>JAIXND010000753.1:121402-2751402 GCA_023646645.1 Varanus salvator macromaculatus | reverse complement strand
CCTTTTTCACCCCGGGGCCCAAATTCAATTTCAGAGACACTCTTGTGGGGCTGCATCCTAGCGGTGGGTGGGGCCAAAAGCCAGCTTATTTCAGCTTGCAGCCCTTTCTGGCAATAACTCATTCCTAGGATTGGGGAGTTTCCAGGGAAATGGGGAGAACCCATCTGGGGGACTAGAAGGGCAGATTTTCCCAAACCAGAATAGTCTGGCGAGACTCACAAAGCGGGACGAGTTGTCGTTCCGCAGCGTCTTGGCGTTGCCAAAGGCCTCCAGAGCAGGGTTGGCTTGGATGATTTGATCTTCCAGCGTCCCCTGAAGACAAAGCAAACGGTTTTAAACAAAGAGAGGACAGAGTTGGAGAGCTGGTCGCTTAACCCTGTACCCTCAAATCCCCTATACTGGTGCTCTTCACAGAACTCCCATCATCCCCAGACATCATGTGGTGCAGAAGGCTGTGTTGTGAATGACCAATGAACAGTCAGGACCTTGTTGGTGTTGGCAGCTTCTTTCTTGCGGTCCCCAATAGCGGCGATGCTTGCAAAGTACTGGATAACTCGCTTGGTGTTCACCGTCTTCCCTGCACCGGATTCTCCGCTGGAAGGGGGACAGAATTCGTCCGTGAGGCAGCAAGGCGGTGGGGAGGGGGAAGAGAGAGGAGCCCAAACTTTACGGCAGCTAATTCGCGTCGGCCATGGAGCAGGGAGACTTTCAATATTTACCGTTTGCCGACAAGAGTGTTAAAAATTGCAAGCAGAAAATAAATTTTGGTACTCACGTGATGAGGATAGACTGGTTTTCTCGGTCTGGAAAGAAACGGGAAAGATAAGAGGAGCCACTCAGCTTGCAAGGCCATCCACCCAGCCCAGCATTCTGTCTCCAGTGGTGGGTGGCCAGCTCAGAGCTCTCCAGAAGCTTGGAGGCACGGTAAGAGGGTGATGTTCATCCCTGGTCATCAAAGATAGAGTCCCCCTCACCAAGGAGGTGCCATTCCTAGATGCTGCAGGTAAATTCCAGGGACTTCCCCAGGATGCAGCTCTTCTCCAGCTTGAGATGCAAATCCCATTTTGGAAGCGCTCCTGGGGGCCATATTCCTGGGACAAAACAGAGCTGGGCCAAAGACCAAGAGTGTGGGAGGGCCAAAATACCAAAACCACAGCAAGTTTCCCCTTAAAGTTCCAGCTGCCAGTTAACATTCCTAGGAGAGTCATTCCAAGAATGGGGAGAACCCCATGCAAAAACTGGGGATCACCGTATCAGGGGAAAGGGGGGGGCGGGACATGAGCATGGAGCCCAGAGATGGAGGTCCAAATTTGGCCCATGGTTCTGTATCCCTATTCTATGCATTTTCCCGGCCGTTTAATTTTTTTTTTTTTTGGTAATTTTTCCTGTATTGTCATGTTATGCACACTTTGGATTAGGCACTGCATCAGGAAAAGGAGAGACTTTTTAGACAGAACATGATGCCAAAAGCGGTTGACTCTTTTTATCTTTAAAGCTGTGCCCTTAAAGCATGTACGTACACATGCGAGAGTTCCACACGTGCGTGACCCAGTCACGGCATGTGTGAATGGGCTGTTACGCATGTCGGGGGTACACGCATGGCAGAAGGGATGGCGTGCCCCGTTTCGCAAGCTACCCCATGTGAAACACGAGTGTGCAACAACCCTGAAGATTCATATCTAACACAACCAGGAGGAACAAGCTGTGAATTTTGCCTTGTTGTCTTGTGGAACGTTAAAAAAAAAGCTTCCCCTTGTTAGAATCTGAATTCCGCCATCCTATTCGCCCCTTTAGGACTTTTCCACCTTAGCCCAATTTCATCCTGTGGCATGAAAAGACCACGCCAGATAGGACAATATGGAACAAATTCACTTCAGTCATAAAGCTATTTGATGAGGCAGGAATTGCGTCCGGTTTTCCATCACACGCAGAAAAATTGTGTGTGTGAGAGAGAGAGAGATGGCCTGGTGAAACTCCAGGCTGTAGACACTTGGGAAAGTCTCCAAAATAAAGGGGCATCCCCAGAAGAAACCCAAAATATGGAGGTGACCCCAGTAATTCCCCTTATTTATTTATATTTATTTTTCGATTTATATCCTGCCTTTTTCCTACAAAGGGCTCAAGGCAGCTTACATCTCCTCCTCCATCTTATCCCCACAACAACAACCTTGTGAGGTGGTCGGGCTGAGAGGCTGTGACTGGCCCAAAGTCACCCAGTTGGCTCCATGGCTGAGCGGAGACTCGAATCCGGATCTCCTGCGTCCCAGTCCCGTGCTCCGAACCATTACGCCACACTGGCTCTCACACTGGCACCACTCACACTGGCACCACACTGACTCACACTGGCTACTAGTGTGGTGTAGCTCTCACTACACCACACTGGCTCCTTAAGATGCGATCCGATCCATATTCAGGCAGAAGAAAGTCCACAACTCCCCGATGGTCCCTCCAAACTTTGGAGCCCCGTACCTGTCAGCATGTACTGGTAGGCATTGTCCGAGATGGAGAAGATGTGGGGAGGAGCTTCGCTCCGTTTCTTCCCCCGGTAGGCTGCAACGACCTCAGCGTTGTACACCGGCAGCCATTTGTAAGGGTTGACCGTCACGCAGAAGAGTCCAGAGTATGTCTGGGGAACATGGGCAGAGGAATCAAAAAGCAGAAATAAACCGGAAAACAAACCCTGGTGAGAAAAAGGCATTCGGTTGCCACAGAGTCCATCTCTCTGGGTGATCCGGAACAGAAAGAAGCTTTCCATCTGTGCACAGCAGGCTGGAAAATGATGGCGATCAAGAAAATAGACTATTTAAAATGCAGATTTCTTTTCTCGGATTCAGAAGAGGAAAAGTAAGGCCGGTCACCCGTTAAAGGAAGGAGACTGCCTTGCGGATGCTTTCTGCTGAGTCTAAGGCTGGGGTGGCGATCCTGCATTTCGGCAACATCTTTGTGTCCAGAACAAAATGTTCTTAGTAATCAGAGTGCCCACAAAGGCCCCTGGCTGCCAGGTGTGGATACCTGTGGCTGGATCCCTTGCTGATGGGCAGTCCAGAACCGCCACCAGGTGTGAAGCTCGAACTAAGCCCTAAGAGAAGCATCGCTGCTTTTTGGAATGGGGAACAGAGCCCGGAAGCCACCAAAAATTCTGCGGGAAGCTGTGCGTGGCCAGCGGAAGAGGACATAACCGACTGCGAATTCCAGGACTGAGGTTTCGCAGCCCTGATGGACCAGGAAGGGAGAGCCTCTTCCGGCAAGAGGCGAGAGATGCTGCTGACGTGTCGATGCGAATCCTTCCTGGGGTGTAAAGCAAAGCCAGGGGAGGAGAGCATTGGCAAAATTTATTTATTTTTATTTATTTGGAAATTTATAGGCTGCCCCTTGCCACAAGCCTCGGGGCGGCTCACAACCAAAAGATTGAAACATAATGTTAAAATTTCCAAATATTAACAATTAAAAACTAACATTAAAAATTGGCCCATCTCAAAGTCAAAATTAAAACAACCTATCCTAAATACAGATTAAATTAATAAATATTAATAAATAAATTAATAAAAAATGCTTGGGGAAGCCACACGTGTGGGAAAGGAGTGCCCTCACACGTCTCTTGCTGAGCTGGAATGGTGTCTAGTAGGACGACTACTAGACACCCAGAGGGTGGCAACTGGGGGAAGGGCCTTTGCTGTGTTGGCCCCCATCTTTGGAACAATGTCCCTGCTGCAGATCGCTTGGCGCTGAATTTACCATCTTTTCGGCACCAGGTAAAGACAGTCCTCTTTCGGAGGCCGTCAAAGATCTCCTTGACCATCCAGGGGCCAGATGGGTTTATCCAAGCGCCATTTTCCTTCCTTCTTGGCTGGGTCTTTCTATTTTTTTGTATTTTATGGTATTTTAATTCTATTTTAATTAATTTTAAATGCTTTAAATGTTGGTTTATGTACTATATTTTATTGTTATGTCATGTTGTGAACCACCCACAAAGCTTTGGCTGCAGGTGGTGTAGAAATTGAATTAACAATGCCTCAAAGCCAAAGCAATTTGGAGGGGTTATAGCAATTCCTAAAAACAAAATAATAAAATACAATACCAATATCAGAAAATCACTTATTATTTATGAGATTTATATTCCACCTTTTTCTTTTTTAAAGAACGCAAAGTGGTATACATCACTCTCCTCCCTCTATCTTGTCCTCAGAACAACAACCCTGTGAGGTAGGCCAGGCTGAGTCTGTGACTGGCCCAAAGTCACCCAGTTGGCTCCATGGCTATGTGGGGACTCGAACCCGGATCACCCTAGTCGCAGCCCGACACTATTAACCATCATGTCACACTTGCTCTCCACATCACCACATCATAAAACCAAAGCAGCAGTTAAAAAACCAGCGGAAATATAGTAAAAATGGCCCTATAGGCAGACAAACACCCCAGAGGGAACGTCCTCTCAAGCCCCGTGCAGCCAAATTAAACCAGTATAAAGGATTATTTTAACCTGGCCCCAAAAAATGCCAAGGTTGGCTGCAGGGTACTTTTTGGTGGGAACCTGTATGGTGGTTGAACCTGTATGTCCAGGGAAGGTTTAGATCGCCACTCAACCATCCAGCTAACCTACCTCGCAGGGTTGTGGGGAGAATAACTCAGATGGGGAAGAGCGGTATACGCCACCGTGAGCTCTCTGGATGAGAGGCGGTGCACAAGGGTGACGAACACTCGTAAAATGTAGCTCTGCACGGGACGGAGCTATTCTTTCGTGGCTCCCACATCAGTGCAGAAGCCGTGCTGGGCCAGAACCATCGGGGTGGCGGAGGTCATGGAGAAACGCATGCTCAGCCCCAGGTTTTGGTGGGAGGCTGTGAGTAGAAGGGCCAGGATGGTCCCAGGGTGGACTTTTGCAACCCGCTCTCTAGATGTGTCGCACGACAGTTCCCACAGTCCCCAGGCGGCAGGTGTGTTGGGGACGATGGGCACTGCAGTCCATCTGGAGGGCAAGGCCAGTCCTGCTAGAGGATGGGTCTGTCCCCACCCCGCGCCGACTCACATAGATCATCCAAGCGGCATAACGCTCCTTCAGGTTGTAGAGGACGGCCGGTTCGTGCAGGAAGGTCAGCATCGCCATGTCCTCGATCTTGTCGAACTTGGGCGGGTTCTGTTGGTGCACATCACCCTCCTTCACTGTCACCGTCTGGAGGAGGGAAACAGGAGAGGCTGAGCGGGCAGATCCCCCCCAGAGTCCGGCAATAAGCTCCCTGCAAAGCAGAGAAGCCCCACAGCCCCGTCCGGCGAGCCCCAGCTCCTCCACTCTTCCATGGCTGGTGCCTGGGCTTTCCGTTCTTCTCCCTCTTTTCTGGTTCCGATCTGAACCCCGTTATCTGCCACAAGCAAGCGTGATCAGCGGCGGCGGAACAGGGCCACCGCCGTCTTCCAGGCCTCGATTTATGTCTTAGCTAAGCAGGATCCCTCCCTCCCTCCTGTGCTTGCTGCCTTCCTCTCCTGCTTGGCCTGGTCTGGAAAGACCGTCTGTGCAACCGGCAACCCTTTTCTGCCTCTGATGCTGCAGCATGAGCAAAAACCACCAGCACAGGGCGAGGAAGAGGGACGCAGCTTGCGCCATGTGCGGGGCTCGTATCCCGGTGAGCGCCCCAGAAATGCGGGGCAAGGTCGCCAGGGACTCAGACTTGGGAAGTCTGGCAAGGGGCAGGTCCCCTCCCCAGGAGACGGGGTCCGCGGCAGGGCTGTGTCCGATCCCAGCACACCAAGCAGCTGCTTTGAACCCAACGCTTGCAGCGCTGCGAGGAACTTACTATTAAGCATCCTTGCGGATGCTAACGAAATGCCCCACTAGCGCTTCCTTAATTGTGGAGCCTGCCTTGCATGTGACCTCTCTCCCCACACACACCGGTGGGCATTCATTGCCACACCCGGCCCGACCTGCCCCATTTCGCCCCACACCCTCTCGGACCCTCTCCCCGCGCTTCGATCTGGTGCACCATCACGGACCTTGCCGGCCTCCGTTTGCACGGTGACCGTGCCGCCCTCCCGGCTCTGCACTTTCCCCTTGACGAACTCTTCCTTCTCGTCAGGCACGAAACACTCGGTGCGGATGTCGAAGGGCCGCGTCTGAGCCTCCAGGCGCTCCTTGTCCGACTTGCGGAGGTAGGGGGCTGCGGCGCCGAACTCAGCCATCTGCGCATCACCCATGCTGAGGAGGTAGGATGGATGGTGAAAGAGAGAAGCTTCCTGCAGTCGGGAACGGCCGCCCCTCAGCTCCCACCTTGCGCTAGAACCCGTGCAAAATCCAGCCAGGTCCAGCAAAGGAACTCACGCAACTCTGCTTCTGCCAGCACCCACTTGACGAATTAAACCCAAATAATTTTTAAATTAACTAATCCTTTATACCACAGCCTTTGAAGATTTCATTTGGCTGCACGGGGCTTGAGAGGACGACCCCTCTGGGGTGTTGTTCTGCTTATAGGGTCATCCTATTCTTTTTATGCACTGTTGTAAACTACCCAAAGTGCTTTGCCTACTGGGCAGAATGGAAATGGAACCAATAAAACAAATAAATCCAAAGAAACATAAGGGGTGCATCCAACTTCCTGTTCCACAGCAGCCAAACCGTGGCCCATGGGGTCCCACGAGCAGGATAGGAGCCCAACAGCACCTCCTGCCCATGCTCCCCAGCCACTGGAGTGCATGGGCACCCTACCTCTGGGACTGGAGGTAGCAAGTTGCTACCAGGACTAGTAGCCACAGATAGCTGCCTCCTGCAGGACTTCGTCCAATCCCCTTTTAAAACTGCCTGAATTAGTGGGACTGAAAGAGGGAATCTCGCGGCTGATCCCTAGATGCAGCTTGCACTGCCCAATGATAGGACGGGTCCTGCTCAGTTATAGGGGAAGGCCCCCAGGTGGGGAGGAGGGTTGGAAGAAGATCGCCCTTACCTGTCAGAGCCTTTGAGGGACAATGCAGTCGAACCAGAGGCTGAGAGAGAGAGAGAGAGAGAGAGAGAGAGAGAGATTTGGGGGAGACACTGAGTTAAACTGGGACACTGAAGATCTTGTAGGATTCAGGAATAAATTTTTGACATCTCCCAGCCAGCAAGAACAACTTGTCATTGGGTGCACAGTTAAGGACAGAGTGATGCCTGAGGGAAAGAAGCTTGGAGAGAAGGGTTTGTCTGAA
This sequence comes from Varanus salvator macromaculatus, assembly GCA_023646645.1. Classification (NCBI taxonomy): domain Eukaryota; kingdom Metazoa; phylum Chordata; class Lepidosauria; order Squamata; family Varanidae; genus Varanus; species Varanus salvator. The sequence goes on along the minus strand of JAIXND010000753.1, from coordinate 2,744,232 downwards.
CCTTCCTCCAGTTCGGGGGTCCCTACGCGAGAATCCAGAGGCTTGTCTCAGTGTCTCTGCTCTCCAAATGCCCGTTTCTCTCCGGCCACGGTCTCTTTCCCACTTTCCCTCTATGCTCACCGTCTTGCACTTTGAAGATGCAATCTTACGTGTGTTCAGACAGAAGAAAGTCCTGGCTCTGAGCGTTCCCAGGCACCAGAGCTGTATAACCCTTTTCCCGTCTAAACATGCACAGGATCTTGCGCTCAGCATCATTCCTTGGAGCAGTGCAGCCATCTTCCCGCGAGCCCTGGATGCCTCTAGGGAATTCCAGTCCTGTACTCTCTTCTTCCATTCCTCTTGCACTGGCTCCCCGTTACTCTAATATTAACGTCATTTCAAGACCTTAATGCTTTCAGAGTTGCCTCCTCTAATTTCTTCTCTGTAAGCCCCAGATGTTCGATTCCAGTTCCCATCAGCCTCTACCAGCATAGTCGAGGGTCAAGGCTGGCGGAAGAGTCAAATCATCGGCCTCCAGGGTTATCTTTACACATTCTGAGCTTTCTGACAGAGGTTTATTTTATATTTTCAACTCTCTTGTGTCTTTCTGAGAGAACCCTAAATAACTGATGCTTGTTTGGGCATCAGGAAAAAATTATATTCTTCAGCTGCCTGGTCTCCTGCTCTGTGTTAACTCATTCCCACCTCTTCCCTGTGGCAACCCAAGTGAAGACTCCCTGTCACCCAGCAAAGCTTGTGTCATCTGCCTCACTTTCATGGATGAATCATTTTGGAAAACTCCAGGTCCCCGGAGATACTTCAGATGAATGGTTCTCACAAACCCCAAGAAAACCCGTTTGGTCCAACACGAGATGCGGCCTTAAGGGTTTTATTCTCACAACTAATCTGCCCACCTCTGGCTTTCTCCCTTTCTCTTTGAACATGCATCAGGAAACTGCCCGCAGAAGGGACTCTGCACAGCCCAGGAAGAGCATCCTGGCAAAGTTCGCACGGCTTCTGGAAAGGCCGTCATTCCTGCAGTGCAAACTTGCGTAACTCACTGAGAAGGGCATTAAAAGGTGATCCCCATCCTTTCCCCAGATTCGGCTCAGAAGAAAGATTCCCAGAGGCCTTCGACTCAAGAACCCGTGTGCTAATCGCGCTTTGTATGCATGCCTGCCCTTTTCTTCCTTGAAGGCTGGAAGCGTGTTTCTCTCTCTCCCGGATCTGCCAGCTCTCTCTCCTCTCCTCTCCTCCTTGCCCCATCACCAGAATTTCGCCCCAACACTTACAGTGGGAAGGTGACTCAGGCAGACGTCGGAGCAAGATCTGTGCCTTTGCCAATCCCCCTCCCTTTATATCCTTCCTTCCAAAATAGCCTCGTGCCCCCCCATCTCCCCCCCCCGCAGGCCCGTCACAGCTGTGAGTGACACGATGACAAGGAAGCGAGGAGATGGCTCCGTGGAGATCCAGCCTGACCATGAATGGCGCTCTTAGGCCCTTCACCGGTCGGCCTCCCGCCCCGCCATCCCTCGGTTCCCAGGGGAGAGGCGCATTCCAAAGCCGGAGAGGCGAGGGGATGTGGCACACTTGGATGGTGCCGGTGGGAGCAGATAAGCGCGGAGACGGCCGGCACGTTGTGTGTGTGATGGGAGCGTGCTGTCCGGCAGGGAGAGACCGGGACAATTAAATCAGAAGAAGGCATTCCAAGCAGCACAGACAATTCCCTCTTGCTAGGCCTGACTCGGGGCATGTCAGGCCTCTGGCTCAATGCGGATGCATGGCATGGGGAAGCCGGAGGCTAATTTGGGGGCACGGTGGGGTCAGAGGAAGAAAGTGGCCAGAGAACCCATCAGTCGTGGCTAGAACGTGGATGATGAAGGGAGGAGATGGATAAAGTGATGCTCAGCGTGGAGAAAGTGGCCAGGAGAGGTTTTTCCTCCCTCTCTCAAGCAACCAGGCCCCAGTGGGTTCATCCCGTGAAGCTGAGTAGTGGGAAATTCAGGAGAGGTAAAGGAAAGGGCTTCTTCCCACAGTGTGGAGTTAAACCGGAATGTGATGCAGCAAAATGTCATGGTGGCCCTGGGCTTTAAAGGGGGGTTGGACACATTCATGGACGATAAAGCTGCCCAAAGCTGCTAGTCCTCATGGTTTACGTGCCGTGACTCTGAGTGCCAGTTGCTGGGGAGCGCGAGGGCACCCCTGTGCCACATGAGGGCTTCTCATCGGTAACAGGTTGGCCATGATGGGAACTGTATTCAGCGGCCTTCCACATCCACAGGTCGTGTGGTGCTGGGGTGAACTTTGGACTGGTGCTCCAAGACAGGCTTAACAACCCTGCCTCAGTTTCACTCTTTTCTGAGGTAGCTGAATAAGGGACCCCGCACAAATTGGGGCACTCAACCCCGAAAGCGCGAGAGACGGACGTGCAGAAGGGGGAGGAGGCAGAAAGAACATGTTTTGGCTGAGAGCAGCTTTCTCCAGCTGGGTGTTCTCCAAATGTGGTGGACTGCAAGTCCCATGCTGGTTGAGAATGATGGGAATTGTGGGCCAATATGCCCAGAGGGCTCCTGTTTGGAGAACATTGGCACAGATCCACTGTTCTCCAAACAGGTGAAATCAGTCTAGGCTGTTTTTGGGGATGGTCAGGTGCCATTCATCCCATCATCCTTCTTTGGCGAAACTAGACCTTTTAAACACAATTTTTAACACCCTTTGCATTAATTCTGTGCTAGCATAAATGAGCTGTTGCACTGAAGCACTAAGGCACATTTGTGCTTGTGAAGATTAGAGCAAAAGTCCCCCCAAAAGTGAACAACTCATCCAGAAAGCTGCAGAATCGATAGAAATCTGAACTCTTTGAAGCTGTTCTGGATTTCTGCAATGTAGAGATAATGTAGAGCCCACAGGCGCTTCCATGGTCCTCCTCCTCCCCTCCTTTTTATCATCACAACAACCCTGTGAGTTTCATGGCCAAGAAAGGACTAGAATCCAGGCTCCTGAGCTGCAGTCCAGCATCGCACTGACTCTCTGTTCTTGTGGAGAACGGCCAGCGATTGTACCGGGGATGCCTAGGAAACTGGTCCTTCTGCTCAGACTCCCAGCCTTGCCTACCTCGCAGGGTTGTTGTGGGGATAAAATAATACAAGAATAATACTGTGCACGAGCTGCTCGCCATCCACATTATTGCTCTCTCCAATCGCAGGTTGGGAAGCAAAGCAAGGCTTCGTGCGGGCGATTCCCCCAGGGGACGGGACGCGGAGCCGAGCCCTTGCGCCCTGGAGTAACCAAGGGAGGCTTCGTTGGACCAGGTGCTGACCCTCTGCGGCCCCGATGAGGCCAGGGCCGTTCACCACCTTGGCAGCCAACGGCTCAGCAGGGCAGCGGATGCCGTCCGCCAAAGCATGTGAGCGGCGGTCGCGCCTTCATGTTGCTGGCCAGAAAGACAAGCTGGGTGACATCTCAAGTTCTGGAATCACACACAGTCTTTTCCGTCTTCTTTCCCGGCTTGGAGGAAGTCTCTGTGTTAATCTCCTCAAAGCCGCTTCCTTGAAGCGTCTTTCTCTCCTTCCAGCTGGTGCCTCCCCAATCCTTCACGCTCTTTCCAACAATCTCTTCTTGATTCCCTCGAGGAATCTCTCCTGACTGGAGAGCTGAGTCAGGGGAGGCCCTGGACAAACTGGGTTCGTGGGCCATGTGAAGAGCAGCCTGCTGTGTTGGATCCGTTTCATTGAGTGGCTTCCACATGTCGCCTTTTCTCTTCCAGCCTAGCATGGTTTATGCAGAACAGATGGAAACCGGAGGTTCTCATGGGCAAAGCCAGTTCTGTTCCTGAGAACTTAGAATTGGTTTGTTTGAAACCTGCCCTTCTTTCTTCCCAAAATCTAATGTTGCCAAGGAGCGTGGGATGTAGAATCCATCCCTCGCTAGATATCTCGCTACTAAGAGGGACACGTAGCCGTCACCAAATGAGAAGAGATACAGCACCCAACTAGAGGGCAAAAGAGGATTTGATTACCACTGGTCTATAGAAACATAGAAACATAGAAACAGAGCGAGTCAGAAGGGGCCTCCCGAGCCATCCAGTCTGACCTCCGGCACCAGCCGGCTCCGCTCATGACATGCCCACCATGTGCATGTCCAGCCTGAACAGGCTGATATATAATATAAATGCTGATATATAAAGAAGCATGCAAATTTAGAAAACTCGTTCATTTAAAGAAAATAAATAAAAATTTGTTGTTGTTATGTGCTATCAAGGGGTGACCCAGGATCTCTAAAATCTCCTATCCATGGTGGCAGCCCTGCTCAGCTCTTCTTAAATCCAGTCCATGGCTTCTTTTGTGGAGTGGATCTATCCCATCTTTTACATAAAAGTACAACGCAACTAACCACCGTGAGGAGAATCGTGACTGTACAACCTCTCCGCGCATTTCACAGCTGATGGACGAGGCCCCTGTTTGGCTTTCTCAAGTTTCTTTATCCCTGAACTGGACTCGAACTGGAGAGCTCTTTGAATGGAGGACACTCTTCAGTAGAGGGGTGTCCTCTGTTAAACAGGCCACCTGCACACTGTCCATCCAACAAACCAGTCCCCTCGTTTTGCTGCCTGGGGTGAGGGACACGACCGTGCCCCCTTCCTTTTCTGTGTGCAAAAGCTGGCTGCACTCTCCCCTGAAGCTCTGAGTCAGGACACCCTCTCCCGTCGCACCGGAAGGCAGCATGCCACTCCGGCCACACCACCCTCTCCTGCGACGGTGCCGTTGCAGCATCTGCCGCCCGAAGCCGTGGCCTCGCTCTGCCTCGTGCCAGGGCTGGCCCTAATCGCACGGGCAACCGGTTTTTCCCGTCGAATATTTTCACGACCGAAGGGTGCCGTTTCATTTGTGGGACATCAGGTGGAGACTGTATCACCAGGTGTATCTTCTCCAAGGCACCAGGCCGTGGCTCCCCGAGTGGGCGCAGACCTGCCCGACACTGCAGTGTGAGAGCAGGGCCGTGGAGAGCGGGATGGCACAGAAGGAGACGGCGAGACACTTGGTCAGCGAGTGCCCCGCGGCGCGTTCCACGTGGAAGGCGGTGTCCAAAGCGCTGGACTGGCCGGCCCTGGGCTCCCAGGACTGGGAATCCGTCGTGTCCGGCACGGAACCCTCTCCTCCACTGAAGGGACCCAGGAGGAGGGAACCCAGGAAGCGGAGGTGGAGAGAGGCCGCGGCTCCCAAGAAGTACTGGATGGTACCCTGGTCCACAGTGAGACTGATTAACCCGTACGTCCTGTTGGCGCTGTCATTCCAACGCCACAGGGAGATACAGACGCAAAAGGTGGCTGACGTGGCTGGCTCGGTCAACTTTGTCCGGAGTAAAATTTTTTGGTTGAGCCGCGAAGAGAGGGGCAGGATGCCGCCAGGGCGTTGGAGGAAATTTGGGCCCTGGCTGTCTGCTGCCTGTGCCCCGATTACGTAGCGTCTGTATAACGCTCACACACGGAGAAGAACTGAACGACGGATGGGGTGAACATATCTCGGGGATCTCTGTAGAAATCCTCTCTGTAATTCGAAGTGTAAATTTTGAAGATCAGTAAATGTGTGTACATTGGGCCTTGTGAAAATTTGTAAATAGGACGTTTATTGTGATTTGTAGTATGCTCTTATTTAAATAAAAATCTCAACCTAAAAAAAAAAATAAAATCTCAACCTAATCGCACGGGCGCCGTCGTCGTCGCAGTAGGGGGAAGCCCGGTGCAGGTCTTGCGGTGCGGAGGGCAAACCGCCGTGACCTTGGGCGGACTAGGGGGTTGTTTAAGGGGACCGGGCCCTGCGAGGGGAGCTGGAATTAGCTCTGCCCTGGAACTTCACACCTCCCGAGGCCTCCCGGACCGGTGCTGATACTCAGCTGCTGCTATTGTTGACTGGCTGAGCGAGGGATGGAGGATGGAGACAGGTGCCAGGAGCCGGGATAAGCCCAGGGGTAGGATTAAGGTGGGGGGGGGTGGGAGAGGAGGATCGAGGTCTTGGCGGGGTTTGGAGATTAACACCTGCTTTGTTTGTGTCACTGGGATGCCTGGGGATCATTTCCTTTTGTTCTAGCCCAAGGCAGGGAAAGCAGCAGGGCTGGTGGGAGCAATGGAGAAGATGGCTGGAGTGAGGCGGGCAGGCGGGCTGGCTGGTTCGGAGCTGGGTGGGAGGTTGCAGGCCTCGATTTCTACAAAAGAGCCGTCTCCGTGCCTCAAGGGCTCTTTGTATATTCTCTGGCTTTCTGATCGCATCCAGGGTGGCGTGGGTTCCATCGTTTCCAGGGGCAAGCTCCTAGTCCTCGTGGCCGAAGAGGCAGCAAAATTCCGTGTGACAAAGGTGTTGGGGACTGTCCTTTGCTATTCTGCATTACTACTTCACCGCCCCCTTTCCCTTGCGGCTAATCCAGAAAAAACTGAAATTTGGGGGGCAAATGGGGGAAATTTGGTTATTTTGTGGTGACGGGTTTTGATTAAAGAAGCAGCAGCACCGGCTGTGGGGCTTTTATCTGTGGCACTCCTGGCTCTTCCCGTCCTCTGGCAGGCCGTTCCCCACTCCTGAAACTGCTGCTGCGGCTCAGAGGTGAGGGAAAAGAACATTCCACATGCTCAGAGACTCCCTTTCAGCAAGAGTTGAAATAATTCTCTTTGTGGTGCTGTTTCATCACATCTGAAACATGCCACATTGAAAAAGCTGCTTTGGAAAGTCTAAATTTGCAATTTAACTGCAGTGTTTTCCCCAGAGAACCTGTCTATTGCCATTTGGTAAAGGGGACCCATCTCTTTGGAAAAGTGGTGACAGAAAGGCACTCTGCACATGCTCAATATACTCTCTCTTTCCATCTAACCTATCTCACAAAGCTGTGGAAATAAAATTGGAGCAGGGGGTGGGTTTCTTGGAGGAAGAGAGAGAAAGAGGAGTGTAATAAAGAGGCGTGATCTATCTATCACTTGTGATCGATCAGCTGTACATTGTGCTTTGCCAATTACTGGGCAGCTTGGTCGCTGGCATGCAGGACATTTCTTAAGCTCCTGGTGGATCACTTTATTATAGAGATCCCTGCAGGATCAGATGAAAGGCCCACCAAACCCAGCATTCTGTTTCCAACAGTGGACAGCTAGGAAACCCACAGGTGGCGTGTGTGGTGGCAAAGTTGTCGCTGCCGCTTCCTCTAGAGGAGATAAAACTGCTCCTGAGCTCCATTTAGCTGCCACGTCCAGATCCATCCGAAAGATCCATCCAAAAATTCCTTTCCTCCAGGACGTCGCATATAGATAAGCAGCATCGTTGTAAGCTCGGTGGACTTTTCGTCTGATCTTTTTGTCTAGAAAGGTCCATCGATAGCAGTTTTCCTCAACCTGGCCTGCTCCAGATGTGAAAGACGACGACTTCCATTGCCTCAGCCGGCTGATGGGAATTGTAGTCCAAGGCACCTGCAGGCACCAGGTTGGCAGACGCTGATCTAAAGGAGTCTGGGCTCCCAGGGCTGGTAGGAGAACATTGTCCGCATTTATTCAGAAGCAAGTCCTGAGTAGTTCAATATTGCAGCCTCAAGGCACAGAGTGCCTCTGAGCATGTATTCAGACCAGTAATTCGTTTTCAGCTCACAGTCAGGCTTCACGCCAATATTATGTATCCTACCTAGTTTTCTCCCCAGCTTTTTTGATCACAGCCGTGCCATTTTGTAAGGAAAGGAGCAGCGGGGGTCTTTTATAATTTTTCTGTGTCAGGCACCTATATGTCAGGCTAGCATGTTGAGCCACCTTTGCTAAGCTGGGAAGGCACAGGCCTGTCCCAGGATGGGTGACCACAGGCGGAAGGGCAGCAGGGGCTGGACTAGATGGCCTTACAGGCCCCTTCCAATTGTAATTCTGGTCTTTCTTGATTTCTGACTCACAGAAGTATAGTGCAAGGCATCCCCCCTCCAGGGCCTCTCCCATGTTTTGCAATCCTCAAGAAAAGGGTCGTACAAGCCACAAATGGCAGCATGAAGCCCTGGTGCGTTTGTGCGATTCTGCTGTACCCCCGTGGCACTAATGGTTGTGTCGTGCAGCATGTAGAAAGCCTTGGTTGTCCAAAGCATCTCCTAGAGGATCCGAATGTATCCATCTCCTGCCTATACTGTTCCACAAAACACCATGGTGGGCGCGCAGCATTTATGGCCTTCTCCAGAGAAGGTGGACTACAGTTCCCATCATTGCCTGCCAGCACGGCAATCCTGACTGGGGTTGGTGGGAGCTGTAGTCCAAGCCAGTTGTGGGAGGCCAGTGGGCTTCTTGCCCCAGGCTTCTTCTTCAGCAACCTCGGCTCAGCAGCGCTGGAGCTAACGATGGAGGCAGTGGTGAGCTTGTCTCTGAGCATGTGCAAGCTGTGTTTCCCTCACCAGCAACTCCTAAACCCTCCTGCGTTCACGGAGATTAAGGGGGAGACTGCAAGTAGAAGGGCCTTTCCTATAGTAGCACCCCAATTTTGGAACTCTCCACCACTGGAGATCCCCTAACTTAAGCACCTTATTCAGGTGCCTAGCAAAATCTTTCCTTTTCTGGCGTACCTTTGCCACCATTTAAACTATGTATATCAGTACACAGTTTTAATTATTTTAATGTATGTTTTGTTTTTAGTTATTTTATTGTGTCTATATTTTATTGATTATGAAATTTTAATTGCAGTATTTGATTAATGTTATTTGAGGGTTTTATACTGTAATGGCTGCCCAACGAGCACGCTGCTAAGGGCGGCTTTTAAACAAATGTAATAATAATTAATAATAATAATAATTCTAGGATTGCATTTGCTCAACACTGGAAAAGTGAAGCACTACCTACCGACAAACTGATTTTAAAAAAGATCTTGGCCTGTGCAGAAATGGAGAGATTGACTTTATCATTGAAGGAGAAAGAAGATACTGACTTCTATCAAACTTGGGACTCTTTTTATTATTGGCTAGAGAAATGGGACTTCGTATAGATTTAAATATGTTTTTAAGTTATCATAAATAGAAGGAAAAGATGTGGGGGCTGACCCAGCGGGCCTGATGTTTTTGATGATTGATGTTGTTTTTAGTTTTTTGTTCTGTTTTTAGAATTATAATTTTAAATACAACTTATTATAAGAATAAGAATAATAATTCTACTCCACATCTGTCCATTGGCTGCATGTCCCTTGGTTGGTGTGTGCGAACAAGGCTGGGCCACCCATGTCCCGCACAAAAGGACGTGGTGTCCCCCACTCCAGAATGGGACGCCGGGGAGCCGTGGGGATGCGAGCGAGTGAGGCCAGGAAGATGGGAGTCGGAGGGCCGCTATAGGAATTGGGGGGCGGGGGAATCCTCGCTTCGTTATCTGGGAGCGCTGCATTCTCTTGTCTCTGGGAAATATCTGTCTTTTCACCCAGCTGTTGTTGACAGACGCCCAGGCCTGGCTCGCTTCTGGAATCCTGGCCTTACTATATTGAGACAAAAAGACTCAGGGAATAGCTTGCGGGGCGGAGGGGGGGGAGGTAGGTTGGTGGGCAGGAGTGTCGGGGGGGTTAATTATCTCCAGGCCTTGTCTCTTCCATCAAGCTGAAATAAATTTGGCTTTGTTCCTTGAACATCATGTCCACTTAGTCAGTATAAAGTGGATGCCCAAACTGGAGCGCAACTGTTATCCCAAAAGAAGTGCGACATTCCGGGGATTTGGGGGAAGCTCCCCCCACAACAAAAACGTGTGTGTGTGTGTGTGTGTGTGCGATCAAAGTCCAGTGCCATTTGCAACCGAATCGGGCTTCTGTCCTAGCTGCACCCCTTCCTCTACTTGCAAAGATCATCGGAGCCCTGCCCACCTGCCCCTTGCCCCCGTCCCAGTGACCCCCCCCGACCGCCTCTGCCCCTCCAAACTGGCCCTCATGCCCCCAGCCCCAGTGGCCACCCCCTGCTTGGCTGGGACCCACATTGCCCATGTTCTTGCCACATCGGAGGCTTCCCCCGCCCCAGCCAGGTTCCCCAGGGATTGGTGTCGAGCAGGTCGGAGCCCTGCGGATTGGCCCCGGGCCCCAAACGCCCCTCTGCTGACTCCCCTGCAGCTCATCTCCCCGCTGGGCTGAGGTCACGTCCCTGCGATTGGGGGCATGAAGTTTCATGGGCAGGAAGCGGTGTTGGGGCGAGAATAGAAAGCCAACTGTCCTGGAGGGTGGAGCGAGGCACCGTGCTTAAGTTCCCAGCGATTCAGTCCACCTGCCGAATCGAGAGTCCTTGGCCACGTCATTAGCACAATTTTGGCGTGAGGGGGAGCGACAGGTGGGCCGCGGAGGGGCCCTGGCTCGCCTCCGATAGGGTTTCTGCCTGCCCCCACCCCCCCCCTTCCCTTCTGAAACTCTGCAAAGATGCTTATTCCACCCGTCACATCTCACATCTTTGGGAGTACAAAGCAGGGCATTAAAGAATAAACACAGGTCCAGCAAAGCGACGTACCCAGCCGAGCAGGCCAAGAACGGCCGAGGAAGCGAGAGCTTGGCTATTTTTTTAAACGTGAGTATGTCGGAGTGGCGATACACTGATTTTTTCCATCTTACTCCGCTGTTCTGCAGGTGGATACTTCATCAGCAGGTAAGCAGACAAACCTTCCACGTGGAGTTTCCTTGAACGAGTTTAGGATCGATTTTTAATCTGCCCGGAGAACATCTGTAATTGGACGGATTGGAAAAGTCATCAATCAATACATGGAGGGGCAGGTGTGCAAAGGGTTAATCAGAACAGAAACTCCCCCTCCTTGTACCCTTTTCTTCCCTTCCCACAGCTCTCTCTGTGTCCCTCCTTCAAATGCTGCCAGACACCAGGAGGTCCCACCAGTTCCTGATGTCAGTTTCACTGGAAACAAGAAGAGGCGTGGAAAACTGGGGTTCTGGACCACGGAGCCCCCCAAGTCATCAGGTACTTTCAGACTTAGGAATTTATCAAGGGTGTGTGTCCAGTTGTCTGTGGGTGTGAGAGAGAGAGAGAGAGAGAGAAGAGAAAGGGATGCAGAGAAATATCAGTGTTCTAAGAGAGATGTTGAGTTATTTTTTTCTACTGGGAAAAGAGAAGTATTTTTTGCTCTATAAGACTCACTTTTCCCCCCCTCCAAAGTAAGGGGAAATGTCTGTGCGTCTTATAGACCGAATATGTGTGTGCAGAAAGTCTGTCAGATGTGCAGCCCGTGGGGACGTGATGGGGAATGTGCCTGTGATGATGTGCCTATTTGAGTCAGAATATTTTTTTTTCTTTTCCTCTAAAAACTAGGTATGTCTTATGGTCAGGCGCGTCTTATAGAGCGAAAAATACAGTATTTTGAAGACAGAGTGGGGGAAGAACCCCACAAATAGCACTGCCCCCCTTCAGTTCTCTGTGCCCTCACAAAGGACACAGGGGAACAGCAGTCCAAAAGTCAGGAAGTTTTTCCTTCTTCAGTTTAAGAATGGGCAAAGTTTTGAGTCCCACAGAGCGCTTAATCACACTGGGTGGAAAGCGAGCGCCCATTCCCAGCTGAATGGACTTTTGATCGCTTTGAGAGGCAAGCCTGATTAAAAGGACAGAGGTGTTGCTGCAGGGGGAGAGATTCTAATTCATTATCTCGTCGATCCAATCAAGGCTTTAATGCACTTTTAAGTGGGCAGTGCATGTTTCTGTGATCCGCTTCTGCCATGACTAATGATGCTGGCATTTAGAGCCACCTGGGCGTCCTGTGGGTCCTTAGGCTCCACTGATCTTTCCCGCTACCCTCTAGGTATTATGTTTCAGGAGCAAAGGAGGAAATACACCTTCCTGTGCAGGGCCACCGGGAAACGGCTTTTATCGGGATGTAAGTAGTCACAATCAGGGCTGTGCTGGAGATGTGTGGATGATGGGAGAGAAGGAGAAAGGCTCGAGGGAGGAGAGAGTCTCTCTGTCTCCTCCCAATCTTTTTCCATCCGCACAGAATTTCCTTCTCTGCTGTGCCTGCTCTCCCTGTCCTCTGATCGGTGGCAGGTTCAGGAACTGGAAGAAGAGTTGTCACCCCAATATTTTTCAAATGTTTGCTTGTTTATTAAGAGGGTAGGGAGCGAAGTGCAGGCCCCACTGGAGGTGCCCATGGGGGGGATGTGGGGGACCGCTGCTCTGCAGCTGGTGTAGATGACGGAGAATGTCTTTGGGTTACGGTTAGGGTTAGGGTTAGGTTACAGATTAAGTCAGGAGCAGTCCACCCTGGTGCCCTCTGGAGGTCTTGGACTATAACTCCCATCTGCCCCAGCCGGCACGGTTCCTGGCCAGGAATGATGGGACTTGACCCGAAACTTGGGCTAGCGGTTACTGCCAGTTCGTGCTGACAGGGACGGGCTAGGAGGACCCGGGCAGAGCCAGTACAAGGCAGCTTCCGATGTTCCAGTGTGACTTGCATCTCACAAGACTGGAAGTGCTAGAAGCGCGTTCATCCGTAAGCCTTGCAGAAAAGCCCTGCTGAATCGGACCCAATGTTCCCCTAGCCCAGTTATCTGTGTCCAACAGTGGACAGCCAGGAGCTTCTGGGGGGCTCATACACAGCACGAAGGGGCTGACTGTCCCTTGTGTGTTCTTTGCAGGATCCAGCATTCCCAGTTATCCTACCTTATGTCCCGGGAATGGAGAAGGAGACCCTTTCCCGTCTGTCTTGCGGTCCAGTTCAGGGCAGCTCGAAAAGCCACAGCCTCCCACCTACAACACCAAATGCAGGTGTCTATCGGTGAGTTTGCACGAGGGAATTTCCTGGCTTGGGTGCAGCCACGATGCATAAAAAGGGTACGTCTTCTCCTGAATTCCTCTTATAACAGGGTAGCTGAGAAAATTGACTCTCGGTAAATTCAGGGTGAATGGACGAAAGGAACCTTTGCAGAAGAGCCGTTTAGGTTATGGGAATCAACGCCACCAGCGGAGCGCAAGTAACGGAGAACAGTCTCTCGGCACTCCTCAGAGTGGCACAGCTCTTGAACGCCAGAGCAGCGAAGGGCGCTGGCTTTGTGCCCTCTTGCGGGTTTCCTGGAGGCGAAACGATCGTGGAATGTGCTGCACTAGAAGGACCTTTAGCAGGCCTATTTTTATGTTGGCATCGCCGCGTTCGCCAGTGAAGCTGCTCCCGGTTTTCTGCCGTGTGTAAAGATCACGGGGACCGAAGACAGATTCAACCCTATATGTAAAGGAACTAGAAAGGGATGAGTGCCGGGAGCAACATTAAAAGACGTTCTGCGTTATGTGTGTGGGGAGCATTGCTAGGGAGAGTGGGACGAAGAGATGTGCGAGGGAAAAGGCGTGGGCAAAATACAACAGGTTGCAGTTTTGATCAGGAGAGTCCCGGGTTCAAGTCCTGAACGCAGAGCTCACTGGATTGCCACAGGGAAGTCCCCACTGCTCTGTTAAACTACCTCAGACGGGTGTGTTGTGCATAAATGCAAGAGGATCGATAAAGCAGAAGTTCTAAAGCTGTAGAAAACCTGTCACATGCCCCTAAGTGGGCATTACCTGGGTAAAGGTGAATCTTTTTACAGTCTGTGGGGTACAGAAGGAGAAGGAGAAACAGCAGAAGTGAGGGGGGCCTGGTGTGTCTCGCGACAAAGAAAGCCTGCTTGCTTCACAGGCCGCATGTAGCTTGGCTCGCTTACTCGAGCAACACGCAGCTGTTCACTCACCAGCCTCTTTCTCTTGGAAGAGCCCAGTATGGTTTCTTGCTGCAGCAGAGGGCCTTTAAAAAGCAACGAAATTTCCAAATGGGAATATCTCAGAGCAGATTTCTGGTTTATCCCGCAAATCAGATAGACTGGCTCAGGAATTGTCCCCTTCCAGGGTGTGTGTATGTTTTAAAAATCTATAAATACCCTGCCCTGTTAATCCTTCTAAGTCTATTTTAATAGCACCAGCCTATTTTAATCAGTTTAATCAGGAGATCCGGCATAAATCAACCTAATCTCTACATCGGTGTGCTTTCATCTCCTCTAATCTCCTTCAATATCGGACTTAAATGCCTCTAATCCCCTTTAGGCACCCACCAGCCTGGCCTAATCTCATTTGCACATATGAATATTTTAATCTGCCTTTTGTTCATCGGGGACACGCCAATTTCCTTGTTTCCTTCTGTATCAGCAAGTTCCACTGAGAATTTCCCCTCTGCAAAGCTGGGATGGTACGTCGTAGCCTGCGTCTCCGATGAGGTAAGCGTCAGGGGACCAGCACTCAACTCTTCTGTCAGATCAGTTTTCCCAAGCCTGCGTCCCCTCTAGATCTGCCGGACTACAAGCATCATCATCCTAGGATCTAGCCCAGAACATCTGGAAGGCTCCCTGGCTAGGTAAGGCAGAGTCAGATTAAGGCTTCTGCTTCCGGATTTTGTTGGATTAAGGCATGTGACGTTTTCCCCTCCTAGAGTCAGTCAGTCAGTCAGTCAGTCAGTCAGTCAGTCAGTCAGTCAGTCAGTCAGTCAGTCAGTCTGTCTGTCTGTCTTTTGAATGAATGAATGAATGAATGAATCTTCCATTATTCCAAGACTAGATGGAGCTGCAGTAAAGCAGAATTCCACAAACACTTGAGTATCTCCTTCTGGTTCATTCCGCCATCTTCATATAGTTGCACTTTTCTCACTTTTAAAAACAGCCCGGGAAATGCTTCAAAAGCCTGAGAGCGGCTCTCGAGGGAGGCGATGTCATGTGGGGGATTTGCAAAGGACGTTAAGTGAAGAATCACAGGTTTCTTCTTGCGCAGAGAAAGGCCTGTCTGTGCAAAACACAGCGGGCCAATTAGTAAGGTGCGCCTGATTAAAGTCAGGCGGCAGATCCTTTCACAATAAACATGGCGAGGGATGAACGCCAAACGAGCTCTGGGTGACGGCTGCATCTCCGGCCCTTCTCTGTCGGCAGGTGGAACTGCGCATGTGCAGATGCCACCTTGTTTTGCCTCAGTCAGCGAAAAGCCTTGGCCCACCAAGCTACCTTATCCCAAGCTGCTAAAATTCTCAAATCCAGCAAAATGACAACCGTGTTCCCGCTGCATGTGGGCTGGTCTGTCAGGTGTCAGAAAGACTTTTGGGGCCCTGCACTTATCCCCTCAAAATCTAGTGTTGTTGTTAGTCGCGAAGTCGTGTCCGACCCCATGGACAACACTCCTCCAGGCCTGCCTGTCCTCCACCATCCCCCAGAGTCCACCCAAGCTCACACCAACTGCCCCAGAGACCCCATCCAGCCACCTCATCCTCTGCCGTCCCCTTCTTCTTTTGCCATCTATTATTCCCAGCATTAGGCTCTTCTCCAGGGGGTCCTTCCTTCTCATTAGGTGGCCAAAGTATTTGAGCTTCATCTTCAGGATCTGGCCTTCGAAAGAGCAGTCAGGGCTGATCTCCTCTAGGACTGACCGGTTTGATCGCCTTGCGGTCCAAGGGACTCGCAGGAGTCTCCTCCAGCACCACAACTCAAAGGCCTCAGTTCTTCGGCGCTCAGCCTTCCTTATGGTCCAGCTTTCACAGCCACACATTGCAACTGGGAAAACCATAGCCTTGACTATGCGCACTTTTGTCGGCAGGGTGATGTCTCTGCTTTTTAGCATGCTGTCTAGATTTGCCATAGCTCTCCTCCCCAGGAGCAAGTGTCTTTTAATTTCTTGGCTGCAATCTCCGTCTGCGGTGATCTTGGAGCCCAGGAATTGCTAATTCCTTTGGGATGAGATCCATATTGGAATACTTGCGAATACGTTCCAGCACCTGTCCTGCTCACAAAAGGTCCCCGTTCCAACCTGGGCATCTCCAGGTGGGTTGACTCTTTATTCCAATGTTCCCTCCACAGCCTGTCCCAACTTCAGCTCCTTTTTGAACTTCTCTGGTTAGAGCATGAAATTCTGAAGACCCGTGGAAGTGACTGACTGCCCCACGGAGCTCACACAGACCCCTGGTTTTCCTTACAGAGGGAGAAAGCAGGCCCACGTCACTACTACCAGGTGTAAAGCACCAGGTGGCAGCACATGACCGAAGTAACAATTAGAAAGGAAAGTGAGTCCAGAACAAGAGGGGAAGCTTTGACTTGTTCCTCTGAGTTCAGTGCTGAGCAGTGGGTGGAAATTTATTTATTTTATTTATTTAGGGAACTTCTATGCCGCCCATTCGCCGAAGCCTCGGGGAGGCTTACAACCATAAATAAATAATCACCATATAAAACTATATAAATTTAAGTTGCCCTGGCCAAATTTAAAATGCAGGGAACGGGGGAAAGGCAGTGTAAGGTCCTACGGAGAGGAGAGAAGAAGGGCTGTGATATCGAGGTTGGAACCTGTGTGGGGCAGAGATGGGTCCCTTTGTGCTTTGCCAGGCACTGTTCACACGGCAAACATTCTTTGAGTTTATTGCAGCTGACACGAATGATCGGGGCGTCTCAGCATGCTGAGGGGAAGTACAATCTTTGGGGAAGGAATGGGGTGGGATGGGGTGGGATGGACTGAGGTGCCCCAGAAAGGCGCTGGACAGGTAGGAATTCCAAGCAGGCACACCTGATGCTGCAACATTTTGTTGCAGGTCCTGAGTGTTTGTGCGAACTGTGAAATTAGGAATGTGTTGCAGACCCACCGGGGCAGCCGTGAAGCAAGGAGGAGGTCGCACCAGGACTGCAGGACCCCCAAGAAGGCCAGCATGGGGCAGCAGGTGGAGTGCTGGTCTGGGACGTGGGAGATCGGAGTTGTGGTCCCTGCTTGGCCCAGGGGGACCCGGGGCCAGGCACCACTTCGCAGCCTAACCTACCTCTTAGGGTCGTTATGAGAAAGTGGAGAGGAGAAGGACTAAGATCCACAAAAGTGCAGAAAAAGAAAAAATTGCTTTATAAATGAAAACCAAGAGGGACGACCTTCCACCAAACCCATCCAGGGAGGACCACGCATGGTCTCGCAACGTTATGAATGTAACAAGAGCGGACTTTGCTGGATACAAGCAAAGTCCACTCTGGTTCTGCATCCTCTTTCCAACTAGAGCCCCAAACAAAGCCCACAAGTAGGACACCATGTCCCAAAATCCATGGCCAACCACTGGCCATGCCAGCTGTGGATGGCAGGAATTGTGATCCAAGACACCTGGAGAGCACCAGGTTAGAGAAAGACAGGTCTGTGCATGTACACACACACACACACACACACACACACACACACACAGAATGAAAGGCTGTTCAAGCGTCTTTATTCTACACTGTGGAAGCGATGCTGATGTACAGAGCGTGGGAAGTGGGTTAGGGTCCTCCAGCACCTTTGAGGTGTGGAATCAGGTGTGTGTTTTTATAGGAAGATGGGACATGTGATCTCCAAAGAAGTTACTCTTCATTCAGTCCTTTCTGGAAGGGAACAAGGAGAGAAAGAGAGAAAGGAAGGCATCAGAAGAGAATTGCACAGAGGACAGGAAGGAAGGAAGGAAGGAAGGAAGGAAGGAAGGAAGGAAGGAAGGAAGGAAGGAAGGAAGAGGGGGATGACACTTCTGGGGTTCTCACCTTCGCCCCGATATCCCGGCTCTTGGCCCTCAGCTTGTTGACCTGGGACTCGGCGATGTCCGCCCGCTCCTCAGCTTCATCCAGCTCGTGCTGGACCTTCCGGAACTTGGCCAGGTTGCTGTTGGCCTGCTCCTCCTGGGAGACAGAGGAAACACGGAAGAGGCATGTGAAGACGCGGGGAAGGAGCCTGCATTTGGGATCAGCTTCGTGTGGTGCCCTTTGTGGAACTCCATCCCCTGGAGAGTCTTGCTGGGCACTTGCTTTGTTATCCTAGTACGGGGCAACGTGTCTGTTCCCCCAGGCAGTTTAACTAGGAAATTAACTGGACTTTGAACAGTCGAAATAGCCCTTGGGAAGGGTCTGTGCAAACAGAATGAAACTTCCCCCTGCCCCATAGCGCTTGGGGCACATCCTCTGCTATGGGGCATCCCACAGCCCCCGAGGGGGAAGGAACTGGCTTCCCCCGCAGCTTAGGACCCTCTTCCAGGGTTCAGGGCTGCATGAATTAGCCAGCCCACGGTTAAGGTTAAGCCATTGCGAATCCAGAGTGGCTCCTCCCGCATCCCCAAGGCAAAAAGCTTTGAGGATGCTCAGTGAACCTTCTGAGTTTTAGAAAACTGGCCCCAACCCTATCTCCCTCCAGAAAAAAAAATCCTTTTCCCGTCTCAGCAGGCATCTGGCAGGGTGATGGCCGATTTTGAGAGCGTGGCTGTTTTTAATCTGCCGTTTTCCTTTCTGCTGACATGTTGCTGTATTTGATTTTACGCTCTTTGTAAGTTTTGATTCTAATGGAATTGGATATTGGATTTTCATTTGCCTCTGTCATCGTTTAGAGCGCTTAGCTGCTGTGACGGGGGTTCGTTAGCCATGCGGAGAAGCACAGAGGAGAAGTAAGATAATACTTCAAGGTGTGTGGAGAATAGGAGAAAATCTAGGGAGGTGGCACATGGAATAGGAAGTGCTCGCTGGTCGCTTGGTGGTCAGGAAGTGATTGCTAATATCTTTCTTTCTTTCTTTCTATCTATCTATCTATCTATCTATCTATCTATCTATCTATTATATGCCGCCCCTTGCAACAGCCTCGGGGCGGCTCACAATACATATCTTAGGTATGTAAGAAGAAGTAATGATGACAAGTTGAGCGACGAAAAGTGGATACTCCTGCGTAGGATCTCCTGCGTAGGCTCTTTGATTTCTGAGGGATGTATCTAGGAAGGTCCTCAGAAATATCAAGAAAAAGGCCAGTCTAGGACTAGGGCTACTCACCGCCTCTTCTGCTTGTCTCTTGTAAGCTTTCACCTTCAGCTGGAGTTTATCTACCAGATCTTGGAGGCGTATAAGATTTTTCCGGTCCTCCTCAGTCTGTGACACAAAAATGAGAGGGTGAGAGAGAAAGAGGGAGAAAAAGTCAAAATCCATCTTCTGGAGATACAAAGCCGGTTCACGGCGCTGCGTTTACAACTTGGCCACATCCTGTTGCAGTGGTCAGCCTTAATTTGTTTTGAGTTGCTCTAGGTGTAAGAGATAGTGGTCGTGTTTGGAAAGTCCTCTGCAAGTCACTGTCCCAAAATGCAGCAATGCTATCTTGCTCTGGAACCATGAAGGGGACTCGGTGTTCTAGAGCCAAACATGCGACATGCACGATGGGTTCCTTCGTGGCAGAGCGATTTCTCCCCTTAGAATTTTCCCTGAACACCAAGCCCTGTCTCAGAAGTCTTCCATAAAGGGAGAGAGGCAGAGATTAGTTTCCTGCTATGCTTGGCTGATTTGTTATATTTCGGAACCTAGAACCTCAGAAATGCCATATTGGATCTTCCCAAAGGCCTGACTCATCCACCGTTCTCTTCCCACAGCTGCCTGTGGGAAGCCCATAAAGACGACTGGCATATGACCACAATCACCCAGCGCCACTTGCGTTCCCAAGAGATTGCGCTACAGAGATGTGCTGCTTGCAATATTAGAGACAACTTATGAGCTTCTTGACCCCTAGGCAGATGCTCCTCTTGCCACAGTCGGGACCAGGTGATCTCCCACTATCTGTTCAGTTATGGAATTCTAGGTTATACAACTTCATTGTCCTGGTTCTAGGTCATTCTAGAGCAGAACTCTGATTCTCTAGAAGCTGTGTGGGCTGACTCTGTGGGGTTGCTATATTTTAGAGGCAACTAGACTCAGACGCAAATACATTCTGGTCAGGCTGGCCATATACCAACTCAAGCAAACTAGACGGATTTTAAACCAGTGGAGGCAAAGAAGATGCCAAATGGCTGTTAAAAGAAGAGCTGGACAGCAACCAGTCAATAAAGGTGTCAGTTTAGGAACAGCAACATTACAGAAAGAATACGGCTGTCTGAGCAGGCGCACCTGGTAGGTGAGCTCCTTGATGCGCCGCTCGCACTTGCGCATGCCCTTGATGCCCTCGGCGCTGCGTTTTTGCTCCACCTCGAGCTCGTTCTCCAGCTCGCGCACACGGGCCTCCAACTTCTGCAGCTGCTTCTTGCCGCCCTTCAGGGCCAGCTGCTCGGCCTCGTCCAGCCGCAGCTGCAGGTCCTTGACCGTCTGCTCCATGTTCTTCTTCATCCGCTCCAGGTGGGCGCTCGTGTCCTGCTCCTTCTTCAGCTCCTCCGCCATCATGGCCGCCTGCCCCGCGGGAGGGAGAGACAGGCAGTCAGGCCCCTCTGCTCCTTCGAGAACCCACATCAGACCGGAGGACCAAAAGGGCGTCATGCCCATGAGACACCCGCAGGCCTTCGTTTGCCCCGCAACGGAAACGACTTACAGCCATCACGGATGCTGGCCACTGATCGCCATAAGCTCCGCATCCCCATGGATATTACGAGCTGCTCCTTCTTTATACCCTTCATCCCTTTTCCCACAGAAGGAAGATACATCCTATTGTAGCACACCATTAAGGTGTCCACTCCAATGTACATTATACGTAAGCAACGAATGCTTTCCACATGTGCTTGTTTTAGTGTGGCCAGCCGGGCACAGTCCTCGCCGGAGAGCCCCCGGCCGGAACCGACGCGCAGGCGTCTCTCCTCTTCCACTCACGTCGGTGATGGCCTTCTTGGCCTTCTCCTCGGCGTTCCTGCACTCCTGCACGGCCTCCTCCACCTCCGTCTGCAGCTGGGAGATGTCAGCCTCCATCTTCTTCTTCTGGTTGATGAGGCTGGTGTTCTGGATTGTGCAAAAGAAACACATGAGAAACAGGCCAGGGATTTTAGAAAAAATTGATCGACATCCATTGCCGCTGACTGCCTGGATTGTGTCATAGAAGGTCCTTGAATCACTGAGGGTCCATTCTAGGCACGTTTCGATTTTTCTGGTATTTTTTCTGCTTAAACTTGCATAGAATTGCTCCCTAAATTGCCTGAGAAAAGAGCAGGGTGCCTCTTTCATCCTTTCGGGCGGACAGCATCATTCTGATGATTCCTACGGTTTTCTCCAGCCTCCTGCTGGTCACCTAGGACCCCCACCTCAGATTATCTGACCTCCCTAAAAGCGTGGCTTCACCTGGGTGTGGAGGAGCTGGACGCGCTCACTGGCCTCGATCAGCTCCTGCTCAGCCAGCTTGCGGGCCCGTTCGGTCTGCTCCACCACGGTGCGCAGCTCCTCCAGCTCGGCCTGCAGCAGGTTGTTCCTGCGTTCCACGATGGCGATGTTCTCCTTCAGGTCCTCGTTGGCTCGGACAGCGTCGTCCAGCTGGATCTGGGTGTCCTGGTCAGAAAAGGAGAGCCGGGATGAAGGGGAGAGGGGAGGGGGCACGGACGGTGGTGCCCCCTTGCTGTGCTGCACGCCTGAGGGAAGGAGGACAGGATGCCCAAAGCGAACATCCTGGAAGTACCTTGAGATACCCCTGTAAAGTTTTGACTTGTTTCTGAGCCTCCGCTGCTATGCGGTTGGCGTGACTCAGCTGGATCTCCATCTCGTTGAGGTCGCCCTCCATCTTCTTCTTGACCCTCAGCGCCTCGTTGCGGCTGCGGGTCTCGGCGTCCAGGGAAGCCTGAAGTGAGTCCACCATCCTTAAGTGGTTGCGCTTGGCCTGCTCCATCTCCTCGTCCTTCTCGGCCAGCTTGCGCTCGATCTCGGCCTTGATCTGGTTGAACTCCAGCTGGGCCCGGAGGATCTTGCCCTCTTCGTGCTCCAGAGAGGCCTGCAGAATTAGGGGTAAAGAGAGAGAACAAAATGGTGGAACCAGTGAGTACTTGACCAAAACATGGTATGGGAGGACAAGGAATTTTACTTGAGAGGGAAACAGGATTTTTGCTAAACACAGAAATGCACACGCATGTTTTAGGAAACTGTCGAGATACATTTGCTCAATATTCCTATGGAAAATAGACAAGGCTGTTTGCCAATAGTTCTCTCTTAAATATTTATTTTAGAACGGGATGTTGGATGTAGTGGGAATACCAATGATATATCCCATGTCAGACACAAAGCAGGTTTGTGGAAAATATGTATCTACTGATTCTGAGTTCCATTGTTCAGTGCTTATGGGGCTACACATGGGCCCATTTCCTGTCTGAAAGCAGGTGGGGACTTTGCTCAAATGGGTGGTGTTGCCCAAGAGGCGGAGTCGCCCTCTCCTGCCTTCCCTTCAAAATTTAGCTGAAGGCTGAGAGGAAGGTGAAGGAACTTGAGAGGAAGAAGAAAGAAATACGAGGGAACAAGAGGAGACAGGAAGGACAGCAAGACTGCTGAATTGTGAGAGGGACAGAAGACTGTGTGGCGACTGGGGGCGCCGTGAGATCATGTCCTCACCTCCGCTTCCTCAAGAGCCGCCTGGAGCTCTATCTTCTCCGCCTCGAGCTGCTTCCGCACTTTCTCAAGCTCGTGAATGCTCTTGCCGCTGGCCCCAAGTTGCTCTGTGAGATCCGAAATCTCCTCTACCCAAACGAAAAAAAGAGCAAGAGCCGGCAGGTGAGGGCTCACTCAGAGCACAACAGCCCTGTGAGGTAGGCCCACTGAGGAGCCCTTGGCAGCTGAAGGGGAAAGACTCACCCTGCAGGTTCTTGTTCTCCCTCTTGAAGGTCTCCAGGTGCTCCAGCGACTCCTCGTAGGCGTTCTTCAGCTTGAAGAGCTCGGTGCTGAGCGAGCGGGCCTCCTTCTGGGAAGACTCCAGTTCCGTCTGGGACTCCTCAAACTTCTGCTTCCACTCGGCCAGGATCTGGAGTTGTTGACAAGTGGAAACAGAGAATCAGGTTTGGGCGGAGGTGGCTTTTGCAGATGCCTACAGGTGTCGTTTTCAACGAAGCAAGCCGACAGAGTAGTGGTGTTGAACCTCAGGCCAGTGGGCCAGAACTGGCCTGTTTCAGGTCCCTGTTGGGCCCACCAGTATTCCCCGAATGGCCATGCCCCTTTTCCCAGTCTCCCCCGCTTCCCACAACTGCAAATTCTTCAGTGGTCTCCCAGAATTTGTGTGGCTTCCCCCCCACCCCCCCATATTCTAAAATATCAAAGTGCCCTTGCTAAGGCTTAATTACTAGCAATAAGAGCTTGATGCTCAAAGATGCTGGTCGTTTAGCCCCACCCCTTTTGCTCTTGGTGCCGCCCATCATGGGGATGTGGCCCCCGAGAGCTTCTCTGAAAGGAATCCATGTGAAGGAGGTTCTGCACCCCCAAGATACAAGTTCGGTTGTTTGCTAGGAGATGGCAACACAGCCTTATCTCTTTGGAGGTCATGACTAGGCCGAGAGATGGGACCAGCCCCGGGTTCTCATGCCAGATCTGGGAGCCAGTGTGGCGTAGTGGTTAGAGCACGGGACTGGGACTCAGAGGATCTGGGTTCGAGTCCCCGCTCAGCCATGGAGCCGACTGGGTGACTTTGGGCCAGTCACAGACGCCCAGCCCAGCCTACCTCGCAGGGTCGTTGTTGTGGGGATAAGATGGAGGAGGCGAGATCGTGTAAGCTGCCTTGAGCCCTTTGTAGGAAAAAGGCAGGATATAAATCGCAATATGAATGAATGAATGAGTATAGGGATGTGCCAGTTTAGGCTCTACAGCTTGCATTACACTGGATGGCAATTGTGACAAGCCCTCAGGTGCAAACTCATCCCAATTTGCTCTCGAGATGCTGGAAATCTCCAGCTACCCAAGATCTCTCAGCCCAAGAACTGGAGACTTTCTCCAACACGGTTGGGTTCCCTGCTTTCTCTCCCACTAAGCTCTTCTGCCTTTGTGCCGTGAAGGAGGCCTCAAAGGCTTTCTCTGACTAGCACTGGCCCACTGTGGCCAAGTGCCCGAAATGATCTCTCACTTCTCCTTCTCCTGTCATACCTTGTCGAAGTTCCTCTGCTTCTTGTCCAGGGCGGCGGCGGCCGCGTTGGAGCGCTCCACGTCCACCATGAGGTCTTCGATCTCGTTCTGCAGCCGGTGCTTGGTCTTCTCCAGCGAGGAGCACTTGGCGTTCACGGCCTCCACCGCCTCCTCGGCGTCCTGCAGCCGCTGCGCCAGCTTCTTCCTGGCACACCACAAGGGGACAACAGTAAGCCAAGGAAGGAAGAGGTAGGACACCTCCAGGAAGACAAAAGAGGACGGGGAGTAAGGGACTTGCAGTGTAGTGGTGAATTTTGAAGTGTGGATACTCATTGTGGCAGGGGACAGAAACACCCACGAGGAGAAGCCAAGAAAACAAGAAATACAAGGAGAAACCAAGCCTGCTGGGTCTTAATTGTCTATTCAGCATCAAGCCTCCCCCAAAATTTTCCTGTTATACCAGGGATACTGGGGAAGGAAATACTGCTGCTGGGAAAGCCCATTTCCCCACAATTCCTGTGAGAGCTTTGCTAAGGCGGAACAAGGAAGCCTGAGTGAGCGTGTGGGTTGAGGGCATCAGCCCTGTGAGTAAGAAGGTCCTGGTGCTTTGGCCCTGCGAGTCCCGGTTCCACTACACCACCACTGCCATGGGGGTGAAATAGCCTCAGGTCCTGTGGCTTGCTGGGGGAATGGAAAGGGGAGGAAAATGTTGGGGAAGGGTGAGGCAGAAGGGATGGGGTTGCTCTGGCTGCCAGATGCGACGGCAGCAGAAACGGGCACTCACTTGGCCTCCTCCAGCTCCTCCGTCCTCTGGATGGCGTCGGTCTCGTACTTGGTCCTCCACTGCGCCACCTCGGAGTTGGCCTTGGAGAGATGGCGCTGCAGCTCCGCTTTGGCCTCCGTCTCCTCCTCGTACTGCTCCCTCAGAAGGTCGCAGTCATGGCGGGCCGACTGGAGCGCGTGGGCCAAGGCGTTCTTGGCCTAAGGGGACCCAAACAAACACACGTTCTCAGCAGCCCTCGATTTGCAGGATCTAATTTGCTCTCTGCACGCTCTTGATTCCCCAATCCTGGTTCGCAACCTCCACAGACTTCTTACTTTGGCTTCTTCCTCCAGTTGCCTCTTCAGGTCTTCCAGCTGCTGGGTGTAAGTCAATTTCCCCCGTGTGAGCTGGTTTATCAACGCCTCCTTCTCATCCAACTGGCGAGATAATTCCCCTGGGAAGGAGAACAGTCTGTCACGGTGAGGGCAGAGGAAGCCTGGGAAGTGTCATATCGCTTCTAAGGCGGAGCTGTTTATGGCTCTCATTTTGCTCTGGGTTGGTCGCCATCTTGAAAAGTCTGCAAAGGGATCCCGCCAACCACCAGTTCTCTTGACCCCTGTGGATCTCCCCTTGGTACAAATTTTCCAAATGGGAGCCATCAAAGACCCATCCAAGATGCTGTGGTCTGTGTTTTATCGAAATGGGTTGGCAGCAGATTCTTTTAATATGATGTTTATGGTGGAGAAATTTGCTGATAGAGGATGGTCCAGACTATGCATTACATGGTTAAATGATATATGATTAAAATATAACTTCTGCTTGGAAATGGCTCACGGCTGTCTGGACAATCACTTGGAAAGAAGGAAGGAAAGTGTAGGTGGGATATGGGAAGAGGAAGGAATGCTATGGAGGAATGAAAGCACAGGTCGGGGTGCCCAACCTTTTTGGCCCCAAGGGCTAAACTGGGCGTGCAGTGAGGGGATGGCCCCCCGCATCCTTCATGCAAGGCCCCCTCACACACATTCTCACCCCAATTCCACGCTCACACACAGCACTAACGGATCCCATTCTTGCCCAACAGCATCTGTTCCGTGCCACAGCGTCAAGGCTTTGAAACCCGCTCCCGTCCTCGGCCACCCCAGCCCCGTTCCCGAAAAGGAGAAGAAAAGCCGCTCTAGGCACAGGTTCTGTGGTTTGCTAGAACATCTCCAGAGCATCGTGGGAAGCCAGCAGCAGCGGTCAGGCACTGCTTCTCTGGATGCTCCAGGGACACTCTAGGAACAGGGCTTCTATGGCAGGAATGTAGAAGACAATAGAGAGCAGAAGACAACAGAGGAAGCCCATGTGGCTCCACAGAAAGTTAAGTGACAACCTAAAAGGAAAAAAGAACATGTACAGGAGGTGGAAGCAGGGCCAGGCCACAGAGGAAGGATAGAAGCAAATAGCAAGGAATTGCAGGGACGGCATCAGGAAGGCTAAAGCAGGAAATGAACTAAGAATAGCTAGGGATGCGAAGCACAACAAGAAAGCCTTCTTCAGATACGTCCAGAACAGAAGACATGAGAAAGGGAAGGGTGTCTCGCTGGTTAAATTGGATGGCGGAGTGATAACAGACGACAAGGAAAAAGTGGAGGTGCTCCGTTCCTACTTTGCCTCGGGCATCTCCCACAAGAAAATCTACAGCCGAGAGGAAGTACAAGCTGGAAGTGAGAGATGGCATCCCACAACCGATAGACAAATGGTCAAGGAATTCCTAGATGGAATAAACATGTTCAAATCTCCAGGACCCAATCTATTCCATCCTAGCGTCATAAAAGAGATAGCTAAGGAACTCTCAGAACCACAGGTTATTATTTTGGATAAATCTTGGAAAACAGGAGAAGTGCCAGATGACCGGAGAAGGGCAAACCGTGCCCCCATCTTCAAAAAGGCGGGGGAAAGATGAACCTTGGAACTACAGACCATTAGTCTGACATCAACACCTGCAAAATTCTGGAGGAAATTATCAAAAAATCAGTCTGCAAACATCTTGAAGAAAATGCAGTGATTAATAGAAGTCAACACTGATTTATCAAAAATAAATCCTGTCAGGCTAATTTAATCTCTTTTTTAGACTGGGTAACCTACCTAAATGACAGAGAGATCACTGTGAACATACTCTACCTCAGCTTTAGCAAAGATTTTGATATTGTGCCCTATGACATTCTGATAAGCAAATTAGCAAAAAGTGGACTAGATTGAAAAGCTATAAGGTGGATCCAAAATGGCTGCTAAATTGGACACATGGAGCTCTTATCAATGGCACCTTCTCAAACTGTAAATAGTGGGGTGCTGCAGGATTCAGTCCTGGGCCCAGTGCTCTTCAAACTCTTTATTGATGATTTGAATAAGGAAGGACAAGGAAAGATAATCAAGTCTGCAGACAATACAAAACTGGGTGGAACAGTGAACATCCTAAAAGACAGAATGGAGACCTAGGGCGATCCTGATGAACTTGAACACTAGGCTGAAAGCAACAGAATTAGGGACAAGTCCTCCACCTAGGAAAAATTCATCGATACAAGATGAGGAATACGCGGCTCAACAGAACTGAAAAAGAAAAAGATCTTGGAGTAATTGTGGACAATAGGCTAAACATGAGACAACAATGCGATGCAGCCGCCAAAAGGGCAAATGCTATTTTAGGATGCATTAACAGAAGTATTACTTCCAAATCATGAGACGTAGTAGTTTTTCTATACTCCTCACTAGTCAGACTGCATCTGGAATATCGTGTCCAGTTCTGGACACCAAGATTTAAGAAAGATGCAGGTAAATTAGAAAGGGTCCAGCGAAGGGCAGCAAAAATGATTCAGCATTTGGAAACACTGCTCTGTGAGGAGAGACTGAATGAACTGGATGTGTTCAGCCTTGAGAAGAGAAGACTGAGGGGGACATGGTATCCTTCTGTAAGTACCTCAAAAGCTGTCACAAAGAGGAAGGTCAAGATCTCTTCTTGCTGATGCCAGAGTGCAGGACATGGAATAATCAATTCAAGCTGCAACAACCCAGATTCAGGCTGGACATCAGGAAAAGCTTCCTCACTGTCTGAGCAAGAGGACAGTGGAACAAGCTGCCTGGAGAGGTGGGGGGCTCTCCCACAGTGGAGACATTCAAGGTGTAACTGGACAGCCCTCTGAGTGGGATGGTGTGACTTGGTGTCCTGCAACAGCAGGGGGCTGGACTAGATGGTCTTCTTGGTCTCTTCCAACTCTATTAATCTAGGATTTTATGATTCTGTGACTCACAGAACTTGGTCCTAGAGTGTTGGTTTTCTCCTTGCCTTTTCTTTTGGCAGAGGCTGGTGGCCAGTGGACCATCAGACACACTTGGGGTGGCCACCTGGGGGCCACACTTTTTGGACACCTGGCAAAGAGTTTGGATTGGATGGGAGAAAGGAGGAGCTCACAAGTCATGGACAAACTAGGGAGCTGGGAGGAAAGGGGCCACCGTTCGGCCTTGCTCTGCTTTGCTCGGTTCCCAACATCTCCAGGCTGGGCTGGATGAAGCAAGGGGCTGGGCCGGGAAGAGGCAGCCCCCGACCTTCCTGTGGATGGAACAGGCAACAGGATCCACGCCCTCACCGTTCTCCGTCTGCAGCTTGGCTCGCTGTGTGGTGAGGTCGTGGACCATTCGCTGAGACTCTTCAGCCTTGGTCCGGTGCTCGTTCATTTGATCTTCAAAGGTGCGGCACATTTTCTCCAGGTTGGCCTGAAATCCAAGGAGAGGACAGTGTTGGCAAAACCAAAGAGGGTGCGTGTGGAAGACAACAGATGTTTAGCCAGTTAGGGGAAAGAAAAAGATGAAGATGGGAAGGATGGAGAGCAAGGAAATGAGGAAAACTATGCAAAATGATTAAGAATGAAGAAGCAAAAGGAGAAGACAGTCAGGTACAGGGAGAGCATTTTTTCGGGGTGAAGAGTGCTGGCTCCAACCCCCTTGCAAGCATGTGTCTTCCCCCAACCCCTAATCCTCTCTTAAAACGTCTATTAATGCCACAGCTGAGTTAAGCTCTACCCTCAAATCTTCTTCCTTGCTCTGCCCCAAATTTAGCTCCGCCTCCCCCACCCATGAGGGCACCTTGGACTTCATCAGCTGCTCCATGTTGGAGGCCACGTCGTCCAGCTCCAGCTTCAGCTCGCTCTTCTCCTTCTCCAGCTTCTGCTTCACGCGCTGCAGGTTGTCGATCTGCTCGCCCAGCTCTGCCGCGGAGTCGGCGTGCTTCTTGCGGAGCGTGGCCGCCGTGGCCTCGTGGTGGAGAGTCGCCTCCTCCAGGTCGCGGCGCATCTTCTGGAACTCGGCCTCCCGCTTCTTGTTGAGCTCGATCTGCACCGAGGTGGCGCCCCCGGCCTCCTCCAGGCGCTCGCTGATCTCCTCCAGCTCCCGCGAGAGCTCGGCGCGCTGCTTCTCCACCCTGGCCCGGGACGTGCGCTCGGCCTCCAGCTCCTCTTCCAGCTCTTCGATCCGTGCCTGCACCAGAGAGAGCGAAAGGAAGCCCTTCCTTAGCAAGGTGTAAAAATATCTGTTACGAGCAGGAGGTGCTTACCGAAAGGTAGAGGAAGACTCGTTTCTAGAGAAATAATATCCATCAGACCAGCTAAACCAGACTTCTCCAACCTGGTACCTTCTGGATGACAATTATGAAAGTTATCCTTTGTCTATAAAGCACCAGAGTAGAGAAGACTGAGCTGGATGCGACCCCAAAATGTTATGTTCTAGAGCTCACATCAGCCCAGCTTTTAGAATTCAGGATGTTCGAGATGCTGTATATCCTTGCAATCTGCCTTTCACCTGTAGCTCTTTGAGCTTCTTCTGCAGCTGGATGCTCAAGGATTGCTCGTCTTCAATTCTGGCATTCAAGGCATTGAGCTCGAAGTCTTTCCTGTGGAAGACAAGGACCTGGTTGGATTCAGCCATGGGGCGGCAGAACAAGCGGGGCCGAGGTGGGGAAAGGGGGAGGCACTGTTCTCAGGACCTTAGAATCACAGAATGGAAGCGCTGGGGGCCAGGGGGCCGTTGGATCCAACCCCCTGCTCAGTACCAGTTCAACCATCCCTAAGATCTTGGATCTTGGAAATGGACGGATTGACTTTGTCATTGAAGGAGAAAGAAGATACTGACTTCTATCAAACTTGGGACTCTTTTTATTATTGGCTAGAGAAACGGGACTTCGCATAGATTTAAATCTGTTTCTAAGTTATCATAAATGGAAAAAAATGTGGGGGCTGACCCAGCAGGTCCGATGTTTCTGATGACTGATGTTTTTAGTTTTTCTTAGTTTTAGGGTTATAATTTTGAATAAAACTTCTTATAAACAAAGCAACAAACCATCCCTTACTTCTTCAGTTTCTCCTCCAGCTGCTGCTTGTCATTCTCCAGGTCCATGATACTCTCTTGGGTCAGCTTCAGGTCCCCCTCCAGCTTCCTCTTCGCCCGCTCCAGGTCCATTCGGATCTTCTTCTCTTGCTCCAAAGAGCCCTCCAGCTGTTGCGCCAAGGAAGGAAGCGGTCAAGTTCAGAAGCAACACAAGGAATTGCGAGTCCGTCTTCACTAACCTCTGCACCTTCCCTGAAAACAGCCCACCTGGCGTGCCCAGGTACTTACATCGTCCACTTGCTGCTCCAGCTTGACCTTGGCTTTCGTGAGGGTGTTGACCTTGTCTTCCTCGGCCTGCAGGTCATCCAGCGCTTGCTGATGTGCCTCCTGGAGGGCCTTCTTCTCCTTGGTCAGCTTGACGATGATCTCATCCAGGCCAGCCATCTCCTCGGTGAGGTTCTTCACCTGTGGCCACATCAGAGTTTGCATCAGGGACCCTGGACCTCAGACCCATCGGCCTCATTAGACCTATGCTTGGAGTTGTAGGACTTTTATCCATCAAAACACGTGCAGTGCCTTAGTGCCCTGGAGGCGTCCAAAGCAAATTCTGGGTCCACTCAGTTGAATATTCCCAAGGTCAACCTACCCAGCAGATCCTCATCCAACCCAACCAATGTCGACAGAACACCTTGGACTGCTTAAGGCGGACAAGCTTGGACTCTCCTCTAACTTTGCCCTCCTTTCCCCATCCTCACCTTGTTCTCCGTGGCGTGCTTCTCCTTCTCCACCTTCGCCAGGGTCAGCTCCAGGTCGTCGATGTCCTTCTTGAGCTCCGAACACTCGTCCTCCAGCTTCCGCTTCTTGGCCGTCAGCTCGGCGTTCATCTCCTCCTCGTCCTCCAGACGCTCGTTCAGTTCCTTGGCTTTGGCCTCCAGCTGGATTTTGTTCTTGATCAGCTGGTCGCAGCGCTCTTCCGCATCAGCAAGATTGTCTTGCTCCTAAGGAGGGGCATTGAAAAAAATGAGACGACCATGACCCCTAAGCCTTGGCTCACCTCAGTTTCTTTTGCTTCTGGTGCCGTGTTCTTCACTCTTAGAGGAGCTCAGACGATACTGAGAGGCTCCACAGGATAAAAACATGGACCCCAAGTGCGACCGCGCCAGAATCCCAAGGTTGTGCCTTCACTCACGGCCTGAACTTGCAACTGGAGGTCGTTCTTCTCCTGAAGCAAGGAGACCATCTTCTCTTCCAACTCTTTCCGCCGAGCCTCTGACTTCTCCAGGGCCTCCTTCAGCTTGCCAAACTCCTCCTTCATGGCCAACATCTCCTTCTCCGTCTCTGCGCTCTTCAGCAGGGGCTTGATCTTGAAGAATAGTCTCATCCAAGGCCAGTTCTTCACTACCATAAAGGCCCGGATGTTGTACTGGATCACCAGCAGAGATTCCCTGTGAAAAGAAGAGGATGGCAACAAAAGAGAACATCAGACCAGGTCACGGGTACACCCTCCTACTTGTGTCCCCCAGCAACAGGTGTGCATCAGCATCCTGCCTCTAACAGAGGAGGAAGCACAGAACCATGAGGACTAGTGGCCATGAATAGCTTCTCCCTCCAGGAATTTGCCCATGCAGACTGGTGGCCAACGTTGCATCTTGCGGCAGGGAATTCCACAGTTTAACAGTGCACAATCTGAAGAAGTCCTCCCGTTTCCCACCCCCGCCCTCACCCTCCGAATCTTCCACCTATCTGCTTCAGGGGATGGCCCTACTGGGGTCCGATATTCTGGGAGAGGGAGAAAATGGGCCCCCATCCTCTTTCTCCATGCGCAGCACAATGTGCTTCTGAGGTGCCTCTCCCTCACTTATTTTTCTCTAGAGGAAACAGTCTCAGAAGATACACCCTTCCCTGATAGTGGATTTGCTCCAGTTTTTGATCACATTTGTGCCTCTGTCTCCACTTCTTCCAACTCTACAATATCACCCCATTTTGCAAGGAAACTTGATGTTGGCAGTGGAGAATTCGGCTTCCTAAGAACCTCTTTCATAAGTTCTCTAGTCTTTCAGGCCATGCATATAAACTTGGTACTACTTTTTTTTTTTAAACCGTATTTTTCGCTCTATAAGATGCGCCTGACCATAAGACGCACCTAGTTTTTAGAGGAGGAAAACAAGAAAAAAAATATTCTGAATCAAACGGGCACATAATCACAGGCACATTCCCCATCGCTTCCCCACGGGCTGCACATCTGACAGACTTACTGCACACACATATTCGCTCTATAAGACGCACAGACATTTCCCCTTACTTTGGAGGGGGGGGGAAAGTGCGTCTTATAGAGCAAAAAATATGGTAATTATTATTTTTTTTTTTACGAATGTTGTGAGGCTTTGTTGCGATGAGGGCGGCATAGAAATGTTTTAAATAAATAAATAAATATGTGCTGGCAAGATCTTAGGATGGGTGAGTGGGACCAGAACCGGGATCTCCCATGTCTCCACCCAACGCTCTTGCCCTCACGCCATCCAAAATATCTATCGAGATGAAAAGGGACTGCAGAGGGCTGGCCAAGGGCTGCCGGAGCAGAGCCTTCCAGGGGCCTTCCTCCTCATGGGATGCCAGTGTGGCATGGGAATGGTTGTCCCCTTCGGAGGGGAGCTTCCCCAGCGACACCCACAAACACCTACTTCCGTTCCATGATCTTCCGGAATTCTATCCGAGCGAGAACACCGCGGGACTGAGCCTGGATGCGTGTGATGATGCGGGAGAGACGCTCGTCTCTCATCTCCTCCAGCAACCCCAGGAGACCGGCCTTGAAGAACACCTGAGCAGCAGAGAGAGGGGCCTTGATTTAAAGGCATCGGTGCTTCTAGTCCTCAGTGTGAGCAGAATGCGGCGAGAGAAATGACTGTTTCCTGGGCAAGGGGCTTGCTCTGGCTCCTCTTTCTCCTCACCTTGGTATGCCCAAATTTGTACTGGCTGTGGTCGATATCCAGGGAGCCCAACAGCTTCTCAGCTCCCTTCCTGCTGTCGATGAACTGGCCCTCGGGGATGGCAGATGGGTTCAGGATGCGGTACCTGGAAACAAGAAAGGTAAGGGCGTTCGGTACTTCTGAAAGCTTCTCTTCGGCATGTTTTAGCCATGGCTGCTAGCCCCACTGAAGCCCAGGGTCATGCATGTTTCATGACTGGTTGAGGTATGGCACCCGGATGCCGAGAGCCTCCATTTTTTTTATCCCCCCCTCTTGCTGTGTTTTCCTTTAAAACCAAGTTTCTAGTCCTTGTGATTGTGAAGATAAGCTTGGAAAGCTGTAGTCCGTGCCTGGTGGGATCCCAGGTGCTATAGAAGGAGGTTGGG
Organism: Varanus salvator macromaculatus; assembly: GCA_023646645.1. Taxonomy (NCBI): domain Eukaryota; kingdom Metazoa; phylum Chordata; class Lepidosauria; order Squamata; family Varanidae; genus Varanus; species Varanus salvator. The sequence goes on along the minus strand of JAIXND010000753.1, from coordinate 2,711,042 downwards.
TGGGAACAGCTAAGAGCTGTCTGCTGTGGAGCCTGCATTCCTCGTGGTACCTTATTCCTTCGCAAGTCCTCTCTCGCAAAAATGAAAGAAATCAAGATGAATGAATGCAGAAATGGGGCTGGAGTTACTTTACCTTGGAGCCAAGAAAGCGTCACCCTGGTGCCCAGCTGCAGCACGGGCGATGCCCCAAACCCTGCCCCACTGGGCCCCGGGGCTTCCCCACAGGTATGTGCCTTTCCCCGAGCTCCCCTGCAGCATTATCAGACAGCTACCCGCACCCCATGAACTGAGGGACAAGCCCACCTCTGCCTGAAGTCCCCGTAGAGGATCCGGTTGGGGAATCCCTTCCGGCAGATCCGGATCCCCTCCAGGACCCCGTTGCAGCGAAGCTGGTGCATGACCAGGGGGTTGTCCATCACGCCTGCAGACGCGAGGAGAGGAAGGTCAGAGGAGGAAGCGTGCAAAGGGAAGGCACCGGTCATTATCACAAAGGTACCGACGAGAGAGTAAGGCCGGTGTTCCCAACCTAGCTCCACCTTAGGGTGGGGGACTACAACTCCCACCACCCCCAGTCATTGGTGCACCTGGCTGAGGAAGGTTGATTGATCTCTCTCTCTCTCTCTCTCTCTCATCTCTCTCTCTCTCTCATTCTCTGTCTCTCAATCTCTCTCTCTGTCTCTCTCTCTCTCTCTCTCATTCTCTGTCTCTCAATCTCTCTCTGTCTCTCTCTCTCTCTCTCTCATTCTCTCTCTCTCTCTCTCATTCTCTCTGTCTCTCTGTCTCTCTCTCATTCTCTCTTTCTCTCTCATTCTCTCTCTGTCATTCTCTCTCTCTCTCTCTGTCTCTCTCATTCTCTCTTTCTCTCTCTCATTCTCTCTTTCTCTCTCTCTCTCATTCTCTGTCTCTCAATCTCTCTCTCTGTCTCTCAGTCTCTCTCTCTGTCATTCTCTCTCTCTTTCTCTCTCTCTCTCATTCTCTGTCTGTCATTCTCTGTCTCTCATTCTCTCTCTGGGATTCCATGGTATGTGAGCTTAGCTGCCAAGCCTTGGGGCACCTTTGGGGACCCTCTGGGCTGCAGAAGGGCCGGGACCTGTGCCCCCAGGCCCACCCCAGCAGCACCCGCTGCCTTGCTTTTCGACCCACCGGGGATTCGGAGGGTCTCTCCTCAGCCCGAGAATCCCTCGGCCGGAGACTTAAGGGGAATCCAAATGCCTTAGCTTTTCGGGGACAGAGCCCACGAAGCGCCAGAAGGGCGCCCTGGGGGCTCACCTGGAGACTTGGTCTCGTTGGGGATGATGCAGCGCACAAAGTGAGGGTGGGTGGAACGCAGGTTGGTCATCAGCTTGTTCAGGTTCTCCTGGGGGAGCAAAGGGAAGGCGTGTGGGCATGCCAGGATGGGTGCAAACGGAGAAACGAGGCTGCTGGCCCAGAGCTGGCTGGCGGGAAGGGGCGGAAGGATGTGCGCAGGCACGGAACCAAGAGGGAAGTGGAGGCTGATGGATAAGCAGGAAGGAGACAGGAAGCAAACGGAGAAACGGAATGGGAATGGGAGCTTGGGGCTTGAACGCGGTTTGGGCGTCTGAGAGCCCCAGCCGGAAAGCTCTCCTGCTAACCTTGCGTGTTTCCCCCCTCGTTCTTGCCTTCCTGTTTCTTTCCGGGTGCTGGCAGAATGGGGGATGCGGACAGACCCCCACTGGGAAATGGTACCCCTGGAGGGAGTCAGCACCCCCTGCAGCAAGGTAGTGCCATCCGTTCTGGGGCCGAGGCCAGCAGATGGCACGGCGGGAAGCGGCTGGCCCTCTGAGGAACGGGATGGGGGCCGCCAGAGGGCGCCGTGCCCGTGCCCGCCGTAGCCGAGGGAGCCCCCTAAGGTGGCCGGGGTTCCCCACAACCAAGCATGCCTTGCTTTCTCCTTACCCTGTGCAAAGCAGACACGGTCTGGAAGGAGGAACCCTTCTTCTTGTGAGTCCCCTTCCCCTTCGTGGTTTCGATGGCTGCCGGGCGGGTGGGGAGAGAGACAATGAGACAGGAGACCCACTTCGGGCCTCGTGGGTCAGCACAGCCTTCCCCACTGCACTGCCCTCCAGATGAGTCTGAGGTCAACTCCCATCATCCCCAGCCAGTGGATCCAGGGGAGCTTACTCCAACACATCTAGAGGCAGTCACTTCTGGGTCATCGTTTTTTGATCTTCTAGACTCAGAGAGGTATTCCTGCCACTCCGCACGACTCTGGTGCGCCCGCAACTGGAGTCTTGTGCTCGGTTTTGGGCCCCTCATTACAGGAGGGATATAGCCAGGATGGAGTCAGTGCAGCGCAGGGCCACAAGGTTGGTGGCCGGTTTGCAGGGGATGCCGTATGAGGCGAGACTGAGGGACTGGGCCTCTTCAGCCTGGAGTGGAGGACACTCAGAGGGGATATGTTGGCGACATACAGGTATGTGAGGGGGTGTCACACGGAGGTGGGTAGAGGCCTGTTCTCCCCTGCAGAGGAAGGCAGGACGCGCTCCAACAGAGCAAAGCTCAGGGAGCCAAGGTTCAATTTGGATGCCAGGAAGTCCTTCCTGCCACTTAGGACCCCGAGGGTGTGAAATGGGCTTCCACGAGAGGTGGTTGAGGCCCCATTGGTGCGGGTGTTCAAGGATAGGCGGGACGTCCACATGGTGGGCATCTTGTGAGCAGAGCCGGCTGGTGCCGGAGGCCAGACTAGATGGCCTGGGAGGCCCCTTCTGACTCGCTCTGTTTCTATGTTTTACTTATAAACAATCACCTGCGTTGACCAGATCAGGGAGACACGGGGAGTTTTATCTTGCAGCTCTTCACCTGGTTCAAAATTACCTATTGCAAGTCGCGGAAGCTCTCTGGTGCCTCAGTGGGGTGCTTGTAATTGGAGAGGCCAGAGGCGGAAGTGGCACCCTTCCGCCTAAGGAGCTGCCAGGTCTCCCTGTTAATTCCTCTGCAGGTTCAGGGTGCAAACCTAATTCGCCCTGCCCCGTCTCACCTCACAACAAGCCTGCGAGGTAGGCCAGGTTTCAGAAAGGCATCTATGTCAGTCCAACCTTTTCCTGACACCACACCATAGCACATCTTCCCCGGTCTGGAGTTCTCCAGATGTTTTGAATGACAGCTGCCACCACACCCAACCACCGCCCAGACTTATCGAGGTGGGTGGGAGCGGAAGCCCAAAATATCTGGAGGACTTTACCAGCGTTCGGTAAGGTGCCAGACGATTATGGCTGGTGAGTTTTGCCAAGGCCTTTGGGTTCCCTCCCATGCCATGGGCCGGACTGGACTTGGCACACTCATTCTGACATCATGCTAACCCCCCCACCCCAGGGAAGGAACCAAACAACCCATGATGCCCCCAACAGGTGAGCGGTTGTTTGGTCCCACCCTCATCTTCCTCCCCGCTCGGGTCTTCCTTCGGATATCCAGGGGACCCGTGGCCTCACTCATGAGGGCTTTTCACTTGTGGCGGCTTTCCCTCCCTTTCATCTTCTTATTCCCCAGAGATTATAATCTCTGCCGCGATGGCCACCTTGCCCGGTCTCCATTTTGTCAGCCGCCGACAGCCCTCCAAAACGCCCAAGCGGCACACCGGAGGAGCTGCCATTGGCAGCTAATCCGTTAAAAAAATTACTCCCGCCACGCGCGCAGCCGGTTTCCTGTTCTGAAGACGTGCACGCTCACGTCCTCTCCCTTACGTGCATCTGCTCCGGCGTAGTTGGCAAAAAGATTTGCCAGCAGCTTCAGGGCCGACTTCTGGTAGAGCCCCACCACCGTCTCGTTGAGCGGGTCCTTGTTCTTCTGCAGCCAGCCAATGATGTTGTAGTCCACGGTGCCGGCATAATGCATGAGGGAGAAGTGGGCCTCCGGTTTGCCTTTGATATTCCGGGGCTTCCCAAAGTTGGCCGACTTGCCCAGGTGGTTGTCGAACAGCTTGGCCTTGAAGGTCATGTCCGTGGCCTTCGGGAACATGCACTCCTCCTCCAGAATGGACATGATGCCCATCGGCTGTGGAAGAAGAGCCGGGGCATCACCTCCTGAAGGGGCAACCCCGCTTGGTAGCTCCCCTGCACCAGGGACGCTCCCGAAAACCATTCTTGGCAGCCTTCGAAAGAGAGCAAGGTGGACCTTCACGTCCAGTCCGAATGTGGAGGGACATGGTCCATACATCAGGGTGAGATGTGAGCGAATGGGGCACAGACCTTCCATGGTGCACTGAGCCATGGCCCTGAGAGCCAGCCTTGCTCTCTGTGGGCCCCAATCGGCCATCACCCCACAGATGCTCCAGGGGGCACTTGCCTCACACTACACATCAACAAAGAGGAACTATTTCTGCGTGTGTGTACGAGAGGGAGGGAGGGAGGGAAGAACCTTCTCGATGAGGTCGATGCAGGCCTGCAGGTCCATGCCGAAGTCAATGAAGACCCACTCGATGCCCTCCTTCTTGTACTCCTCCTGCTCCAGCACGAACATGTGGTGGTTGAAGAACTGCTGCAGCTTCTCGTTCGTGAAGTTGATGCACAGTTGCTCGAAGCTGTTGAACTGGCGCACGGGGAATGAAAGGACCCTCCTGTGAGCCAGGCCACCCTGGAGAGGCGGGCCCCCCGAAACCAGTCCTCTGGGCAGAGACCACTGCCCCAGGGCCCTGCGACCCAAAGCGCGTTTCCGGAAGCAAGCCCAGGGTCTGCTTTCCTAGGTCCGTGCGTGGACAGACGGACGGGTGGGTGGACGGACAAGGTGGCCTGTGGTCCCCTGGAGGCCATCTTACCCTGGGTCTGCCAGGACCGTCCTCCCCTAAGCCAGGCAGAATGCATGATCCGTGGAGGACCTACTCACATCAAAGATCTCAAAACCAGCAATGTCCAACACCCCGATGAAATATTGCCGCGGCAGCTTGGTTTCCAGGGTGCTGTTGATTCTCATGACCATCCAGCTGAACATCTTCTCGTAGACGGCCTTGGCCAGGGCCCCGGTAGCATAGCACACCTGTTCAGAAAAGGCGAGAGGGTTGGGCGGGAAGAGATGCACCTGGACCCTTCTCTGGTGTTTCAAGAGGAGTTACAAGTAAAATCTAGGAATCGAGAGGGGGAAGTGGAGCTGTCCACACGCATGGTTGAACGTGGCCTTCAAACCTTGACAAAAAGGACACGTCCCTTCCCGATTGCAAAATGGGACTCAGTTTCAAAACTGGGTTCCTTCCTAGCACGGCTTCATATGAACCATCAAAAAAGACAAAAGCAGGGAAGGCATCACCAAAAAAGGATGATAAAGAGGGTGTCCTTGTCTACAACATTTGCATATGCTAACGTATATGTATAGATGAGAATTCTTCTCATTTGAATAGACTTGTTATTGGAATGCCCCCCAGGGATGGGCAACCGTTCTTTTGGTTCTTGGAGGGCCCTGGGCAGCCCTTCAATCAGGGGAAGGCCAACGTGGCCAACCTTCTCGTTTCAAGGTGTTGAGAAGGTGTCCGATGGCACCGCCTCAGACCAGGTGCTCACCTGCTGGACATTCTGCCCTTTGGTGACGTATTCATTGCCCACTTTGACCCTTGGGTGACAGAGTCCCTTGAGGAGGTCTGCGGAGTTCAGTCCCATCAGGTAGGCCGACTTATCAGCTTCTGTCAAGGTAGAGCGAGAAAACACCTTGAGATGAAATCTTGCCCTCCTGGGACAGAAGGAGGGCAGACACGCTGGAAAGTCCGTGAGGAAGACATGGCAAAGGCCAATGGGGAAGACCTAGATCTGAAGGAAGGGGTGGAGGTGGCAACATATACAACTTCAGGAGATCGGGTCCTTGCATGGAGAAAAGCGGGTAGGACGGGCCAAGTTGTGTAAGGCAAGAGTGTGGAGCTTCTTGGAGACTGGAGGCCATCTTCTGCTTTGGAAAAGCGCTTGCGGAATGTATTTCGGTGGTGGTGCAGCCAAAAGCGAGATGGAAGGGGCCGACGTTCAAAGGCCTACCAGCATGTTTAGCACTGGGCTCTTACTGCCTTTAATGAAGTTTTAAGGGAGGCATTTCTGGTGTTAGAAAAGGTAGGAAAAAGGCAGGATATAAATAGAAAAAAGAAAATAAATAAATAACAGCACCAAATGTGTTTCAGGCCATGGAGGTGCGGCTGTCAGGAGACCTATTAGGGCCAGATTTGATCCTGGGGTATGAAATACTGCACCCTTGGGCTTACGGGGCCAAGAGACCTTTGTTCAGTTTGCTGGATTAGGTAAAGCGCCCCTCTAGTCTGGAAAAGTTTTGATGATGTCCTCAACACTCTGCTGATATGACATGGGCCACCAGAACTGGCTGGCAGCATGATCTACACTCTGTTCATGCACGGGAGATAACCTCCATCCTGCCCTTCACTGATTTCCCCCACGAAGAAACATGGTGTTTTCACCTTCAGTGCCATCAGGCTCGGCCTGTTCTTCACGTTGCTTCTGCTTAAATTTCATATTTCCGAAGTGCATGATGGCGCCCGTCAACTTGTAGATGGAGTTCTTCTCCTCCTGGGTGAAGCCCAAGATGTCAAAAGCGCTCTGTGTTTGGAGAAATGGAACTGAGGTTTGTACTGACCAGGCCACAACAGAGGTGGGTCGCTCACAAGTTGCCCAGCGCAGACCATCTTCCTCTGGGCAGGACTCACATCGGTCGCCAGCAGCTCCTCGGCATCATCAATGGATGGAACCGTGGTCTCTCCTTGGGAGATGAAGGCGTAGTCATAGGGGTTGTTGGTAACCAACATCATGTCTGGAAAGGAAGGGGTGGAATAGTTGAGCAGGTCAGGAATGAAGACAAAGAGAAGGTCCCTTCTTAACCAGTTCTTCCATTGCTGGACAACCAGTGTGGCACCAGCCCAGTAGAACTGATCAAAATGCAGATGAAGCGGAACTCAAGCTGACTGGACAAGTGTTACCCCAGCAAGTCTTACCCCAGGAGCCTCAGCCGGGTGGGACAGATCCCACCCATGAAAACTGTCAAAGGAACACTCAGTTCGACCCAACTCAGGTAGGGAAGGGAAGAACAACCAAAGCCCACTCAGTCCAGCAGCTTGTTCCCCCAGTGGCAACCCCACCGCACACAGGGTCCCTCCAGCACGATGGGCTCAGACCTCCGCCTTGCCCAAGCTCCTCAGCCACCGGTGCACCGATAACGGAGGTAGCCCAGGGCCAGCAAGGCTAGCACCTACGGAGAGCTTCCCCTCCATGAATTCGCCTAATCCCCATCAGACTGGTACCCCATCAGCCCATCTTGTAGAAGTGGATTCCACGGTTTAACTATGCATTGCGTGACTCGCCCGCCAGTCACTTCACGGAAGAGGGAGAAAAATTTCGCCCTCTGCACTCTTTCCACAGCATGCCTGATTCTATGCTCCTCCATCATGTCTCTCCATCCTTGCCCTCTTCCCATCTAAACAATTCCAGCTGTTCCATTCCCGATGGCTTTTCTTTGCGCTTTTCCCGACTCAATGATGTGCTTTTTTTAGGCGCGGCAACCAGAACTGTACACAATATTCTAAGTGTGGCCACATCCCAGATTTGTATAAGGAAAGCAGGACCTCGGCAATTTTATTTCCCATTCTGTTGTTTTTCCATTCCCAGCAAGACAGAACAGAGGGAAACTTGTAATAAGCAAAGTTTTCAAGAAACGCAGTTCCCCCTTGAGCAAATTTGAGGCCTCAAATATTTTAAGTATGTTAAATATGGAATTTGGGTACGCAACCGAATATGTAAAGGTGGAAAGTCTGAACACTTGGCATTGTTTGCTCTGATCTGTTAGGGCAGCGGTGGGGAACCTCTGGCACACAGGCCACGGCGGGCATGCAGAGCCCTCTCTGTTGGCACACGAGCCAAGTCGCCCCAGCACCGCCCCAGCAGCCGAGCATCGGATAACGGCGCACATAGGGGCCATGCACATGCTCAGAAAGGAGTAGCGGTGCCAGGCGATGATGTCACAAGCCGCGACTCATTAGCCGTGACTCATCCGAGCTTTTGCACGGCCGGTCAGTGCGCTGCCAAGGATATATATATATTTGTTTTTGGACTGGCTGTTTTCAGGTTTTATTGCAGTGTTGGCACTTTGCGATAAAGAAGTGGGTTTTGGGTTGCAGTTTGGGCACTCGGTCTCTAAAAGGTTCGCCATCACTGGGTTAGGGTTATTAAAACGAGGTGTCCTGGTATGATTTTGATGGTTGGAATGTGTTTAGAATGGGCAGAAATAATAAGCTGTGCAGAAAAAGCTACTCAAGGAAGGCTTTTTCAAAATTGCCCTCTTTTTAATGGAACTTTACCCCTACATAAGGGTTAGGGGAGTGCACCACTAGGCTAGTAGTGGTGAACCTATGGCACATGTGCCACAGCAGGCACACAGACCCCTCTCTGTCAGCATGCAAGCCAAGTCGCCCCAGCATCGCCCCAGCATTTCTGAGCATGACACATAGGGGCCATGCGCATGCTCGGAAAGGAGTAGTGGCGCCAGGCGATGATGTCACGAGCAGCGACTCATTAGCCGTGACTCGTCCGAGCTTTTGCACGGCCGATCAGTGCGCTGCCAAGGATATATATATATTTGCCTTGGGCTGGCGGCAAGTTGTTTTTTCTAAACTAAAACCTCAGTTTGCAGGTTTTATTGTAATGTTGGCACTTTGAGATAAATCAGTGGGTTTTGGGTTGCCGTTTGGGCACTCGGCCTCTAAAAGGTTTGCCTTCACTGGGTCAGGCTAAGAGCTCTCTGACCAGACTGGAGTTGACGATCCTTTGCAGTAATTCATCAGGAAAGGCTCACCCAGGAGCTCTGGCTTCTTGTTGGACAGGATCTGGTAGTAAATGTGATAGTTCCTCTCAGCCTTGAGCTGGAAGATGACCCGAGATTTCTCGAGGAGATCTAGGAAATGCCAAGAGAAGACAGAGCAGTTGAGGGGGGATGGCCGAGCGCCAGCGGGTGAGCGACTGTCTGCTTCGCACAGGTCGGCGGCACTCACAGGTCTCTATGTCAGCTGATGCGAGTTTCCCTGTCGCCCCAAAATGGATCCGGATGAATTTACCCTGAGGGAGGAAGGAGAAGGCGGGAGGGAGGAGATGTGACCTTGACATAGCCACAGGCAGCTCCCCTCCCACCTCCCAGGCTCCGGTTTCCGACTAGCGGCACTCACGAATCGGGAGGAGTTGTCGTTCCGCACAGTCTTGGCGTTGCCGAAGGCCTCCAGGGCAGGGTTGGCTTGGATGATTTGATCTTCCAGCGTCCCCTGCAGGGCAACGGGAAACGTTAGAAGGGGGTTTGGGGGCAGTTGGGGCAGGGGGGTGCATGGAGGGCCGGAAAGATGATCCGTGAGAGAGAGAGAGAGAGAGAATGTGGGGATCAAGACGGGCAACAGCTGCTTCTCCTCCTACTGCCAAATGACTCGGAGCCCGTCTAGCTTTTGTTGGCCATCTAGAGAGTTTTCTTATGCAGTCACGGCCGGGGTGGGTGGGTGTCTTTATGTGGTCACAACATCAAGTGTTTAATGCAACTTTTTTTCACAGCCTGATGTCCTCCTGCTGCCGCAGACTACAGCTCCCGCCTGGGAGCCGCTGGGTATGATGGGAGTTGGAGTCCCAGGTGTGAGGAAGGTGTCGCTTGGCCTAACAAGTAGCCTGCCTCTCAGCCCTGATGTAGGGCTTGACGAGAGACTCACCTTCCCCGTGGCTGCCGACTGGTCCTTCTTGAACCGGTCCCCGATGGCCGCGATGACGGCAAAGTACTGGATGACTCTTTTGGTGTTCACCGTCTTCCCTGCACCGGATTCTCCGCTGTGGGCAGAAGCGCACGGTTGCTGAACGGGTCTGTGCACGGAGGGAAGACCCTTCCTCTTGTTTGTTTGTGTGTGTGTGTGTTTGTTGGGACCTTCCACTCCTTCCTTTCTGCCTCCACAGGAACGTCCTGGAATGATTCGCACCGAATCCAAAGCAACGGGCTCGATTCATCCGACTGCGCTGGCCCGAAACATCCTGCTCCCTGAGGCGGAGTGATCAAGGGAGAGCTCTCCCCCGCCTCCCCCTGCGTGGTCCCCAAGGTGGTGGCACCGGAGGGGAAGAACACACAAGCGCCTACCCTGCCTCTGGGCACTAAATGATGATAATACATTAAATCTAACAGATTTGATGCCTTCTGTGGTACCCCAAATCTTAACAAATACAGGTAATCTTGTCCTACATCATCCACTTGTACTGCAAAGGAGTCTCATTCCTGCCGTTTTGGAAAGAGGTCACCCAGAATGTGGGAGCTGAATCACCCACAAATTAAAGGAACAATTGTCTACTAGCGTCCATGATCCATCTGGCACCCAGAACCATTTCTTTCTACTCTGTTTTAGACCATTGCGACTACCCAAGGAAGAGGCAGGGAAACAGTTGGGACAGGATGGATGCCAGCGGAGGCAGTGAAAAGATGGGACCAAGAAGAAGAAGGCTTGGATGAAACAGTGGTACTGCAAGAAGTTTCAAAACTTTGCAGAAGTAGACAAGAGAAGAAACTTACGTGATCAGAATAGACTGGTTTTCCCGATCTAAAGAGAAAAAGAGAGGGCACAGCAGGATTAAAGGCAGAATGGAAAAGCAAGGAAGAAGAGAAGAGAAGAAGAGAAGAGAAGAGAAGAGAAGAGAAGAGAAGAGAAGAGAAGAGAAAAGAGAAGGGAGGCGAAAGAAGGGGGGAACCAAATAGAGGAAACACAAAAGATGAGAAGAGGTCTGTACAATGCAATTAATTTGTGAATCAACTGGAGAATTCCAGCTAGAGAACTTAAGAGAGACATAACACAGCGCTATTCCGGCCCTCCGGCTGAAGGCAACACATCTTTTTTCCTGCACATTGATGGTCCCAGTTTCGGCCAAACTTGGCACTTCCCTACCTGTCAGCATGTACTGGTAGGCATTGTCCGAGATGGAGAAGATGTGGGGAGGAGCTTCGCTCCGTTTCTTCCCCCGGTAGGCTGCAACGACCTCAGCATTGTACACCGGCAACCACTTGTAGGGGTTTACGGTCACACAGAAAAGCCCGGAATAGGTCTGGAGAAGAAGAGGAAGGGGAGAGTGGGAAACCTAGCGGATCATTGTGCTTGGCTGGAATGATTCCTCCCGCACCACCCAAAGGACAAGAAACTTGAGGAGGATGTTGCAGAAAGGAGATTGAACGATCAACTGCACCCCACTTGCAGGCTTGCTGGAGGCACCTGCCCACGGTTGGAAACGCAACACTGGGAGGGATCAATCGTTAATTTGATCTAGAAGGTTCCATTTCTGTTCTGGCTTATCAGCAGCCTCGTCCTCCTGAAAGATCCAGCTGCAGGGTGGCTTCATCCACACTAAGGCAGGGCCCTTTGGGAACAGCCTTGGAAATGCGGTGCTTGCTGGAGCGTGGAAGAAATACTTACGTAGATCATCCAAGCGGCATAGCGATCTTTCAGGTTGTAGAGGACGGCCGGTTCGTGCAGGAAGGTCAGCATGGCCATGTCCTCGATCTTGTCGAACTTGGGCGGGTTCTGCTGCATGATCAGGTCTTCTTTCACCGTCACCGTCTGCCAAAAGCCAAGCGGCAAGCCTTTAAGTGGGTTAGATCTACCGCAGATCTTCCGCCTCTTGACCCCTTCCCTTTGCTCCAAAACTTAGCAATTTGAGGGTGCGCGGGCACAGAATGGAGCTCCCTGGGGGAAGATAAGGAGGGCATCACACGGCTAGTCTCGGGGACCAAAGGGGAGGGCAGAGAAGGCTGTTTAAAATATGGCGGACATGTTTGGGGTGGAAGAATCACAGAGCTGGGAGGTTCTAGAAGTTTCCTTTGGATCTGGAGAAAGATACTCTGGGTTATTGTTCCTTTCTAAATATTTTGGGGAGGGGAATGCTAGACTATGGCATGGGGCAAAAAGCAGGCACCTTGCCCCTCTCTGTTTCTGCGGTGACTTTGCCACCCTCTCTGGAAGATATCTTGGCCTTGACAAACTCCTCCTTGTCATCGGGCACGAAGACGTCCTTCTTCATGTCGAAAGGCCGGTTTTGCGCTTCAATCCTTGACTTTTCCGACATGCGCAGGTAAGGGGCAGCGGGGCCGAACTCGGCCATCTCAGCATCTGAAGCCATGGCTAGAGGTGAAGCAAAACATTTTCAAGGTGAACACGTAACAGCAGGTTATGACGCTGTGCATGAGCAAAAAAAAAAAAAAAAAATCCAACAGAGTGTAGGATTTGAACCCATGGCTTTGGGTGTGGTGGTTGGGAACAGGGTCATTCACCAACAGGCCACTGGGAGAAACATCCGCCATGCATTTGCACCATGGCGCCATGCTGGAATGTGTAGTTCACACAGTGCCCACTAGGGGGCAGCTTCAAGCAGCTGGACACATCCCTGCAAACGGGAAGCGCAGCTGCTGCCGCCCCCATGTGGACAACAGGAGGACTGCTCTGGCTTTGAAGAAGCGGCATCCCTTAAAAACAGTGCCTAAGCCCCACCCTAGAAGAGACTATGAGTGGACACCAAAATATATATTAAGCAGCCTTGTACCCCCAAAATAGCTGCACCTCGGTACCTTTTTCTTTTCCTCGAATTCCACGGGAGATCTACAATCGGATGACACCTTGGGCCGGGCTCCTGTTGGAAAGAGGGGAAGAGTCCGGACCAAATGCACATATGATTCTACCCTGTCCGCAAATTCTATCCGTTTGTTTCCAATATGCTCTAATGAAAACAAGACACGAGGGGGGGATACATTGAATGCTGTGATGTTATATGTGACACCATCCATGTGCTTCTGTACTTTATGACACCCGAGCTCCCTGCCCCAAAGAGCCTGCAGTCTAAAATTCAGCTCGGAAGATGCGGCAGAGGAAGGGGCAAGATAGATAATAATTATCTATTGTTTCAGTCACATGTACTTGGGCCGAAGCAGCTTTTCCTTACTTGGAGTTCTCCCTGCTATCTGCTCTGGAGACAACACCGCCTGTACAACAACCTCACACTTTTCGTTCCAAGCCTGAAAACAGCAGATCTCACAGCGAGAACGAAAATTGCTTTCATTCTCGGTTAGGATCATAGAAACACCTTGCAGAATTCTCGCCCTCGTGCCACGTTATTCATGACCCGCACACGACCTCCCCCCAGCAAATCTGGGAGGAAAATGAGGCTTGTGGGAATTTTCCCCACAAGTTCTCAGATTTGTTTAGGGGTAAATGAATACCCCAAGGATTCTGGCCTCTGGATTTCAAGCCGAAGGTCTAACGTTCAATTAACATTCAGCTTCGTAGCAGGTGGTGGTGGAGAAATTCTCATATTGGGAGACTTGGCAGGTGTTCGTTTTTGCAAATTAATGGGAATACTTGAGCAGAAAGAAAAAAGGGAAGGCTGATTGCAGAACTGAAAAATGAAATGGCTTCGCTTTTTAAATGCTTCCTGCTCTCAGGACAACAACTGGACTGGGGGAAGCTGGAAGGCTAGTCCAACACCGTTAAAAGGAACCAGGTCGAGAAAGGTTGGTGCACAATTTTTGGAGCCCTTGCAGAGAATGAAGAGAGGTGTGCAAATGTTTTGGATTTGACTGCCTCGATATTTGAATATTCTACAGTTCTAGAGTGACCGTAAATGGCAGGATTTGCAAAAGGAGAATCAACACACATTCCATTCCTTAGTAAGAGACACACCTGTTGCACAGACACCGCGAGAAATTCAACGCTCACCCAAACACAGGCCAAGTTATTCGTTTTATACTTAAACATGCCTTTCCCCCCCTCTTACAAGAAACTGAAGATGGCTCACAGAACCATCTCCATTTTCTCCCACGACAACCCTGTGACGTAGGTTACCATGAGAATCGGCGACTGACCAAAAGTCACCCTGTGAGTTTCAGGACTGAGGGTGGGATGAGAGCGTGTGTCTTCCGAGTCCCAGTCCAGCATGCTAAGCGTGGCACCACAGCAGCCCTCCATGTACACACCTCCGAGATCACTGCATCCGTGCGACACATAGTTTGCACGACATTTTCACAAGCATGCTTATGGATGCATGACCACACGGGCAAAGTTCTCCCCCGAATGTAAGATGCAAAAGGATCGATTTTGCACACACAGAACACGTTAGAGACAGTCACGACCGGTTGCACCATGCACCTCTGCAAATTGCTTCGTCGATCTTCCAGGTGTGCGACACATGCACTGGGATGTCGGGGCACCTCCAGTGCAAACATCGTCACACACTGAACCCCCGCCGCCCCAATTTCTTGTGCTTGCACGATCATTCCCCAGTGATGCTGGACGTGTGGCACACTGGGCATCCTAAATTCACATGCTTTGACACAGAAATGCACATTACACTACAGCTTTCTTATAGCACCCTCTGCCCCAGAATTCACACAAGCAGAATATAAACTCGCAGGAGGGGACAGGAGACCACCACCAGCACCAGCACCCCCATTATCCCCTTTCTAACGATGCCTCCTGTCACCCCCCCCACCCACTTCCAAGATGTGGGTGCACCGGACCGGGGAGGAAGGCGAGTGCGGACAGCTGGCCGGGGCCTTACCTGAGACCAGTGCAGATGGGGGGTTCTAAGCAGGGTGCCTGGCAGAGCCCTTGTTATAAACCCCCGGTCCCCCCGCCCCTCCCCCTGGCCAGCCTCATATGGACTCACAGGCCCACTCCACCCCCACCCCATCTCTCCATGCCCTGGAACAATTGGAACTAGTCGTCATTGTTGTGGCATGAAGAAAAAGAACAGGTTCAAGGAGAGGCGGGGGGAGAAGGGGGACATCAAAATATCTTGGAACAACGGAGATGAGATTCCTCTGGGGGGTGGAGAGTCTCTGGGGAGTTGAGGGAGAGCAGCAGAAGAGCAGTACTCATTTTATGCAACCAGGGAGTGCCCCCCCCCTCACCACCCCCATCCCCCAAACATGCCATTTTCTCATCTTGTTTCCCTGGCACTCCCTCCCATGCCTGTACCCACAGTTTCTTGCACCCCAACTGCCCCAAAATGCAGGGAGACAATAAAGCCAGATATAAATTCAGCACATGATCAAGCCGCGTTGGTTTCACTGGGGCTTTGAGACCATCTCAGAAATTCGGGGAAGGCGTGGGAGGTATTATAGGAGCCCCACATGATTCGGGGACGTTTTCCCCTGGAGTTTCAAATGCTCACCTCCAATTCTCCCCTCTATCCAGTAAACAGAAGAAGGTATTGCCTTCTCCGGATAACATTTCCAGATGGCATCTAGTGCTTTCTCTTCTCTGCCCATTAATTGAGTTGCATTTATGGAATCGGCACACGAACCAAAGTTGACGTTTGACCGTTTGGATTAACAGCTCTGGATAGCCCATGATGTGCGTCCTCCCCGGGCTGGTTTTGCAATCGAAATCACCTCCAGGAAGCTGCTATAAGAAAAAACATGATATGGAAAGGTGGAATACAGCCTCCGGCCCCAGCAACAGCTCTGATGAACACAAAAGCCTCCCACAGTTGTTTTAAAGGAAAGGAACAGAAGGAGCGGACTCAAAGTTAATATTATAGTTAATTTATGTTTAATTTATGCTTAGGTTTAATTTATGTTCAATTTAAGATTAATTTAAATTTGTTATTTATATTTTTTTGTTGTATGTTTTTATATTTAACCTGAGATGGGCCAGTTTTTAAATATTGTATATGTTTTTAATATTATATTTGTTTTTGTATTGTGAGCCGCCCCGAGGCTGCTGCAAGGGGCGGCATATAAATATTTAAATAAATAAATAAATAAACGCACCTGGCTCTCACCATGAGAGGCCTGCCAGGGCTACTTCCCATGGCCGGCTGTCCAAGGTTGCCCGGAAAGGCTGTAGCAAAGCAACGGTGTTTGAATTTGTACGGGCAAACGCCTTTTTTTAACATGGGTAAAGAAAATGGGTTCCAGGCTTCTCACAGAGAAAAGACAGACACACAGTGCCTGTTATCTTGTGATCCGTAAGTCTGTTCTTGCTCCGCAGGAATATGAATTTGCCTAAACACACGAAAGTGAAGAGGATATCTTAGTCATAATATTAATGATCTTCAAATCTCCAGTTAGGAGGTTTTGGGGAGCCTCGAGTTTGTAGGCATTATTTTAAGCAAACAGGGTGTATTCTTGGTCAAAAAAGGGGTTTACAACAGGCGACATGGCTGGCTGGGGCATGCTGGGAATTGTAGAGTACCTGGCTGCTTGAAAAGGCACAGGATTGTCCCTTGAGGGGGTTTTATTTTGGGGACGACGACAAAACAACAAATATAACTGCCATGTTTGTCCTTTTCCCCGAGGTATTTTGAGGTTTTTTTCAGATAGTGAGGATTTATCTGCTGTCCACATGGCCTTGTAAATTACTGCTAAAAGTGTCTAGAACGGTGCCCTGATGGCAGCAAGATTTCTATTATATATTCATTTATTGATTACATTTCTAGAGCACCCAATAGCAAAAGCTCAATGTGCAGTTCTAGATACATTTAGAAGTAATTTGCAAACCTTGCTGGCCAGGAGCCACGTTGAATGACTAAACGACAACAGCAGGACTGACATCCTGCCCAATTCCACATTTCAACTTTGGCAAAATTTCCAAAATGAAGACGCCACAAAAGCTGGGAGTTTGGATGCGGGATTTCAATGCATCTGTCATATTTTGAGCCTGGAATCTGAGAGCCAGTGTGGCGTAGTGATTAAGAGCACCGGTTGGGGATTCGGGCTACCTGGTTCGAGTCCCTGCTCAGACATGAAGCCAAGTGGGTGACTCTGGGCCAGTCACAGACTCTCAGCCCAGCCTACCTCCCAGGGCTGTTGTGAAGATTAGATTGAAAGGAGGAGAGTGATGTGGGCCGCCTTGCCTACCTTGAGAGAGGAAGAAAGGTGGACTACAAATAGAAGAAGCAGACAGACAGACAACGTAATTCAGTAACTGCTTCTTCGGGCTTAGTTCCCCTGCCCTCTCCCACAACCTCTTCTCAGGACCAGCCCTCATTTCTGGGCAGAGGTGTCACGGAGAGTATCTCTGGGCATGCAGTGAGTGCCCTTCTGATCTTGGGACCACCCGGGGCTCACATCCCGGCCATCCCTGCGCCCCAGCCCCTCTTTTCCTTCTCCATCTGAACCCCACCAGGAGTCTCGTGCCACCTCCAGCGCCCCTCTCCAGCTGAACCTGGGCTCGGCCGGGACGAGGGGCTGATGGGAGCCCGGCCACCGCTTGCCCCATGGCCAGCTCTGGAAGGGCAGGCTGGGTGACCACAGCGGGGCATGCTGGGAGCCCGGACTCCTGGGTTCTATTCCGGTCCCCGGGGGACGGGGGGGGGACACCAGGCGGCCCGTGGCTATAATAAGGCGCCTTTGTGCGGCGTGAGGTTGCTATATAAGGCCGGAGTCGGCGGCGAAGGTCAGCGCCGGCCTCGCCTTTTGTTCTGGGCGCGCGCGTCACCGCCGGATCGGGTGACAACCGGGCGCGGGGCGAGGCGAGGCGGGGGCGCCGGGCTGACATTTGCGGCGGGAATGCCGCGCGCGGGGGCCTCCCCGGGGGCACGTCCCCCCGCTGGCGCGGAGCCGGGCCGGGCCGAGCCGAGCCGAGCCGAGCCCCGGCCCGGATCCCGCGCGCCCCGCGTGCGCGCAGCCCCGGGACGGAGCGGCGGGGGCCCCGCGGAGGCAGCGGGCCGCCTCTCGGGCCGACCCCCGGGGCTGTGCAGCGCGGCCGGGACCCTGCGGCCGCCGGGCGGGGAGGCCGGAGCCGGGGTGCAGCTCCGGGAGCAGCCGGCGGGCAACGATCCGGGCGCCTCCCTCCCTGGCCTGCGCGCCCACCGGGAAGAGCCGCCCCGCCGCCCCGCCTCCATTGCTCCCGGGTTGTCTTCGCTGCCTTAGGAGCCCATCAAAGGAGCCACAGTGCAGGAAATTGCACTGTCTCCCAGCTCTAACCATTAGGTTTGCTGCCCGGCTGACTTGACTCCTGACTCTGTGGCGCATCAGCTCCACCGGCTCCATTGCAGAGCTTGCGGGAGGGCCCAGGAAGGCCGGGGCCTAGGAGATCTTTCTGTATCCTCTCTGCCAGAATCTCACAATTCCGGTTTTCAGTACTCCACACCCACCACTAGGCTTCACTGCCCTCTAACCCTGAACGCCAAAGCCAGCCATCTGTAACTGCCTTTACTTCCTGCAAGCCAATTATCCTGCATCCCCAAACCAGCCATTTCCTTCCCTGGCCTGGTGGGCAGCTGATGACTTTTCAGTGGCAGAATTCCAGCTGTGCGGATAATAGGAAAGGAGTTCAGGGAGCCCAGCTGGGAATGTAATTGGCACAGAATCCATAAAAAAGCAGCCAGCTCGAGGGAGTCCCCAGCTTTTCAGGAGGAGGGGAGGCCCTGGCTGTTTGCCCCACAACTTCAGAACAATAGACAGGTGAACCAAAGGCCTCCAGAATGAAAACAGTGCGCTGGGCAGGGGACAATGAGATTCCATGCGCTCCTTGGCTGGCCTGTTAGTATGCGCCTGGCCCTCGTTCCAGAGGCAGGATGCTACACGGCCAAACACAACAGGGAACGTTCGGAGAAGAGGTGGTGCAAACCTGAGCCTGTTTCTCACATGACGCAGCCCCTCTTTGCTGCCCAGGTGCCTTGAATTCGGTGGAGAACCACAGCCCAGCCGGACTCCCTGGCATGCATGTGGGTATGTTCACACTGATGGGCGCCTCGGAACAGCAGCGTCAGCGTGCAAAACCAGGCATGCTGAGACAGAAAAAAAAGGACATCTTTTCCGTGTGCCTAGAGGAGCACCCTAAAATGCACAAGCCCCTGGCCCCACCCTCTTGCCACACAGAAGCACATCAGAAATGCCAGAAAAGGACAAAAGGAGGCAGAAATTGGCATTAAAATGCATTTTTAGTGCAGACAGGCAGCCTCACTGAGAGGGGCTGTGTATCCACTCCAGATGTTACTTTGCATGTTGAAGAAACTGTCTCTGGTGGTCAATTCCAGCCCCCAAATGGGTTTGGCACGGGGGCTCATGCCTTGACAATTCAGACCACATCCTGGAGTGGATACACAGCTCTGCTGACGCTGGAATTGCAGGCTTCCCCTGGGAATTATTATAACTAAATAGAAATGTGATGCATCTGGATGATCTGTTCATAACATTTGTCTCATTTTTTTTTTCAATTTGTATCCTGCCTTTTTCCTACAAAGGGCTCAAGGCAGCTTACATTATTCTCCTCCTGCATCTTATCCCCACAACAACAACAACAACCCTGTGAGGTACGTTGGGCTGAGAGTCTGACTGGCTCCAGTTGGCTCCATGGCCGAGCGGGGACTTGAACCCAGGTCGCCTGAATCCCAGTCCCACGCTCTTAACCACTGCACCACACTGCCTCTCTTTTCAGCAGTCGCCTGTCGCCTGTCAATGGACAAGAGTTCTTAGGGCGCTTTATCCTTAAACCAGGACTGGACAGGTCAGCCCTTCAAACTGAGGATGTTGTTGTTGTTCAGTTGCAAAGTCATGCCTGACTTCTTGTGGCCCCGTGGACAACATTCCTCCAGGCTTCCCTGTCCCCCACCATCCCCCAGAGTCCACCCAACCCCACACCCACCGCCCCAATGACCCCATCCAGCCACCTCATCCTCTGCCGTCCCCTTCTCCTTTTGCCATCAGTTGTTCCCAACATTAGGCTCTTCTCCAATGAGTTGTTCTTTCTTATCAGGTGGCCAAAATATTTGAGCTTCAAATAGCTGGGGTTGACCTCCTCTAGGACTGACCGATTTGATCTCTTTGCAGCCCAAGGGACTCGCAGGAGTCTCCTTCAGCACCACAATTCAAAAGCATCCCTTCTTCCTCAATCCTTTTGTGCTCAGCCTTCCTTATGGCCCAACTCTCACCGCCATAAATTACAACTGGGGAAACTGAGGATGATCCTCCATAAAAAGAGGACACTTGGCCATTCTAGAAGGATCCCTCCCTGGTCCAGAACCAGACTGGCCCTTGAAATCCAGGCCCTAGCCTGCTACTGTCGGAGAACAGAGGATTTGGCCCGAAGCACCAGCAAACCTCACCTGAACCCAAGGAAGTACTACAGAACAAATGGATAAATACCGAAGGAGTCAGGACTTGTTTGTGACTCCTTCCTTGAGCTCTGGCTTAATTGCTTCCTGTCTCCCAGCATCCGGGGTGGTAGCGGGTACTGAAAAGATCCGAGCTGCAGCTCACAGGACAAGATCTGAAGCCCATGAGGTGCAGAAGTATCCCTTCTAGACCCTATCCAGTCTGCAGACTGAGAACAGGGGACATTTGACTTTAGAAAAACCACATTTGCAGAAAGATTTGAGGCTGGGGACGGCAGTAGGCAAAGCACAAGTGGAACAAGGGCCAGCAAATCTGTGGGGGGGGGGGAATCAGATGCAACAGGAATCCTCTGCACCCCAGACTTAATTTCAGCAAGCGCCCACGGACAGAGCACGGTGGGGCAGAGCAGAGAGCCTCCGGGAGCCTCCGGATGAGAGCGTGGCCCTGCTTCCTGCGGCCTGGCTGAGAGTGGGGAGGTGGCTGGGTGTAACATGGCATCTCCTGACTGGGGAGATGGGGTTGGGAGGGGAGTGAACCGTGGGGAAGGATGAGGCACGGGGCCAGTGGGGCGGGGTGGGAGAGGACAGCTGGGCCATGCGATGGGGTGGGCAGGCGGGCAGCAAAGGCATTGTTTGGGAGCGTGGTGCCAGATTCCTGGGAAGGGGGAAGTGAGGGAAGGCATGCCTAGAATCCCATTGTCTCTCTCTCTCTCTCTCTCTGTGTCTGCTGTTTTATGAGCTTCCGATCCAGGGGCTGACCTCACTTTCCTATTGTTCCAGACATGTGCCAGTGCTGGGCAATCCTTGCCCGGCATTCCCAGCTGGGCTTTCCCATGTGTACCTGGCCATTGTCCTGCCAGCTGGAATCCCTGGCAAAGGGAACCGAGAGCCAAGGCCAGAAGCCTCAGGCTGGGTGCCCCACAGATCTGCCGTTACCTGGGATTGCAGCGTCTCAGCAGAAAAACAATAACAAAGAAACTTGAGGCACCAAGCAAATGACTTCTGGCGAAAGCTTTGGTGGACGCAGCCGACTCCCGCAGATGTGCAGGGAAGCTGATGCAGGGAAAAACAGCCTTGTCTCCGAGGTGCCACGAAGCGCTTGATAGTTTTTGAGGCTGCTGCTCCTCTGCAAGTTGTTTCTGTGCCAAAAGTGTTCCTGGCTTGCTTCTACTAAAACTGCAGTTCATAAAAAATGGCTGATTATGGTAACACCGGGCTGCTCACTTATCAAAAGCCGTGGGGGTGACAACAGCCAATTTTCCAGACAAAGCAAAATTAGAATTGCCTTTACAGAAGTTCATAAATAATAATAATAATTGTTATTATTATTAATGTTTATTATTAATGTTTATTATTTATTTATAACAAACATTTATTTATATCCCGTCCTTCCGTGTAAGCGCTCAGGATGGCTTACATAGTATAATAGTATAATATACTATAAAATACTAAATAAAACCACAATTGTTAAAAACATATAGAACTGAACATTATAAACTAAAAGAAAAGAAAGGAAAACATAGAAAATAGAAAAAATGGGAAATAGAAAATGCGACTGTGAAAACAGAGGAAAAAAATCTTAAAGCATCTAAAACCTTTGATTATTAAAATGATGGTTGAATAAAAAGGTCTTTCTCTGGTGCCGGAAGGAGTATAACATCGGTGCCAGGCGGGCCTCTCTGGGGAGCATATTCCATAGTCCGGGTGCCACTGCGGAGAAGGCCCTCTGGGTAGACACCCAGACTTCCTTCAAGGAGGGTTCCCGGAGCAAGGCCTCCCCCGCCGATCTTAAGGGGCGTGAGGGCATATAGGGGAGGAGAAGATCCTTCAGGTATTCTGGACCTAAGCCGTTTAAGGCTTTATAGATTAATACCTAGTGACAGATTTTATTTTCCTGGGCTCCAAGATCACCGCAGACGGGGACTGCAGCCAAGAAATTCAAAGACGCTCCTTGTGAGGAGAGCTATGGCAAATGTAGACAGCATACTAAAAAGCAGAGACATCACCCTGCCAACAAAAGTGCGTATAGTCAAGGCTATGGTTTTCCCACTTGTAATGTATGGCTGTGAAAGCTGGACCATAAGGAAGGCTGAGCGCCGAAGGATTGAGGCCTTTGAGTTGTGGTGCTGGAGGAGACTCTGTGAGTCCCTTGGACCGCAAGGCGATCAAACCGGTCAGTCCTAGAGGAGATCAGCCCTGACTGCTCTTTAGAAGGCCAGATACTGAAGATGAAACTCAAATACTTTGGCCACCTCATGAGAAGGAAGGACTCCCTGGAGAAGACCCTGATGCTGGGAACAATAGATGGCAAAAGAAGGAGGGGAAGGCAGAGGATGAGGTGGCTGGATGGGGTCTCTGGGGCAGTTGGTGTGAGCTTGGGTGGACTCTGGGGGATGGTGGAGGACAGGAAGGCCTGGAGGAGTGTTGTCTGTGGGGTCACAATGGGTCGGACACGACTTCGCAACTAACAACACCAACAAGATTAATACCAGCACCTTGAATTGGGCCCAGACTTCAATTGCTGAGTGAAAGAAGAGCCCAGGGTTGCGATGGCTTCATTTCAGCCAGAGTGGTGAGTGGTCGGCACTGAAGTTGAAGATCTGGGAGAGAGACATTCCAATTCTCGCTTTGCTACAAAGCTTTCTGGCTGGGTTTGAGCTCGCCTACCTTACCTCACAGGGTTGTTGCAAAGACGAATGCGGCAGGGAAAGCACCAATGCTTTCCAACTTATTCACATATGATCTGGAATTAGGAGTGAGCAGTGAAATGGTGAGGTTTGCTGATGACTGCCAATAATTTACAGTGGTTAAACCAAAAAGAGATCGCAAAGAGCTTCCAAAGGGTTGAAGCTGGAGAAAGAGAGCCAGTGTGGCGTAGTGGTTCAGAGCACAGGACTGGGACTCAGAGGATCCGGGTTCGAGTCCCCACTCAGCCATGGAGTCAACTGGGTGACTTTGGGCCAGTCACAGACTCTCAGCCCAACCTACCTCACAGGGTTGTTGTTGTGGGGATAAGATGGAGGAGGAGAATGATGCAAGCTGCCTTGAGCCCTTTGTAGGAGAAAGGCAGGATATAAATCGCAAAATAAATAAATAATATAGCTAGCATGAAAAACTGAGGACACATCATGCCAGTTCAGCATAAGCAGGACAGAACTGAAAACAGAGAACGGAAAACAGTTGCCAGTATCATACGCTTGTGATACAAAGGTATCATGTCACTACACTTAGAGAGGTGTGTGCCTTTCTGGTCACCACACCTAAAAAGAGAAGTGTGGAGCTGGGAAAAAGGCAGCTAATTGGTGATTAGCTAAAATGATCAAAGGGTGGAGCAATTCCCCTCAGAGAGGAGGTTACAGTATCTGGGATTGTTTAGCTTCCAAAAAAAGCAGACTCAGGACAGATGTATAACACAATTCCTGGGAAGGAATGATGTGAGAGGGAGTAAAATATCTCCCTAAGGAAAAAGGGATTGGGAGAAATTTTACTCCCTCTCACATAATCCTAGAATTCAAAGCAGTCATCCCATGAAGCTGATGTATGCAAGATTCAGGACAAGTAAAAGGAGGTGCTTCTTCCCACAGGGCAGAGTGACTTTGGAATTTGTCCTGATGCCCACAATCTGGATGGCTTTAAAAGTGATTGATAGGAGAGGAGAAGGGTATGTTGAAGCTAGGAAGGTCTGGAGTTGGCCTGTGCTTGAACAGGGAAACCACCTGCAAACTGCATGTAGCCACATTGCGTTCCACAATGGAGATAAGTAGAATAAGTAAGTAAATAAATATCCATGCTACTAGTCCTGATGGCTACAGGTTTCAGAGGTACACCAGTTCTGCCAGAGGGATCCCATGAGACGCTGGTTGTCCAGGATGCTGTTGGAGATGGCTCTTGCTCTAATTTATTTGTATTTATTACTGTATTTATGTCCTGCCTTTGCTCCTTCCAGGGAACGCAATACGATTTACATAAAACTCGTCCTCCTCACAACATCCCTGCGAAGTAGGCTGGGCTGAGAGCCAGCCATTGGCTGAAAGCCACCCAGCTGGCTCCATGGCTGAGTGGTGAGCAGAGGCGATCTCCTAAATCCAGTCCCGCAGCCTGAACCCTGCACCGCAAGCTTCTCACTTGCAGAATTGGACTCCGTTAGAGTCAGGCGGCAGACCTGTTGGACTACAGAATAGCTTGTTCGGGGATGCTGGGAGTTGTAATCTAGAAAGCAGCAGGTGGAGCCAGGCTCAATGTGGGGAACGTCAGCCCAAAACGTTAATCAATGAGAGTTGTAAAGGTCTAGAAGAAAGCCGCTGATTGGGCCATATTATTCCCGCGTGCCCCAGCTTAAATTTCAATTGGCTATGCAGAGGGAGGCGGGAATCCCAACAAAATTCGGCTTTCTGAGTCGATCTGCTCTGCTTCTTATTACCCAACTTTCTCAAGCAGGGAAAGGCCCATCCCGCTTCCTCATTGGCCAAGCCTCCTCCGCAGGAGGCGGGCTTTTGAAACCTATTGGCTGGTTTCTAAGTAACTGGCGGAAGCCCTTTAAAGAGGCGGAAGTCGTTGAAGAACCTTTCCCTCACCGGCTCCGCCTCACCCAAATCCCGCCCATGGTCTTGTGTGATTGGCTAACGCAGCTTCGGGGAGGAGGAGGTCTTTCAACCATTGGTCCGTTGCGCCTGCTACCCAGGCGGAAGTCTTCCACGGATTGGCCAATGCTCTCGCAGCAGGTGGGCTTGGTCCTCCGGATAAGGGGAGCCCGTTTCCCTTCCACGTGGGAATCGTGGTGGTGGTCATGGCGGAGGGGCAGCCTGGCTCCCTCGAGCTTCTGGACTTGCGGGTGAGAAGCAGGCGAGCGTGCGTGGGGGGATGCTAGAGAGACAAGCAGTTGCACGCATCTCTGTCGGGGGCACTTAGGAGCATGTGCAGAGTGCATTCTTTGGATCGCTGGGTAGCCTCAAGCAAACCCGCAAGGGTTGGGGTTAGGACTGAAGATGGGGCCTTGGCAGAATAGGGGCGACTCGAGGGTATATTTCTTTTATTTCTAAACGCCCTACATTTCTTTCCTCTCCTTTCTTTTCCTCACTTGGATCCTTTCCCCTTACTTTATTGAGGATTATTAGTATTTGATCTTTCTCTTTGTTGAACGTGTAGAGATACGAGTTGCGCTTGGATGCGTAACTTCTGAAATGTTGATTTCTTTTCCTGTTGGGATAAAAAGTTAAGAAGGATCAGGCAATAAAAAGAGTTGAGAAAGCTTGTAGGTGGCGGTGGATGCGTGTTAAATAAGGATGAAAGACTAGGAGGGCGAAGTTAATATTCTGGGTTATCAGCTAAATGCAAAAATTAACAAAATATGAATAAAAGATCAGACGTTGTCTCTTGTTTTAGAAATTAGCAGTGCATTTTATGTGTGGTTCATTGGAAGCAAGCCCCAGTGAATTCAAAGGGGTGTACTCCCATGTAATTGTTGCTAGGGTTGCAGAGCTAACCCTGGGTGGGAGGGGAAGACACGGGGGAAAGGAATTAGATTTGGTTGGCAGGATATGGGGAAGGGTGGGAGACCTAGCGGAACAGCCCCTTTGCATGTTTAGATAGGAAAAAAAGTCCTACCGTTGCCTGGGGAATGCTGGAAGTTGGGGATTTTATTTTTCTGGCTAACTGTACAGAGTTATGCCCCAAATGTATTGTGTGCGGTGCGGGGGTGGGCAGAATATACATGGGGGTGGGAAAACCTGGAAACGGGAGGAAAACAAGATTAAGGGCCAGCTGGGAGCTGTAGGCGATCTTTTTGGTCTCAGCCCATTTTGGAGTGTGCCCCAGGGGTGTGGAGAAGATTGGAAGGGTGGTCGGGGAGAGAGGGGAAGGATTGGAGAGGGTTGAAAGACAGCAGGATATCTGGCAGGAATAGATAGGAGAGCCAGCAGGAGGACATTGATTTTAGAGAGAGCAAGCTGGGAAACAAAGCAGCAATTGTGGAATAAAATGGGAGCTGGGAGAAAGATTGGATTACATGGCATGGCAGTCAGAGGGCAGAACTGTCTTGATGAGGGTACCCAGGAAAATACGAGTTTTATTTCTGTGTAAGGAGATATTCTTACTGCTTTTTAGTCCTGCAAAGAGCTGTGAGAACGTCTTGTAATAACGGAGTTATACAAGAATAAAAATCAATTTCAATGAATACACAACTCAGGGGTAGAATGAAAGAACCAGAGCACAATTGGCAAGGGAGATTGCAAAAGCAAAATAGAGTGGGATTAACAACTTGACTAAAACTGGTGATGGGGAAGGGGGGGGGGTTGGCTTGTAATGAAACCTCTTTAGGAAGAGGTTCCACAATAAAGGTGTTTCAGTGGAAAAGACCCTGCTCTGCACCCTGGCTGGACACACCTACCAAGGAGTTTGTCTGCAGAGCGAAGTCCATGGTATGGGAGGGCAGGTGAAGGCAAGAGGTGCTCTTCCAAATATCCTGACAGCAGTATAGTTAAGAACCAGCCCTTTCAGTTCTGCTTGGAAATGTCCAGATAGGCTGGACATGCACATGGTGGGCATGTCATGAGCGGAGCCGGCTGGTGCCGGAGGTCAGACTAGATGGCCCAGGAGGCCCCTTCTGACTCACTCTGTTTCTATGCTTCTATGTTTCTATGACTTGAGAGTCAGCGGGGGTGAAAATGAATTGGAGCTGTATGCTCGGAGAGGCAGCCTCCCAAATCCCCTTTCAAGGCAGCTCACGTTCTACCAGTCCTGCTCAACGGCAGACGAGCCTGTGGGCAGTGGCTTGTTTAACCAAAGGCTTCTGTGCTGCTCCTGGAGCCTTTCTGGCCAAGGAGCGGGATAAAAATAATTGTATTTATTTTAATCCAATTTATTTCAACGTGTCAGTGTACACTCGGTGTAATCGCAATACAAACTGTCTTCTCACGCTTTTAACTAAAAATCTGGGATGAAATCCGTGGATTGAAGTCTGTCGCAGGAAGAAATTGGTGTGTTTTGGCTTGGAGTTCAGGGTGTTTTGGGGCCTGAGGCTTGGCTGACTTTGTGGCCATCTAGATTCAAGGCATTGTCTCGGAACAAAAGGACTTTAAGCTCTGGGGAAAGCTCAGTGCCGAAGCACCACGTTTGCTCCTGGGTGTGCGCTGGTCCCAAGTACGGAAACTTAAATCTTTTCCTTCTCGTTGTTCCAGGAGAGGGTAGCCGCGGACCTTCCTGCCGCACTGGCCCTGTTGAAGTCCCTCCAAGAGCAGGTGAGACGTGTGTCGGTTTCTCCCATCACTCTGTGCTTTGCCTCCAGTTTTGAACTTGGTGGTCTTTCCCGCTTCCCCCTTTGACTGCCGCTTTCTGTTTTCTCCCTCGCCGAAATGTAGGTGGTCGGAGTGACACATCATGTGCAATGTCTGGCAAAGACGGTGCGGGCGGGCGGCTACTCCACCGAGAAGGTGAGTTGCTGTGGAAGGAATGGGAGAAAGGGGGCTCAGTTTGAGCCCAGCCCCAGTCCTCTGGGTGAAGGCTCAGCCCCTTGAGGTACAACCCTGGGCAGGGTGTTTAGACAGGGGGAAAAAATTCCCACAGCTCCCAGCATTCCCCAGGTCACCATGGCTGGCTAGGGAATGCTGGGAGCTGTGGATATTTTTTTTTCTGTCAAATGTGACCAGGATTGTGCCTTCGGTATCATAATGTGAAATTCAGTCATGTGCCTCTGAGCGTGTGCAAAGTGCCCTTGCCATGGCTTGGCTGCATCTTGTGGGCAGGCACCAGAAGTGTCCAGTTCAGAAATGAAGAGCTGAAATATCACCTGCCTGTTTAGCTGTAGTGTTTTTACTGCCGAGGCCTCTGTGCATGTGCAGTCCATCTGTCTGTCTGTCTGTTTATTTATTTATTTGGAGTTTTTATCTGCCGTCCCGTTTGCATGAGCCGCAGGATGGCTTCCAATACAATAAATAAACAAGGCATATAAATAATCCATTTAAAATCCAGATTCACCCTGGCTGTAGAATTTAAAACCAATAAATAATATTAACAGTTGTTAAAATATTGTTTAAATAAAACAATATTAAAGCCCCTTTTTGTGGGTTCTTGTCCCTTTCCGGCGGGCGTTTCCAGCCCGTGGTCATTCTGGCTGCAGATAATGGGAGTTGTGTTCCAACACATCTGGAACTGGTTGTGCGTGCCAGTCCCAGCTGCTCAAAACACCCGCAGCTCTTTTCTCTCCTCTGTCAGGCTTCCTCCAAGCCTAACTAACATTAGTGGCTGTTCTGCTTGCAGGCAGCTGTCCAAACCGTGCCTGTTGGAAAGGCCCCTCTGCCAGCCCCCAGCCCCCCCCCCAGGAGTTGATCTGGGTCAGACCATGTCTCTTCAGCCTGGCCCCCATTCCTGTGTCCTCAGTGCAGTGGGGACATTCCCGATTCTCCATCCAACGTGGGATTTCGCCAGCTCAGCCCAGTCCCACCTGGCTGTGAATTTCCCACATGCGCTTGCTCATTCTGCCCACCTTCCCACCCCTGTGCCTCAGCTGTGCTGAGCCTACAATACCCATCATTCTGGGGCAATCCCAGCTTAGAGGAGGCAGGTCCATCTCTCTTTTCTTTCCTGTCTCTCCCATTTCACTGCTGCCACCTCAGGTTTCTAGTCCTCATTGCATCCTTACAGTTGTCTCTTTCTGTCATCCCCAGGGCCTCAGTTTCCTAGAAGTGAAAAACCACCTCCTCCTCTTCTACCTCCAAGATGTCGCTCATCTGGTCCTGGAGAAAACCTTGGGACACTCTGTGGCTGAGCACCCGGCCCGGCTGCGCTTGGTGGAAACCCGGACGGTACGTGGTGCGGTTTGGTGGAGGCCCGGCGTGGGGAATCTTTGCAGGGGGCACAAAGTCTGGGGAGGCAGCCGATTCCTCTAGGGTCCTCACCTGTCCAGAATCGCGGATTCCTTTGCTGAGCAGGAGCTCATGTGTTTTCAGGGTCTCAGGTGAGACTCTAAGCCTCTCCAGGTAAACATTTTTGGGTGGTGGAGCTAGGAAAGAGCTCGTTATGAGTCCCAGGAAAGCTGCTCTTTTGGAGGTGGGTGGGACGGCGCCTGGTGGATCGTGGCGGTTTGTACAGCAACACCTCCTTAGCTCGTCTCTCCTGTGCCCTCTGCACCTCTGCAGGTGCTGGAGAAGATGCGCCCCATCGATCAGAAGCTGAAGTACCAGGTGGACAAAGTAGTGAAGGCAGCCATGATGGGGGCGCTGGGTGAGTTGCAGGGCCTTGTGGGTTTAAGGTAGGGGACGGGGAAAAGAAATACAATGGAATTGGAGCTTAACTGGCCTTTTTGGGGGGTGGATGGTGCTCTTCTTACAGGTGAAAATGACCCACTGAGGTTCAAGCCGAATCCCAACAACCTGATGAGCAAGGTATGCTTGGCTGGGAGGGAATGTGAATTGTGGTCACTCCGACCCGAAGGCACGGTTTAGAGAAGGCCGTTCTATGCTTTTTAGGGGCACCGTCCTCTGCACGATGAGTCAGAAACGGGGGCCTACAACTTCCAGCATGTTCCAATCTTTTTTCTGTTTAAACTTGTATAAGTTTCAGTGTAAAAAGCAAAAGCACCTATTCCAGACAAGGTCTGAGGTGTTGCTCAGCGATGTCTTTTCAGTGGTGGCTCCCGTCCCCTGGGAATCTTTTTCTGAACAATTCAAGAGAGGCTAACTACCTCCCTGGTATATTTTCTAGAACTGATCAAAGGCCATTGTTTTATAGAAACATTGAGGCTTGCTTCTATTTATTTATTTAAAACATTTCTATGCCGCCCCCATTGCAACCAAGCCTCGGGGCAGCTCACAACATAATTATATAAATAACAAATTAATACAATTAAAAATTTAAAAAACCTGGTAACATCTCAGCTTAAAAATTTTAAAACCTATAAATACATAATAATTTAACAATTAAAATAAGTTTTAAATAAAAAGGTCTTGACCTGGTGCCGAAAAACAAATAATGACAGCGCCAGGCAGACCTCTCTGGGGAGCGCATTCTATAAGTGGGGCGCTTATTTTTTCTTAGTTAACTGTGAAAGGTGACTTCATAAACCAGGGTTACTCATTAGCCTCAAACCCAGAAACCTGTTTCTTTTTACTGATAGGGTAATTTGCAGCACATAAATTTTGTTTGCATCAAATAAATAAATCTCTTTTGCAGCTCAGTGACTCGGCAGACGAGGAGGGAGAAGACACTGGTGGTGCAAAGGATTCTGGGAAGGGGCTGTCCAAAGGAGGAAGCAAAAAATACGCCCCCCCTCGGCTGGTGCCTGTGCATTACAGTATGTGAGATGACAGTATGGGAGATGTCGTGTCGTGAGCGGAGCCGGCTGGAGCCGGGGGTCAGACTAGATGGCCCAGGAGGCCCCTTCTGACTCGCTCTGTTTCTGTGTTTCTATGACGAAGCCGCTGGAGGGTGTTGCTGGTGGGCGGTGGGGCGTCCCAGGGTCTCGCCGAGGCTCCCGCCTTGCGCTGGGTCGCCCCACACCGGGGATGCGGTTTCCAACGTCTGTAACGGCCGCTCTGTGTGGCTTCCCTGCCGCAGATGAGTCGGAGGCGGAGAAGGAGAGAAAGCTGCTCGAGCAGGCCAAGAAGAGGGCCCTCAGCAGCTCGCTCATCCGGGAGCTGAAGGAGCAGCACTCGGATGCCCCGGAGGAGGTCCGGGAGGGGCGCTACGCTCACGCCAGCAGGCTGAGCCGTGAGGATGCGCACCGGTGAGTGGGCCGGGCGGGGGGCTCTGCGGCAAGCTGGCAATGATGACCGGGGGCTTGGGGTGCTGTGGCTTCCTTGGAGTGGATTCGGAGGTGCCGGCTCGAGTCGCGTAGGCCGCTGAGTTGGTTGTGGGGCGGTTTTTGCCCCCTCTGTGGTTCCCTAACGTAGGACCAACTATGAAGAGACCATGATGATCCGGCTCAACGTGACCCGGAAGGAGAAGGCCCGCCGGAGGCGAGAGGCGGTCCTGGGCACCCAGCTCGGCTCGCTCACCCACTTTGGGGACATCAGTGCTTTGACCGGGGTGACGGCCCCCTTGGGAGAGGTGAGTCTTTCGTGGGACGGAGAGTTGGATGAGCGGGGATCTCGCTGCAGCGCCGGGTAACGTGCAGGCCCGGTCACACATGCCTCCGTTTCTCTGCACGAGGAGCAGGAGGTTCGCACAGTGGGGGAAAATGGGCCACGTGGTCCCCCAAGGCTCCATCTTAGAGCGATTTAATTTGCTTGTAAATCCGCTGGCGTCCGTGGCAAACCGTCGGTGGGTTCTTCCCTTGCTTCTGGGCTTCCCAGAAATTGCTGGCCAGCCTGGC
Organism: Varanus salvator macromaculatus; assembly: GCA_023646645.1. Taxonomy (NCBI): domain Eukaryota; kingdom Metazoa; phylum Chordata; class Lepidosauria; order Squamata; family Varanidae; genus Varanus; species Varanus salvator. Next base: position 2,679,692 of record JAIXND010000753.1, on the reverse strand, counting down.
TGAAGGAGTGCTTGGTCTGGCCAGGCACGGGTCCTTCCCATGCAGATGGGGCTGAGAAGGAGCACTGATAGATTCGGTGCCACGATATGTCCACAGATGGACCCCTCCCACAATCAGTGGGGCCATCCATGAGGATTCTCCCAGACAGCCCTGGAGGGAATGCATGGAGGGTCTGCAGCGGGGGCTCCCATGCCCGCCTTTAGTGATGTGCAATGATCCAGCTTGTCGTGGAAAAGATTTCAGGGCCATGTGCAGAGGGCAAAGGCAGTCCCCAGACAAGCTTTCGTCATAAATAGGTACCAGTTGGCCTTCCTTTTGGTTCCTCAGCTGCCGTGTTACAGCGTGTCTTCCATGGGGAAAAGATACGGAGCGAGAATGCTGAAGACCAAATCATTCTCATTTCCTTTTTATCTTCTGTCCATTTTGAATATCTCTGGAACAACGGGCGTGAATGCTTTCAAAAATCAACTGGAAACTTAGTTTTGAAACTTTCAAACTCTGTGAAAGATAGTAGGAGGTGAAGTACCCGGAGGAGGGCTTTCTCTGCGGTGGCTCCCCACCTATGGAACGCGCTCCCCTGAAAGGCCCGCCTGATGCCGTCGTTATTCGTTTTTCAGTTCCAGGCTAAGACCTTTTTATTTAAACAATATTTTAACAATTTTTAATATCTATAGGTTTTTTAAATTGCAGCCAGGGTGAATCTGGATTTTACGTGCACTATTTGTACTGGGTTTATTTATTGTATGTAAGCCGTCCTGAGGCTCATGCGACTGGGACAGCATACAAAATTCTATTTAGAATACAAAAATTCTAAATAAATAAACCGTTTCCAGCGGTCAAAATTCAAAATACTGTCAGACCAGTGTGTGATGTAATTTAGATATACTACATTATGGGAGAAAACAAGTCCCAAGCTGCAGGGGGCTTGGAGGGGTCCTTGGTTGGATTCTGAGAGGTTTTCGGTAAGCACACGCGGTTATCAGAATAGGACACATTCTTGTCTCCTATTAGTGAAGCTGATCCTCTTGGTACCCCTAAGCCCGGCTTCTGTGCCCCCTGAATCCATACCTGGGTGGATCCTGCCCCATAGTAGGGGACAGGCCTATAACTCTGTCTCTCAACCTACAAATCTCTCCCCCATATACTTCAAACCCTGTCCCTAGATGATTAAAATTGATGCGCTCGTAAAAACAGCCCTTGATGCTCACCCTGGGGTTCCTTGATCGTGTGGGCCAAGCCCACATTGTCTGGGTTTCTTGGTGTTCTGGCATGGCTAGCTGGACAGAGATCCCTTTTTATTGTAGGGATTAACATCGCAATAGAAAGAAATCCACATATGATCGGCACGGCAAACAAAAATGGTGGGACTTCCTGGTCTGTGAATGTGTAGGACTCTAGTGTTTTTCCAGGTTTCTGCCCTCAAGAACGGTTTTCTGCCAGGACCGCTTCCTGGGGTTTTATGGGGTGCCCCCCCCGCCCTGCCGCCACTGGCTGGCTTGTCGCAGCTGCAGCCGCTTGGTGCTATGCAGTTGGATCTGAGGGCTGCCCCTTGAATGTCCCATAATGCCCCAGAGTGATGCTACATGGGAGGAGGGGATTGTGGGGGATTTAAATGCTGTGACCAAATGGCAGCTGATGATTGGAGAGCCAGTATTCTTGAGGAACGTCGGGCATGCAATGATGTCGTGCCGACTTCCTGCGTTGATCTGCCGCAGAATCCCCCTGCCTGGCAAAGGGTTCCGAGGCATGTACAGAAAGGTTTCATGTGAGTTCTAGCTGTACCTCCTCTTTGCTCCTGTGATGCACAGAAAGTTCAGCTGCGGAGGAAAACAAGTGCCCATTCTTCCCTGAAACATGGTTCAAATATTGCTGGAACCTGTTCGGTGTATATTCACTTTTATTGACAGTCGGGGAAACGGTCCGTTTTGCTTCCTGGCGGAAAGAGCCGCTGCACCGGCCCCTTTGTCAGGAAACGGCCCTTCAGCTTCGTAACCGGTCACTCCAGACATCTTGGACTGGAAAATACTCTCAAACTGCCGTTTCAGGAGAAACCCCAGGGGCTCTGTGCCTTGCTTTCCCTTCCGCTTTTTAAAAAGCAATTCCTCTTATTTCTATTTTGCCTTTCAGGGTTTGAGCCCTCAAAAGAAGAAAAGGAAGACGGCTGGCGTGAAAAAGGGAAAGAAGAGAAAAGGTAAGCGCTAGCGGGAGGAGTGCACTCTGTTTTTTCCCCTCTTGGCAAACCTCAACACGGCACTCATTCTAGGCCATGCAGAGAAAAGAAAGTTCTTCCTGAGCACTACCAGTTTCAGCCACAGGTGCGTAAAGTGGGAGGGAGAGCGTGCCCCAAAAACCGCAGCCCGAGACAGTTCTAGCCCATCAGTCTCTTGTGTGAAGTATTTCCTGATAACCCAGCAGCCGTGACTTGCAAAAGCCATTGTATAGCATCCTGAAGTTTCTTCCTTTCTGATTAGTGTCAGTTCCTCAGAGAGGACTAGTTGCATGAAATAACACCCCCCCAACCTTTCTAATCCTGTCCCCTCTTCTAAACTGGCTCATTCTTTCTTTCCCTCTTCTCCCTTTCCTCCTTCCAGGTTTCCACAGGAGGCGATAACCCCCTCACTCCTCGGGGGCTCATCTCTGCCAGCCCCCCAATACCTTGGATTTACACACCTGTTACTGTGTGTGGGGTGAGGGAGAGACATTTGCTAACAATAAAACTTGAGTGCCATCTTCTCCTTCTGTAATTTGTCGGTGTTTTTCTTGTTCGGGGGAAATGAGCGAAATGGCCACTTTAAAAGCCCCTTTCTTGTGCTTCCCACATACCCATGATCCCCCTTCTTTCCCTCGTTAGTAACCAGGTCTTGGGGTCAGGGGAAGCAGGGGGAATACTTTTATAACAGCATTCCCATTGTTTAATGCCTCCTTTTGGCAGGGGTCAATGCCCCTGCTTCCCCTCTGATCGTTGCTCTCTCCTTTCCCCGGTTTCCACGCCGTTCCCAATCCCCTTCCCACATTAAAAACAAGACAAGAAGGACTGGCCAGGAAAAAAACCCGGCAGGTTTCCTTATTTTCTTTCTTTGGAGCAAGGGAACCTCGTTATAATATGGGAATCCCCCTGCTTCTCTCTCTCCCCCGGCCCCGACCTTGTCTGCTTTAGAGCTACTGGCAGAATCAATGCCATCGACCTGGTTTGGGGAGGGGGGGGCAAGCCGAGAAGGGAATCCTTGCCTGCGTTAAACCCTGATCGGGCTAAGTGGAATCCGATAAACACGAGGAGGAAATCAATCGCCCGACACGCTTGAAGAATGTGCGTTTGGTGGGGTGGGGGGAGAAGACGAGAGCCACTTTCCAGACGGCAGAAGGTTGGCTGCCTGGGCTGAAGGAAGGGCACGGCCGTGTGGGTGTGCTTATGGGGCTCTGCCCCATTTCCACGGGGCAACAACCTTTTCCTCGCTTTGGCTCTGGGCCCACCGGGCACCCACCTTCGCTGCCACAAGCTTTAACAGCGGTGCAAAGGAGAAACGCATTTATTAGCAGGTTTTCAGCCAAGGAGGGGGGGAGTTGAAGGATGCTTCAGCAGGGGAAAGCAGGATTACAGATGCAGGCTTGTTGGAGGGCCTTGGGTCTGGAAGAGGGGCAAGGCCAGATGAGCCAGAGGGGACGGCCTGGAGCGCAGGGGGAAGTTGAGAACCCAGAGGGAAGGCTGTGGGTCCCAGGCTATAGACTTTGGGGGGGTTCCTGGGAATGGGAGGTTCTTCGATCTGGAAGAATTCCCCATGGATGGGGTTGCTCTGCGGGTCTGAGATGCTCCCTTGCTATGCCGGCCGTCCGTCCGTCCTTCCTGCTGCTTTTCTTCAGAAGGGTTCCCCCACTCCGCTTTCCCTGGAAGGCCAGCAAGTGGGTCTGGCTTTGCCCCCCAGGTGGCGCTGCTGCCGAGCCCCCCTAACGGCCGCCTCCCCCCCACTGGGATCATTTTCATTCCTCGCACGCCTCTTCCTGCTCCTGTCCTCGAATTAATTTGGTGCTGTGTGTTGCGGCAATGTCTTTTTCTCACTGCATCCCTTCCCGGCCTTTCTGCCTACCTCGTCCTGTCTGCTTGTTCTTTCTCCCCGTCTTGCTCGCTTCCCCCTTCCCTTTGCAATTTGTGTATCCGTTGCAGGTCTCCCCTCCTAGTTCCTTAGGGCCCTGGGGTTAAATTCCCTAAGTGGGGGGGGATTTGCATGGCTGGGGGGTGGTTGTGAGGAAGAGGGGCTGGGGGGCTGCACCCAGTGTGAAGCCAGCAGGGCAAACCTGTGTTATAATTCATCCACAGGGCCTGGTACTATTAAATCCATCCGGGGTCTGCATTTCAAGTAACAATGCTTGGCAGGCCCCCCGCCCCCAACCTGAGTTGCTCCCCTCTGGATTCTGGTCTTCAGCCTTCTGCCGATTCAGCTTCGCATGGATCCTTTGCACCCTTGATGTCGGAGCTTCCATGGGAAGTCGGTTGCATTGTGGTTTTACTTCCAAGTAGACATGCAGGGGTTGTGCTGTTACCCTGCCCTCCCACAGGCTTTCCTAAGGCCAGAGTAGGGAACACATGGCCTGCCAGCTTTGCATTACAGTTTCCATCATCCCTGGTCATTGCCTGTGCAAGCTGGGGCCGATGGCAGTTGAGCCCCACCATGTCCGGAGGGGGAGTGTCTGAAATTCTTCAAGGCGGTTGTGGGATAGTGGCCATTCCGTTTTTCCTAAAACGCTCCTTGGGGCAGCGCCAGCCTACAACTCCCATGACTCCCAGCCAGCATGGGTGTTGTAGTCCGCCTTCAGGGACCGCTCAGCCTTGCTCTTCGCCTGGACTGACATGCCCTCTGCAGAAGGCCCCCTAAGCCTCACCGGCCGCCTGAACTTCGCTGCAGGCTGCCTCTCGGCCTGCGTCTTCCCCGTCCGTGCCTGAATTAAAAAAGAAAAAAGAGACACGAGGCAGGAAAGCAATCAGCCGCCCGGAGGATGCGAGCTGCGCCAAAGAGGGGAATTAAGCGAACGGCCCCGGCTTCCCCTTAACGTTGTGTGGCTCTACGGGTGCCTGTTTTACCTCCGCTGGAATCTTTCTGCTCCGTGAGCTCGAGGTGCTCCTGAGCCAGGTGGGCTGCAGCGCCCCTCCTCTGTAGCCCCCGTGGCCACTCAGTTCTGATCCTTGTGCTTCAGACGAATGCTTCCCCTCGAGTCAGATTTCCCTTCGCCGACAGATTCACCAGCCCTGGCTGCTGGCTTCTGAGCGGACCCCCACGTTCATAGGGACTAGTGTGTTTTGAATAAACCAAATCTGATGCTCCCGGAGACAGATTCTGTGGCTTTGCTGGGCCTGCGTCATGAGGCAAGGCTCATATTGATGAGGCCGGCTGCCCTTGTGAGGCTGAGGTGTGGGCGGCACCTAGATTTTATCTTTGGATTACCAGGCATTTGACGCGTCTGCGGGTTCTGAGCACAAGCTTTGCATTTTGGACAGAAATAAGGAGCCTCCTTCTGGCGCGGCCTGGTCTACCTGGCTTCTGTCTTATGCATTGGGTGTGCCTTAAATGCAATAGCTTCTGGGGCATAAGCAGAGAGACAGTACGGGACACCAGGGATCCAGAGACCCCAGAATTCCTTGGTGCCATCTGACATGATTTGGACTACAAACCCGAGAGTTCCTGACGGTTGGCCCTGCCTACTGGAGTTGATGGGAATTGTAATCTGAAAGCTCTGTAGGCAAACAGAATAAATATTTCTAATGATTAAAGTAACATCCTCTTTTCTGCCAAAAATGGTACTCGTCAAAGGTGAAGATGCAAGTAAAATCTTAGTTCGAACATAAGGTAGAAATTATCAAAAAGGGCATTGCCAGGTGCCAGCCAGGTAAATGGCTTTTAACTGCAAAGCCCTGTCTGAATATGTCTGCCAGTTGGCAGAAGGTGGCAGAGAGGGGCCGACCTGCCTTCCTGAGAAGACCCCGTTTCATGTCCCTATCAGACTCGCCTCAAAGAATGTTAGGACTGAGAAGCGAGTCGCCACCAAGTATCTGACAATCCGGGCAGCCTTACAGGGGAGAAGCTGAGCTATAGGAATGTATGTATGAGAACACGAGCAAGAGAGCATCGATGTAGAAATAGAATTTATTCCCCCTTTTGGCTATTAATTGCCATTTCTGAGTCAAAGATAAAAAAGGGTCCTCAAGTTGAGATACTACTGTAGCTGTCCTCAGAGTTTTCCACTTTTGTGCCACCTTAGCTCTCTTAATTACCGGATTTTTCACTCTATAAGACGCGCCTCACCATAAGATGCACCTAGTTTTTAGAGGAGGAAAACAAGAAAAAAAATATTCTGAGTCAAACGGGCACATCATCACAGGCACATTCCCCATCACGTCCCCATGGGCTGCACATCTGACAGACTTTCTGCACACACATATTCGCTCTATAAGACGCACAGACATTTCTCCTTACTTTTGAGGGGAAAAAAGTGAGTCTTATAGAGCAAAAAATACGATAATCGGGCTTTGTGTGTCCTATGCTATCAGGACGTTTAGATATTTGTTCCCTAGCTTCATTTATGGGTCTAATTCAGGGCATGTTGGACCTTTTTCATGCCAAATTCCCTTCTGGAGATGATCTGGGAATATATTCTAGCGATGAATGGGTGTAACGGCGCTGAAACACCAGAAATAGACATTTCAGTTTAAAGCGCTTAATGTCAGTAACTAAACCTTAGAAGAGACGCTTCAGCCCAGAATGAGAAACCAGCAGATAACTGGTGGTTGGGGAAAGGAGAAATTTCCAGCTCTGTTTGACCCCCTGATCGGCGATATTCTGCGCTCCTCTTCATCTTGCTTGCACTGCAGATGAGGCTGGAGTTTCGGGCTTTGGATATCGATGGCTGTTTCAGGAGGAATTAATCTGAGGCTCTTTTGGGTGAAAAGAGCCAATCCTGGACTAATTTTCTGTTCTTAGACAAGGGCCGTGAAACTCTGCCCATTCCTTGGTGTGAAATTCTCCTCACCGTAGTTCAGGATAATGCAGGGTTTGGGCTGACTTTCCTGGCAGCTCATATCTGTGTTATGCCCTGGGCGGCTTCGATAAAGATGCCGGGCAGGAGAAGCAGGAGGCCAAGCTGGGCTTCTACCTCACCTCCTCACCTGGTACTGGGGAATGGAGTGGCTCCCTTAGCCCATATGTGTTGTCTTTGTTTATTTATTTGTTTAAAGTTTTTGTATGCCGTCCCCTTGCTACATAGCCTCAGGACGGCTCATAGAAATAAATATCATACAAATACAGTTAAAACCCTGGAAACACCCTGGCTGCACAATTAAAACCAATAAATATTAAACATTGTTAAAATATTGTTTGAATGAAAAGGTCTTAGCCTGGGGCCGAAAAACAAATAATGATGGCGCCAGGCGGACCTCTGGGGAGCACATTCCACAGATGGGGTGCCATCGCAGAGAAGGCCCTCCTGAGTGCTCACCCTCCTAATATCCTTCATGGAGGGCTCCCGGAGGAGGGTCTCTGCCGCCGATCTTAGGGGGCAGGAGGGCAAATATGGAAGCAGGCGTTCCTTCAAGTATCCAGGTCCCAAGCCATTAAGGGCTTTGTAGGTGATGACCAGCACCTTGAATTGAGCCCGGACTTCAATGGGGAGCCAGTGAAGCTGGTAGAGGACTGGGGTTCTGTGAGAACAACCCCCAGTCCCCGTCAGCAACCTGGCAGCTCTGTTTTGCGCCATCTGAAGTATCCGGACTGTCTTCAGGGGCAGCCCCACGTAGAGCGCGTTGCAGAAATCCAACCGGGAAGTAACCAATGCATGTGTCACTGTCGTTAGGCAGTCGTCCTCCAGGTAAGGGCGCAGCTGATGGATTAGCCGAAGCTGATGGAAAGCGCTCCTCACCACTGCCGTCACCTGAGCTTCCAAAGACAGCTCCGGGTCGAGGAGTCCTCCTTTCCCCGACCACTTTCCATCCAAAGGTGGCCAGCGAGGGGTATAAAATCCACCCTCTGCCCTCCACAGGACTGGAAACATCAAGGAGCTCGTTAAACCATGAAAAATTGACCTAAAATAGTCAGAAGGTCAGATAAAATATAAAAAGTCAACTAAATCTATAATCTGGCACAGCTGTAGGGAAAAGCCTTTTTTTCTCTGCTGCAAAATGCGGGTCAGAACCAGGCAAGAGGTTTTCAGCCACTTAAAGGGTTTTGGGTTCTGTTTTGTTTTTGGGGTCCCATTAATGAGGTGACCACAACCAGGCAGGTTGGGGACAGCCAGAGTAGGGATTTTATGGGAATTACTAATACTTTGAACTGAGCCCAGAAATCTTAGATGCCAACCTGTATGTTCTTTTGCCGTCGGTCACTTTTAGCCATAAGTGTTTGGGGTTATCTGTGCCACCACCGGGACTGAGAGTCCAAGAAAGAAACAAAGCTTCTAGTCCTTATGAAAGCAGGCTGAGCCACACCCAACCATCAAACCAGAGAGGAGAGCTGAATTGCTCGTGTTACAGGAAACCAGATGCTGCCTGAGCATCAGAAGCAGCGCAACAATGGAGCCCGTGACTGAGGGAAGCCGTGGGCCGCCCCACACTGGAGGTATTCAGGATGCCATCTGCTAGCGATGCCTGAGCTTGCACTGAGCAGGGGGCTGGACCCTGTGGCTTCTTCTAACCCCCTTGCAACTCTACTGTCTGTGTTTCTTTTATCATGTGCAGCAGCCCAGGGCTCCCCATTATGCCTGTGACCATCACAAACCCTTTTAATAAGGCTGTAAAATTTCCGCTTCTTCCTCTCTCTAGCTGTGGCTTTGCCTCTTTCAGCCTCACTTTGCTTTTCCTCTTGCTTAGTTCTCCTTTGACTAGCCAAGCCCTGGAGCGGCGATTCTGTGGCTGCACACCTACTCCCCAGGAGACCTTTTGTGGTGGACTCCACAGCAGTTACTGAAATGTCCTAGAAAGGGTGAGATCTCCCGCTCTCGCAGTCATCCATCCCATACCAAGTGTAAGAAAGCCTCGCGGGCGTTTCTCAGACAGAATCCACAAAAGTCCGACTTTCTCCAGATCTTGGCCTTAGACAAGCCCTCTTTCTTTTTAAGCACCAAATTGGTTTCCCATCTCCTTGCAATCAGACTTTCAAGTTTTTAATTTAAATTTTTAATTTTAAAAAGCTTAAAAATTTTAAGGTTTAGTGTCCAGCTTGTAAGGAATATATTAAGCTTTGGTGGTGGGCTTTTTTGTTTTGGCTGAAATGTTGCTTGGATGAATTTCCTTTGTGTCTTACAACAGGATAAAAACATGCAAAACTGTAAAGCAATTTAAAGACAAGATCCTATGCATATTTAGATAGGAAAAGACCTACAATTCCCAGTATGCCCCAGACAGCTCGGGCATGCTGGGCTTTTTTCTGCCTAAATGTACATAGCATTGCACTCTTAATACAGCTAAAAACAATTTGCTGTTTCAAAATTCGGTCCACTAGAAACAATTTGAGGTTTCAAATAGCGATTTTGCCTCTTGGTGAAGTTGAAACTTTCGGAAATTCAACATTTTAAAGGTCTGCCAGTGTGTTTAAGACTGCATTTGGTTACCCACACATCCTCTTCTTGCTAACCCCAAATATTCTTCTCTCCTTCCAGCACTTAGGGTAAGATGTGCCCCTGTTCATGTTTCCGTAGCTCTGCTTCTCTGCTCTTCTCCCTGCGTTGATGCCCAGTTGAGGTTGTTTCTGCTAACCCCTCTTTCTTTCCAATCCCCACCCCGCCCCAGCCTAGCACCGTTGGAATGTTAATTAGCATCCAGGATTTAATTAATTCGGCTGCCAATTAGTGCTGTGCCGGGGGAGGGGGCTGGAGACTGGGGGCACAGATGGTTCTTTATGGGCTGGCACCGTGCCACCTTCAACGGCGGCTGGGGTGGGCGAGATGAAGACTCGCGCGTATGCGTGCGTCGGGCGGTGATGGGGGTGTCTCTTCTCTGGAAGGGAAGCCGGGCTCGGTCATACACACACAGCCCTCCTCTCCCCACCCCCAGCCCCTGGCCGTGGTTGGCATCAAATTCAGGGCACCTGCACCAGAGAAGGTAGCTGAGACGGGCGCCAGGCTGAGTGTGGTGCAGGAGGGAGAGGAAGCGAGGAGGGGAGAGACGGGGCATGGAAAGAGAGGGAAAGAAAGAGAAGAGGGGAATGATGTTGCACCAATGATGTTTTAGAGGAGAGAAAGAGCAGGCAAGCCGAAGATGACTCGAGCGAGAGAGCCATTGCTAAGGACGGATGGAGACAGAAGGATAGGGGGAGGAGGGGAGGGGAGGAAGGAGGTGGCATATGCCAGCCCGATACCCGGAGCGATTCTGCATGGGGGAGGGGCGATGACAGCTGGCACGGAGCAGCCGCCCGCCCGCCCCCCCCTTCCCTCTGCGGCATTCGCTTCGCTCGCCAGCTCTAATGCCAACCGGGCGGGGTGTGGGGTGGGGGAGAGGCAGAGGGAGAGATGCCAGGTTGGTGCATGAGGACAGCCAAGTGTGGGCCTGGCGCTGGGGTGGGGTGGGGTGGGGTGGGGTGGAGGGTGGGCACGGCCGGCAGGGAGGGAGGGAGGGAGGGAGGGAGGGGAGGAGGCAGCAGCTGGCACGGCTGTGCCCGCGGGGAGACGGCAGCAGAGGGCCGGCGCCACGGACTGGCACCGGGGTGGGGACTGGGGCGGAAGGCATGCGTTCCCGGCGCTGGCACCGTGCCGCCGGACTCCTCCGTGTGGCGTGACACCTGCCGGCGGGTGGGGAGGCGCAGGGGACAAACAGCCCCCGGGGAAGCGGAGGGGCTCGGATGGCGGCAGGCGGCGGGGACCGGACCCGGGCAGGGCGGTGGGTGCTTGGGCGAGGGACCGGGGAGAGAGCAAAGAGCGGGGTCTGCAGAAGGGGCTTGCTTGTGCGGGCGGCTGGCGCTGGGCAGGGTGGCTTGCCAGGGACGGGCAGGCGAGCCCAGTGCCTGGGGATGGGCAGGATGAAGCCCCCTGGGTGTGTCTCTGTGGGCACGACGCGGGCAGGGGCGCCCCGACAGATCCAGCATTGGCGCCCCTTCTCCCTCCCCCTCGCGCTGGCACACCTGTGCCCGTCGGAAGTTGGCACCGAGTCAAAGCCAGTCGGGGTGGGCATTGCCCGCATTGGCACGTGAATAGAGTCGCTGATCTTGGCACTGCGGCAAACAGCCGGAAGAAGAGAAGAATGGAGAGCCGTCGCTGCCCAGGCACAGCCTGGGAGACGCCGGCGGGCACAGAGGAGTCTGGGCATGGCAGGCGGGTGCCCCGGCAGCCTTGAACTGGGTGGACATCATCCCTTCTTCCCCTGTTCCATCCCATCTCCAACCTCTCTCCTTTCTCTTTCTCAGACGTTGGTCCCTGCTCGCTGTACGCTGTGGATCGGGAATGTTTCGGGTCAAGACCGGGAACTGAACGGCTCTGGAATCTTCTCTCCATCTCCACGGATATTTGAGGTTAGAGTCCATGTTTTTTCTCTTAGGCCTCCAGAAATAGGAATTGTGTTTTCTCTGATAGCAAATTTGGGGGAGCTGATAAGAGAGGTGTTTTGAGTACATATGTTGGGTGGGTGTGGTGGAGTATTATGGGATGGGTGTGGTGGATGCTCGATTGTCCTTCATGAAACGCTAAGAGAACGCTTCCTTCTGATTGGTGGCATGGGAGACTGATGGGAACAATCATTTTCATAACTACTCACAGCGGGTTTGATGTTGGCAGTGGCCACTTTGGCTACAAGTTGCCCTCTCAGTTCTCTAAAAAGAATGAAAGAATGCGAAGTTGCACAACGGCCAAAATCTCAAGGTTTCAATGCTCTGAGTGGGTCTCTCAGCTCTTCTTATTTGAGAACCTGAAACGAGTTTAGTCGTGGGGATTGGAAAAGCAGATTTTCAGTTATCCTTTTGTGGTCTCAGTGACAACGGAGATTAAAATTATTATTTTTCAAATGGAAACTGTTGTCCTCTTAACCATCCCCATTCACTTTAAAATTTGTAAGTAACTTTGCACATTAATTTGTTCTCTGGAAAGAGCTGAACTGGTGTCCATAGCTTTCCAAGTAACGCGGCACATAATATGATCTTCTCTGTTCGCACTCAGAAGTAAGTCCCAGTGAATTCAAAGGAACTTAGTCCCAGGTGAGTACAGGAGTAAGGTCTTCACTCCTTAACAGGGGAAAAAGCCACCATTCCCCAACTAATTAAACATGTTTTGATAAAGAGTATAAGGTTTTATGGCTTAGGTGCTATTCATTTGAAGTGTGTGATCTAACACTCATCTGAATTCGTATTTAAAATCCTTCCTTTCCCCTCCTGCTGGGTTTCTGAAGGTGCTGGTTCTGTTTGCGTTTTCTCATCTCATAACCTTCCTTCATTGGCATCGCTGGCTTTCTTGCCGTCCAAATTCTTTTCCTGTCCCTCAATTACTGTCACTACAGTCTGTGTGAGATTCAAACTGGGAGTTTTCCTTCCTTTGCAAAAACAAGGCTGCGGACCTTCCATGTTTTGTTCCCTGTGCCCTTGAAAAGCTCATGGACGGGTCATGTCTTTGCAGCAGCTCACGCATCTGGTGCAGGAGGGTTTGGCCCCACGATAAAGCTAGGCTTAATCTAGGCTTACCTTCACGCCCTCCCTGGTTAGGAACTTCTCTAAACTGTATTACTTGAGTTGAAAGAGACATGTAGGTGGCTTAGAACAAAGTTTCCTGATTAAAATCTGATTAAAACCCCACGTTTTAATCTGTGATTAATAAATGACTTGATTAATCGTGTCTATCGAGTCTTCAGCCTTAATAAACTCTGAGAGACTATTTTCCTCTCAGAGAATTATTCTCCATTTCCAAAAGCTTTAAGGCAAAATCTGCCAAAATCAGCAAGCGGAGTTCCAGTCCACACACACAGACAAACCCCTTTCCATTCCATTCCAGGCTCTTTCAGAAACCATCCTTGCCTGTTTCTTCTTGGCTCACCATCAACCGATTTTCCCCGCACACCAGTTATTCCTATAAAGAACTGGAATTTAATTTCGATGCATGTTTTCAAGTGCAAAACAAACTCACAAACCTTGAATTTGTATTATATTTCAGGAAGACCAATAAGCTGTAACAATTCACACCAACATTTATCTGAAAATTATAGGACTAAATTTAAAGCTGTGTTCCTTAGTGCATTTATACTGGATCCTTGGTAAATTTGTAGCGTTGCTTTTAACATGTAAAGCCCTTAATACTTTGGGTCCCTACTTACCCTAAATGCCGCTTTCTCACCTTTGTTCCATCCAACACTTTAAAAAGCTTACTCTGGACACCTGCTTGACTGTTCTTACCCCTATCCTGGCTTTGAATGTCATATCCAGACAAAGTAGATTAGGTACACAAATCTATAGTTGCAACTGTACTTAGAGTACTAGGTACTGTTCAGGTCACTGAACCTAAAAAAGGAATTTGTAGAGTTGGAAAAGGGGCAGAGAAGGGCAGCTGAAATGATCAAGGGATTGGAGCTAAGCCCCCTACGAGGAAAAGGTTATGGCCTCTGGGATTGTGCAGGTTAGGGAAAAAGGCAAGGAGAGGAGCAATGACAGAAGGTGTGGACAAACTAGGCACTGAGACATTGTTCTCCCATTCATAGTACTGAAACGGGGTCATCCCGTCAAGCTGATGGGTGGAAGATTGCGATAAAAGGACGGACCTCTTCACTCAGCCCAGAGTTAAATTATGGAATTCACGTCCACAAGATCGACTGGCGGCCACCAACTTGGACTGGAGGGGAAGTATTAATGACTGTTAGTCCTGTTGGCTGCTGGTCCTGTTACCCTCCAGAATCAGAGGCCGTGTGCCCAGGTGCAGCTGTTGCTGGGGAACATGGGCAGGAGGGTGCTGTTGCACTCAATGGCCAGCTCGTCTGTTTCCCGGGGGCAGCTGGCCGGCCGTGGTGTTGGCCACACTGGACTTGAGAGAGCCCTGGTCTGATCCAGCAGGCGCTTAGCTTGCGGGGCCTTCTCTACAGTGGCACCATCAGCTACCCAAAAACAGTAAATCTGGTGCCCACATTGCCGTCTTTTTTCCATTGGCAAAGGCATATTGACAGCCTTAGCTCATGTCTCCCCTTACTGGCCTAGTGAGATTTTATAACTTTTTCTGCCGCTGGTTCGTTGTCATTGCTCTTCATGCTATTTGGCACAGTCGTTCTTATGCAAGTCTTTGTACGTTGCCCTGGAATCCATTTGGATGAAGGGTAGTTTGGAAATCGTTTAAATAACAAAAATAAATAGGCAAATATGGATTTTCAGTGAGCAGTCCCAAATGCAGGACTTCGGCTCTCTTATAGAATTATTTTATGCAATGCTACTCAGAAACAATTCCACTAAGCTAAATGGGATTATATTTTAGTATTTATTTCTTATATAGTTTACGACCTCAGCCTCCGAAGCATTAAATCTGAGAGTCTGAAGTTTGCCTCTGAGCAGACATAATGCATAACCATACCTTGGTTTTCCTTAAGTATATAGTTGTGTGTTATGTCTGGATACCTGCTGAACCCACAATTTGTGGATCAGCCAAAAATCCAGTATAGGCAAAGGTCCAGAATGCTGGGAAGTGTAGTCAAAAACCCAGATTGGAAGACACTGCCCTTAGAATGGACTAGTTGGAAAGAAAACCATGGATTTCGTCGCTTTGACTGGCAAAGGAATGGATGTTTGAACAATGGCATTTGGTCTGTACTGCAAAACAATAGCTTGGTGCAAGCATTTTCGGGGCTTGGTTCTGTGAGGGAAGGAAATGCCTACATTGCAGATGTTGGAGCCACTTCAAATCTATTCCATGGTCCTGGATCATCTTCACGAGACTAATTCTCCAGGCGTCTTTGGGATAAAAATGGGCTAGTCGGTTAAGTTTTGATCTGGCTCAGACCTGGAGTGCAGATGAACTGTGCCTGTGAGTTAGGATGAGTTTATGTTTGTCTGTACCATAACAGCAAAGACCCGGAAACCTAACCATCTGAAACTTGGCGTGTCTGCTAGGAGGACTTCTGGGTTGTTTTGCTTTTCAGCTGCATCGATTTATTTTAATTAATATAAATACGCCCATGTGGTTGGTTTGCTGTAGCATCTTGAGGGCTGGCATCTCCGACTGGCTCATGATTTCGCAGTCTATACAGTTTGAAGCTGGGGGAGAGTTTAGATGGGGGGGACAATTCTCACCCCTGTGGGGCAGCCTTTGATACCCCCCTGCATTAGGGGGCTATGCAGAGCTTGTGGCTAGGGGTGCCAGCGGGCATTTCAGGTGGTGTAATACCTGTCCGACTCTGACATCTCCTGATGTCTCTTAGAAGGCGCCTCAAAATCAAACTGAGATTTATTCCTACGTATGGAAAGCTGGGTATGTTCGCTGCTAGACCGTTCTAGCTGAAGAGGGCTGATTATCGTGTTGATTGGCTTACGTTGCATTAAGAAGAGTTTAATCAGTCCTGTGTAAGTGGCAAAATATTTTTGCTAATCATTGCTGGTAATGATTTTGCAATATCCCCCTAATGTGAAATGTGCAAGAGAGGAGCTTTTGTACGGGAACTGGAGAGAAATTGGTCTATTTTCTTGGCACTGATGTGTATGAAGGGTCTTAAAGGATTTGTCAGTAAGGAGCTGACATATAGCTTTTTGTTTTGGAGGGGCAAAAAAATAAATATTAGTAATAAGAGGTGGAGCTTGATTTGAGCCAGAGTGGGACACTGGTTTGCCTCCAAAACCTGTTTTCCAGAGCTGTAGTTTGGCCCTGGGAGAATGTCGAAATGGAGAGAAGCATCAATGCCACCAAGCCGATTCAAAAGTGGAGAAATTGCGAGTGGTGACATCTGTTCTGGAGTATACCATTGTGCACCACTGATAGGGTGGAGCAGGATGGGACCAAATAAGTCAAGGAGTGGTTAGGCTAGGAACTTTTCCTCTGGCACACTAGTTTTTTGTGAATAAGGAGTTATGTGGTGTGTGTGTGTGGGGGGGGTTGTTTTTGCATTGGAGCCTTCCAAATATGTGTGTTTGAAATGCTACATTCTAGGAAGGACTGTACCACGTGTGGCTTCTGGATGTTTTAAAATGAGGTTTGTTTCCTTTGAAAAGAAGGCACATGTGGACAAAGGGAAAGCCTCATTCTGTCTCCATCGGGATAAAAATGCAAGTCCTTCTTGCCCTTACTCCCTTTGGAAGATGTTTCCACAAGCAACGGAGAAACAGGATCCTTTCCTCTTCCGCACAACACCCTGAGCTCTTCTCTCTCCCCCTTGCTTTGCACCCTGCCTGCTCACGGGTGCAAAATTCCTTTTTGTTTGAGCATTTGGCTTCTACAACAAGACACAATTCCATGAGGACTAGAAATCACTTTATAAAACAGAATCCTGACACTGTCCAAAACCGAAACCCCATGCTAGACAGCCTTCTCCATAAACCCTCCAAACTTTCTAGCTATCCAGAATGTTATATTCGTGCCTGTATTTCTCCTAGTTTATATTAATTGCTGAGCTAAAAGATGTATGAGAGAAAGAGAGGCATTTTATGGGGATTTGCCACATGGAGGGGTTTGCTGATGGGTCTTAATCCAGCATCCATTGGACATGTTTTATTCCTTCTCCTACCTTCAGAAATTATGTGTTGGGCACAGCAAGGCTATGGGTGGTGTGGGAATATCACAGAGGGATGTGGGCACCACTGGACAAGCAAAGATGTTTTATAGACTGGTGTTGTGGTTCCCACTCCCTATGTAAGGCGGAGTAGGGGATGCACGAATGGTTTTCCATTGAATTTATGGTTGTGGGAGGGGGGGATTAAAACCCAGACCTCCCTCATTCTAGGGATAGTCTTTCGCCTACTAGGCTCGGTAGCCTTTGTGGACTTAGATGGGATCTGCCCCAACTCTAAAAGTATCCAAATTCGGTTTCTAACGCCATGTCCTGGCGTAACCAAAATGGCACCCGTTTCCCAAGCAGGAAAGCTATGAAAAGCAGGCCTGGCTTTTCCCCAGCGGGAGAATCACAGAGCAAAAACTGCAGAAACGCCCCCTACCTTTCCTCAAAAAGGTACGGGGGCCCAAGAACAAGAGAGAACACTTGCACATTCTTCTTCGGTGGAAGTGAACGGCGGGAGATAGGATTGCAAAACAGGGAAGAGGGGGCTGACAGGACCAACGTGCACCGAGCGATGCTAAATGCCAAACGGGTGTCTGTGGCAGCGGCCCTCATGGGGGAGACGCTCACACCTGCATAACTGCATCTGCCCTCCTTATTTAGGGAGGAAGAATTGGCCAGGGTGCTCATCCTACCAGGATCCCGGGGTGTAGCAAACGACGGTTTGCTTGCACGAGACCAAAATCCAAAGGGCGCCTCCGAGGATTTATGTTGTGGCGAGGTTAACCATTGTTCCCGCTGGACCTCGGCGTGGCGAATCACACATCAGCTGCTCCCTTCCTGACCTCCCTTCCTCGGTCACATTGCCGTGCGACAGAATTTGGGGAACTGAGTTTTGAGTTTAATTTTTGTGAAATTTTCAGAGGGGGTTGGCTATGAGGCAGTGTAGAAATATAGATCGATCAAATAGCTAGAAATGCAAGACCGGAGAGCTCAGCACAAGAAACCGTCAGCCAGTATTAATTTCTTTCTAAAAAGTCTAGGCTGCAGCTGATTGCATAAAAAATAAAGGGTGGGAGTATTATCTGGACCACAGAACGGTTCGCCCCTGCTTTGGCCACTTGCCAGTTTGAATTTCTTTGCTGTTGGCTTTTTCTCTCAGCTAAATCAATTGTTTGAAAATACTGGGATCGCCTGCCTTGAAACTGAACTGGACTGAAAAACATTAGTTTTCCTTCTGTGAGCATTGCTTGTTTCAGGGGTTTTAAAGCAAGAAGTGTTGCGACATATTTTTGCTTTGAGAGTACAGCTACGTTGTCGTAATAAAGGGCTGGCAGTTCAGGACTCGCGCTACCCCACAATTTTGTCTTGGGTTTTGTGCCCACAAGACTTAAAATTCTCCAAGCTCCGACTTGCAGTAAATTGCAAACTGCATCTAATACTAGGCCCACGTATGGAGCGTGCCAGTGGTTTAGGAACTCTTCTTCCAATCTATGCAGCGCTATCAAAGATCAAAACTCATTTTTAAACATGGCAGTGGGGGTTGCATGCGGACGTAAAGGCACAGGAAGTTTGATTTAGGGTAAGGAAAGCAAAGCTCGGGTTCATCCCGAGCTCATGAGCTGTAACTGAGTAACTGCGGCCGGTTAATACAGGTGCCTTGAAGAGTAATCCACAAGAGCAGCAACAGTAGGGAAAGATCAATATAATTCTTATTTCTTCTATCCCCCTCATTCCTCTGATATTTATAGCCCAGGCGGTACCTCCTGCCAAAAGCACGGTTTGGATTTTTTCAGGTCATCTCTTTAATATAATTTTTATTTCTTTTTATTTTTTATCGTTCCCCATCCCCCCCCTTTAAATACACAACAGAAAGACATTTCCCCCATTCTGGGGTGTAGAGTTAGGGGGAGAAGAGGGGTCTGAGGAAAACAAGGTAGCCACGGGTGAGCCCCCGTTTCACCCCATCCCTCCTTAACACCCCACTTATTGTTCGTTTGGTTATGTGTGTTTGGGGAGTCTTTGCATCCCCTTCTCTACCCCACAGGTTTCCACTTTCGTCAACTTCTTAAAATTCATGTCCATCTTTGTTGGTTGGGTAGGTGTAAAAAACACGTAGCAGGAATGAAAAGAACAAGAAAGGAACCCCAAAAGAACTGACACAAAGAGGAAGGGGGAAATGTGAGGGCTTAACTTTTTTCTTCATCTCATGTCTTTAAAAAAAAATTATTTCCAGTTTGCTTTCTATTATTCTTTTTGTTGGTGGGTATTCTCTCTCTCACTGTTGGTTTTCTTTTTTCTTTTTGGTTATTGTATAGAAGTTTTTAAGAGCTTTGGATTCATAAAGAGGGTTTGTGTTTTTTCTTTTTTTTTTTCTCTTTTTCTTTTTTTTGCAAGGACGTCGGCACTCGGCACACGGTCTGTGCTTCTGACGGAAGGATCCTTCTGCTTTTTTTTCTACTTCTTTTTTTTTCTTTTTTTCTTTTTAAAGCCATCGGAATAGGATTTGTGTCGTTTCCCGCGCAGAGACGGAAGTCACGTCTATCAGGAGGAAAAAGACAGTGAGGTTGTCGGTTTTATTTGGTTCCCCGGTGCAGGTAAAGACCCAACGGGGAGGAGGAGGAGGAGGAGGAGGAGGAGAGAGAGAGAGAGAGAGAGAGAGAGAAAATGGTGGGAAAGAAGAGAGAGGGTGCGTCTTTCTTTCTTTCCCTGTTTGGTTGCTGTTCAAGTCGTTCAAATCCATCAACAGTTCGGGAATCTGTCCATTCATTCTTGAAGGAAGGTATTATACATCATGGGGGGAGCACATGCTCTTGTGAGGGTGGAGGTGGGCCGAGTCAGTTCCTCATCTTTGCCCCCCCTCCCCCCTTAAGTTTTGTCTCCTTGGGTTAATAGGTTTCTTTCTTTCTTTCTGTCCATTCTTTTCGTTTGCTTTGCTTTGCTTTTTTTTGGCCTTGTTCAGTCGGTAGCACAGTAAAAGGGTGGAAGGTAAGTGTGAGAGAAGGAGCTCAACCGGGGCGTGTGTGTGTGTGTGTGAGAGAGAGAGAGAGAAAGGGGAGACGTGGGTGTCCATGGGTCGGGATCGAGCCAGCATCTGCCCTGGGCAGGGGGCAGGGGGATGGAGGGCAGGGGAGGGGCACGGGGCTGCTTTGTGCCATGGGTGGCCACATGGGGCGCAGGGCGAAGAGGGACCTTGGGACGTTTCCCAGAAGGGACGGGAGAGGTGCCACCTTGGTGCACAAAAGGCTGAGGGAGGAGAGCGCTTGCCTGCCCAGGCGGGGAAATGGCGGGGATCGTCTTGCCCAAAGGGGGGGAAAGATCTCTGGATAGGGGAGTGCAGTGTCCTGGACGGAGGCGTGTGGAAAAGCAAGAACTTTGGGGGGACGTGCATAAGCTGCAGGAGAAGGAAGATTTGGGGACTCCAGGTAGGTCGGGGAGACCTGTTAGCGATGACTCTGGGTGTGGCAGGGAGGGGTCGGCGGCTTGGGCAGCGGCGCCGGTCCAGGTGGGACCCAGGCAGCTGGCACCGGCCTCGGCGATACTGAGCAGCGCCTGCAGGAAGAGGGCCCGTGCCCTACAGCCAGCCTGGCTCCCCTCAGACGTCCTGGCCTGAAATTCCCATAATCCCCAGGAGCACAGAGCCACTCCGACTAGGATTATGGAGTTGCCAGGGGACCCTTCTGGAGAGAGCCATGTCGGGTGGAGGGCTCCAGGGCCTTCCCAACGGGCGGGCTGGATTTCTGCGAGACTAAGCCTGGCTCAGCCGGGTCTCGCCCGGACGGATGGGATTTGTGATGGGAATCTTGGGAGGGCCCTGGGCTTGGGCAGGCAGCCGTCTCACGTGTCTACAGATCACGTCCCTCACTGGCACCGGGGAAGGGTGGGGTGGCGGGGTGGGACGGGCCGAGGGGGTCCCCAGGCGGGCGCCCATCCCTCTGCTGGCTGGTCCGTTAGCCATTCTCTCTCGATCGGTGGCAGTGTAGCATCCGTCTCTATAAAGCTAGAAGTGTCGTAGAGGTAGCGTTACTTTTTGGGTTGGAGTCCGAGTGAGGTAATTTGGATTCCTCTTTGGCAAACACCGATGCGGTTGCTGCGTTGGAGCCGGCCTTGCGCCGGTGAGCGCTGGAGCGCAAGTGAGCCCCCAGCGCCTCGCGCCCACTCACGAGCACCTCGCAGGCCAGGCAGTGGTAGGTGCACACGGGCACCCGCAGCGGGGCGGGGGCCGCGGGGGGCTGGCGCCCGAAGTAGCAGAAAGCAGCCTGGTGGGCGGCAGCCGCCCCCTCGCTCTCGAAGGCCGCCTTGCACTGGCGGCACAGGTACTGGTGAGTCACGTCAACCGTCGAGATGCCGGGGGCCTCGGGCACCTCGACGGGCGGCTCGGGCGTGGGTGTGGGCAGCAGCGGGCTGGGCAGCAGCCCCATAAGTGTCTGAGGTATGACGGGGTTCATGGGGAACAGCCCCTTCTTCATGCCGTAGAGCTGCTGGAAGTAGGCCCCGGGCAGCTGGGCCCCGAAGAGCGAGGGGGCGGCCGCCGCGGTCGCTGCGGGCAAGGGGAAGGGCAGGAACTGGCCGCCCAGCAGGGCCGGCACGGCGGCCTTCAGTGTCTTGAGGCTCTTCAGCGTGGCGGTGGAGGACAAGCAGGGCTCCTGCGCAGAGTTCGAGGCGGGGTCCACCTGGCCGTCGCTCGGGGAGGTCTCTGGAGCAGGCGCGGGCTCTGTGGAGGGGCCGAGCTGGGCCGGTTCCGGCGTGAGGCGCTGAGGTAAAGAGGGCCCTGGCTGGGTGGACGCCAGCGATGAGCTCAGGACCCCCGAGGAGGAGGAGGAGGAGGAGGAAGGGCCTGCGCGGGCGACAGGAAAGAGCTGTGAGGGGTCGGGGCAGCTGCCTGCCCGCCTGCATGGCTTCCCACCCCATCCCCTCAAGGTTCCCTCCCTCCCTCGCCTTCATCCTTTCTCTCCATGAATGGTGAAGGGGGGCATGTTAAGAGGCTGGTGGGCCTCCCGCTACTTCCCCTGCCTGAAAACGGAGCCTGTCCGCAGGCGGGGGTGGGGTGGGGTGGGGGGGTCCCGGCCCAATTTTTGTGCAAAGAGGCTCCCGCAATCCAAAGTGTGCAGCAGAAATCTTAGGAATGGGGTGGAAGGAGAGGTTCCCACGTGAGGGTGAAGACGGGAGGCAAGGACCCGGCTGCTTGGAATAGCGAGGATACGAGCAGGTTGCCCAGACGAGTGTCTTGGGGCAGCAGGCAAGGCAGTTGGGGAGCCGGTGAAAACCTCCGGGGAGGAGCCGGTCCTCTGGTGGGAGTTAAGCAGGAGCCCGTCAGCAGCCCTGAGCAAGCTGAGCCTAAGCCAGGCTGAGCCGGCCAACGGGCGAGACCTCGCCCCGGCTTGACGTACCTTACCTCTTTACCAGCCACTCACCTGGCACAAAGGGGGGCATGCTCCCAAGCGACGATGGCGCGGTGGGGGGAGGCACCGGCGCCCCCAGCCTGGTCGGGGAGGGGGTCCCTTTGTCAGGCACCAGCTCGTAGCACTTGCTCTCGCTCTTGAGCTGGGTTTTGATCGCCTCCTTGAGCCGGGCCAGGTGGCCGCGGGAGAAGAGGTGTCCGCGGCAGGACACGTAGAAATCGTACTTGACCTCACAGTAGGGGCACTCAGTCTGCGCCTTGGCGCCCGGGGGGCCCTCGTCCCCGCCGCTGCCGGCCCCGCCGCTGGCCGCCTTTGCCTTTTTCTCCTTGGCCCGCGCGTTCTGGAACCACACCTGGATCACCCGCTTGGGCAGCCCGATCTCCTCCCCCAGGACCTCACACTCCTGCATGGTGGGCGTGCGGTACGCCTCGTAGCAGGCCTTCATGATCTTCAGCTGCAGGCTGGACATCTGGGTGCGGTAGCGCCGCTGGCCAAGGGGGTCGTGCGCGCCTGCGGGCCCGCCGTCCATGGCCCGGCTGCGGCGGCTGCTGGAGAAGTCCAGATCGGCCAGCGAGGAAGAGGAAGACGAGGAGTCGCTCAGCTCCCCTCCGGACAGGCTCCGGTCTTCGTTCTCCTTGTGTGCCTCCTCTTCCGCCACCTCTTCCTGCATCGGGGGCTCGAGGGGAGCCTCTGGCTTCGCTGGCGGCGGCGGCAAGCTCACCGTGGGGAGGCTGGCCGTAAAGGAAGCTCCATAATGGACGGGAGGGTCGCGCGGCGCAGGGTTGAATTTGGGGAAGGCGGTGGGGAGCACCGGCGGGAGCTTGCTCCCTGGGTTGGCGCTGCCGGAGTTGCACCGGAACTGGCCCTTCCTCTCCCGGGCTCTGGTGTTCTGGAACCAGACCTGCACCACCCTCTTCTTGAGCCCGACTTCCTCGGAGATGCAGTCCAGCATTTTCCGGGTCGGGTTGGAGTCCTGCATGTACCAGCGGTACAGTATCTCCAGCTGCTCGGGCAAGATGGTTGTGCGCAGGCGCTTGTCCCGCGGGGGCTCGCCGTCCCCCCCAGCCACGCTGGCGCACTCGCTCCCCGTGGGCGACAGGCTCCCGTCGTCGTGCTTCCGCTTTGGCGCCCGGGAAGCATCCGGGTGGGGGGCGCGCTCACCAAATACCAAGGGCGCTAGCTCCAGGGCGGGCTGGGGGGCCGCGGCTGCCGGCGGAGGGCCGGCGCCTGGCACGTGGCTGGCCCTGTGGATGCCGAGGAGCTCCGCGCTGGAGAACTTGGTGGCGCACTGGTCGCACGGGTGGCCGCCGGAGCCCTCCGCCGGGGCGGCGGGCGCTTCCTCCTCCAGGGCTTTCTCCCCAGCAGCCTCTGCCTTCGCTTCCCCATCGGCGCCCGCCGCCCCCTGCGGCTCGTCCTCCTCGTCCTCCTCCTGCTCCTCTTCCTCAGGGGCCTCGTTCTCCTCCTCGGCGCCATCGCCCTCCCCTTCCTCGGGCTGGTCGTTGTAGCACTTCTTGAGGTGGCGAACCAGCTCGAAGATGCAGCGGAAGGCCGCCGGGCACTTCTTGCAGGCGGGCTGCACGGCCGGGTGGCCGCTGCCCACGCTGGCGTCGCTGCCCCCGCACTTCCGGGCCTTCTGGCGGGCGTTTTGGAACCAGACCACGATGACCCTGTTGGGCAGGCCCAGGAGCTGCGACAGCCGCTCGACCTCGCCGTCTTTGGGGTAGGCGCTGGACTCGAAGAAGGACTGCAGCGCCTGGGACTGGAACTCGGTGAACTTGGTGCGGGAGAAGCGCCGGGTGCTGGGGAAGCTCCCGCGGGGGGGGTCCAGCCCTGCGGGGCCGCCGTCCTCGTCCTCCCCCCGGAACCACAGCGACTTCAGGCGCTCGGGGGACACGCGGGCCGCCTCGCTCTCCGGTGGCGGCACCACCACGGGCATGGGCTGCATCAGAAATGGCGGGCAGAGCGGGGGCATCTCCAGGGGCACGGGGGCGGGCGCCACGGGGACGGTGCCCGTCTCCACCGCACTGGGCGCGGCGGCGGCGGCCGGACTCTCCACGGGGAGCGTGGCCGGGGGCGGGGGGTACATGCTGTCGTAGCTCTTCCGGAACTGCGCGGCGTAGCGGCTGAGGGCCTCGAAGGGCAGGAACCGCCGGTGGACGTGCTCCTCGTGGGTCTTCAGGATGAGCATGTTGGAGAACTGCTTGCCGCACGAGCCGCACTGCAGCTTGCCCGCGGGGGGCCGGGGGGGCACCGCCGGGGCGGCGGCCGAGGGCTGCTTGCCCTCGTTGTACTGGATCACCAGCTCGAAGCCGAAGTTCTCCAGCAGGGCCTTGGCCGCCGTGCGGGAGGCCTCGCTCCCCGGCGGGTTGCCCTCGGCCTCCTCGGCCTCGGCCTCCTCGGGCGGCTCGGGCTTGCCGGAGCTGCCGCCCGCTGGCGGGGGGTGCTCCTCCTTGGCCGGCAGGGGGGGCAGGAGCACCGGCGGGGTGGTGGGCAGGGTCAGGGCGGGGGCCGCTAACGCCAGCTTGGGGGCCACCTTGAGGTCGTGCAGGTAGAACGGGAGCAGCAGGTGCTGCTGCTGGTGCTGAAGTTTCAGGAGGGACTCCGGGACCAGCGGGAAGGGGGGCAGCAGCGGCGGCGTGAACAGCGGGGCGGGGAAGCGCTGCAGCTCGGCGGCGGAGGGCGCCAGGAAGGGGAGGGCCGGCACCTGCACGCAGCCGGGGGCCTCCGCCTCCAGCGAGGCCTCGCCGGGGTGCTCGGCCTCGGCGGGCGGCAGCTCCGCCTTGCCGGCGGCCTCCATCTTGGCCACCCGGGAGCGGGTCTGGTGCAGGACGGAGCGCATGTGGATCTCCAAGGTGGAGCTCTGGTTGTACGAGACGCGGCAGGTGGTGCACTTGTACGGCTTGTCCGAGGACGGCTGCAGGGCCCCCGGGGCGCCCGATTCGCCCCGCGAGGGCACCGAGGGGTCGGCCGAGGCCTTCTTCATCTTGTGCAGGTGGGAGACGGAGTTGTAGTGCACCAGCAGGATGTTCTTTTGGGTGAAGGATTCCTTGCAGACGGTGCACTTGTACGGCCTGGCCGGGTCCAGGAACTTATCTAAGGCAAAATTGGTTGCCTTGCGGTAGGAGAGGGGGTGTCGTGGGTCTTGGCTAGGGGGGGCGAGAGGCGAGGCCTCGGGGGGCTCGGCGGGGAGATGCGAGAGCGGCAGCTGCTCGTCGGTGGGAGCGTTTGGTCTAGGAGGGTCTTCCTCTTCGGCCTCCTGTGCAGGTGGCGGCGGCGGCGGAGGAGGAGGCGGAGGAGGAGGAGGAAGAGGAGGCACAGGAGGAGTCGCAGATGTGGGAGGGTGCTTCTCCAGTGGCTTGGCAGGTGGGTCTGGGGAGGCGGGAGCAGCAGGCGGCGGTGTTCCAGGGCAAACCGCAGGAGCTGGGGGCGCTTTCTCCCCTGTGGTCGCTGCTGGCAAGGGAAGAAGTCAGAGACAGAGATCAAAGTCACTCTCAGTGACTCCCCGCACTGCTCCGCCTGAATGCACGCCTTAGCAGAATCTCCTTTACCAGAAAATGCCCTACATTGGTGTAAATGTACGTGCAGGTTCAGGGTGCACACCTGTGGCCTTGAGCCACAGGGCTCTTTGAAAGGGTGTGTCCAAAGGCAGCTGGGGATCCCCAGAAGCACCCCAGACTCATTTCCTGGTCAAATGTAGACTTTGCTGTCATAGAGCGGGTTAAGTTTCTAGTCCTCATGGCTCCCATAAGGGAAGCGCTAGAATTCGCACTGCAAAGAAGCACCCACCAGGTGCTACTGGTCAGTCTGCAGTTTTCTTTTCCTTTCCTCTGACCAGGGTGCTGGGAAAGGAAGTGGAGGCCAAGGGAACAGATGGATCAGCCGGGCAAAGCATGGATTCCAGGATGCGACTTACCAACGAGGGGACTTGTAGGTCCATTTCCGGCCCCTTGCTCTGTGCTGGAGGCCCCACTTGGCTTGGGTGGGTCAGGAGGGGGACTGTGGCCAGGAACAACTTTGGTGGCAAAAGTCATCTCCACCGTGGTGGCCTGAGGAAGAACAAGTGGGGAAGAGGCGAGGGAGAACGCCAGAAGCACCAACTCTCTCTCTCTCTCTCTCTCTGAGACATGTATCCCATCATGAGATGGACTGACTCCAGGAAGGAAGCCCCAGCCTTGGATGGACAAGGGCCGAGCGGGACCATCCTGCACTGGAGGTCTTGCAGGGCTTCCCTTCACTGGGTCACCATGAGCCAGACGACTGGACGGCACATTGCAAATACGTCATTGCCGGTAATTTGTGGCAGTTTCTCCGCTCCGTTGTCCCCTAAGACCCTCCGGAGACAGCGTGGCCACGGATGGGGGGCGCAGTCCATATCCCTGGGACGCAGCAGGTTGGGAAACGCTTGCTCCGCTTCCAGGGAAACTCAGGCTGAAGCCGGCCACATCCGTAATCCCCCCAACACTACGCCGCCCCTGGTGGCTCATCCGGACTCAAAGCAGTATCGGACGGTCTTCACCCATCTTGCCCCCTTTGCCTCTGGCGGGACCCATCCCTTTAAACAGCCACCCAAGGAGGACAAACTCTGGGTAAGGGGTTCGCTCTCCTTGTACCAGAAAGAAGCTTCCCCTGTGGAATGACAGTCTGCTCTGCACTCTTAAACACAGGGAAGCAGCCCAGCTGGAAAAGAGAAGAGGAGATGGCCCCCACAGATGGTTGAGGAAGCAGAAGAAACGGTGCCACTCACCACCAGAAGAAGCTTCTCCACGCATTCGGGTACCACGTTGTGGATGTGGCTGAGGTGGAAGCGGAGGCTGGCGCGGCCCATGAGCTGCTCCTGGCACAGCGGGCAGCGGAACTTGGGCTGCACGGCATGTTGGGAAACGGTGTGAGCCCGCACGGCTTCTGCTGATGCGTCCACGTAGTTGCAGAAGGGGCAGCAGACCACCTGGAGTGCAGGAGAGGAAGGTGAGGCGAGGGGAGGGGCGGGGAGGCACCCCATCCAAGACCCAGGGAGGGGAGAGCATCTGCAGGGGTTGTCGTGGGCCCTTGTCATGGGCCCTTTCGTTATGGACCCTTGCACCTGTAAAGACTTTGAGCAACGCTGAGCAAAGGGTTGTGGAGTGGCCAGGAAAGGGTCTTAGAGGGGCGGACTGCGGATGGAAAAAGAGAGGTAGAGCTGGCGTCTACCAGCCCCACTCCCTTTCCTTCAGAAAACGTCCTGCTTGTCATGCCAAGCCAAGCCAAGCCAAGCCACACCACCTCCTTTCCACAGGCCGCTTTTTCGCTTCTTCTGTCCTTCCTCATCCTTCCTTCCATACAAACAAGCAAGCTGCTGCCCCCAGTGGCCAAGAGAAGGGCATCCCTAGCTTTAAAACCCTTATCTGCTGAGGCCACATCTGGCCGAAGGTCATCTCAGGACCGAGTAGTTAGTACGACTCTTTCCTGCTCTTCGGAACCCAAGACGCAGGGGAGGAAGGCTGGATTGCGCCAAAATGCCCCATGGGTGCTGAGCCTTCCCTGGACTGATGGAGGCTTGAAGTCGTTCCCCCAGTGGAAGCATGGCCACAGCACCGGCCTACCTTACAGGGGTAATTCTGGCATTTCTCTTTGTATTCCTACAATCAGTCGCCCTTCTGAGCAACGCCAGGGTGAAGCCAGAATAGGCAGAAACAGAGGCTTAAATGTGGCTTTTGAAATCCCTGAAACGTATTACTGAACCGAATAAGGTTTTAAATTCTAGCAGGAGCGCAATCCCCGTGTAAGCGACTTGCGGTGAAGCATGGCTAAGTTCCCATTTGTGGGTTGTACGGATGGATCTTGTCCTCACCCCACCAACCAAGACGTTCGATTTCCGTTTTAACTGAGCCATATTTGGGATCCAACCGGGGGCGGGGGGAATCATGGCTGGAAATGTGCAGAGACAAGCGGTGGGAAAAGGGTTTGAGTGTCCCCTGCGAAGGCAGGGAAAAGGGATGCTCCAGAGGGAGGAATCTGGAAGCGAGCCCCTTTACGTCTCCGCCGTCCCCCGCACGCACACTGCAGTCAGCTGCCACACTCACTGTGGTATCGCCTACACCTCCGGCCTTAGTTTCAGTCTCATCAGAACCTGCAAAAGGAAGGGGAAGACAGGAGAGATTCACTGAGTCTCCTGCACAGGCTTTGGAAATGTGACTGGGTTTAGGGTGGCTTTGCGGACACCAGAGGAGACGAGAGAGGCTGCGCGAGGGGAGTGTTCAGCAACCCAGGAAAGCTCTCCCCACTGCAACCAGCCCGGCAGCGGGCGGCCCCCGTTTGGCCTGGAACTCCTCTGCACACCCTCGAGAAGCAGGCCGTTTCAAAATCGGGGGAATGGGGAGGGGCTCCCCCTCTCCAGGATCTGTCCAACCTGTGGGCTAGAGTAGGGCATAACCCATGCACCTTTGCCAGGAGCTGCATGTCTGGATGCTCCTCGGAATGGAGTTGGGAGGCTGGGAGAAGGATAAAAACATGTGGAGGAGTCGTTACAGGTGTGGCGAGGGAGTTTGTGGCGCAGGAGGCGACCTCGCTGGCTGTGTGATGCTTCCTTCCCCCGCGGTTGGCCAGCCTGCACACCTGTTGCTGAGGAGCTTGGGCGGGTGGAGGTTTTGCACCTGTCCTGCTCGAGGGATTCAGTGGGGACCTGGTTGGCCACCGTGTGTTCCCAGGGGACCTTTGGTCCAATCCAGCGTGGCTTTTCCTAGGTTCTTAACCTGCAGGGCAAGGAGCAGCAGCGGGCAAGGAGACACGGTTTGTGAAAGACGGGGACTCACTCACCTGATGTCTGGCCTTTATTCAGCATTTCCTTCTCAGGGGAGGGGGTCTCTGGCATGGATTCCTTCCCTGGAGCTGAGAAGGGGACCAAAGGGGAGAGGGTGACATGGGGGAGCTGGTGCCCTTCCACCTTCCACAGGTGGCCACCTTCCCTATTTTTCCACCTCTCCTCCTCGTTTGGGAGTCTGGAAAGGCGGGAAAGCGAAAAATACACACAGAGGAAGATCGAAGGGAGGAAGGGTGGAGGGGGGAGAGAAGGGAATCCCACCATCGACGTGAGGAGTCAGGATGACGCACCATTCAGGACTTTATCCTCGTCAGAGACTAATTAAACTCTCAACCCAAGTGGGATCGTTAATATCGAGCGGGCTTGCCTCCGTGCCTGGTAGAAGCAACCTCTGTGCCATTGGTAACTCAATTAACACTATTCAATACACCCGCCAAGATGCGAAGACCTCCGTTTCTCACTGCGGAAGCGCCCCCCACGTGCACACACACAAGCACCCCCTCCAACTCGGGCTGCCCCCCCAACTCTTGCCCTCGGGAACCCCCTGCCCCCCTCCAATCTATCCGTGCCTCCTCTGCGGCCCACCCAAATTCCCCTCTCGTCCGTGCCTGGTCTCCCTCGAGCTGGAGGCACGGCACTTTCCCCGTATCCAAAGCACCCTGTCCACAAATCCTCACCTCTCGCCGCCCCCCCCCCCCGAGCATCCGTGCCTCCTGTCTGCCCTACAAAAGCAACACACCGGCCTCTCCCCCTGGGCCCCCTTTCATCATTTTTATCCTAATAACGCCGATCTATCTTGACATCAGCGCACAGGTAGGATGCAGGGTCAGGGGGTGGTTGGGAAGATAAATTGTGGCTGGGAACCGAGCCAACTGGCATCCCTTGGACAGGGTCCGCCCCCCAGGCAGATCAGAGGGGAGATGGGGAGGCGGCACCCGACCGAGTGGGGGGAGAGCGAGAGAGAGAGAAATTGCTTTCTGCTCCCTTCTTCTCCCCCCCTCCCGCCCCAGCTGTGGACCCTACATCTCTCTTTCTCATTTCTCTTCTTCTTGTACGTTGCTAGGCAACCACCCCAGTATCTGTCATAATCCATTATGAAGGGGGGTGGGTGGCTGGGAGGGAGAGGTTGGTGGTAGCGGTTGCAGGAGAGGAGGGCTGAGTGCACAGCCGCCTCGCGCGTTGCTATCTGCACACGCAGGCGGGGGGGCAGCCAGCCCTCGGGAGGGTGGGGGCAAGGGAGGAATGGGGGGGACCACCCCTGTGATGCCCCCCTGCACAGCAAAGCGGCCTCACCGCACCCCTTTCCCCCTGCCACCACCCCGAAGCCCCCCTCCTCCCCTCGGTGCAGATCCACGACCTGCAGCCTTCTCCCCCCCCCCCCCCCCGCGCGCTGCTCACACATGGCCCGATCCGCGAGGCCTCTACCGGCAGGGTTGGCGGGAGCGAAGCAGATGTATCTCTCCAGGCCCGGAGTGCCTTCCCCGTTCTGGAGGAGCTGCAGGCGCCACTGGCCGTGGGCGTCCCGGTGCTGCGGGGAGCGGAGGTGCTGCAGCATGCCCAGGCAGTTCGCCGTGTCCGTGCTGCACAGGAGGCAGCGGAAGGGGGCGGCTTCGGGGCCTGCTGCCGAGGTGGCCTCCATGTCCAGGAGGAACTGCGGGGAGAGAGGCAGAGGGTGGCGGGACACTGGCATCTACTCTGCCCGCACCCAGCCGTCCAGGTGGTCCCACCTGTGCACGGGGCGCTCCGGCACCCCCGCTTTAATACCTGCCCGCTTCTCGGAACGCCCCTTCCCGTCCATGGCCTTTTAGCTCTGCAGCACAGGGTTTGGGGCTTCCTTCCAGGGCCCTCTTCTCCATCCCGCCCGTCCCCTCGACTCTGCCCTCTTCCGCAGCCGCTCCGTACCTTGTACCCTTGCAGGGCCTCCTGGTGGGTGGCCCCCGCCACGTGCAGCCGCATTTTCTCCTTGCTGTTGGTCTCGAATTCGCAGATGTTGCAATGCAGGTGAAGGGGAGGCCCCAGGGGAAGCTCGGCCCCCACGTGGGCCCCCAGGCTGCCCCCTTCGCGCAGGTGGGCCGCCAGCTGGTACTTCAGGGCGTGCTTGTCGGTCTTGAGGTGCAGCTGGAAGTTGGCCTTCAGCTGCGTGCCGTACGCACAGAGCCGGCACCGGTGCAGGTCGCCCGAGACCTCCTTCCACTCCGCCTCGGGCAGCGAGCGGGGGGCTGAGGCGTGCCTCAGCAGGGCCTCCAGGCTGTCGGTGCCGAACGCCTGGCACACCAGGCAGCCAAAGAGCCTCTGGGGGGCCGCCGGGTCGGATCCAGGATGGGGCGGCAGCGGGGAAGGTGGGGCCGGCTCCGGCGAGAGAGATGCGGGGCCTGCAGGGAGAGGGGTGGGAGAAGCGGATGAGCCAAGAGGACGGCAGCCTCCCGGCCCGGTGGCATGCCCTGCGGTTCCCAGCATGCCCTGCGGTTCCCAGCCCTTACCTGACCCCAGGGCAGCCATCTTCCGGCCAGTGGTGCTGAGGTGTGGGAAGCCTCCGTTGAGCAGGAGCTGGGCCGGCTCCGGGGGCTTGTCCCCCCGCAGGGCTGGGCTGGCTCCGGGGTGCGCGTGGTGGGGGTGCGGGTGGTGGGGGTGGCCGAGGGCCTGCGCCCCGTAGAACTGGAAGAGCTCCGGGGGGGGCTTGCCCCCCGGCGGGGCCTGCGGCTGCCCCAGCAGCCCCGGCAGCGCCAGGGGCAGCCCCTGGTGGAGCAGCAGCACGTTCTGCATGTGCTTCTCGGACGTCATGTGGATGCGCAGGTTGCGGGAGATGTTGGTCTCGTAGCTGCACACCTTGCACTGCCACGAGGACTTGCCCTTCGGCTCCTTCTCCTCGGGCGGGGACGGGGAGGGGGCCACCGGGGGGCCCCCCGGGGGCGCCCCGCCGCTCCCGGGGCCCTGGTAGCCCTGCAGGTTGGCCAGGTGCTTGTCGGACTGCATGTGAATGCTGAGGTTGCCCTTGGTGGTGGTGGAGTAGTTGCAGGCCTCGCAGCGGTAGGGCTTGTAGCCGCAGTTGTAGCTCTCGCCCCGGGCCAGGCGGGGGTGCGGCCCCCCGGTGCTGCAGTAGGCGCAGTGGCTGTTGTTCTCCGGGTGCTTCTCCTTCATGTGCACGTCCAGCGTCTGCTGGTACTTGTAGTGCCAATTGCACTTGGGGCACTTCAGGGTCTTGCAGGAGTTGCGCGAATGCAGCAGGGACATGTGTCCGGACAGGGTCAGCCCCGAGTAGGCCATGGCGGCAAAGTCCTCCCCGAAGCTCAGGGCGGCCCCTCCGTTGTGGCTGCCGACCCCGGCGCCGAGCTCGAACCCGAGGCCCGCGAGGTCGCCGGCCGGCCCCACAGGCCCGCCTCCGTGGGCCGGGCCGGCGCCGTCTGCGTCATTCGCCAGCTGGTCCCCGTGGACTTTGGTGGGCAGTCCGGCGGCGTCCGCCTCCCCGGCGAGTTCGACCGGAGCGGCCTCGTGGGCCAGTTGTGCGTCAACCGTGTTGCTGGCCAGTCCGGCGGCTTTGCTGGCCAACTCCGCGTGCACGTCTTCCTTGGGCAGCCCGACGGTGACCTGCGCGTTGCTGCCGCCCGCTTTCATCGGCTGTGTCTCTGAGAAGGGGGTGTTGGCACCCGTGGGTGGGCTTTGGCCGTTTGAACTTTGGTCTGGGGGAAGCCTTCCCTCCTCTCTCTGGTTTGCTGCTGCTGCTGCTGCTTCCTCCTCCTCCTCCTCCTCCTCCTCCTCCTCTTCTGGGTGGTCCTCCGTGTCCCCCTTGGCCCAGCGTGTGCTGCCGACCCTCGACTCTTTGGCATTGGGCGGCTCGCATTGTCTTTCGGAGCTCCCCTGCGCTGCTTCCTCCTCCTCCTCCTCCTCCTCCGTTACATTCACCCATCTGCTACACATTCCGGCACTGAGGTCGGCCTTGGTGGGGTTATTTGGTTCTAGGAAGCCAAGCATGGTACCCTGGAACACGGCAGGAGCCCCTCTGGACAGGGCCTGGCCTTGGTTGGTGCTCAGCTGTGCCCCGTGGGCGGCACAGGCGTGCGATGCCAGCGCCCGGCCCCGGCAGAAGGAGAGGCGGCACGTGAGGCAGAGCCAGACGGGCGGCCCGGGCAGCTCCGCTCGGCCAGGGCTGGCTTCCCCTTTGGAGTCTTCCTCATCTTCCACACAGGCGGCGGGGGCGTCTTTGGGTTTGGTGGGAGAGTTTTTGGCAGACGTGGTTCGCGCGGGGGCCCCGGCCAGTCGGTAACTGTTGAAGGCGCCGTGAGGAGTCCACTCGCCTGGCGCTGAGGTATTCTGGGACATTTGGTCAGTAGATGTAAAGCCTTGGCTGGGCCCTCCACCGCTTGAGACGTGGAGGATGGACACCTGGGGAGCTGCGGTGCTTGGGGAGCCCTTTGGTAAGAGAACGTGGCCGCCGCTGAGGAGATAGGCCGAGCCGTCGGCGGAGAAGAAGAGCTGGGCCTCGCGGCCGCCATCGTCTTCCTCCTCTCCGCCCGCTTCTCGCTTGGCCCCATCTTCGGCGGGGGTCGTCGTCGGAGGGCCGGGCGACGGGCTCGGCGTTCCTGGGCCACAGCCTGCCTGCGGCAGCGTGGAGGAGACGGCCGCCGAGAGCTTCGCGGAGCCGGGCGCTGCTTGGGAGCCGGGCCTCATGAGTTCATCCGGAGAAGAGGAGGCGGAGGAGGGAGGGTCCGAGAGGGGGGTTTCTTTGGTGGCTGGAGAGGCAGGAGAGCCCTGAGGGGGCCGGACCGCGACCCTGTCATCCTGCCCATCGGCCGGGGGCACAGCAGCAGGGGAGCAGGAGGAGGAGGAGGCAGAGTTAGAGGGGGCGTCCATGGCGGTGCGGGCCCGAGGGGCACGGAGGGGGCATCTCAGCACAGGAGCCGAGACCCTGGAAGGAAACAGAACACGGGCAGGTGTGAATGGCGGTGCTCCCGTTCTTTTCTGGGGCGAGAACAGGCACGTGTGGCTCCTCGTCGCGGGGGCGAGGGATGGCAGACCCGGGGCCAAGAGCAGCCCTCGGAGCACCCTCATCTTTCCCTGGGCCCCCCGCTTTCTCTCCGCTGCCCAAATTCATGCCACGCCCCCCTCAGAGTGGAAAGGAGCCCTTCAGGCTAAAATACCCCGAATCTCGGCCCACCGCCTCTGGCTCCTCCCCCTCTTGCCTCTGGCACCGCCCACTCCTTGAAATGCTGCCCCCCCCCCCCCAGGACTCCAGAAATGCTTCTGGCCCACAGGCTGAAGTGCGTTCGACACCCTCGCTCTACGTCACGCGTGTTAAGCGCTCCGGGCGAAATATCAAGATGGCAGGGCAGGGGGCGAGCGCCCAAGAAGTCGGCACCCTGGTTCACACGTGCGGCAGGCCATGCAAACGGTTCAGCACTAGTCCGTAGCATTGGGGGACCCCTTGCCCGTGCGAAGACACCACAGCAGAGAAATCCCAGCAGCTGGGGGAATGCTCAGCACCGTGTTTGCATGCGGAAAGTCTCACGTTTGTGGGAATTTTCCATCGCACCAGCCTGCCTAGGAAACATGGGAATCGGGCACACCTCCTTTCTCTGGGGTGGGGAAGGATTTGCAAGGCAAATCAGGCCAGCAGTGGATAAAGGGGGAGGGGGGGAGGGGGCCAGCCAATTCCTCCAGTGGACATCTTTCTCCTACCACACCCTTCAGCACCTCCACACCCCCCCCTACTTGCCCCTCCATTTTGGTTCACAAGCTGGACTTTCTTCCTCCCACTTTCATGTGGCACTCGGGACAGCCGGAGCGTCCCTGAACATGTGCAGAGTGCCTCTTCCTCCGTGCCACAGATAACCCCCCATGCATTGGGGGCTGTGTCGGGTGCACTCTGGAAGAATGTTGCAGCTTTAAATGTAATGCATGTGTTGTGCTCCTTTCCAGGAGATGCTCTGCACTGGCCTGCAGCTGAGCCAGGACTCAGTGGGCAACACTGCTTCTTGCAGCCTTGTGCCCCTGAATCCCAAGCCTGCCCCAAGCCTGCCCGGAAGACCAGCCCTCTTAGCTAGGTGCAGACCTAAACCTTTCCTGCACTCTCCTCCGTGGCTTTTTCGCCATCTTTGCTTTGCAAAATGCTGTCCTACATTTCTGCCCTGCACTTTTCACCCCGACTTCTTCACCGACGGATCCACGCGTCCGTTTCTCCCCCGAGCTGTTTCCCCCCTCCATCCTTTCCCGAAGCATAACAATGTAGAAATGATGTCCAGTAACCAATCAAGCACAGCAGTCGAGTGTCCCATCTTACAGCCAGCCAAATTTGGAAAAGGCGGGGCGGGGTCCACGCTTTGGAAACGGGGATGGCCTCTCCTGCCTCTTAGGTGCAATGGTCGATCAGTCATCTCATCTTCACATATTCACCATTCCCCTGTGGAGGGTCGGTGAATGCTGCCAGCAAAATCCTGTGGCAGTCAGTTCCACAGATTAACGGTATACAGTGCTTGACAAACCTGCTTGATCCTCCGCTTCCTGCCTGTCGCACTTTCAGCAACTCTGCCTGTGCCACTTTCTCAACACGGCCACGTGCTCCCTTGACCAACCTGCCTCCAAGAAATACCAGCCTTCTCCCTGCCGCAAAACCATACGGTCCACTCCTGAGGCCGACCACCAATGCGTTTTAGTTCCTTCTAACTTCTTGCGTCCTTCGCCAGCCTGTCTGGGAGAACATCCCGGTAGATCCACACGACCTTGGTTGTGGGGACTGGAAGCTAAGCTCGGATCTCAGCTCATGTGCTTCCCTCCCTTCCTGGATGCTCCCCAGGCAGTGTGGAAAGTCGGGACTAGGTTACTGCACCCTGCTCCACCTGGGGCTGCCTCGCAGCTGCCCCAGAAACTGTAAGATACACACCTTGCCAGAACTTTCCCTTCTCGGTATCGGAGGCCCTGTCCCTGCCGCTCGCCCCTTGCCGAACCAGGTCGGGGCACCCAGGTCTCAAGCCCTACTTCCACATTTTGATGCTTGGTTATGGCCACGGTTCATCCCTCATACAGCCGCATCAAGATGTTGCACTACAATGAACAAATTGAGCGAGCGAGCCACCAAAATGACACGTCGCAAGGGGGTAGCTGCGGGTGGGCATTGTCCTGGCCCCCCCGAAGGACGCTGGGGAGCAGAGAGGGTGAGAGCGGGAGCATGAGAGGAGAGGGGCTTTCTCAGCCCCTCTTCTTCGCAGGCGGCCGGCCTCAGTTCCTTGCAGGGGATTCTGGGCAGGGACATTGGACTAGCCTTCGCCTGTGCAGTGTCTGTGTCAAGGTGTCAAGCGGTGCCCACTTGGCTCTCCTTCCCACACACGACTGTCTACCCACAGCTCCCATGTGCCCCACCCCCTGTACATGCACACTCTGCCCTTTAATATTATCTTTGTGTCCCAGGAGTAAAGAGACCCTGTTAACATTTAATATTTTCTGTTCATTCCTCCACTCGGTGGAAAAGAAGGCAGTGTTGCGGTGAGGGGTGGCGAATGTGCTCTCTCTCTCTCTCCCTCTCCCCCTCCCCCCCCTTTCTCGCCCCCTCCCCCTTTCAGAGGGTGGTTAGTCAATGCAAATTGTCTCATTAAGGAGAAAAGGAGGCGGGAGACATAATTAGATGGCTGCTGCATATTTATTATGAGAGAGCCAGAGACACAAAGGGGTTGGGGGTGGATGGTTAGGAAGAAGGGGAAGGAAGGAAACCAGGGAATGAAAACGAGATGGAATCAAAGAAGGAGGGAGACACAATGCAGGGAAGGGGGGGGAGGACATGTGAAGGGAAAATGGAGCAGCCGTCGGCGGGGCGGGGGGGGGGAGCGAGATACACGACCCCAAACACGCTGACCTGGATGGAAATCCCATGGATTTCTGTGGGGCTTACTTCCAGGTAAGCCAAGTGTGTACCAGGCCTCAGCCAAGTGCGCGGGGTGGTGGGGGGGGAGGTGATGCTGAGTGTAGGGGAAAGATAAATGGAATTGGGGTGGCGGGGAGAAAGGGGCAAACCGGCATGATGGAGTGGAGGGGATGCAGAGGACAAAGCGTGACAGATGACGGAGGAAAAGGCAGCGGGAAGGAGAGATGGTGGAGGAGATGAAAGGACCCGGGATGCAGAGAGAGAAAGAGAGATGCACACACACGGGTGGGATGGATGGGAAAGTGGGAAGGGAAGGGAAGGGAGAAAGGAGGGGGCAAGGAAGCCAAGAGGACAGACCTGTGAGATGAGAGAAAGGCCCAGAGAGAGGTTGCGAGGGAGGGAGGAAGGAAGGAAAGGTGGTGAAAACAAAGGAGGAGATTTGGGTGCAAATGGAGCCACTTGCTGGAAAAGAAAGCAAGAGCAAAAGAGAGAAAGTGCAAGGGGTGGGGGATGGGGAGCCGTGCAAAGCGATGGGCCATGCAAAAAGAAAGAAAGAAGACGGGGGGGGGGCGCCACAGAGGAGGCGAAGGGGCTGCAGGCGCAGGGGGAGGGGCTCCGTGCAGGGCGATTAACGGGGAGATTAATGTCGGGGGGTGACAGGGGAGGCGGCGAGAGTCAATAAAACGAGAAGCGCCGTGACAGGCAGCGCTTTAAATTACCCTGCGCAGCGGGGGGGGGGGGGCGGAGAGAAGGCGCTCCTCCCCCTCCCACACTCCGGCTAATGCCCTTCAGTGCCCACATACATCTCTCCAAGACCCCTCCTCACGCAGATCTGTCCCCCCCCACCCGCCACCAAAAAACTCCCCCATCTCTCTCCTCTCCAGCCACCGTCCCCACTGACATCAAATATTTGCTAAAACAGGTTGATCAGAGAAATGTTAACAACCGGGGTGGGGGGAGGCGGGGGGTATTAAAGGTTGCTTTTGACAGATTCCCAACGTGGGCTGGGAGAGACGGGGTTTGGGGGGGGGGGCGCTTCTGTACATTGAGATCCGGCATTCACTCGGTGCTTGGGAGGGACCAGATCCTCGGATGGCGCTTTTCCTGGAAGGGGCAACCGTGGGCGGGGTTGGGGGGGCGCTTGCAGGATCGAGCTGTGCAAAGCAGCAGACTTCTGTGCCTCCCCCGCCCCGCGCGCTTTTGTTTAATCCCGCAATGCATTTAGGATTTCATTTGTATGTGATTTGCATACAATAATTCACAGAGGCGTTCCAGGTCGTCTGCACCCTCCCATCTCCTGCCTGGTTGTGGGGAAAATGGAGGAGGAAGGGAGGGGGGCCCAGAGCGGAGCCTTCTTCCAAATCGTGCATGCAAATCCACTGCCCCATCAGGAGCACCAACAACTCGCCTGTCGGGTGTGGAAGTTGGCCGTGGCTTTGCCCGCAAGCACATTTGGACCCGGCCGTGAACATCTCAGTCTTTCCAAACTCTGCTAGACCAATTTGAGGGGGGCGGTGGGGACTCTCCCAGTGCAAAATCTTCCCAAGCAAAATAAAACCTGTCCCAGAAATTGCTCCCCTTCCCCCC
This sequence comes from Varanus salvator macromaculatus, assembly GCA_023646645.1. Taxonomy (NCBI): domain Eukaryota; kingdom Metazoa; phylum Chordata; class Lepidosauria; order Squamata; family Varanidae; genus Varanus; species Varanus salvator. The sequence goes on along the minus strand of JAIXND010000753.1, from coordinate 2,641,428 downwards.
CCCGGGGCACTTTGCCAATTACGCACACAGCTCTGTGCGCACGTGCGCGCGCGTGTCGGCGGAAGAGATGTCAGCGTGTGAAAATTATTGAATTGCACAAGCTGAGCCTTAAGAATCGAGCAAGAAGGCAGAAGGATGCTTGGGCTCTGCTTGCTCGTTCGGAGCGTCAACGCGGAACTTCCAACCCAGCTTCTGAAAGCATTTGACCATTTTTTAAAAGGTGAATGTGAAAGACAAGGTTGTGCTGAGGATTGGCGCAAGGCTGCTTTGGGTGTGATAGCGCAAGAGGCAGAAAAGCTGCGTGCGTGTTACATCTGGGTGTGCATGCGCACACACAGTTAGGAGGCTTTAGTTCCTCTCAAGGGCATCTATGACTTAAAGACAATTGCTCAACACCATCGCAACAGGGTGACGGATTGGGAGTGGATGCTAGCATCTGTTGGGTTCGGCACAGGAAGCAGGGACAGAGAGATTTAGGGGCAGGGGAACAACTCAGCTGTGTCCCTCCTACCTACGGGGACAGGCCTCTAGGATGCCACCCTTGCAATGAGAAGCTCGGTAAGAAATTCGCACCAGCCACACTTCGCATGCTCCGCAAGGCAAGGACCTGCCTGCCTCTCGTCTTTGCACGGGCTACTCGGAAAGCTTGGGCATTGATGATGCTGTGCAAAGAATTAATCCCCCTAATGTAACCTTTGTGCAAAAGGTTTTTAAGGAGGAACGCAAGAGAAGCGGTGCTGGTCCGAGCCAAAGGTTTATCTTGGCCACTGGTCTGTTCTCACAGCGGCCGGCAGATCGCCAATAAAACACCCCACAGACATGGGGCACGAGAGCCCTGCTCGTGGTCTCCAGCTGCACCTGTCAGTGTGGCTAGACATGCCTTTCCGGGGCCAAGGCATCCCAGTTGCCCTTGAACCAGCTGAGCTGGCCTTTGTTTCTGTCCCTTCTCTGCATGAACTTGCGTTATCCTGAAGTGGCTGCGATGATTCTCAAGTGGTGTAACTCGAGAGCTTTTTTGCAAGCGGTGTGGGGGGTCGTTGGGGAGTCCCCATGTTCCACACCATGACATCGCGGGGCCGGATACCCAGGTAAGCTAGGCCTCTGCCCATGCCAGGGGGTGTCCCTTTGCCAAGAGCAAGGTGGGAAATTCCAACTTCTCTGCTGCCTCCACTCCTGGCAGAAAATGCAAACATCTCCCATCATCCCCTATTAAGCCACAAAGGGCTTCTGGGCTTGGACACTCAGCTTGGGCAGGGACAGCTTTCCTCCCCATCAAAAACAACCAAACGCACAAACCCAAGTGAACAAAAACTTGTCCGAGAGCCAAATTTGACGTGCAAATCTATGCACATGGATGCACACCTATCTTTTTCACCTCCAGATAGCCAAAAAAAAAAAAATCTCTTTTTACTCACTAAAAAGCAGCAGGGACAGGCTATAGAAAAGCAAACCTAAATTCAGCACCAAGAAGCAATTCTAAATCTCGTATAAATCACACACAATTATTACACGTTTGCAGAACGTGTTCTACCAAAGCTGGACACATCGGCACCAAACACTAGAAAGCCTCTTCAGTCATTCCATCTGACTCACTTACGTAGCAACGCTCCTCGTCTTTCAAGCCTACCATTACATCCATAAGGACTAGCAGCTTGGTTTCCATTTTTCAAAAGAAAGCCACATTGCCACAGAACCTTCACCTGATCTCTTTGACACAAGAAATTCAAATCGTGTTTGTCTGGAGTAGTGGGCAGGGAAAGGGAAAACTGAAGGAATTGGGAATTAAGGGAGTTATCCAGGAATGCAAATCGGGGTCTTAAGGACACAATCCAGGGCAAGTTTTTGGTGGAAAGTTTTTCTCTCTCACTTACTGGGCCATGCTATTCTCATGTGCTCAGTCTGTTGGGGCAGCTTTCTGGCGGCATGGTAAACCTGCGTTTAGTTGCAAGCTAACTTTGTGGCAAAAGGTGCGGTGGTACAGAGAGCTGTGTGTGGCCCACACAACATGTGTGTGTAAGAGTCTTTTTATTTGCACCTGCAAGGAAATGCACAGGGGCCTCTTTGCCTGCCCCAGGGCCGTCTTAACGGCATTATGGGCCCCTGGCAAAGCAGTGTACTGGGGCCCCTACGACAACGACAACTACCGTTAATTTTGGAAGTTTTCTGATTATCCAAGGGTTACCATACACAGATTAGTATGGGGCCCACTGGCAAGTGCCCATCAGGCCCGTGCGTTCAGACGGCCCTGGGCTGCCCCCCTTGTGCACCACGGAGAGCCCTCAAGAAGGCCTGCTCCCATCCCGTCTCCGCTTGCAGGATGGTGATCACCTGGATCCTCCTCAGACAATGATTGCGTAGAACGGCAGCTGCTGGGGCCGCCTGGTCTTGCCACACAAACCACTTGGATAAGATCACTTTGGGTCACTGCAGGTTTCGGTTTTTACAGCATACACACCGGAGAGCCAGTGTGGTGTCGTGGTGAAGAGCACGGGGCTGGGACTCAGGCAATCCGGGTTCGAGTCCCCGCTCGGCCATGGAGCCAACTGGGTGACTTTGGGCCAGTCACAGACTCTCAGCCCAGCCTACCTCACAGGGTTGTTGTTGTGGGGATCAGATGGAGGAGGAGAATGATGTAAGCTGCCTTGAGCCCTTTGGGGGAAAAGGCAGGATATAAATTGAATGAATGAATGAATGAATTCCTCTTTTTCTTTTAAATACGCACCCAACACACGGTCCTAAAGGCGCTGAAGATGCATTTGCAGACGAGATTGCATTACTGAACAACTTGCTGGGGTCCAGAGTTTGAAGGACTTCTACATACTTTTTCACGGGCACTGCAGAATGAGGCTTTCTTCTACTCAGTTGCCCTCCCAGTGGGTGGGATTCCACGTCCCACCATCCCCAGCTAGCTGGACCAGCAGTAACTCTTCCTGGGGTTGGCGAGGTCATCTAGAGGGTGGAGGGAGGCTGGCTTGGGAACGCGACCACTTGCTACCTTACGGAAGGGTCACGGTCCGTTTCTGGCATTCGGCTTCGCCACCGTTGCACAAGCTGCAACAGCGGACTCTGTTGTGCATTCACACGGGTTTCAATAAGGTGCTGCTTGTCCGATGGGCTGCCATTTTGTGTTGGTGAGGTGGTGAAGGGCCTGGCCAGGGTGTCCGCACTCAGGGTGGCATCCAGTGCTTGCCGCTTGGAACAAGCGCCGCTCCATTTAGCTGGGGAAACTGTGGCCCTCCAGTTGTTGACTACAACTCCCATCAACCCCAGCCAGCATGGCCAGTGTTGGGGGATTATGGGGATTATGGCCCCTGTTCTCCACTTCTGATCTAACCTGATATTTTCTCCATCAACAGCCAGCAAGATTCCTCTGGACCTAAGCCAGGCCTTAACGGTCATGTCTTCAGTTACTTGACCTCAGGATGGGGTATGCTGAGATAGAGTGCCTCCGCAGGTGGAGGTTCTGTTGAGCTGTCCATGGCTAACAGCCTTCGGTAGGCTGCCTTCTTCTCTTGCATAATCAATTCCCGTTTAAAGTCATATAAGCCTGTGACTTCGGGATGTTGAGCTACTGAGTTCCAGGAGTTAATTATGCACTCTGCGAAGAAGCAGACTGCCGTGGTAGTTTGACCAGGGTCTGCTTGGGATTGTGCCTCATTGATTTATTGAGTAGTGTGGGATTTTAGCGATCTCGGGGCTTAGTTTGAGTTAGCTTCAGGAAAGAAAAAGTTTAATGCAAGGGCAAAGCCCTGGAGCACAGTCATAAAAAAGATGACCCCTGACAGCATGCAGAGTGCTTTGGGTTTAAAAGGGTGCTAGGCCAGGCTTGGGGGAAAGGATCCGGGTGAAAGGGGGAAGAATATGGCGGCCTTCATTGGCTGTGGTGGCTGGGGCTGATGGGAGGTGCGTGGCTTTTGATGGCAATGGGGCTGAACTTGTCCGTCTGGCAGGCTTGTTGTAAAAAGCCACGTAAGGAAGTTTGATGGCCAGGCGGGTGCTTGCAACCTCTTTGAGCTTTACAGGGACCAAGCCGTCTCTGGGAGTTCGGCATCGCGCTGCTGGTTGGGTAGGAAAGGCCACCCCCCCTCTAGCCGTGGCTTCAGAGTGTGCACTTTTGTTGTGGTGACTCCACAGAAAACCGTGGGCTTTTACAGATCTTAAGAATAAACAGAGAGTGGCGCTTTGGCCTGCATCCCTAGACAACACACCAGACAGTGCTCCGCAGCATCTTCAAACCGAGCATCCAACTAAGGCAAGGAGGACCAACCCAACAATCTCCAGTGACCAACAGCGTCACAAACACAAACAGAATCCCTTTCCTCGTCAACACAACTTCCTCTCCAAGGTGTGACCTTACTGAGATCTTTCTCTCTACCTTGATATTTTTTCCAAGTTGGCCTCGGGGTCATGCTAGACTGGGACCCATAAAAGCGAGAGACCTTTAAGATCCAGATTGGAGTCCCTGGACTTACTCTAGAGTAAAAAGAGGGGAGACAATTCAGTGGCTAAGGATGCGTCTGAAGTAAGATCTGCTTTGACCCTCCAAAATTTGGAGTCATGGTATCCATTCAGTGGACGAGATGCACCGAAAAGGAGAAACCAGGTTCACATTCTTTTGAAAACTTAGCAAACATCTTGTAACTTTTTACAAGTTTGCCAGTGGTTGAAATTCTCTTTTGAAAAATGCTCGTTAATTGTATGTTCCATATCAGTCAGGCGCTTTTTTACACCTTCCTTCCTCTTAGCACAGTCAAATGAAGCAAGTTGAACATACACCCATCGAAGCTGAATTTGGAACTGTGAGATTGTAGCTCTGTTAAGTCCTTTTCCTACTGTGGTGGGCAAGGCACTCCTCATCTCACCCTCAGTCTCCCCATCTATGGAATGGGAATAGCAGTGACCCAATTCACAGGAATGCCATAAGGACAAATGTGGTGTGAGATTCATAAAACTCTCTAAGAAGCATTCCAAACACTGCCAACAGAAACACGGATATGTCTCTAATCGGGACTTCCTAAGTGATGCCAGCACCAGAATACAGATAGTCAAAATACTAAAAGGCTAGGTTGCTCCTGAGCATGTAAAAAGTACATTTTTGCTCCCCAACTACAGTCTGTCCCCCATATTCCTGAATGGGGGAGAGGGCTCAGGTTTGAGTCTAGATTTGAGTCTATTGTTAAACCTAACTATGGATAGAAAAGTACATACCCGTTTTTTTAATCCACTGGACCTTATTCTTGAGTTCCCCGGAGACAACTTCCCCTAGTGCTCTTTCTAAATCTCCCGCTTCTGGAGAACACAGAAGCTCGAGTCTAACATCTGCCAGTCCAAATCCATTTTTGGTTAACTTTCACATTCCAGTTTCTGCTTTCTACCTTGCTTTCCCACCAAGAGAAATCCAGGGAGAAAAAATATTGGCGTGCAGAGCTAAGTAAGCGAGACAGAGCCAGCGAAGGCGGGCAAGTGAGGGAGGGAGGGAAGAAAGATTGTAAAATCAATTAAATGAGTTGCTAACGGAGCGGCGTGTCGACAATCTGTCGCTGAGTGGAAAATATGAGCTACCCAAATACACTCCTGCCTTCCACACCTCTGCTCGTCCGCCTTCCTGGGTCCTTCCATCATTCCTCGGCCTCCTGTCAGAGGGGCAGGGGAGGGGGGGGAGCCTGGCCGAAGGGTCACCGAGGCAGGAAGGGGGGCAGAGAAACGCCAGCAAGACGCGGAGGGGCTCGGCTGAGCAGGTGGAGGGGTGCTTAGCCGGAGGGGTGGGCAGGAAGAGCCCAGGGCTTCGAGGCTGCTGGAAAGGCGGGTGTGCGAAGCGGGCGAGGAGCAGAAGGGAAGAGGGACGAGCAGAAGCGGGAAATGCTCCGTGCCCCTTGGGGAGGAAGCGGGGCAGGCTGGTGGCAGCGGGGCAGAGAGGTGGGGTGGCCGCGTGGGCAGGGAGGGGTGGGGACCGTGTGCTGGAGGGGGTTGGGCCGACCCAGGGGATGGGGCTGAGCGGGCTGACAGGAGAGCGATGGTGCCCTCCCGACCCCCACCCAGGAACTGTGAGCTGGGCTTAGAGGGGCTGCTCCGAGGGGAAGAGGACCCTCGCTCACCCTTCAGGGGCCAGGAGAGGGCGAGGGAAGGAAGCGCCGGGGCGCAGAGGGGGCCCCTCCGCTGGCCCTCTGCCCCCCTCCCGGACAATCCGGGGCGCCCTTCTGCCCCCCCCGGCCAATCCTCCTCCCCCTCTGGTCCCTTCTGAGGGGGCGGCCGGGGGAAGAAGGCGCCTCGCCTCCAGCCAAGATGGGGCTCGGGGTGGGGAGCGCTGCGGCGCGCAGGCATCCGAGCCCCGCGTCTCCGGTCGCACTCGGCGCTGCGAGAGCGGCCCGCAGCCCCCCTCGGGCCGGGGGCTCCCGCGTCGCCCTTCCCCCGCCACGCTCCTCCGGCCAAGCCGCTCGCCCTCCGCGCCCCGGCCCCGTCTGCCCCCGGTCTCCGGCCCCGGCGCCCGGACCCTCTCGCCTGCCGCCCCCGGCGTCGCCCTCCCTGCCGCGCCGCCCCGGCGCCGCTTCCCGCCGTCTGTTCCGCATTCATTTATCCCTCGCTCGCTCCGCAACGGCGAGCAGCGCGCGGTCCCTCTCGCCCTCCTCCCGCTGCCCGCCTCGCCTCGCCTCGCCTCGCCCCAGCCAGGCAGCCACCTTCCTTCCCTGCTTCCTTCCCTCCCTCCCTCCCTCCCTCGCTGGCCGCCGGCCGCTTCCGTCCCTCCCGCCTGCTCTGCCTGCCCTTCCGCGTCCCACCGTCCCCGCCCGCCCGCCCGGCCGCCGCGCCGCCATCCCATCCCATCCCATCCCCGCCTCCGGCTTCCCCCTCCGGCGCCGCGGCGCTCCCGCTCCGCGCCCGCGCCCTCGCTCCTCCGCCGCCGCCGCCGCCGCCGCGCTCGCCTCGCCCGCCCGCCCGCTCCCCGCTTACGCGCTCGCTGGCTCGGAGCAGCGATAGGAAATCGATGCCACTTACACCTCCGCGGGAAGAGCGCGCGGGCGGCGGGCGCGGGGGAGCAGCAGGCGCCGCTGACGCTCCTGGCCGCCGGGGCGGGGCGGGGCGGCGGGGGGGGCCGCGGGCGGGGGGCGGGCGGGCGGCCTCAGTTGTCAGCGCCCCTCCGTCTGGCCGCTCCTCCGCGCCGCTCCTCGCTCGGCTCAGGCAGGCAAAAATCGATGGGGTTCGCCGCGCCGGGGCTTCCCCATTGATTTACACTCGTCCGCCTCCCAGCCTGCCTCGTTCCCTCGCTCCGCGGACCTGGCGGCTGCCTTCCAACACAATGGAATAATCAATTCACTCCTCCTCCTCCTCCTCCTCCTCCTCTTCTTCTTCACCCCTCCCTCGCTCCCTCTTTTCTCTCTTCCTCTCTCTCTCTCTCTCTCTCTCTTCGCGCACACACACACGCACTCGAGCGGGGGGCGGGGGAGGAGCCGGGCGGGGGAGGAGCCGCTGGACAGGTGCAGCCGAGCAGGATGGGAAATGTAGTCCCTGGAACCCGGGCAGGCCAGCAAGGGCGCCGCGGCGTCCTCTCTCTCTCATGCATATGCAGCGCTGCTGTCGTTCTTGGTCGGAGAGGGCAGGCGCGCCTCCAGCTCCCGGAGCTTCCGAGGCGGCCTGGCAAGTCCAGCCTGGAAGTCCTTCCCCGCAGCCCTGCCAGGGAGGCCTGGCCAGCGCCCCCAGGAACGGCGAGGCAGCGGGCCAGGCTGGGCGAACCGGCGGCGGGACAGGGGGCTCTCCAGCCCTTGCAGCCTGATATTAATCGCTTTAAATCGGCGACGCCAGAGAACTGAGCTACACGCGAAGCGCGCTCTCTGCTCTCCTTCAGCCGCGGCGCCTTGCACCGGAATTGTCCTCGATGCCTCCTGCATCGTCTTGCAAGAGCTTTTCCCAACGTTGTGCCTGCCAGATGTGTTGGAGTGCAAGTCCCATAATCCCCTGGCCAGGTTGGGGAGGGCGGCCCAACAATATGCCTGCAAGGGGAGCCAATGTATCAGCAATCCCGTTATGAAAAGGAGACATGCAGGGGCTCCGGCCTCCCTCATTTATTTTTTACTAAGTTCTGTCCTGTCTTTTCCCTACCAAGGCAGCTGCACAGTCCTTCTCTGCATTTTATTCTCACAACAACCCTGCAAGGTAGACCGGGCTAAGACTAGTCCAACAGTACCCCAGCCTAGCCATGTTCTGAAGTTAAGCCCTGGCTGAAATTGCCTCCCCAAACATGCCGCTATCCCCTTTTAAGGCAGCCTCTCCGCACGGTGAGATAAACTAGCAAAAGAAAGCCCTGGAGCAGGGGCTTGCGAGGGCCTCTTTGAGCTGGGCCTCCACATCCCAGAATTTCCCTCGCAGTGCAGCCTATGCCAGGCCATCCTTCCATTCCCCATCGAGTTTCTCTCTGCAGAACCAGGAATATTGAATGGGGCATTTGGGTCCTACGTCCCCATACATAGATCACTCATGGGTTGCCAATATTTTTTCCTGACCCTGTTCCTATGCTTTGAAGGATAGCTTGGTGCATAGAAATATTCCTCTGTTTTGGGAGGATTTGGGAAGCCAAATGCAGCTCACCCCCCAGACACTGGTCTGCCCAGCAGTGGGCAACAGCTCCTTGCTTTGTGCCCCCAAGTACTGGGGGGGGGGCAGGTGGCAGGCCTGGGCTCACTGAGCTTCCCAAATGTACCCAAGTATAAACCTACATCTGCATGACTGCAGACTGGAAATCCCAGCTCCAAATCAGGCCTGCGGAGCTCATTCACATTCCCATTTTACAGATTCTACACTGAGGCCCAGTGAGATGCAAAGAGCCCGAGGCCAAGCCATGGCAGGGACATCCATCCGCCGAGCTCCGGACATTACGAGCCAGAAACCCTTCTAATCCAAGGGAGAAGCGCATGGCTGGACTTGAGCCTGCTGTGCTGCAGGCGAAGCACATTTCTTCCTTCCTCTTCCCCTGGGAAAGCTTTTCCTTTTCTGCTCTCCTAGCTCCCAGACTATTTTATTCCAGTATTCCCACCCCTCCACTGGATTCTTGGAAGTTTGCCGGCTTTTATGCAAGCGGCTTGGCCTGGCAAGGCAGAGCTGCAGTGTCCTTCCGACACACACAGGCATTATAATTGTCAACATCATTGTACATCCAAATTTGAGACATTTTAACAGATTGATCCAAGGAACTGCACTCAGTTCATGCATGGATTTACTGATTAAATTACGGCAAATTTGCCTACGGGTAAAACGATGGGTTAGTTCCAGATGTAATGATTTTTTGAAATCAACATGGGGGCTTAAATTAATTCTGACTGAAATCCTATCGATTTCAGTGAGCCTCCACCAAGTTTGACTATGGGCGCAATCCTAAGCATATGGGGCAGTGAAAAAAGGCCTACAATTCCCAGCATGCCTCAGCAGCTTCTGCTTTGCAAGGACACTCCTATGTTAATATTGAAATCACTTAATAATATCGTCTAATCATATTAAGGATGTTACTGTGCGCAATTAGTGTTTCCACTCTGTATTTAATCTAGGACACCCAGTCAGTTGATGAAAAGTTTTCAACGGGTTAATCCATGGAACTTCACAGTTTTTCTTTTTCTTACGCATCCATTTCAGGAAGCTTAAACGTAAGCATTTCCCCCCTGAAAAATCAGTGACTCACAGTGACTCACAAAAACGAAAATCCACTGATCGTGGCCTGAAAATGCAGGCAAAAATAGCAGCCAGGCATTTTCCTGGAGTTGCAGAAGTCCTACCAATTATTGGTCTTGTTCTGCAGGGGCTTCCCCAGCACCAGCACGGCTCCGCATTGCCGGAGTCGCAGAGAGAACCCAGGAGTCCTGCCCCTCAACCCCACCCCCGCCCCCCCGCACCAAGGGCCTTCCTAGAGAACCCAGGAGTCCTGCAACCTGGCTTGAGAGGGGTTAAGAGAGAGAGAGAGAGAGAGAGAGAGAGAGACTCCCCCCTCCCCCGCTGCTCTTAATTGCAGCTTTCCGGTTGCCGTGGCAACTGTGATCGAGGGAGCGAGTGAGTCGCGGGGGGAGAGGAATAAAAAATAGAACAGGGAGGGGAGGGAATAGAGGCGCGGGCGGGGGCACCTGCGGGAGAGGAGGGGCGAGAGACTACAACTCCCAGGTGCTCTTGCGCCTCTTCCCAGGCTGTGTTGCAATTCCTCTTTCCCCTGCCTAAAAGGCAAGCCTTCAAGCAACGGCCTGTTTCCCGGGATTTGCAAGAGCGTTATTGTTAATTTCTAATCATCATCATCATCATCATTGCACGTTTCCCCTTCTCTCCTTCGCCGTCCTCGCCGCCAAGGGCTCGGGGAGCTGCGGCTGTTGCGGCCGCGCCGGCTTCGGCAGGAGATGGACGCCGCGGCGGCGGGGAAAGGTCGGTGGGTCGCGGGCCCCTTTCGGCCCGAAAGGCAGGATGCCCCCCAGGGGGCGCTGCGGAGAGCCGCGGGAGGGGGCGGAGGGGAGGGGCCGCGCGGGGGCACGGCAAGGTGAGGTGCAGGTAAGGCAAGGGCGCGCAGGTGGGAGGCGCGCGCGCGCGCGAGGGTCGTGTGCAAGGGTGGGGATCCCGGGGGAGCACGTGCACAGGTGGGCTGCGCGGAGAGATGCGTGCAAGGCAAGGGCGAGCCGTGGGCCGTGAGCACTGCAGGCCGCGTGCAAGGGGGCGTGTGCAAGAGGGGCGTGCAAGTAGGGCTTGGAAGCACCCGGCGATTCCTCCTCCCCAGACTCCTCCATCCCACGGGGCGGCACTGGGGGGGCGGCGGCGGGGGGGGCGGATGCCTGCACCCCACGCTCCTGCAGTGTCGACCCACGGCTCGGCTCGGGGATTCCCCTCTGCTGCCCCAGACCCCATGGATTCGGGACTGGGGGAGGGGAATTATTTGTGGATTCAAGCAGGCCAAGGCCTTTGCTTTCTCAGGGATTTTGGAAACAACCTGTGAAAAGGGCGCCTGCAAGGTGCTGGCAGGGGCCGGCAGAGGAAGGTGGCTTTTGCGGACAAGTCCCCTTTTGCTTTCTCGTGCAGATGCTGCAGAACCCGCCTCGGGGTTAATTGAAGTGGAACAGAAGTTCCTTTCTGGACCTGACACCGCAGAGAAGTTGGTGGCTCTGGGTGCCACGCTGGAAAGCAACCTCGCCTTCCGGGACCGGTACTATGACCGTGCGGACTGTCGCCTCACTCTAGCAGACCACTGGCTCCGGGAGCGCCAGGGGGCCGGCTGGGAGCTGAAATGTCCTCCACCGTCCCTAGAGGGCGCCAGTGTTTCGGGGCCCGCGAGTGGCTCCGCCACGGAGAGCCTGGGGCCACGGCGTCTCCCACAGACAGCAGGCAGCCCTCCGACGCCGCACCCCCTGCAGCCCCTCGAAGTCGCCGGCAGGCCGCACGCAGCCACGCAATACCTAGAAGTAACGAGCCCCCGAGAGACCGTGGCCCGCGTCTGTGACCTCTTGGGTGTGGACCCGGCCCCGGCTTGGCACGACGACGTGGCCGCAGCCGTGGAGGAGCTCGGCCTGCAGGAGTTTGCTAGCTTCGTCACCCAGCGGAGCAAATATCGCTTGGGTGACCTGAACGTGGTCCTAGATGAGATGGACTTTGGGTACGCCGTGGGAGAGGTGGAAGCCGTGGTCCGGCAGGAGGATGTCCCGGCTGCGCTGGGGCAGATACGAAAGCTGGGAGTCCACCTGGGTGAGGACTTTGGGAGTGAGAGTCAGAATTTAGGTGGGATGGTTCTGGGCTGTGGGGGCATATTCCAACCCCCCCCCCACTGCAAATTCAGTTACCGTCTAGTGACTGGCAGAGTAGTTCTTGCAAATTGATTGTGTTTCCTACTGCTACTGCAAGGAATTTGGTAGAGGCAGGGCTGAGCACAAAGACTGGCCGGGGAAGGCACATATATGGCTTGAATGAGCCTTACCTTTATTTTAAACATTTGCAAGATCGATGCAAAAGACCTCCCCCCCCGCCCCCCCCACACACATGTCTCTTCCAAAAAAGGTTTTATGCACAAAACCTGAAAAGTTTGAAATCGACCTTTCAGACTGGCATGCGAAAGAACGCTTGGATTTGTTCAACATATTATTCCAGCTCTCATCTTAGTTATAATGTTTGCCTCTTTTTCTGTCTTTCTGGCAGGGTTTGATGAGACGACCAAATTTCCTGGCAAGATGTCTGCTTATCTGTATAAATTCAAGCCTGCACAGTACAACGCCTTGTTGCAACGGGGAAGAGTGGCTGATGGCATGAACAGGGAAGGGACCAGAACCTGACCGGGCCTGGGAAGAATCCTTGGGTTGCTGGGGTTTAAACTGGGATCAGTATCATCCTCAAACAAGAGGAAAAGTTATTGTGACTCAAACAGTAATGAAAAAGAGGCGGGGAAGCCCAGCTTTCTCTGGCCGTGTATTTCCTTCCTGTAGTTTGGCCTTCTCAGATCTGGCCGAGCCAGGCCACCATGTTCTATGTTTGAGGTAAATTGCTCCTGAGCATTATGTGACGGCACGGCAGGCCCAGCCAATGGCAGAAGGGGGTGGCTTACTGGGAGGCAATGGCCAGAGGTTGTCCTGTTAGGGGAGAACAACATGAATGGGAACCCGCAACACAGCTTGGCACCCACATCTGGCTGGGAATGACGGAGAGCAAGCGTAAGCGACGGGGCTGTGGATTTGTGCTGCTCACTGCTGTGCCTGTTTTCTAGTGACTTTTAGTCCCAACTGGCCTTCAACTGGTGTATGAAGTTTCCCATGCCTTCCTCTTCCTAGCATTCCTGACCACGGGTCCTGCTGGCCAGGGCTGATGGGCACTCTAGTCGAAAATGGACAGAGTGGCAGGATGGAACGGATGAAGCCTTAACCCTTCCTGTGTAGCTCATGGCCAGCCAAGGGGAGGACAGAAGCAGATGGATTGCACCCTGGGCCCCTTGAGCGGCTCTTGGGCTTCTCTTAGAGGGGCCGCAAAGAGAGGGGGTGCCCCGGTCCTGGGCCGTGGAGTGGGAGGAGGAGGTGGGGCAGCCCCGTGGCAGGCGCAGAGTGCTTTCTGTGCAGAAGAGCTGGACCGGACGGTGGAGAGAGACCTGAGGTGTCGTGGTTTTTATTGGCGGGCTCCCCCCTCCCCGCTCGCTCTTTATCTCCATTGATTTCTATTTAAGGCAGCTTGGTTGTTGTGGAATTTCCCCGTCTAGCTGATCAATTGAATTGATTTCCCAGCAGTTGGAAGAGAGGAGGGAGGAACGGGGCTGACGGAGGTGGGGATTCCCTGCTTCGCCTGCCACCTCTGGGGTCTGCTCTGCATTTCCTGCATTTTTCCTGGAGTCCATGTCTGTGCAGCGCCGTCTCCTGTGGGTCTTTCCTGATCCAGCCCCCCACCCCCCATAGCATGTGCTGAGCAGACCAACAACTGCCTTGTGTGTATGTGTGTGTTTTGTGTTGGGGTGTGTGTTCGCCTATAAGTGTGTCTATTAATAGGGGGATCCAGATGGGATAAGGTCGCCCCCTGATGGTGAGCTGTTGGAATTGCAAAAAAAAGTTCCTTCAATGGGAGGGCAGCTTTGCCTGGTCTGGTCCATGCTGCTCATTTCCAGGCAGTCTCTGGGAATGAGTTGATTTCCTCGATTCGCTGCACTGTGGCCCCGGAGGGTAGGGTGTAGGCAAGCCGCAACCTCATCCGGAGTGGGAGCTGCAATAAGAAAATAATAAAATTTAGGTAATGCTGCGCTTGCAAACAGGGGAAACGGTGTTCTAAAAAAGGGTAGGTTTTCCTTTAGGTGCAGGTTTCAAAGCTGGGAAAATCCCAGCTTTCTTTCCAACAACAGCCAAGTTCCTAGTCCTTAAGGTTGTGAGGTCTGCCGGGGTGTCATGTGTTAATTTGCATCTCCAGGGGGAAAAAAAGCTGTGGAGTTGGGGTAGCCAATAGTGAGGCACCGGAGGAAAGTCTCTGCCCTGAAGGAACAGGAAGTGATGTCAAATAACGCAGCTGTTATGCTACCAAGATGAACGCGCCCTGTGAGAACGGAGGAGGAAGTGACATCACTGCTAACTTTGAAACAAAGAATGACAGCGTTGGAACTCTGGAAGCATCACTGTGAGGTCACCAGTAAAGTGGCCAACCAGAAGTCAGGGCTGGTGTTACATCTCCAGAATTGCATCATGGGAGAGTACAGAAGTCCTGTCGCTTCCAGAGGGGAGGCTGACCCGAGACTAGCAAGGAAGCAGAGCCGGTAATTTTTTTCATAGGCAGGTGCAAATATTACCTTGCACCCCACTCAGGGCTGCCTGTTCCCCGTTAGCTTCGCTGCAGTCCTCTTAAGTAGCGGGGGCAAGAGGCGAACGGATTTCCCCAGCCGCAAAATGCCACCCAGCGTTGCAGCACAGAGTTTTTTGGGGTGGCTCAAACAGGGAATCCAGACTTTACCAAAGACCAGATGAGAACTGGTTTGTTGATGCGGAGAATCCGGACTGGCAGAGTTTTTAAACTCCCCTCGGGGAAAGGCATAACCATGGGGTCAGTTTGGCAAGTCCCCGAGCTTCAAAATTTGCCTCCGTGGTACCAGGAAGGACGGCCTTGGAGTAAAAAGGGAGGCAACAGCATCGCCTTGACATCACGGGTCCATCCCGGCCTCCTGCCCCTCCTCTCGGGGGCTTACCTTCTTGGGGTTCAGCACTCGGATGAGTTGAGTAATGGGAGACCCTCCCCGGTGTGGAACAGTTGAACTGCTGGGAACCAGAAGCTCCACCTGGAAAGACTGAGTTGAAAAGGACAGAAGAAAGTTTATGCATGGGGCATTTCCTTTTCTTAAGGCCACCCTAAAAACCGGGGGCATTCTCTCCACCCCGCCTTGGAAAGGATGAAGAAAAACCATTCTGGATATGAATGGCGAAGTTTCTTTGGATGGTGAGGACGGAGTGCAGTTTGGTGGTGCTGGATGTCTCTGGTCTCCGTGGGGCTGGAGGAATCTCTGCCCCCAAGCCCAGAGGGTCCCACTGCCGGCCAGTGGCAACCATTCTGGGCTGGATGGAGCAGTGGGTTGGTTCACTAAAGGGCTGTTTCTCGTGTTCGCAGCTACGTGGTGTGGGGCTGCCGTGGGCATCACCGGACATCACCTTGGGAACAGCCACTTGCAGGGAAAAGCCGGGAATGTCGTCGTCGGTCCGGTTGGACACGGTGGCCGTGATCAGCAGCAAGGTGGGCTCCAGTGGGGGGCGCGTCATCGCGAATTCGACCAGAAGGCCATCGTGTTCATACACGGTCATGCAGAAGGAAGTGGTGGCTGCGGAAGAGGGCAAAGGAGGAGACTTGAGCCAGGAAAGGTCGTCTCCTTCCGTCACCCAACCGCTCTCTGAAACCCGCAAGTTCTCGGGTGGATTCCCAGTGAGGGGCTGGCAGTGGGGCTGAGCTTCTTCCAGCTCTAGGGCTGAATTCCAGCAGTGGGCAAAGAGCAAGGCAGACGGGGTGTGACCAAAACAGACCCAGATGCCAACAAGTCTCTGCTTTCCCTCAAGGCCCTTCCTGCCAGCAATCACGCCCTGGGAGAGACGTCGTGGCAAAAGCCGAAATCGAACATGTCCCGTGTGGTTGGGAGAAGCAGCGTGGCCACCTGGGGAACCCAGGCAGGCTGGATTTGGGCCACGGAGCTGTCATGTCATACTCTTGCTTTCCGATCGGAATTCAGCCCAGGTAGGCCTTCCTGCATACAGGGGTTGGCTAAGGGAGGTATATCGTGTGCGTGATAAAACATTCGTAACGGCTGCAGGGCTTTCCTCAGACCGAAACATTTCCACACACCATTGTGTGCATTCTTTTAAAATAAAACCAGCACCGTTCAAGACCTCAGCCCACGGAAGATCCGAATAAAGTCCGGAGTCTTTTGTGTCATTTGGCAACGTACCTGGTTCCTTTAGTTCTTGCAGCAAATCTAGGACGGATCCCGTTGCTGGGGGAGCCGTGTTGGGCTGAACGGGGGAAGGATCTGTAGGTTCCCCAAGGAGATCCAAGAGATCGGAGACCTAGGGGGAAGCAGGCAACACACGGTGAAGGAGGCCGCACGGGCGTCACGTCAAGGGGGGCAGAACAGGGCTGCGGTGTCAATCAGCCACAGGCTGAGAGAATTCGTTCTGATTTGGTTCCAGCTCCGCCTTTTTATAGTGCAGTAATCAATCCAGCATTCCCCGAAGGGACAGATTTAAGAGGAAAACACGAAAGATGATGGCCCTCATTTACAGAACAAGGCAGGTCCAGGTGCTTTGATCGGTCTTCTCTGCTTAAAACCTTCCCAGCTGTTGTCCTTAAAGTGCCTTTTCATCCCTTTGCTTCTGGGGCAGCACAGGGAGCCAAGGGCTCGTGCCACGGGGCCAGGGGCCAGCTTTTGAATCGAATCCTCCTGCCCAGCTGGCATCCAGAGCAAGTTTTCCCACAGAGAAGCCACAAATTCCAACAGTCAGCTGTGGCCCAGCTCCAGCTCCGCCTCTCCCCACGGTCAGGGACCCCCACACACCCCAAAACCCAACCTGCTTAGGCTCCTCTTTCTGCTCAGGATGGCTGGATGGCGCCCCCTCCAGGACGTCGGGAGCAAGGCGCTCTTCTTCGTTCCCCGGTCCTTCTTTGCCATCGCCATCACCGCTTCTGCCCACTAAGGGCATCTTCTCCAATAAAGATGCTCTGTAGGTAAGAAAACACGGAGATTTGCAAAGAGTTTTGTCTCGCTGATGCCTCTGTGCAGCGTTTTCCAGCCTGGGATCCCAAGGATGGATGGAAATTGCACAACGACACACGCTCAGGATCTGGGCTGCTCCGGAGGCCAGACCCGGAACCGCCACCACTAGGATCTCAGGATCGGGCAGCCAGGAGCCCTTGGAGGAGAGGAAGCTTGTATTGTATTGTATTGTATTGTATTGTATTGTAATTGTATTGTAATTGTATTGTATTGTATTGTATTTATTTCTGTGAGCCATTCTGACGCTATACAGCAAGGGGACGGCATATAAATACTTTAAATAAATAAACAAATAAAACTAAAGCTCTTCCCGCCAGGCCTGGCCCCCACAGCACGACCTGCATCCTGCCTTACTGCCCTCTCCTAAGCTCTTGCCAGCAGTGGCGTGGCTCGGCCCTGCTCCTTGCTTGAGCCTCGATGCATTTGGCTCCTGCCTCCCTCCCTCGCTGTGCTGCCTGAGCGACGCAGGTCCCCCTGCGAGGGGAGGTTCATCCATCCCCTCAGGTCCTCCATCAGACTTGGCCCTTGCCATGTATCACCCCCAGTCACCCTGCCTCACAGTCCCTGCACCTCTGTTTGCCTTCCTGTCCTTGACCTTGGCTTGTGCAGGATCATGTCCTCGGCCTGCCCCGAGATGTATCCTGGTTCTGACCCTGGCTGGCTCTGTGACTATGACTCGGACGCGCCACTGATCTGTGCGTTGGGACTTTGGACTCTGCCCTGGTCCCAGTGCCTCCGTCTTGTCTTGCCCACCCACATCCCGGGTCTGGATCCTGACACACATCAGCTTGGAGAAGGCTGACAACAGCATCAGCACAAGCGGTCAAATCCTCGCTCCTTCCAGCCCAGGGTTGCCAACGCTCGTTGGATTCAGACAGCATAATAGCCCAACCGCATGGGTTGAGTGTTGGTTGCTGTTAAACCACAGGCAGTTACTGAAATGTGGGCTAGCGGGCTGTCTGAACCCAGCTGCACTGACAAGCCATGGCTTCTTAACCATTCCATGGTTTGTTTGGGTTGTTCCCCCAGGGAACATTCTTCTCTGCAGTGATGCCCCGACTGGGGGACACGCTCCCCAGAGAGGTCCACCTGGCGCCAACGCTTTCCTTTCAGCGTCAGGTGAAAACCTTTTTATTCTCCCAGTATTTTAATTATTAACTTGTTTTATTTAGTGGGTTTATATTTCAACATAGGATGCTGGGCAACTGTTATTTCTATTTTAGTATTAATTTCCTGCAAACCGTCTCGAGACGTCTAAAGTATGGGACGGTAAAGACAAGTTTTAAATGATAAATAATAAATAAATTCCGTGAACGTGGAATTGCTCAGGAGAAGCTTCGTCTCGGAGAAAGCCCGCTGCGTGGCCAGCTGCGGGAATCGCTGCACGGAGAGGACCCAGGAGTCCTGGCACTCAACGCTACTCCATTCAGTGGCGTCCTGGAGGCAAGGAAGAAATCCCTCCACCCACCTCCATTCCCCCCCACCCCGCAGCCAAGCAAGCCGTTCCCACCAAGTACCTGAGGTGGTCGTACTTCCGGAAAAGGGCGTTATACTCGACTGCCCGTTGCTGCAGCTCCACGTCGTGGCAGCTACAATAAATGGATACCACACTCCGGATCCGGCTTTTCGGTGCAGGTGGCAGACGGGGGGGCGGGGGGAGCGGTTGCAGGAGAGAAAAAGCATGGAAAGGAAGATTATTTCTTTGTGCATTTGAAATGTGGAGAAACCATCCCGAAACCAAACTTCTTTTGGCAACTTACAGTGAGTATTAAGAATGTGATGTTAAGCAGGATATCAGCGTAAAATGATTACAATGCGGAGATCAGTAACAGTAACAATAAGCACCAAGATTTGCATTAGAGGCACTCATTCCATGCGCGGAAGAGGAATGGAAAGGAGTTTGGAAATTGGACAAGAGGGAACTTTGGAAGAGGCCCGGATCCACATTAAAAGCACGAGTGAGGTGATCATGGGTGATGGAGCACCTCGCCACCCCGCCACTTTTCCACCGATCACGCATCCCACGAATCATACATCCGGTGAGAATAGAAAGGGCCCACTCTTATGCATGAAGTCTATTTTTAAGTGATATATTACACGTGCTTATGCTTCGCATTCAGAAATAGCTCAGGGCAGCAACTAATTTTTTCAATAGTTAAAAATACTTTTTAACAAGTATTTCAAATACTTCTGTTCTCCGATTATCCAGCAATCTACAGTGCCCCCTGCTGGTAAGAACCAGGCACTAGGAATATTCTGGAAGTGATGCCTTGCGTCCCAATCCAGGATCTGCAAAAGCTCCGTCTTTCTCAAACCTGCTCTCCAGGCTTACATCTACACTGCCTGTTTAAACCAATTTCAAACCAGTTGAAAACCAGCAAAAATTAACTTTCTGAGAAACGCAGTTCTAAGCATAACGATTTTTCTGTGACGTGACGAGTTCCCGGTCAAAAATGTTCTTGCGCAGCGGGAAATGGAAAATCGGTTTAAATCTAGCACGAGCCGAAATTCCTGGGCAACCCCCCCTCTTTGCAAACTCTGCTCCGCGATGCTCAGCCTTTGGGGACTGGTGCTCACTTGACGGCGTTGTCCTGCAGGTGGGTGCTGAGCTTCATGAGGGCGGTGAGCGCATAGGCCCGGGTAGCCGGCAGGGAGAGGTGTGACTGGAGCACCTGCTGGAGCAAGGACAGTATTTCCTCTGGATCCACCTGCAGGGGGCAGGAAAGCGGAGAAAAGCCTGGGTAGGCAATTTCGGGGGGCCAGGTGTGCCAGCTCCCCCGTGCGATGCTCGTGGCCACGGGGGGGGGACCCGGGTGCCGGGCTCCTCACCTGCTTCGGCTCCACCTCGTCGCAGCCGCCATCCAACAGGAGGCTGCCGTATTCACCGATGCACCAGGTGGCCACTTGGACCAGCGGTTGCTGAGGAGGAACGAGGCGGATTGTTACGGCACGTCTCCAAGCCTGTTGCTTGTGAAAGGGACCTCGGGGTGCTGGTTGCCTGCAGGCTGAACGTGAGTCAGCCATGGGATGCGGTGGCCAAGAGGGCAAACGCCACCCCTGGTTGCATAGCCAGAAGTGTGGCTTCTAGATCGAGAGAGGCATTCCTGCCACTCTGTACGACTCTTGTGCGCCCACAACTGGAGCATTGTGCTCGGTTTTGGGCCCCTCATTACAGGAGGGATATAGCCAGGATGGAGTCAGTGCAGCGCAGGGCCACAAGGTTGGTGGCCAGTTTGCAGGGGATGGGGTATGAGGCGAGACTGAGGGAACTGGGCCTCTTCAGCCAGGAGAAGAGGAGACTCAGAGGGGATCTGTTGGCGACATACAGGTATGTGAGGGGGTGTCACACGGAGGTGGGTAGAGGCCTGTTCTCCCCTGCAGAGGAAGGCAGGACGCGCTTCAACAGAGCAAAGCTCAGGGAACCAGGGTTCAATTTGGATGCCAGGAAGCTCTTCCTGACAGTCAGGACCCCGAGGGTGTGGAATGGGCTTCCACGGGAGGTGGTTGAGGCCCCATCGGTGCGGGTGTTCAAGGATAGGCTGGACATGCACATGGTGGACATGTCGTGAGCGGAGCCGGTTGGTGCCAGAGGTCAGACTAGATGGCCCAGGAGGCCCCTTCTGACTCGCTGTTTCTATGTTTGCTCTTATTTTTAATCCTCGGGAGGTGCCTGCAGGTAAGCCCATTTTATCGTCGTGAGAGGTAACTTTGGTGGAGGAGACTGCGAAGGATCACAGCCCACCCCTCTCTGCCGGCTCTCCAAAAGCTGGCAAGGGAAGGGGGCTGCTTCCCCACAGTCATAAATCACACCCTCACCTGAGAAATATCTCGGACTGCCGTCTCGTACAGCCGCTGCACGGCATAACCATGCAGCTCCTTTGCTCCTCCAATCAGGTGAATGAGGTTGGGCACGGCGTCGTCACGCACGTATGAGCCGGCCTGCAAAAGCAGAGGGAGAGCTGAGAACGCCACGTTGGCTTCCCTCTGGGAGACACTTCTCTGCTCGGCCATTCCTTTTCTGGAAAGCGTTAGACGACCTCCTGCAATTACTCAGTTCTTCCATAGTGAAGACCTTGTCAAGGGACAGGACCTGCTGCTTGGGGAATCTGCACGAGGGGGGCAATTGGACAGGGCGCAACTCTAATTTTCACAACAAATGTAGAAAGACCGTTCCAGTGGGATACTAGAAATGGAGCAGGGAAGACGAACAAGTGCGTTGGAACGCAAAGCATGTCGAGCATGCTTTCAAAAGCAGGAGAGTTGGTGCTCTGAAAAAGATGTGGTTTGCAAATCTTAGCTTTTGGGTTTTAAGTTTCTAGTCCACATGGTCTTGAAGAAATTTCTTTTAAAATGTCGGAGGTGAATAGAACCCACTAGGAGGAAAATTCTTTCCTTGGCTGCACTGCTCTCTGCTCCCTGTGTCCTGCGCCTCCTCCATCTTACCATAGTCAGAACTTGTAGGACGGTGTCAATGTGCCATCGCTTGTTGGGCGCAAACCTGGAGAAAACAGAAAAGGCAGGAATGCCTCGGACCCATTCCCCATATTTAGCATTTCTCCCAACCAGTCGTTCTCCTTGGCCGGATCTCCAGCACTCACTTGTGGACCAGACTCACTTTTCAGCTGCGAGGAATATTCCGCAAGCGCAGTCCGACTTCAGGTCAGGCGCACACGTGTCAAGGAATGCCAGCAATTCCTTGATGGTCGTCCTCACATTGCTGGTATTCACCAGGGCCAGACTAAGCTGCAGGGCACGCCTGAGAGAAGAGGAAGAGGATAGGCTGGTTGGCTGGGGATGATGTGCATTGGAGTCCAACGGCAGGGAGACCGCTCTTTACTGTGCAAGCTGCCTGGAGCCCCTTCTGGCCTCTCTCACCTCTTCACAGTTGGGTCGGGGTTGGCCAGGCAGGTGAGGACTGTGGCCCGGTGCCTTTGAACCGCAGTGTTCTCTGCGTGCAGCAATTTCTGTAGGGACGCGAGCGCCACGTACCTAAAAGAGAGGGTGGGACCCCCAAGCGCACAGAATTAATTTGTGGGAGTGGGGAGCATGAGGCGCGAGCAGGAAGCCGACCCTCAGAGAGTGCCCACAGCGGCCGTGCTCGTACATCTCGCTCCAGCTTCCCCTTTCCCAGCAAGGAAAGCCAAGGCGTTATCTAAAGGAGCGCCTGCGTCCATATATGCCCTCCCACCCCTTGAGATCGGGGGCAGAGGCCCTCCTCCGGGAGCCCTCCGTGAAGGACATTAGGAGGGTGAGTACCCGGAGGAGGGCCTTCTCGGTGGTGGCGCCCCATCTGTGAAACGTGCTCCCCAGAGAGGTCCGCCTGGCGCCGTCGTTATTTGTTTTTCAGTGCCAGGCCAAGACCTTTTTATTTAAATGTTATTTTAATTGTTAAATTATTTGTATTCATAGGATTTTAAATTTTTAGCCGAGATGCACCGGAGGTTTTTAAATAATTTTTTATCGTTATATTGTTATTTATTTATGTATTTTGTTTCTGTTGTGAGCCGCCCCGAGGCTTCATTGAGATAGGGGCGGCATAAAAATGTTTTAAATAGATAAATAAATAAATAAGGCGAGGAAGGAACAGCTTCAAAGCTGGGCTGGGGAACCTGTGGGCCGCGTGTGCAGCCCTCAGACTCATCCACGCAGCCCCCGTGTCCTGCAGCCACCAGGGCACTGCGTGCCAGCTCCTTCGCTTGGGATTTGAGTCCTCAGTTCCGTGTATGTTGGAGGGGCGCAGAAGGGACAGGGAGCGGCTGGAGAAACCGGTGTCCCCTTCGCGGTGACAGGTACAGGCTTAAAGAGGACATCTGTGTGTACGCAGCTGCAGGAGAACTGCTCCCGGATAAGAGAGAACAAGAAGGAACCGGGCCGAGGATGAGGGTCTGAGCGGAGGGAGGACCAAGGCCCGGCCTCGGGAAGCGAGGGAGCCTAGGAGAAAGTTGTCCGAAGACAAGGGAAAGTACAACAGCTCTGCAGTTACTTCCAAGGGGTTTTTGCCTCACTCATGCAATAATTAGTTGATTGCCTCGCTATTGCCCTGTTCTTAATAAATATTGCTGGTTTGCTTTCTTCAATCTATTTGATGCTCGATCTGGCATGCAAAGGAGGACTTTCACCTCTCCACATCTTGCCCTTCTGAGGGATCCCACCAGCTGGACAGCAATCCAGACCATGCAAGCTCCACCCTCTTTGGCTCAGGCCCCACCCACTGGATCTGGCTCCGCCTACCATCACCTGCTGCCCCCTCCCACCAGGTGAGTCTGGACAGGAAAACAGTTCCCCACCTAGATGGTTGTTCGAGGTGGCCTATAAAACAGCTCCCTTCAGGCCCTTGGGATCCAGCCAAATCCTAGTTAAAGGTACGGTTAATTCATGTTGCACACAAATTTTGGGGGAAATTATGTCTGTATGCAGGTTAATTTCTCTTTTATTGCGTTGCTGCGCCTTGTGCAGAGTCAAGAAATGGAAGGGACCCTTCATCTAGAGGGGATTTTGCTGGAATTGCTTTTTCCTCAGTCCTGTGTCTACACAGCAAAACGGGCCTCTGGGAGCTTGAAGGATGGCCTGGCACGTCCCCATCTATGGCACGAGAGGGAAGCGGAGGATCCCACAGCAACAAGGATGAATTAAGGATGCTCAGTCCTTTTCTGCTCCCTTCTCCAGGTTCTCCTCCATTAAGATCTCTACAGAGACAACAGCTACCCAGTCCTGAGCTGGGGAAGACAAAAGATTTCTGAGGATCAATCACTAAGTTTTAAGGTAAGCCCGACTCAAACACCTTCACAAACAAGTAGCAATTTCAGGTGACTGGGAAGGCGGGGAGTTATCCAGCTTGATGAGCGTTCATTCCGCTTGGTGGTCCTTGCTTTGGCTCTTTTACCTGATGTTCTGATCTTTGTTGAGGAGAAAGCGCCCGAGAATATTTATAGCAAGAACCTGTGTACAGAAAAAGAAAAGTGCCGTTACTGCCCCCAGATATCATGTATACAGGATCAAATCAGCAAAGGACAAAGTGGAGGTGGAACAGACCAAGTTCATGAGAGAAAAGGGGCCCACGCAAGTCTTGATTCCAGCCCAAAATCCGGCAGCGGATTCCGCAGAACCGAGCGGACCCCAGACAAAACTGAAGGAAGGAGAGCTCAGGAAGCATTTAGGACAGAGAAGCGTATGTGCGGTAAGGTATAGTCATACCCGGAGTCCGCTGGTCGACTGTACACCCATGATGGTCAGAACAGTCTCGTACAAGATGGCGTTACCCACGTTCCGGGCTGTCTCTGTGTTGGTGGCCACCTGGGCCAAGACATGGGGGAAAAAACAACAACAGAAAGATGAAGAGTGTCCCTGCGGCAGTTGGACTGCGGCCTTGTCATATGATCCAGGCCAGGCCTACCAGATACGCGTCAAAATGCCGAGAGCAGCTGGACCACCGTTTTGCTCATCGGGAGATGAAGCCCTTGTTCTCAGAAGCCCTCCTGAGGTTCACGCCCTTGCCTCGAGCACCTCTCCACCATCTTTCATTCACCTGGGCCAAGGAGTCATTCATGGCCTCACTGACGTCATCATGGTCTCGTCCCAGAATCCTCAGCAGACGCAGGATCTGTACCTGTGGAGCAAGGATGGCTCAGAGAGGCAAGGAGAAAGAAACAGGGAGGATGTGACCCAATGAGGAGAACCGCAGCCTCCTTGGTTCAGTTGGGTAATCCATCCCTTTGCAGGTTTGTCCCACTGATGTCCTACAGCAGTGGTGGTGAACCTCTGGCACGCGGGCCACAGCGGACACATGGAGCCCTGTCTGTCGGCACGCAAGCCAAGTCGCCCCAGCATCGCCCCAGCAGCCGAGCACCGGATAACAGTGCACATAGGAGCCATGCGCATGTTCAAAAAGGAGTAGCGGTGCCAATGACATCACAAGCCACAGCTCATTAGCTACGACTCGTCCGAGCTTTTGCACGGCCGGTCAGTGCGCTGCCAAGGATATATATATATATATTTGCGTGGAGTGGCTGTGAGTTGTTTTTTCTAAACTAAAACCTCAGTTTTCAGGTTTTATTGCAGTGTTGGCACTTTGTGATAAAGAAGTGGGTTTTGGGTTGCAGCTTGGGCACTCAGCCTCTAAAAGGTTCACCATCAGCGCATTAGTGTTCGAAAAACGAGGCGCCCTGGCATGAGTTTGATGGTTGGAATGTTTTTGGAATGGGCAGAAATGATGAGCAGTGCAGAAAAAGCCGCTCAAGGAAGGCTTTTTCAAAATCGCACTATTCTCAATGGACCTTTAGCCCTCTATTAGGGTTAGGGGTGTGCACCAGGGTAGGGTTAGGGTTAGAAAAACGAGGTGTCCTGGCATGATTTTGATGGTTGGAATGTGTTTCACATGGGCAGAAATGATGAGCTGTGCAGAAAAAGCTACTCAAGGACGGCTTTTTCAAAATTGCACTATTTTCAATGGAACTTTAGCCCTATATTAGGGTTAGGGGTGTGCACCAGGGTAGGGTTAGGCCAGTGGTGGCGAACCTATGGCATGCGTGCCACAGCGGACACACGAGCCAAGTCGCCCCAGCAGCCAAGCATCAGATAACAGCGCGCATAGGGGCCATGCGCATGCTCAGAAAGGAGTAGCGGCGCCAGGCAATGACCTCACGAGCCACGACTCGTCCGAGCTTTCGCATGGCCAGCCAGTGCGCTGCCAGGGATATGTATATATATATATTTGCGTGGAGTGGCTGTGAGTTGTTTTTTCTAAACTAAAACCTCAGTTTTCAGGTTTTATTGCAGTGTTGGCACTTTGGGATAAACAAGTGGGTTTTGGGCTGCAGTTTGGGCACTCGGTCTCTAAGGTTCGCCATCACTGTCCTAGAGCATCTTACCATGTTTGCAGGACATGGTCACGGTCGCCACCTTGTGAAGCTCAAGATGGACCACTCGTCTGCCCAGCCCAGGACTGTCCACCCTGTTTAGCCGATGTTCTCCAAGGCCTTGGACAGAGAGCGGCCCCTTCTGGCCTTTTCTTCTCAAGCTCCTTCAAGGTAGGAGTAGACCTTAGAACCGTAGGCCTGAACCATCTCGCCTAAGAGCCACTGCGGTGTTTCGCTTCCTCACACCCAATTCTACAGGAAAGCGGAAGACACACACACACACACACACACACACACACCTGCCCCGGGGAATAAGGACAACGAGTTCTCTTGCCTCTCCTTGCACTGAGAAACAAGAGAGAAGACTTGTTTGTGTTCAAGGGAAAAGGGATGACTTGGAAAAGGTAGCGCTTTACCTGCAGGAAAGGGTCACTGATTCCTGAGATACTGTTCTCCGGAGAATACCCAGTCACCACCAGGTTGCGCAGTATTCCCACCAACTGAGAGACGTACTTTAGGCAAATAAAGAGAAAACAGCAAGTTGGTAGAGAGGAACCACTCTCCAATGTTTCCGCCCACAAAGCCTCCCCGGAAGAGGCACGGATCCCCTTGGCGTCAGGGTTTCCGTACCAACTTCGCTCTAGAACGGCCTTCAGATCGAGAACTGAGCTGCTTCCTGTTGCCGTGCTCCGTCCTTGACCCGTGGGGCTGTGGTGGTGTTTACTCCCAGTACGTGTGCTTAGCTGGGGACTCCCAACACGGTGCTTCTAGGCACTGGCCTGCCTGCTCACAGCTCCCTTGGAAGCCCCCAGGTCTCTGCCCCGCCTACTCTGCAATCCCCAAAGTTGCCAAAAGTTTGCACTCCCCGTGGATTACTGCCAGAGGAAGCTGGGAAGAGAGACTTCTGTTTTCCCACCTTGCGGAAGTGTTCCAGGGCTTGCGAGCTTTCTCCACACATCTCTGCGATTAAAGTAACCGTGGCGTGCAGAAGCCCTGGGAAGAGGCAGGCAGGCATCAATTGCAGCCCGACTTCTGGGTTTCCCCAAAACCGCAGGCCAACGATCCGTTCCAACAAACCAGGTGTAGCTGGTTTCACCTGCCCCGAGACCAGGCCTTTTGTAGAGTTAAGGTGCTCTGCTCATTTAAGACCAAGCCACCCAGGGACCCCGTACCTTACAGCGGGGTAGCTCAGCAGAAGGGCTGGTGGGTTCAGACAACACAATAACCCAGGGGCTGAGCATGGGTTGTTGCTGAGCCATGGTCTACCATGCTGACGTTTGAACCCAAGTGCATGAACAATCCATGGTTGTTTTGCTGTTTGTTTTATTCTACTCCTTTTTTGTAAGCCATCCTGAGACGCTAGTAGGTCGAAGGGCTAGAAAAGCTGTTGATAAACAAATAAATGAAGGGAGCCCATGGCTTGTCGCTGGGTTCTGAACCGTGGGTTGTTCATGTTTGTTCTGGCAGTTTCTTGCCTCCCCTTTATAGATTTAAATAAATCTTTGCCTGCCTACCTGCCTTGCACGGAAGCTGCTTTCCAGCCACTGAGTCTGTTCACACATTCAACTGCAAGTCGTCGAGTGTCTGAGTAACTGGAGCACATGTGGACAGGCCTGTGCTCCCCACCGGCTTGCAGATTTGGGGGTTCAACCAGGCCGAGGGGGCTTACCGTGAGTTTGTTCGGTCAGCGGCTTCTCGGCAACGGGGATGAACGCATCTGTGAGGTCCGGCACCTTCCGGATGAGGTGTACAGAACAAATCATAGCCTAGAAGGCAGAAAGGAAAGGAAGCTTGTTCTTTAAGCTGTGGGGTATTTATGGGTTAAGGCCCCAACATGGCACTTCTTCCAGGAATGCCTTGCAGGGTTGGCGTTAAAGACCAGTGCCTCCAAACATGTGCAAAACATTTTCCTGCTGAGTGACTACAGCCGCTTAATTTGAGGCCAACTTTCGAATTAGTAAAGAGTACCTCTGAACATGGGCAGAGAACCTCTCTTTTTTGCGCTTCTGCCTGCCCCCATCTTGGAGCCTAACAAGCCGCTTTCAGACACTTCTTTTGAAAGATACAATTAAAAGCAACACACACGCACACAACCAAGCAAATAATTGTGGAGGAAATTGAACAATGGGCTAGAAATTAACCGAAAAGGTTCAGAAAACAAGGACTGAGGGGTGCAACTTCTCCAGCTTGGTGCTCTCCAGATGTGCCGGACTACGATCCCCATGATCCCACAGCCAGCATGGGAGTCGTGGGTGCCCCAGTGCCCCAGGCTGGGAAAGGCAGGCAGAATCTTGGATGCGAACGCTTGGGAAGCGATTTTCAAGGAAAAGGGGGAGCTGCCGGGGGTTATGGGTGTGTTCACCGGTCTCACCTTCCTTCGCACCGAGAGCTGCCCCATCCTGGCCAGCTGCCCCACCTCGCCTGCTAAGTCCCGGAACATCGCCGCGGAGCCCAGAGTGCCGAGGGCGCTCAGTGCCAAGCCCTGGACCCAGGCACTGGGGTGCCGGAGATCGCTGGTGGAGAGGGAGAGGAGAAGGTGAGGATGGGGGACGAGGGATTGTCTCGTGCACCCGATCCCGAGCCCTCCTCGCCTCCTTCGGGCACCCACATGCTTCCTTCTCTTCCCCTCCGGGTGGGGCTTCCAAGTGATTCCCTTTCTCGCCCACCCCGTCAATTCCACCCTTCGGGCTTCCCATCTATGGATGCCACGGAAGCTGGAATCTCCTGTCCCACCTGTCTTAATCTGGCGCCTTTCAGGTGGACTGGACCACCATTCCCATCATTCCACTGGCCAGGCTGACTGGGAAGGATGGAAATTGTGGTCTGAGATATTTAATGGGCGGCAGGTCGGGAAAACGGGGCTAGCCAATCTCCCAACACTACCCTTCCGAGCATCCCCAAACAGGGCTCCGTGGACATCAGATTCCCCAGCTCTGCACTGCGGGTGCTCCCCCCCCAATCCTCCGCACCCCAAATCCTGGGTTGGACCCATGCGCCCAGCCATCCCCTTCAAGCTGGTCTCATTCCCCGCGAGGCTGCCTCTCCCGCTCTCGGCCCCCCGCAGCGTGTCTGCCCCTCACTTCTTGAGGCTGTTGGTCAGCAGAAGGTGCGTGTCGTGCTTCTCGTCCAGGAGCAGGGCAGCGCCAAGGTAGCCGATCCGCTTCTTGTGGTATTTCGGGGAGGCGACGAGCTTCAGGCACTCCATCTGCGTTGTGCCAGGATTAAGCAGAATGAATTACGGTCGGACCGCAGCCTCGCATCGAAGAATCGGTTAGAACGGACCGGAAATGCATTGCCAGTTCATCAGCCAATGAGTTTCCTTTCCAGCAATGCCCATGATCTTTAATCTTATCGAAGAAGGGGTGTTTGTCATGGGCTCTGGCAACTCAGCGCTTGCTGGGTCTTAGCCCCTGAACCTGTTTTTCCATGGCAGAGCTCAACCCCTGCAAGAGTGTTTCTGAGCACGCACAGTGTGTGCTTTCCCTTCACCACTGAGAAGTCACATCTGGCCTCCACAGACCTGGGCAAATGAAGACAGATTTCTCAGTAATAAAGGCATAGCTAGACGGACCTCTCTGCTCAAAAATTCGGCCCTTTTGGGGTGGGGGGGTGGAATGCACTTGGGCCTTTGTGAATTATTAGGGGCCAGAGCAAATGGACTTCAACTCCCATCAGATTCAGCCAGCATGCCCGATAGTCAGGGATGCTGGAAGTTGTAGTCCAAAGCATCCGGAGGATACAGGGATGCCTTCCAGGGAGGGACAGAAGTACAAATAGAAAAGGCACAAAGGTAAGATTTCTCAGGTGGAGGCGCACCTGTCCAAAGTGAGCAGGATACCCCAGCATGTGAAGGTAGAGCAACTTGGCCAAGTTGGAGGCCCGCGTGCCCGGCTCATCACTCCGAAAGGCACCCCGGATCTTGGCGCTTTCTCGCTGGACCAGGTCCCGCTCCTCTGCCTGGGTCCGTGCGGCCCGGATGGTCCGGATGAGGTCCGGCAACGTCAGGGGTGCGTCTGGCATCCTGGAGAGGAAAGTGGCGTTCAAGGGACAGGCGGACAGGATCTGGCACCCAGAGGAAACCCAACCTCATGCCTTCCCCTATGTGTATTTTCCTCGAATTCAGGCTTCTGCAACCCGAAGACACGCACTGGGGGATCAGGCAACTGAGTCAGTTGTACATCTTTGTAGCTGAGTCTGCACACAGTTATAATCCGCACGCAACTTAGCATGGATCAGCGATTCAAGCGCATCTCTGTAAAACCATCCGGGAGAGCAGCGCCGGGCTCAGTCGGGGGCCCGTCTTAAAGATGAGGAACTGAGAGACGAGCAGTCGCTGTAAGACCAGCCGTGCCAGGAACCAAGTGCAGAGTGCTATTCTTGGAGCTCTAAGGCAACCCCCCCAGCAATCTGTGAGTGGAACCCTCTACGTCCTGCCCCCCCCCCAAATGGCACACCTGGAGAAGCGGGCTTCACGTGGGCTTTTTCAGAGGTGCAGGGGAGCCCAGCCTGGAATGCCGGAAGGGCTAGCAAGGTCTGCAAAACACCCATTTTCTGCACACTTGCGTTCCTTGTCAGACTACATGGGGCTCTCCCATTAGGGTTGTGAGCCCCAAACTTCTCTCTGACAATGGTTAGTTCATGTCCTTTGTTGATTAGGCTAATTAAAGTGTGGTGGAATGGCAGCCCCCCCCCCCCTTGCAATGGGTTCTTCTTTCTGAGTGGCTTCAGGGCAGATTTGGGGTATCCTGGTAGGCAGCGGACTGTGAATTATTCAATTTATTATTATGTACTAGGATTGCATTAGGCTGTGCCATCTGTCCATATTAGAAGACCAAACTACCTCGGCTTGCAAAATCTTCCCGTGGCGGTGTTATCATTCCGAATGCAGAGTATCAGACCCAAATCTTGCCGGCAGAAGATCAGAAATCAGATACTCTTTGTAATGTCCTTAGGGTGCCATCCGCAGCACCCACCTCCTATTCCATGGGGCCCCAAGTCCTGCAGGACTCCAACTCCCACTTTCCCTCCAGTGTAGGCTCTCCAAATGCTGACCTTAAATTGAGCAGCGCCCCTTTAGTGGTGGCTGCCCCCCAATAATTATTCATTTGTTCATGCATTCGTTCTTATACTGTCCAATTGCTGGGTAGTTAACAAAAGTTTAGAAAAGCAAACACATACACGCACACAAACAAGATAAAATTAATTTAAAATGACAAGAGCACAAGAGCAATCGAAAATGACCCAACAGGGAAGCATAGCAGTGGTACAGAAAAAAATTAAATCTTTAAAAATGCCATTAACAACCGGAACTGTAAAAATGCTGGGGGAAATGAAAGTCTTCGCCCGGTGCCAGAAAGGGTGCAAAGTAGGTGCACTTTTGGGGGAACTCATTCCAGAACTGGGGTGCCACAACCAAAAAGCCCGTCCACCACTCGCCTCCCTTCCCTTGGAAGCGGATCCTGGAGAAGGAGCCCCAAAGATGGGCCCGTGGGAGCAGCCCTTCAGCGAACCTGGCCCCGAGCCTCTCAGGGCTTTGAATGTGGGAACTCGCACTTTGAATTGGACCCGGACTTCAAGCGGCAGCCGGTCCAGCCGGACGAGGACTGTGCTGCGTGTTCTCATGAGCCCGTCCCCATTAACAATCTTGCTGCCCTGCTTTGGGCCAGCGGAAGGTTCTGGATTGTTAAAGGCAGCGCCCCATGCAGCCCATTGCGGTAATCCCAATGAGAGGTTACCAAGCATGGAGCTTGTCGCCAAGGCCCCCTCTGTCTTTGCTCCCCCTCGGTGCATGCATGTCTTCCCACCTACCTGCGCACCCCCCCCTTTCAGGTGGATGGACTGCTTCACCTGAGCACATTTTGCATCGCTGCAAACAGGCAAAAAGGGCCTCCAGAGACCTCAGAACCCCACTTCCCCTCCCATGCCAGCACCCCTTCTTTGGGGTGATGCCCCCCCTCTCTTTACTCATGTCTGGTTTTTTTCCTTCCCTCCCTCCCTCCCTGTAGGGGTTTTCTGCCTTCTTCTTCCTCACCTGTCCAAGGTCCCCTCGGCTCACACCCAGACGTTTGGGGAAAGAGGATGTGGAGAGCTGAGCCAGCTCTGCCTTCCCTTCTGCTTAGTCAACTTTTTTCATTTCCGGACAACAGCCCGTTCTTCAGCCAGGTAAACTCACCTGTGCGCGGGCAAGTGCCTAGACCCAGGTGCGCCCTCTGCTGGCCAGATCCGGAAGAGCATTTCTTTGCGATTCGGGGAGCATCACTTTTTGGGGTTCATGGGAATGAACTGAAAAAACATAGGACCTTTTCCTGCCCCAAAATGCACAGAATTGCACCTTTAAGGAATATCCAATTGCAGTTCTACCCATGCCTACTCAGAAGCAAAACCAAGCCTAACTAAACTTACTCTCTGTGAGACTCTGTAGGAGCTCTGAGAATCTTCTAAGGTGACAATTTAGCCCTCTGGGGTTCTCGAAATGGCCACAGCCCATCTCCCAGCAATACCCTCTCCCCCTCAAAATCTGATAATTGGGAGGTTGCTGGGCTTGTAACGTTTCTCTCCCTCGGCAAAACCCCGTGTATGTTTAGTTCAGAAAAATGGGACTACAATTTGAGGCTACACCTGTAGACTGGCCTTTCACATGTATAAAGGAAATACAACCCACCCACACTTAACAGCCTCCCCCAATCTGGTGCTCCCCGGATGTGTGTGACTACAACTCCCATCAGGCCCATCCAGGACGGCTGTTAGCACCACTTTAGTACAGGCTGCTTGAGCTAGGAAGTATATCCTTGAGTGTCAGAGAATGGGAGCGGACTGGAAAAGGTGGACTTTGAGCTAGTCTAGCTGTTTGGCAGATTCATATAAATACATCAAAAGCAGCACCGGCCAAAACTCACAGTGTGGGATGACCGCTTTCCAACCCTTCTCTCTCCACATCCTGTTTTCCTTTTGTGTCTTCGATTGTCAAGACTGCTCTGTAAGCATCGACTTGTTCTCGGTGTCAGGATGCAACTTTTGCAGGATCCCTTTCTTGGTAGCAAAGCCGGATGAAAAGGCTTTAAATAAATAAGTAAAAGTAGAACAGTACGTTTGGAGGGCTGCTCTAACCAGTAGCCTTCACTCCCTTTTCAGAAAATAAATACCAGTGGCTACAGAACGTGATCTGGAAGGCTCTTTTGCTTTGGGCTTCCCAGGGGCAATTTGGCCGCTTGGCAAATCAAACTCGGCCTGCTTTTCTCGTTATCTTAAGGTTATGGGAAGGCTGCACCGGTTGAATTTCTGCTGACACCCTGCCAGGGGTTTGCATGCGTATGGGGGGGTACTCTTTGTTGAACAGCCTTCCCCAACCAGGAGGCCCCCTAGAGGTGTCGGGAGTGCAACCCTTCTCATGTCCACGCAGCTGGGGATGATGGGATTTGCAGTCCGCCCTATCTGGGGTCTGCCAGCATGGGACGGCTGCAGAAGGAATGGCAACTGGCCAGAAGAAATGGTTGCCCACCGCTGCCCGGGGCAGCCCTTCCTGAAGAGGGTTGAAGTGCCACAGAGTTGACCCACCGGCCTCAAGAGGGCGCTGAGGCCTTCTGAGCAGAGGCGTAGAGAAATGTCTAGAGCGTCCCCACAGGGCGTTCCTCTCTAGGACTCGACCACGCCCCTTGCTCGCCGAGTCGGTCTCTGCGTCACAGGTTTGAAAAAGCGACTGGTGCAGCAGCCTGACTTCCGGTTTCTGGAGCCGATTTAAAAAAAACCTCGTGCCCCGAGGCGGAAGTGGGCGCTGCCCATAGGAATCAATGGAGGACGATGCTGGACTTGAACCGGGGACGGTAGTGCGTGATGCTCCCGTGCTCCAAATGAGAAAGGGAGTTAATTCCTGCGCTTTCCTCCTCGGGTATTCTTTGGAGCAAGACGTATATAGAAAAAGAGGCCTACAACTCCCAGCATGCCCCAGCTGCTGGCATGCTGGGAGTTGTAGGCCGCTTTTAGCTGTCAAACATGCATGAGATTGCCCTTGTTTTTGCTTTCAATGAAGGATACCATCCAAAACGTGCTCGCCTTGGAGTAAGCCCCACGGGATTCAGTGGGACTTACTCCAAGGAGGTGTGTCCTGGGTTGCACATTTCAAGCCTCTACATGCTTATCTGTGCATTGTGTGCTGAGCTCTGAATTCGGCCAGAGAAAGGCGGTGGCTTGACAGATAACCTTTGCAAACCCTCTTCTCCAACCAGGAGCCCTCTGGTTGGGGGGGGGGGTGATATTTCCCATCGACCTGTGGGACAAAGGGAGTCTCTGTCCAACAAGGGTGCAAATGAGGGAAAGCTGACTAGAAGAAAGGCTTGTAGGGGCAACTTTGAGACTGTCAATACAGCCTTCCACCCTGCCCCACTTCGCTGATTTGCAATTATTCTAATCAGGCCTTTTTTTTGTCATAGAACACACTGGAATGGAGTTCCGGCACCTTTTTTCGACAGATTTTCCAAGTTTTAAAAGTAACTTTTGAAAATTTGATGTTTGGTCCATGTGGATTCAAATCGCCCTGCCGAGCGTAGCAGGTTGATGGCAAAATCATTAAAACGGTGCATGTGGGCTGCTTGTGTGTCGAATCCAATTCATGCGTACTTCGTCTGCGCTGGTTGTGATGGCGCTGCTCAGCTTGTGGCGCTGCTCAGCTTGTGATTGGTCATGTGGTCGCGCACTGAGTGCTTACTGAGGGCAGCGACCGTTATGTTTCGTTACACAACTGACGTGTGTGGGTGTGTGTACAGTGATTGACTACATGTGAAAGGTAAATAATTTCATGAGTTCCGGCACCTTTTTTCTTACAAAAAAAGCACTGATTCTAATAGCACACCTTGCAGGTCTGTTGAAAAGCTGCTCTTGGCTGCAGCTGGATTTCAGGCTGCAGAAGAGTTGCAGGCAGGCCCAGCCACAGCGCAAAGTTGTTGCAAAGCATAAGAAGAGACCTGCATCAGGCCAGAGTTCATCTGGTGCAGCCTGTTCGGACAATGGTCGGCCAGTTGGCTGGGAAGCGCACAAGCAACAGCATTCTCCCACCCATGTTTCCAGCCATTGATATATACTGGCATATTGCTCCTGGAGGTCGCATGTAGTCATGAGAACTAGTCCCTCAGATAGCCTCATGCTTTCAACCTTACTGCCAGGGTGCAGTACTTTGAACAACACTACAGAGCTGTCATAAGCCGCTACTGTCCACTCAGCCCCCTCCATTCCCCATAATTGATTCTGCTGCAGTCTGCACTGGGGGGATTATTTTTATTTTTTATTTTTTTGTGGGGGAGGGATTAAATATTTTATTAAAAGATCTGGGGCAGAAATAGCTGCTGCCATTTATTTATATACGATCATGGCAGCATTAACATCTCGGATTTCTCCATTGATTCCTATGGGCAGCTCTCACGTCATCCCCAGGTCATTTAAAAAAGGCTTTGCAAGCTGAACCTGGAAATAACAGATCTTGCTTGTCTCATCTTCATTTTAATAGATCGGTTCACCTCTGAGTGGCTTCAGCATAGATTTGCTCCCTGAACGGTTTCTGAGTTGATTAACCACAGAGATGCTACATTCCAGACTGTCTCTTTCCTTCCCCTCCTCAAGTATGGAGGGCTAGAAAAGGGACTCTACCATAGAGAGTCACAAAGAAGGGCTAGAAGGGCACAGACGGTCTTGTCAGGTTTGGATGAGCTGTTAAGGCGGAAATCCAACAGGAGAAGCTTTTCTTTTCATGCAAAATGCTTGCTGTTACATGCAGATCGGCTCCCTTATGTGTGTACCAGGGAGGGGAAAGATTTTTTTCGCTGCAGGGCTGTCTTTCCTCTGGGGCAATCTCCTAGGGGCCATGTGCCTAGTGGTGGGAGCCTGGGCAGGCAGAGAGGGAACAAAATTGGGGTAAGGCTACCCCGGTTTCTCTCCCTTTAGGCACCTCCCTTTGGTCTTTCATCCCTTCTGCCACTGCTTTTCCGTTTCATTTTTCCGCCCTCCCTTTCCCCCTCTGCCACCTGTTTTCTCTCCCTCCCTTGTGTTGCTACGTGCCATCAAGTTCTCTCGGATGTAGAGCAGTCCTAATGAATGAGCGTCCTCCAAAATTTGCCCTATGCATGACAGCCCTGCTCAGCCCAAGAGCACCATAAATTCCTTGATGGAGCCCATCTGTATCGTATCTGGTCTTCCACGGTTGAATTTCCCTGGCTCGAGGGTCTTCTCCAGGCAGTCTTGCCTTCCCATGACATGTTCAAAGCACGACAGCCTTGGTTCTGTCACTTTCGCTTCTGGGTAACACTCTGGTTTGAACTGCCACCCTTCCACCCTCTTTCTGCTGCCTCCTTTTCTCTCTTCTTTTTCTGCATCCCTTTTCCCTTTCTCTCGCTCCCTGTCTAGCAGGCTGCTCAGAGAAGGAAATACTGCTCTTGGCACCCTCCACATGCCTTCCATCTCTCCCACCAGTCTGCTTTCCCCATCCCTCAGTTTCTCCTCCCTTTTCTCATCTACCTGAGATTAGGTTAAGGGAGTGGCAGCTGTCACAATTTCCTGAAGGATCTATGAACAAAATACTCCAGGCAATTTTAAGGTAACCCTAACCCAGTTGTGTCATTCAAACTGCACACGCAGGACGTGAGATGGAGCAAGAAAATTACTGAGCAGCCTGGAAGCCAAAAACAGCCCTGTGAGGCAGAGCTTCACAACTGGCAAACTGATTGACTGATTAGCTAGATTGCGTTGGTGCAATGAAGGGAAGAACAGGAAATACATTATAGGAATAAAATTTGCAGGCATACGAGGGAGTCCAACATGCCTTACGTAATTACTGTGTGATAGAAATGTTATTTCACTTCGTATCCTCTCTCATAAACCTGGGCTAAAACTTGCTTCTAGGAGACATGCATGGAAATTATGAATAAAATCGTGCATATCCCAAAGAGTATTGAAATGGCAGAATTGACGATTGCCTTCCATTGCCTCTTGTTCTTGCTATGTGCCGGCCGAGTCACCTCTGACATGGCGATGCTCCGAGTGATTGTCCTCCAAGACATCTTGTTCTGGACAATTTCTGTTGGGTGGCCTCTAAGCTGTGACATTCCCTGTCCTGGGAACGTCAGGTAGTCTTTTCCGTAAGGATGCACAGGTCAGAAATAGGAAGACAAAGCCCTTCTGTCTAGACACAAACTGAGTTCGAGCTGCTCTCCGATCCTGTTTGATGTGACTCGGGCTGCTTCTCTGTTGGTTCCACAAGCGGTTTTGCTATCTGGTGGTTTTGCTGTTTTTACTTTGATGGGTAAAAGAATCCGCTCCATGGATTCCCCCTGAGAATGAACTATTCACATAAATGGAAGGCAAATCTTAGTCAACACAGATCGATTAAAGTTTGCAGCATGTGATACGATGCATAAAATTCGCTGCTTTCCTGGTCCTATAGATGCAAACGCACACATAGAAAAGCTTGCAAGAACCTAGTAGCTCTCCTGGATCAGAACTCAAGCCCAGCTAGTCCAGGTGTTGTGCAGAGCAGCCAAGCAGGACTTGATGGCCACCAACAGTTCCTTCCTTCTTCAACCCTTCTATGAGGTGGGACTTCCTTCTTTGGTTTCTTTGTCCTATCGCTGGACAACACCACTCTCTCACCCATGTTCCTCAGTCATGGATGCACATGGATGCTGCTGGTCCTAAAGGTAGCCAAGAGGACTAATAGCCATCTCTTCCAAGGAATCTGACCAGCCCCCTTTGCAAGCCATCCAGATCGGGGGCCATCACTAAATCCTGTGGGAGTGAATCCCATGATTTAACCATGTGCTGTGTGAAGAACTCGGATCTGTCCTGAATTTCATCAGCTTTCTGGGATGAGCCCGGATTGTAGGTCTACGGGAGAGAAATGTCCCCCTACCCACTTTCTGCACACCAGGCATAATTCCGTGCATCTCTGTCTCGTCTCCCTTCACCCACCTAGGAGACCATCGCGCTTGGGACAGGGGACGGCAGAAGATGACGGCCAGACCTGAAATGGACGGACTCCATACAAGGAGCCCCAGCCTTGTGTTTACAAGAGCTGAGCAGGGCTGTCAAGAACAAGACATTTCTGGGGATGTACTTTCAAAGGGTTGCTGTAACTTGGAGACAACTTGGTGGAACATCACAACCACCATCAATCCTCCTAGGAAAGTTGGTCCCGTCATCACATATATGAACATAAACCTTCATCAGACATACCCCTGGATGTAGGTGTTACCCAAAGGTGATAAGAAAATACTCTGCACATGCTCATTGGCACTCTTGTTGTTAACACATTTGGAGGTTGAGGCCTACTTCCAGTGAAACCCTTTAATCGGGTGAAATATCAGTGAGGGGAATGGGTGAGGTTGGTTCCCAGAGAGAGCCAGTGTGGTGTAGTGGTTAAGAGCACGGGACTGGGACTCAGGAGATCTGGGTTTGAGTCCTGCTCAGCCATGGAGCCAACTGGGTGACTTTGGGCCAGTCACAGACACTCAGCCCAGCCTACCTGACAGGGTTGTTGTTGTGGGGATAAGATGGAGGAGGAGAATGATGTAAGCTGCCTTGAGCCCTTTGTGGGAAAAAGGCAGGATATAAATCGCAATATAAATAAATGAAATAAATAAATAAAACGCTCTCCAGCTCAAACTTTTTTATTAATATATTTTATTAAATTATTTTTCCTGCAAGACTTCTTTAATGTTTTTTTTTTTTCAATCCCAAAGACACGAAATAAGAAATATCCAGTCAAAAAGGCAAACCAGGAAGAGGAAGAAGAAGGGGATAAGGTGGGAAGGGAATTCTTCGGAACAAGGCCGGAGCAAAGCACTGGGGGGGGGGGGGGGGGGCAGGCAGTAGAAAACTGTAGGGAAGGGTTAATTTTTTTTCCTGTTTTTGTCGGCTATACAGACATTCTCGGTATACATAGCACACAGCAAAGGATCAGTCACTTCCTCATGCAGAATCCAAGGAGGGGGCTGAGTGGGAGATTCCTTGGGGAGGATGCCCCATCCTATACCAGAGGGCCTCCCCCATCCCTCCTCTTTCTCTCCATTCTCCTCTCTGGTTCGCAGTCACTCACAAAATGAACAAATATAGCAGGAGCCACGAAGCCCCCTCCCTTTAAAGCCCTCTTTTTTTCTTCTTTTGCCCTTAAAATGCCTCTCCTTTGCCATCTGGAAGGCAGGACTTCCCGTATTGCTCGGAGCACCCTGAAAAAGGGTGGGATTTCCCGTTGGGACCCTCCCTGGCAAGGTCTTTCCTATTGCACGTTTCCTTTCCAAAGGCACAAACCTTGTTTTTCCCCCATAGGGGTCAACTCTTTTACCCTCTAAAAGGCAGATTTATCTCCTTTTCCTCTGTCAGGTCCTTCCTTCTTCAAACCTTCTGCGAAGCGGGACTTCCTTCTTTGGTCCCTTTGTCCTAAGGCTGGAGTTTCCACTTTGCACCATCCGGGTGCTTCATCCGCTCCTCGGGCATCTTTCCTCCAAGCTGGTGGAGAAGGAACCCCAAGGAAGAGATGCTCTCTCCAGCGTATGCAGAGAAAGGAATCCTACCTTTTCCAGGGTATAGTTTTGACGCTGGAAGAGGCATTTCCCCCTTTGGTCCAGCCTTTCCCACTTTTCCACCACTTGGACTTCCTGGTTCTGGGAATCACACGGTCCCCTTTACAAAGTCCCCTTCTTCCAAGCACCAGGAATCTCCCTTTCACCCTCTCGTAAATTTATGTTATTTTTTTATTATTCAAATGCTGCGAGAAAACTGTTTATAAAAGCGTAAATAAAAAGTTAACTTTTTTTGTTTCTTCTTTTGTTTGTTTTTGTTTGAAAAGAAGGTTCCGGTTTCCCTCAGGGAAAGAAGGTGGAAAATAGAAAGAGAGAGAGAGAGAGAGAAAGAGAGAGAGAGAAAGAGAGAGAGAGAGAGAGAGAGAGGGAGAGGAGTGAAAATATGAATATGGAAAAGGAAGAGCAAGAGTTTCCCCTCAAATACTCCCGAAATTTCACAAACTCCACCTAGCTCCCTTGTCTCTCCTCCTGTCTACTATTACAAAGAGGACTGGAGAATTTCCACGAGCTTGTACCCTTTCTTATAGGGCAATTCTATGAAAGTAGAGTTTTTTTCTGTCAAAACTTGCATAGGATCATACCCCTCAGGGAATTTGATCAGCCCCTTCTCTCTGCGAGAGAATTTCAGCGGAGAATCTCAGGCCTGTATCTTGATGAGACAGAGAATTAATGTTCATATGTACTGGAAGGATTCGAGAGGAGGGCTTGTTAAACAGCCCCCTCCACCCGAAAACACCCCCACAAGCCCTCCTAAGGCTGGAGGGGAGAGGATTTTGAACGGACCCCTTAGGGACAAGGGGTGAGTCAGCTTCAGTGGCTCCCCAACTAAATTTCACAACAGCTTATCCCTCTAGTTCAGCCCAGTCATCTCCCAAAATTGAAAGGTCAAGAAACCAAATGCCACATTGCTTTGGAGGGTGGCTTATGAAGATGGATGCAGCCGGATGAACAGAGCGGGGGAAGTGAGGTGAGGATGGGTGGTGATCGTAGTTTCGGAGAGACAGCAAGAAAAAACAGAGAAATCTCCGATAGAAAGAGAGCCCTTCGTATGTAAACAATCTAGAAAGGTTAAAGGAGGCTGCCAGGGGGTGGGGTGGGTAAACAGGTGAAAACAGAGAAGAGGGGACAGGTAGAAAGGCAGAAGATGGAGAAGAGTCTGTTACCAAACCATTGTTGTGGGGGGAGTGAGGAGAAATGGGGTCAAAGCAGCCCCCTGCTCCCCCCCTCAAGTGAGGAGGAGCGAGAACAGGTACGCCAGACTCACGTCGACCAACAGGACTGCGGCGACAACCAACAGGTGGGCTCCCTGCAAGAGAGAAGGGGCATGTCAGGCGGAGAGATTGGTCCGGGCTGGATGCACCTCCGAGCATCACCGAGGCACCAGGTACGGCGCCTCGGCCCGATGCGTCTTGCAGCATCTTCTGAAGACCTGACCGGGGCTCCTTCCTCGCGCGGTGAGCCTGGGCTGGGGAGTGAAATCGCTGTTGCCTCCACCCCAGTGCCCCCTGGGGATAGAAGGCAGTAGCCTCCACTTTTCCATCCCCAAAGCTCTTCCTCACAGATGCAGGCAACCTCTGGGGACCATGGCCACCCTAGGCAAACTGGGGACACTCTCCTGGGCACCGCCACAAAATGGCAGCCCGAAGCGGCGTGGTAAAGGCAGGTGTCCCGACGAGCGGGCCAAGGTGGGGCCTGGCTCCCAAGCCATGAAACGGCTCCTTCGGACCCCCTCCATTCCCAGCACCAACAGAAATCCGTTCCACGGGAATTCCACCTGCTGGAAAGACCATTCTGAGTTCCTTCAAAAAGAGCCAAGGAACAGGAGAAGGGAGGGATGCAAGGTGGCATTCCGCAGCCCTGATTTGCACCATCAATGAACAGTAAGAGAATTACTCGTGAGTAAGCATCCTGGCCTGCCTGCAGAGCCATCATGAACCGGAGGGAGCGGGCATCCATTAAATTATAGGGTCCTTCCTCATGGTGTGCTTCGATTGAGGGAAATTCCCTCAAATCTCATCCCTTTGCACAAAAGCAGCACACAAGAGCGGTGCCTCCTTGGCTCTGAGCAACAACTCCGACGGGATCCCATCCGAACGGGCCCATTGCGGGCATCCTTGACCCCGCTCTGCTCTCATCCCTCCGCCTCCTGCTCAGCAAGGGCCAGCAAGGGCCCAAGGGACGTGGCTCCCGGACTGCCACCCCACCGTTCCAGCCGGGGGCTGCTGGATTATTTACGACAGGCGGCCGTGGCTGCTGGCACCTCCCGGCGCCCCCCACTGCGGCGCTCTCGGTGGGCGGGGCAGCGATGCTGCAGTGGGGAAGGAGGGACCAGAGATGCTGTTGCCACGGCTGCTGCGTGAGGGATACTGGTTGCTATGAGACGGGAGGGAGAATGCCAGCCAATCCGCTTCGCAGGCCGGCTGCGAAGCTCCCCCTACGGCCCCTCCCACATTTCCCTCCCAGCCTCACTTCTAGGGCCGGAGAAAGTGTGCGTGCGAGCGAGCCAGCGTGTAAACCAGAACAAAACATGCCGTTCGGAGCAGCACGAACGGGGAGGGCCAGGGCTGGGTGTTCGAGGCTTCCTCCTTTGGAGCAGCCGGGCCAGAAGATGGGCGGCGGTGCTGTTTCAAGATGGGAACTGAGATTTTTCAGGGCAAAAGTGACGCGGGTGACGCTCTGGTCCTGCACCAGAAAGAACCCAGGATCCAACCCAGCCCTTCCCAACCTGGGACTCCCCAGAAGTGCCGGCACCCCTCATGGTCATGCTGCTTGGGGAAGATGGGAGGTGCAATCCAACACACCTGCACAGCACCCAGCTGGGGAGACTTGATTAATGAGGCAGCAAAGGTCCCCTTGAGGCGGGGCTCTCCGTCCTAGTTCGGGAAGGGGCACGGAGACCCTACCGGATTACACTGGGATATGCAGAAGGCTTTGGGGGTTCCTCTGTCCCCCTCCGTGTAAAGAGGAGCTTGGCCCAAAACTGAAGGCGGGCTTGTGGACAGAAGGGACGCGTTCATCTCGTAAGATCTGGTTGAGGGATGCAACCCTGGCGGCTCTCTCCGTGCATTTTGCATGGAGGGGGCCGGGCTCTCCAGCTCGGCCTGGCCCCCCGAGTCCAGCCTCAAGAACGCCGAGTGCAGCAGCGTGTTCCAGCGCCCCGGATTCCTTCGGGGGTTCGCTGTTATTCCACTCGGACGCGCTTGCTGCAGCAACATTTGAGAATCCAGGATCTCGTGGGTGTAGAGCCGAAGTGAGACGGAAGCAGCAGATGGAAGTCAGAAGATGGGCAGGTGGACATCCACCCCTGGGGAGGCGGGGGAAGCTCTCTCTCTGTTCTCTTCTGCTGTAGCCATAGCCCTGCCCCCTTTCACAGACAGAAGCCCTGTGCCTTTACGAGCTGTGTGCCAGACAGAAATCCAACTGGGTCAGTTTTGTCCAGTGTACAATTGCTGGGAACGGCTTCATCGGATGAAGTCTACCCGCTATTCCCACTGCTTCTGTCCATAACTATGAAAGGTTGAAAACCTTTCGAAAAAGTGTACAGGCAGGTTGTGTTTACAGTATTACAGTACCGAAACGCTCTCTTTCCCCAGTGCCCAAACGTTCCCCCTCCGGGGGATCACCACTACCCCGCACTCCCTTGAGACAGAACGGGGCAGTCCCAGTACTCACCCGCTGCTTCTGCAGCACAGACGATCCCATTCAAAACTCTTCCCTGCTGGGTGCGTCAGGGGTGAGAATTTCTTCTTGGGGTGTGCAAAGGTCCGTCTTCTGACCGTTTGGACCCCCCAAGTGCCCCCCAAGTGCCGTTTGGACCCCCCAAGTGCCTTGAGCCAC
The DNA here is from genome assembly GCA_023646645.1 of Varanus salvator macromaculatus. Lineage (NCBI taxonomy): Eukaryota > Metazoa > Chordata > Lepidosauria > Squamata > Varanidae > Varanus > Varanus salvator. Next base: position 2,598,466 of record JAIXND010000753.1, on the reverse strand, counting down.
CAAGCCCAAGTGCCTTTCATTAGGATGTTGGGCTTGGTGGCTTTGAATGGGATGAATCCACAAGACAAGATTTGCTCAGCCTGGTGGAGGGGGAGGCAACCAGAAACCTCAAGGTGTTTCGGACCATGATCCTGCCCCTTGGGCATGTTGGATGAGGCTTCTGGGAGTTGCGGTCCAGGACGCCTGACCACCAGACCCTCTCCCAGCAGGTCCCGGGGGGAACGGGTGTGCCAGCACCCCCCCTTACGTCCGCTCTGCGCCCTTACCTGCCTCTCCCTTCTCCACACCGCTCCGAGGACCTCCTCTCGCTCCACCACGAAGGCCCCTGGACCCCCAGTCCCTTCCTCGTTCTCCGATTCCGGGCCCACGGAAGCTCTCTCCAGTTCTGCTTCCACCGGGATCTCCCCAGGATAAGGCCTGGAAACTGCCCCCTCCTCCTCTTCCTCCTCCTCTTCTTCTTCCTCCCGCAGGCTGCCGGAGCTGCCGCTGGCTGGGCTGCCCAGCTGGGGGCGCCGAGGGCCCCCCGTGAACTCCTCTTCCTCTGCTTCGTAGCTGCTCATCTGCCCCTGCTCCTCCTCTCGCTCCCACAGCCCCTCGGGAGCAAACCCCGGAGTCTGAGACGGGAAGCTGCCCCGGCACCCCCACTCATCTTCGGGGTCGGAGGCCTCCGGGAGGAGCTGGCGAGGACCCCCATTCTCCAAGGGGGGCCAAGTCCGCCGAGGGTCCCCCCTCCAGGGCTGCAGAGGCGTCGGAGGGTAGCTTGTGGGGAGACTCGGGTCTGGAGAAGCGTCAGAGGGGGTGATGCCGTTCTCGTAGACCTGGGGGCTGTCGTACTCCTGGAAATCGGTGTCAGTGCCCTCCGAATCCAGTCGGCCACGTGGTTCTGGGGAAAGAGATGTCCAGTGGTTAGAGCAGAAGGCGCAAGCCCTTGGTTCAAGAGAGTGGGTAACGACCCTGGAGGGGCAGGCGAGGGCTGAGCGGGGCTGGCACGGAGAGGGCATCTGGCAGCCTCACTCAGGGTGGCCTAAGTCGGAGCCGACTCGATGGCACCGGCCAGGAAGAGGGGGCCTGCTGGAGTCTGTGTCCCGCTGGATCAGAGCAGGAAGGAACGGGCAAAGAACCAGGCTGCCCGGAAGCGCCACCTGCAGGTTCGGGAGGGCCTGAGCAGGACACGCTCCGTGGGCCGCCTCCCTCCACCAGCCCGCTTTCCCACCCTGACTGCTGCCAGCTCCTTGCGCTCCCCAACCTCACTGCTACCCCTTGCTCGCTTGCCAGGCAGAGTTCCAGCGAGCCAGCAGGCTGTGACCTCTGCTTCTCCTCTTCCTCTTCCTGAACACCACTTTGTCCAGGCCAGAGGGAGGAGCAGATGCAAGAAAGGCTCTCGGTGGGGAAAAGAAGACGGCTGCTCCACGGCTCTTGCCAGAGGGACGCCACGTCTCTATAGTGCTGAGCATGCGAAATAGCTAAGCGAACAATCCTGACTCTCGACTCCAAGACTGGAGTGGAGGGTTAGGTTTGTTCGTTTAGTTATTTCGCATGCTCAGCACTGTGGGGATGTTGCTCGTCTCAAGGAACTTTCGACGGGGCAACTTCTATCAAATTTGGAACCTCTTTTTTTTTTTTATTGGCTGGAGAAATGGGACTTGGTTTAGATCTAAAAATGCTTTTAAGTTTTCATAAATGGATCTGAATATGATTACAGAATGTTAAAAGATATGTAGTAAGGGGCTGACCCAGTCGTTCCGATGTATGTGATGATGGATGTTTTTAGTATTGGTTTAAAATTTTAATAAAAAATCTTAAAAAAAAAAAAGAACTTTCGACGGGGCTAAAGCTCCTTCCAGGCAACGGGGCCCTAGCACTAAAAGTTAGAAGGCATGCAGGCTGATCCTGTCTGTTTTGCCCCTTCACTGTGGTAAGAGAAAGGACTGAAGTCCCAGCAAGAAAGCATGGACGTTACAAGCGGATGGCAGTGTTGTCAAGACCCTAGCCCTGCCCCACTGCAAATTCCAAGACCCTTACATGGCAAAAGTGTGTCGGTGGAAGCACCCGGAAGACCGAGGCCGGAATCCCAAGGGGCAGGTGGGAAGGGGGTGGGCAAGTCTGGCATTCAGTCTCCAACAGTGGACAGCTGTACTTTTCTGGGTATGACTCAAGGAGGGTGTAAAGTTAACAGAAGGTCCCGCTGAGTCCCAGAAGCCGGGAAGCAAAAATGGCCAAACCGAGGCTGTCATACTGAGGTCACACCATGAGAAGGCACGACATGCTGCAGAAGAACACCATGCTAGGAAGAGGAGGAGGAGGAGGAGGAAGGCCGACTATAAAATGGATTAACTCCATCAAGGAAGTCCCAGCTTGGAATGTACAAGGACTGAGCATTTTGGAGAATGCTCTTCCATAAGCAACCTTAAGTCGGAGACGACTTAATGACTGATGATAACAAAGCAAAGAACTTGCACGGAAGCATCATCAATCGATCGCACAGACAACCTGATTCGCCTCTACCCCCCTTCCCTAAATTTGCACCTTCCAGATGTGCAGGGCAATTCCCAGGATCCGTCCGGAAAGAATCCCCTGTGAAGCTAACCAGGTAGTGTTGGAAGGCAGTCGGATTATCCTGACTCTTCCAGCCTGAATCTACCAGAAATTATCTCCTCAAAGGCCCCCCAGATGCCCAATCTGTCATCATTTTGGCACTGCCTTGGGGCTGCTCTCTCCTCCCAGGTTTTTAGTGATATTTAATGGCCCGACGGGCCATTTACGTCCTCTGTTTTTAACAGGCCCCGCCTGTAACCATTCTAGCCATCATGGTGCTTACACATTTAGCCATGGTGGTTGTTTGTGTTGGTGGGCTGCGGTTTTCTGTATTGGTTGGGCTGCCCACAGGGCTTGGTCTGTTGGGCGAGACAGATCAGGCTCCCGCAAAGCATCCTTCCCCACCAGAGCCATGCTTCCATTTCTGGAGTGGCCCAGCAGCCCAAAACAACACTCACCTGGCTCATCGAGGATGGGCTGCAGTTCCTGGGCCAGAATTTTGGCCAGCCGCGCAGCTTCCAGGGCTTTCTCCGCTGCGGCCAGTGCCCCAGCGGCCTTCATGCGAGCATCCGCAGCCCTGGAAGGGAAAGAGGGTTGAACGGGCTGGTGCGGAGGGCTGGGCTCCCCCCAGCCTGGACAGCCGCCCACCCCCCAGGCTGTCCCTAGATGTGTTCCCCCGAGTCCAAGCAAGAACCAAGGTCGAGAGTGCCCAACTTCAGCTAAGCTCTCTCAGCCCCTGGGGCACAAAATGCTACCAGCACATTCTGGCCACCGTGGGCAGCAGAAATACAACCCACAATTCGCTGCCTTTTTGTGGCACACCGAATCTGGTGCCCGAGGCATCGTCCTCGCTTGACTAACGGCCATGCAGTCTCCTTGCCCACAGCTTCCAAATACACAACTTTCCGGCTTTCCTGAATAGCACATCGGGTTTTCTTTACAGCTTTGTGGGGAGGGGGGTCGGGGAATGTCCAGCGTCTTACAAAAAGGTGCCTCCCCCAATGGCAAATGAACCCATTAAGAACAAATAGCACCACAGACATTTCTCCTGGTTCCCTTTTATTGTCGCATTTGGCGTGTTTCCACCCTACAGATTTAAATCGACTTTTAAACTCTTTCAGCTGTAATTGTCCCTCCAGAAAGGAAGCCCAGAAACTGCCCATATATCTATATCTATATATTAAATGGAAAACCTCACTGCAAGCTTTTAGGGAGGTGCTGAAGACAAGCAGCTTTTCTCTGGCCTTCTCCTGCTTATGGCATATGGGGCTGATCTGAGGTTTTCGCTGCAGTGGAGTTTTAGCTTTTATTGCTGTCTACGTTAGAAGGTTTTGTTGCTGATGTTTGTCAATGTTATTCATTTCTGCATGTCGCAGTTTTTATTCTATGGGACTTCACTGTGCAAGGCTCCGTAGGAGAGGGGCGAGAAATACTTTCAACGCAAAAGAGGCAATGAATTAGAGAGGTGACGAAGAATTTGTAACTTCCCAGACAAAAGCTGACCTCTGAAGAGGTTAGAAAAGTCAAACGATTTCAGGAAGGAGATCCTAGCACTGCCCCCACCCCCCTCAAATCCCCCACCAAGTACAGTTCCCATTAATTCTTGGAGAAGCCAGGGTATCCGAACTGATACCAACTGGTTTAATTAATTAGTACTGCACAAAAGCACCGGCCAGGAAAGACAGGTCCTCATGTTTTGCACTTCCACTCCTGGTGCTCCTGCCCACTGGCCATGTGCCGTATTTCTTCTCCTCGTTCCTCCCTCAGGAGGCCCATGGCCACCTCGTGCCCCACTACGTTTTGTTTTTCCTTATTTGTGAACCCTTTGTGCGTGATCAGTGCGTGCTGAGCATCATGCCAGTGCATCTCTGGTGGGCCCGAGAACGAGGAGGAGAAAGTGAAGGGTTTGGTGGCCACCGGTCGCAAGAGATTTGGGGCGATGTCCTGCATTTGGCATTTGGGGAGGAAACGTGTCATTGGTGGCATGTTTGCGAATGTCTCGACATGTTGGAACAGTTTGGGGTGCCTCTCCTTGCTTCATGCATTACAGATAAATATAAATCGATGTTTTGCCTTAACGGCTGAGGCTTCCTATTCTGTAATCCTTTAAAACCAGTCAATGAAGGGTTTGCACCAGTGAGGTTAAAGAGACACGATGGCAGCAGATGGGTTGATAGGTGGAATATGTAGGGCTGCCGCTGAGAATGGTCCAAACTAGTGCAGTGAGATTGTTAATCGAGGGTTGCCCAAGGTGGTCATCTTATGCCAGTACTTTTCCATCTACCCTGGACGCCAGGTCACGTCCGGGCCCAATTCAACGTGCTGGTGCTAACATTCAAAGATCCCTGAACAGCTCTGGGCAAGGTTTAGCGAGCCATCCGAGAGGGATGGCTTAATCTGGTGTCCTGTACTGAGCAGGGGGTTGGACCCGATGGCCTTCTGGCCCCTTCCAACTCTGTGATTCTACCCATCCTGGTACTCAGGCCCTCCTCCAGGTTGTCTCAACACCTGCGAAGCTATTAAGGAGAGGTCGTCCCGAGGGGCTCACCTGACACCTACCTTTTGGTCCTTTTGGGACCAGATGGGCCTTCTTACTTTCCGAGATATTTTCATCCCTTAGTTTTATTGGTTTAAAATTCGTTTTTGCATTTTTAAATGTTTATACCACTGCAGTGGCTTCAAATCATGTTATGGAGTTAATTGTTGTCATCTACCCAGACAGCTTCTGCCATTGGGCAGTATAGAAAAGTGTTAGGTTAACAGACAGATGTTCTTGGTTCTCGTGGGCACTTTCGTGAGGCAAAGCAGCATACAAGTTAAAAATGATGGTGATCACTGGGCCAGTGGCTACTCTTTGTGCTTCAGATCTCTGCGTGTAATTCTGAATTTCTACTCTGATGTGTACTATTCTGTGCAGGGAACCCAACACTGCAGGTTCAAGAACCTTGCAAAATATAGTGTTCTCCAAGCTAGTTTTAGATCCTCAGTAGCTACTCTCGCTACTGAGTCCCTTTCTTGTTGTGCTTAGAAGCGCACTGAAAATCCATTTGCTCAAGCAAGCTATTAATGTTTAATATCTTACCAGTTTAAGGGCATATTAATGCTATTTTGGGGTTCTTTTACCTTAACTGTGGGTTTCATGAGTTTGAATTGTTCTTATTAAGTACTGGTTTTTGTTTATCTGTTTTTAATAGGCTGCTGTGGGCAAGAATTCTATGGGAAGGAGGGATAGAGATGGAAAAGACAGTAACTAGCTTGCCTTAAAGTGGTTAGAAGTCATAGAGATGCCTCTCAAACAATTTTTGGGAGGCTTTCTGACACAAACGATTCTTTCTGCTTATAGGAAATGTCCAACTCTGAGAAAAAATGCCTTTTCATAAAAAAAAGAAAACACACGTTTTCTATAAAACAGCTTTTTCTGAGCTCCCTCAGAAACTGTAAAGGTTTATTATTTCCACTTGGGAGAATGTAGAAATCCCCATTGAGAAGCAGAGGCCCACAGTCTCTACACACCAAGAAGTGATGTGTGCGTGCATCCTTTGCTGAGAAAGCAATCCTAGAATCACAGAGTTGGAAGGGATCTGAGAGGTCATCTAGGCCACCCCCCACCCCATGAAGGTCCTACAAGACAGCTAATATCTACAGCGAGAGATCATGACCGAGACAGTCTGTTCCCAAACAGCCCTTGTTAGGAAACCAGCTTCCACCTTCCTCCCACCTCTGGTTCAGTCCAGCCCCTCAGGAGCCAAAGAGGACCATGTCTTCTGTCACCTTTGTCCAGCACCCTTCCAGAAGTTTGAAAATTCCTATCACGTCTCCTCCTAAGCTGCACTTCTCCAAGCAAAATATGCCCAGTACTTTCAATCAGACTCGGTTTCCAGACCTGTCAATCTCTCTCTTTGCTCCTATCTGGACATGTGTATTTGCCAATGTCCTTCTTAAAGTGTCATGGCTGGAATTGGATACCAAACTCCAGATGTGCCTTGACTGATCCAGAACAGAGCAGAACGATTGCTTACTGTGATCTGGGCCCTGTGCTGCCGTTATGCAGCCAAGGACTGTATTTGCCCTTTTAGCGGCCATGTGGGTCAGATGCTGCCAGCACCCGCGGTGCACAAAACCCCCTGCTTTGGGACTGCAGAGTCTCTTTCAAGGCAGAGAAGGTTTCAGCAAGAGGGCATATTCCAGTGGCGAGCAGAGCAAAATGAAAGAGGAGGTGAGGCTGGAACACCTAGAAGCTGCTACCATATTCTAGTTTAGAGTTCATAATGCCAGTATCTGCACCTTAGGAGTACTGCTTTGACCTTTCGGAATGCGGAAAAGCTGCACAAACACAGGAAAATTATCAGGGATTGAGGGAAACAGGGTGAGGCTGGGAGGAGAAGGCATGGCCAGCTCTGAGATTCTGCACTTTGCCCTAGGCATAAATTCTCCAAAGGAGAATACAGATGTAAAGCACTGAGGTCCAGGCTATGGAAGGATTGCTTTCTTTTCTCCCATACTGTTCTCCTGTCAAGTTCTTCAGCTTTGCTTCACGCTTGACCACTGTCTTGAGAAGGACTAACCTCAGCCACCCACAAATGGATCTTCTAGCTCCTCTTTAGGACAATAGCTCTTTCTCCATGGGATGTTTAGGAATCAGTCCTATGGACCCTAGACTCTGAAGGGCCGTAGAACAGTTTAAGAGTCCCAGATCCAAGGACGGAGATGGCACTTGGACCTTTGAGCTGGGAAGCAGAGCTTGAACCTTTGCCTGCTGCTATCAACACAATCAGAAGCTCTTGAGATGCTCTCCAAGGTTAAGAATACAGTCCCAAAAAGGGAGGAAGGGGAGCATTTTAGAGGAAGGGAAGAAGAGTGGAGAGGCCAGGCTCCTCCCCTCCCACATAGAGATCCCTCAACTAGAAAGATGCTCCAGGAAATCACAGTTGTAACCTAAATATCTAATGGGATGTCTCTCTGGAAGAGGCCTTCCTCCAAGTTTCATCTATGAGGCACCCCGGAAAATGGCAACAAGGAAGAGAGCTGTGTTTCTCAGTGGTGGCCCCTTGAATATGGAATGATCACCCACCTGGTACCAACACTGCATCTTTTTGATGCCAGGTTAAGCTCCAAGGCATATGATGGGGCATTAATTTATTAGATTTATATCCTGACTTTTTTCTTTTTTACCCAACTCAAGGTGGCTTACATCATGCTCCTCCTCGCACTCTCAATCTTATCTCCCCAGCAACAACCCTGTGAGGTAGGCTGGGCTGAGAGTCTGTGACTGGCCCAAAGTCACCCATGGTTGAGCAGGGACTAGAACCCGGATCACCTGAGTCCCAGTCCCATCCTCTTAACCACTACACTGCACTGGTTTTCATTTATTTCATTAGGTTGTTCCATTAGGTCCAATCTATTATAACTGTTTTAGGTTTTAGATGCTGTACTTTAGAGATTTTATATTATGTTTTTATAATCTTGCATTGTGGTGTGAATTTTTGCAAGCTACCAGAGAACTCTGGCTATTGGGTGGTATGAAAAATAAATTAACAACAATAGTAATAATAATACGTTTTTCCCTTTCTTGCGGTAGTTCCTGTTCTCTGGCTATTATTATCCCTTCTGATTGCCTAATGCATTCATTTGCTATTTTATCCTGCTACTTCTATGATGGGTTTTTAGTTTCTTATCTTCTGCTTTAGCAACCCTTGGCTTGAAAGTGGCATACAAACAAACAAGAAGGGTGCCCATGTATGAAGCAGCTCCCAGTTTTTCAATTCCTAGCAAGTCCCAATTTTTCTGGACACAAGTCTTTCATGGAAAGACCCATGGCTCACTCAGAGGTATTGCTCCGCTTCATTTTTAATAGAAAATTGGATTTCCCCTACTCCTCAATACACATATAGGGTGTTTCGTATTTGATAAAAGCTTTTCCTACATCATTTAACATTCTGAGGTTGAGAAAGATGGCAAATATCTAATCCTTCTAGAAAGGGCATGCCTTTGCCCCGCCACACTCCTAGAAAACCCCCACATCTCATAGACATATGAGCACAGGGCCTAAAAGTGCCTCCCAGCGACTTCCCTGAGGCTCGCTTCCCCGCAGACTTGTTCAGAGTCAGCATCTTCAGCAGTCACGTGCCCGCAGCACATTTCAAACCCATTTTCCAATGCTTAGAAGTAAACACCGCAGCAATATTAAAAATCCGCCTCACCGGTCTTCAGAGAACTCTGCTCTGCCTGCTCGTCTCTGGGCACCCCCTCATGACACTCTGCGTTTCTGAGCACCTACGCACCACCCTGCACCTTATGCGGAACATCGCAACCCGACACCCTCCCTCTCGTAGCTGCTATGCCGCCCCTCCGGTTCCACGCCTCCGAGCTCGGGGACGCTTCCCGGGCCCTTCGCCCACAGCCAGCACACGGCACCTGCTTGGCCATTGCTGCTCAGCTCCCAGCCCCCTTCGCCCCCCCCCACCCATCCCATCCCATCCCATCCCATCCCTGGTCCAAGCCCAGAGGATGCTGCTGCTCCGCTGTTGCCATAGCAGCCACGAGCCAATCACCTTGCCATGGCCCAGTTGCCTAGGAGACCAGGCGGCCTACACCGGGCCTGGCCTTGGTGAAGCCCGCTTCTCTGTTCTCCTTCCTGCCAACACACAGGGCAGACGCGGCCGCACACGCGCACACCGACGCGCAACACACACCCCGCTCCTTCTGCATGCTTGCTTGCTTGCTTGCTCGCGCGCTCTCTCTCTCTCTCTGACATGCAAGCACACATGACTGGCTAGGGACCCAAAGGAGAAGGGGATGGAAGAGGAGAGATGGACGTTAAGGGGCAGGGACTGTGAAAAAGGAACATGTGGCAGGCAAGGGACGGCCAAGGAAGGAGAAGGAAGGAGGAAAGGTGAAGAGAGAATAGATGGGAAAGTGAAGGGACGGGAGCAGCGGAAAAGGTCCGTGGAAGGCCTAGGAAAGGGAAGAGGTTATGGCAAGGGAGCCAGAAGAGAAAGCAGACAGAGAGGCGAAGAAGAATGGAAGGAGAGCCATGGGCGTATGAGGGACAGGAGGACTGGAAACTGATGAGGGGGACGCAGACGGGAGAGGGCACACAAGGAGAAAATCGAACGCTCAACAGCAGAGGAGAGAGTCCGGCCAGCCACAGGCGAGCACACGGGCGAGAAGAGGCGGCACGTCCGCGCCTAGAAGCGGCTGCCAGCGTCTCGTTTTCGATCCATATGGGCAGCCCCCCAAGGCTTGGCACGCCTCGTTCCTTCCAGTCCCAGCGGAGGAAAAACGATGCACACAGCTTTTCTGGTCCTCTCCCCCACCCCCTTTGTGATTAATTACTTTCATAATGAATTTTCCATTTGGAAGCCAGACGGAGAGCAAATTTACAAGGTAGCCATCCAAGTCTGCCTGGGATGGGCGATCGAGTCGAGCGAAGCTTTCAGAGCATTTTAAAATGGCTGCCCTGTTTTTTGGTGAGGGGAAAGACTGTTCTCTGGAATAAACATGATTCAAATGCGGCTTGCCAGTGGTACCCCAATTTCAACTAGCCTTTACCATTATAATCTCCCACCTTCCCCCAGTTGGAAGCAGGGTTCTGGAAGACTCCAAGAGATGAGCACAGACTTCATGAACTCCAAATCAAGAAGCGGAAAGGTGCAGGCCTTAAAAAGGCCTACATTTCTGAAGAAAAAGCCAGGCATCCTCTAGATACGGGAGCTAAGCAAGATACATTTCCTAAAATAAAAGGCAGTGTTTAAGCTGGGCTCTTCCTAGGTGGTGAATTTTAGGACCCGAAAGGCAAGTTTTTGGAGAAAAGGAACTAATTTGCCTCCAAATCCCAAGGGGATCTTAATGTAGAATGGGCCCCTCAGGCCATTCTCAAAGACGCAGCCCCCTTTTTGATCTCTCCCTAATCGTGAATGATCATATGGGCATGATCATAAACAGCTACCCTTCTGTTTCGGTGCTTCCTTCGGAGCGTTTCACCATTGCCCAAGGTTACTCTTGCAGTAGGCTCAGCTTCAATGCTAGGCAATGGACCACATTACCTTTGCGTGTGTCTACCTGTGTCTTCATACAGAAATGCATGTAGTACAGAAACCTACTCAAATAGGCGCCCTTCCTTGGTTTCCCACGCATGCACTCATGTTCTCCTCCCCCCGTTGTCTTCCAGATTTCGCGAATCGACCCCCACGCCCCAATTTAGCCTTCTCCTATTGTCTTCCTGGAAGCCATCCTTCCATCCATGTCCCCGCAGCAGCTTTCCCCTCTCCCCGACGGCCTCACATCTCTCACCTGGCGATGGCCAGCTCTTGCTTCTGCCGGGCCATACTGACGGCCCTTCTAGCCACTTCTACGGCCCGGTCAACTTTCTCTTTGACCTTGCTCCGGCGAAGGGGAATCAGATTCTTCACCTTGCCGCTCACCAGACGGTTGAGCTTGTACTTCCCCTCTTCCTTGGAGCCGTCTGGGTAGGTGGTGCGGCCGTAACCGTGCCGGCGATTGCCCAGCCACTCGCCCTCGTACCGCAGCCCGTTGGAACGGCGGCTCACCCCGTAGCCGCTGCGGCGATCCGCCCGCCACTCTCCCGCGTAGACCTCGGTGGAAGACCCCTCAATAGTCAACGTTGAAGGCAACTCCGGAGGTTCTGTCTCTGCGTAGCTGAGTGTGGTGGCCTCGCTCCCAGCCGAACTTACCCCTGCCTCGCTCTTGAGGGACCCTCTTTTGCTGCCCAAGGAAGCCTTCGATTCAGCCCTGCGCACCCGTAGCCCGCTCAAGAGCAGGGAGCGGCGGAAGAAGCCTCCGGTTTTCTTCTTGGCTCCCTTGGGGAAGTCTGGGTCACCTGGGAAGGCCAAGACAAACCCACCCCTCGATCCGGAGGCTGGGCTATCCCCAGGGAGAGGTGGCGGGGGAAGAGGAGGAGGAGGGAGCGGCGGAGCCGGGGCGGTAGGGTCAGTCTCGCTGTGGAGTGACTCGAGGGAAGTCCGGCGCGGGGAGCGCACCAGGGCCGCCTGACGGTAGGGAACACTCTGGCGCACTCCGTATCCGTGACGTTTTCCGGACTGCCACTGGCCCTGGTAGGTACCTGCGGAGGAGGAGAATGTGGAAGAGGTTAGCCCAGAAGAACTGGTGAAGAACGCGGGAGGAAAGCTGAAGCAGAGATGGCGAGAAGAGAAAGGGAAAAGCCCGATGGAGGATCAGGCCCCCGAAGGAGGAAGCTTGGCTTCTGAGGGTTTCCCTGGCAATGAGCTTCTTTCAGGTACAGGAAAAGTGGGTCAGAAAGTGGGGCAGCATTTAGTTCTGGGGAGGCGCACAGGAAGGTCAGAGACAAGATGCCAGGGCACAAAGGTGGCACCTTATGCAGGAGATCAGCCTTTTCTGAGCTAACGGGCAGCATTATTCTTGATGAGGAAACTGGACTGGGTCAGAGCAGGGAATGCGAGTTTCTTGATTATCCAGTGTTGTGTCCCACACTTCCTTCAAGAAGCTTTTGGGGTCATGGCCTCTCTGGGCCCACATCATGACAAGGCCACAAGCAGGCCTGCAAAACTTAACTTGGCCCTACAAGTTAGGACTTGATTGGAAATTGTTGGAAATAGGGAGTTATCTGTTATAAGGGATTAACATTTGGGATTTAGTTCTTATTTTATCGTAGTTTATTGTGGTTCTAGTCTTTCACACACCACACTGGGTTTCCCCTAAAAGACGACCTATAAAATGTTAAAATAAACAAACAATAAAAAAGCTTATGTTATCCTCATGTTTAAAATTGTGAGATTGATTGGGAGATTCAGGTGCCTAAGGTGCCGTTGCCCCCAGCAAGAATCCAAATCCGTTCTCCCTGCTCCCCGCCTTTCTCAGCTTCAGTTGGACACATGGGGTGGCAAAGACGCAACTGGGCGCTGCAGCGTGGCATGGGACACCAAGAGGAGAGACACAGGGAACACAAGACGCGGATGCCTAGCCATGCAGCATACTAAGCCAGCAAGCAGAGCTGTGGCGGGGAGCATCGTTCACCTGGCAGGACGGGAGCAAAGAATGGCGTCGCAGGTGACCGAATGGCAGGACAAAAGGGAAGGGGGGCACCCGCTGCCGCCCGGCCGCACGTGGCTCTCTCACCTCCATCAGCGTACGTCTCCATGCCGTATCCATCCTGCAGGCCCTCGCGCCACATGCCTTCATAGATGACTCCAGACTGGCTTTCCCAGACGCCTGAGCGCCCCTTCAACCCGTGGCTCCACTCCCCCTTGTAGCTCCACTTGCTCTTGCGCTCCACACCAAGTCCACTGCGCTTGCCTTGACTCCAGTGGCCCTGGTAGGTGTTCCCACTGGGCCACGTGTAGACGCCCAGGGACTCGAAGCCACGGCTCCAGCGCCCACTGTATTCCCCCTGGGCCCCGGGGCCAGTGCATACGCCGTAGCCATGTGCCCGGCCCTCCTCCCAGTCACCCACATAGCAGCCGCCATCGTCAAACACGAACCTGCCTCCGTTGGACATTCATGTAACGTTTCTCCCCGGCCAGTCGGGCGCCAATTACCCACAAGTTCCTGCACACATCTCCGCTCCCCTCCGGGACTCCCCTACATGGCACTGGCCGGCGGAGGCAAACTTCAGCCCTTCACACTTCTTTCCTCACAACCAGGCATCTGGAAGCTTAACTCCTGCTGCTGTTGGAGATCTCCAACTATAACTTTGCCAGTGCCTGGCTTTTTTGACTTACAGGCATGTAAAAGCTACGGCTGGACAGGAGGCCACCTGGTGACTGATTCACTGAGCTGCTGGGGAAATGGGAACAAAAGGAAACGAGATTGTGGGGCCTCAGCGGTTGTGGGGATGGGGTGCAGCTCTGCCTAGATCAAAGTTTGCACTCCTCATGTTACGGGTGCTGGAATACTCAGAAATCTCTGGTTCTCTGCGAAGGACTCCGAGGGTCATCTGTAACGGCCGAGAAGTGGAGGTCTTGATGTTTCTGCCTACAGGAATCGGCAGTTCACTTGAGCTGAACCATGGCTCAAGGCTTTCCAGCTACAAGCGTACCCGTTCTCTGGGAGGTCTCTAGCCATCGGCACAGGCAGGCAGACCTGTCAAGACCCAGCCCGAGCGTCCCACCAAGCTGCGGGAGCTATCTTGCTACAAGGGTCCGGCAAGGCCACAACCTCGGTCGATGGGGCAGCTGTGTGGCAGAACGACAGGCATTTCAAGTGGTCCTTTGGCTGCAGTCGTAGGAGGATCCTAAAGCGAGAGGAGCACTTGAGTTTCTTTGGTTAGCACCAAGCATGCTAGAGTTCCTCGAGGTGCCCCGTTATCTGAGCACAATGTTCCTGGAGTTCTTCAGCCGCAGGAGACGAGCGCACAGTTCGCCGCTTGCCGTTTCGTAGAGTGCTCCACGGTCGGTTGCTGATTAGTCCGGCAGCTGGAAACGTCGACTTGTTACAGGCAGACGAGGGTCAGCGGGGGATTCGTTTGCAGGCATCCAGTGGTCCCCCGTCAGAGCAAAACTCATTGGCAACGTATAGCTAGAGAGCTGTTGCTGCTGGTGGAGATGGGGCAGCTGTGCTGGGATTGGTTGGGGGCCCTCTGAGGCCCTCTGCCTCTGCTTCCGAGCTGCTCTTGGGGCTGACGGGACACAGGGTCTGGGACTCTCTGGCCGCAGGCATCCGTGGCAGCAAACAAGGGTGGTCTGTGGACTTCTCTCTGCTTGAGCCCAGAGAAGCTCATCAGAAGCTGCTCAGAGGAAAGCTAAGGTGTTCACAGGATCGGGCAGCCCGTTCATAGGGCGCAGGAGCAACAGCGGAGCTGCCGAAGACGACCGCATGGTGATGGGTAGGAGACCACCTGTGCCAAGAGACACATGGATTAGGCGAATGCAATCGAACTTTTCAAGGAACAAGACTGGCAAAGTCTTAGGAAGACGGTCTCTTAGCCTGTGGGGGCCCCTATACCCCATGTCCTCAGTGCTTGGTTTTAAGACCCAATTCAGAAAGCAAAGCACACGCTCACACATGCCCCCCCCCGCCCCCACCATGGGGAGTATCCAAGGCACAAATAGAAGCACATGTGTTTTTCATATAAACCTATTTGTAAACAAGGCTGAGAAAAGCCCCTGCAAATATGAGCAGCACATGATCACAGCAGGAGAAAGGCTGGCACCGCTCGAGAAAAATAATGCAGACGGCACACACAGGTGCTTGGAAAAAGCAGGGCACCCAAGCCCATATGCACGCAAGACCCAGAAGAGAGTCTCAACGCCAAGTCAGCACCGCAAGCGCACCTGACATATATAAAAATGTGGGCACACACAACATTGTTTCAGCAAAGGTGGAGCAAGGGACCAGCCTACATACATCTCTGCATTATTTGCTTTTCACAGATGCATGATAATTTAATAGCCTGCAGATAGAACCACACATAATTCTTCTGCCGTGTGTGTGTGTGTGTGTGTGTGTAGCAGAGATCCAGAAAAGGGCATGAAAAACAAGATGATCTCCTGTCGGTGCTTGTACACACACGCAAATAACCGATCCAGTTATAAAATGTCACATAGGTAACCTGGTAAACAGAAAATTAATGTTTTGAAGGAGAAGCTATATATCTGGGGATAACCAGCGCGCTCTGGACCTTAAGTGGAAAGCGGCGGCGGGGGGGGGGGATCAGTCTTATTTATTTCATGTCAACGGCATGCAGAGAATTAAGAGCGACAGCTCACAGATACACAAACACGATATACAGAGCAGCTAAGAATGATCTCCACACTTACCATGAGTTTAATCTGGAAGCAGTTGAGGCAAACAAGAGGCACACGCTTCTAGAAAAGCGAGATAAGATAACAGACACACCCAAGCCTTGAGTGAGCGCATAGAGAGGGACAGAGCTCAGCTGGGAAAAAGCGCAAACCAATCTGGGAGGATGAAGACGGTTTGTGTAGAAAAATAGCCACTGGAAAAACGAGCTGGAGGATGAAGGCAGAAGAAGCAAGACTGAAATGTGTCAGCATAAATTGGGGAGGGGGATGGAGAGGGAAGGGGGTTAAAAAGCCCAGCTGGGAGCTAATGAATAGAGGTAGATTCCAAATGGAGCGATCAGGTGGGAATTGTATGAAACCGAGCTGGGGTGGTGGGGAGCAGCCGATGCCTGTGGAGATCCAGGAAAAGGCAAGACCAAAAATGTCAGCGGAAAGATGAAATGCAGAGGGAAAGAAAACAGAATAATCGGGATGGGAGCAGACAGCGGACCTCAGGTGTCTGCACTTCTGAGCGTGGATCAGCAGGGAAATAGCACAGAACGAGCGACTCCGAGGCAAGAGATCGGGGTGTGTGGGTGGGGGAAAGCCCTCATCCAAACCGTAGGGGGAAAAGGGTACGCTGTGGACATCCCCCCTCCCCCAGAGGGAGGGAGGGTTAATTCTTACACTATTTCTGATGGTTTCCCCCCCAAAAAATAATCCCTCGTGTGGAAGCCATCGTTAAAAAGATAGAAATGTGAATTCCTTCCCCACCCCAGAATGGAGAAAAAAATTTCGGAAGGAAAGCGGAAAATCAAGCACACCGAGGTGGAAAGCCACAATGGGGGAGAGGCGAGGAAAGACCCAGATTGGAGGATGCGTGCAGAGCCCCCGAAGGATCCTTCGGGGATGGTGGGGCAGAGTGGAAGGGGATGGCGGGGGCGGGCGCGTGGGAAGGGGGTACCGTGCTATTAAAAAGGGGAGTCCCTGCGTTCAGAAGCTGTCCCCCACCCCTCAGGACGGATGGCTGTGAGCGCTGGTATTGCAGCGTCAGCCGTTGGGGGCAGGGGAAGGGAGGGGATGGGCTTAAAGCAGGCTCTACCCGGACCGAACCCCTTTTATCAGGAGACGGGGGTCCCTCCCCCGCACACACACAGACACCCACAAAAGGATCCGGTTGGAAACACAGCTTTATTTGAGCCGAAACGGCAAGGCACTGAGAAATGACACGGAACCACAGCTATCGGTGCTGCAGACCCTCCAGCCGCCCCCCTCCCATGTCCACACCTGTTTTGCTGTGCAAATTTTCCCCAAATCCATGACCACACCTGCAATCGCTTCCTTCTCTATCCAGTTAATGCTCTATGCCCCAAAATCACCCACGGTTTATCCAGCTAAGCATTTGCATCAGCCCCCCAAGCGCACGGAGCCCCCATCAGCATCATGAGTGTGTCATCCATGGTGTGTAAGGGGCCCTAAAATTCAGCCCATGTTGCAATGTGCTTCCTTCGGTCCTTTCCCTTTATATTTTCTCGGAGCGACATCTCGATCTTGCGCCATTACCTCTTCCCCAAGGAGCCATCCATCCATCCACCCAACCCCACAATGCACCAGATGTCTGTCTGCCTCGAGGACACCCCCCTGCACCAGCGTCCCCACACTGCATCCTTGGGGCAGGGGAGGGCATTGTGCAACCATCCGTACGTCCATCTGTGTAGACAGGTGGAAAGGTAGGCCGGCCCTCCATCAGAGGCGCGAAAGGGCACCTCCAGCTACCACCATGGTCTCCCCAGTGATGTAGTTGGCATCTGGGGAACACAGGAAGGAAACCATGCCAGAACAGTCAGATGGGTCTCCGATCCTGAAGGGAAAAAAAAAGGGGGGGGGCAGAGTCAAGGGAAGAATTCCAGGGACTCCTTGGCTATGTCTTCATAGAACATGCAACACCCAGGAATCCTGGCTTACTGCTGGTGTATACTGCTCATTCATGCCCACTTGGCTTCTCCAGGGAGTGCAAACCACTAATTATATCAGAGTTTGCTAAGCATAATGCTCGAACCTCGGATTCTGGCTAGAAGAATTGTAAGCCAGGATTTAATCTTGGTATATGAATCATGGCTTGTTTGGGAGGAACAAACCAGGATTCTGAGTTCAGATGGCATGTTTGTTTTATTCATCACTTCTAGGGAAGCAGGAACCACCAGACTGTAAGCATCACGTCGTTTGTGACAAGCCAGGATTCCCCAGAAACCTAGGTTACCAATCCATGCTAATGTGGGCTACAGAAGGCGCAGATGAGAGAAAAGAAGAAAAATGAAAAACATAGAGTCAGGAGAGACCCCAAGGAGGGATCAGGAAAGCCAGAGATGAGGCTAAGAATTGGAGGAGCCATGACAGGATGGGAAAAGCTGAAGGTGAAAAGGTGACTTGGAACGGCAACCAGCAGCAGCATTGCTGCCCTCTCTCAGTGGGACAAGCAGGTGTGTGGGCGACTAAGTCCAAATCTTGGTCTGAAGAATGCGTTGTCCAACCCAGGATGACGTAAAAATTGTCGCCTTGAGAGGAGTGTGGCTTAGATTGCCTCCTTCTGCTAGAACAGGGATGCTGAACAACCAACCCAAGGGCCGGATTCCATTTTGGAAATCTCTCGGGGGCTGCGGATGGTTGAGGCTGAAGAGCAAACGGGGCAGGGGCTGAGATACCGCCACATTTTAAAGCTTATACTGCCAGTAGCTCAGCCTTGAGAGAGGCGTTTCAACCTTTCAGAACGGGGGAAAAACTACCCAAAAGCCAGAAAACAACCAAACGGTTGAGCGAGAGCGCTTCGGCTGTGAGGTGGTATAGACATGCAAATAAAATAATAAAAAATAACTAATGAAAATGGAGTGTGGCCAAAGGAAGGGAAGTGAATTCATCTGAGGAACATCCAATTGGTGGGTTAGGAGCTCAGGCAGTGGGGATGTGGCCCCTGGAGCTGAGCTTGCACACCCCTGGGCTAGAACGAGGCAGACGGACGCCCATGGAGGTGGCAGCTGGGGTGGGGAACCATGTGGGACCATGCTGGGTGGCAGTCCTTGGCAAGAGGTTCTTGGGAAGCACACTCCAAATATGGCAGCCGATTCAAATGCACTGCTCTGTCTTCCCAAGGTTTGTCTGGGGCCCACAGCCCTCTAGCTGCTGGCCACTGGTTTACTGGGAGGGTTGGCCGCATGGAAAGTTTACCTCTGTATCTTCATGGACTCCATCAGCTTGTCACCCATGGCTTTGTCCTGCCACAGCTGCGAAAAAAACAACCCATCAGTCCACCTGTTTTGTCCATTTGGATCTATTCGAGCACCCCACCGCTGTATTTCTGTTTCTAGCAAACCCCTCACAGAGTTAATAACCAGCAAAGCAACAAACAACAAGCAATAATGTACATACTTGGTACCTGTGGGAAAGCTTTCTGCCAATTCTGGATTGTTCCCAGTGAAATTCCTCTATCCACCCTTCTGTATTTTCAACATCTTAATTCGGTTTCATAATGGGGAGGGGGAGGGAAGCTCCCCCCTACAAATATCGATGCATCTTACCACTGAAGAAGCTAAGTTTGCTTTTCTGGATCCCTGTTTCTATCCTCAGGTTTATCTGTTGTCTTGTACTAAATCTGTTGACTTGGTCTTTCCCACAGAGATGAGTTTCCACCCTGGTCGTTTCTTGAATCTTCTTGTCTGGATACTCAAGTCGTGGTCCCCCCCAGAAAGTGCCAACTCGAAATTCAGAGGGCGCCAACATGGGGGAAGGCCGTCTTGGCGATGCCCCCACTTCTCTCCACGGTGGCCCATCAAATACCAAACCTGTTGTCTTTTAAGTGCCAGGTTAAAACAGCCCTTTCCGCCAAGGCCTTTAACGATTTCCTTGGCTACTCAGTGGCTTGAGAGGACTATCCACCCAGGTGTTGGTTCTTCCTTTTAACAGAGTCATTCTTTGCTGTTCATGTGATGTATTTTTAAACCCTTTTATGATTTTTAATTCATTTTATTGCCTTGTTTTTAGAGATGGTCACACACTGTCCAGAAGGACTTCAGCGATGAGGCGGTATAAGCATGAAATCAGTGACTATATATTGCAAAACCAGATGTACAAATTGGCAAGAAACTGTTTTTGAATCCGAGTTGGACAGAAAAGTTCATTTTTACCTTGGATTCATTAGTGAGGGCTGGAGTTACCTTCAAGTCATTGTGGAATTTGTGTTGCAATATTTGTTAGATTCTTGGATTGGCCCCGCCGTACGCAGAGCTTTATAATCTCCTCCACTTCTAGTAATTAAAGCTCATTGGGAATGATCAGTGATATTAAATCATGATCCATGTTTAAAAATACTCATTATCAGCAAGTAAAATGAAACATGGGGTCTTAAGCAAGATTAGACCGATTCTGTCTAATCAATAGCTTACTGTTTTAATGTGTGACTTTGAAGATTCAGCAGATCATGGGTTACATCTAAGCCAACAAAAACTCTTTGTTGTTATGTCCAACAGACATAACTTTAGCATATCTTTAAGAAGGGCCTGCCAAACTGCAAATTCTTCCTTTAGTCTTATGTTTTGATGTCATACACCAGTTGCCTCTTTTTGGGAGGAGATTATAATAGGGATAAACTTTGTATCAAAACATTCTTTAGTTTGCATTTGTGGACATGTGCTTTAAAATTATTTACCTGTTTTTGGGACGTTAATGCAGGGTCCACATAAATGGATTTTCAGTGCCCTTTTGGCAGCTATAAGTCTTACTCATGCAACACTGGAGGGATTAAAGCTCACAACCTACAATGCTGTGGACTGAAGTCCTCGTTTCAAGGCCATATTGAGAAGGTGGCTTCTTCTGGACATCACCAGCAAATGGATACGTAACGTGGGAATTTGCTTTGTCTTTGCTAAAGCATACATGTAATTGATATATTCTAATGTATGCCATTTTTCTTTCTTTCATCCTTCTCTCTCATTATGATTTTGCTGTTTTGTTTTGTTGGAATTCACAATAAATAATTTAAAAAGTCTTCAGGTTGGGCTCACACCGAGGGGAACACTCCAAAGGCGGAAGTGAAGCAACTCAACCCACAGAGGGGGGTCTACCCACATTCCCCTGCCCCACCACCAATCATTCGATGGCTCCCAGATTCTGTGTCCACTCCCCACAACAATTCCAAACTGCTGAAATGGCTCTCCTAAAAGTTAGTGACTGGCCCTAGGAGCTTCACTGGAAAATATGCTGCTATTCTTGGTATTCTGAGCAGCACCACTGGAATTTGGCCCCTCTGAAATGGAATTCGGTCCTTGGGCTGCAGGTGGTTGAGCAGTTCTATCTATCTATCTATCTATCTATCTATCTATCTATCTATCTATCTATCACATTTGTATGCCGCCCCCTTGCAAAAAAAGCAGTTGTGCCTTACAGATCCACGTTGCTTGAACGTGGAAAAGAGCGCTTTGGGTGAGCTCAGTTTTGTTCACGGTTTGTAAGACCTTCGGGATCCTCGAGTTGCATGCTGCACCCGGGCCCTGCGCTGTGCGAGAGGCTGTATTAGACAGCTTCCAAAGTCCCTGCCCAATTAACTCCGCCATATTGTGTAAAGTGGGTTGAACCAAAACCCACCGACGTCAATAGGTGACACACATCACAGCCTGTTTCCCACTGAAGTCAATGGATTGAAGTCCTTCTAAGTGAGTCCAGATCCAAACCAGAAATTTTAGCTGCAACCCTTTAATTGCTATCGCTGCATCTCAGTTGACTATCATTTCATTGTCCTTCTGATATGTCATAAATGGATGCTGGGAGTTTTCTATTAAAACTGCAGTGCCCCTACAAACTATTTTAAATAAAACAGTTCATTTAAAGAAAAGAAAAACTTCTTAAAAGCAAAGTGACCCAGTACGAAATCCATCAGCGTGGCAGAAAAAACAGTTCACATAGAAACAGCGAGGGAAAATGGAAAGGGAGAGATGGGGCAGGGAGGTCGTAAGGAGGCAACAAAGAGAGCAAGGAGGAAGTGGGTCTCATCGGTTAGAGGAGGGATTTCCGCAGGATGGACATCATACAGAGAAGACGTCGGCCAGCGTGCCAGTGGGGTGCGCTCCAGAGAAAGAACCTCCTCCCATTAGTCCCCGAGGTGGGAGGCAGGATGAAATGGGACGAGACACCATTCCGCGTCTCCCTCCTGCCCTGCTGTACTCACCGCAGAACTGAACTTGGTGCGGATCAGGCCCGGTGCCAGACTGTTGATCCGGATATTGCTGGGGGCGAGTTCGGGGGCCAGGGTGCGGGTGAGGCCCAGGAGGGCCGTCTTGCTGACGTTGTAGGGGCCCAAGCCCTAGCGGGGGGAGGAAATAGAGCGGCTTAGGTCGGCCTTCTCCAACCTGCTGCAGTCCAGATAGGTAGGACTGCAATTCCCATCATTGCCAGTCAGCAGCGCTTGGGGGAAACATCTTAGCATCCTCAAAGAAACTTGGATAGCAGAGATGGGCAACCATTTATTTACTTACTTATATACATACATAAGGTAAAGGTAAAGGTTTCCCCTTGACATTAAGTCCAGCCATGTCTGACTCTTAGGGCGGCGCTCATCTCCATTTCTCAGCCGAGGGAGCCAGCGCTTGTCCGCCGACAATCTCCGTGGTCATGTGGCCGGCATGACTAAACACCGCAGTGCACGGGACGCTGTTACCTGCCCACCGAAGTGGCACCTTTTCATCTACCTGCATTTGTAGGCTTTCGAACTGCAAGGTGGGCAGGAGCCGGGACGGAGCAACGGGAGCTCACCCCGTTGTGCAGATTCGAACCGGCGACCTTTTGATCAACCAGCCCAGCAGCACAGCGGTTTAAACCCCTGCGCCACCTGCGGTCCCTATACATACATACATACCTGTATTTATAGGCTGCCTGTAATTGCTGAGGTGGCTTTTTCTCCCTATTCAAATCCGGCGGGACCAATGGAGGTTGTCGGGCAGAGAAAAAACCTCCATTCAACTGTTTCCAAAGCAGGCATTATTCTATGCACTCAGAAGAGCCTGACAGCCCACTGCCTCTGCCGGCCCCCTTTCTGAGGTTCCCTGCAGGACCCACGAAGGAGGTTTTGGTCCCGAAAGTGGAGAGAAAAGAGAGAAAGGCCGACTCACCGGAAATGGCAAATATGCAGCGACAGACGAGACGATCACGATGGAGCCGCCCCTGAAAGAAGTGAAGAAAACATAAACGTTGGACAGGCAGAAAGCTGTTTTTGTTTCTCCTCTCCTTCTTTCCTCTTTGCACTTCGGTTCTGCAGTAGCTGGTGGACCGAGGGATGCCTAGATAAATCTGCAACAGACGCCAATAAAATGAACTCCGATTTCCAAAACACGCGGATTCTGCAATTGAGCAGCTTTTCCAAAGTTGCAATGATTCTGCAGACTTGTGGACTTTTTGTAAAAATTTCCATAATTTCATGCCCATTTAGTCATAGAAAAACAGTGCCATTTTAAAGGAGCAATCAAAAGTATTCATTTGCCCATAGGCTCAAGTGAAAACACAAGTTTTTCAATGGATTTTGCATTTTCGGGAATGCATTTGCTCAAAAGTTGATTCCATCAGAGGGAGGAGGAAATGAGAAGCGCTGGAGATCTGCAGAACCCAGGCAATGAAAAATGAAGCTGATGCTGCAGCCTTTTCCACCCCCTAGATCAGGGGTCGGCAACCTGCGACTCCAGAGCCGCACGTGGCTCTTGAATCCCTCTGCTGCAGCTCCATCGTTCAAAACAGGTGCAGGCACAGGCACCGATCTGTGACAGGCATCGATTTACTAAGCTTTTCACGATTTATGGAGCTTTTTCCCCCAGTAGGTCAACCATGGATAAATCGAAGAAAAGTTTCTGAAGAAAACCGAACGTACGTAGGCAGATTCATTTGCTTTCACTGCTGACGAACTTATGGGGTTTGCTGTTTAATACATGCAAACAGCCCTTTAGCACTGACTTTGACCCTGCAGGAAGCTGTTCTCCTATTCAAAATATATGAAAGGAGTTTATAATGCAAGATTAAAAATTACAGTTTTTAGTGACAACAAGAGCTGCAGCTAAATCATAATGAAGATATAGATCTACTTCCTTGTTTTAAGAAGATTCTTATAAAAATTCCAGCAACATTATTACATTGGGAGAGGGATGTTTGTTCAATATTTCACCAGACTGTTATTTATATTTGTTGTATTGCAGAAACTCTACTTACTGTATGAAAGTATCAGTTAGTCCTTTTTTAATTCAGGTTGACAGCTGACTGCACCCTCTAGTACACGTGATAAAAGGATGAGGGCACATAGAAGCAGATGGCATGTTTGGTTTGCTGCAGGTGGATAATTTAAGTTCAGCTTTTTATTTCATAAATACGAGGAGGACTCAAATAGACACTGACTATTTTATTTGAAAGTAACCTTCAACCCCACGTCTTTTTTTCGGCGTTCAAAATGTTTTCGTTGCATGCAGAAATAAAAATTTTTTTTCTCTGTAGCAGTTCATTGATTTCATAAATGCAACACACTCTAGTTTTTTTAAACATAGCATTTCAGATGTCAAAAGGGTTTTGTGGCTCCCGGTGTTTTCTTTTCTGTGGGAAACGGGTCCAAATGGCTCTTTGAGCGTTAAAGGTTGCCGTCCCTCTGGCTTAGATGGAACTCTGGCTCGGAGCATTCCTATACCTGACAGTAATGGTAAGAGTTGCACCACAACACTTCACGATGGGGTGAGGCTGGGAGGGGCTCCCCTGGGCCAGTGAGTGAGTCTTGGCTTGGTCACAAGGCCCAAAGAGCAAGTTTGGGCCCATCATCAAGTTCCACTGTAAGCTACCTCACAGGGCTGTTGTGAACCAGCCCAATCAGCACAGGACAATATAAATGTAGATGTGATGTTCAGCCTCAGAAGATGGAGCATGGACGTTGTTCTTTAAGCCCGTAGGATGACAGAAAACAGGCTTAGACCAGGTGGCCAACCGTGAGGACCAGGAACTTGGGCCCAGCTCTGCAGGGAGGAAGTGGCCACTGAAGGCTTCTCGAGATAGCTCTGCAGACCTGGAAGTCAGGCTGCAGGGTCTCCTCATTTAAAAAGGTTACCTTCTACGCAATTCATGGCAGTCTGTAATAACTGGGATCTTTTTCATGCTTTTGCTGGGGTATGAGAGCAGAGATACACCAAAAGCCACAGAGGGGGAGGCTATCAGGATGAGGACTAGAAACTTGAGGTGGACACACCGGCTGATATGGGGTTTAGGTGAGGATCAAAAGTTCTGTGAGGGGAAGAGAGGAGTCAGGAATTGGGGGAAAGGGGCTTGAAAGGAGAACCAGAGAAGGGAGCAGAACATGGATGGGACTAGAGTAAGAATTTTAGCGCCACAGACAGAGGCCAATGTATTCCTCATCACTCACCCCCTCTTCTCCATGTGAGGTACGACCAGCTTGATGAGCAGGGCCGTGGCCTTGACGTTGATATCCAGGATCTGAAACGAGGAGAGGAAAGCACCTTCAGGGGTGAGCAAGAGCTGGCACCTCTTGGTCGGCAAAATGTGGCCTCAGGGAAGGGGTGGACGAGCAGCACACACGACCCTCACACCCACCCTGCTCATCGCTCACTTTCGGTATTGTGGGTCACCGCAGTGGCACCCCCAGCCCTGCTCAGCTCCGCAACTCGGTGGACAAACAGATGGGCCTGCCGTGGTGCGGCTGCCATGCTTGGCACGAGCAAGGTTCTCTTTCCCACAAGCCTTTGCGCTGTGCGAACTGGACCCTTCACCCATTGGCTGGGCCCACCGAGTGGTACTTCCCCATGGGGCATCCCAGGATACAGCCGGCATTTCCCTCACCCCCCGAGGAAGACCCTAGCATGGTCCAAAGGAGCACCATCTTCAGCAGAGGCCACTAGGAACTCCAGAAACAAGACAAGCGCATTCTCCCACCCATGCTCCCCAGCAACTGTGGTACAGACACATGTGGCATTCGGTACTGGAGGTAGCCACAAGGAGGCATTGCCTCCGATAGCCAGCCCCCTCCAAGGAATTGTCTCACCCGCTTTTCAAGCCATCCAAGTTGGTGCTTGTGGTAGCAAAATCCACGATTCGGCCATCGCCTGCATGAACAAGTCCCCTTTCTACCGTGTTATCCCTGATTCAGCTTCACGTATGAATATTATGGGAGAGGGAACAAGTCTCCTTCTCACAGCACGGAGAAAGTAGCTAAATCTGTAAACCTCAATAATATCCCCCCGTATATGATATTTTCCCACAGAAAAAAAGCATTTGAAGTTTCCTCGTTGGGAAGTGTCCCGCTTCTTTGATAATGTATCTGCGCCTTTCCCAGCTCGACAAGATCCCCTTTTAGGCACGGTGACCAGAACTGTACACAGCACCCCAAACCTCATCACTCCTGCAATTTGTATACAGGGATCAGAATACTGGCATTTCTTTTCCATGCCTGTCCTAATATTTTAACTGTTAATTGCTGCTTTCATTTATTGGGTTTTTATAGTTTCGCCGAGATGTATCTGAATTTTTAAAGTTTACTGGCTGGATGGAGTCACTGAAGCAGTTGGTGTGAGCTTGAGTGGACTCCTGGGGATGGTGGAGGACAGGAGAGCCTGGAGGAATGTTGTCCATGGGGTCGCGATGGGTCGGACTCGACTTCGCGACTAACAACAACAACAACATTTATTTGCCTTGTAAGCCGCCCTGAGGCTTGTTGCAAAGGGGGCGGCATAAAAATGCTAAAAATAAATACATACATACATACACACATACATACATACAGACAGACCAACAGACCAACCCGACTAGAAATTTGGGCCCTTTTCACAGCAGCCACAAAAAGGGCAGATCCAAGCCCCAAATCCCTTTTCTGCTCAGCGGACTGCTCATCTCTCATCCGCATCTGTGTCAAGTTAGGATTATTCCCAACTAACTTGCCAGAGGCTACCTCCTCCCTTCCAAAAATTCAACTCCTAGTTTTCCTTCCTTGGCATCGCACCATTTTTAACTGGCCTGATTCTGTAACTTTGGCTTGCTCTGCTGGTGTGTCCTGTTCATCTCCAGGTACTCAGGTGCTTCCCTTCCATCTAACTGCTGTGAGAGGCACAAGGCAGGATGGGTTCCCCAGTCACGGTAACTCAGCAACTCTACCTTCACGAAGTCATCCTATTCCGATCACACACACAGCCTCCTGCTCTCATCATTGCAGCCTCTGTCTGTCTGTCTGTCTGTCTGGAATTCTTGTATGCACCCCATTCACATAAGCCTTGGGGCGGCTTCCAACAAATAAATATCAATACAAATACATAAAAACTGGAAACATCCTGGCATAATAATTTAAAACCAATAAATAAATCAGCAATTACCGTATTTTTTGCTCTATAAGACTCACTTTTTTCCCCCTCAGAAGTAAGGGGAAATGTCTGTGCGTCTTATAGAGCGAATGTGTGTGTGCAGAAAGTCTGTCAGATGTGCAGCCCATGGGGAAGCGATGGGGAATGTGCCTGTGATGATGTGCCCATTTGACTCAGAATAATTTTTTTGTTTTCCTCCTCTAAAAACTAGGTGCGTCTTATGGTCAGGCGCGTCTTATAGAGCGAAAAATACAGTAATTAAAATAACATTTAAATAAAAAGGCCAGGCGGGCGTCTCTGGGGAGTGCGTTCCACAGATGGGGCGCCACCACAGAGAAGGCCCTCCTCTGGGTACTCGGTCTCCTAATGTCTTTCATGGAGGGATCCCGGAGGAGGGTCTCTGCCGCCGATCTCAGGGGGCAGGAGGGCATATATGGACGCAGGCGCTCCTTTAGATATCCAGGTCCCAAGCCGTTAGGGTGTAAAGTGTGTATCCCGGCCCACCGCCTGCTCACTTTGTCCCAGACATCTTCCGTGGCATCAAGTGTGCTGCCAAAGTAGGGATTCACAGCGGCATTGGATACCAAGACATCGATTCCTCCGTGGCGCTCCAGGGCCTACAGCGAAAGAGGACAGAATAAAAAAATAAACATCGGGAGAATTCTTTTCTGCTTGAAAAGCTGCCTCCACTTGATGTTTCAGTTCCGCAGGATAGAAGGTTTCCCAGCTGCTGCATTTCAACTCTGGTCTGGGAACAATCACAGGCAGGAGATGAACTACGGGTTTGGAAAAATCCCTCTGGATCTGGACTTGCATAGCAGAGAGACTCGCTTGGTCTCCTGCCTGCTGTTTTGAAACCCAAGTTGGGTTTTGCACAGGGCAGTACGCCAGGGGTGAAATGCTCCTAAATTGAGGAGTGACGCTCCCATTTCCCTGTCCTGGGAGCCAGAGGCCTGCTTTATTTATTTATTTGCATATTTCTATGCCGCCCCCTTGCAAACAAGCCTCGGGGCGGCTTTCTGATCCCCTCTGTGCCCTGCCGCCTGCTCCACCACATTGCGAAGGCAGCGCCAGAGTCCTAGAATTCAGGACCTGCCCTGCTGCTGTTCCAAGTGAAATCCCCTCCCCCCCCAAACATGTCCCTCATCCCTGAACAGGAGCAAACAAGATCCAAATGGGACCTGCATTTCCGAAGAGGCTGCCCATCACTGGAAGCAGGGAGTGACGTCCTCTGAAACTGGAACCAAGGAGGATTGTGGGATTGTTGGCCACGAGCAGGTTCACTTGTGAGGGATGGCGGAAGACGCCCCCCCTCCCCCCGTGATCACCCCAAGACTTTTGCAAATTCCTCTATCCATGAACTGCATGAAGTTCCCCTGTTGACCTTCCTCAAGTCTCAGGATCGGGTCTCTTCCATGAAGACTGCAAAGAGCTACCCGGAACCCCTGCCTGTCTCAGAGGATTCTGGGAAGTTTCCTGGAATGCCAACTGTGCATCCATATTGGGGTGAACCTCTGGCAGCCCGAGGGCTGAACCCCCACTTCTGAGGGCTGCATCTGCAGTGGGAGGAGCCAAAGGCAAAGGGGGAGGGGCCAAACTACCTGCCCATTGAAGCGGACTGCTCTCATAGCCAAGGTGTTTTGAGCTACAAACCCACCAAGCATTTGGTGGCTGGGGGGGTGGTGGGGGGTGGGGGGAGGACGTGCAGCCATCTGTGCAACTCCCAAAAAGCTATTTCATGCTGCTGAGCTTTCCCATCACCTTTCCCTTCTCAAGGCTGGACGTCTACTAAACACCCCCAGAACCATGAGATGGGCAGTTCGAACCCACTCGTCAAAGTCCTCGCTCTGCCGCTCCTTAAGTGGCCCAAAAAACCTGTTTCATCTTCCATGATTGCATCTGAGATCCGGGGAGGCAAATGGTTAGAAAGGGTAGGCACCAGGGACTCTGTGCCCGACCTCCCTCGCAGGGTTGTTGCGAAAGGAGAAAATGGAGGGGAGGAAGACCCAGTACGCCACCCTGGGTTCCTTGCAAGAAAAAAGCCGAGATCGAAATGCAAAGGAGAGCCAGTGTGGCGTAGTGGTTAAGAGCGTGGGACTGGGACTCAGAGGATCTGGGTTCGAGTCCCCGCTCGGCCATGGAACCAACTGGGTGACTTTGGGCCAGTCGCAGACTCTCAGCCCAACCTACCTCGCAGGGTTGTTGTTGTGGGGATAAGATGGAGGAGGAAAATGATGTAAGCTCCTTTGAGCCCTTTGTAGGAAAAAGGCAGGATATAAATCCAAAAATAAATAAAGAAAGAAAGAACCCAAAGGACGCGGTCTCTCACCGCGTCAATAAGGCGCTGCCTGTCTTCAGCCTTCCCCACGTGGCAGACCAGCCCCGACACGCTGAGATTCTCCGCTTGGAGCTGGGCCACGGCTCGGTCCACGTTGGCCTGCTTTCGGCTGCTGACAATCACGTGGGCTCCGTCCTGGGCCAGGCGCTTGGCGATGGCGAAGCCAATTCTAGCAAGAAGCCAGGAGAGGATTGTGCAAACGTGTGAGCGGACGGGGAGTCTCCTAGACTGAGACCTCCGAGCGAAATCCCATTTCAATTTCAGAGCTGCTCTTGGCAGCCATGCTTCAGCAGTAGGCGGGGCTGAAGGCAAAGGGGGTGAAGCCACATACCCCCCAAATATTTATTTATTTATTTACTTTTTAGACTATGAGATGGGCCAGTTTTAAATTGTGTGTTGTTTTTAAATTGTATTTTTATATGTTGTTAGCCACCCCGAGGCTTGTTTGCAAGGGGGCGGCATACAAATTTGCTAAATAAATAAACAAACAAACAAACAAACATGGATCCTTTTAGCTCAGGGCAGAGGTGAGGGGGCTGAGATGTGAGATCATTGCAAAATTGCGAAAGAAGTTGCACAGGGAACGGAAGCTGAGAAGACACAAGAGCTTTATCCCAGCTATGTTAGGAAAATTTTCCTTGCTTTGCCCATCAGGTGTCGTTTCTGAGAGCTGAAGTCGCGCTGCTGCGGCGGCCCGCAGCGCAATCCTAGCCTTGTTTACTCAGGAGTAAGTCCTACTCTATCCCGCAGGGCTTACGGCCAACGGAGGGTGCTACCCCAGGCCTCACAAATGCTGGGATTTGCATTCTGCTTAAGCCATTTCCAGTTGTCTGAGACGAAAGGCTTGTGACCCTCGGAAGTGCATGATAAAAACATTAAGCACGCTTATCCTTGAACACGCAAGGGATAAAATACACAAAGAATACGCTAAGGCATTTAATCGGATGCTTCGGAGGGCTTTTGCCATCTGCATCCTCAGCTGCAACTCGCCAGGGCCCCAAAAAGCCAACCCTGGAGCCAAGCAGCAAAGATCAGCTTGAGGCGCTTCTTAACATTTATCCCAAGGGCATCGCAGGAGCTGGGAACTGCCCCCAAACCTGCTTTTCCCACAATGCCGTCGCTCAGCTTCCGTATCCTGTGGCAGCTGCAGGAATGGCAAGAGTGCCCCTGGGAGAGTACAGAGTGCTCTCCCCCCACTGGCGGCCCAACGACCGATTATCTTGGAGAGGCGCTGGCTAAGTTGGCCGCCCTGGCTGAGCCCGGCCAACGGGAGGGAACGGGGGCGGCTCACCCCTCGGTGGAGGCCGTCACCAGGGCCACCTGGTCGGCCAGCGTCCCCCGCGCCTTGGCCCCGGCGCCCCTCATGCTGACGAGGCGGGTCGCCGCCTGCCTGGAGCTCGCGAAGCGCCCGGCCAGCGCTCGCCACATCCTCCGCCGAACTGCGGCCGCGGTGTCCGGGGGCCTGCAAGGCACAGATCAAGCAACACGTCGCTGGCCCCGCTCCCCCCGCCCCGCAGGCCGTGCCCCCCAAAACTTTGCACCGCGAGAATGCCTGGCATTGCATGGCATGGCGCTCGTCCCACCCCCACTCGCCTGCCTCTGCCCCCCCGCCTTGATTTCGTGGCACGACGGGCCCCCTCCCCAAAGTCTCCCCCGCCAGCCCCCCCTCCCCTCCCCCGCAAGAACTTTGCACCGCGAGAATGCCTGGCATTGCATGGCATGGCGCTCGTCCCACCCCCGCTCGCTTGCCTGCTCTGCCTTGATTTCGTGGCACGACGAAACTGACTTGATTTCGTGGCAGTCTCCCCCGCCAGCCCCCCTCCCCCGTTCCGTTCCGTTCCGTCCCCCCCCTCCCCTTCTGCCCCCCCCCAAGAACTTTGCACCGCGAGAGCGCGCTGCGCGGCCTTTCTCCGCCCCGGGCCTCTCCCGCACCGGCGCGCTCGGCCTTTCTCCGCCCCGGGCCTCTCCCGCACCGGCGCGCTCCTTCCGGAGCGCCGCCGCCCCGCCCGGGCGGGAAGCAGGAAGCCAGCGGGGGGGGGGGGCGGGCGCGAGGGGCCGGGGCGCGGGCGCCCCCTCGTGGCGCGCCAGGGTCTCGTCGGGCGGCCCGGCGGCGGCGGCGGCGGCGGCGGCGAGCTCAGCCCATCGACCGCGCCGCCGAAGAGGGTGCCCGACGCGTCCCCGGCGGAGTCCCTGTTCGGCTGTGCGCTTCCCTCTCCCGCGCCCACCCTTTCAGTCGCGTCCTGGGAATACCGACCCGGAGCCGTGAGGAGCCTTTGGAAGGAGCTGCTGGCTGCATCTCTGGATGAGTCCCTGCTCTGGGCTCCTAGTCAGCACATGCAACCCAACCAGTTTAACTGTGTGGTTTATTGTTTATAATTTGTGTATATTTAATTTGGATCGTATTTTGGGCTTGCCGAGATGCACCGGGTGGGGGGTGGATAGGTTTTATATAGATTACTGTATTTTGTATATGTTGTAAGCCGCCCCGAGGCTTTGTTGCGATGGGGCGGCATAGAAATGTTTTAATAAATAAATAAATAAATAAACAAACAAACAAACCAGCGGGAAAATATTGAAAATCAACCCTGGACCTTATTTTTACCCCCACACAAGTAAGTTAAGTCCCCTTTCCTTTCCTTTCCTTTCCTTTCCTTTCCTCTATCCTGTGTGTACTCACTGAATGAGCCCAAATTTTTGTATTGTGAGACAAACATTTCCTCTCTACATTCTCCACTCCAGCCTTCCCTGACCAGGAAAGCCAACTCTGGCTGGGCGTGATGGGGGTTGTAGTCTGACACATCTCAAGGAAACCAGCTGGGGGAAGCTAAAAGGCTTTGCTTTTAAACCTCCATTAGCTTGGCCCTCGCTTGCCCTTGTTCTTAATCAGTATTGCCCCTGACACTCCACTAAGTGTGTTTCTGCATAGGGCTGGAGATTTGGACAGAACCGAGAACATTTAGGGTGCGACTCATGAATGTTTAGGTGGGAAAAAGTGTCACAACTTTTAGCATGCACATGGTCGTGAGAGGAGCCGGCTGGAGCCGGGGGTCAGACTAGATGGCCCGGGAGGCCCCTTCTGACTCGCTGTTTCTCTGTTTCTACGTTTCCTCCTGTCTAAATTTGCATGGTGAATCCGTGAGAGCGGTTAGGGCTTTAGGGCATTGTGTGCTATGTTTTCTCCTTATTTATCTGCCCAGACCCTGCAGCCATCTTCAAGATGCCTTTTCCAGGCACCCCTGCACAATGGAGATGGGGGCCTCTTTGGTGTTGGCACTCAGATGCAGAAGCCCCCCCCCCCCCCGAGGCTCTCCTGGAGCTTATACCGCGGTCTTTTCAGTGCCAGATGGATCCCTTTTTATTTCCCCGACTTTTTAGCCCTGTTCTCGCACCAGGATGTGCGATGTGCACGTTCGGTCGTTCTAACAGGTGTGAACGCTCCGCTAGACCCTCCCGGGGCGCTTGGGGGAAGAAACGGTGGATGCCACGCACGGAGCAGAAAACGACGGTGGAAACAACACACATTCCCGTGCTCCGGCCACAAAACCGTGGCGTTTCCCTCCGCTTTGTGCTCCCTTTCATTTGTTGAAGGAGCTCCATTTTTCCATTGCTGCCGACTTCACAACAACCTTTTTATTTAAACAATATTTTAACATCATTTAATATTATCTATAGGTTTTAGCCTGAATGAATCGGGGTTTTTAATTTGTATAATTTGTATATTTGTATTTTTGTATTTGTATTTGGCACTATGTTGTTTGTTTATGTTTGTTTATGTAAGCCGTCCAGAGGTGTTAAGCGATGGGACGGCATATAAAAACTCCAAATCAAGCAATCAATCAATAAACCTTAGGAGGCAGGCTCACTAGAGGGGATGTGTGACTGGCCCCCACACCTGAGGCTGAGCGGAGGTTTGTGTTCAGCTCGAAGAGGAAGCCCCCTGACTCTTGGGACCAACGTCAAATAAGAACCGTTTCGTTGCCCAATTTCTGACTTATGGGCCTCTCCCAGAAACATGTATTTGGCTACTGCTAGATAAGCTTTTGGTCTTAGCACTGCGGCTTTTCCTTGTCTCCTGAGCCTTGAATGTAGTGATTATCAGTCTTGATGATCCATACAGTGGGTGCTGGGTGCTGTAGTCCTCCACCTCAGCAAAGGACCAGGTTGGAGAGAGCCGGGGTCCCTTGTCGTTAAACCACCTCAAAGAGCCCAAAAATGTGCAAATTGACGGGGTGAAGAGGTATAGAAATCTTGCAGGCCTGCGTGGTTGTGTAATCTGTGAGTTGGCCCAATAAAAGGGTATTATACTCCTTGGAGTTTGAGATTTTTCTAAAAGCCAAGACTACCGTATTTTTCGCTCTATAAGACGCGCCTGACCATAAGACGCACCTAGTTTTTAGAGGAGGAAAACTAGAAAAAAAATATTCTGAGTCAAACGGGCACATCATCACAGGCACATTCCCCATCACGTCCCCACGGGCTGCACATCTGACAGACTTTCTGCACACACACATTCGCTCTATAAGACGCACAGACATTTCCCCTTACTTTTGAGGGGGGAAAAAGTGAGTCTTATAGAGCAAAAAATACTGTATGTCTTACCTTGTGTTTTTTAATCTTCTACAAGACCAAGATTTTAAAAGAAGCATCCACTAGAGGTCACCTCAACACCCAATCGATCTGTCTTCCCCCTTTCTTTTGGCCGATTTCTACCTTTATGAAATGGGATCCTCCCCAGTCACCTTTCCCAAAATCGGAGGGCCGCTCTGAAGATAGAAGAATATTAACATGCGTGCACAGGCAGAACTGAACAAGTTTAATTCTGATTTTATTTTTTCCCCCCAGTGTGGCTATCCAAATATATAAGGCGACCTTCCCCAATCTGGTGCCCTCCAGATGGGTGGGACTACAACTCCCATCACCCCCAATAGCATGAGCCGGAAGAAACACTCCTGTTGCACCAGTGATCCTGGAAAAGCATCATAAGAAAAAAAAGGGGGGGATTGTGAGTTAATGCAGAAATTTGACAGGCTGGAGGGTTTTTTCTTTTTTAATGCAGGATGCAAGTCCCAGAGACACACAAAACTCTTTGTCAGGCAGCTGCTCCCAGTGAAAAATCGCATCTACAGCTTTCAATGTTCTGTATATTCTTCTTTGGACCTTTTAATAATTTTAATAATTCCTTTTAATAAGATTTTTAATAATTTTCTTTACCTGGTGCCTTCCACATGTGTCGGACCACAGCACAGCAACTTGTCGAGCACCACTTATGCCACAAGAGGAAATGGCTGGGTGGGGAATTGTGGTGGCAGAACGGAAGAGACGCAACATGACGAGGTGGGTGCTTGCAAAGGTACCTCGAAGAGGAAGGGTGGCAGGAAGCAAAAATATCTTGCCGCCAATATCTGCTCTGCTCCGTCTCCCGAGACCACACCTGCCTGGCCACAGCCCTTCCTATGCTGAGGTTGCATTTTGGTAACAGCACTGACCTCGGAGCATGTGCAGAACGCCCTCCTCTCGTCAGACAGGGAGTGGCCGCACCTGTGGATGTGAGTGCGGACAGGAATGAGGCTTAGTGGGGATGTGTGTCCTCTTGGACGGAGGACTGTCCCGTGTTCCAGTTGCTGCCCAGTCCAATCCCAGTTTAAAGACGTGGAGTTGCAAAGGGGGAGATTGACTGGACAGTGGACCGAAGGCATCAAGGTCTACAGATTAGCACATGCAGAGAACCACAGTCCTCGTTTTGGGGTGCTGGATTGTCACCTAAGTGGCCACCCTGCCCCCCACCTCCCCGCCAGACAAGGCTCATAAGAACATGGGTAGGTCCCTGCTAGATCAGACTGAACACCCATCCAGTCCAGCGCTGCGTTCACACAATGCCTAACCAGCTACCCAAGAGAAACCCACAAGCAGGACCAGAGGTACACGGCCTCCTCTTGCCCAAGCAACCAGTGAACACAGACGGGCTGAAGTAGCTTGTCACCATGAGGACTAGTAGCATGGATAGGCTGCTCCTCCACGAATGTGTCGAACCCCCTTTTAAAGCCAACCAAATGGGAGGCAAATTCTTGCCTGATGGGCAGGGAGCCAATGAGCAAGCAGCCAGCTCCTCCTCATCATCATTCTGGTCCACAGTGAGAGGCAAGTAGACCAGGAAGTTTCAGTGGGGAAGAGGAAGGGCGAGTCCAAGGTGCTCTCTGTGGGCCTGCTGGGTTATGGGTCCCCAGCAGGCGCCCAGCCAGGCCTAGCTTTCACACTGGTCCTGGCTGCCCCATATCTCTTTTCAGCCCCCCGGAAAACACAATTCGCGCTTGCGGCTGGGTTTTTCCTGTTCCCCTGCTGATGTTTTGGCAAGACCCTCGCCTGTGGCAGCTAGCTTTGCCCTTCTTTTCCTCAGGGCTGTGGGGCAAGAAGAGGCACCCCCCTGTTTCAAGGAATGGAGACTCAAGGGGGCTGCAGATGGAGACTAAAGTTGGGACTTTAGTGGCTGGGATAAAGGTGTTTGTGTTTTTTCTGTGTGTGTGTGTGTGTGTGTGCGTGTGCACACACGTGATGCTCACATATGCACTTAAAGGCTTTGCCTTCCAAAATGCCTCAGAAAAATATGAATATAGAAATAGCAATTAAACCCAAATGCAAGACACGCAGGAGCAGCAAACAAGCTTTTCGGCAGCCAGTTCAGACTGGAATAAAATATGTGTTCAAATTTGGGTTATTCAAGCCAGTACTGATGAGGCCGCCGGTATCCCCCTGGCGAGGGGTTCAAAAGGCTGAGGCGCCATCCCTGAGAAAGTCCTACCCCAAGAGTGTGTGACGTGCTGCCAAATTGTCCCCGACTTGTGGGGACGCATGAATGAAAGTCCAAACTGCCTGTCATGACAACTCCGCTCAGCAACTCCAAGTTTGAGGCTGCCTGGATGGAGTCTCCTTGGACTTCCATTTTGTCTCCTGACTTCGGCTTTCCCTGTCAGGAAGGTTTTCTCCACGTAGCCTTGCCTTCTCATGTCGATTGCCTGGCGACAGCTGGACTTCTGTAATGCGCTCTACGTGGGGCTGCCCCTGAAGACAGTCTGGATACTTCAGATGGTGCAAAACAGAGCAGCCAGGTTGCTGACGGGGACTGGGCATTATTCTCATATAACCCCAGTCCTCTACCAGCTTCACTGGCTCCCCATCGAAGTCCGGGCTCAATTCAAGGTGCTGGTTATCACCTACAAAGCCCTTAACGGCTTGGGACCCGGATACTTGAAGGAACGCCTGCTTCCATATTTGCCCTTCCGCCCCCTAAGATCGGCGGCAGAGACCCTTCTCCAGGATCCCTCCGTGAAAGATATTAGGAGGGTGAGTATCCGGAGGAGGGCCTTCTCTGTGGTGGTGCCCCATCTATGGAATGCGCTCCCCAAATAGATCCGCCTGGTGCCATCGTTATTTGTTTTTCAGTGCCAGGCTAAGACCTTTTCATTCAAACAATATTTTAATAACATTTAACATTAACTATAGGTTTTAATTTGCAGCTGGAATGAATCGGGTTTTTAGTTTGTATAATCTGTATTTTTTGTATTATATTTGTTTATTTGTGTAAGCCGTCCCGAGGTGTTAAGCGATGGGATGGCATACAAAAAACTCTAAATAAATAAAATAAAAAGAAATAGATGTGCTCAAAGCAGGACTGCTTCAGCTCGCTTCTAGGGAAAGCACTGGCTTGATTTGATCCTGGATCCCCTTGTGTGTCTTTCTGTCTGTCTAGGGTATGTCCTTCTGTCTCCCCCAGCACCAGGTTTCTATCAGCTCTTGGGGGTGGGCCAGGAATTAGGGTTTTGGATGCTGATCCACATGCTTAGATTTGGGTTCTTCAAGCCACATGGTTCCAAAACAATTCAGGGCTTTCCGACCCAAATCTAGCACTCTGAATCGAGTTTGGAAAGCAACCGGTAGAGAATGCGACAGAATCTCATCCCCGAAATGTCCGTGCTGCTTCCTTCAGAACTGCACGTCCCTCGTATATAAATTGTTCAAGGCCGTCCTTGGCCACCCTGAATCCACAGAATGTTAAACAGTTGCTCCGTTTTCAGACAGCTTTGCAAAGAAACCCACACAGGCCTGCTAGCCAGCAAAAGATGCTTGCGAGCCCACGTTGGGCTGGCGTGAGAAACGGCCAGAGCCCAATTCTCCCTCCAGTGTCTGTGCTGCATGTGATGGATGAAGCGGCTTCCCTCTTCTGTGCTGCCCTGGGTTCTAGGGATGGGGGGCTCAGCCCCTCCTCCACCAGCCCCCTTGTCCATAGGGGGGTGCTTAGCCCTGAGGGTGCTTGTGGACACAGCCGTCCCCAACTGAGCGCCCTCCCAAAGTCATGGCTTGCAACTCCTTGCAACCCTGCGCACACCATGTGGAGGGCTGCAAGATCCCCCCCCCAACCTACCCCATAGCCAGACTTCTCTGGGCAGATTACAGCCAAATATAGGACTTTCCCCCCACCCCCAATCTAAAATTTTTATTTATTTCTTTAGAATTTTTGTATGCCATCCCATCGCTTATAGCCTCCGGACGGCTCACATAAAATTAACAAACATAATACATAGTAAAATAATACAATTAAAAACCCAGAATCACCCTGGCTGCAAAATTGAAACCTATAGATATTATTAAGAGTTGTTAAAATACTATTTAAATCAAAAGGTCTTAGCCTGGCACCGAAAAACAAATAACGACGGCGCGAGGAATAAAATGCACAGGATTTGACCGTAGGCAGTTTACCGTCCTGCATATTGAAATTTTATCTTGCGTTTTATTGTGAGAGTCTTGGGTGCATTTTGTGTTAATTGTTTTGTGGGGCGGAGGTGCTGTGCTAAACAGGTGGGTTGGTGGAATTGGGAAAAACTGGGCACCTCATCTTATTGGAGCACAAGTGCGTTCTTCTAGCAGCAAGGATATGAGACAGTTCCTTTTCTAGGTATCCTTGGACTACAGCTCCCATCATCCTGATAGGCTGGCCAGAGCTGGTAGGAGGACACCAATATATGTGGGGCAGCTGGTTCCTTCACTCTTGCAGCTATTGTTTTTTATTTAATTTTTTAGGACACAATCCTAAATAGGTTGAGTCTGGGAAAAAAGTCCACGTAGGAAGTTGTAGGGCTCCCCTTGCCTCCCAAGTCCTACCAATAATGGGAGTTCTCTGGGCTGATTACAGCCAGGTGAAAAGGGGGGGAAAACCCCCCGCACATGCCATTTCAGTCCAAATCCATCCCTGGATTCAGCCCCGCTAGCGCGGAAGCATCCAAAGCAAAAATCTGCAGGGTCTCTGCCCCGCGGAGCTTACAAACACCCAGAATTCTGACACTGGCCGCTTGCGGCAACGGGAGGGCCATGCGAGAATAAGTAAATACATAAACGTCTGCAGCTTCTTTCTGCTGAAGAGGCGGACAGGCGCACCGGTCCTGACCTCCCGCCCCCCCCCCCCCGCCGCAAAACCAGCCGCGCTTCTGCCTGGGGAGGCAGCGCGCTTCAGGCGCTCTTTCTGGATCGCTGCAACGAGGCAACCGCAAACCAGGGAAGCCCTTTCGAGCTTGCGCGTCGCGGAAGAGGCCGCTCGGCGGGGGTGGGGGGGATGGGGAGGGAGGGACCCAGGCGTCCGGGGAGCGGGAGGGTGGGGCGGAAGGCCGTCTCGAGCCCGCCCAGCGGGTCCCCCGGCGGGGGAGAGAAGGAAGGGAAGGGCGGGCCGGGGGGGGGGGGAGGACGAGTCTGCGCAGCCTCGGTTGGTGCCACCGCCGCCCCAGTCGGGCATGTGCCGGCTTCTGCCGCAGCTGCGATGGCCCAGGCCGGAGGAGAGGTCGCCCGGGAGCTGCAAGGTAGCCACCTGCCGGCGCGGGGGGACGGGGACGGGGACGGGGCGCGGTCGGCTCGGGGCCCCGGGAGGAGGACCGCTCGGCCCGCCCAGCAGCCCCGCACCCTTCCCGCGGCACCCGAGACGCATCCCTGCCTGCCTCTCCATCCCTCGCTCCCCAGCAACGTGAGAGCCCCCCCCCGCGCGGGCCCGCCGAGCAGCCCCCCCCTGCGGGGACACGCGCGACCCCCTCCAGCCCTTTGCGGCCCCGGATGGCTGAGAGCCCCCACCCTGCTGAAAATATCCCCTCTCCTAGACCCCCGTCCCTGCGAGGGACCCCCCCCCCCATAGTCCAAGCAGGACTGTGCCATCCCACAGGTAGACCTCTTCCCTGTGACACCCCCTCTCGGAGCCCACCCTGGAAGATTTCGCTTTTCCCCCCCCCCCCCCCCCGGCTATTCCCTGACTTCTTTTAACCTCGGGAAACGCTTCGGGCTTGCGCTTCATTCCACTCCAACCTGGTCCCCACAAGTGGCGGAGCTTCTCCCCCAAAGCCTCGTTTCTCCCCCACCCCGCCCCACAAATCCCAGAGTAATTGGTGGTCCCTGCTCCGGATTGCTCGCACGAGGCCCCCGTCTCGCCTGCCTCCGCGATCACCTGCCCCCTTTCCCTGCCCCTCACATGGGGAAAGACGCCCTCCCGCTTTCCCTACACGTGCCCCATTGCAGGCTCCCAGGCACGGTCTCGGTCCCTCCCTCCGACCTCAGCTGCTCCTGGGGAGTGGTCTCCCGTCCCTCGCCCCCCCCCCCGGATTTCTCTGCTCTACCTGCATCCCCCCCGCAATTCCTAGGTTCGGTCCATCCCTTGTCTCCACCACTTCCTGAGCCAGGAGACCCCCCCACCGGCCCCCTCCCATGGTGAGGGTCTCTCTGCCTCTCATCCATCAGTTGCCCAAACCCCTTCCGTGTTTCCCACCGAGCCATAAACTCCTTCGTGCCCCCAGCTTTGCCGTGGGGTGGGTGTACCTATGGGGCACAACTCCCCCCCCAACAGCAGGGGGGCACGCCACTGCAGCCCCAGCTCCGGGGGCCTCACGCTCAGCTCCTCGTCACCCGAGACTTGGACATCCTCTGCCTCGTCTCGCCGTCCTCAGCCCAAAATGCCACCCTAATCCCAACCCCTTCCAGCCCGCTTCTGCTCCCCACACTTCCTCCCCCCTCGCCGCTCCACAAACACCGGATCCCCCGTGTGCACGAGCGTCTCTGCCCCCCTTCACACGCACGCCCACCCCGCGACCTGCGTTATAGGGAAAGGGGTCCCCCGCTTCTGTCCTCCATCGCTGTCCAAGGTGCTTCAGGCCCCCTTCCTGCCCACCGAGCCTCGCTCGCTTCACGGCCTTCCGCAGAGAGTGGGGGTCTCCAGGGGGGAGGCGAGAGGCCTTTGTGAAGGGAGGCGAAGCCGCCAGAACGCCTGGGTCCTTTCTTGCAGGGGGGGAGGGGAGGCGTTAGCGGGGTCTAGCAGAGGTTTGCAAACTGCAGCTCGGGAATGGAAGCTGGCTTGCCTTTCCGCTCCCAACCCCACCTTGTGCCTGCTGGTGGATGCGCTGTCTCCTGGGGCTGTGGATGGTGTGTGTGTGTGTGTGTGAGAGAGAGAGAGGGAGGGAGGGAGAGAGCCAGCGCAGGAGAGAGAGAGCTGTGGATGCTGGCGCGTCTCTCCCCACACTTTCCGACCTGCTGTCCCCACAGGGGAAGTCCAGGCCCCTCTTTTCTCTCCCATCGCCAGGGCTGACAGGACGGAATCCGCGTGGAGAAAGCAAAGGCAGAGAGACAGAGCTGGGATTGTGTGTGTGTGTGTGTAGGTGTCTTGTAATATCCTGTTGCAGAGAAAAACGGACACATGCGTAGAGCAGCGAGAGGCAAAAAGGGACACCCATTCGCGCCATTCCTCCTCGAGGGACTACAACTCCCATTACCCCTGGCCAGCAGGTGGGGGAAGGCGGGTGCCCAGGACGGGTATTGGAGGGTTTGTTTGGACATTCGACAACAGGCATCCCGACCACGTATGAAAAGCCGGGGTTACATCTGACACACCCGACATGGAAGATATTACTCCTTTTCCTCTGTCTTCCTTCCTTATTTTGATCTGTCCACCTGTCTGCATGTCGGGCTTTAGCTCTCTCTCCCGGAGAAGGTCCTCCCTTTTTCCAAGGCTTTTTCGCCCGGCTCATTCCATGTCTGCCAGGGAACAACCCTGGAGAGGTCACGTCCCGGATCTTATCCAAAGGCTGGATGCAGACGCAAAGTGAGGGATGTGGGGAAAAGCCACGATCGATCCAGAAAGGCTTGTGGCAAGGGGCGGCCTATAAATTTCCAAATAAATAAATAAAATAAAAAAGGTTAAGGATATGTGAATCCAACCTGTGGATTCTGCATCCTCCAATTCATGAATTCTACAGACCCGAAGATCCAGTTTTCATTTTGCAGAGAATTAATGAATGCGAACTGGGCCATTTTGTGCCGAGTGCGCATTAGCGCTCATGCGAATTAGCACGCGTAGAATAAAATTCTGATTTTTAAAAAGCCGATCCTCTCCATGAGCGGATGGCGGATCAAAGGCAGACGGCAGGTTTTTAACAGAATCTCGCTGTGGAGCCACCCCAAAGGGATCAGAGGGCCATGAAATCTGTGCACGCACACGCATGTGCGCGCACACAAACACACACACGCACAACAGCACCATCCCACATCATCTTTGCCCCCATCACTGGCCTACAATTCACTTCCGCCCGCCCTGTTCTCAGCTGAGCCCGAGGAACGAGCCTTCCTTGCCTAGCGCTGCGACTGTTTGCCAATATTTAGAACAAACACCTCTTCTTGTACCCAGACTGGCGTGTCCCCTTGGTGCATACAAAGACGCTCAAGCTTATAAATTTGCAATAGCTTCTCTGACTGGCTTCGTGTGCGAAGAGCCAAGCGTGCGAATGTTCCAGACGACAGCACGGCTGGCCGCAAGCACAAGCAGCATCTCTAGCCACGCTCAGACACATACGCTCGCAAAAAGGCCCACACGCACACGCACACAAGGGCAGCCACACTGCAGGTCAGCGACAAAAGCGCCATTGTCCTGCCTTGTTTGTTTGTAGGGTAGGAACAGAAGAGCCGCGTTTGAACAGGCGGATCAAAGGCCCTGTCTGGCCCAGCGGTCCTTTTGCACAGTGCCCGGCCAGCTGCTCATGGGAAGCCCACGTGTGTAGCAGCCGCACTCTCCCACCCATGCTCCCCGGCAGCTGGCACACGGAGTGGAGCCCCGGAGGCAGTACAGGACTGTCGGGTCAAGTAGCCACCGTCAGTCCTGGTGAATTAGCTCCCTCACCAAGCCACCCACGTTGGTGGCTGTCCCTGCGGCCGCGGGTGATGGCATTCCGGGGTGCGCGCGCCCCATGCAGAATGATGAGAGATGCCCACTTTCCCCGCAGCAGACGTAATTCTATGCTGCATTATCCTAACCCTTCCCCTCCTTGAGCTAAGAAGCCCCCGACCTTTAGGGTTTCCTCATCTGGGGGTTGCTCCCACCCCTTGATCATTTTTCTTGCCTGGAGTCGCCTCTCCTCAGACTCTAAAATATCTAAGGATTTTGAGATCTCAGCCATGTAGCAAGGGAAAGGGCTGTCTGTACATGCTCAGAGGCACCCTCTCCTTACAGCTGCTCAGAGTGTGGCAGGTTGTGTCAAGCCAACCACATGCTTCTGTGTGCCGGTACATTCATAAAGCAGAAGGGATGCCTATAGCAACGTGCCACACTTCACACGCCGCACACGTACGGAAGGTGCAAAGAAGCTGTCACACTTCTTCTTTTCTGTCTCCGTCTCTCCTCCTCACACGCATGTCGCTAAATAGTAAATAAAAATTAAAAAAAAATAAGAGCCTCTCTTAAGAATGAGGTCAGGAGCCCCATTGGGATGGCGTTCCACCCCCTTCACCGTGCCATTTCTGCCTTCCAGTGCAGAAGTGGTGTGATCTTCAAGTGGTATAGTCCTTTTTCCCATCTCTGGACTCTACCATTCTGTTCCAGTGTGTGCGAAAAGCTGGTCTCCAAGGTAGCTGCAAAAGGGTTGCGTGAGTTTAAATTGAAGCAACGGAGAACTGAAGAGCTGAGGGCATTAAGAGACTTGAGGATGATGGGAGTTGTGGTCTGATACTTCTGCCGAGTACCAGGATGAGGAAAGATTCAGGACAACGTTACGTTCTTAAGTGTGGATTTTACCCTAGGGACTACTTACCCCTCCGCATGCTCATATTTCATGTATATCCCACTAATAAAAGAAAACAAAAGGAGGGAAATTATCTGACTTTGTCCAGTATTAATCCTAATTAAAACTAAAATAGACCCATTGAGATAAATAGAACTTAGTACTGAAACCAAATAGGATCTTGTGTGGTGAGGAAAGAAAGCAAGGAAGGGGAAAGATCGATAGGATTACATAGCATTTATACCTTGCCTCTTTTCCTCTTGCCCAAGGCCGCTTACA
The DNA here is from genome assembly GCA_023646645.1 of Varanus salvator macromaculatus. Lineage (NCBI taxonomy): Eukaryota > Metazoa > Chordata > Lepidosauria > Squamata > Varanidae > Varanus > Varanus salvator. Next base: position 2,555,157 of record JAIXND010000753.1, on the reverse strand, counting down.
AATGTCTCCTCCACTCCATCTTATCCTTACAGCCATAACCCTGCGAGGTAGGCTAGGCTTAGAGTGCCGGGCCCAAAGTGATCCAATGAGCTTCATGGCTGAGTGGGGACCCGAACCCCGATCTCTTGGGTCCCTAGCCTAGTGCTCTAACCACCACCCACACGGGTTGCTTATTAGCAGATGGAGAAAAAGTAAGATAGGATGCAGTTGGCAAAAGGAGTGTGTAGGCTCCAGGATATCACAGAACTCTTCACTGAACAGGAGCTCTGTGACACCTGTAAGCTGGCGCTAGTCAACACTCACCTGACCTTTGGAGGGCGAACACGTAATGCCAAAAGGACCCTTGCGAATTCAGACCAGTACTGGATGTCACCCAAGCTCTACGATTATGGAGGAGGGAGAAAAACTGACAGCTTTCTTCACATGATGAATACTTTTACCCCTCTAGTGTGCGTCCTCTGGTTTTGCTTTTTTCTTCTTTAAAGCCCCAAATAGCATAGCTTTCCGCACCAGGGTTGACCATGGACGCCTTTGATCATTCTGGTTGCTCATTTCTGCACCTTCTGCAGCTGCATAAGATCTTCTCTGAGATACAGTGACCAAAAATACACACAGCACTCCAACAGTGGCCTCAACATGGATCTGTATGACGTTGCACATGGGGTCAACATCTTCATTGCACTGTCCCCTATAACCTCACCTCCAGCTTACAACCCCAGCCATAAAAGTGTAAAGTTAAGATTTTTGCTTTATTGAAGAGCAAAGAAGCACATTAGCTGTTTTATTGTCCATTCAACCAGTTGGGAGAGATCCCTTTGGATGCGTTTTTGTCTTTACCACCCTCGATAATATGGTGTCATCTGAAGGCCACTTGCTAGTGCAAAATGTATTTATTTATTTATATTTAAATTGTTTAAATGCTGCCCTTTAGCATGTTGTTCTCCGGGTCATTTATAAATAAGTGAGAAAGCACAAGTCCCAAAACATGCCGTTGGGGCACCTCAGTATTTATTTTTTTCCATTTGCACGAAGGAAGCATTTATTCCTGCCCTTGATCTCCTCTTCCTTAGCCCGTTAGCAATCCAGTAGAGAAACTGGCCTTTTATCCCAGAACTGCTTATCAGGAACTCTGGATGAGGGGCTTTGTCAAAAGTTTCAAGAAACTCCAAATATATAACATCTACCTGATCACGCCTATCCACATGTTCGTTGACACGTCTGAACTTCAAAATGGTACTGAGGCCGGACTTCCCACGGCAGAAGCCTTGCTGACTCTCCTTCGCCAACACTTGTTCTTCAGTTTGCTTGAAACGTAACACTTTCCAGAAGAGGTACTAATGACTTGTAATTCTGTAGCTCCATTTTAAAGATGGGAGTTAGACTGGCTAGTTTCCAATCTTTCCGGTATTGACATTCTGGAGCCATTACGTGCTTTTGTTAGAAATGCCACCTGGGCCCAGTGATTGGTTATTTTTTAAAGGCTTAGAATTTCACTTCTTCTTCCCTTTATTTCAGTTCCTCAGATTCTTTCTCTGAAAAGATGGGTTTGGATGGAGTCACCGACACCATCTCCAGTGAAGACAGATACACATTTCTTCAACTGCTTGGCAATTTCCCTTCCTTTAGCGTAGCTTTGACTCCACTGTCCTCTCACTTCTGACACATTAGATAAATGTTTATTGTTTGTTGAAGGAAACGATACCATAGCATTGTCTGACAGGCAGTAAGATTCTTTAGATTCCCAGCTTTCGGAGCTGGGAATCGGAGTCCCATCCCTGGCAGGAGTTCCATCCCAACCAGAGGTTCACTGGTTGTCTTCCGAGACTGGGAAAGAAAACTCGGAGAGGAGTATAAAGGATATTCCAGGTGAGGCAGGGAGGAGAGGAGGCTGGATTGGCTACTCCAACTTCCTTTCCTTCTCTAAAACGTCATGGCTACATGGCTAAACATGGCCGTGTAGCAAAAATGCAGAATTAGCTGAATGAGAAAGCCCGGATCGCACCCACTGTTCCTCCTGCTCCGCCTTGGATGAGTGCGACCCTGGGAATTCTGGAACTTATGTTCTTCTTCATAGGATTGTGCCAGTAATTAGCAATGGACTCTTCTAATTTTGCTAGCTTGTTCTTCAAGTGGTGTCTGGTTTTGCAGACGGTGGAAGGGCGAAGGCTGCTGGAGGGGAATTGCATATTGGAAGGGAAGAGGAGAGGGGGATGCGTGTGTCCCCCCTCCACCGTGGCGCGGAAGGCTGTGCGAAGCGCTTTATCGCCGAACCCAAACCAGTGTAATTATAATAAAAGGAGACAAGGGCTCTCACTTCCCAATACCGAGACCTACAAAACGCCTTGGCACTCACGCCCACGCTCCTCGGTGCGGCGATACAAACGAATAATTTATAAAGATACCATCAGGCATCCCGAACACGGCCCTCTACTGAGACCGGCTGTATAAGTATTCAGAAATTGCAGATGAACAAACCGGATGACTAGAAATCAATCTCTTATTTGCTTTCATCTCTGTCTCACTCGCAGGCACGCTCAGGCAGCTTTAGCGTGGCTTTCAAGCAAAGCACACAACGGCTTTCGGCACCCGTTTAAATCCCCTAATCCGGCTCATGACGAATTCGCAAAGGTGACCCCACCAAAACGGCAGTAAAGGGAGTAGGCCAGGTCTTTCTTTCTTAAATGAGGCGCCGAGGCAACTTGCAGGTTTTCTGGACGGGGCAGGGTGGCCCTGTTGCTTCTAGTCCTGTGATGTGCGCTGGCAAAACTTCCTTTCTATTTGAGGTTTGGTTGCCTAACAGCTATTTTGTGTGTGTGTGTGTGTGTGTGTGTGTGTGTGTGTGGGGAGGTGTTTTTAGACACTGCCGAGCAGACAGGAAAAGCCTAAAAACGGACTTTTTCCCCTTTCTCCTGAGCACAATTGATCATGAGAGAAATGAGGTCAGAGAGCTGAGCTAAAAAGCTCAGGCAGCGCCACGGGGCCCCCTGAGAAAAGCCTCTAGGGTGCTACTCCTCCTCTTCCTCCTCTTCCTCCTCTTCCTCCTGCTGACCTGTCTGGCCTGCTTGGTCCACCTGCCTCTTGCCTGGGTCCAGGCGACGGTGGAGCTGAAAAGGAGGGATGGGGGACTCAAAGCTGGCGTCTGTGCCCCATCCGTGAAGGCGGCAGAGCCGGCGCAATCCCACGGGGGCAGCATGTTGAGTGGGTGCACCCACTGGGGAAGCGGCCCTGTCAAGGGTGCTGTGCCCCAGGCCCCCCCCGCATCCCTGGGGCCAGCAGCCGGCAGCACCCCGTCCTAGCTCTGGTCCCAAGGTTTGGGATCGCTGTAGCAGGACTGTGCATTTGCAGGACGTTGACCATGGGATGTAGAAACGGAGAGCGCTCTCAGGCGACCTCGGCTCTTTTTGGGTACGCTGCAGAGTGGATGTGGAATATTATAAAGATGGTACTTTCCTCCATGTGGGTTTGGGGCCTCCTGAAATGCCCCCTGGGCAGGGCATAGGGTGGCTTCCCCTGTCTTCTCCTCACAATCGCTCTGTTAGTAGCTTGGCCAAGAAAGACGCGTTTTGGGGCAAATCCTCTCATTTGAGTGGAACTGGACTGCGAGGGAGCGTGGGCGCAACTTGGGGAAAATGGCAGCCCGGCACACAGCCATGGGGCGTTTTGTTCGGCACCACTGGGAAAGGGATCCCAAATCAAACCGCCTAAATCCTAGTCGTTTTAGACGTTGTGCGCAGTTCTGGGCGCTGCAGCTCAGAAAGGATATTAGAGGGCAGGGGAAAGAGCAGCACTTGGGGACCCAAATGATCAAGGGGCCGAGCAGTCCCTTTTGGGGGCTCCGTGGCTTAGATCAAAGGGCAAGCAAAGGGGGCGCAGTGTCAGAAGGATGCATGGTGCGGAGAAAGCAGTGAAGCTAGTCAGGGTCCTCCCATGACACTGAATGGTGGGAAATTCAGGACAGGGCGGCGTGATTCTGTGGGACACGCTGCCACGTCACACGACGGTGGGCCCCAAGCGGGATATTTTTTAAAAGGATGAGACAAATGCAGGGAAGATAACGGTGTGATGCTGCCCGGGGCATTCTGGGAATTGCAGGAATTTTCCCCCAAGGCTATCCATGGCTGCTCATCGTTCATCTCACGCTATGATAGCTATATTCTACCATTCAGTACTAGGTGCTGGGGAACATGGGTGGGAGGGTGCCGTCGCACTCCGCTCTTGCTGGTGGGCTCTCATCGAAAGAGGCGACAAATCGCACGGATTTGCTAGGCAGCTGCGATGAATGGGTGGCTTTGTGCAGCTTCCCCAAGACTACCTTTTCCATCCCTGCTTTCATTCTGACTTTCTTGCCTGGCTGGGGTTGCATTTGATTATGCAACCCCATCTGCAGTGACCTTCCCCTTCTCGTTGGCTGAAAGAGGTTCTCATAGCAGCTTACAAAGATCAAAACTGCGCCTGCTCTTAGGTGAAAGGCACCAAAGGAAAAGCGACTGGGCTGGAGGAGGAAAAAACACAGAGAAGTGTTCTTGGTTTCAAAATTCATGTGGGAGAACTTGGGGAGATAATCTCTGCCTCTTGCCCCTAATGTTCTCCTGGGGAGGCGAGGAGTGCGGCCTGCCAGAAACTCTTTATTTATGTTTAAAACACAGTCCCCTGCCAAAGAGATACGACCTGTTTCAGGAAAAGGTTCCTAGAGCAGCTTGCAGGCAATCATGAAAAAGCAAGGCAGTCCCTGTGGATCACGATGCAAAAAAGTCACAGCACAGAAGGAAATAGGGATGGTGAGGGAAAAGGAAAAGGGCAAGTGGATTTGTTTTTTAAAACAAGGTGGCTGCAAGGCCCTGGTTTCATCTGAGCTGTTGGGTGACTCGTGGGAGGAAGGAAGGACGCATGGTGTGGGAGATTCTTCACGTGAAAGGTTGCATGGACCATATCAAGTAGTTGAATGTCATTCCAGGTGAATGGATGCTGGGTGCAGACATGTGGTCTTGGGCTAAAAAGAACGGATTGGAACTGATTCAAGGCTGGTCTTTATCATGGTCTAACCTTGGAATGTGTCCGGTTTAGCACAGCTGGGGCCATTCAAGCGCAGTTTGGACTGTGTGCACTTCATGCACAATCGTAGGCAGGTATGGACAGAAGAGAGTCATACAAGTCATACATACGACGTGTGAGAAGAAGCGCTCTCTCTCTCTCTCTCTCTCTCTCTCTCTCTCTAGCTCTCTCTCTCTCTCTCGCAGTTTTATACTCTCTCCTGAAGTCAGCTTAGTCGCCTGAAGCTCAGGTGGCCCGAGTGGCACAGAATTCCTTCTACCACCTTTGGGGGGTAGCCCAGCTCTCTGGAACCTTCCTCTACACCTTGATCAAGATCCAGAGCCTTCCTCGGAGTGCCACCTCTGAGGGAGGCTTGGTGGATGGCAGCAAGGAGCGGGGCCTTCTCAGTGCAGGCCCCCCGATTGTGGAATGAACTCTCCAGTGAGGCCCACCTGGTACCTACCCTGTTATCCTTTCAGCACAAGGCTAGTGCTCCCCTCTTCTCCAAGGCATTCGATGGCATGTAGGGTGCATTTACACTGGAATTGTTTTAGCTGCTCAAATTGGTTTCGGTCCTGCGCGTTGGAATGTTATCCCGTTTTTATTGTGTTTGTGCTTTTTATGAATTGCCATGAACCTCTCAGAGCACTTCGGCTGTTGTGTGATATAGAAAAGAAAATGATGATGAAGATAGAGGAGGAGGAGGAGGAGGAGGAGGAGAGGAGGAGGAGGAGGAGGAGGAGGAGAATAGCAACAACAACAGCAGCAGCAGCAAGAACAACTGTCCCAGAGCTTTGTGGGAAGTTTGCAAGACAAAGCTTAAAACCACAGTAAAAAGTGATATAAAAGTTTAAGATGGAATTAAACCAAAGTAGGCAGCCAAATACAAGCTAACAAGGGTGCACAGAACTAAAAACGCACCAAGGGTGCTCTCCTGGGGCCCCTAGATGGCCATCTGAGGGGCCAAAGGATACCAGATCCCTAGTCCCAACGGGCTTTCTGAGACTGAAATGTTTTTGCTAGAGTCTTGCAAAAAATAGGGCATGAGGACAAGGAGGTAAAGATTGATTCTGCTGCTTCCCTGGCTCTGCATAGGACAGTGGTGGCGAACCTCTGGCACGCGGGCCACGGCGGGCACACACAGCCCTGTCTGTCGGCACGCGAGCCAAGTCGCCCCAGCATCGCCCCAGCAGCCGAGCATCGGATAACGGCGCACATAGGAGCCATGTGCATGGTCGGAAAGGAGTAGTGGCACCAGACAATGATGTCATGAGCTGTGACTCATTAGCCACAACTCGTCCGGACTTTCGCATGGCCGGCCAGTGCGCTGCCAAGGATATAAATATATTCGCTTGGACTGGCTGTGAGTTGTTTTTTCTCAACTAAAACCTCAGTTTTCGGGTTTTGTTGCAGGGTTAGCACTTTGTGATAAACAAGTGGGTTTTGGGTTGCAGTTTGGACACTCGGTCTCTAAAAGATTTGCCATTACTGGGTTAGGGTTAGAAAAACGAGGTGCCCTGGTAAGATTTTGATGCTTCGAATATGTTTAGAATGGGCAGAAATGATGAGCAGGGCAAAAAAAGCTACTCAAGGAAGACCTTCTGTATTCAGTGGGCCTTTTTCAGAGGAAAATGCTCATAGGATTTCTGTCTTATCTGGTGAATGTAGATGTGGATTCACTCAATTCCTCCCGTGAATCGGCTAACAATTTCTTTAAAGAGGCAATGGTCCTGTTACTAATTAATTAATCCATTGACTGGATTCATTTGATGGCTATTTCATTAACAGTTTCCAAACTAGGCCTTTGGTTTTCGCAATGTGAAACATATACAGAAGGGGGAGCTTCACCAGTTGCATTTCTGCCTGCCTTGCAGCAATCCATGTAGGGCAACTTGGTGAGATGAGGCAGCGAGGACCAGAACATGGGTGGGCAACTGAAGGCCCTCCAGATGTTGATAGACTGCAGCCCCCATCACCCTCGGCCAAGCCTTGCTGCAGAGGCTGATGGGAACTGGGAGCTCAACAACAGCTGAGGGGACACGAGTTGTCCCCAGATCACCCAGTCAGCTCACAGCTGGGTGGGATAGAAGCCGGATCTCCTGGAACCCAGTCCAGCCCTCTAGCCACAGGACCACGCCAGATCTTGGCAATCTTCATGGTGTCTTGGTCCTGGGACGTCTTGGCGCATGGACCTTCGCGGCCTGTGAGGCCTTCCAGGGCCGCCATTTTGAGGACTGCGCAGTGGCGGGAGCAGGGCCCTCGGGGGAGGCTCAGAAGCAGCCATGCCTGCTCCTGCGGAAACGGCTCCTCGCTGCCTCGGCTGTCAGGAGCGATCCATCTCTTCCGCCGAGCCTGTCGCCTCCGATGCTTCGCCCCAGTTCCTCGCGCACCCGGCTGGGGATGCCCCCCTCGCTCTCCGCCCGCGGCAGGCTGGTGGCCTCAGTTTACCCCGAGGCATCGTGAGAGGACACCCACCACCCGGGACTCTTCCGTCGGAGCACCCTTGCTTGGCCGAAGCTGAGAATCCGCCCGGCGCGGAAAATGGATCGATTCTCTCTTTCCCTCTCTCTGTGTTCCCTTGACCATCCGCAAAGCACTCCCCTTCTCGCTCAACCCTTTCATAATCTGGATAGGAGAGCCGAGAAACTTGTATTCACAAGACCTCTTGTCCGGGAAATAAAACAATCTGTACATCAACTGGAAGGAGAGTTAAAATTGATCAACAGTCGAACGCTCAGCTTTTAAAAATTATTATTTGCAGGAGAGACGCCCCATGCATGAAATCCTGGCACAGGGGTGCACAACACGCGGCCCACGGACCTCGTGTGGCTTGCCGAGTCTCTGGGCAGCAGGAGATCTAGCAAGAAACGAGCAAGTGGGGCGACGAAGAGCAAACCGGCAGTATTTGCCAGAGGACGGCATGCAAAGCCTTCGGCCTATTATAGCATGTGTGAGACAGAACGCCTTGCACAGCGCACTGTGCATCGCATGCTCACAGCAGTGCTGTTATGCTCTCCCTCGTCCTCTGGCCACTTTCTGCAGGCCCCCTCGCTCATCCTAGGCCGGGTTCCTTCTTGCTCCCTCTTATCTAGGAACAGTTCTAAAGCTGCATACACACAACCTTTCTCTTTAACCCTGTGTTTTGCGAGCACGAAGGAGCCCCCGGCTTCTCCAGTCACTGCCTCCCTGCCGCACTGATTCTGCCAGGAAATTTATTTATTTATTAAAACGTTTATATGCCGCCCCATCGCAACAAAGCCTCGGGGCGGCTCACAAAATATTAAAATACAATAGAACATTTAAAGCCTTTCTGTCTGTCCCTCCCCCCCGCCCCGGTGCATCTCGGCAAACTTAAAATACGCCCAACGTAAATACAAAAACATAAACAATAAACCACGTAATTTAAATAATAAACACAATTAACCTATAAACAGATACTAATCCTAATCTTGCAATACTAATATTGTATTAATATTAATACTAATACGTGTGCAAAGAAGACGCACCTTGTTTCCTTGCAGGATTGGGACCCCACAGCTTGCCGAAGAGCTTTGGAGAGCGGTGAGGTTGTGGCCCCGGCAGGTCCTGGGTGGGGGGGGGGGGCATACAGCCTCCCAGCCCTGCAAAATTTGGCCACTCCTGCTCCAATAGCATATCTTGTTTGCTCAGCTCTGAGAGCCCTAAGTGGTGTGTTGGTAAAGGCATCCAGAGGAGAGCAAAGTGGAGATGACAGGTCTAAAGACCACGTCCTATCAGGCACTTCTATTTATTTATTTATTCTTCAATTTATATCCTGCCTTTTTCCTACAAAGGGCTCAAGGCAGTTTACATCATTCTTCTCCTCCATCTTATCCCCACAACAACAACAACCCTGTGAGGTAGGCTGGGCTGGGAGTCTGTGACGGGCCCAAAGTCACCCAGTTGTCTCCATGGCCGAGCGGGGACTCGAACCCGGATCGTCTGAGTACCAGTCCCGTGCTCCTAACCACTGCGCCACACTGGCTCTTGAAGGCACTCGGCAAGCTTACACCAGAGAAGAACATTACGGGTTGATCTCGTCAGGTATCCAAAGGACCATCGCATACATGGATGGAGCAAATTTGTCTTCTGCCCCTGTAGGACCCAAATCGACAGGCCCAAATGGCAAGAAGAAGGATTTTGGCAAAATATTAGAAAGAACATACTGATCATAGGATCTATCCAACAGTGGAGAAGTAGCTCTCTAACCTTGGACACTGGCAGACTCTTCTTCGTGAGATGTTTCTAAACGAGGCTGGAAGGCCACCTTGTAGGGGTGTTGTAGCAATAAATGGGAGCGGGTTGAGCCCCGTTGGTGGCTCCAGGTTTCTATAAGGAGTTCATTATGAGCGGTTCTGTGTTATTTTGGTGCCTTTATATCCCCGCTTTCCTTCAAGAGGGCTCAAAGTCTCAGCAGAGATCATTCTCCCCATATTATCCTCAGAATAACCCTGGGAGGTAGGCTGACAAAATTGAGATCAACCAGGGACCTTCCATCTTTGGAATTCGAGTTTTCGGTTTGTTTTTCAATTTGCTTTAAAACGTTTCCATTGAGGGATGGTTTTGAAAAGCTTCAGTCCCGAGCTGTGTTGGGTGATTTCATCGCAGCTGCCTAAAGCAGCCTTTCCCAACCTGTGGCTTACCAGATGGGAATGATGGGGTTTGTAATACAACACATCTGGAGGGCACCTGGGTGGAGAGCACCAGCTTAAACCACTTCCTAAAATCTAAACCGAATCCCTAAGGCAAAATTCTGAAAATTCCAAATTCGGAGAATATAAATTCTTCCCGTCCTTGTTTTTACATGTTAATTCAAGGGAAGAAAATGGGCTTGTGACTTTTTCAGTTCAGTCCTTTTGCAATTATCTTCGTGACGAAGGGAGACGCGTCACACGCAATCCACAGCATCTTCTTCTGTTTCACGCTGATGCTGCAGATTCTGGTGTCAAGAGCAATTCCAGGCCCCCTTTTTGCCTGGAAGTGGATCTGAAGCTTCCATATGGTGGGTGTGGAGGACGTGGCCGATCAGTGGAAGCCCCGCATTCTTGTGCTAAACTTGCAACCCTCCTTTCCAGACAGCATCCGGAAGTTTCTGAACCGGCCTGCCATCCATCTCCTAGTGCGCGTGAAGCTCGAAACCAAACCCAAGAAAAATGAAGACCGGGTGCTGGTGAGAACCGTCTTGGGATGGGAGGAGAGACGGGAGCGTAGTTTTGGTGGCCATGATGGTGGAAAGGGCTGCAGGGGTAGGGAAGCCGTCCTTGGGCCTTGGGCCGTTCTGCAGATGGCAGTATTCTTTCCCCATTTTCCCCAGCCAGGGATCATTTAGTGGTTTTCCAACTTTATGGATTCCCAGGTTTTTTTTTTAAAGATTTTATTAAGATGTTTAAACTACAAATTAAAAACATCAATCATCAAATACATCGGACAAGCTGGGTCAGCCCCCTATAACATATCTTTTAACATTCTATGATCATATTCAAATCGATTTATAAAAGTTTAAAGACATCTTTAAATCTAAGCCAAGTCCCGTTTCTCTAGAGTGGATTCCCAGTTTTTATGCATTGCTCCAAGTAAGACTTTCTTTCAATGACAACATGGCAGCATGTTTGTGTTCTGGCTCCTCCCCCTTTTGGCTCCTCCCCCTTTTCCTTCAGCCCCTCCCTCAGAAAGCAGCTCCCGGATGAATCTGGCCCTCAGGCTGAGCAAGGTTACTCATCTCTACGCTTGTTCACAGACCACAAACACACACACACAATCAATATCTAACCTTACAGTGAGTCTCTCCACTTGCAATTTCCAGAAACCTTTGGGAGGAGCCATCCAGCCGTATCAGAATGCCAGGAAAACCTCCCCGCATTCCCTCTAACAGCTACACAGCAGGCAGAAGTTCACTGGGTATAGCTCTTCTCACTTCATGCAGGGAAGAGCTTTACCTGTTGGATTTGTGCTTCTTCTGCAGCTGGTAAAGCTTAGCTCTTGACATTCTGTTTGCTAGAGCGAAACCAACCTCTTTGCGGGGTTGATTCCTCGGCTTGTAGGGGTAATCGTAATGACTTTCTTTGCTGGACAGTTGTGAGTAGACGTACCATGCAGATGTTCGATACATCACAAAAGCAAGGTGCGGTTATTGTGGTGGCTGGGAGAGGGAAGGAACTTCTCGTATACATGCCTCGGACCCCAAATCATGAGTCCCCCCCTTTCTCACTTCCGTTTTTCCCACCCCAGAGATGCCCTGTCCCATGACACACACAGCTTTTCTTCCCAACAGTTGTATAATTAATTATTCCATGTTTATATCTTTCCCACTCCAAGCACCAGGTTACACGGTTTGACCCCGCTCACTTTTATAAGCATAATACTGAACAGAAAGAAAGTGCTTGGCCCAAAGCCTTGGTCCCTCCGTCTCTGCAGTCATGGACTGAAGTCTTTGGCCTACAATTCCCAGAATCCCTGACTGTTGGCCACACTGGCTGGTGCTTCTGGGACTTGTAATCCCAAACATCTGGAAGGCCCCAGGTGGTCCGCCCCAGGCAGAAATCAACACACACACTCCATTATTGTGTGTAACCCTCACAACGAATTTTTATTTTATTTTATTTATTTATTTAGAAATTTATAGGCCGCCCCTTGCCACAAGCCTCGGGGCGGCTCACAACATCAAAAACCATTAAACTCTAAAATGCAGATACACGGCCACTGAGTTCTTCTCTCTTTCTGGTAGGTTCTTACCACGTGGCGTATCTACCTTTTTGGGCTTAAGGTGCCGGCCAAGGTGAGTGAACAGTGAAAAGAAGAGAGGGGAGTGTACAGAGGGGAGGTTATCCAGTCGCTAGCGATCCGGTTTGACGCTTCTCTCCCGTCTTGTCCAGGTCGAGTGCTCTTTCAACGTCCTGGAGATCCGAGCATTAAAAGCACTGAATCACAACCAAGTAAGGAGACCTCTTTTCTCCAAAGACATCCCATGGATATCTGCAGGCAGATCCCTAACCTCTCTCTCCTTCCCATGTCCAGATCCTGGTGGAAACGGAGAAAGCAAGCTACAATTTTAAATTCCCCACCCCAGAAAGTGCCGACCAGGTCACCAGACACGTCAATACCGCCTTAGCCAAAATTTTCCCGAGCCCGGCTTCTGTGTGAGTTTGTGGTGGCACCAAAGGTGTCGGGTGTGAGGGCGGAAGGGTTTTCAGCAATTGTTAAAATGTGCTTCCACAGCGCCTTGCTGTGCAGGCGTCCACAAAGAATCAAGGTCGATTTCTCTACTCTGGGAAGCATTGCTTATTTCTGGGCATCGCGCTGTTCTTAAGCGCAGGTGAGCAGGCTGGGCCATCTGTTCTTGGTCAGTTGGCAACCTGACTGCAAAAAATGGGCACAGCTCAATGTGAAAAGGAGAATTGGCAGCTGCGTTATTTGTGGGTGGTGTGAGCAGGTACCTGAAGGATTTAACAAGTGTGGTGTGTTGGTTAAGAATTCCCATTTGGGGATACAGTAGACTCTCAACTATCCAGCTTGCGACTATCCGGCCTCCGTACTATCCGGCCTAGTTAAAAAAATAAGTATCAATGAACAGTAAAATAAGTTTAAATAATTTTTGTAAGAATTAAGCCTATGTTTTACATTAATGTTTTGTTTATGTTAAAAGTGTATGTATTCATACTGTATAGTGTACATGATTTTATGTTTCCTGCAATTAAGTTAGACATTATAAAATTTATCTTAACATGTGTACAATATTTTTATCCTTGGACTTCCTTTTTCTGTAATAAATGTTTAAAACGTACAGTACATAACAAACATTTTCAAAGTACTGGCCTGTACTAAGAGGTCAGAAAATATGAATAAGAGCAGGTTTTGGTATAAAAAGGGTGTTTTTAATGGTTTGGGTGGGGTAGGAAGTGAGCATTTATAGAACTCCGGCCTATCCGACTTTTTTTGGTATCCGGCCTGCCCTTTCGCGCCGCATGAGGCCGGATAGTTGGGAATCTACTGTGTCTGGTTTTAGTTCCCACCCCTCCGTGAAGCTATTTGGGCAGTCACTCCGCTTGACCTACCTCGCAGGGTTGTTGTGGTGAGGACAAAATGGGGTGGAGCAGGGCTGTATAAGCAACCTTGAGGTTCTTGTAAAAGGAAATATGGTGGGACATAAATACAGGTTGATGATAATCATCACCGTAGCAGCAGGAGGAAAAAGATTGGACTCGCACACTGTCACGTTGCTTCTCTCCACTTCTGGGCTAAATCTGACGTGCTTTCCATTTCCACCGCAAATGAGAATATGGCTTGCACACTGCACCGTACGGGTGCCTAAAGCTGGATGTGCTGCATTTCGTTCCGCCCGAGGCCAAATTCCGTTTTGGAAAAGCCTTCCAGGGACGGGTGAGTCTCAGGCAAGAGGACATGGCTTAAAATACCAAACATGCCAGCATGTTTTGGGTTGAATCCCTTGCTTCCAGTAATGCAGGTCTTAGGAGGACCATTCCAGCCCTTTAGGACGGGTGACTGCACTGATGTTGGGAAACGCACGAGTGTTGGGTGTTGTGGGGAAGCTGGTGTGCGGAGTTTGAAGCTGGGGCCGAGACTGTGTGACCCTGGCCAGGAGGGACGCAAAGAGCCCGAGGGCCAAACAACGCCGTGGGCTTCCAGATGTTTTGGCCAATAAGCCCTAGCCAAAAAAGCCAATGGCAAGGGATGATGGGAGTCAAAACCCAAACATCTGGAGTGCAGGCGATTGTCCACCCCGGCATTAGGACCTGGGGGTCCGTCCCGTCTCTCCAACCGCTTCTCTTTCCCTGCAGCTGCCTCATACGCCATGGGAATGTGGAGACCCCGGAGACGCCACGGGACACGTCCCCCAATTCCGAGAGCTCCAGTTCCACCACACACAGCATTTGCGGTGAGAAAGGGGGCCGGGAGCCCCCCCGGTCGCTGAAGGACGGCAGGGAGAGGTGGGGTGGCCGGCAGGAGGAGTGCTCCAGGCCTGGCCAGGTTTCCGGCTTTGTCGGACGTGTTCTAGAGAGCCAGGCTGCGCCGTCTTCATTCATGGGAAATTATATGAAATTTTAATTACTGCTGCTGCATTATCCGCTTAACCCACTGACCTGAATCCCCGAAGGGCTTCCGGAAAAACACACAAATTGCCTCCTTGGATCAGACCTGAAGGTCCATTTAGGCTGGCGTTGTGTCTCCAGCTCAAGCAGCCAGGTGGGCCCAGGCGGCTCACAGACAGGGCCTGGCAAGCAAGCGCCGCCTCCTCCTGTTTGCCTCCGGCATCTGACAATCGGAGATAGACTACGCCTAGATGCGGAAGCTTCATTGGGAGTGATGGCGGTCAGGTGGTTCCGTTTTGTATCTCTGTGGCAAATAGATTTGGCGAGATGTCTCTTCCATCAGTTGGTGTAATCCTTTTCTTTAAGCTGCCCAAGCTGGTGTGTATCACCGCTCCTTGTGGCAAGGAGTTCCACAGTCCAAAGAACCAAGTCCTGCGAGACCTCACAGAGCCGGGGTCTCCAACATGGAAGCCGTAAGCAGCACTTCTCCTGGAGTCAGCCAAGCCCTTCTGCCTCTCCTCATTTTTGTCTCACGCTTTAAGATCTTTTCAAATTAATTTAACCCCCATTTTAATTAAGCAAACCTGTTTTTACCTGGGAAACTGACATACTGTGAACAAAGACCTTCCTCCAATGCCTTTTTTATATTGGTTCAAAATTACAGCCTTTTAATTTGGAGCTCAGCTCCCAAACACAGCCGTGGACTGAGGTTTTGGGGCAAATGACTTTTCTTTTAGTCACCGCAGTTTCCATTCTGGGAAGCGAGAATTTTGGGGACAGCCGTGCCCATGACGGCAGCCATAGGCCTCAACCCTCGCTTCAAATCTAGCTGTGATACCCACCCAAAATTTCTGGGCACCTGTGCCAAAGGCAAACCAACTGACAATGGAATGAGCTTTCATGGGCCACAATCCGCTTCCTTGCATGGCAGGGACCTCTTTTTGCTCCTTCTTCTTCTCAGGGTTCATAGCCCACCAGGCTCTAGATGTAATTGTGATCCACCGGGGCTAATGGCATCTTTTCTTGGAGGGGCCAGTGCTTACCTGCGGGCAGAGTTGCCTCGTCCTTGGAAGTTGGCCTGCGGATAGCACCCAGCCACCTTAAGAAGATGGAGAGAGGAAGCTCACTTTATTGTTCTGTTTCTTGTCTTGGAGGGTGGAAGGGCCGCATCAGCACCACTAAGTGGCTCCCTGGCCATGCGCCTGTGATGCTCTTGCTTCTCAGCCAGCGCCGCTTCCAGCTCACCCAAGCTGAGAGCAGCCCGTCTCCCCAGCTGCCAGGGTGTTTATGTGAAACAGTGTGAAAAGAACAAACCAAGCTTTGAAGGCATGAATATTTCATGGAAGTGGCTTTATCTGGCCCCACAGCCAAAAAGAACAAAAAGGAATCCTGGAAGGGGGATGGCATATAAGGAAAAGGGACTGGGGAGGGGAAAGGAAAAAAAAATAAGTAGATTTTCAGAAATTCTGGTGGAACGGCCTTGCGTTTCCCCTTCTCTCTTGTGGCATCCAACTGGAGCACGTCCCGACGGATGAAGCAGCATCCAAACCCAACTGAATAATAAGTGAAAGATGGTTAAACTAAACAATAGGATAGTGAAGGAAAGCAGTGAATAGGCACGAGGAAAAGGGGAACAGAAAACCTGAGGGCCAGAAAACCGGGCTGCCTTCGTCCCTTTAAGTCAGCCTTCCGGAAGCCTTCCAGATGTGCAGAACAATATAATTGCAGGTTCAACTGCGTCATTGTGGTGCAAGACGTTGGGACGGTGGCAGGTCAGAAAAGGTTGCCAACGTAGGCTGCGTAATTCTGGGAGAGCGCTAGACGTACCACAGGACTCCAGAGCAATCAACAGAGTGCCAAAGATGGGAAGAAGGGGGCACGGTAGAGCCGTCGGTGAGCGCAAACGGAGCCATGCTTTGGCGTTCACAAGCAAATGCCCAAATCCCCGTCAGTCTCACTAGGCGAACCAGAGGATCTCCAAAATTTTACAAGCTTTGATTTCCGCAGATCTTCTGTGTTGGGCAGGAAGTTACACAAAGCAGGTTGAGTGTCTGCGGAGGGAGGGGAAGGGGACACAACGCTGGTTGAGGATGAAGGCTTGGCTTCCCCGTAAGCACAGTCCGTGCATAGAAGGTTCACGGACGTTCACGTGAGATGCAGTGCGGAGCTGCCCTCAGGAGGGAGACTCTGATCCTGAGAATATGTCTCAAACCCAGCTGTTTCCTCAGAAATGTCTCCAACGTGGGCTCTGGAGAGCGGCCCCAGGGTCCCAAAGACGAGGACGAAAGAGCAGACATTGGCATATGCTTTGTCTTGAAACAAACCGGATCGGTCCCATTTAATGTGCATTTTTGTGCTTTAGCCTTATGGGGGAAATGCACATTGGGGGTTTTGCGTTTTGCTATGGCTTCTTTCTGCATTCAATTTTATTTTATTTACTTAAAACTGTTGTATGCTGTCATCACGTGCGTTGGCATCTCAGGACGGCTCACAATACATAAATTGCCTACAATAATAATTTAAAATCCCTGCAGAACCCACACAGCTGAGAAAAAGTAGCCCCGTGGAATCTGTGGGCTGAATTCTTAGACGTTCAACCTGCTTTGAGTCCATTGCAGATTTGGCTGGGTCTTTACTTTTAAACCAGACTTGGACTGGACGTACCTTCAAAATTTTATTTATTTATTATTCTATTTTGTTCCACTTCTTTGCTCCCCTTAACCCAAAGGTTCTCTGGACAGCTTACAAACTGAAAGCAACATATAATACAATGGATGAAACAGATAAAATAGATAAAAACTGTAAAATCATAGATCACAACTATCTCAAAATAAAATTATACAACCACACACAATATGATAAATACAGCCAATAAATTCACATCTAAAAAAGTAATCAATAACAAAGTATAAATTAAATAAATGGAATTAACTAAAAGCTTGTTTGAAGAAAAAAATCTACGTGGATCTAAGTGGGCAGGTAGAAATATGTGGGGAGAGAAACTCCCTCAGGTACCCTGGTCCCAAGTCATTTAGGGCTTTATATGTCATAAAATTGGGGGCAGTTCTCTCTAAAACAGGACACATGGTCACCCCATTTGGCCCAAGTGTCTCTCCAGCATGCTAGCTTTGTAGGTGCAGGTATTTTAAATTTTTTTACAGAAAAGCATTCATTTATTTGATGATAGTCTTGTAGACACTGGTACAATCCAGACCCAAGTTGACTACCAGGTCTTTGTAAGACCCTTAACGCATTTAAGGACTTAATGCTTTTGAAGGGGTGGTTTGAATGGATATAACCTACAAATGGATAAATACATGAATATTTGGCCTGCCTAAAGGGGTATAAAATTCATAGGTCTTCATCATAATTGAGCTAGTCATTGCATTTTTTATTTTTCTGTTTGTGATTTCCTTTTGTTTTTTTATTATTTATTTATTTATTTATTAAAACATTTCTATGCTGCCCCATTGCAATAAAGCCTCAGGGCGGCTTACAACAACAAAAAAACAATAACATGTAAAAATTCAATTAAACCCCCCCCCCCCCCCCCCCACCAGTGCATCTCGGCAAAAACCCTTTAAAATCCAACCCATGCCAAACACCAATTAACAATTAAAATACGATTTAAATAAAAAGGTCTTGGCCTGGCGCCGAAAAACAAATAACGACGGCGCCAGGCAGGCCTCTCTGGGGAGCGCGTTCCACAGATGGGGCGCCACCGCCGAGAAGGCCCTTCTCCGGGTACTCGCCCTCCTAATATCATTCCCGGAGGGTTCCCGGAGAGGGTCTCTCCCGCTGATCTCAGGGCCGGGAGGGCAAATATGGACGCAGGCGTTCCTTCAAGTATCCAGGTCCCAAGCCATTAAGGGCTTTGTAGGTGATGACCAGCACCTTGAATTGAGCCTGGGCTTTGATGGGGAGCCAGTGAAGCTGGTAGAGGACTGGGGTTATGTGAGAACAACGCCCAGTCCCCGTCAGCAACCTGGCTGCTCTGTTTTGCACCATCTGAAGTATCTGGACTGTCTTCAAGGGCAGCCCCACGTAAAGCATGTTACAGAAGTCTAACCGGGAAGTCACCAACGCGTGTGTCACTGTCGCCAGGCAGTCGTCCTCCAGGAAGGGACGCAGCTGATGTATCTTTTGATTTGTTTTATAAATCACAACCAAAACTGGACTGAGAAAACACTTCCCAGACCCAACTTCCCGCTGAGTGATAATATAACTCTGTTTCTACTTCTGTCAAACTTGGGCCTCTTTATTATTGGCTAGAGAAACGGGACTTCGTATAGATTTAAATATGTTTTTAAGTTATAAATAGAAGGAAAAGATGTAGGGGCTGACCCAGCGGGACCGATGTTTCTGATGATTGATGTTGTTTTTAGTTTTTGTTTTTAGAATTACAAGTTTAAATAAAACATTATAAAAAAAGGGCCATTGAGTGATAATATAACTCTGTTTCTCTGCAGGAGGGTTTTCCGAAACGTACGCAGCTCTGTGTGACTACAACGGGCATTCCTGCCGTGAGGAGGTGCAGTGGGTAAGTTTGGGGGACGGGGAGAGTGAGAGGAGATGGACAAAACCCCGTTCTGATGCAGAAAAAGTTGTCCTTGTAGCAACACCTTCTCCTGTTCGGAGGTCCCCGAAGTGGCCTCCGCCAACCCCCATTGAGTGCAGGATGGAGAATTACCACACTGAAAAATCACTCTGAAAGGTCTCATGTGGCAACTCCTATGAAGGTCGTTCTCACCGCTTCACCCACCGAATGGTCCCCGCACTTCTTAGAAATGCAAACTTTTCGGGGGGAAAGGAAACTCCCAGTTTGGCAGGTTTTCCACCTTATAAAAAAGGTTGTGTGAATTTTGTTTGGTTTTGAAAAACGCATCTTCTGATCAAAATGATATCCAAATTGGCTTTGAGAGGAAATGGAAGGAGATGTAGTTAACTGGGAAAGGGAAATCCGTTGAAAACAATCGAAATCCGTCAAACAGTCAAGGGAATCCGTCAAAAATGGGAGCCTTGGAAAATGTCTGTGCATATTGAGGGATAATTGGACATTCCTGGCCCCTTTTTGGAAATGTGGGGGAAAGAGATGTGATTGCAGATGAGTTTCCTCTCTCTCTCTCTCTCTCTCTCTCTCTCTCTCTGTGTGTGTGTGTGTGTGTGTGTGTGTGTGTAGATGGAGCTATTCTTTTGGTTTTGTGGAGTGAAGGCCAAAGTTTCCTTCCTCATTCCATCTGAGCTACAAAACTCAGTGTGTAACCTTAGGTTGTTAGTTTTCTCTCAGCCTACCTCACAAGGTTGTTGTTCAAAGGAAGAACCTGAAATCCATGTATGCCACTCTGAGTTCTTAGAGGGAATTTATTACTTTTAGGAATTTAATCCACGGATATTTGATTTGGTTGCTCATCTCCCCTTCTCAGGACGTTGATACTATTTATCATTCTGAAGACAACCGGGAATTCAACTTGCTGGATTTCTGCCACCTGGAAAGCCGGTGAGAAAAGGGAATGTCTGTGTTTTGCTCACTTAACTTCCTTTGTACCCTGGTAGCCCCAAAGACGTCAGATCAGTCTTCCGAGTGCTCCAAGCTCACTGATCCCAGGCAAGCGTCAGCCCTTCGAAGTGGAACATGTGCCTAACACTAATGGCCTACTCTAGAGGGTTGTTGTGAAGAGTCTGCCAGTGATGGAGACCCTCCTCCCCATGCAATTCCCCAGTCTGGTCTGTGGGGAAGGCCCCCTTCTGCAAGCCAGGCCCTCTTGGTTTTGACCTCCACCGCAGCTCAGTCTTGATTAAAAAATTGGGTGGGAGTTCCATGGAACGCGTCTCCATGTGCTTTTTGCCCTGCGTCTTCCCCATGTATGTATTTATCTAAAACTTTTGTAGACCTTACTGAAGTCTCGGGATGGTTTAACAATGCAAAATGTTTTTAAAAAATTAGAATTAAAACACAGCACCCTAAAATTTAGCTAGTAATAAAACCCCAATTAAAACAGGCAGGTCTTAAAGCATTAGGAAAATGAAAAGGGGTTGGCCTGGCACTGAAAAGAATAAAGTGACGGAGCCAGGCGGACCTCTCTGGGGAGCGAATTCCACAATTGGGGGGCCACCACAGAGAAGGCCCTTCTCCAGGTAGTCACCCTCCTAATCTCCTTCAGGGAGGGCACCCGGAGAAGGGCGTCTGCCCCAGATCTTAAGCAGTGGGCAGGCATATATGGAAGGAGACACCCCTTCAGGTAATCCAGGAAGGAGCAGGGTGGATGAGGCACCAAGCCACATGATCTCCTATTGGAGTAGCTTCACTCACTGCCAGCATCCACCCATCGCCGTGTGCAGAAAAGACAGTCCACATTTACTTCTGAAACACTCCTGATATTTCAGCCTCCAATTGCTCCTCCTCAGTTTCAGGCTTGCTCCCCATCCTTCCCATTAATCCAGCTTCCTGGGATTTGGGGGTGATGGTTCAAGGACGTCCCTTTTTAATTTCTCTTTCTCCTCCTCCTCCCAGGGACCTGGCTTTGATCGTGGCTGCTTTGGCCTACAACCAGTGGTTCACCAAACTCTACTGCAAGGACTTACGGCTGGTAGGTCTGCCCAGGTTGCTCCCTCATGTTTCCCTGCAGCAGCCTCTGCCCCACACCTGCCTCCGTCTGGAGGTTTTGGACTACCGGGTTTGGAAACTGCAACATGCAAGCTGAGGTTGTGAGCTTCCACCGCCTCGGCTCCAGCCGCCCGGCTCGGCCCTCTCCTCATTCCCGGCCACGGGTGTTTTTTCTCCTCCCAGGGCTCCGAGGTAGCAGAGCAGGTTCTGCACACGGTGAGCAAGTCCCATCACCTGGAGGAGCTGGTGCTGGACAACTCGGGACTGAAAATGTGAGGCTCGGCTCAGCTTTCGCTGTTCACGCCCCCGGGTGCCGAACTTTTCTCTTTGTGAGCAAAAACCTTAATGCACGGAGCCCTGCTCTGAAGATGCTCAGTTCCCCCTTCAGCAACCTCTCCCTGCTAGGGAACGGACGGGTTATCTTGGACCAATGTTTGGAAATAACAAGGGGAACTCGGTGAAGGGTAGGGCCCCCGGAGAGAGTCAAAGCCTCTGGGGGCCAGATGGGAAAAGTCCGTGAGCCAAAGGTGAGCTCACCCCACGCTAGCTTTCTTCTTGCTGCAGTGCAGCTTCTCATGCCCCATAAAGCTGCCCCTCCGCAAAGAAGGCCTGTTTTTGAGGGGTTGCCTCCCTGTCTCTCTGTGTGTCTCCCCTTCTCTCTGTGTGCAGAGATTTTGCCCTGAAATTCGCTTGTGTCCTGGCAGAGAACCCAAACTCCGCTCTTCATGCCCTCACGCTCTCCCACAACCCGCTGGAAGACAAAGGTGAGGACTGCCCCAGCCCGGCTGCCGTGGGAACAGGATGCGTTGGGGAAGGGGGCATTTAACAGCTGCTGTTCACCCCACACGGACTCCTCCCCCCCCCCCCCATACAGGCCTCAGCGCTCTGAGCCAGCAGCTGCTCTGTCTTCCCAAAGGCCTCAGCAAACTCTGCCTTTCCAAGACCAGCATCACAACAAAAGGTACAGATGCCCTGCCCGGACCGGTTTGTCGGGCTAGTGACCCGGAGAAAACGGTTGCCAGGGATTAACCTTCTAAGCTCCCTTCCTCCAAGAAGCTCCGGGCAGCGCTCTCGGTTGACCCCTCTCCTACTTTTACCTCACAGCAACCCTGCGAGGTAGGCTAGGTTGAGAGAGGGAGAGAAAGAATGAGTGAGTGAGTCCACTTTGAGATTTATGGGCTCGGTGAGGATTTGAACCCGGGTTTCCCCAGCCTGAGGGCTGAATTCCAATTTGGACAAGCCCCCAAAGACCGAGTTCCCGTAGTGGGTGGAGCCAAAGGCAAAGGGGTGGAACTACACATGCAAAAAACCCCCAAACGAGCCGCAACATATTGTGGCTTAAAGATCCTATTGCTAGTAACGCAGCCTTAGCAGATCAGTCACTTGAAAACTGCCAGATCTCTTTAGACATCAAAAACACAGCATTAAATGGTTGCAAAAAAAAAAAAAAAGAAGAAGCCCTTGAACCTTTGGGGTCAGGATGTGCTACTTCTCAAACGGAGAGAAGCGCGCTCTCTTTTCCACAGATCAGCTCTGGAGCCCGGCCTTCCTTAATACGCGGCTCCTTCCCGCACGGACTTGTCACGAACGAAGGGAGGGCAATTGGACATTCGAAAGGCCGCGTCCGTGACTCAGGATGACCGTTAGCGGCTGTCCTTTGTCCCCCAGGACTCGCCGTTCTGTGCCAGAGCTTCAGTGCCAACCCGGCCTTCACCAGTTCGCTCCGCCATCTCGACCTGAGCAAGAATCCGGGGCTGCTGGGGACCGACGAGGCAAACGTGAGTGGCTGCCGCCTCCCGGAGAAGCTGCCCTAACGAAGCGCTCGCTTCTGAACTAACGAAGGCTCCTGGGGGTCGTTTATGCCTTGGTTGTCAGAACCAGGAGATCTGCCAGGGAAAGAAAGCAGTGTCGCATCACTAATAGTTGGGTTGTTGTGTGTGGCTGCGGTCACCTTGCGGGAGAGGAAGAGCAGAGGCTCCGCCCAGGAACAGTCATTGGGCTGGTTCACACATAATGCTAAGCCATGGTTTGTTTAACCCATGGTTTGTTTCCCCACCCAGAGCTTATCTGATGACAGCCTAACAAACCAGAGTCCCTTTTCTCAGTCTCGGGGTCCTTTGTTCCCCTCCTCTTCTGCCTGCTCCCCCTCTGTACCCCAAATGGCTCTGTGACACTGTAAGACTAGTCTGTAGGTTGGCTGGGGGGCGCGGACAAGGGTTAAGGGTTGCCTCGTTTTCCCATTGTGGGCTGGCAGAACAATCCATGAACCAAGCACTGTTGTGCAGGCACACGTGCGTGGCTAAAGCACCCGGAGTTCACCACCCAGCCACAAATCACGGGTTCTCGTTCTGGGCTCCTCTCGGGACCCAGCTCAGCCGATGTTCAGCACACGGATAGCTCCCTCAAAGCTCCAGCCAGGACCAGTTTGGACACCCCACCGTGCAGAGGTGGAGCCAACAGCTAAGGGGGTGTCCTCGCTGGGCGAGGGGGCCCACGGGGGCATCCTGCTCCGGAACCGACTTTACGAGACCGTTTAAAGCCAAGTTGGTTGCTTTGCTGCAGAATCAGTCACTTCCACCCAGCCCAAAGGGAGCGCCGGAAGCGTTTACACAGAACCACAAGTAGCATGCTTAGCTCAGGGATGGGGATGCCAAGAGGGATTTTAGGCCCCAGCGGCCTCCTCCGCAGGGCTGGCGTCATCACCATCCCGTCCACAGTTCCCGTGTTTACGCCTTCCTTTCTCTGTTCCTCCCCTCCAGAGTTTCTACGCGTTCCTGGCCCAGCCAAACGCTCTGGTTCACTTGGACCTATCCTCCACTGACTGTGCCGTGGACGCAGTAAGATTTTAAGAGAGCCGCACGCTCGGCCGTGGGGCGTGTTGTGTGAGACGTGCACTACATTGTGGGAGACGATATAGGGTAAAATTGGGGCTGCCTAAGCTTTAGCACTTGCTCACTCCTTGGTATGGGTCTGTCTGTCCCTGTAGCTATTCGGAGCTCTGTTGCATGGCTGTTGTCCACGTCTTAGCTACCTCAACCTCGCACGAAACACTTTCTCCCACCGGTAAGCAGCTGGCTTCTTCGGCCTTTCACCTCCGCCCCTCCAGCTGAGACACCCGGCGGCTGGGTCCCTTTCCGGGGGGAAAACGAGTTTGCGTCTTTGCCTGTTTCCTTCCCCAGGAAAGGAAAAGGACTGCAGCCTTCGCTCAAACAGTTTTTCTGCAGCACTTACTCCCTCAGCTACGTAAATTTATCCGGGATCAAGATGCCCGTGGAGGCGTTAAGGTGAGGCGTTTTCAGCAAACCGTCTCTCTTCTGCTTCCTGCTGCATATTGTCTGCAGATTTAGTAAAGATTTGACGGTATAGGACAACGTTAAATAAAATTAGAAAATTCTGTGTTTGCTAAAAAATTGTCAAAGCACTGTACACCGATTTAAAACAAAGATATCCAAACCTCAGAACAGCAAAAACAGTGCACCACTGGAAAAAAAATGAAAATTAATGCATATTTAAAGAGAAAAAATCCCAAAATGAGTTTGTAAGGCTTTCTTCCCTCCACACATGCATGCAACCGCATCTTAAAAAGCAGAAAGATCTGTCAGCTGGGCTCAGGATCGTGCATAAAAGCTGAACGAGAGATGTGGAAGTCAGGACAATGCGAAATTTCCAGGTCTTGCCATGTTAATTCTAACTGTGCATGGGTGTGTGTGAAAATTAAAATCTTTGGTATAATTTTCCTATCCTGAAAATGAGAAATTTGGGGCAACATTGAAAGAAGAGCTTCTCCTGTAAAATTTTCTTTTCCAGAGTGATTTTTTAAAAGTTGGATTTTAAAATAACTTTTGGCCCCAAATTGAAGGGCACTGTTTTCACATCGGCTGATGGCCCCAAGATTAAAACATGCCGCGCTACAGGCCTGAGGAGGGAACCCAAAACCTGAGGTTTCGTGCCATAAAATAGGAACCAATCCGGGCTTGTACGAAGCGCACCCCGTAAGAAAGCCGAACCTAGAGTAGCCATTGACTGGGTTCAGACAATGAGATAACCTACACTCAAGGGTTGTTATCAAACCATGGATAATTGTGGAAATGTGGGTTATTGCGCTGGCTGAACACGTGGTCCAAGTAGCCATTGCAGAAATGATGGCGTAAAGTAGCTTTAGTTAATTCTTTGCAAGACATTTTATCTAGTATGTGGTATTCTGGCAAAATCCAGAATACCACAAGAAGAAAGCAATTTGGGGCTCTGTAGGAAAGAGCGAGCCGAACTGGCCCCAGCAGCCACGGCTGCTTGCTCTCCAGGGGGCCCATCCAGGTGGGCTAAGATACTTGCAGAGCAAAGGTATAATTTGTGCGAAACTACCATTTTTAGCAGCGCTGGTTAAGGGAGGCACTATGACCGGCCTCAAGCTGTGTGGCTGTTTTGCATTTGCTGGCTCTTCTGAGACCCGTTTCTGGGGAGTTCGCATGTGAGGAAAAATGCTACCCTATTTTGTGTTTTTAGTGGAAGGGAATCTGTTTTCGGAATCTGTGCAGAAAGGAAACTATTTTACGAGTAAGAGTGGGATCCTTTTGGAAGGCAGTGTGGTTAAATTTTGCTAGGAAAGCCCCAGGGAAACTTTGCCTCTGATTCAATGCCTTTTTTCCTACTTTCCTATCAGTATTTACCAATTCAGAGGAAAGCAAGTGCTGAGGCTTATGGGATAAGACAAGCGAGTTAAAACGCAGATATGTTTGTATGTTCTTTCCTCAGATCTCTTTTCCAAGGCCTGTCGGCAAACACTCACCTGAGCGAGCTCCACTTAGACTTGAGTGGATGTGAGGTAATTGGGTGGTCAACCATGCCGGGCTGTTGTGCAGACATCTTGTCTATGTTATTTATTTGTTAGATTCCTACCCTGCTCTAGGGGAATCTATATAATTGTCCTTTTCTCCAATTGATCCTCAAAGCAACCCTATAGAGTAGGTTCACTCAGGTTCACCCTGTGAGAGCCATAGCTTGTCAGGGACTTGAACTCAAGTCTCCAAGTCCAGAACTCTAACCACTAGGCCACACTGCCCATCTCTATCAATCTACCGCCCCTCATACTTCCTTATGTGTCTGGAGTTGTCCACGAGGGGTATATATCCCATCTTTTAATCTTTATCAGCTTCTTCCACTGTCAGCTGTACTTGGAATTAAAATTGGTGGAGACTTTGGTGCAGTCATCTGTACATCTGGTATTGTAAACTTAACAATGAACCCCTAAGCATGGCATTTAGTTATGTGTTTAAAAAAAAAAAAAAGACTAATTAGTTTTAGAAAAATTAGTTTCTAAAATGTGCAGTGAAACACTTCTCCCTTAAGCACTATCGCACCAATAGTTCAATATATATATATTTAAATGTAGCTAAATAGGCCTTTGGGTGCAAATGCTAAAACATGGACTTTAAATAAAAGATGCCGCTAAAATGGAACTGGCCAGAAAAGCAATAATGTAGTTATTCGAAAGTGAAGAGCATGGAAATAAGTCTCGTTGTTCCCGCAACCCCAAAATCACATCCCAAGAACCCCTTTCCAAAAAGATGGGACAGCGCTGCTGAGCTGCTTTCAGACCAAGAAACAAGTCTGGGTTTGAGGGGTTTTCAGAGGCCGTATTTGGGGAGAGCAAAATACCCAAAGAACCAGTACCCTCTAGCTTCTGATTCTTACAGCCAGCAATAATTGAGAGAGCCGTTTTTGCATGGCAGAATGGGGGAAAACGGGAAGGACTGATGGTTGTGGCAAACAAGGTGGGGTCCGGGGAAGGGGCCGTGGCCTTCGAGGGCCCCCGATGGGCTGGATGGAGCCCCTAGGCCTGAAATGCGATATACCTATGCAAAATGATCTGCACCTGTGGAAGGTTTGCCCCGTTACCAAACAAAATGCCTTTTGCAGCCCGAATTCCTTTTTGCCTTTAATGGGGTCTTTCTGGTGAGGGGGAAAAAACGCTGAAAGCGGCGCTGGGGAAGCACAAGGACGCTAAAACTGGCAGCGGCGGCTGTGTGATCGGTTCTCTTTGACTCCTGTGGAAAAATCCCGGATGAAGGCGAGTGCGTTTGCACAAGCCAAGCTCCCCCGGTTTCTTGCAGAGGGCTTCGGAGTTTGCCAAATATAGCAAGTGGCCAGTGGCCCACTTCTCGCGGCTCTTTCCCCATTTCCTCTGAGCAACTGTCAGAAAAATCCCGGAATTTCAATTCATGAGGAGGTGGAAATAAAACTCGGGTTCATGGGAAAGATCAAGCGTTCAGACCATCTGTGGCTTTATTGTTTGGCCCAGGTTCCCGCAGGTAGACTCAGGATAATGCATTACTGGGCAGGCAGAGTAAACTCGCTGCAAAGTTTCAAGACAACTACAGGGTTTTTTGTACCCTCCCGGTCACGTACGCAGGTACACTGATGACAGAATGCAGACATTACAATAAGATTCTGAGGTCATCACATACAGAACAGATGAAGGAATGTCAGTCAATCATACAGAGACAATGAGATTACAATATTTCTAATTGCCTGTATTGACACTTTAGTTCAGTAGTTTGAATCCATCTCCAGGTCTGCTTAGACATGTAAATTCAGGCTACTGAGAAACTATTCATGAACTCGTAAGCTCATCTAGACTCGGACCCTATGTAATGCATCCTCACCGTTCTGAATGGCCAGGGCACAGGGAGCCCTCTGGGCTAGCAAAAGATACTTCCTGGTAAACTGTGAATTCCAACAATGAGCATTTAATCATTGTGAAGGTATATAATGTATATTTGGCTTGTCTACTGTAGCTTACAGCTAAAGGTGAGAGAAAGGAGCGGGGAATGAAGGCCATTTTAAACAGTGACTTAGCTTGGTTTGAGAAGGAAGACAGGATTGATTCCACAATGCAAAAGCACACAGAAGCAATGCTTTTCTGACAGGATTTATCCAAATTTTCCCAACACGACTCACTGATCTTCCTTCTACTTTCTTCCCGTGTAGCTGCGCTCGCCCGGAGCCCAGGTGCTTCAGGAGCAGTTGTCCGGCATTAGCGCTTTGAGTAGTTTAGACCTTTCGGACAACGGTGAGTTCGTGTCTTTCCCCTGCCTGTTTTTCAAGCAGCGTCCTGGTGTTTCCTTCCTAAGCATGATGCACTGTTCTCATTTTCTCCAGGCTTCGATTCGGACTTGCTAACTCTTGTCCCAGCCCTGGGCAAGAACAAGTCCTTGAAACACCTCTGGTTGGGCAAGAATTTTAATGTCAAGTCTCGGTGAGTTGGGCACCATCCCTGCGGTTCTTGCTTCAGAACAGGCGTTCCTTACCCTTTCTCACTTCTGTTCCCCTTGGCAGCCTATTTGCTTCAATGGCACCCTTTATAGTAGCAAAATGTTTGTAGTTAATGTAGTTGCTGTTATTGCAATTTGCATGTAACTAAAAGAATGCCCAATGATGGGGTTAAAAGGCAATGGAATAATTAGGTGAACAGACAGGGCATATTCCGTATTTTTCGCTCTATAAGACGTGCCTGACCATAAGACATGCCTAATTTTTAGAGGAGGAAAACAAGAAAAAAAATATTCTGAATCCAGTGAGCACATCATCACAGGCAGATTCCCCATCACTTCCCCATGGGCTGCACATCTGACAGACTTACTGCACACACATATTCGCTCTATAAGACGCACAGACATTTCCCCTTACTTTTGAGGGGGAAAAAAATGCGTCTTACAGAGCAAAAACCCCGGTATATTTATATAAACTCAAAATGGCTTTCTATTATTATTCAGTTCTTTTCACATACCACCAAATGTCCTGGTTTGTACCCCCGGGGGTACATGTATGCCAGGTTGGAAATCGCTGGCCTAGATCCATCCATTTTGTCGTCATGGGCTTGTCCACACAAGGCTATTAATTCACTGTGGCAACTTTTGTGATCCAAGCAAAATACAGTGTTTTCTTTCCTGCTATTCTGCAACATGGCCTCTAGGTGGCGCTGTGGTATAGCAGAACAGTGGAAATAGCACAAGTTTAAAGAGCCGCTGCAGGTGGCGCAGTGGTTTAAACCGCTGTGCTGTTGAGCTGGTTGATCGAAAGGTCGCCGGTTCGAATCTGCACTTGGGGTGAGCTCCCATGCGCCGTCCCAGCTCCTGCCAACCTTGCAGTTCGAAAGCATGCAAATGCAAGTAGATGAAAAGGTACCACTTCAGTGGGCAGGTAACAGCGTTCTGTGCACTTCGGTGTTTAGTCATGCTGGCCACACGACCACAGAGACTGTCTGCGGACAAACGCTGGCTCCCTCGGCCAGGAAATGGAGATGAGCACCGCCCCCTAGAGTCAGGCATGACTGGACGTAACATCAAGGGGAAACCTTTACCTTTACCTTTATGGACTGCAGGTGGCGCAGTGGTTTAAACCGCTGTGCTGCTGGGCTGGTTGATCGAAAGGTTGCCGGTTCAAATCTGCACACGGGGTGAGCTCCCGTGCGCCGTCCCAGCTCCTGCCAACCTTGCAGTTCGAAAGCATGCAAATGCAAGTAGATAGAAAGGTACCACTTCGGTGGGCAGGTAACAGCGTTCCGTGCACTTCGGTGTCTAGTCATGCCGGCCACATGACCACGGAGACTGTCTGCGGACAAACGCTGGCTCCCTCGGCTAGGAAACGGAGATGAGCACCGCCCCCTAGAGTCAGGCATGGCTGGACGTAACGTCAAGGGGAAACCTTTACCTTTACCTTTAAAGAGCCGCTTCTCTTCTTCTAATAAGTAACACCACATTTTCCCTTGTCTAAAAAGTGTGCGGAAAGTTTTTGCAGAAAGTGTGTGATTTAAAAACAAAAGTGAAACCACTTTTTCAACCAAAAAAGTGAAACCAAGAGGGTTGCCGTGTCAGCGAACAACTGAACAGTGAATGAAGGGTGCGGAATAGAAGCCTCCCATACAAAGCTCTGCACAATTTAGCCATGAAGCACACTAGACTTGGTCAGTTTTTCCTAGCTTTTTAAGCAAGGATTCCTGCAGATAGACTGCTCCTAGCACTCACGCTCAATCAAAAGATGCCACCAAGTTACTGTTGCAGCTTTTCCTTCTGAATAGGTTTTCTGTGTTAAGAAAAAATTTGTGGCTCACTGGGGAAGCAGTCTAGTCCAGTGCCTCCTAAACATTTGGGACTACAATTCCCATCTTATCTGAGCATGGGCTATGCTCCTTGGAGCAGAGGGAAGTCGTTGTCCAAAACACCTGGAGGGCACCCGGTTGGGGAAGGCGGACCAGGAGCAGATAACCTTAGGAAAAGCCCCCACCCCTGAATTTCTGGCCCTCCAGCCCTTCCTCTCAGCCGATCCCCATTTCTGCAGAAATTGATCTTTTAATGTTTTCTGCACTGGGATCCCTTTTCTTGGGATTATTGGCAGTAAGCACTTGAAGCTAAAAATGTGCTGACACGTTTGGTATTTGGGGTCCGCCCCCCCCTTTGTTTTTGGCCCCCAGCACTGGAATGCAGCCCCCTAAGAACTTTTCCAATGGAACTTGGTTGTGGGGCCCCCCATTCCTTGTAGGGCACATCATAACTTTTCCCTCCCCTGGAACACGTAACTTGGAGAGAGCTGGAGTGCTTTGGGGGTAAGAGACCTTTAGCCCTCCCCCAGGCCACCCCGTCGGCAGAAATTCTGCGATGGGAAACCATGACATTTCATTATTATCATTCCATTAAAGTCGCCACTTGAGACACGCTTTGTAGCTGTAGCTTGACGTGGGTCGACACCCAGGTGGAAATGCACCCGGAGTTTGGAATAAGGCACCAGGTGAGCTGGCGGGGCTCCCCATGGGCCTCCCGTCTGGACCAGTAAGGCCTCAGATGGGATATGTAGTCTCTTTTTTGAAGCAGCACATCATCAGAAGTACAGAGCTGTTCTCAGCTCATCCTGGTCCTCTTATGAAAATGGGAGACTTCACAAGTGGCTTGTGGCGCAACACTTTGCAAGCTGGAACGGAAAAAAATCCCTTTTGTTCCCAGCATTCCCCAGCTGACAGAGGAATTTATCCTATTCCTGCTTTTCATTTTAAGTTTTTCTTGCTCTGTGACCTGTCGCTTGTTCTCACTTCCCAGAACTTTGGAGGAAATTCTTCAGAGTATCGTGCAGCTTATCCAAGAGGACGAATGTGTAAGTAAATTCTGGACTGGAATTTAAATTCCCAACAATTTTAACCCACAAAACACAATAATATATGATATAGACATTTAAAACTACAGTATAACGTAATGATGAAGCAAAGATACAAATATTTTTGTATTTTAATATATGTTGTAAGCCACCCCAAGGCTTTGTTGCGATGGGGCGGCCTATAAATAAATAAATAAATAGATAAAGAACGAACGAACGAACGAACTATCCAGGAGTGCAAAGTTTTCAAAATGCAGCAACATATTTTATTTATGTACTTACTAATTGGCTTTTTATCCCACCAATTCACCATCGGTGGACATGCCCATATGCCCAACGCTTCTGGAGAGAGACTGAAAATGAAATTAACAACATCACTAACTGATCAATCACTTTCGATCTAGTGTATTTACTTCATTTAGCTAACGAATTCCACATTCAATCTTTGCAAAAAGATTTGCTTCCATTTCTGTTGTTGGCCCCTGGACAAGTTTTTGTCCAAAGCTGGAAAGGTGATGGAATTCTAATTTGAGCAATTTGCAAGTGAAAGTGTGGAATTTGACTCTGTTGGAGAAACTAACCCAGCAAGCGAGGTATCTAGATGTGGATACGGTCACCTTTTATTAACTTTATTGACCGAGGAGGAGGCGGACTCTGGTCTGTGCCAGCGATTCAGGGCAAGATACGGACAAGCGTCCTTTGCTCTTGGAGCTTTGGAGAGTCCGCTTCTCCGAGGGCCGTTTCACTCTGAGATTTCTCTTCCCTGGAAAACAACCTTCGCACTCCTGTTCCAATTGGTAGCGATGGAGCTGCTCTCGGAGTGCTTTACACAATCCGTAAAAGCGAGTGATAAAAATGCAAAACAATATTGCAATGTCAGAAAAATATTTAGAAGCTTAAAAAGAGCTTATTTATTTAACGTATTTGTATGCCGCCCCCTTGCAAACAAGCCTCGGGGCGGCTAACAACAATAAGAAAATACAATTTGAAACCAATACACTATTTAAAACTGGCCCATCTCAGAGTCTAATATAAAAATAGAAATATATAAATATACCAATATAAAATTAATAACAATTAAAATATTTCTTAAATAAAAAGGTCTTTGCCTGGCGCCGAAAAGCAAATAATGACGGCGGCAGGTGAGCCTCTCTGGGGAGCGCATTCCATAGGTGGGGCTTAAAAGCTCTTAAAAAGAGCTTAAAAGAGCTTAAAAGAGCTAAGACAGGTACTGCAAACAGACAATAATGAGAAAGAACAAAAAATAGTGACTTGGAAACACCTGCTGGTCCTGCTCAAGCCCTCCGGTGGCTCAGGAAGTCTTTCAAGGTCTCAGAAAAGAGGACTGTCTTAACCTGACAGCAGACCGGTGTCGGCCGAACTGCCAGCCTTCCCTGGCCGCCGCTTGCACTTCCCTTCGCGTTGACACGCGGCACAAGGCCCCAAAGTCTGCGCGTAGCGTCCGGGTAGATCATGGCTGAGAGAGGTGCTCCAACAGGTATTGTGGCCCTAAGTCAGGTAAGGCTTTCTAGGGAGACAACAGGATGGAGTTCAATGTGGAGAAGTGCAAGGTCTTGCACTTGGGGCATAGGAATAGCTGTCATAAGTACAGGTTAGGTGACAAGTGGCTGGAGAGCAGCACTTGTGAAAGGGACCTTGGGGTGCTGGTTGACCGCAGGCTGAACATGAGTCAGCCGTGGGATGTGGTGGCCAAGAGGGCGAACGCCACCCTTGGATGCATGCCAGAAGCATGGCTCCTAGATCGAGAGAGGTATTACTGCCACTCTGTATGACTCTGGTGCACCTGCAGCTGCATTATTCTGTTCAGTTCTGGGCTGCACAGGACTGGAAGGATATAGCCAGGTTGGAATCGGTGCAATGAAGGGCCACGAGGATGGTGGTTGGATTGCAGGGGATGCCGTATGAGGCGAGACTGAGGGAACTGGGTCTCTTCAGCCTGGAGAAGAGGAGACTCAGAGGGGATATGTTGGCAACATACAGGTATGTGAGGGGGTGTCACACGGAGGTGGATAGAGACCTGTTCTCCCCTGCAGAGGA
Source organism: Varanus salvator macromaculatus (assembly GCA_023646645.1). Taxonomy (NCBI): domain Eukaryota; kingdom Metazoa; phylum Chordata; class Lepidosauria; order Squamata; family Varanidae; genus Varanus; species Varanus salvator. The sequence continues at coordinate 2,522,256 of JAIXND010000753.1, read as the reverse complement.
AGGCAGGACGCGCTCCAACGGAGCAAAGCTCAGGGAGCCAAGGTTCAATTTGGATGCCAGGAAGCACTTCCTGACAGTTAGGACCCCGAGGGTGTGGAATGGGCTTCCACGGGAGGTGGTTGAGGCCCCATCGGTGCGGGTGATCAAAGACAGGCTGAACATGCACATGGTGGGCATGTCGTGAGCGGAGCCGGCTGGTGCCGGAGGTCAGACTAGATGGCCCGGGAGGCCCCTTCTGACTCGCTCTTTTTCTATGTTTCTATGTAAATTCAGCACTGGAAGCCTGCAGGCAGGCAGGCAGTGTAAACAGGCCAGAAGTACTTTCGGATTTATCTTACTTCCTGCAAAGCTCAGGGAGCCAAGGTTCAAGCTGGGTGCCAGGAAGCACTTCCTGACAGTTAGGACCCTGAGGGTGCGGAATGGGTTTCCACAGGAGGTGGTTGTTCAAGGATGGGCTAGACATACACATGGTGGGCATGTCATGAGTGGAGCTGGCTGGAGCTGGGGGTCAGACTAGATGGCCCGGGAGGCCCCTTCTGACTCACGTTGTTTCTGTTTCTAATTCCCCAGCACAGCCTTCCCCAAATTGGTGCTTTCCATTTACGTTGGACTACAACTCCCAGTGACTCCAGCCATGGTCTAACCTGGCACATCAGATTGTAACAAAGTGCTAATACAAGAAGTTTATGCCACCACGGTGGGAAAATACCTCTTTTGAAGCTCACTCCTGTAGGATAAACTCCCTGCAAAGCTCAGGGAGCCAAGGTTCAAGCTGGGTGCCAGGAAGTCCTTCCTGACATCGGTAAGGGTGTTCAAGGACAGGCTGGACATGCCCATGGTGGGCATGTCATGAGTGCAGCCGGCTGGAGGCAGGGGTCAGACTAGATGGCCCAGGAGACCCCTTTTGACTTACTCTGTTTCTACATTTTTAAACTATTTGGTTGTTATTTTTTTAAAAAAAGGAAGAGAAAGGAGGAAAGGGCTTGCCGGACAGTCCAAAATGCAGCACAAGTTCAGCAAGCTGGATGGACGGAGGTGGGATGGGGGGGGATTAGAACCTCAGCTGTGCCCTTCTGTGTTTCCTCCCTCCCCCAAAGTCCCTGCAGTCTTTCTCGGTCGCCGATTCCCGGCTGAAAACCCGCACCAGCATCCTGATCAACGCCCTGGGAAGCAACGCCTGCCTGACCAAAGTGGACCTGAGTGGGAACTGCATGGAGGACATCGGGGCGAAGATGCTCTCCAAAGCGCTGCAGATCAACAGCACGCTGAGGTGGGAGAGCGGGAGTCACCCTGGCGCTTTGCCCCAGCACTGAAAGCTCTTGCAGGATGCAGATGACGCAGGATGCGTCTCATGTGCAGCAAAGAGGGGAGGGGAGCTCTTGCCAGTACGGGGGGTAAGGAAGGGCTCTTTCTGCTTTCCAGAAGTATTTCTTGGGACAGAAACAACACCACGGCACAGGGCTTCCAGGACATCGCCCGGGCCTTGGAGAAGTGAGTGGCTTATGGAGCGGCCCTGTCAGGGGGCCTACCCCCCCGCACACACACACACCCAGCCACAAACTCACACAGAACTGCACCCTATTTAACCATTCCAAGTCTATCCTGCCTTTTCCACCCCAAAACGACCGTCGAGGTGCTAGCAGTAACTTTTAAAAGGCCCTTTTGCCCAACTTAAACGTTAGCACAATCAGCTGATCCCAGACGGGCTCGCCTGGCACCCCCGGGAATATCCCGCCTGCCCAGGAGAGGCTGCCTCGGTGCTGAGGCGGGGAGGTAGGCACTGGCCTTCCGTGACACCCCACGGACCCCACGGTGGCACCGCATGGCACCTCGTTGGGGGAACAGCCGGTGGGCGAAGGGCAAGCCCCTGCTCCCTCCCACCCGGGGCTGCCAGGGACCCCCACGGGGCCGCCGTAGGGTGCCCCAGTGCGTGCCGGGCCCCTGGGGGTCCTGTGAGGCCTGCTCCTCACGCCCACCCTCTTCCGCAGCAACTACACCCTCAAATTCATGGCCTTCCCCATGAGCGACATCACGGCGGCCCACCGCAACGCGCCCGAGCGGACGGACGAGGCGTGGCAAAAGGTGAGTCCGGCCCGCAAGGCGCGCTGTCCCCGGGGCCCGGCCAGGCCGGCCCTTCCATCACGGCCCCGTCTCTCCCCTCTCCCGCTGCGCCTCAGATCCAGTGGTGCCTCCTCAGGAACAACCACTCGCAGAAGTTTCCCCAGGAGCAAGCCTTCCGCCTCCACCAGGGGATCGTCACCAATAGCGCCGAGCAAGTAAACGTTCCCGTCTCCCTGTTCGACCCACCCCTGCCCTCCCGTCGCGGCGCCGTGGGGCCCTGGGAGAGCCACCCTCCGCCGCGGGGCTGGCCCGGGCATCCTCCAGGTGGGGGGGCGCCCCCTTGGCGGCTGGGGTGGCGACCCGCGAGGCAGGGGGCGCCCGGGAGCTCATGGCCCGGATTCTGCCCTCCCCAGATGATGAGCCGTCTGTGCGTGCGGGTCCAGGAGGAGGTGCAGGTGCTGCGGTCCTGCTCGGTGGATACCATCCAGGAGGAGGTGCTGTACGCCCGGGAACTCATGAAGGAGGCCAAGAATTCTCGGGCGGTGAGATCCTGCGGCAGAAACTCTAGCCGTCCCCAAATGCCCTCTGCGCTGGAGCCGAGAGCCAGCTCGCAGCGTGCCCTGGACCGGTTTTCTCGTCCCTGGCGGGCAGCTGTGCCCCCCCCTGCCCCGAGAAGGGACGTGGCCTGGCTGCTTTGCCTGGCAGCGCTGAGCATCAGGGGCTTCTCTGTGCAAGTACAGCCGCCAGCACGGATTGCGATCCGCTCCCCACTGCAAGGGAATGGAAAAGAGTGCTTTGGTGCATATGCAGAGGGCTCCTCCCTCTCCTCCAAGCAATCTCTTCCCATCTCTAGCCCAGCAACCCCAGCCTAGACTTAGCACCTCTCTTTTCACAGGTACAAAGCTCGGCCTAGAAACAATTTGAACGATGTGATTCAGAAACCTTCCCTACGCCGCCATTTTGGATTGGATCCATGGCGTTGGGGAAGGCTGCTTTCCTGAAACACACGAGACCCGACCAGTCTAAAAAATGTTTTATTTTTATTGATGTATTTCCGGCAGGGAGCTGCAGGGACCTTACAAAGCCCCCCTCTTTTCCATCTTATCCTCACAACAACCCTGTCAGGTAGGCTAGGCTGGAAGTCAGCCAGCCAGCCAGGGAGCGTCAGAATGGCCGGGAGTTGACCCAAACTCGGGGCTGCCAAGCTCCGCAGACATGTTCATTTTGGCGCACGCTTTGGACGGCGTTCCAACGAAGCCCCCTCTCGGGTCCCTCTCTGTCCCGCAGCTCTTTCCCAGCCTGTATGAGCTTGGGCACATTTTGGCGAGCGACGGGCCGGTTCGGCACAGGCTGGAGTCCGTGGCCAGCGAAGTGTCAAAAGCCGTGGATAAGGAGCTGCAGGTAACATGGCGGTGATGTTGGCATCTCCTTCCTCCCCAGAACGGGGTCTGTTCTCAGCACGGGGAGCTGTCTGCTTCCCAGCGCTGAGCACAGAGGGGCTTTGGTTGTCGCTGGTCGGAACCATGCAGGATATGGGGCTTGGGCCCCATGGGGAGCACGCCACCAGCGTTTGTGGCCCTCGAGTCCCCGGGACCCTTCTCCGGGGTGACGGGGCCGCTTCCCTGCCCGCAGGTGATCCTCGAATCGATGGTCGCCCTAACTCAGGAGCTGTGCCCGCATGCTGTGCAGGCCGCCGAAGAGCGCCACAAGATGCTGGCCTCCGTCTCGGAGCGCGTCACGGTGCCCCGAAACTTCGTGCGGGGGGCGCTCCTGGAACAGGCCGGCCAGGATATTCAGAACAAGCTGAAGTGAGCGAGGATAAGAAAGCCCGAGGGAGGGAGACGGCCGTGGGGAACACGTCCTGCGTGGGTCAGACGGGGTGATGCTCGCTTATGGGGAGGCCTCAGGGGAGGGGGCGGCCACAGGCGTGCCACGGCGGCCGGCTTCTGATGCTCTTCACCTCCGCCCTCTCCCCAGCGAGGTGAAGCTCTCCGTGGTGACCTACCTGACCAACACAATCGTGGAAGAGCTGCTGCAGGAGCTGTACCAGGCTCACAAGAACCTGGTGAGAGCCCCCCGCCCAGAGTCTCCTGACCCCCCCATGCTGCTGAGGCTTCATGCAACCCCTCCAGCTCTGGTGTTTTTGCCTCCATCGCTGCAGGAGCCTCATTTGCTCCTCAGCTCTGGCCCCCATGGGCTGCCCTCTAACGCCACCTCTGGGGGGCAGCTCTTCGGAGAGGTTTCGGAGGTGAATTCCGCTCCACGGAACCCGGTGCGGCCACGGTGGGACCCTCGCAAACCTCTCCCAGACCCACACAGCCCCTCTCGTCTCCCTCCCGACCGCAGGCACAACATATCACCCACCTCCGCCGCCTTTCCGAGGGGCAGGACAACGGCGCCCTGCTGGAGCAGCTGGGGAAGCCCCGGCTGCGTGACCACGAGGAAACCACGGACGACGAGCTCGGCTCCAGCATCGTAAGCACCTGTGGGTTGCCACGGGGACAGTGCGCCCGCGGGCCCCCGTGGACTCACCTGGCTTCTCCCCCCCGCACAGGACACCATGGCCATCAAGAGGCGCAAGAACTGCCGACGGATCCGGCCCGCCTCCGCCTTCATCAGTGAGTGTCCAAAACGCCTGTCTTTCTGCCCCTCTTCCCACCTCTTGGATGCTGCATCGCGGCTGCTTCGGCCGTCTCCAGGCCTAAGCAGGTGCACACGATCCGGCCAGTTGCGGTACTGTTTCAGGTGCACACGATCCGGCCAGTTGCGGTACTGTTCCTGTACATCGAGGCTGATCCAACGTTCGGCCTGAGGAACCGGTTCCGCTTCAGGGCAGCTCTCAGACCGCCTTCCAAGGGCAGGCACAGAGTGTGGCTGGACGGACCCACATATCTCGATGCAAGCCTCTTGCAGGCTTGGGAGGGAGCGCTCCACCATGTAAAATGTGGGGGAAGCTGCACCAAAGCCAGGACACCCCCAAAGATGGGGGGGGTCCGGGAAAAGCTGGCAGGGGCAGAGCAACCCGGAGATGCCTGGAAGGCCGTGCTGGGTCCCCGGGCTGCCCAGGTGCGGCCCTACACCTTGAGCTCTCTAGGCCGTCCACCAAGCGTGGCAAAAGCCCATCCTAAAAAGCCTTTGCAAGTTCAGCCCTGGGAAGGCCCACTGTCACTATTATTTATTATTTATTAAAAGCTTTTCTTTTAAATAAATAATAAATCATTTATTATTTAATAAATAATAAATAAACTCCCTACAAACGTCTCAGGCCGGCTTACAATAAATAAGTAGAATAAAACAAAGCCCACAGCATCTGACCATTAATATACTAAAACCCCAGTTAAAATCAATTAAACATTAAAATAACGGGAAAAAATAAGAAGGGTTTTCCCTGACGCTGAAAGGATATAAGGTCGGTGCCAGGTGACCCTCTCTGGGGAGCAGATTCCAGAGTCGGGGCCACTGCAGAGAAGGCCCTTCTCTGGGTAGCCGCCCTCCTATGCAATCTCCTTCAAGGAGGGCTCCCGGAGCAGGATCTTCGCCTCAGATCTCAAGGGGTGGGAGGGCTTATAGGGAAGAAGGCGCTCCTTCAGGTATCCCAGACCCAAGCTGAGCTTGCTTCCGCCAGACTCGAAGGTCCCTCTGGGTGCGCCCCCTTCCTTCCCTCCAGGGAGGGTCCAAGCCGGGCCTGGCTTGCTTTCTCTTGCAGGTGGCTCGGAACAAGATGGCGACCTGGGCGCCCCCCTGGGCTGGATATCCTTGGCCGATGGCGGCCATTATTCCCACTCCCACAGCGCGTCCTTTGAGGGGTTCTCGGAGCTGCCGACGGAGGGCAGCCGGCTGGAGCACCGCACCCGCGGCAGGCCCCGTCCTCCACGCAGCGCCCTGCACGCCGGTTTCCGCTCCCACGTGAGTCTGCAGCGCGTTTGCGTGGGCCCCCGGGGGTCTCCTCTCTCCTCCCCACGCCTTCCTCCACCTCTCAGCTCATCTTTTCCTGTGGGACCATCCGCCAAGTTTCTCCTCCCTCCTTCAGCCTTTTTGCCTTGGGACCAAGTTTGGGAGCCTTTTGCAATGGCATTAAAAGAGCAGGAGAGGAATGGGGGGACGCCGAATGCGGGATAGCCAAAAACCGCCAGTGTGGAGAGCCAGTGCGGCCTAGTGGCCAGAGTGCCGGGTCCTCTTGCTCACTGGGTGAGCTCGGGCCAGTCGCTGACACTCAGCCTAGCCTCCCTCACAGGGCTGTTGTGAAGAAGAAGGTGAGAAATAAGCAGCCCTGAACTCCTCCCAAGAAAAGGGCTGAATGCAGAAATAGATGGAAGATTGTCCTTTGACTCGGGAAGCCGTAGCTGCTTTGTCTCATTGCCGTAACCATCCGTGCTCGATTATTCTTGATGTCTTTAAGAGGCGCTGTAGGCCAAAACATCTGGAGGGCCAAAACATCTGGAGGGCCAAACTTTCCCACTGCAGATCCAGAGAAGAAACGAAGAGGGGAAACATGTGGGGGGGAGGTTAATATCCCTCTCTCTGTTCCCCTTTAGAACCGAATCCTGGGGTCTGTCGACAGCAAAGAGCAGGAGAACGGCCTGGGGCCGCGGCTGGACGAGGGTCTCGATGAATTTTTCAACAGGAGGGTCCTTGCCGACAACACGAGGTAAGACGGGGTGCCCCGCGTGGTAGTCCTTTAGGTGGAGCTGGTTGCTTTGAGTCCCGGGGCGGCTCCGACAGACGCTCCTGGAGCACATGGTTGGGAGGTTTTCTTCCGCACTTTTCCTTCCTAACTGATACTTCCGTGGAAAGAAAAACGGGACAGGAGAAGCAGTCGGAAAACACGGGAAGGCAAAGCATGATTGTTCTGGGGACGCGGTTACACATTCTCCTCGTTCTGTGCCATCAATTGTCCCGTGAACGGACTTCCACAGCAGCCCTTCTGAGATCCCGGCCGGGGCTTCCTTGATGGACTCAACCCGTCTCTCATTTGCCTTTCTGTGGATCTCAGGTGTTTGCAAAGTTCTCCCCTAGCACCAGGTGTTGAAGGTACCTATTTCCTGGTAGCTTTTGTCCCTCTCACACCCCTCCATCTTGATGGGGGACGCAGGGATGGGAAATATCCCTACGCTATACCGTCTTTTCTGGCTCTTACTCCACAAACATAACATTCTGTGAATGAGATGGTGAAGGCGGGCAGAAGGCTTTGCCGGCTCTGGCCCGGGGAGTGGGGGTCTCCGCCCTTCCTTAGCCACAGCCGGGGAGCCGTTGAGGAGGGGGACACGATCCTCTTGCTCAGCCCCTCCGCCTCATCCCGCCCACAGCTATCCTCGGACGCCGAAGAGTTGTGGGGTGCGGCCCGGCCCCAGCGAATCCCTGCCTGCCCTGCAGAAGAAGCGGAGGAAGGGCCTCTTCCACTTCCGTAGGTACCGCAGCATCAAGGGGGAGCGAGACCCCGAGCACCTGCCCCCGAGCCCTCCCCCACCCCCGGTGGGGGGCTGGGAGGAGCAGAGGACCCCGCTGCGCCCTGCCGTCGGCCTGGAGGAGGAGAGGAAGCGGGTGCAGGACCTTGTGGGGACCGCCGTGCTCCCTCCAGGAATAGGACCCCTGGCCCCGGGAAGCGGGGTGAAGGCCCTGCCCGGCAGGACAAGACAGGTAAGGGAGGCCTTGATCCGGGGGCGACGCCGTGCGGGGAGGGGCTGCCCAGAGGCCCCTCGTTCTTAACCCCGCTTCCCCCCACGGCCAGGGTCCCAATCCCGACTCCGAGCGGGCCGAAGCGGACCCCAAGGGGGCGGAGCTCTTGCAGTCTTTGCAGGTCCAAGGTGTGCCCTTACCTGGAATGGGACGTACCAAGGGGTGGAGCCTGGATGCCAAGCTGGAGGTAATTGGTGGGGGGTGGCGGTGGGGGCGGGGCTACGGGGGCCGCAGGCCCCGAGCCCCCGCGAGCCTTTTCCTCTGGGAATTCTCACCTGCCTCAGAGCGTGGACCTGGAGCGAGGAGGGAGCATGCGGGACCGGCAGCGCAGGCGATCCTCGGATGACTCAGGTGCGGGCTGCCCCCCGACCCCCAGCCGCTCCCCCTCCCTCCCACCTTCCTGCCCCCAGGGCACCCCCCTCCCCACCGCCTTATTTTGAAGCCCCAAACCAGAAACCCTTCAGTCGTGTGGGGCTGCAAGCCCCATCCTTCTGCAGCAAGCATGGGAGTTGCAATCCTACGCTCAGGCTGGAAGAAGGCTGACGCAGGGCATGGCCCGGGCACCACCAAGCGCTTTAGGGATCAATCCTTTGTGCGCTGGATCCTGCTGGGTGTCATCGGATCTTTTTCTCTCTGGGCATGCGTAGAGTGCCCCTTTAAAATCCCACTGATTTCAGTGGGAGACTGAAGTGCATGATTTAATTACAGTGGGAATGTAGGGGTGCATATAGCTGGCCAAATGACGCTTTTAGATGTTATTTCTTTTTTCAAGTGAAAACAATCCAGTTTCGTGTTTACTTACCAAACACAATATTTTAGACTCTCTCTCTCCCTTTTCCCAAAAAACAAGAGCACCCATAACTGAGAATGTTCTAAACAGCACAATTAGGAGCATCCAATCTTTAAAAAAAAAATCTGTGCGTGAATTTAAAGTTTGGAGAAGATTGAGAGCCATATCCTAAACGGATTGACCCAGTTGTATTAGTGGGATTGCTGGCGCATTAATTTATTTCTCTAAGGCATTTTTGCCTCATTCCTCAGCCCAAATGACTCTCAGAGTGGCTTACATTTAATCCATAAAACAAGCCTGGCTTTGCCTGCCGAGGTGCAGTTTAAAAAGTCACAGCAGGCAAGGACAGGGAGATGGGGATGGTAGAGGAAAGAAGTAGTCTTTTGGAAGGGCTACCGGGTTGGCCCACGGGTCTCCCTTTTCTTTGCCCAAGTAAAGGCTGCTGGGGAGATGCCACACACGTGCCTGAGCGACCAGTCCTGCCTCAGCCTTGAATTTTTGTGGGTAGCCTCTGTGGTCCCAACCTCATCTGTGAAATGGGCACACAGAAGTGGATTTGGCAGGGCAAACATGTGCTCCCTTCTTTGTCTTTCGACTGCACAGGGCAAGGGGGTGGAGACCCCACCCTCCACTGCAGAGTACGAAGCCGAGCTTTGCCACGATTCGAAGGGCGGAAGCCAGCTGGGACATAGGTGGGTATGTAGGCGGAAAATGAGAGGCGTCTCCTCCTGTGGCGGCCTCTCAAAGAGGCTAGAAAGGTTTGAGGTGGAGGACCGATCTGTTGGCACTCGACACGTGTAATTAAGGATTCCTTGAGAGTCGTACTTCTGGGTTTGGGGGCCTGGACTGCCTGCTTCAAATTAGAGATGTTAGATAAATGGGGATCCACTTGATCTGGATCAGGCTGGTTTTTCAAACTGCTGGATCATTTTTTCCCTGTGCGGGGGGAGAGGGGGAGATTTGCACTAATTCGTATTACTGTTAACACGCTCTTGCACCCACATGCTAATCTGCATTCACTCACGCAGCATAGCTGTAATTTACATTAACGAATGCAGCATAAGTGCGGATGGGAATTAATACAAGCACACAGAAATCCTGGTTTTAAAAAGCCCGTTCTGGCCACTGGCTGATGGTGGAATGAAAGATGCGTGAGACCCTGCAAGACACAGAATGAATTTGACAACGGTGGTGCATCTCAGATCAAGAGGAATAATTCAGCTTTGGCCCACCCATCTGGCATGCCACGGCTTCCCACCCCAACAACCTTCTTTTCCCCTGCTTACCTGGCACAAAAATTAAATTAAATTAAATTAAATTAAATTAAATTAAATTAAATTAAATTAAATTAAATTTCTATACTGCCACTTAGCCTTAAAGGGCTCTCAGGGCAGTTTGCAAAATATATTAATGCAAAATACAATGTAAAACAAGGTAGAATGTAAATGAATACAAAGCAGCCGCATGAGGCAATGAATACGACAATTTACAGGATTTATAAACCTAGAGCAATGCAAAGGATTAATTGATGTGGACCTTGTGTCAGTCCAGCACGGCGGTCTGTGCAGGCTGGGAGCTTTGGCAGAAAGCAGGACACCCTGCACCTTTCCCAGCCGAGAGCCAGATAACACTTTGGGGGACGCTCTTGGTGCGGGCGGATGTTCCACCGGGCCAGCCAGATAGGCCACCCCCGTAGGCGATGGGGGCCCGTTAAGGACTGGCATCTCCACCTGTTTCTGGATCCCTTCTCTTGCTCTCCCGTAGCTGAAGAAAGCTCGCCCCGGGAGAGCCGAGGCAAGGAGCCCCCCCAGGACCCCCCCTTGGAAGAAAGGCAGAGCAGGCCGGAGGAGAGGGGGGCCGTCACCCCTACGCTGCCCCCTGAGAAGGACGTGGGGATGGTGCCCACCAAGGCAAGAAAGTGCGGCTTGGGGGGTCCAGGGGGTGGCATGTAGGGACGGGATGGGGTCACAGGGAGCTTGTTCCACTGGGGGAGGGGGCTTTGCACCCCCCAAAATACTCCCAACAACTGGGCTGGTTCCAGTGGCAGAGAGAGACCCCTGGGGGGGACAGTTCTCCCTAGGTGGGCATGGTGATGCGCACGCTTTCGACTTGCACAGAATCCCTTTCCGCAGGACGGGGGGTGGGGGGTGGGGGGTGAGTGCATCCCCAGCTCTGGAGGGCCACAGGCCTTCTTGGCAACTCCTCCCCCCCCTTCACACGCCTGCCCCCCTTCTCCCCTTGCAGCAATTCAGGGATCCCTCATCCATCCCGTCACGGCCTCCCAAACCGGTCGCCCTCCCCCGGGGCCGGAAGCCCCCCAGCCAGCCCGAGCGCAGCCGGAGCAACGAGGAAGCCGGTGGAGCAGGAGGGGTCACCCCGGAAGACACACGTACGTCCCCCAAGAGCCCAACCCCAGGCAGACCGCAGTGGGGCGCTTGCCCCCCACGCCCGTCCTGCAGGCCTTTTCCAGCCGGGGGTGCGTGGCAGGAGGGGGCGGTCCGTGCGCAGCGGCCGGTAGGTTAAAGCGCGAAAGTGACGAAATAGGAGCGAGACATAAGTGCCGTTGTTCGTTCGAAGCCATGATCCTCTCCCCTCCTCGAGGAGCCGGCCCAGGGCAGGCGATGGCGGCAGGGAGAAAGGACAGTCCCATGGTGGGGTTCAGTTAAAAGCCCCTTTAAGCAAAATTGTTGAAAGAAACCGGCAAATGCACTTCCTGGAACTCTCTGGGAGCGAATTTCAGAGATGAGGAGCCACCACCAAGGAGCCCCTTCTTCAATCAGTCAGTCAATCAATTCTTTATTCGGTCATTGACCAGCCAATAAGTTAAACGCAAAATTACAATTAGTTAAAATAAGAAAAATACAGTACTAATAAAATTACAACAGTTAAGAAAATAAAAGCATTCTGGTAGAACCAAACAACACTTTGGGTTAATTCTACCGCACACTGCACCAACTACCAAACAGTATTTGGCCGTAGTCAAGGAGATGAAACCGGACTGATTGGATAAAAGCAACGTAAGATAAAAAGAATCGGAGTAACTGGAATATTTAGAAAGGAGTGGGGATTAACAGTTCCTGGCGAGCGCCTGCATAGAGAGGGCAGTAACGCCCCTTCCTCCTGTTCTTCTTGGTCCAGGGCATGTCCCCAAAATAGGACCCCCAGGCCCAGGACCGGAGGAAACATCTGAGGCTCTGGGTGCGAATCCAGCCACGGGGTACTTCTCCCCATCCTGTTCTCCCACTGGCACTGGCTCTCTCTGAGGGGGGGATGCTGCAGGGCTCTCTGACCCCCCCACCCATTTCCCTTCCAGGGGAGCCTGAGGTGGGGAGGAAGGCAGCCCCCCTCAAACCAAAGAGGACGCGGCGAGCACAGTCCTGCGACAAGCTGGAGTCCGATCGGAGCCGAAACCCGGGCGCTGGAGGTGAAGCACACGCGGCCCCCACATCCGGGGTGCCAGGGCGATATCCTGGCGCTTCGGCCTGCCCGGCACTTTCGGCTGGTGAAGTTTTAAGGGAGCTGCCCTCCTGGGAAGCCGTGCCCAGGAATCCCAGCATGGGGTGGACAAGCAAGGGAGAGTCACTCTGCGTGTTCTCAGAGAGCCTCTCTTCCCCTTTAGCCCCAGGCTCCCTTGCAGCTTAGTGCAAAAGTCTTGGCCAGGAGCCCGAGACAAAGAAGGATCAGGGAGGGGGGCTGCTCTGGATTGGGTCCCCAGGCAGAGCGGGTTGGGGGGTTCCAACCCTGGAAGAGTCAACGGCGCTGCAGTGGTGGGGATTTCGGTGGGGGGGGGGCGGGGGGGCACGGCCAGTCCTGGGAAGCAGCTCCCCCTGCTTACCCCGTGTGCATGAACTCCCCACTGGGCACTGTCGAAAGGCACCCATCGAGGTGTGGAGCCCGTCCCTGCCGCACCCGGCCCCGTCGCTAACCTCCTTCTGTTTCTCCCTCTTTCCTTCACTGCCCCCCCTGCACCCCCAGGTGCCAGAGACACCCCCTGCCTGACCCCCCTCCTGCCCCCCCTGAGTGCAACCCGCCCAGCTGGAAACCTCGCCCCGCTGTCACCCACCCTCTCCTCCCAACGGACCCCGCCGCGGGTAAGTATGGGTGCCCACCTTCGCCCGCTGTAGGACGACAGACGATTCACATGTGCTTTCCCCCCCAACCTCCCCGTCTCCCCCCTTTACAGTTCCCTCTCTCTTTAGGAACACCCGAATCTGGGACAGCGTGATGGACAGGCGCTCCCTTGACGTTCTGGCTGCTGGAAGCTGCGAGGTCTTCTCATCTTCTGGCAGGAAGAGCGAGGGGACCCGGGAGCTATGAGGGGAGAGCGGAAGAGGCATGGGGAATGCCCCCAACGGCTCTCCCTGCCACGGAGAGGGGGCAGCCCCCCGCCCTGCACAAGCCGGCCGGCCGGGACAGCCAGGTCTCCCCTGCCGCTCCCCCGACCTGCCCCACTCCTCCGTTTGCGCCTGTTCTCTTTCCTCGCTTCTGGGTCGGACCCACCCCTGTGCCCGAGAGGGACCTGCCACCCCCCTTCTCAGCCAGGGTGGTGAGATAGAGGCCACAGTGGATTCCCCCTCCCTCCTTTGCCCAACATACTTGGGGTGCGAAGACTGACCAAAACACGCCTTCTCTCTGGAAGAGGGACCCCAAGGACGCCTCGGTTTGCCCTCTGCTCTGTCTCGTCATCCTCGGTCCTTCCTCCCCACGGCCCCCACCCTCCTTCCCTTCCTCCATGCTCACTGTTCTATTTTCAGCTTGTACAAAAGAAGAGAATCATAATAAATTATATATGGAAATTAAAAAAACAAAGCGAAACAGCAGCTGTCGGGGACTTCATGGTGTGGGCACCTCTTGGGCGCTTCCTGACGGGAGCCACCTTGTGGGGCGGAGCGGCACTTTCCATTCCAGGAACACAGAGGGATTATGTATTACTGTTCCGATTCAAAATCCCGAAATCTGCCAGAAAGGCTGCTGGGACAGTTTCCCACAAATCCATTCGCCCAGGCAGTTCCTTGCCCCAGGCCTGCAACCTGAAGACACAACAGGCGAGGGCAAAGGGATGCGGAGGGCAGAGGAAAACAGTAGATTCGTTCTGGGAAGGTTTGATAAATCACGTTGATTTTCTTTGCCACTGGATGCCAGTGAAAAGGGCCAGGAGGGCTCCAAGCGTGGTGTTCAGAGCACAACGACCCTGCAGGGCAGATCTTCCAGAAGTCCATTTAGTCCCAGTGAATTACTCTCTCCTAACTCTGACATGGGTTCTTGCCCAATGGAAAGAAGCCTTATTGGTAGCATACGGCACCTTCCCCAACCTTGCACCCTGCATGTGTCGACTGCAATTCCCATGATGCTGCCACGAGTCACTTGCAAGAGGGGGTGAGGATGAAAATGTGATTCACCAGTATAGGAAGAAGAAGAGCTCAGTCGGGGAACATGGGCTTCGTGCTCAGAAGGTCCCGCAGTTCAGTTTTTATGGGATTTCTGTCTTCAGCGAAGGGCAGTTTGGACTGGAGAGCCCCCCTATCTGGGGTAGATCAAACAGATGCGCCATGACCCAACTTGGGACCGGCAGCTGCAAAGTCTTGGGGCCAAAACTTGGCTGAGTGTTGAGTCGACCTGGATCTTGCCAAGAGAGGAGCCCAGACAGACCCTAAACAAACCCCCCCAAAAGAGAAAACCCGCCGCATTAATGTGGCGGCGCTATTCGCAAATGGCCAGCAGGTGGCGCCAGGGAGGAAGAAATGCCGCTCCTGAAGGGCAGCAGGAGGAGCAGCACCGTCGCGGGCGCTGGATCTCTTCGCTCTCTCCCTCTCTGTGTCTCTGGCCCTGCTGTCCTGCGTCCTTTCCAAGATCCTGTCTCCTGTTTCCCGTTTGCTTTCTCATCTTCAAAGCCTCCGGGTCCTGCAAACCCGCCGAACCCGCTATTGTTCTTTTCTGCAAATTAATTCGTCGTCTGATCCAAACCAGTAGAAAAAAAAATTCTATTTCTTCTCCTAAGAGCCGCCTTGGGGCGGGGAGGGGGAGAGTTGTACCTGCGAGGTAACCTTCCCTCGCAGGCTGCTCTTCCTCTTGAAATTTGCCCTGCATAATCAAGGGCGCAAGTCCATAAATGTTCGGCTGGAGGGGAGGCCTACAACTCCCAGCATGCCCCAGTCAGTAGAGCTACCTGGGGCATGCTGGGGGTTACATGCCTTTTTCTTTAAACGTGCGTAGTTGTGTTTTAAGTTGAGGGGGAGAAACTTCCCGGTGGGTGTCGTGTGAGGCAGCTCTGGGACTCTGAGAAATCGCTGTTGCAGCCCCAATTTTCCAGCTTAGTAGCAGCTTTAACCCCTTCCAACCTTGTTTCTTTCTCTTTTCCAAAAACACCTGTCTCCGAGCTTCAGGTGAGTTCCATCAGGTTTTAGGGTCCCCAGGTATGCATGGCTTTATAAGTTAAAATGCGTGCCCTGGCTTGGGAGCTGGGGCTGATGGGAGTGGTTGGCCAAACTACCTGGAAAGGTACAACTCCCCCCTGCCCCTGGTTGAGCCACAGGCTGAATAAGCTGGACCCCCCCCTCAAGTTTTCACAATCAGAAAACGGGGTGGATCTGGCACCTCCGACTGTTGTTGAAGAAGTGTTGTTGCTCGACTCCTCTCCAAGGATCATCGCCCCGCTGGATCCTGCACTCCGCCTTCCCTATGCTGTACCTCCAGTCCCCGCTGGCTTAAAAAGCCAGGGGGCCGTTTGTGCTGCCCGAGAAAGACAAGCTCAGAAAGCCGTAATTTGCCCCTCGAGAGGAGAGGTGATGGGATTGCGAGAGATGCCGGCAGCTGCAGGGCGTGGGAGCCAGAAGCTGTGCACCCCACGGCCTTCCAGCGAGAGGCAGGATGGATCCTGCTGCGAAAGAGACCCCCTGAAGTGCGGGGCGAACCCTGCAGCATGACAGCAGCAGCAAGTCCCACCCACGAAGCACCGTAGGGGTGCCCTGGGCCACGCACCCTCCCTCCGGACCACATCGTGCGCAATCTCCCAGGCTTTTGTGCAGAAGAGGCGTTTTATGGCCTGCCTCTTCCTCCTTTACTTCCATGCTCCACTGGGATGAGACCCTCAAAAGCTTCTCCGAAATCAAACCCAACTTTCCAGCCAGAAGGGTCCAATCTCCCTCTTCAAATTTTATTTTTTTTTATTTATTACATGTATATCCCACTTTTTTCTTTTTTAAAGAACTCAAAGCAGCTTGTGTCATTCTCCTCCTACTTTCAGTCTTATCCTCACAACAACAACCCTGTGAGGTAGGCTGGGTTGAGAGGCTGTGACTGGCCCAAAGCTGCCCAGATGGCTCCATGGCTGGCTGAGCAGGGACCAGAACCCAGATTGCCTGAGTTCCACTCCCATATTCTTAACCACTAGGCCACACTGTCTCTCTTCATGCCCAAAGTCCCCGGCCAATGTAGGGGCCAGGAAACTAAGATTCTGATTTTGGCTTCTTCAGGGCTGAACAGAGCACAGACCTTTGGGGACAAAAACTGTCTGAGCTTCTGCCCACACAGGTCACCCCATAATTACAATGTGCCAGTGTAATTTGCATTGGATTTCAGAGGTCCTGCGCTCAGGTTGGATCCCGCCACTTCCCCAGGACTTCCCAAAGCTCTGACACCTTTCCTGCTCCTACATCTCTTTCAAGAGCCCACTCCAAATCCCAGAAATTAGAATCATTCAGGAAAAGCTGCCCATGTGGCTTCGGAAGTTCCTCGGTCATCATGAGATCTAGAAACTTGCTTGAAAAACAACACAAATTGCCAACATTCCGAAGGTGTTATTTTGCTGCCCCTCTTTGGGGTCAATTTGGAACCCATGATGTGCTGTCTTTGGGCATGAGGGGCTCTCACCTGTGCAAGTCTTGGCCCTCCGTGGCTTCTCAGTGGCCACGCCCCTTCCCATGACCCCACCCTCTCCCGTGAACACAAGTTTCTAACTTTGGGGGCATTTCCCCCCATTCTAAATTTCTAAATGGCGTCAATGCCTCTCCCTTGGTTGCATAGCCAGAAGTGTGGCTTCTAGATCGAGAGAGGCGTTACTGCCACTCTACACGACTCTGGTGCGCCCGCAACTGCAGCATTGTGCTCGGTTTTGGGCCCCTCATTACAGGAGGGATATAGCCAGGTTGGAGTCAGTGCAGTGCAGGGCCACAAGGTTGGTGGCCAGTTTGCAGGGGATGCCGTATGAGGCGAGACTGAGGGAACTGGGCCTCTTCAGCCTGGAGAAGAAGAGACTCAGAGGGGATCGGTTGGTGACATACAGGTATGTGAGGGGGTGTCACATGGAGGTGGGTAGAGGCCTGTTCTCCCCTGCAGAGGAAGGCAGGACGCGCTCCAACGGAGCAAAGCTCAGGGAACCAGGGTTCAATTTGGATGCCAGGAAGCACTTCCTGACAGTCAGGACCCCGTGGAATGGGCTTCCCCGGGAGGTCGTTGAGGCCCCATCGGTGCGGGTGTTCAAAGACAGGCTGGACGTCCACATGGTGGGCATGTCATGAGCAGAGCCGGCTGGTGCCAGAGGTCAGACTAGATGGCCCGGGAGGCCCCTTCTGACTCGCTCTGTTTCTATGTTACCCACTGGCAAGAAAAGCTTTAAGCTATCAGTGAAAAATTTGGGCCCGCCCCTTCTGCCTTTAGCCCCACCCACCCGTGGAACGTGGTCCTGGAATGTCTCTAAAGTGGACCCACACCGCTGTGCCACGGTCTGTGGAGGAGCACCACATCCCCAAAGGGTAGCCATCATGTCCCAGAACCCCCTTCTGCGGTTTTCTTGCTCCCCACCAGCTGGGCCTGCATCTCTCTGCCCCCCTTGGGCTCCACACAGAGCCCTTCGGCTAGGGCAGGCTACAGATAGCCTCCCATGCAGCAAGGAGGAAGTGGATCAAAGCATGATTTCCACCAGCAGCCCCCAGAAATCCACCAGCAGCCCCCAATGGCAAATCTCCGCCTATCCTCTATTGGCATCGCCAACTGGTTTTCAGGGGTAGACTTCCGCTGTAGCTGGAGGTTTGACGGACGGCTTGGATCCAGATGGAGTGGGACCTAGGATCATAACCAGTGGCATAAGTCAGCCCACGAGGAAGTCCTTTAAAAAAATTAAAGCGATTTTTAAAATGTGAAATACAATTAAAAGAACCACACACAATAAAAATAGCGCATAACCACCTTACGCATGCAATTCAATTAAAATGAGAACCCCCCCCCCCCGCTGCGCATCCCACCGCGGGGCCCACCGGCCGCGCGTCAAAAGCCCTGCCAGCAATTCTTCCGAAAAGCGCTGCCGGAGTTCGCTCGGGTCGAGGCACGGGGCCCGGCAGCGCAGCGCAGCGCAGCGCCGCGCAACACAATGCAGCGCCGCGCAGCGCCGCGCCAAGGGCCGCACGCGTGCCGGGGCCCGCCGTCCACCGGGCCGGTTGCTCTGGGGCAGCAGAGCCGCGCGGGGACGCCCGGAAGCGCTCGCCCAGCTGCCGGCGCCCCCTCCGCGCCCCTCCGCGCCCGCGTCCGCGGCGCAGGCCACCCGGCCCGCATCAGCCCCGGCGCGGCGTGCGCGGCGCCTTCCCCGCGAGGGCGCTCCCCGGGCGCGCGTCCCGCGCCCCCCACGCGTGGCCCGGCTCCCCCGCCCCCCGGGCGCGCGCGTGGCCGCCTCCCCCCCCGTGCACTGCGGAGGCTGGCGAGGGGGAGGAGCCCGGGCGGGCGGGCGGCCCGGTGGCGGGACGTGACAGCCGCAGAAAAGGCCCGGAGCGGGGCGAGCGGAGCGCACGGGGCGGCCGGGCGGAGCGGCGGCGGAGAGCGCGGCCCGGGCTCCCCGGAGCGAGGCCGGAGGAGGCGCCCCAGGGAGGAGACGAGCCCGCGCGCACGGACGGCCCTGCGCGGCTCTGCGCGCCCTCGCCAAGGTAACAACTTCGCCTCCTCCTCCTCCTCCTCCTCCTCCTCCTCCCCCCCGCTCGGCCGGTCCTGCAGCGGGGCCGGAGCCCCCGGAGCCGCCGGAGCCGGAGCGAGAGCTCCGCTGCCGCCCCTGTGCTGAGCATCCCTCCTCTGCGTTGTGTAACCCGGAGGGTGCGCGCCGGCGTGCCGTGCCCAGCCTGCAATGCACTAGGGCAGCCTTCCAGGCGGCCGGACTACAACTCCCATCGTCCCCGCCCGGCCCGGGCTTCGCCGCCCGGCCCACCCCGAAGGGCGGCTTGCACGCGGACGCCGGGGCGCTGCCTGGAGCTCTTTCCACGGGCCCTTATCTTGCGTCCCCTCGCGCCCGGTTGTACGCGCGCGTGTGTGTGCGGGGCGGGGGGGCAGTTGCTTGGCCACTTTCCCCCCACGATTTTGGCGACGCGTCCTCTGCGCCTCTTGGGAGGGACGCCCAGCCCGCCCCGGGGGGGGGCACAGCGGCACCCCTGCGCTTGGCAAGTTATGGGCAGGGTCGCCCCTGGCGCGCGCAAACGGCACGTGGGGGTCCGCGCAGGGTCCCTCGCCTCCCGGTGCCAGCTTTCCCGGGCGGGCTTCCCCACAGCCCCCGCTGGCCTCAGCTGGCCGTTTCCAGCCGGGCGGGAGCGGTGGTCCCGCCGCGCGCCCATCTCCGGGACTCCCTCCGGGGAGCCCTGCGTATTCCGCGCCTCCGGCACGGCCCCGTTGCGCGACTCCGCTGGGTGGGGCGTGAGCTCCGGGCCGGCCTTGCCGCGAGTCCTTCTGTCCCTGGACACTTGCCCGCCCGAGAGGACTGCGGCCCTCGGGGCCTCTCCGCTCCGGGCGCTCCCTCGCCCCTTCCCTCTCTCTTGGGGGGCCGCCAGGACCGCGCTTCGGGCACCGGGAGGGGTGCAGGAGCTCCAAAGAAAGCAGCACCCGCACATCGGGGAACCCCTTGCTTTGCAAACGGACCTAGCCACGGCAAGGCAGCCTCCGGCCAGGACCGGGGTCCCCCTCCTCCCAGTCACCAAGCCTCCGCCTGACCTACCTCGCAAGGTAGTTTGGCGGATCAAATGGACCAAAGGAGGACAATTCGCATCAGCTGCCCTCGGACTCCTTGCAAGTGCAGAGACACGGGATATAAACATCATGTGCGTGTGTACTTAGATCCCCACAACAACCCTAAGAGACAGTGTAGTATAGTGGTGAGAGCGCAGACCTGGGACTCAGGAGATCTGAGTTCAAGTCTCCACTTGGCCGTGCAGCTCACTGATGACTCTGGGCCGGTCATGGACTCCCAGCCTGACCTACCTCTCAGGGTTGTTGTGTGGATAAAGCGGAGGAGGGCTGTGTAAGTCACCTTGAGTTTCTCGCAAGATTTAAAAAATCATCTATAAATGTAAGATAAGCAATATAAAAGAAACTTGGGATGGTCTTTTTTCTTTAAAAAAGGGTTTGTGGTGGATGTTTTGGTCTTTGGGAAGTGACAATTAGCTTCGGAGTACCAGATAATCACCACTGATGACCCATTGCCTCTTTCTGGCTTGCTCGGGAACACCCCAGCGGCCTCTAAATGGATCGTGGCCACGATCCGGCAAAATGACGCTTACTCTCTCACATTGTACAAAGTGCATCCCCAGCTCCGTGTGTCCCTTGGGCACATGCTGTACTTCGGCATCGTGAAAACGTTGTGCAGCTCGGAGGGGTGTACAGTCTACTGCCCTGTGTTAATTATTGTGTCTTTCCGTCATGCACATTTGAGGTCTTCATAATTTTGTGGTCTTGGGGGATTCCCTCCATGCATTGCATCACGTCCCTGCGTGCAAATGTTTCCCACCCAACCTCTGTACCCTTTGCTGCCCCAACAGCCGTCAGTTTCAACCTCCTCTCCGTCAGTGTTTCTCAACCCTTTTAAAATCTTGCTCACTATAATCCGGAGAGGTGCAGAGAGGAGAGAAATGAAGGCCGGGCCAGAAACCGCCCTGGGGGTGCCTGCTGAGCCCAGAGCAATGCCTCAAACTCTGAGGCCCTCTTATGCGCCTGTGCTGGTTTGAATAAGTGTTTACTAGGATGTGTGGGTGCATCATTTCCCCCCACATTTCTGCATCCCCCCCCCTCCCGCTCATCCTCCAGTTGTGCCACACCCAAGCATGCAGTCCAATGTTTAATTCCTGCCTCTGGCAACTTTCCCCTACTCCGAGAAGAGAAATGTTGGACTATAACTCCCATCCTCTCCACCTGGCTGGGGGTGGGTGAGGTGTGGCCCAGCCCTTCTTGGGGTTTGGGAGGGCTGGCGTGGGCTGTGCCAGGAGCCCAGCTTTGGATGCCAGCCCTTCTCTGTGCAGGTCAGGGCCTTGTGGGTACTGTATTTTTTGCTCTATAAGACTCACTTTTTCCCCCCTCAAAAGTAAGGGGAAATGTCTGTGCGTCTTATAGAGCGAATATGTGTGTGCAGTGAGTCTGTCAGATGTGCAGCCCATGGGGAAGCGATGGGGAATGTGCCTGTGATGATGTGCCCATTTGAGTCAGAATATTTTTTTCCTGTTTTCCTCCTCTAAAAACTAGGTGCGTCTTATGGTCAGGCGTGGCTTATAGAGCGAAAAATACAGTAACCCAACCCTTATGCCCCCAGTTGTGCCGGTGGGTGTTGAGCATTTGCTGTACTGGTTGCATAGCTTGCACACCCTGCGGTGTGATCCTGGCATTCCTCGGAAGCTGGTTTTTCACTGGGTCGATCACCCCAGGCTGTGATGCTGTATCTCCCCTTTCCTTCCTTTCAGGAATCCAAGGCTTCCCGGCAGGCGCAAGAAAGGCAGGAAACTGTGCCGCATTGGATTGATTTAGGTCCTGTGTCTCCGTTTGTGCTTGCACGCGTGACAGCTTTGTGATGCCTCTTAGCTCTGAGTTTGCCTGGAGCTGTGCAGGCTTTGGGATCCCACAGAGCTCTTTGATAGGGAGACTCTGGCAGTAATGCCAAATCAGCTGGCAGGATTGAACGATGCAGGTTATTGAGCGGGGCACGGCCTCCGCTCGATTTCCGTAGGCACGCTTTCCTCAGATCGGTGTCCCCCAAGTCTGTTGGCCTGCAGAATTTAAGTCCAGCACATCTGAAGCACACCGACTGGATTCCCCAATGCAGGGGCATCGATCCGTCCTTCCCATTTAGCCAACTTAGCTAAAAGACCTCTCTGAATTTGGAGGCTGTGCCCCCCATTACTAGGGGCGCTGCTCCTGGCCTGGCCTGACCTGACGTCCCTCCGACTGCTCACAATTTGGTGCTTTTCCAGCTTGGGCAGGTCTGTGGTTTTATGCCACAAATATGACGGCATTTTAGGCCCTGCCCCCTCTGCCGCCAGCCCTGCCCAAGCGCCTCTGCGGGATGGAATCGCTCTTGTGGGAATGTGTACCAGCAGGCTGTCAGCTAGGAGGAAGCGGCTTTGGAGTCTCTGTCTGAGTCACTGTTCTGCTTCGGCCTCCCTCTGAGCCCTGTCTTTCGACAGGAGGGCAGGGTGAGCTTGGATCAGGCAGAGAGCGGAGAGGGGGGAGCAGGTCTCTTCCCCTCTGAGAACAGTGACTCGTGCAGTATTACAACGGAGCTCCTCTGCACGCATGCGTGTGCATGTGTTGTGTGTGTGTGTGTGTGTGTAGGTTCGTAACCTCACGTGTGGTCAGATAATCCTTGAAGGGTGAAATGTGCCCCACACACTCTTCCCAGCTGTATTTTGTTTTGCGGCTGCAAGAGTAATTCTGTCTGTCGCGCTGGCCTTCGTGTGCCACGCAGAAGCCTCAGAGGAGCAGAGAAAGTCCACATGGAGCTGCCAAAGCAGCAGACCGAGCGACTTTCGGCTTACCTGAAATCTTTACTTGGCATGCCAGGAGGGAAGCAAGGGGGGTGCACCTGCCTCCCCCTCCACCAGGTCTAATGGGCATGGTCCTGTGGTACAGCCCTCCCCTGTCAGGCCTGTACCACCTCTGAAGGCATGTGGTGGGGAGGACCTTCTCCAGCTTGGTGCCCTGCAGTCTGTCAGGTGATAGCACCCATCATCCACAGGCCAATGGGAGATGATGGAGAAAATGTGGTCCAGGTGGAGGAAAGGGGCTGCCGGTCCCATCCGTGCCCCCTCCCCCAACGAGCATCCCTTGCACGAGGCCCGGGGAAGCTTAGAAGATTTCGCGTGTCCAGAAGCGAACCGCACAGTTGTTGTTGTGTTTGCATTTTGAGCCGGCTTCTTCGAAGAGATGCTCAGTGTGCACATAATTTCTGTTACGCTTATTATTTTGCTGAGGCCGTCTGTATAGATGCAAATGAAGCAGATCTATTATTGCAAAGAGCTGTGCTGGATCAGACCCAAAGTCCACTTAGCCCAGGATCCGGTTTCCGTGCGAGGGCGGAGAGAGCCTTCCAGGAGTCCCGGAGGAGGTGGCCGCCCTCGCTGGCTCCCCCACCCGCGACTCCCACCCCACCATCTGGTAACTTTCCATATCGTCAGAAACAGAGGACCTGCGGCACCAAAACCAGAGGACATGAATTTGCCTCCGGTTGGCAGGTTCCGACTGAATTGCTGTGACTTGGACTGAGAGAGGGTCCGTTTCACCGCAGCGGTCCTTGTTCTGCCTCCTTAAATTGCTCAGATTCCCTACAGCGGCATCTTCAAAACCAGGAGGAGTGCCTGCCACCCGGCCACCCCAAGGTACAGTGCTCCCGCACGTGGCAGCTCCATCCTGCCGTCACAGTTGACCCCCCCGCCAGCCTGTGCCGGAGAGGGCAGGCGTGCCCTTCAAAGCTGGGCCCACAGCATCCCCGCGGCGCCCCCTTTCACCCCCCTGAGCCCCCCCCAGCCCTCCTCCCCTTGGACCTTTCCCGCTGCCCGGATTTGACCTGAAGCAGGTCCCCCGCGGGTGCCAAAAAGCCGACAAACCCAACGCATGAGCGGGGAGGGAGGCTGACTCAGCGCCGCTTCGGATGCGTCCCGGTCGCTCCTCCGTACCCCGCTTTCTGCCTCCGGGGTGGGGAAGAGGCCCGAGGCGCAGGCAGGGCTGGGGAGAGAGCGGGCGCGTTGGCTCCCTGCATGTCTGCAAGCCGTGCCCTTCATTCCTGGGCGGCGGGTGTTGCCCTCTGAGCATGCACAGAGGGCCTCTCCAAAGCCACGGAGAGAGAGAACACTCCAGGCGTCCCGGGCAGGGGGCTGTGGATCCAGGCCAGGTTTTTTGGGTGTCCGACACCTGTCGTTTCGCATTTCACACGCCTCCACCCGGCTGGTGCTCAGCTCAGCCTCGGCTTCGATGCCCTTGATGCCCAAACCTTGTCCAAGCTCCCTGGAAACCGTGGTGGCTTCTTTGTCCTTGCCGTTTCCTCGCTCGGGACCCGCAAAGACGCCGCCACCACATCGGGCATCAGTGCCACAGCTCAGTCACACCAGTACCAGAAAGGAGCCCCTGAGCAGGTGCAGAGTGCAATTCTCTCCCCATGGCATAATCACAGGGTCCCTGAATGCTGGAAAATGGGGAGCTCCAGATCACAGGAGAGGGGCCATTTTCAGGCACACGGGATGCCCACAGCGATCTTTTCATGAATTATATCCAAGCCGAAGCTTTTCCTGTCAGTTCTCTAATGGTTCTGGTTTCATTGTCTTTGTTCTGTCCGTCTGTCTGAGTACCTCCCTTCCATCTCTCCCTCCCTCCCTCTATCCACCCATCCATCCGTCTTTCCTCCCATCCACCCACCCGTCTGTCCGTCCTTCCTTCTTTCGGTGGTTCTGCCCACCCACAGCACCTTCTCCGTACTTCCCTTGTCTGGGCAGGCTGCAATGGTGAGGGGGAAGAGCAGCTCCAGGGGGACCCGATCCGTGGATGGTCCAACCATTCCTGTCTCTGTCCTCAGTGCCCTGGGAACACCTTTGGAGCTTGCTGTGGGCTCCTTCCACACCAGCGCGAGTGCTTCGCAGAGGCCCGCACGGTCGTGGTCCCCCCGGCAGCTGCCCATGGCACCTACCTGCCCCGGCTCGCTCGCTCTGCTCCCCCATCTCGCCTTCCTGTCCTGCCTTTCCCTGACGCTCGGTCTCTCTCCTTCTCCCATCGTTTCTTTCTGCGTGGGACCATCTCTATGCAGGCCACACCATGTCGGAAGGGGTGGACACTCAGCCCGTGGCCCTCGGGGCATCCCGGGTGGAGCTCCGCGTTTCCTGCTGGAACCTCTCCGAGCGTGAAGGTGCCGTCAAGCCCAACCCACGCCTGGTCCTTCAGCTGCTCAGTGACGGACAGTGGAACGAGGTGACCCCTCTGAGGAATCATCACCAACCTCT
Source organism: Varanus salvator macromaculatus (assembly GCA_023646645.1). NCBI lineage: Eukaryota > Metazoa > Chordata > Lepidosauria > Squamata > Varanidae > Varanus > Varanus salvator. The sequence goes on along the minus strand of JAIXND010000753.1, from coordinate 2,497,512 downwards.
CTGATATGATTGGGGTGCCTCCCACCCCAATTTTTACCTGTATCTTTGCATGCCAAGCCATTGCTACTAAGGCTGCCAGGAGAAAGCAATGCAAGTTGTAACAAGAGCAAAATCCACATTTCAAACCCTGGCCGTGGGTTTCGGGGTCTGCGTATTCTTGTTCATTTGGTGCATGATAGTCTAAAAGAGCAGTTAGTTTAAAAGGGCCAGTGTGGTGGCTCTTTAAGAGAGCCAGTGTGGTGTCGTGGTTAAGAGCACAGGACTAGGACTCAGAGGATCTGGGTTCGAGTCCTCGCTCAGCCATGGAGCCAACTGGGTGACTTTGGGCCAGTCACAGACTCTCAGCCCAACCTACCTCACAGGGTTGTTGTGGTGGGGATAAGATGGAGGAGGAGATGTAAGCTGCCTTGAGCCCTTTGTAGGAAAAAGGCAGGATATAAATCGGAAAATAAATAAATAAATAAATAAATAAAAAAGCAAGAGGAAGATCAAGCAAAGCCAAAGGTGTTTTATACATTCAGATCAGTTTCTTAGGTACTGGACCACAGATGAATGTTTGAGCTGACATTTTGATAGCATAATGGATGAAGGGGCGATCCGACGCACATTCAGACAGGGAAAATTGTCTAATTTTGTTAGAGGCTTGTTGCAAGGGGCGGCATACAAATTTTTAAATAGATAAATAAATAAAATGGCTTGCAGCTTGTGAGGCTTGCAACCTCACAAGACCATTGTGAGGAGAATGGGGGTTCCAGGGACCTTAGAGTCTGTCTTGATCTACATGGAGAGATGGGGTGTAATGGCTGAAGTCAGAGGTAGAAACACTTGTGGAAAGTGGCAATATTTTAGTGGTCAAGCGCCTACCCCATGTCCCAGCCAGCTCCCCGCTCTGCCAGCACCCACCTCTCCTTTCCTCCCCAGGTGGGGCACTCCGAGGTCCTCCGTGGGTCACAGAACCCGGTCTTTGCTCACGTCTTTGCCCTGGACTATTTCTTTGAAGAGATGCAGGTCCTGAAATTTGCCGTGTTTGACATCGATGGAGAGAGCGAGGAAAGCCCGGAGGAGGATACTGGAGACCTACTGGGCTCCACTGAATGCACCTTGGGGCAGGTAAGGCTGGTCCCTCCCCCCACCCCCAGGATAAGCACTTCCCTCGTGCCGAGGCGTGAAGCCATGGGCCCCAGCCCAGCTTCCGAAGTCCCGTGGAAGCCAACAAACCGGCGAGGGCCATGGCTTGCCTTCCCCAGTAGCCACTGGGCAGCGAGAGAAAGGGGGTGTTCGAAAGAGAGAGAGAGAAGGGGGCGTTGAACTATCAGAGGGCCGGCGTGAGGGTGCTGGACTGGGGGGACCCAGGAGGTCCGGTTTCCAGTCCCTGTTTGGCCATGCAGCTCATGAGATGGACTTTGGGCCAGTCCTTTGCTGCCTCTGACCTACCTCACAGGGTTGTTGTGGTGGCGAGGATAAAATGCAGCTAGGTAAGCTGTCTTGGGCTCCTCACAAGAGGAAGAAAAGGTGGAATGTAAAAGGTAATGAAATAATCACAATAATCGGCGACAGAGTGGGAGTTTTGGGGAGAGGGAGAGGAAAAGGAGGAGTCTGAAGGAAAGGCATTACAGGCTAGGCCCCGCCCACCTTAGGCTAGGCCCCGCCCACCTTAGGCTAGGCCCCGCCCACCTATTCAGGCCCCACCCACAGTCAGCTCAGGGCCCTGAGGCATCACTTCCAAGAAAGTTGCCTTTTAGAAAGGCGGATGCAAAAGGAAGCATAAAACGGACATACCTGCAGCCCAGGCACAGGAAACAGGGTTTCCCAGCCCCAAGCAGCACTCTTGTGGGTTTTGGGCAGGGCACGGGGTGCGTTGCTGTGTCGAAAGGCCTTGCTGCCTGGCAAAATCCTTCTTCAGCCCACAAGAAGCCCACCTTTCTCCAAGGGGCCCAGGTTGGGGTCTCCGGTTCCCCTCTGTTGTAGCCTCACAACAACCTAGTAAGGCTGCTGAGGCGAACAGCGAAAGTCACCCTGGAAACTTTGTGGCTGAGCCGGATTAGGGTTGGACCCTGATTGAAGCTCATGAGAGCTAGAAACTTGGCTGCTTTTTTGGCAATGTACACTGATGATTTCCAGGAGCCAAATTATGTGATAGGCTTGGAACTCTTAACTGAGCCCTTGTCATATGTATCAACGTACAAACCAGCTCCAGGTTTTGGGTGTGTGTGTGGGGGGGGGGCTGGACTAGATGCCCTCAACATCCCCCCCCCAAGCTTGTGAGTCCCCCTTCTCTCTACTGCCGACTCACTTTGCCCACCTTTTCCGCAGGGCTGGGGGGCAAGGAGGGGCATGCAATACTGGGCTGGTATTCCAACGCGGGTTGCCTTCAGCCCGATTTCTTCTGAAGCAAAGAAGGAGAAATATTCATTCTCTCTCTCTCTCTCTCTCTCTCTCTCTCTCTCTCTCTCTCTCTCTCTCTCTCTCCCCTTCCCTGGGGGGTCATTCATCTTGTCCTTTCCTGTCTCTCGGTAACTCCAGATTGTCTCCCAGACCAAGGTCACCAAGCCGCTGGTGCTGACGAATGGAGCGGTCGTGGAGAAGTCGACTATCACGGTACAAGAATCCCCCTGGCTCAGGCACAGGGGGAGGGTGGGGCCCTCTGTGGGCCTGGGAAGGACAAGGGGAAAGCAAGGACAGCTTGAGGGAAAGAGGCCGGCAGCCGACGCTGCAGGAACGCCCCAGCGTGTCTCCAACTCAGTCTTGGGACCTGCAGGTGGCAAGGCTGCTTCTGAGCATGCACAAAGTGCCCCTGGCAGCCAGGATCACGGGTCCCTGGCTGAACCTGCAGGATCTGACTCAAGGTGGCACCTTCACAAACTGACTGGTCTACTTTTGGGATTGCTGTGAGAACTATGCCAAAAAGCCACCCCAAAACCTCCGAACGGAGATGCTCGGAGAAGCGCGGAGGGGTTTTGTGTCTTGGAGTGCCCCCCCAGGGTGCTATTAACCAGCATCAGAATATTTATTTATTCATTCATTCAACTTACAGTCCTCTATAATTAGTCCGAAGACTCACTAAACGTGGGGTTTTCCACACCTCATTTTTGGCACCCGCCTTTGCCAGGGGTAACTTTCTACCCCACTGGGGCAACAGGAACCTTCACTGTGGATGAAGAGCCCAGAAGCAGAGCCCAGAAGAGTATAAACACCATGAGAAGGCAGCTTCCTGTAGGGCATCCACAGTCGGTGCTGAGGACTGCACTGAAGAAAATCAATAAATGCATTTATTAAATCAGGCCTCATTTCGAGTGCTAGGTGGGGGCACGATTTGTAGAGAACTCTCCGTCAGCTCGGAGCTAATCTGTATTTCTTTTGGGATGCGTCTCTCTCCCTCGGTCATTTTTACCGACAGATCGAAGCCGAAGAGGTCTCCACAACGAACGAGTTTGTGCAGCTGGAATTTCATGGGCAAGAGCTGGATGACAAGGTAAGCAAAGACTGGAGAGGCCAACCCTACAAAATGAAGTGGTGGTTTGTGGGTTTCGTAGAAACCTTCACTCCAAGAAAGCCTGCAGAGGAATGTGTGCGACATTTAAAAACCGTTCTTGACTGATCCCGTCAAAGGTATTTAATTGCCGCCCTTCATACATTTGTAAACCAGAGAGAACAGGAAGGCTTGAGGGGAGCTGGCCGCATCGCATCCTCTTATGCAAAGTCTCCCATGGATCCGAAATGGTTTGACCGCCGGAGATCTCAGCAGAATTTTATTGACGTTGTTGGGTTCCAGCTATTGATGTTGTTGGCAATGTGTGCATTTTTAACAAGAGTACAGGAATATGTATAGGGGATGAATCAGGGAGCTTGTACAGTAGCTGCGCACTGAATATTTTTGTAGTATTCATGGGAGTCTTTTTCTTAAAAAAGAAATTTAAGCCAATTGCATACTTTAGATATCCTGGTGTCTTGTAAGGTAGGTCCACCAGTTTAAATGTGCATCCTTTCTGAGCCTCCCCGAGGCTTGTTTGCAAGGGTGCGGCATATAAATATGCAAATAAATAAATAAATCCTTAAAATTATATTCTCTTAGGCTCATGAGAGCATTAGAAAGGCCCTGCTGGATCAGACTCAAGGCCCATCTTAGTCTGGCAGGCCGGAGACATGGTGGCGAACCTGCTGCCCGCAAGATCCGCCAAGCAGGATGGGTGCAAGGCTTCCTCTACCCATGCTCCTCAGCAGCTGCTGTGTGCAGGCAGGCCGGTGCTGGTGAAGGAGGGAGCACACGGCCTGCAAGGCTTAGGGTTAGCTTACTCTCAGTTAGGCCTGGCTGGTGCAAGTCCTATCTATTGCAATGAGCTGGCTTGAAGCGCGTCTTCCAACTCCCGTGCCGTTTAGACAATAGAAGATCCTCCCGCTCCCGCTGCTGCAGGGCTTTTTCCTGCCCAATCCTGCACAGGATTGCCTGCTAAATCTGGATTTAGTCCAGCATTTTCAAAGAGCCACTGCTTAGCACTCAGGCACCTCTCCAGCATCCGATCACCTCAGCTCACCTGGGATGCCCAGTTCTGCTCACCTGTGAGTTGGGAGGCCGGACTGCAGCCCGAGCAGAGGGGGGCAAAGTGAGGGCATGGGTGGGATGGGCTGCTGGGGGGTCATTTCGGGGTGCTTAAGTGGTTTCTAGGGCGAACGGTCATTTTAGGAAGCCTGGCCCCGTGTTCTCATATAGCAGGGGTGCCGGACTTTTTCCTGTCCAAGGGCCACATTCCATCTGAGAGTAGCTCTCGGGAGCACATCCCAGGGGGAGGCGGGCCAAAGGCACAAGAGGCGGGGCCAGGATTTTCAAAGGCATATTTCCATTTGAAGCTCTTGCAGTCAGTCACAAAGCCTTAAAAGAGGGATTTCAGCTTTTAAGAATGGGTGAAGAACTGGCAAGAACGGGAACCAATCGATTGGTGGCTGAGGGCAAGGGGTTGGTTTCGGGGAAGAGAGTCTGGCAGGTTTGCTGATTCCCCCCCTTTGCAAAGCATCTGATGTTTGGACCGCTTCTTGCTCTGTGTAGGATTTCTTCAGCAAATCCGACCCGTTCCTGGAGATATACAAGGTCAACAACAATGAAACCGAGAGTCTGGTTTGGCGGACGGAGGTGAGGACGGCGGCTAGGGAAGGGCTGGACTGGGGAGGACCATTGGTGTGGGTTAGAAGGGCCCCGATGGAAATAAATCGAAGGAGTGGCAAGGTATCGAGAAGCAGAAAAAGATGCTCAAATTCCGAGGCCTCCATCTGAAAAAACATCCCTGAATGTTCCTGCTTTGAACTGGCTGATAAAGCGGCTCACATCAGATTGTTGCAAAAGAAGCGAACCTCGAACAGGAGCTTCCCTTTTTCCTGCATGATCTGCAGAGAAGGGAGTCTTAATTCCGTGTTTTGCTTAGCCATGGGAGCTGATTTATTTAGGAGGCAAGTAATCTTACTACTCATATTATTTCGGTCTGCTCCCCACTTTTATCAGGACCTATGTCCCCATAATTCAATCTGCCCACGATGAACAATTCATAGAACAGGAAGGGGGAAATGATGGCCTGCGCATTTTTAAATCAGCAAAAGCACGTTCTCTGATCTCGACATGGAAGGGATTCCAGTGTTTTGGTGCCACAGCCAAAGAGGCCAGGAGACTAGTCAGGGAGGTGGATAAAAGAAGCAGTTGTGACACCCAGGGAAAACATATTTGGGATGAGTACCTCAGTTTCCCTGCTGTTGTGTTACCTTCCCCTCTTGTACCAGGTGGTGAAGAATAACTTGAGTCCCCGGTGGGCACCGTTCCGTGTCTCCTTGCAGTCTCTGTGTAGTTGTGACCCTGAGAAAGCCATCCGGGTGAGCATCTGCCCAGCAGGGCAAGCTTTGTGAGGGGTTGGGGAGGTCTGGGGGCGGAGAGCCGGCCGGGGCCCCAGGTGGATTGGTTTGGGCCTTGCATCCCCCGGTTGGTGGGATTCTCCATGGTAGGAGGCCAAGCTGCATGGCCCAATCATCCAGCGTGCAGAGTGTGGGGGTGCGAAAAGCTTTACACCCCCCCCCCCCAGAGTGTGGCGTGTGTGGAACAGAGTCCTCCTGGAATGGACACTTGCAAATCTGCAAAAAAAAGGGCACATCGGTACATAAAATTTGCACATGCTTGCTTACATGTCTGAATGCAATACAGAAATGCTGATTCAGCTGAAATAGAAATGCAGGACAGCTCGGCCAGGTGTGGAAGGCTGTGACCTGTGAGTCCCCCCATCTGGTCTGATGTGCTGCGGATGTGGAACAGTCTGATAACTTGTTTATCTTTAAACGGGACTTGGATGGGGCCTTACATGGAAGGTGGCTTCAGTCCTTATGGCCCCTATCTACTTAAGGGTTCCCCGGCTGCCCCTTTTTCTAGGACCGTCTGTACACATAACCTTCTGCTATTTTTAAAAAAAGGCCAGGTAGAAGTCTTGTCTTCCCTCGGTCAGAGCCGCAAGAAGCTGGAGCAAGCCTCACTCTGGGGAAGCCAAGCCACTCAACCCACCCTTTGCCAGGGTTCAAACAGCACAATAACCCAGGGTGAGCCACTGAAGCATGGCTTGCTGCAGAAACGGAACCAGCCAAAATAGCACACTGCAGTCAGCAACCCGCAGTTCGCCACCCAGCAACAAATCAGGGGTTGTCTTCCTGGGTTGTTCATGGTTACCAAGCCCTGGCTTGTCTGAACCCAGCTCGCCTCTCTCTCATGGCGGGAGCACACGCAACAAGGGTGTAGCTTTGTTTGTGAAGGAACCAGACAATGTCCGGGGAGCGGACATACCCCTGTGCAGAATGTCTGTCTCCCAGCCGTGGTTAATTCCTGCTTTCCCCTTCCAGTGCATCATTTACGATCACGACTCCAGCGGGAAGCATGACTACATCGGCGAGTTCAGCACCAGCTTCCAGCAGATGCTGCCGGCTTCCACGGGAGAGGAGGTAGTTTAGCCGAAAGATGCGAGGCAAAGGGGGCAAGAGGAACGGAGGGGCAAAAGGGGCCCCCTGCCTGGAGCAAAGGCAGGCCTCACAGATATACCCTGCCTCCTTTGTCTTGCAAAGCAGTGTGGATAGTCCTCCTTTCCCCATGGGCTCCTCACAACAACCCTGTGAGGTAGGCTAGGCCGAGAGCACCCAGTGAGCTCCAAGGCCGAATGGGGGCTTGAATCCCCATCTCCCAGTCCAACCACGACACCAAACTGGAGTTGCGCAGTGCCAAAGACTGGCACTGTAGCCACAAGCATAAATAGCATTTCTAGAGGTCTGTTTGCCTTTTCCTTTAGTCTTTAACTTGGAAAAGTACCAAATGCACTTCATGCATTTTTCATTTTTGCTTTATTCAGGAGAAATTTGGAACAGTCTGCCACGTGCAGCTCGAGAGGCAGAAACGGTGGCAGATTTTAAACGCCTCCTGATCATGTATTTGTTTCCTTGACCTGTAATATATTATGCCTTCCCTTGCTGTACTGGTATTATGCTGCAATGTATTTAAATTATGTATTATTTTAGCTTGTTATCTTGTATATTTAATGTGAGCCACTTAGGGATTTTTGTATATTAAAGGGACAAACCTAAATCTGTTTAGACCAAAATTCCCTGTATGCTACAGCAAAACTTAAAAGTGCAATTCTACTCATGTTTAAACAAAAAGAAAAAAAGTTTTACAACTTCCAACATTTTCCACCTAGCACTGGGGATATAAAAGTATTATTTAAAAAGCTTCAGAAAGTGAGAGGGACTCCGCAGTGATCTTGAAATTAACTAATGAAACCAGAACAAAAGAAAACAAACAAATCTTGAAAGAAAAGTGGAAACACTTTACTGATCATTGTAACAAAGATTTTAATGTATCTCAGTGAGAAACTCAATTTTTCCTATGTTAAGAAATATGGTAGGCATATCCCTTGACATCTTTTCCATCCTTATATTATGTTCAGCTTTATTTTTTAATGCAAATTCATTCTTAGGTTACTGAAGGAAGATTTCTCTCTCTTGCATACTGAATAATGAATTGGCAGTAATAAGAACAATTTAAAAATAAATGGAACTTTTTTAATTGCTCTGAAGATGAGGGGGAGGGATTTTTTGTGACACGGTGCAGACGCTGTCCAATCGGTCCTGAGCACAGCCAGTGCCCTGCTTCAGACCATCAAACCCATTTTCCCCTCTCTGGAAGAGACAGGAGAACACCTTCTTAACTGCACCAACGCAAGCTCAGGACTCCTGGGTTCCACACAGTTTGTGCGTCTCCCCACAAGCACATTTCTCTGCTCACTTGAAAACTTGGATGTTGTGCAGAGGATGGACTCATGCTGGAGGTCTATGAAAACAACGCACAGAGACAGAAAACAGGGAGAAACGTTGGCAAGTTTCATGCCCTCCCACTTCGTAATATTAGAACAACGTTCTCCACGCTGCTGCCATCCAGTTGTGTTGGACCACAACTTGTGGTCCAACACGTCGTAATCCAACACATCTGGAAGGTATCAGGTTGGAAAAGGCTGAGTGGAATTCAAGGGTGCCCAGCAAAACTGAAGGGGGTAGATTCAGGACAGAAAAAAGCACAGTGGGAATGTGTTTTTCTTTGGTCATTTGTATGTCAAACAAGATGTTGGATCTTCGGGGCGATCTGGCCATGTGCTTTTCAGAGTCTCACAATATTGTGGCATGGAACACAATACAACACCGGTCCATTGTTACTGCTTTTTTCCCCTCTGTAGGTGAAATGGGAATGTATTAACCATAAATACCAAGAAAAGAAGAAGCATTACAAGAATTCTGGGTACATTGTTCTCACGCAGTGCAAGGTGGGCTTCTTAGAGGTCATCAAATCTTATGTGCGGTCCAGTCTGGCCAACGCTGAGACTTAAAAACAAACACCTATTGGCGAAATCAAATTGCCTTTGAGGTTTCAATTGGCATCAGTGATGACTTGGTCCTCAGGGGTTGAATTATAGATGTGAAGGTCCAAGAAAAAATGTGTAAACACCCTCCCCACACTGTTCTAATTTTTCTGATCTATTTCTGGGCCTTCACATTTGTAGCTTAAACCCTTTGAGGCTTAATCCTGTTTAGACAGAAAGGAAAAAAAAAAAACCCGAGAACTGCCAGCATGTTTTCATTCTGTTTAAATAGGTGCACGATTGTGCCCTTAGTTATACAACCTCTCGCTTTGTTCCACCTGACCAAAAAAGTCACCAATTGCAGATCAGCGGTTTCAGTACCGGTGACCTAAAGATTTTGCCGCTTAAATATGTATGATGACAAGCTGCAAAGAACGGGTTCGGCTGTGAGCTGATGGACGATTGCTCCAGCTAGCGGGATGTTGCGGCCAGAGGGATAACATGGGTGGAAGTAAGACGGGAACACGATGGAGAGAAATGAGGCGCTGCGTCCGTGGAATGAAGGGAGGAAGGCAGGATGGCTGGCGGTGGAAGTTGCATGGCATGGTAGCCCCGGGCTGAATTCCATTGCAAAGAAATTTTGCGGGGGCTAATGTGGTGGTAGGCAGGGCCAAAGGATAAAAAACCCCTGCGAGGGCCAAAGGATAAAAAGTCCCTGCGAGGGCCAAAGGATAAAAAAAAACCCTGCAAGGGCCAAAGAATAAAAAACCCCTGCGAGGGCCAAAGGATAAAAAGTCCCTGCATGTTTTAGCTTAGTAACTGATGCCTTAGCAGAAGCATTTCAAACTTTTCGACTGGGGGAAGACCCTGTGGGAAAGGGATGAAATTGCAAAATTCTTGGCAGGTGAGGGAAAGAGGGTGGAGCTAGAAGAAGGTGAGTAAGGTGGTCATGTTGGGGATACCTGGCCTGAGAACCCAGATGCGCCAGGTTTTCAAAACCCCTGTGGCAGGTGGATAAAGCGCTCCAGTTTGGAGTTGAAAGCTCCTGAAGAACGTGAATTGTGGGGCTTTTTAACTGAGGGCAATTTTCAGTTCAGAGCTACCCGTACTTCCCCTTCGGTGCCTTCTAGTTGAACTGGCGTCGAGTTCGGCTTAATCCTGGTGAAGTGCCCAGCATGGGTTAGAACCAAGAATGGAGAAGCTTGATTGAAATAGACGCGGCTTGGGTGTGCGAAGACTAGGCAAACCCCGCCTGGGCTCAGCGGATCTCTGCAAAATGGGCCAAAAATACCCCAAGAATTATAGACGGATTGTAGCACCTTATTCTAGAGGGTTGAAGCTTTTCAGCCAGAGGTCACGGTGCAAGGATTGGGACCACTCCGGGCCTCCAGTCACTTGCCGGACTCTCGCGCTAGGCTTACTGCAGGATGCTGGGATTTGTAGTCCAACGCACCTGGAGGGCGTCCGATCCGTGTGTGAAGGACCGCGGTGACTTCATTGGTGCGATGTTTCAGGCATTTGGGGCAAAAGAATCGGAAGGTGGCTAACGTTTCCTTTTCTGCTTCCCTGCAGGTGGAGAAAGTCCACACCTTCCTGGATTATATCATGGGCGGTTTACAGATCTCCTTCACAGTAAGGAAAAATAAAAAAATTGGCAGAAGCCCCCAGGAAAGGGGGCCGGGCGGTGGGGGGGGGATATCAAGTATTACTCAAAGGGCACACAGTGTGAGTGAGGCAGGAAGCAAAGGGCCACTTGGGTATTTATCGGTTGGATCACAGTCTGTGGTATAGTGGACAACAGCTCCCATTATCCTCAGCCAGCATGTGGGAGTTGTAGTCCAACACATCTGAAGGACACGGTTATCCTGTTGTCCCCCTGCAAAGGTCAGGGCGGTGACCTACACGGCCCTCCGTTGCCCTCACAACAACCCTGCAAGGTAGGGCCTCATGATGAGTGGGGGTCCATACCCCAGCCCCCCAGTTAGACACCCTCCGCTTGCTCGCAGGTGGCCATTGACTTTACAGCCTCCAACGGGGACCCTCGGAGCGAGCACTCCCTGCACTTCATCAACCCCAAGGAGCCCAACGAGTACCTGAAGGCACTCTCCTCCGTGGGCGAGATCTGCCAGGACTACGACAGGTAGCGGGGGGGGGTCGGCTGCTCCCTCGCTCTGCCCACCGCACACGGGCGGGAGCCAGCCTGGCGTTCGGCCAGCGCAGTGACCTAGATTCGTCTTTTCCAGCGACAAGAGGTTCCCTGCCTTTGGCTTTGGCGCACGGATTCCTCCAGACTTCGAGGCGAGCCCAGGGGGGATGCTGGGGACCGACGGGGCTGGGGGACTCCTCTCCTTCGCCCTGTCCTCACCCAGGGCCCTTCTCCTCTTGTCCCGGACAGGTGTCTCACGATTTCGCCATCAACTTTGAGCCGGAGAACCCGGAATGCGAAAGTAGGCGGCCTTTGATGTGCAAATCAAGAACACGTTAGCACAGATGCCAACTCTGAAAACTGCGGCTGTTGCAGAGCAGAGTGTTGGGGACGATGGAATACAGGAGGGAGGGACGGAGGGAGGGGAAGAGAGAGCGCGAGCTTCAGAGCCCTTCGGAAATAGATACCTGGGCAAACCGTGCAGGTGTCCACAAGAGCAGTGCAGGACTGCGGGGGGGGGGGCAACCTGCCCCCCAGGGAGAAATCCAGCCTCCATCTGCTGGAGTTTTGGGCATTGCTATTTGGTCCAGTCCGCCTTTGCTTCTCCAGAATATAAACCGGCCCTCGGGCAGAAAGAGCCTGAATTAACCCCCCCGCCCCCCCCCGAAACAGCTCCTGCCATTGTTCAAGTCACGAGCCCCCCGTCTGGGAATGGCACCCAGGTGGTCGGGCTGACGGGGACCTTCATCCTCTCCTGTAGCCCTCCCTAATCAGGTGCCCTCCAGAGGGGCTGAGACTACATATCCCATCACCCCGCCACAGGTCTGGGGGCTAGGAAGGCTGTAGTCCACGCTTCTGGATGGAGCTGGGTTGGGGAAGCTTGCTTTGAGTCCTGTGCAGCTCTGAACTGAAAAATGGAAAAAAACAGGGCTGGTTTTGCAGCCTGTAAAAGCTTGGGTGGGGGGGGGAGGTGTATGTGGGGGGGCGGGTTGTGTTGACAGCTTCCAGCAACTTGACCCAAACCTGGGTGGGGGGGAGCCCGGCCAAGCGAAGCTGAGCGGCCCTGCCCCTCTGTGCCCCCGAATGCGGGCCAGGGACGACCGCTTGTTTCCTCCCCTGTCAGGGATCGCCGGGGTGATCGAGGCCTACAAGCGCTGCCTGCCCCAGATCCAGCTGTACGGCCCCACCAACGTGGCGCCCATCATCAACAAGGTGGCTGCCCCCGCGGCGGAGGAGGAGAAAACGGGGTTGCCCACGGTAAGGCGAGGCGCGCCGGGGGCACCCGGGGAGGGAGAGGTGGGGCGCCTGCCCCAGATCGTTCTCTGGGGTGGGGAGAGAGGGACCTGGTGCTCTTGGTCTGGACCCCAAGTGGAGTCTGAGCCCTGAGTGTCTTTCCCGGGCCCCAAAGTTGTTCCTTGAGTCCTGAGTACCAACGGAAGGGCTTTCTCTCAGCCGAAGGGCCACGCAGCTGTCCGTTTTCAGGGGAGATTGTATCTGGGGAAGGAAGGGGGCACTTTCCTCACCCCACATGCCGCAAATCTCACCCCCCCCCAAAAAAAATCTCTCCTGCAATGCTGTGAAACTGAGACAAAATCCATTAATTTAGCATGACAGGGCACAAATGAATTTAAGAATCCATTTGGAGCTAATCTGGATGAGAAATTAACTGGCTGACTTTTTCTCCTGTGAAATTTAAGTAACTCCTAGTAGTCATATTTGCATACATGGATAAACATCGTCAGGTGCAGGTCTGTGCCCCACAGCTCTTCAGCTCTTCTAGCCCCCTTGCTGCTAGCCCCCATGTCTCTCCCGCCCCCACAGAAGTACCGTGTGCTGCTGGTCCTCACGGACGGCGTGGTGAGCGACATGCCGGAGGCGTGTGACGCGGTGGTCCGGGCCTCGCGCCTGCCCCTCTCCATCATCATCGTGGGCATCGGAAACGCGGACTTCTCGGACATGCGGGAGCTGAACGGCGACCGTGGGATGCTGGAGTCCGAGGAGGGCCGGGCTGTCCGTGACATTGTCCAGTTTGTGCCTGTCCGGGAATTCAAGAAGGTGAGCGCCCCCCTCAAGAGGGCAGGAGGCATTCAAGACCTGGAAGCCACCAGACGTGAATCGCTGCTCAGCAGGGCTCCCCATCTCCTCACCTGTCCGATTCGCTCCATCTCTGCACTCGCCTAATCTGTTCCCAGCCCGGTGCCTTTCAGATGCGTAGAGCTACAACCCCCAGAATCCCCCAGCCTGCATAGCTGGGGGATCCTGGGAGCAGTGCTGAGCAGAGGATTCTGGGAGCTCAGCACATCAGGAGGGGATCAGATGGGATTGGCTGTATCCTTCATTCTCCACTTCCCTTTCCCATTCCCTGTGGCTTCACTACAGATTTGTGTCTTCATTCCCGTCCCTGTCTCTGGCCTTTGTCCTGTGCATTCCCACTCTGACGAACATTAAGAAATTCCAGCACCCTGTGGAAAGTGGAACATGGAGGGCTTTATCTGCTCATTCATTTCCATTGATTTTCGGAGAGGGGGCGCTTTGAGGGACAGTAGATCTTAATGAACGCACCGGCTCTTCGGCACCCAAGGGCTGCCCCCAGGGTGCTGGGGGTCCCACTCGCCCACCTCCATCTCCTTCTCTGCCCAGACCTCCGCTCAAGGGGCCCGTTCCAGCATTGTCCCCCCGCGTACAGAATATTACCGAGGGCCCAGGCATGGCTGCCGTCCGCTTGTAACCCGGGTCTTCCCGCAACTTCTGCCGACTCGACCCGTTTATTCCAGAGGGAATCCGTTTGAGGGAGAAGAGAGATGGCCTCATGACACGATGCCTTCCCATTGCAGGCGCCGGGAGCCCGTCTCCTGGGAGCAGCACAAAACGCTTTCTTTTAGCCTGCACCGTGGGGAGGGGGGGCTCTTGAACAAGGAGCCCGTGATCTGTCAAGAGCCACCAAGCAAACGCCCCGGAGACGGAGACGGCCCTCCTGCCTCCTGCTCGCCTTCTCCGCTGCTTTCTCCCGTCCCTCAAGCTCTCCACGGAGCCGTCCTTCCCCTTCCGCTTCCAGCCCGGCCGGCAGGGCAAGGCACAGACGCCCGTCTTTCTCTTCCAGGCGCCCCCGAACGCCCTCCCCAAGTGCGTTTTGGCCGAGGTGCCCAAGCAGGTGGTGGAGTACTACGGCAGCAAAGGGATCGCCCCGGTGACACAGAGGACTAGCTCCCCACTTCCCCAGTGAGCCCCGCACACCTTTCCCTGCAGACGTGGTCTGGTCAGCACCTTAATGTGAGTTTCAGGCAGGTGGGGAGACGGGCAGGAAGGGTAAGGAGTTGGCAGATGCATGGAGACAGATGCTTGGACTAAGCCGATGGGCTGGGGAGGGGACGGGTGCTCGGGGTTCGGCTGTGGGGTGCTGCGCTCAGATCTTCCCTCCGCTGTGGGGCTTCTTGGAGGGTCTGCGCTCTCGCTCGCTCAGGCAAGCCCACCTCGCAGGGTTGTTGTGGGAGGGATGGGGAGGAGGACGAGGGCGGGGATCTCAGCTGTGGGGAGGGTCTTCAGGGACGGCAGTCACGGCCCAAGTGGGCTGCCCGTTTGAAAGGGACACCCAACCCCGCTGGGGGAAGAGGTGAGTTGCAAGCATGGAGCAGTGAGGGATGGAAGTGCTGGGGGTGGAGGGAAGGGGAAGGGCAGCCAAGAGGCGCTGGAGGGTCGGAGCGTGTGAGGATAACGCTGTGTGAGGGGATAGCTGGTGCCTGAGGGGGCCCGCCGTTGCCACGCTCCAGCAGGGTCCTGCAGGGAAATTTCCCCCCACAAAGCCCCTGCTGGACGTGTCGCTTGGGGCCTTCTGGGGGAGCGAGTGGGGAACAGGTGGTGGCCTGGGGAGGGGGCACACTTTCCCACAATGCCCCAGGACAATGCTTGTGCCAGGAGCCAGGTGGGGGAAATGCCCCAGGGCAAAGGGGCCCCGGGATATTGGAAGCCCCCCTCCCCCAAAACCTGCATCCAGCACGAGGGAGGGCTGTGCATAGAAAGGGCTCCTCTTTTGGCACAGCTCCACTTGCCCAACACTTGCCGAAACACTCTCTTGCGGCCCTCTTTCCTCCCCTCGCCCCCTCTTTTGCCCAGGTGCCTGGTTCTCCTTCCCCACACCCCTGTCTTCCAGCCCATGTGGTCCTTTAGGAAAACCCACACCGCTCTGCCTCTTCCGGTGGGGAAGAGAGGAAAAGCAAGAGAGAGAGAGAGAGACTTCGCCTCTGGCCTTCACCCCCGACTCAGGACGGCAGCTGGAAGGAACTGCACTCCATCCAGATGTTCCCAGCTGTTCCCCATCTCCCCCTACCCCGCCACCCCACAGACCTTCACCCCACCCTCACGGTCATGGTCGACTCCCGTCTCCTTTAATAAACCAGCTCTCTTGAACAGATCTTGTGTTCTGCATGCACTCTTTCTTCTGTCTGGCTGTTATTTCTTTATTATTTCTTGATTTAAAACTTTTGTAGACCGTCCCTTCCTGTAATCGGTTATCTCTCTGCATGTCTGAAAACGGAGAATATGGAAACTCGTTTCTGCCTTTGCACCGGCAAATGTTGACATTTGCCAAGAAAGAGATCATCAGTACTCACCAGCAAATGTTGACAAAACCCCATTTCTGACATCGGTGGGGGTGCCGGGCCTTTTTGCCCCAGGGGCTATTTTCTAACTCGCAGAATCACTTGCAGGCCACATCCCAGGAGCAAAAGGGTGAGCCACACTATAAAACCCCACAAAAATATACCCGCTTGACGTTCTCCCTGCTGGTGGGAAAACCTCGCATGAACCATTTTGGCCTTTTAGAGCAGGGGGGAATGTTTACCAAAGCCAGGAAGGCAAAGTGTAATTGACCAGGGGAGGAACTGTGGGCCCAGGGCAAAGAGAGAGATGGGGCCGGAGCAGAATCCCGCACGGGCCCAGCCTAAATGTCTCACGAGGAGCCCTACCCGGATGCAATATGTTCCCTTTGGTCCGTGAATCGGCAGCCTGCTTGCCCAAACGGACCCTGGGCGAGGAATCCGAAACTTCCCTGCCCGCCTGTCTGCAGAGACCTGCACCCCTGGATTGGGACCCCGGTGGCGGAGGAAAGCCTCGCAGGCCGGGGGACCTTGCAGGAGGCACTTCCATTTCAGGGGCCATCAATGAGGAAAATAGAAACATAGAAACAGAGCGAGTCAGAAGGGGTCTCCCAGGTCATCTAGTCTGACCCCCGGCTCCAGCCGGCTGCACTCATGACATGCCTCCCATGTGCATGTCCAGCCTATCTTTGAACACCCGCACCGATGGGGCCTCAACGACCTCCCGTGGAAGCCCATTCCACGCCCTCGGGGTCCTGACTGTCAGGAAGTGCTTCCTGGCATCCAAATTGAACCTTGGCTCCCTGAGCTTTGCTCCATTGGAGCGCGTCCTGCCTTCCTCTGCAGGGGAGAACAGGCCTCTCCCCATCTCCATGTGACGCCCCCTCACATACCTGTATGTTGCCAACATATCCCCTCTGAGTCTCCTCTTCTCCAGGCTGAAGAGACCCAGTTCCCTCAGTCTCGCCTCATACCCCATCCCCTGCAAACCAGCCACCATCCTTGTGGCCCTACGCTGCACTGACTCCAACCTGGCTATATCCTTTCTGTAATGAGGGGCCCAAAACTGAACACAATACTCCAGTTGCGGGCGCACCAGAGTCATGTAGAGTGGTAGTAGTACCTCTCTCGATCTAGAAGCCACACTTCTGGCTATGCAACCAAGGGTGGCGTTCGCCCTCTTGACCACCGCATCACACTGCTGACTCATGTTCAGCCTGCGGTCAACCAGCACCCCGAGGTCCCTTTCACAAGTGCTGCTCTCCAGCCACTTGTCCCCTAACCTGTACTTATGACAGCTAAAATGACATTCCTTGGAAGGAAAAGAGGGTGCGATAGCAACACAATAAATATATTTATTCTATTTAGAGTTTTTGTATGCCGTCCCATGGCTATAGCCTCAGGACGGCTCCCATAAATAAATAAACATGGTACAAACTACAATTAAAATCTAGAAACACCCTGGCTGCACAATTAATACCCATAGATATTAAACGGTATTAAGATATTTTTAAAATAAAAAGGTCTTAGCCTGGCGCCAAAAAGCAAATAAAGACGGCGCCAGGCGGACCTCTCTGGTCCTCTCTCTATATAAGCCTCCCAGGTGGTAAATTGCTCTGGATTAACTCATCTGGGGTAATAGTTGCATAGTCTCCTCTACATGTTATTATTCTTACTGATACATTCATATTCTGTCTCTTTCCTCCAGCAAGGAACCCAAGCCACTCACATAATCCTCTTCTCTGTACTGTCCACACAAGAACCCTGCGAGGTAGGCGAGGCGGAGGGGCCATCACTGTCCCAAAGTCACCCAAGGAGCTTCAGGGTCAAGTGGGGATTAGAACCCAGCTCTCCGGAGTATCAGCCTGACACGCTAACCACTACACCGCACTGCTCTGCTTGGCAGGATTGCCAAACCTGTTTCAGTTGGAGGCCTGGCGGGAGGGAGGCTCTCAGGGGCCAAAGTGAACAGAGCGGGCAAGAGAAAATATCAGCAAATCTTAAGCTTAAAGCTCTTACTCTAGTCATTGAGCCTTTGCACGGAGGATTCCAGCCTTTCAGAATGGGGGGAAACACACACAGCAGGGAAACCAGCAAAAGATTGGGAATTGGGGTACGGGGGCTGGAGCCTGGGGAGGGGGGGGCTGGATTTGGCCCACGGGGCTCAGGTTGAGCACCTCGGCTTCCAAGTCTTTCCACGGGCGAGTGGGGGAACCCAGTGGCCTAACTCAAGAAGCATTGAGGCGCAATCCAAGTTTAGACAGAAAAAGTCAGCACAGAATAATGCAAAATTTGCGTGCCTAATACGAATATAGAAAAACATAACGCAGCATCTTAGCATACCATATTTTAAAAAGTATGAAGCAGTTAAAACAATGGTTTTAACAATGGTTTAGCAGGGCCCAATATACTGTATTTTTTGCTCTATAAGACTCACTTTTTCCCCCTCAAAAGTAAGGGGAAATGTCTGTGCGTCTTATAGAGCGAATATGTGTGTGCAGAAAGTCTGTCAGATGTGCAGCCCATGGGGAAGCGATGGGGAATGTGCCTGTGATGATGTGCCCATTTGACTCAGAAATTTTTTTTTTCCTGTTTTCCTCCTCTAAAAACTAGGTGCGTCTTATGGTCAGGCATGTCTTATAGAGCGAAAAATACGGTTAGCAGCAAGAACTGCAGAACATAAGCAAGAACACAAGTCCCCTTGTGTTCTGTCACATATGTGAGAGTAAAAACCCGGCACCAAACACACAACTGCGTTAGCAGCCGGTGGACCTCACTGACCCCCCACCCCACCCTGGGGAAGCCAGCACAGGTACATCTTGGATGCTGACAGCAATGGACAAGTATTGAAGTCAATGGGACAATCCAATCTCTGACTTCATTGGGAACTTAGTCCAGCTAACTTAGCCTGGTCCCAACTCAAGTCTTGTGCCAGTTTTGTATCATTTCAGATCCCCTGGGCATGCATCTCTCTCATCCAGGCTAGGAAATGGCCATATAAAAGAGTGTTCCTGAACATCTACAGAGCGCTTTTGTCTTTCCCTTGTGTAACCCCAAGCTACTGCCCACCAGAGGAGAGGGTGCATTTCAGAACAAACTTCAGCTCCTGCTTATGCTTCTATCCATTCTTGCTCTTTCGTGGCAGGGCCCTGGAGCCCTACAACTTGACAGGCAGAAATTCAACCGGTACAGCTGTGCAAAGCATAGAGACACGGTACAGGGTCTGCTTTGCCTGTAGGGCGAAACCAGCTACACCCTCAGAGAGGCAGCATTGGGTCCTTGAAGGCCTCGGTTTCCCATCCGTCAGAAAGAACCCGTGGCTGCCTCTTCATGCTGCGTCCCCCGGGAGCCAAAACGGAGAGTGCATGAAAAGATGCTAAGATTCCTGCGTGCGGTGCAAAAGTGAGTCAGGGATGGAGTGGTTGGGGGGGCGGGTCGGGTAAGGAGAGAGAGCTGCTTCCCAAGTCCCATTTCCCCCTTCTAAGTTGTTTGCTTTCTCCCCTAATAAGGAGCGAACTCTGCAAAGGAAGAGGCCGAAATGCATCTTTACTAATTCATGTGCTGCCAACGTGCACCAAAAAGCAGCTGAGTTTCCCTTCCCAACGACTGCCTGCCAAGGGTGGCGAGGGGGGTCTTGATTCAGGGTGGGGGCGAAGCAGGTCATGCTTCCTCCGTGCCCCCCACCCCCCAGCACTTGTTTTTCCTCAGCAGGGCCGCCTTGCCCACAAAATGACATGCCCAGAGGAGACTCTCTCTCATCCCCTGGAAGCCACAGTCAGTTCCCCGCGAGGGCTGATGCCAAGGGCGGGAAGGCCGGATTCGGTCTGGGTTTGGAAGGCCCGTTTGCAGAGCGAGACTGAAGCCTGCTCGGCCGTGTGGTTTCCGTCCATTCCCTCCTGTTTGATTTGTGGCGGCTGCCTGGACGCTCGATTCATCTGCCGGTGATATGTGGGCGCTTTGCTTGGCGCGGAGACAGTTCCGTACCAGGAAACCTCATGCCAGGGGTGTGGAACGATGCTCAACGCAGTGGGTCTGTTTCTTGGAAAGATGGCCTGCCCCCACACCTCCTTTTCTGCTTGGGGGTTCTTCCCACAGTCTCCAGTGCCTGGGCACAGGAGCAGCCGGCACCCTGAGTTGCTCTTCGCACATGCTCAGAGGCACTCCGGCCGACATCTCCCCGTTGGGCCCATTCTGCAGCTGAGTCCCTCTCCGTGCTGGAGCCGGGAAGGGCCTGGCCCCGGCTGGCTCGCCCTCCTGGGGCAGCTGGGCCCGCTTGCTCTGCCTGCACGTTCCCGTGATGCGGGGCCGACACGTGCCAGATGGGATGCGGCGTTGTGCTGAGTCGCGTACCCCAAAAGCGACAGCCGCCACAGCGAAATGGGTGTCCGCTGGCCATCCAGCGATTCCGTGGGAGTTTTCCACAGCTCTCCGCACGAGTCCCTTTTGAGACATTCCTTGTGGATCAAGAAGGGGATGTTTCTCGAGCCCACATCCCGTGCAACAGAGCGAGAGAGGAGGTCTTTTTGACTAGGGGTCTGGAGACGGGCTGTGGCGGGGGACCTTCCCAAGTCTGCCTTTAGCCACGCCGGCTCTGATCTGCGCTCTTCCACGAAGTGCTGCACCGTGGAGTTTATCTGCCCCTTCCAAGGCCCGATCCCAGAAATCTGGCCCCCTGGGTTGCTGGGTTCCTGCCCCCTTTCCGGCAGCCACCCATGTGTGTGTGTGGGGGGGGGGGGCGGGTTCCAGCTTTGGTGCATTCCCTCCCTTCTCACTGAAATACGACTGAGCGGCTGGGTTCACACAACACTGCAAACAACCCTCCATCATTTCCAAGGTGTGTAGATTTTAGTCCAAGCTGAGCAGCCCAAACTTTCCCTGCGCCCCTCTCTGTCTTCCCAGCCATGCCTTGGACACCCCAGAAGCAAAATCCCCTGTTCTTGCCTTATCCCGACTTGCTTGCTACCACCCCAAGGCCGGTTCCGCCTTCCCCCTCCTGTATATACCCGCACTTCTACAGCACTTCCCAGCTGGTATTTTTATTAAATGAAAATAAAGAGTTTCTTTGTAATCTCCCCTCCTCAGCATGTATTTTTGTGCTGTCCCTGTTTCCAGAAGTAGACACGGTGATGGACAAATCATTTTGGCCAATGGGAATAAAGCAAGCAATGACACGTTTGTTGCTATGGGGCTGGGGGCAGTAGAGACCAAAGGCTAGAAGTGGCCACTTCCACTGCCACTCTTGCCAAGGACTCTATGGTGTTTCCATCCCAACCATGGTAAAATGTGGTCTTGGGTCCAGAGAACCCAGAGAAGCTGCAGCGAAGCAGGGAAAACCGAGAATAGACTGAGATTTTTTCCCATGGTTTCCGGAAAATAATCTTTCCATGCAGGAACTCCAGAACAACATACGGACAACACAGCGGACCTACAACAGTGTGATCCCACTGGCCGCTCCTATCATGTGTGGCCGCTCCTATCATGACAACCCGCACATTGTAATGTCTGAACCCAGCCAAGAAAACAAAGCATGAGAAATAGCCCCCACTTCACAACCCAACAGCAAATTATGGCTTTGTGTCATGAGCTGTGTGTGATTACCAAGCCATGGCTTGTTAGAAGAGTTGGGTTCAGACAACACAATTACCCAGTGTGACGAGGCTGAGGGGATGCGGTGCCTTCTGCATAGAGAAAAGCCAGGGGGGAAGCGCGGATTTGTAGCAGGGCGCTTTAAGGGACCGGCGTGGTCCAACAATGTATTATCGGGCTCACCTGGCGGCCAGGGGCAGGGCCAGTTAGGGCCGATAAAAGGCAGTGCAGCCCAGTCAGATGGAGGAAGGAGAGAGAGAGAGAGGTGTGTGTGTTGGAGTGTGGAGAGAAATAGAGAAGGACAAAGGAGGAGGAACGACCTGCCAGAGCTGGAGGGCCGGTGCGGCCGAAGGCACTCGGTGACATGAGTGGAGAGGCAAACAGGCAGGGAGAGGCGGTACGCGGCTCGTGTACTGAAGAAATAAAGGAGAACTGGCCAACGGAGTCTTCGCCTAGCCTCACTAGGCGCCCAGGTACTGCAAAGTTTACTTCCCTGGTGACTGATCCCGTAACACCCAGGTTTTAGCAAGAACCCACGGTTAAACAACAAACCACACTGCTCTTACACCCAGCCCTTGAGTGTGGGTGATCTTGTCACCTGAATCCAATCTAAAAGAGCTTTAAGCCATGACAGGTATGCACGGGTTATTCTTTTGGCCTTCGGACCCCACGGTTTTGCCTGTGACCCCCACCTTCACCGGAAGGGAATTTGTTTCTTGGGCTGAAAGAAGTTGCTTGCCTTGGAAACAGTCTCTTGTTTCAGGACAAATATAACCCAGTTGGCCAAGACTGGTCCTGCTCATGGGTCTAAACTGTAAATTCTCCCCCCTCCAACTATATTCATAGAAACATAGAAACAGAGCGAGTCAGAAGGGCCTCCCGGGCCATCTAGTCTGACCTCCGGCACCAGCTGGCTCCGCTCACGACACGCCCACCATGTGCATGTCCAGCCTGTCTTTGAACACCCTCACCGATGGGGCCTCAACGACCTCCCAGGGAAGCCCATTCCACGCCCTCGGGGTCCTGACTGTCAGGAAGAGCTTCCTGGCATCCAAATTGAACCCTGGTTCCCTGAGCTTTGCTCCGTTGGAGCGCGTCCTGCCTTCCTCTGCAGGGGAGAGCAGGCCTCTACCCACCTCCGTGTGACACCCCCTCACATACCCGTATGTCACCAACAGATCCCCTCCGAGTCTCCTCTTCTCCAGGCTGAAGAGACCCAGTTCCCTCAGTCTCGCCTCATACGGCATCCCCTGCAAACCGGCCACCAACCTTGTGGCCCTGCGCTGCACTGACTCCAACCTGGCTATATCCTTCCTGTAATGAGGGGCCCAAAACTGAGCACAATGCTCCAGTTGCGGGCGCACCAGAGTCGTATGGAGTGGCAGTAACGCCTCTCTCTGTCTAGAAGCCACACTTCTGGCTATGCACCCAAGGGATATATATTCCCCGGGATTCTTTGTGGGGGACCATGATGGATAAACCAGCATAAAACCATTGTGTGTGTTTGAAATGTAGGTAGGACAAAAGAGGAAGTATTCTTCTGTGTGAGGCTTCCCCGAATCCTCCGTGGCATATATGGGTTTGTCGGTGGGCAGATAAATGGGTAAAGAGCCCCCCAGGAGTGTTTTTGTGATGGGTGCCCTGTGTGTGGCTGGGTGCCCATATTGCGCTTTTCCCAGATCGTCAACGCTAGAAGATGTTGTGGGGTCAATTTACCTGGGAGAGAGTAAACATTGTGGGAACACGAGCTCCTCGGCCCTGCAGTTTACAGGAAATCCCATTAATTATGGGTGTCTTGTTTCTCCCTCGCTTTGGGGCAGCCAGGTTCCCCCGGCAGCACCCATTCTTTCGAGCACTGATGGTTTTCTCTGTCCAGCAGGCATCTTTGCTCGCGCTGATTCATAAATAGCATCGATTTCTCTCCTTAATGTTTCCACTTTGAAGGATGAGCAGTGCGTGTGCATTCAGGGCTTGCGGGGAGCTTTTGCTAATATGGCTTCTGCCAAGGGTAACTTATAGGAGAATTTGCCAATGGGAACAGGGGCTCTTGCTGCGTCAGCCGCAGATGCGAGATGCAAAGGTGGTCTCTTCCTTTCTCGCTTGGCCTCATCACATATATTGCTTGCGTCTGCGTCTCCCAGATGGCATTATGAATTCTTGCAACCCTGGAGTTTGTAATTGTGCTCCTGCGCTGCTCATTAGCTGGCCTGAGGCTTGGTAGTGCAGTTTCTGCAAAAGGAGAGGTCGAAAGAGGAGCCGGGGGTTTGCACGGAGAAGCACAGCTGAGATCTCTTCGGTATCGCTTCAGTTCTAGGAAGGAGAACACGAGCTGGCCAGACTTCCCAGGAGTCCCATCGTCTCTCGGTGCAATTACCCTGCAGCAAGGGGAAAATACTTTGTACGTGCTTGGTGACCATTTCTTGCTATCGCACCAGATCCCTAAGGCTTGGGACTGGAATATGATTCCTGGGCTAAGTCTCCTGGACCCAATAAGACCACCCTACCCCCCATATCCTCTTTTGGAATTAAGGAAGGCCTGGGTTTGAATTTCTGCTCAGACACCGATTGAAGAAGACGCTTGGCTGTGAGAAAAAGGCGGGGACTAGCTCTGTTCTCACCCCCAAGTTGTTTGGAGAACTATAAAACGTTTATTGATCAGAGAAAGGGGTGCAGCCCTCATTCCTGGGTGGCCAGTTGTGTTTGGTTGGCAGTCACAGGCTGGCCTTAACTCTCCCCGGCTGGGCAGTTTCCAAAACATGAGTCAAGGGTTGTGTGTGGGTTGATTGTAGGTTGCTGTTGAACTATGGGCTGAGGTTGTGGAAACATGGGTTCTCGTGTTGTCTGAACTGAGCTGTGTGAACAAGCCGTGGCTTGTTCGCCATGGCCAGCCCATGAGGGGAACCCAGGCTTTGTCACTGGGTTGTGACGTGCAAATGGTTGTTTGCCATGCTTTGTTATCTCAGCTGGGCTCCCACAACAGGACAAGCCATGGTGGTTTTCTACCATTGTAGGTTTGTTTTGCGGTCTGGACTCAGTCATGGTATCTCATGTTTGGTCTTTAGAAACCATGATAAGAAACAATGTCTTATTCTATGGTTACTCTGTTCTACCATGGCTTGTTGTGCTGTCTGAACCCAGGATCATGGTAGCCACCATCCTGGAATGGAACGACCACAGAATCTTCCGGAAAGAGCGGCAACTTCAAGAGCCGCTCCAGCCATCCAGCCTCTACATGCAGGACTACTGAGGAAGAGCCAGGTGACAGGCAGGGAGCAATGCATCTTGGGATTGAATTTCAGGCACGGGGGCTGATGGGCTGCGGGCCAACAGTGGGAGGACAGAGTGAGGAGGACAGAAACCACCATAATAGAAACAGAGAAACAGAGCGAGTCAGAAGGGGCCTCCCGGGGCATCTAGTCTGACCTCCGGCACCAGCCGGCTCCGCTCACAACATGTCCACCATGCGCACGTCCAGCCTGTCTTTGAACACCCGCACCGATATATAATGTACATACCACCTGACTGTCCATCGGGAAGCTCATGATAAGCGACGGATGAAGCACGGCAGGCATGCAGGGTCGCTTGTGCCGTGTGAACGCAGCCTCAGCCCTTCAGTGTGGGTCCCCGTGTTGTCCGGACCCCGTCGCTGCCTCCTCTCCTCTCCTCTCCTCTCCTCTCCTCTCCTCTCCTCTCCTCTCCCCTCCCCTCCCCTCCCAGCCTTTTGGCCGGGCCATGAGAAGGGGCTGAGCCCCCAAATGGCCGGGAAGACAAGCCCGGCCGGCGCTGAGCGCTCCGGCCCAGCAGCCTCCTGGCACTGCAGCTCGGGAGCCGCATGTGCCGGCACTGGGCAGCGCTCGGCTGGTCCCGGGAAACGCCGCTGCGAGGCGGTGGCGCGAAGGGCACGGCAGGCCACGCTGAATCCCTGCCCAGCCAGCGGCGCATTGCAGTGGGCGACGGATCGCCGCTTCCATCAGGCACAAGGCCCTCCGCCTGGCCACGGGCCTGGGGGGGGGGCTCCGTGGGCCGAGCCAACCTCGCAGGGTCGTTGTGCAGATAAACCGGGCTCGCCGCTGCCTGCCTGTTTTTAAAGAAAGGGTGCGGCACAAACCCGAGAAAGGGATTCGCCAGGCAGAGTCCTCCCTGGCCGCCGCCTGATGTTCTGTGGGTCAGTTCCCATGATCCCTCACTAGCTCAGGGTGATGGGCCTTGAAGGCCACAACATCGGGGGGGGGGCTGCGACTTGCAACTATGATGCCGATTTGCAGTTTGCCCCTGGCTTCAAGCCCTGCCCGTCCCTGAGCTGTGCCTCAGCGGATGTGTGGTGACTACAACTCCCATGAAGCCTTTAAGCAATGGGGAATCCTCCAGGGATGGCAGCTGTGCTCTGAGAGACTTCGGAGGTTATAACAAAGAGTGCCTCTGGCCGCATGAAGAGTGCATTTCCCTCACCACCAAAGGCGCATAATCTAATGTTGTTCAGGCGGGCAGGCTGACTGGCTTGCACCCGAGGTTTGCCTGTCTGTCTGTCTGTCTGTTTATTTATTTATTATGATATTTTTATCCCGTCCAATATGGGTCATCTCTGAACAGCTTGCAATATAATAAATACCTAATAAATACTTCAGTACATCATCAATAACACGATGAAATGTGACTAAGGATATCAATAAAAACATAATTTAAATATTTAGACTTTAAAATACTGGGTAAATAAAAAGGTCTTTGACCTGGTGCCGAAAAGCATATTTATTTATTTATTTACAAATTTGTATGCCATCCCCTTGCGACCAAGCCTCGGGGCAGCTCACAACAATAAATAAATCAACAACCTAATTAAATTATTTAAAACTAACATTAAAAAGCATATAACATTGAGGAGCGTCTCTGGGGAGCGCATTCCAGGTTCCTTCTTTTAGAAATTAGCCGCTGACATCCATGAGGACTAGAAACTTTGCCCGAAACAAGAACAGAAAGAAACCTGCAATTTTTTTCCTTTCTGCCTAAACTGATCTATACCGCGGGCCGCATCCTGTTTTCCATGACAGCAGTGGTAATGGTCCTTCCTCTCACTGGGGTATCAGAGGGCTGAAATCCCCGATACCGCAGAGCCGGCCCCTTTTGGAATAGACAGACATCTGCTTTGCCATGAGGGGAAGCGCACGCCTTCTCCTGCCCTACCTCTGGTCTGGGGCTTTCCTTCCTTTGCCCCCTCTAATCCAGGTCTGTTTCGCCCCCCTTGGCTGCAAGGGTCAACGCACCAGATGCTGCCCCCAGCTCCCCCCCCCCCAGCCAACCCAAGCCTTGGGTGGGGAAGCCTTGCATTTGGGACGCCAACGACTGGGAGAATTTTGTCCCTTTCGGGGGGAAGAGAGTCTAGGAGGAGGAAGGGAAGATGCGCTTCGAGGCCTTTGTGATGTGCGTCGGAGTTCTCCTACCTCTCCCCTGAGTGCCAGAGTGTCCTAAAAAGCCGGGAGGCTGGGAGGGGAGAGATATTAATTAGCGGGATCTTCATTGAGAGGATAGAGGGCGAATATGGGATTATGGGCGACGCGGCGACTACGGAGAGAAACCCGCTTTCCCTATGAGAAAGCCCGGCACGATGCCAGCCGTGGCAGCCGGCCAATTCTGCGAGCCAAGCCGGCATTTTGTCGGTGCAGCCACAGCGCCCTGCTCAGAGGCCGGATGCCGGATTTGGGGGGGGGGGGCGAGATTTTGGGGCGGGGGCTCGACAGGCTGGGAGCGGACTGAGAGCGGGACTCAGCCGTGCTGCACCCCTCGCGATCATGGCGGCCCTCGTTAGCAGTCGCCGCTAATTGCCTTTGCTCTGCAGGATGGGTAAACAAGCAAGCCGTGCAGGCGGCAGAGACGAGAGAGAAGGACGCTGCCCGTCACGGTGGCCCTTCGTGCCGCATCGGGGGGCGGGGAGCATCGCCCCGAAAAGCGGCGTCACAGCTTGGGAACATGGCTTCCTGGGCGGGCTGAAATAATCATCAATTAATGCGCGTAACATTTGGCATGCTAACGTGTGTGTGTGTGTGAGAGAGAGAGAAACAATAAAGAAATAATGATAATTTAAGGAGAGAAACAATGCATTTCAGCGTGGCAAAAGTGTCCAAGGAACTCATCTGTGCCTTCTGACAAATCTTCTCCAGGAGTTAACTGTGGATCAGCCCCTCGGAGGCCCTCGGGCTGCTGATGGGAGAGTCCGAGTGCCTCTGAGCCTATGCAGATGGCCGGTCCCCGTCACTGCTGCCTCCAAGCATGGCCGGCCTGTTGGGGCAGGCCAGTGTGCCTTGCTGAACTCTGGTTCCCATTTACAAAGTAACCCCTTCACAGCCAAGGTGCGATGCGGCTGTGCTAAGGGTCCCAGAGGCATGTACAGAGGGCCTCAGCAGTTCACAGCGTGCTCTGCAAGCCAGTCTTGCAGGCCCAGGGGGACACCTGCCCTGGCTGCAGTTTGCCTGTCCACGGTGCACACCTTTTGCACGTGTGCCAAGGGGTGTGAGGGCAGGCGAGACAATCGCGTCCAAATCCCCTCGCTGGCCTGCATCCAGCTTGTGCCCCGCTCTCCTGGGCCTGCTTTTGAGCCAAGGAAAAGCCATTGGGAGAGCTGAGCCCAAACCCCATATGTCTTGCCCTGTTTTTATTTATGCAAAGTATTTTTAATCCCACTCTTCTGCCAAAGAGGCTCCAGGAGCTGTCCACAATCAATCAGTGGAACAGGGCCGTTGTCGCTGACCCCAGGCTTGCTATCCCAAATGTCACAGCACACAAGGAAAGCGGGTGGGGAGGGAAGATGAAAAATTAAGGTGTCTTTTGGCAGGGCTGGTGGAAGACGGGTGCCCCCTCACCATTTCCCGGAGGGGGTGGCTGAGGATGCTGGAGGTTGGTGCCTGAGCAGCCAGAGCCCCCCTTCCTCTTGAAAGCAGCTGGGGCTTTGGACTCGCCTTGTGCCACGACCAGCAAAATCCCCCAGGGAGCAAGACCGTCTGTGCTGAACCCACTCACCCTACACCCCTCTTTCCAGGGACACCCGCTTTCCCCCTCTACTGGGGACCCTCAGCTTTTTCAATGCAGGAAAAGCATCGCTTGAAGTGGTCGAAGCTTGTCTCTTGTTGCCGCATCCCCAGAAACCGCGGCCGCTCCAGGAAGAGGTGGGGAGGCATCCTCTGGAAGGTAAGTGTGAAGAGCAGAGGCTGAAGAGGGAGGATGGCAAATAAGACAGTTCAGCCAGGGCAGATGGGAACTCAAAACAAGTGCCTCTGAGCATGTCAAGATGGCTTCTCTCTAACCATCGCCCACATACCGCTAAGCCTGCAGAGGGCGAGTGAGGAGAGTGGGATTCTGTATCCGAAGCCAAAACCACCCGCGCTTCCAAAAACAACTGGGGCTCAAGCCCCAGGGAGCTTCTAGTCCTCCTTGTTTTAAGCGCAGGCCTGGGGTTTGCGTGTGCTCTGGCGCCACCTGCTGTTCATGTTTGGCAACACCCTGCTTTCAAAGGGTGTGTGGATTTGCCACCACCGTGTTCACACCCAGCCTGCAGCGGCTCATTGCACTGCATGGGGAAACTGAGGCAGGCAGGAATGGCCCGAGATCTTTCCACCTGGGAAGTCCTCAGCTGGGTGGACTTTGTGCCTAGATCCCTTGAGTTGACATCGCGTTTCCACTGGACTGGATCCAGACTAGATTGTCGGGACAAAAGGGGAAAGTCTGTTGTGCGATTTTCTTGGCACAACTAGGGAGTGAAGTACAGGGTGGCGATTACAAGGCACCCAGTCCTGCCGCGTGAGGACCAAGAACCAAATCGCGGTCTATTTCACCACACAAAATAGACACGACTCTGGCTGATTTTTTTTTTCCTTTTTTTTAAGGATCCTTTTATTATTTTTAAAAATCCATGCATACCAGAAAATCGCCTCTCCTTGCTTTCTCCTGTGGTACCAACCAGCTGGGAACTTTCCGTGGGTTCACTTGGGCGAGATGGAGAGCATAAAAGTGAGTTTTCAAGAACAAATCGTAGAAAATATCGAAAGGCGAAATGGGAAACGGCCGTCGGGCGGGGAGTGGCGAGAGATTCGGGTCGAATGCTACCGAGGGTCTCGCACAAGCCATTCTCCTAGACACGATGATCACGTTCATATCAAGCCACATGCAGGGGCCGAGCGCGGCTGTCGACCCAAGAGAATCGTGGGTTCTCTTCATGGGTTGTCCAAGGTTAGCGTGACACAATAACCCAAGTGGTGGGTTCCATCAACACAATCATCCAGGGTTCGATCACGCACAGTAACAACCCACTCCGCCAGTCCTCAGCCCTTGCGTGCGAGTTGTCACGTAGCCTGAATCTGCCGTGATCTCTTAGACATGGTATCTTACGTAAAGAATCACACTTGAATGGATAGATCCATTCCTGCTCGCTATTACACTTGCACAACTGTGCACACCTATATTGCACACAAGGTTCATATGCACACCTTATAGGCACCGCCATGTCTGTGGTGCACCACCAACTGTGCACCACCAACAAAAACCACGTTAGGGTAATGACTCGACTCGGCCACCCAAAATAGGCAAGCTTTCGAGATCTCCAGGTCTCTTCAGCGGACAAGATGCGGTTAAAAGTGTTTTCTCCCAGGAGAAAAAAGCTTGTTTGATGTTGGAATGTTGCACCTTGTTTTGGTGTGTTGAGTATTCCCCTAGTGTGGTTTTTGGAATTTTTGCTCATGGCCATCACGGCAACCCGTGCTTTTGTGCCATCGTACACAACTCAGCAGATCCAAGTCCCTCCGCACAAACAGTCCACCCCACACCGCTGCTGCTTTGCACTGTACTTCTGTGTGTGTCTAATTGTGCACACACAAAACTCCAAAGCCTGTGGTACAGTTACACGTACAATTCCCAACTGCACCAATGCACTTCTGCACAATTGTGGGTGTGCAATTGTACACACACACACACACGCACACACGCACACACACAATATGCTCACAAGCACACAAAAAGTCACACAAAAACTTTTGTCTATATTGTAATAGGACCTGCCTTTTGTTATTGCTTAAAAATATAATTAATATAATGATCCCTTTGTGGGTGGTGGGGAAAGCGGACTTTTGAGAATTCCCAGAGTTTTGTTTTACGGTGGCGCCGTCTCCTTCTTTCACTCCACTGCCCTTTGATCTTTGGACTCTCTTGCAATAAGAAAGAGAGTAGAGAAGCGGCAGGTGGATCGCTGGCTCCCAAGAGCTGCATGTGTATTTATGCACATTTGATCCCGGGAATTTGGTGAAGCAGGAGAAATTAATGTGAGGGGAGAGGGAGATGGGCAGCTTTGAAAATATTACTTTATTATTATTTTATTGATGAGAGGGTGGCTCTGTTTTGGAGCAAAGACATCGCTGAGGTCCCCCTTAGCAGACACTTTCACCCCCCCCCCTTTGCTTTTCCCAGTTTTCCCTTTCCGCACAAAATGGTCCAGAGTCCCTGCAGGAATTCTGTGGCTTTGCCGGGGTAGGGAAGGTGCGGGGAGGGGAGGAGGGAAACGGTGGCGGTTGCCTAGCAACAGCATCATGTGCTTCCTCCCCGGGATCTTTCCAGAAAGTTCTACCTATGGATGCTGCAGCACCAGCTGGCTCCCTTCCCCGTATGTTTCCCCGGGCCGGAAAAGGGAACCACCGGAGCCAGAAGATGAAGGCTGCAGGTGACCAGCCGAAAAAGAAGAGGTCTTTTCCTTTTTGGCAGGACCTGTTGCCGAAAGGGTTCTCTGCCATGCTTTAGTCTTCATGGGACTATCACTCCTGTGCAGGGAAACCTGATCCACGCAGGATAACCCGTTCCCGGGACACGTCTGCATTTCCATGCCTCTAAGCTGGTTTTCCTGCACGGGACTGGGAGCGTGTGGCAAACCAGTTTCGAAGGTGCTGCGAAGGCTGGCCCGGTGGTGGAGCCGGTGGTGAGACGCTGGGGCGTGTGCCCTGGGAATTGCAGTCTTTGGAAGTGGGCTACGGACCTCTCCCGGAGGGCCACACCGTTTTTCCAGCCCCAGAGGCCCAATTGTGGGGGGTGAAAGGCCTCTGCCCCTGCAGAGGACGTGGGGTTCAAAGGAGCACCTCAGAAAGAGGCAGGGACCGCCGATCGGCCATCTTGGCTCGGCGGCAGCGGTGCTGGGCGTTGCTCCGAGCTGGGGCAAGTTTCTTGATGGGGGCAGGGCATCATGGGGGCTGCGCAACTATGCTTGCGGGCCGCGGGGCACAGGCTGTGCACCCCGGCCCTCAGAGGCTCCTCAGCCCCCCCAGACTGCGGTTCCCAGGATGCCTTGAAGGGGGAGACATGGCAGCGCCAAACCTGAGATGGTGCTCGCGGGGTGGAACGGCCCACGGTCAGCGGCCAGGTGGAGGGGCAGGGGAGTGCGGACACGGCGCCTCAGTTCGCGTGGCCCCCTGCGGGAGGGACGGGGGCAGCCGCTCCTGTGCCCACAGCGCCCCCGACTGGCCAGGTGGGGGAAAGGTGTGTCGGCCGAGTCCGTCTCCCGCAGGCCGTCGCGCCGGGAAGGCAGCGCTGCGGGGCCGCTCATAGGAAGAACTGGGCCAGCGAGGGAGGCTGGGGGGCCGGAGGCTCCGCCCCCTCCCCGCAGTGCCCCCCGGCAGCATCCCCCAGCAGCTTCTGGCACCGGGCCTTGTAGACGTCCCTCTCGTGGGCCACCCGGGCCATCTCGGCCTGCAGGGCCTCCAGCTGCTGGGCCAGCTGGCACTTCTCGGCCTCCAGGATGTGGCGCTGCTGGACCCGCTTGTAGCGGCAGGACTGGGCGTAGCCGCGGTTCTTCAGCGTGCGCCGCTTCTGCTTGAGCCGCTGCACCTCCTCCTTGCCGAAGCCGCGCAGCTGCCGGTTGAGGTCGCGCACCGACATGGAGACCAGCTGGGCGTCGGAGAAGCGGTCGGACAGCAGCGGCAGCTGCGGAGAGGAGACGGAGGGGAGCGGGCGCAGGTGAGCCGGGGCAGGAAGGGGGCTGCCCCATGGCTCTGCGGGGTTTGGGGGCTGGGGAGGCCCGGCCAGAGGCTCGGCGTGGGCCGGAACGCGCAGAACGCTTTCGCTGCCTCGGCCAGGATGCACAATGCCTTTCCGATCCTGGCAGCTGCTGATGGGGGCAGACTGAGAGCCGTGGCCCGACACTTCTGCGGGAAGGCCGACCTGTTGCCCAAATGCCAGGTGGGCGAGGGCTGGTGTGCTGCTTCCATGGCGTGGCACTTTGCGCATGCTCAGAGACTATTAAGTCATCTGCCCCAGACTCGCGCACTGGAATCAAAGTGGGACTCTGGCCTGTATCGGAGGGGTTGGCTCTACTCATCTGTGGGTCCCCCCCCAGGAATTCTCGGCCCCCCTTTCCTGCTCCCACGGTTGCAGCCCCCTCCTCACCTGCTGCTGCTCGCCGCCGAGCCCCTCCGCAGTTCCCAAGTAGCCCTGCAGCTGGGGGGGCGCCCCGCTGCGCAGTCCCCCCTCGGCCACGGGCACCCCGAGGAGCGCCTCCATGGCCTCGTCCAGCCCCGGCCCCAGCGGGCCCTCGGGGCCGGTCCCCGCGGCCGCGGCTGCGGCCAGCGTCTGGTGCAGGGTGGCCATCCAGTAGAGCTCCTCCAGGCTGGACTTGGGGTCCGCGGCCTTGTCGAAGGTGGGCGAGGGCGGCACGGAGCTGCAGGGGGTGGAGCTGAGGGACGAGCTGCTCCCGAGCCGGGCCCCCTCCTGCTTCACCTCCAGCCGCATCAGGTCGAAGTCGTCCAGGTAGTCCAGCGCCAGTGGGCTGTGAGGCAGGGCACTCATCCTGCACGCGGGCGGGCGGGCGGGCGGGCGGGGAGGAGAGAGGGGCGGGAGATTAGGGAGCTCTGCGCCATCGAGCTTAATGGATTAGCTCCTGGTCCAAGCCACCCGCCGGCCCAGTTGGCTGGGGAGGGAGGCGTGGGTCCCCGGGCCCCCTCCCAGCCAGGGCCCCAGCCCCACTCACTGCAACTGCCCCCATGCAGAGGGGCGTGGGGCACCCGGAATAGGGCCCCAGAGCCCCTGCCTTCAAGGGTCCTGCCCCTCGCTCTGCCCAACTCGCGCAAACCCGCCCCACACACTGGCCAACCCGTCCAGCCCCGGCCCCCAAACCAATCCCTGGTTACCCAACCCAATGCGCCTGGCAATTCCTGAGGACGTCCCATTGAGGTGGAAATGGGGGTGAGTCTGCCACCCAGCATCCCCATCCCGTCAGGCTGGGAATCCCTGCCTCGCAGTGAGTCTGGGATTCAGCCCATCGCACGCTCGGCGCCTGAGCCGGGCCGCGCGGCTGCTTCCTGTTTGCAGCTTTCCTCCGCTCTGCGGCCAAGCGATTGCTGCCCCACCCTGCCTGCGCACGGGGCATCTCCGGCCGGCTGCCGAGGACGGTGGCCCCGGGGCGCCCGGCACCTTCCCCCCTCCCCGCTCACCACCCTGCGCCTCTCATGCGCAGGCCAAAACCGTGCGCCTCGCGCCTGTGAAAGGGCCTCGTGCAATGATGTGCTTAAAGACTGAAAGGGCAGCATGTGCCCAAGCACTTGGATTATTGCGGGATGATTCTGTGGGTCCCCCCGCCCCCCAGGGTGTGGGTCTTTTCTGTGTTCGTTGCATCATGCTTCCCGTGCCATGCACACTGGCTGGGCATGCTCACAAGTCTCACGCTGCACTGTCCATCGAACAGCTCTTGCGTTCCCCCGTATTCGTATCCACCCGTCCATCGAAATATTTAACCGTTGCGATCCCAACGGACTTGCTAAATAAGCCACACTGACATAATTAAGGGTCCCAGTTAGAGGCAAACTCGCTTAGGGATGTGGCACAGTATTTAGCTACGCACAACGCAGGGATTTCCACAAGGTCCCCGCCTGCAAGGAGCTTGCAATCCAACCTGGCGCAACCCACAAGAAAACCGACTGAGGGGGAGAGTGAATGAAGGAGAGGGGAGAGACGTGGCTGGATGTCGGGAGGAAAAGCCCCACAAGCTGCCCTCTCTCCCCACATACCTTGACAGGCTTCTCGGCTTTGCTGTGAGCAAAGCAACCAACCAAACGCTCCCCTCGAGGCTCCTGAAGGAGTTGTGGTGCTGAAGCCTGGGGTGGTACCCACCTGTTGGTTTGGGCATCCATCGGGGTCCTTTCCCAGCTCCCAGGATCCGGCCGGTCCCCTTCCTGCCGTGCCAGGGCCCCTGCGCACTGCCGCCGGGGGAGAGTGGCAGCTGCCCCAGCCCAGAGACCAGAGCCGGGGCACCAGGGTCCCATTTAAAGCTCCGGGGAGGCTGAGCTCGTCAGAATATATTAGCTGCCGGCCAATCAGGACCGTGGGCTCCTTTTCATGGCAGGGAGGACAGGCCGGCGCGCTCCCCACAGGCCGCCTCCTCCTCCTCCTCCTCCTCCTCCTCCTCCGGGACGAGTTATTTAAGGGTGTCCCTGATCTCTCCTCCCTTGATCGAGGAAGTTTCTCCACTTCCTCATGCTGGCTGGCCGGCTGCAGAAAGTGCTGCTGGCTGGTTTCAGTCCCGCAGCCAGTCACCTTTAGACTCTGGACCTTGTCCACACACCCCTTCCCGACCTGCGTTCCTTCAGCCTCGAAACACACCGCACGCCGCCTCTCCTTTCTCCCGCCGCCTCCATGCCCGTTCCGTGCTTCCGGATGGCTTCCCCTTCCCTGAAGCCATCCGGCAGAAAGAGACACACTCATGCAGAATAAAAAGAGCAAAGCCAGCCCCGTCCGGAAAAGGCCGATAAACCTCAGGGCCCGTGCAGCTTCGCATCTGAAGCGCACAGAAAGCGCAAGCGCCAGAACCACGGGGGCCAAGCGGGTTTGTCTGGGCTGCTCACAGGCTAAAAAGACCTTCTGTGGCATCAGTCCCGCTTTGCTGCTATTTTAAAATAATGACACGAGCATCCGGGCACATGGCACGGGTGACCAGCCGGCTGCTCTTTGCTATTAAATGTTTTCGGACGCCTGAAGAAAGGGGGTCGCCTCGGTCCTGCGGGACCGGCGTGTGTGGCCGAGCCGTGACTGTTCCACCCAGAATCCCCTTCGCTGCAGCTCCTTCCCCAGGTGTGCGGGAGCCACACGTATCCCAGCCTCCCTCTCTCCCAGTTACATCTCCCACCATCCACGGCCAGCACGGAGGGCTCCAGGATTGGGGAATTCCAACGCCACATGGAGAGATGCACGCACCTCCGGATGATTTTTGTTTTATTTATTATCTCTCTTTACTTTCTGTGCAATTTGCCACAGCTAAAAGCCATCTCCGAGCCGTTCGCAAGGGGACGCAACCGCTTTTCCGCGCTTTGTGGTGTAGAAGAAAACGCAGGGTAATTGCCGCTAGAGTTCTGAAGCAATCAGGCATCGGGACAAAATCGATCCGGATTGTGGAGAAGACGGAAAAGCGGAGCGGGAGCGATTGCAGATGGAGCAGAGTGCGGAAAATGATCGAAATTTCACTCGGGCCTGCAAAAGTCATTGCTGCGCTGAGCCCGCATGCGTGCGCGTGTTGGGGTGTGCAGGCCGGGGGGAAGGGGCCGGCGAGTTGCCAGAATCCGACCCCGTGGTCCGGTTGCCATGACTTCTGTCCCGGCCCACCCCGGCCCTAATACCCAGCGGTCGCGGGGACAAAGGGGCCAGGCAGCGTCGCTAACCCCTTGTGACAGGGGATTCTCGGCCCATTGAGGGTGACGTCACCCCGCTGCCTGCCCAGGCCCTGCCACCCTGCGTGACCTCACCTCCTGACCATGCATGCCGTTGTGCGGCCAGAAAAGCTAAAACGGGGATGGGAAGGGTGGCCTGTGGAATACGCTCCTCCTCGACCCCCAAGACCCCCAGCAGTGAATTTGGCCGAAGCCCCCCCCCTCTGGCTCGCCCGGAGCCCAGCTGTGGGGCACGAGAGCCCACGTGGGCGCGTGTGCTTCCCATTCACTTCTATGGATTGAGCATCCCACTGGATTGCAGCTGGGCAGGGCGGAAAACAGGAATCTGCTTTTAGCCGGTCTGGGTGGCCTCTCGGCTGGCCGGCCAGCAGGGGAAACAAAAGCGGGCTGAGGGAGGCACCGCCATCCTGAGCCAGCAGGACATGCTAAATCAGGGGGCTGGGGTGGCTCATCGCTGCATGAGCTGCTGGGTGGCAGGCAGAAATCCAACAGGTCAACCCTTCGGGGGTCAGGAATGCGTGATTTCTGCCTGTCACACACAAGAAGAGAAAACGAAACAAAAGAGAGGCGGACCCGGCTTGGTTCTGCACTAAGGCCCAGTTCGTGCTTGAAGCAAGAGCTTGAAGCTAGAATATGTGGGTACGTCTGCTGCTTCGGGCCTTCGGCTTCTGGCCCCGCCGGCCACTGGGTTGCGGCCCAGGGGCTTCTGCCGTGGGAATTGCAGTTGGGCTGAGGGTGCCCCGTATTAAGGGCACGGGAAGACCTGAGCACCCTGTTTTGCTGTGGGTTTGCTCCACCTGGGCTTTTGAAGGAGAACCGGCATGACGAGTCGGACCAGGGGCCCGGTTGCGGCCCCGTGGCCCCAAATGTGAACGTGCCACGTCGCAGCACCGGCACGGGGCGGGCGAGCAGCCCCACCGGCCGCTGCCTGCAAAGAAGCCAGAGCAGGACTAATCGCTCGAGGGTGCATTCTCTGTTTAACTGGCCCCTCTGCACCCACTCACTGACCTCCTCTCACTGCCCCCTCTTGTGTCCCGACCTCCTTAACCCACATCTCTCCCCGTCTAATCCCGAGGCGGGTGACACCTTTAATGGGTTTTCAGCCTAGCCAAGCTGATTGTCGCCCACCCAAACCCGCGCGGCCCCCCTCCCTGCCTCGATCGCAGCAAACAAACAGGTGGATTAGCTGAGTGGGGAGACTTTTAATGGGATCTGGGGAGTGGGCCAGAAGGGACGATTCTCCCGCTGGAGCAGCCGGGGTTAAACTTTTAACCCCTGTATGCCGCAAGCTTCCCTCTCCTTTGGATGACGAAGGCAAGATTATCTCTCCAGGGTGCAAGGGGTTAAACGGTGCAGGGCAGGGAAGCCAGAAGGTCTGCCAAACTGGGGGGGATGGGGAGGGGGTCTCCGCAGCAGAAGAGATGCGCCTGGGCTCCGTTTCCCATGGGGCGGAGGACGAGGCAGGATTCCTGGATTCGCTCTAGGGTAGCCTCCCCCAGCTGGAGTCCTCCAGGACTGTTGGACTACAGCTCCCATCATCCCTGGATAGGAAAGGTTGACTACAACATGGGAGGCCGATCTTTAGACTGCCAAGTTCACTTTGTTTATGTCTTTTTAAAATGGGGACTTAAAATGATACCACTCTCATGGCAGAAAGTGAAGAGGAACCAAAGAGCCTCTTGATGCGGGTGAAGGGGGAGAGCGCAAAAGTTGGCTTGAAACTCAACATTAAGAAAACTAAGATCATGGCATCCGGTCCTCTCACTTCCTGGCAAATAGATGGGGAAGAAATGGAGGTAGTGACAGATTTTATTTTCCTGGGCTCCAAGATCACCGCAGACGGGGACTGCAGCCAAGAAATTAAAAGACGCTTGCTTCTGGGGAGGAGAGCTATGGCAAATCTAGATAGCATACTAAAAAGCAGAGACATCACCCTGCCAACAAAAGTGTGTATAGTCAAGGCTATAGTTTTCCCAGTTGCAATGTATGGCTGTGAAAGCTGGACCATAAGGAAGGCTGAGCACCGAAGGACTGAGGCCTTTGAATTGTGGTGCTGGAGGAGACTCCTGCAAGTCCCTTGGACCTCAAGGTGATCAAACCGGTCAGTCCTAGAGGAGATCAGCCCTGACTGCTCTTTAGAAGGCCAGATCCTGAAGATGAAACTCAAATACTTTGGCTCCTAATGAGAAGGAAGGACTCCCTGGAGAAGAGCCTAATGCTGGGAACAATAGATGGCAAAAGAAGGAGGGGACGGCAGAGGATGGGGTGGCTGGATGGGGTCACTGAGGCGGCTGGTGTGAGCCTGAGTGGACTCCGGGGGATGGTGGAGGACAGGAGGGCCTGGAGGAATGTTGTCCGTGGGGTCGCGATGGGTCGGACACGACTTCGCGACTAACGACAACAACAATGAGCCAAGGGCAAAACGGGTGCTTCCCAGGGCATAGATGGCGCACCGCATCCCCTTGCATGCCACGATTCGCTGGTTTTTGCCCCCAGACCTCCGACGACGGAGCAGAGGCCCTTGTGTGGTATGGATCTATGTTATTTCTGGGGTGCAGGCCCTCCATCCGGGCTTCCCCCGAAGGGCCCCGCTGCTTTCCCGTTGCCGATGATCATTTGCCGGTTCTCCAGCGATTGTCCGGTTTTGCTCACACTCTAAAAGCTGGACTTTCTCTTTTGGAATTGCACTTATATCTTACCTTATTTCTTTCAGACGGAAACACAAGGCAGCCCACCCGCTCCTTCTCCGTGTTGTCCTCACAACGACCCTGTAAAGTAGGCCAGCTGAGAGTCACTGCCTGGACAGAAGTCTGCCCAGTGAATTTCACTGTCCCCAGTCCAACGCCAGGGCTCACTATTATGCTGCACTGGTTCTGCCCCATGATTGGCAGAAAGAGCTTTATGTTGCTGTAAACTATACGGTAGGCATTTTGGCTCCGCCTCTTTCTCCTTGGCCCCGCCCAGCAGGGCATGCGGCCCCAGGGGGGCCTCCGAAATGGAACTCGGCCCTTGGGCTGCATGGCGTCCTGCACCCTTGTTTCGGCTGCTGTCATTGGTAAATCTTTGGGAAATGATGCTCCTGCTGATTGGCTGAGAGCGGCCTTCTCCCCGCCCCCCCCCACCACTGCCCTAGAGTAAAAAGAGCTCGATTCTGGTCCACTCCCCCAACTCCATTTCCCATCAGCCAGCTCACCTGTGGCATCTTGTGGCCTCCCCAAACCACAATGCATCTGTTCGTTTATTATTAGATGTACACCCTGCTTTGCTTTCTTATTACATCCTCCTCCTGCTGCTCTCAAGCGTATCCCCACAACAACAACCCTGTGAGGTAGGGCAGGCGGAGAGTCTGAGACTGGTCCGAAGTCACCCAGTTGGCTCCGTGGCTGAGCGGGGACTCGAACCCGGGTCGCCTGAGTCCCAGGCCCGCGCTCTTAACCTCCGCACCATAAGAGATCTTTCACGGATTACTGCCTTCCCTTTGACAAAATGGCTCAAGGAAGCCCTTGACGTGGGGTGTGGTAAGTGGAGGATAATGCCGGGCGGCAGCCGCATCCAGAAATGCATCTCCTCTGCACATAACCATTGCCAGGCAACCTGACCCCCTCCCTGGCATGCATGACCACATCTCCCATCAGCCTCAGC
Source organism: Varanus salvator macromaculatus (assembly GCA_023646645.1). NCBI lineage: Eukaryota > Metazoa > Chordata > Lepidosauria > Squamata > Varanidae > Varanus > Varanus salvator. The sequence goes on along the minus strand of JAIXND010000753.1, from coordinate 2,458,010 downwards.
AAGCACAGCCAACTGTCGGGGATTAGGAAATTTGTAGTCCAGAACCTGTGGCTGGAAAGGCTTGGGGAAGGCTGTTAAATCTTCGATTTTGTGGCCCTGCAGTCGTGGCAAACCAGCACGGGTGGTATAGAGGTGATGGGGCAGTGGGCCAGACCACCCCCCCTTAAATCAAGGCTGCTGCTTCCTCGCAGCCACATTAGGGCAGCCAGAAATTCAACAGGTAATGCTCCCCCCAGCACGGAGCTCCAACCCCAGCAGTGCTTGAAAAGGACAGAAGTCTGCCAGGAATAGAAGACAAAGAGTAAAGTGATAACCTGAGATAAGGAGTGTAATTATATGGGACTTTAAAAGGACTCCTGACATTTTAAAAGAACTTCCCCCTTTCGGGGTGGGGGGGGATTACTTCTGGGGCAGATTCCTGCTCTCCAAGAGGCTTGCTTCCACATGCTGCCTCTTTAGCAGTGTGAGCCCCTGCATGTTTACTCAGAAGTAAGCCCCAAGGAGTCCAGTGGGATGCCAATTCTTAGCGTACGTGCACACGTGCGTGTGTGTGTTTGTGTGTGTGTGTGTGTGAGAGAGAGAGAGAGAGAGAGAGAGAGCAGGGTTATTGCCCTGGGGTTAAAGTTTCTTGAAGTCATTTCTCCGGGATGACGCTCAGCCACTCCGCTGGGCTGAGGTGTTAAAGCGGGCCTGAGGTTTGGACCGAGGACAGGGGTGTGTTTCCAAGAACTGATCAGGGCTGCTTTGCAAGTCCTGACACTTCCAAGAACAAACAAGGAGGTTTTGCTCTCCTCTCTGCTTTGGAGGACCAGAGCAGCCTTCCCCAAACAGGTGCCCACTGGAGGTTTTGGTCTGCAAACCCTAAAGGCGTTACCTAAAGGAGCGCCTGCGTCCATATATGCCCTCCCACCCCTTGAGATCGGGGGCAGAGGCCCTCCTCCGGGAGCCCTCCGTGAAGGACATTAGGAGGGTGAGTACCCGGAGGAGGGCCTTCTCGGTGGTGGCGCCCCATCTGTGGAACGTGCTCCCCAGAGAGGCCCGCCTGGCGCCATCATCATTTGTTTTTCGGCGCCAGGCCAAGACCTTTTTATTCAAACGTTTTTTTAATGGTTAACCGTTGATTGTATTTATTGGTTTTTATATCTGCCGAGATGTCTCCGGATTTTTAAGGTTAATTGTAGGATTGCTTATTCGCTTTGTGAGCTGCCCCGAGGCTTTTTGCAAATGGGGTGGCATAAAATTGTGCTAAATAAATAAATAAACAAACAAACTCGCATCAAGGCCGGCCAGCATGGGAGTAACGGCCCAAAACCTCCAGAGAGCACTGGGTTGGGGAGACCGGACTAGAGATGCAAAGAAGCCGGGAGGAACCCAGGACCGGGCCCCGGCTTTGGGATGCGCATGCCTGTTCCCCCACCCCACCCCGCCCCGGATCCTGACTCCCAGGATCCCTTGCTTCGCGGCCCTGGCTGCACTGGGCTGCCAGAAATGGGACGAGGACCGGGGATCAGGTGGCAGTCCCATAACCAGCGCTGCCGGCAGCGAAAGCTTTCCCGGGTTTCTGGAAGGAGCATCGTTTGGAGCCCTGCCTGCCGTGGATCTTCCCAGAATCCCCTGGAAAGCAGGGCCCAAGGCAGGGCCTGCAGCGTGGTCCTCAGGAGTTCTGCCTGCAGACATAGCTTCCCCCCTTCCGGGCCGTGGGGAGATTACAGGGGTTAAAAGTTTAACCCCCTGGGACCCTGGCTGATCCGGCAGGAGAAATTGCCCCCCTGCAACACGGATCCCATTAAAAGTCTCCCCAGCAGGCTAAGCTCCCTGTTTGTTTTTGTGGGGATCAGGTGGGCGGGAGAGGAGGGGTCGGATCGGCTTTGGAGTGGATCAGCGCTCATTAAAGGTGCCACTTGCTTTGGGATTAGACAGGAGAGATTTCTTAGCTGCAAGGCCTGCCGCTCTGCAGCAGGGAGGGGAGCGGAGCCTAGTGGTGTGGCTGGCCCAGCGGGGCTGAGGCTGGGGTCCCTGGGAACAGCAAGGGGTCCCGGGGCCAGAGAGGTGAATGTGGCCAAGTTGTTGGGCAGGTCTCCTGGAATCACACTCCTTGGGGGTCACTGCTGTTGCCTTCATCACCCTCGTCTACCTCTGATCCCTTCCAACAGGTGAGGGCGTAGGACTAGCATTGATAATCGGCTCATAACAGCTCAGTTATTTTTATTGTTCCTTAGTCGTCTCCACGAGACATGGGAACACGAAGGGGGGGGGGATATAAACTCATGTCCCCTCAGCCAGAGAAGCCATATTCCCCCCCACCCCCATGTCACGTGTGCGACTCTCTACATTCTTCCCCAAGTGGGTAGCCTCCAGATGTGCTGGACTGCAATTCCCATCACTCCCAGCCAGCATGACATTTGGTGCTCCTCCATAAACCGCTTATTGGGGCAGCTTGCCCATCCCTTGGCTTTCCAAAGACACCCCTCCCGGATTTTCTCCTTAACTAGGTTTCTAGTCCTCATGGCTTAAACGCATGTGAGGGAAAGCAGTGACATCTCAAGAGCGACTGTGTTCTGTGAGGCTTTGAAAACTGGCCCATGTGAGTCTGTGTGTACGAACTGAGATGGCACAAGAAGCCTCGGTCAAGCAAGTCAAGCCGTGGATTGCGGAGGCAAAGCCAAGGCGGTGGACTGGTTTGATTTGCAAATGGCCCTCCAGATGTGGGTTGTTGGGAGAACGGGGATCCTACCCAGGGTCTCCCCCCCCCCCTGTTGCCACCTGGTTGCCCCCGGGAAGGGCAAATTCAAGGGCTAACGAACCATCACTCAAAGTGCAGGAAGGGCAGGGCCTTCTGTTTCCATTGTAAACTGTGAGGAAAAAAAGCTTTACCTCCAAATATCTCTATCACTTTAATCCTGGCTCTGCACTGGACTGGTCGGGCAAGCGACAAAGGCACTCTGCACACGTTCAAGGGCCCTCTGTTCCTTCAGAGCTTCCACGACACAGAACAGTCAGAAGAGAGACTTGCGGTGCTTGACTATGCATGTTGAGGTAGGGAAAAGCCCTACAGCTCCCAGGGCTTTTTTCTTGTCGCAAGGCGCACAGGATCGCAGAGATCCATGCCAGGAATCCTTGGCGTGGGTTCTGCCTGGATATGGCTGCGTGGATTGGTTTGCTTTCTTTGAATTGAGTGGGGTGCCTCCTCCGATGTGCGGCCAGAGGGGTGAAGGACGAAACCTTTACTCTCCTTTTCCCCGAGGGCCTATTTTGGTGACTTGGAAGAAATGCATGACAAAACAAAAAACAAAAAAGACTCAATGTGGGGGAGAAATCAGCAGAAGACGAGAGAGGAACCTGAGCGGGAACAGGTTGTGGCCGGACAAACAGTGACTCAGCGCCTTCCCCAGCTGGCCAGCCTTACTCAGCAAGAAGGGCCATCTGCAGATCTTGCCCGGGGCCTGCTTGGTGTCAAGCCAGTCACAAGCACGACAGCAGAAAGGGAAGCCGTGTTTCAGCAAGGACGCTGTCCGACGGGGACCAGGAGACCAGGGAGGAAAGCCTGGCCCGCCCCACCTTCCGCCTTTAAGGGCACCTGGCCAGCGGCCCCCAGCGGCCCGAGCCGAAGCACCGCTCCAAATGCGCAGGAACGGGCACCGTTAGCAAAGCTGGCGACCCTCGTAGCGAGTAGCACCTGAGCAATAAATATGGAGATGGCGGATGGAGCAAACATCTCTTGGCACTTCGGGGTCCTTCGCCCCTCGTGGAACAAGCTTTCATCCGTTCTGCAGCATCTGCTGTCTTTCCGCCTTCCTGCCTGCAAAAGCGAGTCTGGCCAGCATCTTGCACCCGTGGCCAACAGCTGAAGCTCCAGAACTCTGCCAGGAACCTTCCGCTTTCCAGACATCTGTCCTGAGACTCCTGCACCAGTGGCTGGGTCTGGAAGGCGTCAGTAGCGCTGGAAAGTTCCCATAATTAAGCGTGCAAGTTGGGAATAGGGGGCCCGCAGCTCCCAGAGGGATCTCTTCAAGCTGGGAGCATGCACAACATGGAGTTCAGTGCAAGCCAGTGTGGGCAACCCCCCCCCCCAACTTTAAGTACAGGCTGATGGGATCTGAACCACAATGACCACGAAAGAGACCTTGGAGTTCCAGCAGGCAGCTGGATGAAAATGTTGATCCGCTGTGTACAGCTGCTGTGAAACAGACAAGTTCCGTGTGCGGCACAATTAGGAAAGGAATTGAAAATAACACTTCCAAGAACATCCTTGATACAAATCAATTTCCCGGCCACACTTAGAATTCTGTGTGCAGTTATGGTAACCACATCTAAAAAAAGATATTGTTGCACTGGGAAAAGGGAGAAAGGGATAAAGGAACTGATAAGGGAACTGAATAACTCCTCTGTGAGGAAAGGTTACAAAATGTGGGATTGAGTTGTTCTTATATGCATAGAAACAGAGCCAGTCAGAAGGGGCCTCCCGGGCCATCTAGTCTGGCCTCCGGCACCAGCCGGCTCTGCTCACAACATGCCCACCATGTGGACGTCCAGCCTGTCTTTGGACACCCTCACCGATGGGGCCTCAACCACCTCCCATGGAAGCCCATTCCACGCCCTCGGGGTCCTGACTGTCAGGAAGTGCTTCCTGGCATCCGAATTGAACCTTGGCTCCCTGAGCTTTGCTCCATTGGAGCGCATCCTGCCTTCCTCTGCAGGGGAGAGCAGGTCTCTTCCCATGTCCGTGTGACACCCCCTCACATACCTGTATGTTGCCAACAGATCCCCTCTGAGTCTCCTCCAGGCTGAAGAGGCCCAGTTCCCTCAGTCTCGCCTCATACCCCATCCCCTGCAAACCAGCCACCATCCTTGTGGCCCTGCGCTGCACTGACTCCAACCTGGCTATATCCTTCCTGTAATGAGGGGCCCAAAACTGAGCACAATGCTCCAGTTGCGGGCGCACCAGAGTCGTATGGAGTGGCAGGAATACCTCCAGGGAGTCGCTCTCTCTCGCTTTTGGCCTCCCTTTTCTCCTTCTGCCTTCCACTTTCCCTAGCACGATTGTCTTCTCCTGGGACTTTTGCCTTCTCATGACCTGCCCAAAGTGTGGCGGCCTCGGTTTTGCCATTTTTGCTTCTCGGGAAAACCCTGACATGATTTCTGTCAGCTGACGGTGTCTCCAAAGCTCTTCTCCAGCACCGTGTTTGGAAAGCATCTGTTTTCTTCCTGCCAGCTCAGCGTCCTTCACAGCTTTCACACCTGCACCGCGCAATCACAAATACAATAGTGTGGCCTTGGTCTACTAATGGCACAACCTTAACATTTGAGGACTTCTTTGTCCTTCCTCCATTGCTGCCCTTCCAATTTCTGGGCGGCAGGCTTCCTTCGAATTGATGTTTCATCCAAGCAAGGTATGGAAAATCTTTCACAATTTCAGTTTCTTAATTGTTGATATTAAAGTTGTGTCATTCTTTTGTAGTCATGATTTTTGTTCTCGGACTGTTCAGCTGCAGTCCAGCTTTCCCTATGACACATCCAGTTTAAGGGGAAATGGGGAGGAAGAGGAGGCATGATGGAGGTGTTCAAAACAATGCCTGGTGTGGAAAAAGTGGAATGGGAGGCTTTTTGTCCCCTCTCCTATTTCAGTAAAACCCAGGATGCTCCAACAAAGCTGATTGGTGAGATATTTCGGACAGGTAAAGGGAGGGATTCTTTGCATGGGGCAGAGCTAAAACTGGAATTTAGATGTTTGTGATTTCGTGGTGGCCGCTGCTTTGGATGGCCACACAAGAGGATTGGACATTTCCTGGAGGAGGAGACCATCCGTGGATACTGGTCCTTGTGGCCCTCCTGTGGCAGAAGTGTTCTGCATATGTACACCAGCTGCTGGGGAGCATGGGCAGAAGGGGCCGTGGCCCTCCTGCCCTGCTTGTGGGATCTTGTGGGCAGCTCGCTGGCCCCAGTGAGATGAGAATGTGGGAGGAGATGGACCACTGAGTGATGGAGTTTGTTTGCATCCTGTGTGTGGACGTGTGTGGGGTGATCAAGCCTGGCTGGCCAGCTGTTGGCTGTCACTGATCCAAGGAAGGTTCTTTCCCAGTGCCAGCATCAAAGGTGGGGTGCCTGCCCCAGGCCCAAACCCCTCAGGGCCCCCCCGGAAAAGGGCCCTCCCCCATTCTTCCCCAGTGCTGCTTCCCCCTTCGTCTGCCTTTTGCTCTGGTCCAGACCAGGATGCTGAGAGAAACAGAAGCCGAGGACGCGGTGACCTGCTTTCCCAGTGACCCTGAGTGGTAAGAAACAGGATGAGGAGGACAGCCATGCAATGATGGCCGCGGAGGAAAGGGCTGCTTGGACCTGGCCCTGTTCCTTGCACGTGCCTAGAGATCCGTTCCACAATCGCTCCGCCTTTTGCAGCGTGGAGCCTCCCTAAGATCGGCCAGCAGGCTGGGCCCAGTCTAAGCCCCGATTCATCTCCATCGGTCTCCACGCAAGGCCTCTGCTGCCGCCGCCGGCGGAACGCATGGAAACAGCCAGACTTTTGCAGCGAGGAGATGGGAAGGAGGAACAGGGTGGCCAGGCTGGTGCAAGAACGTTCAAGAGCCAGGAGGAACTGCCAGTTTTTCAAAAGAGAGGCATCTGGAGGTGAAGATGGGGGAGTTGGTGCTGTCCAGTCAGCTCAGCTGAGCCCCTCGTGATCACTCCTCCAGGGACCAGGATGACCTCAGCCAAGAGGGGTGAAACATGCTTCTTGCAGAAGTCAGCAGCCGAAAAATGAGGAACTTCAAGCACTGAGAAAAGGCAGCTTGTGGCACAGAAAATAGAAAGTGGAGTTTGGGGGTGGCGAGGAAGAAAGCGAGTAACACACACAAAGAATTGTAAAACATGACCGGCTCCAGAGCTCCACAGTTTGGTTTCATGCTGTACTGACCAAATGCCACCTCTTCCAGCAAAGGAAAACACCTCCCACCGGATTATGTGCTGAGAAAAATGCGAATCCTCTACTGATCATGTAGTGATCCAAAGTGCCGTGGAAGAAAAAGGACAGCAGTCCCAGTGGGTGGACAAGAGTGAGAAGAGAAGCAATTAGATGTGTGCACAGTCTGGTAAAAGGTACAGGTAAAGATTTCCCCCTGACTTTATGTCCAGCCATGCCTGACTCTCGGGGGCGGTGCTCACCTCCGTTTCCTGGCCGAGGGAGCCAGCGCTTGTCCGCAGACAGTCTCCGTGGTCGTGTGGACTAGACACCGAGGTACACAGAATGCTGCTACCTGCCCACCAAAGTGGTACCTTTTCATCTACCTGCATTTGCAGGCTTTCGAACTGCAAGGTGGGCAGGAGCTGGGACGGAGCACGGGAGCTCACCCCGTTGTGCAGATTCGAACCGGCGACCTTTCGATCAACCAGCCCAGCAGCACAGCGGTTTAAACCACTCTGCCACCTGCGGTCTGGTAGATGCTGGCTTATTTCACGCCATTCACTGGCTATGTTCCCATTTTGGCCAAAATGGGGTTTCACGGAACGCACATAAACATTCTAACTGCTCTGGGAGAGAGTGGCAGCTGGGAGCACATGTATTTTTGAAGAAAATGGAAGGCCAGCTTGGCTAAAAGGGTGTGGGGAGATTTAGGAAGAGCAATTATCTTCATAATAATTGCTAGTCCATATAGAACTTGAGTGATGTAGTCCGAGAGATCTTGGGATATGTTTTGACTTCAGACCGAGTTCATAGAAATTCATTGGGGGTGGTCTTGTGTTTTGTCCTGGGTGACTCACTTTGGAGAGATGCACAGGGTGATCCAGCTTTGCTTGGATCTGGCCTGTTGTGGGTCCGTTTCATTTGGTTCCTTGCATCTGTGTGTCTAGAGATGTGGGTCTTTTTTGCACAAGGTGTTTATTGCTTGCTTATGACCCCCAGGCCTCTTCCATGTCTTCCATCCATTTCTGTGACTTTTTTTAGAGTGAGGAGTCCCAGCTATTACATTTGAACAAAGGAATAAACCGGAATGAGAATCTGTTTGTTTGTTTGTTTGTTTAGGAGGCTTCTATGCCGCCCCAATCGCCGAAGCCTCGGGGCAGCTCACAATAATAAATAAACACAAATCTAATGCATTTGCGTAATTCTGAAGATGAAACTCAAATACTTTGGCCACCTAATGAGGAGGAAGGACTCCCTGGAGAAGAGCCTAATGCTGGGAACAGTAGATGGCAAAAGAAGAAGGGGATGGCAGAGGATGAGGTGGCTGGATGGAGTCCCTGAGGCGGTTGGTGTGAGCTTGAGTGGACTCCGGGGGATGGTGGAGGACAGGAAGGCCTGGAGGAGTGTTGTCCATGGGGTAGCGATGGGTAGGACACGACTTCACGACTAACAACAACAACTATATGGCAACTGCATCACAGTGCCACCTAGTGGTTGGCTAATGGAATATCTCAAAGTTGGAAAAAGACAAACCCAGAAGGAAAAGGTGGGATATAAATATAATATAATAACTGTAATAACTGTGCAAACCAGAATAGTGGTTTGCATCTTCTACCATCATCTGGGCAGGCGACAGCTTTGCTACCATGCCGATAACTATCTTCTCTCCGTATTATCAGACAATGCTTTGTTTGCGATCCTGCACTGGAAAAAGGCTGTGGATAGAGACCCCCTGCTCAAATTTCGCCCACAGAAGGTTCCCGAGATGGCGACTTCCCCATCAGAGGGCCTCATCTCTTTTCCCCGTCCACGGATCATTTCGTGGTTCCCATTTTTGCATCGCCCTGCTCCAAAAGGCTGCACTGTGTCCCTTCCGTGACATGCAGCGAGAACGTCACACTAAAATTTGCCGGGGATTGGGGGTAATTTAGCTGGCCCCCCTTTTGTCTTTGGCCCTGCCCACCTGTGGGCGATGGGCCCCACGAAGATGAACCTGGCCCTGGCCGAAAGAGGTTTGACACGAGCCAAAAAGGAAAGGGGGGGATTGCTTGCTTCCACGTGGAGAATCGCTTCCCTCTGTTTCACTGCTTTTCTTTCCAGTTGGTTTCCGGATGCCAGCCAGCGATTCACTATTTGGGGGAAAAGGACACACGTGAGTAGGTGTGTGTGTGTGGGGGGGGGGGCTTGCATCCCTGCAGCGCAGAGACTTGGCCAAGGCCCTGATCCAGGAGAAGGCTCCCCAGCCAAACTCCCTCTTTGCAAAGCGGCCCCCAGAAGACGGGGTGCACCGTAAGCGAAAGCCTCCATTGTCCTGTGCTGCTTTTCCCCCAGTTAAAAGGGGGCTGCGGAGAGCGTGCTGCAGCCAAGCCGTGGTGGAGGCAGCTGGGTGGTCCGTCCAGGGAGCTCCTGCAGTTGCACGACCACAAGGTTATACCCCCAGAGGGCTTTTAACTGCCTCTCCCACCAGCCCGGTCTTCTCCTACTCGTAGGCAGGCAATGCCACCTGGCGGCAGACGTTGCCTGATGCAGCAGGAGTGTTTACGGGGTACTCTTACGGAAGCGGGGCTCCCTTTCTAGAGTGAGAAGTGCAGAGTGTTTAACAGCCTGGATATCCCATTCTTCTGTGCCACCTAATGCCGGATTTGTGGCTGCTCAAAGGGCTGAAAGAGGGAGACTTCATGTGTGCAAAATTAGCTTACTTCCCAGATATTCTGAGGACTGGAACCTTGCAATGAATGCCCGCTGCTTCTGCAGTTGTTTATTAATTACCATTTTATCGTGCCTTCCCATTAGGAACACTGCCCAGGTTGGCTGGCCCGTGGCAGTGCCCCCCCCCCAGTCAAAAAGGTCAACAGCCTTTGGCCTAGTCGCCTGCGGTGTGTTGAGAGTAGTCTCTAGGTGACTATGAACAGGAAATCTACAAACGGTGGTTCTTTCGGTTGCTTTGCGGCCTGGAAGGATTAATCCCGGTCCACGTGAGTAGGAAGACTGGTACATTTTCTCATGCATGAATCACTTACTCTGCATTTATTTTCAAGGCCTTTCTAATAATTGCCTATTTTCCTTTAAAACTTCCAGCCTCGCTACAGGAAGGACGGCTCTTTTTCTCTATTCCGCTCTTGGTGCTCTGTTCCAGTGTGTGCTAGAGGCACATTCTGTTCCTTGCAGTCCGCAACCGTGTCATCACAGGAATATATTGACTTTTCTGTCCCAGTAACCTTTGGATACCCTCACCTCTGTTGGCCCCCACCTCCACCTACTAGCCTAGTTAAGGCTGTGGCGCTAGACGCACACGCTTTCCCGGACACGAGCCCCCTCAAGCGCAGCGGCACTGACTTCCAAGCAAACCTACATAAGCAGCACTGAAAGATTCTTCATCCTGGGGTTGTTAGACTTTGGCACTTTTCTTTAAACCTGAATGCCCAGTCTGTCTTTGACGGGTGCTTTCCTGCGTTTTAATTGGGGTGTTGCTAGGCTCTTTACAAGTTTTGGCACTCAATGGTTCCTCCAGCACCAATGGAAAGTTTTCTCCTCCAAGTCGAGCTGCCATGGGGAGAGGGACTTGGGGGGAGGGGGGGTTAATCCAGCTTTGATTCCCTTGGAAATCCCCCTACCCTGCTTGAGATCCATGGAAAGGTTTTTCCCCAGAAGCTGAATGGCTGCATTTCGAGAGGGCTGATACTTCCCCGTCCAGCCACAACCTCCCTTGAAAATTATCTACGAGGAGCGAGTGAACTGGGTCTTGAGGAAGGCAGATGGTTTGGGACTCAGCGGGGTCCCTCCATGCTGGGATGCAGCAAGGCTGGTGCTTGGGGGGGTAGGTCCTCCAGGCTCAGGGGTGGAGCCAAAAGCAAAGAGGGTGGAGCCAAGACCCCAGGTTTTGGGGCACAGAGAGCCATGGATAAAGGTCAGTCAGGCCCCCTGGCCGGCCATACTGTTTCTGGGGAGGATTCAGGCCCCTGGGAACAACCCACTTCCGCATCCCTGGGCTACATGGAGGTCAGACTGGCCGGGGCCGATGGGAAATGTAGTCTGACCTCTGGCGAGCACCAGGTTGGGGACGGCAGGTCTCCTCTGAGCTGCATCCTGGCATTTCAGGGCCTTTGTGTCGCCGAATTTGGACTAGTGGGGTTGGGAGGACTGGCCCTCCTGCAGACAAGCCCCTAGTCATTCATTTATTTACCAATTTAACTCCATTTCTATGCCACCCCATAACTCGAAGCTCCTCCAGGCTTCCCAAATGGTGCGTCTTCCTTTTCCTTCCAGGGTTTGAGCTTGTCTGACCATGGAACACTGTTTCTTTAATCAATTCTTTAATCAATTTAATTTAATGCAGATGCAAGAGTAACACATTTGGTACCTGATCCTTTTTTTTTTTTATGAAAAAATGCAGGATGTCAGGATTGAACTCCCAAGGAGAATTTTCTGCTTCCATTTCAAAGCAGCCTATGTCTGAATAGCGAAATAAATATCCAGAAGAAATTGATGCTCAGGAAAGACATTCAGATTGGCAAACAGGAAGATCTTCGTTCTTGGGAATTATATAGGTGCTTGTTTTTATCCTTTGAGAATGAAGGGTGAGGGTGTAACCTATGCAGTTGTAGACTGAAAAAACCCCCTACTGGTTTTGGTCTTAACCCTGCCTCAGACGGCACCTTAAACCTCTTTGCATGTTAAAGAGCCTCAGGGATCCCTGCCAGTTCAGTTTAATGCTGTTCACGGTTGCATCACCGGACAATTTACAGTTGTTAAGATGTGCACATCTGCCTTTATCACAGATTTCTCAAGAAGAAAATGCAGAGGAACCACAAATTCCCGCCCAAAGGAAGCATCCCCAGAGATGCCCACAACACATCCAAGAGGCGCTGTGCTCCACGTGTTGCTGAGCGGGGCTTGGCGGCTTCTCAGTGGGCCGCTGCAGCTCCAACAGATGTGAACACCTGGATGTGAACACAAGAGGTACGTCCCACATGCTCTGGTGGTAGCAGCCACCTGGCAAGAAGCACACGCACCAAGAAATCGAAGGGAGTCACCCTGGAAGCAGAGGGTTTCCCTCTGGGCCTGCTTTCTCCAAATGTTGTCCAGGGTGGCAGGTCTTTTCCTGGACTTATAAAGAGAGGTTCAGGGGTTCTGGACTTATAAAGAGAGGTTCAGGGGTTCTGGACTTATAAAGAGAGGTTCAGGGGTTCTGGCCAGTGTTGATGCTGCCTCCACTGCCCTGGAACACAAAGGCCTGCACTTAATTTTAGGCGCATGTGCAGCTGCAGAGAAATCACTCTGTGCATGCGCAGGGAAGTCTTTCATGCCTGCAGCTCTGGCTCTAGAAAGAAGGGGTGGGGCTGCAAGATACAGAGGGTGATGCTAGGTGGGCATGTTTAAAGGAGACAGGGTGGTGCTACGAGAAAAGCCCCCCCCCCCCCAGGAATCTCTCCTCTGACCGGCAAGGCATCCCCCTTCACCCCACCCTCCCCAAGCGGGCAAGGGAGCTCCAGATGTCTCGAGACTGCTGGAAGTTGTAGTCCAATGCATCTGGGGGGGCATTGATGGAGGGTGCGTGGGCACTGTTTGCGGCTTTTCCACAATGACAGGCGCTCTGCACATGCTCAGGGGCGCTCCGGGGCTTTATTTTTCCTCCGGGCTTCCGCTCTGCTGGGGGATGCGGGGAGCGGTGGTCCGAGCCTTCTGCGGGGGCACCCGCTCTGCCGCTCTGCGCTCGGCACATGCCCAGGGGCGCTCGGTCGCGCTCCCTCGGCACGGGCCGGATCGCGGGCGCGCGCTGCGCCCGGGCCGCGCCTCCCCCGGCCTGGCAAGAGCGAGGGGCGGTTTCATCATCCGCAGGCGGCGACGTGGAGCCGGGGCGGGCGCGGGGCCGGTCCCCCGGTGGCCTATGAGGGCGGCGGCGGGCGGGCCCGCGCCGAGCCCGGGAAGGGCTCCTTGCGCCTCCCCGCGCCGCCGCGCCGCCGCCGGTCTCCTCCCCCTGGCTTCTTAACCCTGCTCCCGGACGCCTGGGTCCATCCTGCGGAGGCGCGAGGGGGCTGCGCGCGCGCGCCAGCCAGCCAGCCAGCCAGCCAGGGGGACAGCATGCCGGCGCCGTACACGCGGATCGTGGGGTGAGCGCCCCCCGGAGCGCCCGTGCCCCCCGGACCCCCTCCCCTCCCCTCCCCCGCCGGCCGCATCGCCCCCGCCGCCCACCCGAGCGCGCCTTTCCCCGCCCCTTGCTACCTGCCTCCCCCCCCATTCCTAGTCTCCCCGCGACTTGGCGCCCCCAGATGTGTTGGACTACAGCACCCAGCATCCCTGGCTGGTGGGCGATCCGGGGAGCTGGAGGCGGACGCCTCTGGGGAGCACCAGGCGGGGCGGGGCGGCTCCGTCCTCTCCTTCGCGCGCCCCTCTCGCCATCTCCATCGCCGCCGGCCGAGCCTTGCAGCCCCGACCCTGTTGGAGGAGGGGGCGCTGCACGAGGGTCCCCGCCATGGCGCGCGCGGGGCGGGGCAGGGCTTCCTTGCCGTTTAATCACAGTCCTCATTCAAATGACCCTGAGCGTGCCTCTCTCGCTCTCTCCCTCTCCCTCTCGTGTCTTTTGCTCGCTCATAACGTGCGTGGGAATGTGACCCCCCCCAGCACGCGATGCTTGCAAAGCGGCGGGATGCCAGCGCCCCCCGCGCCCGCGAGAGCAGTCGCCCGGCCTCGGTTTACCGCCTGTAAAATGGGAAGCCCTTGCGCCGGCCCATTGCCCTCCGCGGGCTGGCTCGCCCCGGCTCACCCTCCCTCGCCCGCAGCCCGGAGCCTCCCGCTGCCTCGTGGCTGCTCCGGCGCCTCGGCTCGACCCCACGCCTGGCGCTCAGCTCCTGACTCGCGCGCCGGCCCGTCCTCGAGCCGCCTTGGGCAGCGGGGCGCGGGCCCCGCTGGTCGTGTGAATGCGCGGGCGACGGGCCTGGGGCTGGGACAGGAGGACGAGGCCCCGTCGCCCGGGAATGCCTCCCTTGTTTGTCGGACTATCCTGGGCCCTTCGCTTCCTCCTCTTCTCGCCCTCCACGTCACCCGCACTCTCCTCCCCAGGGACTAGCCCCCCTCCGTGCAACCTTTCACCCGTAAGAGGAAGCGCCGGTCTTGTGAGCCGGTTCACGTCCGCTTGGCTTCGCGTTCTGTTTTATGTTCGATGCAATCGCTCCAGCCCAGATAACCGGGGCTAATCTCGACCCTAAAAAGATAGAGACCTTCCCTGCCCCCGACCTGCGGGTCCCGGCTCTTCCTCCATCTCCTGCGCCCGGCCCGCCCGAAAGCCTCAAAACCAGCCTTCTGTTTGGGCTCCCTCAGCCGCATCTCACATCTGCTCTGCACTGGTCCTGTCCGGATCCTGCTCTGCGACTCCTAGAGTTGCGTAGGGAGACTTGAAATCCAAAAGGCACAGCACTAAAGGAAGAGGGATGGGGAGGGAGGAGGAAAAATAAAGCAGACTTTAGACATTCGTTCTTAGTTTCAGGGTTTTTATGGGTAACAAAGCAAGCTTCCAAATAGCTGTTCCTTCGCTAGCTAATCTATGGGGCTAGGTGGGTCTCCCCCATGCCATAATATTCTGCATGAGAGGCAGCGGGTGCTGTGTTCTGTGACACTTGGTTCTTTGTTTGATGGATGAAGCGAGAGTATGCAGGTCCAGGGATTATTGAGGATTTGAGAGCAGGAAGACTATAAAGCCCATGTATAAGCAGATAACGGAGTAGTAATTAGAAATTACCTCTCTCCAAGGATGCCTTTTTCAAAGAGAGTCTTGGGTTCCCAGTGGCATCTTCGCCTTGGAGTTATTTTTTGGCCTTAGTTGAATCACATCCTTTCTCAGCCTCTTTCGTTCTCAGCCTCATTTCCCCCGCTGTTAAAATGTGAGCCCTGTTGATTGACATCCCAGGGTTGCTATGGACCAGTTTTGTGTTCTTGCTAAAAAAAAAAGGTGCATTTCAAATAGAGGCTAAAATCCAGCAGGCCGCACATCTGGGAGCAGATCCCACAGATTGGTGGCGTTTATGTGTGAGCAAACACATCTGGAGTTGCACCATTGGTCTGCTGCAGAAAATGATCCAGAGGTGCATCTTCCTCGATGGGCTGGAGAGGCCATTAAGATTCCCATTTTATAGATGGGGACAGCGAGGCTCAGACTAGGTGGAGATGTGGAACGATCGGAACCTGGCTCTTCTGAGACCTTGAGTCAAAATGGTAGATAACTTCGTGTTCCTATTTTAAGAGAAGCACCCTGTGAATTTGCTGAGCCGAGTGGCTTGCTCTCCCCTCCCCTGCATTTTTTTTTTAAATTAAGAACGCTCCCTAAAGCAAGCAGAGGATGATGAATGCAAGCAGTGGCAGGGGGAGGGCGATCTCAGATCTGGGAACAACGTGTTCCCGCGTGGACCCGTGCCCCCGGGGCATTTCCCGGGCCTCCCTCCCTGCTTGTGCGAATCCTTGGCTTGGGTGAAAGTCCACGCCAAGCTGCTCTGCCCCTTTGCCCTTTAATCTGCCGTTTGGAGCCGAGCCAGAGTTGCTGCACTCATTCCCGGGCCGTCAGCCAAGCCGGAGGGTGGGGAGGGGGTGTGAGGCGATCCGCGAACCCTCACCTCAACCCCAGATCTGCCATGCAAGGCTCAGGGGGTTGTGCGCATAGAAAGGAGCTGCACCGTGCTGGGACACAGGGCTTGTCTTGGGGGGACGTTGTTGCTGGACTCTGCTCTGTCACACACCGCATGGGCGGGATTTTGCGTGCCTGCGGCAAAAACTGAGCTAAACCACGAAGTGGCTTCCAGATGCACGCAAGGCACGGAGTGGGCATTTGAGAGCGATGCCGCCATGTTTGCTTGACCCTGGCGGGGGGGGGGTGTGTGTGCAAAAGTTTATTTGCTCACGTGTGTGCCACCTAGGCAAAAAGCGTCGCAGCTTGCTATGAAAAGCGTGTGCGAGTTTTGCTCGCTTCTGCGTGAATTTTATTCTAATGATCCCCGAGAAATCACATCTCTGCAAGGTGGGATATGTACCCCCTGCACATCAACAGTGCCCCAGTATTGCTCTTTGCTGGTTTGCCTATCGGGACTGTGAGTGTCACTGCTTCCTCACCATCACCACCAAAATGTGGCTGCTGTGCATTGTGGGAAAGTCTGCAAAGGCTTCTGGGATACCTCCTCTGCAGTCCCAGACAGAAGGCTGCTTGGTACCTCCCTGCACAATTAAACCTGGAGTGTTTGTGGCGGGTTTTGGAGGTGGTTCTCGTGATCCCACGCCCCCGGTTTTCTCAGAAATCACTGATCCTTGACTTAACCTTGCTCTAAATGAGTTACTGCCTCTGAGGCATCGTTGGAAAGAAAAACACCAAGCTTAGACATGTGCTTATATTCCCTGGCAGATGTGGATCCAGGGTGGATCTGGATTTTATGTGTATTATGTTTTGTTTTATTTTATGTAAGCCATCCTGAGGCTATGCGATGGGAAGGGATACAAATTCTCTAAATAAAATAAAATAAAATAAATAAAATAGTGCTGATTTCCAAAACTCCTGCTTGTGATCTCCCGCTTGAGAAAGGGGCAGCAGTTTGAGGAAGTCTGCGCATGGCATACGGTACCTAATGTCACTCAGACCCACAGGGGTCTGTAGGCTCTCTCTTGCACGGGTCTTTAACGTTGCGTCAGTGTGCACACTTGTGATTCCACTGCACATTCCCATGCATGGCTTTTTGGTTTGTTTTGTGAGGTTGCCCAGCCAGGCTTGCACAAGGCTCTCATGTGCTTGAGGGGCTGTAGGGGAACTCGGGCACTTTGGGGTGTGCCTGGCTCTGCTTGCGCACGAGTCTTGCACTCCCGGGGTGTGGCGTCCGTGCACGTAGCATCCTGACCCGAGGCCTCCTTTGCTCTGCTGCAGCTTAGGAGCTTCCTCCCTCCGGTGCTGGGCTGCCGGCCCAGTGCGCTGGGCCCATGCTCCACGGGTTCTACACGGAGACCTCAGCAAGCTCTCGGGGCGGGTGCAGGAATTTGTGGAGCACGGGGCGAAACTCTGCCAGCCGGACAACATCCACATCTGCGATGGGACTGCGAAAGAGAATGACAAGATCTTGAATCACCTGGAGTCGGAAGGAATCATCAAATCTCTTACCAAATATGAAAACTGGTGAGCCCCCCAGGGCTGGGTGCCGGAGCTGAGCACCGGCCTTGCGTAGCTGCCGGGAGGCCCCCTGGGGAGCCCTTGCAATGCAGCCCGGAGCTGACTCAGTCATTTCTGTGTCTTTCTGTAGCTGGCTAGCCAAGACTGATCCGAAGGATGTGGCCCGTGTGGAGAGCCGGACGGTCATAGTAACCGAGAACCAGCGGGACACCGTGCCCATCCCTGCTCCAGGGGTCAAAGGGCAACTGGGCAACTGGATGAGCCCCCAAACATTCCAGGAGGCAGTGCATGACCGGTTCCCGGGTTGCATGAAAGGTGAAGAGGAGAAGGATGGAGGCAGAGGGTTAAGAAGGAGGGCTTTTCCATCAGGATGGGGGCTGGCTGCATGCAGCTCCCCCCCCCCCAGTTCTAGTTGGTGTCCCCAAACCCCACATCCACGCGATTCTTCTACGAAACAAGACCCGTGGAGGACATGTGCCATGTTCCCCAGCAAAGCGGGGCTCCCAGCAGCCCTCCCCCAAAACAATTCCTCATATCGCTTCCTTCCTAGCTGATCTCCACGGAACGGAGCTTGTGAAAAAATAAAAGCTGAAAGCCCAGTTCTGCTGGAATTTCAGCAATGCAGCCAGTTCTGGCAGGAGGAAGGGATGTAGCCCCCGCCGGGCTGTGGGGCAGCCCCCCCCAGCCCTCCAGAGTTCCCCACTCCTGGTCTACGGAGTATGAGCTCCCGCCTGAACCCCAGTTGGTTGAGTGGGACAAGATATTTGGCTCCTCGCTTACTGGCCCTCCTTCCATTTCTCGTTATCTAGCTCCCTGCCCCTTTGTGCTCCGTGTCTCCCTTCCTTCGAACGCCCATGGATCATCTCTTCCCCAGCCGCGAATCCTTCTTCTGTGCCATCCATCCAGGAAGCCTCCCTCTCATATTCCCACACTCTTTCCTTTCCTTTCCTTTCCTTTCCTTTCCTTTCCTTTCCTTTCCTTTCCGTGCATTCCCGCCCGCTTGTCTCCGGCACTATCCCTGCTTTCCCCTCTGTTGACCCATTCCGTCTTCCCCTGTAGGCCGCACCATGTACGTCATCCCTTATAGCATGGGGCCCATCGGCTCGCCCCTTTCCAAGATCGGGATCCAGCTCACGGACTCGGCCTACGTAGTCGCCAGCATGCGCATCATGACTCGCATGGGTGCTGCGGCCCTGCGAGCGCTGGGGGACGGCGAGTTTGTCCGGTGCCTGCACTCCGTGGGGCGCCCCCTGCCCTTGGACGGTAAGTCTCTTCTCTGTGAGGGTCAAGAGTGAGCATCCCCTGGGGACGCCCTTCCCGCTTGCTCTCCTTTCTCCTCTCCCTTTCTCATTGCGAACTTGGCAAAAACAGCGATGGAAGTGAGAGAAAACAGAGGCAAGCACAACGCAAGAGTATATCCATTCACAATAATCCTTAATGCAAAGAAGGAAAAAGGATTCGATGGTTGCATTGTATACACTTTGACATCCGAATGATGGAATTGATTACACTAGGGTCTGCATTCCAGTGGAGCAAGAACAGTGAGATCTTTAGACTGGAGAATAAAGGAAGACTGATGTTTATCTCACCTGAGCTGCAGTTTAAGTTAGATGTGGGGGGGCGTGATCTTACCACTCCCAGCATGGCTGGCTGGTTGTGGGTCATTTTCACTAAATACGGATAAGTTTCTTTGCAACTCCTAGGGCTTTTAAAGTCCATGTTTGCAGTCTGTCTGTTAATCTCTAGATCACAGAAAGAGAATTTAAAAGCGTTGAGCATTTGCAAGCCTCGTAGATTTTTCAAGAACGAACTTTATGCCACTCAATTGTTTCAGGCAAAACTTTATCGATTTGTGGAATGACTGCTACTGGCGGAGTTGGTATTAACCCTCGCACAGTATGTCCTACAGGCTCAGCCATGCTGTGCTGCAGGTCGCTGGATGTGTCTCGCTTCTCCTTCGCAAGACTGCCTAGTGCGTCGAAATGACGGAGAGGTTGCGTAGAAAGGCCTCCATGGGTACACACATTTAGTCTGAGTAAAGATAGCAAGAGATTCAGCGCCGGTTGTTGATTCCCTACAGCAGGGCTGCTGGAATGGCCCTCAGTTGAAAGTCCCAGTTGTTTGGAAGTGTTTGTAGAATTTGTCCGGAGATGTGCATTCTCTGACCTTTGCTTTTTCTCCTCCGCCTCAACCCCCAGGTGAGCTGGTGAACCAATGGCCTTGCAACCCCGAGAAGACCTTAATTGCGCACGTCCCCGAACGCCGGGAGATCGTCTCCTTTGGCAGCGGCTACGGAGGCAACTCGCTTCTGGGGAAAAAGTGCTTTGCCCTGCGCATCGCCTCGTGCATCGCCAAAGATGAAGGATGGCTGGCCGAGCATATGCTGGTGAGGGTGGAGGCGGGCGAGGAGACTTATAGGGCAGCGTTGGGATTCACTGGGGGTTAAGGAGCCATGTCGCTGGCTAAGGTACACATGCATCCCCTACCCTAGGACTCTCCCCTTCTCTCGTGCCGGGTACGGCGAGCCTGGCCTCAGAGCACCGCCTTGCCATGCTCAGAGGTACTCTTTATGACTGGGGCCCCTGGGACTGCCTTAGCCCCGGTCTGGCCCTCCATTTTGCTCTGGGTGGGGGAACGGGGATTAGTGCAGCCTGTCCTAACCTGGCGGCCAGTGGCTGTTTTGGACTACAACTCCCAGCATTCCCGATGGCCGGCCTTGCTGGCTGGGGCTGATGGGTGTTGGGGCCCAAACCACTTGGAAGGCACCCGGCTGGCCAGAGCTGGTCCTGCAGCCTGTCGCAGAGCATTCTGGGAGCTCCAGGGTGGGGCGGAAGGGCAGTAATAGGTTGGAAGGACCAAGATGGTTGGTTGGGCGGGGAGGTGGGGTGGGGGCTGGAGCAGCAGGCACAAGGCCAAAGCCCGGCAGCTGTTTACACTGCTTCAGAGGGATATTTAACAAGCAAATATTAATTAGTTAATGAGTGACAGAGGCCTGCTGAAATCCCGGATGGGTGAAGATGAGTCTGACGCACGAAAGGAAGGCGGCGAGGGCATTGGCCCGTTTGGGGCGGCTCTGTGCTGATGTCCTCAGGCCCCCTCAGGCTCTAGCAGAAAGCCTCGTAGGACTGTTTGCCCAGAATCGTGCCCATTCACATGCAACGGAAGACTGAGCAGGGTGAGAAAATGGGTTGCAAAGCATTGTGGGTAATTCGGGACCGCTGGGCCATTTCAGTCTGTCCATCACGCAGCATTGCATGATGGGAAAACAGCCCACAATCCACAGCTTCAAGTCTAGCCACTGGAGTTGTTAGGGTGTCTTCAAATCAAAAATATCACAAGAGCATGGCAAAATGCAGCATTTTATTTTCTAAAATAATTCCTCTGTCAAACTGTGGTAGAAGGAATATATTGCAATGCAGTCTGGAAATCTTAGGCATCATTGAAAAGCCAGAACTTTCCACCCCATCCCACCACATGCATTTAACAACTGTGTGACAGGCAGAAATTCAACAGGTGAAGATCTACAAATGGCTGCATCTCCATGCTAAGGGGCTGAATTTCTGCAGGTTGTTAAAGGTACAATGGGGAAAGCTATGCCAAAAAAAAAAAGATGGAAAAGCAGTAAACATTACCCATTAAACAAAACTAGGCTTTATGACTATATGGAGAATCAAATGAAAGTTTTTTTCTGGGTCATTACTCAAAGTGGTCTTAGCTGCTGCCCCTGTATAGTTTAAAAGCAGTTTTAATTAAATGTGTAGAAAAGTGGGTACAAATACAATATTTCTCAAGAAGGAAAAAAGCATTATTTCTTTGCTTCTTACGAATGCGCACACGTGTTCTATAGGTAAGCTCTTTAAGAGGTGATGCTTGGATAACTGAAGGCACACTTTTTAATCAATCGAAAGTTTCCTAATAGATCCGAGGTGGGGAACTCCTTTTAGTCTGAGCAGGTACCATATTTTTCGCTCTATAAGACGCGCCTGACCATAAGACGCACCTAGTTTTTAGAGGAGGAAAACAGGAAAAAAAATATTCTGACTCAATGGGCACATCATCACAGGCACATTCCCCATCGCTTCCCCATGGGCTGCACATCTGACAGACTTACTGCACACACACATTCGCTCTATAAGACGCACAGACATTTCCCCTTCCTTTTGAGGGGGAAAAAAGTGAGTCTCATAGAGCAAAAAATACGGTAATTCAATTTCACGGAAGCTCTGGGGCTTTGATTCCTCCGGTAGGCGGGGCTACAGGCAGTTGGGGCGGGGCCAAAAAGCCCCAAAAAGGCAGCCTGTTTCAACTCAAATCCCTTTCTGTTAGGAACTGCAGGAAGACTGGGATGCCACCCAATCTGATTAACTGGCTGGCACATCCTTCAAGCTGTAGGCTTGGTTTTGTTTAAACTTGCTTAGAATATGGCATCTTGAAATATTGCACTTTTTGACGAGTGAGGTGAACAAAGCTCTCTGTGCTTGCGTTTGGCCTTGCTTTCATAGGCGAGGAACTGGGTCGTGTGTCGGGCCAAGGTTTTCCCACAAAGAAAGAGCGACCTGCAGGCCATGGTGGGTACACGTTGCCTCCCTGCAGATCTCCTCTGCTACTGACACACAATTCGTGTTGCTTTCCAGATCCTGGGGCTCACAAACCCCGACGGCAAAAAGAAATACGTGGCTGCCGCATTTCCCAGTGCGTGTGGGAAGACCAACCTAGCCATGATGAACCCCACATTGTCGGGCTGGAGGGTGGAGTGCGTGGGGGACGACATCGCCTGGATGAAGTTTGACAGCGAAGGTGAGTGGCACATTTGGACAGGCGGAGAAACACAGCTTTTTCCTGACTCGGGACCCTGAGAGCTGCCCCAAATTATTTGAACAAGACCTTGTTCTTATCCTGGCTTCATTGTCCTTGATCATGACTTTATTTTGTGAACTTGTTTCGGATTTGTGTGTGTGTTTAAGTGATCAGCGTGCTGGATTTAGACTGGAGGATCTCGAGTTTAAATCTCTGGCCATTCTCTTCCTTTCTCATCTAACCCACATTTTGCTGTGTGGACGAAAGTCTGCAAAGAGGAAGGCCATGTGTTTATATCACTGTATATATTTATTAAATATCAATCCTCATTTTCTGCTAAAATTGATACTCGGGGCAGCTACCAACAAAAGACAAAGGGGATAAGGAAATTCTAATGCAAATATATCAGTCAAGTAATGAATGCTTCTGTAATGAATTGTGATATATTGATATTTGATGTAAACAGTAAGTAATCAGGATAGACCCATCTTGGTTGTTGGTTGTCTTGGGAGGGAGACATTGTCAAGGGGCTCAGAAAACTTGGACCAGGCAGTGGCTGCAGGACAGAAAAGTAACTTTCTGCAAAGGATCTTGAAATCTAGGCACGCTCTAGTGGGTGGGTGCTGTGCTTTGAGGAACGCCGTGTAGGCCTTTGAAAGTCATACAGAGCCGTTGCTGAACGAGAGAGCCGCACGCTCCTTGTCACTGGCCCTGGTGAACAATCCGGCTGCCACGCTTTGGAGCAGCTGATGTTTCCACCAGTTTGCAAGGGCAGCACCATGGAGAGCGCATCGCGGTAGTCCCAACCGGACGCAGAACTGAGATGCATGTCATCGAGGCCAGATCCGATCATCGCCAGCGACGTGCCCCGTGGAACTCCCTGGTGGCAGGGCGAGACAATATAACGGATCGATAGAATAAATCGTGTATTTTTCTCTGCCTGGTCGACCTGGGCAGGTGTGCAAAACGGCCAACTGCCTGGCCAGTCCTGCACAAACCGATTCAGTGCCGCTGGCTGAATCTCGGCCCCAGTTCTTTGCAGGTGTGGGGTGAAGGGCTTACGGTTTTTAGATGCATAAGACAGTCTTCTTTAGCCTGCCACCCTTGGGGTATGTTGGACAAAAACTCCCCGCATGCTCCAGCCAACATTTGTCCAACATACCCTGAGGATGCCAGGTTAAAGAAGGCTAAGAGAAGAGGTTGGACCATAAGGAAGGCTGAGCGCCGAAGAACTGAGGCCTTTGAGTTGTGGTGCTGGAGGAGACTCCTGCGAGTCCCTTGGACCGCAAGGCGATCAAACTGGTCAGTCCTAGAGGAGATCAACCCTGACTGCTCTTTGGAAGGCCAGATCCTAAAGATGAAACTCAAATACTTTGGCCACCTCATGAGAAGGAAGGACTCCCTGGAGAAGAGCCTGATGCTGGGAACGATTGACGGCAAAAGGAGAAGGGGACGGCAGAGGATGAGGTCGCTGGATAGGGTCACTGACCCAGTGGGTGTGAGCTTGGGTGGACTCTGAGGGATGGTGGAGGGGGGCAGGAGAGCCTGGAAGAATGTTGTCCCTGGGGTTGTGATACCCATCAGGCACGACTTATGACCAAACAACAACAAAAGAGAAGAGGGAGCCGCCATCCGCAGGGCTTCCTGCGAGATCGTATCCTTTGATTCCTCCAGCTTTCAGGGGGCTTCCCTGCTTCCACAGTGGAGAAGGGAATACCTCGGAAAGGCAGGCCAGGCCAGCAGGCCGCATCCCTGCAAAAGCTCAGGCATGAACGCAGCTCTTCTGTCACCTGCAGGCCGCCTGCGTGCCATCAACCCGGAGAATGGCTTCTTTGGGGTCGCACCAGGCACGTCCACCAAGACCAACCCCAACGCGATGCACACCATCCAGCGCAACACCATCTTCACCAACGTCGCTGAGACCAGTGAAGGGGGCGTCTACTGGGAGGGCATCGACCAGATGATCCCACCTGGGGTGACCATCAGTACCTGGCAGGGCAAGCCCTGGAAGCCAGGTAAGCGCTGGTGTGCTCGCGTCTGGGTGGCCAAGTCCCCGCTGCTTCGGGCACTGGCTTAGGAGCTCAGAGACAGAGGTTCAGGCCCCTCTGGGGGTGGGTGGAGGGGTGGGGGGGAATATGGCCTCCCTTGCCTTCTAGGGCAGGGGTGGGGGGTATATGGTTCTAGACGTTGGCACTAAAACAAGATCCATCATTGGCCATGCTGGTGAGAGCTGACAGGTGTTCTGTACCAACACGTTTCAGCAAGACGTAAGAAAGAAGAGAGTGTCTCTAGTCATGTACAGAATGCCTTTTCTCTCATCACAAAGTGCCCGCTCTGGCAAATTTGGGATGTCTCTTCTCAGCAAAGCTTGATTCGCAGATGCCGTGGTTTCCTGAGTTCCCTAAACCCGAACTCTTGGATCTCTCCCTCGCCAGGTGATCCGGGACCTGCAGCTCATCCCAACTCCCGCTTTTGCGCTCCAGCCCGCCAGTGCCCCATCATGGACCCGGACTGGGAATCTCCCGAGGGTGTCCCGATTGATGCCATCATCTTTGGGGGCAGAAGACCGGCAGGTGAGCTGTGGGCCACGTGGCTCTTCTTCCAGATCTCCAGGGCCCTGGTGCATCCACGGAGTGACTTGCTTGTTTCCCCTCACACATGCTGTCCCCCACAGGTGTCCCCTTGGTGTACGAGGCCTTCAACTGGCGCCACGGCGTCTTCGTGGGCAGTGCCATGAGATCCGAGTCCACTGCAGCAGCTGAACACAAAGGTGAGCCCCCCCCCCCCCCCCCCCAGTTCTGTTCATTTGCTCAGTTTCTCAGTTACTTCTCCTTGGCTCTTAAGCTTGTTGCCCATGGAAGATGGCAATAAAGCTGTTGGGAATATCTTCAGGTCCTGGCAGTAGGAATGTAAGAATCCCCAAACCTTTTGGGTGCATGGGCATGCTGGAATTATGAGGGTGCCGTAGGCACTCCCACAAGATGGCTGCCGTCGGGCACAAGTTGCCCATGCGTAGAATGCCTGCCAAGTGGAGAGGGCCGGTTATGAAACCGTCATTTGCTACAAGAGACTAAAAGTAACTTGTGCAAGAGGTGGGGCTGAGTTCTGAAGCGCAAACCACGGTTTCAAACTGAAATGGAGACGGCACGGGAGGAGAGCCCTTTGCTTCGCAATACGCCAAGCTTCCAAATGCAAAACAACTTTTAAAAACCTGCAAATCCAAATGCAGATGAGGAGGGTCAGCAAGGGTGGTGGGTGCCGGGGGGCAGGCAGGGACCACAGACTCACTCTGGGGACCTGCACCGTCGCCAATGTACTCCTACTGTTACCAGACTGAAACCAGTGAACAGCTGGGGCAAACCCGGGTGGACCCCAGACCCCAAACCAAACAGAGCCTGAGACGCGACTTAGAGCTAATAGCAGTTTTATTCTGGTGCACTATAGAATAAACGGAGACAAAAGGGGACATTCAGCCCAAATCAGAGTCTTGAAAGAGGTACCGAGAACATACATTATATACCCTACGTCATAACATGCTGTCCGGATACAAAGTAAATTCATTTCCCCATCATTCTTTGTTCTATTTGTTAGTTTATAGAAAACTCTTTATTCAGAGACTCCCCTTTCTCATGTGTCTGTTGATTATCTCTGAATTATTCACACCCGCTCTATGTTTCTCACCTACTAGTAATTTATAATGCAATTTGCTGCTTTTACTGAGGCTTCACCTGGATTCCAACCGGTCCCAGGCTCCAAAGATACTTCTCATTTACCCTCTTTGACATCCAGTCATCCTGGCCCAGGAGTTCCCACAGGGTTCTCCGTACCTCCGCACTCCCTCCTGGACGGGAAGTACAACACGGCTGCAGATTTCTGACTTACGTGGTTAGCCTAAGCGTTGTGAGAGAGTATCTTTCAGGTAACACTACCAACTTAAAGATTTGCACATCTCTCTTTGCCCCTCTGCTCCCTGTCCCTGATTGTTACAGGTAAGGTCATCATGCACGACCCCTTTGCCATGCGTCCTTTCTTTGGGTACAATTTTGGCCGTTATCTGGAGCACTGGTTGAGCATGGAAGAACGCAAGGGTGTTCGTCTTCCGAAAATCTTCCATGTCAACTGGTTCCGGAAGGATGCAGCCGGGAACTTCTTGTGGCCGGGCTTTGGGGAGAACTCTCGAGTCCTCGACTGGATCTTCCGCCGCGTTGATGGGGAAGCGAGCGCCAAGGAAACCCCCATTGGGTACATCCCAAAAGAAGGCGCCTTAGACCTGTCGGGCCTCAGCAAAGTCAACCATCAAGAGCTTTTCTCATTACCCAAGGAATTCTGGCAACAAGAAGTCCGGGAAGTAAGGCAGTACCTAACAGAACAAGTTCCCCAGGACCTGCCCAAGGAAGTCATGAAGGAACTGGAGGCTCTGGAGGACCGAGTGAAGAAGATGTGAGGGACCTGGAAAAAGAAGAAAAGAACCAAAGACACACGTCCTCTGTATCTCCGATGGGGAGAGGGAGGAGATCGCAGAGAGCATGTTTACAGAATTTCCCTTCCCCACTTCTTGCCAGCTAACGCTTTCTGGCCACTGGGAGTCAGCTCTCTTCTTTCCATGGTCGCAAGGTGGCCATCTGGCTTCTCAGGCAACCTGAGCCATACCGATTTCCTCTATGTGAGTCCGTTTTCTTGGTACATCAGCTTTCCTTTCTGTGCCACTATCATTCCCTGGTTGCCGGGAAACGAGGTGGAAAGGATCCGCCATCTTCTTTCCTCGTGTGTGTCTTTCTTCTCTTCTGAGGCTACTTGACTTGTCTGTGTGTCTTCCTCGTTACTGAGTCGTTGTTTTGACCTGCCATAGACTGCCTTTTCTTTTTGGTGAAGACTACTTTGCAAAAAAGGTGTGTGTGTGTTGTGTGGGGGGGGGGAGATAGGTGAGGAAAAGATGATGGACACCTTAAGCTAGCTTGGTGCACATCTTCAGATCCCAACTTGTCATCTTGAATGCCCACTAGACTCATTCCGCTTGGGCGCATGAATGGAAACCGAGTTGATAGTTAGCTTGTGATACTGACAACACTGGAAGCTCTTCCATCAATAAGTTTCTACATCAGGGGTCCGTTCCTTAGCAGAATCTTGAGACCAGCTTTCTTATAAAATAGCTCAAATCTGACAAAACAGTAGGTGCTAATGCTCCATCACTTTCTGGGCTTGCTGCTAATCTGCACCTGCATACTACCCCAGCTCCAATAGATTTTACGATTTATACATTCTGCAAACAGTGAGCAAGTTGGCTGCTTTTCTGTGTCAGGCAAAAAATTGTTCTGCGTAGTTTAAAGTGCAATGCTGTGCACGTTTAGGGAAGAAAATCCAACAACTCCAACATGCCCCATCCAACAGCAAAACAGTTAACACAGCTATATGATTTGAATGTCTCAGCTTTTCCTGGCTGGAAGTTTTCCTCTCACAGTTAGAATATTTATGAACATTCCATGACTGGTTGACAATTCAGCTTAGTGCTGATGATAAAGCCCAGTGTCCCTTATTACTGATGTCTACACCAGCGTTCACCAATCTGGTGCCCTCCAGATGTGTGGGAGTGCCATCCCCCCCATTCTATTAGCTACGTTGCCTGGGGGATAATGGGAGCTGTAGTCCAAATGCAACTCTCAACCTTTGCATTATCCTGTTTCAAACATCAGTGGAATTCCCTTGCAAATAATTTGTCTTTCCCCGGAAGAATAATACATCTAATTTGGTTTAAGGAAAATTAAGAACTCTGTCAGGCTTTAGTTAAGCTACCCATGAAACCTGAGCAAGGGAGCAGTGTGGAGATGAAAGTGTTGTGTATGGACTGGGGTAATCCTTGAATTGGGCTTCTCTTGAATTATGCTTACATCAACAAAACCACTCTGTCTCACCTACCTTATAGGGCTGTTGTGGGGGCAAACGAGACCAAAAGAAGACTAATTCTTTACCAAAATATGCTATTAAAATGAAACTTACTTTGTTTTATCTTTGGATAGAATTTTGGCTCCCTCTCCCTATCATTCCATCATCAACCTTTGTCCGGGTCACTGTTTACCTAACCGAGGGCCATTGATCACTTTAATCTGCTCTTAACATTGTGTTGCTTTCCCTTAAGCACTCAGAATGTCAATGAAAATTCAATGACATCGTGCAACCGAGAGCAAGCAGGACAACAATAACCTAGTCCTATTAGGGTACCCAGCATCAGGTGGGAGTTACAAACATGTGCCTTTTTGTAGCCAAATACATGACTCTGTTACAGTTTGCCAGCAAAAAATACCACGAGATGCTGATCAGAGATGGTATTTTCTTTACTGGTGTCCGCCACCGTAATCTAAATGTGGCCTTGTTTTTACATTCCTAGATGTGAACATTTCAATTAATTAACAGATGCCAATGATCAATCAGCTTTTACTTTTCTTCCTTTCCTCCCCTGGCTGGAGAGTCAGTCCATCAGGGTTGGGGTGGGAAGTGAGTGAGAGAAGACTGAGGGGGAAGTAGAAAAGGGGAATATGGGTGGACCAAAATGTCAATATATGATCGCTGTCCTTTTAGGATTACACATTTAGTGGTGCAGTTTCAAGCAGAAATGAAGCAGCAGCTGGAATAGAACCCAGAATGTGAGCTGGATATTTGACAATTTGTGTGTTTTTTAAAAATAAAATAAAAATGCATACTATTTTTACTAATAACAAACATGAATGAGAATAGAAGTATCAAGAAATAAAAAGAAGTGGATGTTCCAAACCGATGTCTTGTGCACGTGCTGATTCCTTGCAAAGTCAGTCTGTGTGGGGAGGAGGTCTATGTTGAAGACCCCAACTTTTTTTGTAGGTGGGTGCATTTGGAAAGTGTTGTGGGGACTCTCACAAAATGACTGCCATGGGAGAGGGCTTGCTCATTCATAAAATGGCTACTATGGGGGCCCTGGTCAGCCTCAAAACATTCATTTCTCAGAAGCCTCAAGGAAAATCAGCTTTTCCAAGAACCTAAGCATACACTCAAGAAAATCATGCTTTTGACCCCAAATGTAGCTGGTGCTGGAGAACAGGTCCCTGGCTTGCAGCAGGCCAGCCTCCCAGTTGGAAAAACAAAGTGCATTAAAAGAAAAACTTATACTAAAAGCTAAAGGAATGGCAGCCCCCACGTTGGTGCCCACTGGATGTTTTCAAGCATTTTGAGTGCCTCTTCGCAACAAAATCAAAGTCAACACCAGTTTGAAGAGGTGGGTGGGCTGCCAGCCATCTCCCGGGAATCCCTGAGGGAGGACATTTTTTAAGGAGTACGACAGGCCCGAAGGGATTAAGAATTTCATTTTAATAATTAAATTTATTAATTTGGGGGGTTAACAAAAGCTACAAAAAAATTCAAAGCACAGAGAAGAGCGAGTGGAGAAATACGCATTATTTCAGTTATAGCCTGGAGCCTTTTCAACTGCTTGGACTACACCTCCCAGCATTCCTCGCCGTTGGCCACGCTGGCTAGGGCCGCTGGGAGTTATAGGAGGGAAAAAATCGGAGAGGGCGCCAGGTTGAAGAAGTCCCCATCTCCTGGGGCAGATGCCAAGAGGATTCTTCTTGCCTAAGAGCCTGCACGTGTACGTAACGTGTGAATGTACTTTGTGACTGGGGAAGCAGTCCATGTCCAGTGAGAAAGTAATATAGTTTAGGGGCTGGATGCTGAGCGATAAAGGGTCATCCTGAGGAAAAAAGAGGAATTGCGATGAAGTTTTATTATTTGTATCGTCAGAGCCTGCCTCCAACTGTACCCAATCAGAGGCCACGTATTCGCCTCAAAGCCCGCCTCCTATCGGTTCGGCCCATAGCTGGCCCAGGTTACACAACTAACAACGAACTGTCGGTCAAAATCAATAGAACCAATTCGAGATCGACTCTTCAGTCCATCGCCCGCCTTTCCTTCCACGTCATCCACTTATTTGCCCAATTGGCGACTGGTTTACCTTATCACCTGGCTTCTGGCGTGACGGTATTTTTTCTGTCCCTACCTCAAACTAGAAAGGACTTAAAGCAGCCAATCAAAGAAACGCAGAGCTGTTAAAAGCCACAAGCTGACCCACGTGGGGTTGTGACTAGTAGCCAATCAATCAGCAGCCGGGTTGCCCCTCCCACTCGCTTCTCCAGTCCGGTTCGGGGCGGCTGTCTCCTTAAGATGTAAACAAGGCCTCGCGCGGCGACCGTTAGTGGGTGAGGAGGGTCTCGCGCTCGCGGGAAGGGAGGGGGCAGCCGTAGCCGCTTTGGATTGGTCGAGTTGTGCGCGCAAAGGAAGGGGGAGGTAAGGGGAACAGCTTCGGTAAGAACGTGAGACCATGCGAGGGGCGTTCTGATTGGTGGGGAGACTGGGCAGTTTGCATAGAGCGTTGAAGGGGTAGCAAGAGTGTCCCCCCACTATGGGCACTGCTGATTGGAGGAGCTGTGAACATGGGGCGTGCCCATTGGCTGAGAGGACGGAAACGCCTGAAAAGGGCTTTTTATTGGTCCGGTGGCTACAGTGGGTCTTGATGGGAGACCTGCGGTTGTTGTATATTGACCGATGTAGGAGAGTGCTCGGGAAGCTCTGTGGGGAGCCAGGGCGGTAATTTCTAGACGAGCCCCTTCCAGATATGGGGCTGAACCCCAAAGGGAGCCGTGAAGCCCTTTCAGTACGGAATGCAGTGATTGGTGGAGATGGCAGGGGTTGAGGTTAGAGGTCGGGGGAGCAATGGGGGAGCAATGGGGGGCATGGAAAACCTTCCCCTGGGGAGTAGTGTTTGCCCGCTTCTGGAAGTGGCAGCATGGAGTCCAAAGTTCTGATGGGAGGGGAGCCATGGTATAGCGAGAAGCATCAGGTTTGCCTCCTGAATAAGGAGGGACATGCTTGGCGGCGCCGCAAGAGCAAAATACTCCCCTCCGCCCCATGTTAAAAGTTCTCTAATTAGTGGCTCAGGATTTTCCTTTTCAGGAAGGATTCTGTCCCCCCGTTTGGTCACTGAACATCAGGAGGGTCAGACCTGGAGAATGCCGTAAGACATGGGCTCCCGCAGTAGTAGCAACGCTGGCTCCGGGAGCCGGGATAACCAGGGCAGCTGGTCTCAGAGGAACTCAGGGAGCTTGCGTGGTGAGGAAGAAGACGACGAGGATGTGGATCTGGCCCAGGTACTGGCATATCTACTGCGCAGGTAACTCACCCCCCTGCCCCCCTTTTCAGTCAAATGATGGATATGGGGGATATCTCAAGAATGCAGGAAGGGCACTGCTGGATCAGACCAAGGGGCCACCCAGTCCAGCATTCTGCTGCCCCAGCAGCCCATGGAAAGCAGGACATGAGACTCTCCTCCAGATGAAAATGGCAAGTCTGCTGGCAGTGGCTGAGATGCCAGTGGTTTGGGCCCTGATGGCTTGGTCTTTAGTATCCTAGTGCTCACTCATGGAACTCCCTACCAGTGTGGATTAGACAGGTGCCAGAGCTTATGGAAATGCAGTCGCTGCATCGAGCACTTCTAGAAAGGCACATCTTCTCTTCAGCATGCAGTTATAATATGCAATACATTGCTTAGAAATTTCCTTTGATGGAAATACTGTCACATGAAATAGCTGCTTCAAAAAGACTGGGAACAGAATGTGAGGTACCACCATCCCAGGAAGGAGAGTTCCCTGCAGGATTGCAAGACAGGAAGTGAAGAGGAATTTATTTATTTAAATGTGTATTTATAGGCTGCCTATAACTGCCGAGACCTTCCTGTAACTTCTGAGGAATTGATCCTGCTTTTCATGTGTAGACTAATAATGCTGGTCAGAGAAAGCCCAGCCTTCTTAGCAAGTGAGCTCTGGTAGTCTGTGTCCTGTGGTCTGGTGAGACCCTATAGGTATAGTCACTCTTGCATGATTTTTTTCTCCTTGCTGGAATATAGAATTTTGAAGTTAGGTTGTGTGTATCTGGGAGGCAGTGTATCATATTTGTAAGGAAATATGGGTGTATTTAATGATATGGGCACCCTGGCTGAATGTTGCATGACTCCTTTGTAAAAAGTGCAGAGGAGGAATAGATTAGAAGAGTCTGTTGTCTAAGCCGAGGTAACTGTTTAGCTCGTTTGCTGGGATGCGTTTTCAGCTGAGTGGAGGCTGTATCTGAGTCTGATGTGGTGTGTTATTTGATATTATAATGTGTGTAATGGCCACTTCTGCAAAAGTGAGGGATGTTTGTGTGCAGTAATTCAAGGCAACCCTTGGTGTTAACTTGCAAATTTATTGCACAGAATGGGAAAAAAATTGCAGGTTTTTTAAAACAGGATTCGGCATGTAGCCTCATGATTCTAGGAGTCCTTCCAGGTAAATGGGAAAAGAGGGGCCTCTGCCATGTGAAAGGTAGACCGTTTGACTGCATACTTTGGAGGTTGTGCATAGTGTTGTGCCCTTGTCCTGAAACAGATCTGGTAAGTCTTCAGAGACACTTAGAAGGGGACACCTCCCTGGGTGCTTTCTGCAGCTTTCTTCCAGATGATATCATGAGTGGGCCACAGAGCTCTCTGGGATGCTTAAAAATACCGACAGCCTTATATCTGCATATAAAATAGGACTTGCAGTCCAACACATCCGGAAGGCACCAGGTTGGAGAAGGCTGTTCTAAACAGACAGCAGCCTCCCTCCTCCCTCCTCACATGCAGTCTCCTGGACTTCCCAATGTCAAGTCAGGGCGTCTTTATTGACTCCCAACCTAGGCATGGGGAATCAAGGAGACACAAGGCTCCGCTTGTCTCCCCTCCGCTCAACCATGAGGCCACGTCCTGCTGGGGTTGCTCCCCCGGTGCTTTAGTGACAATAGTTCCCGAGAGTTTCATTGCACAGGCCCTGTGCTTGGGGGTTTGCTCCACGTGGCACAGCGGATCTGCGATCCCTAATCCTTGCTTCTCTCCTGCTCTTCTCAGAGGACAGTTTCACCTGATGCAGGGTGGAGGAGCGGCCAGCGTTCGGGTCTTCCAGACACTCTCTGACTCGGACGACGACAATGACAATGCATGGGAAGGGCGATTAGGAGATCAGTATAAGCCCCCAGGTACAAGGCACCTGCTGCGTATGGAAGCTAAGGACTGGTGGCCTCCCACTGGCGTGTTTCTCAAGATTTAACTCAAGAGTGAGGAACCGTTTTAGGCCTAAATCATCTAAGGTTCTTGGGGGCTGCACAGATTATTTTTAAAATGTTGCCAGACTAATCTCTTGGAGCTGTTACAATAGACTGTGTGCATGTTTGCGCAGAAGGAAAACAAAACTACTAGAAACACAGTTCAGTTTTATTTGTGTTTATAGAATCAAGCTGCAGTGAACTCCATGCAGTAGAAAACAAATTAAAGGCAGGCAGGCAAGCAAGCTTGCTTGTGGTCAGTCTCTGTCTCTCTCTGTCTCTCTCGTGCTTTTTTGGTTATTGCTGAGGCTCTGCTGCCTTTCAGTGTTTTTTTAGAGAATTCTTGTCAATGATTGTTTTTAAAATTGGGGTAAAAATAGAGGCAGCGAGAGGAAGAAGTGATCCTGACAAGGATCGAAGCCTGGCTTCAGTCATGGGTGGTGGGCAGTGCAGTGATGTTCAGGAGGGGGAGTAATGACCTGAGAAAGCGCCACCTGAGAAAGCTCCAGGTTAGGCTCACAGGTTGAAGGCGGCTTTCTGTTGAGTTACAAAGCAGTAAATAGTTTTTAATAGTTTAATTGTTTTAAATTGTTTATGTTGTGAGCCGCCCCGAGGCTAGGTTGCGATGGGGGCAGCATACAAATATGTTAAATACATACATACATACATACATACATACATACAGTGGGATTGAAACCCAGCTGTTGGTGGAGAGTTTGATCTAGGAAATCAGAGGAGGATTCTGAGAGTTAAGCTTTTTACCCCTAGGTTTGAAGAGGACTGGAACCTAATGAGTTCTAGCCAGGGCTGCATGCGATCCACAGTTCCTTGCGGGATTCTGCAATCTTTGCATTTAAAAAATAATGATAATAATAATAAAGTCTCTAACTCTCAAGGCTACAAAGTTAACTTTGTAAATGTGTAGGTGTTGCCTAGGTGAAGTAGGGGCAGCAGAACCTTTGGAGCTCTTTTCTCTGATCTCTTTCTCTCATACTTTCATTTTCTGCAGTGGATTTGACACCAGATACCCACGATCTGGAGTGCAACGAGATCAAAACACGCATCCAGTTGGCAACAGGCAGGCTGGGTTCTGGGCGCGATGACCGCAGTTTTCCCCGGCTGCTTTGCCAGGTGCCACGTTGATTTACTTGGGGTGCTGAGAGGTGGTTCAGAGGGGGCAGTCTGCCGATCTGAGGCTGGGAAGCAGCCTCCTCCGGTTCAGCAGCTGCAGGCAGGGCTGAATTCTGGGAAAGAGAGAGACTTGACATCGCTCTTTCTGTCTGGATGTGGTGCCTCTAATCTGAATTGGTGTCCTGCATTCGGATGCACTTGAAATAAAATCTGCACCTGGAGGGAGAACCGTTCTGCTACCCTTCTCTTCCCATGTTCAGGCAGGACCCTGATCAGCAGATGACCTTGAGGTTTGGGCCCAGGAGAGCTGATCTTGGTCCTTCTGTCACTCTCCACCCACATACTTGTGGGGCTTAGAGGAAGCCCTGCCGGTGGTGTGGTTGTGCGTGAGAGAGCCTTGCACCTTCTTAGCTGTGGCCTGTGTGCCTTGAAACACTTTCCCAGGCAACTGATTTGAGAAAGAACGTCACTAATGGAGATTGGGAAAATATTTAGATGAGGAGGAAAGTCAAATATCTGTCAGTAAGAATAAAAGAAAAAATTTTATGAAATCATATGGAAATGATTCTGGTGAAGTTGAATGGTAGTTGAATGAAGTTGAATGGAAGTTGAACGACAAATATTCCAATTCCAATAAATATTCCAATTTATGCATATTTTCATATGGGTGGGAGTGTGACTATGTAATTAAGTTTTGGAAGGAGCTTTTTAAGGAGAGTGGTAAAATAGCATGTTTAGATAGAGAAATATGCCCTGAGATTGCTTTGCTTCCAGTATTTGAGAAGAAACAATGAAGTTGGAATAATAAGGAAATAATAAATTTAATAGCTGCTGCAAGATTAATTATAGCTAAGAACTGGAAAATAAAATATTACCAATTGTGTGATTGGTTAGAGAAGTCTGGAATATAGCTATTAATGATAAAATAACTTGGAATATTAAAGTGAGAAAAAGGCATATAAAGAGAAATAAGTTTATTGAGATTTGGGGTGCATTTGTTGAGTATGTTGTTTTTAAAAAGTCAGAGGATTCAAACTGTCAAAAGAATCATTGCAGTTTAAGAAGAGGCAAAAGTCCTGAAAAAATATTTGTATGAGTTTTTCTATCTGAAAATTGTATTCTGTGGTCCAGGTGGTGATGGGGCACAGTATTTTGTAAGAACTATTGTAATTGTATCCTTAATTTTATATGTTTCTATTTTGGTTGTGTGTTTTTGGTTGTATTTTAGATGAAAATAAAAATTAAAAAAACACTTTCCCAGGGAAGGTGTGCTTGGCTTGCTTCCTTCTACATAGCAAAGCTATTTTGCTCTTTTTAAGTGCAACAGTTAATTTTGCAGAGCTGTTGCAGCTTTCAGGTTTTCATTCTTTCTTTTGTCTTGTTAGCTTAATTTCCATGCTTTAAGCTGCCATGAGATGAACTTAGTGGGATGAAAATATTAAAATCTTCTCCTTCCCGCTTTCCTGCCATGCTGATAATGTGAATATCTTGGTCCATTGTATTAGAACTAACTGCTCACTGTTTGGCGAGTCCAGTTTACTCCCTCTCCTGTGGCATGTTATTTATTTGGCCACACTTCTGGCAATACCTCTCACTGCCAACACAACAGCCCACTGAGGTAGGCCACAGGCCGTGCCAAGCCCAGAGCCACACGGAGGGACCATGACAGAGGAGAAGCAGGAAGCCTGGCCTCCCACTTCTGCTTCTCCCCGGCTGGCTTGCCATCCTGTCCTCGTGTCATGTGTTTTCCTCTTTCGAACGGTCCTGGGAGAAGTGCGTTGTCGTTGGAGATAACGTGGCCTGCACACTGTTGGGAGGCTGTCATGGCGGACAGGCTGGGTTGCCAGCACGGGGGCTGAGATCCTGCCTGCTCTGTGGAAAAGGGACCGGGCCTGGAGGGAAGGGTTAAGATGCCCTGGCTTGGGGCAAAATGTGCAAGGGGGGCGGCCGACCTGGGACAGAAAGGGGGCAGGCAAGCCTTGAGGCGACTGGGGTGACGGCTGGCTCTAGCATGGTCCCCTCTTGGGGGACCAGATGGAGCGTCGCACTGGCCTGTCCTGGACTGCTTCCCTTCTAGTAGAGGGTGGGCACCATCTCAGAAGCCCCCTGCGTGGAATCAGAATCCAGCAGGAATGGGCCATGTGTTGCCCAGCCGCCTGCTGGGTGGGGGGGCGGGAGAGGAAAGGGGCGGCCCACCTGCTCTTGGCCCTGGCTCTGCTCAGCATCAGCGTTGGCCCCCACAGAGGATCCGCCAGGGAAGTGGCCCACCCCCCGGGGGGGGGAAGGATGGCTGTGATGCAGGCCCTATGAGGAGCATGACGGTGCTTTCTTCTTCCTCCTCCTCTTCCTCTCCCCCCCCCCACACAGAGGGAGCGAGGCCTCTGCCACAACGGCAGCTTCTCTCCTGGGGAGTGTTCGCGCATGGTGTCTCAGTGAGTACCTGGCAGGGGAGGCCCGGGGCTCGTGTCCTAGGTCTGAGGGGGCCTGTGAGCATCAGGAAGACCCTCTTCCAGAATAACCGAAAGCTGCTTTGTGCTCCTTTTCCAGCTTCCTCCCCAATCGCTTGGCCTTCACAGACTCGTATGCCCAGAAGGCCTTCTGTGGGATCTATTCCCGTGATGGGCAGCTTTTCATGTCTGCTTGTCAAGGTACCATGCAGTTTTTAGGATTCGGGGAGTTTTGCAGTTCCTTTCGGACGCCGCTTTCCCTGCTTGCCGTTGTTGGCAGCTTCCCACAATGTTCTTCAGCAGTACAAGTCACTGGCATTATGGGTAATGCGTGTGCTGGAGCGCAGCCATCCTAGGGCCTTCCCGGGTCCTTTCAAGCCAGCAAGCTCTCCTTGAATGGCAGGGAGCAGACGAGCGGCTCTGGGCTGTGGCATCCCAGCATGCCAAGCACGGCAAGCCTTTGTGTGCATGTCTGGGCAGAGGAGAAGTCCCACAACGGGATGCTGGGAGTTGAAGGACCTTTTCTGCCTCGCCCTGCACAGGCCTGTTCCCTTGCATGTTCCCCAGAGGCAATGAACAGCCTCTTATTTGGCTCCTGATCCTGCCTAATCTTGGCAGCTGAGCAAGGTCAGGCCTGGTCAGAATTGGGATGGGTGACTTGCGTGTACGATTCTATGACGATGGCTGTAAACGGCCCAGAGAGCTTTGGCTATGGGCAGTATAATAATAATCTAATAACAATTAATAACTTCAATTAAAAACCCAATAAGGAAATCAGAGGAATCAGTGAAACGAAATATTCAGAGCCTGGCCCTATGGGTGGCTGTTGACTTACTACCCAGCATGCTTTGGTTGATCACCTGTAGCAAGTTCCTCCCTGGAGTTCAGTGCCCAGTTACTTGGTCTCGGTGTTAATCCAGGCAGAGAGAAGGATAAGGAAGGCTCTTCTGCAAGGCGTTGTGGGCAAGATTCTCTTCTGTTCCCCCTCCCGCTCCCCCTCCAGATCAGAGAATCCGCCTGTATGACTGCACTTACGGAGCCTTTCGGAAGTTCCGGAGCATCAAAGCCCGGGACGTGGGCTGGAGCATCCTGGATGTAGCCTTCACGCCCGACGGGGCCCACTTCCTCTACTCCAGCTGGTCGGACTACAGTGAGTGCGGCTCCCCGCTTCTGGGGCGGAGGGGGGTCCCCTGGGAATCCCCCTGACCTTGCTGCATGCCTGACCCCCCCGGATCGCTTTTTCTCCTTAGTTCACATCTGTAATATCTATGGGGAGAGTGACACCCACACAGCGCTGGATCTGAGGTAATGCGGAGAGCCCAGCCACCCTAGTGGAATGAAGGGGAGCCCGCTTCTGGTCCCAACGTCCTTCTCTCCACAGGCCTGACGAGCGCCGCTTTGCCGTCTTTTCGCTGGCCGTCTCCTCAGATGGCAGGGAAGTCCTGGGCGGGTAAGTGTGCCTCTTGCCCAGTCCCGCCCAAGCTGTTCCTCTGCTCTCGGCACAGAGCCCGCATAAAGCTTTGGTGCTCGGGCTGGGGAGACACCTGGATGCGGGAAAGAGGAGTTCTTCCGCGAGAAAAGTGGGGAGCCTCGGGCCAGCTCAGCCCCCTGGGCTTCCCTAGATGGCTGTGCCCCCTCCTCCTGGTCCCGCTCCCTTTCCTCAAGCATCGGTCAGTGGGTGGCTTCCCAACGTTTGTGCAGCTTCTTCCCCCATTTGCAAAGCTTGACTTGCCTCTCCTCAGGCGTGGTTCATAGCGAGAAGAGCTGTGGGCTGCGACCTTCTGTTCTGGCCTGGCTGCGTGGCCTTTGGTGTCACCCACTGCCGGAATGTGGTCCCTCGGAGCTTCCCAAGATGGGCTTCGGCCCTTGGGCCGAGAGACGTCCGTGCTGCTGCTCTCTAACCGTGTGGACCATCTCGCCGCCGCCTCATCCCCCTTGCCTCGATGGGCCAAGAGGGCTCTGAGAAACCCCCGCTTCTTGCTCCCCACGCCTGCCCCCTGAGCCACTCTTGTCCGGCTGCTTTGGAGCAAGAGGCAAGACTGCCCGGCCTCCCCGCCTCAGCTTCAGTAGGATCGACAGCCGGCTCTTCCTCCACTTCAGGGGCCAAAGGACACAACACAGACCTGAGCTCTGTGACATTTGTCTTCTAAGCTTCCCTGGCGTGGTGCTTTAAGTCAGAACGTGTGGTAAATGGCACCCTAGTTAGATTAAAATGTATTACGTGTGTTAGAGTTTCTTTTTCTTTTTTCCTCATTTGAAGACATCCCCTCACGTCCACTGGCCAGCTTGGCCCTCGTGTCTTCCTGCCCACCTCTCCCCCCTGCCTGCATTGTGTTGATTCTCCCACCCACTCCCTTTTGGTTTTAAACCTAGGGCCAACTATGGGTGCGTGTACGTGTTCGACATGGAGCAGAACAAGCGGACCCTCAAGGTAGCTATGTCTCGCCCTGCCCTGGCACGCCTCGCTTTCCCCTGCCCACTCATCCCCTCCCCATTCCTGCCTCCCTCCATCTCTGACAATGGCCTGCTCCTTCTTTTCTGTCTCTCTTCAAATACAAAACCTGGAAGCAAAGGGAAGTGCGAAGACACAGAAAAGAAATATCGCGGTGGCTTATAGCTATCATAATAAATAGGCAAATCTTACCAGACAATTGTCATTAAGTGAACTCGGCCTTCCCCAACCTCCAGATGTGTGTGACTACGATTGCCAGCGTCCATAGCCATCCCTGCTGGGTGGCTATCATAGCCCAGTGCATCTGGAGGGTTCCAGGCTGGGGAATGCTAAGTAAAATAATAGCTGTTGATGTCACTGTTGGATTTATTCTTGGTAGAAGAGGAAGGTCCGAGCAGCGTGAGCAGCCTGTTTCACCTCGTTTTTCAGTGTCCTCTCCTCACTTGCTGCCATCTCTGTGCTCCATGTCGTAAGGAGGCCCTGCAGCTTCTCCACTGACCAGCAACCATCATTTCAGCTGCTGTCGTTGGGTTCCAGGCTGCTGTGTAGTGCCTGACCCAGGCAGTTCCTTCCCCATGTTCCAGAAACCGGGCCGAGAGTTCCCAGCAGGGGTGTCACCTGAGCAGCCACTCCTGTCGCGTGCACAACCTTGTTCCAAACTCAGGTCCCCACAGGACAAGATCCAAGGACCTTTCTAGAACTTTTCCCTGGATGCCAGTCTCATGGTGCCTGTCCTGCCTCCCCTTTTCCCCGCGTCCGTGGAGTACTTTGTGTGCCTGACTGGCCTACCCTTTCTAAACTGGTGAGGCCAGGACTTGCTGAGTGGAGGCCCCTCTGCCTGAGCCCAGAAAGCTTTCGTTCGATATATTCGCATCCTCGCAGCTCCCGGGTAGGAAGTTAAACTGCTCCTGGCCCGTACGTAGCTCAGCGCTCCACTGCAGCTTGCAGATGTGCTGGACTAGGACTCGCATAATCGAGGAGGTCTAGGTTTCTCGGAGCCGCGGTTCTGGACGTGCCACAGCCGTCCCACCACCCTGCAAGCAGAATCCCCCCTCATCCCCCCTAAGCACCTGCCGTCCCCGCAGATCGAGGCCCACGAAGATGACGTGAACGCGGTCGCCTTTGCCGACAGCAGCTCCCACATCCTCTTCTCCGGGGGTGACGACGCCATTTGCAAAGTGTGGGACCGGCGGACCATGCGGGAGGACGATCCCCGGCCGGTGGGGATCCTGGCCGGCCACCAGGACGGCATCACCTTCATAGACAGCAAGGTAGGCACCCTGCCTCCCTTGGCCTCGTGCCCCTTGGAGGGGACGGCAGCCATGCTGGGTTGGACAAGAAGAAGGCGGGGAGAGTACGCTGGTGATCTATGCTCCCGGGGGCCTCCCCCTCGCAGTGGAGTGGGCTGCCCCGAGCGCACCCGCTGCTTTTATCAGAAACGTCCACAGGGTGCCCTTCAAGGCACTGGAGAGACGCCCAGCTAAGTCCACTGCACTCTTGAGGGAAATCACAGTGACCTGCTTACTGCGCACATACCTTGTTGGGCTACGCATTCCTTTGACGGAGCACCCGGACGGGCGCTTCCATGCATGTCTCCCGCCGAGGAGCAGCAGGAGGGGCTACGGTGTGCGATGGCTTCAAGTGGCGCCTTCAGCAGCCCCCCCCCCACCTCTCCTCCTCCCAGGGGGACGCCCGGTACCTCATCTCCAACTCCAAGGACCAGACCATCAAGCTGTGGGACATGCGGAGGTTCTCGGGCAGCGAGGGGCTGGAGGCGTCCCGCCAAGCCGTCACCCAGCAGAACTGGGACTACCGCTGGCAGCAGGTGCCGAAGAAAGGTGGGCAGCCCCGGCGGTGCGGAGGCCGGGCTCACGCGGAGGAACCCCCGGCCCGTCCCCAGCCTCACGGGGGGGGGGGGGTGAGCAAGGGCGACCGCCTGGGACCTGACCCTCTCTCTCCCCCGCCCACCGCCAGCTCGGCGCAAATCGCGGCTTCCGGGCGACACGTCCCTCATGACCTACCGGGGCCACGGGGTGCTGCACACGCTCATCCGCTGCCGCTTCTCGCCGGCCCATAGTACCGGGCAGCAGTACATCTACAGCGGGTGCTCCACCGGCAAAGTCGTGGGTGAGTGGCTCGGGCGCAAGGGGGCGGGGCCAGGCATGGCCACGCCTCCCCCAGAACGGGCAGGGCAGCACCACATGGGGGCGGGGGGCCCTCCTTTCTGCAGGACGGTGGCCTTTTGCTCGGACAGGGGAAAACTGCTGGCATTGGGCTGCACGCCTCACCTTTCCCAGGGATGATAGGAGTGGTAGTCCACTGCAGGGTGGGCGGTCTCCTGCAGCCAAGCGTGGAGCTGATCCCGAGCGCGTGTCACTGTACCCCTGAGTCTTGCGTCCCGGCTTGCCCCTCCCCCCACCTTTTTCCCAGAGGCTGGAGCTTTGCCTGTAAGCTCCTCCAGGCAGGGACTCCTGGGCCCCGTCATGGCCACCTATACATGGCCGCTGCCTAGTGTGGGCAGCACCAGCCTGGATATGCAGGGCAGAAGGGGTGACGCTGGACGCACCCACGCTGGGGGTGGGACAGGGCGGAAGCCTCGAGCAGCCCCTGCTGGCTGGGGGTCGCCACGAGCCGCATCCCGACATCTCTGGGGGTTGGGGAGCCTGTTGGTGATGCGTTTCTTCTCCGCTTCCTCTCCACTGCCCAAAGTATATGACCTCCTGAGCGGCCTTATCGTGAAGAAGCTGATCAACCACACCGCTTGCGTCCGCGACGTCAGTTGGCACCCCTACGAGGCAAAGATCGTCAGCAGCTCGGCAAGTATTCGGAGGCGTCGGGCAGCCTCTGCCCCGGCTCCAGGAGGCCCCGGGTTCTAGTCCCTCTGGGCCACGAAACTCCCCAGGGGACTCCGGCCCAGGCCCCCAGCTCAGTCAGCCTGAGGACAAAATCGAGAGAAGGAAGCTGCCTGGGATTGCTCACAGGAGAAGATACCGTATGTAATACGTGGCGCTCTCTCTCTCTCTCTCTCTCTCTGGCTCTCTCTCTCTCTCTGGCTCACAGTGGGATGGGAACATATGGCTGTGGGAATACCACCAGACGGAATACGATGAGGACGATCTCGGGGACCCCCGGCAGTTCCCCCCTGCCCGAGCACCGCATCACAGACCCTCCGGAGCTTCTGAGCAGTAGCCTTTTCTCGCTGCTGGCCACCGCTCTCTGATTTTGGACTTGCTGGGGATGGGGGCGGGAGGGGGAGGGAGGGGGGAAATCTACCTTGTGTGGCTCGTGGCCTTGCAACACTTGGAACCAGGGGAGGGAGCCTGTTCTGGGGCACTTCCTCCCCTCCCCCCCACAAGCGGTCACTTTTCTGCCTCTGCAGCTCAGGTTGCAGGCTGGGGGGGGGGATAAGCACCCCCCCAGCAGTTCTTGAGGTTGGCAGACAGCTGCGAGAGGGGCCGGGGTGGGGGGGGGGGTAGGGAATTAGGTCAGGAAGGGTTCAGTGAAGCAGGCCTGGTGTTTTAACTCTTCCCTTTGATCGTCTCCTTCCTGAGGTTCTGCGGGGTTGCGTCCTGCAGTTCTGTCCTCTTCCCAGTCTCACAATCATGAGACAAACCCGCCCTACCAGCAGTGGGGCTTCGCCTGCTCTGGGGAGCAAGCAGGGCTCTGCCTCCCTCCCTCTCCTCCCCCCACGGTCACACTGGGCTCCTTAATTGGCTGCCTGACCTCGCAAGGAAAGGCCGGCCAATTCTGTCCTTCCCCTCAAGGGCCCAGCAATGGCGGCCGCTTGCTGTTTTGAAGCACAAGCTTGCGACTGAGGCTCTTCAGGCATCTTTTGGCAAAAGGGGTCCCTCTCAGGGCAATGGAAAGCAGGGCCCTGCTTCTCGTCGGGTGAACGTGCCACATTTCCTCCTAGGCCTCGCAGATCCTGCTGGGTGGGGTGGGATTCAGGAGGGGCACCGTGGGGCTGAGGGAAGGCCGCCTGCTGTCGAGCGCCGGCTCCTCTCTGCAACCCTCGGCCGGCCACCCCTCCCCTCCTCTGCCTACGTGACACCCCCCTCTCCAGGGACACTTGCTCCTGCAGCCCCCGCCCCGTCCTCTCCTCCTCAGGCGGCAGATCTGCCTGCCTGCGGGTGACGGCAGGAATCTCCATCCTGACCTACCCCCCTTTCCTGCCCGGGTCAAGGAAGTCTGACTCTGCGTCCTGGTTCGGGGTACACCGGGGGGCCGCGGGAATGCCGTTCGCTCTCCCCCG
The DNA here is from genome assembly GCA_023646645.1 of Varanus salvator macromaculatus. Classification (NCBI taxonomy): domain Eukaryota; kingdom Metazoa; phylum Chordata; class Lepidosauria; order Squamata; family Varanidae; genus Varanus; species Varanus salvator. Next base: position 2,414,768 of record JAIXND010000753.1, on the reverse strand, counting down.
GGGATGGGCTACAGCTGTCACTCTGCTAGCAGTGTGGATGCCGTGCGCGAGCGGGAGGTGGGGCCGGGGGGACTCTTCGGGAAGGCGTCCCTCTGTGCCAGGCGTGTCCCGTTTCCCATTTCCTTTTTAAAGGCATGGTGGTTCGTGTTTTCAAGTTTGGGGTGGGCAGGGGAAGCCCTGACTTAGTTTCTCCTGTTGAGGAGGGAGTTGTCTTTCACGCCCCTCAGTGAAGAGGGGCTGCTTGTATGAGATGTAACGGAAGGGAGGGGGCCCTCCGTGGTGGGGGGAGCGCACAGTCTCATCCAGCAAAGCGTGCCTGCAAAGCAGTGTCATTGTCAATAAAAACCGTTGGAATTTTCTCTCGCTCAAGCGTCTTTTTCTCTCTCTCTGTTTTTAAGAGTGGACATTCGGGTTCGGAGCGTGCTGCCCCCCGGCCTGTGTGCTGCCCGGCCCTTCCCTTCCTCTGCTCCCAAGTCAGCTGCCCATTCCAAAGCCAGAAATGACCCCCGCAGCTGTCGTCCAGCGTCAGCTTGGGCGACGTTTCCACCGGCTGCCCCCTCCCTCCCGCTCCGGCAGAGGAGGGCAGGTCATCGCGCGTCCGCGGGACGCCGTGCAGGTGTGCCGACCCGGGGGGATGGCAGAGGGTTCGGGGCCGAGGAAGCCCCCCTCCCTGCTGGCCACAGCGGCCCGCTGGGCCCAGGCCCTGTGCCGGGCCCTGGTGTACTTCTGGAGCAACCAGTGCGCCTGGCTGCTGGGCGTGCCCTGCCTCCGGCGCGCTTACCACCTCTGGCTCGCGGCGGTCGTCATCTTCGGCCCTCTGCTGCAGTTCCACGTGAACCCGCGGGCCATCTTTGCCAACCATCACAACTTCTTCAACATGTGAGTGAGGTTTGCGGGGAGGGGGAGAGGAGCGGCCCTTCGGTGCCGGACACCGGCCCGGAGGAGCAGACGTGGCCGGGCGCTGCGTCGCCCTTTTGGCCCCCTGAATCTTTGGAGCGCGAGCTGCCTTGCCTTTTCTTGAGCGCCAGGGAATCGCTTGGAACAGCCCTCCAGGCGGGGTCCCCCGGAGCTCGTGGACTGTGGCTCCCAGTATACCCCAGCTAGCTGTCTTCGCGGGATGGGATGCAACCGTGCCACCCTCCTCGATATTTCTCCTCACCGTGCTTGATCACTTGCTAAAAAACAGCGAGGGTACGAAAGGGACTATTAGAAGGGCCAAGGTCTCCCAAACGTGGTCAAGGGGTAACACGCCCTGCTCCAAATCTCTTCCGATGCGTTAGATTTTCTCTCTGACTGTATTTGCCGGATGATCTCTGGGGTGCCGGATGCCGCTTGGGTCGCATCTTCGAGTCACGCAGCCCTATTGGCAGCTGCCTTGCAGGCTTCGCTTTCTGTTTGTGAAGCCGCGGACACGGACTGAATCCACTGGAGACGTAGTGCCACGGATGCGTGTGGGCAGTGCGGGGTTTGCTCTCCCCGCCTGCCCGAGAGTCTAACCCGCCTCTTGTGTTCCCTTGCAGAAAATTCGTCAGGTCAGCCTGGGGCTGGACTTGCATTTTCTTGGGCGGCTTCATCCTTCTGGTCGTGTACCTGGCCACCTCCCGGATCCTGCTCACGCTGCGCCATCTCTCCCGGCTGCTGGTGGGGGCCGGGCTGTGGCTGGGGGCCACGGAGACCTTCCTGCTGATAGAGAACCTCACGGGCTACTGCTTCGACCTGGTGCCCGAGGGCATCCTGGTGAACAGCCTCCCGGACAAGCGGACGTGTCTGCACGAAGGCCACAGGTGGCGAGGCTACGACGTCTCGGGCCACACCTTCCTGCTGACCTTCTGCTGCCTCCTCATGGTGGAAGAGACCTCTGTCTTCCGGCGCTACCTGGCCCAGGGCTACCCCGCCGGGGTCCCCTTGCGGCTCATCTTCCTCCTCAACATTCTCCTCCTCACCCTCTGGAACTTCCTGCTGGCCTGCACGGTCGTGTATCTCTACGAATACAGCCACAAGGTCGTGGGAGCCGCCATCGCAACCCTCTGCTGGTACCTCACCTACCGGGGCTGGTACCGCTGCTCGTGGTCCCCGGGGAGGCCTGGGACCGGCCTCTTCGCCAAGGCGGCCCCGGGAGAAGCCAAGAAGCGGAACTGACCCCCTCGCCCCACGTCTGAAGCCCCGGCCGAGCAGCCCCGGCCGGAGGGGCCCGTCCTCGAGAGACAAATAAAGACAGGACCTTTCCGGCCACTCCACTGCCCACTGAGTGTCTGTGTGGTTTCTCGGGGTGGGGAAAGACCTAGACATTTGGGAATAAGGTGGGGCAAGCGAGAGATGGAGGGCAGGCCTGGCTTTTCAGGCCTAGTTTTACATCAAGGAGCCACACCGCCCTTATTCAGATCACTTCCAAAGCCAGGCTCTAGTGCTGCCTGATCTCCCCTTTTTAATGTTAGGAACGAAATTACCGTGTTTTTCGCTCTATAAGACGCGCCTCACCATAAGACGCACCTAGTTTTTAGAGGAGGAAAACAAGAACAAAAATATTCTGAATCAAACGGGCACATCATCACAGGCACATTCCCCATCACGTCCCCACGGGCTGCACATCTGACAGACTTACTGCACACACACATTCGCTCTATAAGACGCACAGACATTTCCCCTTCCTTTTGAGGGGGGGAAAAGTGAGTCTTGTAGAGCAAAAAATATGGTATATTTCTTATTTCAGTGATATATTTAAGATCTGCAACTAGAAATCTAGCGTTGGAGGAAGTGCTTTGGGGACCTGCTTGTTCTCTAGGGGCAGAATGAGCTCATTTCTTTGTTTTCAATGTCGCGGTTTTCAATCCTATGTTTCTCTACCTGGGGCTTAAGTGATGCAGTTTTATCACTTCCCCGAGAGTCGGACCTCTAGTAGATCTTTGTTGGAAAATGCACAGTGATGCTTCTGAGCGTGTACAGAGTATGTATCCTTGCCGTGGAGTAATGGCAGCTAACTTTTAGTGGGTTTTCTGGCACGGCTTTCCTCAACCCAGCATCTGTCGGATGTGTTGGGAGTAAAGCTCGGCACATCCACATACACTTGAAGGACACCAAGTTTGTGAAAGCTGCTTTTGAAAAGGAGTAAACTAAATGATGGAATCACAGCACCCTGTGAGGTCTGAATTTAACCTGTGGAACTCCTTGCTTCAGGCTGCTGCACAGTATTTGCAGAAAGGGTGTTTCCAAAGGGGAAAAACGAACCCTGCGCGTGCGTTTGCACCATGTCAACAGCGACACTTGCCAGAGAGCTCCGTCCATGTTGATGCTCAGCTTGTGAGCGTTTCTCAGAAATCGCCCAACCTCCATGTTCTGCCCCCCATTGGAAAATACACACGTTCTCCCGGCTGCAGGAGCTGCATGTATGTGACCCTCTGCTTCAAACCGCCCTGTAGCTTTCCTGTGCCCCTTCAGCCTTGGACGTCTGCATGATCAGGAGGCCCAAAAGGGCAGCCCGGGCCGTTGGGAGTCCCTCGCTGAACACGCCCGTGCAAAGTCTACCTTGCAAGGCGGTTGTGTTGCAGTTCGGGGGAAGCCTCCCCCGAGCTCGGAAGAAAAAATGGGGTGCAAAAATGCGACAAAGAGAAAATGAAAATGAAAAATGCAGGGGAACTATGCGAACGCTAGCCATATGCACCCAAGGCGGCCGCGAGCCTCTCGCTCCTCCTCCGCGCAACAAAGGGGGCAAATCCCAGCGCAGCGCTTCCCGCCCCGCAGCGTGCGGCGCCGGAGCTCGACCGGTGGGACGGCCGCCTGAGGGGCCGCCGCCGCGCCGCCCCGCCCCTGCCGGCCCGGCCCGGCCCGGCCCCTCCCGGAGGGGGAAGCGCCGCGCCCGCGCCCTTTCGCTTTCGCTTCGCGCGCGCAGCTCGCACGCGGCCCGGGAAGCCTCGTCTGGCCGCTGTCGGAAGCCGCGCCCGCGCCCGCCATGGCCACGCTGGAAGTGCCCCCCAGATGCGAAGCGCAGGTAGGGCGGGGCGCGCCTGGGGGGCTCGCGGGGCCCGGATCCGGGGGAGCGCGCGCGGCGCGGCGCGGCGCGGGGCAAGTGCGCCCGGCGGGACCTGCGCGGGGGCGCCGGGCACGAACCCGCGGGCTCCGCTCCCTCCGCGGGCGGCGGAACTTCGCGGGGCGGGGAGCCGCCCCGGTCGGGCGCGGGCAGCCCCTCGCAGGCGGCGGCGGCGCGCGTCCCCGCGGCGGAAGATGCGGGGCGGAGACCCCTGGGCGCCCCCGCAGGTGCGCGGCGGCAGGCAGGCAGGCAGGCAGGTGGCGCGGGGGGCGCGGGCCGCCGACAGGTGCGCGGCGGGGTCGGGCGACGCCGCGGCGGAGGCGCTGCCCGGGCGCCCGGCCTCCCGCCGCGGCCCCTGCGTGCCCTTTCGCGTCCTCACCAAGGCGGCTTCCCTTTCCCTTTCCCTTCCCCTCCCCTTCCCCCCCTGCAGGTGGACTCCTTCAAGAAAGAGCTCTGCGCCCAGGTGAGAGATGCTTCAGGCCCCGGCTCAGAACGGGGGGCGGGGGGGGCTTTCGCCTTCCTCCGCACGCCTCAGCCCCCAGACCCGAATGCCTTGCCCCTTTAACGGCCCATCCAGGAAGTGGGACACAGCCCCCCGAAATCGCCGCCTCGGAAGATAGCCTCAGTATTAACTGCACCCTGAGAAGCAGGAACTGATGATCACCTCTGAGCATACACAGAGTGCATGTGCCCTGGCTCACTCCTCATGCATGTGGGATTAAGAGCCACCCTATAGAAACTAAACAGATTTAAGTGTCCACGCAGCACTCTCTCTCTCTCTCTCTCTCTCTCTCTCTCTCTCTCTCTCTCTCTCTCTCTCTCTCTCTTTTTGGTGGGGTGGAGAAAATGTCTGTTTGGTTGCTGACACCACACAGTTTGCACAAGATTCCAGTCCCCTTTGAGTAAGTGGAGATCAGTGTTTGTCATCTTAAATAAGCTTGTTGCCAGACTGTAGACATTTTTCCACCATGGTTCTTTGGCGTTTCAGTTCAGCTGTGACAGTGTGTATCCATTTCCCCTCTTTTCATTAAATTTGCTAAAATTTCAGTTCCATAAATATTTCTTTTGTCTGTCGTCACTTTTTCCCCACTCCACATAACTCCCTAGGCTGAAGAGCTTGTGGCCTGCCGTTTCCCAGAAAAAATTGCAGAACTCACCGATTTTCTGAAGGTAATACAATTTTGGATTGTGGGAATGGAGAAAAGGACCTTGTTGTGCTGACTGTGAAAACTTTTACGGGAAAAAGAGGAAAAGGGAACGAGAGGAGGTGAAGGAGACAGACTTTGCACTCCAAACTAAGGAAAGGGTGCTATCTGCAAATTCATGGTCAGGCAATAATTTTATTAGGGTCATCTGTCTCTATTATTGTTTTAATTGAGTTTAATTCATCTTGGCTGTTACCAAGTGCAATCTTGTGCACCATGTTTTGGTGGAAAGGTAGAGTATCACTCAGATGAATAATTAAACTAAATAAGTATAGAATTTTGCAATTGTGCTGAGGTTTGGGAGAATTGGATGGGTGTTTTGACATTGCAGAATTACAATTTTAAACTGTGATCCATTTAAACAGAAGGTTTAAAAAATGCAGTGAGGGGGCTAGAACCAGAGGAAGTTTTTTTGGGAGGAGTATCTTTGGCACCACTCTTACCTGGGAGTAGGTGTGGGTAAGTTTGAGCTGCTAGTCCTTAGGAAAAATGGTGGGTAAGGAGAGAAGCAGGAAATAGAGGCTCTTTTGAGGGCAGAATTACTTCTGTGTCAGTAATTAGTAGCTTACAAAATACTACCTCCTAATCAGCTGCAAATTATTATGTTGGCTTTATATCCTGCCATTTTTCCCTCTTGTAAGGAATGCAAGGCAGGTTACACAGTTTTCTTCCTCTGCTCCAGTTTCTCCTCAGAACAACAACCCTGTGGAGTAGACTAGGCTGAGAGTGAGCGCCTGAGTGAGTGAGCCCTGATGAGCTCCAGGGCTGAACAGAGATTAAACCCAGATCTCCCAGGTCCTCAGTCCAGCCCTGAAACCCACCCAGTTCCCATGCATCCTTTACTCTGATGTGCAAAATTTGAGGAAGTTTGGCTTGATGGGGTGGAGAGGAGAGAACTTCACCCCAATTTCTTCCTGTGGATTTTCACCTGGGAAGTGGCTTCCCAGATTCAAAGCAAAAGTCAGCGAATACATGAATTAAAAGACGCCGTTCTTGTAAAAATTAAGGAATTAGAAATGAGGGTGTAGTCCTAGCTGGGCAGCCTGTGTTGTAATAGCAACAGCCCTCTGCAAGCTTTTGCATTTTCCTGGCAAGAGCGAGCTGCCCCTTTTGGGGGGCAGAGCAACGGCGGAGAGAGCGGGGCCTCTCCGTGGCGGGAGGAGGTTGCCCACCTGGCTTGTGGCTAGGTCAGCCTTCCCCAACCTGGCATCATCCGGATGGGTGGGCTACTGCTCGCTGCATGCAAGTAGTCCAAGAGTCCGGAAGGGCGTGGGGTTCAGAAGGCGGATCCCACAGAGGTTTGGGGACAAGTTCGGTGCACAGGAAATAAGGCACCGTCTCTCTTCCTGTCTCTAGGCCCCTGAGCTGAATGTCTCCGACCTAATTTCGCTCCGCGCCGAGTTAGACATCCCAGTGCCTGACCCCAAGAAGGACGAAGAGCGTCGCAAACAGCGCGAGGTGAGTGGGGTGGCGGGTCGCAGAGGCTCAAACGCCCGAGACCCCTTTCCGCCATCAGACGCGAGTGTTTTGAATTTCTTGTGCCTGGAGAACTTAATTCACAAGTTTCTGCAGAAACCGCTGCACAGCAGGGCTTTTTGTACCCACATCTCAGTAGAATCCAAGGATCGGCCTTCTTTTTCCCCTGCCTTTCCCACGCTGGTGCCCTTGAGATGCCTTGGACTGTGATCCCATCATCCAGGTTGGCTGGGGATGATGTGCATGGTAGCCAAACACACCTGGAAAGCTGTCAGGTTGGGCAAGGCTGCCTCCCCCTTTGCATCCTGAGCGGGAATGAAAATCCCCCCACCACAACCCTGCGAGGAAGGACAAAGTGGTTCCTATTTTCTGCAAGGAAGCCGAGGTGCAATTCTCACCCTGGTTTCCAGCTGCTTTGCCACCAGAGGGAAGGAGTAGCTATTTTAAGATTATATCTTAATTTGTACCTTCTGCTCTACTTACAGGGATAAAGGGAGGAGGTTTTGAAATTCTATATATCTCCCGTGTTAATTAAGGCTTTGTTCTGGCCCCTCCCTGCCCCCTGGGAAATGCCAAGGACTGGGAGGCGTTCGGTGCCCTCCCACACCCCTTTTCCCCATCTGGCTGCTCTCCACTTAAGATGGAAACCCGTCTCGCTATGGGCTTCCCCTCCTTCTGGTCAGGTTATATCAGTGTTCCCTCCCCATCGCGGTTCGTACGCAAAAGTAGCGCCTTTGTACTGAGGACTAACCTGAGGTCTTCCCCTCCTTCCTGCTGGTGTCTTTTTCATGAGTTCTTGCACGTGATCTAAGAGAAAGGCCCGGATGTATCTTCCAAATTTCCTCCTGGCAGAGGCTGGCATTTCTTTGCCAACTGCGAAAGACACAAACACCCAGCAGCCCCGAGGGAAGCAGTGGCCTGCTGCCAGTCATGGGCTGGGTGGAGAAGCTCAGCCCTTGTGGCTCCTGGCGGAAGCACCAGCTGGCCAGGAATGTGGATTTTTTTGCTTGGCCATTCCCACCATAACAAATGCAGCAGTGAGGATGGGAGCGACCAAAATTAAAAAACAGGCTCGGGGGCCAGATCTAGCCAGGGAGCTGTGTGTTCTGAGCCCCCTCACCTGATCTACCCGTCTCAGAAATTCTTCCGCTTCTGCCTTAATCTGCGTTAAAGGTCACCACCTCTTTTCAAGCAAAGCAGTACACAAATACTTATTTATGGATTTATTTTATTTAAAAATTTTTTAGACCGGCCCTTACCTTCATCTTGAAACAGTTTAACAATAAGACAAAACAAAACAAAACACAGCATCCCAATCAAATTCTTAACCAGACAACAAGAAAAACCGTATTAAAAACAGTCAGACCTTAAACATTGGGGAAATAAAACGGTTTCAGCCTGGTGCCAGGCAAACCTCTCTGGGAAGCATATTCCATAATCGGGGAGCCACCACAGAGAGGGCCCTTCTTCGGATAGTCACCCTCCTAATCTCCGTCGAGGGCTCCCGGAGAAGGGCCTCTGCCCCAGACATTAAGGGGCGAGCAGGCACATATGGAAGGAGGCGCTCCTTCAGGTAAACAGGTCCTTAGGGCTTTATACGCCATCACCAGCACCTTAAATCAGGCCCGAACTTCAGCTGGTAGCCAGTGTAGGTGGTAAAGGACTGGCGTTATGTGTTCATACCTGCTGGTCCCTGTTAACAGCCTGGCAGCTCTATTCTGAACCAATTGAAGTCTCCGGACCGTCTTCAAGGGCAGCCCCACGTAGAGCACGTTACAGTAGTCCAGTCGGGAATATGTATTGACGTGCCCATTTTGCATTCCCTTATGTAGAAAGAAGAGAAAGATGCCAAAAAAGAGAAGGACGACAAGAAGAAATCGGAGGATGAGGATAAAGGTACTTTGGCATACGAGGGTCACTTGTGAAGTCCAGAAAGGAGACATTTGGAGCTCTCCACCTGGTACGGGGAGCAAATGACGTTCCCCTCCAGGCACCCTTGGCCTCACTTTCTCTGTGATCCAGAAGGGGGTCAAGATGCATCTCTTGGATGTGGCTCTTCAAATTGTTTCCATGGGTTTTTTTATTGCTTTGTTAGGTTTTTATCCAATTTCCTATTTCATTTTTCACATTTCTTTTGCGCGCTGCCTCGGTGACTTTCAAAAAGACAGTACAGAAATGCCATCAATGACTTCCATGCACACCTGAGACATTTGAAAGACGACACCGACGGATAAACAGAGTTTTGACACCAGGTTGTCCGAAGCCGAGGGCTGGCTTTGCCATGAGTTTCCTGGGCCAGCGTTCTAGCTGAAGCACCAAGCTTCAGGTGGATGGACTGTCGGGACAGGGGTGGGGTGTCCCTCCTTGTTTATTCAAGGGCTCTGGTTAGCGGACCTAACCCTGGACTCTTGGCAAATGAAAAAACTCATCTCATGGCTTCCAGCATCCCTTCTTTGTGGGATCAGTAAGAGAGGAAGAGTTCAGGGCTCAGGGTACTGGGGGAATGGTGCTTTTGCTAGAACACAAGCGTGTGCGAAGCGGGCAGCTCGTCACTTCGGGGTTTCCGGGGCTCATGAATTCCCCACTTTGCCATAAAGATTAGAGAGATTATTCAGGTTGGCCTGTCTAACTTTGGCAAAGACACCTTTCCTTTCTCTACCGTGGGTATACTTACTTCCTTATGGGATACATACTTACTACTACGGAAATGGCTGGCTTGCCGTTCCCTTTATCCCTCACCCTTGGCTGCATTGCCTGATGGGAAGTGCAGTCCGCGAAGTTGCTCCACCAGAGAAGAATCCAACAGGTTCTGCTCACCTGTTTCTTTCCTGCTTTCACTGGCACGGAGCCTCTGTCTGTCCATGAAAAGTGGCCAGCGCCCCACAAAGTCCTGGTCCCTCTCTCTTTTGGACAGGGCCCTAAGAAAAGGGAGTGGGTGACTCGCTTTGGGTCTGTTGGCTAGTGCCCACCCAGCAATGCACAAATAAATACCGTTCTAGTACTTACCCCAAAAATCCACCTGGAGGAGCACCTCTTAGAAGAGGCATGCCCATTCTGTCTCACGGAAGATGGGATTCCTCATCCAAGATGGCGTCTGTTTTGTCAAGACACCCTTCTCTTGTATTTAATTTAAATTCAAAACTTTTCTGGACCACTTTGCATTCTTTCAACAAGTTCCAAACTGGTTTCCAACGTGAAGTTAGTCTATAATGCGAGTCTGCCAGCAAATCACAGAATCATAGAATAGTAGAGTTGGAAGGGGCCATGAAGGCCATCAGGTCTACCCCTCTGCTGTTGCAGGACACCAGTTCACACCAACCCTCTCAGAAGGCTGTCCAGTTTCTTCTTGAGTGTGTCCAGTGTGGGAGAGCTCCCCCCCCCCCACCTCTCCAGGCCGCTGGTTCCACTGTCCTATTGCTCAGACAGTGAGGAAGCTTTTCCTGATGTCCAGCCTGAATCTGGGTTGTCGCAGCTTGAACTGATAGGGTATTCCGTGTGCGACACTTTGGCATCAGCAAGGAGAGATCTGGACCTTCCTCTTTGTGGCAGCCTTGAAGGTACTTGCGTCTTCTCGTTGCTGGACTTGGCGTCTCCATCATTCTCCGTCTCTCCCCAGCCCCACCGTGTGGTCCCGTTTGCCACAATGAGAAGATCACGGCCCTGCTCAACCGTGTGAAACCCGAAATCCAGGGCACAAAGGAGAAACTGAACCTGGTGAGATGCTAAGCAGGTGGCACCCATCTCGCTTTTAAAGACGTGTGGTATGATACACGCTCACCTGGGCTTCTCCTTTCTCTTCCTTCCCAGATCTCCTTGTGGCTGCAGCTCCTGGTGCCACGGATTGAGGACGGCAATAATTTTGGGGTCGCAGTCCAGGTGAGTTCCTTACCTGGTGCAGCCACGCATGCCTCACCTTGCCCAAATACAAGGTGTCAATATGGGGAGAGGGCCACCAGCTCTGAGCACCGGGATGGATTTTTAGGGTCAGCCTCATCATTCAGCCCTGAAACAATTCGGGTGCGTCTGAGTCTACCCAGAAAACTGACAGTTCGGACACATGTACCTCATGGCATGCAGATCACCAGGAAAAACTGTTAAAAGCATGCCACAGAGCATGTGTAGAGTGCATCGCTCGCTTTCTTCTTGATTGACTGCTCCTGGGGTTAAAACCGGGTGCCAGCCAGCAGAACAGCGCCCCTGTGTAGCTCACCTTCAGGTCTCCGCACCTGCACGAGAGACACAAGGGGGCTTCCCAATTTGCAGCCCTCTCTCTGTCTCTCTCTCTCTCTCTCTCTCTCCCCCACCCCCACCTAGGAAAAGGTGTATGAGTTGCTGACATCCGCCCGAACGAAGCTGGAAGCTTTTCAGACTCATATCTCCAAGTGAGTCCAAAATCAGCCACGGGGAACGGCTGGCGTTGTCTTTCAGTTTTTGTATGTTTTCCTTCTTGAATTACGGCGAGAGGAAGCTTCAGGGACATTGATAGATGGGCAAACGGGGGCAAGCGCTCGGAACGCTTTTGCAGCCTGGAGCGGCTCCAGATGCAACACGAAATGCTTAGAAAGCGTATCGAGGTTTTGTCTCCCTGCACCAGCCATCCTCAACCTGTTGCATGACAGCTCCCATCTGCCGCGTCCAGCAGAATGATGGGGATTGTAGTTCAAACATCTGGCGGGCCACAAGTTGTAGCAATCACCTTGACTTCCTTCGTCTTCAGTCCGCTTTCCTTTTTCCGTCCTATATGACAGGAGATGGCAGACAATAAGCATTGTAGCAGCTTCATTATCAGCCAGGGGAATTGGGATCTTTTAGCCAGGTTTTCAGCTGGTTGTAAGCACTGGATTTATTATGCTTCTATCCCACCTTTTTACTTGTGAGTAATGCAAAGCAGTCTATAGAGTCTGCTTTCTTATCCTATTTTTGTCCTCACAACAACCCTGCAAGGTAGGTCAGGCTGAGAGTCAGTGCCTGGCCCAAAGCCACCCAGTGAGCTTCATGGCTGAGTGGGGACTCGAACCTGGGTCTCCCAAGTCCCAGGTCAGTGCTCTCACCACTAGGCAACACTGCCTCTGGAAATACATTTTCATTTGAAAAAAGTGTGGGCAGAGGTGGCAGAGGGCTTGTCTACCTAGCCTGGTCTTGCCTCACCTGTGCAGGCCTGCCAGCATCTCGGGCAGAAAAAACCTTTCCCCTGCTCAGCCTTCCGGAAACTTTTTTGCTGGAAGGCTGAACCTTGGACTTGCTCGCTTCTTTGCCCTGCCCCTCCTAGTTCCTCTAGACGGGCACCTGAGCCTTCAGTGCAGTTTGGGCAGGCCAAATACAGGTTCGCTGAGTATTGCCGGAAGCCCTGGATGTGGCACGGCGCAGAATCGGACAGGTCGTTCAAAGTGTGTCCTTAGCTGGCCACCCTGCAGACTGGTTGCGCTGGGACTCCTGTGATCCCGGGGAGAAGGGTGAGGGTTCTAGTTCCGGAGGGTGCCAGGTTGGGGGAGCCTGTCCTGGGCTGAAAAGCGTGTATTCGTGTGCGTAGGTAGGTAGGTGTGTCCAGGTGAGGGAGAACACGCCCAGCAAAGCCACGGCTTTGAAATCTGGCTTACGGGCTTTCGTAACCCGGGGACAGAAGGGAAAAGCAGAAGACCTTGCTTAAGTTGTTCCGTGTGGGAACAAAATGTCAGGGCTTGACTTAGTTGCAAAAGCAGCGTGATCCTTATGGGTGCAGGATCGGACCAAGGTTCAGGTGTTGCTGTTCACTTTGGAATCGCCACTCAGCCTCGCAAGGTTTTTGTGAGAATAAATAATTTGGGGAACCAGGGTGCGGGAACGGATGACACACACCAATCCAGAGGAAGGGTGAGACGGATTGTGTACGGTCCCTCCTCCCTGACATGTTATTCTCACAACACCCTTGCGAGGTAGGTTAGCACAAGAGACTGCAGGACTGACCCAGTCTTATCCGATCCACTTTCTGAGTGCAGTGAGTTCTTGAACCCAGGTCTCTTGAGTCCTAGTCTTGCTTCCCCCAGTCTGGTGCCCTCCAGTTCTGATGGCCCACAACACCCCATCACTGAATATAGCAGTGTAGAGCAACGGCTGCTCTAACCACTACTATATACTGCTTCCCAATCATTAACAGGCAAATATTTAACTGACCGAAAATCTAGAACACCTGTCCTCCTTCCCAAGGGATGCACCTTTTAAATCTGGCCAAACCAGTCACTTTTATCGCTACGCTACGGAGGAGCTTGATTTCAAACATAATTACAGGTTGTCAGCTGGTTCTCAGCCAGGCATGTCAGGCCTTCTCTTTCCTGGCCTGCCGTCATTGCATCGGCCGCTCCACAGCACGCAGGTTTGCAAAAACGCCCAGCAGTAAATCCCCACTCCCAGTTCCTCTTTGAAGAAACTGTCCCACATAAGACATAACAGCCATCTCACGGCACCGGAGCGTCTGCCTCCCCACCGAAACCGTTTCTGCCTTTTAAAAGGACCCCCAGTTCTTAAAAAGTACCTTGTGACGGAAAATGGCTCAGAGATTGGTTGTGATCTGTGCGCCACTTCCTAGGGGCATTTTTCTGTTATATCTTTATTTCAAGAGAGTCTTTACTTCGTGGAACTGGGCTGGAACAACCTCCCACCCTGTTCCTATTTCTCGCTATCGGTCTATTGTGCCTGCTTTTTTCCTGTAATCAGTGATGGATTGCTCCTTTGCTCCAAATACTTTGATTTTATCAGTTAATTCTGCTTACTAGAATATAAACCTAGCTGTTGGGTCATCCAAGCGGCAGGTCCCTTTCCTTTCTGGAAAACCGTATCACGTTTAGCTCTAGCTTAGCTGTCAACCTGCTTTTTAAGCCTCTCTGTCCAAAGTGTCGCAGAGACTGGGGACTCCATAAAAGGCTGAAAATTCGAACAACAATCATTTCTGTTGAGCCTGGATTCTCACGTAGCCAAAACGGCACAGGCCTGCGGAAAAAGCACCAACAGGAGGTTTCTGGCTCAAAAAAGGACAATTAAAAAAAGACTTTAAGAAAAAAAAATCCTATTTCATGGGGTTGGGAGAACATGACCCAAAATGAGCCACTGAGGTCTAAGGTAGCTTTGTGCACACAGTTCTGGCTCCCTCTGGTAGCAGGATGGGGATGGCATCCAAGGAAGGGACGTAGCTTGCCGGAATTGGGGCATTCCCCCCTGTGAAACTCCGGCTTGCTTGTTCTATGTATCATTTGCCACACTGGTCCTTTTAGGGACTTAACGGCACCGACATGGGGATGCCAGGTAGAAGTTTACAAGAGGGTGGGGGGGTCCGAACCCCTTCTCACCAATTGCAAGTCCTCCAGACTTCTGCCAGTGAATTCGGATCCGACCTGCTGCTGTAGAGTCCAGAACTGAAGCCGGATCACTAGGAGATACCAGGAAGCCGTCCTGTACTGTGTGAAGGATCCAAGAGCTGGAAGACACCTTGCATTGCGGCTCTGCATCTCGCTTTCTCCCGTATGTTTGTTCCCCAGGTATTACTCTGAACGGGGAGATGCGGTGTCGAAAGCAGCCAAGAGTCCACATGTGGTGAGTCCCAGCCTGGTTAAATCATGCGGGGAAAGTGGGAATACTCTCACCGTGTGTGGATCCCTCCGTTACCCTTTGCCCTTCCTCCGTTCCTGCAGGGAGACTACCGCAACCTCGTGCACGAAATTGACGAGGCCGAGTACGCCGAAATCCGATTCATGGTCAACGAACTTAGGAACATTTATGTGAGTCTTGCGGGGTAGGGATCGCACCTCAACCGATCCGGAGGGCACCAGGTTGGGGACAGCTGCCCTAGAGAGCGGGCTCAAGTCTGGGGCCCTTGGGTACCTCCCTTCTCCATTTTACGTAACTCTGGGCCGAAGGAGCACCACCCCAAAGGAAGGGTCTCAGGTTGTCACTTTTAACCTGCTGCGCTCCCTCAGCCTCGACCCACAACTTGCTCTCTGCGCTTCCCAGGCCGTCGTCTTCGACATTGTCCTGAAGAACTTTGAGAAGATTAAGAAGCCCCGAGACGAAAACAAGGGAATGATCTATTAAGGGATTTTCAGGGAAAGAAACTGCCACCCCTCTCTAGGGAGAGGGTGTCCGGCAGCTGCCGCCTCTGCCCATCTTTTCCATCCCTCCCACTTGAAATAAAGAGATTTTAAGATTTGGCAAGAGTTCTGAAATTTAATTAAGTTACAAAACTAAAGAAATGCAGAGCAAATCTTGAATTCCATTTCATCGCAAGATGCGCAAACAAACAAAAACATACAGCTGTCTCTGGAGCAGCATCTTTCCTTTAATGATCAGTGCAGCAAAACATCGGGTCGGCCGGTCCCTTTTCTGCACGCAGCAGCAATATCTGGGGCAAGAATCTTCTGGCAGCGGGGGAACCAGAATAAAAAATGTCACCCACTACAAATCCACAGTTTCTTCGGCCGTAATAACGAATGTGCTGGGTGGGGAGCAACCAGACACCCCGAAAGTTGATCTCCCCCCCCCTTGCCCTTCCCACTGCTGGCCAAATGCGCTTCTTCACGGGCTGCCATTGGCCACTGACACCAACTGGGCGATTTCTGTGTTCAGCCGCTGATTGGTCCAGTCTTCTCTGATGTCATCCAGGTGGATGTCGAAGTCGACCAATTGGGAGTAGGCCTTGGCTTCTAAGAGACACTTGCAGGTGTGGCGAGCCGACTCCCAGTCGCTCCACATCACCCTGAAACAGGCCAAAGGGGTTCAGTGAGGGCAGTACGTCCAGTTCGAAAAAGGACAATTAAAAAGAAAAAAATCCTAATGAGTCGGATGGGAGGAGAACAGAACCCAAAAGAGGCCACTGCCTTTTGGCTCCCTCCTGTTGCGGGGCAGGAATGGAATACAGGGATAGAGGGTGGAATGGAGTATCCTGGGAAAAGAACTGGAATTTTGCTGGAAGTGGAGCATTCCACACCGCAGGCTCCCAGTTTGTTCATTGCATGTATCACTTGCAACACTGGTCCTTTTAGGGACTCAACAGCACCGATGTGGGGGATGCCGGGTAGAAGTCTGCACGAGGGGTCAGTTCCCTCCCTCTTGCTATGATGATAAATGGAGCATTATATAGAATGATTTTATTAAATTGCATTTATGACCTGTCTTTTGTCCTCTTTGCCTTGGGTGAGTGCCAGACTGTCCCCGTGGCAAGTCTACGGGGCACAGATCCATTTCTGTCAAGGACTCTGTCTCAGGCATGCCACTATCTCTGGGACTTGTTCCCAAGCTGCAACATGAGGAAAACAGCCCCCCCCCCCCTTTGTTTTCTGCAAGGACAAAGACGTTAACCATGTGATGCTGTTTGCAAGCCGGCACTGCATGAATGAGGTGGCAGCAACTCACAGGTTCTTGTCTTTGGGGACCCACTGCCGATCTTTCTGCTCCAACACAGTGATGGGAGGGAGACGAGGATTTATCATGAACTTGCGGTTGTCCACCTGGGGAAGAGACCAGAAAGTCAGGAAAGCAGTTTGAAGCGCAGAACATCCCAAATCCAGCCTGCTCGGTCTGTTTGGGTTCCTCCACTGAGATGATGCTCCAAGCCGCAACCCTGGAGGAATTCCCCCGAGGGCCTCCCCAGTCTCTGATCAGACACAGCAGCAGCGAAAGCAGCTTGGCAGAACCCGCTGGTGCTGCTGGGAAGAGACTTGGGAGGGATCAGGTCTGGTTACCATTCTACTGCGCTTCTCCCCTGCTACGATCTCAGATGTAGGAGAGGAGGCACAGCACCGTCCCCCCTTCTAGTAGGAAGAAAGATCATGATGTCAGAAGTGGGGCCACACCTGCTAATGGGACATCTAAGGACCTGGCTTTATCCATCCCATAGCTGGGCCCGTGGGAGGCAATCCAGCCCCACACACTTAAAATATTTCTGCACCTCCAGTGTAAAAAGCAGGTGCTGCCACGGATCAGGGCTGTCATCCAGAAGAAGCAACCAAACGTGTACAGTAAAGGAAAGGAAACGCATCTGTGGGCAAGTCCAATGTGACCTGTGTGATGTGGAAGTTCCCGGCTCTGTCGCAACGGCTACCAGCGCAGGCAACCCTTGTCCTCCACGAGATTAAAGTAACCCTGAGAGTTCCAGCACCCAGGAGACTGAACTCTTCCCACATACCAATCCCAGCTCTCACCATGATGAGCACGGCATCGTCGTACAGTTCGGCAACGCGTCCGGCAGTCTTTTGGGCAAGGGGAGGCGGGCTGCAAGGAGCAGAGAGATGGCGTGAGAGACCACAGGGGCAGGAAGAGACACCTGCCCCTCCCCCTTTGCAGGGATCCCCTCGGTTCACCTTTTGTCGTCAATCCCAGCGTTGGCCTGGTAATACCCGGCAAGGAACAGATCTGACCCGGCACTCCAAATGTCAACCTGCAAAGATGGGTAAAGAGGCCTGGTGACCCCCGTCAGACCTCTGCTGACCTCAGATGGGGTGCAGCCTGGGCCCCTCTCTTCGTGCTGGGAGAGGCACAGGGCCTCCAGGGCCAAAGGTTTGTCTCCAGCCAAACAGCGGCCCAGGCCCCTCCTCAATGCAACTGGACAGCCATCTCAGAGGGACGTTTAACCCTGTGCCCTGTGGGGATTTGCACCCGGTGGCCTTCCGGCCCCTCCCAACTCTATGATCCGGATAACCAAAACCAGCAGTCTGGGGGAAATGGAGATGTCCCTGGCACCCTGCCAGGATTACAGGCATCTACACAACAAGGCACTGCCATGAAGGTTTAAGTTGCAGATCTGTGTGAAAAGGGAGAGCACCGCCTAGAGCGCTGGCCCAACATTGCATCAAACTGGTAGCTTTTTTGCAGTTCAGGCCTCTTTAACGCTCTTGTTTTTCATCTAAATCAGGACTAGTCTTAATCTGTTAGTCATTTTGGCTGCTGAAAATCATGATCATGCTAATTCAACATCACTGTGCTTTATTTAACCCCCCCCCCCCTTAAAAGATGCATTCAGTATCAATTTTCAGGAGCAACAGGTATTTGCAAATCTTAGTACCTGAAAGCAGTTTTACCCTGAAAAGAAAACTGGTAACAAAAAGGGCAATACTTGAATTCCTTCCAGAGGACCCTACTTCAGTTTTTCAACTCCTTCCATACCCATCCATTAAAAGAGATTTTAATGTGCGGATCCACAAGCCATCCTCATCCCGGCGCCCTCCAGATGTGTGGGTTGGAGAAAGCGGCGTTACGCATCTGGCTAACTCAGGTTAACAGTCCCTGAAGGCAGTAATTTCGGGGATACCTGGTTCAGGGCTACCTCCAGCATGACAGTGAGCGACAAATTGGTGTGGAAGAGGGGGATGCAGTCCGTGACCCAGAGGCACTCGGGCTGCCCAGCCTTCGTCTGCCGCCTGGGGGCCAAGAGCAGCCCGTTCACCGCAGCGTGGGGGTACCGTGCGGCGTGCAGGCACATCTTGACATAGGCCCGGGCCGAGATCTCCACTTCACCCATTCTGCCAAGAAAAGAGGACCACTGCTGAGGCTTCCTCACACACCATCACCCCGAGTGTCTTGCATGCAGGGGTTCAAGCCCTGCCCTTGGCTCTCTGTCCCCACGCATTGCCTTCCCCTGGTGGCCAAGATCGCACGTGTTCCTCCTTGCCAGTTTTGCTGTCATCTGTCCTCAACACTTAGTTCCCTTTCTGTGCCTTTTCAGAGCTCAATCTTTCCACTATGATCATTCCTTTATCTCCAAATACCCAGCATACCCCCTTATGATCTCCCAGCGGTGGGATCAGAGCTTCTGCACCTTTTAAAAACAACTGTGGGAAGGCAGAGGATAGTATGAAAAATGCACCTGGTGATGGCAAAATATTATAGGGGAGCAAAGATAAATATAGATAAATATTTTTGCTATGCAGGGGTTTTACAAGGAGGGTGGGGAAGACAGATCATCAGATGTTTTGACCTTCAGCTCCCATGATGGCCTGACCACATGGCCAGTGATCAAGAATGCTGGGAGATGAAGTCTAATCCATCTGGAGATGCGTCTTCTTCCCAATCGAAGGGTATTCTTCCTTGCAAGGAACCCAGGAAAAGAATACATGCTTTGGGCTCTGATGGTCTTGGGCTGATGCTCCACATTTCCATGGAAGGCAGGAAAAATTGTCACTAGCCAGCCTACAGTGACATTCCTTGGCTGGCTGGCTGAACTCCTCTCACAGGTCTAGAGACTACTGGGTACAAGTTTAGAGCAGATAGAAATACTGAGCTGAGAGGAAAAACCTCTGTAAAGCTGGATTTTTTCAAACTGCACCTTGAGTAACAGTTATTTCATCCCCTTATTAGGGTTTCGAGGCCTGAAATGTTGAGGTCCCTGCAAAGGTCTGGAAAGCTTGGAGATTCTTGGTGTCAGCTGCCTTTGTGGGGACCTCAAATTTAACACCCTATTCTGGACCTTCACCCGAACCCTAATATGGGGCTGAAATAGGCATACTTAAAGGTAAACTTCAAAAAAGGCAAAATATATGGAGGTTCTTGTTGCCAGCTCAATATTTCTTCTCAATCTAAACATGTTTCAAGCATCTACATCTGTGTAGGAAACTCACATTTTGGAACCCTAACCCTGTCCTGGATCTGCACCCCACGCCTAAAATATGGGGCTGAAATACTCATGCCTCACAGTGGGTTTTGAAAAAGGCCAGCTTCATGGAGATTTTCCTTGCCAGCTCACTCTTCCTTCCCATTCTAAACGTGTTTGAATTCTTTACATCTTTGTGGGGACCTCAGATTTTCAAGCCCTGACCCTAACTGGCTATTTACCCCAACCCTAATATAGGACTGGAATACCCATGCTCCAAGGTACATTTCGAAGGAGGTCAGCCTGCAGATCTAGCGGCTTGGAACGTGTTTCAAAGAGGCAGAAAGAAGGAGCTGTAAGGAATCCCCCCCCCCAACCCCGAGGTCCCCAAAAGGCCTAGAGGCTTGGAAAGAGCTTAGAGGGCCTGCACGAGCGAGCTGTCACGAATACCGCCTCCTCCCCCGGCAAGAAAGCCGGCCTGTTTAGAAATCTGCCTGGCTGGGGATTATGGGCGTTGTAGTCCAACACCTCTGCAGGGCGCTGCGTTCGGGAGGCTGGAAGCGGTGCATGGGGGCTGTAGTCCGACGCATGTGGATGCCGCCAGGTTGCTCGCTGAACCCCCCGGGATCCCCCGGGATCCCCCGGGCCCCTCGCCCACCTCCGCCCCTGCCCACCTCGTTGCTGCTCGGAGTCCCCCTGCTCGCAGCACCCTCTCCTCCAGTGTAAGCGCTGATTGGCCAGCTAAAAGCCAATCCTGGCGCGCTCTTTCCCTCAGGCCCCTGCTGCCGCTGTCATTGGTCGCAGTAACAGGCCGCCCCGCGTTCTGATTGGTTAGATCTTTAAAATCGGAGACTTCCGCCTCTTTTGCGTCTTTCACGTTCTTATACAATCTCATTGGACTTCCATAGAGAGGCCTTCGTAGACACTTCCGGCCTCTAGAGAAACCCTTTCCTCCATAGAGTGCTTTTCTTTCAAGTCTTTGAAGCTAGACTGTCCCTCAACCACGGAGGCACCATGGCCTAGAGTGCCACCTCCTCCGCCCATAGGGACACATGGAAATAAGCGCTCTCAAGCGTTATTAGACTGTCACTAGTCCCCCCCACAATCATAGAATTCCATCCCAGAGCGGCCCCACTGTCTGCAAACCCGGATATCAGACACTAACGCATAACTAGGGAGTCTCGCTTTCTTTTTGCCTACAACTCCCATGAGCCTTCACCCTAGGCCAGGCCTATATAAGGCTAATGGGAGTTGTAGGCCAGCAAACAAAATTTAGGAAGGTTGGTTCTGTCCTGCAAAGATAAAATATCAGGGATGTAAAGTGTGTCAGATGAGCCCCCCCCCCCGCCCCACCTTTCCCACCCGGTGCAGGAACGACTTCATTCGCCTCACCAGAAGCTGCACCGGTTGAATTTCATGCAGGTCACATGCCTCACCAAGCAGTGATCCAACACTGGGGAAGTCCATGTATGCGCATCTTGGCTGGGTAGGGCTGTGACATGGCACATATGGTGTGAGGCAGGGCTTCCTCCCTCTCTGGTGATAAAGGGGCTTTTGTGTAAATCACCATGTGGGGGATTTAGGACAAACATGAGGAAGAACACAGCGCGGAATTCAGCTATGGAATTCACTGCCACTTGGCCTTAGACTCTTGCCCTTGGCCACCAACTGGCGTGACTTCAAAAGAGGACTGGGCAAATTTGTGGTGGAAAGGGCTACCCATGTCGTTGGCTATGAGCTACCTGCAGTATCAGAAAAAGTAGGCCTCTTGGTAGCCCAACATGGAAGCACTACCATCAGATTTCTTTATGTCCTCCCCAAAACTTCAGAACAATTGCTGAGAGATGGGTCTTTACTCCCATTCACTCCTGGAGCAGCTGTTAGGCCTAAGCAGAAAAAATACTTGCATCCTGCAATTCCACAACCTGGAAGGTTAATACCGACCACAGCAACTACGGAGCCATTTTGATTGGGCAAACATGGTGTGAAAGATTCAATACCCACTCCACTGGGTGCTTCAAAGAAAGAGACAAAATGACACATGAGCTCCTCTTATAAATCCACCATCCATGGCCACTTTGCTCCTCATGTATATTTAAATGGAAAAATGCCCTGCAACTTCCAGCGTGATCCAGCCAGCTTTGTTGTAGGTCTTTTCCCCACCTGAACAAGCATAGGATCACACCCTCAGCCAATATCAAGATGAGAAAGAGTTTGTTTTCATGTTTATGACAGATATGCCCAAGTGAACAATCTCCTGTGTTGGTCCCAAAGAAAAAGAAGAAAACAAGGACTTCTTGTTAACTAGCATTTTTTAAAAAGCATCACAAGAATTCAAATGGCACAACCTCCATTTGTAGAGCAATTCAGCACACAAGAATTAAAATCATCTTGCTTCAAACATCAGCTACTGTGTTCCTTGGGAGAGTGTGGAATTCTTTAGACTAAACACCTGATGGAATAGGCTGGACTGTTGATTTCTGTGAAAGGCTCATTCAGCTATGGACTGTGCAGTAGTTTTAGTATCACAGCATCTTTTTTAAAGAGGTTCTCAAAAACTTTACAACAGGGATAATCGGGCATTATTTTTCTAGGTCCAATTACACTCAGTGGCACAGAACTCTTGTAAGGCACAAATCAACAGGGCAAAAGCAAAGCAAGGGGAAGCTAAATCCGCACTCTTATTTTATTATTTCTTCTTGCTCCGTGTCAGATAGTGACGCATCTATTCAGGGGTATCTCTGTTCCTCTTCTGTCTCCTCACCGACCAGGACAGCAAAACAGCCAAAAGAAGGCAGGTGGCTTGACCACGCTGGTGGCCACTGGCTCCGGGAAAGGCCCGTACCATCAATACATGGAGGGCTTCTCTTCTCCCTTGGGGTTGGTTAATTTCTCCAGGTTTTTGCTCATGATGTGGTACAGCTCAGCCTGAGGGGGGGAGGCAGATGGAAGCACTGAGAGATCTTTCACATTTTTGCTCCATCCCTTTCCACTTTCTTCTACCTTCCACTGTTACAAACCACTCACAGCCCGCCTCGCTTACTTACATAGAAGCCACGGATATCCAGCAGAATGGTCTGCATTTCGCGATACACGGCCTCATCCTTTTCATGAACAAGGCACCGGTAATCCATCTGCAGAGAATTAAACATGCAAGTTACACTGACTAAGGTTCTCTTCTCCTCCCATCTCCCGATGTCCCACTTATTAGAGACAAGATGTCATCCTGAAAGTGGAATTTCCACTGCATTACTCACCACATGAGTATCCTTGGACGCTTTGGCTACAGCATCCCCACGCTCCAAATAATACCTAAATTAAAGGACAGCAGGTGGAGAGTCACAGCGGAAGAGCTCTGTGGCCAACTGTAGGAGTGGCAGCCATCAAGCATTCAGCCAAAGAATCCATAGCATGGGGTGGAGAACTCATGGCCCTCCAGATGTTGTTGGACTTCTACCCCCATCTGCCCCAGCCATCAAGGCAAAATGTCAGGGATGATGGGAGTTGGGAATCCAGTGATATCTGACCACTTCTGGTATGGCCGATCAGGGTGAAGGAGTATTCACAGATGCCTCCAAGGTACTGAAGATATGGAAGGTGTATTACCCAGCATGCTTTGGGCCAAGTGGCCATTGGAGCGGTGTGGGATTTTCCATCAAGTGCACCAGAACCTCACTGCTTGGTCTCCCAGAGCAGACTTGCCCTTTGGATACACTCTTGCTCACTGTGCATCTCGTCAGGGAGGAATGGAATATTACCCACAATGCCCCTGAACATGGTTCCCGATGAGCAAGCACTACCCACGTTGCCACGGAAAGGAGCATCCAAGAGGGACGCGATTTACCCACCAAGTCTGACGACAGCAAAGTGCTGTCACGTGACCGCACAGCGGCTCAGTCGCAGAAAACTGCCGGCAGGAGAGGGCAGGCCAGTGGCCATTACCCATAATGCTCTGCCGCAGGGATGCCTCCCCTTGCCCACCCTGCTTTCTATCACACGCCACCCTGTCCGCTTACTTCGCAATGGTGGTCTGGAAGGCCTCTGCCTTGGTCTTCAGGGCTGTGATCCGTTCCAGGACCTTTTCCTGCAGGAAGTAAAGGAAAGAAACGTTGGGGGCACACGGTGAAGGGTCCCGGGAGGAGTGACTGAGGGAAAGATAAAATTTCTCTCTGCATGCCTCATCTTCTCCTACCTGAACCGCTACCCCAAAATCATTGCCGTCCTCGATCTTGGGAATCATGTGCTGAATCCAGGTGGTGACCTGACAGGAACCAGAAAGAAAAAGATGAAAAGGGAACCCACACACCCTTCAGCCAGTCACACTGCTGCTGGGAAGCCCAGGACAGACCCCCGGCAAAGGGGGAAAGGCGCAAGGGGAGGGGGGCGCTTTGGCCGGCTTACCAAGATGCATTTCTCTTTGAACTCCCGGACTTCAGGTTTGACGCGATCCAAAAGCCCAATGATGGTCTCATTGCCCTTCAGAAAACCGCATTTTGGAGCTGGGAATGGGAGAGAGAGTGGAAGTAAGGTGGCCCAGTAATTGGAAGCCCAGCGCATCTGAATGGTCCCATCATGTGCCAACCCATTTCCCCGTCTTCCAACGCCGTTCCCTTCTCACCTTCTTTTTCCTCTTTCTCTGTCTCCATCTGAACAGGAAACACAAGAAAGACCTTTCAGTCCTTTTATTCCAGATCATGGTGGGATTTCTTGGGGGTGGGGGACAGGAGGGTCCCTTTAGTAACTCACCTCATCCTCTTTGGGTGGGGGGTCTGGAATGGGGATATCCAAGGGTGCTCGGAGAGAAGTCAAGTCTTTCATGTTCATTGAATCTTCCTGGAAAGGAGACAGTGTTAAAATGGGGAGGAGGAGAAGGGAAAATTACATAAATCCATCCCAAGGAAAGGCCTCTGCCTAAAGGCGTACTTGTGGGGGAATTCTCTTACCTTCAAAAACTGATCCAGTTGAGATATTTTCCTAGGCAAAAATGTGACTAGAAATTCTTCACCCTGCAAAGCAAGCAGGGAAATGAAAAAGCGAGAATGAAGCTGTTTTGGGGAGTGGGGGCAGGTGGGAAGTGGGAGAGGCATAATGGTGCTGTGGAGACCTTACCTCTTTAGAAAGGGACTCTCTGAAAAGCGTCATCTAGGGAAATAAAAGCAGAAGATTAAATGCACCCCTTCCCGAGGCTGAGCGGGAACCCCAGAGAAGTGCAGGACGAGACAATCGTCCCTCTATCTCATTCAAGCCCCTCTCCGCAGTTTCTCATATTATCCTCCACTTTCATGCCCCCAAGCTGAATATCACCAGCAATGTGGGGAAAATTTGATTCATAAATCCCTCTGTATTATGTCCTAAACAAATTGGGGTTAGGCTTGATCAGGCAGCAAAACTTGTAAAAAACACACAACAAGCCTTTTTCCCAGTAGCCAAAAGGAGCTGCACCATCATTCAGCCGGGAATACAGGTCTAGGAAAGCACACTGAAAGTTCCTGCTTCTCAGGCTGACCTACCTCACAGGGTTGTTGTTGTGGGGATAAGATTGAGAGCTTCAGGAGGAGACTGATGTAAGCCACTTTGCGTTTGTAAGAAAAAAGTGGGATATAAATCTAATTAATTAATTTAGGTAGTTCCACCCTCCTGCTACAGCTCCTCAGACAAGCTTTTTCCAGAATAGGGTTGCACCTTATATGCTCTTAATCATGGCAAATTTTCCATGGAAAGAAGGAAACTGCTGGAGCTATTTCCTTGAATAATTTCCAGGTTGGAAAATGATCTGTCCTACATTGCTGGATAAATCGCTTACAAGTTTAGGAATCGTCCTATAAACATCACATTTACATATTGAAATAAGTTGCTGATCTCTAGCCAGATGTGTAGATGCTGCAGAAAAGGGAATTTTCATGTTGGAGGATCATTGGGGAAATGGCTGATATCTTAATACTTTTAAACAAATCAGGAATACAAACAGACCGGAAGTAACTACTGCCTGGTTACCACATGGACAAAAATAAAAATGTAGATTGTGTCTGATCTTGCAAGGCTCTTATATTTTTAAGATCCAGAGAGATCCAGGAATAAACCAGTATATTGTAATATTGACTTCAAGTCCTCCCCATAAAGTAAAAAAACAAAAAACCTTTCCCTAAAACCTGTACCAATCTATGCTAATAATTTACAGACAAGAGGGGGAATTCCTTGGGGCTGGGTGTGGGCAGGAGACCAAGGACACAAAAGAACTGGGGCTTTTTGGAGGGAATCTACGCACAGGTGGTCCCAGCACAACACAACCTCACATCCACCTTTCTGCAACTTTTCCTCTAAAAACTGCAATGGACTCCTAAATTGGAAATGACACTAGTCCCTTCACACAGAAGAGAAATTTAGAGCACAGTTCTGTGCGTGGTGCAGGGTGTTGTAGGACCTTTTCTTTCTTGCAGGTTGAATCCTGTTGCAAGGGAAAGAAACAGCTCTGTCTTCTGGTGCCCAAACACATGGAAAGGCTTAAGCCCCATGAAGGGTCTAAATATGCCCCATTTTCCTGAGAGTCAGACCCACTAAATCCAATGGGAAAATGCCCCAAGATTCTTTCTATATTGTCAGTTTGCTCCACCTTCTTCGAAAGCAGGCTTTGTCCAGAGATGCCACCGGGGGTCAGCCTTTTTAGAGCCTGCTTTGGGGCTGAGAGGGGGACACAGTCGCTGAAGTCACACCTGAGCATGTGCAGACTGCCTCCCCCCCCCCCCGCGCCCCAGCGCGAGCTACCCCAGCCTGCTGCCTTTGCCCAAAAGAGCTTCCCGCGTGCCTGAGACATGAGAATCAGGAGGGCATGCGAGTCAAGGGGTCTGTTTCACTGGGGCGGGCACTCTGCACGTGTTCCGGGGAGCACTTGTTGCTCAGGCTCATGAGACCCCAGGCTCTGGCTCCACCGCCCGCCCGCGCCCGAGAGCTCGCCCACCTGTGCCCGGGTCTCCTTGCTGACGTGGATGGCGGTGCAGGATCTGGCCATGGTGCCGGTGCCGGTGGCGCTGGGCGGACAGGGGGCTTCCAGGGGGAGTCCAGGCGGCTAGGAGACGCCCCTTCGAGGAACTGCAGGCCGCGCGGCGGAGCCCGGGTCGCTTTCGCTTTCGCCTTCACACGTTCCGCCCTCGCGGCGCCTTCCGCGCCTCCCGCCTCGCCCTCTCCCGGGCGAAGGGCGTCCTTGGTGTCCGTGCATGGGGGGGGCACAGACCCCGAGCCCTGCCCGCCCCCTCCACGTGTGAACCTCAGCGAAAGGTGGGCATTTTGCAAGGCTTGCAAGACGCGGAGGGCCTGCGGGGGGCGGGGGCGGCCAGCCCGGGACCCCCGCCCGGCTTTATTTTCATTCCAACTGCCTTTGCGCCCCAGGCTGCCGCGCACCACCCCCGGTTTGGGGGCTCTGCCCCGACGTTGTTTGCCCGCAGACCCTTGGACTACACCTCCCAGCATCCTCCAGTCCGATTGGGACTCCACTGCTATACAGCCCCCCGCCCCACCACCACCACCACCACCACGCGCGCACACGCTTAGCGCCCCCCCCCCCCAGATGTGTTGGACCACGACTCCCAGTAGCCCCCAGCCGCGCTCCGAAACTGGAAATGGAACCCAGACCTTCCCACTGGAAAGAGCGTTTGGGCACCGCATGGGGGATGCTGGGAGTTGTGGTCCGGCGCATCTGGGGTGCGGGAGTCCGCCCCGACCTGCCATCGTGGCGGGACAGGCTGCCAGTCCTTTCCCCGCTAAGGCGGCGAAAGGCACTCTGCGCATGGCCAGAGGAACTCGCTCCCGCCGCCTCCCTCGAGCGCCAGCCCGCCCTTGTAGTTCTTCCTCCGCGGCTCCGGGAGTCTCTCTCCGCCGCACGCCGCGCTTCCCGGGGAGGCCCGCGGCTCGCCTGCGCTTCCTGCCCGCCGCCCTCCGCCCGGCGCCTCCAGCTGTTGCGGGACGGCTCCGCGGGGCATGAGCGTGACCCCCCGGCCCCCCCTGCCGGCCAGGTACGACCCCCCGCGGGCCCCTTGCCCCCCGCTTCACGTCCACGCGCAGCTTTTCTCCTCGGCGCCCGATCCCAGCCCTGCAGTGCGCGCCTTGCCCTTCCGCGCAAAGGGGAAAAGGAAGCAAAAGCGAAAGGGGCCGCTTCGCCCCCCGCAATCCTCCCCGCTCCCGCTTTCCCGCGAGGGGAGCCCCGTGCTCCCCGTGGGGCTTGCTCTCGAGTAGACCCGCCCAGGATTCCCGATTGGCGTGGGTCCCTCCTTGGCCAGCGGTCCCCGGCTCGGTGTCGCCGTGAGTTGCCGAGGCTGCGTTACTGCTAGCCGGGGTCTCCAGCTTGGGAAGGGGGCTTGTTGGTTCCCGGGGGACACCCCCCCCCCCGGCCTGCGTTTTGTCCGGGGAAGGAAGCGATTCTTACTTTTTAAAAGTGCAGGCTCGATGCCTGGGAAAGGTTGGGAATATCCCCAGTGGAAGACTTCTTCTTATTTTTAACCTTAAACAAGCCCATCCCTGATGACCCTATAGATATTTATTTGTAGATGCTTTTCTTGTAAAACCAAACCAAACCAAACCAAACCAAACATCTGGTGGCATCTTCAAAGGGAGAAGACAATATATATTTTTCTTTGCATATCTCAGCAGAGGAAGGAGCCACGGATCCCAGGGTGGCCGGGGCGGACATGGAGGGCACGTTCGTGTCCCTTCGGGCTGAGCTGGTCAGTGCCTTGATCGAGAGCTCCACTTACCAGAACCCGGAGGCTGTGCAGCGCCTGGTGGAGCTGGCCTTGCCGCCCGCCCAGAAGTACCAAGAGATCAACGCGAAAGGCATCGTGGAAGCCAACACCCAGGGGCAGGTAAGCGGTCGCACAGGGAGGGCGTCTTGTCTGGAAATTGGGGCGGGGGGCAGAAAGGGGTTTGAGATCGGGGGGACGACAGTTTGGCGCACGGGGAAGCAGGACAGGCAAGGCTGCCCCCCCCTTCCACCCTGGAACAGCTCTTGTGTTTTGAGCCACTGCCTAACAGGCAGAAATTCAACTGGCTGAAGCTTTACCAGTGGGATGTTTGCCTGTAGCGTAGCTGCCAAACAGACCTGGGCAAGGCAGGAAATCTTGCTGAGATGCAGAATGGCGGCTCACCTCCTACCTAGACAGCAGAAAGAAAGTCAGGAGGTGTTTACTTTATGATACTGGGAGTTTGGTTGGAGCAGGTGGAAAGGAGTGTGTGTGTGTGTGTGTGCATTTTAATGCTAGTGCAATACATATGAATGATCAGGCTTGTGCGGGTTTATACTGTGCATTGCACAGAGGCAGAACTGAGTAGCTGCTGGCACAGCATCCTGAGAAAGTGAGCTTCCATTTAGAAAAAGCAAACAATTCCAAGGTTCTAGTCCTTAAGATAACAGAGAAACACAGAAACAGCGCGAGTCAGAAGGGGCCTCCTGGGCCATCCAGATTCTAGCTGATGAGGTTGATGATGGATGTGCTTCGCTGGGAAGTCTCAGAGATCAGTTGCCTGACAGTTTGGCATAGCACTGTGGGTATTGTGAGCCGCCCCGAGGCTGCTGCAAGGGGCGGCATATAAATATTTAAATAAATAAATAAAATAAATAAAATTTAGAGAGGCAGCACGATGTCTCTCCAAGAGATGTCTGATTAGCGATTTCCCCACATTTCCAAACCCTGCCCAGACCCCAAAAGACCTTCAAACGCTTTCCACTGCCCTGAACATCCTGGAAAAATATGGGCGCAACCTGCTGAACCCCCACAAGCCCCGTTTCTGGAGAACGGTCAAGTTTAACAACCCCGTCTTCCGGGACACAGTGGACACCATTCAGGTGAGAGAGACACCCCTCCTTCCTGTCCACCCCCTCTGGCAACCATATTCCCGTCCTGACTTTTTCCCTCTGTGTTTTATTTTGTCTTCCATTTTTAATCCTGTAAGAGGAATCAGACCCCAAGCTGGGTGGAGGGGAAGGGGAGGCACAAAATAGTGGAAATGACCGGAAAGTGCTAGAAATGGCTAGAAAACAGCTGGATGAGGTCATCGAGGGATTTGGGGTGAAGTGTCAAAACCAGGAGAAGCTGTATAAGTATTTTCTCCGTTTGGGACCAGCTGCACATCAGCTTCCCTTTATATTCAGGTTATTTATCCGCGGTTCTTCTTTAGTTGTCCCTGCCAAGCAAAGCACAGCATTTAGTGACAGAGACAGGGTCTTTTCAGTGGCGACCCCCTCCCTCTGTGGAATGCTTCCCCTATTTGGTTCCTATTTCGGTTTTGGGTTTTTAGACACTGCCCAATTTCGTGGCCTTCCTCCCCTCTTTCCCATTTGTTTATAATGTTATGAAAAGCTGCAGCAGAATAGACCTGGGCAGCCTGTTTTGGCAGCATGTTCCATAGAGAAGGGGGCCACGGCAGATAAGGCCCCGTTTCCAGGCAGGGCCACCCTTGCACAATCCAGCCTGTGGGGAAATTCAGCATGGATCCAAAGGGCGAGCCCAACTCTGCCATACTTGCCAACCCGCTCCCACTGTTTTCCGAGTGAGTGTCCCGCATTTCTGGCAGGGTGGACGGGACGTTCTGCGCCTCTACGGCTATTCGGAAGAGCAGACAGACGGGCTGTGCTTCCCCGAGCACTTGCAGGAACCAGACACCCTCCGCGTGGCCTCCATCACGGTGGACATCATCCTGTTACGGGCGGAACTGAACCTTCTCCTTTCGGTAAGATGCCCCCCCCCCCCATGCCAAGGAGCTCTGGGTCATGTGGGAGGAGGATGTTGAACAGTCCCTGCAGTGATGTGGCGACCGCTCATGAGCCTTCTTCCCTTTAGGACAATCACCCCAATCCACACATTTTGCACGAGCTGATGCAGGGAGGGAACAGCATGCAGGTGAGTCGGGAGCAGGGCTGGAGGCGGAGAGAAGCGCTTTCGTCAGGCGACATGCAGGGAGGGACAGCCAGGCCTGGGGGGGAGACACCCCCCTGTCCAGCACCTCGTCCATCGGCCCAAAGCCTTCAGGTGCCTTGCAGGGGGTGTCCCACCTGTCAGAAGCAGGTCCGTTTGTCTGACTGTCCATGGCAGGGACAGTCCCTTCGGGCAGCAGAATGTCTCTGGACACCCTTGGTAAGGCGCCGGAGCTGCTTTGGACTATACCTCCCAGCATCCCTGGCCATGGGGTAGGGCGACTGGGGCTGATGGGAGTGGGAGTCACTTAGAATTAAGGGGAAAGGGCACCTTGGCCATCTGCTCACCCCATGGATTTGCTCTCAGTACCAACACTGGAAAGCTTTTTCACACACGCATGCAGCTGACACACCATCGGGAGGAGGGTGCCTGCGTTTGCACCTGCCCGTTTCTCCCCCGGGGTGGCCGCAGGTGGGCCGCGGAGCATGGCCTTGAGCTGAGGGAGGGATGCATGGCACCGGCTGAGCCTGGGGGAGCTTAGCTAGGCCTCCTCCTCCTCCTCCTCCTCCTCCTCTCTTTCCAGGTCAGTCTCAAGGCTGACGTCTTCCCCGTCCAAGAAGGCATGCCTCAGCAAACACTCTCGGCTTTGTCGCACACAGGTGACGTAGTGCCGCGGGGTGCAGAAAGGCTCTTCCTGGCGAACCAGGCAGCTTCTGAGTTAATTACGAGTCTCCTCCTAGTTAAGGCCGAGCCACCTTTAAATATGCAAACTAGGAAGACCTCTTTGCCTACGCACCTGAGGCGGTTTTAAAGTGAAATGCGGGGCGTAGACATTTGGGTACCCCTCTTTGGCCTCTCTGCAAATGTGTCCTGATTGGCTTGCTGTCTGTAGACTGCACCTTTTAGACTTTTCTTGGCCAAGATTTGGGGACGTGGAACAGGCAAAGGTCTGGATTAGATCTCTCCTGATTTTTCTCTCCCTCTGCCCCCTCCAGCAGGCTACCTGTCTCCAGATACCTGCCAGCTGTGTGGCCTGGAGCCCCCGTCTCTGCACTGCCCCTCTTGCGTCCAGTCTCTGTGCCCGGACTGTGACTCCCTCTTCCACAAGCACCCTTCACGGACACATCACCACCGGATGCCCCTGAAGGACCAAGCGTGCTGGAGTCCCCCACCACCTCCGCCGCCTCCCAGGTAGTGCCTCTGCCTTGCCTCCCTTCTCATCCTGGCCAGACCGAGCTGTTTGCTGCCTAAGTCAAGTTGCCTTGTACTCAAAGTTGGCCACATACTTGTGCCTGAAAATCCCACATTTTCCCCCGTCCCTGGCAGTTGGAAGGCCGTAAGAAGACAGTGAATAATGCGAGATAATTTGCTGCTTTTTCTGACACACCAAATCTGCCTGACGCGCCGGCCTTGCATTTTATCTTTGCCCGGCCTCCTCCATTCAGAGTTACGTTCTCAAAGGGAAGGACCAGCAGGATGGTATCCCAGAATGCTCTGCTTTCTTGGGGGATCCAGGGAGCCGTCCTTTTTATTTCCGGTGGAATGAAGCATTATGGGAAAGGTTGATATGGGCCTGGGGCCAGTTTTCTCCCTGCCTGTCTCAAATACAACTAAAAAAGTACAGCTAACAGAAAAACATATAAAATCAAGCCTAGAACTCCAACAAATCGTAAAGATGCTGTGTCCCCCACCACCAGGACCATGGGGTGCAGGTTACAGAAAGAAAAACGCCTCCAAACATCCTTTCAGGACATTCCGAAATTGCAGTGAATCTTTTGCTGGCTGGAATGCTTTCCCCCTTTTTAACACACGCTCGGTCAGCGGCCGACTTCTTCGCTAAGGGCGGCGTTCTGGTTTGCCTGCAGCCTCTCCGGAGTGGCCGCCGACGCGGCCTCCCTGCGTCCCCCGATGGACTCCCTCCTCTCCGCCTGGCGCAGCCTTCCGGCCCAGCGGCTGCCCTGGCACTGTGCGGCCTGCCGCACGATCAACGACGCCCGCGCCGTCCTGTGCGCGGCCTGCGACCGCCCCCGCGGGTGCAAGACGCCGCTGCACTGCGAGGAGGAGCCGGGCAGCCTGGCCCGGGGCCAGTGGGCCTGCCAGTCCTGCACCTTCGTGAACGAGGCGGCCACGGTGCTGTGTGCCGTGTGCGAGAGGCCCCGGCTGGCGGGGCGGCCCGGCACGGGCGACGCCAAGCCCCTGATCGCCTGGGGCGAGGAGAGCGGGGCGCAGCAGGAAGAGGTGAGCGTGCGCGTCGGGCACACGACGGATGGGGCGCGTGTGGGTCGGGCCGAGGTTTTTCTCAAGGGCAGCCAGGTGGTGGCCATTTTCAGAGCACTTTTATTGAACTGGCCACCCCAGTCTTGGTCAGTTCCTGCCAACTCGGATCCCATCAGTTTATTCTCGAAGCTGGAGGTTTTCTACTTGTGGCGCTTGAAACACATTTGCCATTTTAACACCCGTTCTCCAGTTTGGAGAGATCCTTTTGGAGCTCCTGGCAAGAGCTTTTTATTTTAAACACCCTAAATAATTTTGTGTCCTTGACCAACTTGGCCATCTCGTCCTATTTCCAAGTCATTTAGGAGTAACCCGTTAACGATGCGTTAGAGGATCTCTGCTAAATTCGACTGCTAAATTCACGTAGGAATATTTGGCAAGAGACTTCGCTGAAATTTTTTTGGAAGTCCAAGAAAATGGTGCCAGCCCTTTCCACATATTTACCGATGCTCTCAGCGGATATGGCACAGGAATTAATTTTGGGGAAAACACGACGGTCCTTTTTCAGCAGGGCTTGTTCTCGTGTGTGCTTTATTTTTAACCATGCTATAGCTGAAATCGTAATTTCTCAGACTCCGTTTAATGGAGTTCCAAGGGCCTTTCCAATCCTCTGGCCCAGAGTATGCTATATATATTTTTGTTAAAAGAGCAGCTATTTCATATTTGGTTCTTTAAGAACTCAATGTGGGATTGAGCCAGGCTATCTTTGGCTTGTGGACCTGAGGGCTTAAGCCTCCCAATGTATCTTCCATGCTAAGTCTCCCCGCTGCAGGCTTGAGAAGATAATACTGGAAGATGGTTCCCCTGGATGATGGGTGATGGGGCTGCATCCACACAACCTCTGAGGTTCGGTGCTGCCCAACCCACCCCATTCTTGCGCAGTGAACCCCTTCCTCCCCCTGACAGCCCCCCGGCTGGCAGTGCCAGCACTGCACTTTCTGGAACAACATCCGAGGCCGGGTCTGCGAAATGTGCAACCGCACCAGCTCACGAGGGGCCCCCGAGCCCCCGAACCCCCGTGCGCCGCCTGAGAAAGAGGCAGCCGAGTGCCCGAGGAAGGGGCCGGGCGAGGCCGTGGCGGAGCCCAAAAGCCTGTGGAAGGGCTCGTCCACCCCCCACGAGGAGACGGAGCACCGGAGGCAGGAGAAGCTGCGTGAGGACGGGCAGAAGTTGGTCGCCATGATCCGGGTGAGCCGAGCCACCTCCGCCCAGAAAGGCAGATCTCCCAAACGAGTAGCTGCCCACAGATGGCCATGCAGGCTGGGGGTGATGGGAGTTGGGGTCCCGCACAGCCCGAAGGCGTCAGATTGGGGCAACTTGCCTTTGCGAAGATGCTGAAATTTCCTAGACATGAAATTTTCCCAAGGATGCACCACAAAGGAAGGTCCGGGTTGCCCTTGAGTAAGGACCCCCCAGGAAGTTAATTTGGCCCCAAGGGGTCCTCAGTCCTGCAAGGGCAGGAGGGGGGGTGTGCAGTTGTGAGAGGCAGAATGGTGTAGTGGTTACAGGTGTGGGACTCAGGCGATCCGGTTCTGTCCCCACTCAGCCATGGCCCCCACCGGGTGACTTTGGGCCAGTCACAGACTCTCAGCCCAGCCTACCTCACAGGGTTGTTGTTGAAATAAAGACATGGCTGCAATTTATCCCCCATCCGCCACTGATCCCTGGTGGAATTGCCAGTGTTTTCCGGCAGCTGAACAAAGGGTTCAGGTCACTGGGCTGCAGTGCAGAGACCGGGCCGTGGGGGCAACAGCTGGGCGGCCCCTTGGCTGGCTCCTTCCCCCGTGCTCTGACCTGCCCCGGCCCCTGCCTGCGGCCACTGGCCCACAAGCTGACGCAGCCGGCCCGGTGTCTTTCCCCCGCAGGAGGCGGAGGCGGCAGGGGTGGCCCCCGAGCTGGTGGCGGCCGCCCTGCGCTACTCGGGGGCCGAGCGGCCGCTGGCCTGGCTGCACTCGGAGCTGCCCTGCGTCCTGGAGGGGGTGGCCGAGCTGGCCACCCAGCAAGGCGAGCAGGAGCCCGGCGGCGGCCTCGGCGTGGTCACCTGCAAGGAGGTCCGGGCCGCCTGGGTGGCGAGCCAGGGAGACGTGGACGATGCCGTCCGGCGGTGCCTGAGTGCACGGCGCAGAACGGTCAGTGGGGCGGCTGCCGGAAGCGGGCCAGGCTGGGGACGCCTGCGGGGAGGGCCTTGCCGGGGTGGGGGGCAGACCCCAGTCCATGGCGGGAGCGATGGCCCAGCGTGGCTCGGGCACACGGGTCTGGGGGCTTCTGGAGGAGGGAGGGAGGAGCCTGACTGGCAGGCAGGGGCTTTTTCGGGGTAGGAAGGATTAGCCGGGGGCAAAACAGAGTGGCAACTTTGGGGAAGGAGGGGAGTCCTGCGGTCCGAGTGGGAGCGGGAGGGCATGTTCCTGACCCCCTCCTTTAAGGCTGGTCCCTTTAGGTCGCCGTGCCAGGTTACACAAAACGATCGGCATTCCTCTGAGCATGGGTCGAGTGCCCTTCGAGCTGACGGCTAGCGCTTGGGGCAGGCCGGAGCAGTGCGGGGAAGCGGCTGTTCCATGGAGGGTTGTGAGCTTGTTGTGCCTCTTCCCGCGCAGGTGCAGGAGCTGAAGGCGCTGGGCTTCGAGGAGCGGGGCCCCGTGCTGCAGGCCTTGTACCAGAACCAGGGCGACCTGTGGCGGGCCCTGGTGCAGCTGCAGCGCCACCGGCTGGAGCCCTTCCACCAGCGCTTGTGGGAGAGCGAGGAGCCCCCCATCGACTTCCACAGCCCCGATCGGCAGGTGAGCAAGACCTCCGAAAGGGCCCCCGGCTGCCCCCCGACAGCCGCCCCGACGCCTTCCCAGCCCCTCTCCTCTCCTCTCCTCTCCTCCTCTCCTCTCCTCTCCAGGCGCTGCTCCGTCGCCTCCTGGCCTCACTCTCCCTGCCCAGCTGGGGCCGGGCCGAGCTGGTGGTCTCCCTGGTGCTCGAGCAGCCGGCCGAGGGGGGCCTGGAGCTGGCCGACATCGTGGAGGCCGTGAAGGCGTCCCCGAGCCGTGACTTCATCAAGCGCCTGCTGAGCTGGGAGTGTGCCGTCTGCAGCCTGGTTCTGCCTCGCAACAAGGTACCGCCGGATCCGCCCCACAGCTTCCGTCCTTGGGCCCCAGGAGCCCCCGGGCCAAGGCCAGCCGCCGGAGTTCCTCGGAGGGTCGTGCCGCCCGTTCCACTCAGTGCCAACCGTTTGGCCATTGCTCAGCTTTTGCGTGCCTGATTTTCTCCCTTCTGCAAGGGCGAAACGCCTCTTTCGATACGATGGCATGTGGGGGGCGTCTCTGGCCCCGCGGTGCTCATTTTTACAGCCCCGTGACCTCGATCGGGGTCCGAGGCCGATGCTTTGTGGGGAATGCGCACATGGGTTGCCAGAGTGTGCGAAGCGGGCTGCTTGGAAGGGGAAGGGAAAGGGAACCGGCTGGTGGGTAGGGTCCTTCCGGGGCGGCTGGGCTTCCCGGAGGGGTGGGGGCGTGGGACGGGCAGTGTGGCCTCTTCCGACAGGGTCTCCCCTTCGTTTTCAGATGCAGTCCCTGACTTCGTGTGAGTGCACCATCTGCCCAGAGTGCTTTGCCCTGCACTTCACCATCGCCGTGAAGGAGAAGCACATCACGGACCTGGTGTGTCCCGCCTGCTCCGAGCCCGAGATCAGCGACGAGAAGGAACTGCTCAGCTACTTTTCCACGCTGGACATCCAGGTGCCTGAGGAGGCCTCCCCTCCCGCCGCTCGGACGCCAGATGCCTCTCCCAGATTCCTCGTCTTCCCCGCACGCCGACTCCCACACAACCCCACTGCCCGTTTCTCAGTCCTTCGCTTCACTTTTAATTCTTTCTCCGTTGCCCTCACTTTGCACAGGGAGAAACTGAGGCAGGGGGGAGCCCCCAAAAGTACGGGTCCTTCTTTCAGAGAGGCGTGATGCTCGGCCCGTCACACCCGCGCTGTTTCGGACCGCGTGGGCGTTAGCAAAAGACGCGCCCCCTTCTTCCCGTGATGCTGCGTCCCACCGTGGGGTGGACGAGGCACATCTCATGTGGCTCCTGGGAGAAAATGGGCCTCGTGCCATGGGGCGCACGACCTCAGGCCCTGCCCACAGGCCATGTGGGCCTCTGAGCTTGCAGACGTGGCCACCCTCTCGTCACCTGCCCTGGCTGCTGTGGGGCCCATGTTCCCTCAGGCCTTTTTTTTCAGTGCCTGCTGGACACACAGCCTAAACTGGCCTCCAAAAAATAAAAATAAAGGTATTGTTGCTTTTGTCATGAGGGTGTGAAAGAATCATTTTTTGCTTGGGAGCTGAGGCCCTACTTCTGCCTCGGACTTAATTTCTGGGGCTTGTCAGTCTCACCAGCTTGCCTTCTGAGAAGCAAGTACTTTCGACTGGCTAGGCCCACCATCGCTGCCATTTTGTGGGAGCGCCCGCGAGACTCGAAATTCCAAATCTTCCCACTGATCCCAAAAGTTCGGTGAGAGAGACTCTGGACTCCAGAGGCGCCCAATAAATCTGCCTCCCTTTTGATTAGTTTCTTTTCCTTGCTTCTTTAACTCGTCTGGGGGGTCCATTTGGTTCCTTCTCTCTAAAAAATACGTTGAAATGCCTCGGTCTGTTGCCCCGTGTTCTGCTTTCTTTAATCATCCCTCTGCTTTCTTTAATCACCCTGTAGCTGCGTAGCTGCTTGGACACGGAGACCTACGAACTCTTCCACAAGAAGCTGACCGAGCGGGTCCTGATGCGGGATCCGAAGTTCCAGTGGTGCACACACGTGAGTAAGCCGCTCAGGCTGCCCTTCTTTCCAGAGCGAACAAGAGCATGTGCAGAAAAACGGGGACAGGAAGGACACGCGAGGAATACAAAGTTTGTTTGTACAAAGAGCGTGACTGCAAGGATGGGCCGGGCACGCAGCTTTCCCCCCGGCTTGCTTGGGGCGGTCTCGGTCTGGGGTAGAATAAGGGAAAACAGTTTGGGACCCGGATACCTAATGGACCGCCTGCGCCCTTATACACCCTCCCGCCCTTTAAGATCCGCAACGGCGGCCCTCCTCCGGGAGCCTCCTGTGAAGGAGGTGAAGTGGGTGAGTACCCGGAGGAGGGCCTTCTCGGTGGTGGCGCCCCAATTACGGAATGCGCTCCCTGGAGAGGTTCGCCTGGCACCGTCATTACATGCTTCTCGGCGCCAGGCGAAGACCTTTTTATTTAAGTCTTATTTTAATTGTTAGTGTTGTGTTTGGTTTATTTGTTTATATGTTTATGTTGAATTAATGTTGTATCTGGTTGTAGGTTTGATTTATTTATTGGGTTTATTATTTATTGGGTTTATTAGGGTTTAATTTAAGGTTATTTTGTTTGCCGAGATGCACCGAGGGCAAGGGGAGGGGGAGGGATAAATTAATATTGTTTACACAACAATTGTATTTTAATCATGTTGTAAGCCGCCCCGAGGCTTCAGTGCGATGGGTCGGCCTATAAACATTTTAATAAATAATAAATAAAATAAATAAAAGCAGAAGCCCCGCAAAATTTGCCCCTGCTGAGCTTGGCCTTGATTTGGAAGGAGAACGCTTTCCTCAAGACGGCTTGGCCAGTTTGCATTTCTCTCCGATCCGGCGTCAAGGAGCCAGCTTGAGTCTGCGGTTCTTCTCAGTTGACCGAGAAAGACGCTGTGTGCGAGGACAGAAGGCAGTGAGATGAAAGGGCCCCGGAGGGCAAGCCGTGCCCACTGGGACGTTGCTGTGCGGAGCAGAGCCCGGTCTCACTGGGCACGAAGCAACCAGAGTCAAACCAGTGTGGTGTGGTGGTTAAGAGCGCGGGCCTGGGATTCAGGCGATCCGGGTTCGAATCCCCGCTCGGCCATGGGGCCAACTGGGTGACTTTCGGCCAGTCACAGACTCTCCGCCCAACCTACCCCACAGGGTTGTTGTTGTGGGGATAAGATGGAGGAGAGAAGGATGTAAGCTGCCTTGAGCCCTTTGTAGGAAAAAGGCAGGATATAAATCGATACATACATACATGCATGCATGCATGCATGCATACCAGCCAGTGGATTCTGCTCCCGCAGTCCCATCGCTGCAGGCTTGGCCTCGGAAGCCCTTCCGTGGAGGGATGGCTGCTTTGGAGGCATTGCAGGCTGATGTGTTGGGCTTCGATTCCCATCATCCCCACCCAGCAGGATGGGAGCTGTTGTGTGGCACGTCTGGAGGGGGCTGACTGGGCAAGACGGCGGAGAGAGTTGCAGGGTGCCCTGTGCCTTGGGCGGCTTCCCTCCCGCGCCCAACACCCCGGCTTCATGTGACTTGATCCCTGAACGGAATAAACAAATTGAAAGCCCTCCCAAAGGTGTGCTTAGCTGATTTTCTGCCAGGTGGAACCACCAGATCTGGCTGGTCACCCGAGGGATGCGAGTCTTGCCTGCCCGCCCGTTGCCTGCTTTTCAATTGTGTCCAGCGCCCGTCGGGCCGGGCGAGGGGGAGCCGGGGAGGCCTCTGAGCACGGAAGGAAAGCCACCTTTCCCCTTGTTTCCTCCCTCCAGTGCTCCTTCGGCTTCATCTACGAGTCCGAGCAGCTGGAGGCCAAGTGTCCGCAGTGCCGCAAGAGCTTCTGCGTCCAATGCAAGCGGCAGGTGCGTGGCGCGTCGTGGGGGCGGTGGCGGTGGGGAAGGCAGGAGGGAGGCCCCGCCGTCCTGGGTTTGGCCCGGCGGCCCATTGTGGGAGCGTTGCGAGGCGCCACGGGGCGGGCTTGTGCGTGGGGGCACCTTTCGCCCGTGCCGCACTTCCAGCTTGCCACAGGGAAGGTGCTTGAGGCTCCCTTGTGGAGGTGGGCAGACCTGCCTCCTTCCCTGGGCGGCAGGAAGGGACCCTTGAGTCTCTTCTGCCTCCGAAGGAGCGTCTCCTTCCCTCTGTGCCTGCCCCCACCTTAAGATCTGGGTTGGAAGCCCTTCTCCAGGAGCCTTCTGTGACAGAGATCGGGAGGGTGGCTACCCAGAGAAGGGCCTTCTCTGTGGTGGCACCTGATCGTGGAAGACACTCCCCAGAAAGGTTCACCTGGTGCCAAGACTTTACTCTTTCCGGTGCCAGGCCAAAACCTTTTTCTTTCCCCAGTATTTTAATGTTTAGACTGAGCTTTTAAGTGGGTTTTTATTGTATAGAACGGATGCTGTGCTCCACTTGGTTTTATCGTAAGACTGTCCCAAGACCATTTGGTAGCAGACGGTATACAAAAATTTAAAATAAAATAACCAAACCATTCTGCTTGTCAGTGCCCAGCCCAGCTTCTGTTCTTGTGGTGTGACCTGATGTTGGCCCTGTGTCCACATTCAAGAGCCCCAGCTTCCAGAGGGAACCAGTGGCTCAAAAAGAGACCCAAACAGTCCCCATAAGCATTGGGTGAGCCTCCCTGGGGAGAGTACTCTACAGGCAGGGTGCCACCAACAAGAAGGCCCTTCCTCAAGGTGGCTGCTCCAAGGGGATATTTCCCTGCCCAGACACCCTTCTTTCTGCTTGGCCTCTTCCCCCAAGCAAGGACGGGAAACCCGTGTGATTCTTGTCCTCTTCCTTTGGCCGCAGTGGGAGCCTCAGCACCAGGGCCTGTCCTGTGAAGAATTCCTGGAGTGGAAGCGCACCAATGACCCCGAGTACCAGGCAC
This sequence comes from Varanus salvator macromaculatus, assembly GCA_023646645.1. Lineage (NCBI taxonomy): Eukaryota > Metazoa > Chordata > Lepidosauria > Squamata > Varanidae > Varanus > Varanus salvator. Next base: position 2,374,684 of record JAIXND010000753.1, on the reverse strand, counting down.
AGGGCTTGGCCATGTACCTGCAGGAGAACGGGATCGGTGAGGAGCCCCCGCCCGTGTCCCCCCTCCCGGCACTTTGAGAGCACAGCGTGTGGCTCCCAGGCACGCCTGAACTTGTTGCAGACAAAGCTTAGCTCCATGTCCGTCTATTCTGGCTCCTGGAGCCTGGACTTGAAAGGGGGGTCGGAATAATGCACTCTCAGGCATGGGTGCTGAGCGACCCCAGGGAAATGGGGGCAGGTAGGTGAGCACAGCGGGAGGGAAGAGACCGAACGGGTCTTGAATTCCGGCTGGAGCAAAGAAGGCCTCTCCAGACTGGGGGTTTTGCTGGGGGGCTGCCAGAATAACCCCCAAGTGGCTCGCTCCTTCCGTCCTCCGCCCTTCCTTCTGTCCTTCCTTCCTTCGGTCCATCAGTCCTTCCTTCCTTCTGTCCTTCCTTCCTTCGGTCCATCAGTCCTTCCTTCCTTCGGTCCTTCCTTCCTTCGGTCCATCAGTCCTTCCTTCCTTCGGTCCTTCCTTCCTTCGGTCCATCAGTCCTTCCTTCCTTCGGTCCTTCCTTCCTTCGGTCCATCAGTCCTTCCTTCCTTCGGTCCTTCCTTCCATCGGTCCATCAGTCCTTCCTTCCGTCCTTCCTTCGGTCCATCAGTCCTTCCTTCCTTCTGTCCTTCCTTCCTTCGGTCCATCAGTCCTTCCTTCCTTCTGTCCTTCCTTCCTTCGGTCCATCAGTCCTTCCTTCCTTCGGTCCTTCCTTCCTTCGGTCCATCAGTCCTTCCTTCCTTCGGTCCTTCCTTCCTTGGTCCATCAGTCCTTCCTTCCTTCAGTCCGTCCTTCCTTCAGTCCTTCCTTCTGTCCTTCCTTCCTTCGTCCATCAGTCTTCCTTCCTTCCTTCCTTCGTCATCGTCCTTCCTTTCCCTTTCCGTCCGTCCGTCCTTCTTTCAGTCCGTCCATCCTTCCGTCCTTCCTTCAGTCCATCAGTCCTTCCTTCCGTCCTTCCTTCGGTCCATCAGTCCTTCCTTCCTTCCGTCCGTCCATCTGTCCTCCCTCCTTCCTCCCTCCCTCCCTCTCGCTGCCCACTCAGTCCTCTCTCTTTTGCAGCATGCCCCAAGTGCAAGTTCTCCTATGCCTTGGCCCGCGGAGGCTGCATGCATTTCCAGTGTTCCCAGTGCAGACATCATTTCTGCAGTGGCTGCTACGGTGCCTTCTATGCCCCAAACGTGAGTGGGATAATGGGGCAGGGCGGGGGGGGGGGCGTTTGAGGTCAAGATTTGCTTGCTCCCTTCTCGGAACCCTCTGGACGGAGGGGAAAAAAGTTCTGTTGCACGTTGGCCCTTTTAATTTGCAAAGTATCCTGCCCTGTGTTTTTAAATCGTACGTAATGTACACATCCACAGCCACAAAGGTGGCCATAAAAATGTCAAATCCACAGTTTCTTTGGACACACCAAAATCCCACAAAATTGTCAGCTTTCAAATTCTGCAGAACTCTTCCTCTGGCCATGAGACAGCATCATTCCTGTTTTATATGGGGGGAAATGGAAATGGGGGGTGTGATTTGCCCTGACCCACATTGTGACTCTGTTGCAGTGATGGCGTGTGAACCCATGTTTCTTGGGTCAAGGCCCAGGTCTCAGCTTATTGGATTATAATTAATCTTCCAAATGCAGAGGATACAACCCATAATATACAGCATGACTCTGATGCAATCTCAGGATGCCCACCCAGAATACTAAGAATTGAAATATCGATGCTGAAAGAAAATTGGTTTCTAGTCCTCATGACTTCTGGAGGAAACCTTGACCACATGTGGCAATTTTCAGCAGGGGTTGCAGAAATCATGAGAATAAGGGAAGGGGTACGGGGGTGGGGGGTGTTTCTGCAGGCATGCTCAGAGGAATGGGGACGGACGAAGGACAGGAGGGTTCAAAATTCATTTCCAGCTTGGCAGGCAGCTGCCGTGGGGATGTTCCCCAACCTGGCGCTCTCTAGGAATGCTAGACTGGGACCCCTTGATTCGCAGCCAGCCAGGGCCTGCCAAGTCTTCTGGGGTGCATTCGATGTCAGGCACATCTTGACTGTGCTATAGCAAACTTCACAGATCTTAAGAAAGAAAGAAAGAAAGAAAAGCATTCTTCCAAAATACAATGCGTTGGATTGTATGTGTGTATGTTTTTAAAAAAAGAATAAACCCCTTTCTGCTTCCATGTACACTGCGTGGAAGCTTTTGGCTGGCTGGCAGCTTTGGAGAATTAGACCATTTTGGGGAAATGAGGTCCCCGTGGCTACAGGCAGAGACGGGATTCAACCGAGTCTTTCTTAAGGACTCTCAGGTGGGGTGGAAGCTGTGGGGAAACCAAAGGCAGAGGGCTTCTGTTACTTCATTTTGTTCCCCTCACCCCAACCCCCAGAAAAAAACCCAGTTGTATGTCTCCGATCGGCAGCGTTGGAAGGGGGCTTCGTGCACGGAGTCCAGAAAGTGGCAGAATTCTGCTTTTCCCCACTTCCAACAGCAAGCAGGCAAATACTTTGGCTACACGCCTGGTTCATAATAATGCTAATCCATGGTTTATATAATCCATGGTTTGTTGACCTACAGTCAAACAAACTCACTGTTTTCTCATCCCTTAGGTTTTTCAGTCCCCTGCTTCTTCACCCACTGCTTCTCTCTCCCCAAAATGTTTTCATGGCACTCTGGAATGCTCTCCATGACAAAACTTTTTTCTCCACTGCTTCAGTAGTCCAGGAAAACAACCCCCAAACAGCCCGTGGTTCTGGGTTCGCACATAATGATAGTTTAAACACCCCAGAATTCACAAACCATGGGTTCTCTTCACAGGCTATCTGGTTTGTTAGTGTGGCTGCGTTCACACATCGAACCATCGTTTTTAAATAGTGTATTGTTTTTAATTGTATTTTCTTGTTGTTAGCCGCCCCGAGGCTTTTTGCGAGGGGACGGCATACAAATATGTTAAATAAATAAATATATAAATACAAATATAAAATAAAATAAACCACCCAGAATTTAACAAGCCATCCCTCAGGTTGTCTCTCGTGGCCACTTCCTAAGCTTTTGCTAGGGCAGCGATGAAGCTTCTGTGTCAAATAAACTTGTGAGCTGGGCGTTGTTGAGTTGTCTCACAGCCTCGCCTTAGCTCAATCCATCTTCGCCAGAAATGCCCGATAGCCGACTGTCCGATCCGGCGCTCCCTCCATGGGCACCACCCCCGCGACTGCCTCTTCTACCTGCGGGACTGGAATGTTCCACGCCTGCAGCATCTCTTACAGGTGAGCCGGACTTCGGCGTGATGGGCAGGGACACAGGGTGTTTGCTGAAAGGGGAAGCAAGGCAAAATTGTCTCTGGTTGTCTGGCAACTTCAGGGCGAGATTCCATTCCGGAGAAGCTCATGGAAGGCGGCGTTTGAGGAACGCTGCCCCGAAGGGCAAATGTTCCCTGCCGATAACCGTACCTTAGAAAAGGCATTTTGGCTTTTGAGAATGCGGGAGAAAAGGGCTCAGGAAGGGAAAGCACTAATGGTTGGTGGTTCGGGGAAAGGCGGTGGGGCCGGTCGTGCACAGGAGGGGATTTAATCCTGGGGTTTGGCAATCCTGGGGTGTCTGAGGTGACAATTCGGAACTCACCCTTGATGTCCCCCCCCCCCCCACTCCCAGGATAACAACATCGTCTTCAACACGGATCCCCCGGCTGGGACCCGAGCCACACCTGGAGGTGAGTTGCCAAAGGATTCTGGGAAATTCATGGTCAGCCAAGCATGCCTGCCTTCTCGTTGCCCTCACTTTGAGCGACGGATCTGGGGCAACTCAGTTACTCCTCCTTGGTTTTAACAAAGAATTCTGGCACATTGCGGGGAGAAGGCAAACCAGGGGCTGCTTTTCCTGTTCTTAAAGGTCCATTTTAGCACCAGTTTGGGTCTTGCGGTTCCTCCAAGGGCGGGATTTTTCCTCCTCTCTTGGAGGAGTAGCTGCTTTTTCCATCCTCCAAACTTCATAGCCCAATTCTGCTTGCCAAACCCTGTTTTTAGGCAAAGAATTTTCTGAATTTCACTTTTATTGTGTGTTCTGTTGGTCGAAACCTGCCATTTGTTTTCAACAGTTACGTTTGCTTTAAGACTTCGGGTAGCATTTTGAAAACATCTTTGGCACCAATCTCGTGCTTTGTATGCACTTCTATAAAAACTCCGGGAACAAATAATTTTTTTAAAAATCGCAATACTGTGGAGAAAGTGCTGTGCCCGTTCGGCACCCACGGACTTTTCCCCCTTCGCTGCCCATTCAGGCGGATGCCGCGTCATGGAGCAGAAAGAAACCCTCATGGGCCTGAAAGACGAACCTTGCGGGAAGGAGACTCAGGCTGGATACGCCGGGCTTTGTGAGTGAGTATCCAGTTTTCGGAGAGACTGGGGGCTTGGGCAGTCCTCCGAAAATGCTTTTGAAACATGTAAGGATCTGGTGCTTCCAGAAAAGGACCATGGCACAGAAGACGTGTAGCAGATGTGGGTTGGGAGAAGGGTAACGCATGTTTTCTTTACACGGGGATCGCTCGAAGGCACGATGCGATGGGCAGAGCTAGCTGGAACATGCTGGATGCCGCGGGCGTCTTTGCGTCTAAACATGCAAAGGGTCAAGAACATTGGAAAACTGCTCCATCGAAAAAGCCCCCCCCCCGCCCAGTTCCTAGGGAGGTGATGTGCTGTCCCGCACTGGAGGTATTCGAGATGCAGCTGCTCAGCCACTCGAGTGGGTGGTTTGACTTGCTGGAGCAGAGGTTTGGACCCAGTGGCCTTCGTGGCCCCTTCCTATGCCACGTTCTGCGATTCTGTGGCTCTGTTCAGACACCGGCCTCGCACAGCACCCTCCTGCCCAAGTCCCCCAGCACCTGGTATGCATAGGCACCCTCGCTCTGATACTGATGGAAACATAAAGCCCCCAGGGCTGGTAGCCGTCGGCTACCCATCCAGGTATTCCCCCTGAATTCCCTCTCTGTGCAAGAGGGATTGTCCAGTTCGTGTGCGTGAAGAAGTCCCTCGGGGTCTTCGCCCTGCGTCTCCCAGGCATCACCTTTGTGCGATGTTAGTATTATGAGAGGGAGAAAAAATATCTCCCTACCCGCTTTCTCACACCACACATAAATCTGCACCCCTCTGCCACGTCTCCCCTTATTCACCTTGTTCCCAGAGGTTGTTAGCTTTCCCCGTGTGCCTCAGCCCCGTGATCGTTTTAGCTGCCTTTCTGGACTTTTCCCAGCTCTATGATACCTATTTTTGGGTGTTGGCCTTTAGTATATTTCTAGATCACCACTCCACTCAACGAGCACTGGAGGCAATGTATGATAAAACTATTACGCTTCAAAATAAATTAAAATTGCGAAAAGAAGAACGCATTTTGAAATCCAGGATTAGTGATAGAGATGATAAAACTATTACGCTTCAAAATAAATTAAAATTACGGAAAGAAGAACGCATTTTGAAATCCAGGATTAGTGATAGAGACGGAGAGTGGCGTTGGCTTATTAGAAGCCCATCAGAACTAGATTGTCTTTCCCCTGCATGTAAAGTGAGGATGCAGCGCTTGGGGTGCCACCACAAAGAAGGCCCTGTTGCACAAGGACTCACTGTGCTTGCCTTTCTCGGAGGCGGGACACTCAGCCGGCCCTCGGATGGCAAGGGCAAATTTGGCCCAAGGGAGAAGCGCCCACAGATGTGTGTGTGAGTCGGGCGTGTGTGTACCAGTGATCCATATCCTCCTCGCCCCCAGGGCACACTACAAAGAGTACCTGGTCAACCTGATCAACAGTTACTCCCTGGACCCGGCCGTGCTGTACACGCTGCCCGAAGTGGAGAACACCTGTCGCCGCTACCTGCCTGGGCAGCAGCTACCTGCTCAAGGAGCGGCTGAGGAGGAGGAGGTTTATCGTGGGCGTTTGGTCCAGGTGATGCTGCGTTCCCCACAGCTGGGGAAAGCGGGGGCTGAAGGCAGGAAAACACACGGTGCCTCCAGCTTATCTAACATCTCCTTCTTCGCCTGCCTCCTGTCCTAGATTCTCAGGGAAGAGGTGCCTCTAGGCCCGAAAATTCCACGCAGGCGGAAGTAGCAGGACGCCAGTGTCCCCTGCAGCATGGAAGGAAAGCAGTCTTGGGGCCGGTGATCCACTCCTCTTGAGGAGCCTGTGTCCTCAGGAAGTGGAAGAGGACTCCCCTCCTCTTCTGGCTGGGGACCCTACTTAACAGTTTGAAAGCTGCACTAGATTTGGGGTGTCCAAGCGCCGTCTTAAGACCACCCCCCAGCCACTGGCGGTCTCCTTGGCCACATCCTGGCCCGAATCCCATCACTGTGAGAACAAAAGTTTCAGTGAATGTTGGGGAGGGGAAAAGGAGGATTGTAACTTCCGCAGAATCCTGTTCAGGCAGAACTTTTTCAAAAAAGGGACGGCTAGATTTCGTGGTGGGGTTTTCAGTTGTGGGGACTGAAAGGAGGAGTCAGCATTGTTTCTGTGATCCACTGGAGACGTTCGTTGTGGTCTCGGGTCTGTCCCCTCCCGATCTGTGCCCTTCTTGTCTGTTACCTGCTCTCTGGGGCGGCATACCTCTTAGGGAAAAAATACCTCCAAATAAATGCTTCCGTGATTTAAAAAAGCAACTTGTGTGAGACTCTTTCGCTGAGCACAAGATGGTCTTCCCAACTTAGGATCATAGAAGAGTTGGAAGCGCAGGGCTCCAGGGTAAACCGTCTTCTCGTGAGCTGAGAGCATTAAGTAACTGGTGCATTTTCTCTTCTTGTGCCCCAGATCTGTGGGGAAACCGGGCATTATTTATTGCCATTGCGGGGCAGATTGGAGTTAGCATTTTAGATAGCGAAACAGAGGCTGCCGCACTTCAGCTCCGGCTGTGGCATTGTTTTGCCACTTTCTGTGTGGTCGGACAGATCGCTTTCACCTTGAGATAGCAAGAGGGACCCCGTGTGCCTGAAAAAGTCACATTTCCAGGAATATGCCTGTTCAAATGGATGGGGTTGTTCCTCCCATTCACTTGCTTTCTTGCCTACATCTTTACTGAGCCTGAAAGTTTGGTTGCCCCTATAGGTAGCTCAGCTTTCACCCACCTAGCTGGGTGGACTACAACTCCCACCATCCCCAGGCAACAGAAAAGAGCTGGGGGGAACCGAGTAGTAACACAGGAATCCTATATTCTAGGGCAGGGGTCAGCAACCTTTAACACTCAAAGAGCCATTTGGGCCCGTTTCCCACAGAAAAGAAAACACTGGGAGCCACAAAACCCTTTTGACATGTAAAATGAAGATAACGCTGCATATGTCGTCTTTTCCCTTTATGCTATGTATAAAAAACCTATCATGTGTTGCATTTATGAAATCAATGAATTGCTACAGAGAAAACAAATTTTTATTTCTGCATGCAACAAAAACATTTTGATCTCCGAAAAAAAAAAAGACGCTGGGTTGAAGGTTACTTTCAAATAAAATACTCAATGTCTATTTGAGTCCTCCTCTTATTTATGAAATAAAAAGCCGAATGTAAAATTATCCACCTGCATCAAACCAAAAATGCCATCTGCTTCTGTGTGCCGTCATCCTTTTATCACGTGTACTGGAGGGTGCAGTCAGCTGTCAACCCGAATAAAAAAAGGACTATTTCACTGAACAATGTAAAATGTATATTTGCAAAATAACAGCCAATTAAAATATTTATTTTACCCAGTTAATGTGATTTTTGCTCCTGAACCTCAGCGCACAGCGTCCGCACATCAGGGCTGTAAGACGTCACCTCCACCTTGTAAGCTGTCGTCTGTCAGGCGTGAGCGATGTTTGTTTTTAATATAGTTCATGTTGGAGAAGACCTGCTCACATACGTATGTAGATCCGAAGATCGACAGGACTCCAAACGCGTACTTTTTCATGTTCATGTAAGTGTCGGGGATGGCATTCCATGTTTCGAACACAAGTTGGTCCCGTTTGGGAAGGTTTTCAATATCACTCCAGTTGTGATTCTGTGCAAGAACGGCCTTCTGACGAGCAAGATCTTCAAGATTAGCCGTCAAGCGTTTGAACTCGGACACCCATATATCTTTGTCGGCTATGTCGGCCAGTTCCATCTCAAGATCGGGCTGCCTCACACCTGCAAATGCAGTCATATTCAATAGGGATGGATCGATGGTCAGGGGAGTGACAGGGAAGGATAATGTGTTTTTTTCCTCCCTGAACTCAGAGAATCGTTTCCCAAACGATGTTTGCATCGCGGTGATGGCAGACTGCAAATACTCCGAATTTATCGTATTGTGAGCTTGTCTGAACTCCCGCAAAGAGGGGAAGTGAGACAGTGTGCCTCTCTGTAAATCTCTGGCAAGCACCGTCAACTTGCGCTCGAATGCCAACACCTCCTCCAGCATGTGCAGGGCAGTGCCTCCTCTCCCCTGAAGAGTTGTGTTCAGCGTGTTCAGGTGCACTGTCATATCTACCATGAAGTGTAGCTTTTCCAGCCACTCTGGCCGTTCCAGCTCAGGAAAGGTGAACCCTTTGCTGCCCAGGTAAGTTTTCACGTCTTCTAGACACGCGGCAAAGCGTTTCAGCACCTCCCCTCTGGACAGCCACCGGACTTGGTTGTGCAGCAGGAGATCAGAATACGTGCTGTCCACCTCGTCCAGCAGCGAACGGAACTGACGGCGATTTAAACCGGTTGCCGTTATTTTTTTGACAATCTGAATGACAACATTCATGACTTCTGTGCATTCTGGAGGAAATGTTTGCGCGCACAAAGCCTCCTGGTGCAGGATGCAGTGAAATGTCAGCAGCTTTCTCCCCACCGACTTCTGCAGTAAAGCCACAAAGCCCACCTGTGCTTCCGTCATACTCGGTGCCCCATCAGTAGCCACTGACACCAGGTGGGTGGTGTTTATTTCTCTGGTCCTTAGATAATCCAAGACAGCCTCGCAGATGTCCTCCCCCTGTGTCCGGCCTTCGAGCGGTATCAACTCGAGCATTTCTTCCTGTGGCCCTGCAGAGTTCACATATCGGCAGAACAGCGCTATATGTTCGATGCCACCTTTGTCTTTGGACTCATCACAGGCGATTGAGTACGCCACAGCTGAATCGATGTCTTGAATTTGCTGTCTGCTGATGTTTTCTGCCATTTTTACGGTTCTGTCTTCGACGGTCTTTGCAGAGAGAGGCATCTCTCTGATTTTCTGCACAATTTCACTCTTGTTTTTGAAGTCCGAGAATAGATGTTCTGAAATCTTAATGAAGGATTCTTTTATATAATCTCCATCTGTGAACGGCTTCCCCTGCCTGACTATTTCCTGAGCGGCCACGAAACTAGCATATGTAGTTGGGTTTGCAGACTTGATCCACTTCTTGAGATGACTGTTGCTCAGATCGACCTTCCGCATCAGGTCCAAAATGGCTTTTTTCCTCTCCTCTCCATCCGGATATTTTTCAGCAAAGGCTGTGTGCTTTTTCTGGAAATGCCTTGCAACATTCGACTTCTTGTTGTTTGCCAGTTTCTCACCGCATATCAAGCACACCGGCAACCCGGCCTCGTCGGCAGTGAAAGCAAATGAATCTGCCCACGCGCCATTAAAGGTTCGGTTTCCTTCTGAAACTTTTCTTTTCTTGCATTTCTCCATGGCCGGCCTGCCGGGGTCCAACCGCGCGATTCATCAGGTGCAGGCGGATGTCGCGCATTGGCGGCTGTGACGCGTATGTCGCGCGACGGAGCCCGGCCGGGGCGCGGGAGAGCCACGTGCGGGCGGGGAGGGCCGACCCCTGGCCTGGGGCTGCCAGGGCCGCCTCATCTGCCTGCTCCGCTTGCAGGGGCCCCGTGCCTCGCATCCCCGCGGCAGCCCAGCGAGGGCGCCCCGGGGCGGCCCGGGCGGGGACTCGAACCCGCGGCCGCCGCGCTGTGCCCGCGCTCTGCCGCCCCCTGCTGGCGGGCGGGCGGGCGAGGGAGCGCGCGCGGCCGCCTGATTTCTTGGAAAGGGAGCGGAGCCCGGGGAAATGGGCGGGGCCGGGCGGGCGCGGGGCGGGGCCGGGCGCGGGGCGGGGCCAGCGGGCAGATCCGCGGGAGGGGCGGCGCTGCCGGCCGTCTTCCTCGCGAGGAAGCTCCGAGGCGGCGGCGGCGGCGGCGGGGCGCCGGGCCTGCAGGTAGGGGGTCCCCGGGGGCCGCCGCCGTGCCCGGGGCTGGTGCGGGGGGTGGGCGGCTCGGGCCAGCGCGAGTTTGTGGCTCCCAAAGACTTTGCGCCGCGCGCAGCAGAAATGCGCGAGCCCCTCTCGAGCCGCGGCTGCCTGCTCCCCGTTGCCCCGCTTGCTTTCTCGGCCGCTCTCCCGCACTTGAGCGCTCCTTGGCCTGACCACTGCGCCTCCCATCTTCCCCAGCCAGCTGGGCCAGCGCGAATGATGGGGGCTCCGCTGGCCTGACGACTGCACCTCCCATCTTCCCCAGCCAGCTGGGCCAGTGCGAATGATGGGGGCTCCGCTGGCCTGACGACTGCACCTCCCATCTTCCCCAGCCAGCTGGGCCAGTGCGAATGATGGGGGCTCCGCTGGCCTGACGACTGCACCTCCCATCTTCCCCAGCCAGCTGGGCCAGCGCGAATGATGGGGGGCTCCGCTGGCCTGACGACTGCACCTCCCATCTTCCCCAGCCAGCTGGGCCAGCGCGAATGATGGGGGCTCCGCTGGCCTGACGACTGCACCTCCCATCTTCCCCAGCCAGCTGGGCCAGTGCGAATGATGGGGGCTCCGCTGCAACTCGTCCGAGCGGCCCCCAAGTTAGGCCGGGCTGATCCTTCCTTCTTCCTTTCCTTAGGATTCACGCAACTCTTCTCTGTTCTTCTTTTGCCTCTTTGTTCTTCTGATGGCGCTTTCCTGTTTCCCCGAGCGCCGGAGCGTGCAAAAGCTATTCTAAAAATATTAGCGGTTTGCCATGTTGTCTCGCTGCTCAGAAGGAAGTCCTTCGAGTTAAATGGGGCAAAAGCTCCAGTCCTTGCATTGCTCGGTGTCCCTTTGGGGGACTTTTTTCTGCCCCAAAATGCATCGGATCCCACCCGAAATCTGGGGGATCGGGATATGTATCGGCTTGTAGTCTTCTTGCAGGCAGCAGGCCGAATCCCTGCAAAGGAGAGTGTTTGAAATGTTTCAAGGAATAGGGAAACATGGGCTGGAAGCGTTAACCACAGTAGACAGAGCGAGGTAAACACTCCGGATGGACGTCCAAAGGTCGTGGCTCGCCCCGCACCTCCCTCGATAGCTGGCAAAGTTTTGCAAAGCCCCGACTCCGCTTTTGCGGGGCAATATTCACCCCGATGGAAAACGTGCTTGCTGTAAACATCTTCTACTGTCATTAACCTTTTCCCTCAAGAGCCCTTTGTGCCTGAGCTTCATGGAAGTGCTTTGTTTGAGTCAAAGCCTTGGTATTTGAAGTGGTGACATCCAATTGAGAGCTGCCCGAACTGAAAAAAAAAGTTCGTTTCTCTCCGCGCTTAGTGTCCTTAAACCCCTTCTAAACCTGCAGTTGATAAGAGCTGGCTTTAGTTTTGCTCATCTTGCTGAGATGAGGTATCGCTCTCCCGCATCTGTGCTGTTGCTCTTCCGGTGGCGATCACTGGAGGCAGCAGTGCTTGTGAAGTGCTGTTAAAAATGCGAAATAAAGAAGGCAAGACTTCAAGTCACTTTGACTGCTGTATTTAAACAACTGTACCCTTAATTATTCCTTATAAATCCGCACGTTCTGTCCACATGTTCCCTGCGGAATCAACCAGTATGGCTAACAACAGCTTAGGTGGATTTGGGTGGTTGTTGCAAGCCATTTTTCTATCCTAGGATACTGTAAAAAAGTTTAAGATGCTGTTGCTATTATTACATTGTATTTATCTTCATCTTGCAACATAGAAAGTTTTAAAGTGAAAATAAATTTCATGCAATGCAATATATAAACAACAACGGATGTGACAATATCTTTGTTGAAAGCTAGAGAAGTCATTGTTGTGTCATATGTCATTTAAGAGCCCTTAGAGGGCTGTTCAGCAGCCTATAGGTTTGAAAATAAATAGATAATGGGGTGTTGTATTGGGACTCTAGATTTGAGTTCTAATCGCCCATTTGGCCATGAAATTCATGACACCTCACAAACACAAATAACCACACTTAAGGGTTGAAGATGAGTTGAGTGTGTGTTGTCATTGCAATCTGGGTTATTGTATCATTCAAACCCAGCCAGATAATAAAGTATGATGTGTTAACCTCAAATGATCACAATCCAACAAATGGTGGCTTCTCTTCATGGGTTGTTTATGGTTAACAAACCATGTTTTGGTTCTTTGGCTGGATCCCAACAACAGGACAACCAGTGTGTCAGCAGCCACCCACAGTTCAGCAGCAGCACACACTTGACCTTTGAGTGTGGGAATTGTGTTATATGAACCTCAGCCTAAGCTACCTTGAGCGGCCCAGAATCCCTTGCAAAGGAGAAAAGGTGGGATAAAATGTGGGAAAGCCCTCTTAAAAGCATGCCAAAAATGTTTGTTTTGCAATTGAGGCACCTTAAGTTGTTGTTGTTAGTCGCGAAGTTGTGTCCGACCCACCGCGACCCCATGGACCACATTCCTCCAGGCCTTCCTGTCCTCCACCATCCCCCGGAGTCCACTCAAGCTCTCACCAACTGCCCCAGTGACCCCATCCAGCCACCTCATCCTCTGCTGTCCCCTTCTTCTTTTGCCACCTATTGTTCCCAGCATCAGGGTCTCCTCCAGGGAGTCCTTCCTTCTCATTAGGTGGCCAAAGTATTTGAGCTTCATCTTCAGTATCTGGCCTTCTAAAGAGCAGTCAGGGCTGATCTCCTCTAGGACTGACCGGTTTGATCGCCTTGCGGTCCAAGGGACTCGCAGGAGTCTTCTCCAGCACCACAATTCAAAGGCCTGAGTTCTTTGGTGCTCAGCCTTCCTTATGGTCCAACTTTCACAGCCATACATTGCAACTTGGGAAAACCAGGGCCTTGACTATAGGAACTTTTGTCAGCAGGGTGATGTCTCTGCTTTTTACTATGCTGTCTAGATTTGCCATAACTTTCCTCCCAAGGAGCAAGCGTCTTTTAATTTCTTGGCTGCAGCCTCCGTCTGCGGAGATCTTAATGATTACCAAATCTTTGCAGTGTCTCACTTTATCATAGATTGACTTCCAACCATATTTCGCCCAGAGAGCGTGATGCTAATGGGGGACTCTCAAATAAATTCAATAATAAAAATTCAGTATTTTCCATGCTGCTTATTTTGCCCGTCTTCGCAATGGCTGTGGAAACAAACCTCTTAAATGTAGTCATGCACTGAAAATCGTGCATTAAAATTGGACACTTTGTTCCCATCAAATTGTTTTGGCTCTCCTCGTGAGGAGGCCAGCCGATTTTCTCTTCTCCTCTGCTGAACACGCTCTGCTTCTCCCTCAAGGATGGCAACACCCAAGCGCGGCATGAGGTCCACCCGGAAGCTGCGAGAGTGGACTGTGCAGCAGGTGGAGAGCGGGAATTTTCCTGGACTGGTTTGGGATGATGATGCCAAGACCATGTTCCGCATCCCATGGAAACATGCCGGCAAGCAGGAATTCCATCACGAAGAGGATGCCGGGTTTTTCAAGGTAGCGGATCTGCAGCATTCCTGATGAAACCACAAGAATGGGGCAGTGTTAAGGGCATGTGACCATGGAGTTGAAAGAATCTACTACTTTAAAATGTCAGAAGGCTCAAAGTTACCTCGAGGAATTCAGCTGCTCCTGCTTCGTTGGTCTTCCAGATGGTTAAGAGATCTGTGACTTAGGCTGAATTCAAAGCCTGGGTTTTGGCCTACAGGTTGGGAAGATAGGACAGATCACTTTCCTGTGGGTGGGATGGGAGAATTCCTGCAAGTGGAAAAGCAGCAGATCAAGGAGTGTGAGAGCCATGCTTTGAAACAGCATTCCCAGTAGGAGGTGATTCCTCTGAGATGTTGGTTCGGTCCTAGCAACATATGATCAGCTCTGATTCCCCTTTTTTCCCCTAGGCTTGGGCCATATTTAAAGGAAAGTACAAGCCAGGGGAGCGCTTGGATCCTGCTACTTGGAAGACACGTGTCCGCTGTGCTTTGAGCAAGAGCCCCGAGTTTGAGGAGATGAAGCATCGCTCACGGCTGGATATTGGAGAGCCATACAAAGTGTATCGGCTGGTGCCGTTCTCCGAGCAGCGCGTAGGTGAGGGGCAGATCTGTTTTCCCCTTTTTTGGCATGTTTGCACCTGCTTCAGAAAGTCCCTGTCGACTTTGACTCCTGTAGTGTTGGACTACAATTCCCACCATCACTAGCCAGCATAGGTCTGGATATCCTGGAGGGTGCCGGAAGCTGCCTAAGCAGGACACTGCTCTGATTTGCAAGTCTGTAGTACCAAACCGTGAGTGGCATCACCAATCCTGCCAAGGGATTGGCTTGATACCAGTTTCACCACTGCAGCTTCCCTCCAAAGTCTTCTAGGATTTGGAGTTTGGTGAGGAAGTGAAACATTCCACAGTTAGCATCTTTTCCTGCCTGCTGCCCTTTCAGTAATTTCTGCAGTGCAACCAGAGAGGGAAAAGTCTGCTAATCAGACACAGTCAGGCTCTTCCTGGGAGGGAATTTGGCTTGGTATGTGGGGAAGAGACACATGTGCAGAGCTAGTTTAGCCTGATATCCTGTCCGCATCTTGTCCTCTTCCAAGTGATCCAACCTAAACAGCAGAGGAGACCAAAGGTAAAGCTGGAACAGTCCTCGGAGAAAACAGATGCCGACGCCGCTGGCTCTTCTCACTCACCTGGCTCCCTGCCAGTCCTGAAAAGGGTGAGCCGCAAAGATGAGACGCCTCAGGACCTTGGGAAGCTTGCTTAACAAGGGTGAAGGGTGTGAGGGTGAACTGCACAGCTGCGGCTGGTAGTTTTAAGCACGCTCCGCTTTCCCTTCACCGTCTCTTCAGCTGCAAAATCCCGTATTCTGATAAAGTACATTTTTTCTGCCATTTGATCTAAGCTAGGTACTTGTGTGGATCGTGCGGGTGGGAAAGTTATAGGTTCACAGAGAGAATTGGGGAAATGTTTCAATGCCGCCAACTAATTATATAATATTTAGTTGGTGGAAATGTAGGTTAGGTCAAGTTTTCCTCACATGCCAGTTGTATTTTATTGTGTTTTGATCAGTCCAGCACCTGGGCCAGAGTAAGCAACTTGGGACTTACTGGGGACTACTGTTCCCATATGCCCCGGGCAGCATGACGAATTATAATGCTAGAGATCTGAACTGATTGCATGAAGGGGATGCTTACAATTAGTCCTTGGGAGAAGGGTCAGGTTGCTCACCCCGTGTTGTGTGCCCGAACTTCAGTGTATTAAGTGAGGACGGAAACTTGAGTGTTCCAACTTGTCACTGTGTTGAATTTTGGGCTGGGAGCTTTTAGCACTTCAGTCGCGATAATTAGAGCTGTGTGCATTCCTTCTTATGAACAAACTGGGCATGAGGAAGACGGGACAGTGATGGACAGGTATCAAGCAAAATGTGAGTGTAAGCTAGTGTAATCCTCCTCTCTCTTTCCATTCCTGCAGGAAGAGAGCTCTGGATCAGAGACTCTGGCTAGCCATATTCCAAACACATTCAGCACATTCGACCAGAATGGAGAATCCAGCCCTCAGCCTGGTGAAATAGGTGGGGGAATTCACCCTTCCCCGTGAGCAGGGGCGCTGTTTGCATGAGGTGCTGAGGGAGACTTCTCCAGCCGACACTGTCCGGGCTGTGATTCCTCACTTCTGGTGGGACTCCGGCTTCAGGGAGACTCTATTTGCATTCCAGGAGTGGGGCAGGAGATGCCATTGCAGTCATTCTCCTTGGGGAACCAACAGGATGCGGGGTTTCTTGCATGTACAGCAGTACTTGTTTCTCCTGTGGGTTCAGTGACCAGGTGGGAAAAGAGGGTGCATCTGAGCATGTGCAGGGTGACCTTCCTCCTCTTTCGACTCACCACCCATTGTGGGTGGCAGGAATTCAGGAATGTGTGATTTTTTTAATGGTGTGTGAAATGCACTCTGCACATGCCTGTAGGCATGCTTTTCCTTATTATTACCGTGCTTGATCCAGACCCCAGTTTGATTCCGTCCCTGAATTAAGCACCAGATAATGTGCCGATTTGCTAACTGCCATCCATTCTGGTATTAAGGGGATTTCTGGCAGGGTGTGGGGGAATGTATGATTTTAGGAGAAATTATCTTGGCCCTGTGGAGCAGCGCCGTGCAGCACCTAACCTGACTCTTCTCTCCTTTGTTGCATCAGCACCAGATGTGACCGAGAGTCCTCTCCAGTCGCAGCCGCCAGAAGCCATCACTGCCACCACCGTGGGGACAGGTGAGGTCACAGAGCAGTCGTCCTCCTCAGAAGCTGCCTTCTCCCACTGGGCACCCTTCACATCCACTGGACCAGCTCCTGTCCTCCTCAGCCACCGCTGATGATGGAGGTTGTCGTCCAAGGCATCTAGAGGGTGCCCAGTTGGGGAGACCTGGTCTGTATGAGACGGAGAGTGTGTGGCTGGTTGGCACATGCATCTGAGACAGAGAGAGTGTGGCCACGTGGCACATGGGTCACTGTGGCTAATGCCGCCTGTGCTGGACCTCCTGCGATCACTTGTTCCACGCAATCATTTTGGCGGCAGGGCTGTTTCCACCCACCACGGCTGCAACCGGCTGCAGTCTTAGTTTGCTCCTGCCGGGGGGAAGTCTGCAGTCTGCCTTCTGCTGCTGTTTTTATACATTCAAGCGAGCCTCCAGTTGCGAGCGACTAACCATTTCGCCCCCGTGTTCCCAGGAGATTCCAGTGTCCTGCTCTCGATCTTCTACGGCGGCAAGCTGATGCAGAAAGTCTGGCTCCCAGAGGGCGAGTTCCTCATCACGTCCGTCGTTGCCCCTCCAGGAGCTCCCACAAACAGCATGACGCGTGTAGTCCTGCCCCAGCCGGTCTTCATGGAGGGCTCTGAAAAGAAGGAGACCATCCAGCGGTTGCTGAAGGATCTCGAAAGAGGCGTGATGGTTGCCAGCAACCAGGAAGGGATCTTTATCCAGTGCCGAGGCAAAGCCAATATCCTGTGGTGGGGAACCGACATATCCCAATCCCACAGCAAACTGGAGCCTAACACTTACCTGAAGTTGTTCAATGCACGGATGTTCAGGTCAGGTGAGCACTGTTGCTTAGCTGCAGTAGGTGAACGAGCAGACAATGCACCTGGGGCCGCTGCTGTAGATACTTTGGATCTGAGATGCAAAGATGCGGTTTGAGGGCCACATTTTATTTCAGGGCCGTTCTAAGGGATGCCATTTCCGTGGTGGTGGCCAAAAGCAAAGAGGACAGCGCAAGGGGATTTGGCCTGTGGGGCCCCTGCGTTCCTCATGTCATCCTTTGAATCAGGCCTCTTAGTTCCGACCTTGCGCATTTTCTGCTTGCAGAGATGGAGCAGTACCAGCAGGGCCTTGTTCCTCAGCCAGAGCACCAGGTGACTCTCTGTGTAACAGAGGGAGTGGAGGAATGTGAGGATTTGGACAAGAAGTTCATCACCATACAGGTAAGACTGGCGTCCTTTGGCTAAGGAAGGACGAGCGATTTGGTGTGGTCTGGAGAGTCACCCCGAGACTCAAGGGCAGATTCCACGAGTCCGTGATAATGGGGATGTAGGAATGTCATGGGCAGAAGCTCAAAGGGAAACAAATTATGAACTGGGGGGATTCAGGACAAATGTGTCCAAAGCTGCCCTGGCTCCTTGCCCCACCAGACATGAATCATGGTGACATAATTCTAATCAATTAGTTTCTGTTATGTAAAACATGATGAGCAAGCCAGTCTTGTTTCAGGCCACAGGGCAGGTTGTGTCACAAATCATTGTGGCAAAAGAGCTGAGCCGTTCTAGCGTTTCATAAAGCTGATCTGATGGATTAGAGAGTTGAAACTTGGACCTTCTTGGAGGCTTCCCATTCAGATTCAAGGAGCATCTTTTCTGGCAGATCAGCTGGAATGGGTTAGATATGCAGAAACTCCTCTTCACTTGGTGTCTAGCCCTGAGATCTCTAATTCCTCCTCCTCTTCGCTTGTGCCTCTTGATGTCCCCACCATTTCAGAAGGCCCGTTGAACATTCAGGTGGGATTCCCACTGCTGCAGCAGTGCAGTTGTGAGAAGCTCCAAAAGGATTTCTCCAAGCTGGGAGAAGGGGTGTCATCACCCTTCCATAAGTAGATTCTTAGGGTGGTGTGAAATGCATGATGGAATAGAAGTGCATTATGGGCAGGTGGTGGCTCTGGGTAAGAGGTGTTTTAGGGACAGGTGAGTCAGAATAGAATGGTATTTCGGGTAATAAGTTTCAGGAGAAGTGCATTAGGGGTTTTTATGATGGAATGGGGGAAGAATGTAGAAGACTGAGCTAGGTCAGAAGAGAAGTGAACATGAGGTTGCTGGACATCCTCATTGGACAGGCGATATTTGTGTCTCTGCTGTTCTCTTCCCACAGATGGAACAGATCCTTGCTCTTCGGTGGCTCAATCCTTCCCCCATGGTAGAAATGGCATCCTGCAACATTCCTTCCTTAGCCAGTATCTCCTCTGCAGACATTTCAGCCTGAGGCCTGGAATCTTGACCTCCATCTTGACTTCGAACTGTTCCTAGAAGTTGCAGTTCCTTTCGTCCTTTCTGTTCAGGGCGAGGTTTCCAACATTGCGAGTCAGTCCAAGTGGATCAGCTTTGTCAATGAACATTGTGCCTCTTAGCGTATAAAACACTAGAGCATAATTAAGAAGGCATTCGCTTCTTGGTAGGATTCATCCTAGTAGCATTGATGAACCTTCCCTCCTCCCTTCTGCTTTTGTTAATTTCCTGATTGAAATAGGGCAGAAAAGCCTTCTCTCTCTCTTCCTCTCTCTCTCACACACACACGGAAGTTCTCTGCGTATGCCTTTCCAAGTTGACTGTTTGCCAAATCTGTGCACTTTATTTATGTCTAGAAAAGACCAAGTTAGAATGTTTTTCTGTGTGTATATGTCTTGTCTTTTTTTGTGTGCATGCGAAACCTAGTTCAATAATAAAGTTTACAAGGAAAAGAGTCTCAATTCTTTGTGCGAATTTCAAGCAACTTGGGAGTATTTGGTTGCAGAATGGAAACCTTTCCGCCAAAGGGTAGGCTGACCTCCTGTCTCACAAATTGCATCACTTCTGCTCTGTGTGTGTGTGTGTGTGTGTTTCCAAAGGCTGGGTGATAAGAACATAGGAAGATGCGTTATTGTACCAAAATTAGACAGAAATCAGGCACTCAGACGAGCCATGTTTCTTGGCAGAGAAGGATAATTCTCCATCACTTCCTACTTCATCCTTTCAACTGGAGATAAAGCTTGGATTTTCTACGTGCAAAGATGTGATTTCTTATTGAGCCCCAGGCCTCCCCAAAGATGCACTGTAAAGTAGAAACAAATATTTTCTGCACAAGTAACCAAGGAAAAGCTGCATTCTGCAATCTCTTTGAATTCTGCCAAGTGGAGACAACATTTATTTATTTGCTTCTGCATCCTGCAGGAAACACCAGAGGGCAATGAAACATGCTGATCTCTGCCCTGCCCAGACTCACCCTGGCTTTGTAAAGGTTGCTCAGTTTTTCCATCTCACATTTGACCTTGTTCTTTGCAGTCATGAGGGGTAAAGTTCCAACAACACACCATAAGCTTTTAATAATAATGTTAAAACCTCCAAATACAGTATTTGCACCTTCCTAGCCTTCAAAGCACCAACGTTCTCTTATTAAGGTCAGTTTCATCCTGCTAGCAAAGATTGGAGGCCTGAAATAAGAGCTGACTCATTAATTCATATGAGAGGGAGATTTGAAAGTGGGATTTGCCGATTCGTCGGTCGGCATCAGCTGCTAGGACCCTGCTGGATCAGGCCGAGGGCCCACTTAAGCGGTGTTCCCACACAGGACGGCCAAAGTGCCTGGCAGCCTACAAGGAAAACATGAATCCCTTAGCAAGGGGATGGGCTGTCAGTTGCCTTTCAGATGTATTAGGTGACAACTCCAATACCCGCAATCATAGGCCTAGTTGGCTGGAGCTAATGGCATTTGTAGTCCAAAGTATCTGGAGGGCAGGAGGTTGTTTGCTATGGATTTTCTGTTACTTGCCTCTGGCAAACAAAAGCATCATTCAGTGGCACCCTGCCTCTGACCTTGAGCTTAGTCACTGTTCTCATGAGTAACTGAGTCAGATTCTGTTTAATCCCTCAGAGCTATGACAGAGAATTCCAAAAATGCACTTCGCTTTACGCGAAATAGCACTCGATCTCTTTCAGGGATCCCAGAAGGAGCACCTGAGGAGCATCATTCTGCTTGCAAACATGGTGGCCGCTGTGCTGTGAACATTTTTCTGTGCAGCTCCCGGTGGGTTCTGTGGGAGGATGAACAGCCACGCAGCTCCTGGAATTTGGCCGCCTCAGGTGAACGCCGATCTTTACTCTTCAGCCCGTACCTTTTTGATTGGTGGCCAAAGTTTCTATAAAAAGGAGGGGGAAGAGATAATTGTCCACTTCAATCTGAAGGAAGTGATTGAGAAACAGAGAAGCCATTAACTAAGTCATGAAGCCCGTCTGAAGGAATGCAGAGGGAGAAAGAGACAACTGGCTTTAAAGAAAGTTTTCTGCTTCCTATCTCATCCTCCCAGTTGTTTTATGGGACAGGGGGTCGTAAGGCAAGGTGAAGTCAGACAGGAGTGAACTAGTGAGCTTGTAGTTACAAGCACGCAGGTGTAATAAGTTGATGCATATTAACACACACCTTGAATAGACAATCGGCTAATTATAATGCGCATGTACTTTTGCACAACTAATGTATACACCTTGTTCATGCCCACCTTTTGCTCAGCTTTTTTTTAAATCAAAAAGCCCCCAGTATTTTCGCTTTTCCTCACAGGGAAACTATGCTGCACGTCGGTCTCCTTTCTTGCTTTTTCTCCTGGTATGCTTTCTTTGATCAGAGCTATGCACAGAATCCCACATCGTGGGTATTTCAGTTTCATGGTGGAGTTGCGCATTGCATCTGGTGCTAGAAATGGGAAAGCATGCAAAGCGCTGACAATATTTTCCTGTGTAATCTGATCTTTCATTTCATCCCTGGGTTTCCTCCCCTCAGTTTGCTCTGAGTGGCTTTCTCTCTCTCTCTCTCTGCTTTTCCTGTCACATCAATTCAGCAAAACCCAAACCCTGTCCGTTGGCATTTTTCTGCCACTATGACCAAGGAGGCTGTTTTACCCAGAACCTGAAGGGTCTTTGAAATATTCCCTTGAACGCCAAGGGATTTAAAAATGAAAATTTAAAAATGATTTAAACAGAATCCTTGCATTGCTTAAAAAAAAAAAATCATCTCTTCTGTTTTGAACATCCTTGGCCCCCCAGAGACAACTGAAAAGGTGGCTCCTGTTTGGAAAGCCAGAGCTTTTCACTATTAAGCAAGCAGATTGATTGAATCTGTAAAAAGGGTATATACATTTTGGCAAACCGCTGCAAAAACCACGAAAGATCATGGTGTCCTTAGGATGTTTCTGTGGAAACAAATATTTGCAATCAGATTAGTTGAATTTCTAGTGAAAAGGTTGGGTTGTGGGTAGGATGAGTCATCTGCTTTAAGGTTTTCGGTCGGCTTTGATGTGCTGGTTCATATATTTGCATTCCTCAGTCATGCAGTTATTTGGTGGTTCTATCAGCAGGAACTGTTAATGTATTGATCGTTAATTTACTAATTTCCTCCATAAAGCCTTCCTCAGGCTGGTACTCTGTGGAAGTTTTGGACTTCAGTTTCCACCAACCCCAGCCAGCATAACTGATAGTTGGGAATTTTGGTCCCAACTTCTGGAAAGCAGCAGTTTGTAAAAGGTGCCTTCCAGTGGCAAATTATTTTTATGCCCACATGCTCCAAGGATATAACCATTTTGCATTTCCTCATTTAAAAAAAAGTCTTATTCAATGTCAGCAGATCCTGGTTAAGGTTCTAGTAATTTGCCCCAGTCAACTCTTGGAACATTTCTGGTGAAATGGATTTCTTTTGGTGGTTCTGGGAACAAAGCTCAGCATTTTGGGGCAAGTGCAGGAGAAAAAAATCTAACTGGAATTGGATTGCAGCTCCCAGCATCCTACACAAAAGATTGCCTTTTCTGTTGGAGCACCCTGGCCATGAAATGAAGTTCCCGGAGAGGCTGGCCGGGTGCCTGCACTGTCCTCTCCCTGGTGCCAAGGGAAGACCTCCCCGTTTCCCAGTCATTTGAGTCTTCCTGCTTCTGTTTTAAGTCCATTATTCTACTTCAATCTTTGCATTTCTACTAGCTTTATTTCAATCTTGATTGACTTCTTGGCTTCTCTTTGACCCCATAGTTTAAAACTTTCATAGTGTTATCTTATGTGGTATTTTATCATTTTCCTTGCTGCAAACTTCTCAGAGAGTTTTGGCCTATTGACCAATATAGAAATGCAATATATAAGTAAGGCAATATAAAATGGCGGAGGCCAGGAAGTAGAGGCTTTAAAGGGAGCTGGAAATCAGTCCTACTAGTCCTGATGGCTGGATGCTCCCTCCAGGGTCAGAGGCAATGTGCCTGTGTACACCAGTTGCTGGGGAACATGGGCCAGAGTGTCCTGTCTCACGTATGTCCTGCTTGTGGGATCATGTGGGCAGCTGGTTGGCTGCTTGTGTGGACAGCATTGTACTACTAGTGGTTAAAAGCTTTTTTGGCAATGCAAATAAAACTTAAATGAATAAAAACTAAATTATAAAACAGAAAAAAATTCCCATGCTCAGAAATCCTTTGGCTTGTTTATCCCCACCCCCCTTTTTTTACAAGAGTTCGCTCCCAGCTTTTCTCTGAGGAGCTCAAGGCAGCTTAAATCACACCACATACTTTGCTCTCACAACAGCCCTGCGAGGTAGGCTGGGCAAGGAATGATTGACAAGCGCAAAGTGTATTTAATTGTCGGTCCTTTATTTTTAATAATTTTGCAACTTGAACGTTGGTGAGTGAATCTGGCTAATGGAGAGAGAAGAATTTAATCAGCTCCCTCGCACTAATTAGGCCTCCGGGATCGCTGAGGAGAAATTGGAGGGAAAACGGCCCCTTCTCTGTGATTGGACAATCTCCTGGCCAAGCTCCTTCTTCTCATTGGCCAGGCTTAGCAGTGGGTGGGATCAGTGGGCAAAGAATTGCGAGAAAGGCCGTAACAACGACGCGCGAGAGCGTTGCCTCGAATGTTGTTCTATTGGGTAGAACTCTGAGGAGGCCGAGTGCTTATTGGCTCAACTTAATCCGACGAACAAGGAACGGAGGGGGGAGGGGGGAGCAGAGAAGCTCTCCGATTGGCTGGAATCCGAAGAAAAGAAAATGCAGAGATCTGACTGGCTGAAACTGGAGAGTAAACAATCGTGTTTCCAAGGCGGCGAGCAGATTTTCCACGTGGCTCCCCCTGAATGGATTGGCTAAGGAAGTTGGAAGAGGGAGAGCTGCCTAGTGGTCAGGGCGTTAGAAGAGCGCAGTAGCTCATTTTGACCCCGGGAAATTAAAGGAAGAGGGCAGTGGGGGAGGATCTCTTTTCCTTTGGCCCCCATAGGTGCCCCTTCCCCTTCTGCAAAGGCTGTTTCCCGCCCCAATAGGAGCTTAATCCAAGTTTTACTCCAATTAATTGATCTAGGGATGAGCCAATTAATTTAGTAGCCGCTTATCTAGTGCCAATATTAATAAATTACTTGCGCGGATAACCGGGTGCATTGCCCTTTTGATGGTACTTGGACCTTACCGTTCTCTTATTGGGGCGTATCTGACCCCAAAAGAGCACTTGAGGGCCAGTATTCCTAAAACTGCCTCTGTCTATTAGGGGCCTTAATTATACCTGTCTGGACATTCCTTATTGCGTTCGTGATCTTCCCCATTTGCACATTTCAAATACTCTGCTACCTTTATTTCAAAAATACACAAGTTTGTTAAATCTTTCTGGGATCAATTTGTCAGTCCAGTATTTTTGCTTTTCACTGTTTAGATCTGTTACTTAACCCATGTGCCTGTGAATTCCTGTTTATTTGCTTATTAATTCACGCAAATCCCTCTTAAATAACAGTCCTTACTGTTAATCTGCATTAATCTTCAAATAGATTAATCTAAAAATAATACAGATTAATCTTAAAATAGTAAAATTTATTCCTAATTGTGTGTTCTGTTGGGGACTGGATTGGCTATTCCAGCTGTTCTGTTCTTCCATATTATATGTTTCTTGTGATTCTGTCTTAATTGTTTCAGAGTCTCTTGTAATTGGCTGTTTTAATTAATATTGGCCCTAAAAGGGACATTTTGCTTAGATAAATTCCCTGTTAGCTTATTCAACTTGTCTGTGTTACTGCACTGTTGTTCATAAAAGTCACCTTCCTGTGCATCACCATTTACCCTAAAACTGACCTGATTATAGTCTTTTGTCAGCTACACAAAGAAATAACTCAGTTTTAGGGAAGGACAGCTCTATATTAAGTCTGGGCTTCCAGCACGGAGTCACTGAGATTGCAGGAGTTAGACCCATTCAGCATTTGCGGGTTTCCCAGGAAGATTACAAAATTTAAGATTCTGCAACTTTGAGAAGCAAATAACAACACAACTGCATAACATCGTGCACCAAATCCAGGAAAAGGCCATTGTGTGTGGGGAGGAAATTGCTCCCTTAATACTGGGAGGTCCCCCAACCTCGTTGCCAGAGAAGGACGTCCAACTCATTCCACCATGTTCTATTACCCCAACGTCTTGCAACGCCATACGGGATGTTTTGCTACGATTTGGTAATGCCGTGCAGAAAGGGGGTCGGCCGGGCAGGCAGGGCTTTGTCTGCTGCCGTCCGGACTCTTCCTCCCTGACGCTCCTCTGCCTTCCAGGTTGGCAGCAACTGGAGCAGCCAAACTGTTGAAACGGGAGTACCTGAAAGTCAACATCCCGCAGACCTGGTGAGCGAGGGTCATGGAGGTCTGGCAGGGGTCTGGGAAGGTTTCCAGAAGGGTTGGGCAAACGAGAGAAAGGCGCTGGTGGATCCCCAGAGCACCTTTGCTCCTAAGGTCCATTTAAGAGGCAGATTTAGCAGGACAAAAATGTCTTTCGGCACTGAAGGCCATGCAGGTGACACAAGGTCATTTCTCCATTCCTCCATCCTCTCAGCGCAAGAGCTGAGGAGCCCCTGACGTGGTCTCGTTCCAAGCTTTGTGGAGCTCTTGTACCTCCAGCATAAGGATTAGTTCTTTTTTTTTAAACCACCATTAGTTCTTGTTTATGTACCATTAGTATGTTTTATTTAAAAAGCGAGATTCTAGTCCTCAAGATGGGCAAAAATCAGCTTGCAGGATGGCTGATGGAGCCTGGCCAAGCCTCAAAACAAGACTTAAAGGGCCGGAGGGGTACGGGAGTTGGTAGGAGAAGAGGCAAGGCCAAGCGGAGTGCCGTTCTGATGGATGGTACTGATGCCGTCTCTTTCCTTCTTTCTGCAGCGAGGAGATCATGGCCTTCATCCTCGTCCGGGTCCCACCACCCGTGCCGGGTGCCCCGCGGCCCCGATTCTCCCTCTACCTCTCAGCTCAGCTGCAGTACGGGGTGATCCGTGTGTACAGCCGTCAGTGCCAGTATCTTGTCGGTAGGATCACTAGATCTTTCTTGGTGCCACTTCCTCCATCTTCCTGACTCTTCTCTCCCTCTCCTGCTTTTCAATCAATACTTGCTCTCCTGCTACATCTCCCCAAAGCCTCTGACACCATCCTGATTTTTACCTCCTTTTCAGAAGAGATCCAGCAAATTTTGGAGCGACTCCACCGGGCCCAGCAGCAAATCCGCATCGATTTGATAGACCTGGAGCAGTGAGTGAGGGCTCATCTCCTGAGCCTCAGTTTCCTGTTCGATAAAATGGGGCTAATTTCCACCCCATTGTGATGGTTATGATGGGGCGTTTCAATCCGTGTTTTGGAAACAAAGGTGGCTATTGGAGGCCATTCTGCCTGTGTTGTGTGAATGTCTCCGGGGTGGTGGAGAAGAGGGCAAGTTGTGGAGAAGAGGGCAAGCCTGGGTGTCTGGGGCCTCCGAATCTTGCCACTGCCAAAGCTGTACAAGCAGCTTTAGGAAGCCACAGCCTCTCACCCCCAACTCTCCTCAAAAAAATGTCGGCCTACCGTACAGGGTTGTTGAGAAAATTTCGTAAAAACACTTTCCCAAACTTGATGCCCTCCAGATGTTACGTTGGCCTATGGCCTCCCCATGCTGAGTCTATCTGGCCATGCTGGCTGGACATGATGGGAGTTGTAGTTCAATGCCACCTCTGGGGGGGCGGGGGAGAGGGTCCAAGAAGAATATTTTTGGGGCCCTCAGGGGAAGTTTCAAATACACGGCTTTTTGGCTCACCACTAGGGCCTCTCGTTGGGTGCAGATTGGTACAAACCCCTTGTAAATAAAAATAAGGCACATCTTGGATTGTTTTCATCTTTCTGACCACAGGCCGGGGTTGCTGCTCCCCGATCAGCTGGCCCTGATGGAAGCGCTAGAGGAAGCCCCCAACCCCTTCTTTGGGGTGATGGAGCCTGTCCTGCCCAGTCCGGCATCCATTCCACACGTACGATGCTCTCCCACTCCGTCCCACATCCGCCCTCCCCTCCTTCGGCCCATGGCTGTCGGATCCCAGCCTCCCAGGTACGGAGCAGCTGATCTTCCGTTCCTTTCTCCTCCATCCTTACCAGATCCGCCACATCCTGGAAGCACCAACTCCGCAACGAAGTCCTGTGGAGCGATCGCCGCCGCCCGTCCCCCGTCGGAGGGCAGGTGAACGGGGAGCCTGGGGCAGATAAGAAAGTGGGTGATACAGCTGGGGCATTTGTGTCCCGCCAGTGGATGACCTGGTTCACACAGAAGGGCAGCCCCTGAGCAGAAGAACCCGTGGGCTGCCCAGAGCGAGCAGTGGAGAGTGGGTGCGGAGTCTGCAGTGGAGGTGCGGCTTCTGCTTTCTGGAAACAAGGTCTGATCAGCACAGTTGGGGGTGATGTGCAAACCCACACGGATGGGCTGTTGGCAACAAGCCATGGGTTGATTGCTGGGTTGTTTCGACCCTGAACAACCCAGCACGTCAGGTTCATGCGTTATGTGCGGAACCTGTGATAAAGCTGATTGCAGGGAGTTCGTTAAAAGCGGAAGCCGTGGCTGTACGAAAGGCAGCGTGTCAACTGTCTCGCAATCGCGCCCGGCGGTCTGTGGGATGCTTCAACCCCCGTGCGTGCCATCACTTATGAGTTGGCCCAGTCAGGATGACAGTTGGCCTTTTAAGAAACTTGCCATCCCAGAACTGCTGCCGACTTGCTGCCCAGATGTCTCCTACCTTGGGCTCCACACAGTCCCAGCATGCTTTTCTGCCTCAGAAGTGGTGCACGAGGCCTGAGTGACGATGCCCCTATTGCTGTTAATAGAATTGTGAATTTTCAGTGCAAAGCTTTGCCAGTCCTAATTGTGGCTGCAGGGAAGGATAATTTATTCAGGGGTTGTTAAAGTTTCAGCTCTTTGGGTGCAGAGTTAGGTTTTCAGACACCATTTCGCAAGCTGCTAGGTGGGGATAAGGGTAGGCATGGCCGTGAACTGGCATGTTGGAGTGTGCCAGGTTGGGCAAAGCTGCTCTGGGCCAAAAGGCAGGGTGTGAATTCAGTGGAATTCAGAAGTAACCCATGACCCTCTGATTCCTGTGCCTCCAAAGAGGAGCCGCTCCTCACCCTTCCTGCTGAAGCCATCACACTCAAGGAGACGGAGCCCATCATCGTGCTGCCGATTGAGGTAAGAGCTTTGTCCGGGTGGGAGGTCGGGGCTGAGCGTGCCCTGAGTGTGCGTTACACTGGTGGGGTGTTTGTGGCCAGCTTGCATTTCCCTCTGCCCCAGGGTGAAAAAGACCTGCCGGAGATCACGGTCAAGGAAATCGAAATGTTGGTTGAGCAAGAAGGGTTCGTGGCGCCCGGGGAGGAGAGGCCCCCGCGCGTGTCCAGGGTTTCTCCCCGAAAAAGACGTGCCGAAGAAGGTGAAGGGAGAGAAAGGGGGCTGCCGGAGAGTTGTGGGAGAGGGGGTCCAGTTGCACTGCCCGGGTCTGGATGCCTGTTCTTCTCCAGGCAGAATTTCAAAGCACTTGCAGCCCCTGCAAAATGGTGTTTTGGGGGCAGGGCCTCCTTGGAAGTGGCCCCTTGCATCCTCTGAGACTCATGGGTGGGGAGGAAGGGCTGTGACTCAGGCAAGAAACTGTGCTTTGCGTACAGAGAAAGGATTCAGTGCCCCTGGATCTTTCCTGGGAGAAAGATCTTGTGGGCTTGGGTTGTAGAACAGCCATGGAGGGAGAGCAGGGCTCTTCTCATGCGGGCTGGGAATGATGGGAATTGTAGCTCACTGCATTTGGAGGGTGCCTGGCTGGTGGAGAGGCGGGCAGGCTCATGGGGAAGCTGTGTCCCAGTCTGCCCTTTCCTCCAGACTCCCTCCCCGGATCAGCTCCTCAAAATCTTACCCTTTTTCTGGAAACTGCAAAAAACCTGGAAAAGAAGACAGAAGGCCATAGATGTATCTTTCTAAGAAGCGGTGCCAAGCTTTCAGGAAGGCACCGGCTGGGAGGATAGGCAGCTGTTCCTATTTGCTTCTCCCTGTCGCGAACCCCACCCTTGTCTTCGCCGCCGCTGACATTTTTCCACTGCCTCTGTGTTTCTTCCATTCTTTCAGAGTCTGCGGAAGAGGTCCGAGAGGGAGAGCCTTTGGTCTCCGTGGGGCTGTTGTCTCCCACATGGTAAAGAGGCGGGGTGGGGCGGGGCGAGGAAGAACGCAGGCACGACGAAGGAGCCTCTCCTGGATTGGTTTGGGGGACCCCAAGTCTAGGAGAGGCTGCTCAGCTTTTCGCCAGCCCCACTGGGGCTCCAAGAAATCCAAAGTCCTTGGAGATCCTCGTCAAAGATCTTCCTTTAGGTCGGGGTGCTGGATCCCTTTCTGCCCCGCCCTGAAATGCTAGCTGAAACATGGCTGAAACGCTGGAATTGCCCCGGATTTTATCATAAAGCTCTTCCTGCCAGCCTGAAGGGGCCGTTTCAACAGTTTGGAAGGGGAGGAAACGGCACCAAAGCGAGGACTCGCCAAAGAATCCGTATTCAGGGGGGAAAGAGAGTGAGGCGAGCCGTGGAAGGGCGTTTGGTGTCCGGGCAACCTGGGTTAGGCCTGTGAGCCCCCACTTGTCGCTTCAGAACGTGGCTCGTCGCATCCCTGCCCTCGCCTCCGTCATGTGCCTCACCCTGTGCCTGCCCCTCTTGAAATTGCAACTCCTCCAGGCAGGGACTCGCTCTTCCTCTCCCTCTCTGCAAGGACTGGCTGGTTCTGTCCCCCAAAGATTTGTGGGCTCGTTCCTGTCCCAGCTGCGCCCCCATTTCTTTGGCAGGATCGGGGAGGAGCCTTCAGCCGTGCAGGAGACGGACCTACTGCTGACGGAGGAGACCAGGCTCTTGGAGGAAGCCCTCCAGCCCCCTTTGGGTGAGTCCTCCGGGGAGTAGGGAGCCGTGAGGTTGTGGGCTGAGCTGCTGTCCACACACGAGTCTCTCTTGCCCTCTTCGCTCACCCAGCGCCTTGCTGGTTTCTTCTAGAAGTGACGCCTGATCGAGAGGGCCCCCAGTTGCAGCCATCGCCCCCCGAGAGTGCCGTGCTAGAGCAACGTGCCCCGTGGAGCCCAGAGGTAAGGGGAAAGGAAGGGAAGAGAGGGTCGGTTCCCTCGCGCATGCCGGACCTGGAGGGACCCCTTGCTTCAGTGCTGAGGCACTGCAAGACACCCCACAAGTTCCCTCGCCGCCCCGCAGCTGCACCTGCCGGAGTATGAACCGTCTCCACCTGGGCCCCCCAAGCGGCGGAGGCAGCTGCGCTTCCTGGATCCCGTGACGCAGCTTTCCCGGGAGGATTTCCGGAACCAGCTTTTGGATCCGCAGGCCCAATGCCAGCGCCTGGTAAGAGTCGGAATCACTGCCCCGTGGGGCTAAAACGCACATCACACTTGCTCATGGCCCTCCTGGGCTCGATTCTTCTGTTGCAGGGAAAAGCCGTGCGACGCACAAAGGTGCGTTTGATGGCCACACGGGCTAGGCCACAGAGAAGGGCTGGGTTTGGTGCAGAATGCGGCATTCACGCCGCTGCAAGCGGTGGTTCGCCCGGACTCCCCTGTCACTCCCAGGACTGGACAGTGGAGGATCTGGCGGGCGCCTGCCCTTGAGCAGCTGCAGCCTTTGTGAACGTTCTGTGCTGCACATCCACTCAGCCAAGGACTGGGAAACAGGGGCAGCGCTTCTGCACTTCAGGCATACTGTGACCTGGAGCTCAGAGAGATCCCTTAGCACGAAGTTGTAGACTCAAGCTTTTTTCCCCCCTTAGCATTCTCTCCTTCCAAGAAAACCAACCCGAATGGAAGCCTGAGTCCCCATCCTGTTGGCTGTCCCTCTGCTTCCTCCCAGCCCAACCCTCCCCAGATGCCTTGGACTACGACTCCCAGCTGCAGCCCAACGCATCTGAAGGGCCCCCCGTTGGAGAAAGCCTGTCCCATCTTTTCCCCTCCTCTGTTTAGGAGACGATGCTGCTGCCAGGCAAGAGGCTGAGGACGCCAGCAGAGCTCCTGGGAGGGCCAACTTATGGTGAGCTCTGTGTCACCCCCAGGATGGCTGGGACGCCTTCCCTCGCCATGCTGTGTCACCCGAGAACAAAGCAGGTCCTGCCTTGAAAGGGTGGGAACAGACCAAAGCGGTGGAGCAGCCTTTGCGGCTTGGAATGTGGGCCGGGACAGCCAGCTGCTGGCAATGCACGTTTTGGCTGTCTTGCACCTGGCTTAATTAACATGTCAGGCAAACTTGACTGCGTATGGACCTTCCGGAATGGAGAGGTAGATTTTAAAGGAAGGAATAATGGACCACGTTGAGCGATCAAAGCGAGAGGGAGAGTTTACCCTGACAGAAGTTCTACATGAATACGCTCCTCTCGTTCGTAGAGATACTTATTTTTGCTGTGTCTATGCAGCCTTTCTGAAGCCAAGCAAGGCAGTCGGTGACCAATCCAGAAGATAAAACCATTAAATAATAACACTGTGTACACAAAAAGCAACCTTAGAAGCCCTCACTTAAAAATCCATGTTTAAAAGGTGCCTTGATGGTGTCTTAAAAGCAGACCTTCAACCCAAACCAGATGAGTTTTGTCTGCTGGTGCTCAGATGAGGCACCATCAGCGCAAGGAAATGCCCAAGGGAATCTCTCCCTTGAGGGTTCGACAAGCTTCCCTGAATCGCAGACCAGCGTCTTCGCTGAACTTTTAGACCGCTTTCTCCATCTGTTTATCTCAGCCGCTCTTCTATCTCCACCAGCAGCTGAACTTTCCGTGCTGGACTTGAGTAAAAATTTTAGGGAAGGCTCCCTGCTAGGAGGATTTTAAAAGCAGAAATATGCAACACAGGCAACAGGCAGCGCACGGCTTTCTGTCCGTCCCCATCTTTTTCTCATCTACTTCTCGGGAACCTTTCTGCATCCTTAGCTACCAGGGCCTGGGGCACCAGTGATCCCTTTTCACATGGTGAACTTAAAGGGAAGGAGCCCGCTGGGCTGTGGCCAACTAGCCTCCAGGTCCAAGCAACCAGCAGCCCTCCAAAAGTCGGACTCCACGTCCTGACGGCTGGGGAGGGGGCAGCTGGGAGTCCTGCCGATTCGTGGAGGGCTGCAGGTGGCCTGTCTTTAGGAGCAGTCCTTGGCTGCAGACTGAACGAGGCCTGACTGCACGGCGGAAGCAACCCTCCCGGATGAGCGACTCTTCCGGCACTAGGGGCATCTGGAGGCCTCGGTGGCACATCAAAGGAGCCCAGTCTCCAGTGGGCTTTGCAGTTTAT
Organism: Varanus salvator macromaculatus; assembly: GCA_023646645.1. NCBI lineage: Eukaryota > Metazoa > Chordata > Lepidosauria > Squamata > Varanidae > Varanus > Varanus salvator. The sequence goes on along the minus strand of JAIXND010000753.1, from coordinate 2,342,712 downwards.
TTGAAATGAAATTGCTGAGTTTTTGTCCCGCTCGTTGAGAGAGGAGTGGCTGTTTTCTACTTTCGTTTTAGTCACAACCCTTCAGACACAAAGAGGACGCTGCAATAGCTCTTATCCTGCCCTCCTTTCTCATATGCATGACCTCTGAGAAGCAGCTGGCATGGTCCCTTTTGCGGGGCTGGGTGGGTGGGGGAATCAGAATGTGAATTCCCACCCCCAAAGGTCCAGGCTGCTCCCCACTTCGGATCTGGGGAGTCCAGCAGCTGCTTTGACACTGCTCTGCCCATATGCCATCGTGTGCCATTTTCACCCGATTTGTTGGCTTTTGAGGCTGCCTGCAGTGCTGTGTGTGTACACGAAGGGTGCTTAATACGGGACCAAGGCCTCACCAGCAAGACTGAGACCCCGCGGAGCTCCTTCTGAGGAATGCAAGCACTGCCTGACTTTCATCCTTCCAGGTTGGATGCATCCCACCCTCCTCGGCCTCTGGTCCCGCTGTGCCAGCCTCCAGCGTGTGGATTACACCAGGCGCCGTGTGCTGGAAGAGGAGAGAGCAGGGGAAGCTGTGCAGAAGGCAGAGGTTCCTAGCGAGCTAGAGGTAAAGAGTCGTGCCAGCAGCTGAAAATGAGAGCTCCCCTCTCTGCTTCCACAGAGCAGAGTTAGTGGCAGTTCCTATGCCATACTTTCCTAAATCTGGCCCACTTCATCATCATCATCATCATCATATTATTATTAGTATTATTATTATTCCCATAGCCAAAGCTCTCTGGGCAGCTTAGACCAATAATCATAGAATCATACACTCTAGTCACCCATCTCAATTCTGACCAGTCCAGACCCTACTTAGCTTCCAGGATCAGGCAGAAACAGGAACTTCAGGCTACATTCTCTAGCCCAGTGATGGCGAACCTTTTAGAGACCGAGTGCCCAAAGTGCAACCCAAAACCTTCTTATTTATTGGAAAGTGCCAGCATTGCAATTCAACCTGAAAACAGGTTTTCGTTTAGACAAAACTCACAGGCAGACCAAACAAATGACAGCACATTGACCGGCCATGAGAAAGTTCAGACAAGTCGAGCTAATGAGTCACGGCTCGTGTCGTTATCGCCTGGAGCCACTACTACTTTCCGAGCATGTGCATGGCCCCTATGTGCACTGTTATCTGATGCTCGCCTGCTGGGGTGACTTGGCTCGCGTGCTGATAGAGAGGGCTCTGTGCGCCCACTGTGGCACGCATGCCATAGGTTCGCCACCACTGGCCTAACCCTACCCTGATGCACACCCCAAATCCTAATATAGGGCTAAAGTTCCATTGAAAAGAGAGCGATTTTGAAAAAGCCTCCCTTGAGTAGCTTTTTCTGCCCAGCTCATCATTTCTGCCCCTTCTAAGCACATTCCAACCATCAAAATTATAGCAGGACACCTCGTTTTTCTAACCCTAACCCAGTGATGGCGAACCTTTTGGAGACCGAGTGCCCAAACTGCACCCCAAAACCCACTTATTTATCTCAAAGTGCCAACACTGCAATGAAACCTGAAAACTGAGGTTTCAGTTTAGAAAAAACAACTCCCCAGCCAGTCCATGCAAACATAAAAATATCTTTGGCAGCACACTGACCGGCCATGCGAAAGCTTGGATGAGTCGCAGCTAATGAGTCGTGGCTCATGAGGTCATTGCCTGACACCACTACTCTTCCGAGCATGCGCATGGCTCCTATGTGCGCTGTTATCCGGTGCTCGGCTGCTGGGGCGATGCTGGGGCGACTTGGCTCGTGTGCCGACAGACAGGGCTCTGTGTGCCTGCCGTGGCCTGTGTGCCAGAGGTTCCCCACCGCTGCTCTAGCCCATTCATCAAACTGCACACTTCGGCTCTCAACTCTGTAATTTTGTGCAGCTGCTCCCTGTTCCGTGTCCCTGATGCTTGGTGCGTCCTTTTTTTCCCTGTTTGGCAGGAGCTGCGAGCTGCAGAGGAAGGAAGCGTGTCACGGGTGGGCTCATCAGGTGCGTGGGGGGTGGTCTCCCAAAGATACTGGGGGCCAAGTTCGTTTTTTCCCCTACTCCTGGGCTCCCACTTAACGCAGCCACCTGCAAGAGGCATTCCAGAAACCTCTGCTCAGAGCTGCTGGCCCTCAGGCCTGCAGGACAGATCCAGAGCTCCTCCGATGGCCATGCCCCCTCCTCCTAATCCCACCCTTCTCCTGACCCACAGGTGGTTTGGTGTGCTCCCCGTCTTAGCGCTGCTCTCGCCACCGAATTCAAAAACCTTGAAATGCTCCCCTGAGACCTCATACCTGTGCCAGTGAGAGAGCCAGTGTGGTGCAGTGGTTAGGAGCATGGGACTGGGACTCAGACGACCTGGGTTCTAGTCCCCACTCGGCCATGGAGCCAACTGGGTGGCTTTGGGCCAGTCACAGACTCTCAGCCCAGCCTACCTCACGGGGTTGTTGTTGTGGGGATAAGATGGAGGAGGAGAATGATGTAAGCTGCCTTGAACCCTTGTAGGAAAGAGGCAGGATATAAATCGAAAAATAAATAAATAAATGCCAGCCCAAAGAGCATTTAAATTTAAAAAATGCTGTCATTCCAGGGTATTTTGGCCCCCTGAGCCGCTGCTGTGTGGTCCCCTAAGAGCTTCTCCAGAACTAAATGCTCCCCTCAGGCTGAAAGACGGTTGCCCTCTCTCCCTGTTTAGCCCCGCACGTAGCCTGCTGATGCGGGATCTCCTCTCAGCTGCGGGGGCCTTTGAAACACGGAGCTCTCTTTCTGTTCTGCTCCGTTTTGCAGAGATTTCCCTCGAAATCACCGAGGAGGAACTTCGCCCTAGCTTGGTTGCAGTGGAGGAGAGGTGAGGCGAAGCGGCTGGGCCTCCCCTCCCGGCCCTGGATTAGTTCGGCCTGCTCTCAGGTGTGGGGGGTGCCCTGCCTCTCTCCTGAGCCACCCCGCTGCTCCACAGGATTCCCCTCGAGCCGGAGGAGGTGGCGCTGCCCGTCGTCCCAGAGCTCCCGGAAATCAGCTTTGAGCTCCCGTTGGAGAAGGACATGGTCACGCTGGACGCCGTGCGCAGGTGGCTAGATTCCCCATCCTCGGCCCAGGAGTGCTGAATCTTTTTCAGCCCGAGGTCTGTTCTGTGTCCAGTTTTGGCAGGACTCTTGAGCGGTTGCATTCCCCTGTGGGTGGATCCAGGCCCCAGTACAAAAAAAACCAGCAGCACGTGTCGTCTTAAAGCTCTTATTCCCAGGACAAAACCTTAGGGGAGAGATTTCGGAGCCTTAGAATCAGGAAAATACATGCAGGGAGGGAGGAAAGGAAGCAGATCCAGCGAGGTTTGATTCGGCCTGTGTCTGTGTGGGCCTGCCCTCAAGAAACCAGTTCTGCTGCAGCCCACAAAGTCTCAAGGAAGGATCGCCCTCCCCTCCTCTCCTTTCTGAACGGGGACGTGTCCCTTGCTTGGTGGGAGGCGGAGGGCCTTCTGGGAAAGGGGCATGTTGAGTCTGCGCCTCACAGCCCTTCCCAGAAAGAGCTCGACACAGCAGACATGGAGCCCCCACCGTGTCCTGGGGCCAGGAAGCCCCCATCCAGTGGGTGGCCGCCATTGTCCACCAAGCGCCCCATGTGCTCTCCTTGCAGGCTGGTGGCCGCGAAGCTGCAGGAGTTCGGAGAGATGCGACTGGACGTTCTGGTGCCTTTCACCACGTCTCGCGCTGTGGCCAGCCGGGTCTTCTACTTGTGCTTGGGTATGTATTTCCCGAGGAAGGATATCTTCAGGGCTGCTTCCATCCGTGGTGAGCCAGGTGGTGGCTTGTGTAAGCAGGCAAAATCCAGCACAGGGTAATTGATGAACGGCTTAGATTTAGAGACGGGAGCACTACTCAGCTGCCAGGTGTGGACAGTCTCCCGCCCCTCTCTCCCTGCCCTCAGTCCTTTCGGGAGTGCAGTACCTTTGCCTGGAGCAGCCAGAGCCCTACGGAGCGATCATCATTAAGCCGGGAGCCCGTTTCCATGTGAGCTAGCAGTGGGGAAGCCTCGAGGCGGGAGCCAAATGGGGCTGCATCCTCCCGAAGGAACGAAGCCGTGATCTGGTTTTCCTGCCCCTTGGAAAGAAGCGTTTCCTTTCAACTGGTCTTTGGATGAGGAAGAGGCATTTGTGACTCCTGGTTAATTTTGTTTTTTAAATCCTACATTTTAACCAAATAAAGCTGTTCTGTTTATGCATCTCAAAGAACTCCTTACCAGGCGTCTGTTGAATTTGCTCTGGGTTTCTGGAGGGCCACCAGTAAGTGACGACCCAGTAAGTTGCCTTGCTGGAGCAGAGAGGTCCAGAACGTTCATCTTCACCCACGGAGGGTTGAGGGGCGCCCGACACCGACGGCTTCGGTCACCGGTTTCCCTGCTGTAGCTCATCAGTGCAGGCCAGCGGTTCAGGCTCGGCCATGCCTTGGTCCGAACGCTTCCCTGGGCTTTCGGAGGGCCAGCAAGGACGGGCAGAACCGTCACGGAGGGCGTCTGCAGAGGGAGGACGCTGCCCCCGAGCAAGTGCAACCTCTGTGCAGGCCAGCTCCTTTGTCTGGAGACATGGGGGGCCGAGCCAGGGGATTGGGCTCAGAGGTGACCCCCGCTCTGGGCAAGGACGGGGTCAGGTGGATTTCAAAAACCCAAAGATTTAGAGGGAGGGAGGGAGGCTGGATGGAAGCAAAGTCCGCCTTCAGCCCCATCAGCTGATCCAGGAAGGGGCCAGGCAGAGGGTGACTCAAGCGGTGAGCAATGCAGGCAGCTAGGCTGGCAAACTGCAGGGAGAGGAGACAACAGCCGGGTTGCCTGCCAGTTCCCAGAAGAGGCAGACCTTCCCCTCGCCCAAACTGGAACCTGCCAGCACCTGGAAATGCTCAGTTCAGTTGCTGAGGGGGCGAGTCCGTTGCCTCTCTCAAAGCAGGCCTAGCCCAGGTGAGGCACCACCTGTGTTACCTTCGAGAGAGCAAAGCTGAACCCGAGACACCCCACCTGCCCCTTGGAGGAGCAAGGGGCGCCTTCTAGATGCTCCGGGCATCAGCCAGGATTCCCTTCCAAAGGCACCCCAGCCACTTCGTTAGGGCCTCCTTCCCCCGAGACCTTTTGGTGATCCTGCCAGCCCCTTTCTTGAAGGCTGAACTGCCTCTTTCTCTGAAGGGATCATGACCGGCACGAAGAGCTTCAAGCTAAAATGGGCCAGGATTTTTGGAGCTGGAACGAGGCGGCCCCAAGGAGGTCGCCTGAAGTCAGCTGAAAAACTTTCAATGCCGCCACCGACCGTTGCCAAGAGCCCAAGACTGGCCGGACCCGCTATACACATCTGGCAGGGAAGCATGTTCAGATGCAACCATTTTTATTACAAGATACATAATATAGTTTATAGTCATTCTTTCAAAAAAATACCAAACCCAGAAGGTTAAAATCTTAAATACAAAGTATTGGGGGGTGTCAGGTAGCACGGTGGATGATTGGGGGGTTACTTCACCAGGAACCAGCTGAGAACCTATGAGGGCCACACGCTTGAAAAAATAGTCGTCTCTTAGTGGCTTCTTCATGGACCACTAAACTTTGGCAAATACATGAACACTACCCGAGCTGCTCCTACAGGAGATGCGCGGGGGAAGGCAGAGCTGGCTTTGGGAAGAATGGCTCCCAAAGCAAGCCGGAGGCCGGTCGCACTCGAATGCGGCCCCCTCCTTTGGTAACAGTGGGAAGGAGACGGAAGCCCCCCGGCGAGCCCCTTGGAGAGCCACCGAACGGAGCCGCGTGCAGGCAGCGGGACAAAAACGGCTGGTGAGAACCCTCTTAACCGAGAGCAGTGTGCGAACACGGCATGTAAACAGGCCGGCTTCTCGTAACTGAAATCGAGCCTGCCTCTATTCACCCACTGGCTAAAGGAAAGGACGTTGTGTAGTGCAAGAGGATCCAGGCCCGTTGGCCTTGACAAAAGATGTCGTCGTGACTCATCCTCCGAAATGCCGTCTCAGCAGGATAGCAGAGAAAGGCTTCCTGTTTAGAGCAGCAGCAAAACAGAAGAAAAAAAACAGGCGAAGAAACCACACTCCCTTTCCCGTCATAGCAGAGCGTTCATCTGATTTTCTGCACCGCTGCTGCTGGATGTGAGTCATCCCAACCAGATCCGCCACGGAGCAAATGCAGCCGCAGGAGAGTGGACAAGCCTGCACAGCGCCCCCCTGTGGCCAATCGGAGGTGCAGCGGTGTGGGCGGCTTGGATGCGGGTGCCAAGCCCCGCGGTGCCCCTTTCGCCCCGGCCCCAGCAGGAGGGTTTAAAGCGATCCCCGTCAAGAAGGGAGCGGCTTTGGAGGTGGGCCCGTGCCAAAAGCAACCCACTGGGCCAGTGGGCACAGGCTACTGCTTGGCTTGGCCCTCTGCCCGTGGAATTGGCGGTATGAACCTTCGCACCTGCTGCTCCCTGGTGGGTGGAAAGCGTTGGCTATCAGGAAGCCAAGCAGAGAGGCGGTGAGATGGCAGGGCAGAGATGCACATTCCGCTCACTTCTGCAGCAGGGCACAGAGGGGCGTGTGCGTGTGGTGTGCGCGCGCGAATGGCAACTCTTCAAGGAAGAGGCTTAACAACTCAGAGGCTTAACAACGCAACCCAGTAAAACACATCCCAAACCAGCCCGCACGGTGCTGGCCGAGAGCCGAACGACCATCACGGGGCACCACAGTGAGCCGGAAGAAGCTGACCGGCAACGAGAACGGAAAACGGAGCGGTGGGGCTTCCGGTCGGGAGGAAGTCCATCTGGAAACGAAAGGACGGGACTCGCCCAGGCGGGACAAGGTCGTGTGCTCTGCGAGTCCCCTCAACTTGGCCAAGCGGTGGAGGAGCGCGGCGGCCGCTGCCTCATGCTGAGCGCAGGGCCGTGTGGATCGAGCTGCTGGCTTCCGGGGACAGCGAGAGCACCGCCGCCTGGAACTCGGCCGGGGACTGGGTGGACAGCTTGCCCAGGAACATCGCCACGGCCTGGAGGCTCTCTGTGGCCAGAGAAAAGCAGAGGTCAGTGACATGGTGGCGACATGACGTGGCATCCGGAGCGCCTGGTCAGATGCCCCCACGAGCTCACAAGCCGGGGGCCAAGAGGGCCAAGCGGGATCTCTGCCAAAAATGGAGCGGGGAATTACGAACCCCAACAGTTTTGCTCTTCTACTGATCACGAGGATCCTCTCTTATCGGCCAGGTGCAAAAGGGAAAAGCATACCGCTTTTGCCGGCCGAATTTGGGGCCCGCCCCACCCCGCCCCGCCCGACTGGGGCACGTACCTGCTGGGATATGCTTGCCGCTCAGCACGCAGCTGCAGATAGGCATAATTTCTCCGAGCTGCTGCAAGACCTAAAACGAGAAAGAGCACTTTTTCCCCAGGCCCAGTTGGAATCCCCTCTGTGGAAAAAATGAAATGCCGAAGCCGCTGATCCCTCCAGCAGCGAGTTCCCGGCCCGCATTATCTGCATCGGGCCCAACAAGAGCTCGGAAGCACACAGAAAGGAGAGGCACGCCGCGCAACTCTGGGGTTGTGAGCGGCAAGCAAGGCCTGGGAGGAGAAGACAGAAGAACTGCATCCTCTCCTGTGGAGCGGTGTGTATCCAAAACAAAGGAGCGGGCTTGCTACAGCCCCTTTGGTGGTGGCCAGTCCAGGGGAGGATGGAAGGTGTAGTCCAACGCAGGTGGAGTGCGCCAGCCTGAGCCGGAGAGATAAAGCCCCTCAGCCCCCTAGGACTCTCTCCCTGGAAGCAGAACCCTTCCGGGGTTGCAGAATTGCTCGTGCTGCACCTCAGTTCAGTTCAGATTCCCTGTTTTCAACAGCTACTTGCGAACCGAAGCCAGTGCTGGGTGGAAGTACTTGGGAGTAGATGCAAAGAACTGAGACTTACCAGCTGTGGATCGTGCTCGTAGATAAAGCTAATGCAATGGAAGACCGTCTTGTATTCCTCAAAGTCCTCCTTGAGTGGGAGGCTACGGATCAGGGCGGGAAAAACCTGAGGAGAAAGCCAGGAAGCGTCCTGAAGCGCTTGGGTTAGGGGTCAGGACTGATGCTCTCTGGCTCCCCCGGCCACCACCACCAAAGGGGTGAAGGAGCTTTCAAGAGCTAAACTAACCCTAAATTAAGACCGGCCTGCTATCTCTGCCCTCCAAGCACATGCCACTGAGTGCTGCAAGGAGGCCCAAAGGGCAGATCCAGTGAACCCAAAGAGCTGGGGATGATGGGAATGGTGATCCATCGCATTCCAGAGGACTGCAAGTTGGGGAAAGATACATCTAATTACCACGGCACTCGGAAGAGCCACTGCTTGCTCAAACGGGGCTGTACCAAGGTGTTGGTGGATTGCTTTGTACGCAGAACATGCTTACACGAGAAACAAGAGCCCCTAATGAAGCTTTATTACATTTTTCATTCCTTACGGGGGAGAAGGAAAGACCGCATTGTCAAGAAGTGTTAGTGATACTTCTGAGAGCTGCAAGAGCCAACATGGCATAGTTTTGGAAAGATGGCCAAGGGTTCGGATTCAGGAAATACCTAGATAGGATATGGTCAACGGCACTGATGGGAAGAACTGACCACTCATTTTCCTTTGGCTAGGGGGCAAATAAAGAGAGGATTTTGCTAGAATCTGGCAGTCATTCCTGACATATTTCTGAACGTTGGATGGAGTGGGTGGACCTCCACCAACTGATCACCTTGATTTTTGATCTAGTAGGTTTTAATAGCATAGAAACAGGGTAGTTATCAGTGGATTGTATTAATTGTATTATTGTGGATATACGACCCATTGGGTGGACCACGGTCCTGAAGTGGTGCAAGGCAGCTTCTCAAAGGAGTCGAGACCCCCCCAAAGCTCCCACAAAATTCTGAGCAGCAGCTGAAACATTTTTTGGGCCCTGCAGGCAAAGAAGTGGCTGTTTGCTTGCAGGTTCACGGCTCAGCTGACAGGTGGTCTCAGGGAGGTACGAGAGTCATTCCTGAGAGGTGTGAGACACCTGGGGCAGCCAAACGGGTGGCTTGCTGCGGCCGAGCGGGGCTTCCTGCTTCATAAGGGAGCCTGACAGCTAATGCAGCAGGATACAAATCTAATTAAATAAATGCATTTCGCAGGTGAGTTTGCCTTTTGAGAGAAAGCCATATGACTGCCCAGAATGCTTCGGCTGTGGGGTGATACAGAAATGCATTCTTCTGCTTCTGCTTCTTCTTATTATTATTCTGTGCCCCATTCTGCTTGCTCAGGGGAGAACCTGGTAGTTTTTTTCAGGTTCTTATCATCACTGCTATTCTTAACTTGGTTTCTAGACTGCTCAGTGGCTGAAGCTTTCCAAGCGCAGCTAATCTAAATAAAGAGGAGCAGCTGAGACAGGCAAGTGGGAAGACTCCGAGGGTCGGGAACGCTGGGGCTGAAAGGCGGTGGTCCTTCCGCCGTCCTCCTGCGTGGGACAGGTGGGCCCTGCATGGCTCCGCGGGGAACACGCTCAGCTCTCACCTGTCCGATGGGGACCCCTTCGGGATGGGTCATGACCATCCGGGCGATAGCTCCACAGACGTTGTCGGCCACTCGGTTTTTCCGCTCCTGGGAGATGACGTTAGAAAAAAGCCCCAACAGCTTGGGGTAATATCTGGGGTCGGGCAAAAAGGGGAGGGGAGTTAAGGGGAAACAAGGCAGCGGTGTCCCGTTACCCTTCCTAAGGTCCAAATACATGCAAGAGAACCTCAGACCGAGTGTTATAAAATAAACCCTCTTGGGAAATCTGCAAGGTGACAGCTAGTCTTCCCCGAATGGGGCCCCTCTCATTGTGCCGGACTACTACTCCCATCAGTCCCAAGCCAGCTGATAGGAACTTTAGTCTGGCACACCAGGAGGGAAGGCCAGTTGGGGGAAGGTTGGATGGCTGAATCCTGTTTTTCTGCCAGCCTACGTGCGCTGTGTCCTGGGAGCTTGCAGTGTTTCACAGCGTTAAACAGGAAAATAACTCCAGAACCAGACAAGACTGAATGCTCCCGGCTGACCTTCTTGCTGCGCTTGCCTCTCGCAATTTCCATTACTCAAACCTCGGGGGAATGGCGGAAAGAAAGCCAGGACGTGGAAACCTTCGTTGCAACAGCCTAGCGAGTTCCCTTCCCAATCCCCGCCATTTAGACCTTGCTGAACTCGCTCTGCAGAGACAATCCCGGGGCAGGATGGGTGGGGGGACACATTCCAGCCATGACTGGGACCAAAGGCACCATAGCCTAAATTGGAGCCCTTTGCAATGGAAAGCTCCTACTCTCAGGCCTTAAACCTCCCAAGTGCGTCAAATGGAAGGAAAATGGTTGCACGAACGCCAAAGCGTCGCCCGATAATTGGTAGTCAGGAGGTGCGGCTGCCCGGAAACCCCCGTGGGGCTGGATCGCTCCTCTACGCAGGCTTGATCGGCCCGTGGGCCGAAGGTTCAGCACCCTCGAGGTGGCTTGGTGTCCTTGAAAACCCCTCGGCAGAGGAGCTCCTGCAGGAGCGGCACCCCGAGCTGCCCCGCCATACTGGGCCTGCAGGCAGCGCCCGGTCGCAGGGAAGGATACTCATGCATGGCCGCTCCGCTCTGCTGCGCCAGCACCCCCAGCCCGTAGATGGCGTTGCTGCGCACCTCCCTGTCGGCGTCCCGCGCTGCGCCCATCAGCACGGGCAGCAGGCGCGGCACGAAGGGGGCCGAGGCGGGCCCCAGCGCGTCGATGGTCTCGGCCATGGCGCCCACCGCAAAGGATTTCTCCGCACAGGTGCAGCTGGGTTTCTGGAGAGGGGTGGGGGAAGAGCCGGGAAGGGAGGAGAGGGCGGTCAATGGAGGAACACAGACCGCAAGCGGGGACGGACTCTGCCCCTGCCTTTCTGTGCTTTGGATAAGGCAAGGAACACCCAGGGGACCCCACATCTGAATTCTTGGAGAAACCAAGGCAGAAAAGGCAGTCCAGCCCAACGGGCGGAGACTGCAACTCCCATGGCTGGGGGTGATGGGTGCAGTAGTCCCAACCCACCCAGGGGGCCCCCGGGGTTGGAGAAGGCTACTGTAACTTGGATGTCCGCCATGAAATTCACCAAGGACGTGCCGGCTTTTCTCCCAAGCCTGCCCGTCTACCAAAGCTGCGGTGGAGAGGACGGCGCCCAGCTTGGGAGGAGGGTGCGTGTTGGCGGTGTCTAGATACACATGCAGAAATATCTAGGCCCAACAGCCACCCCAGAATCCAGAGGGGGGCTCCAGAAACCCTCAGCTGAAGAAGATGGGAGCCTCAGGAAGTATTGGCTCAGACTGGCCCCAGAGAAATGAGGAAGGGTGGAAGGAGTCAGGGCATGGGGGCTTGGGGGCGTTGGGAGGGGAAGGGGGCAGCAAGAGGCCACAGAGAGGGAGGGGCAGGGCGCTGCCGGGCCGGCACTCCCCAGGACTCACCAACTTGTTCAAGAACTGGGGCAGGAAGCCGGCGAAGTAGGGGGCAAAGGCCTCCCCGCCAGCGACACTGGCCAGTGTGGGCAGCACCTCCCCGGCATACTCGATCAGCATCAGGTCGTACTCCGCCTGGATGGGAGAGCGGGAGGAGGAAGACCGTGGAAGTGGGGAGGAAGAGCATGCAGCTGGCTCCTCGGAGCTCCTCTCCTCCACCGTGCAGGGGCTGCGCCGGGAAGGCAGCGGGGAGCCCGGCTGTGTCCCGCAAGCCCCCTGTGCTCACTGGCCAGGGGGCCTCTCCGCCCAGGACGGCAGCCAACCCCCGGTTAGGGGCGAGGCATGGGAGACGCTGGTCAGGCCAGCGTGCAAGCATCTTGGAGCCCTGCCTTTCAGGACCCACAGCAGCCCCCCTGCAGCCCCACGGAAACAGCCGGCAGATGCTTCCACCGTTCGCTTTGCTACTCCTCGCAGCTGCAAGCTGCCCTGCGGCGCTTTCTCGTGGAAAGCAGAGTATCAGGTGTTCCAAAATAAAAAAGCACGCCTTTTATTTAAAAGTAGGAACAGCCTTGTGGGCTGAGACCCAGGCGCTTCCAGTCCAGCTCTGCATCCACACAGGGGCACACTGGCCGTCCACAGGATCCGCCCAGTGGTACGGGTGCAGGACCCCCTCCTGCCCAGCTCCCCAGCAACTGGGGTGTGCAGGCAGGCCGCCTCTTCTCAAGAAGGGAGCCCACGGCCAGCAAGAGTAGCCGCCTCAGAGAGCCTCCTCCCACACGAGTCTGCCCAACCCAGATCGGTGGCCATCACCCCTTCCCGGGGCAGTGAACCCCAGAGCTCAATTTTACGCTGTGTGACGAAGTCCTTCCTTTTCTCTGCCCTAAACCTCCCGCCCATCAGCCTCAAGGGATGACCCTGGGTTCAAGTGTTACGGCAGAGGGAGATCAAGGTCTCCTCTACTTTCTCCACCCGGTGTATTATCTTAAATCTCTTATCATGCCTCCCCTTAACATGAGCTTCTGTACTTAATATACTACATACAAGGGCTGATGTGTGGGTTCCTCCGCCCACCTGACCCCCACCACCCCTCTTTCCAAGGAGCCATGGGGGTCAAGGGAAAAACAAGGGGGCATTTGAGGCCTGCCAATCCCCATGCTCACCTCTTCTTCATCCTCCTCCTCCTCCTCCTCATCATCATCCAAACTGGTATCTTGGCAGGCGGTCTGGAAAGGGATGTGAGAGATTCTTCTTAAAACGACAAAGGCTTACGCTTGCCAAAATTAACCCCCAGGTAATGGGAGCATCCGTGCGCTTCAACAGCAGTGTATCAGCTCGGAACGTCTTTACACAAACGAAACCCATCGCTTTCTAGCCCAAGTAGCTCCCCCTGCATGAGAGCAGGTTTCAGCCAACCCAAGGGAACCCCGAGATTAGCAGAAGTACGAAGGACCTTCCAGGAAAAGAGAGCCTAAAGAGGAGGGGGACGGGAAACTACAGCGTGGAGCAGGAAAGGAATGAACTTCATGGCTGGAACAGAAGCATGTCAGCCACTATCCTTTGGGTGCAAATCCCACATACTGTGAAAAACGAAACTAAACCATTTCTAGCAGCGATGTGGGTTTTCTGGAAAACTTTGTAGTGGATTTCCCCCCCCCCCCACTGCAACTTGGGCTAGTTTGCGCAGGATCACTTGGCATCCCCGCATTTCCAGTTTGCACTGGCAAATGCTCTAATGGTGCAGAGCGGGGTGGACCACCTTTGCCCCTTCGACCGTTTTGGCTCGTAACTCCATCAACTCCCAGCACCGACTGTGGGCCGAAACGTCTCGGCCCCGAGAAGATTTAACATGGCACGTTTGCATTTACTGAATACAAGTAAAACAAAGTGCCGGGATACTCACAACAGTGCGTCCTCCTCTTACATTGTTTAAATGTAAGAAAACACAAAGCAAGACACCGAAAGTAATTTGACACACTCGATAATTTGAGCCACCCAAAGAAATGCGTAATATATAGATAATTTTGCCAGAGGGTCATTCTTCGGGTGCCTTCCGTTTCCCCATCCCTGCTTATCGGCTGCCTTCCACGCCGGGATACAGACAGACTTCCATGCATGCCAGGCATCATTCGCCCCGACACTCCTCTAGCACCACCCCACCTGCACCCCGAAACACTCACCTTCTTCTCCAGCACCTCCCGGATCACCTGACACAGCTCCGCCAGCCGCCCGGGTTCCTGGAGGGCCTGCTGTTGACACGACTTCAGCACCTTTTCCAGCATTTCCAAGACACCCATCACCAGCTGGCGCTCTTTGTCCTGCCGGATGCCTTTGATGTAAACTGGGAGCACCAGCGACAGAAGCTTCTGGAGGCCTGGAGGGAGGGAGGAATGCCCCCAAGTTCAGGAAGAGCGAGACCTCCCGATTCTCTCGCAGCTCCCCGGTCATTTAGAGGCCAGCCAGTCTTCCAGGGATCCCACAACGCCCAGACCTGGGGGCAGGTTTTAGGGGCCGATTATCTAAGCCAGGGGGTCGGCAGCCTTTAACACTCAAAGAGCCATTTGGACCCGTTTCCCACACAAAAGAAAACACCGGGAGCCGCAAAACCCTTCTGACATCTCAAATGAAGATTATGCTGCATATATTTTTACCTTAATGCTACGTATATCTTCCTTATGATTTAGCTGAGCTCTTGTTCAGTCACTAAGAACTGTTATTTTTAATCTTACATTATAAACTAGTAGAACTCCTTTCATGTATTTTGAATTGGAGAACAGCTTCCTGAAGAGACAAAGTCAGTGCTAAAGGGCTGCGTGCATTAAACAGCAAACCCCATAAGTTCCTCAGCAGTAAAAGCAAGTGAATCTACCCACGTATCATTAAACATTTGGTTTTCTTCAGAAACTTTTCTTTTCTTCGATTTATCCATGGTTGGCCTACCGGGGGAAGTCCCAAATATAGGTGTGTTTACTGACTGCTTAGCAGAAAAACAGTCAAGTGATGTGAATTGTGACAGGTCCCAAGCGCAGCTTTTATCCTTCAGAGGAAGGAGAATACATTTGGACAAACAGAATCTTTTTTCAAGCTTTTCATGTAACATGAGAGCCTGCAGGAAGCTTGTTCCGCTCTTTCCCTCCAGTGTCGCAATTTACTCAACCTGCTAGTGCGGCTGCAGCGTTCCTGAGCAGAAGCCTCATCATCACCTATTGGTATTTTGGGCAACAGAGTTGGGCACAGAGGGATTCAAGAGCCACGTGTGGCTCTGGAGCCGCAGGTTGCTGACCCCGATCTAAGGGAATGTCCCCTTCCTAAGAGCCCTCCTGCACCATAAGATCTTCAGCAGAGGCTCTTCTCCAAGAGCCCTCCCTGAAAGCAGTGAGGGGGGCTGTTACAAGAAGGGCCTTTTCTGCTCTGGCCCCGCAATTACGAAACTTCATCCTCAGAAAGGTGCGTCCGGCACCGACATTTTATTCATTCCAGCACTGGGACAGAGCCTTTATATTTACCCAGTTTTTAAATTGTTCAATGGCATTTTAATTATTTTCACATTGAAGCACTGGCACAAAGGGGTTTTGTCGCTTGAAAGGTTTCCAAAAGTTTTGCAAACTGTCATGAGATTTTTAATGAATGATGGAGGAAAAAAACTGAATAGAAACAGAAGGAGCAGCCCCTCCTGCCTTTGTGCGGGAGGCAGGGCCAGCAGCCCCAAGGTGCCAGCTCCCCTGAGAACCGGCCCGATTCCCTCGTAAAGTCCTCCAAGCTGGTGGCCACGGACGGGAAGGAATTCTTGCCTCAGCTCTGCCCGGCCTCTGTGCCTTCCCTCCAGCCTGCCTTGCCCATTGCAGGAAGGCCACCCCGGCCCACCAGGGGTGTCTCTGCAGAGGTTTCTTCCCCAACCGGGGGCTTCAAGGCCAGGTGCCCACCTGCCCACCCACTCGGCGGCCACTCACCAGACACCTGCGGCTCGGACGGGTCTCGCTTGCAGAGCGTGCTCAGCGAGATGCAGAAGTTGCCCAGTGCTTCGAAGGCGGATTTCCGCACGCTAATGTGGGGGCACTGGAAGGGAAGCCGCATGTTAGGGCCAGGCGGCACTCCAGATCCACCCGAAGCGGAGATTCACCGCAGCCGATGAGTCCCTTCCGATCGGGTTCAGGCTGGGACCTGCTCTCTCCTCCCCACCCATCCCAGTGGGGGCTGCAGCTGGAGCAGAGCTGCAATGCTACAAGGACCCCTTTTAAAGCCGGCATGTGGAACCTCCCCTCAGCCCGAGGGCCAAAATAGGAAAAAGTCCTGCTGTTACATTAACTAAGGGCCAGAAGAGGCATGCCAGGCCTTTAGAAGCAGGGAGGGGGAGTCGCTGGTTGTGGGAAAAGGAGCCGGGGCCTTCTGGGCTTGCAGTGACCCCACAGCTGTTTTAGGGCCTTCCCCACTGGGCTAAATAAGGAGTTTCACATACCCATATGCTACGCTTGACTCCTCAAAGACCTTTTCAGATTCAACGCCGTTCAGCCAGGGCATAGCCAAGCTCTGCCATGGTTCTTCCCCCCCTCAGCGCCCCCCGCCCCACACACGATGCCTGTTGCATATTCAACAGGAAGGCTTGGAACTGCTCCTCCGAGTCCACCCTTACCTCCAGAAGCTTGTGGATCTCATGGAAACAGTTCTCCATATAGGGCAGGAAGGCCGTGCTGAGAGGGGGAGAAAAGCAAGGCCGTGTGTAAGTGATGACCAGCCGTCTCTACCCGCTGGGAAGTTCCTCTGGCTACTAGCAACGTCCCTCTTTCCATATCCACAGCCATTCCCTTTTCCCGTGACGTGAAGGCCCTCGCCCCCAAGAGCCGACACCACCCCCTTCACATAGCAGGAGCCAAGCCCCGACTCCCGTAAGTCCCGAAAGAGCGATCAGGTGTTTAGGCTGGCGTTTGCCCTGCCCTGCCGATCCTGAAGGCCCTTCTGGTCTCCCTTCCCAAGGACCTCAGTGTCCACCGCGCCCCCCCAAGCCAAGGCTCAGCCCTAACTCTTCCCGTAACCTCCGTGCTCGCCAAGGAAGACACAAATGGGGCTGATGTGCAGGCGCACGACTCAATGCTCGGGTACCTGGCGTTGGTGGCAATTTCTCCCAGAGCCATGCAGGCATCCTCTTTTTCTTCCATAAAGGTGTTCGCCATGCTCAGCCTGTGGAGGAGGAGGAGGAGGAAAGAGCTGGAGAACGGCTGGCTCAGACCACGCTGCGGGAGCGGCCCTGCTGCATCGGAGTGCTTTGCTCCCGTGCCGGCTGGCCACAAGGGGGACGGGAGCGCATCTCCCCCAATGTTCTCTGGGGAACTGGTACACAGAGGCGTGACGCAACCGGAGGAGGCATGTGGCCATCAGAACATCAGCCCCTCACAGGTGCCTTCCCCTCCAGGATTGGGTCCAATCCCCTTGTCAAGCCGTCCAGATCGGTGGCCAGTCCCTGTATTTTCCGGAAGCGAATCCCTGCTCTGCATGGAGAAGTCCTTCCTTTAATCCATCCGGGACCTCCCACCTACCAGCTTCACGGGACAGCCTTGGGTTTTAGCATTATGAAACAGGGAGAGAAATTTCTCCCCACCCACTTTTTGGGAATGATTTACACACCTCCATCATGCTCCTCCTCCCTAACTTAGCTTTTCTCAAAGCAAAAGGCCCCAGATACAGTGCTCTCTCCTCACAGGGGAATTGTTCCAGCCCCTTGGTTTATTTCTTTATTTATTAAAACATTTGTATGCCGCCCCATCGCAACAAAGCCTCGGGGTGGCTTACAACAATAAATTAAAACAAATTCATTTAAAAACCTTCCCACCCCCTTGGTTGTTCACATTATTAGCAATATCGTTAATATTCTTGGTAACGTGCTCCCCAAATCCCCTTCTGCAGTTATCATCATCTGCTTCTCTCATTTTGGTGCACGTTTTGTGTTCCTGCCTGGGTGATGCTTCTGCTTTTTGCAGAAAACCTTCTTTGCTGTAACAGCATCCTCAGCTCGGCTCATCAACCCTTCTAGTGGTGAAGGGATGCAGAACCCGTCGGCCGGTATCTATGCCATTCTCCAAGGTCTGAGTGGGGCTGTACCACTTTGGAGTGCAGGTGGGGGAAAACCCACTCACTGGAAGGCAAGCCATGCTCCATGCATGCAGAAGACTAGCTTCTCAGGGATGAGGCTCTAGCAGTTTTCCATTGGCGGGAATGCTCATGTCGCTGCAGGACATTCAGTGCGATGGGACAGAACCGAGCTCTGCAGGCTGACCTGCTCCATGAGAACTGGGCTAGCAGAGAAGCTCAGACGGCACCCCCTCTCAAAGAACGACACGCTCCCAGAAGAAATGTTTCCCTCCAAATTAGGTATCTACCCCAGGAGCTCCGAGTTGTCATCTTCTTCATCGTCAGATAAGCTCTCCTCTCCTTCCACCTCTGCCTCCTCTTCTTCGTCATCAAACAAGAGGAAAGAGTTTCCACTCCCAAACCGAGGCTGAGCAAAGCAAATCCAAATGCAAAAGAAAACAGGGACACGCCGGTTAGTGAAGAGCGTTCAGGATTTCTGGAACAGTCACCAGATGCAGCAGCTTTCTCAAAAAGGAGGCTATTTGAAAAACCTGGAGCACTCCAGATGAGCTGGATTGCAATTCCCATCACTCCCTGCCAGCTAGGCTGGGTTAACCGAAGGCCCTTTTAGCTAGTCTGCTAAACTTAACATGCTTGATCACCAACACCTTAAGACAGGACCCATTTCAAGACCCATCAGCTGAGTGGATTAACAAAAACAAAAGCCGTTCGCTTCTGTTAGACCAAAAGGCTGTTTCCTTTCAATCCTTGTTACATTTAATCCCTATCAATTAGGGTCCACTTTCACCCCACCAGTTAATTAACTAAGTCAGTGTTCCTGGCATCTTAGCCCTGCTGTTACATAAACTTTGAAGTATTCACACTTGTAATATTCCAGAAATTCCCAACTCTGGAAATCACCCTGTTCTACTCCCCATGTGAGCGCAGAACACACCTCCGGTTCTTTTTGTTTAAAAATAAAGACAAAGATCTAGTTTTCCCGTGGCCGGCAGGGTTTGCAAGCCGGGCACGTCACGTCCTCACCTCGATGCCCTCGGTGGATTTGACGGTGTAGAGCAACAGTGTAGTGATGCGCGGCAGGTACGGGGCCATGGCGTCCTCCATCACACAGGAAAGCGAGCCAAAGAGGCTGTACCTGGGGAAGGAAAAGACACCTGCTAGGCACCTGCTTGCTCACCGGCCTGCATTTCGGAAACGGTGGCCCCACAGCGTAGCAAGATGGCGTAGGCAAGATCACCCTGCTAAATGATGCTAAAAAAAGTTGCTGAAAGGAGGGAATTGCTCCACGCAGCAACTGGAGCAGAAGACTGGAGCCTCCAAGGAAGGCTTCCCCCAACCTGGGCCCCTCATCCATGTTGGACTACACTTCCCATGATTCCCCAGGGGCACAGTGCCTGGAATTCGTGGGAGCTGCAGTCCAAGACAGCCAAAGGGAAAATGTTTTAGGGAAGATCTATCAAAGTATCATTCAGCCTGTTTGTTTGTAAAGACACCAGTATTTGTCTTTTCCAGGGTGTTTTGGGTTTGGTTTTTTTTGCAAAGAAATGCCAGCAGAGGTATGTGATGAATATTGCTTTGTGTAATCACAGAAGATGTCTACAAAATTAATTTGACTGGATCAACTGTACTTAGATTCTTCCTTAGAGTTGCTCTCGTCTCTCATTTCTGATGAGCAAGGTTCAGGACTGTGCAGGTAATCATGTTTTTGTACATGTTTCTCTGTGTATCAAATGTTTTCCTGACTTTGAGTTTCTTGACAAAAGTTAGCCAGGTTTATTGCATGATGGATTCTATCCGAAGAAAAGTGACAGTCAGTAAGGTGCAACCTACTGTGTAATTAACTTTCCCAGTGTCCAAAAGCCAGGATAATTTTTGGAGCCATGCAAAGGCCTTATGCACACCAGAGATTATGGTCCTGGAGCTATTTCCCCAAGTATATTCCTTAGATAAGAGCTGCTTTTGCTGTGAGAACCAAAACGGTTTGCTTTAACGAAGCTGATCTGCTTCTCCTCCGTCTCCTAAGACAGCGGTGGTTACAGTCTCTGAAACAGGGGAGGAGAGGAACCTTCTAAAACCCATGAAAGAGGCACTGCCTTTTGTTCATGTTTGGGGAAAATATTTCACCCATCACTCACACCCAGGCAACTTGGGCGGTTTCAAGCCACCAATAAGCTTTCTTCCGCTTATTTTCTGCATCCATATTTCATCATTTTTCCAATAATTGGCGTATCAGCTCTGACATGGGTGGTTTTGCTTCTTCCTACATATGCATGAATCTAAAAGTTACCTGAAGGAGCGTTTACGTCCATATATGCCTGCCCGCCCCTTGAGATCAGCGGGAGAGGCCCTTCTCCAGGAGCCCTCCAAGAAGGAAATTAGGAGGGTAAGTACCCAGAGGAGGGCCTTCTCTGCGGTGGCACCCAATCTATGGAATGTGCTCCCCAGAGAGGTCCGCCTGGCGCTGTCGTTATTTGTTTTTCGGCACCAGGCGAAGACCTTTTTATTCAAGCGTTATTTTAATTGTTAATGTTATTAATTTATTTTATCTTTTGGCCAGGGTGACTCACATTATTCTTATATTATACTGCTTTATATTTGTTATTTATTTATGATTGTGAGTCGCCCTGAGGCTTCGGCGAATGGGGCGGCATAGAAGTTTTCTGAATGAATGAATGAATGAATGAATGAATGAATGAATGTGAGGTGCCTTGGCTGGACCAGAACCCCAGGGACTGATACCCCAAGGATCTTTGGGCTAAGGCAGCAGTGGTCTTTACAGAGTCCAGTTGACTTTTTTGCATGAAAGCTCCCGTCCGAGCATCAGATTTTTTTTTTGTTTTTTTTTTGCAAAGGCTCATCCAGTCAGCGGTAACACTCCCTTAAGTACAGATGGCCAGAAGTTGAACTGGGGAACTTGTACTCCAGGGGCTCTTTCACCCTGAGGACAGAAGTCCATCTCAGAGCGGTCCTCAAGGGGCCATGTTCCAGCGATAGGTGGGCCGAAAATACCCCCAAAATGACAGCATGATCTTGCTTCAAACTCTTACTTCCAGGAACTAAGCCTCAAGAGAGGCATTTTAGTCTTTCAGAATGGGGGAAAGGAAGCCACTAAGCAGCTGGTGGTCTGGGCAAAAGGTAGCGGACCGGAGAAGGGGGCACAGCCACCTAGGAAAACATGGCCCCTTGGAAGCCTGGGCTTTGTTTTTGTTTTATATTTTATTAAAGTTTTAAAACTAAAACTGGACAGAAAAAACAAACAAACAAAAAACACGAAACATCAAACATTAGACAGTAAACATTGGATTCACTGGGTCGACCTTCGACTATATATTTTTTAACATTCTAATGTCAAATTCAAATTTTATCATAGTTTAAAAAACATCTCTAAATTTATGCCAAGTCCAGAAGCCTGGGTTTTTGCACGCACAAATGCCCTGCTCCAGAGTGAAACCTGCCAAGCCAGGGTGCTCCACCCCGCAGCACAAAGTCTACTTACTCAATAGCCATAGCAGAAGAATGCGTCACACCATTTTCCAGACAAAGGGGAGGAAGCAGAGTTCACTTACGCACACTTGCGCAAATCCGAATCGTCCACTTTTTCGCAGATGTCCAGCCCGAGCTGGCAGCATTCCTCCGCCAGGGGCAGGAAGGCTTCCTTGGGCATGGTGCTGGCGAGGACAGACAGAGTCTCTGGAGAAAAATTCAAAGGGTGGAGGAAGGTGAGTGGCTGAAGACCCAGGGAAGGGTAGGCAAGCTCATGACTCACCTCCTGGTTATTTTTTTATATTTACACCCCACCCGACCAGCAAAGACCCTCTGGGCGGCTTCTAATCACAGGAAAAGCCCCCTGAAAACATCCATCAAAGCACTAAAAGGAAGACAACTGTATCTATTACTGTTACACCTTTTGCAGCCTTGTGGTTCTGCGCACTTCCACACAGAAATAAGTCGGGGCACTGCAGCACCTCATCATGGTGCCGCCTGCCTAGAACTGCACCCCAAACTTATTTGAAGAACAAGAAGAAAAGACTGAAGAAAAACAATTCCGCTGGAAGGAGGTTAACAATTCTTATCCTTCAGGCTAAATATACACAGTGAAGAGACCGGTGGATCTGGAAGGGGCATTTCAGAGACAGGGCCCCCCGCAGAAAAGGGTCTTTCTCCAGTCACCTGGTGCGACATCGTGAGAAGGAATAGCCAGAGAGGAGCCTCTGAAGATGGTCTTGGTGCTCAGGGAGAAAAGTGCGAGAGAAACAGGTGCTTCTTCTGGTAGGCTCGTCCTAAGCCGCTGAATGCCCTCAAAGCCAGTGCCAACATAACAAATTGAGTCCGGCAACTGACTAGTGACCGATGCCCATTTCGCAACATATTGTCACGATTCATTCCTCTCTTTTCCAACAGTTGAAGGCTGCTTTCTCAAGAAAAGCAAAGCAAGCTTTCCCCAAGCCGGTGCGCCTCCAGATGTGCAGGGCTACTACTCCCAGCATCCCCAGCAAGCACATGTGGGAGTCGTACTTCCTGAAGGCTTTTCTTTCAGCCTGGCAATCCAATTCAGGCTCGGAGAAGCTCTTTAGGGCCCTGCCGCAGCGGTGGATGGACCAAACGAGGTAAACAAGGTGCAGCCAGAAATACAAAAACCCAGCCTAGTTTAGCTTCAAGTTCTTAGCCGAAGAACCTAAAAACGAGTCCAGTTCCTTTGAATTCCTCTCAACCCTTGACCTGGGCTTGATCTATTCATGGAGCACTGGAAGATGGCTCAGAGAAACGAGTGCCTATTTCCTGGAATTTCTCAGAGGTACTTCACAAGTCAGAATCCTCACCCACGCCCATCAGCTGCAAATCCTGCCTTTTTTCCGCCAACGCCTGAATTAAAGGTCTAAGAAGCAAGGCATCCAATTACACCCACCGATAACACCCTCTCCACTTTTTGCAGAAGCAGAAGCCAGAAAAGCTACAAACGAGAGAGCTGTCCTCCCTTGGAAGCTTCTCACGGGCAGGAAAAACCCTAAAAGTGCCCCAAAACTTTTTGCTGACCTGTGGACTGAATCTGGACGGGCCGGAGATCCTCCCGGATGGTGAGCAGGTACTCCCTCAGGTGCTTCATGATGGTTTCGAAATAGGGCAGCAGCGACTGCCGAGCAGCCTGGGCTAAAGGCCGGGGTGGGGGAGGAAGAGGAGGGTTAGTTTTGTACTACCAAAAAAAAAAAAAAAAGCAATCCAGAGCTTTGGGATCCGAGTTCTTAACATGTCTTCACAGACCTCTGGGGACTGGGCCGAAAAACCTCCTGCCTTTTCTGACCCACTTGCGGTACCCCTTAAAAAAGATCCAGGGATCTTCCTTCCCAACATCCACAGATTTGCTGATCTGGGCAGCACAGAACTCTCAAAGCTCACTTTTTGGGAGCCTGTGACTGCCAGATGCTTTGGGCTCCAACACCTGGCTGGCTGGGGATGCTGAGAGTTGGAGTCCGACAGACCTGGAAGGCACAAGATTCGAGGAGGCTGCCCAAGGCCACTTCTATGCATCACACCGGCCTGGCACAGAACTTAAAAGAGCAGTGAATTTAGGGGGTGCCCCTTACATAGCAAGGTCTGCCTCTTTCTGGGGTGCTCCCCACTTGTGGGGCAGCTGGTCCACATTAAGGGGCTGAGAGGGATGCCACCGGGGGGGCACAGGGGCCATGTCCCAGGAAGGGGTGCGGCGTACCGATGGCTCCGATGGCGCTGATCGCGAGCTCCTTGGTGCGGGGGCTGCTGGGGGAACTCAGCGTGGTGAGCATCCTTTCCATCAACGTGGGGAGGTACGGCTCGATCTTCCCTTCTGTGCAGGCAGCAAGGAGAGGAGAAGGGGGATTGGGGCAACACGGGAAAGCGGCACAGGATCGACAAAACGCGCGGCACAAATTCACTGCCCGCGCTCGCTCGGCTTCCCCCACCAGGGTCAGCTATAGCAGGAGCTGGAGAATTGTGTGTGTTGGCCCAGGCCATGTTCCTGCAATGAGACAGAACCACGAGCTGGGCCGCTCCTCAGCTATGGATCACAACAGGGACCCCAAAAAAGCACTCGTAGTCTTAAATGAAGTAGAGAATGAGGAGGCCGAAGCAGAACCCTCAAAGAATGAAACTTCAAGAGGATGAACAGAAAGGCAAACATCATTCGCTGCCCTTTCAAGCTAGGGAAGCTGGTAAGGAAGAAACAAACAGAGCTCTGCAGTTTTCCTCACTATCAAACCTTCTAGGCTTTCCTTGCTGAGAGGGGAATTGTTACCTATGAAGGAGAAATTCTCTATTATCTCATACGAGACTGTTTAGCATTCCTCTGAATGCATATTATTAATGACGTTAAATTATTTTGTATTTTAACCTGTTTGATTTGTGGTTTTAAATGTGGTATTCTAAACTTTCAAGTATGCTTTCGTTCTTAACACATAATGTACTTTTCTTTTAATGCTTTCTGTGAAGCACCCAGAGAGCTTCAGCTGTTGGGCAGTTTAGAAATTAAAATTAAAAATGGTTAGTGTGGGATGCAGCCACGGCCATTCCATACATGGGGGAGACACAGAACAGAACTGGAGCCCAAGGGTGTAGCAGTGGGAAAAACACGGAGGACAGAGCGAGGGAAAGGGATGAGTGCGGAGCTGCCAGCCAGGAATTCTCACCGAGGTTCTCCACGAAGTTTTCTAGGGCATAGTAGGCCTTCGCCAGGTGGCTGGTGTGGCCTGGATGGACACCCTCCAGATACTGTAGCAGGAGGGGCATTATGTCATCAGCATACTCTGCTATGTCCGGCTGGGGAGGGGAGAGAGAGAGAGAGACAGTCCGCCCCTTTAGGTACCTTGCTATGCCTCCACAGTCACCGTTTTATTTTTCAGAGGTCTGCTCATGTGTTGAGAACAGAAATTGCTAGTATTGCTCAAACTAAGGGTCTTGTGGCTAAAACCATGCAGAAAGTGGCACCTCCTGCATCGTGGGAAAGAAGAGACTGCACGGCTCCATTCCATGCCCAAGGAAAGATCAGGGGCAGGGCACTGGCTGCCAGTTTGAAAGGAAAAACTGGTGGGTTTCTTTTCCTCTACCCTCCGCAAACCCTCTTCCTTTAATGCTATGTCTTTTGGACTGCAAACCTGAGACCAGCGACTGCTGTACGGATCTCAGCACCGCTGTTCTGTCTGACAAGCAGCGGTGAAATCAATACTTGTTTTTCTGCTGAGCAAAGCTTTGCTGAACAGGCAGAATTTGGCGAAAGTGCGACCGCAACTGCTTTCCTTGACCTGACACCCTCCAGCTGTGCTTCAGTTCCCGGCATGCACCACAGCTGGTTGCTGCACGGTTTCTCCCACACTCAGCCACGGCCCGACCACCACTAGCTCCCTTTCCGCGCTCGATTTTGCTCACCTGCAGGTTCTCCGAGAACTGCCCCAGGGCGAAGAGTGCTGCGTTGCGCACCACCTGGTTCTCGTCGGACAGCGCCTGACACACCACCTGCAACATGGGCTTGAGGTGCCTGGAACCAGACGGGGAACAGGGCTGAGAGATGCGCATTTCGGCCTCGGCTTGCCTGTGTGGTGCTCACGCAAGGATCAACGACATGTGGCTCAAGACCAGACCCTCAGGATTGGGGCCAAAGCCAGCCCCAGCCACCCAAACACCACCCCCTTTCCTTTTTGGGAATTAGAACGCACATTAGAAAGATGCGTTGTGACACAAGCTGCGGAAAGAGGAACAGCCAACCAGGAAGGGAACCGTCCTTCCCAGAGCAAACATTTGTTCTCTCAAGGACCTGAGAATATTTTCTCTTCCTTTTTGGCTCACCCCTTTTCGAACTGCTAACCATTCTGAGTTTTCTTGGCATTTTACAGCCCTCCTTCCACATTCTAAAAGATCCAAATGTCTCTCTGAAAACTTTGCTTCTGGCACTAAAGAAATAAAGCTACAATGGGGCTATTATTTTGGCCTTGCTCCTTTTGGCTCCTGGATCCAATCACTACTGGAATGCAGCCCCCAAAAGCTGCTCCGATGGGAATTCAGCTATAATCTACCTTGCAGGGTGGTTGTGCTGATATGGGATCTGCAAGCTCCCCCATATTGCTTGAGCAGGAAAAAAAACGAGTCATTGAGAACAGAACAAATATATAAGGGCAAACACCAAGAGTTGATAGAAGAAAAATCACAGCCAATTCAATTTTGGAGAAGCCTTTGAAGGTCACAATCTGGCGGTGGGAGGAGCCAAGGGAAAGGAGTGGGGCCAGAAATACCCCACCCATAAAGCTTAAAGCTCTTATTGACTAAACTTTAGTAGAAGAAGCCTTTGAAGCATTTAGTATGGGCAAAAACCCCACACAAGAGCTGGGAAAGGCCCGGACAAGTTTGAGGAAGGGGGCACAGCCTTGTGAGGCATCTTGGAGGGCTGGACTGGGACCCCACACCGATCAAATCCGGCACCGCTGTGCTCCCAGAATTCATGACAGGGAGGAGAGTGTCTACGTACTTCTTCCGGATGTGATCCCCGCAGCCTTCGGCCAGCACTGCCAGGCACATGAGGCCGGCTTTGCGATGGTACGGATTGGGGCTCAGAAGCGCCGGCTCCATCAGGGGCGTCTGGAGGGAAGGGATCAGTCTTAAAAGGCACGCTCAGCCCTCCCGGCTCCTGTCAGGTCCTCCTGCTTCAATACACTCACCAAGTGGGGGAAGAGCTTCTCCGGGGGAAGGTGCAGAGCTAACATATCCACCACCTGCGAGAGCAGAAAAACATGGATGAGCAGAGCAGCCTGCTGCAAAGGAGTACGGGAGACGGGCTTGCAGGGAGAATGTGGGGGTGACTGGGCTGGAACACGGAAGAGGCAAAACCCTATGGGGGAGAAGCCCAGGTGCATGGTGGGACGGAGAAAGGGGGGAGGAGGCCACACAGAGCCAAAGAGCACCCAGGGAATGCTGGGACGGAAGGAGGTTCACGCCCCATCCGACGGGGGAGATCCAGCTGCATGCTGGGACTGGGCCCAGACAAGGCGCCTCAGCCACATAGCAGGGCCATCTCAGTGGTGTGAGAAGCTGAGCAGCTGCAGGGCTCAATCCAGAATGGCCATGGCGCTGCCTGGAGGACCGGTCCTGGGCCCTGCCGGTGCCGGCCGCATACAGCCCCGAGCGGCATCAGAACGGGGCTAAGGCTCGGGGACGGCGTGACCCGCAGAGGACCTGGGCTGCATAGTGCTTGGGCGTCTGGACTTCGGCCCGGTCTTCCATGTCCTCCTCCGCCTGCTCGTCCTCCGCGTCCATCTGGCCGGGGGGCGGCTCCGCGCTCATGATGGGGAAAAGGGCATTCAGGGTGGGCGAGAGCAGCTTGTGCCTCAGGACGGCCTGGGGGGCGAGAAGGAAGGAGGGCGGCCCCCTGAGCAGGTCTGCCTGGGAGCGAGGCCAGAAGAACCCCCCCCGACCCCCACGGTGTGTGCCAGGCTTGCCGTTCTCACCCTGCCTTTGAATTTGATGAAGAAGCTGATGCAGGACAAAGCCTTCACTCGGAGGGTGTTGCCCAGCGCTGGATTGGAGGCCACCTGGAAAAGAGCAGGTACTAAGGGAAGGCCCTTAAGTGCAAGCCCAGTCCTCCCCCACAAAAAAAGGCAGAGCCAGAGGTGAGGGGAGCAGCCTCAGGCCGTGATACTCACCTCCAGGCAGAAGCCAAAAACCGCCGGGAAATGTTGCACAATGATGCCGACTTCCGTCTCCATTAGCTCGTCAAAAACCTCCATGGCTTCGCTAGCCTGGGTCTGTTTCGGGGTGGTCGGGGAGGGAAAGGAAAGGAGAACATGGCGGCTGACGCCACAGGCCAAAGATCTTAGCGGGAAGAGCTCGAGAAGTCGGCCGGATCGGCCCAATGCTCCATCTAGGCCAGCGCTCAGTTTCTGCAGCGGCCAATTCACTGCCCAAAGACAGCTCCAAGCAGGCCAGGAGTGCAAAGCCTCACACACCCACGTTCCCCAGCAGCTGTTGTGCAGCGTCACACTGCCGTTGCTGCTGGAGGTGGCATGTGGCCATCAGGACTAGTAGCCACGGAGAGCCTTCTTCTCCAGGAATGCGCCCAACACCCCCTGTAAAGCCTCCGTCTCCCCCACCATCTGGCAGAAGGGCGTTCCACAGTTCAATTCTGTGGGGTGAAGAACCCGCGCCTTTGATCTTGACTGGATCTCGCCCCAGTGGCTCAACTGGGGTTTGAGGGAGGTGAGGGAGAAAAATGCCTCTCTATCCACTTTTTCCAGCCCAGACAGAATTTTGTACATCTGACATACCTTCTCTTACTTGCTTCTCTTCTAAGCTAAACAACCCCAGATCATTTATTTATTAAAACATTTCTATGCCGCCCCACCACAATAAAGCCTCGGGGCGGCTTACAACAGTAAAAATTTGAAACAAATAACTTCAATTAAAAACCCACCCGCCCCCCCGGTGCATCTCGGCAAAACCCCTTAAAAATACAATCTAAATTAACAAATATAAATATTAAACAAATTAACAGTTAAAATATGATTTAAATAAAAAGGTCTTCGCCTGGTGCCGAAAAACAAATAACGACAGCGCCAGGCGGACCTCTCTGAGGACCGCGTTCCATAGACAACATCCATGGAAAGCGCTCATAGATTCATCACAACTTTTCCGCACAGGGCGGATGAGCCGACAGAATTACTTATTTCAATATAACTCGAGGAAAATGTGTGAACGGACCCGACACATCGCAGCGTGCCAAAGGCGGCACACAAAATGCCGGACACAGGGGTGCGATGCTGCGTGGATTTGCCACCAATGCGGGGCTGCGCTGGGCAATTCCCGAGCCTCACTTGATTCCCGAATGCGCAGATATCCAGCACGCGCTTGTGCAAAACACAGGCCCTCTTACCTCACTGACTAGCATCAGTTGTCGGATGGCCGATATTATCTTGGGCACCAACGAAGACATCAGCTTCTGAAAAGGAGACCCAGGTTCCAGGTTTGGTTGCGGGGAAGGGCAGAAGAAGAAATGTTTTAGGAATGATAAACCCCGGCTTTGGTACACCAAAAATACAAGTGAAATAGCTAAGGAGCGAAGAACCAGGAAGGGCAGCAGGAGAGCTTGTTCTGCAGTGGAGGGCGCTTTCCCAACGTACAGAGTAATTAAAAACAGAATAAAAGCAGAAGCTTCTGATGCTAAGTACGGCAGAAGGCAACCTCCTTTGCACTTCGCACTCGGTGCCATCATGGCAACCTTCTCCAAAGGGACCACCTTCCAGGTGTGCCGGGCTACAGTCCCACCATCCCCAGCCAGAAAGGCCACGGAAGTGATGGGGACTGTAGCACAACACACTGGAGCTTCCCATCATGCATCCAAGATGATGCATACAAGCATCACTTTAAAAGCAACGCGTGTGCTTCCCTCCAAAAGAAAGGCCAGGGACCACACCAACGCACACACATTTCCTCCACCCCATCATTACCGCGGCAACATCCACTTGCTGGTATTTTCCTCCCCGGGCTGCAGCTGCCCCCTGCCTCAAGTCACAAATAATTCTGCCTCGCAGGAGCAGGAACACCCCCTACGCCAACGGGCGCACCCTTCCCCAGCAACATGGGGGGGCGACTGCCTAGTATGGGGGTGCCAAACCCCAGAAACAGCCAGAGAAGTTTCCCCAGAAGGGCAGGGCCTGCTTTTGCAGTCTCCAGGCTTTCTGCTCTTGGAAAGGCCTCGAAGGCCTAGTCGGAGGAAGGGGAGGGCTTTAAGCTCAGCAGCTCTGCCCCTCGGCCCCTTCGGCACACCTGCTACTAATGACCAAAGAACCTCCGAAGCCGGGGGGAGAGAGACCCGGAGCGACAGGCCGGGCCTGCAGGGAGAAGGCAGCGCTGACCCACCATCTCATCGGAGCCGAGCCCAGCCACCAAGGTGGTGAGGCTGCGCAGGGAGTAGTAGAGGGTGGCCGGCTGGTCCTGGCTGTTGAGCGTCTGGTGGAAAAGGCGCAACAGCTCCGTGGAGTGGGAAGAGAAGACGTCGGGATCTGCTTCCAACGCGCAGTGCAGCAGCAGCAACCCCACCTGTAAGCCAGAAAGCAGAGAGAGTGCTTTTCCCTGGCTTTAAGGAAAGCCCGAGACATGCCCGGGCCCGCTTACAGACACCCCTGTGTTCTGTCCCCGACGAAAGCGCTCCGGGCAGCAAGGAACGACATCCAGATTAAGAACGCGATGTTCAAAAATAAAAGTGAAAACGACATGAAAGCAGCAGCATGAACATGCTTCAATGCCCCCTCCGGACTGAATGAAAAGGGCTTTGCCCGCTGGCAGAAGGGCAGGCCCTGCTCGTACCTGGCACTGGACGGGGTCCCGTGACCGTGCCCCGTGCTGGATGAGCTGAAACACCTGCGGCCACTTCTCCACCGTCTCGTACTTCAGCATGACTGCGGCCAGCTGCGCCAGGCTTAAGGAGACCTTGTGGCTGCAAGAGAAGAGCATGGGACTCCCGTATCGTCCCTCTGAGGCTCGCGAGCCCCTTTCATCCACAGCACTGCCTCCAGTGGAGTGGGGGCCGCCGCGTCAAGGCACGAGAGCGTCCGTGCTGGATCAGACCACGGAGCCATCTAGCCCAGCATCCTGTCTCCCACAGGGGACAGCCAGAGGCTTCCAGGAAGCAGGCAGGTTTTGTTCAAACTCAGTGCTTTGAAGCTCCAACCCAGAATTGTCATTCGCATTCAATCGCTAATCAGAAAACAGAATTTCACCCACAACTTGGGAAGGAACTTTGCAAAGGAGCCTGTTTTGTGGGTTGCAGGGTGCGGGAGCCATTGCGTGAACGAGCTCCCAATCCTGGTTTGGACAAAGAGCAAAGCCGCTTCCATCACTCCCCCCGCAGGTCCAGGGGTACATCCCCCAACCCAGGTCAGCCTTACTGTATGTTTTAACTCTCTGACATTATTTAAAGCTGCTGCGCTTTTAGGATATCTCTATTTTATTGCTGTGCTTTTATGCATTGCTCCTCAGACAGCTTCAGCTGTGAGGCGGCATAGAAATATTGTTATTGCTGCTGCTGCTACCATCATCATCATCAGGTCCCCATCAATTGCAAAGCCCACCCTACCCTCCCACGTAATGGGGCTCTTGTGTAAGGCAGCCCAGCCCAACTCCCGGGGCCCTAGAGAGCGAATCTCGGAAGTTCAACGGCCAACATGGGTGCTCTGCCACGAGGCCCACGCAAGACTCACTCTGATTCCTGCTGCAGGGTGGAGAGGGCCAGCGCCTTGAGCCTGGAAGAGAGGGGATTGGGGGCGTCGGCCTCAGTCACTTTTCCCACCGGAGGACTCCCAGAGCAGCAGGGCCCTCACCCATCAGCCACCTTTCCCCAGTCCCATTTCCCCACGCAGGATTCCCCCCCGCCCAGGTCCCAGCAGGAGTCTTCCCCAACCGAGGGCCCTCAGGATGCTTTGGCGTCGGAAGCCCAAAACATCTGGAAGGGACCAGGTTGTGGGGAGGCTGCCTGGAAGGCCCTGGACTGCCGTTCATTGACCGTGGTTCTTTTCTAGGCTTCCCCGCAGCCCAGTGTCCCGGAACCACCGAGAAAAAAAATGCCCCTGTGCAATTCTGATAAAATGGCAAAAGGAAACCACAGTGGAAACAACAGAAACGGAGAAAAACATAACACCATGCGTAAGCATCATGGCATTCCTTCTTCCCCAGTCCACCATCTAACCACACCACACCGGCTCTCTGCAACCACAACTCCTATCTTCTCTGGCTGGGGCTGATGGGAGTTTGAGTCTAGCAAAATGTGAAGGGCTATGGGTTGGCGACCTCCACCCTACTGAACTTGAGCCCGGGGACATGAAACGGAGAGTGACATCCAATCATCCAGGTTTCGAAGCCTGCTGACCCACCCCTGTTGTCTGCCCTGTGTCAGAGGACTGTAAGACCCTAGGGGCAGAGACTTCTCTTGGGCTTTGAAAGGTGCCAGGGACTCAAGAAGGCTCATCTAAGGGTGCAGTGCTACACACGTGCAGACAGAAAAAAAGACCCACGACTTCCAGTATGCCCCAGGGCTGCCTGGGAGAAGCCCCAAGCTGTGGAGGGCCGTCCCATCTACTCATGCGTAGGACTGTACACTCAGAAGAGGCAGGTCCAGATTCTGCGTACTTTCAAAGCGGCCTGAGGCAGCCTGCAGCCTGAGCTTCATCCTGCGGGATTCAGAGGACGGCTATGTTCCCGCCAGGTCATCTTGGGAACCAGGACACCTCAAAAGGAGTCTCTCACCGCCAGAAGTCTCAAAAGGTTTGGGATCTTGTGCTGAGGTTTGGTATGTGCTGCCAAGGAGAACATGGCCTAGTTTTCTACTCTCTCTCTCTCTCTCTGCCCTCTCTCCTGCACACGCCACTTCGAAAGCAAAGGAAAATGTATTCAGAAGAAAATATACGGCAGGTACAAAATTCTTAGCCCAAGGTTACCTAGGCAGAAAATAATTCAACTGCATCGCATTCTTGGCCTATATTTCTAAGAAATAACAGCCTGATTTCTTGCCTTATAGAGGGGCTACCAGAGAGCGGGGAGGGAGTCCAGGACTGTCCTGGGGGTAGGTGCTTGACAGCAGCCCCTTGCATGGACAGGGGAGGTGCAAGAAATCCACACCCCAGGCCAGGCCTGTGTTTGTCCACTCTGACCTTTAGTCTTCTTTTAGTACTCACCACTGTGATAAGGATGAGTTTCCCAGACTTATGCAAATAGTTGCCTGGGGGGGCGGGGGGGGGTTGATTGCTTCTTGATTATTTTATCTATTGCATTCTGTCTATTCTCTATGGGTAAACAGGCATTTCTAGGTGTCGGCTTTTCCACACAATGGTCCCAGGCTGGGAATGGTGGGAATTGGAGCCCAACTCTTCTCCTGGGTCCTGGGCTTGGGCAACCGCTGATAGAAAATCTACCCAGCCTCTTTGGCCCTGGAATTTAAGACTGCTTGCACGCGTTCAAAACCCAGTAGCAGCTGAAGTGTGTTATAATGTGAGGGAAGCTCACAACCGCCTTCTGCCCAGTCCACCTGGGGGTCCAATCTGGCCCCCTGTGGTCCCCCACATGGCCACCAAGCCCCTACTTGCTGAACACAATGCCTGATGGCTTCCCACATATGCCCAGGGTTATTTTTTGGCTGAAATAGCTCTTCTATGGCTTCAAGAGTTCAGGTAAAAGATACGGTAGCTTTGGTATTCTGCGTCTTGCCCCGTTGTGGTCCCCTCCCTGGAGCTTTTCCAAAAAGGGATCTGGCCCCAGAGCTGAAATTCCTTCCCCCTCCACGAAAAGCTTTTCAGGGACTCCAGCAGGGAGAACTCAAACTTGGTGCTAATCTAACTGGCAGTGTGGAGACATCTTTCTTTCATTATTATATTCATATTCCACCTTTTTTCCTGCAAGGAACTCCAAGCAGCTACATAATTTCCCCCCTTTTATCTTCACAGCAGCCCTGTGAGGTAGGCTAGGCTGAGAGTCAGTGATGAGTCAGAGAAATCACTCAGTGAACTGAGTGTCTGAATTGGGGACTAGAACCCTGACCGCCCCAAGTCCCGGTTCAGCCCTGTAACCACTACCCCACCCTGCCTCCATGTGGAATTGGGCATCTCGGGCGAGGAGCCATGACCGCATGCGTCCGTTCTGCAGGCTTGGCCGCTTCCTCCTCCGGCACTTACATGTCCTGGTCAGATCGGCCGAGTTTCCTCCAGTGCCGAGTCAGGCGCCTTCTCACCAGCACTGCGGCAAACTGCCGGATCTGGGGAACAAGGAGAGAAGCGTGAGGGACAGAAAGAGGGGAGGCCACGAGGGGCATGCGGTGCATCAGCAAGGGTCTGGAGAAGCAAGAGTGGCACAGCGAGGTGGCAAGAAAGGGTCACACAGACGGCATTTTACAAAGACACCGAACTATCTATTTTGGAACTCGAATCAGCTATAGAAATGCTGCAATCCATCAAGGCCAGAACCGGGGTGGAGGTGTGGAGAGGAGAAGTTAGAGGCTGCCCCGTAAGAGATGCAGAAAGGCAGGGCTGCAACTGAGCAGGGCACATTAAGGGTACGATCCTGCACATGCTGAAACAGGAAAAAATCCCCAGTCTTCCCCAGGACTTTCTATGTCTCAAAATGCCCGAGGCTGCACTTTTGCTCCTGTAGCAGCTCCCTCAGCTGAGGCAGACAGTCGGGAAGAGTGTCTCCCCCTTGCCTTTTTGGGCAGCAGCCCATGGAGAGGGGAGCGCGACACACCGGGGCCTGGACTTCCAACCCTGCAAGGTAGGCCAGGCTGTACAACGTCCTCCATTGCTTTCTATTTAGCCAGTGTGGGGCAGTGCCAGGCTGGGACTCAGGAGGTCTGAGTTCTAGACCCACTCAGGCCATGATGCTCAGAGTAGCACCTGGTCACTCAGGTTGAGCTGAGGATAAAATGGGGAAGAAACACACGAAAGCCACCTTCCACTCCTGACCTGAGTAAAAAAAGAGAGAGGGGCCAAACGGTCTCGTGAGAATACATTTAGTCTCAGCTTGAACGGGTGGGGAATTCAGACCTTCCACACTGACAGACCGACCGACCCCTTTTGCAATGCTTCCTTGGCCCCTTGTGTGAACCAGGATAGTATGTACACCAAGCAAGTCCAGTATTTAAGATTAACCTTAGGCTAGGCCAGGGGTCGGCAACCCGCGGCTCCAGAGACACACGTGGCTCTTGAACCCCTCTGCTGCGGCTCCGTTGTACAAAACAGGTGCGGGCACAGCCACTGATCTGCTCCGAGCTCCACTCAGGAACCCAGCACTAGTTAAGTAAATCCCTACATTCCTCTGCTAAACAAGCTTCCTGCAGGCTCCCATGTTACACGAAACTAAAAAGATGCTGCTGAAAAGATTCTCTTTGTCCCAGTGTGATCTCCTTCCTCTTAATGTTAAAAGCTGCGCTTGGGACCTGTCACAATTCACAGCTCTTGACGGTTAATCTGCTAAGCAGTCACTAAACACACCTATATCTCCACACAGCAGATCTGGGACCCGAGCCGCTTTACTGAGTTTCCCCTCCACCCCCGCACTCCCATAGACCAACCATGGATAAATTGAAGAAAAGTTTCTGAAGAAAACCAAGCTTTTAATGGTATGTGGATAGATTCATTTGCTTTCACTCCTGAGGAACTTATGGGGTTTGCTGTTTAATGCACGCAGCCCTTTAGCACTGACTTTGACTCTTCAGGAAGCTGTTCTCCAATTCAAAATATATGAAAGGAGTTCTACTAGTTTATAATGTAAGATTAAAAATAACAGTTTTTAGTGACTGAACAAGAGCTGCAGCTAAATCATCAGGAAGATATACATAGCATTAAGGTAAAACATGATATATGCAGTGTTATCGTCATTTGAGATGTCAAAAGGGTTTTGCGGGTCCCGGTGTTTTCTTTTGTGTGGGAAATGGATCCAAATGGCTCTTTGGGTGCTAAAGGTTGCTGACCCCCGGGCTAGGCTAAAGGAACTAAAATTAACTCCAATGGATTCTGCAGAGAGATAACGGTGCTGGGTCTCTCCCAGAAAATTGTGCCCTTATTTGCTTCTGCCACACGCTTAGGCAGAGAAAAGGACATCCCTCCAAGCATGTGCCGGTCTCACCTTAGAGACTACCAAATTTAGTTTGGTGTAAACCTCTGTGGACAAACTCAGTTTGAGATGATCAAACTGCTCATCTCAAATTGGCAGATTTATCTATGCAGGGCTCAGACACCAAGAGGGAGCAGGGAAATGCCTGGAAGGCATTTTGAGGTGACAACTTTAACGCTCATCTTTGCTGTGGGTCAATAACAAACTAGCAAGGCCAAGCCTCCTAAGAGATGCAGTGTGATTTAAAAAAAAGTTTTGCCCTTACTCTAATTTCTTTAAAAGCCATGGCTTGAGGAAATGCTACAAACATCTTTAGCTTTTAAACCTGAAATTTTTTTGTTAGACATTGTACCGGAAAATATTAGTAAACAAGAAATGTATTTGATATTACACTTAATCACAGCAGCGAGGATCGTGCTTGCTCAATACTGGAAGAGTGAGGAACTACCCACTGAGGAACTGATTTTGAAAAAGATTCTGGATTGTGCAGAAATGGATAGACTGACTCTATCACTGAAGGAGAAGGAAGACACTGACTTTTACCAAACTTGGGACTTCTTTTATGACTGGCTAGAGAAATGGGACTTGGCCTAGATTTAAAGATGTCTTTAAACTTTTATAAATTGATTTGAATATGATCATAGAATGTTAAAAGATTTGTTATAGGGGGCTGACCCAGCTTGTCTGATGTATTTGATGATTGATGGTTTTAATTTGTAGTTTAAAAATCTTATAAAATCTTATAAAAAAAAATTCTTTAAAAGCCCAAGCAGAGAAGTTCAGAAATGATGGGCTGCTTTTAAAATGATATGGAAACAGAACTGAGTGGCTAAAAGGCAACTTTTAAAGAAACGGAATCCCAGAACAAGAAACCAGAAGAGAGTTTTGCAGGGAGAAGGGACCCACCCAAGAGAGCTTTGCAGGGAGAAGGGACCCACCCAAGAGAGCTTTGCAGGGAGAAGGGACCCACCCAAGAGAGCTTTGCAGGGAGAAGGGACCCACCCAGAGAGCTTTGCAGGGAGAAGGGACCCACCCAAGAGAGTTTTGCAGGGAGAAGGGACCCACCCAAGAGAGTTTTGCAGGGAGAAGGGACCCACCCAAGAGAGCTTTGCAGGGAGAAGGGAGAGTTTTGCAGGGAGAAGGGACCCACCAAGAGAGCTTTGCAGGGAGAAGGGACCCACCCAAGAGAGCTTTGCAGGGAGAAGGGACCCACCCAAGAGAGCTTTGCAGGGAGAAGGGACCCACCCAAGAGAGCTTTGCAGGGAGAAGGGACCCACCCAAGAGAGCTTTGCAGGGAGAAGGGACCCACCCAAGAGAGTTTTGCAGGGAGAAGGGACCCACCCAAGAGAGCTGCAGGAGAAGGGACCCACCCAAGAGAGCTTTGCAGGGAGAAGGGACCCACCCAAGAGAGCTTTGCAGGGAGAAGGGACCCACTGGGACTCCCAGTGTCATCTGGATTATTTGCCTGCCACTGGCAGATAAAGGATTTCGCAATCAGGTGTCTGAGGGATTCCCAGAGATGGGCTGGAAACTCAAACTGACCCAAGGCAAGGCATTCATTCCTGCACGTCCCTATTTCACACAAGGCTGAGTCATGGATGGCGCTGGCTGTCGGGGGTCAACCCACTGGCATGGCAGGAAGGAAAAGTCAAAGATTTACTCTGCAGAATCGCCTTAGCTACTACCCCCACCGATCTACCTGTGTCTTACATTCCCCCTCTCAGCTTCTCTCTCTGCCTGCAAACAAATTTTAGTGCAGTGAGCCAAGAATAATTAGCACGTGGATGGAGCTCCTTGGGGCCTTCTGCAGACAGAAGAGGCAGGGGGCGGGGGGGGGAGAAAGGGGGTATTCTAACTTCAACAGTGGAGGGCCCACAATTCTCTGCCACTTTACTTCCCCTGGGACAGTAAACCCTGACACCATCACAGCACCTGGCCAGCCCCGTCTGAACATCTTTACAAGGCCCCCTTGCCCCCAACACATAGAAACAGTCAGAAAGGGCCTCCCGGGCCATCTAGTCTGGCCCCCGGCACCAGCCGGCTCAGCTCACGACATGCCCACCATGTGCATGTCCAGCCTGTCCTTGAACACCCTCACGGATGGGGCCTCAACCGCCTCCTGTGGAAGCCCATTCCACTCCCTCGGGGTCCTGACTGTCAGGAAGTGCTTCCTGGCATCCAACTGAACCTTAGCTCCCTGAGCTTTGCCCATTGGAGCGCATCCTGCCTTCCTCTGCAGGGGAGAGCAGGTCTCTTCCCACGTCCGTGTGACACCCCCTCACATACCCGTATGTCACCAATATATCCCCTCTGAGTCTCCTCTTCTCCAATCTGAAGAGACCCAGTTCCCTCAGTCTTGCCTCATACGGCATCCCCTGCGAACCGGCCACCATCCTTGTGGCCCTACGCTGCACTGACTCCAACCTGGCTATATCCTTTCTGTAACGAGGGGCCCAAAACCGAGCACAATGCTCCAGTTGCGGGCGCACCAGAGTCATGTGGAGAGGCAGTAACGCCTTGCAGGTGTCCTGACTACAAGGCCCAGCCATCGTGTTGCCCACTCTTACTCCCCCCACCCCCAGCCTGACCATCCCATTTTCAAAGTAACACCTGCAAGAGATCTGCAGGCCTCAACAGCCTGCAGAGTTTGGGTGAGTCTTGTGTTAGTGTATTAAAAAGTACAGCACACATGTAGGGTTTTGAGCCTTTCCCCAGCCTGGTAGCCCTCCAGAGGGACTGGAACCAGGCTGGCTGTGCATGATGGGAGTTGTAGTCCACCCCATCTGGAGAAGGCTGCTGCTCTAGTTTAGAAAGCTGCCTGTATCTTTTAGAAACTTTGCAGAAACCATAGCAATAGGATGATGGTGCTGATAATAATGGGACAGCGAGCGGGCCGGGAGGGGGGGGGATACTTTTCATCTGGCCTACAAAACCAGTGTCACCTGCTCTCCTGGAGCACCAGGTTCCCCAACAAACCCAAAATGTTTGCAACTACCTTAAAAAAGTATCATTTGATGTTTATCTCATGGAAAACTTTTGAATTCGACACTACATACTTCTGGGAGGAAACCCTAGTGAACCCATTGCAACTTCTGAATAAACACCCTTAAGGCATATTCACTCCCAACATTCTCCCAATAAAAACTCAAGAGCAAAACACACAAGCAAAATCCAGTTGCCATGGATAGCATATTTTAAACTCTTCCTACATCAGCTTCTGTTGTAAATCTTCAGAATTTTCTGTGATTTGCCTTAATGTTTGAGCAAACTGGACTAGAGGAGCCCCTTAATTGTACCAAGCACACATTCCGGGAAGCCAGGACCACAGAATGCAGTGGGACCTCTTTCTGAGTGGATGTGTAAGCGTGGGATCTGGCTAAAATTATACATGCATGTGCACAGAAGATGCAGAGAGAGATGGTGAAGCCTCAAATTGTTTCTGAGGTGCTCAGTGTTTTGCAGCTGGCTGTATCCCGCACGGCAGCCATTTCTGTGACACCCAACGCCCCTCCCCTGTGCAGCCATTTTGTGAACACACTCTGGAAGTTTGAGAAGGCCCAAAAGACGTTGGAGACTGGTGCAGTTTATTTCTGCCAGGACTTACCTGGGAACTTTGAGAGGTCGCCATCACATGACAAAGATGGGACAATGCCAAAGGTTGCTTCAGGGCCTCTTTCAGCTGTACTGTAGCCTGGGGGTGTGTGTGGGGGAGAGAAACACAAGAGTCAAAGCGGGGAGAAAAACTACCCAACCAAACCCTCCCCCTACACCCAGAAGCAGCGGCTCAACTACTACACCCAAGGGAAAAAGAGCAACTACAGGGATTTGAGTCTAAATAGGACTGCCCACAAATAAAACTTTAGGTGGCCACTGCACTCTTTGGCTAAGACAGAGGCGGACAACACCTGGAGCTCTAATTCACTTAACTGTTCCCTGCCCCACCCCCCCTTTATCTCCATATTCCCTTCTCCTTGTGTGTTGTATTCTTTCCTTTAACTGTAAACCTGCAGGCAAGAATTGTTGTGACTTATTGATTATATGTAAACCTTTTGGGGTTGAGAAGCAGCATAAAAACACCTCAAATAAATTATTTCCACCCAATGAGGCAGAGGGTTAAGGATTATGGGTACTGGAGTCCAAAACAAGGGGAGTGCACCAGGCTACCTGGGACACACATTTGATGTTTGCAGCCCAACTTAGGGACAACTCTCTATCTCCTACATGGGGCTGGATGTCCCTGCACCCGGGTCAGAGGCCATGGCTCCGAAGATAGGAGAAACTGCCCCCATGCTGCAGCTAAGCAGGTCAGCGTTTGGAGGGGAGACCCCCGGGAACTGATGGGAGTCACCTTGAGTTCCGTGATGTAAGAAAGACGGAATATAAGCATAAGAACAAAATAATGCACGCCCCATCCTAAAATCTCCCAGCCAACCAATACAAGCCTTAGGCACTAACATGCCCACCCCAACGCGCCCGTGTCTCCACCCTGAACGCTCGGCTTTCAATCCCCACTTGTCCCTGAAGTTTGGGTCAGGCACCGCCTTTCATCCTAACCAGCTCACAGGGTTGTTATGAGGATAAACTGGAGAATTATGTCAGCTCTCTAGAGTCCCTCGCAGAACAAAAAGGCAGGATAGAAAACGATTTTACCAACTCCCCACGCCCGTTTTCCTCCCGCAGGCGCCCTTTACCTGTTGGATGACCGCATTATCAGGCTGCAGGAGGTTGAGAAGTATTTTTTCCAGCTCCTCCGTCGCCATGGTGCCCAAAGGGGAAGGAGACGGGGGGACCAAGGGGAGAAGGCAAGGGGGCAGGAAGCCCTTGAGAGGGTGGGGAAGAGAAGCCGACCCCCGGCGGGGCTGCAGAGAGCGGGGCGCGGGCTTTCCACCCCGGGGAGGGGAGGTGGGGACGCCGCCGCTCCGCACGACCAACGCAGCGCCGGCACCAACCCCGCCGCGCCTGCCGCTGAATTGCCAGCACATGTGCCGAAGACGAGGCGCCACTTCCGGGAGCGGGTAGAGGGCGCTTCCGGGTCTGGAACTCCTCCCCGCGGCCTCGGAGGGCCAATCGCGGCCGCCGCCTCGCGCGCGGGGATTTCAAGGACTGCGCTCGGATAGGGCAGCCCGCCCGAGGCCTTGGGACTACAACTCCCAGGATTCCTGGTCCCGGGCCTCTCGGGGCCAGGCTGACGGGAGGTGTAGTCCAACAGATGCGGGCCGGGCGGCGTGATTTGTCGAGTTCGCCGCTTTCCCCAGCTTGGGGCCTCCCAGGAGTGCTTGGCTGGGAACGCCCCTCGCTCGTTTCCATGGCAACCTGCTCGCGTTATTTTCCGGGAAATCAGAAAGGTGCCGGGGCTCCAATTGCCCCTTCCGGGGTTTTGCCTCCAGCATGTCCCGGAACAAGCTGCAAGGACCCCACTCCTCCATTAACACCCTGCTTGTCCCGAGGACAGAAGAGCTGCACTGAATCGGACCAAAGGTGCAGCGCCCAGCACAGGCCTGCCCGAGGGTGTCTGGGAAGCCAACAGGCGTGGCTAGTTTGGGGATGCTGGGAGTTGTACTCCAGCAGACCCAGAGGATTGAGGAAGTCTGATGTAAGAACACAGCGACTCTGGCAAGCAAAGACTTGCGTGCATCTGAATGCATCCATGCCCCTGGGACAGTGTGTGGAGAACACAGACTGGCAGGTTCACTCGGGCTCCAGCAGCCCGAGTAGCCAGCCACCTGAGTCGCCTACCCTAAATCCAGCCCTGATGAAGGAAAAGCACTCTTTACATGCTCAAAGGAAAGCTGAATTTGATTGCTGCATCCTGAGACCAGTGCCTCTGTGTTCCTGGGGAGGTTTTTAAATCACAGTTGTTCCTTTCTGAGTCCGTCAACATCCAACATTCAATATCTGACTGGCTGGTTCCCAGGCTGTTAGCACCTGATGTTCCTCATCATGGCTTCGTTCCAGAACTTCTTGTAAGTGGCTAGTTCTGGAGACTTTTGGACCTGGCCCAAGGACACCTCTTGCCCTGCTTCACAGGCAATGTAGGTTTGCTGCTTGCAGAATTGTTGCTGAAAGTTGTTTGTGGTACAACTGTGCCTTGATCTTGGGGCAAAGGTATAAGGCACTTGTTTTGCCCCAAAAAGCGATCAGTGATGAAGACAACAGAAGCCAGACTGTTTTCATGCTGCTATGATCTAAGTGTATAAGGCAAAACCGCACATGCTCAGAGGAGACAAAAAAGAAAAAGGCAGATACCAGCGCTTAGGCCAGCTTTCCCTTCCTCGATAACCTCCAGAGAGGATGGGAGCTGTAGTTGGGGGAAGGTGTCAAATGGCATTCCAAGTTAGCATAGGAAAACTAGGGCTGTGGGCTGGAAGGAGGCTTGGGTGGTTACAGTGGGACCGGGAGCCCCTCCAGCCCCCTGAAAATGCTC
Source organism: Varanus salvator macromaculatus (assembly GCA_023646645.1). NCBI lineage: Eukaryota > Metazoa > Chordata > Lepidosauria > Squamata > Varanidae > Varanus > Varanus salvator. The sequence continues at coordinate 2,301,179 of JAIXND010000753.1, read as the reverse complement.
CACAGATAGGCTGCGGAGGAGGGGGAGCCCTAGTGAGCCCAGGATGGGGTATGGGTTGAGGGGGGTGAACTCCCTGACAATTGCATGGCGGCACTTTCCACAAGCAGAGAGCTGTTCCATCCATGGAAGCAGACTCTGCATCCGACCACCCCACTTCCCCACTGCATGCATCTGAGCTTTCTGCAGGAATGCAGGCCAGTCCTCTTCAGCGTTACAGCTTTCCGCCCGACCACTCACAATTCCCATGCTACCCATCTCTACAGGGAAGTTGTGTCACGGATCAGACAGGCTCCACAGCAAACAGTGTTGCTGCAAAACTTGTGCAACATTGCAATTTAGGTATGTCTACTCAAAGGTAAGGCTTAGTGACTCCGATGGGGCCCGATTCCAAGGGAATCACGGCTTTGGGATGCATCTTAGGCTTGTTTAGCCAGAAAAAAGCCCTGCTGGGAATACCACCAGTTGTAAGATTCTTTTCCTGTCTCACCACTCACAGAGGGGCGCTCTTAGCCCTTAACTTGAGGATGGGACGTGGAGTCATTGTTGGACTGCAACTTTCATTATCCGTCCACCAGGTTCTTCAGGTTCGGGCTAAAGCGAGTGAGTTTCCCAAAGATGTAGAGGAACACATATTCCTCCTGAAATAAGATTCTCGCTCGTGTGTGCAGAAGACAAGCGAACTGCCCCTCTGAAATTTATCAGATAGGCCAACAAATGAAGTCCGTTGGTTTTCTCGTGCAAACACATTCCTCTGCTCATTGCGGGACATGGGAAAGAAGCTGCCAAGCGATCAGACCTCTTCCCAGTTTCCAAATCAATCCCCGTGCCGCTTTTTAAACTAGGCCCATCAGACTATTTTTCAAAAATCCTGCAGGCATTTTTTTTTTATCATGGAAGCTTTGACCATGATTTTGGTTCTACTCTGACCCTAGATCATATGGAAATTTTGAGTCTACTTTCACAGCCTTAAGGATTACAGACTCATCATTTGTGCTAAGTGACAGCAGAATTCTCCAGATGTAGAATTCTGTGCCCATTACCAAACTCCACAGCTTTGGGATGCTTTTGCAGAACAAAGTGCCAGCTTTACCACCATTTCTGGGAGAGGAGCTGAGAGGCAGAAGTAGACGGACGACTAAGAAAGTCACCTTGGATCATCCGTATTGATGCAACCAAGTCTGCATTTAAGCTTTCTTTTATTAATAAAGTTGAATTTCAAGATCTGTAAAAAGAAACCGTCCAAACAGAAACAAAACCAAAACATCAAATTAAAAAATAACCCAACTTCAATTCTTGCTAATATACATAACTCCTCATATATATATCTTCCATATATAATTATAGGCATTTTCTTCACCCAGGTGGGAGGGGAAGAGACATGTTCTCGCCCTCGCATACTGTAACAATGCCAGGCACCTTGGGAATATGAAAGAGATGGGCAGGGGGTACGGGGAGCAGAGAGAAAGGGATTACACTGGAAGTAGTCTGAGTGAGGGACACCCTGACTGGAGATGAAATGGGCCCACTTACCAGATGAGAACAACCGCTTACGTCGAATCACCAAACAGGCCCGATCTCCTGTGTTATAACAGAACAACCCTCCTGCTTCCTACTCGGCTCCCTCCAACATGCAGAGAAGGGAGAAGCTGCAGGGGAAAATGTGGACTCACCTCCAAGAGGACCACTGTGCGGACTCTTCCCCTCCTATACTGGAGGGATCAGTTTTAACCTCTGTCCCCAGGACAGAGCCCTAGTTGGAAGGCTCCAGGGAGCCTTCCCCAGCCTGGAGCTCTCCAAATGTGTTGGATTACAATGCCCAACGTATTTGGGGCTTCCAGCAAATTCTCTTCCAGGTTCAGGATCCTGGAAAGGGAGAAACCCAAGAGCAGTACCAGCTGTTGGGCCAACTTGCCCCGGTGAGGCCGGCCCTGCCGGTCCTTCTATGGATCAGGGTGTGGTTGTTTTTTAATTTGCATTTTGGTATGAATGGTTGGGATCTGTCACTCATTTGCTTAAGAGGTCTAAAAGAAGTGAATCAAGGTGGGAAAGGCTTCACAGCTTTGATATGCTCGCCAAAGGAAGCCAGTCTTGTCTTTTTTGAGAGGAGAGGCTGGCTGCTTCAGTAAGTCTGGCTCTCGCCAACTGGCCAGACTGCAGGGCCAAGAGGACGAGGGCCTCTCCACTAACCGGTCACATTAAACTACTGAAAAGAGAGTAATACGCTGTTGCTCTCACTCCAGTGCAAAAATATGGTGTTGACCAATTTAAAAAGAAGGCGGAGGAGGAGAGAGAAGAACTCTGTGTAGCAGTGTTTACTAACTGGCTAGATTTACATGGTTCACTGATTGGCTGGTTGTCCTGACCAACAGGAGTACGCAGCTTACAGTTCCCCCGCTTCCAGACAATAAAGCAAGCACCGCTGTGGTGAACTGGGGAGCTCTCAGGCAAGTCCAGCCAACAGAGATTGGTCATCAGCAGCCCGAGTTCTCAGGGCTGAGCTGAGATCGCAGTCCGTGGGACAAGAGCGTCTCGCGCTATGCCTAGGCTAGCCAATTGCTGAGGGAACTCCTTAATGGAAGGTACCCCTTTGAGTCTCACCCATCCCAGCCAACAGGAAAGCAGAGCATCGTCGCAGCCCCAGCCAATCAGAGCAGAGGAGGGGTTCCTCAGTCCATCTTGAGGTTGACGTAGATGTAGCGGATGAATTTGAGGGAGGCGAAGAAGGAGATGGTCCCTAGCATCAGGAAGAAGACGTAGCCCGTGAGCAAGGAGTAGCCGAAAAACTCCACCGTCTGCACCACGCCTGACATGTTGGAGCGCCGTGAGTAGTAGAAGACGGAGTAGAGGAAGATGAAGAGGCCGGTGGAGCCGGCGCTCAGCACGGAGCGCCACCACCACCGGTAGTCCTCGCCCGAGAGCTGGAAGTAGGTGAGGGCGATGGAGATGCAGGCCCCAACGCTGAGCAGGATGGCAAACACGAAGAAGAGGATCCCGTAGAGCGTGTACTGCTCCCGGCCCCACACCGTGGCAAAGATGTAGTACAGCTCCACAGAAATAGCACTGCCGGGAGAGGAACACACAGTGAGAGTCACGCAGCTTCCGAATCAATTTGCCTGCCAGCCTCAGAACAACGGAGGACTCTCTTCTGACATCCCTTTTTTAAAAAAGCAAGGCTTGTTCTCATTACGGTTTGGTGCTCTCGGCAATTGTAATGATACGGGGATTTTTTTGTATCCAGCTTTCAAGGGCTCGCAAGGCAAATGGTATCACTACGAAAACGCGAGGGGGTGATTACTACTACACCCTACGCACAGCAGCAAGAGAAAAGAGCTTTAAAGCACTACATGCAAACTGGAATAAAAGTGTCTCCAGGGCTTTGCTTTGCTTTTTTTAAAGCCGGCAGTGATGAAGCTGTGTGGATCTCTCACTTGGGAGACAGTGCCACAGGTATGGGGCCACCACCGAGAAAGCCCTGCCCCACTGCCTGGCAGCATAGCAGTTCTTGCTATGGGCTGAAGGTTGGGAGGCTCTGACATGCTTCTTTGTGCTTTGACAACCTCAGGGAATGTGACCAAAAAGAGGGCATTCAAAGCGAGCATCTCCAACAGGCCCAGAAACGTCATCAGGAAGCCAAGGGAGGTGACGCACTATGGGAACGACAAGATCTGAAGGCCTAGAGTTCGAGTTCCACCTTTTCTACCAGCTGAATAGTCTTCAAGAGCAGCCCTGTGAAGAGCACTCTGTAGTACTCGAATGTGGATGTAACCAAAGCACAAGTCCCTGTGGCTAGACTAGTTTCCCTGGATCGGGCTGTGATGGCCGCCAACTTCATCAGATGAGCATCAGGATTACACCCGCTGTGAATGTAAAGGAGCAAGGAAGCCCACAGCTTCCATGACTGATGTCAACTCGCCACGGCCGCTTTCTAGAGAAATGGGGATGTGAGGCTGCTTCCTAAAACACAGGAAGCTGCCAGCTCAATTAGGGTTGGGATCTTGCGACAGATCGGAAGTTATCTATGGACAGGAAACCAGAAGTATTACTGGGCACAAGAAAGGTAGTGAGATCCATGAGCATGTCTCTCATCACAAGTGGGTGGATACGAATTAGAGATAAAGGCCTAGGGTGAAAGAAACAGAACATTTGGCCCGGGGGAGGCGGAGGGAGAAAAGTTTTTTGAAATTTTCTTTAGAATCTGACTTGCTGTTCCTCCTGCCCTCTGTATTTTTCTCAAGCCTTCATATTTATCATCTCGTATCTCTCTATTGTTGCAAACCACCCAGAGCTTCAGCGGTATAGAGATGAACTAAAGAGAGCCGAGGAGGGTGGGAGGGAGGGGCCAAAATGACAGGCAGCCAGTCCCACCTGGCCTCCCTGCTGTCGCTCACCTGAAGGGCAGGAAGCCCCCGATGGTCATGTGCACCAGCGTCGACTTGTACCAGGGCTGGGGCGGGATTTCACGGGCGATGTTCTTGGTGCGGCAGGGTGCGTCGAAGGGGCCAGCCCGGTTCTTGCCGAAGATGCCCCCGATGACGGTGAGGGGGAAGCCCACCAGGAGCCAAACCGTCAGCAGCAGCAGGATGGTGGTGGCCGGAAGGGCCTGGGTTGACCCGTTCGCCCAGTGGACTGAGTTGACCACACTCCATGTCAGGAAGAAGGGAGCTGAACGGAGAGACAGAGAGTCAGCAAGCAAGTGCAGGATTGGCGGGTTGAGGAGAACCCCCCCCCCCCGCAGCTGAAGCGGCGGAGACTCGCCTGCACGGCCAGTGACCCTGATGGCTTCCACGCCCTGGTCCTCCTGAGTGGCACATGGCTTCTACGACAGCCTTTGAGAAAGCCGCTTACGTTTTACAAATCAATTGCGACTTTTAGCCTTCCTGGGGACATAAATGACTCCCCACCTGGAAGGCAACATTCCCCAGTGTGTTTCCCTGTGACAAACCAGCTGCCTGGAGGTGCCAGGAGGAGATTTCCCCAGAGTGTGTGGGGTGCACGGGCCACAGAGATGACCTGCCAGACTGCTAGAAGGGGAGGCAAAGGATAGCGAACAGCCTGCATGGGGCTCCCACTGCCCTCCCACAGATTTCAGGGATTCCAATTCGCTTTGCTCAAAAAGTCAAGGAAAGCTGATCGATCCTTCCTATGAGCAAAGTGCAGAGATCCTAAAACTCCAATGGACCAGAGCACACTAGCGCAACTCGGTTGCCACCAGCGTGGATTGCTAAGGCCCCTCTGTCATGGAGGAAGCCAGAGGGAAGACCATCCCACAGAGATGCTGGAGCAAAGCGGGGCCAGAATGTCCCAACGGGAGGGCCGCTCACCAGAGAAAAGGCTGCTGGTGAGGAGGATGTTCCAGACCCAGCGCTCGCCACCGATCTGGCGGTAGAAGTTGCTGGACACGTAGCCAGAGATGCAGCAAGTGAGGGCGTAGAGGAGGATGGCGGCCGAGTTGATGGCGCCATGCCGGTGGACGTTGAACATGCCCATCAGGGCCATGACGATGATGCCCGTGCCCAAGGCCAGGAACTGGCTGCCCACGCCCAGCACGGCGCAGAGGAGGCTGCGGCACACTGGGAAGCGGAAGACATCCGTGTGGATGATCTTCCACCCATTGTCCCCTTGGTCAAAGTCATCGCCCGAAGACGACGAAGAGGCCTCCTCGTCCAGGTTGTAGCGAGCCAGGTCGTTCTTGAGGACCCGCATGAGAATGACGACCACAAAGCCCACCAGGAGGAACACCAGCACCATGGAGTTGATGATAGACAGCCAGTGGATCTCCAGGGTGCGAGGGAAGAAGCCGTCATCCCCACTGCGGCTCCCCCGGCGCTCGCCTCGCTGCTCCGAGCTGGTCTCAGACCAGCGGACGCTGTAGGTGTGCGTGACGGAAAGGACACCCTGGACATCGTCCAGGCTGGTGGGCTTGACGTTGCGGACGCTGACGTTGGCATAGATGATGCGGTCCCCGTTCCACTCCAGGTGGAAATCCAGGTGTGTCCAGAGGCCGATCTTGTGAGTGTGCGGCAAGAAACCGCTCTCTTCCATGTAGCCCACGAAGCCACGAAGCGGCAGGTCATCCACCACAAACTCGAAGTAGTACAGCTCCTCAATGGCTTGACGTAGGTGCTCCACCTACCAGACAGAAAAGAGCCATCACCCCAGAACTAGGCGAGAGAGTGTGGGCCCAGGCTGTTGCGCTTCCTGACTGCTTTCATCCCCAGGGCAAAGCACCAAAAAGTAAGTCCAGGAGACTTTTCCTCCCAATTTAGTCCACCAGCTTCCCCTTCCCTCCCAGAGCTGAGAAAAACATCCACATTCCAGCCTGATACTCTGTCACTCTCTGGAGCTTGTGCCCAATATTAGAGTAGCTTCACTGAAAGGAACTGAACTTATGTTAGACATGATTAAGACTTAACAATCCTGCAGTGAGAAAGTGAGACTCCAAAAAGTGGTTTTAAAATTTGAAAGCCAAGCAGGGCATCCCCCAAAGGAAATATTTTATTTATTTAAAATAGTTCTGTACTATCCTTCATCCATATAGGATCTCAGGATGGTTTACCCAGAAACATGGATAACATGGAAAATACACTCCACCCCTAAGTCCAGAACTGATATTGTAATCAAGATGCTCTGCCGGGATTTACCTTCTCTGGTGAGAGCTCCATTTCGCAGAGGATCTTCTTGTCGACATTCTCGCGGAAGTGGATTTCGTACATGGATTCAGCCATGCGGTCTCCATCCAGCACTTCCCCCAGTGTAAGGCTTTTGTGGCGGATATTAGGCGGGGAGCACACGGGAAGCTGGTAGTAATGGTACGTTTCCTGTGGGTTGTGGTAGGGCCCAACTTTGTTGACGTACAACATCACCTTTTGCCCACGCTGATAGTGAGACTCCGAAGAAGCCACGGACAAGAGGGAAAGGAGGGAAAAAAGAAGGGCTTGGGACAAACGCTGGGCCATTATAGGGTGGTAGTGGGATAAGGGAGGGGGTGGGAGCTGGACTGCAGTTTGGGAGAAGGAAAAAGAAATATTTCTTCAGTGAGGTATTAGTTGCATGAATATTCACAATTTATCTGGGGTTTTAAACTGTCATTAAATCTAGTGCTAGCTTGGTAGTTAAGTGCTCCTCGTTAGGTAACTCTCCCCTTACCCTGGTGACTGTCCAGTTACTACTCAATTAGGAACATAAGAATTTCCCTTTTAATAAGCCAGAGAGCAAATGCATCTAGTCCACAGTTATCAACAGATCCTGGCGGCTGCTCTCTCTGGGATTTCAGGCAGACTTTTCCAGCTCTACTTGGAGACACCAAGCATTGAACCTGGAATGGTCTGCATGCAAAACAGGGGCTCTAACGCCAAATTAAGGCCTCCCTCTTGCTGAAGGATATGATGCTATTCCATTCACTCAGGTTCTTTCACCCCAAAATCAGGCATCTGTCCGGCCATCTGTTATGTCGACAAAGTCAAATAATATCTTTAAAAAGCAACGACGCCATACACAGAAGACATTCCGTTGTATCTGTTGGTTTGGGCCACTTCCAACTCACAGGCTTTGGTGCTCCAACGTCAGTGCCCAACACATCCCCACCTGCGGCTTCAGGGAGGGCGATCAAGGGTTGCCCACCAGGGGAAAGTGTCAAACCACAGACCTCCACCCACAGCGAGCTTGACCCTTTGGGCACTGCCCGTCAGGGATCCTCGCTTCAGGCTCAGCCCCGTGGTTGGGTAGCCGCTGCTGTAAGCCTTGCCAGGCAAAGGAGGTGGGACTGTTTAATGCCCGGGCCTTTACTTCGGCGGTGCTCTGCGGGTGCGGGTGCGGGGGGCGCTTTTGCGGGGGGGACCCCCCTCTGCCCCTTCCCATGCCTTCCGCCACTGCCCACCCGGGACGTGGCTGAGCTCGCCCCCGCCCTCTCCGGCAGGCCAGCGCCCCACGCCGCTGCCTCGCCTCCCCAGCCCCCAAGGCGCCCCCAGACACGGGGGGCACCAGCCCCCTCCTAGCCCAGAGCCCCCTCCTCCGCACTCACCTGCCTTCCTAGGGCTGCCCGAGGCGCGGCCTGCAGGGCTTGCAACTCCGCTCGCCCAGGTGGGGTGGGGGATAATTGAAAATAAAAATAAAAAGAGGAGGGTCGCCCTGAGCAGCAAACCGGGCTGCAAAGAGGAGGAGAGGAGTGGGCTCTCGCTTAACCCCAGAGGCCGCCCATGGCGATGCCTGATCTCACCGCCGCGCTCAATCTCGCTCCCGGCCCTTTCCCTGCTCGAAGCCGACGTTCTCCGGATCCCGACCGCTAAGGCAGCGCGATTCGGAAAGGTGGGGATGACTCCTGTGAGGAGCCGCGGGCTCAAAACCGCTCGGGGTCCTTCAGGCGATCGGGGAGAACAGCCCCGGCCACGTCCGTCACCTACTTCCGCCCTCAGTCGAGTGCGGGGCTTCACTGCCCACGTAGAGACGTACTTCCGGGCGCGGGGCTTGGAGAACTCCATAGAGACAGAAAAACAGAAGAGCCGCTTCTGCTCTCGCCCCGCCCACTTCTTAAAGGGACAGGGGCGGACTCAAGCCAGAGTCTCGCAAAGGGGGACAGGGCTTTATTTTCAGGAGGGGAAACTGAGGCAGGGAATGGGGAAAGCATGCAGGAGGACTCACCCATGAAGCAATTCTGTCCGGAAGCCCTTGCAATCACAGGAGTGTGCCGTGGCTCATATTCTTACCTTTACATCCCAAAGGTTGACCTTACCGTGGCCTGAAGTAACCTCACATTTGACCCTATCCTGGAAATTACTGACATATTCTCCATGAGGCACAATCCACGCGGGTTTAGGCGGAGAAAAGTCCTGCATTGCTTAGGACTGGGTTTGATAAGGGAGAAGGCACCCCTTACCCATAATTTCAGAACAGATCCACAAGCCGAACAGCTCGTATTCGGCATGGGGCAACAGCAGAAACGGTGCATGGGGGAAGGCAGGTGGGAGAAGCACAGGTAGAGTGAATGCTTGCAATCAGCTCAGCTGCTTGCGAAGGCTTGGCCACAGCATTTATAATTCCCTCTCCCAGGTTTTTGAGGGCCCATCCACAAGACATCGTCCTACTTTCTCACCACCCATCACCAACTCCTCATCCGAATATGGCTGCGGCTTGCTTGCCAGGGAGCAAATAGGCAGGAGCTTCCCCTCCTCTTCCTCACTACCCTTTCACTACCTTTTTATGCATACCATTGCTAGCCCCACTGGCGAATTCAAGGCGGCTCCATGCAGTTCCAGGGTGGTCTCCCCTCCAAGCTCAGGCCAGCCTCAGACTTGCTTAGCTCGCACAGGGTGGACACCTGATGTGCCTTCAGACCAGCCTCCGGGCCTTTTCAGTGAGCCCCTGCTGGCGTGTGCCTCCATCACAGACGCCCAACCTGGCCTGCCCTCCATCGTGGCCCCGCTATCGAACACCCATTCATGCATCCTGTACCTCCCTCTCCTACCCACTGTGGAGAGGTGTGTAAAGTTCACCAGTGGCAACCAAGCCCTCTTCGGTCTCACGAGCCTCGTTCGCTCCAGGCGATGAACCTCCACCGAGTCGCCTGGAATTCTGGCTCGGGCTGCGTCCTTTGACATAAGACAATCCCCATTACCTCCACAGAAGTATCCCTGTGGTAACTGGAACCCTGCCGGCCAATGGGTGTGGGCGGAATGGCGGGCGTCATCAGAGGCTGGGGGGTGGGGATCCAGGGGGTGGGGGATTCCAGTCAAGGCCGTGGGGGTCCAGATGGCTGGGTCCCATTCCCTCCTCCAACGCCGTTACCAGAAGGACATCGGCTTGGATTCTCCCATCTTGGATTCAAGTAGAGCAAGAGAGGCAGCTTCCAACTGGATCTGCCCACCCTCGGAAAACCGACAGAGAGACCCATCTGCCAGATCCGTGAGAACTGGGATGCGTGGTGGGAAAAACTGACCATACCTTCCTCGCCGGATCGGTTACGGGGTTCTTGCTGGCTTCCCCTTTGGCGGTACCTGCCCGACCTTGGCAGCACATCCTATCCAACACTTCTCGGAGCCGAAAGCAACCCGCACCCCCTCCACAAAACCCACCACCGCATCGAAGGAAGATCAACGCAGTCAACTGGACTTTCATCATGGTGGAGCGCTCTTCGTCTACACCATACGTGTCGGTGATGGACCAGTATGGTTACCAAATCGGCAAAGTGATTGGACACGGCTCATACGGCACGGTCTACGAGGCCTACTTTGCCAAACAGAAGAGCATGGTGGCCATTAAGATCATCTCCAAGAAGAAGGCCTCGGAGGACTACCTCACAAAATTCCTCCCAAGGGAAATTCAGGTCGTAACCTCCGTGGTGGCACACACGTATGCCTTTCCTTTGGCCAGGAAGAGGGTTTTGAACCTACTGGAATTGTTAGCTTTGTGTAACTCGTCATTCCTAAAGTAGCCTTCTCCATTCATGTTGGGCAACAATGGGCTGGTTGGAGGGATGCTGGGAGCTGGACTTTTCCCTGCTGAAACATCCCTTTACTCTTGTTTGAAATTCTGTAGAAATTCAGTCTTTTCAAGTAGTTATCGCCCATGTCTTCCACTCACCAAGTTGCGTTTTGTTAGTCTAATGAAGGTGTTACCCTAATATGGCTTTTGGAATCTGCTTGTGGACATGAGAATAAAAGTGAAAATATGGCACATGGCACTTCCTTCACCCACCGATAAACTAAGTCAATAAAGAGCAGCAGAAACTAATTTAATCCAAAGCGGGATTGAGAAAGGTGCATTTTTAGGCAGAAAAAAAGAACTTTGAGCACTCCCTGGCTGGGAAACGTTGAAAACTGCAGAACACTTTTTTGTCTAAAACATATATATGATTGTGTGAAAGGGGTTTAAGGAAAATCACGGGCAGCTCCTGGATCCACAGTACCTCCCCTGGTCCCGCCTGAACCGGAAAGCAAGAGGTCCAACAGCTCTTGACTCTCTCCGCCTGCAATCCACCTGCCATTATTTTTCCGTACTGAAGTCACGTCATGCACCAGATGGGTTGTAATCCCAAAAAGGCTTGGGGAGGACAGTCAAATATTGGGCCTGTTTACTCAAGAGTAAGACCTGATGAATCCAGAGTGGTCACCGCCAAGGGGAGCAGAGCACACTCGGGCAGGAAAAAAAGCCCCACAATTCCCAGCACGCCCCAGTCAGGCCGAGATGGGTCATGCTGGGAATTGTCCGGCTGTTTTCGGTCTAAACACGAACGGGACGGCGCAATGTTAAGGGCAACGCATGTGGGACTGTGCGCGCGCACCCCGCCGGGCCCAGGAAAGGTCTGACCCGCTTCTCTGCCCGTTGCTCTGCAGGTGATGAAAAGCCTGCGGCACAAGTACGTGATCAGTTTCTACCAGGCCATAGAGACGACCTCCCGGCACTACATCATCATGGAGCTGGCACCCTGCGGTGACGTCCTGGAATGGATTCAGAAGTCCGGCGCGTGCACCGAGTCCCTCGCGGGCAAGTGGTTCTCCCAGCTGGCTCTGGGCATCGCCTACTTGCACGGCAAAGGCATCGTCCACCGGTGAGCGAGTGAGCGAGCGTGCGTGCGAGGCAACTGTGGGACGGGGCCGTCGGGCCCGGCCCCCGTGCCGCAATTTCGCCATCCCAGGCAGCCTTCCAGGCAAGAAAGCTCCAAAGCCGACCCAAGGACCGCTTGGGCTTCCACCACCGTTGGGTTTTTTGTTTCGGTGCCTTGCAGGCCAGGCTGCCGTGCAACGGAGCCAGCGTTCCCCCATGGCTGCATCTCCTTGCCTGGGAAGGCTTTACCTGCTGGATTTCTGCCTGCCTGTTAGGCCTAAGGAGGGCCCAGAAGGGGGGCTAGGGAGGAGAGGCGGAGCCCTCAGCTCTGAAACGCCAGGCTGCAACTCACTTAGGGGAATGGTGACGTCTAGCCCTGCTTGTGGCCTCTGCGGTCAGGATCCGTGCTTTCGCTGCCCCTGCCGTGTCTCTTGCATCGATTTGGCCACTCACCCCACCCAGGGACTTCCGAGCAGAGGGGATGCAGCCTATACAGAGCGGTTTTAACCAGGCCAGATTTGGACGAGACTGTCCACGAGCAGCAGCGTTCGGAGAGAGCGGCCCGCTCTGCTTGGAGTCCCGGGCCGTTCCTGTGGAGTCCCAAATCTCTAGGAGACCACCTGGCCCACAGTCTCGCGCAGATACGGTCACAGGTCATCTGTCACCTCTCCTCCCTGCAAGATCAGCATCTCCTGCTGCTCTGTCCCCGCAAATGAAGGTCCCCCCCGCCCCAACATGTCCTCCCCATCCTGTTTTACACCTAGGGGTGTCTCTACAGGCTCCTTTGGAGACACAAGCGCAGACTCTGAAGCACGTGTCAATCGCCCCATGTGTCATCTGAGTGTTGTTTCCGCCCCGTGAGCTCACCCCGTCCGTCCCTCCTTCCCCTTTGCTCCAACGCTGATGCCTTGCGGGTTTTCTGCCTTGCATGGGCAGGCGCGCTCATTCCTAGCCACGGTGGGCCTTCAGAAAGGAGGGGAGTTTCTGGCAGTAAGATTTAAACATGCTCATGTTTTGTTGTATTTCCCTGGGTGATGGACCCCTGAAGGCTTCGTCAAAACTGAATTTGCCCCCTTCAGCTGGAAGAGTTCTGTCATCCCTGCTCAAGCCCTTCTGGGTGAGCAGCCGAAATTGCCTGTTGGCGCTTTTCCAGGGGGAGCAGTGAGGGGGGAAGCTGCACCGGTTGAGCATCTGCCTTGTGCAGTGGTCAGAGGCCCAGGAGTTGCTAAAAAGAAACCAAGGTTGGGGGCGGAGGGAACGGGACCACCCAAAGTGGTGCTACGTGGCTTTATTCCGCTCACGGTGGAGCCCTTGGAGTCTCCCGGGGTCCATTCAGACCTCTGAGCAACCCAGCACTCTTCCAGCCTCACCCTAGCCTTCCTGCCGCCCCGGTTCATCCCCACAGGGACCTCAAACTGGAAAACCTCCTCCTAGACAAGCGGGAAAACATCAAGATCTCCGACTTTGGCTTCTCCAAGATGGTGTCCGGCCAGACGCAGCCGGCCGCCACGGCTTCGTACCGCATGATGAGCTGTTTCTCCCACCTCAGCCAGACCTACTGCGGCAGCTTCGCCTACGCTTGCCCAGAGATCCTGCTGGGCCTGCCGTACAACCCCTTCCTCTCCGACATCTGGAGCATGGGCGTCATCCTCTACACCTTGGTGGTGGCCCACTTGCCCTTTGATGACAGCAACCTCAAGAAGCTGCTCCGGGAGACCCAGAAAGAGGTGACCTTCCCGGCGCATCTCCAGATCAATGAGGAGATCAAGGCAAGGATGCTTGTCGGGAGGCTGGGCCAGGTGTCCCTCGACCCTATGACGTCGGGAGGTTGGCGGAGGAGCGACGCTTCGGTGGCTTGGTTTCCTCCGGGCAAAAACCCGGAGAGAGCAAAACCGGGAGTTGAGGAGTCCGTTTTATTCCGGCCAGGCTTCCCCTGGGAAAAGCAAAGCTGGCTGAAGAGAAGCAGCTTTTCTCTCCCGGCTTAGCTGGAGTTCTGCTGATGCTTTGCAGGAGTACGGGATAGTGCCGGGCTTAGTGGTGCGGATCTTATGTTGCAGGCGCCCGATATCCTTGGGTGCTCAAGCAGAGATTAATCTGCCATGCGATTAGTCTGCTTGGAAAAGTCCTTGTAGCCTTGGAAGGGGCCGAGACAACACAATCACACACCCTTGCAGGCTGAGTGCAGGTTGTCGCCGATCCCTGGATGGTTGTATTGTCTGCACCCAGCAGAAGTCACAAACTGTGGCTTCTCTCCTGGGGTTGTTCATGGCCCACAGGCCATGGCTCGGTAGCAGAGCTTGGTTCGGACAACACCAGCATGGTCCTGCAACCCACACACCACCTGTGAGCGTGGGTTATTGTGCTGTCTAAACTCAGTCATTGCTTAAGGCTCGTGTGATTCAGGGCCATGTCCCCGCTAAGGGGACCGGGTGTGTCCAGCGACATTCCTCTTTGCTTGAACAGCCCAAATTTTAGTTCGCAGGAAAACGGCCAGCCGGGTTGGATCTCCACGCCATTTTCCACTGAAAACCTGCCACGGCTTGGCAGCTCTTATTTTTGAAGGTGTTGTTAGCTACTTGCCTCACTTCTGAAAAACCAGCTAACATTCGGCAGGCCCTGCTTAGATCACCCCGATTCACCAAAGGTCCTTCAGGGCAGACCTACGGGGTGGCCGGATCCAGCAACACCCCAAATCCTCCCCCCCACCCTTGGCATATCCTTTGCTGTGGGTTGTCTTCGCCCTTAACAAGGTGTTATCCAAACGGCCGGGACAGAGGGAGGCATCACACACCAGGATAGTTCAAGGAGTGTGAAGACCCTACAGCTGAGAGTTAAAAGTGGATGGGTGCAAAGGAAGCAAGGGCAAGGAGCTGTACTTAAGCTGCGAAACCCCCCTCTCTCGTCCTCCCCAGGACTTGATACACCACATCCTGCGCCCAGCCTCAAAGCGCCTCAACATTTTGGAAGTGCTGAAGGTCTCCTGGGTGCTGAAGTTTCTGGTGGAGAAGCCCACCACCGAGATCAAAGCCCTGGAGGCCATCTGTGGCCCGCGCACCACCGAGGGCACCAAGCACAACACGCCCAGCACCAAGTCGCGCTCCTTCACCTTCACGCCGGACAAAAAGAAGGCCGTCAGCCGCACCCGCAGCACCGGCCAGATTAAGGGAAGCAAGAACCCGGAAAAGCCCAGCTGAGGGCTGCCGTGACGTGGGCGACCGCAAAGTCGAAGGTGTGGCTAGGCCTGCCTGTGCTCAGCCCGGGGCCTCCTCTGCGACGGCTGATTTCTGGATTTCCTGGTGGGGGCAGACGGCGGAACACGCACCTCCACAAAGGACGGCGGGGAAAACCCAGAGAGCTTGTTCAGACAACCATCTTTATAAGCAGCCAGAGCACATTTTGGGACGTTCCACTTGGTATGCACAACTGTCCAGGAGGCAAAATCTGAACTGGAAAATTATTAAATCCGAGCGAGATCGTTAGTTTACAGGCGTTCCCGGTGGGGTGCCGGCAGGACACAGAACTCCCGGCATGCAGCGGTCGACTAAGGGGCAGGGCCAGTCCGGGGCTGGTGTGGCCTTCCCCAATCCTGACGTCCCCGAGATGTTTCGGACCACAACCCCATCACCCTCGGTCACTGGCCAGGATGATGGGAGCTGTAGTCCAACACACCCAGCGGGCACCAGGTTGGCTAGGGCCTTGGGAATGTTACTAGCAGCTCATACACGTGGAACGCTCTTGAATGTACCATACAATAATTGAGCAGCATGATTCGTACCGAAACCAAGGATCCAAACCCCCTTCCTGCACGTCACCCTCATTTTGGATCTCCATTTCTTTAGGAAAAGGGTGGGGAGAATTTAGCAAGCAGCCTTCCCCAACCTGGTGTCCTCTGTAAACATTGGATTCCGGCTCCCAGAAGCCCTATCACCGGCTGTCCGGAGCGGGTGGCACGATGTGAACCAAATGGAGGACACCGGTCCAGATTCCATAGCCTGAGATTTGGGGGCTATTTCACTGGGGGCGAATGAGTGATGAAGCACAACTGAGCTTTATAAAATAATGCATTGTGGAGGGAGGGAGCAGTTCTCCTTTTTCTAAAAGACTAGATCTTAACGGGCCCAAGGGCCGCTGGGTCAGACCGGGCAAGCGACTGCCCTTCTGCACACAGAACAGCATTTTTAAAAATCAGCTGCCATGGTAGGTCAGGAAGACTGACTGGGCTGGTTTTGGGAGGGGATGACCCATCTTCCTGGAGGAGGAGGTGGAGGAAGAGGAGAAGGGCTCTCTTAAAAGAGAGAATCACTCAATCCATGCTCCACCTTCCTGGACAGTCTCTCTCTCTCTCTCACTGCCTACCAGAGGCTAGGCCTGAGCTATGGACAACAACTCCCATCCAGCCAGTGCTGCCAGTGTCAAGGCACAATGGTCCAACCACATCTTGGGGGCTGCTGTTCCCCATTCCTTCGCTGGTCACATTTTCTCTCTCTCGGCAACGGAAGAGTGCTGCCAGCTGACTTTAATTCAATTCTTCTCTCTGCCTGGTCATGTAAAGCCCACGAGGGCAGGGGTAGGGGTGGGTGTGTGTGTGTTTGTGTGTGTGTGTGGGGGGGTACTCCCTCTCCACTCCTGACCACAAGGAGACACAAAGAGAAAGAGAAAGACAGAGAGAAATCTTTTAAAAAATTAGCAGATTAGCAGAAGCCAAGTGTAAAAAGAGAAAACATGGAAACCTCAACCCAAGACAAATCGACACGCCGCCAAAAGAGAGAAAGACAATAGGTGTCACACGCACGCACGCACGCACACACACACACACACACAAACCTTGCAGCTCCACATGCATCGTCGTCGCCCCCCCCCAAGAATCCGCCCTTTTGGCACAGTTCTGCCCGAGCCCTTCGGTGCTGCCTGTGTCCACTTCAGTCGCATGCTGGACTCCGGCAGGAGGAGGATCCGTTTCCTCGGAACAGTTGGGGCAAAGAGGAAAACGGGGGGACTCTAGGAGGGGTGTACCCCGAACTGCCACATTTTAGAGCCCCCCGCTCCACTCAGCAGGCACAAGGGCGCAGCAAATCGCAGCAAAGCCAGCAAGCTTTGTTTTGGGAGAGTCCCGTGGCGTCCCCCACCCATGCCTTGGGGGTATCCTCAGTTTTGCTGGAAAACGGGGCAAGAGCTAGGATTTGGCCCCTTCTGGGGGGAGTTGCTTTTGAGCGCCCAACACGCCTCCCCCCACAATACAATCTGTTCTTATATATTTATATATATAGAAATCTGTCTATAAAACTCTTTACATTCGGCACGTAAGGTCATCTTCAGGCAGGACGTGCAGTTACGCTGCCCCTCCCCTCTGGCTCCACTCCCCCCACGACAGGAAAGGGAGGCAGGAGGGCACGTTCCCACAATGCATCACGACACCCAGGCGGCGAGCTGCTTCATTTCTTCGTCATCCTCGTCTTCCACAGTGGTGGCCGAGGCCGGGACTTTGGAGGCTGTTGGAAGAGGTGGCAGGTGAGAGAGGGAAAGGCGATCCCATGCACCCGGCCTTGAGAGGCGGCCCCAGCTGTCCAATGGCTGTGCTGGCTGGGAAGGCTTGGACTGCCTTCCGCACAACCGCAAGGGGCCACACTGGAGAAGGCCCCGCTAAAGGCAGCGTTCTCATGACTGGTCCCCTGGATCTCCACATACCTGGCACACGGGGGACCTGAGAGGCAGGCACGCTGGGAAGCTCTGGGGTTGGCTCCCCGACATTCAGGAGCTCCTTGTCCAGGTCTTCCTGCTCCATCCCTTCCAACTCGGCCAGCAACTCATCCTAACGAGAGCAAAAAGGCAGATGGGAAAGGGCAAGCGCAGTGTCTGGTGCCACAGAGAGCACGATCCTGACCCCTCTGCTCTTGGGAACGGCCCGGCCCTTTAGTACCTCATCCACGTCGTCCCCGAAGCCGACAGGCTTGGAGATGGCGTCCGAGATCTGCTGAGCGATGTCTTGCTGCTCCGTGATTTCAGCCATCAGGTCGTCCACCTTGTCGATGTCCCTGTCAAAGGAAGCAGGATCCCTTTCAGCCACATCCGAAGCATCACTCGGGGATAAAAGGGGAAGCCCGAGGGCGGCTACCCTGCCTCTTGGAGCAGGGGCCCCACTAGTCAAAATTGCAGTGTTGGCACTTTGCGATAAATAAGGTTTTAGGTTGCAGTTTGGGCACTCGGTCTCTAACGGGTTCACCATCACTGCGTTAGGGTTAGAAAAAAGAGGTGTCCTGGCAGGATTTTGATGGTTGGAACAGAAATGATGAGCTGTGCAGAAAAAGCTACTCAAGGACGGCTTTTTCAAAATTGTATTATTTTCAATGGACCTTTAGTCCTATATTAGGGTTAGGGGTGTGCACCAGGGTAGGGTTAGGGTTAGAAAAACAAGGTGTCCTGGCATGATTTTGATGGTTGGAACGTGTTTAGAATGGGCAGAAATGATGAGCTGTGCAGAAAAAGCTACTCAAGGACGGCTTTTTCAAAATCACCCCCCTTTTAATGGTATTTTTGCCCTATATTAGGGTTAGGGTTGCACACCAGGGTAGGGTTAGGGTTAGAAAAGCAAGGTGTCCTGGCATGGTTTTGATGGTTGGAATGCGTTCAGAATGGGCAGAAATGATGAGCTGTGCAGAAAAGGCTACTCAAGGATGGCTTTTTCAAAATCGCGCTCTTTTCAATGGAGCTCTAGCCCTATATTAGGATTTGGGGTGTGCATCAGGGTAGGGTTAGGCCAGTGGTGGCGAACCTATGGCATGCGTGCCACAGTGGGCTCACAGAGCCCTCTCTGTCGGCACGCGAGCCAAGTCACCCCAGCATCGCCCCAGCAGCCGAGCATCGGATAACAGCGCACATAGGGGCCATGCGCATGCTCAGAAAGGAGTAGCGACACCAGGCAATGATGTCATGAGCTGAGACTCATTAGCCGCGACTCGTCCGAGCTTTCGCATGGCCGGTTAGTGCACTGCCAAGGATATACATAAATTTGCGTGGACTGGCTGTGAGTTTTTTCTAAACTAAAACCTCACTTTTCAGGTTTTATTGCAGTGTTGGCACTTTGCGATAAAGAAGTGGGTTTTTGCCGTCACTGGTCTAGACAGACCTTTTTCTCCCTCTTATAATGCTTGAGCCCAAAGGGGTCATCCATAAAGCGGATGGGTGGGAGATTCGGGACAGATCCAAGGAAGGCCTTCTTTGTACAACGCAAACTACGTGATTCCGAAAAGGTTGTGGAGAATGGTTTGAAAAGGGGGTTCGAAAATTCCTGGAGGGGGCTGTACTCCCTCCAGGATCAGAAGGAGGATGCCTGTATGCACCAGTTGCTGGGGAACATGGGCAGGGTGGTGGCATCCTTGTGCCCAGCTTGTGGGCTGCCCAAAGACACTGGGCCAGCTGTCATGGAAGCAGAATGCTGGACTCGATCGGCCTTATGTCTGATCCGGCAGGGAAAGAGAGTTCCTCTCTGGCCGTGGGTCCCCAAATCTGTCCAGTCTGACTCATTCTGGCACTTCCCTCCCACTGGGACTGGGAACATCCTCCTGGAAAAGCTGCAGCCGCCGCCGCCGTGGCCGCCCTCCCCCCCCCAGAGGGACCCACATGTGCTGATGGGCCTCCTTCATGGCGCGAGCAGCATCCGACATGGTCTTGAGCACTTCGGTGTTGGTGGTGGCGTTCTCAAGGGCCTCCCGCTGGAACTCGATGGTGGAGAGAGTCCCGTCGATCTGGGATAGCTGTTGCTCGTAGCGCTTCTTGCGTTTGAGGGCCTGCAGGGCCGCTAAAGGGAGAGGGATCGAGGTCATCGGTTACTCGACTGCCAGACGAGCAACGCAGTCAGAGACAATCTCAGCTTTTGTGCAAAAAACAAACAGAGCTTCAAGTTTCTAGTCCTTATGAATACAAACATGCATGGTGGGCATGTCATGAGCGGAGCCGGCTGGTGCCGGAGGTCAGACTAGATGGCCCAGGAGGCCCCTTCTGACTCGCTCTGTTTCTATGTTTCTATGCAGAAGCACGCAGTGGTTGTACTGACAAAGACTTGCAATGCAAGAAAGGCAGACGAGTTTTACACACACACACACACACACACACACACACGAGGTCAGTGAAGTGCCAAGTAATCAAGAAACTTTGACAAAAGGGGAACGCAGCAGCCACAAATAGTGAAAAATAACTTAAGTCATCATATCACATGTGCAAATATGAGAATGGTGTCAGCGCCACACAAGGGCTAAAGCCACAAGCCAGCCTTCCCCCACCTGGTGCCTTCCAGATCTGCTGAACTGCAGCACCCATCATGGCCAATAACCAAGCCAGATGGGAGTGATGGGTGTTGTAGTCCAGTCCTTGTGGAAAGCACTGTGTTGGTGAAAGTGTTGTAATCAATGCAAGAAGAACTTGCCAAATGTTCCGAGAAAGCCAGAGGCAACGTGAATCACTCCTGTATTTGTCTTAAGTCTTGTTCTCACAGCTTTGATCCACACACAAGAAGTGGAAATTCATAGCTAGCAAAATCTATCTGCATCTCTTAACCGCCACCTGACAGGTCAATTGCAAAGTAACCGAGAAACCTCGACAAAAGGGGAGCCGAGCCGAGGGGGGTTCACCCAGTCCTCCTCCTCCTGCCCTTGGTTTGTCCTGACGACAGCCCTGCGAGGCAGGATGCCGCCACTACATCACAGCACACCGGTTCCCCATCTCTTGGAGCCCCCCGCCCAACTGCCTCCGCCTCCCACCCCCAAAGTGGGGGTCCTGCAGTGACTGGGGGACCGGATCACCCTAGCTGAGTTTGGACAGAAGACAGCTTCGTAATCTGGGGCCCTTCAGCCCGCAAGCACCGCTCCCCCTCCGGCTCCGGCTAGCCCCGACCCTCCGAGCCAGGGGCTCCGCCTCACCTCTCTTGTTCTTGGTCCCATGCTTCTTGGCCGACTGCAGCTCCTGCTGGATCTTCTGCTCCAGGAATTCCTGCTTCTTGACCAGAACCTCTTCCGTCTCCCGCAGTTTCTGGATGGCTTCCTGCGGGGTGGGTGCTTTGGGTTTCTTGCCTGCAAAGGGCCAGCGGAGGGGGGCAGGAGACAAAACAAAGGGGAAAAACATGGTGGATGGGGGAGGCACGTTGCGAGACCCCGACTAGCAGCAGCAGCCCCCCCCCCCAAGCCTCCTGCTCTAACTTAAAACCAGGCGACAGAGGCACGCCCTAAAAACGGCTAGGGAAAAGGAAGATCTAGCACTCCCCTAAATCAAACCACCAATGCCCAGGTGCATTATGGGCTACTCCCACCATCCGTACCCCGCCCCCCGCCTCTTCACCTGGTCAATCCCCTCCCCTACTGCAAAATGGAGGGATAATGCAGCCCTTCACCCAGAAGCTGAGCACTTGGTAGAAACATACATACATACATACATACATATTTTAAATCCCTTGTAGCACTCTCCAAAAGGTATTCTGAAGCGCGGCCCGATGCAGTTTCCCTCTCAAGGAAAAAAGAAATCTGGAACACACCCTTCTCCTTATTTCAATGTGTGTTTTTCCTCCTCCATCAGGGTAAATTGCCCTTTGGTCTTCCTGGCCCCCCCCACGCTACGCTTGGTCGCTCCCGGCTCGCCATGATGGTCTATAGCAATCGGGCGATACCACCCGCGTCTTTGGGGGAAAAGAAAGAAGAATAGACTCACCCTTTCCGAAGAGCTTCCCTAAGCCACTCATCTCGGCTGATTGGGAATTCTCTGGGTTTCCTCTTCCGGCTTCAACCACCTACCTACCCGGCCCCACCTCCATCACATGACAATAAGGAAATCCATTGCAAAGGGCTGTAGGCCCGTAGTTGTCCAAGCTCGCTTACAGGTTCCCAAGAGCAGGCTTTGTTTCTTTATTTCCAAAGGTACAGACCCCGACAGGGCTCTCTAAGCGGGGGGCAATATTAAAAAAAAAACCCCCAAAAGAGGCCGCCAGTTCAATTTTAAGGGGGGAGAGAGAGAAAGAGAGAGAGAGAGAGAAACGTGCTGGTAGCAGAGTGGTAAAATCGCTTCTTGAAATATCTGCAGGAGAGGAGAGATTTTGCCTGGTGCAGAAATGAAAGCAGAGGCGAGGGCGCCACAGAGAAGGCCCTCCTTCTGAATCCATCCCTTTTACTTCCTTTAGAGATTGCTTGCTCAGAAGGACCTCAATTCCCAGATTTCAGTGGGAGAGTAGGAATGTATGGGAAAAGGCCCAAGCTTGATATAGGGCTTTATATGTTGAAACAAGCCCGGGCTTCACCAGGCAACCAGTGGAACTTAAACAGAACAAGTGTTACATGGACATGTGAACTGACACCCGACACCGGATGCGCGGCCCTATTTGGACCCGTTGACCCCTCCGGGCCGTCTTCGCAGGCAGCCTTACTTAGAGCCCATTACAGTAATCCAGTCGGGTGTTAGGAGGAGGCCGCAAGTCTGGTCTTTGCTGCGTTCAACCCTCGAAGGGAGGCGCCCTTTGGAGGGGCGAGTTCCGATTCGGGTCAGGATTAGGCCAAGAGCGCGCCGCAGACACGCTTCTCCCGACCCCCTTTGCCCCGCATAGGACTCTCAGTGGAACCCGGAAGTGAGCGTTGCATGCGCTGTGATTAACTCTAGAGATACGGGAAACGGATTTCTGGAGCCGGAGCATCATGTGACCTACGGCCGCTCTCGCTCCTTCCCCCTCCGCCCCTCTTAAAGGAGCCGCGTCCCTAAATCCCAATTTTCTCCCTACCGTTCCTGAGCGCTCCCGCTGCTTCGCACCCATTTTGAAAAGCCACACACACCTCTCCGGGCAGTTTTCACCCCGGCCCGGGGGTGCAGTGACTCCAGTCCCCATCATTCCTTTCTCGGGGATTTATAAGTCTTCCTTCCTCCAAATATATCCTTCTCCCTTGGTGGTGCTTCTTCCTTCTTAAAAGACTGTGGAAGATCCGGAAATCCAACAGGTAGAGACTTCCACTTACCCCCCCCCCCAAGGCCAGGGCCTATGCGATGTACAGGACTACAACTCCCATCACCCCCACAGCATGCTGGGAATTGTAGTCCGAGATATTTTATGGACGCCTGCTGGAAGGACTCGTGAGGATGCAAAAGGTTTGCCTGAGCAGGGGGATTACTGAAATGACAAACGGCTCTGAAACCTAGGAAAGAACGGCAGGCCAGCGGGTCACCTCTCAGATGCAGAGTGCATCCCTCCTGCCCCCAGAAGGTACAGCCACTGGACTGGACCGGACCCCCGGCCTGCCTCTGCGGTTTTTATTTTCCGGAACAAGATTCCCAAGGATCACCCGGTGCCCAGTTGCCAATGAAATCATCGCACAGGCTGGAGTCAAAATCCAGCCTTAGGGAACACTGGGAGCGTCATCCCACCTGTGCAACGGTCGGCTTGTGCGCATGATGTCTGCTTAGGATGCCATAATGCAGAAAAGCAACCTTGCCTGCCCCTTGGGGTGATGCCCGAGCCTGCAGAGAGCTGCAAGCCACCCACTTCCGTTCCTGGGCTAGGAAAGGGTTTAGCGGAAAGCGTTCAGTGCGAAGAACAGGCGGGGACCGCGGTCCTGTCCCAGGAGGCACTGTGCAGAGCAGCGGTGCCGGCAGCCTTACCATGGTGGCCTCCCGGACCACGCCATGTGGGCCTTACACACATCAGGACACTGTGAGGGGAGACATGGAGGGTTTATTTATAATGCAGACATGCCTCGGTGCGTCCCTCACGTATGAGAGAGGAGAGGGGATGCCCGGCTTCTGCGGTCCAGCGGTGTAGCAAGAGGCAGCCCTCAGGAGTGAGCAAAGGCCTCTAGGCCCTGGTTGAGGACGGCGAGGTTCATGCCGTCGGGGACCAGGACACACGTGACTCCTAAAGTGGAAGCAAAAGCAGGGAAATTAATGCGCCATCCCTTTGGAATGATGGGAAGCTGCCCCAGAGAGACCAGTGGTCCCAGTCAAGGCATCCCCTTGACTGGTAGGCTCCGTTTCTCCAAGGGTGACGGGCTGAGGTGTTCCTCGGCTCTGAGGAAGGGGGAGAAGCCAAGGCCCGAGGCCTGGGGCTGCTGGCATGCGATGGGGGGCTTTCCACCCTGGAGGTATGACCCTGCTCCTCAGGCACAGGGCTGAGAAATGGAAAAGCACTTCCAGCCGTCAAGCATCACCGGAGTGAGCAGCATTCTCTCGGAAGGTTTTTATCCCGGAGGCAGAGCTGGCTCAGGGGAACCTCAGAGAGGCTGTTTGCCCAGACGAAAATCTTCCCCAGGAATCATGTCAGCTAAGAGCCCTGTGAGGGGAAATCAAAGGTCTGTCTAGCCCTCTGTGCGGGTCACAGGATGGGGAGTCAGCTGCCCATGGAAACCCACAAACAGGACTGAGGAGCAGCAGCACCTCCCCACCCATGTTCCACAGCAACTGAGGCACATAACACGTCCAAAAGGGTGGCCAGCGCTGCTGCTTCTGAAAGCAATCTGAACTCTGTGCCAAAGCCTTCCTTTGATCTTTCCTGAGCCTCCCACCCGCCGGCTCCTTTGGCAGACCCCAGTGGGAAAAAATACATTGTGTGTACGTGCTTGTATAGAATGTGTTGGAAGAGTTTGGAGGGGTGGTTCACACAACATGAAAGCCCATACTCAACGGTTGGGTATGGGTTATCTTGGAACCATGGCTTGGTGTTGAAACATGGGTTAACATATCATCTGAACTCAGCAATGCAAACAAGCCATGGCTTGTTAACCATGAACAACCCATGAAGAGAACCCATGGCTTACTGCTGGGTTGTAAACTCTGGGTTGTACACCATGTTTTTTTTTAAATTTCAGCCGGGTTTAGTTAAGCAGGATGACCTCCGTTTCAACAACAACACACAGTTCAACAACCTGTTGTCCAAACTCAGAGCATGCCACCCTTGGCTGTTAGCTGGAAACATCTGGATGAGCAACCACTTTCAGAGGTCATTGGTTCAAGTCCCTCCGGTTTGGACTAGACTTGGGGGAAACGCTTCAAAACCGGGACTGTCCCAGAGGATTCAGGGCAGGGGTGACAAGTCACACACACACGTCTCTGGGTACCTAATTTGCTAACGTCATGGATGTTGCGGCTTTCGTCGTCAAAGAAGAGCATCTGGCACAGAGGAATGCCGCTCTGCTGACTCAACCTGAGAAGCAGACAGAGAAGGGGTAAGAGCTCCTTCCGGCCGCCTCTGCCTGGACTGTGGTGTTAAGCCCCGCATGTTTCCATGTGCACCTTGCCTTGGGGACCAGGTTCATCTCCAACTCTACCCACATTAATGACTGGATGCTAGAACCAAGGCGGGAAGACTTATTTTGGCGGAACTCTTGCCACTTACTCTTGATTAAATAGCTGACAGCAGCTAACTGATACAGGCACACATAGAGGTAGACTAATGGTCAATGGATTTGTTTTTAAACGTAAAGATCAGGAGAACCTTATGAAGAATGCCCTCAATGCAAACTCAACATCCATTTTCTAAGCAACCTGCTTATCTATAAAAGGTAAAGGTTTCCCCTTGACGTTACGTCCAGTCATGCCTGACTCTCGGGGGCGGTGCTCATCTCCGTTTCCTGGCCGAGGGAGCCAGCGTTTGTCCGCAGACAGTCTCCGTGGTCATGTGGCAGCATGACTAAACACCGAGGTACACAGAATGCTGCTACCTGCCCACCAAAGTGGTACCTTTTTATCTACCTGCATTAGCAGGCTTTCGACCTGCAAGGTGGGCAGGAGCTGGGATGGAGCACGGGAGCTCACCCCGTGTGCAGATTCGAACCGGCGACCTTTCGATCAACCAGCCCAGCAGCACAGCGGTTTAAACCACACAACTTCTAAATTTAAGAACGACCTAGGATGCAATTCTATGCATGTCTGGACAGGAAAAATCCTCCAATTCCCAGTATTTGCCAGCCAGAAGAGGATTACAACTTGAAGTATTCTTTGTGCTTCGAAACGATCCAGACAAAGGCAACAACAAGTTTTATGGTGCTACGAAGAGGAACAACTAGATTACAATATAAGTTTTCCCCAAGCTCGTGCTGTCCAGCTACGTTAGACTATAACTACCATCACGGCGCGTTACCTGGGAATGATAGAAATTGCGGTCTAACATCTCTGGCTTCCATAGACTAGACTCCCACTTTATAATATATGTTAAATATTATCCTATGTTTGCTTGTGTGTGCGCGCATATATAAGCCACAATTAAAAGAACAAAAAACAACATTCAGAGAAAAGGAAATACAAAAAAATAGAGTGACATTAGTGTTGAGATGTAAAGATAAATACAGTGATGAAAATAGAAAACTTCCTGGCATTCGTGAGCTAATTTATGCTTGTAGTGGGGAAAACAACTATTATCTTTATTTAGGTCACCTGTGAAATAGCTGAATTTTGTAACAAGTTACAATTTGGTGGGTTCTTACTGGAGATTCTATGGTTATTACCTTCGAAGGCCACAATCTCATGTGGGCTTAGACAAAAAAAAAAAGAAAGATGTCTGTAGCTTCCTGTACATGCTATAGGCCTCTTTTCGGTCTAAACTCACACAGATGTGTGCCTTAAGTTTTTAAAATCAAGGCGACCAAGGTATGAAGATGGTTACTGTACGGGGAGCAGCAGGAGAGAGCGAGCTGGAACATTGGGATCATACACAAGGGTTGACAGGAGATGGGGGTACCCTGTTAAAGCAGTTCAGGCTTGGCTTACCTCTGGAAGTGGGAGACTTTGCTTCCGGGGTAAATCTCAGTGTAGCGGAAATAGCGCTTCATGCCGAAGAGATCCAAGAGTTGAGTGGCCCCCTGGATCTCACCTGTCCTGGGAGGGTAGACAGAGAGGGTGGGAGGGAAGAAGCCGATTAAGGAATGCAACTTGAGTTGAATTAATACGGACTGCAGCATTCATTAGCACCGGCTGCTGTTAAGAGCATCTCTAAGTGCCATCCGATGGAAAAGCCCTGCAGATTCGGTGGGCTCTTGAGCGCATCCAGCAGTGATGCTTCGGAAGTTGGGGGCGGGGGGGGGACAGGGGCTGGAGGATGCTTAGGGCAATTCCGCTGCAAAGGGGGTGAGGGTGAGGGACGGGGCTGGATCTCGGACCCCGTCCCCTCACCCAGAGGGGAGATCCCCTCAGGCAACGGCAGGGGATCCTTGGATCGCATCCTAAAAAGTTTGCCAGAAAATTTAGACATTTAGGATACACGTTAAAACAGCATCGAAATACATGCGCATCGCTCCATTTTTTTCCTGGCATTTTGAAACCAGCAACCCCAGTATTGCAAGCAAACTGGGTGGCAGACACAACTCAGGGGAAGCCTGGTAAGAGACGAGTCTTGAACTGGCACCTTCCTGGGTCCCAGGACTTGGCCAGAAAACACTTGCAGCTGCCACTTTACCCCCTGAATTCCAGGGGCAAAGCCCTTCCGCAAGGTGGGTGCCAACACGAGGAAGGCCCTGCTTCTAGGTCGCCACAGGTCACGACGCAGCTGCCACGCTCCTTTGGCTGATCCAGATGTTTGCACAGGTCTGTATTCCAGCGGGCGATCCTGCCCCTGCCAGCGGATGGCGTCACAGGCCAAGAGCAAGGCTGCGTACTCGGCTCAGTGACTGACAGGGAACTGGGGCACTTGGTCTCGCTCTCGGATGGGTATCCTGCCTCTTTTGCCCTTGCGAGGCATCCAGGGTGGCTGTGGATTTCCCCCTCTCTAGGGAGTTCTCAACTGATCAAGGTGGTGAGAGCCAGTGTGGTGTTGTGGTTAAGAGCATGGGACTGGGACTCAGAGGATCTGGGTTCGAGTCCTCGCTCAGCCATGGAGCCAACTGGGTGACTTTGGGCCAGTCACAGACCCTCAGCCCATCCTACCTCACAGGGTTGTTGTTGTGGGGATAAGATGGAGGAGGAGATGTAAGCTGCCTTGAGCCCTTTGCAGGAAAAAGGCAGGATAGAAATCGATAAATAAAAAAAAAAGTGGACCCCGTGGCTTGATTCGCCCCTTCCCACTCTGCTGGGCTATAACTTTGTCCTCACAACAACCCTTGGAGGTGGGTTAGGCGGAGAGTGAGTGACCGGCTCACAGCTGAGAGGGGATGGGAACCCGGGTCTCCTGAGTCCCAGGCCAGCTCTCTGTGGCAGGTTTTCTGGTTTTTTTCATGGTTGTACCCTGCTTGGCAGAGAAGACAGAACGATTAGTGTAATCATAAAATAAAAAGGATACAGAATTTTTTATATGCATGCTCAGGGTGACGGGCAGGTATCAGATCGGTACGGATTTCCCGCATCCTGTTGCTTCCAGACAGGTGTACATGAAACGTGGGAATGGTGAGTGGGGAAACGGGGCGAATGGAGGGGATGGGGGGGCAGGTGGCCTCGGGAGGGGGCGAGACTCACCGTGAGGCAGCAGCCATGGGGATGCCGTCGCGATGCAGTCGCTCCAACACAGCGAGGGATTCAGGGTAGAGCTGCACCAGTCGCCTATTCCGGTCCCGTACGGAGCCATCACTGGGAAGAATATGGACGAGCATCAAGGGCTTGGGTGCTGCTTACCTTTTTTTTTTTTTTTTTGGTGGGATGGGGAGGAGCAGGTAGGAGATATTTACGAATTTTTCTATTTATTTTATTAAAAGTTTTTCTATCCCGTTCCCTACAGAACGTCTCGGGATGGCTTAGAATAAACAAGAAGAATAAAACAAACCCCACGCAGGATTTAACGCAGGGGTGCAGATCCAAGAGCTGAACTCCGTTTCGGAGACGCTCTCGGGGGCCGCACGGCAGTGGTGGGCGGGGCCAAAGCAAAAGGGGCGGGGCCAGAGAACCCAGCACTTTTCGCTTAAAGCGCTTTCTACCAAATGAGCAGATCCTGGGGAGGCTGGTCAGCCTTTCAGTGGGGAAAAACCGCCGTACGGAACGATTGGTGGTCAGGGAAAGGTGTCTCGGGGGACCTCAGTGGGACTGATCCGGCCTCCAGACTTGCGGCTTTAATGTCATGGGAGCCATCCAATAGGTACACCTTTGCCCAAAGGAAAAGGTAGTCATTCTGTGTCCTTCCAACCTCCCAGTCCAAACCTGTTGCTTATGCTCCAGTCCATGCGATTGGCTCACCCCCATCCTCTTTCCGACTCCCCCTCCGCACTCTCCTTTCCCCTCTTAAAACAGGAACAAAACCCAATGCAGCCACAAACACAGGAACGCTATGCAGATTAGCAGGGTCTCTACTAATCTCCCAGCGAAACAGAAGCGATTGCGCTCAGCCAGGATAGATAGATGCAGCCTGGATAATGATTTAAGGCCAAGTTACTGTCTGAGAAGATGGAAAACACAGTCTTAATTTTTGTTGTTTTAATATGACTCGATTTTCAAATGCAGTCAGTGGCCTCACGAATCTTGAGACGGAGAGGTGAGACAAAATTGTTCAATAAGATAAATTAAGGCAAGAGTGCCTCTGAGCATGGACGGAGCTTCTTTCCCTCACTGCTGCATAACCGCACAGAGCCCCTCGCACTGGAGCTCAGGGGGAAAGGGCTTCCTTCCTTCTAGATCTGAAGAACACATTAGGCAGCATCCTTACGCGATTTCTTATTTTTTTTATTTTTTATTTATTTATTAAAACATTTCTGTGCCGCCCCATCGCAACAAAGCCTTGGGGCAGCTTACAACATAATTAATATAAAAAGTATAAAACATATAAAATTCAATTAAGCCTTCCCCTCCGTTTTCTTGGACCTGGATGGTCCCCCGTTTCTTTTGAGGACTAAACCATCTCGCGCTCTCTCTCTCATCCATCTCGCAACCACCTCGCTGCATCCTTTCACATCCTACCTGTATTTGCTTCCCTTTGGCTCACCTGTCTCGTTGGAAAGGGGGGTCCACGTGAGTGTCAACCCAGAAGGGCCACAGGGTATAATCTGTAGGGGAGACAGGGATGGATTCACCTGGAATGTCGCTTTCCCCATCCCTGTCTTGCACTTGGGGCATAGGAATAGGTGTCATAAGTACAGGTTAGGGGACAAGTGGCTGGAAAGCAGCACTTGTGAAAGGGACCTCGGGGTGCTGGTTGACCGCAGGCTAAACATGAGTCAGCCGTGGGATGCGGTGGCCAAGAGGGCGAATGCCACCCTTGGCTGCATAGCCGGAAGTGTGGCTTCTAGATCGAGAGAGGTATTACTAGCACTCTACACGACTCTTGTGCGCCCGCAACTGGAGCATTGTGCTCAGTTTTGGGCCCCTCATTACAGGAAGGATATAGCCAGGTTAGAGTCAGTGCAGCGTAGGGCCACAAGGATGGTGGCTGGTTTGCAGGGGATGCCGTATGAGGCGAGACTGAGGGAACTGGGTCTCTTCAGCCTAGAGAAGAGGAGACTCAGAGGGGATCTGTTGGTGACATACGGGTATGTGAGGGGATGTCACACGGAGGTGGGTAGAGACCTGCTCTCCCCTGCAGAGGAAGGCAGGATGCGCTCCAACGGAGCAAAGCTCAGGGAGCCAAGGTTCAATTTGGATGCCAGGAAGCACTTCCTGACAGTTAGGACCCCCAGGGTGTGGAATGGGCTTCCATGGGGCGTTGTTGAGGCCCCATCCGTGAGGGTGTTCAAGGATAGGCTAGACATGCACATGGGAGGCATGTCATGAGTGCAGCCGGCTGGAGCCGGGGGTCAGACTAGATGACCTGGGAGACCCCTTCTGACTCGCTCTGTTTATATATTTAGACCCAAGTGATTGCTTGGAAGGTGACTTCAGCAGCCCTGCTAAAAATCAAAACCAAAATTAAAAAGCACTGGAGTCGTGTCCCTCATGCCCTGGTCCCATACACCACAGCTTCCTTCCCAGTGGCCACCCTGGCTGGGGATGCTGGGAGCTGCAGTTGAAGATGTCCTTTGTAAGCCGTCCAGAGACTTTCAGTAATGGGACGGCACAGAAAAACTTTAAATAAATATAATAAATGTTTTGGAGAAGGCTGGTGGGAAGTGGGCCTACAGTTGTTTCAGACATCAGTTCCCAGCATGCCTGAACATTTTTATTTATTTTTATTTATTTAAATATTTATATGCCGCCCCTTGCAACAGCCTCGGGGCGGCTCACAATACAAAAAAACAAATACAATATTAAAAACATATACAATATTTAAAAACTGGCCCATCTCAGGTTAAATATAAAACATACAGCAAAAATAAATAACAAATTTAAACTAATCTTAAATAAACATAAATTAAACATAAACATAAATTAAACATAAATTAAACATAATATTAACAATTAAAATATTGTCTAAATAAAAGGTCTTCGCCTGGCGCCGGAAAGCAAATAACGACGGCGCCAGGCGAGCCTCTCTGGGAGCGCATTCCACAAATGGGGCGCCACCGCCGAACATGGGCCATGTGGGTGGGTGGGGGCTGCAGGGAGCTGAAGTCCAAAGATTGTATACTTTTTCCGTCAGGTTTTGCTCTTTTCACTAAAGTTTGGCAAACCTCTGAAGTATCTCTGATGTGGGATTGACCCGATGGGATCAGACCGATTCAGAAGTCAGTCCTGTGGCGTTCAGGGGGAACGGACCGCTTCTGGTTAAGTGGGTACCGGGTGGAAGCCCTAGATTGCCCTACCCTTAAAAGTTGAACCTCTCCCCCTCTGCAGAACACGTACCTAGGTCAAACACCACCAGCGAAGGCCGTTTGCACATCTTTTGGATAGCCAGCGAAAGAAAAGCACACAGGAAGATGCGGCGGCAGAGGATGGCTTCCTAGAAACGAGAAATTTTAATTTTTTTTAAAATCAGGGCAAGACTTTGGGGCAGAGGTCTAGGCTCCCACTCAGCAAAGCGGGGCTCCCAAACATGGCAGGAGGTTCCTGCAGGCAGGAGATCCCCAGCTGGCCACCCCCGCCGAGAAGTTCCCTTCCTGTGCGCACCTGCCTCATCTCGCCCCTGCGTGACGCAGCCCGAGCACCGAGCGCCTTTCCGCGTGGTCTCCATCTCCACTTCGGGAAAGCGGCTTAGCCACGCCGACGGCCACCCAGGCTGCAAAGCCCCTTTGCACTGGGGCGAAAGGTTACCTGCGCGCACCGCGGGCCGGGGATCGAGGCGCCAAGCAGCTTGCTTCCCGCCGGTGCCCAGAGCTGCGCCAACGGGTCCTCCAGGGACAAGCGGAGTGATGCCAAGCGCTCGCTCTCTGCTCTCTGCCTGCTTGCTTGCTTGCTTTCTTTCTGGCTTGCTGCTCCCGAACGAACCACGTGCTGCCACGGTTGTTGCCAGAGGGTTCCGGGCCCTGCCGGTTAACTCCTTCTGCCCCGCACAGGATCTCTCCCGCAGCCGCTGCGGCGCTCTGCCGCTCCCTGCATGTGGGAAACACATCCAAGGGACAGTGGCTTGTGCCCCGCCGCGGCCCGGCCGGCTTGCGCAGGAAAATCGCCCAACCGGCGCCGAGATCCAAGGGCCTCACACATCTCCGGAGTGTTAAAATCCGAATGCAGGCTATGCACATGTGCAAATTTGAAATCTAAAGTTACCCGCGCAGCTGAACAGCCGTGGAATTCGGTTCACGCTGGAGCACTGCAGAGAAGTAAAAGAATCCCTGGCAATTTTTAGTTGATTAAGTATGTGCCACTTAGAGTTCTGTTTGTTGTTCATCTCAACCTGCACAAATATTTTTAAACTGCAGCAGCTAAAAGGCAGAGAAATTGGGTGGTTTAAAAAATGTGGAGGAGGTTCACGTATGAGAAGTCAGCAGGAAGCAAGGAGGTCCCAATCCACTGTCTAAAGGTGCCTTCCCCAACCAGGAGTACTCCTCCAGATGTATTGGATTGCAGCTCCCATGATCCCCAAAGAGCATGGCTGCTGCTGGGCGAGGGTGATGGGCACTGTAGTCCAACATATGTGAAGGATGCCTACCCAAGGAAGGCAGGCAGGCCTAGAAAGGAAAAAAAAAAGGAGAACCTGACTAATTTCCACCTGGTGGGAGTTTTGCAATTGGAGTGCTACCACAGAGAAGCCCATGCCCTTGAGCTCACCTGCTTCTTCCCACCTGTGGGTGACACAGTTTGACAATTCTGTCCATTCCCTCTTTCATTTTTCCCTCCCAAGTCCTGATTCTCCTCCCTTTAATCTTGGCACCCTGAAGCGCTCCTCCTTCTGTACCCTAAACCTCCCACCAAGCAGCTCCAAGGAATGAACCCAAGTCCTAAGCACTATGGAAGAAAAATCTCTCTCCAATTTCTCCACACGGTGCGTTGCTTTAAGCACCTCTCTCATCTTTCCCCTTGCTCACTGTTTTTCTAAGCTGAACAGTCCAGGTTGCTCCAACCGCCTGATCATCTCCGTTGCCCCTTTCTGTAGTTTTTCTCCAACTCAATGTCATTTTTCAGGTAAGTCAACCAGAGCAGAACACAATATCCCAAGTGCAGTTTGCACCAAAGATGTATATGAGGGAGGGAAGGTTTTGGCAGTTCTACTTTCTGTTACTCCCAATTTGGCGTTTGCCTGTAGCACAGCTGCTGCCAACATTTTCCTCGAGCTTCCTCCATGCTCCCAAGATCTCCTTGGTCAGCTGCTGCCAGCTCCAATCCCATCAGACTTCAAGCTGGGAATTTTTGCCCTGCAAGGGCATGACTCCGCGCTTGCTCATGCTGAGCGGCATCTGCCCTTTTGATGCCCTTTCTCCCAGCTTGGAGAGATCCCTTTGCAGCCCCTTGCAATCCCTTTTGGACCTGACGGCACACAAGTGTTTGTAAAGTTTGGCTTTACATTTGGCTTTTAAATGTTGTATTGTCTTGACCTTTGTATTATCTTGTGTTTTGTGTTTTACCCGCTGTTGCAAACCACACCGAGTGCCTGAGTTTTTGGTTTGCAGACAAAGAACCAGCTGTCCAGAGGAAACCCACAAATAGTTATGAGTAACACCACCCTCTTACCCATGCTCCTCAGCAACTGGTGGCACAGACACATTGCCTCTGATCCTGGAGGTAGCATATAGCTATCAGGACTTGTAGCCTCCTCCCAAGAATTTGAGAATCCCCTTTTAAAGCCCTCCACATATCCAGCTAGCAAATTCCATTTGTTTCCTTTTCCTTCTGCCCTAGATCTCCCACCAGATTCATGGATAAGCCCCCGGGGTCTTGTCTTATGGGACAGAGAGAAAAGACTTGTCTTTCCACCTTACTCACCCTGAGCATAATTTTGTACCCCTCAATCACACCTGCTCTTGCTCACCCTTTTCTCAGATGAGCAATTTCGGTGCTTTTAAGTTTCAGGTCAACCATGTTCTGGCACCCAACTTGCTAACTGCCCCAGAGAAAACCAACCTATAACTGCCGATAGTAGCTACGAGAGACCTCAAAAGCCTCCTTCCCAAGCCCGAGGATACAGAAATCCAGAGTCAACTCATCTCACGAGAAACCACGAAGGTCCTTGAACACGTTTATTTCAACATTCCGCCATTCCAAAGGAGGGGAAGGGACACACCAACAGGAGGAGACGAAGGGACAACACAGCCAAAGAGCAGAGAGCTTTTAGAAGCCAGCAGGAAATGCGGGAGAACTGGGGAGAATGGGGCGCTGCACCACCCCATTCAGTTAACTGAAGATGCCCGCTCTTAAGCTGCGTCTCTCTTAAATGACAACGTGCTCTCGGAAGGTGCTGGAAGGCAGCAGCCCGCTTCCCGGAACGAGGCACGGGGAAGCCGGTGGCAGAGCTGCAACGTACAGCCAATTGCTTCTCGCGCATCAAAGGTTCGGTCTGTCCTCTGTGGGGCGTGGGGGAGGGCGAGGGATGAGGGGCACGCTGGGGGCAGATGCTCCATCATCGCAGGCCTCCCCCGCGTAGCGCCAGAACCAGGTGAAGCACGGAGCCGCCCTGTATCTTGTAGTCGGCGGCGGTTTTCTCATCGTTCCTGGGGAGACACAAAGGCGGGCGTGAGGGTCTCGGAACATCAGCACAGCGTTTCACGCTGGCTGCGAAGGGGGCCCTTGCAAAAGGCAAGCCCCCGGCCCATGAGGGGCTGGAGTGGGGCACCCTTCCCTCCGAGGGTCCCTCAACGGATTGCGTGCGACTCCCACAACGCCCTCCCAGCAACTCACATCTGCTTTCCGCTGTAGATCAGCCGCTGCTGCTGAGGCGGGATGCCTTCCTTCTCCTCCACGCGCTCCTTTATTCTTTCCACCTTGGGGAGGGGAGGGGTGAGGGGAAGAGACACAGAAGTCACAGGTCATCCACAGCTGCTTGAGGCTTCAACCTGCCGGGTTCGGCTAAAGCACTCCTGGGGCCTCAAGTCTGTGTCCTGCGACCACCCGGCCGGCTCGGCATGGCTGGGAAAGGGCAGCTCTTCAGTGAGCTTTCCAAGTGAGAAGGATCACCCCCTCCTAGCCTGCCTCTCTGGCCTCTTCACTGCCCTCGGGGCAACTGTCGAACCTCCAGGGCTTCCGCTTCTCATGGGCACAGTTCAGTCCTCCCTACCCAGAGCCCTAAAAGCGGGGGAGCCTTAGAGGCAGGCGGCCAAGCCGACCGAGGCCCGCAAAGGTGGGTGCTCAGCTGCCCAGGTGACAGAAATGCAGCGGCTCTCTAGGAGATGCAAGGACCAAGCAAAGACAAACAGCCCAGTTCCCTCCAGAGGCTTAGTACTGCAACTCCCACAATCCCCAATGGCTGACCGTGCTGGCTAGGGAGGAAGGGAGCTGTGGGACACATCTGGAGGAGGCCAGGTTGGGTAAGGCTGGCTGAGGCCAAACAGGATGGTGCCAATACAGGGTAGTCCATTCCATCAGGCATGTTCCATTCCTGAGAACATCCTTCGGTTGAATGTGTATCTGAGTTAGATTGCACGAGTAAGCCAAATGTTTGTCTAGGTATATGTATATATTTTACCTTTCTGTACATATAAAATACTAAAAAAATACTTCCATGTGCACTAATATAGTGAATTCAGTCATTCACTAGGGCAAGATAGCCCACTGCCTGCGTATTACATTCAAAACACTTTAATCCCTGGTGAATTAGTCTCAATGGGTCCCTGTGCAGGGGCAGACCTGGCTGAACATTTTCTGACCTTCCAGGGCCTGATGGAGTGGGGGGTAAACATGTTCTCTGAGGTGCTGAAGAGCTTGTTAGAGGGTAAAACCATTTGGTCCAAGGAAATGGGTTTCCGTGACTATCTCTAGGGAACTATGCAGCCACAGAGAGACATGCTGAATATCTCTAGAGAACTACACATGGCTTTTCACTATAGAGATTTGCTAGAGATATTCAGAGGTTTTTGCCAGAGACATTCATATAGGGTTTATACAAGTGTATAATAATTCAGGAATTACCCTTACTGCCTAAATCCTTCCCCTTCCACAACAGTGAGCAGCTCACCCTTCTTCCCTTTGCACCTGAAGCGATCCAGGGGTTGGGAGAACAGAGCACACCCATGGTTCTGGGTACGAGCCCAATACCAAGGAAGCAAACACGGCTCCTGCTTGGCACCAGACGGAGAAACAAGGTAGTGGCCATCTTGTAGAAGCAAAGGCTCCTTGAGGGAGATGCATGTTTAGAGGAAGGCAGGGCAGGTCATATGCATCACCCGCTGCATGTTTTCCTGAGAATTTACCTTGTCTGTGGGTTCTATGTCGATCTCAATTTCTTTCCCAGTTAGTGTCTGCAACAAGAGAGAGATGCCTCAGCCCGTGTACTCTGCCAGCGCTCAGGGGACTTCATGCTTGATATGGCCCTTGGCCCAGTGCCCCAACCTGTACCACGCCCTTGGCCCAAGCTCCCCCTCTGCAGCACAGTCCGCAACCCTTCCTCAAGGGATCAGTGAAAGTTTCACCACAGGTCTATCGACTCTCCACCATGATTAGCTTCTCCTTGGGGCATCAAGGCTCAGAAATGTTTTCCTCCCCTGCTCAGGAAGAAAGATGGGCCTGAATACCCCTCAAGTTCCACTGACTCTTCCTTATAGCCTTTCATAAGCTCCCAGTAAGTCTCCCCTTATGTTTCCCATTCTGCTCCAGAACTGAAGAGCAGAAGCCTAGTTCATTCCAACGCCTCTCCCTGATCCCACCCTCAACTAGAATGCATGGCTCTGCCTCCCACCTTGCTTTTGTCAGCGAAAGGAGCATTCCTGGCTTGTTCTGGTTTGCTGTGAGGCAGACCCTGATCTGGATGCTAGGACAGCCCTCTTGCTTATTGCCACAGCAGCTGCCTCAGCAAGGGTGACCCCCGCCCCCCCCCCAAAACAAGCCAAGCTGCAGCACCTCTGGGCCCTTCTCTTCTCTTGTCACCTCCAGTGAACTATATGCTACCCACCCATGGTGGGCGAGGCCCAATGGCCAGTAAGGTGCTGAGGAAGAGGGGCAAGAAGCCCCCACTGACCTGGACCAGTGCTTGCCAGGTGCAGACGGCAGCCTCTGAAGTGTCCAAGCAGCCCCTGGGTGCTGCTGTTAGCTGCCCTTCCCCACTCACAGGGGCTGGGTGGGGCCATCCTTGTTGGAAGCTCAAGAGTAAACCCTTCCGGCCACCAGCAAAGTTCTACCCCACCTGATGAGGAGGAATGAGGCCCCATGCCGAGAAGCAGAGACCCTTACTAAAGCAGGAGGCTAGAGTCTATGCTGAGCTCCCGTGCCCTCTGTGCTGTGCTTTGGAGCCCTTCTTGCACTATCAGGACAAAGATTTTAAAACATTATTCTTTGTCCTGGTAGCACAATCAAGGCTCCTGCCTTGAACTGCAGTAAGTCCAACTTCCAGTCTTGACTAGGCTAATGCTCAGAGCCCCAAGTGAGGCTGAACATGAAACCGTGGGGACTTTGACACCTCCTCTTCCGTCATAGGGTGGAAAATTGTTAATATTCCTTGCAGTGTCCCTTACGGTTCTACTTGGAGGAATGAGGGGTAGGAAGGGAGATGTACCCACAACGACCCTTGATCATCATGGGTGTTTCACAAGGCGACTGGTCCACCTTGGCTTATTGCTGGAGTGAGTTGTTGTGTTGTGTGAACTGTCACTGTGTTTGGATAACCCTCAAGATGTGCGGCTGTCAGTGAAACATGGGCTACCTTGGTGCATGAAGTCAGCCCAAATAACCACAGTAAGACCCTGGGATTTCTTCTATTCACGGCCTGATGTCTGGATTCAGACAAGACAGTGACCCGCGTTTGAACAGCAACCCACACGGACCCCCCTGCGAGTGGGTGATCGTGGGGGGACTTGGTGGGGTGCAGCACAGCGACGTGTGGCTGCCACAGGCTCCCTGGAGGCGCAAAGCGGTGCAGGAACAACACAGACGCAGGGCAGCGGCTCCGGCGTTTCTTTGCAAATGGGCGCCTCGTTTTGGCAGAGGCCTTTTGGCGGAGCCGAGTCGGCCAGGGGAGCCCATCCTGCCAGCGCGGGGGGCGCTTCCAGGCTGCAACTCGGCAGGTGAAGCCCGCACAGCACGACGGCAGGCGCAGCTCTACCGGTTTAATGCCGGCCTGCCGGTGATGGACCAGCACTCATCTCGGGCGAAGGGGGGCAGGAAGAGGCCGGGCCCGGAGGGCGGGGGCTGGATGGGGGGGGCCCGCGGACGCCCCACAATGCACAGGGAGAGGCAGGGCGCCCTCCCATCACGCCCTGCGACCCGGGGGGCTCGCGTGAGGGGTCGCCCGGCAGGGGCCTTCCCTTACCTTCACTTTGATCAGCATCGTGACCAGCGTCTTCCCTCCGCGGCCGACCTCTGACCCCGGAAGCAGAACGGAGAAACGATTTGGACGAGAGGAACGCGCCCATTCACTAGCTCCCTTTTCTCACCCGGTCCTTGTGACGTCACTTCCGGCGGGCCGCCCAACCCGCTCCGCGGGACTCGCTACGTGGGAAACGGCTCGGCGCCTGTGGAAGGGAAGCCGACCCACCCACGGGGAAGGAGCGCAGAGCCCAAAATAACGATGTCGGTCTTCCGCGCGCCCTCGCTGTCTGCCCGCCTGAACAGGGCAGACGCCTTTTTCTCTCGCCGGTCCCCTCCCGCAGTGCATTATGGGAGATGCAGTCTGTTTCCACACAGGCAAGCATTTGTTATTGAGGACGATGGACTACGTTTCCCGTGAGCCCTCGGGACTCCTCTCGCGCTTTTCTTGCATGCCCTGGAAATTCAACTCCATAACACACGCAGATGCCGGCACCGCATATTTCCATACATTACCTAATGGTTTGTAAATATTTTTCAAATACTTTGCCTTCCGCGAATCGACCGTCAGGCATAACAGCACAGAAGTCTATCTAAGACAGCGCCGCGCGCTGGCCGCTGGGAACGGTAGTTTTTCGTACCGTAATTCTTAAGATGTGATTGTTAGCCGGCTTTCACGTGATGCTCCGGGTAACAACTTTCAGGCGCGCTGCTTTATGGGAATTGTGGTCATATTTGTGTTCTTACCGTTACAAGGAGGCGGATCAAGACTACATTTTCCATAAGGCGCTGCTCCC
This sequence comes from Varanus salvator macromaculatus, assembly GCA_023646645.1. NCBI lineage: Eukaryota > Metazoa > Chordata > Lepidosauria > Squamata > Varanidae > Varanus > Varanus salvator. The sequence goes on along the minus strand of JAIXND010000753.1, from coordinate 2,262,219 downwards.
TATAAAGGCGCAGGAGTGGCATGGATAACATCCGCTCCGGGAAGGGGCTATTTTTCTCCGCATTATCAGACAGCCACGTAAAGCTGGAAGGGTGCGCAGTAGGGAAAGGGGGAACTGGAAGTGGAGTTCAGTCAGGCCGTCTCGCCTTAGCCCCCTGAAACGAATCCAGCATTTCTGATGTGAACGGCCCCATTTTGGTGACGAGTGGATGGACAGCACTGCAAGGTTGGCGTGATTTGGGCTAACATCACAGTGCCCTGCGGCCAAAGGGGGCGCGCAATGGGGTTGATGTGCATCATTCCCCACATGCGGTGGCTAACACGTCCAGTCCCATTTGTTTGGGACCACATCTGGTTGCTGGCTTCATACACTGAAGTTGTACGGGTGCTTACGTAGGAGTGCTTAGTGTGACATTACAGCCAGAAGAAAGCTTTAGGAATTAGGAACCAAAACCAAGCAAGGCCAGAGGTCGCCGCTGAACTCTGCACTTTCTTTGGGCTGGGCTCAGAACTGTTGGCAGATTTACACAATTTACTTCAGTCAAATGCTGCCTAAAGGCGCCAGATGTGTAATAAGCCGAGAGCCGATGATGGAGAACAGTGACAGTCTGGTGTTTGTAGTGATGTGTTTTAACCTCATGGGAACAGAGACAGGCAACTGGGTGGCAGGTTTATAAGTAGTGATAGAGGTGGGATACAGCTGTTGATTGGGAGCAGAGGTGCAGGTATGATGTGAGGCCTGGAGAGGGAAGGTATAATATGGAGTGTTTTTCCAGATTGGCCTGAGATGAAGCACTGCAAGATAGCTGCAGGCTGAGCATGAACAGCTGCTAGCAAACTGATTTTGGGAACAAGAGAGCTCACCAGAGGTAAGAGAACAAAACCTGCCACTGGTTGCTATAAGCTAACCTCAAACATTTGCTTTTTAAACATTCCCTGCTATACTAACAGCAGGCTTTCAAAGAATCAGTAGGTGTGCCTTTTGTAACCTTTACAGATTACCTGTCATTTGCAGGCAGGCGCTTATCCCAAGGAATCCTCTGTCCTGCCCAACTTTTTTAGTCCTGGCCACTCAGTTAACAAGGGCGAGGATAGAGTGACTCAAAGAAACTGAGACTCAAGATGCCGTTTAAAGCTTCTCTGGGTACACACCGTTATAACACGGCAGGTGTGAGCAGTCCTTATGAGATGGCAAGTCCAACAGGCAAGCAAGGGTGTTCTCCCAACGGGTTCCCTGGGGCTGCAGCTTTTGGGCTAAGGCGATCTGAGGACTTTGGGCTGCCTCTGGCAGAGTTAGACCCTTCAAATCTGTCGACAGCTCTTGCCCCATCCCAAGCCAAGTGAGGACTTGAGGACAACCCAAGTAAGTTAGGGAGGGGGCGTTAGCTACCACATGTGCATTATCTGCACCGCATGGCCCCTTCTGCAACTTGCGCGGTGATGTTAGCGCAAGTCATGCCAACCTTGCATTGCCGGGCGAGGGAACAGAGCTTTTCTCTGCCCGAGAGCCGGATTTCCTTTGGGGGAAGTGTCCGTGGAGCTGTGCTCCAGTAATGGGTGAGGCCAAACTACTGGCAACTTTTAGTGTAACACTTTTACTGCCTGAACACATCTGTCTCTTTAGCACAGGTGGGAAAATGCACAGAACCTGGGCGGTCATCACACAGTGGTTGAGGGAAGGCAGTGAGCCAGGAGAGGGGCTTCTGCAGAGCACGGCCGCACTGGGACCCCAAAGGGTCGAATTTGGCCCCTGGACTTGGGGTTCTGCACCCTGCAGTAGCAGATAGTGGGTAAGCCAAGGGGCAGCATTCACTTATAGAACAGTAACATACATCCAAGGGTGGCGGGCTTATTGTAGGGGCTGTAAGGTATGTATCCTCTGCAGTCAACAGATGTTTAGCAGCCCTCAACATCTGTTCACTGCAGCCTGTGGCTTTCTGAAATGTTTGCCCTAAGCAAACTCGTCTTATAGACAACCCCATTCATTGTTGTTGTTTAGTCACAAAGTCATGCCCGACCCTTCATGACCCCATGGACAACACTCCTCCAGGCCTTCCTGTCCTCCACCATCCCCGGAGTCCACCCAAGCTCACACCAACCACCTCAGTGACTCCATCCAGCCACCTCATCCTCTGCCTTCCCCTCCTTCTTTTGCCATCTATTGTTCCCAGCATCAGGCTCTTCTCCAGGGAGTCCTTGCTTCTCATTAGGTGGCCAAAGTATTTGAGTTTCATCTTCAGGATCTGGCCTTCTAAAGAGCAGTCAGGGTTGATCTCCTCTAAGACTGGTTTGATCGCCTTGCAGTCCAAGGAACTCTCAGGAGTCTTCTCCAGCACCACAACTTGAAGGCCTCAATTCTTCAGCACTCCTGCTATGCAAAAGCCCTCCGATGTATTTAGATCAAAGCAAGCCGTGCAGATTCGTGTTCTAATGGGAAAAAATCCGTAGTGGTGGTCCTGATAGCAACACCATCCCCAGGCGTTGTTACACGTTCTCTTCTCATAGTTGACAGGGCAAAAGGATTGGCTGTCCTGGAGCGAGGTTTTCACAGTGACGGTCAGCAAAGCCGCATCTCTGGACCCTCCTCATTAGCACAGAATGAAGAAGCCCCCGTGCTTTAGGTGGCTGGTCTTCCTGGCCAAGAATGGGCCCACTTAGGTGTGCTTGGCACCTGCTTTGGTATTCCGAGGGCTGATCCTTTGCTTTCCTTCCAGGGATCCAAGATGCCGCACATCGATAATGACATTAAGTTGGACTTCAAGGACGTGCTCCTGCGGCCCAAGCGAAGCACGCTCAAGTCCCGCAGCGAGGTGAGCGGAGCCTCAGCGGATCCTGTCTGGTGCTCCCTTGGGTTCTCTCTCTCCGAGAACAGCCTCTTTTCTTCTCCCTTTGTACTGCAGCAGTGAGAAAGGGAGCATCCAGAGCTCTTGGGGAACAGGGGGCGATTTAGGGGCCGTCTCCTTGTGGCATCCAGACATTTTGGGTCAGCACTCCCATCAGCCCCAGCCAGCACACCCGCGGGGGAGGGCTCATGGGTGTTGTAGACCAGCAACATCTGAACCGAGTTGCTGAGCTTGGAGCTTGTGGGCAAGCTGAGTCTTAACTGCCGCTTCTGCTCAGTGCTTGTTTGTGGAGTTTCTGTTGTGCTCTTGGATGATGAAATCCAAATGGAAAACAAGCTTAATTAGAATGCGACTTAGATAAATTTCAAGCTTTTTTAATGCAAGAAAGGTACAGCCTTCTTTAGCCTTCGAGAGAGAGAGAGAGAGAGAGAGAGGGAGGGAGGGAGGGAGGGAGGGAGGGAGGGGAGAGTCCCAGGAGCCGTGCCTAGCAGTAGCCCTCCGCATCTCTTACAGAGGCCGGGACCTGAGGTTGGGTTAGTTCTTGCTCTGCTGTGCGCCGTTTCAAAGCTTGTTTGGCCCTTTCAGCACTCCGTAGCAGATGCAGAACACGAAAAGGATCAATAAGGGCTTGAGAACGATCTCACTTGGACCCTTTTGGTGCTCCATGCCTGCTACATATGGCATTTTAAAAAACTCTTATTTTTATTCTTTTGCTGGCCCAAGCAGAGGGTGGGAAACGCATCGCATGGAGAGGGGGGATGCAGAGGCAGAAGTGGCCCACCCAGGACCCCTAAGCCTGCACCCCGAGGCCTTCTGAATTTTGCCCCTTTCTCTAGGTGGATCTCTTGCGGTCCTTCATATTCCGTAACTCCAAGCAGACGTACACTGGCATCCCCATCATCGCTGCCAACATGGACACCGTGGGGACGTTTGAGATGGCCAAGGCTCTTTGCCAGGTAGGGGGCTTGCCGGGACATCCTGGATCCCTGGACAGACCCCAAGGTCTTCCTTATGGGGCCAGCCCTGTAAGAGAAGGAGCCGTTTGCTGCCATTCGTGCCCCCCAAATTCAGCTCCTTGGCCAAACTTAACGCGGAGTTCCATCTCCCCTTTTGTAGCAGAGGAGCTACGGAGGGCTGGAACGACGCTCAGTACCAAAACCGATCCACACTTCCCTGTCCTCTGCTATTGCCAGTCTCGCTCCATTCTCTCAGCCTCCGTTTTCAGTTTATAGCATTTATAGATATTTGTGAACAGTTTAGGGCATGGGTCCTCAAACTACAGCCCACGGGCCGTATCCGGCCCACCATGCCCACTTGTCTGGCCCCCATAGAAGTTTTGGACTTCGCTCATGCAGAGATCGTTTTGGACTCGCTTGGAGAATGGGATCTCCTTGCGAGCAAGCCGGCGCCTGGCCGTGCGCGTGCCCAGCGGTGGCTTGCAAGCAAGGAGATCCCATTCTCCGAGCGAGTCCAAAACGATCTCCTTGCAAGCAAGCTGCTGCACAGCAAGGCACCGGCTCGCTCGCAAGATCGTTCTGGACTCGCTCGGGGAAAACAATCTCTGTTTATGCTCGCTCCTGCCTCGCCGGGCGCGCTTGCGGGGCTCCCCCCTACCCGGCCCGCACCCATCGCGGCACCTTTCAACTGGCGCCCTTTTGAAAAAGTCTGAGGACCCCTGGTTTAGGGACTGAATTCTAGTCCGTGGTTGATGAATCAACATGGTAGCCTTTGGTCTCCTCTCCCAGTTCTCGCTCTTCACGGCGGTGCACAAGCACTACAGCCTGGACCAGTGGAAAGAGTTTGCGGCTCAGAACCCCGCCTGCCTCCAGGTGAGCGGGCGCAATCGGCGTCACCTGCCTTCGGGGGAACGCATGGCGGCTCCCGGGGAATAGCACCTCTCCCCCACACCAGCCCGCCTCCTCTCTTGCCAACCTCCTCCAGAACGTGGCGGCCAGTTCAGGCATGGGGCCCTCGGACTTCGAGCTGCTGGAGCAGATCCTGGAGACGGTGCCGCAGGTGCGCTACATCTGCCTGGACGTGGCCAACGGCTACTCGGAGCACTTCGTCCAGTTTGTGAAGGACGTGCGCAAACGCTTCCCCGATCACACGATCATGGTAGGCGCTGGTGGTCCCCGGCCGGCCGGCCGGCCGGCCCCATCCTCCTGCACCGAGTCACTGCCGAGTGCGTTTTTCACTCCCTTCGCTCCCCGTTGTGATGGGGCCCCACAATTCTGCCACCCCACGGCAAGGTGGTGTCTTCACTTTCCTCTGGGTGTCCCTCTAGGGCCCACCAGACCTCTGACCATATGGGGGGGGGGTCCCTTGTGTCCCCACAGGCCGGGAATGTCGTGACAGGGGAGATGGTGGAAGAGCTCATCCTGTCGGGAGCTGACATCATCAAAGTGGGGATCGGACCAGGTGACGAGGGGAGCCACGTCTTTTGGGGAGGGGGGTGCAAATGGGGGTGAGGGGCCACCCCAGCCTGCAGGCTGGCTAACGGGGGCCGCTCCATCTTGGCTCCTTCCAGGCTCGGTGTGCACCACGCGGAAGAAGACTGGGGTGGGCTACCCTCAGCTCAGCGCCGTCATGGAGTGTGCCGACGCGGCTCACGGCCTCAACGGGCACATCATTTCGGTGAGAAGCCCCGTGCCCAAGGGCCAATTTCAGACTTGAGCAGAGCCCCCGACTGCACGGGAACCCTTTCAAACGGCCTTTCCCAATCCTGACAGTGGCACGGAGTTTGGAAGTGGCGTAGGGTTTGGGATAGAAATGCCCTTCCCTTCTGGTGTCGGCCTTAGATTTTCCAGCTTGAGGACTAGCTGCATGCCGCTTGCTTGGCTGCCCTGCCAGCGAAAATTAAGAGAAAATTAACATGGGCAGCAGATGATCTCTTCTTTTACAGGATGGAGGGTGTAGCTGTCCAGGGGACGTGGCAAAAGCTTTTGGTAAAATCCCTTCTCGTTTCTCTTGCTAAATTTGTATGTAGTTTGTACTTTCGCTTCTCACACGGAGCCGCTGCTTAACTGCTCTCCTCACCCCCCTCCTCTTGCATTGTGGGCGCAGGTGCCGGTGCGGACTTTGTCATGCTGGGGGGAATGCTGGCTGGCCACACCGAGTCCGGCGGAGATCTCATTGAGAAAGGGGGCAAGAAATATCGGCTTTTCTACGGCATGAGCTCCGAGGTGTCCATGCGGAAGTACGCAGGGGGTGTTGCCGAGTACAGGTATGGTGGAAGGATTAATGCTCCCTTGCTTCCCCCTCGTGCTCAACACACAGGCCTCCCCTGCTCATTATAAAGCAGGCGCCGTCTGCAACGAAATGTTGAAGCCCAGAGCCTCAGGAAGCAGGCGGAATAAAACCTTGCCCTGTGGAATGCCGCTTTTTGCAGGAAGTGGCCTTCCGTTTCCTGCCCAGGAGGTGGCGTTCGGTGGCCCCCCCGAGGTTGCCAGCTCTCCTCAGACTGTTTTGGGTTCCCCCCCTTGGCTTTCCTCACTTTTGGTGGGGTATTTCTGGGGTTCGGCTGAGCCAGCCGTGCATGGCTGAGGCTGCGGAAACGACCACACTGGGGCTTCACCAGTATTCTGCACGAAGGGGGAGAATGCTCCACCCTGGCCTGGAAGCGCTTTGGCCACAGGTGAATCTCGTGAGAGGAGATCTTGTGAAATGCTCGTAGTGACGGCGCATGGAAGAGCAGCTTTGATGGGGGAGATGGGAGGGCCCGTTTGGGCAGGGAGAAAAACCTACACAGCCTAGCAGGGGGTTCGGAACGAAGACCGCGGAAGGCAACGGGATGGTGGGTCAGGCACTCTGGCGGGCGAGGAGAACATCTGGAATGTGCATCGGCGCTTCAAGGAACCGGCCCTGGCTGTTGGCGGCCGTGGCGATTCCAGTCCAGCCGTATCTGTGCTCGGATGAGACGCAAGAGGTGGCGGAAGTGAGCCAAAACCTTGCGGCTCTAATGCCGATGGGGGGTGCCAAGCCCCCTTCTCTAAGCTCTCCCCTCCCCTGCAGGGCTTCAGAGGGGAAAGTGGTCGAAGTGCCGTTCAAGGGGGACGTGGAGCACACCTTGAGGGACATCCTGGGTGGAATCCGCTCCACCTGCACCTACGTGGGGGCTGCCAAGCTGAAGGAGCTGAGCCGCAGGACCACCTTCATCCGGGTCACCCAGCAGGCCAACCCCATCTTTGGGGAAGCGAACCAGCCCTGATTTCCCCTTGCCCCCGCCTCTCACACAACGTCGAGCGTTGGGGTTTGAAATGGGCGAGCGGGTCCTGCGGGGCGGCCGAGCCTTCCAGGGGCTCGCCGGCCTGCACCAGCCATCCCTCGACACAGAGCTCTCGTCCACGCTCCTCTCGCCTCAGAACATTCCCTGCTCTTTCCGGCAGGCCGATTCCACACATTCCCGTTGGGCAGGGGGGGTCCTGCACCAATGTTACTTTCCTATATTTGTACAGTGCTTTTTAAAGGACGTGCCTCTCAGAGGGGGCCTTGCTCCACCGTTGTTTTGCGAGACCAGCTCCAAGGGAAGCCAGGAGGGTGGGGAGCGGACACAGTGCCCGAGCTCGGAGGCAGAGTGGAAAAGACGACAGAGGAATGGAATCTGTGGGGAAGTTTTACGGCATTTACTAAATAAAGCTCTGGCGTGACTCATGGGAGCGGGCTTTGTGTTCTTCATGCTTCAGAAGTCTTTGAAGAGCTCCCGCACCTGCAGGAGGGGAAAAGGGGGGGAGGGAGGGAGGGAGGGAGGGGCCTGGGTCAGGGGGGCCGGGGCCCTTCCGCCCTTGAGGCCTGCCCATCTCAGCTGCAGAGACCCCGCCCCTTTCCTGAGGCTCCGCCCTCCCGGAAAGGCACTGTTGGCAGGGGGTCCCCGCATCAGGGCTGTGGGAGCATCCGAAGGGGCGGTCCGCGCCATCCCCACGGGCAGGGCAGAGGGGCAGCCCCGGAGAGCTGCCTTCGCCCGCTCTGGGCGTCCAAGGGGGTGGGCTCCCCGAGGAAGTGGCGGGGCAGACGCATGGCGGGCGCTGCTCTTGTGGGAACGGCACCCCCTGCCGCCGCCGCCACCTCCTCGGCATCCTGCATACAGGCCTGGCAGTGCGCTGGGAAGCTCTCTTTCCCGACAGAGTCGGGCCAGGCAAGATGATTAAAGACCCGCACGCACCGCTCGGGTGCACCTTTGACCCCCTGGATTATCCCGGAAGGGGCTATTAAACTGCTGAGATTTGCTTCCACAGGATTGGGCCGCAAAGCCCCACAGAAGTGAAGCTTGGCAGCGTGCCATTTATGGCGAAGTGGGCCGAGAGAGCAATTAAAGGGGCATTTTTCCGTGTTCCACTTGGGACACCTGCAAGGATCGGGGGCGGGGGAATGTGAGAGAAGGGGGGAGGCGTGTAGGCACGCGTGGGGATGCCGCGCTGCTCCTGCGCACCTCCGGCGGGCTGACCCCGGCCACTTGCCACGGGGAGCTGTGTCCCCGGAGGCAGAAGGCCCAGCCCTGGGTTGGGCATCCGTCCCTGGTGGGCGAGGGAGGGGGCGGCTGGTCACTCACTGACTCCCGATGCCTCTGAGGTGCTCCTGGAAAGTGGGGATGAGGGTGCTGTGCCGGGTGCACTGGTATTCACCCTGTCGGGGGGACGGGGAGGGAAAGGGAGGCGTGGTCACGGCTGCGCGAGCCTCTCCGAGCCCCTTCAGCCAGGGGGGAGCCACCGACGGCACCAGACACAGCCTGCCTTCCCTTGGGACCGTGTCGCGGTTGCTAGAATTACCGTTGCGGCATCAGGGGTGCCTGTGGCATTTTATGGGACTCAAGTGTGGAGACTGCAAGCTGGCAAGCGGCACAGGAGGAAACCAGGAAGAACCCGACTGGGCTGGGGTTGGGAATGGAATGGGAATGGGCCTGATGGCAGCAGGGGGGTTGGCTGGGGGGTGCTGGGGGGCATAGCCCAACACACCTGGAGGGCCCCAGGCCGGCGGGGCCTGGGTGCAAGCAGGGGGCTGAGCTGGAGGCTTCGCAGAGGCCCCACAGCCGTGCCTGCAGCCTGCCCGTAAACGCTCGTCTGCATCCCTGCTCCTGCCCTCGATTCTACCTCAGACCTGCGCACACTCAGGCCTCTTCTCTGCCCGCTGGGGATCCTGGGGCCCCTCCTCACCTCCCTGAAGGGGGAGCTGTCCCCCTCGCTGCTGGAATCCAGCACCACGTCTGCAGAGAGAGACGAGCGTTAATCAGGCCCCCTTCGCTGCAGTATCTCCCTGCTGACGCCCATGGCCCGGCCTGCTTCTGCTTGTGGGGAGGGTGCAGGCGGGAGGGGCTGGGTCTCCGGCATCTTGATCTTTTGCTTATACAAGCAGCTTACCCTCTTTTGGAAAAGAATAAATAAAAATAAAAATGAGAGGAATGCAGAAGCAGCTAAGGTTTGGCCGCTGGCAGCAGAACAATCTCGGTACCCAGCCTAGTTCTGCAACCCTTCATTCTTATTTGGTATTGTTTCCCGCCCCGCAGTCGCGTCAGGCCCGTCTCCTCCCCTTGCCCAATTCCAGGCAGCAATAGCCAAATCTTCACCTCCAGCCCTAACTGGCGGCCACAGGCATTTTAGCAAGGAGGAGTGAGTCGAATGCAGGAGGGCGGATGCGCGTTGGGAAAGCGGAGGTGGGCAAGGCGAGTGGCACCCGGGGACGAGGCAGCAGCCGTGGCACCAGGCCCTGGGAGCCGTTTCCCGCCCCGCCCCGGCCCCAGCGCAGCCTTCCATCAGACACCCCACTGCTCCTGGAAACAGAACCGCTGGCCAGCGCACAAGGCAAGGAGATCGGGGGTCGCGCTCGCCAATGGGCAACGAGGCTTCTGCTCAGAGAGACCACAGCCCTGTGGAGAAGCGGCCCTGCGTACCTGTCTCCTGGCTGTCTGCCTGGTGCCGGTGGGAATTCCTGAGGGTGGGAAAAGAGGACAGCATGTGGTGCCCAAGAACAGCACGGCTGGGGAAGTGGGGGGAGGCCGGGCAGGCGGGCACTTACTGCTCCCGAAAGCAGGGTGGTTGTCTCCTGGCCCTTCTGGTCCTCAGTGGGCTGGACTGCAGCTCGGGGTTCCTCAGCCCCTCGCCTCCTTCCTCCTCGTGGTCCTGAGGGCTGGAGCAACGCAGAGTGGCGGGAGGCGCAGGAGGTTCTGGGGAAGGGAAAGCGGGTTGGAGGCGGGGAAGGCGACTCCTGGTGTCCCGCCTCGGGCCTCTTCCCGACTTACCTGCATCCTGGTATCCCATGACCGTGAGGTACTGAGACAGGACGACGGAGTCTGGCTGTGGAGGCCAGCTGGGTCCCTGGATGCAGGCAGCCTCCAGCAACTGGGGAGCGAAAGGAAGGATTATGGCCAGGGCCGCAGCCTCCCGTCAGAACAGCGGTGCTGCGATCCCACTTGGGGGAGCAAGTCTTGGGCCTGCAGAAGCTTCACCGGTCACTTCGGCAGAGGAGGCGGCTCTGTGTGTGCCAAAGGCATGTCTTCAGAGAGCTGCTTCCCACCACATAAAAACGCCTCTGCATGCAGGGACGGTGGGCACAGCTCGCCGTAGCGCCCACAGCAATCCAAATCACGGTTCTGTCGTTTCATTCTGGGTCCAGCTGCCACTGTTGACCCCCGCACCTGTGAAAGACCGACCTGCTTCCCACTGAATATCCCCACTGTTACTTTTCTTGTAGCGCCCGCTCCTCTCAGCACTTTCCAAAGCTGGCCAAGCCCTGACCCTAAAGCCCTTCCACACCCACAGCAGTTTCTCAGATCTTAGGAGGCCGAGTTCAGATGACAGTGCCTGTGAGTGCGTCAGCCCAGAGGGGCTCTGTCAGCCCTGCTACCTCCGCCCTTTTGGGCCAGAGAAGCAAGGACTGAGCAAAACACACGGCCCACCACCTGTACCTCCTGGAGGCAGGGCTCAGGGAGGGCGCTTTCCAGCTGCCACAGGTAGTCGTGGAGAAGCTCTTCCACCACACGCACGAAGTCTTCCCCGTAATCGTGTTCCAGGTGCTCCTAAAGGCAGGGGGAAAATAAGAGCAATCGCAAACCCTGCACTGATCCTGTACACCTACCTTCAGGAGAGGAGGTGGCTTTTTCCAGTGGAGGATCCAGGAACTGAGCCCAGCCCCTTCTGCATGCAACGCTGGGGTCCTTCTGTGGACCTGGGGGCTCCACCTGCAAATACTGCCCCATGCTCAGTACAAGCAAGCAAGGCCCTCCCAGCACTGTTCCAGTCCTTCCTTCCCCTCATGCCAGTTTCCCTCCTCCCCGTTCTCACCTGCACGTATTTCTCGAGCTGGGCAGGGTCGCTCAGCAAGCCCAATACCAGGACCCGGAAGTTTTCCTGTGCAGTCTGCACCAGCTTCAGGTCCCGCACGGTCTACAGTGGAAGAAAGTGATGGCAACGTGAGTGAGAAGGGCACCTCTTGCACAGGGAAAGGCCCACAAGAGTAGCAGAGAGAAGTATACACGGTGGGGCTGATTTGCGTTCCGTTCCCAAGAGCACAAACACGCACAGCTTTGGGGTGGGGCTCAGGCTCCTTCTCCGGAAAGTAGGTATCCATGGCTTCGTAGATTTTCCAGTGCGGCTGCTTGTTCTGCAGCATTTCCATTACTATCTGAGGGGGAAAAATAAAAATCAAGGACTCTCTACCAGGCGGGCCCATCTCGGGCAGCGTGCAGACAGGATGCGGAGCATCATGGAAGGCAGGGCGAGTGCCAAAGCGTGCTGCTCGCCGGCCCCCGCGGCCGACGGACTGGCCCCCTGCCTTCGGGGTGCCTTGTCGGCCAGCCGCTCACCTTGGCTTGCAGGCCGAGGCGCAGCTTAATGAAGTGCCGGAAGTGCACCAGGTTGGGCGCTGCGTCCGCCACGGCTTCCAGCAGGACCAGCACGCGGGGGAAGTTGTCCACCTGGCGCTTCCGGACCACGTGCCAGGCCGCCGCGGCCACCAGCCGCAAAGCCACGCAAGGATCGGCGGCCTCCGTGGCCGTGGCCGCTCCCCTCGCCTCCTCGGCCGCGGCCGCCATCACCTGAGGAGGGAGACGCATGAGAAGGAACCGGATCACAGGGGGGATCAGCAGCTGCCCCCAGGCCAGGCTTTCGGGTGGGACCAGCCACTCTCAACCCAGCCCCGCCCCCGACTGCAGCCTCCTCCTGCTGGCCCCGCCCCCGACTGCAGGCCCCATAGCCCCACCCTCCAGGAACGGATCACAGGGGGGATCAGCAGCTGCCCCCAGGCCAGGATTTCAGGTGGGACCAGCCACTCTCACCCAGCCCGCCCCCGACTGCAGCCCCTCTCCTGGCCGACTGCAGCCCTCTCCCTGCTGGCCCCGCCCCCGACTGCAGCCCCAGCCCACCCTCCAGGAACGGATCACAGGGGGGATCAGCAGCTGCCCCCAGGTCAGGATTTCGGGCTGGACCAGCCACTCTCAACCCAGCCCCGCCCCCGACTGCAGCCCCTCTCCCCGCCCCTCCCCTCCCCTCTACACCGCAGGCCCCTCGCGCCCCTCTGCCTCAGGCTTCCCAAGGCCCCGCCCCTTCCCAGCATGCCCTCAGCCTCCCATAGGAGACCTCAGCCCTCTCCCCCCCACCACAGACCACGCCCCTTCTTTTCCACGGCCCTCCGTTGCTCTTAGCAACCTCACTTCCGGTTGGGCATGCAGCCTTGGCCTCTTTCCCGGCTCTTCGAGCCCGCGGGGAGCGGAGGGCGCTCTGTGCCGGGCCGGGACTCCCGCTCCCCGCTCGACCCGCAGCCGTCACGCCGTCCCGGGATCCGTTTTATTTATTGCCGCGCTTCCGCTGCGTTTCTATGAGAACGCGCGCCCCGCCTCGCGCTCTTAACGTCACTTCCGCTCAGAGCCGAGCCGAAGCGGGCTCACTTCCCCAGTGCCGCAGCGGCCCCGTGTGGCTGCAGCAGGAATTTCCCCGCCAGGCGAAGAGGGAGGAGTTTATGCAAATATTGCGAACCGCGGGGCGGGGCGGGGCGCTCTGCCAGCCGGAAAACGTTTCACGACAGCCCTGCAGTGTAGTCCGCTCTACTCATATTGCAGCGCAATGAAATCTGGTGTCATTCTCCCTCCTTCCTTCCTTCCTTCCTTCCTTCCTTTTCCTTCCTTCCTTCCTATATTTATTTATTTATTGCATTTGTATGCCGCCCCCCAAGGCAGGTTGGAGTGGGTTAGGGATCTCTGTGTTATAGGAAATGGCATGTATGTGGCCTAATCATTCCTGTGTCACTTTCAAAGGCATTGGGACTTAGTCCTTGCTCTTGGCAGAGGTGAGAATTCAAGTGATACAGACAGCCCTGCAGTGTTGTCCATGCCAGTGTTGGGGGTCCGGGGCTGAGGCTAGTTCGGTTTGGCTTTGCAGTCTGAGACAACCTTCAGGATGTAGCAGCCTCCCTCACTGCTCCATCAGACCCCTTTCCGAGCTTAAAGGCCGCATCCGTTCATTGCAGGATGCACTTTTTGCAAAAGCTGAAAACTCAATGCACTCCCCATATGAAGCCCAGATTAGACCGAGAGCTAAGAAACATGTGAGGCAATAAGGGGCAGCTTGCCAGAGTTCTGCTCCAACATCGCTTCCATTCTCAAGTGCTTTCAGGAACCCAGGCTCAACACTTGGACTTTTGCAGCCTGACACTCAACAGGTGTGGTTGGGACACCCAGCAATTGGTCATGTGGACTGGGGCTGATGGGAGATGGAATTCCAGCATCACAGAGTGCCACATTTTCCCCACTCCTGCACCACCCAGTGTGTGCAAGAGAGCCCTGTGGGGTGTGACATCTGTGCAGTGTAGCAGACGCCCTGCGTCACTTGCCCACAAGCCACTGAAATCAGAGAGAAGAACCATACAGAAAAGATAAGGAAGGTGCACGCAGTAATCCTGTGTTGTTGTTAGTTGTGAAGTTGTGTCCGACCCACCACGACCCCATGGACAACATTCCTCCAGGCCCTCCTGTCCTCCACCATCCCCCGGAGTCCACTCAGGCTCACACCAGCCGCCTCAGTGACCCCATCCAGCCACCTCATCCTCTGCCGTCCCCTCCTTCTTTTGCCATCTATTGTTCCCAACATTAGGCTCTTCTCCAGGGAGTCCTTCCTTCTCATTAGGAGCCAAAGTATTTGAGTTTCATCTTCAGGATCTGGCCTTCCAAAGAGCAGTGAGGGTTGATCTCCTCTAGGACTGACCGGCTGGATCGCCTATGCGGTCCAAGGGACTCGCAGGAGTCTCCTCCAGCACCACAACTCAAAGGCCTCAGTTCTTCGGCGCTCAGCCTTCCTTATGGTGCAGCTTTCACAGCCATACATTGCAACTGGGAAAACCATATCCTTGACTATACGCACTTTTGTTGGCAGGGTGATGTCTCTGCTTTTTAGTATGCTGTCTAGATTTGCCATAGCATACTAAATTTATCTAGGATTGTAGGCGAAGATAAATTTCCACAAAGCGGAGTATCTCTGGAGCAGCGGTGCAGTACCCCTTTCAGCCGGAGGACCAAAGGGTATTTCGAAGAAGTTCTTGAAGGCCACAAAACCAAACACGTCAGCATATTGCAGCTTCGCTCTTCTAGCCAGTCTCTAAGACTTAAGGGAATCACTTCAGCCTTTCACAAGAGGGAGGAAAGCTGCACAGAAACTGAGAAAACTGGCTGGGGAAAAGGGGCCAGGCTTTCTGGATAAGTGTGGAGGACTGGATTTGTCCCCAGGGTGTCTGGCTCCGGTTTAACACACACTCCCCTGATACACAACCCACCATCTGTCCCTCTGAGTTGTACATTTGAACACTCTCACAAGAAAAGAAATTCACATGCCTCTTTCAGAAAGCTTGCTTTGAGTTAAAAACCATTTATTATCAAATAAATACCTATATTAGTACGCAGGAAAAAAAATCACAAGATGATTTGGCTTCGTTCCATCATTTAAATATAGCACAATTCGCTTAATCTCACACAGAATCTCACGGTTGGGTGGCTGGTTCCAAGCATTGGCTTTTGTCTCTTACGTTGGCTTCTAAGGAAAACAGCTTTGCAGTCTTGCTAATTAAGGAAGATAATGGCCATTTTCTAAGTGCATATATTTAAGAAATGAGGAAAGGCAAACTGACATAGGCCAAAATCAATACACTTTTACATGAATTTGTCTTCCTCGTGCAGCTCCCTGCCCCAAGTTGCATTTCTTAGGGTGTTTCCTTTATTTTAAACCCTTCTGTCAAGCTTATACAAATTAATTTCCCAAAGCGGGGACAGAAATAAGTGAGAAGTGTCCAGAGGAAGAAGTGTGGGTAACTCCCGTGGATACACCCCAGTTTGGGAGTGGGTCAAGTGAGGTTCAGTGTAGATTTTTTAAAAAAGCGTCACAGTGAAAAAAGAAAAAGCAAGCTATAAAAAACATTAGGGGACCCCAAGAATCAGGAGGGGGTGGTTGTGGGTGGTGTTGGGGGTGCAGGTTGGTGAAGGCGGTGGTGTAACCGTTTGCTGGTGGAACTACGGAGGGGACGCAACTCGGTGAGACTACGCTGTGGGAAGGGTGGCAAACAGAATTGGTTGGAAGGGGGGTCACACGTGGACGGATGGACAGTCGGAGGGAAGCAGCCAAAAATCCAGATGTGGATGGGCAGAGACCCCAAACGCTTGTGGGGAGACTGGGATACAGAAGGGATGTCAGAGCAGAGGAATGGTGTAAGACAAGTGGAAAACAGAAGGGGTGGACGGTCTTGAGGATGTTCCTCAGGGATGGGCAGACGGACGGGCGGGCGGACGGAAGGGCTACATGCCTTATCATTCATTTTCACCGACACCCCCTCTCCACTGCTGTGGCTCCGTGTCTCACGCAGATCCTCCCCACATTCCCTTTTGCCCTCCCAGTTCTGCCAGCATTGTAGCAAAATTACACAGTAGGTGATCACTAAGATGTGGCTCACACCGGACGGCCTGTTCGCCCGGCCCTGTTCGCCCCAGGCGAGGCACGGGTGTTGGGAGATGCTCGGGGATCCGGCTGGCGCGAGGGGGAGCCCCGGCCGGGGGATCGGCGTGCGTTTGCCGGGCTGCTGCGGCCGGCCGGCTGCCTCGCGGGAGAGGCCCGGTTGAGGCCGGGGGAAGCTCTGGCAGGGGTGGGCGACCCCCGGGCAGGGGCTGAAGATGCTGATGGGCCGGGCGGGGGCCCCTGCGTCACATTGACCGTCAGCACGCCGTGGACCTGGGAGAGCTGCGGACTGTCCAGGCTGGCCACCAGCTGACGTTGGCCCGGGCGCAGCGGCGTGAAGGTCTGGCGGAGCGTCACCGTTTGGTGCGGGCCGATATTCCTGCAGAACAAGGACAGAAAGTCAGTATTTCCAGGTTGTGCTTTCAGACGAAAGGGGAGGAAAGGGATCATAAGACAGGGTGGTGGTGGGAAGAGTCGGGGGTCAAAATGTCTACAAGCGATGCTAAAGCGAGAAAAGAAACCTGCATTCTGCACCTGTACAGAAGAACGAATTATTCCTATCCCTATTTATGCTTGGATGCAACATTTGATCATGGAACCTCTGGCAGTGTCTCCTCCTCCTCCTTCCTCATTTCTATCCTTAAGTGCTTCACTCTTGCAAAGACCCGGAAGGGGCTCACGAAGTCTTCCTCACTCCTCTGCGTTTTATCCTTAAGCACTGTCTGTGACTGGCCCAAAGTCACCCCGTGAGCTTCATGGGCTAGTGGGGACAAGAGGCCGGATCTCTTGAGTCCCAGTCCAGTGCTCTAACCACTAGACAACACTGGCCCTCCCATGATGCTTTGAGGACCTTTTTATTCATACAGGATGTCGACAGACTTGTAAAAACCCCATGAGCTGTGCTGTGGTGATTAAATGCGCTGCAGCGTCATTTTTACTGCTTTTATATTTATCCGTAAGCTGCCTTCTAAGGCAGTGTGCTAAAAAGTAGGGTATTAATTTGTAGATTAAAATAAAAGACGAATGTGGCCAGCAGAGACATGTGATCTTTCCCTGCATACCCCAGCTGTGTTTCAAAGTTTAGATTGCATGCCCCTTGGGGCAGAGACTCATGCTTGCTGTAAAGCACCAGGAAGAGAACTTGCATGCTCACACGTAATAAGTTGCTTTACGACCAATACGAGGGTTAGTATCGCTACTGCTTTTACAACAGTCTTATTGTGGTGCGCTGGGGAGGAAAGTGAGGGAAGGATTAACGTTCTCCCAGAACGTGAGGAAAGGACTGCGCAGGTATAATTCCCCGGCGTATGTGTTCATGTCTGGTGAGGATCTTTTGGCGAACTTGAGACTCGTGAACCACATTCCAGGGAGGAAGAGGGGCATTTTGGAGGGATTCCAGCCCATGCCTGGGGTGTCCCATGGGATCCAGGGGAGCAGGAGAAGGCTGGGGGGTGCTCAGCACTCAGGAGGGGCTGGGTTTCAAAGGCTGACTCACCCCACAGTCATCGTCTTGGGGGTGGAGAGCCCCGATCCCTCCATGTGGAAGATGGCGCCGGTCAGGGTCACGGGAAGCGGGTTCTTGAAAACGATTTGCACTTGGGTCTCCTGGCCGACAATCGCAGGGCCCAGCAGCTGTGGAGGATGGGAAAGGTGAGAGAGGCAGTGAGCACAAGAAATCCAGATGTTTGCAGGTGAGGCATCCAGGCGTTCACACCTGCGTCCTTGAGCCGAGCCGAGCCAAGTTGGAAACCTTCTGAGGGCCCCGTGTTGGGGAGGCTGTGCCAGGGTGTATTCCCCGGAGAGTCAGTCACCCACGTGCCTGGCCGCCCATTTAAATTATTACGACGACTCTGAAGTGGCATCGGGCAAATTAGCATATGTAAATTACATGCACATCGCCCTCTTTTTTCCCCGCAGTTATTTCTGCTCATTGGCAATTTGTGCACGGCCACCAAACATGGAGGAGTCCTACGGGGTTACTCAAGAGGCGTGGCCCACATCCCAAATATTTGTAGAGGGATCCTACAAATAGGAAACCACGCCCCGCTTTCTCCGACAGAGCGAAAGGCCATTTTCGGAGAAGTCTGGGGGAGGATAAGCCACGGTGTCTCCTTCCCCCACTTTGGAGATACGGGAAAGTGCGTCTCTGCCATGGTGTTTGAAATGCATTCTGGGACGTGACGGCATCCTTCCACGGGGTCCACAGGAAGGAGTCCCCGTTCCTTTGGCTGCGCCAGGCATTCAGCAGGAGTTAAGCGAAGCCGCTCTGTGGGGGTCTGAGAAGGGATGTTGGGACCAATGGCCTGAATTTATGGACCACCATGCAGTTCGGGCCTTCCAGCCTCCTGCTCCCTGCGCCAAGACCCCCCATCTCCTAGGCCTACTCTTTCCAGCCAGGTGTGCTGGGCTACAACTCCCACCATCCCCAGCCAGCATGGCCAATGATGGGCATTGCAGTTCGGCACACCCGCTTGGGAAGGGCTGGCCCCTCCCCGCAGCGTCCATGTCGTACCGTCAGGGTGAGGTCGGGCGTGCGCAGGCGGAAGGTGTGTTCCTTCGCGATGACCTGCCCGGTTTCGGCCACCTTGCCAGAGATGCTGAGCTTCATGGCCCCCTGGTCCACCAGGTGGGGCTTGTACTCCAGGTAGGAGACCACCATGGGAACTGCCTGAGCTGCACGGCAAGGAAGACAGGGCGGTTAACGCAGGCCAGGGCAGCTCCGTCCAGCCAGCCCGGCCGTAAAT
Organism: Varanus salvator macromaculatus; assembly: GCA_023646645.1. Taxonomy (NCBI): domain Eukaryota; kingdom Metazoa; phylum Chordata; class Lepidosauria; order Squamata; family Varanidae; genus Varanus; species Varanus salvator. Next base: position 2,243,716 of record JAIXND010000753.1, on the reverse strand, counting down.
AAGCCACGGCGGCGTGGCATCCCGACTAGGGCTACCTCTAGTCCCACATGTCTTTGTTTATATACCGTATGCTTAGCCAGAGGCCGTCCAAAGGGTTTACAGCAAGAAAGAAAGACAAGTACCAAAAAATGCAATCAAGACAAGACATAAATTAACTCAACAAACAATAAGCAATCTCAGGAGTTAAAATACAATATAAAATGAGATAGAACTTTTCCTATTTAACAATTAAAATACAGGAAAAGTGAGAAGGGTTTGGATGGCACCGAAACGCACTTAAATGTGGCACCAGGCACATCGCTCTAGGAGCTGGGGCACCACAGCCAAGAAGGGCCTTCCCTTTGTAGCTTGTGGTGGCACACCAGAAGAGAGGGTACGGTGCACAGTTTCATACCCTCCATGCTATCCTCGCAACAACCCTGCGAGGTAGGTAAGTCTAAGGGAGTTTTCTCCAGGGGCTCCCCAAACTTTTGGGCCCTCTATGCACAAGTCCTGTGAGCACTCTCACAAAATGGCTGCTGTGGCTCGCCCATTCATATGGTGGGCACACCTGGTCAAGAATACACCTTTCCCAGAAGGCAAGCTGGTGGGACAAAGGGAAAGACAACTCGAGAACTGGTGTGTGTGTGTGTGGGGGGTCTAGTGCCAAACTGGGAAACCCCTTTTCCAGACCCAAATAAAGATGCCGCCAGAGGGCAGACCTCTGCTTCACGAAAGCAGCAGCATCCCAGTGAAAGCGATATTTAATTTTCTACATCTCCAGAAGCCGGAGAGACAGGGCGCCTGGGAGGGTTAAGTCTTCAGGGTGAAGGTATCACAGGGGGCTTGGGGTGAGGGCTGACGTACCTCCACCTGCTGGAACCTGGACTTGACGGTGCTCCTCTTTGAAGTTGTGGCCAGTGACACCTGTGTAGTACATGACGGCCACGAAGAGGTTGAGGGAGACGCTGCGGGGCACGGAGCAGCGGTTCTTCAGGTTGACCCGCAAGGAGATGTCTTGGCCCGTGTAGGCCTCCTCGGTGTCCACCGTCAGGGAGATGTCCTCTCCCCATTCCTTGTTGGTGTAGATGTGGGCTTTGGTGCCGTGTTTGGCTGCTGTTTCTACTGCCTTGCGCTCGGCCTCGGAGCCTGGAGAAGTACGGGGCAGAGAGAGAGGGCAGGTGGGTTGGGGTGCCTGGAAGTGCAGCCGCTCCTAAATTGCCAAATTATGGGAGTTTGACTGCCAAAGGACAGGCAAATGCCTGTGAGGTTTTCGGGCACAGGCAGAGAAATAATTTGGGGGGACCTGGGGACAGGCGGCAGTGGAAGGGAGGGGGAAAGATCCCAATTTGTTCTGCTCTGGATTGTCTCGACTTGGCCCTGCAAGTCGGCTTCACTGGAGAACTGATTTGGTCATCGTTCTCAAAACAGGCTTCCCAAAACATGTGGGATTTTTTTGAAAAGGGTGGAAACCTCCAAAGAAACCCTACTGTTTTGAGCTACAAAGCACTTCAGCTTGAGTTTTAAAAATATCTTGAATCCCTCTTTTAAGCCGTGGCATGGGAAGCGTGCAGACATGTGTATTTCTAAAAGGGGGAATGGCCCTGTTGACCTGCGATGCTGCATTTAAGAGAGGGGAAAACCCCGTAGGAGCATAGATGAGGCTTGATTTAGCCTGGCATGCTAAATCAGCCTTCTCCGATCTGGTGCCCTCCGTAGCTGGCTGGGGGCGATGGGAGTGGGAGTCAGACACATCTGCAGGGCGTCAGGGCTCTGCGAAATCGTTTGTGAAATCCAGAATTCAAAGGGAGTAGAACTGAAGTGGTATGAGGGGCCAGGAACAAAGAGCTCTGAGGGCATCGCTCCTTCCTAAAGCAAAATGGCCCTCGGGGGCCAAGGATCCAGTTTTGGCGTGTGCGCCCCCCCCCCACCAGCTGCCCCACAAGCGCCACTGAGTCCCCCTCCCACTGTACCTTCGGGATGCTTGTAAAGCTCAGTGACGTCGTGGCGCCTGTCCGAGCCCACCGCCTTGGTGCTGATGAGGTGCCCGATGGCCTTCTCCTCCACGTAGACGATCTTGAAGCTCCCGTCCGACTGGCGTTGCCAGTACACCTTGTCACTGTTCACCTGCGGAGGGAAGCGAGAGATGTTCACGATCCAGGACGGGGGCCAAACGGCATCGCTCGGTGCCTTGGCATGGCAGTGACGAAGAGGTGCAGTCTTCCAGCCTGAAGGCCGGATCCAGCTGCCTGGGTTCGCCAGATGGTCGTGCCCCCTGCCCCTCCCAGCCACCAAACATTTGGTGGCATTCCAACTTCGGCCCATTTCCTTTTGAAAGGCCTTCCCTACGACTTAATTAGTAGCAGCAAGAACTTTCGGCTAAATTTTGCCGGCATTTTCGGTCATCTGGCCCTGCTTCCTTGCCCAATGTCCTACGGGTTGGAAACTCAAGCCAAGAACCAGTTCAGTGAGAGCCCAGAAGCACGAACAAGGCCTGGGGAGTTTTCTATCCTTTCTGTCCCCCTGGCCGGAGCAACGCCTGCTTTCCCTGGGAGCTGTCCCAGGTCCTGAGCTCTGTGGACCTGAGGCCGCGCCGGGAAGGGCCTCATTCTGGCAACATTAACGTACACGGAACCGTTTGGAAGCACGCACCTCGGCAAAGCAGAAAGAGGCGTCGTATTTCATGTAGACCAAACCGTTCTTGATGGCCTCCACGGAGCAAGGTCCACAGCAGAAGATGCCTGCGGGGGAAGCGGAGAGGGTGGAGATGGAGAGGGGGAAGGAGCACTGGGTCAGACTTCCCCAACTGAGGGCTTTCCGGAGCACACTTTCGATTATCCCCAGCTGGATGGGGTGGATGGGAGTTGTAATCCAAATTTTCTGAAGGCACCAGGTTGGAGAAGGCTGCCATCTACCATGCTGGGCACCTTCCATCAGTCCAGGTGATTCCTCACAGCAAGATTTCCAGGAGTTATGGAGTCCACCCCCGTGGCACAGGCTGGGAATTACTCTCATCACTCTGGGGGATGCCTTCAGGCAGGGGTGGAAAACCTCTAGCCCCCCAGAAGCCGAACCGCCATTCCCATTGTCAGTACTGGCTGCTGTTGTGAGCTGAGGTTTCTCCTTCGAGCAGTCAAAAGCCACAGACCGTTCTCCTTGCAAAATGTGCTTTCTTGTTCCCGAGCACTAATCACCCAGAACAAAACTCTGAGCATGCACAGAGTGGTCTGTCGAACCAGTCTAGTGTTTCCCTTCAGGAACTCTCCTTATGAGCATGCCTAGGCCCCATCCATGCTGGGAACAATAGATGGCAAAAGAAGGAGGGGACGGCAGAGGACGGGGTGGCTGGATGGGGTCACTGAGGCGGCTGGTGTGAGCCTGAGTGGACTCCGGGGGATGGTGGAGGACAGGAAGGCCTGGAGGACTGTTGTCCATGGGGTTGCGATGGGTCGGACACGACTTCACGACTAACTACAACAACAAGGTCCCATCCCTTTGGGAGCGGCTTTCTGAGAGCTCGCTTGCTCGCCTCCTCTCTGTGCACTGCTTGCTCCGTCGGCCCTTCCTTCTCTGTGGTTGAGAGCAGGGGGGTCCCGGGCCATGTCTGAGCATCTCTCCTCCTCAGAGGCCCCTTCCCCTGGCTGTACGCCTTGGCCATTCCTGGGAACTTTCCCAGGCAAAACCCTGATGGCCACGGGGGCTCCGCTAAGTTGTCCCAGCAACACCCGCTTTGCACTGCTGGCTGGGCATAGCACAAACCCGTGCGGGACCCTGCTTTTAGGAGCCTATTGTCTCAACCCACTCTAAGGGGCTCATGGCAGCTCCCTTGCCCGAAAGCCCAACGGGATGCGGCCTTTCCCATTCTGGGAAAACTTCTCCTCGCCCTACAACGAGAGCATTGAGCTGAAATAAGCCGGTCGGTTTGGGGTCCGCTGCTTTGGCGCTCAGCCCTTTCTGATTTAGCCACAACTGGGATGCAGCCCCTAGAGGAGGGGAAAGGGGGTCAGCCCTCTGCTTGAGTGGGGCTCAGCACCCCCACAACCGGAGAACCTTGGCTTACCACTGCTGGACTCCTGTGGGGTGGCATCCACCACTTGCCACCCGTCATACCCAGACGGTAGATCAGGCCGTTTCATCCAGCAGTCGTTCCAGACATGGAAATTCCTGCGCCGGAAGGAGAAGGGAAAAGGTCTTTGGTGGTGGCAGCTGCCTCAGCCCAGCTCCCAGTCCCCACACAGGGGACAGCCTTCTGGGGAGAGGAGGGGGCAGCCCGGTTTCCTCACCAGACGGAGTCCGCGTTGAGGTTCTCCAGCGGCTTCATGTTCTCGTCAAAATAGATGTCCATGGTTAGGCTGACGTCCGTGTCGTGTGCTGAGTTGTAGTTGGTGACTGTCCGCGTGGCAATGCCCAGGCACCGCAGCACTGGTGGGGGGAGATGGGGAGGGGGCTGATCAGTGGGGGGACCACCTCTCATTTCTAATACTGCCCCGAGCCCCACGAGTGTCTGTAGCCCCTGCTGGCTTTGTATCGCACGCAGAGCCGAGAAATCTATGCGGGGCGAAGGCACATGCTGGGCAGGGAGCTAAATTGGCCGGTGAGCCACTGAGCCAACATGCCGTCGCTGCAGGGAAGATCTGGGAGCCAAAGAGCTCCAGGAGGTGTTTCCCCAGGAGCTCACAATGCCCAGGTGTAGGCAGGTTTCTTCCTCGCCCGTGATTCACGGGAGCCCTTCCTGTTTCACGACTCTTTCTTTGCTTATTAACTGTGTATGCAACCGATCAACAGATGCCAACAGGACGGTTTGTATTCTCAAAACCCAGGAATTAAGGTAACGGTCAAAACAAAGCACACAACGCTAAAAGTATCAAGACATTCGACATATTTGAAGACTGGCAGTGACGTTTGGAGATTAAAGATTAAATGTCTGTTAGAAGAGGAAGGCCTTAACCTGGAAGGCCTAAACACAGCCAAGATGCTAGAAGGGCGTCTCTGGGAAGGGCACTCTGCAGATTTGGCTACCACTGAGAGCACCCAGACAAGAGGCTCTGAAGATGATGTTAGAAGATGATCTGGGCAGGAACATCTGGGAGAGGGTGTCCCTTCAGACGTCCCCCCACCCCCACCCCTCTGCATGTCCTTCCTCCCCACAAAGGGCAGCTACCTGTGGTCACGACTCCAGCAAACACCCAGCACTGGCCGTAGAGAACAGGATAACCTGATTTGTGGTACTGCAAGAGGATGTCGCGGCTGCCCACCCAGGCCGAAGGGTTGGTGCCGCGGGAATAGTCGCCTGTCCAGTTGCCCACCAGCACCCCGTTGTCATCCAGGGAGTTCACCTGAGGGGGAGAACGGAGCAGCGGTGTTGGCGATCGCCCAGGTGGATGGAGGCGAAAGTGCCCGCGAGGAGAGAAACTTTCATTTCACCAGGAAATGTTGTTTGCAAGCAAAGATTGCTTTTTAAAACAAAGAGGAAGAGGAAGGGCTGAATTGATGGCAGCTTGCTGCTCCTTAATCCTAATGGATACATGGATTTGAGAGGGTAGAAACATGAGGAATAGATGGTGAAGCTGAGGGTTGTGTCAGGAGCCACAGGGAAAAGATCATCAGGGAACACATGAAAATATCCCAACCTGTCAGGGATAACTACCCTCTTACTTCACACTGAAAGGCGGTGGCTGTAATCACTGGGTGGCAGACTGGAAGCAAACCTTGTCGTGACATGTATGTACCTGTTACTACATCAACACATGTCCTTTCCATCTGCGGAACTCCCTGCCACAGAAGTGTTGCAAAGGGGCAATGGCCCAGCTGGTTGAGCTGGTTGGACAAGGGCAGGTTCTCCTTGAAAGAGTTGCATCCGTCAGCTCACTTGGGCAAATTTGGCCGGAGTGCAAGAGTGCTTTAGGGCTGGGATTTGTCCTTGGGAAAAAGCTCCTCTGAGCTCTGCTGGACTTATTTCTGGATGAGTTTGGATCCGGTTGGTTCATCTGCACCATTCCTAATCTTCATCGGAACGGATTCAGCACAAGTCATCTACTTCTGCAAATGAAAACCCCCAATAGAGCCAGGATTTATCCACGGCAGGGACCCAGCGGGCCAATAAGTGTGGGAATGCGTCTCTTTGTCCAACGCTTTCTCAGGACTTTGGGCTGATTTTGCTGCTGGATTTCCGCTCCCGTCAGAGAAAAGTGAGGCAGCCAGCCACATCTGGAGGGGCACAAGTTTTCCACCCCCCTGAGTTACAAAAGAGAGGGTGCTGAGGGAAAGAGAAGAGGAAGGTTCTCAAGAAGAAGTAGACCATGTGCATGAACAGAGAGTGGGGTGGGGGAGGATGCAGAAGGGGCAAGAGACAATGTCTTGAAAAGCAAAGAGGACAGGAAAGCGATGGGTGTTTTGACAAGGAAGGAGAGCAATCCGGACAAACACGTATCTCTCGTTGCTAACCGTGCAACCAACTAATGCACATTTTTTACCCTTTCATGCCACGCCTGATGCCCCTCATGCATTCTTTCTTTCTTGGCTGAAAACTACCTCACAGGGTTGTTGTGAAGGTAAGGGGGAGCTGCTATCAGGCTCCCTAGAGAGGCCCGCCTGACGCCGTCGTTATTTGTTTTTCTGTGCCAGGCCAAGACCTTTTCATTTAAATGTTATTTTAATTAATTGTTAAGCTATTTATTGGTTTTATTTATTGCCTGGATGTATCCCATTTTTATATCTTTGTATTGTTATTTATTTGATGGAAGCCGCCCCGAGGCTTATGTGAACGGGGTGGCTTACAAGTTTCCCAAATAAATAAATAAATGAGTAGCAAGGGGGTGTTTTTTAAGAGGCAGAAGGGTGTGGAGGAGAAGATGAGGAAGGGGCCGTCTCAGCGGAAGGGTGGGCTGTGCCCGGTCCGCGGCTCACCATGGCAGACACGACGCGGGAGACCATAATCGGGTCCCCCCGACTCGCATGGGGCATTCCACGCCGGTCCAGCATGTACAGGCAGGCGTCGAGGATGCCTTGGTCGAACTGTGGGGAGAAGAGAAAGCCGTTCAGATCCTGCCCCACTGATCTGGTCGCCAAGCCCCCGCTCCATGTTGGCGTTCCTCCCGCCTGTTTTGCAAGGACCAGACGCCGTTGAACACGCAGACACGGAAACAGCCACCCGGGATGCTCTGTTACCTCCGTGGCTCGTGGTGCCTTCAAAACCAAACGGAAACGGCTCCAAAGGAAGGCATGGAGGAAGCTCACAATTCGTGCGGCTCGACCGATGCCAAAATGGACACCCCGGGACGGTGGCAAAGCGAGGAACCAGGCGAAAAGGAGCGCCCGAGAGCCCGTTGTGTTGACCGCGTTACTGCTCGGGCACCCTGATAGTGCCGAACAGCCTCATGCCCAATGGCGGCCCTCCAGAGGTGGTGGACTTCAAGTCCCATCATCCTCATGCTGGCAGGGGATGATGGGAGCGGCAGCCCAACACCTCTGGAGGGCCCGAGTTTGGGCAAAGCTGCCCAAAGAGCTCTCTAAAATGATTTCCATTTTGATTCGAACCCTCTGTACCCTTTGGCACCTCCCCAAATACCCACAAGCGACTCACCTGAGCATAGTTCCATGTTCTTTCCCCAATCTGGCTTTCGGTCCCGTAGTAGATTCTTCCGCTCTCGTTCAGGACATATTCCTCTAAGGACCTGGTCTGCTCCAGATACACGGGATCCTCTGAGGGCGTGAGGGAGAAGGAGCGTTTAGGGCGAGTGTCCCGATGCTTAAGCGTGCTGGAGTAAAGGGAATATTCTGGCCCACTTTTTAGAACGTGCTCTTAGCTTTGCTACGTTATTCTAGTGTCATTAGATTGCCGTTTTCTTATCATTAACACCTTGTGCAATTTTATATTGCTTTGTTAACCGCTCTGAGAAAAGCTTTGTGAAAACAGGGTGCTATGGAAGCCTATTCAGGACGGATTTCTTAAGACAGGCTGAACTTTTAACAGGTGGAACTTTTAACAGTGATTCCACAGAGTCATTTTCCAACTGTTTAGCTGTCAATTCAGTCCTGTTTTTCATCTTGCCTTCCATCCAGGAACTCGGGGCACCTGATCCACACAACGACCCTGCGAGGTGGTATAATTCGAGTGCACGTGAATGACCCATAACCTGTGAATATCAAAGGCTGAGGGGTGTTTTAACCTGGGACTTTTCTGGCCTACATTCGACACTCTTACCCCCCCCCCCCACACTATTCTGCCTTGATGTGTTTTCAGGCCAGAAGAGTTCAGTGGCGTTAAATTTCGCTCAGCCACTCAAGTTTTAAGATGGAGATCTTCACATCCCACCCCTGGAAGGAGGCAGCGACTGACAAGGGGTTTACAAATAAAATAGGAGCGAGCCATGAAACAAAAGAATAGCCAAGGCAACATTTGGTGTTCTGGACACCCCCCACTCCCAGAAGTCCCTGCCAACATGGCCGAGCGCCAGGAATTCTGGGAGTGGGACGCAAACACCAGGACATCTGTCCGCCTAGCCCTGGACTAGATGGCTGCCGCAGGGCAAGCCCAAAGAACATTTTCTCCTCTCTCTTTCCCTGGCCACGGGGTATATTTTCTTTGGTACCTTCCCCACATATTCCATGCAAGATAAAAGATTTCCTTTCCCCACCCAACATTTCCTCTGTTTGAGGTCAGGAAGAAAAACAGCAGTGGGGGTGTGAGACAGGGATAGCAGACCCCACAGGAGGGGAGCTTTTGGCTCGTTGCTGCCCCTGATCTCATCTCGCTCTGACCACTAGTTCGCATTACCAGAAGCAAACTAAGTTCATCTCCAGTTTCAATGAGGGCTCTTTGGGGTTTGATTTGCACTAGTTTCTGCCCTGCAATGGGTCTCTCCGCACGCAAACAAAGAATCAGGGCAGGAACATGTGAGAATCATGGTCTTTACATGGTGGGCATGTCGTAAGTGGAGTCAGCTGGAGCCGGGGGTCAGACTAGATGGCCCGGGAGGCCCCTTCTGACTTGCTCTGTTTCTATGTTTCTGTGTTTTTCCGCATTTCTGCGGGCTTCTCCACTTCTAAAATGTTTCAGGCACAACCCAGCCAGAGTCAAGCATGTCTCAGTCTCATTGACTTTAGTCACATGTTCGTATCTTTCCCTTTGAAACTAGCGAGTCTCAATTTTCTCAATGTTATTGTCACAAATTTGAGCACCGGTTCATCCAAATCCAATCGTTTTGGTCAGGGGTCGGCAGCCTGCGGCTCCGGAGCCGCATGTGGCTCTTGAATCCCTCTGCCGCGGCTCCGTTGCTCGTGTCACAGCCACTGCCGATCCGTGGCCCATGCCGGCTGATCCGCGGCCTGTGCCGGCCAATTTGCGGCCGCAGCCGGCTGATCCGCAGCCTGTGCCGGCACAGTGGTGCAGCCGGCACAGCACTTGGATAAATCGAAGAAAAGAAAAGTTTCTGAATAAACCAAACGTTTAATCATACTTGGGTAGATTTACTGCTGACGAACTTATGGGGTTTGCTGTTTAATGCATGCAGCCCTTTAGCATTGACTTTGACTCTGCAGGAAGCTGCTCTCCTATTCAAAACATATGAAAGGAACCCTACTAGTTTATAATGTAAGGTTAAAAATAACAGTTTTTAGTGACTGAACAAGAGCTGCAGCTAAATCATAATGAAAGTGTGATCATACTGAGAGGCAGTGTGGCATAGTGGTTAAGAGCGTGGGACTGGGACTCAGGTGATCCGGGTTCGAGTCCCTGCTTGGCCATGGAGCCCACTGGGTGACTCTGGGCCAGTCACAGACTCTCAGCCCAGCCTACCTCACAGGGTTGTTGTTGTGGGGATAAGATGGAGGAGGAGAAGAATGATGTAAGCTGCTTTGAGCCCTTTGTAGGAAAAAGGCAGGATAGAAATCAAAAATCGAAAATAATGAAGATATACTTAGCATTAAGGTAAAAAACGATATATGCAGTGCTATCTTCATTTGAGATGTCAAAAGAGTTTTACGGCTCCCGGTGTTTTCTTTTGTGTGGGAAACGGGTCCAAATGGCTCTTTGAGTGTTAAAGGCTGCCAACCCCTGGTTTTGGTAATAGTCATTCCCTGTCCGTTCTCAGACACAGACCCACATCTCCCCAAAACAGCTCGCTCTGCCCAGCCTTGTGCAAAGGGACAGAAAAGACGCCTTTTCTGAGATGGGGCCCATCTGAAAACTTGCATTAAAAATAAATGGTAAAAATCAAACTTGCTGCTTTTCTGTCGGTCAACTCTTTTGGTCCGGTTACTGGCTAAAATTCCAACCCAAAAGCCTCTCGGGGGAAAAGTCCCCTCGGGTCGCGATACTCACCGGGGCACCAGGGGTTGAAAAGGATGTAGACCTCGTTGCGGGGGTCAAAGGGCGCCGGGTATTCGCCCGCCTTGCTTCGCGTCTTGACGCTGAACTGGTACTTGCCGATCACCGCGTTGGGGGACGTGCAGACCCGGAGGGACACGCTGTTGCTGCCAGTGTTGGTCACCTCCGCCGACCAGCCCATGCCGGGGAGGGAGCTGCCCACGGGGACCAGAATGTGGGTACCCTTGGAGACTTGGGGTGAAGGACCTGCCAGAGGGAAGAGGCATCGGAGAGGCTGAATATTTATTTCATAAATATTTTATATTTATTAATATGGAATTATTTATTGTTAATTTTGAATTATTATTGTTTTTATGTATGTGAGCCGCCCCGAGGCTTCGGCGATGGGGCGGCATAGAAATGCGCTAAATAAATAAATAAATAAATAAGAGGAGTGGACTTGCCCTCTTTCATCTATAAACCGCTTCCATGCCGGGGGTGGGCGTCCCTGGAGACTAAATTCTGGGTGCTTCTGGGGTGAAGGGAAGAACCACACCCCAGCTGGCCAGACGAAGGCTGCGTTCACACAGCTCAAGCGACCCTTAGTGGTTACCACGGTTCACAGTTTGTTACCGTGATCAGCCTGACAGACATCCGAGTGGTTTCTACTTTGCTGCGGTTACCATCCTCCTGCTGTTGGCATGTATCCCATCAGCCACTGTGCCTGACGTTCAATCCCAAGGTGCATCACTCCCTGCCTATGTGGCCTGCCTCTTTCTCATTGGTCCACAAATAGATGCTGAATGGCTGCTTTTTCCAATTGACTCTGTGAAGTTGCCTACCAGGCTCATGGAAAGACGATCCTTGGTTCAGACAATGCAACAAGCCAGGATGAGAAACAAACCATTGTTTCTTATCCTGGTTTCTAAAGACCAAAATTAACCATGGTGAAATACAACACAAGATAGAATCGCTTGAAAGGAAGGAAGGAAGGAAGGAAGGAAGGAAGGAAGGAAGGAACCACGATGGCTTTGTCTTTGCCAGGGAAAGAACGCCACTTTTCTCCAGTTCCTTTTTAAAGCTGCCCACACTGGGGGCCGTGGCTGCATGCCAGGGAAGCAAATTCCCTGGCCGAACTCCCTCCACGCGGAGAAGCCCTTCCTTTCCTCCCCCCTGGGCCTCCCACACGTCACCTTCCTGGGATGGCCCGTTTGGGATCTAGCATTGCGGGAGAGGGAGCAAAATGGCTGCCCCTCTCCTTTCTCCCCACCCGGCATCATTTTGCACACCTCCATCACAGCTTCCTGCACTTACCTTTTTTCTTGAGCTCAGGAACCCCAAAAGGTGTGGCGTTTCTCTACAGGGGAGCTGCCCCATAAGTGTCCAGTCTCAGTTGCTTTCCTAGTGAAGTCCAGCATGGAATGGGCCTTTCTCCCCACAACGTGGGACCAACATTTCTGCTATCCTACACTGCCCTGCCTTCTCCCATGTCAACTCCAGGGACCATGTGTCTGGCCTATGGGACATCCCCTCCCTGGGTTGGCACACCATGCCCAAACTGACGAGGTTCCCACGTCCCAGATCCCAGTCATAGGAACCTTAAACCTTCGCCTACCCATCTTCCCAACATCCTGGTCCAGCCACACACCCCCAGTCCTTCCTGCTCCTTCACCTTTATCCACTGTTTGCTGATAACGAGAAAGCATACGCTCGGCCACAGTCTGTGGCTACAGTGCCACCATTTTCCAGTCCTACACACCAGGGGTGTTGTTGTCCCTTGGGCTAACCACAGGTGAGCGTACAACATGCTCCAAATCACGCCAACACCGTGCCTTGTGTACCAAACCTGTTGAGCCTTGCATTTCAAAAAAGGACAGATATCCAGGGAAGAAAAAGTCATCGAAATAATTGGATTCCATACTCGGACACCGTTCCCCAGTATGATATTAGACTACAGGTCCCAGCAAAGCTAGCTGGGGGATGCTGGGCCCTGTAATTCAACACCTTCAGAGCATGCCACGTTGGGGAAGGCTGATGCAAGATAACCGAAAACAGACCTCAGGGTACTCCAGCTAACTCTCACGCCCAGCAAGCTCCGTGAAAGCTGCCCGGGGAGGGAAAGGGTTGGGCCGGCGTCTCCAGCTGAGCCTCGCTTGTTTGTTGATCTTCCAGTGGCATGCAAGGGGGAAGCAGCCAAGAAGACGGCTGCCTTCACCTCAGGTCGCCTGGGAGAGGGGAAGCAGAAAGGCCGGGCACAGGGAGGGGGTCTGGCGGGGTGGGCAGAAGGCGTCCTTGCCGCGAACGTTTGCTGGAATCGCGCTGAACTGTCTCGCGAAGGCCCTAAAAGCCAGGGAAGGGCACGTGGTCCTGCTGTTTTGAGCCGCTTCAAAAAATGAATGCATCCCAGGCCACCAGGAAGGCTCTTGAACGGCAACTGGAAGTGCAGGAAAAGGAGGTGGCCGTCGATGTATTCGCAGTCGCTGTTTGATGGCACGGGGGGGGGGGGGGCACCTCATGGCCCTCCCGACACTCCGCCAGCAGTTCCCAAAGAGGAAGCTCAAGATGTGGGTCATGACCTTTTCCCCCCCGCAGTGGAGGGCAGGACGTGCTCCAATGGAGCAGAGCTTGGGGAACCAAGGTTCAATTTGGATGCCAGGAAGTACATCCTGACGGTTAGGACCCCTGGGGTATGGAATGGGCTTCCACAGGAGGTCGTTGAGGCCCCATTGGTGCGGGTGTTCAAGGACAGGCTGGACGTGCACATGGTGGGCATGTCGTGAGTGGAGCTGGCTGGAGCTGGGGGTCAGACTAGATAGCCCGGGAGACCCCTTCTGACTCGCTCCGTTTCTGTGTTTCTAAGATCTTGCTGATGCCAGAGGGTAGGACACGAAATAATCCATTCATGTTGCGACAACTCAGGTTCAGGCTGGACATCAGGAAAAACTTCCTCACTGGCAGAGCAATACAGCAGTGGGACCAGCTGCCTGGAGAGGTCAGGGGCTCTCCCACACTGGAGACACTCAGAAAGAAACTGGGCAGCCCTCTGAGTGGGGTGGTGTGACCTGATGTCCTGCAACAGCAGGGGGCTGGACTAGATGGCCTTCCTGGCCCCTTCCAATTCTATTATTCTATGATTCCCTGAAGCCCGGCCATCTGCAGTGCCAGCCAGGGTATGGTTGGCACTGGAACTTTCCGGTTCTCGTGCCCACCGGTTGCTCCATTCCTGGCCAGAGGCTTGCCAGATGTTGCTTCCCCTGCCCGGGGCTGACGAGAGTCCGAAGCTGGACCGTGCCAGTCAGCCCCCGAGCCCGCGCGAGGGGCAGACGCGGCGAGAAGGCAGGGCTCGGCACGGGTGCCAGCGTGCCACAGGGGACGCGGGCGGCCGCTCCGGCTCTGTCGCAAGAAGATGCCGAACGCCCTCCCTGCGCAGCCCGAGCCGCACCGTCCGCGATGGAGAGCCGGCCTTCGGGGAGCCGGTTTTGCAGACTGGGATCTCTTGTTCAAGCCACCCTATATTCTTCCTCATCCTGCCACTCCGAGGAACAGGTTAGGACAGGAACCAGCAAAAGAGGCTGCGTGCCCATGGGTGCGGCCCCACAACCCCGGCCTGACTCCTTTCGCTTCTTCCCTCCCACACTCGTGCGTCTGCCTGGCACAAGGTTTTATTTTATTTTATTTTATTTATTAATTTCATTGCTATACTGCCCGTAGCTAAAGCTCTCTGGGCTGTTTACAACTGAGTATATACACAGTAAAGTACAATAGATTAAAACATTGAGAATTTAAAATTAATTTAAAAGAACATAAAAGAACATTCAAAAATGATTTAAAAAGGGACCTCTCCAGGAGTGAATGATCAGCTCCATACCTTGTCCTGCCCCACAGGAAGGACTGGCTCTCCTCCTTTTTCCTGGCAGCCCCCAAAGAGGGACTAAGCCACAGGTAGAAATTCAGTTCACTGATGAAGTTTTCCTCACCTAGCATGGCAATGCAGCTGGAAGAAGCTGCACAGGTTGGATTGGGGCCTGCTGCACAGCTGCCAGAAGGGCCGAGGGGAGCCAGGAAAGGGTAAAAACAGGAGTGGGGAAACTGAGGCCCAGCTCCCATCATCCCTGGCCAATGGCTGTGCCAGCTGGGGCTGATGGAAGTCAGAATCCAACATTATGTGGATGAATGCAGCTGCTTCGCCCCGGTTTTGGGCCTTTGGGTTGTGGGAGAGGGAAAGGATGAAATGGGAAAAAGCACATGGAAACATTTTGTTTTCCTAACCAGGCTCCTTCAAGATGGGCTGGATCACAGATCCAAGCATCCCTGGCCACATCTGTCAGATCCCAGACAGGGGAAATCGATCAAAGTTTATCAAATTTTCCTTTCTCTCCCAGATCAGAATTTGGGATTAGTGTAGGAGATTATCTGATATTACGTTTATGATGTAGAGCCTTCCAGCTTTTGGGAGGTATAAAAATGAAATGAATGAATGAATGAATGAATGAATGAACAGCTCATAGAACACAGCAATTCACAGAACATATAATTAACCTGCAGGATTCATTACCACAACATGGGACAATTGCCACGGGGTTAAGATCCCTGCGAGCAAGGAGGACTGGAGACCTTGACAGACAAGGAGAGACTGACAGCTAATGGTATGACGGCTGTCTGCGCAATTGCGCTCCGGAAAAGGCAATTTTGCGGGACAAAGAGCGGGAGGTGTGTTGCATTTGTGGACTTCCCCGAGGCACCGGTCGATCCCCGTGAAAAGCCCAAGTGGTGGATCTTTGGCCTGAACCAACAGAGCGCTTCTCTCTGCCCTAAAAGAAGCCATGCGGGGCAGCCCTCTGTCCAGAAGCAGTGGACTGGGGCAGGGGAAAGTCAGACTCTTCTCTTGCGGGGTTCCCCACCTCGGGGCGCGTCCTTTTGTTGTTCCTAAATGCAGCGGAGCCTCACAGACCGGCGCCTGCCAGACTGTTCCTGCTGAAGGCGAGAAGTTCAGTGGTCAAGTCTTGGCAAGCGGGGTTGCCAACTTCTTTAAAAAAAACCCAAGTGGCTTTTACTCCAGTTTCCAAGGGCTGCTCGAAATGCAGACTTCGCATTTGCGGTTGCGACAGAGCAACACACGGTTAAAAAAATCTGGGAGAAGGGCAGAGGCCGTGTGTGTTCTCATTTGCTTGCTCTGAGTAAGCCCTGGGTCATGTATGCGTGATTGTCAGGGAATTAATTACCCTTCCGCCCCCCCTCCTAGTAACTGAGAAAATTAGAAAAAAATCATTATCTGTCCCACCTGCACGTCCACTGCTTCGGAGCAGAGGGTCTGACAGTCCATTTGTGGAGCTCATTAGTCACTCTCCGCTTAATTAATTAGGCAAAGAGTGTTCGTCAAGGAACATGGGAATACAAGGAGTTGGCCGGTGATCCTTTCTGCTCTTTCAGTAGCCGGCTAAGAAAGATTAGCTGAATAGGGTTGTCCGAGTGGGGTATTATGGCAAAAGTCCATCATCCCCAGCTTCAGTTTCTCTTTGATGCTGCTGGGGCCTTGGATGGATGCAGGCAATTGCCCAGTTCAATGCTTTGCCACAGTTTAATTTTTAGGGAGCAAAAGCAAGCCAATTCAAAGCTTTGGTTTAGCCGGAAATGCGACGCTGTGGTTTGCAAGGCTCCCCCTCTCGTGGCATGTGGGACTCTCTCTTGGTTGGGGGGTAAGATGTTGCCATGCTGCAGTACAGACCCCCTTGCTTGCCCAATTTGGGGGGGGGGATTTTGGGGTCAGTGCAGAACGAGGCCTCCAAACTACAGCAGTTCAAATTGGGAGCTGGTGCTCTCCGGATGAGTTGCACTACAACGCCCATCATACACTGATTGTGTGTCACTGTGTCGGGGTCTGGCCTCTCCCGCCTCTACATTTTCTATCCTGCCCTTCCAGACTGGCACATGGGTCCCTGCAGGGAGGCTCGCTGGGGTCTGGGTGTCTGTCCTAGAGGACAGTCTGTCTCCAGGTCGCAACCCCCAAATTGCAGAGTGAACCACTAATCAAAGGGTCGGATTCTGTCCGTGGCGGGTGGTGGGGGGCGAGGGAAGATATATCTGTGCTTAATTGCCGGACTTGCTGGGATGGAAGCCAGGAGGACTGCCTGGCAAGCCCTGCCCTATTTCCAAACTCTTCCCCCGAATAAATTTAGCAACACATCTGAGCAACACTGACAGCCGAATTCCTCACCCTCTTGAGCAGAGAGCGGCTGATAAGAATGAGTCGCAAGCACAGACCAGTTTCACCACTAAGCCTGAAGCGTGGCTGACTCTCAGCTCAGCAACTTTTGGTACGTGACCCTGGGCAGACTTGGCTTAAACAAACAGAGATGCAGCCGTTTTGCCTCATCTGCCCCTTCCCCATTTCCAAACATAATAGATCGGTCATGAGGACTAGAAACTTAGTGTTAGAGCAATGTAAAAGATCCTGAGTCTACTCACCAATGAGGAACTCGAGGCAAATGCGGTGCTCCTCAGGGTCATAGGGCTGCTGGAATTGGAGCTTCATATCAAAGGGTTGCCCGCGGCGGATTATGAGGTTGTCATACTCAAATTCATCCGTGTGGTGAGCGCGGCGGTTGCTCCCAGATCGACTGCTCATCAGGTCAATCCCGCTAATTGCCAGCATGCCCTCTGCCCATGGAAGAAAGAAGTAAGTCACCCACCGAGGATGATTCCAGCCTGTCAGTCTGTGCGTGGCAGCTTAGAATTAAAATGTTTCTGCGTTTTAGGAAAAATTGGCACAGCGAGCTGCATAAATGGAACGGTGTTAGATGTTCTGGGTGCCAGTTATGTGCATCGTGCCTTGCAAAACACACGAGGTCAGGTCTCTGCCCCGAGGAATCTGAAATCATAAAGCTGACAACAAGAAGGCAGAAGGAGAGAGTGGAGGGATACGCAGCGGAAACGCTTTTTGCATCACTGCTAGTCTTGCTGATTATAAAATATTTAGAATGATAAAAGAATGGTTTATATAATAGAAAGGATCAAATAATGTTAAAACACTAGTTTCAAACCCCAGCAAAGCTCCAGAACGGGCACCCTGGGCGGCTGACCCAGAGCACCGAAATTTGGGGATTTAACGCTGCCCGCCCACTGGCTTGCCCTACAAGCCCGCCCCACTGCGGCTGGCGCCCGCCCCGTTACCCCACAACTCACCCCGGACGACGGGATCCGTCCGCCGCGCCCCGGGCACCTCTCCGGGTGCAGGCCCCCAGTCGCCGTCGTCCGCCTGGCCCGAGCAGCACCGGCAACATTTCTGGAACCAGCCCCGCTTCTTCCTCCGGGGTGCGATATCCGGCTGGCTGGGCTGCCGCACACGGTAGCTGACGTTGGCCCATCGTCCTGCGTCCCCTCGGGGATCCGGCACCGGCATGGCGTCTGCGGGAGTGGGAGAGGAGAGGCGGTGATTGTGGCCCCGTGCTGAGCCATCCCGTGGGGGTGCGGAAGGGCCTGGGGGCTGCGTGGCGGCTTAGTTCAGTTTTGGGTGCTGTGAGAGTCGGGCACGGCTTTGGAACGGGACATCTCGTCCACAGGTGTGGCCTTTCGGGCTTGTGGGGCAGGAAGGAGGCCAGGAGACTAGAGGGAGGTGTGGACGGGGAAAGGGGGCACGGCCATTGGGACAGTCCCGGGAACCGGACTGGGATGGCGGCCCGGCCTGTGGCCGTGAGGTTCTGCCCCCCTCCAGCCGGGGCCCGGAGAGTCTGGGGCGGCATTGCGTTCTCCACCCCAGAAGTGGTTGCTTTTTGGCTGCTCGGCCCCCTTCTGCTTCAGCCCTCCTGCTAGAAGGGGAGACACACGCAAGGCCTCAGCCGATGATCGTGAGGGGCTGGCACGGCTCTTGGGGGCACGACCCGCAGCTCCTCCAGGCTGGGTGAGTCCCCAGCTCTGCCTGGCTGCGCTCGGTGGAGGCAGGAGCTGTTGCTCCGCAGAGTTTCGGGATCGGCCCGTTTCTCCACCCAAGCTGGGAACACCGGGCAAGCCCAGAATCCCAGCCTCCTCCGTCGGAGCCACAGAGCATCTCTTCCCTCCCAAGCCCTGCCCAGAAACAGCGAGCTGCACAAACCGGCTCTGGGCCTCTTGATGCTGGTGCACCAGGCAGGCATTCAACAGGCAAAGCTTTCTTCAACGCCTGTTGAATTGCTGCCTGTCGGGCCTCACACTGAACCCCACAAGGAGGTCAAGAAGGCAGCTGCAGGCTGCCGTCGCCTCTGCCTGCTCCAGACCACCCTCCTGGCCAGGGCCGGCTTGGGGGTTTGGAGGGTGCTTGAGCAGAACCCTTGGGCAGAATCCGTGCCCTCAGTGAGTGACCGCCAGGGCCACTGCCTGCCCTCCCACCTCCTCCTCCTCCTCCTCCTCCTCCTCCTGGTTGCTTGCTCACCAGGTGGAAGGTGAGCAGGTAGCATCACGTCGTGCTTGCCCCCCTCACCTCTGCAAAAGAACATGGAGAAGAAGCCGGTGCGAGTGGCGAAGAGGGCAAGCAGGTCCCAGGGGTCTCCCTCGAGGGCCCGGCAAGTGCCCAGCCGTGCCTACCTTCAACAACAGCCCTGCCCAGGCAGCCCCCGGCCTCTGGGCTGGCGGCCGTCCCACTAAGGGCTGCACAAGGTGTGCAGCCACCAGCCTCCCACGAGATTCCTAGGAAGTCTGCTCCTGGGCCTCAGAGAATCCAGGACCTTGATTCCAGCCGGGCTGGGGCAGGTGAGGCACATCTGAAGGACCACCCCCGCTTTAAAGGGGCAGCTTCCTGCTGGCTCTGCAGCAGAACATCTGAAGAGCCCAGCTGGATCTGTGCCGGGGCCCATCCAGCCCGGCCTCTGCTCACACAGCCGCCCCCGGAAGCCCAAGAACAGCACCCTCCTGGCCCGGTTCCCCAGGCTGCTTCTGATACCAGAGGCAGGGCGTCACCTTGAGGACTAGTAGCATGGATAGTCTTCCCCTCCCTGGGTTTGTCATCCCCCCTTGAAAGCCATCCAAATGGACGGCTGCTGCTACATCTCATGGAAATGAACTGCGGAGTGTCCCTATCCCCTGCTTTCACTTCTCCACCTGTGAGGTCACCTGTGCCAGCTCTGAATGCCTGTTCCGGGCCTTGATGCTACCTGCAACCATCAGGGTGTCGCGCTCTCCCGGTTCCATCTAAAGCTGCCCTCCACAACCAGGAGCCCTTCCAGAGCATTGGAATGCAGCATTCCCGGCTCTCTCAGAGGGCGCCAGGTTGCAGAAGCCTGGTTTGGATGGGAGCAGGAGACGGGGGACTGGGATTCCTGGCTGGCCACTGGAATGTTAGTGGGTCCAGTCCAGTGCGCTGGGTGGTGCCAGGCTGTGCAAAGCTGATCTAAACCAGGAGGTGCAACGTGGCCCCGATCCCCCAGCTCAGAGCGCCCCTTTCTGCCTTCCTCCGAGCCTCTTTTCCGTACTGTACTGGACAGCCCTCTGTTGGGGATGCTTGTACTTGGAGTCCTGCATGGGCAAGGACTTGGACCTGAGGACCTTCTGGTCCCTTCCAACTCTACTCTTCTCTGATTCCCATCACCCCCTTCCATTGGCCATGCTGGCTGGGGTTGATGGGAGCCGGAATGCTACAACCTGGAGAGTCACAGCTTCCCCCCCCCACCTCCCTCCCCCCCGCAGCCTCCCGCAACCTGGATGGGCTGGAATACACCTTCCATCGTCCCCAGCCAGCACGACCGAGTCCTTTCCCCCCCCTGCCCCGGTCTGCTGAGGGGCAGAAGCAAGAGCAGGAGGGCCGAGCGTGGGAAGGGGGTGCCCCGAGGACACAACGGGGCCTCCTCCGCCCCTCGCCTTCTGCTCCCAGCGATAACCAGCTAGAAGCTGACAGATGTTGGGAAACTGAGGAAGGGCGGCCGGAAGGGGAGAGGGTCAGCGATGGGTGGAATTGCGTCAGGAACAACAGCCAGCGAGCGAGCGAGTGCACACACACGCACACAAGCAAGAACCAAGCTTTCCCGCACATGGTTGAGAAAGGGGAGAACGCCCCTTTGCATTTTTACCTCCGGGGCAAAAAGAGGGCAGGATCCAGCCCCATGTCCCATTGTTTGCTTTTCGGTGCCAGGCCAAGACTTTTTTTATTTGAACGTTATTTTAATTGTTAAGGTTATTTATTGATTTTAAACTTGCCAGGCTGTTTCCACTATTATGTATCTATGTGCTGTTTTTATTTATGATTGTAAGCCGCCCCGAGGCTTATGCGAAGGGGGCGGCATATAAGTTGTTTAAATAAATAAATTAAATAATAAACGCCACGGAGACGTCCTTTGGCTTCCATATCTGCCTCTCTTTTTACCTGTCGTTTTGGCTACGCTTCGAGGGCAAGCTTGCCGCATCACCTGAAAACAATTTGGGCCACCCTTCCGCAGCCTGGCATCCTCCAGAGCTGCTGGATACGACTCCTACCATCCCCAGTCGTGTTAATTGGGGACGATGGGGTTGCTGTCCCTTACCTCTGGAGGGCACTCAGTTGGGGAAGGCTGCTCCAGGCCTTTGACAAAGAGAACGGACTGCCCCAGTGCTGTGCATGTTTACTTCATGGGGCACAGAGAAAGGATGCCGCTTGTGTATTTTAAACCCCCAAGTCCCCGCAAGGAGAAATCTAGTGAAGCAGGGAAGAGTCTGCTGGAGACTTTTTCCCTGAAGAGCTACATTGTGCTTGCGGGGACTTTGCGCCGTAGTTCAGGCCAGCTCCATCTCAGGGCTGCTGGGCAAGGCACCCTTCCCTGCTTCATTCCAGCGTCGTCTAGGGCAGGACCGGAGGTGGGTGAACACCCCACTGCAATGGGGGAAGCAGCTGCGGGGAGAAGCCACTTTCCCCGGTGCCGTGAGATTTTGACAGGTGCCCAAGCAGGGCTACCCGGATCGCAGGTCCTACCGCAGTGGGACATGCGCAAAGTGATGTTGCTTCCACATCGTGGCGAGCTGAGCGGACGGGAGGGACAGCCGATGAGAAACATATGATAAAGAAAGCAGATGCTTTTGTAGGGAGAGACCAGTGAGAAGAACTGGCTCAAAGCCGCGTCAGGGCTGGGGGGACGGGGAGGGGGGAATATGTGGGAGAGGGTGTGCCCCCAGGAGGCGAGCGCTGTCTTTACTTGGCTGCGTGTTGTGTTCTCCGTGCCAAAACCATCAGGGCTTGCACAAAAAGCAATGCTATGTTTTGACCCAGGTTCGTCTCCTCCTTTGTTATTCCCTTGTTCCAAGGCTGGCACCGGAAACACGTTCATGCTGAGTCCCGGAGGCAAAGGAAAGGAACTTGGGCATATGGACAGAGAACTGCTGCTTGTTGTCATCATTATTTCCATCCTAAATCCTCTGAGGGTACCTCTGAGCATATGCAGACGGCCCTTCACTCAGCACTAACTGCGATCGGGGATGGGCTTCTGCTTTCTTCGTTCCTAGTTCTCCAACGTGGAGCTGGCCAGCTGTGTTGGACTACAAGCCATATCATCCCCAGCCAGCCTCTTGACAGAGGGAAGGCTGCCTTACGAAATCCATTAAAAAAACTGCAACCAACAAAGCGATAAAGCTATTGACACATTAAGCTGCAACAGCCCATTAAAAGCGAATGAGCAGCCGGAGATGGGAAGAAACTACCAAACCGAGCGATGGGTCAGGAACAAACAAAGCCGACACAAAAAAGCCCCTCTTTCCGCCGCCCCCCATCTGAAGGCAACTGAAGAAGGGAAGTCAGGAACGACCTCGGCATGAATGACCTTGGTTTTATTTTTCCGATTTTATTTTCCGATTTATATCCTGCCTTTTTCCTACAAAGGGCTCAAGGCAGCTTACATCACTCTCTCCTCCATCTTATCCCCACAACAACAACAACCCTGTGAGGTAGGTTGGGCTGAGAGTCTGTGACTGGCCCAAAGTCACCCAGTTGCTTCCATGGCCGAGCGGGGACTCGAACCCGGATCGCCTGCATCCCAGTCCCGTGCTCTTAACCACTACACCACACTGCCTCTCAGTTTTGACTTGCTTGAGGCTGGGGTGGGGAAGCATTGGCCTCCCAGATGTGGTTGGAGCACAACAGCCATCATCCCCGCCTTTGGCTGGGTGTTGATGGGGTCCTACCGCATCTGCAGCAGCCACAGGTTCCCCATGAGTCCTGGATGATGAGCCCCAGTGAGAATGAAGACGGCTTGATGCACAGCAGAGAGAGAGGACGGACGCGGGACCACAACTCGGTGTTGCAGCGCAGGACGTCGGGGAGGGCTCCAACCGCTCCTTCGATTTGCCTTCCTCCCGAGTTTTCTGCCAGCTTCCCCCACATGGCCCACTGGCATCCTGGGACCCCCGAGCAGGCCCCTCTCTCATTGAGGAAGATGGGTTAGAGTCCCCCTGAGCATCGCTCAGACGCCTGCAAATCTCAGGCTCTGAACATCTGCAAAACTTTAGGCTCCTCTGAGCCGGCTCATATTTTCTCCTTCTGTATGGATAGTACTGTTTTGATGGCATCTGGGGCAGCGGATGCCATTTGGCGATTGTGTCTACAGGCTGGGGATGATGGGAGTTGTAGTCCAACACAGTCCTGAGGGATCGTGCCCTTAACTGCAAAGCTGACAAAAAGGATTTCCCCCCCCGGCTAAACATGCATAGGATTGCACCCTAAGACAACCGTCTCTAACTCGGAGCCTTCCCAAGATGTTGGACTGCAACTCCTATCATCCCCAGCAAGGAGGTACTCCTATCAATTTTCTTATTACATCTATAGTCCCTGTTCTCCCCTTGCAAGGGACCCCAGGGGGCTTACAAAGTCCGCAGTATCCTCACAACAACCCTGCGCTGTCGGTGGCCAAGTGGGGACTCTAACCACTCCACCACGCTGCCTCTCTCAAATGCAACGGCCGTCTTCTCGCGCGAGGCGGGCTGCTCGGTCTCCCCCCCCCCCGAAACAGGCCTTGTGGGGAGAGCAACCAAACTGCCTTAAGGGGCACCGCTTATCCACCCCGTGGCACAGGGAAGGGTGCCCAGCCTGGTCAGCTGGAAAGGCGGAGGTCTAACCCTGCGACCTTCTCCATGCTGGACGGGCCTCTCCTGACACCCGCAGCTGCTTAATATCCCGCACCGCATGCCTATGAATGTTTCAAGGGGATTCGGCCCCCGTGGCCCGAGCTTCCACACGCCACCTTTACAGCCCCTTGAGGCATCTAGGAGGAAGCAAGAGCGTGCAAGAAAGTGCAGACAGCCGGTGCATATGTGCCGATACACATGTCCACACCTGATGCCTTTCAGAGCGAGCTTCCAGAAAGCTGACGTGTCCCCCAAAGTCAAAGCGGGGCGAGCTTTTGTGGGTAACCCTCTCAAAGTTGTGCTCGTGTGAGTTGCAGATGCTTAGCATCCTCACCAAAATCTCTAGCAATTAAAGGACGCCGTGCGCATGGGGCACTCCTATGCTCATTCCAACCTGTGAAAGCTGCAGGGTTTATTCTGTCAAAAACGCTGAGGACTTTAACCCAGTAGTGAGTCCCATTTGGCACGGTGGGAACGGGCCCTGTGTAAACACTTCGCTTTGGATTGCGTGCCTCAGAGGAGTGGATGCGTCCTTCTTTAAGTGTCTCGAAGAGGAGAGAAACTATTCTCAGTTGCCCGGAAAAACCCTTTCTATTACACTCAAGGAGTTTCAGCAAGAATCAGCAATTGCTTTAATCGGAAGCCGTCTGAATTAGAGGAAACATTGAAAAAAAATTCCGTGACCTTTTTGGAGAGAGATAAGTGGCCCATGAGGGCACAAAGTCCTTTCTGAAGGGCGTTGGGCATGTTAAAAAGTATTTTTGAGCATCTGAGGATATATTCTGTTTTAGGACACTTAAGAGCCACTGCATTCCCACACCTGCCTGAAAAAGGTATTCCTTACTGCGCCCCAAACCAACAGCTAGACTCACATTATTGGCTTTCTGCTCTGCTTAACCCATTTGGATTAACCTATCAACCAAAATAGCAGTTAATATTTTCAATATCTACATTTAATCTCTACGTTAAAAGGTTCATCATTGGCAGGTCAGCTCGTCCCTGCCAGGGTTAGGTATCCCTGCTTTATAAGCATCATTTATCGATGGAGAGGTGGTCCAGTTGCAAAATGGAAAAGGTGGTCAAGGTTTGGCACTAAGATGGTAGGAAATGTTTTATACTGTCCGTCTGGACCTTGGTGCTAAACTGCTTCTCTCTGACACTAAACGTAAGTAAAGTCTTTGCTATTGTGTTCTTTTTCATGGCTTATATATTTTCCCGGATTCCCTGGACAGTCCTAGGCTATCAAGCAGAGTCCAGCGATTCAGAACCTTCTGTCTGCAGCGAGTGAGTTGGAAACAAAGCAGTCAGTGTCTTTAATTTTTTTCCAAGTTCTCTGGTGTTGTTTGAGTAATAAACTGTGAAATGAACTTCTTCCAAGGGACTTTAAGTCCTGTGCCAAAAAAGGGGCTTGCGTTTCTCAGCATTCCCAAAACAGCCGTGCTGAGTGGGAGATGGTGGGAATTGTTGGACACGTCTTCCTTCTGTGTGAGCACACACTGGATTGGGCCCTGCAAAAGGGTTGCTTTTCCATTTCCACTTTCAATTTTTTTGCACTTCAAGGGCAAAAATTCCATTTCCAGCATCTGGATGGGTGCCTTCCGGCAGTGAACGGGGTGCAGTCCAAACAGGGTGGGGTTAAAGATATCAAAAATACACAAAATACCAACATAGTTGACCTTCCAGCTCTTCCTGCCAGGAATGAAGCCTTCAGAGAGGGTATTTTCACCCTTGAGCAGCTTTGCAAAAACCAGGAAGCCACAGAATAATGCCCAGTTTGGGGGAAGGGAAGGATCGGGGCCCGAGGTGGGATGGATTGCGTCTGAGGCGGAACATCCATGTTCTTGATTGAAAGGATTGGCACAGTGTGGCTTAATCTGGGGTAGCATTACCAGAATTTGTAATATGTGCGGTTGTTTGTAAAGAAATATTTGTATGTATAATGCAAATAGGATACACATTACACACACAATTTTAATAGGCGTAGTCATTCTATTCTATTCTCAAAATTTTTTAAAAAGGAAGTGAGAAATGGATTTGGGGAGGCAGTGAAAGTGTCTCGTTTTTTGGCCAGGCATCTTTCATCCAATAGCAGAAATGTGGGTACGGAGATGGGTTCATAAAAGCACTGCTGAAGTTATCTTTATTTTTTAGAAAGGGGCTTAAGGACTCCCACATATCACATTTTTAGCTTGGACCTCCTTCCTGGGCCGACTCCAAAATGTTAGGGATTGCTGCTGCAGTTTGCAGTTCCTCAGCCTGGGAAGGAATGCACTCTGCGCATGCTCAGAGGGCGGAGAGAGACTCTTCAGTAGCTTGCAATTGGTTCCAGAGGCCTTTCTTAGACTAAGACTTGGGCGGATGGATGGTGGAAGGGAGGGAGGCCATCCGGGCCTGGCTGAGGTTGGGGCAGGAGGCTGCTCGCGAGTAGGGAGTGGAGTAGTATCCTTGCCCAGGAAAAAGTGATTCATGCTCTAGGGTAGCCCACTGACGCACGACCGGTTCCATAGAAGCAATGCCCAGGTGCGCATGGCACGAGCCGCGCCGGTTCGGCTGGGTGGTTTGGAATTTCTGGCTGGGCCATTCGGCATAATGAGGCAAGAGCAAGCCCTGGGGGCCCCAAACATGGAAATCAGGAACCGGGGATCGCCTGACCTGGCACAGCTTCCTGGGTTTGCCAGCGCTTCCTCCCGACAACCTTATCAGGCCCTCTGCTTTTTCACGGTGGCTTGGCAGACAGAAGTCTAACCGGCAACGTTTTCTCTGCACTGCAAAAGGCCCCCCTACTCAGTGTCTGCCCATCGCACAGGTCTTAAAAGGCAGAGCAGGTTTAAAACCTTCCCCTCACACCCGCTAGGACTGAACTTAGGCAGGGTCCTCTGGAGGGGAATGGAAAAAGGGGGGCAGGACAGCAAGCGAAGGGAGCAATTTTCAGGGGCCTGCAATATTTGGGGGAAATGGGGCAGGGAACGTTTCGCCCAAGGTAGCAATCGGACTTCCGGGTGGTTTGGGATGATCGTGGGAGCAACGGACTCTGAAGGATGCATTTCACCTGAGATAATTTGGATGAGCAATGAATCGGCCAGCTTGGTCTCCAATGGAATTTAGATAATCCCCAGATATAATTTCTTTGCTGGCATCTATAGATATACTTTTCAAAAAATATTTATTTTCCGATTCCGATTTATATCCTGCCTTTTTCCTACGAAGGACTCAAAGCAGCTGACATCTCCTCCTCCATCTTATCCCCACAACAACAACCCTGTGAGTTGCAAGTTGCATGCAATATGCAAGCTGGCGTCCTATGGACTGGAAACTTAACTCTTTTAAGGTGCTGCATGTGTTTGGACAGGGAAAAAAGGCATACAACTTGCATTGTAGGAGTTTTTTGTGTCCAAACACACAGGATCGCATCTGTAAGTGCAGAGTGGCTCTCTGGGATCGAGGGACAGGATCCACCATCCATGCTCCCGAGGGAGGGATTAGCAGTCTCAGGGGAACTCCAAGTTTTGCAAAAGTTGAAAACATCTTCTGGGAAAAAGAAACTAAGCAGGGGAGAGGGAAATCCATAGCAGGGTTCTGAGGGCTGAGCTAGCTCAGTGGAAGGAAATGGAAAGAAAATCAGGGGGAACTCCAACGGAGTCCCCTGAAAGAACACATGGCTGCAAAATTCTGTTGCCGTTCTCACTCGCCTATAATGTAATCCCTGCTTTCATCCAAGAAATGTTGCTAACCCACAAAGAAAGGGCATGGACTTGATCTCTGATCTCATCGCTATCTCTGCAGAGCCTGTTCTGTGTTAGTGTGTTTCTGAGCATGTGCAAAGCAATTTCCTTTGCTTCTGTGTAAGCAAAGCAGTGTGACCCCCGGGGGCTTCCAGGCCCAGATATGCTGATCAGCCCAACTGGCCCGATTGACACACATCCACACAATGATCAACTGTAAGAAAAATGACTTTCCCCCCCTTTTTTGCAGAATGCAGGTCTACTTGCCTGCTCCTCCTCCTCCACAAGCCTCCGAAATGAGCCCCAAGCAGTGTTCCTGCTCTGCAACGATGCCAAACATCTCAGGAGTTGTGTGTTTTCACCAAATCTCTCAGTTCACACCCCCCTGGGATGAGCTTTCCCTTGGCTCTGCTGTGCACTCCCTGGTCACTCGGCCGTGATTTCTAGCGTGCCCTTCATGTCCCGCTTTATTTTATTTATTTATTTATCAATTTATATCCTGCCTCTTTCCTACAAGGGCTCAAGGCAGCTTACATCATCTCTTCTCCTCCATCTTATCCCCACGACAACAACCCTGTGAGGTAGGTTGGGCTGAGAGTCTGTGACTGGCCCAGAGTCACCCAGTTGGCTCCATGGCTGAGCGGGGACTGAAACCCAGGTCGTCTGAGTCCCAATCCCATGCTCTAACCACTACCCCACACTGGCTCCTGGATAGTCCTAATTCTGCACCCGATTGCTTCATCCCAAGAAGCATCTACAGGCAGCAGAACCTCCAGGCTGGCAGGCCACATCTTCCCCCGCCACAGGGTCCCAAGTGGCAAAGTGTCCTGCAGAGACTCATTCCCCCTTTCCTGGCTCCTCTCCACTGCTCTGAGGCACCTAAGCGTTGGGTGGCTTCTGGCTCTCGCTCAATTTGTCCCATCCCACAGAGGAGCTTCAGGTGAAAAGGCGCTGGCATTTCTAGTGCACTGGCCCAGCCGCTTCTGCCTTTGACTTGTTCCACTCGCCTTTTGCTCTGCCCGAGCCCCCCAAAAGCTCCTCCGGAATTGAATGGGGCCCTCGAGCTGAAGGGTTCCACATCCCCGATAGACAACCGTTCGTTTTGGACTCAGGTCCCAAATCAGCCCTATTGCACATTCCCCAGAAAATATTTGGAGGGCCCTTGCTCAGCCAAAGCAGGACCCTCAAGGGGCCTCAGGTACCCTCCCGCTATCTTTAGCCAGACCTGCCTCACAGGGTTGTTGTGAAATTAAAGGTTATTTGGAATCTTATGACTCGCGCTCTCTCACTGGGATTTTCAGACTGGAAAGAATTCCTTTTTGAAAAGAAAAGGAAAGGAAAGAAAAGAGAAAGAGAAAGAGAAAGGGAGGGGAGGGGATCTCTGCCCACATCTCTCAAGGCTGACGTGGCCTGCTAAAGCTTTCCACATCCCTCCCTTTCATTAGCAGCATCTGCAGGTCTCACACACCTCGCGATCCATCCTGCCGCTTCCATGCGCAGCACCCCCACGAGGGAGGCGCCCTCCTGCAGGAGCAACCATTTTTGCCAGCCCAGACAGTGGCTTTGGGCATCCACTTGCCAACTCGGCCAGAGCTGGCCTTGCCTAAGTGCCCTTGCCCCCGGAGCCAGGGGGGCCCAAACCTGGCAGCCCCTTCTCCCTGAGGTCCACCTCTGAGCTCCGAAGGCCGGGTCGTGCCGGTCAAGTGGAGCCCAGGGATGTCACACCCCGTGGCAACAGACAAGAGCGAGTCTGCCTACTCCGGATTCAAGTTCAGAAGCCAAACGGACTTTTTTGCTGGCCCAGTTCCAGTGCTGCCTCTGGGGGTGCTGAGGACCAGCCGCTTCCCCTGGCCCCACCTACTTCCCCGCAACCATCAGTTGCTTGGCAGTTGCAAGGATTCTGCGCCATCCCACCTTCCCTTCTTCTAAGATGTTTGGATGCTTCTCCTGAGGTTTGTCTACCTGTGGAAAGCGCCTGGACCTAAGCGCTGCTAGGATTTTCTGCCCCACCCTATACTTTTTCCCATGCCCACTTCTGCCTTTGGTCCTGCCAGCCTGCAGAATCCAGGCCTGGAGAACTTCTCCAAATTTGGACATTGCCCCCAGCGCCGGAGTAGGGGCAGACTCTGGCCATGGCGGGGCTGAGCCTGCCACCTTCCCATCATCTAGCATGCTTCCTGTCTTGACTTCCCTTTCCAAATATTCCCATTATTCCCCGAGGCCCTAAAGTGGGGTTGCGTCCCCAGGACTCCTTGACACCCATCCTGGCCTGGCTGATTGAGGATGGACGGATCCTGAAGAAGGCCTTTCCGAAAGGGACTCGCCCACGTAAATCTGCCACTCCAGAGATCTTGGAGGAGAACAGAGATCTCCTTAGCTAGCCAGCTCATACATTTGAGCCCCAAACAGCCCGAAAACCATCCAGCTCTGAACCACAAGCACCCCCTTCCTGGTCTTTCTTCATTCTCAAAATCAGCATCCCAAAGGACTCTTGGATTCACTTCCAACACACACACACTTCCTGGAATTAAATTTCTCCTCCCGGTGCTGTGACCTCAAGCACCCCAGAACCCCCTTCCTGTCCCCTTTCCCCTGTCCGCCTAATGTCAACATTTCAAGCGCCTCCTCCCCGAATATTCCTCGCTCCTGCTGCACCGCGCAAAAAACTCTGAGGAGTTGTGCGTCTCCTTGTCTCTCTGACGCGCCGCACCACTGATCCCCCGCGACTCATTTCCACCCTGTCTCCCCTCCGAGTCTTCCAGCGTCCCTCAGGGTCCCGCAGAGCCTCTGCCTCCCCTCCAACGCAGCTCAGGACCCTGGCCGCGAACTTGTCAGGATGTCTCCCAGTTTCTAAAACTTCCATGCAGTCCGTCCTCGACTCCCTCCCCTTTCCGCCGTCTTTCTCGAGGATCCAGCCGCTCCACGCTCCACCTGGGCTCTTGGCATGGATGCCCACACGGACCCGCGTCTAGCCCACGCACCTCCCAGTCCCGTGGCGTGACTCCCCTTCTCCCCGCGAAGCGCAGCCCTCCGCATCCCATGCGCGCACCCACCAATACGCACCGGGGCCCCCACGCCCTCCGCGCGCACCCAACTTCTTCGAGCGCTCCGGCACCTTGCCAAGGCTCGGGGGCTCTCGCCCCCGGCTGCTCTGCCCCTCTGGGGCTCCCGGGGGTCTCAGGGCCCCCTGCACAGACGCCCCCGCGCCCCTCCCCGCCCCCCGGCGCTCACCTGGCACTCACAGGAGCTGCGGCGGCGGAGCGTCTCGCCTCGGCCTCTCCGTCGGCTCTCTCTGGAGCGCAGAGGTGCGCGCTCCTCTTCTGGCCCTCGTGGGGTGGAGCCGCCCTGAGTAGTGTCACAACTATGAGAAGCATCCGGGGAGGGGAGGGGAGGGGAGGGGCGGGGGCCCGGGGGGAGAGCGCAGCTCTTGCACCAGCGCCGCGCAACTTGCGCTTCCCGCGCAGCCTGCTGCCTCCCGGACAGCGGTGACACAAGGCTGGCTGAGCGCGATGCGGTGCGTCAGGAGGGGGCGTGCGGGAAACCCCAGCCATGACGCAGGGGCAACCGTGCCGTGAACTTCCCGACCTGGCGGTGGGCCCGGAAGGGGGGCGATGTGCCAGGGCCGGGCTCGGGGGCCAAGGTCTGTCGGCCCCCCAGAAACGGCCTTTCCCGGGACTGGCTGGGGACGTGGCCGGCCAAAGCCCACTCTGTTTTCTTGCTGTGCTAAGATTTCGGGGAGTTTACAATGAAAAACTTCACACACCCAGAAACGTGTTTGCTTGTGTTTTAATCAAGGTTGGGAAATAGTTTTATTCATTCTGGTTTACAGGATTTCCGTGTGACTCCACGTAGAAACACACTTTGAAACAAATTAAAGAGGAAAAAAACCTCAATAGATTAAAAACAAAATAATATTCAAGCCATGTTTAGTCAGCAAAAAAAACTTCCCAGAATAAGATGATCTTTAGCAGGTGTGGAAAACAGCACAGTGTCGGCACCTTCCTGCCCTCCTGAGGTCAGGAATTCTGTAGAAATGGGGTCACCATCCTGAAGCTCAGCTGGGGGATTCCAGTCTGGACACAGGTCCACGTGGAACTACTTGGCATTGCTTCTGTGATGTCTTCTGTGACTGGGCAGGTCAATACTGGAAACGGACTTTTCTCCAGAATTGTGTTCCCAAGGTGTTTGTGGCTGTGTGTGCTAGAACCGACCCTTTACCGGACACAGAACCGGTCCAGGAGTGGATTGAGAACCAGGGCTGCTCCTTCAGCAAAGAAGATGCCAAGGAAAGACGGCGGGTGCTGGTGGTTCCATCATCCCAGCAACACGGAAGCAGGAAACAGAGGCAGGGGGCCACGGAGGACGAAGTGCCCACTGCGTGACATTTCCCCCCTCTGTCATCCTACTAGGTCCCCAAAGAGGCCATCCCATGAAGCTGATTGGTGGGAGATTCGGGGCAAACAAAAAGAGCTCATGGAGAATGTGGTTATTCCGTGGAATTCACCTTCACCAGGTGTGGGGATGAGCCGGCCACCAGTCTGGGTGTCTTTCAAAAGGGTTTGGACAAATTCCGTGGCTATCCATGGCTGTTGGGCCTGCGTACGCCTCCGTATACCCTTGCTGGGCAACATGGGTTGGAAGGTGCACTCCGATCCTATGGGTGGGTTTCCGTGGTCCGGAACACAGCACTGTGCAAACACAATGCTGCCCCGATCCGGCGGGGCTCTTGCATTCTGACGTGCTTCACAACTGTGAGCCCATGAAGTCTAAATTAACCCCCATGCAGCACAGGTAAGGAGGTGTGGACAGGTAGGAAGCCGCGAGGATGAAATGGCACAGGTAGGGTTGGCACAAGGCAGAACTTTTGTCCCACCCACCATCAAAGGAAGGTGTGTGCCTTTTTATGCATCCAAAGAGGTATCTTAATAATAGAGAGGATCTGCACAGCAACAGCAAGGTGGGCTACTGGGGGGAGGGGGGAATCTGCCCTGAGAGGTGGCCAAGAAACATTTTGAATAAATACACAGCAACGGTTAATGAAATCATGCTGCATCTTGATAATACCAGAGAACACACACCATGTGGATCAGACACGGGAGATCCAGCGAGCCACCTGCCCAATGGCATTTTTGTAGGATGTAAGAATGTCCTGCTTTTTTTCCTGCAAGGAACCTGTGGTAGCCGACACAGTCCCGTCCTCCAGTTTGTCCTCACAACAACAACCCTGCAAGGTGGGGCAAGAGTCTGTGATTGGCCCAAATTCATCCAGTGAGCTTCATGGCTGAGCGGGGACTAGAACCCACATTGCCTGAGTCCCAGTCCAACCCTCTAACCACTCTGCCACATTGCTTTCATTACCTGGATTACCTCAATCCCAGCCTAACCACTACACAGTACTGTCTCACCATTGACAGATCTCTCAATCTTTCTGTATAAATCTGTCTCATTGCCTTTTTGAAGTTGTGCAGTGGCCATTACCAGCTTATGCTGTACATTAATTACATGTTGCAGGTCTCTGCCCCAAGGAGCTTACAAAGTAAGCTCTGCAAGAGTTGCGGGGTGCGGGGGAATTCCTGATTTGCCATACTTGGGGAAGGAAGCCACTGGGTTATATGCAATATTAACTTCACTTAGAGTAGACCCATTGAAATGACTTCAATGCGGACTAATATTGGATACAACCAGTAATTAGCAGAGGGTCCGTTTTGCACAAACGGCAAAGTGGATGCTTCATGGCTTTGTCACCCATGATGCACAGCATGCGTGTGGTTTCTTAGAAATAATGTTTGGTGAGGATGCTTCTGCCTGGGTCAAGCTCCTGGGGGTTAAACCTGTACAAGGCACCTGCCTCTCTTCCCAGCATCTCCAGGTAGGCTCAGAATCTCTCTCACCTGCATCCAGGTGTGGTGCTCAGAAAAGAATTGAGGGCAAACAGCCAGTTCTTGGGAGCGGGGGGGGGGGTGTCAGATGCCACGGGGATCCTCTGGGCTCCTGGACCTTGGTTTCAGCAAGTGCCCATGGACAGCAGGGTGTGGGGCAGGCAGAGGGCCTCCTAGAGATTTGAAGCTCCCCATGGAGCTTCAGGTTTAGGGCTCCAGCCCTCACAGACGGCCGCCTGACGCTGCTGGAACCCCACAGTGCCACCATCTGGCTAGGCACGGCCCGTCCTTTTGGCCGGCGGGCCGCAGCTGTGGGAGACGTGGGCCTCTGGGATGAACCTGTGATTCCCCCGTGACTTGGCGTGATTTTGTGTCTTCTGGGTCTGGTGGGAAGCAGGCAGAAATGCAAAAGTCGGAGCCCCTGAGGCCTGCGTGAGCCACTGGCCCTTCACCGCTCAGGCCGGCTGGCTGGCTGTGTCCTCCGCATGACGGGCCCCTGCCTTGAGAGCCAAGGAGGCTCTGAGACGTCCTGGCAGGAATCCCATGCCGCCGACAGCTGCAGGACAGGTGCCGTGAGGGGGCGGAAAGGAATGCCGGAGCTTGAGAAGTCAACCTTTTGCATTCTGGGCTTCTCTTGGCGTGTGTTGGGGAAACTGGCCGGAAAAGCCCTCAGCTCCGCGAGAGCGGAGCACCTGCAGTGCTGACGCGAAACACGCGGGGCGGTGGATCGGGGCGGTCCGCACTCTTGCATTTCACAACAGCCTCGCACAGCGAACCAGGCTATTCCTGTGCAGCTGGTTCTTTCCAGGGATGCGCCTCTCCGGGCGGGGTGGGGAAGCTCTCTGCACCAGTGAGTCGCTGCTGGGAATTCCTTGACCGAGGGTGCTGGAATGAGGAGGTGCCACGGCCTGGCAATGGGACCCAGGAGTCCTGAGCCCCCAGCCCTCTCCCCAGTGGCTCCCGTCTGCTATTCTCTTTCTGGAGCTGGAGCCAGGCGCTTCTGCCCCAGAGTCGCCGCAAGCAGGGCCCAGCTCTTCTCCCGGAGCTGCTTTCAGGACCCAGGAGAGCTGGCCAGGTCCCAACGCTGAGCGGCGTCTGAGCGAGGCAGAGGTGTTGCCCTGCAGAAGGGTGCGTGTCGGGACAGGTTGCAGGAAGGACAGGGGAAGCATCGCAAGGGAGAAAAAGGGCAGAGAAGGGTGACAACTCCGTGCTGAAAGATCTGCCAGGCCCTGACTGGCAACCGCCACCTTTGAGTTCCCCGTGAAGCCCCTGGCTTCTTTAAGAACAGTGGAGCAGACAAACATTCAACCGGTGCAGCTTTCCTTAAGATGGCTATTTAATGCTATCTATTTTTTTCCGGATTGCATTTTTATCCTGCATTTCACTCGGGGAACTTGGGAGGTTCTTTTCCGTGCCCTTCACAACAACCCTGTGAAGTAGGTTAGGCTGAGAAATAGAAATTAACTTTGTAGGTCAGCCACTGGAAGGCTTCACTTGTTTGCCAAACGCTCCTGGATGTGGCCGGGATGGAGACGGCGGCATTTTTTGTCTCCGCTTTCAGAAGCTTTCTTCAGCCCCTCAAAGGGACCTGGTGTTTGTTTGCTTTTTAAGTTTAAAATGAAGGAATGCTGGGGTTTAGGCCTGGATTAGCACCTGGTGGTGGGGGGGTCACTCTCAGATGAGAAATGTTTGGTGCAAAGAAAATATTTTCTGCAGGGGCTCCAAGGTGCGTTCTCTCCTTTATTCCTTGGTGCCCTCCGGGAGCTCCAGGCTGGCGCTCCAGGATTAAGCGGCGGCGGAACCACATAGCTGGCATGCAAGAAAGGGGACCCGATTTGTCTCATAACTATGTTTGGCACAGGCTGGTCTGGGCACAGATCGGCCCCTCTCCCTTTTCTCTCCAGGCAGGCCGTTCGCTCTCCCATTGTGCAGGGCCTTTTGGCAGCAACCCTCGGCCAGAACGGGTTCCTGACAACCAATTCCGCTTTCCCCAAAGGTCTCCATGTTCAGATCTGTGCCTAGAGACGTCTGGCTACTGTAGGAAGAAATAAAGTCTCTCTCCGTGCCAGTAGCCACAGTTCTGGCCTGGAGCCTGGCCTTTTTGGGAAATCTAGAAGTTGCAACACAAGAACATCGCCTGGACCCGGGCCCCATAATCTCTGGCGATTTGGCTGGGACAACTGCGATTTGGGCAGATTCCAGCCCGTGCCAATCATTCCGAGTCCGGAAGGGGGCGAATTCCCTCAAGGCAACCGTATTGCTCAGAACAGGTTCTGCAGCGGGGACAGGGCTGGACGCCTGAGGTCGGGAGAAGGCTGGGTGGTGCCGCTTGGGGGGGGCCAAGGAAGGAACATAACCTCTCGCATCTCTGGCACAATGCACCCGAGGGTGCCCCGCCCGAGCGGCGCAAGCTGGGGCATTAATCAGCCAGTGGAACTGGAATGGTGGCGGTGGCAAGAGGGAGAACCGGCTGGTGGGATGGAGGGGCCTGGCTGGCGAGGGCCGGAGGATGTGGCCCAGGCTGGGGGATGGGGGCCCAGCCCGAAGGGCCGTGAAAGGCCGGGGTCTCGGGCAGGCGGACGCTTGCGCTTTGCACGATGCTTCGGCCTTCCCCGGGGCTTCGCATTCCGCCTCTCTGCCCCCTAGCCTATTTGACATATTTGGCTCGGGCGAGAGAGAGCGTGGGGCAGGCTTGGCCCCGGGCTGCGACTCTCTCCGTGCGGTTAGACTGCAGCTCGCATCAGCCCCAGCCATCGTGCCCCGTGGCAGAGGATGATGGGAGCTGTAGTCCAGCCGGATGTAGAGTCCCCCCCCTCGCCCAACCCTGAGCCTGGGTCGGATCGGTTTTTCAAGACTAGGTTTGCGGAGGCCCCGTTTCAGCCGCAAAGCTCATCACGGGCCACGTGTGTCTTTGTGAAGCGTCACATGTGGGGCAGGGTGAAGGGGACACGGGGACACGAGGGGTGCTGCTTCAGCCATGAGGCAGGCGTGTGCAACCTCAGAGGGTCGAGGGGTGAATTTCTAGGCCCCACCAGGCTCCTAAGACGTCGCTCCAGGATGTCCCTGCAGCTAGAAAGCGACGTCTTCTCTGAACCCGGCGTGCGCTCCCTGGCCGCTGCTTGGCTTGTCCCGAGGGCCACCGTCCCCGAGTTCCTCACTTGCCTGGGTGGCCCATCAGCAGCCCTGCAACATGCCCAGTCAGTACCCACAGCGGTGCTTCACCCTGCTCTGGGGGGAACTGCGTCGCAGAGACACACGCGCAACGGATTTTGGCCGTGTAACAGCGCAGTGCCCGTGGGGGGTGCATCAAAGAAGCCAGGGGGTGCATGCTGCCCCCCCCCCCAGATATAGGAACCTGCTCTGTGTGCCTGAAGAAGTTGGTTCTAGCCCATAAAATCTGGTGCTCCCATACAGGTGTTCATCTGTGGTACCACAGAGCTCACTCCCGGGCCCAGGGCTCTTCAGCATTTTTATTAATGACTCGGATGAGGAAGAACGATCACCGTCCCGGTGATCAGATTTGCAGGTGACACACAGCTGGGTGGGATAGCTAATATCCTGGAGGGCAGAGAGAAGAGTCAAGGTGACCTGGGTAGGTTGGAGTGCTGGACTGGAAACAAAAGAATGAGATTCGGTCGGGACAAGTGCCACGTTCTGCACTCAGGAAAAAGAAACCAAATGCTTCTTTACAAGAAAGGGAAAGCTTGGCTCAACAATTGTGCAAGTTGAGGAGGATCCTAGAACTGTTGTAGATGCAAGCGGAATATGAGTCAACTGTGTGATAGGGTTGCAAAGAGGGCGAGTGCTATTTTAGGCTGCGTTAATAGAAGTATCACTTCCAAATCCTGAGAAATTCTAGTTCCCCTTTGCTTAGCGCTGGTTAGGCCTCATCTGGAGTCCAGTTCTGGGCACCACAGCTGAAGAACGATGCAGCCCAGCTGGAAAGGGTTCAGAGGAGGGCGACAAGGGTGACCTGGGACTGGAAACGAAGCCCTACAAGGAGAGATGGAAAGAACTGGGCATGTTCAAGCCTCGAGAAGAGAAGATGGAGGGGAGATAGCCTTTCAAGTGCCCGTGGAGTACTCTGTCACGAAGAAGGCGGCCAGGATCTCTTCTCCGTCATCCCAGAGTGCAGGACACGGACTAGCGGGCTGAAGTTCCAGGAAGACAGATTCCGGCTAGATATCGGGAAAAATCTCCTGTTAGAGCAGTGGGACAGTGGAACCCGAGACCAAGGAGGAGGTGGACTCTCTGCCCCCGGTGGGAGTGTGGCGCTGAGCAGGGGGCTCGATCCGACCGGCCCCTGGCCCCTCCTAGCTCTGCTGCTCTGTGGTTCTGTGCAACCATTTCCTTTTCTTTTAGGCTTCACGATCATTGCCCATGCTGACTGTGGATGATGGAAGTTGCGGTCCTACACATCCAAGGTCAGCAGGTGGGAAAGACTGCAGTGGAGACCCGTGTTCTGGACTGCATCTCCCAGCATGCCAATCAGCCAGGCTAGGTGGAACAATGGGGCCTGTAGTCCCAACCTGTCAGGAAGGCACTGTGTGTGGAGACCAGGCAGGGTGGCGGAGACCCAGGGGGAGGCTTAGTATTTAGGAGACAACCCTACACGTTTCCTCCTTTCCTGGCTAAATACGCACAGGGCACACCCCTAACGCAGTTTGAGAGACAGCTCTGCTCAGTACTGGGGGGAATATGTGCTTTGCACCCTTGCACCAAAAAGCTGACTGTGTGAGCGTTCAGAAGTGCCAAAGATTTGGAGAATAGCTGCTGCTTGAAAGGAGACCATGGCAACCCGCAGAGACCGAAGGTCTGACTTTGCAAAAGCGCCTTCACGGGGTCAGCAGGTTCCAGACATGGTTTTGTTTTCCGTTCCGCCGGGGCGAACGTCACGAGAAAATCCTGAAAAATGACAGGACCATGTGTCCCAACTGGAAGAACGATCCACGGTGTATCCCTGTCTCACACCAAGTGGCTTGAACAACCACGTCCACTTCCACCCAGAAATAAAGATGAGCAGCATTACAATGTATTGGGAATAATGGGTGAATGGGTTTTTTTTGGCAGCCTTACAGATATGGGGAGAATCCTAGGGCTGGCTTAGAAATGCTGCACATTGTAGGGCTTTTTCCTGTCCAAACATGCATAGAATTGTCTCCTAAGTGATCACTCCGAAATAAAATTTATCTACAGGCACGGTTCATGTTTTGTGGCCTGCAAAACCCCCCAAAAGTAAAACATGACCCTTCCTTCCTCTCACATGTTGCCATGCTTCCTAGTCTGGTTACCTGGCGAAGATCTTTAAGTGCCACGGTGGCAAGAAAATGCTCCAGGAAGGGTGGCGCCTGAGCAGGAATGTTTGAAGAGGCAGGAAGAGTGTTTTGATCGGTAGATTAATCAACTAAAGCTTGCCTTGATTAATTTGGAAGAGGGCGGTTTTGAGCGGTGGAGCCAAAGGACTGTCCTGCTAGGAATCACATCCTATCCGTTCTGTGATGGGCACATTTAGAGATTCGCTAAGTGACTACTAGTGAAAGAGTCTGGCTTTGATAAGAGTTTGTGGGAAGAGGAGGAACCTGAGGCTGATGCAGGAGAAGCAGGACAGGATGCGCTCTTGGTGCCGTGGAGTGAACGCCCTTCGGGAGACGAGAACGCCGGGCCCGGCGCTGTTGCGGGTGTGTGTGTCTGGGCTGCAGGCGGGCGTGAGAGAAGAACAAAACAGTTGCATAAGGCAGGAAAATGATTTTACGGATCTGGGTGCCGCCACCGGGGACCTGAGTTGCCGTCTCTGTGGAATGTGGGAACGGCGGCCGACTCGCCGGGGCTGCTGCGGCGCTCGTGGCTCCCTCCTGGGCGCTCGCATGCCCGAGCAGAACCCTTTGGCGAAGGGCGCGGAGGCTGCATGATACAGGAAGCCAAGGGTGGATCAGAGTGGAGCAGTCCCAATTTATGTGTAAATGTGCATGGCGTGCCCGGGAAGGTGAACCGGATTCTAATGTTTCGGGAGCAAGGAGAGCCAGCCACTGGGAACCCTATGCCAGTCATGCAAATAGGGACCGGCCGCCAAAGCAGCCCTTCCTGCCCCCGGTCTCTTGCAGATGTTTTGGACTACAACTCCAATCAGCCCCAGCCTGCATGCCTGGTGGCCAAGCATGAGGGGGATTGTAGTCCAAGACCTCTGCAAAGCACCGCTTTGGAGGAGACTGCCCTAGAAGACCCCCTTTTCTCTTGGCTATGAAGCAAGGTCAGGATAGGGTCCCAGGCCAGGAGCACAGCCCTCTGGGAGATCGTTTCTCCTCCAGATGTGCCCAGGTGTTGGGGAGGTCTTGGAAGAACGTGCCGAGAGCCAGCGTGGCACAGCGGTTAAGAGCTGCCAGTCACACCCTGGCAGCCCAACCTACCTCACAGGGTTGTTGTTGTGAGGTTAAGTTTGAGAGGAGGAGGGGAACTTTGCGAGCTGCCTGGAGTTCCCCCGAAGGAAAAAAGGTGGGGTGTACATATGATACACACACACACAATCCTCCGGCATCTCAGGAAATGCTGAAAGTTTGGAGTTCCCCGGAGGGGCGGGAGAAGTGAGGATGCTTGAGGAGGAGTGTGTGTGTTTTGGGGGGACGGGGGTGATTGGGGGTGCAGGAATAAGATGCTCCTCTGGAAGGAGGTCTGTTATACTTCTGAGAGCACGCGGCATGTGTCCACACAAGTCAGGGAGAGTGTGCGCTTGTGTGCAAATAGGCGGATGAGGATTTTTCCTGCCACTTTGGCTTCAGCCACCCGGGCAAGCAGTCCTTGCAAAGTTAACCGCAAGAGAATCTGCCCCTGCGATAAGAAGAGCCGTTTAAACTCTTCGGACATTGTAGGGCCATTTCAGTCGCTGCTGAGGGGAGACACACACAATTATACTGCATGTAACCCCCCATATGGTGTAGTGGTTCAAAGCATGGGACTGGGACTCAGAGGATCTGGGTTCGAGTCCCCGTTCAGCTATGACGCCAACTGGGTGACTTTGGGCCAGTCACAGCCTCCCAGCGCAGCCTATCTCACAGGGTTGTTGTTGTGGGGATAAGATGGAGGAGGAGAATGATGTCAGCTGCCTTGAGCCCTTTGTAGGGAAAAGGCAGCATATAAATCGGGAAATAAATAAATAAATAAATAAATTTCCTCTTGCCAGCAAGTCGAGGCAGCTTTCCAGGGTTTCCTCCTCCCCATTTTATCCTCACAACAACCCTGCGAGGTAGGTCAGGCTGAGTCAGTGCCTGGCCCAAAGTCATGCAGGGAGCTCCATGGCTCACTGGAGACTAGGACCCGGGTCTCCTGAGTCCCAAGAGAGTCCACACTCTGTGCCACGCTGGGTTCTCAGCTTTCCTTGGTGGGCTCCGTCGTGAGCGGAGCCGGCTGGAGCCGGGGGTCAGACTAGATGGCCCGGGAGACCCCTTCTGACCCGCTCTGTTTCTCTGTTTCCTTCTTTGTGTTATAGTACTGTTTTTAAATGGCAATTTTTTCATCGATTTTGCAATGTGAAATTGAGATCTCCTTGCCCCCAGAATGTCAGCTTGTGTATCGCTGAAACAGAGCAAGTAAGTAAATGAATAAACTTTTAATCTGTAACATCCTCACAAAGCTGTTGTGAGAATGAGAGGAAGGATGCAGTAAAAATGTAATAAAGTGGAGAAAAAGGGAGGTTTTACAAGGCCAAGAAACTCAGAATTCACTGTCAGTAATGGGGAAAATGGAAGGGGGAAATTTCCTCCATCCACCATAAGTCTTTGTTGAGTCCTGCTGAAGAAATGTTGATATTAATAAAAAACATACACACTTTCATCCCCTTTCTCTTCCTTCCATCACCTTGCCTTCACTGCTGAATTCGGAGTGTAAGCTCATTGGGGCAGGGACTTGGGAGCTGGGTTTTTGCTTGCATGGGGTACTACTTTTATGAATTAATCAATGAGCAAAGTAAGGCAAAGGATTTGAGATCCACGAAAATGTTTCCTCTTGCAGAACCGAGCACAGAAATGGCACAAGCGCTTTGGGGAACGTGTGTTGTAAGCAGAGGATAAAATAGAGGCCTTATTTGCACACTCGGCTGTTTGTGTGTGTGTGTGTGTGACGGGGGACCAAGATCTGCAGCCTAATTATTTTCTGGTGCAGGAAGAAGCACCAACAGGAAACGACGACTCGTGTGTGCAGATCCGACGACGGCCGTGAACAAAGGACTCAAGGCGCCAGCTCACGTTCCGTTTAATTTCCTCATGCCAATAAATTAAAGGTGTCGGTGCAGCAGGGAGGGGAGGTCTTGAGAAGGGGTGGGGGGCCAGTCCCTGATGTGCCGATCAGGTGAGGACGGTGGCCACGTTCGGCAGCAGCGTCGCGAGCTCAGCCCGGACCCCCGGGACCTGGCACAGCGGGTTACCTTGCAGGTTGAGGAGAGTGAGTTTGGGGAAGGAGGCCAGCGCACGGAGGTCCGAGGGCTGCCGGAGGCCTGCAGGAGGGTGGCGGAGTTAAGGAGAAATGCCAGACTGTGGCTCCCGGCCCCAAAGGGAGCCGCTTTGCCCCCCACAGACGGAGCTCCCCAGTCTTGCCAAGTTTAAGGATACGGTTGTTACAGAGGGAGAGTTCCTCCAGGCGAGGGAGAGGCGGGAGCCCTTCGAGGGTTTCGATCCGGTTGTCGTCAGCCTCCAGCACCTGGAGGCAGAGAGGAGAGCTGGGAGCACCGGTGCAGCCTCCTGGCTAAGCTGATCCAACCCCCCCGCCCTGTGTCCTGGAGGACAGGGAAACGGAGGGACTTCCGCAAGGTCGAATGGTTGTCCAAAGAGCAAAGGGAGGCTCGTCCCTTTGGCGCTCATGCCGGGGAGCTCTTAAATCATCTTTGGAATGCAAGTTTCTAGCCCTCATGGAGGCCAAGCGGAGCGTGGAGGGCTGAGCGAAGCCATTAGAGTGGTGTGTG
Source organism: Varanus salvator macromaculatus (assembly GCA_023646645.1). NCBI lineage: Eukaryota > Metazoa > Chordata > Lepidosauria > Squamata > Varanidae > Varanus > Varanus salvator. Next base: position 2,201,833 of record JAIXND010000753.1, on the reverse strand, counting down.
GGGAGGAAGGGGCCTTACCTCCAAGCAGCGCATCATGGCCAGAGTTGGGGGTAAGGTGCGGAGGTGGTTGTCCGACAGGTTCATGTGCGTGACCAGCAGGAGGAGTTCCAAGTGGCACAGCAAGGTGAGGCCCTGGGGGAAAAGGTGGTGGGAAACATTCACAGGGGGCCGTTATTCATCCCGGGGATCGGTGCCCATCTAGCTTCCATCGTCTCCTCATGTGGCATTAGAAGCATAGAAACAGAGCGCGTCAGAAGGGCCCTCCTGGGCCATCTAGTCTGACCTCCGGCACCAGCCGGCTCCGCTCACGACATGCCCACCATGTGCATGTCCAGCCTGTCTATAGAACTAGACTGGCTGCTGGGCTCACAGCTGAAGCTTCCTGGGCCTCTTTTCCCTGCCCCGCTGGCAGTTCCCCGGTTCTGTTGACACAGACCCTCTGCAAAATCCTGGGCCCTCCCCGTTTCTGCTGAGCCCCTCAACACCCTACCCGCTGGGAGAGGTCCACGACCCGGGACTCTGCATATTCCATCTTGAGGATGCTGTTCTCGATCAGGAACTTGCTGCGCAGGTCGTCCAGGTAGGCCGAGCGCATGGGGTCAGCAGCCTGTGGGGGCGTGGGGAGAAACGGAGACCGTCGTGAGGTCGTAACCCACGTCTTCAATTAACTCACGCAGCAGCAGGCAGTGAAGCGAAAGGCTTTGATTGCTCTTCACGACAAGGTTTACGATGTGACGGATACGCTCTAATAACAAGCCCCTTACAGTTCAGGCAGCTCAGAGCTAGAATGAGAGGCGGCTACTCTTTCAGGCGCCTCCCCGTCGGTCTGCGGGGAGGCTATTCGCTCAGGGGCTCAGGGGTCAGGCTGTGGAGAGGCTCCTTGCTCAGCAGTCTCAGCGCCAGGCTGCAGAGGGGCCGCCTGGGCACTGGGCCTCAAATGCAAGTCCCCTTGTTCCAATGCCTGACTCTCACTGTTAGCTCCTGCCTCTTCCTCATGAGCAGACGTCTCTGTCGAGCCGTCAGGCACGACAGAGACCGAGAATGGGAAGCAAAGAGCGGCAGGCGCTGGTGAAAAGGCTCCTTGCAAGCTCTGCCTCTTTGCCGGTACTTGTACACTGCTTTGCACAGAAACCTTGCTAAGCAGTTTCCAATCAAGCATGCGATGTCTACGGAGGTATTCTGGTCTCCCAAGTCAAGTGTCTTGCTTTTCTGAAGAGAGAGTGAAGGGGGAAGAACTGACGGAAGACCGCTGCGGAAGCAAGGACATTCTCTTCACATGCTCAGAGGCACTGTTACCACCAGGTAGCCTTTGTATGGGGACAAGCCCAGTGGATCTGCACGGCGAGGAGTTGAGGATCTGGGGTGTCCAAAGTCTTCCATGTCAGGAAACGGCTGACATCACCCCGCCTCCTCCCAGCTTACCTTCAGCGTCGTAAAGTAGCTCAGGGTCTCGTGTTCGTACACCAGGGGGTCTAAGGCTCTCATGAGGAGAATGATGGTCAGAAGACACCCTGGGAAGCAAAAAGGGGCAGACTCACCCCAGCCCCCACGCAGGCCAAGGTGAGCTGTGCCCAGGACAGGGTACGGCTGGTTCTTCAGCCGTACTCTGCCCTAACTTATTTGGCATGAGCTACTCTGCTTCCATTAGTCACGGGAAGGATAAAGCCAGGTTCCTCAGCTCCCTCGCGCCTGTACTTGATCCCAGATCCAGCTTCAGCCCATGCACTTCGAAGCCAATCGCCCCAGCCTCAGGTATGATCAGTAACGTTCCTAGTCCTTAAGGATGTGATGACACGCTGGGTGGGAATGTTTTTATTTGGATTTAAATTTTGTCTTGCTAACCTTTACGACATTTTAATGTATTTTAATAGGGTGTGCGTGTGTATTAAATAGGCTGTTGTGAACTGCCCAGATGGCTTTGGCTGTTGGGCAGCATAGAAAATGAATGAATGGAACGAACAAATGAACGACTCTCTCCTACGGCTCTTTTGCACCGCAATTTTTGCGGTTACTATACGGGTTGCAGCTGAGCTCAGAGGGATGGCTGGAGAGCAGGTATGTGAGGCAGGAGTTGCCAACCTCTCCTGCTCATCAGAACACCCTGGCGCCTCGACCTGGTGGCTCCTGGCTCCACTAGCCCGCCGCCACCGCATGCCGGCCCGCGCCCGCTCCCCTCCTCCGGGTGCCAGCCCAGGGACTTACACTTGTTCTCGGGCTCCAGCGCCTGAAGTTCTTCGCAGGATTCCAATTCGGACTGGAGCACGGCCGACTTCTCGATGGATAGCTCACACCTGCGGCAGAAGGGGGGAAGAGAAGGAAGAAGCAGTCGATGGGTTGTTGGGGCTGCACATGTATTTATTGGGTGTTTGATTTGGAAGCCGTCCAGAGACGCGCAACGTGATTGGACGGGATAAAAATACCCAAATGAATACATAAATGAAGGCAATGCCAAACTCTTGGAAGAGAACGCGAGTACAGCAACAAGCAGCATCCAGCTGCCAACCTTGAACACACGCCTAGGGAAGACAGAGGAGAGACGTGCACATGGTGGGCATGTCATGAGTGGAGCCGGCTGGTGCCGGAGGTCAGACTAGATGGCCCAGGAGGCCCCTTCTGACTCGCTCTGTTTCGATGTTTCTAAGTTTGGGGCAGTTAACAAGCTCCGGAGAAACGCAGTTTGGCATTTTAATTCCTGGCTTCTGGCTTGGGCAACAGGCTAGCTCCAATTGTCACAAGCAAGATATCTGGTGACAAACCCGGATTTGGACAGCCAAGCTTTCAAGGACAGTTCACTTTCTCTCGCAAACACCCTTGGCAGAGGCGGCCAGTCCGAAGAAGCCAAGTCAGGGCCTCTCCCCTGACAAGCTACCTTTCTATGAGCAGAGAACTTGGTGTGTGCTTGGGCGTTGTCGGATGCGTCCCTCCACCTGCAATCTTTTCGCCTGCTCCTGCAGCTGGGACAAGATTAGGACCCACGTGTGGAAACGACAAGGAAGTGGATCCCGGCAGAACAGCCGCAGGAACGTCCGAATGCTCTGAGCAGAGGGGAGATGCAGCGGCCTCTCTCGGCTTTCCTGGTCTGGAGGTATTTAAGGGGAGGGATCGGGGATGCTGTGTGGGCACGCAGCAGCAGGGGGCTGGACCGGCCCATCTCTGAGAACCCGTCCAGGTCTAAGGTTCTCGGGGCCGTGCCGTCCTCACCACATTCTCGTCCACGAGGCCTCAGTGGCGGTGCAGGACAAACATACAAAGCCCTTCCCAAGCCTGTTTCTGAGCGCCCGGGTGGCACCCCGAGTGGGGCAAGTCGGAGGTTCGTGACGGAGATCACCAAGCGCACGGTCGGCGTGAACCGGCTGATCCTCCTCTGCACCCTTTCACTCAGATGAAGCAACTGAATGAATCACATCCCAGACTAGGTTCTTAGGAAACTTCCTGCCCTCCCATCGCCTTGTGTTCATTTGGTTTTACAGGGAAATCAGGCCTCGTGGTCCTCACTGCTTCTCACGCTGGGCTTACCGGGAAACGTGCTGCTAGCCACAGCCCTTGGCCACCCGCGGACGCATGGGATGACATCAGGTGCCGGAAGGGAGGCCTGGAAGTGGCTCCTGGATGCACTTTCACTGAGATGTTCTCAGAATTGAGGAAGTTTAAACTTGCTTAAACGGAAGATCCTTTTAGCAATCTACCGTTTCCCTGGCCCCTGGTCCCAAGACCTCAACAGCTCACGATCACGTGAAGGCCTGCACAACCCAAATGGAGGCCGGCTAACAGGAACAATGCTGGGCAGGCCACGTTCCACAGTCCGCACCCCGAGTCCTAGCTTTGGCTACCTGGAAGCATGAGGCCTCATGACTAAGTATCTTTTATGTGGAGCACTGCTAATTTGCAAGGACGTTGTGGTCTCCGTATTGCTCAGCCTCACAACCCTGTACAGTCAATTGCTGTTATTCCCATTTCACAGATGGGAAACTGAGGATGGCTGACAGCATGGCCCGAAAAATACCATCCGGGAATTTCAGGCATGGACTTGAAGTGGTAGTTTCTAAATGCAAGCTGAGCTTCTAGACTGTCATCAGCTCTGCAGATATGGGGAACCTTATGGGCCACCTCATGAGGAGGAAGGACTCCCTGGAGAAGAGCCTAATGCTGGGAACGATTGACGGCAAAAGAAGGAGAGGACGGCAGAGGATGAGGTGGCTGGATGGGGTCACTGAGGCAGTTGGTGTGAGCTTGAGTGGACTCCGGGGGAAGGTGGAGGACAGGAGGGCCTGGAGGAATGTGGTCCATGGGGTCGTGGTGGGTCGGACACGAATTCGCGACTAACAACAACAAAGCAACAAATTTGTAAACGTCGTTTAAACGAGCTGCCAGAGAGCCTCGGCTATTGGGTGGTGTAACAACGAAAGAAATAAAGTTGTAGCCCGTGGCATGTCGGATTTGCCATGGGGGCAGATTCTTCTAAGATTCTCTTTGTGTCGGAAGTCCTTGGAGCACTGGCCTTGCCTTGCCCTTCTCACCTGAACACTTGCTCCTCGGTGACCGAATCCTGGCTCCAACAGTCCCGGTGCCCTGTGAGAGCAGAGAGGGGACAGGAGTCAACTTGAGGGGGTGAGGGAGCCACTGGGAGAGTAAAACAGAAGCGGAGTGAGGGATGGAGAGTTGGCCGCATTACCTTTGAAAAGGACACACTCCTTCTGGACCTGCCCCTCTGCCCAGAGAACCCGGAAGGTGTGTTGAGGCCAGTGCTCATTCAGGGCCGATGCCGGCAAGTCGCACAGCTGACGGACGGAGTTCAAGAATTAAGGAAAATCGAGTGTGGGAAGAGGGCGGAGCGCTCCGCCCGTTTCCCTGCGGAAGACAAAGATGCCCGGCTCCCGCAGCCCCTTCCCGCTCTCAGCCAGCCCTCGTCTTCCTCGTCCCTCAGCGCTGGTTCTGAGCCACCCTGAAACGTGCTTTCAGTGCTACGTTTCAGGGGAATGACAGCGGCGATCCTCTCAGCATGTGCAGAGTTCTTTCGGCAGGCACTGTACGTGCCTATATATGTGATTAAGGAAGGAGGTGGGGTTCGCTTTGCGAGGGTTTTTTTAAACGGTGGCCAGACGGCGCTCCAAGCATGAGGCGGAGATCCATCCGCTCTCCCGCTCTGAGTTCCGTCCAGAGCAAACTGGGCAGCTGGCCCAGATGTTGCGGGAAAGGGGTAACCAGATTCCTCGTCACCGTGCTCTGGACCGGCTGCAGCTTGCGAAGATTCTCCTGGGATGCAGCATGAGGGACACACGGAATTTCCGACACGGTGATGCTTCTAGGTCGCACGATGCCCCGACACAACGCATCCAAGGAGGGCCTCCCGTGTGCACTTAAACCTACGGAAGCCAGTGCCCTCACCTCCATGGCTCCTCGACTGATCTTCTGCTTTTTGCATTGCTACCACTTCCTTCGTGCGCTTCTGCGCGTCTTTCCATTAAGCTCCCTGCGTTCAGCCGCTTCAGGGCTTTGCTCCCTGCTCGCTCTCGGCTCCTCCGTTGAGGCTTTGCTTGAAATCTGACCATCTTCCTGTTAAAATCAAGATTAGACTCCCCATTCCCTGCACAACTCTGCTGCTGGACTAGATTGGAGCCTTCCTCTGGACATCTGACACCGTGCTTTTGTTTCCACATCAAAATGCCGTGTTAACCTCTCCTCATCTCGGCTGAGTCCCTTTTGATTTCCTTTCCCATCCGGCTGAACATCCTAGGACCGGGCGTCTTCAACTTGGTGCCCTCCAGATGCATTGGACCACAACTCCTATCACTCCCAGCAGCAGGGCCAGCACATCTGGGAGGCACCAGCTTAGGAGTGACTGCAACCCTGCTCCGTTTTGAATTGCGGTGCGGAGAAGGCACATTTTACGCACTTCCATGTACAAAGCAAATCCTTTTCTCTCCCCAAAAGGTCACTTTCCACAAGCTAGATATTCTCCTTACAAAACCAACACTGAGCATCCTGGACCATCATAAACCCCGTTTCCAACCCATAATATTTGCGCTTTCCAAATGGACTTCAGATGTTTGTGGTCTACACGGCGGCAGGATACCCACATAAACCCGGGCCTGTTCCTTCCATCCGGCGTGCGCCAGCGGACGACCAGCGGGGACTCGTCTCCGAACACGATCAGGTCGTGGGAGGCAGGAGCCACCTGAAGCCGAGAGAAGGAAGATGTCCGGAGTGCCAGGCGACCTACCGGTCGTGCCTGGCGGCTCGACAGAGACGTCACCTCACGAGAAAGAGTCAAACGTTCAAAATGAGAATCAGACATTAGAGCAAGATGACTTATACTTGGGGCCCAGTAGCCAAACGGCCCCTCCACAGCCCGACTCCGGAACGACAAGAAATAGCTCCCCCACATCCCGACTCTTTGCCTTCTGAACAACCAGCCCCGTCATGGCCTGATCATGAGGGCTCTGAACGGGAGGCTTCTCCTCATTTTGGCTCTCAGGAGTACAGGCAAGATACCCAGGACAGGGTCCAGGAGATACAGGAGGCTTTAGTTAATGCTAGTCTTAGACGCAGCCTAAGACGATTGGAACAAAAGGGAACACAAGACAGAGGTTTGTCCCACCCAAGAGTGGAAAGACGTGACAGGAAAAGCGAATACCACATGGGCTCCCCAGAATCTTCATAAAGGGGAACGCAACTGACCCGTTAAGACCGTCATCAGTGCTTATCTGTTGTATCATGAATCTTGTAGAAAGGAGCAATAAAAGACTTTAGTTTTGTTGCCTGCTGCTGTGTGAGTTAATTGGAGACGTGAGTTACGGCCTCACGACACGTCCCCAACAGCCTCTCTCCCTCGCATTTCTGGGACTTACCGCCACGGGGTGCGAGAAGGCGACCGCCAGCGAGGTATCCTCCCTGCTAACGTAGACGCAGCGAATCGTCGGTTCTGGATCAGCTGAGGATGCGGCAGCGGCGGAGGCAGGGAAGCAAAGATGCCCCGAAGGAGGGAGGTATGATTTAAGGCAGAGCCCAGAAACGACCCAATCTGACCCACCTACGGTCCCAGGCTGCCCTGCTGGCGCTCAGATCTTCGCGGGGTTCCCGCACCCCCTTTCAAAAAGGTCGGGAAGGTTCCCCATGGCTTCGGGAGGTGCTTCCGTGAAGCCCAAAGACTGGACTGGAAGGTGGGACCGTGCCTGCTGCTCCACTTCATTTTCAGTCTTAAATGCGCTCCTGGCTGTCCAGAAACGATCCGGAGCACATGCCCCGGGTTCTCCTCTTAGGGAGGTCCTCCAGCCCTGTCCCATCTCCTGCAGAAGGCTGAGCCTTCGGCCCTTACCTCTGCCCAGGAGCCAGCGATGGTAGAACCAGGCGCTTTGGTCATTCGGGTCGGTGAAGAAGGCGTTCTGTACCAGCTCCAGCTCTGGGAGGGAGAAGGCAGAGTCAAGAGTGGGGTGGGGGACATTTTCACACAAGAACTGCATCGGCCCCTGGGAAGCAGGTCAGGGGGCTAAATTTCAGAGCCCCCCCCATGACTCAGAGTGTAAAGAATACGGTGTAAAGGCTCCAGGTGTAAAGAATATGGCATTAGGGCCAGAGTTCCAGGGTCTCAGCAGCTCCATCTGTTTGTGCAGGGAAAAGAGGGGGGAAAAGCATAAGGTTTCTAGTCCTTAAGATGCTTCAGGCTAACACACATGGACCAGGAGTGGGCCGTTCATTATTAATAAAAGCACTGTTCTCAATTTCTTTTCATATGCATATATAAGCTTTGTTCCATACTGCTTTGTTGGGAATTATTTCCAACACCCTCTGTGGAAAACCAGTATACTATTTGGGGATGATGGGTGTTTGAATCCAACACATGTGGATTGCATCAGGGTGAAGAAGCCTGCTCTGGAGATCGAGGCGTGTAATTTAGGAGCCTGAGATTAAATCAGGGATTAATTCTCTCTCTAAGAAAGAATGAGAGACGAATTGCAAAAGCTGTTTTGAAAAGAATGACATCTTATTTACTGGAGTGTGCCAGCAAGTTTGTTATGTACCTCAAGCACATGTGAAATGACCCTCCTCGTGGGGTGTTCAAAAAAGCACCGAGCGTAACTTTCTCCACCCCGACACGCCGGCCTTCGAAGCGAGTCCTGGCTGCCTTTCCATGGCGGAACTTCCCTTCCCCGCCACAACACCGAAACTTTCCCAGCTGAAACCACCCAAAGATTCAGCGCTTTGTTGGCTCATGACAAAGCCAAAACCGCACGGTACAAGGTGGTTTGGCTCTCATTCATCTCTTGCTCCTTTGCGGAGGACAATGCGAAAGGCCAGCCAAAAACACCAAGGTGTGGAGAAGGCGGGTTCAGAGCGGAAATTGAATGCCTGAGAAAGCTGCACGGTGTCTCTGCACAGGGCGGAGATGGATGGCACGTCTCTGAGCAGCTCAGGGCAAGAGACCTCGTTCTTCCTCCCTCCTCACTTGATCCTCGCAACGACCCTGCCAGGTAGGCAGGCGAGCGAGCAAGGGAGAGAGAGACGGGTGCGAAAGTGGTGCTGAAAGAGAGACCATCTGGATTTCGTTCCCTTGTGCCAATTGTTAATTTTGTTATGAATCCTTCCCTGACACCCTTCACTACAGCTAACCACAACCATGAAATGGTATTTCCCCACCCTGACTTCGCGAGTCTCAGCTGTTGTTTTAATCCAAATTTATTTCAATGCACGGCGCACTTTAGGGAGTTTCAAAAGCAAAACAAGTCAGTCCCCTGCTTGCAAGGAGCTTACACTCTAAACTTCTGAAAAGACAACAGAGGCCAGGAGAGACAAGGGTAACCAGGGGACAAAAGGGGGGAAACGCACAGCTATGTGCGCTTTGGCAAGGTGCTGGCCCTCATGGTCTACGACCCCAAGGGATCCCTCCCACCTGTTGCTTGGCCACCGAGTGTTGGTCGTTTCAGACACGTCTGCATTTCTACAGGGGAGAAATGCTCCCCCCCCAGGTTCAAATTGCTTGCATGAGGGGCTTGATATTAAAACTACAGGCATGTTGGCTTTGCCTGCTTTGCCTCTGACCCCCTCGTTGTAGGGACTGAGTCCCCTCACATCCTCCGGAGCTTCTCTAGGTGATGGGAAGGACGGGGGGGGGGGGGTGTCAGTTCTTCAAAGGCCTCTCGGAAAAGATGGGCTTTCAGGAGAGGTCTCAAGGGAGGGGCAGGGAGGCCCTTCTGGGGATCCCGATCCGGGCGCAAGAGGCAGCGGGAGCAGCCGGGCGGATTCAGTCATGGGGGTTTGTTTGGGTGCAGGAGTGAGGCCCACGGGTGACGATAAATCGGTCCCCAAGGACAGGGCGAGCTTGCGGGAGCCCCGCTTTGGGGGGCGGCCCCTGGGGCTCCTCTGCAGGGAAGGCATGGCTTGCAGGAGCTCAGGTTTCTCGCTCCCCCTGTGCAATCAGGCGTCTTTGTCAGGGCCTGCACAGAATTCCATTAATTCTACTTGCGGGGAAAACGGAGCAACCTTCCAGAGTACACCTGGCCTGGGAGGCGGTTCAGCGGTTAGCAAAATTCCACAGGTGAATGTCTGTAAAACCTCAAGGCCTCTCATCTTGGGAAGGCTGCAGAAGTGCAGGGCCCAAGAAAGGGGTTTTGACAGTCGTCACATCGGCAGCCCTTTTTCCATCCCGGGCTGTAGTCAAACCCCATCCCCTGGGAAGAATGCTGCACCCTGCTAGCGAAGCCTACAGAGGAGGAAGGCAGTACAGTGCAGTGGGAAGCGCAGAGCCCAGGCGGGGAGGCAGCTGAGTGGTCCCAGGTCAGACCATTCATTTACCCTGACCGGCTGCAGTGCGCCAAGATTTCAAGTTTCCAAGAGTCTCCCATTAGCATTACTAATACTAGGTTTCCTTAAAGCTGCCCTTCCCAAGCCTGGCACCCTGCAGCTGTGTTGGATTACAGCTCCCATCGTCCTAGCCAGCAAGGGGTAACTGGCAAGGGACACTGGGCATTGTAATCCATCACATGCTGAGGGCCCAGGTAGGGGAAGGCTGCTTGAATCATGTGACATATTCATAGATTCACCCCCAAGCACTGGGGAACTTGGGGAAGAGTTTTCCAGAATCCCAGAGACTAATTTTGTATGAGCCCCTCCCCAACCCTCCGCCCAAAAAAACCAAACCCTTCACCCAAGGCGTGGCTATACCACTGAATCAGCCCGTTGCCTACGAAGACCATTAAGAGATGAAACCTGACAATATTTTCTGAACAGTTTGCCCTGTGCTTAAACAAAAGCCACATTTTTATTTATTTAATACATTTCTAATCCGCCCAGTAACTGACGCTGTAATAGCAACAGCACAGACACACCCAACATGCACCCTGGACTGAGGTTAACCAAAGTCTACGCAATGCAAAACTAGATCATTTCACCTGACCAAATTTATCTGAGTTTACGGCCTGTTTAATTTTAATCCTGTTTGCCCCCTGGAAAAGACACCTTGAAAGGCTTCGGTTTGTGCTGAGCTCCAGGGCAGGAGGTGGGGGGGGGGAGAGAAGGAACAGTGCCAAGGGGTCCTAATCCTGCCCCAGGTTCCCAGAACTCCTACCCAGCTGAAATTCCCCCAACCCAGACCCCCACTTCTGAGATTTTGCCAGAAATGGCTCACACACTCCCCAGCCACCCTCTGCAACCTTAAGGACTAGAAAGTTGCTTTTGGTGGGAAAGAAGAACTGTGGAACAAGGAACGGATTGCACCGTGTGCTGCAGGGACTTGTTTTGAGATGGCAGGGAATGGCTCCGGGGAAGGCAAGCTGAAGGCCGTGCCAAAAAAGCACTTTACTAGCCTGTTCTCCCTTGGTGTGAATGACAAGAAGAGTGAGCCTGGCAGATGGGCTGAGGAGAGAAGAAGAACGGGAGCTGCTCCGTTCGTGACACTTCTCTTCCCAAATCCCTCCTCATCAGCCGCAGGGCGCTGCCCTCAGGCAGGGATGGCTCTTGGGCAGGTTCCCACGCTGCGGCTCTCGGAGGAACCCAGGTATCCGGCAGCGGGGCAGAGCCTCAGCAGTTCACCTGGTCAGGTACAGGGCTGGGCCTCTGGGAAGCCATTTCCTTGGCAAAACTTTACTCGTAGCTAAACTATTTCCCTCCCGCCAGCTGGGCTTAGGTGTCCAGAATCAGGGAGTGCCAGCCACGGTGACTCACACCTGGGAGAGAGACTTCCAGAGTCCTAGCTCACTATCTTTAACCCACCTTTCCTGGAACCGGCTGCAAAACCTCAGGCTTAAGCACACGGTGGTCCACCCACTGTTCCTCTCCGACCCACCGGGATGTCCAGGATGGCCATGTGTTTCCCTCCGGCTTCCTCCTTTCCCTGGGCTTTTGGCTAAAACACGCAGCCGCTCCCTTGCCCCCTTAGGCTTCACCCACCAAGGGAATGTGCCCCCGCTCCCCGAACTTCTCAGAAATGGCACTCGTCCTTGCAGTAGAGCGAGGTGGGACACCCCTGTGCTAAAGGATTTGATAGTCGCACCCTCCTTTCCCTGCAGATGGCTCCGGGTGCAACACTCTCCTCTCCAGTTAAAAGCACTCGGAGAGGCAGGCTAGGAAAGTCATTTTCCTGAAAGTTGGATGAGGTAGGACTGGAGTCGAGTGGGAGATACCTCAGTGGCCGGTCAGTTGTTTGGCCAAGAGAAAGTCGCAGATTTCGTTTCTGATTAAGAGCGATGAGAGCTGGAGGGGAGCAGCGGTTGTGTGAAAGGCACATGGGGGTTCTCGTCCTTGCATGGCCATGCAGCTCTCTGGGCAACTTTGGGCCAGTCGCTGCCTCTCAGTCTAACTTACCCCACAGGGTTGGTGTGAGGATAATACGGAGAATACAGAGAAGGGGAAGATCATGTAAGCTTCCCTGCAGGAGGGGAAAAGGGTGGATATAAATACAACTAATAGAAGAAAATATTCTTCTCAGGCAGGTTTTTTGTAATTGAAGTTATATGTCAAAAATTGTTATTGTTGTAAGCCGCCCCGAGGCTTTATTGCGATGGGGTGGCATAGAAATGTTTTAATTAATTAATTAATTAATTAATTAATAAGAAAAATAAATCTAGATGATGCATGGGACCAGACGATGAGCACAGCGGGCCAGTTAACCATTCAGCGGTGGGTGGACTCGCGGCATAAACAGCTCTCGCTTTCTTGGCTGGGTGGGGAAGAAGAGCCAAGACATGGCCTTGCAGCTCGATCTGAAATCCACGAGGGCAGCAAGGATGCTCAGAACAGGCGGCAAGCTTCGTTAGGGAAGGCGTCACAAGAATTCTTCCGGCTTCTGCCGAGAGGGTAAGAAAATGGAGCAGCCCCCGGTCTTGAGCATTCCTAGCAGGAAGAAAGCCCTACCACCGTCCAAGGCCCTCTGTTGTCATGTGCCCTCATCACCAAGTGATGGTGACCCTAAGAATGAACATCCACCAAAATATCCTCTCTTTTCCATGGCACTTACTCCCCAGTAAATGCACTTAGGATTGTGGCTTAGGGGAGAAACTGCCCCGGTTCTCCTCCTGCAGAACTGACAACTCAGTGACTTAATTATTGAAGTTTTAGGAAGCTGTGTGCAGCGCTTTCTAAGTGATCTAAAGTCTTCCTCACCCGGGTCCACCCAGCTCTTGGACCGCCTCCAACCCACTCTAGCCTGTCACCTGAAAGCTGCCACTCAGTTTCATCAGGACTGGCTTGGGTGAGCTGGGCTTTAGAAGGCTGGGCTTTAGAGAGCCAGTGTGGTGTAGTGGTTAAGAGCATGGGACTGGGACTCAGAGGATCTGGGTTCTAGTCCCTGCTCAGCCATGGAGCCAACTGGGTGACTTTAGGCCAGTCCCAGACTTTCAGCCCAACCTACCTCACAGGGTTGTTGTTGTGGGGATAAGATGGAGGAGAGAATGATGTAAGCTGCCTTGAGCCCTTTGTAGGAAAAAGGCAGGATATATATCGCACTATAAATAAATAAAATAACTAATTCTTCATAAGAAGAGGTCTGGTGGATCAGGCCCACGGTGTGGCTTGTCTAGCACTTGGGTCATGGAGTGGCCAAGGAGATGCTCCAGTGGGATGCTGACAAGGAGGGCGTGAGAACAAGAGCACTCTCCTGCCCATGCTCCCCGGCAACTGGTCTTGAGAACGGTACTGCCTGCAATATTAGGCTACCCTGGTCTCCATGTTCCAAGGGGGAGGCTTTGCGTACTGTATCCTGACCATGCTTAGCCAGGGCAGGGCCTTCTCCGTGGTGGCACCCAAGTGCAGAATCATTTTCCTACTGAGCTTAGGTGGGCTCCCACCACTGAGGCCTATTTCTGCTGCCAACACACTGGTTCGCCCAGACAATCCCCAACTGCTAATGCTGTCAGGCTCACCTCGCCATTTTAATGAGACATAATTCTTTCAATTTAGTTTTACTGCATTTTATCTGGGTTTCAACCTGTGCACCACTTTGGGATTTATTTTTTAAATGAAAAGTAGCATAGACATCTCCTGAAAAAAGGAAAAGATTTTTTTCAAAAATATGCCCATGAGGACTAGCAGAAACTGAGAGCCTTACTCTCCATGAGTTGGTCTAATCCTGTTTAAAGCTGACCAAATCGATGCCCATCACTACATCCTGTAGGAATGGATTCCACAGTGCGACTGCAAGACTACAGAATACTATGAACTTGCTTCAGATTTATCCTGAAAACATCTTTTGCTATGAAAACTTTCACACAGTCCATCTGTCTCCATCCCCGCTTGCAGCCGAGTACCCTCGAGTTGACTCCATCTCCCAGCATCCACCCAGGCTGGGAAGTTTACTTTTTCCTGAACACTGCAAAACCTTAGTGCAGAACCTTAAGCTCTGGGCAAGCAGTTCTGAGGATATAGCCAATTTGGGGCTGTTAATGATCTTCACACACATTCCAGGGCAATGGAATTTAGTTTCATGTCATGGGTGAAGGTTTGGGCTGACCATCGCTTGAAGACAGGCAACTGGGTTAAAGCAGCCTCTCCCAACCCAGCCCGTCAAGATGCGTTGGGAGTACAACTCCCATGTCTGTCCCGCTGTAACTAAGCCCAAGGCCTCTCCTTCCTATTACCTCATCCGCCATTTTCCTCCCTTCCTCTGCCACCTTGCCTGTAAGCTCCTTGGGGCAGGGACCTGTCTCCATACGGTCTGCGAAATGCCATACATACTGATGGCACACAGACACACGGGAACTGTGCAGCTTGGTTCACGGGTCAGGCAGTCCCACATCCACGCCACACCCCTTTCCCCCGGGTGACAACCTTTCAGTAGGACCTCCTCCGTGATCTGGCCCTGCTGCTGGGAATCGGGGTAGAGCTGCGGCAGGAGGAGGCTGCGGTAATGCCACGAGGAGTAGTTGGAGAAGTTCCGGGTGATGAGGCTGTCGCTGAAGGCCAGTTCGTCCTCGGGAGGGACCTGCGACCGCTGCACCACGAAGCGCCGGTAGTCCCAGCAGTGAACTGGAGGGCACGGCATGGAGAAAGAGGAGTGTGAAAGAGGAACCACTGAGCGGGATCAACTGATTCATCCCACCACCCCTGGGATCCGTCCACTGGTGGCTCCCCAGGAAATTTTCACAAATTCGACTACCCTTTGGCAAACACCCGGGGCATCCTAATCCCCTTCCTCCACAGGCCTTGACTCTTCTCTCTCCAACTCCATGCAGGGACTCCTGCTCTTATCTCTGGATCACTGACTGGAGATAAGAGCTGGGTTGTCCCCAAGACTGGTGACAGCAGCTCTTTGAAAGCATCTGGACTTTAAAGCTGGCAGAACTAGCAGCATATTTGAATCTCATTACATTTTAGAAGAGAGGTGGGATGTGCATGCCTGGAAGGGGCTTGCTTTGAAGTTGAGACAGACAGACAGACTAATTTACAGAATTCACAGCTGCATGATGCCCATGGACTTCGATGGCTTTGAAAAGGGGTTGGGAAAATGTGTGGAAAAGGAGAGCAACTTGGGCCACGTCCCACTTCTGGTCACTCTGGCTGGCCCTGGGGAGGGAGCGGGGAAGCAGGTGGATGCTTGGCCAGACCCCACAGGCCTCTGTTGAAGCCGTATTTTATGGGGAAACACCCTTCCCCAGGGACTGGTCTGGGGGCCTCTGGCAAGCACGAAGGGGCCCCCCACAGAGCAGTGGTCCTAGGAAGGGGTGAGACGGGAAAGGGAAGACGAAGGAAAACACCTACAGTTGCGTTCATCGATCTCCAGGAATTTCCCACACAGCTCCAGCTCGCGGGCCCAGTCCGGCTCAGGGACGTGTTCCATCACCCAGCAGCGATGGTGCCACGTCCCGTAGGATTTGGGGTTCACGCGCAGGCAGGACTCCAGGAAGGAGAGCTCCGCCTTGCACAGGGCTTGCATCTCTTCCGGGGTCCTGCCACACACAAGGGGAGGCGCCCGGTGAAGCGGGGCAACGGTGCCGCCTCGCACCCAGAGCGGCACCCACCCTCGCCCAGCCCGCTCTGGCCGGCAGTGCTCACTCCTCCTGCAGGTGAAGGAAGATCTCCCGCCGGAAGTTCCAGAGGGTGGCGAAGTCTGGGTTGGCCCCCAGGACCTGGCTGGTCAGCTCCAGGGCTTCCTTGTCCAGCTGCCCCGATTTCCTCTGGAGGAGAAAAGTTACTTCGGGGAGGTGCATGTGCCCACGTTCAATTCCACACCTGCCCTCGTTATTTTCCGGGAACAGAGGAAGCGCAGGCCCCCTTGTCGTGCAAAGATGCTGCACTATGGAAGGTGCAGACCACCACTGCACTGGGGCCTCGTGACAAATGGCAACGGGTCAAAATCCCCCTAAGTAACACATTTTGACTTGGGCCCGGACTGGAAAGAATTCAGGAGCTAAACTTTGCCCTATTGCTTGACTTATTCATGCAGCAAACGTCAGAGGTTTAAGACTAATAAATCAGAATATCATCTTAGGACATAGGACATCTTAGGTCATATCAGACAGACTCAGACTATCATGTTAGGACAAAGCGAAACACAAAGTGAGCCTGTTTAAATGGCGAGAAGTCAACAATTATTATTTTACTTATTTGAGGCTTATGGGAATGGGGCAGCATATAAGTTGTCCAAATAAATAAATAAGGCACAATCTGATGCGTGTGTAGACAGAACACATGGACACTCCCAGAACGACCCTGTCACCCCTTTTTCTGTCTACGCAAGCACAGCATTGTACTCTTGGTTACTTGCAGCCTTTATAAGCAGCTCCGTATCTACTTTTAAAAAGGTCGAAATTCAAGTTATCCCTGTAACACTGTGGCTGAGTATTGCAATCAAACTCGTGGAGCTAAAAATGGCTTCAGCCAATGCCAACAACAAAGGAAGGTTGGCACCTTCTTGACGTTGATTGGCAGCGGGTGCCGGAGCAAGTGAGTCGACCTACCCATAGCTCATCAAGGAACGCTGCGTCCTGGCAGGCTAAGGAGAGGTCCTGCCCTCGCCCAGTCCTCCCACGTCCTTTTTACCTTCTCAAAGATGGCTTTGGTGGCAGTCATATATTGGCACAGCTTCTTCTCCCGCTCGACACGTTTGGCCTCTGCTTGCTCCTCCGTTGTCTTTACCTTCAGCCTGCCATGCTGTTGGGTGACGGGACGTCGGACCAAGGCAAAAAGAGGAAAGGACCATGAGCGTGAACAAACCGCTTTGTGCAGGGCCCTCCTTTGGGGAATTGCTCGGTTGTCAGAATTGGGAAAGGGAGGAAGAGCAGCTATTATAATATTGATTTATAATCCGCCTATTCCCAGAGATTGGGACTCTAGGCGGCTCACATCAGCTATGAAGATATAAAAGCCTCATGATGGAGAATAACTGGCCTGGATCATCATCAAAGGGGCGTGAAGGCAGAGTGCCCTCCCCCACTCACCATGTTGACTAGCGCTGCAAAAACGGTTCCAAGGGTGATGAAGAATTAATTATGTATCCTAGAAAATTAAAAAAAAAATAAGCAAGATGAGCAGCAATACTGATGGCATTTTATAATGCAAAGCCCAGCTTTAGAAGGATTTTTAAAAATTTATTTATTTATTTAGGATATTTGTATGCCGTCCTTTGCAAGAGCCTCAGGACGGCTTACATAATAGAATACAAATATCTAACATAACATAAATAAATTAACAACTCACTCTGGCTGCAATTAAAATATGATGATAAAATTCAATATTAAAACTTATTAAAATATTGATTAAATAAAAAGGTCTTAACGTGGCGCCGAAAAACATATGACAGCGCCAGGCGGACCTCTCTGGGGAGTGCATTCCATAATTTTAATAAAAATGAAAATTATTTTTCCATTTTGCAAGAGCTTAATGTGGCATTCATAATTCTCTGGGCCCTCTCTTTGTATAAGTGGCCTGGGAATGCTGGAAGTTGTAGTTTAACAAATCTGGAGGGCTCCAGGTTGGGGAAGACAGCAGTACGATTACATCACCACTGATACTTCTGAGCCTTGTTCCGGTTTGATTGAAAGGATTCAGACAGTGACGAAGCAAGTGAATCTCACATTCTTGCATCCCTGTGAGCGAAGCCGGGTGAGTCGGCTTGCTCAAGGCCTCTCATGCGCTGAGCTCACGGGCCTCCGCATGCAATGTCGCCCACAACAGGCAGCGTGCACGTGTCAGCTGACAGGGCTGCTGCTCGACCAGCCCAAGCCGCCTCCGCGATTTCCAGCACCCCCAAAACTTGGGCGGGCCCTACCACTACTTTCTGTCCCTCTTTCCCCATAGTGTTTCCCCCCTCCCTTTCTGGCCTGCATCCAAGTAGTACCCGGCTATTGAGTCTAGGACGTTTGGATTTCCCACAATGCTCTTGGATTGGCATCACCGAGGGATTGTGGGAAATTAAAATGGCAGCTAGACCCCGCAATGCAGAATGCACTGCTCCTGCTGGTTATGCCTTTCAGGGCCCACAAATGGACTAGGGGACCACTGGAGATTCTGCTGGGGGGTGGGGGGGGCAGTCAAACCTGGAGCAGGCCCTGTCTGACATGTTCTCCTCAGCCTGGTTATCTCTGGCTGTTTTGGGCTTCAGTTCCCATCAGCGTCAACTAGTGCAGCCACTGGGTCAGGGATGCTGGGATTTGTAGTCCAACATATCTGGAGGGCACCAGGTCAGGGAAAGCAAGTCGTTTTTCCCTCGTTTTCAAATACCCTCTTGCATTTCTTAACCCCGGTGCTTTGCAGACGCGTTAGACTGCGACACCCATAATTCCCTGCCAGCATGGATGATGGGTGCTGCAGTCCAACACATCTGCAGGGCATCAGCTTGATGAACGATGCATTATGGGATGGAGCACACCGTTCATCTAGGGACAGATTTCTGAGCATCTCCTCCCGAGAAAAATGGGAGCATCTTCCCGAATAACGCACGACTAAGCAATCCGCCAAATCAATCAACACCCACTCCCTCACTCTCCCCCCTCATGCAGGGATGAAATGGTCTCTTCCGCAAAAAACTGGCCAAGCTCCCAAAGGGCGAGACCATCCCAAAAAGGGCCATGGGGGTGGGGATGAGAAAAGGAAACTGCTGGGCTAATCCACGAAGCCTCTAGGGGGCGATACCAACCAGCCCGCAGAAAAGGGGGGATCCTCGCGGGATATGGAACCGTCCCGAGCCCAGTGGTCTCGTCCGCAGCCCCGGCTGTGTAAGCGAACACGGAAACCTGTGGGAGATTCTAACTGGTGTCGGGCAGGAGGGATGCGAAAGGAACCTATCACGGCCGCGCGAAGATCGACGAGTTGAGACCTCCATTGGGGACAGAGCGTCTCCCCTTCTTAAAGGCGTAGGTTCCAGGAGTCTTAAAGGGGCAGCTTTTTCCCCTCATTCTTAAAGGGTGGGCGGCGGTGAAAAGAAAGAAACTCAGAATGGCTTATCTATTGATTCGAATTGTTACATAGGTTTCACACTAACTATTCAGAGAAAATGTCTTTTATCCTAAGCTAAATGCAGATGGGGTGGACCAGGACGCCTGGGTTCTTTGCAAGGTAGTGACAGCTAGTGGTTAAAGCGAGTTAGTGCTATCCAGGACTCTTAACTGCGAATATTAATAATAATGTTATTTATTTATTTATTTATTTAGAATTTTTGTATGCGGTCCCATTCGCATGAGCCTCGGGACGGCTTACATACAATAAATAAACCCAGTACAAATAGTACACATAAAATCCAGATTCACCCTGGCCGCAAAATAAAAACCTATTGTTGTTGTTGTTGTTGTTAGTCGCGAAGTCGAGTCCCACCCATCGCGACCCCATGGACAACATTCCTCCAGGCCCTCCTGTCCCCCGGAGTCCACTCCAGCTCACACCAACCACCTCAGTGACTCCATCCAGCCACCTCATCCTCTGCCGTCCCCTCCTTCTTTTGCCATCTATTGTTCCCAGCATTAGGCGCTTCTCCAGGGAGTCCTTCCTTCTCATTAGGTGGCCAAAGTATTTGAGTTTCATCTTCAGGATCTGGCCTTCTAAAGAGCAGTCAGGGTTGATCTCCTCTAGGACTGACTGGTTTGATCACCTTGCGGTCCAAGGGACTCGCAGGAGTCTTCTCCAGCACCACAACTCAAAGGCCTCAATCCTTTTGCGCTCGGCCTTCCTTATGGTGCAGCTTTCACAGCCATACATTGCAACTGGGAAAACCATAGCCTTGACTATACGCACTTTTGTTGGCAGGGTGATGTCTCTGCTTTTTAGTATGCTATCTAGATTTGCCATAGCTTTCCTCCCCAGAAACAAGCGTCTTTTAATTTCTTGGCTGCAGTCCCCGTCTTAGAAGAGCTAAGCCAGGCTGTGCTGGTCAGGACATCTTGGAGGGCTTTCATTCCAACAGCAACAAATCCACTCTCTTTTTCTTTCCAACAGCCTCCCCTTCCCTGGATGCTGCCAGATGTGTTGAACTACAAGTCCTATCATCCCTCAGAATGGGACCTACATCTGGAGCTGATGGGAGTGGATGTCCAAAACCCTGCAGGCTGACCAGTTGGGGAAAAGGTGCTTCACGAGAGACTGGGAAGGAAAAGGAGGAATAGGATCCAAGGCACAGTTTGTAAAGGAAGTGCTCCTTTTTGGCTGCCGTTTCCCTGCACAATTCATTCCTGCTTTTTCGGATGCAATCCTCACTGTGTTCAACGGTGCTTATTCCCAGAAAAGCTGGGTGGAAGTTATGCAAGAGGAAATACCCTACCTTTAACAGTTGTTGCATGCTTTCCGGTTTTCCCTGCAGTTGGGGAATCTTGGAAAAAGCACAATGGCCCTGAGCTCCCTTGCTTTGGACGAGGTCTTTCTGTGATTTGCTTTAGGGTGTAATCCTATGCCTGGCTGGGCCAGAAAAATGTCTTGTAACTCCAAGTATAAATAATATGTGTCTAAACAGGCATACAATTGTTTACAGATCTACATGCAGTACATTGTGGGGAACAAACAAGTATTTCTTAGAAGAGATAGATAACTCGACCACTGGCCTCATATCAGATTCCTCTCTAAAATTTATATTATTATTATTACATTGGCTTTATATCTTGCAGGGGATTCAAGGTGGCTCCTCTTCTTAATTTTATTCTTACAACAACCCTGTGTGGCGGGTTCGGCTGAGAGATGGTGAGTGTCCCAAAGTGGCTTCATGGCTGAGGAGGAAACAAGAAACTGAGTGCCTTTTCAGCACTCTTAACCACTCCACCACACTGGCTCTGTAAAACATTTGAGGTGGCTTAGGAATAGCAAACGGGAAATACATTATAACAGAAAAATCACAATATTTTTCTTGCTAAAAATAATAGCAAAACAAAGATTTGATTTTTTTCTGTAAATAAACTCTCCACAAGCTCAGAGACATTGCATTCTCCAGGATATTTTGGTGTTCCAGAAGCAAGCCTTATTATTGACAAAATATTCAGTGGCTAATCATGGTTTAAATTCAGAAAGGTTGAAGGAAAAGCAGGTATTTTCTTCTCTGAAATCCAAGTTCTTTCCAGTTAGTCTGGGTTTCTCTTGTCCTGATTTTAACCCCAAGCTCACTCACCATCTCTGCCGTGGTACATTGATGTGACATGGTCATGATTCATAATTGCTGGTTTCAGTGGGTGGGTGCGGGTGTCAAAGTTATCATAAAAATACTGAGTCAACCACAAAACTCTACACTATAAACCCTCTTTTTCTTTTGTCTTCCTCCTTGACCTCTTCAGAGAAGGAACTGTGATGCATACAATCATTGAAGAGAAGAAGCATTCACACTTCCACATGGCTGAGTTTTAGGAAAAATCAGGAGTACACATTTCCAAGTTAAACAGCATTTCTTCAGAAGTTGTTCTTCTGGGATGAAAAGGTATTCCGTGCCTCCTGGAAACTTGCAACCTCTGTTCCCATAACATCTGCATGGTCTAATCTTGTGCCCCTTCCTTGTGACTGAACTCCGTGGGACTGTCTTCTGAGCGGAGGATGTTGCCCTAACATTTCTGTGTATTTAGACAGAAAATGTTTATAACTGGGACCTGCTGGGGGTTGTAGGCATGCACAGCACGTACGTCTGAGTGTAAACGTGCGTGGGACTCCACCCTATATCACCCTGAGAAAACATGACTGGGGATTATGATAGGACTACTATTAAAAGGCTTCCCGCCCCATGGATGGGGACCCTGGGCTTCACAAACTCTGCTTCTGCTTGGTAATAAAACAGAGGGAAGAGAAGTGCTGTTGGCGTGGCAGCAGACACACCTGTAGGGCAGCCAGGATTTCGCATTCCGGGAAATCTGACTCAGGTCTAGGCCAGGAGCTGTCACCTGGACATGCATTAGATTTCTTCGGCTGGGAACGCCTGGTAGCCAGACCTGTCCGAGCCCTTTTACTGAAGGTGGAACCTGACAGTCTGCAATTACATATCATATTGATTTGTCCTGGTTGTGACATGGACGGCTATTTTGGGAGAATAACATCACATGCCTAGATTTGATCTTTTTCAGAAGTGTTTTGGGGCTGGAAGGGAGAAGTGTGGGGTACATCCAGGGCTCAGGCCCAGAAATTCAGGGTCAGAGCCCAGCTGAAGGACATGGGCTCTGGGGCTCATATAAAGCTGTATTATTTCTTTAAAATAGTTCTCTCCTGCGCCTCAGTCAAAAATGAAAATGGAGAAAAGGGCTCCTGGAGTGGCATAAGCAAAAAATTAAGTCCCTGATCGCAGCAGACCTGTTCTCTAAAAAAGGGGGGAAGGGCTTTCCTGGTGGTGCTCCCCTGGACCGGAGGTGAATGCACCATCTTTTCAGCCCCAGGTGAAACTGGCTCTATTTTCCAGGGCCTTTAAAGATCTTGGCCACCCTGGGGCTTGAGGGGGTGTTTTGCAGAATCACATTTTGCTATTGTCTGTTTTGGATGTTTAAAACTTTTCAATGGTTTTTGTTTTGTTTTTATGATATTTTTATTGTTTGCTTTTACTGACTGTTGTAAACTGCCTTGCCCTGTGGGGTGGTGTAGAAATTAAATAAATACAATTTATTTAATTGTAAACAACAACAACACATCATGCAAGGAAATGGGGCCAGGAAAGGAAAAGATGAAGTCGTTTCAGTGGGGCTGGTGGAAAGTGCTTCTCTCATGTCCCAGTGGTATGGGGGGAACGTGGGGTGGAGACCGCCCAACGGGAACAGTCCCTGGTATTCCTCTGAATGCTCTCCTAGGCGCTCTCATACGCCCTGGCCATTGGCTATGGTGGCTGGGACTTATGGGAGTTGGAGTCCCCAAAATCGCTTATGCAGCCCCCCCCCCCCCCATGAGCTCATGAATAAAGGCTGCTGCCTTGCACGGGCACGCATCGCCTGCCTCAACTTTGGGCCCAGGAAATGCAAATCCCATCATCCCCCAGCCGCCGGGACAAACGCCATCCAGCACAGGTAGAGTTCGCCAGGTGAGAAAGAGTTAACGGAGGGAAGGCAAAGAAGCACGCCGGTCGCAAAGCATGCCGGACTGGCAGGAGAGACCTCCGCGCGCTGCATGCCGGGATGCGGAGGGGCAAGATCGTTCTGACGCCCGCCATGCATCGGGAAGGCGCGCGCGCGCGATGCATGGTGGGACGGGGCGGAGTCGCCGGGCGTTGCTAGGCGCCGTTGCCAAGCGCGGCCTTCGGGCGAGAGCGCGGGCCGCCGCCTGCCTGCCTGCCTGCCTGCCTCGTTGGGCCGCCTTCGCCTTCGCCGTCGCCGCGCTGGCTGGGCCGCGGCGCGGGCGCTCCAGCGATGTGAGGGCAGGCCCACAGCCCTCGGGGCTCGTCGCGGGCGGTTTGAGCTCGTCCGGCCCTCGGGCCTGACCCTCCGAGCTCCAGGCCTCTGGGATGGCACTGGACGCGGCTGCCCCGGGAGCCACTGGGCTCCCCGTTTGTGGAGGTGCCCGAGCAGAGGCACTCTGCCACCTGTCATTCATGCCTGACATCGGATTCCTGCATCGGGCCCAAATTTCCAACTCCGCAATTTTAGCAGGCACCCTCCCTCACCGCTGTACTGCAGGGGATCCAACTTCATACACTTCATTCCATTCCATCTACTAGTGTTCCTTGACTCAGGATAATTTACATTCAGTATCATTTTTTAAAGTTTTTCCTCCCCAGGCTGATGCATTTTTGGAAGGGTTTTTTGGTGGCAATACAAACGATGGTATTTGGACTTGTTTGCCGAGGTCTAGACAGGTCTATTGCTTGTTATCGCAGAATTTATGCTGAGAAAAAGAAAACGACTCATCAGACAGCTCTTGATAACTTGTTCAACACAAACTAATAAGCACATGTAATAAAACATTTACTTTGCAATCATATTGTCTTTTTTAAAACACTACCACATGGACGAATTGTAAATGTTTGTGACATGCACAATGCCGCACGCACACATTTTCTGTGTGTGCGTGCACGTGTGCCTTTGTGCAAATACTCATGAAGCACCTCTTGCAGGTGCAGGAACGTGATGGTGCAGTTGAGGTCGCATCAGCCTTGGCCCCAGGTTTAGGCCACAGTTCAGGGACACTGCTCTTACCTACTTCATTTATTTTTTATTTATTTGCACATTTCTATACATTTGTTTGTTAGTATTCCTCCTTCATTTTTGAGGAGAATCGACTGCATTTGCACTTTTATCATTCAGCCAGGAGCCTCACGAACCCAGCCTGCCGGGCAAGCTGGAAATACTTGTGTGTGTGTGTGTGTGTGTGTGTGTGAAGCCCACCCTCACAGGTGTCCTCCCCTGCCCCGGACTGTGCCCGCCAGATATGTCGGACTGCAACTCCCATCATCCCCCAGCAGCCATGACCGACGGCCATCCGACCCACGAGGCCCAGACTGACAGCCGAAGCAGCGCGCGGCCGCAATGCATGCTGGGCGGGCAGGCAGGCCTGTGCCCGCGCGGTGCACGGCGGGATGCGGCGCGCCGGGCCCCTGCCGCGCTCGCGGTGCACCATGGGCCGGCGCGCGGTGCACGGCGGGACGCGTGGCTCGGTGGCGGCGGCGGCCGCTCTGGACTCTCCGGTGAGGGGCTCGGCTCGGCTCGGCCCGGCCCGGGGCGTGGGCCGCGGTTCCGGGGCCGCCCCGCGTCTCCCCTCGCCGCGTGGCCGGGGAGCGGAGGGCGCGGAGCTCTTGGGCTGCGTCGCCGCAGGCAGAAATGCGGCAGGCGGGGCTCTGTAGGTGGAAGTTCAACAGGCGAGACCTAGGGAGGTAGCTCGTTCTTGGAGAGGAGCGCAGGGTGACACGTGTGTGTGTAACGCTGTATTTATAGCCGCCTTTTTTTCCTCTTCGAGGGGCTCGCCTAGTTCTCTTCCTCCTCTCCATTTTATCCTCACAGCAACCCTGTGAGGTAGGCTAGGCTGAGGGTCTGTTACTGGCCCAGAGTCACCCAGTGAACTTCATGGCTGAGTGGGGAGCGGAACCCGCATCTCCCAAGTCCCAGCCCAGCAGTGTTCCAGCCACACCACACTGGGTCTGGCACTAGGCTTACACAGAGCGGCTCCTTTGAAATAAATGGGAATTTAACTTCGACTGACATTGGTGGATATCTCTGCTTAACTATCCAGGCATCTGTGGAGGTGCATCTCTGATCCCGTGCTATGGGAGAGAAATGGGAAACGGCTGTATTATGTTTGCTGTTTTCTGTCCAGCATTATAAGAAGCATTTTGGTGTATTGAGATTGTTTTTTAATTCATTCTAAATTAATTTCGAATTTGCTTGTACTCTAGTTCATGTTTGTTGTTGTCTAGTTTTCCTATTATGTTGTTTTATAAGTTACATGTACGCCACTTTGGGCATGCTTCTGTAGACAAATGGACAGGAGAAGGAGGTTAAAATAAAATGATACAAACAAAAATAGCAGTCAGGGTGCGTGTGTGGAATAGCTCTTTCAGGCACAAGGATCCTTTGGGTGCCAGCAGCTTGTGCTGTGCCTGTTCTTGTGTTCACGTTATCCCCACAGCAACCCTGTGAGGTAGATAGGCTAGTTGGGGCTCATCAGAGCGGCTGATGATCCAGATTCACTTGGTGAATTTTGTGGCTGAATGCAGGGATTGGAAACGTGGTTGGTTGAATTTTTGTATCAAACTTTCAAATGCTCTTTTGTGTTAAACGTTCACATGCTTGCCTTTCTTTTCATCTCTGCTTCCCTTTCTTCTCCTAGACGCATTCATATCACCATGGTGTCCGATAACTGCTGAGCCTTCACTGCAGGCTGCCACACGTATTGAGCGACCCACACTGTGTGCCCCCCATCCTGGGTGATGGGGGTCTCTTCCCAGCACCAGAAAGGCGCTAAAGGCAAGAAAAAACGTAGAAAGCAGGACTTGCCTGCCTCCTTGCCCCAGCGAGGGGGTGCCAATGAAAGCAAGGGGGCGTCTTTCCCCAGATTGGAACCTGCAGCAGCTGAGTACTTCTGTCGGGCTCATGAGACCTTGAAATCTGGGTTTGACTCTGAGGAGGAAAAGGGTAAGACTCTTTGCAAGAAGTTGGTGGGCAGTTACCCTGCCTTACATCCTGCATCTAACTGCCAGAGCAATCCAAACCCTGAGAGTGGGTTTGGCCCTTTGTGGCTCTACCATCCCATGCATTTGTAACTATCTCCTGCCTTCTGCTTCCCTCCGGCAACCCCAGGGCTCTTCGTGAGCAATGTCTTGCAGGAGGCGGAAGCAGTGGCCCTGCCGCTCGCCCTGGATGCCGCTGGCTCCCTGCTCCTCCAGGCCCTGGTTCCTTCTGCGGCGGCATCCAGCTTATGCAGCCTGCTGCGAGCCCTGGCCCCTTCGCTCCACCTGGCCGCCTGCCACCCCTGTGGGGCCCACATCCTGGAGGCTGCCTTGCTGAGGGCCCCCTTGCTGATTGCTGATGGAGCAGAGGAGGCTGGGGCGCTGGAGGACCTGGTTCTGGAGCTGGGACGGGCCATGCGGGAGGAGCTGTCGGTCTTCGCATTGGACGCTCACGCCAGCTTTGTGGTGCGGACACTGCTGCAGGCTCTTGGAGGAGTCCGAGTCGGGTCAGATGGAGGCCGGGGGACGTCGGGCTTAGGTAAGCGATTGTCTCTCTCATTTCTTTCAGTGACAGCCCTCTTCTTCTCCAAGGAACGGCCCTGTGAGTTAGGGTAGGCCGAGAGTCTGTGACCGGCCTTAAGACACCTGGCGAGCTCCATGGCCAAGTGGGGTCTGAAACCGGCATCTTCTGGAGCCCTGGTGCAACCCTTTGGCCACGGTGTGGCATTGTAGCATCCCATGTTCAGGGATACGGAAGGGTTTTGATAGACCAGTTATCTACGAGCTGAAGGGCTGGTTAACTGGGGGCATGTTTGGAATTGCGATTCCTCCCCACATGCTTGGGGCTGAATCACAAGCTTTCTCCGAACATCCCCACTGCTCCTGTACTTGTCCCAAGTCCCCTTTTAGCTCGCTTTGTTCTCCTGCAGGAGGCCAGGCAGCTCAGCTCAGCGGAACCCTCCAGGTTTGCCTGGAATTCCTTCCCTCCCCTCCTGCAGGAGGGAGCTCGGCATGCCTTGCATGAAACAAGGAAAGCCCCCTCTCTGCCCGGCACCCTGGGGAGTTCTTGCAGGTCAGGGTGGGAGTGGCTGAGCTAAGTGAACAAAGACTGGTCTTGGTATCAGGGCAGGAGCGTGTCTGTGTGTGTATGCCGACGTCTGAACCTAGACTGCGTTGCCAGATGGCCAAGGATGGAGGAGCCCGTCCTCCTTGCAAAGATCTCCCCACCAGCCTTGTCCTTCTGCACGGATCTTAATTTTAGGTTGCTTTGGAGCCAGTTGTGACTGATGAGTGAGGTGAGCATGCAACTATTTTAAGGGGGAAACTGCCACAAAAGGGGGTCCTGCATTCTTGTCTCTGAATGGGAGTGATGCTCTCCGGGGTTCCAGCCGTGCCGTGCTCTAATAGGCTGCTCCTTCCTCCACCGCACCCTGTTTTCCGGGTTTCTGTGTTCCCTCAGGCAACTCAGCCTTGTGGTTCTCCTGTCCGACACCTCTTATTTTTCAGTGCCTCCCATTTTAACTACGATCCTGTTGCAACTTCCTACTGGTGTTTGCTATTAGAAGGAGAGATGCAACCTCATCTTTGCTTGCTTCACTGTCTTGCTTCCTCTGTCTTGTTTCTGAGTGGCTTTGGCAAATTCAGAGCTTATCTGGGTGCACTGATTGTTGTTGTTGTTAGTTGTGAAGTCGTGTCCGACCCCTCGCAACCCCACGGACAACATCCCTCCAGGCCTTCCTGTCCTCCACCATCCCCCGGAGTCCACTCAAGCTCATGCCGGCTGCTTCAGTGACTCCTTCCAGTCACCTCATCCTCTGCCATCCCCTTCTTTTGCCATCTTCTCCAGTGAATCCTTCCTTCTCATTAGGTGGCCAAGTATTTGAGTTTCATCTTCAGGATCTGGCCTTCTAAAGAGCAGTCAGGGTTGATCTCCTCTAGGACTGACTGGTTTGATCGCCTTGTGGTCCAAGGGACTCGCAGGAGCTTCTCCAGCACCACAATTCAAAGGCCTCAATCCTTTTGCGCTCGGCCTTCCTTATGGTCCAGCTTTCACAGCCATACTTTGCAACTGGGAAAACCACAGTCCTGACTATACGCACTTTTGTTGGCAGGGTGATGTCTCTGCTTTTTAGCATGCTGTCTAGATTTGCCATAGCTTTCCTCCCCAGGAGCAAGCGTCTTTTAATTTCTTGGCTGCAGTCCCTGTCTGCGGTGATCTTGGAGCCCAGGAAAGTAAAATCTGTCACTACCTCCATTTCTTCCCCATCTCTTTGCCAGGAAGTGAAATCTCTCTGCGATATTTGTCAGTGTGTCCTTGAATGCAGGCATCTCTGATTTAAGCATGGTACCTCCAGAGAGCATGGCATCATTTATCCATGGCAGGAAGTCCAGTTCCGGCTGTAATGAGGCAAGTTCTCTTCTTTCATCTTTCTTCTCGTTTCTTGTCTTTTCAGGAACAACCCATTCCAGAGCCAAGAAAGCTAAGTTGGTGAGCGACGGGCCCAGGGAGTTTGAGGTCCCAGACTCTTTTCTCGCTCTCCTGCGTGAATTCAGCCAGTGCTTTCAGGAGCACATTTCCGGTGAGGGGTTGCCTTCTGCTGGGGATGTGGAGTGGGCCACTCAGTCTTCAGATTCCTTGAAACAAAAGGGCCACCCTGCCCGATCCACACGTGCGACAGGGGTGCCCTACAGGTGTTTTGTAGCTCCCATCTGCCCCAGCCAGTGCCGAGTGGCTGGGGGTTCTGGGGGTTGTCATTCCCTACCGCTGAAGGGCACCAGGTTGCTTTATCCCTCTAGTAGGAATTTTCCAGCCTCTGGAAAACCTTCCCCTTGCACAGTCTGGGAGGTGTGTGCAGCTCCCCTTGAAAACACACATACTTCCAAATATTTGCTATTAACCATATGCCGTCCCATCTTTCTCAGGATCATTTGGTATTATTGTACTTTGAAATTGTGCTTCATAGCATGTTTAAATGTGATTTATAATACTTATGTGAGAATAGCTTAGACGTTAAGTGGCATAGAAATATTGTTAATAAATCAACCAGGGTGGTGTGGATTGTATCATTTTGGGCTGCGGGTGGTGTGTGCTTATGCTGTATTGCATTATAAAGCAATGCAGTTCAATTAAAATTCAATTTGATTCTAGCTCTCCTCGTGATGACCTCTTCTGTGTGTTCTGCATTCACACCTTTTTAAAAAAGGAACATCTTTATTCCAGAGAGTGATTTTTCTGCAGTAACCGTGTGATGTATGGGCTGTTACGGCAGCATATACATTGAACAAAATAGATAGTATTTACCACGTCAGGCATCCCTTGTCTACGGATAACCACAGAATGCAGCAAGGACAGATGCATTCTTGTGTTACTGAAACCAGTTGAGATAGCAAGCCATGGGCTGCTAATCATGAACATCTGATGAAGGGAACCTCTGACTAATTGTTGGGCTGAGAACAGTGGGTTGCTTACCATGGTTTTATTAACTCGACCAGGTTCAGGCAACCAGAAAACCCACAGTTCCGGTACAGCCCATGTTCGACACTTGAATGTGGGTTCTTGTGCTAACTGAAAACAGTCTCTCTCTCTCTCGCTCTCTCTCTCTCTCTCTCTAGATTTCATTACAAACAAATGTTTCAGCCTCTGTCTCCAGGTATCCCTGGAGGTCTTGCACCGGAAGCTTCCGGAAGAATGTGCAGAGCTGTGCCATGCCGTGATTGGCTACCTGAGCTCCTGCAACCCTTCTGCTGGGCAAAGGTGAAATACCTGATGGGCTGCAGGGCTTGGGGCAGGGGAGGTGGGAGGGTGCCTTGTATCTGCTCAGGGTTGAGGGGCCTTTTATTTAATCCTCCCTCCAAAACACAGCACAGCCAGTCAGATGTAGAACATCCGTTCTCTGCTGGGCTGGGACTGTGCACACACTTCTGGTCTTAACTTTTACCAAGCTGGCGTGGCCAGTGGACATGGGTGCCTCTTGTAGGGGCTGCATCTTAAGAACCCTTATATCTTAAAATTTAAGATTTTTCTGGCGATACAGGAGGAAGGAGGAGAATTAGTGTGGGTTGCCGACTGGCAGCTAGATAGACTAGAGGCCTGATCCAGCGCTGCTTTTACATGCTTGGAGGGATGCCTGGCTGACCACAGGGGTGTAGCTTAGCCAAATCTCCTCTAATGAACACAAAGAGAGCCCTGCCGGGTCAGACTGAGGGGCCGTCTGGTCTAGCAGCCAGCCAGTTGTCCACATGAGCAGGACAGGAGCACAACAGCAACTCCCCACCCATGTTCCTCAGCAAGGTCCTGGGGGTGCCATATAGCCACCAGATTAGGAACCATGGAGGGTTTTCTCCAGGCATCTGTCAATCCTCTTTTAAAGGCATCTAAATTGGAGACCTTCTTGCCTCCAGTCTCATCCTGCCTCCTGCAAAGAAGCATCTCCTTTTGTCTGTCCCACCCTTATCAGCCATTGGTGCTTCGGTGGCATTGTTGCCTTCTGGGCTCCATGCAGTGGGGTTTTGAGAGCCGCTGGGAAGCAGGAGAGTATTTGGATCCGAGATCTTCCCTGACTGGATCGTTCTCTCTCCCCAGCACCCTCCTGGTGTTTCTGAAGGACGTGACGTGCAGCCGGGTGCTGGACAAGGTCCTGGAAGTGTCTGCGCCGAAGGCCCTGCGCGCCTTCTACAAAGCTCACGTGAAGGGGCAGCTGCGGGTGCTGGCCGTGCACGAGGTGGCCAACTTCACCCTGCAGCGGCTCATCCAGGCGGCCTCCCGCAAGCTGGTGAGTGAGGGCCCTCAGGGTGGCCTGCGGGAGCTGGCTCCGGGCAGAGCGTTGCCGGCCGGCGGCACTGTGGATGGGTTCGGCAGCAACTCTGGGGCCCTTGCCAGCGTGGCTCTTGCCAGGAGTAGCAGGAGTCAAAAGTCCAAGACGTCTGGCGATCTGGAAGAGAGCCAGCACGATACGTGGCTTCTGTGCTTATTTCACTGGATTTCGATCCTGCCTTTTTCCCTGATGTGAAGAACCCAAGGTGTCCTCAGAACAACAGCCCTGTGAGGTAGGTCAGGCTGAAGCGACTCACTGCTCCAAAGCCTCCCGGTGAGCTTCATGGGCAAGTGGGGACTGGAACTCGGATCTCCTGGATCCCCATCCAGCTGGCTCTCCATGGTTACGAATACGGTAGCGAAGAGCACAGGACGGGGACCCCGGTGATCCGGAATCTAGTCCCCACTCAGCTGTGAAGTCTGCTGGGTGGCTTCAGGCATGTCACTGCCTCTCAGCCTGGCCGACCTCACAGGGTTGCTGTTGTGGGCATGAGATGAGGATAAACTTGTACGCCTCTGTGGCTTCCTTGCAAGAGGAAGAAAGGCGGAATGTAAACGGAACATCATAATAGTGGTGAGCACCAGAGGACAATGATTTGCCGGTTGCCCACGCCCCTGAATTGTGGTGGCTGTCCTTACGCGGCCTCCGTCGGTCACGTGGGCCTGTCTGTGGTGCTTGTTCCATGCTGAGAGCAGGAGCGGTGGGGCTCCCGGCTGACGTGGGCCTGCACGGGTAGCATAAGGGAAGCCTGGCTGTGACTCAACATTAGCTATTTGTTGCCAAACGTCAGGAGGGCGACAACTGGTCTCCCTCTGAGCCTGAACTACCACAGTGCTGGCTTTTGTTCTGGGCAGGTGCCCTTTTTCCTCCAAACGATTCTTGCAAGGCAACGGCTCAGCTAAGATCTGCGTGTGCCCTGCGATGAGAGCCATTCAGCTGCTGCGGTCAGGTCCTGTAGCCCCACTGGCTTGGCTTGCAGATCGGATACCGCCTGGGAGAAGAGGCGGGTGTTTCTTGGTTAGACCTAGTGGGCCGATGTTAGCTCTTTGGGAAAAGGAAAACTTGGATACCTCAATTTGTAAGCGATATTCCAGGACTGCCTGCTTGGCGAAACAAAAGGAGTGAGAGCTAAAGGGGGAAATGGGGAAGCGGGGGGCACAGTACAGGAAAATAAACCATGCCTTTCTTGTACGGGAGGTGCTGGTGGGTGGCAAGCCGCCATTCTTCAGCTGAGGATGCCCCTCACAGGTTGCCGTCTCTGGCCCACTCTCTGCTTGGGCCGCCCCTTGGCCCGGTGGAGGGGTGTGAGTGCTGCCCACCCTGACGGTGTTCCGTTTCTCCCCATCTCTCTCGCAGCTGGGGCAACTGTTTGAAGAGCTGGCCCCAGGGGTGGAAGAGATCATGGCCCATGAGCACCTGGGCGTGGTTACGGCGCTCCTGGGGGCCTGCAGAAGACACGGGGCTCACCAGCAGGAGGTGCTGCAGACCCTCCTGGAGGTAAGGGGCCTCCCCTTCGCCCCCTCTGCCGCCAGCATTGATTGGCGTGCTCCGGCGTCACCGCTGTCTCCTCTTCGGCCTCCCTCAGGCATTCCACTGCTGGGAGCCTCCGCCGCGCCGACTGGTGTGCGTCCCTCTGATTGCTTCTGTGCTGGCTTACGAGGTGTACTATGGTGAGGAGGGAGAGGAGAATCCACCAGCCTGCCAGGTAAGCTGCTGGTGGTGGAGAAATGGGATGATGGGGAAGTAGAGGCCACTCTCCCAGCGGGTTCCATGCAAGCTGGCGATTATTATGCAATACTCAAGGACTTGGTGCCTGAGTTTGCGAATTTTCCTTTTCCTTCCCCCTTTTCTTCCTCTCATGACGAGCCATTTCGACGAGTTGATCTGGGCATGGAAGATTTTGAAGCAGCAGGATTCTGTTTTGTGTTCCTCAGCACCGGTTTAATTTCCCCTGCCCTCCACGGTCCTCTAGAGTCAACACAAGCCTTCACCCCCCACCCCCGCCCCTTATGTCCACTCCTCGCTTATCAGGGTGTCTCCACTTCTCATGAGGAGCAGGGCCTTGCGTTGTTTCTAAGATGGAAGCAGAGATTTCTCCTTGTGTCCCAATGTTTACACCAGGGATTGTGTTTAAAAGCAGAACCCATCCTTTGTAGAGCGGCAGCAAAGTGGGGTGCGTATAAGTACACTGAATCTCGCTTTCTGACCGCGCTGCATGCGCCTTTCTCCCTCGCCGCCCAGGCTGGTCCCTCGCGGTCCCTGAGCTCGGTCTCCTACCACGGCTCCCTGATGCTGCAGCACTTGCTCCACTTCGCCGACCCCTCCACTGTGCTGCGCAGCCTGGCCGCCCTGGGCCCCGAGGATTTGGTGACCCTGGCCTGTGACCCGGCGGGCAGCCACGTCTTCGACGCCCTCCTGGCCAGCCCCTCCGTGCCCGAGAAACAGAGGCGCAAAGTGTTGTGTCGGCTCAAGGTGAGTGCCGGGGCCCCACAGCGTGGGACCCTGCTCAGGGTGCTCCTGCTTCCCCTTGGATGCGTTTGGGGCAGAGTGTGGCAGCCCCACGTCCGAGCTGTCCTCCACCCAGGAGGGCCTGTGTGACCCCCTCCCTTTCCTTATCCCCAGGGCTGCTACGTGTCCGTGGCCTGCAGCAAGCACGGGAGCCGCGTCCTGGATGCGATCTGGAGCAGGGCCGCTCTGCCAGCCAAGCAGGAGATGGCGCAGGAGCTGGGTAGGCAGCCCCCCTTCCCCCGTCTCCTTGACTGGGGGCGCAGAGTCCCGCAGGACGCAGGTGCCGGAGGGTCATGAAACCAGCCATTCATCGAGGGCCGGATGAATGTTGCCGCTCAGCCTGTGAGCAACTCCTCAGTTTCGCACCATGGATGTGATGTTGGTGGTTCTCTTTCTCAGCTGCTCCCTCCCACCTCAGAAGAGAATGTCCCCCTCGTCGTTTTAATTCACGTGCTGCCTTTGTGCACAGCGTAAACAGGGTACCTCACAACGCGGCATCTTGCCCCGATGCCCATTTGACAGAGTGCGCGAGCCCCTCCTTGCCCCGGGCACCCGCACCTGCATCAGCAGGTGCCCCTTTCTGGCCCTGTGGGAAGCACAGGTGTGTTAGTGTACCTGCTTTTCTGACGGGTGGACCAAGGAAGGGCCCCTGCATCAGCGGCTGTCTGGCCCTCGTGAGTTTGTGGAGCTGTCTTCACACTGAGGCACAGCTGGGATGCCTCTAGCTGCCTGCCAGCAGAGAAGTAGTGTCCCCGGGCCCAAGCCCAGCCTCCTAGGCTTCACCACCGTTCACCCAAACACCCATCACTTGGTGGCTTCCTCGTCGTCATGCATTGTGTGGCCAGAAAGTAGAAGCCTGGATGTTTTGGAATTCAGCTCCCGGCATTGCAGGCCATTGTGAGGCTGAGAGGAGCTTCCGGGAGCTCAGGCGGAAGCGTCCAGAGAAGTGCCGCCTCGGTCCAAGAGGCCGGACTGCCTGGTGGCTGGCAGTGAGGGCTTTGACATAGGATGGGCTGGCATTGTGGGCTCCGCCTCCTTTGCCTTAGGTCCCGCCCACCACCAGAATGTGGTCCCCTGGAAGCTCCCCTGGGATGGGAGAGGAGGCAGAGAGGGCCTTTCTCTCCAGCCGCTTCCCGTGATGGTTCCCAGGAAAGCGCAGCCGCCCCCGCCCCCGCCCTGGCTGGGCCCCTCCTTCATTCCTGCCCTTGCCTTTAACCCGCCTCTGCTCCCCTTCCCCTTCCAGCGGCACAGGAGCCTCGGCTGCGGCACGACCCCTTCGGGCATCACCTGGTCCGGAACTTTGCCTTGACCCACTTCCTCAGCCGCCGGCGGGACTGGGACCGGCACCAGGAGGCGGAGAAGAAGCGGCGGGAGCTTTTTGCCGAGCTCTTGGACTGACTCAGGAAGGGGACGTACGCCCTGCGACCGCAGCATGTTGCTGAGAGGTGAATGCAGGGGATGGATGCCTGGGCCCGGCCCACACGCCTTAAGACTGTTCCTGACCAGGGGAGCAGCACACGTGGGGTGCAGTGGGCACCCCTTTTTGCTCCTGCTGCTCCAAGTGGATGTGCTCTTGGCAGATGGAAGAATAGAAGAGACTCGTTTCTTTGCACGTGTCGTGCGATGGCTCCTTCAGAGCAGTCCTTGGTTAACCCGCTTCATCAAGATACCGTCCTCGTCACGTGCGTGCAATAGTTTTAATGAAATGTGGCACCTGGGTGGGGGAGTTGCTGTTGTACTTCAACGTAGCATCTGGGAGGTTGGTTGAGCACGGCACCTTTCAGGATGGTCAGGCTCCGCCTCTGCAAAGTCCCAAATTCTGTTCTCATTCCCAGTGGAAATGGGGCTGGGCAGCTTGGCTACCTTTGGGTGTCTGGACCTACGGCTCCCGTCAGCCCAAGGCAGCCTAGCCAGTGTTGAGGGATCAGGGGAGCTGTCGGCCAAATCAGGGGATAGTTCATTTCCCATTTCTTGGTGGACGGATCTCTGGTAGCGGGACTGGAGGCGACTCCGGCTGGCCCGCCTGAGGATGCCAGGCTGACCCCGCCGGTGCCTCTGGGCTGCCTGAGGGGGCTCAGTGACCTGCTCAAGAGATGAAGACGAGAGGGGCCGGGTTTGCGAAACATGGCAACCCACGCGCAAGGGCTGAGCATGAGGAGCTGTTGAATGGCGCCCGGATCCAGCTGGCTTCTGGACCACGGGCGATCCGCGAAGGGAAGCCATGGGTTCTGTGAGGGGTGAGGGGCAGGGTTCAGGCCACCTGATAACGCATGTTTCAACGACCCATGGTTTAGCGAGAGCCCATACTCAGCCCTTGGGTGTGGATTATCTTGTCCGGACCCAGTCCCTGGGCCACAGGCCTTGCTGTCTTGCTCTTGGTGCTCGGGAAATGGAGGGCCAGGCAGAGCGATTGCGTTAGCAGACAGGAGGGGAACTCCTGCAGCCCGGCAATGTCCTGCACGCAGAAGGGCCAGCCCGGCATCTGCCTTCTAGCAGGGTTGCCAGAGACGCTCTGGGCTGCTGCGGGGAACAGTGTGCTGGGCCGGGTGGGCCTCCCGGCTGCCCCAGCAGGGCGCTTTGCGTATCTGCCAAACCATAGGGACTTGCTGGTGCTCGTCATAGGTGGCATCGAATTAGGCCCACAACCCAGCTCACTGTTCCAGCGGCTTTCCTCTTGCAAGAAGGGCCCGTCAGACGGCCAAGCCCACCCCTGCCAGCCCGGGATCAGCCTCCTCCGCGTCCCCTCTTGCTCAGAGCAGGTGGCGGGGAGGGACCCCTGCCTCAAGACCCTCCCTGCCGGTTTGTGTGCAAATCCTGTTTTGAATCAGCGTCCCAAGTCAAGCTACAGCCCTGAGATTGCGCAGCGCTGGACACGGGCGGGAATCTCTCTGCCGCGGTCCTTCGGGCCGGGGTGGCGTCATTCTTCGTAGGTCCTCAGCCGGGCGTGTGGGTGCCAGTTGTCCCCGCCCTCCAGAAGGCGGTGGATGTAGTGGGACGCACCCAGGAGGATGTGCCCGATGCCCTGCATGACGGCGGACGCCACTCGCAGGACCTCCCTTGCACCAAGGGGGGAGAGAGAGAGAGAGAGCGTGGTTCATTGGTTTCGGAGGTGAGGAGTGTGCCGCCTTCCTGCTGTTTTTGGACTACAACTCCCATCGCTGCTCACCATCGACTGCTGGCTAGGGCTGATGGGAGTTGTAGTTCACACCTGGAAGGCCACCCTTGACTTGCACTAGTGCTCTGAGTTGCTTCTCTCTCCAAAGGGCCCGTCGAGGAGTGTTAAGTTAGCCAAATAGAAGCTCCCCGGGAATTCTGCCAAATGTTGAGCAGTCAACCCAGCCGTGAGATCAGGTTTGACATAAACCAACCTCCTTTAGCCTGAAGCCCTCCAGATGTTTTGGACTCTAACTCCCATCATTCCCAACCAGCCACTGCTCATATATTATGTAGCATGCATAAATCCAGAGGGCATCAGCCAGCAGAAGGCTGCTTGAACCCACCTATATTGAGGTGGGGCTAGGACAACCAGCCAGTTTTAACCCGGAGCTGAGCCTAGTGGGAGGAAGGGCCACAGGCAGCTGGGGACGGCTGCGACTAAAGAGACCTTGTTTTGACTTCCCTCCGTCGGGGACTGGAAGCTGTGCTTCCTGGGAAGGATGATGCAGTGGGTGGGGGCCGGATCCTGCAGGCCTGGACAGCTGAGTGGGAATGCTGCGCAGGCCGGGTGGAGCTGGGCAAAGCAAAGCAACGCACCCATGTGGTGTTTGGGGGGGCAGATGCTTCTCCACAGGTGTCTCTTCCCTGCCCCCGTCCTGCCTCTTCTCCTTGGGGTGCAGAGGGGCCAGCTTACCTCAGCACCTTCTTGGGTCCCAGGCACTTGAAATCGCAGCTCATGGAGTAGAGGCCATAGAAGGTTGCGGACACGTTGAGGCTGCCGAAGAGGTCCCGGGGGTTGAGCTTGTACACGTCGAACGTGATGCGGGCGATGTCGCGGCTGTGGCGGGGCTTCTCCCGACTGAGCGCGAATGAGCGGCTGCTGCCCTGCAGAGGGACAAAGGCACAAATTTGCACTTCCAAAAATGCAGTCTCAGATGGTGTATTTTCATGCTTTGGCCTATGGGGGGAAACGTGCGTTTTATGTATGAGTTTCAGTTCCATGTATTTTTAATGAACGCGTGCATAAAGATGCGTAATTTTTCTAAAGCCTGCCAGTCTGCGGAATCGCTGCCTCTTGGGAAAAGCCAGTTTGCTGTGGCGTTTCCGACCGTCCCTCTGCCAGCCTCGCGTGTCTGCCATGCCTGAAGAGGTCCCTTGCCATCCTTCCCGTGCTGCACAGTCTCTCTGCTCTTCATGGGTTTTGAATGGTGTTAGAGGTTCTTCTAAAATGGCCATTTTGCTTTGGCTTTTCAATGCAGGCTTTACTGTTCTCAGCCGCTTTCATTGTGGCTACTTTCAATTGCATTTTAGGGTTTGCGTGGTTTTTACAAAAATTCAAATTCCCCCCGAGGCTTTGTTTTTTCCATCCTGCCCCTTTGCAACAATTTATTGAAAACGGTGTGCAGGAAAAAACCCAAAAAGCATGGAGGTTGGAGAGGAGGCCAGGGTGGGGGTGTATCTGGCATCAGACAATGGAGATGTTCATTTTATGTTCAAATCTGCGGTGCCCTCCAGCGCCCTGCCGACTTGTACAACCCAGCAAGAACCAGGTGACACAAAGGAGTGTGGATGCTCTAGGGCACTTGAGTGGCCCGGGGGCTTTCATCTGCCACGCACCCTCTGTCTTCCCTTTTGTACTTCCTGGTTGGCCTCCCATCAGTTGCCCAAGGAGGCCCCCTGTTCGTGTTGACTGATCTTAGACTTCCACCCGGGTTGTGTGGATCTGTCTGTAAATCCTTCAGCCCCATCCTCTTACCTTGGTGTGCCGTTCTGTGGGCGGCTCCTTCCTTTAGGGCAAATTTATTTATTTGTTTGTTTGTTTGTTTGTTTGGAAATTTATAGGCCGCCCCTTGCCACAAGCCTCGGGGCGGCTCACAACAATAACAATAACAATTTTAAACATTAAAATTTCCAAATCCTAAAAAAAAAAAAGGAACTTAACAACACAACATTAAAAACTGGCCCATCTCCAGGTCTAAATTAAAAACATCTCAATATAAATAAATAAATTAACATTTAAAATATTGTTTAAATAAAAAGGTCTTCGCCTGGCGCCGAAAAGCAAATAAAGACGGCGCCAGGCGAGCCTCTCTGGGGAGCGCATTCCATAGATGGGGCGCCACCGCAGAGAAGGCCCTCCTCCGGGTACTCACCCTCCTAATATCTCTCACAGAGGGTTCCCGGAGGAGGGCATCAGCAGCAGATCGTAAGGGGCGGGAGGGTGTATATGGTCGCAGGCGCTCCTTGAGGTAACCGGGACCCAAGCCGTTAAGGGCTTTATAGGTAAGAACCAACACCTTGAATTGGGCCCGGACTTCAATGGGGAGCCAGTGAAGCTGACGGAGAACTGGGGTGATATGAGAACCACGCCCAGTCCCCGTCAGCACCCTGGCAGCTCTATTCTGCACTAATTGAAGTATCCGGACCGTCTTCAGGGGTAGCCCCACGTAGAGCGCATTACAGTAGTCTAGCCGGGAAGTCACCAACGCGTGAGTCACCGTCGCCAAGCAGTCGAATTCCAGAAAGGGACGCAGCTGATGGATCAGCCGAAGCTGATGGAAGGCACTCCTCGCCACTGCTGACACTTGGGCTACCAAGGTCAGCTCTGGGTCGAGGAGCACTCCCAAGCTGCGGACCCTGTCCTTCAGAGGGAGTGCAACCCCATTCAAGACTAGGGTCAGGTCCCCCATTCCGAAGCCCGAACCACCTACCAACAGGACCTCCGTCTTGTCAGGATTGAGCCTCAGTTTATTGGCCCTCATCCAGCCCATTACCTCGGCCAGGCACCGGTTCAGCACAGCCACCGCCTCACCTGGCCACCGCCTCACCTGGCGGTGGCCCATAGCTCATCGGATGTGAGGGATGAAGGGAGTCATAGGCAAAAACATCTGGAGGGAGACAAGTTGTCCCCGGTCCTGTTTTGTGGGTGTGTTTAGGGCTGCAGCAGAGCAGCTGCCTTGCATGTAGGAAGTCCTGGGTTCAATTACTGGCATGTGAGCTGCCCCGAGGTTAGGTTGCAATGGGGGCGGCATACAAATATGTTAGATAGATAGATAGATAGATGGATGGATGGATGGATGGATGGATGGATAGGTAAGTTTGCCATGTTTTGGCCTGGGACCACCCACCATCTGCTGGACTTTCCCTGTGCTTAAATAGCTTCTTATATATAAGGCAGCTTGTGATGTTTCATCCAGAGGCCTTGTTTACCCAGCTGTTTGGATGCAAGGGATCTTGGTGCCATTTTTCCAGCCTGCCTCCTCACCTTTCCGTGGCTCCACTTCTGGCCTTTCTCAAGTGCCATCAGGGTCGTGTTGTCGTCGAGAACTTCGAAGAACTCCTGGGTCTCCACAGAGGTGCCGTCTTCCTCCAGAACCAAGGAAATGACACCGGAGATGAGCAGTGTCTCCTTTGCCTGGATAAGAAGGAAAGGAACAGCTGGAGCCTTTGGGGGCGAGGGCACCGCAGTTGCTGCCTATGAATCGTGGCTTTGCCTGCGAAGGGACTTGAGAGTCCATGCCCTAAATTCTCCTCCAAGGGGAGAATTTTGCACCCTAAACAGCTGAGCTCTTGAAAATGGAGCAGTTTCCACATTCATCTGGTCTTTCGTAAGATCAGAGCAATGTTCTACATGGTAGAACATGGAAGACTGTAGCCCCCTTCTGTGGTCACTGTCCTGCAATACACGTTGCCTGCTGGCTCTGATGGCTTAAAGGGGGACTGGACAAGTTCATGGAGGTGGGGGAAGAGAAAAAATCAACTAAGATAATGCAACAGAAGCATGCTTGAATCGTGTAAGCTGTAGTGAATAGACAACTCTGCTATTATTACTACTTCTTACTTAGCTAGTCATGAACAGGTAGGCCTAGTTAGTTGTCTGGATATCCTGTGTGCCTTTTTCCCTCCTAAGGCTACTCGCATACTTTCAAGAGTAACTTTGCATCCATAAGGGCTAGAAACTTGTTTTTGTTTGCAGTGGAAGCAGTGGTTGCACTGAAGAAATGGGAGTTTTCTAGTGCCGTTTCTTGCACTCCTGTGGACTTGTAGCATAGCCCCCTTCTCCATAATTTGCAAAGGCTAGCAAACTCCACTGCTTGTGCACCTCTCACCAAGATGCTTTTGAGTTAGGCCACTGTTCCCAATTTGCTGGTGCGACAACCGAAGCTCTCGGAGGGAAGAACGTTCACCTTGACTAGCAGCTCCTTCAGGGTCCCTGCCGTCAGCCCCTTGCGGACGTTGCGCTTGTGGTCGCAGACTCGGAAGGGCCGCTGGGGTGGGGGGCTCGGAGCCCAGACTCGCCGCGTGAGTTCTGAGCCTGCGCTAGAGACAGACCTGCGGGACAAAGCGAGGTGGTGCTGCGGATCCCAAAGCACACGGCAGCACTGTGCAAAAGTGGCTCGCGTCCCACTCCGGAAACTAGCACACGCCCCATCCACGCGTGTGCTTCTACTCTGCTTATGAGCCAGGATGGGCTTCGAAAGTGGCTAATAATTGCTCTCCGCCAAGCGGCAGGTGGAGGTGCTCCTGGTCGCTGGCAGCTGATGTCGGAGTCCAGGTTCCAGGCTCCTTCCACCAGAAAGGAGGTGACAGAAGGATGGAGGATGGACGTTGGAGGGGTGGGGCGGCGTGAAGGTGAGAGTGCTGGTCCCTGCTGATGAAAGCCATCGATCGTTCGATCGTTCCTCTGACTCAGGCTCAGCATGAGGTCACTGTGCCCCCACCGCCACCCTTCACGGACTTGAGTCATGAGTTAAATGGCAGTGAGTTTGGACCTGAGAGTGGGTTTCTCTCGTTCTGTGGACACCAAAAGTGTGAATGTACACCAGTGGCATCTGCGACAAAATGTTGCAGTGTCTAGCGTTGTGCGGGATGCCAGCCAGTCCTTTTCCTAAGGTGCTCCATTCCATCCTGCTGCTCCTCCTTCCTCATAGTCCCCCGCCCCCAATTTGCACCACAGAACTAGCTGGCGTCCTGTCGCCCATGGAAAGATTTTTAGGGACGTCTGTCCCTTGAATCTTTCCTTTCCAAAAATACTTCTAAAGAAAAATCCTTAGCTTTCCAAGCATGCTGTGATCCCTTCTTGTTTCCTGGCATCTGCATATTGTGGTAATCCTGTGCTAACTGGGTTTGGTATTAGAAGGAGTGGTTATAATGGGGAAGAGAAGGCATGGGGGTTTTGTCCAAGGACTGCCAGGGAGTGGGAAAGACAGGTAGGTGATACCTCTTGTCCAGGAGGTACGCAGAAGCCTCTAGCCAGCCCCCAGTGTCCCGTCTCCCTCTCCAACCCCACCTCTGTGACCCCCGGTACTCACTTCAGCAACGTGGATGGTGCCAGTGCATTCACATAATCCATGGTGTTGGGGGAGAGGCGGTGGGCTTCTGCACGGATGAGGCGTCTCCTTTCTTCCTTCCTTGCTTGGTTCCGCTAGCTCAGTTGGAAAGGGGCAACCGGACTGCTTTGCCTACCTGGACTCTGGACCGTGCAGCTCATGTGCAAGGAGTTGAGGTGGCGGGGGAAAGGGAGCAAATTCCAAGGTGAGCGATTGGAGGCAGGTCTGATAACGCTGCGGGTAACACAGGGGGTGTCAGCTGCACTTCCGGTCTAGAGCACTTCGGTTGCTTATGCATTGCGAGTTCTCGAGAAGCTCGTCCCTTCGTTTGTGTTCGTTTTGTGTTCTAGGCTGTTTTTAATAGCCTTATTGCTAGGAAGCTAAGGAAAAACAGAGAATGCTTCAACTGTAAACGCGCTTGAGATGAGCTTTAAAATGGCACAATAGTAGCACGAAAAGCAGTGCAGCAGCAGCGTCCAAGGCAGTCTCCGGCCAGGGTTAATATCTACCATTTAGCAGAGTAAACGGAAAGTCCGCTGGAACAAGACACTCGGTGCTGCATGTAAATAGAGGTGACGAGTGGACCTGGTAGGGCATTTTACCATCAAGGCAGTTTCTCCTGTCCGATCCCTGACCCTCCAACTCATAGCTGTCGATGGGGACCTTCCCCTGGACCTGGGGAAATGTGGATCCGTGTGCTGGGGGGCTGTAGGGGATCAGTGGCAGTACCCCTGCTTTGCACGCAGAAAGTGCTCGAGACCTCCGGGTAGGACTGGAAGAACTCCTGCCTGAGGTCCTGGAGGAGCTTTGCCGCCAGTCTGTGCTGACCGTACTGGGCTAGATTTATGTCTCATATCTTGGCTTTTCTCCTTTCAAGGAACTCAGGCTGGCTTTCATAATTGTCTCCATCTTATCCTCACAACAACAACCCTGTGAGGTAGGTTGGGATGAGGGTCTATGGCTGGCCCAAAGTCACCCAGTGAGACCTCCATGCCTGAGTGGGGACTAGAATCCAGACCTTCCGAGTACCAGGTTCATGCTCTTAACCACAGCTGCCAAAATGCTCCCATGTATTGTTTAAAGGTAAATGCCTTGGTGTAGGGGCAATATTAATCTGGCACCAAACGAATGGTAGAATTGGTACTAGGTGAGCCTCAGATCGGAACGTGTTCTAGAAAGGTGGGCCTTCGATGAAATGAGCTTTTGATTCAATATAGCTCTGTGGAATCAAGAACTAGTTATGTGCCTGAATGGTCATTCTCTTTGCGTGACATGTACCAACCCGTATCATGTATTCATGAAGAAACAAAACAGAATACACGTCTATATATTTGGAAGTGGAGAAACGGAAAAAAGATGCTTTTTAAAAAAGGGGGGCTAGAGAATACCCTGCAGCAAGAAATCCACTTGGGAAGCACTTGGGAATGTGTATCTGTGTAAGTGGTCTCTAAAGAAAATAACCCACCAAGCTTTCCTTTTTCCTTTTATTTCAATATACAGTTTACAGTCAGATAGGAAAAAGATCTTTTAATTACTTGAGCAGACCAAAGCCAGGAAGACGGGCGTCTTACTCTGCTGTTAAATCTGGTTATTTCACAGCTGACCATTGCTGTATTTTTCCTTCTATAAAGGGAAGGAAAGGAAGTCCATGCTCCCACCATGGAGTTACAGCGACGGGGCCATCCTCAGCAGTGGAATTTTTCTGGTAATACACATTTCCAAGCAGGGATCCCTGCTTGGAAGCTCCATCTAGAAGAACGTTGGGAATGCCCTGCTGGATTCAAGCACGGCTCCGTCTAGTCCAGCATGCTGTGCACAGAGTGGCCGACCCAATTCCCGGGGGCAACCCGCGAGTGGGACGTGACTGGCACGGCACCTTCTTGCCCATGTTCCCCAGCCGCTTAAGCACACAGTGCCTCTGAGACGGGAGTAGCAACGGCCATCAGGGCTCGTAGCGACTGGTATGAATTTGCCCAACCCCCTTCTGAAGCCTTCCAGACTGGCGCCACCCCCACTGCATTCTGGCAGGGGAATTTCATGGCTTGTTGGCACTGCGTGAAGAAGACCTTCCTCTCTCTCCTGGATCTCCCACCGATCAGCTTTGTGGGGTGACGCTGTGGAGTTCTAGATTGTGAGAGGGGGGCAAAACTTTGATTTTTTTTTTTTAGTCCGTCTTGCGCTGGGGACTCTTCCAGTGGAAGGTGCCGTCTTGTGTCTGTAGGGAAAAGCTGCACAAAGCTTTTGGGACAAAGGGCGGTGCCAGGGGCAGCACATGCAAGCATTCGCGGCATACCTACACGCACGCACGTTGCATGTGCTTCTTCTGAGCCCTTCTTCCCACTTCACAGCACATTCAGTTTATGGAGGCCCAGGCTTCTGGAACATCTGGAAGAGCATCCTAGTGGTCACAGCAGTGGAAGCAGCTGCCCAGGGAGACATGGGGCTCTCCGTTTGTGGAGATGTTCAAGCAGAGGCAGGGCAGCTGCTGGCCATGGATGCTTCAGGGTATAGAGGAGGTTGTACAGGGTACGGGAAGGATTTTTGATTGTGGGCAGAGATGAGAAGACTAAACAGAAATCTCTGAATAGCTGTGCTGCTTCTCTGAGAGGCCCTTGTCGTCTTCCTGGAAGAACGTTGAGCAGGACATCCCAAGGAGCGTGTAAGTTGGATCGATTTCCTGGAGGGGAAAAAGAAAGGAAGGCAACAGAGACGCAGTTAGGAGCTGGGGTTAGACATCCACTGCGGCCGTGCACGCTTTGAACTTGAAACTTACAGGGAACGTGTGGTCCGCTCTGGAGCCGAGGTGGTGGTTTCTGTGCTCCTTCCGCGATGCAGCCCCGTGTTGTGTCACTGGGGGCTTGGCCCTGGGAAGAATGCCCCAGTCTCGGCTCGCTGGCTGCAGCTGCACGGGCCAGTTCTGTCCTCCGGGACCTAATGGCGGAACAACCTTGGGAAGCGTCCCTGGCGCGCTGTATTTCCTTTCAAGACCTTCCTAGCCAGCGGGGCTTTCCTTTAGCCGCAAATCTTTGGCTGGCCAGCAGGTGGCGGGGCTCCCTTGTACAAAGCAGAACGCTTTTTTGAGATGCGGGGAGGGGGGGGCATCCTTGGGAACCCGGCCTTTGCTCACCCCGCCCTGTTGCATGTTGGGCTAGCAGAGTGTAAGCAGTTAAATCATTTTAAATGGCAGAGTGCTAAGCAATGGCAGAGAGGAGAAATAGTGACCCT
This sequence comes from Varanus salvator macromaculatus, assembly GCA_023646645.1. Taxonomy (NCBI): domain Eukaryota; kingdom Metazoa; phylum Chordata; class Lepidosauria; order Squamata; family Varanidae; genus Varanus; species Varanus salvator. The sequence goes on along the minus strand of JAIXND010000753.1, from coordinate 2,156,837 downwards.
CCTCGGGACCCCTCCCAACTTTTCACTTACCGATGGAGTTTCTCATGGGGTCCGCAATGCATCTGAAAGAGGAACAATCATGTTAGCAGTGTAGGGACTCTGGGACAGTGGGAGACACAGCCGTGCATCCGGATAATTTAATGCTTTAGGGCTTAAGGCACAATCCTGTTCAGAGAGAAAAAAGGCCCCAACTCCCAGCATGCCCACATGGTCTCACGTGGCTCCTGTTAGATGGCCATGCAGATCCATTCACCTCTAACATGGGGCTCCCCCCCCACCATAAAAAAAAAAGCATTGTTCCATGCTTTACAATGGCTTTGAGACTCCGGATATGTCAGAGCAATAAAGAAGCCAAAGCCGTTTTGCCAACCATGATCTGAGACAAACAGAAATACTTTGTGTGAGGTTTCGCATGCTTGACTCACTGTAGGAGCACAAGAAGAGCCCTGTCGGGCCAGACAAAGGTCTGTCTAGTCTGGTTCACACAGTGGATAGCACCCACAGCTCTCCCACAGCCCCGTTCCCCAGCAGTGGGCATGCTGCCTCTGATCTTGACGCCCATGCAGAGGCCAGCAGCTGCTGAGAGCTTCCTCAGCCAAGAATTGGTCCGACCCCCTTGTCAAATGCTCCGGACCGGTGGCCGCCACAGCTCCTCTTGGAAGAGAATTGCGTGCCTCAGCTGTGCTCAGATCACAGCATGTCACGGGGACTTGAACAACATGCAAGTTCCCCTGCTGCCCTCACCAGGCCCCCCTCTTGGGCTGGCGATTGGTCTGCTCCGTGGGCAGTGGGGCCCTGGACCGAGCGCCATGGTCCAGCCCCAGCCACATCACTGGGCAGTGATTGCGAAGGGGCACCGGCCTCAGAGCTGCCAGCCCTTTTTAGCTGGCCCTGCCTTCAAGAGCAGCCTGGCCTGCAGACGTTCAACAGGTGAGGCGTGTTCTTCTGTGAGCAGGACAGCTGCTGAAAGCGCTGGAGCAGGGCCAGTGGGAAACAGATGGGAGGGAGCCCAGTTCAAGGAGCATGTCTGAGTCTGCTTTGGCTGCTGGGAGTCCTGGATGGCAGACCAAGGAATAAGGGTTGCTGTGCTGTGGGGGTGGGTGGCGGGCAATAGGCCCCATTTCCTTCTCCTGTGGAGGTATGGATGGAATATGCACAGGATATGCAGAAGAGGCACATTCAAGTCTCCGTACCGACTCATCCGCAGCGGCATTTGAGGATTCAGTGTCCTCCAGTACTTCCTGGAAAGGAATTTGGTAAGGAAGAAGTTAGCACTGGAAAATAGCAGAAGGAAAGAATGATTCAGCATGGGCAGCTTGTCCCGTAATGTCTTTCTTAGAAACAAAGAAATTGGGAAGAGGTCAGAATGTAGTGGTAGGCAGGGATGGAAAAGTCTATATAGATTTCTCTGTTTCTCATTTGAAACTTTTGAGATTTTTTTTTTTTAAAGCGTGCACATTTCTCCAAATACATGCATTTCCACATGCCCCAATGCTCACATTTGTTGCAAGAAATAAAGAAGGATGAAATGTATTCCCAAATAGCTTTTTTCCTGTGATGAGCATTTTTGCATGCAGTTTTTGGTTTTTGGTTAGAGAACTTCATTGCACAACTTGAAGAAGTGCTCATGCTAAGTTAAACAGGTGAAGCTTTCCTCTCTCTCCTATGCATTGATGAGCCGTCTATACCAGCCGGATGACTACCTGCCTGATACAGCTAGGCATCCTGCCAGGGAAGGAAAGTGCAACCCCCCCTGGAATGGCTGCTTGCCGGACTTTGACTCTTGTGGAGAAGGGGGCCAGCCAAGAGAAAGGAATTCTTCACATGACCTGTTGCTTGATTGATCAAACTCATCCCCACAAGATGCGATACCAGCTGTAGCCCTGCTGTCTGTGCCGTGGCCTGTGGAGTTCCGTGTGGCGACGACAAGGAGCTGGGCAGTCGTGGCAGTGGTGCCCACCTGGCACAAGGAGCTCTGCTCTGAAGCATGTCCAGGCTCAGCACTGAGGGGCTTCAGGAGTTTGCTGAAACATATCTGCTAGTGTTGGCTTTCCCCAGGTAGGAGCTATCTTTGCACCGGCCTCAGGACAGTATTCTGTGTGCACGTATGTGGCGACCTTTTTGTTTTTCATCCCTTTTGTCCCTGCATTTTAAAAAAGGCATCTAAATATTGAGTGGGTTCAGAGAACCCACATGCAAAGGAAACAAGTCCGTGGTCTTATCCTCATTCACCTGCTTGAGTTCTGTCTGTTATCTGCAAAGAAAAGAAGAAAAAGAGTGTGGTGAAGAGACGGCTTGGTTTATTTTTTCCATCTCTGTCCTGCCTTTTCCTGTGAGGAGGTGCACATGCTCCTGCTCCTTGCCAGTTTTATGGCCCTAGCAGCCCTAAGAGGTAGGCTAGGCTGAGAGTCAGTGACTGGCCCAGAGTCTTTCCGTCGGCTCCATGGCCAAGTGGGGTTGAGAACCCAGCCCGTCATGCCATCCACCACACCGGCTCCCCTCTCTTTGCGTCTTGGTCTCCGCTTGGGGAACCAAGAATTCTACATCTAGAGGAACGGTCAGGCTCGAGCTCCCACCCCAGCGAGGGCCCCTTCCCCTATGACAACGCTTGCCCCCCCCGGAAGGTCCCTTGCACCATGAGAAGTGGCACAGTATGCAAGGCACGTGGTGGCGCTTCTAAACACACGCGCGCACTGAAGGATTGAAGTATTTCCAGCTTGCCTGGCACACTGGGGTTCGTGAGGCTTCTGGCTGCATGATAAAAGTGCAAATGCAGTCGATTCACCTCACAAATGAAGGAGGGATACTAGCAAGAAACAATACAGTGCTGCCCAACAGTAGGTAAGAGCAGAGTCCCTGAACTGTGGCCTAAACCTGGGGCCAAGGCTGATGCGACCTCAACTGCACCATCACGTTCCTGCACCTGCAAGAGGTGCTTCATGAATGCTCGCCCAATGGCACTCATGCACTCAGAGATACACACATTCCCCTCTTGTCTTCTGCTGGTCAGCAGCACATTGGGGAAGCCCTCTTCTGAGCTGAATGGAGAAGAAACTGAGAGGTGCAGTTCCTAGGAATGGATGCTGCTGGCCACGCTCCTCCTCAGGCGAGTCACCTTGCTCAGTCCTGCCCTGCGTGCAGCAATTGCTCCCTTGATGCAGAGCAGCAGAAAGCAAACATTTTTAAGTGGGTTATGGAAGAGCTGAAGGCTAAAGGGGCTAAAGCTAAAGTGGGAAAGGCAGGGGGGATGTAGCTCAGTGGTAGAGCGCATGCTTTGCATGTATGAGGCCCCGGGTTCGATCCCCGGCATCTCCACTCATTTTAGGCTCATAATAGCCTGAAGTACCTGATCCAGCATAATCTCGGAAGCTAAGCAGAGTCAGGCCTGGTTAGACTCTGGATGGGAGACTTGAGCTCTGCATTGAGCAGAGCGGAGCTGATGGCCTGCCAGGCCTCTTCCATCTGTTTGATTCTATGATTCCTCTATTCTGTCAGTATAGCAGGGCAGCAGGCTGGGGGGAAAACAGGCACCATACTCTGTTTCCGCTCTGCCACCGCATCTCAGAAGGTGTGGATCCCCTGAGCAGGGTCTCTGAAGGGGGTCTGAATGGTTGGGCCAGCAGCCCTGTTGGAGCAGGCAGTCTTCTAAGTACCCGACTCGGCAGCTTGGCTACAGGCTCCTGTGACTTAGAAAGAGGGCATGCTGCCAGTCCTTAAGGAGCTACGGATTTTAACTGTTCAAGCCACAAACAAACTAGTCTCGGGGTATTTGGGACCAATGGAAGTTCCTGAGTGCCGCTTTGAGCAGCCCCACATCGAGGGCAGTGCAGTCATTGGGATGGTACAAGAGCTCTGCCCTGACAAAACAACACTGGCAGCACCACTGATAGGGAAGTAGCTACCATTTAAAAACTCTGCTCACGTGCTTTTAGCAGCAGCTTGATATACAGGCATTAGGTGAATGAAGCCTTGTATGCTCTGGAGGAAGGCTGGTGGGGAAAACACCCCCAGTTAATGTATGTGCTGTTATGCGTGAGTGTTGCTAAAGGCAAGAGGATGAAGCCAGAATAAAAAGATCCTAGATTACAAAAGTGCTTTGTAAATGACTGATAACCTTGGCTGAGATGTTCCCACCAGAGCCGAGTTCTGCATCTACAGCACGGTCAGAAAACCTGGGGTGTGCCTCCCACATGCCCAGCTTCCCCCAATCACCTTTGTCCCTCCGCCGATAAATGCAGACAAGAAAAGCCAGGAGTAAGAGGGCTCCTCCACTGCCAAATCCAATTGCCAGCCAGAGAGGAGATAAACCTATGCAAGAGAGATGTTGTTAATATCAAGAGGTATTAATTACTGCAATGCACTCTATGTGGGGCTGCCCTTGAAGATGGTCCGGCAATTGCAATTGGTACAGAATAGGACCGCTCAGTTAGTCATACGAACTTCCTGAGCAGCCACATATCACCTATTCTGAAAAATCTACCTTGGTTATGACTTGTGGCCCCGGGCCCAATTCAAGGTGTTTGTATTGACATACAAAGTCCTGAACGGCTTAGACCCCAGTTAACTTAAGGAGCACCTATACCCATATATGCCTGCCTGGCACTTGAGATCTATGCAGGGGGCCCTCTTGTGTGATCCACCCCACAGTTTGGTCAGTGAGGGGCAGCAAACCAACAATTACTTAGGATGCAGTAATTATGTTAAGACTGGAGGGGGGGTACCTTCCTCTGGCTCTGGGGTATCATCATCGGGCTGCTTTGCAACGTCACAGCTGGCAGGCGAGGGTGTGGTGTTCTGAGGATCTGTGCTGGTCAAGGCGATGGGCGTGGGGGTGGTTGACCCAGAGGTCACCATGAATTTTGGGTGGGTGCTGGTGGTGTAGGCGACAGCAGATTGGGAAGGGCTGCCAGTGGAGGTCATCGATCCACCCCGGTGCCGAGTGAATTCAGGGTGGACTTTGGTGATGTAGGTGGTGCCAGGTTGCAAAACTGTTGGTGTCCAGATTGTAATGGCAGTGAAACGTCCCTTTGTAACCGTAGAGCCAGGAAGCTTCTGGGCGGTGCTGGAGAACACTGGCCTTGGGGTCGAGGGGACATCTCCTGAAGTGAGAATCACAGAAATATTTCTAGGCTAGAAAACATCCCATCTGTGGGAATTCCTCCCCTTTCTCTTCAGGAGCATCAGAAAAGCTTCCCCCAAACAAAATGTGATGCAAAAATGCACCCAGCCTATCCCTGAGGAACTTCTAAGATCCCCTCTAATCTGGGTTCCTTCTCTGTATTAGCTGGAGAGCTGCACTGGTTTGCCCTTGCTGGTCCTGGAAAACCAGCTCTGAATACCTCCGTTGCCTTCTGAAGGCAGCTCTCAGCCGCCGGGCCTCAGGCCCCTGTCCTCCATGCAGTGACGCCTTATAGCCGACTGTCGCAACGAGCCGACTAATGCGACGTCATGTGTGACACGCTGTGAGGGAAGGAGCTGTGGGACTCTGAGGGTAGAGACATTGTCCGTACCTGGTGTTTGGTTCAAAGTGGGTTGTGTGGCCACTGTTAGCACATCAGGGCCTGTGTCCTGTGCAGACGCTGTGCGGAGTGCTGGTGTAATTTATTTATTTTCCAATTTATATCCTGCCTTTTTCCTACAAAGGGCTCGAGGCAGCTTACGTCATTCTCCTCCTCCATCGTATCCCCCCAACAACACCCCTGTGAGGTAGGCTGGGCTGAGAGTCTGTGACTGGCCCAAAGTCACCCAGTTGGCTCCATGGCTGAGCGGGGACTAGAACCCAGGTCGTCTGAGTCCCAGTCCTGCGCTCTTAACCACTACGCCACACTGACTACAACACACTGGTGAAGGCTGGAAGATCATTTCTGCATTGCCCCAAAAAGGGCATAAGGAAGGACAGACTTGCATAAAAGATGCATACGCCAATTCACAGTTGCAGATGCAATTTCAAGAATAAAGAGTAGACTTTAAATGGCAATGTGATACCCGAGTTTCCACGAAAATAAGACAGGGCCGTATATTAAATTTTGCTCCAAAAGACGCACTAGGGCTTATTTTCAGGTGATGCCTTATTTTTCACGTTCAAGAATCTACATTTATTCATGTACAAGAATCCACATTTATTCAAATACAGTCATGTCATCTTCTTTCGGAACATCATCATAACTCTCCAAACCCTGAATTGTGTTGCAACGGATGTACTCAACATGTCCGTCTGGTTAATGGTCTTAACTGGGGCTTATTTAGGGGTAGGGCTTATTACGAGCATCCTGAAAAATCATGCTAGGGCTTATTTTCCGGTTAGGTCTTATTTTCGGGGAAACAGGGTATGTTTGACCTCCATATGCTCTCAAAACATCTCTCCCTGCTCCTCCCCTGGCTGAATCACCCAAACTCAGCTGAGCTGCCCACTTGGGCTGCCAAGAGACATGCTTTGAAGAAGAGGATCTCACCCATCACGGAAATCCTCACGGTGATGCTTTCCTGAGATGGGATCTCCCGCCAGGATTCCAAAACATGGTACATGCAAGAATAACTCCCACCATCTTGAGGAAGCATGTGTAGGAAAACTGTGGAGCTGAGTGAAGTGAAGGAATGCTGGATGGGATGGAATACCCTGTTGTCCTTGAAAAACTGGATCCTTGACGCATGTTTTTTAGGAACTGAGCAAGTGATGTTTACAGATTCCCCGCTTTGGTAGACTGCTTGTTGTGGGGACACAGAGATGTTTGGAGGATGAGGACGGCCTGAGAAACAAGGGACATAAAAAATACATGCATTTTTTGGGCTGTCCCATCAAGCACAGCCATCTCCCAGGCACTTTGGGCGACTCAAGGTTGCGGAGGAATGAGCTGAGCTCTCCGAGAAGCTGAATTGAGGGTTATGCATTATGGTGCAGCAGGTAAATCAAATTAGAGTTTTACACAGACACACATACATACTGCAGGAAAATGGCGCAGTGCAGGAAGCAGGAATTCTTAGGCAAAGGAGCCCCAGAAAATAGGATAGAATTGCTAGGATGAGACTGGTCAAAGGTGGAAGGGCAGGGTAGAAGGGCAGAATGGGCATTCTATGCACTCAGAGGGCTGATGCAACTCCGAGAGTTTCCACTCTGAAGGGCGGGCGGGGGGGGGAGGGGAGGTGGAATCCTTGATCCAGAGACCAATGTGTTTTAATAGTGTGGTTCCAGCAGGTTATAGCTCCAATAGCCATGGATGGAAATGAACAGTAATCAAAACAGCACAACGAAGGCTCAGAACTGGGTGTTCTTATACAGTTCAGACAAAAGCTTCAAATACTCAGAAGGATGTCATACCTGACAGGCCAAAAACTCCAAGAAAATGCAGTGGGATGCGAAGGTGGCCTGGACAGCTGTTCTGGGCTGAAGTACAGGAGCTGGGACACCTCTTGGCTGCCGTCACATGGAGGCAGAATGGCGGAGATCCTGGTTCCAGTCCCCTTCAGCCGTAAAACTCACTGGGTCAGTAAGGCTGTTTGTACAACATCCAACAGCAGAGGGGACATACTCACCTTTCACGACTACAGAGACAAGCCTGCTTTTAGGAGACTGGATCTCCTTCCCCGACTGCAGCATCCAGTACTGGCAGCTGTACTGCCCAGCAGTGCCCCTGCTTGCTTTAAATACGTGATACTCCCTTGCCCCTTTATGGGGCAGCTCCCTGGAGTCCTGGCCTGGTTGCAGCTTGTAGAATCTGTATCCTGCCACTTGCAGCCTCTCGGGAGCAGAGCATCCCAGAGTTACCTGCTCTCCCTGGATGAAGACAGGCTGCTGGGGATGCAGGGAAAGCGTTGCTGCAGGTGGGAGGTCTGGATGCCCCAAGGAAGAAGAGAGAGACAGAGTTTCTGTCAGGCAGCGAATAAGCTCATGATGCAATGCTTACAGGGCAGGGTGTACAACTCAGGAGAAAAGACATCATATCTAAAATAAAGTTACCATGCTGAGGGTTCCCTTTGCATAAACAGAATAAATTCTAAAGGGAAACACTTCACTTTTCTCTTTTCTTTTTCATGTGGCTTTTAAAAATTGGCACGTATGTTCCCTGTGGAAAATTTAACAGATAGGAGCTATTTTTGGGCTCTTGCACACAGAGACAAACAGTGGCTGCATTTCAGCAAAAAATACTGGGTTGGCTCTAGGTTAACAATTCTGTGCATGACTTTCTAGAGAATTCTGGGAATTGTGGAATTTTTCTCTCTAAATGTGCAAAGGACTATAACTGTAGTCATTCTCTAGTTCATTTGATATATTGCTCAACCTTTACTACAATGTGCGTAGCAATGTGGGGCATCTGGCATCTCCCAGCTCAAATTCTGAACTGTAATTTACACTTAAGTAGTCCTACAAACTAGTTTTGCAGCATATTGTTATACAGTGCCTAAAACACTCCAAGGTTCCCAGAATCTTAACAGGAATAGTTTCATGGGGTACTTTTATACCCCGAAAATAGGAACAGAAGAAGGTTCAATAAAAAACTTCTTCATTTCTTTTAAAAGCTAAGACTCTTGACTAAAACCTTTAGGAAACACAATTCAAATCCACTGAAAGACAGCTTTGATATGATTTTTAAAATTAAGAAGCCCAACTGTTGTTATGTAGAGATGTGGTCAATGGCCAAGCATTGTTATGCAGATTCTTATTCAGCATAGCCGCAGGAAGGATTAAACCTTAGATTGCCTGTACTTGCTAAGATGAGAATCCCCTCATATTGATTGAAATCTCCTGAGGGGAAATTTGAGCAAGAACAAAGGTTTTTCATATTCAGCATTTTTCTTGCCTGAGACACTTTCTGCTGGGGTAAAAAACAATAATGTGTTTAACCCTAGTTCTCTTTTGTTCATACAGGTGAGGTTGCAAATACAATGCCTGAAGCTGCTGCAAGGAAAGTACAGAAATCAGGTTATATGCTGAGCACACCAAGCCATGTGGCTTAAACAGGTGGAGGAGCTTGTTGCTGTATTGTCCTTGGAACCATGTGCTAAGGGAACAACATTGAGATTAGATTTTAGAGGGAAATGTGGAGAGGGCCATCCAAGTGTGTAATCCAGCCACGGAGGGCCTCTGTCCTTAATAGTTATGGCTCAACATGGCTTCCCCAGGTGATCACCAGTAATTTCTTGGCTATAGAATGAGGGGCACAATCATTATTTTCAGCTATGTTAAGAAAGAAGCCATCACTGACCTGGAGTGGTCACCAATGGCTCTGTTAGCCCAATGTGGGTTTCTTTGTGCTAAAGGTTCATATAAAATGAGTTTTATTAATATGGGGAGGTTTTAATTGTTGCTGATGTACATACAGGAGCAGAGGCTTCAGATATTTATCTATTTTTGTACCTACATATTGATTTGTTTACTCTTTTTGTGAGCTGCACTGAGCGTTATTGGGAAAAGCGGTGTGCAACTAAAGATGATGCACAGTGGGAACTGCTCCTGAAGTTGCTGGCTAAGAGGACATAATCTGCTGCTTACCTTCCTGGATCCTTGTCTGCCTGACAGATACCATCAGTGTCTTGCTTCTCAGTGGCATTAAACCATCAAGGCCCGTTGTGCATTTATTGACTTTCTATACTGCCCATTAGCCAAAGTTCTGTAATCACTCCTCTGTCCTCCACCTAGTCACCTGCATCCATGGGCTGGCCTCTCCTGGTACATGAGCGGCAGGTATGGCTCTATGTGGCTGTGAGTAACACCTACAGCGCTCCCTTCAAACTGAGTTTGTGCTTCGCTCTTGTCGGCCTGCAGCAGAACGGTGCTACAGCTATTTTTCGTTTTGCGTCCAACTCCTCCCTTTCTGTTGCCTTACAAAACCACCCCACAGCCCCAACAAAAGTAATAACAGCAAGTAAAGAAGCCTCGGTGCCATCCTGAGCAGGACGACTTTTGAGGTAGGAAGTCCCACCCAAAAGGAGTCTTAAGATGGGGATGAGGAAGGCCTCGTGTGTAACACATTCACAAGCAGAACATCTCTCACCAGTGATGGAGATAACAACATGGTTACTCTGGAGGGACTGAGCTGATATTCCTGCACTGTCCTCCTCATATGAGCAGACAAATGTTTGATTGTTAGTTGTGGAGAGGCTCAAGGTATTTTCTGCCTGAGATTGATATGGAGTCCATGTGCCATTTGTATTTTTTTCATAAAAACGGAACTTCTTTGCCCTTCGTCCTTGTGGGAAAGAGCATGTTAGCAGAATCTGTTCTCCTTGGATAAAGTTGCTTCTTGAAGGGGACAAGAACAATCTGGGTGCTGGTGGAGCAGTTGGAGGTACAGATGTTGCCTGGGGATCTGAGAAAGAGAAAGAAGTGGAAGGAACAAAAACCAGCCAAACCACCCACCCACCCACCCAAAAAATGCTGATAATAGCATGAAGATGAGGAAGGCTTTGTATAATTAACCCATTCAAAATACAACTTTTCTTACCAATGATGGAGATAACAATATCATTACTCAGTGGAGACTGGAATGTTTTCCCCAAGTATGAACAGGAAAATGTTTGTGTTGTTTCCAGTTGTGCTGTGTTGAGGTCCAAGGTATTTTCTAACTGCCGTGTATAGGTGGTCCATCCACCATCTCTTGTCTTTACATGGAAAAAGATCACAGGTGCCCCGAGTCCTTCTGGGATGGAGCATATTAGAGAGATCTGTTCTCCTCGAGCAAAGATACTTAATGGAGGTGAAACAGACAGTTTGAGGGGTGAAGAAGGTGCAACTGCAGAAGCCCCCTGAGAACCTGAAAAAGATAAAGTGGGCAATGAGAAGGTCATTTCCTTGTCATCTCCTTTAGAACTAGATCTTTGCAGTGCCTCCTTGATCAATCTGTTTACTTCTCCTTTCTGATACAACCACCTGTAATATTGGCCTGGACTTTGCTTCCTGTCAGTTGGACTGCTCTTCCCAGGCATAATCCATCTGCCTTTCCCCAAGCAGCTTAAGGTCTTTTGCGGTCCACCCTGCAGTCTTTTAAAAATTTGCTTTCTCTGTTTTCCAGAGCTCTTCCTTTCATATTGGTAGTCCTTTCCCTCACTTGTGCTTGGTCACAGCAGTGTCTGTGTCGTGCATGAGGCAACGACAGGAGCTACTACTCATGAGGAGGACCTGATTGTGACAGCCGAAGTTCAAGAGACCTTGCCATGGCTCGACATAAACTCAAACCAGCCTGTTGCTGAGAGCCCCTCTGGTCTACACCCCACTGAACAGACACCTGGCCCTTTAAGTCAGCCAGACCACGAGAAGGAGGGGGCTGCCAGGAAAGGGAAAGGACAGGATGCCTCCTCCTCTTCTGAAGCGGAGCTGACAGGACTGGAAGCTGAAGGGATCATGGGATATGTGGATTTTAAAACCGCAAAAAACAGGAGGATTCTGAAAGCCTATGAGGTGAAGACAAAAAGAGAGCAGGAAAGGAGGGGGGAGCGAATAATGGGGGGAGATATGACGTAAGGGGAGAGGCTATCACCATTCAGAGGGGAACCTCTGTTCATCAAAGACTATTGTTAAGAAGCTCTTCAGTAGAACTGTAAATCTTGTAGATAACTAGCAATAAATAGATTTAGTTTTATTGTTCTTGCAAGTGTGGTTACCGTATTTTTCGCTCTATAAGACGCACCTGACCATAAGACGCACCTAGTTTTTAGAGGAGGAAAACAAGAAAAAAAATATTCTGAATCAAATGGTTTACTGAACTATTTAATAAACTATGGGATGTGTTGGGATCTCTTAATCCCAGTTGCTTTACTCTCATGTGCCTCTAGCATACTGTGTGCATGACCCCCCCATCCCCCACAGACTGTGCATGTAACTGTTAGGGGATGAAAACATCTTGTATAGAATCCATCTCTGCAGTCCCTTCAATGCCACATGTATTTCCTGTAGGTCTGAATAAACTGTAAATATTCTTTTGAATATTTTTAAGAAAACTAAGATCATGGCATCCGGTCCTCTCACTTCCTGGCAAATAGATGGGGAAGAAATGGAGGTAGTGACAGATTTTATTTTCCTGGGCTCCAAGATCACCGCAGACGGGGACTGCAGCCAAGAAATTAAGAGACGCTTGCTCCTGAGGAGGAAAGCTATGGCAAATCTAGACAGCATACTAAAAAGCAGAGACATCACCCTGCCAACAAAAGTGCGTATAGTCAAGGCTATGGTTTTCCCAGTTGCAATGTATGGCTGTGAAAGCTGCACCATAAGGAAGGCCGAGCGCAAAAGGATTGAGGCCTTTGAGTTGTGGTGCTGGAGAGACTCCTGCGAGTCCCTTGGACCGCAAGGCGATCAAACCAGTCAGTCCTAGAGGAGATCAACCCTGACTGCTCTTTAGAAGGCCAGATCCTGAAGATGAAACTCAAATACTTTGGCCACCTAATGAGAAGGAAGGACTCCCTGGAGAAGAGCCTAATGCTGGGAAGAATAGCTGGCAAAAGAAGAAGGGGACAGCAGAGGATGAGGTGGCTGGATGGAGTCACAGAGGCGGTTGGTGTGAGCTTGAGTGGACTCTGGGGGATGGTGGAGGACAGGAGGGCCTGGAGGAATGTTGTCCATGGGGTCACGATGGGTCGGACACGACTTTGCGACTAACAACAAAATTCTTTTGATTGCACACCCCCAGCATACCTGCTCTCTCTGGTTTTTCTTGCCTCTATCTTAGACAGAGAAGGTGAGCAATGAGGAGAGACCTAAATTCAATCCTCCAACTTTTCTCTCTCTTTTTTTTTCATATTTAAAAGTGATGCTTAAGAAACTCGGGCTGCATCTATGCATCCTTTTGAGTTGAGAGAAATGTTCACTCAGTGGTCTCTTGTGTGTCATTTCTTCCTCTGGACCAAGGGCATGAAAATCTAACATTTGCACAGTTGCAGAGATCACTATAATAATTGTGTTTCTTGTATCCTCAATTGGAAAGGGAACTTTATATCCACATTGTTTTTGTTAAGCATTTAGAAGTCCCAGTTAATTATCCATGAGGTATTAAAAGGCCCAACCCTTGAAAGACAAAGCTGAATTGTGGGGAACTTCCCTTCCATTCCCAAAAGGTATTTCAAGCTCACTACACTTCTGCTGTTAAATCTTTTTTTTTTTTTTTCAGAACAAAGGTGTGATGGGTGTTTTCATGGGGATTAACCCTTTTTTTTTCAGAGAGGAGGAAAATGTCCCACTTCCCACTTTTTCACACCATGCATAATTTTGAACATCTTTGCCATGCTTCCCATTACTCATCATTTTCCTAAGAGAAGCAATCCTGGTTGTTGTAACAAAGTCTGATAGGGGAGCTGCTCCAACCCCTTGATTGTTTTAGTTGCCCTTCTTTGCACTTTTTCCAACAATGTCATTTTTCAGGTGTGGTGGCCAGCACTGTACACAATACTTTAAGTATGGTCATATTAAAGATTTGTGTAAGAGGATTATGATCTTGGAAATTTGATTTTCAATTCCTTTCCTAATTATGGCATTTCCTCCTAACATTTGACATTTTTATCAAGCTGTCCCCCACATTCTCAAGACCCTTTCTTGGTCTGTCAGCACTAGTTCAGATTCCATCAGCTTATACTTGAAGATGAGATTCTTTCCCCCCAGCATGCTAACTTTACACTTGCTTACACTGAAAGCATTTGCCATTCTGATGCCCTTTTTCCCAGCTCAGAGAGATCCCACTGGAATTCCTCACAATCCCTTTTCAATGTTTTATTTTAGTATCATCAGCAAACTTGGCTACTTTATTGCTCACTTCTAATTCCAGATCATTTATGAACAGGTTGAAAAGCACTGATCCTAATGCAGAATCTTGTGAGAATACCATGCATTCTCATGTTGGCTTTCAATTCTGTAATCAGTTACTGATCCATAGGACAACATGTGTGTGCACACACAGCCCTTATTCCATCACTGCCAGGTTTTCTCAAGAGTCTGTTGATGGATTTTATCAAAAGGCTTTTGGAAGAAACAATGTCTATTTGACTGCTCAGTCCATGTGTCCAGCTCTTTACATTGTCAATTGCTTCTCTCACATCTCAAAGACAACGCTGCTTCAATGTATACTGTTTCTTAACCTGTTAAACTTTAATAAAAGGATTGTGCTTCTAAAGCAAAGCGTCATCTGTGCCTGCCCCCTGTGGCGTGGGGGGAGGTGGGGGATCGGCGCGGGATGGCAGTGCGGGATGACAGTGCGGGTGGTGGAGGCTTTAGAAGGATTGTGCTTCTAAAGCATCATCTGCGCCTGCCGTGGCAGTGGCGTGGGGGGGGGGAGGTGGCGGATCGGCGCGGGATGACAATGCGAGCGGCGGAGGCTTTAGAAGGATTGGCGTGGGGGGGGTGGCAGATCGGCGCGGGATGGCAGTGCTCGAGCGGCGGTGGCGCAGAGCGACGGTGCGCAGCGGCGGCGGCGTGGGGCGGCACAGTGGTGCGCGGCAGCGGCGTGGGGTGGCCGCGCACGGTGGTGCGCGGCGGAGGTGGCACGGGACGGCGCGGTGCGTGGCGGCGCAGAGCAATGGCGCGGGGCGGTGGGGCGACGGTGGCACGGAGCTTCCCAGTGGGGGAGATCAGTTCGCGGAGTTCGAGGTGGAGCAGGGCACGCCGAGCACATGCCGGCCTGGTGGTGCCGGCTGGCGGGCGGGCAGCGTCCCGGGTGTCAGGCACATTCGCTCTATAAGATGCACAGACATTTCCCCTTAGTTTTGAGGGGGGAAAAAGTGCGTCTTATAGAGCGAAAAATACGGTAATTACGACCAGTGTGGCCGGGCCTCCAGCCCCTTGACAGTCTGCCAGCATCTTTGTCTACTTCTAACCTTCTATTTCTAGACTTCAGAGTAAGGAATCAGCTGTGCAGAAACAAAAACACACAGAAGCTGAAGTGTAAATACATCTTTCTTAGGAGACGAGCACACCACATTTCCTTTGACCTTCATTACCTGGGTCAACTGAAAAGGCCTTGTGAACATGGCCACTGCCTCTTTGTCTGTCTGTTCAGGGCCTCACCAGCATTATTTAAACTAAGTATATTTGTTACCTGCAAGAAGGACCAGCCAGGAAAGCATTGAGAAGGATGCTGAAAGAGAAAAGGTAAATATCAGTCTTGGATTTGGTATGTGTAAAGCCTGCACTAGGCCGGTTTGAGGTTTCATAGTCTGGTGTCCTACGTTTCCTGAGTAAGGACACGGGACAGTGACGCTGGATCTGACTCAGGGTCCATCCAGTCCAGCACTCTGTTCTCAGAGCTCATGGGGAGGAAGCGAGACAGCTAGACAGTGGTGACAGCGAGCTGAGCAAGAGACGGACAAGCTGAACATTCATAGGAAAACTTACAGGCTGGGACTGTAGCCCAGGAATAGATCGTTATTGTTGCAGATGAAACTTCTCCCTTTATCACCCCCAGGTTTGGTTTGTTAATGGAGAAATCTAAATATTGTGTGTGTGAGTGTGTGTGTGTGTGAGAGAGAGAGAGAGAGAGAAAGAATGAGAGAGAGAAGATGCCCTTTGTAGTTTTTGAAAGAGCAACTTGAGCTGCTGCCCTGAATACCAGTGGCTTGAAAACCATGTGAGAGATGGAAAAAACATATCTCAGGCTTCTGCTGGTTTGGCCACTTTGGCTATCACAGATAGCCACGGCTTGCTAGAGGCATTCAAAGAGGTGCCCAGAACAGCCAGGGACAAAACAGACAGGAGGTTCTAGCAGCTGTAGTGCTGCTCTTGATTTTATGATCTTTTCTCTCTTAATGATATGTTTCATCATGTTAATTATTTCTATTCTTAATTATCAGGTAGATAAAGCAATAACCCTGCCCCAAATTCCTCTTCCTTTAGCTCACCAAGGAGTGGGACAGAGGAAAAAACACACTCATAAATCAGTGGGCTACCAGAAGGAACAGGCAAATACACGAATAACAAAATATATACTATGATGTACAATGCATTTTAGCCAAGGCTATGGTCTTCCCAGTTGCAATGTATGGCTGTGAAGTTGGACCATAAGGAAGGCTGAGCGCCGAAGGATTGAGGCCTTTGAGTTGTGGTGCTGGAGGAGACTCCTGCAAGTCCCTTGGACCGCAAGGCGATCAAACCGGTCAGTCCTAGAGGAGATCAGCCCTGACTGCTCTTTAGAAGGCCAGATCCTGAAGATGAAACTCAAATACTGTGGCCACCTAATGAGAAGGAAGAACTCCCTGCAGAAGAGCCTAATGCTGGGAACAATTGATGGGAAAAGAAGAAGGGGATGGCAGAGGTTGAGGTGGCTGGATGGAGTCACGGGGGTGGTGGGTGTGACCTTGGGTGGGCTCTGAGGGATGGTGGAGGACAGGAGAGCCTGGAGGAATGTTGTCCATGGGGACATGATGGATTGGGCATGACTTTGTGACTAAACAACAAAGTACAATACATTTAAATTGCTATGAAACAAGAAGGTGGCGAACAATAAAAGAAAACAAGAACAAATGGGGTACCAAAAAGTGTGATGATTGAAGAATAACGCATGGTCTGACTGCTCCAAACCCCAGCCATGTGCACGTGGAGGAAGATGTCTTGCCATGATAGGTTTTCCAAATGAGGATTTTATTGTGCAGTCACTCTACCTTAATCAGGGATTGTACACGAGGTGCAGCAGGTGAATTTTTCACTTTGTAGCCCTCCTGTGTTTCCCACTCTTCTGCCCATCTTTTTACTTTCAAAAACACAATCCATAAGGAATATTGAAAGACAGAACAAAGTGCAATGACAACTCTGCAATGCTGCTTGGGGCAGGGGACACAGTGAAATATAAGAAGAAAACGAATCTACTGCGGAATACCAGCTGCAAACCTCTGGCAAGCTCTTGTTTTCATGCAGTTACAGTGAATTTAGCCAATGAGTACAAATAGGGAAGGCAAGGGAAGACAAGAAAGCTGCAGAAGGAGGAAGAGAGTCGCGGGGAAGGAGGAGGGAAGCTTACCTGGGGACCCATGAAGATGGCCACTTTGCTCCATGCTTCAGAGGCTGAATCTAAAAGTGGAGGCAACAACACTGTGCTACAAAGCCCTATTTCTTTCCAACCACATGGGGAGGAAGTGCATCTAGGCAGTGCTGACAGTGAGTATAAGGACTGACAGTGATGACCAGCAAGACCTCAAATGTTTCCCACAGGCTTTGCAATACTGAGCAGCTCTGCAGAAGCTCTCCTGGCCTTTCTTAATCTTAAAAGTGCAGAAGAAGCGAGACCACACGTTCTCGTGTGAAGAGAAACCTCTTTTCAACAGCTTAAATGTCAATCATCATGCTTAACTACTGGGTTAGAATAATTCATGCTAAACTAACACACTTTGTGAATAACTTAGAAGGACTGGGCAGGGCTTTTTGACATTAAAGACGGATGACAAGAATTTAGTGGTTTGAACTCACACATTATCACAGCAAAATACTCTGCTGTGCATCCTCACACAGGATGAAAGGCTTCATCCTCTGGTTTGTGGGTCTCTCTTTCTGTCTCTTTGCAGTTCATTTCTTGAAATTGCTATTTTGGGTCTCAATTCACTTCCTCTTTGGGCAGTGTTCTTTAGTTCCCCTCTTTCTGCTTATGTCTGGGTCACTTGCTGATGCTGTCTGTGGTTGTAATCTCTCTCTCTCTCATATCCCATTGCTACTTCTGCAAATGTCTATCCCTGGCAAGCTCTGATCTACGGAGGGGATCTTCTTTGCAAGTAGCATGCATAAAAATCTTTGCCAGATTGCTTGAGCTGGATGATTGCCAGCCAGAATTCAGTCCTTGGCAGAAGTCTATCCCCTCCCTTTCTCCACTGCTAGATCTCATCCTCCAGCAGAGCAGTGCACTCAGATATCCCCAAGGCAATACAGACCAGGATAATGTGGGGCATCTTTGCTGGCTGAAGGTGCTCCATCTTCTGCATTTACAGTTGGGCCTGAAAGACCAAGAAAAAGTTGTTGGTGCGTGATCCACATTTGTACATGATCTTCATAGACCAGTGGGCCTGTTTTAATCTCATCTATTTTGCTCAATAGAAGTGGAACTATAAAATTATGATACGTACTGGAGTATGCTTAATGTCGTAAGAATAGAAAATACAGTCTCTTTGCCCTGCATGAGAATGGCCCTATGCATCTGTTAAAGCTTGATTGTGAAGTTGAGTTTTGGAAAAAAAGAGAGGTAGGTACTTTTTTATGTCTGTTATACATTATTGTATTATGCAATTTTTGGTTAAAAGCCATTAAGATCTCCTGCTGAGATTGCCTCACCTTTCATCCAGTGATGGTAAGCACAATCCTATGGTCAATATACGGCATCTAGGATTTTTCAGAGTCCCAGCTCCAACCACAGAATCCCACAGGGAAAGAACTGTGTCAGCACTTTTCTGAGATTGTTTCGACATTTTTGGGGGGTGGGGGAGGAGGGGACCAGCACCCCCAGATTGCAATTTAGCCATGATCAGTTGGCTGTGTTTTGATGTGTGCTTCTGCAATGCTTTCTTCCTGCATAGGATGCTCATAATTCTTCAGAGGCTTACAAGCCTCTGCATTGGATTGCACCCTAGAGGTTGTAAAATTAAATGTCTATAGAATTGTGTATGTCCTGAATTTGGGATAAATATACAATCTAAAGACCATCAATGAAAAAGATGGCCCTCTCAGAGTTTTCCTTCCTGTAGTTATAACAATAGGAAGTTGCTTTCTAGAGGCAGCCACCACTGCTTTTGCTTTGGTAGATGTGGATGCTTTTATTTTAAAGCAATTGTATGACAGGGAACGGTTTTTGTTTGTTTGTTCTGTTTATAACCCACATGGATTCCTGCAACCATGGACCATGACTTGGACTTGCCATTAACCCTCGTGTTTGGACTTTGGCCCCTGTCCTGCCTTGAGTTCTGTTGCCCTGGTCCTGGTGCTTCTACCTTGCCTCTGGCCACCCATGTCCTAGACCTGGGCCCTGACAACTATTCAGCCATAGCCATATTTGGCACACAGGATAGAAAATGGCAACAATTCATCATTGGCATCTACCAGTTGATCCAAAGTAAAAATCACCCTATATATCCATGCCCACCACCAGATTTTCTTACCTAGTTTTATATCTAAATTGTCACACAAAGTCAATTTAGTATGTGAAGATGAATCACAGTACTTTCTAATTGTAGAAATTTGGGAGGATCCTATATATTCTCGTATCTCTAGAACCTAATATGATCTATTTAGAGTGAAGATCCAGGTAAGAAGATATCAGAACTGATTAAGTTGGAAGAACTGATGCAGAAAGGAAATACCAAAATTCAGCATGGGTTGGTATGATATCAAATAAGTTCCAGAAAACCAAATCTACCTTTTTTAAATTGGGGGTTGCATCCTTCTCAAAGATAATCTTGGTGGAAAAAATCCTCCAAAATTGTAGAAAATGAAACAAATAAATGTTCATCAGGTATAGAAAATGGAACACCACATACAGCATAAACAATCCAAGCTATAGCAATCATCCTGTGTATTTCGCTTATCTGCAAACTCAATTTTTATGATGCCCATCTAGCTAAATCTTAAGAAATCCCAATAACCAATTTGTTCAAATTAAACTTAATCATTAGAGAGTTGTCTAAGATAAATAACACCATATGGGTACCATCCAGTTTACTGGACACTCTCGATTTTTCCAAAGTATGTGGTATAAACCATCTAAAAAAAATTCATCCTATTGAGACAGTATCATCCAACTCTTATTTAACATGCTCTAAATCCTGTTAGTTGTGGAATGAAGCAATTAGCAACCTGGAATAAAAGAATTTTCAACTTATTTAAATATTAGTTGCACTGTTCATTTTTTATGAGAAGCATAATTGTTCAGCTCTGGACAAAAGGTTTAAAGGTCTCCCACCTAGAGCTGTACCCTTATTGATTTTAAAGTGCTCTAGTAACCCAGCAGCAATCTGTGATTAGCAGAACAATCCTCTGCAGGTCAGAAGCTGTCTAGATGGCCACAGGATTGCTTGGATCACTAGCCACAATCTAGAGAAATTTAGAGAATCACTCCGACCTTGTTGCTGACAATCAGAGCTCTGATTCCTCCTCCCACCCTTGGTGGGTACAGGAAAAACCAAGCTGAGAGTGACCTTGAGAAGGGTTTGGGCAGGAAACCAGCATATTCAAGATTAATTATATCTTGGTGATAGCTTAGTTTTCTGCATGATCCTGCCTAATCACGGATGCTAAGCAGGGTCAAGCTTGGATGGGTGACAAGTTCTGCACTGAGTTGGCAGTTTATTTATTTATTTATTTATTTTTGGATTTATATCCTGCCTTTTTCCAACAAAGGGCTCAAGGCAGCTTACATCATTCTCCTCCTCCATCTTATCCCCACAACAACAACCCTGTGAGGTAGGTTGGGCTGAGAGTCTGTGACTGGCCCAAAGTCACCCAGTTGGCTCCATGGCCGAGCGGGATTTGAACCCAGGTCGTCTGAGTCCCAGTCCCATCCTCTTAACCACTACACCACACTACACCACAGTTAGACTCAATGACCTGCTAGACCACTTCCTACTGTATGATTTTATGGGTCTATGACTTTACGACTCTTGTCCCAAAGTGCTATACTTAGATGGCCAAAATCAGCCATCTAAATGCCTTATGGAATGAGGGGAAATCCTTCTGCTTTGCACAGGATGTCTATAATCTTTCAGGTTAGAGGGCTGAGGGCATTTGGAATTGGATTGCATCCTTAAACACTCCATGATTAAGGACGTTGGCTCCTGGTAGGGGCATGGTCTGAAACTCCTACATAGTCTATTGTACAAGTATTAATTTGATGAAACAAAGATGAAGAAACAAAACTCCTAGCGGAAGACAATTATGATAAAACCCTCTCCTGGATGCAGAATATGCCAGGTGTCAATTACACTAAATTCACTGTAAAGCTCACCATAGTTTGTATCTTGTGAATAGGAATACTTTTGTCTAACAGTGGAAATAAACTCTCTTTGAAATCACCTCCCACAGTCTGGTGGTCCTGTGCAGTATTAAGCAATGCAATATAACATTAACAATTAGAGAATAATGATTAGGCCTATATATAATTATAATTGTGATAACACCTGAAAATTTTACAATTAGAATCAAAAAGTGACTATCAGAATCAAGAACATGTTCAACAACTGAAAAAGAAACTCACTTAAGGATTAAAGTAGGAACCCCTTTAAATCATGTATCAATTACATCTCTCTTCTCAGACTGTGTCTGTCTACTGCCATCAAGTGGACTTCTTGTAGAAAAGTCACAACAGCATTTGTTGTTGTTGTTGTTGTTGTTAGTCGCGAAGTCGAGTCCGACCCATCGCGACCCCATGGACAACATTCCTCCAGGCCCTCCTGTCCTCCACCATCCCCCGGAGTCCACTCAAGCTCACACCAACCGCCTCTGTGACTCCATCCAGCCACCTCATCCTCTGCCGTCCCCTTCTTCTTTTGCCATCTATTGTTCCCAGCATTAGACTCTTCTCTAGGGAGTCCTTCCTTCTCATTAGGTGGCCAAAGTATTTGAGTTTCATCTTCACTATCTGGCCTTCTAAAGAGCAGTCAGGGTTGATCTCCTCTAGGACTGACCGGTTTGATCGCCTTGCAGTCCAAGGGACTCGCAGGAGTCTTCTCCAGCACCACAACTCAAAGGCCTCTATCCTTTTGCGCTCAGCCTTCCTTATTGTCCAGCTTTCACAGCCATACATTGCAACTGGGAAAACCATAGCCTTGACTATACGCACTTTTGTTGGCAGGGTGATGTCTCTGCTTTTTAGTATGCTATCTAGATTTGCCATAGCTTTCCTCCCCAGAAGCAAGCGTCTTTTAATTTCTTGGCTGCAGTCCCCGTCTGCGGTGATCTTGGAGCCCAGGAAAATAAAATCTGTCACTACCTCCATTTCTTCCCCATCTATTTGCCAGGAAGTGAGAGGACCAGATGCCATGATCTTAGTTTTCTTAATGTTGAGTTTCAAGCCAACTTTTGCGCTCTCCCCCTTCACCCGCATCAAGAGGCTCTTTAGTTCCTCTTCACTTTCTGCCATGAGAGTGGTATCATCTGCATATCTGAGGTTGTTGATATTTCTCCCAGCAATCTTGATTCCAACTGGTGATTCATCTAGCCCTGCCTTTCTCATGATGTGCTCTGCATATAAGTTAAATAGGCAGGGTGACAGTATACAGCCTTGCCGAACTCCTTTCTCAATTTTGAACCAATCAGTGGTTCCATGTCCAGTTCTCACTGTTGCTTCTTGACCTGCATATAGGTTTCTCAAGAGACAAATAAGATGGTCTGGTACTCCCATCTCTTTAAGAACTTGCCACAATTTGTTGTGATCCACACAATCAAAGGCTTTAGCGTAGTCAATGAAGCAGAAGTAGATCTTTTTCTGGAACTCCCTGGCTTTCTCCATGATCCAGCATATGTTGGCAATTTGATCTCTAGTTCCTCTCCCTCTTCGAAATCCTGCCTGTACTTCTGGTAGTTCTCGGTCCACATACTGCTGGAGCCTAGCTTGTAGGATTTTGAGCATCACTTTGCTAGCATGTGAAATGAGTGCAATGGTGCGGTAGTTTGAACATTCTTTGGCATTGCCCTTCTTGGGGATCGGAATGTAAACTGACCTTTTCCAATCCTGTGGCCACTGTTGAGTTTTCCAAATTTGCTGGCATATTGAGTGTAGCACTTTAACTGCATCATCTTTCAGGATTTTGAATAGCTCAGCTGGAATGCTGTCACCTCCACTAGCTTTGTTGTTGCTCAGACTTCCTAAGGCCCATTTCACTTCACATTCCAGGATGTCTGGCTCGAGGTCAGGGACCACCCCATCGTGGTTATCAGGGATGTTAAGCTCTTTCTTGTATAGTTCTTCTGTGTAATCTTGCCACCTCTTCTTAATCTCTTCTGCCTCTGTAAGGTCCCTGCCATTTTGGTCCTTTATTATGCCCATTTTCGCATGAAATGTTCCCTTCATATCTCTAATTTTCTTGAAGAGATCTCTGGTCCTCCCTATTCTATTGTTTTCTTCTATTTCTTTGCACTGTTCATTTAGGAAGGCATTCTTATCTCTTCTAGCTGTTCTCTGGAATTCTGCATTCAATTGTTTGTATCTTTCTCTTTCTCCCTTGCCTTTCGCTTCCCTTCTTTCCTCAGCTATTTGTAAAGCTTCCTCAGACAGCCATTTTGCTTTCTTGCATTTCTTTTTCTTTGGGATGGTTTTAGTTGCTGCCTCTTGTACAATGTTGCGAACCTCCGTCCATAGTTCTTCAGGCACTCTGTCTATCAGATCTAATTCCTTAAATCTATTTGTCACCTCTACTCTATATTCATCAGGGATATGATTTAGGTCATACCTGAGTGGCCTAGTGCTTTTCCCTACTTTCTTCAACTTAAGCCTAAATTTTGCCACCAGAAGCTCATGATCTGAGCCACAGTCAGCTCCTGGTCTAGTTTTTACTGACTGTATAGAACTTCTCCATCTTTGGCTGCAGAGCACATAGTCAATCTGATTTCTGTGTTGACCGTCTGGTGATGTCCATGTGTAGAGACGTCTCTTGGGTTGTTGGAAAAGAGTGTTTGTTATGACCATCGTATTCTCCTGACAAAATTCTACCAGCCTATGCCCTGCTTCATTTTGTATTCCAAGGCCAAACTTGCCTGTTATTCCAGTTATCTTTTGGTTTCCTACTTTAGCATTCCAATCCCCCATGATGATAAGGACATCATTTTTTGGAGTTAATTCTAGCAGGTGTTGTAGGCCTTCATAGAACTGGTCAACTTCAGCCTCTTCAGCACCAGTGGTTGGGGCATAGACTTGGACTATTGTGATGTTGAATGGTTTGCCTTGGATTCGAACTGAGATCATTCTGTCATTTTGGAGATTGTATCCCAGTACTGCTTTTCCTACTCTTTTATTGACTATGAAGGCTACTCCATTTCTTCTGAGGGATTCTTGCCCGCAGTAGTATACCTGATGGTCATCTGAACTAAATTCACCCATGCCTGTCCATTTTAGTTCACTGATTCCTAAGATGTCGATGTTCAGTCTTGTCATCTCTTGTTTGACCACATCCAGCTTGCCTTGATTCATGGATCTTACATTCCAGGTTCCTATGGAGTAAAGATCTTTGCAGCATCGGACTTTCCTTTCACCTCCAGATACATCGGCAACTGAGTGTCCTTTCGGCTTTGACCCAATCGCTTCATTCTTTCTGGCGCTACTAGTACTAGCCCTCCGCTCTTCCCCAGTAGCATATTGGACACCTTCCGACCTGAGGGGCTCATCTTCCGGTGTCATATCGTTTTGCCTTTTGGTTTTCATGTCCATGGGGTTTTCATGGCAAAGATACTGGAGTGGGTTGCCATTTC
The DNA here is from genome assembly GCA_023646645.1 of Varanus salvator macromaculatus. Lineage (NCBI taxonomy): Eukaryota > Metazoa > Chordata > Lepidosauria > Squamata > Varanidae > Varanus > Varanus salvator. The sequence goes on along the minus strand of JAIXND010000753.1, from coordinate 2,132,491 downwards.
CTTCTCCAGTGGATCACGTTTTGTCCGAGCTCTCTGCTATGACCTGTCCGTCTTGGGTGACCCTGCACGGCATAGCTCATAGCTTCATTGAGCTACGCAAGCCCCTTCGCCACGACAAGGCAGTGATCCATGAAGGAGCACAACAGCATTAAGTATTGTTAACTTAGAGAGGATTCTCTTCTGCTTAACTTCTGCATTGCTATGACATATAAAGCCTGGTTAAATCCAAGAAAAACTTGGGATAATGTTCATGTCCTTAATCTTGCAAATCTTGTCATTTTTATAAGGATTGTATAAAACTAGAAAACCATATGAATAATATATTTAATATATTTCAATCTAAACATTCAAAGAATATTAAATTAATACATGCAAAATGTATAAGATACCAAAATACATTTTTTAAAATCATGCATTTTGGATTTTTTTTAGTTTCTATTATTATAATCCCTTTTATACATGTTTGGTCTTTTTACTATACTCTGTGATTTACTGGAATATTTATTAATTCTATAATATTGATCACTTTGGGGGGAATTTATTCATATTTTTGTATTGTTCTGCTTTGTACAACAGGTAAACAATTATTAGGCATTTAGGGCAAAATGTTATGGTCATTCAGTGCAGAAAAAGGGGGTGTGCTGGAGATGATCTTTGCGCCCCTGTCCTGCCAGACATTTTCCACTTGAAGAGTGGAAAGTTCCTTGAAGATGACAAGTAAAATAAATATGCTGGTGGTAGAAGTATTACCAGGAGGAATCTGTAAAGATCCCACATACTGAGTTAAATTACTGGTCTGTCTATCCCAGTATATTTGCACTGGCTTGTACCAGCAATCCTGAATGGCTTGTACAGGGGTGTGTACCTTGCCCACTTTTATCTGGGAATCCAGATATTGGGCCATGATGCTTCCCATGCATTTTGCTTGTGAGCTATAGCATTTCCCAATGGCAGAAGTCAACTTGCCAAGGAAAATCCAGTTAGTTGTTTTCCATGCAAGGACTCAGCCTTGAAACATATGAAATATCAATGCAGAAATAAGAACTACCACATCAGAACATGGGCAGGATGTTTTTCCAGTGGCCAAAGAATGGTCATAAAAACAACGCAAACACAATTTTGTCCAAATTACAAATTTTTAAAAAACATTGGGAGAATTAGTTTGGAGAATCACTTTGAATTGGGTGAATGGGTAAGGGCAATTAGAATCCATGAAGGATGAAAAAGATAAATGAAAAACGAGAGACACTGTAGCTCAGGATTTAAGATATCTACTTAGAGAGCAATTCTATGCATGTTTAGACAGAAAAAGCCCTGCAACTCCCAGGGTGCCCCATGCTGTAGACCTTTTATCTGCCTAAACATGCATAGAATGGCATCTTTTGTTATAACTAATACAATTACACACTTTCTCTGTTCCCTAGTCAGTGGGGATTTTCCAAGATATAGAGTCTGAGGTAATTTTTTTTTTTTGGTAGAAGAACTCTGTTGCTTATAGCAAGTCCTTTGAGGAAAGGAAGAAAAGAAATCGAGCGTGATTAGGTTGAGAAGAGCAGTATAGGGTGAAGATGACACAACAACAGCTTTAAATGGTCAAAAGTATAGTTTTGGATTGTGTTTGAGGCTGGTTCTTCCAGCCCTACTAGCACAAGCAGGATCTAGTTTATGAGAGGAATGGGCATTTTGTTTTATAAGCCAGGGATGATAAAATGCTTGTCCTCTCTCCCTCTGCAGCTCTTATTACGGGCCTTGTTTTCAAGGTAATTTTTCCAGATAATTTCTCCTTCCCTTCCAGAACATTCTCTTGCCTTGGGGCAGCTTCTTTACATGTAGCCCTTTTCCTCACGGCTTATATAAGGCCTGCTGCCTCAACTTTTCTTTCAAAAACCTAGAAATAAAGTTTTCCCATCATTATTGAGGGCAAATATTCAGTCCTTCAGTTAACAGGACAAATTTACGTTGGGTGTGGGCTATGAATTGGTGAATTAGCCTATTTTTGGTCTGTGTTCAGCAATCAGTTCCTTGCTCTTTCCATATTTTCCATGTTTTTTATTATACCTATGCAGAAAAGCTCTCATTTAAACACAACATTCAAATGTATCCCCCCACCACCCCGCCTCAAAAGATGCATTTCTAAAAGTATTTTCTTCAGGTATCCATTCAACATATTTTGGTATGTTTTTGGAGGTGGAAGTCTGTCAGACAATTGGGGGAGTGTGAAAGCTGTTGGATGACTGAGTGCTGCCCTGGATCCAGTCAGATCCAAAAGTGGATCCAGTCAGATCCAAAAGTGTTTGCAGAATCACCTTTAATCTGAAAGGGGGAATGGAAGGGGAGAAAGAAAGAAAGGAAAAGCACTTAAGGCATCTAGAGACAAGAGATGTGTAATTCATTTTTATTAGTACCATTTCCTGCTCTCAATGTCCCCAGCTGATGGGAATTTCCATGAGAAAGCAATTTCCTGGGTTTGGTTCCCCTTCAGGGAGAGGTCACTGCAAACCTCAGGCATTTTTGTAATATCTGGGTGTTGCCCACATCCTTTTTATTTACCCAATATTTTAATGTTTAATAAATGTTATTTTTATTGCAGTCGTGGGTTATTTAGTTTTATTATTGTTGGGGTATTTATGACATGTTGATATTTATATTTTTACTGTTGTATTTATTGATTTTGTTGTGAGCCATCCAGAGACTCAGTGTGATTGGACAGCCTAGAAATATCCTAAATAAATAGATAGATAAATCCTCAGAGAGGCAGCTAAGTGCCTTTTTTTCCTCCTGGCCCAGCTCAAATTTGCCTCAGATCTAGAGTCTGAGGTAAAATTTCTGCAAGAAGCCCCATGTTTCTTAAAAACTCCTTTGAGGAAAGGGAAAAGAGAAATGAAGCCTCGTTGGGCTGGCAAAGATCACTTGAGGTGCAGGAGGTCCCGAAAAGCGCAGCTTTGAAATAGGGGAGAACATTGCTTTAATCCGTGTTTTATAGCTTTGAAACCTGCTCAGCCAGGCAGATACTTCCTCAGGGAGGATTAGAATCCAGATTATTAAGAGTGGCGATGTTATTTATCATTTCCACTTGTTAGGGATGGCAAGATGCTGGGCGTCTCTCTGTAGCTTTTATCACAGGCCCTCTTTCTGAGGTAATTTCTCCTTCCCTCAGGCTTCTGGAACATTCTCTGGCCTCAGGCAGTTTCTTCACACACCCCTTTGCCTAGGAGCTTCGTCTTGAGGGACTTTAGGCATCACTCCAAGCTGCTCTGAAAACAGAAATAAATTGCTCTCCATCATCACGGAGGGCGCCTTGTTTAGACCTCTGCTTAAGAAGAAAAGCATACATTAGTTGCGGGGCATGAATAGGTGGCGCAGCCCATTTTTCTGGTCTTGTATTCCTTTCTTCCCTCCCGTTTCTGCATTTGTCTGGATGTATTTTCAGCCACATTCAAACGCCCAATTTGAGTGTATTTTTCGCATTGCTGGGCCACAGCAAACCTCATGAAAACGAAAGAAAGGGAAGGCAGCCTTCGCTGAGAAGCGCTCGCTATTCCTGCAAGCCGAGGCTGCCGGAGGCAAGCGCTTCAGGACCCTGGACAGGGCCCAGGGCCCAGGCGACTGGCTCCCGCCGAGCCCTTCTTCGTCCCCGGGCCAGCCAGGCATTTTCTCCCCATGAGGCGTTGTTCCCGAATTCAGACAGTCAACAGCTAAGGCAAACCCGGGTGGGCCCCAGACGCGGGTCAAAAGGAGCCTGAGGCGAGACTTAGAGCCAAAACCAGCTTATTCCAGTGCACTATAGAATAAAGGGGGACGAAAGGGGATGTTCAGCCTGAAGCAGTGTCTCGAAAGTTGCTCCTCAGTATTTACGTTTTATACCCTACATAAGTGATTAGGTCACCTAATACACATCTAATGCATTAATACGTCAATGTATGCACGCCCCCACTGCTGTTGGCTTCAAAGAGGCCTTTTTTTCTGTGAAGGACTGGACGTTTCCCATGTTTATTTCTTATCTGCTCGAGGTTCACATAGGCTTACCATGTTCTTACTCCCTGCACGTTTGCAACTTTCATGGCGGCTAGAACCAGTTTCCACTGTCCCTTTGATTACTGCATTAAGGTCAGGCTAGCTTGGTAGCTGTGTGTTACACAAAGCTCATTTTGTTCCTATCCCCCTCTCCCTTCTGGGACAGTATAACTGTGGTGTTTTTACTATGTGGCCTCCCTCTGGCCAACTATTCCTGGGGCCTTCCTCTGGACAAATACTTTTGGGGTGTTTTGGGGTGCTGTGATTGGCAACAGTTGGTGAGCCAGGTGAGGCCATCTTTGGGTGCCTCTGTCTTCAGGTTTGCTCTTTCTAGCCACCCCAGCTCAGGAAATGCTCACTTGGAGGTTCCTGGCCATTGGGCTCGACGGGGGGCTCTATCTAGCACCCCACAGTTTGCAGGCCTCACCCTGTGGTCAGTGTCCATCTTGGCTGTGGCTTTCTTGGGACCAAGCGAAATCACAGCCTGTTCACTTGTGGCAGATCTGAGTCTTCTCATGGCCGTGAATTCTTCAAAAATCATTGTCCCCTTCCCAGAAGAGGCGATGGCTTAACTATGGCCCACTGGAGATGTTTCTTTTCTCATCACAAATATTCAACATTAACTTGAAAGCATTTATTTTAAAAAAAAAGCAAACACAGGACATTTTTGATAAAGCAGGTTGCACCTTCCTGTCTTCTTTTTTTAATGCCAGGGTTTAGACCATGGTGGGGAACCTCAGGCCTGGAGCCAGAGGTGACCCTCCCAGTCTCAGTCTGGGCCGCCGGTGTCTTTGGCCCCACTGGTCACTGGAACATGGCCTCAAGAGTTTCTCCAAATGGCTGTGCCCCACAGGCCGAAAGATGTTTCCCATTCTTGTTTTAGGCAGGACTACATTGCCCTGCTGTTTTTCTGTGTTTGTACTGGGTGTTGTAAGTGCCCTCATATAGCAAGCGTAGGCAGTGGAGAGTCTCTCTGTGTGGTGGCGAATGCATCTGCACACTTGAAGCATTCCCTTCAGAAGAAAAGGAGAATTTTCTTTGTGGATTGGCAACCCTCCAGCACAGCAAGGAGAGGTTTTGTGGTGTGTGTGCATCTGTAAGAGAGAGAAAGATGGGCAAGGTGGTTGCTGTCCCATCACCACACACATGTCCCTCAAGGCTTGAATAATACTCTGTGGCTCCTATTTATTTCTTTATCTGTTTTTGTTGTTGCTACAATGCTATCAACTTGTCTCCAACTTATTGTGAGCCTATCAATCCCCCTCACCATCTTAAGGTGTGCATCCAAGAGGGGGATTTATAATAATAATAATAATAATAAAATATATCCTGCCTTTCTTGCAAGGAACCCAAGGCAGCTTGCATAATCCTATTGCTCCTCTCCATTTTATCCTCACAAGAACCCTGTGGGGAAGATTAGGCTGAAAATCGGTGCCTCTTCCAAAGTCATGCAGTGAACTTCATGACTGAGCAGGGAGAAGAACCCAGGTCTCCTTCATCCCAGTGCAACAGCAACCGCTGGGCCATGTCGGCTCCCAAAGAAAGAAACACTCCTTCTAGGAGATGAAGATACACCGCAATATTTCATGGTAGTTTTGACTTGCATGGGGCTGCAGCAAACGGAAAGGGCCAAGTAAATAAAATGCCATTTCATTCCTCAGTGGCCAAAGGAGGGCACTCTTGCACAGTTGAATCAGCAGAAGTAGACCTTGGACGTGACCCACGAAAGGCTGAGTCGCTTTTTGACTGCTATCCATGCAACAGATGAAGATGCGAAGGCTGTGGCTCTTTGGTGGTGGGGATTGCCTGTCTACAGCTACTGAGAAATCCAGTACTTCCTGTAAAGAAAGAAAGAGAGCCAGTGTGGTGTAGTGGTGAAGAGCATGGGTTAAGCATGGTGAAGAGCATGGGACTGGGACTCAGACGATGTGGGTTCTGGTCCCCACTCGGTCATGGAGGCAACTGGGTGACTTTGGGCCAGTCACAGCCTCTCAGCCCAACCTACCTCACAGGGTTGTTGTTGTGGGGATAAGATGGAGGAGGAGAATGATACAAGCTGCCTTGAACCCTTTGTAGGAAAAAGGCAGGCTATAAAATGGAAAATAAATGAAAATAAAATAAAATAAAGACAGAACTTGTGCTGAAGAGCGATTTCAAAATCAGCTTTTTGTGGAACAGTCAGGCCATATGATGGAAATGTTGGATTCTTCTTATGTGGTCTGCTCAGTTCTCCTGCCATCTCCTTCCAGGTCAAGGAACTCCCCTTCTATCTGTCCCCACCAAGTTCTGAAATGTCTCCCTCCTTTCCAGTGGGCTGGTTCTTGCTCTCTGCCTGAGACTCTTCACTTGGCAAAGCCTTCTGCTTACTCCCTCCTCCACATCGGAACTGGAAGACTCTGTCTGGACAGGCCCCCTCACTGCAGAGAGCTGACCTTATGAACCTGTCAAGAGATGAGGTCATGGAGGTTGTTGGAGGCGAGGATGGAAAAGTTATGCTGAATCTGGGGGAAGTCAAGAAGCTGGTTTCCCCTTAGGGAGGGGTGTCTTGTGATCGATGAGAAAAGTGAAAAAATGCTGGGTTACTGCTGGAGAGAGGCAAGTGTGGGGTGATTAAAGTGAAGACTGGAGAGGAGACCTTTGCATTGATGAAAGCCAGAGAGATGCATGAGGTTGGGAAGCAAGTGAAAGAAGTTGAGCCCATTAGAGAAATGTGGGCAAAATTGCACTCTTCACCAGTGGAAAGCCTGGTGCATAAAACAAAACAAAACAAAACAAAACAAAAAAAAGCAGTAATGACAGGAGCAAAAAAGAAGGAAGTGCCAGAAGCCCACAAGCCAACCTTCTTGGAGCAGGTCTAACCGCTCAGCCGCAGCAGCAGCCAGCAACTACATGCCTCGTGCGTAATGTGACCTAGACGGCTTTGAAGCCAGACAAGGTTATTTCTAGATGATTTAGCCCTAAGAGATCTTGAGTCCAGGCTGCTATTTATAGAAGTCCTTAAAATTATGGGGATGTTTGCAAACAAGGGGTCTGATGACAAGCTGTACTGTGTGGAAACAGAAAGTTTAATTGGTTTCTTGAACTAGGAAGCAATCTACCAGATCTATGATGTAATGGCTTTCAGAGTTAAAAGTAAATGTATCTATCATCTGGGGATGTGCTTTTCCTATAAAGCAAATGAGTTAACCTAAACCGAAAAAGAAAGTGATTGAAATAGGAAGTTAAAACCAAGATGAATAGATGATTAACATTACATATTTCTTAGTTCAGATGAATATTTGCTATCAAGATGAATGGTCTACCATGTATAAATTTTCTTACAAGCTTTGTCCATTGCCACTTCAGAGTCTAACATAGAAGAGGGTGGCTTAGGATTAATAATTATATTCGGAGGAAGGCGAAAGCTGAGGTTAATTTTAAAACACTGTGGAGATTTAAGAAAGGACTATTAGCAGCTTTGGACACTGTAGTGTTTCACCACCCCCTCCCCAACTAAGGATTTAATTCAGATAAAGGTTAGGATTGTTTTAAAGGACCTAATGAAGAGGCATTTAGATGGGAGCAACATTTCAGGAAGGAACCAGAAGATACAGTCCTGTAGTTACATCTTAAAAACAGGCAACTGGGAACATTGGGTAAAATTGTGTTGGGCTGGGTTTGCTCCAGCTTTTTAAAAATCATCCAATCAGAAGTGCTAATAACAATTTTAAAAAGCATCTGGAAACAACTGGGGAACTTAAACTGTGCTCTGCCTTGGGGACTGTTGTAGCTTCTTTTCATGTGTCCTGACTTGTGATGAGGATTTGGTGATGTCTAGTGATAGTGAAGAAATGTGATCAGCTCCAGTTCACATTTGAATGGGGAATTCCTGAGCTGCGCAATCCTGAACCGTGGGCACTAATGGAAAGTAGCAGCACAGTCCAGATGGCTATAGGACATTTCAGAATCCCACCTCCGACCTCAGATGCTTGCCCTCTGCACCCACCTGCCCTCGCAGCTCCGTGGTCGCCAATGTGACTTGAAATGAGGCAGAGGCTGCTTTGGAGGGGTACTCATGGGGCAGTGGGGAGGGGAGGAAACAGGAAGCATGTGAAGAATCCTGGCACCCCAGTTTTGGAATGAGCTTCCCAGAGTGGCTTGCCCGGCAGCTGCATCATTCTGCCATCAGCCTTCCTATCTTTCCAGATTTTAGTCCTCCAGTTTCTGTTGCTTCAGATCTATCGGGATGCGATCCTGTTGCTCTTGGCCTTGTCTGCCAGTTTGTTCTTTGCCCAAATAGGTGAAGCACAGAGCCCATGAAGAAGAAAGCAGGTTTCTGACCCATAACTGTAGTTCTCCGAGTGGCACCAGTGCATTCACACAGTCCACCACAGTCCTCACTTTGAGGTCAGTGTCAAGTTCAGTGTTTGAAACTAGGGTTGCAGTTGTATAGTGCTGCCAGCATCAGAACTGCTGGGTATTCAGATCTTCCTTGGTTCTGGGATCATGAGCAGAACTCTCAGGAACAAAGAGCAGAGGTAGGAATTAGTGAAGGACACTGGCACTGGACAGTGGAGCAGAGGGGATCCTCCAGAAGTCTGTCAGCTAGAGAAGCTTCCTGGACCAGATTCCATAGGGCAGTCGCGCAGCCCATATGTATGAATGCACAGAACCGTTCATGGAATTGCAATTAGAGGTAGGAAGCCTGTCTTTTTGTCAGCCTTTGGCTCCTTTTGTACTGGCATGGGGCAACACGCATACTACTTCTTGGGGAAGCTACTGCTAGGATCATAAGGATTTATGACTTCTAAATTTCTGCAACTGTCTGCCAAAGACTACATTATAGTTGATTGTCCATGGGGACATTTGCATAAATCAGGAAAGTTGCAGAAAACTGAATTGAGAAAGTAGCACTAATTGACTATGAACATGTCTGGCAATCTGCAAACTTTTTTTGATGGATGCCTGTTTGTGTTGTCATTGAATGATACCTGTTTGCATGTTTTGCAAGCAAAAGTGAAATTTGCATACATCTCTACCCACTACGCAAACATCCTGAAGCAGGTCTAAAACCACTCAGCCACGATAGCAGGGAATAGCCACACATTTCATGAACAGAAGACCACGATGCGAACACTCGCTCACTTGCAGTTCTAGCCCTAACGGTTCTGCTAGGGGCATTTGTTAGGATAAGTCTTTAAAAGTATGGGGAACTTTACCACAAAGTACCTCTTTTGGGAGAAGACTGAGCCAAATACTTCTGTCTTTTCTTTGTCATCTGCTATCATTTTGCCATCCATGTTAAGTCGTTTGACCACCATTTCCCCCCTGCCTTCTACTATGCACATATCTGAAGAAGGCATTTTTGTGGCTTTTAGCATCCTTTGTTAACCTCAGCTCATTCTCACCTTTAAAACGCCAACCAGGAAGAGTCAATGAGCACATATCACTACCCCAAAAGTAAGTTGGAGATTGGTAATGTCAGTGGAATTGCATAGTTTCTTGTGGAACCAGATAAAGATGTATCTTTATCTTACACACCACAGAGCGCCATCCTTGTTAAGTTAGAAAAGAGGGTGAATATATTTCCGTCTGCGTTAGGGGTGGCAAGTCATCACGTAGTGAAAGGCAAGACCGATCATTGGCCCTCCCGGCTTGCCTCACCAGGCAGGGCTTGAGTCAGTGTTCAGCCCCTCTGCTCTTGGTTTCGATTTTTTGCCTTGCCTGCAGCAGCGGGTTTGCACGGCCAGTTCTCAGGAAGTCTTATTCATGAAAGCTATTCTTGGTTTTGCATCCTCTTCTCAGCTTGATGCACTTCAGAAGAAGTATATGTTAATACACACGTAGTTTGTGTAAAGGCTTATTCCATGTCTTGCTTCCCTGGTTCATCCTTGCAGCATATTTAGGGTGTAATCCTAGTTTAGGGAGAAATAGATCCTACAACTCCTAGCATTCCCCATGGCAGGCTGTATGTTGGAAATTGTATGTTGGAAATTGTAGGGTTGTTGGAGTATGTTGGAAATTGTAGGGTTTTTTTTAACCTTACCATGTGCAAGTTTGTGTTCAATTATCTTTTTAGTTATAATGTAGAGATGTAAAGATTTTATATATGTATTTCATATATGTATTTCATATCTTCTTCCTCATGTTGTATGAAATGAGAAGCTACCACAGGTACATTTTCCCTCTAGTACAGGATCAAGAGAAAACACCAACTCCAACCTGTAAGTTAGGGAGAGTCTAGTTTTAATAAGACATGGATTTTGATAATTAAGCATAGATGTCAACTTCTCACAGACTAGACACATCTCTCTTTGGTCTAGTTTTTCCATTTCCAGTCAGAACTGCTAATAACCATTAAAAATATCCACTGATAAAAAGAAATTGGGAGGCTTAACTTGTTATCACATTTGTTTGTGATTAGAGATTTTGGAGAAATTTGATCAGTTGAAGTTCATATTTTAATTTGAGCCAACTGAATCTTGTCAATCTTGAAACAAGACTCAAAGCTAAATTGACATGGCCTTCCAAATTTGCATTTCTCCAAAGTTCACAGTGAAGTTCTCCAACTGAAATGTCTATATGTCTATTAAAAGAAATTGCTCACAAAAATACATCTATTCAAAATGCCCTTCAAGTAGGAAAAATACTTGCAATAATGATGATACTTGACAAAACTAATACAAAATTTCATGTAAGGAGAAATGTGTGGAAAAATATTTTGAATTTTATGAATTAAACTTCAGATTGGAAAAATGAGAGACTCAGATTGAGAGATGTTACCCCTGATAAAGATGGCAGGGTCCTCCTGGGCTGTTTTGTTCAGTAATTACATTCCTGTTCTGCCCAGTAGTCCAAGTGATGTCCCAGTTTTGGCCACTAGCCACCCGGCTGAATGCCAGCAGCCCACTAAGAGCACCTGTGTTGCATCAGGCTTCAAGTTGTATCTTTGCACTGTCCCTTTCAATCTGGCTTCAAGCTCCCTTTCTTGTCTTGCTCTAAGAAAAGCCAGAGTGTGTTCACAGAACTGACAGGGTGCTGTTAAGAATCCTGTCACCAAACCTGCGATGTCACTAGCACATACACAAAGCTTGGATCCCATTGCTGAGCTTCAGCAGGCAGCACATGGGCTATGCAATTCAATGTGTGGATGTGCGACAAAGGGTTGGAAAGTGCTCCCTTTGGGATATGGGGATGGCTCTGGAGCCCGTGAAGATGGTTTCAGGAAGAAAGTCAAATTGTGATGCACAATGGCTCACTTCCTGTTTTCTCAGCGTGGCTGCTTTTCGCTATTCTTTAGCACTTTGGTTAGAAGAAGGCACAGGTGAACGCATGCTGGAAGTGGTGAGGTGCCCTTGGCAGCTCTCTCTGCAGCCCTCAGTGCGGCCAGGGCCTATGAGCTGAGCTGCGCGCTGGCTGGGTGCTTGCATGCCACGAAGTAGGAGGAAGGGGTGAGCACGCAGTTCCTTTCTTGGTCTTTGCTTTGAGAGGACAGACTTCCGAAGGTCTAGCATTTGCTCTCTCTCGGGATCCCTGAGCCAGAGAGCAGTGGAGCCGAGGATCCAGCTGTGTGACCATAAAGGGATCTTTGTCGACCATGGAGGCTATTACATTGGTAAAAGGTCTGGGCCCACTTTTTTTTTTTCTGTACTTACCTTGAAATGGAAACTCACCATTTCCCCCTTCCTTCCTGGATTTTTCACTGCTTTTCCTCTTTGTTCTTATTTTTCAGTTTTGCTGCAGGTGCTTCTCTGGTTGTCAGCTTATGGAGGTAAATTGATCAAAGTTTATGTTGCTGATTTAGGCCAGTCTTGGGGGGGTGGTTTGACTAGGGGGATATCATCTCATTTTATGTTTTTGTTAACTTGGAGCAACTCCTGTGAATTCACCATGTATGCATCAGACTCAGATCCTGCAAGCAAACCTTTGAATGCGCCATAAGGCGTATCTTTCCCTTATGGATTCCTGTTTGCTAATCTGGTGTTTAAGGCAGGGAACCTTTCCCAGAAATACGGTGGCAAACACTGAGTCAACAGATTGCTTGCATCCAGGCTCCCAGCTGAAATGGGAACCCCAAAATAGCAGCCTATTTTTTTTGTCCATGACCATTTTTGTTGCGCTTACTATATAAAATAACCCCACTACTGAAACAAAATTTTAAAAAATGAAAAATAAAGCATATGTCTAGCAGAAAAGGAAATATTAACTAAGGTGGAAGTCTGAACCTGTTGAGAGGAATGTTGCATGCTGAGATCTGATTCAATTTTATGAAGGTTGTGCTTTTTGAAGGCTTTGCTATTTGTCCTCTTCCGGTGAGCATAGTTAGCTGCCTGGGCTCATAATTTCAAGTTCTTATACTTGACCCTTACTCAAATGAAGCACAAAGCTAATAATATGGACAAATCTTGTACCAACAAAGGAACAATCAAATTCTATGATCACAGCAAAACTCTGTGAAATACAGTCACAATAAAGGAACTTACCTGAGGAGCTGGGCTGTAGTCTGTGAAAGCTTTTGCCATGTTAGCCTTTCATTTTTTGTGAACTTCATCCCTGTGTCTGTTTTAGCTGAGGGACAGGGATTTTGTCCGAGAGAAGTGCCTCATCCATCCCAGCTGAGCCTTCCGGATTTGTCCACCTGTGTTGGGAACTCCTTCCAAATGTGTCACCCATAGTTCAGTGTTCTGTCTTCCTGGTTCCTCCGCTCAGAGGCAACCTCATGGAAAGAAACTTGATCTGGCTGACAAAAGCTATAAACCACCTAGAAGAGGACAAAGGCATATCAGGTTAACAAAATTGGCAATGACTAGACTTAATATAAGGACTGAAGTCATGATTCCTGTCAGTGCTGGAAACCTCTGAAATTTGAGCCAATGCTGAGAATTGTCTGTTAAAGATCTGCTTGAGCCTCACAGAAAATGAGGCTTCCCTGATGTGCCTGGGAAGAGAAATTTTGTAGGTTCAGTTCAAGCATGCAGGGTGGCTGTCTCCTGCATTCATGTGTCCGCGAGCTGCTTCACTGTGTTTCTTAAAACAACTCTTGCCCTTTCTTAGATTCCAAGCTGGCTTCCCCAGTCCAATATTCTCCAGCCCCCACACTATCCTGGTCCCCTTCAGATGGTGTCATTGTAAGAGGGGAGCGGATCCGTTTGAAATGCTCACTCCCGGAAGGACAGAGGACGGAGTTGTACGCATTCCATTCATTACAAGGAGATGGTGGACAGACTGAATTAGCACAGCAGGTGCAGAGTGTCTTGGAGGTGCCCACGTTACGTCTGAAGCCAAAGGAAATATTTGTGTGCTACTACTGGGGGAAAAGCGATGGAGGCAGAAGATCCTTTTCTCAAAGGAGTAACCAGGCTGTGTTTTGTATCACTGGTAAGGACCCTTTTTGTTGCACATAAATCACACACACACAAATCCAGACTCATCTGGATGTTATGAAAGTGTGAAAAGGGGATGAACCAGAATTTAATGGCTTTCAAAGTAGCCAAGCAGTATTGGTGGAGAAGCAGAAAGTTATTTTATTTTGGTATCGACATGTTGCCTATCGATATGCTGGGGTTCGCATTTCCAAAGCAGCTCATGATATATTTATACAACAAATATTAAAGCCAGTTGGTTTTAATATTCTCTTCTATGTAAAGTGGGACTTTTGTGTCATATTCACACCCTGAATGCAGACCTGAATGTGCATGACAGTTGTGGCCTGTACTCAAGAAATCTTGGTGACTTCAGTTCTGTGAGATTATGCAAAAGTTCCAAGTGTAGGCCAGGGCTGGACAACAGGCAACCTGAGGGCTGTATGATTCCTTCCATTCTTTGCACCCCTGAATGTCGGCAGCATTTTTCAAACAAAGAAATGCACATCTCTGGGCTTCCAAGAGCATGATTTCACTTTAGAACAAGGCACATGTTCCCTGCCTGCCTCACTTTAAGTGGAAAATGCTCTTTTCCCCCTATTGCCAGCCATGGCAGTGTGGTATCAGTGATTTTGTGGGAGGAGGGTGGGGAGGGGTGGGGGTAGTGGCTGCAGAACCTCAGATGAAGGCCCTCTGCACTGTCATAGAACTGCATCCCCGCGGATCCTCGGAGCAGCATGAGACTGCAGTTCTCAGGTGATGCCTCTCCAGTGGAGTAATCAATCATGCTTGCTGGAGTCTAGCAACTGCTTTTCTCTTAATACAGAACAGAGGAGCAAAACATCTATGACAGGAAATTAATCATGCACAGGAAACTTGCCTTCTTTTTTTGACCATGAAGCCTATAAATGAGAAAAGAAAGCAATGCAATTCTTTGCAATTCTTCAAAGCAATTCTTTGGATTCCTCCCTTGCCTATGAGGACAATGTGGTTCAAAGTGGTTTCACATGCAACCTGTCTCTGCTCTCCAGAGAATTCTGGAAATTCATTCTGTGAAGAGCAGAAATGGGTGTCTAACACAGGCATGGGCCTCTTCAGCTCCCGAAGCGCATGATGTTCTGTACTATGCAAAGCCTTCCTGGGACACTTGACTCTTTGGCTGCAAGAGCATAATGTCTGTAGCCTGCAGCAATGCTTGTATGGAATTAACTAGGAATATGACTTGAGAGCGAGACCACAAAGAGAATCAGGAGCTAGGTGCTCAGCAAGGCAGCCTCAGTAAATTTCTGCAAAACTGAACTTGGCCAATGGAGTGAAAGAGCTTTTGCACCCTTCTCTAATGGACGTTGTTCATAAATGATCTGGAGTTAGGAGTGAGTAGTGAGATGGCAAATCTTGCTCATGATACCAAAGTATTTAGGATGGTTAAAGCAAGAAGGGATGGCAAAGAGGTCCAAAAATATCTCTCAAATGAAGTTGTGTGATACATGTTGGGCAAATGTCCCAATTTCAAGGATAACTGGCAGAATCCAAGCCGGGGGAGGCTGACCAAGAAAGAAGTCTTGGGCTTGTGTGGACAGCTTGATGAAACTGTCAGCCCAGTATGTGGTTACAGCAAAAAAGGCAAGCTTCACGTTGAGGATCCTTGGATAAGGAGTTGAGAATAGAACTGCCAAGATCATACTTCCCACATACAAATCGACAGTCTTCCAAGGCACCTCAAGGAGAAAGGGCAATCAGAATGATCCAGGGGCTGGAACAACTTCTCTTTGAGGAAAGGTCAGAATGTCTGGGCTTAGGAGAGAAAAGATGAGTAAGGGGCCGTGTGCAAAATTGGGGTGTACAAAATTATGCATGGCGAACAGCACGGGGGTAGGGAGCAAAAAATGATAAGGAACACAGCACAAGATTTTGTTGTCTTGTTGCAAAGTCGTTCTGAGCATGGCTACTCTGAGCTAAGCTGCTGGATAATGAGATGAAGGAATGACCTGATTGTGCCTTCAACGTGCTTCATGTGTTTTTGATTTCCAACACAGAGAAACAAATGGGAATCAGAAGTCCCATTCATCCAGATTCCCCCGACTTGGTGCCTTCCAGTTGTGTTGGAGTCCAACTTCTAGGAGTGTGAGAGGGCTTTGTAGAAGGGGAATGGTGACTCTGAGGAGGGGAGATGACAGGGGAGTGTGTATGACTCCTCTCAGACCCTTCTTGTATTCTTTGCTCTGTTCCTCCCAATGGGCTGCAGACCCTCCTCCACCTCCCAGCCTCTCTGCAGAGCCTTCAGGACCTCTGTATCATCAGGGAGAGATGGTGACCCTCCAGTGCTCGGCTCCCAGGGATGCTCCAGGGATGCAGTTCAAGTTTTTCCATTTCACAGCAGATCAGATCCCTGTCAGAATTCCTTCAGAAATGAGTTCCTGGCTGTCCTTCACTGTCACAAAGGAGAATTCTGGATTATACAGCTGCCAATACTCCAAGAACACAGCTAAGGGAAATATCTTTTCACAGAAGAGCCGTCCTATCAGCATCTCACTGACAGGTGTGGTTTTGTCAACTGTGTCAAATTTGGGTCGGAATGTGTGGGGGCTCGCATTCATTCATTCATTCATTCATTCATTCATTCATTCATTCATTCATATATTTATTTAATGCCCTCACATAAGTGTCCCTTCCTGCATCAGTCCCTCCAAAACCAGCTCCCCACATCCGTGTGGCTGCTCTTGGCTCCCATGGTGCTGTTTTTATTTGGGCTGTGGCAGAAGGGGAAAGTATATACTGCTGTTGCCATGAAGGTCATTGTCCAGCAATTATTATCAGTGAACTAGCCATAACTCATCACATATAGTTTAGTCCTCAACCTCACAAGCTCTAGAAACAGTCACATCTTATCTCCAAAACATTGGAATTCATACTTTGTGAATTAGGAGTTTTGTTTGGTAAATTTTATGAGCCATGTTAACCTGAGGTTGAAAACATGGAATCTACTATTATGCGCTTATTTTAGGTGTTCAAATTCTTTTACTTCAGCCACGCATACTCTCACACGCACCCACATCATAGCTGAACTTTCTTAGTTAGGTTAGCATGATGGCAGTTAAGGGAATTTTCCTCCTGCTCAAATCCCAGATCCAGAAAAAATATTTTCCAGGTAAGGTCTGCTCCATACTAACCCCCTTGTGAAAAGCAATAATCAGCGGTCAGCTGTGGAGTTACGATAAAATAACTGAATTTCAGAGGATGGTCGTGAGGTTTTGGGACCTGAAGGAAGGTGGGAAAGGACCAGCCCAAGAGACAAGTCCTTCCAATCTGCAACTCTCTATGGGGCTATCTGGATCGGAGCACAGCAAGCCACATTCTCTGGACTTTTCGCTCACTCTACCCTGCCCTGCTGATCCCCTCTTCTTTGTGCATAATTATTGCAGATCCCCCTCCTCCTCCAGTGCTGAAAGTGGACCCACCATCGGGCCTGGTGAATGCAGGGGACCCACTGCTCATCTATTGTTTGGCCAGCAGGAACCACACTGAGAAACAGTTCCACTTCTACAGGGATGGGGCTGAAATGCCCTCCAGGAGTGAAGCAGTTCTGAGAAGCTCCAGTGCATTCCTAAATGCCTCCATCTGCATCTCAGAGGCCAGGGCCAACCACACAGGGAAGTATGCTTGCAGTTATGTGGAAAAACATGACGTCTTGTGGCTCAGTTCTTCCCGGAGCCCGGAGGTGAATGTCAGAGGTGGGTTTTCATTTATGGTGGAAGCAGCTCCTAACTAGAGCCCATCTTAGCAGGAGAAGAACACTTTTGTATACGTTCTTTGAACCAACAGGATACTGCCGGGGTGCAGAAAAAGGGCTTTCCCAGCATACTTTAAATACCATCTTCTTTACCTGATCTTTTCAACCCATTTCCTCAACCAAAACCAGCCTCTTTCATGTGGCCAGTTTGCCTTGTGAGCAAAGGTGATGATACTGAAAATGACTCCCTTGGCTTGACCTATATCCCACTTTTGACCCCACCTGATCAGCCTGGCTGAAGGCCAGCCAGCCTGGTAGGAGCATTTGTGATGTAACCAGGGACAGATAATTACCTTTGCATTTACTTACAGGAAGTAGTGAAGTACGAGAAATGCATTTCAGTTCATTTTTGCTCAGACTTTACCGAGTTCACACCTTCTGAGCTGTGCCTGATCTTGGACTTAAATCTATCGTTGGATATCCCTTTTCGAAGGTTGCAATGTGATTTATAGTCCCGCCCAACATGTGTACCTTTTAAAAAATGAGCATAAAAAAGGCATAGACATACATTAAAAGATGCACACAATCACTGTGCACATTTGTGATGATACACATGAATTTGCATGGAACTGTATGAAAAAACCTCGCAATCTGATGCAGACTCAGTTAAGAACAAGCTTCAGCAAGCTTGGGTTTTGCTGATTCACACATTCCTAAGAATAGGGCAGTTCAAAAATAGGGTTCAGCCTCAAATAAGAACTTTCAGCTCAGAACTGGGGGTGTGATTTGGTGGGGCTGGTGGAAGGGGCTCAGCGCTGGTGGCCATAATTCTCCACTGGAGAAACAAGAGTCATGGTGACTGTCTGAAATGCTCCGGATGTCAAATTGTTCTGGGGTAGCCAGCACTCGTCTTTCGAAATATCCTGGCAACAGCCACAGTTACCCTCCCTAGAAGCAATACCTGCCTGGACTGCTGCCGTCTGCTCCTGCAAGCCTCTCCCAGCCTGCTGAAGAAGTCCTCCCCTGAACAGACTCTCCGAAATGTACCCAGAGATCAGTTGCCCAAAAAGCGTTCAGAATTGTGGGGTGAGGTGCAAATTGTGTGACACCTCGGTTATAGCCCGCCATCAGTAACACAGAATCCCACCCCTTGTTTTCCCAGTTGGCCTTTCGAGTTCATCAGTGCCACTGCTGGAGTATCCACGTTGGGCGCTCCCATTTATGATTCTGCTGGTCCCACTGACTTTCTACTGCAGGAGCAGAGCGAAGACCGGTATGTGACGCGCCTGCAGGGATGTTTGTGGGAGGAGGTTACCAATGGCCAAACTATGTGTTGTGCTTAACATATAGAACTGAACGTGTAGTCCAGTTGCTTAGCTGCAGCGTGTGCAGGGCTTCAGTACAGATCAGGACCGCCAGTTGTAATGCTTAAGGTTTTGCATCCAGCTTCTCCCACTTGCACTCCTGCTGAAGGGCTAGGAAAAGAGGAGGGGATCCCTTGGACTGAAGCCAGTGGCGTTCCTCCCCCACTTCTTTCTGAACCCTTGTTCTGAAGCAGCTCTCTTTGAAGGGAAGAGCACTGACTCCATTTTGAGACAAAGCTCATAAGCTCGGCATCTTTAGCCCCAGCTTCAGGAAAGGTGGGAGAGAGGCACAGAGATGGGACTGACTGTGATGGTCATGTAAGACCAGATCAAGGAATTCAGTTTCTAACGGACTTCCTAAACTGTGCATCCCAAAGTCGAAAAGGTGTGCGTATGTGTAGGGGAAACAGTGAGCAAAACTTGACTCTGGTGGAGAGCAAAAGCAGTGAGTGAGGTGGCTCCTGCTGAACTATCTGCAGTGGCCCTTAGTGTATTGTGATTGTTGCCTTGGCATAAGTCATTAAGGCAAGCATTGGCATGAAAGGTCATGTTTTGTTCACAGATAAATCAGAGAGATCATGAGGACCCCGCAGAAGGACTTATATTTCCAGCAAATGCAAGCCATCGCCCCAAGCACCCTTTTTGTTATCAAGCCAAACAGGCCAGCTAAGTTGTTATCCCGCAGGCAATCCGGACTTTTCCACTGTGTGTGAGATGGTCTGCTTATTCAAGGCTGTGATTGTATTGGTTTTCACTGGACTGTCGGGAAGCCTCAGCATCTGCGCTCCCAGAAGATGGGCTTCCTGCTGGAATGACTCAAGGACCAGCCTCCTCCCCCCTGAAATCACGAGGCTTCTTGCTTGCCAGAACAACTTGCTGCCCTGGGTCCCTTGCCTCCCACGGCCAACGCTTCTCGCTTTCCTTCTGCTTCACCTGAGACCACGAGTTGCAAAGCTTGCTAATTCTTGCCTACAGGAAAGGGTTTCAGGGATATCACTTTTGCAAGTCCTTCATACAAATTGTAGCCTGCACTTCTTTTCCCAAGTGTGCATGTTTCAGACTTTGGGAAGGCTCTTGGAAACGAGATTTGGCCCCGGAGCAAAGCTTCATCAAGAATGCAGCTAACTTCCCCATCCAAGTATAACCTGTTGAAAGCTGGAGCATCCCTAATTGGTGCAGGACAGCCAGTCCAGGCGAACTGCATCCCGGGGCACTGAAGAAGCTGGTAGATGGGCTCCTGGCACTCACATCGGCTGTCTTTGAACAATCTGGAGAATGGGAGAAGTGCCAGAGACTGAAGCGGGAAAAACGTTGGTATCTTGAAAGAGGGCAAAAAGGAAGACGGGGGAAGTGACAGGGCAGTCAGGCTGGCATCAGATCCGGGGAGAGTCCAGAGCAGACTGGGATGTGCTCTGTCCATGGAGCCCTTGATCCCTAGAGCCCCGCTGGGGTTTGTCAAGAACAAGCTCTGCTTTGATCAGATGACTTACTTAGCAGGCTATGGGAATGAAGACTGAGAGAATGGGATGGATGGCAAAGCTGACTCATTGTGTCAATAGAAGACTGACTTAAGAATTGGATGATAAATGGACATTTTATTGCATGTTACATGCAGTTCAATTAATATGAAACAAAATGGAGCCTGTGAAAATATTGTTAATTATTCATATTTTAATGTAAATCACATGCAATCATTTATAATTGACTCATAGTAATAGGAAAATTTATTGGCCTAGAGAACTATAATCACAACAACAACAACAGCAACAACAACATTTTAATGAGTTTCAACAATGTACTGATTGATACAATGATAGAAATCTCTACCTTTTGGGGAATTTGTCAGCTTATGACATTATAAGTTGGCATATTATTAATTATCTCATATTTGTATACGATCCCTTGGCATTCTTATCTCTCTTTCATTTTTTCATTTCTTTGTGTCTTATTTTTTGTAAGAAAACAATAAAATTTATTTTTTAAAAAATCAGATTTGCAGATGGCACAAAACTGGGTGGGATCGCTACCTCGCTTACCACTTTTGCTATAGAGACGCGGGGAGGGCTGCGCAGCTGGTGGAGCACACTCCGGGCTGCGGCTCCGTTGAGGGTCCATTTTGAGTATGCCGGCCAGCTTCTTGCTTTCTCGCCTCTGGCCTCACTTTGCCGCTCTTTGCATTCCTCAGTGCTTTGGTTCGAAGAAGGGATGGGAGAGGCAGAGCAAAGCCGGATGCAGTGAGCTGTACTCAGTATGAAGGCAGCCTTTGGTGTGGCCAAGGAGTGTGAGGTGAGCCCTGTGTTGGCTGGCGTGGGTGGACCATGATGCACTTCCTGGCCCGTCCCTTGCTGGGAGGGGACATCCTTCTGCTCAGTTGGGGCTCGTCTCTCTTGGGACAAGAAGCAGCACCGCTGGGGGGCTGATTTGGGGGCTGCCTGGGATCCTTGCTGAGCATGGAGTACCTCGTTCTGGTGACAGGTTTGGTCTCTCTTGCTTCTCTCTGCCAGCTCAGGTGGGCCTCTACCCTCTTTCTCTCCCTGCTGGCTGCCCCCTGCTCTTCCGCCTTGCTCTTCATTTCCCGAGGGGTTCTAGATTCTTCGCCTTAGACAACCATGTGCGTAAGTTGACTTCTGACCTCCCGTAATGTTGCTCCTTTTGAACGCTCTTGAAGTGCGGAGCTGGGGGGATGCAGCCTTCTGCCATTGCTGCTTGTTTAGTCTCCTTTGAAATTTCAGTGTCCATAACAGATGCAAATTCAGACAAAAGCTTCCTCTTCACAACCCACTTTCGGCTGAACACAGTGGCTTCCTGCCTCTTTTCCCAACTCTGGGCCTGCCTGGTGCTTTGCTTTGCTGAGAGGGAGGAGAGAAGGCACAGCAAGGGCGCACATGATGAATTGTCCCAGGCCCCTTCGAGTGCAGCCCTCGGCGGGGGGCACCGCTCTGTGTGCTCGGCTGGGGGTGGGGGACGTGTGCGGAGGAGGGCAGTTCGGGGTGACGAAGGTCCTCCTGTCTTGTCCGTTGGTGTGAGTGGAGGACGGACGCGATGCCCTCCTCTGCCTTGGGAAGCAAGCAGGGGTCCCATCCTGGGGTGGAGTCTGTGGCCCTGTTGGCAGGTTGGGTTCCCCTCTTCTCTCTACCTGCCCCGTTCAGTGCGCCTCTCCTCCTCTGCCCCCCAGCATCTGGCGGGTTTTCTCTCCTGCCCCACGCAAAGAAACCCGGCTTCTCTTCCGATTTGGGCCAGGCTTCCTCAGAGGGCAGTTGGGGGACTCACTTTTAGCAATATTATTGGCAAGGATCTAGTGACTGGAAGACCTGGGTGCAAAGCAGAAACGAAATGCTTGGCTTTTGCGCAGCAGGGGGAAAGACGTTCCCCTGCTGGATCCCTGCGTGTCACTCAGCTGTGGATCTCGGAAGGGGAACTTTTCTGCAGAGAAGGCAGCCATCTTAGAAGGGGCAGATCGAGCTGCCAGCTAAGTCGCCCCTGCACGCCAGAATCCTCTGGAGCTCAGGGCCCCCCATTGTTCCCCCTCCCCAGATCAAATGTTCTTGTTGCCACAGTCCCAGATAAAACCTGCTTCAAGCAGCAGGAAGGCCCAAGTATGATTAAAGTATGATTAGTATATGATTAAATTAGTAGAATAGTATGAATACAGGAAAAAAGGTAAAACCGGTAAAATACGTGGAACAAGCCTGGTCCAGCCGCGTCTTCAGGACAGTCGTTGCCAGTGCTGCCAGCTGGATTGCCCAGGTAAGGTGCCAGGTCTGGAATACAAGCACATGCGAATTGGGAAGCAGCAGCCCCTGCCGCGAAGGCGACAGCTTCCCTCCCAGCCCCCATCCCAAGTGGCCTGGCACTTGGTCCCTTGCTACTCATTCCTCCTCTGAAAGAGCATGTGGCACCTTTCCTTGGGTTGCCCTCTGTGCCCTCCTTTCCTTCAGCCCACCGGGTTCTGAGGAGAGCAAAAGTTCTGCTGGCTCTGGATTGGGGCCATCGAGCTTTCCTTGGTGCTGATGCCCACTTTCTCCTCCCTCTTTCAGTCGTATTCTCGGAGCTTTCCTGGATGTTTCCCCCGGCAGGTAAGAAGGCCACGGACTCCTCCCTGCAGCCAGCAGCCCCGTTGTACCAGAACCTCATCCCTGGTAGACTCTTTGGGGGGCAAAGTCCTTCTGGACTGAGGGGGAGGGGAGGGAAACTCAAGGCAAGCAGGGCTGTGGCACCCCAAAATCCCGCCTCAGTGGCTTGGCCAGGAGGATCTCTTCTCTGTTACGTAGAAGATTGAATATCGGCAGTTCACATCCTGCAGAATCTGGCATCCACCAAGCACAGAGGCCAAAATGCTGAATTGCCAATATTAGGGATCATTCTGCCCTCCAGGCTGGCTTCTCTCCCTCTGAGGAAACAGGATTAACTACGAGGTCGTACCGCACTAGTGCCCACCTAGCCCTGCTGGCAGCTGTGGGCATTTGCTCCTTCTTCGGAGCTCTCAGGAAGGGCATTTCTCAAAAGGAAAGTGGAGTTTGTTGAAGGAGCGAAGAGGATGATGCGGCTTCGAGATGAAGAGCGGCAGGAATTCCATCCTCAGGATGCCAAAGTTCCACTTTCCCTTGGGGGAGTCAGTCCTTGTTGCGCTGAGCCTTCCTCCTGCTGGAGGCAGCCCAGAATACTCCCCTGGGTCTCTGTGTCGCTGGCACTGAGCATTGGAGGCTGCTAGTTGTGATGAGGATCCTGGAAATGGATTGGGTGGGAGGGGGAGAGGGAAAGAGGCCCAGGGCCGTGGGGGGTCCAGAGGGAGATCGAAGGGAAGGCCCTGAAAGGCCCCTCTGTTCCTTTCCCAGGTCTCCAGCTTCTCTCCAGTCCCCCAGCTCCCCGGCTGACCGTGTCCTTTCTGTACAACACATCTGACCGGGGAAAAATGATCTGGCTGAAATGCTCCCCTCCAGATGGGTGGAGGGCAGAGAATTTCCAGTTCTATAGAGAGAATTCAGATGGTAAATTCTACTTGTGGACAGAGCAGAAAGAAAATACTTTGGACATCTCCCCAAAGCACCTGTCCTCAAGATACAAAGCCATGACAACATCAAGAGAAGTCTTTCTTTGCCGTTACCAGGGGCGAAAGGGAAAGGGGATGGGCTTACTTTCCCTCTGGAGTAATGAGGCCATGCTGTCCCTTGCTGGTAAGGATTGTGCTTGTTGCAAATGCCGCACACACACGCGGACAGGAGCAGGTCCACCAAGTGTGCAGAGGGTGTGAAGCAGAAGTCGGGCGGTTTGAGGAGCCAGGGGAAGGTGTGGGGGAGCTGAGTGTTTGCTTTCTTGGTTTCCGGGCTCCAATGTGTCGTGTGGAAAGTGTGATGCTGTCACAGGACTGGATGCTGCACAAGCTGCGTGTCCTCTGAAGAAATTGTGGCGGTTTCCTTTCCGTGAGATTTGGGGGTGGTGCTCATGGAAACGCCACGGGTTTATTCCTCGACTGACCGGAGGCCTTTCCCTCCCTCTCCTGCTCCGCTGGAATCGCAGCCTCCCCGCCACCTGCAAGGCTTTCCTGGGATGCTCCGCACTCTGCTGAGCTCCAAGGAGGAGACGCGACCCTGACATGTTCTGCTCCGGCGGGGCAGCCAGTGAGACGACACACGTTCTACAGGGAGCTCCCCGGGCAGCCCCCCGAGGAACTGCCCCGAAAGGGGACGGGCCCCACGGAAGTGCTCCGAGGGGGCGAAGCTCCTGCTGGGCAGTACAGGTGTGCGTACTGGATCCCTTTCGAAGGAGGGGAAATTCAGTCCTTGCCCAGCAACAGGATTCACATAGGCGTAACAGGTGAGCCAGGGAAATGGACGGTGGAACATGGTGACGGTGATGCCTCTTTCACGACACAGAAGCCTCATGCCGTGGTTGCACCGCAGGCACCGATTCTGTTCCCAGACTATTATTGCTGCATGTCTTAAAGGGGCGTTGAAGGAGAGAAGTGGGCCATGCTGACATTCAGATTAAGAGCCGTGGGGATTGCATCCTCCAAAGTTGCAGGAGAGCATACGAGCAGCACGGGGGATGGAAGCGGAAGCCCCTCCACCCAGCACGGGGGCAACGTCTGCCCAGTGGGACGTCCACCAGCAGGACGTGAGCAGAAACACAACCTTCTGCTCATCTTCTGCAGGGGCCATTTATGAGGGCACCTTGCATGAATTCCTTTCATCTCCCAAGAAAACTTTTCCTAGCAGTAATGTTGGTAGCAGTGAATCCTATAGTTTAATTAAGCAGTGTGTGAAGAAATTCTTCCTTTGTCCATCCCGAATCTCCAAGGATTCACTTCATCAGATCACTTTTGTGGAGACGAGGATAAAGGGCAGAGGGCATCGCCCGGTTTTCCCTCTTCCTCACATGTTGGCTTGTTCCTCCCTTTCTCCCCTTGAGAAAAGGAGGCTGGGAAGCGTTGGAGTGAGATTCCGTGACTCCATTTCCAGACTGAGGGAATCCCTTTCTCTCCCTCTCCTCTTTCCAGGAATTGCAGAGCCTCCCCCACCTGCCACCCTTTCCCTGCACCCCCAACACTCTGTCTACATCCGAGGAGAACAGGTGACGCTAAATTGTTCTGCTCCAGGAGGTCTGAAGGCGCCGTCTTATGCCTTCTACAAGAGACAACCGGGGCGGAGCCACGAGCAGCCGCTGCCTGAAGCGAAGGGCTCCGATGCAGCTTTCCAGGTGGGTCCGGACACTGCTGGGAATTACAGCTGTGCTTACTGGATCCTACGAGGTGGGAGACCGACCCAGTCCTTGCCAAGCAACGTCGTGCGCATCACTGTCACAGGTGAGTGAATTCCCAAGAGGAGGCGCAGCAGGGTGAACGCTCAGGCTGAGAAGAGGCTGCAAGCGCCCAAGGCTTGCGGGACCGACCCGGACCCCCTCAGGCCCAGCGTCCTCTTCCCCCAGTGAAGAGGACGCTGGGCCAGTGCCAGTGGCTCTGCCAGTGTCACCACACCTGCTCTCACTGAACTAGGCAACCTTGACATGCTTGGCCCACAACTCATGGGAAAACCCTTTGCAAAGATGTACAAATGACCACAGGTACAAACCCGGGTTGGAACTGGATCTGCTCCGCCTCTATGCCTTGCAGCCCCCGTCCTGCTTTACCTCCTAAATGATAAGAGTTCCTTGGATCACAACTTTCCCTTGAGAGAAAGTCGCTCTTCCTTGTGCACATTCTGAACAGGAAGCTGGGGAGCTTTGCCACTGCTGTCCTGCCAAATTTGGCAGTGCGGGGCAGCAGTGACAGCGCCAGGGGAGGGTGCGGCCCCCAGCCAGGTCCAGGGGACTGAAACTGCCTCCCAAAGCCCGGGAGCCTGGGGAGTCATCAGGGCGACACCCCGCACTTCCCTCTGATCCAGGGAACCCAGGAGCTTCCAGGTGTCTTGAAGGGCAGGTGCCTCTCTCAGGGAAGGTTTGCTGCACTGCGTCAGAGGCCTGCAGATTGCCCCTGACTGTGCTTAGTCAATGGGCAGCTCATTACAGTGCCCAGGAGTTCAATTCAGGAGCAGCACTCTGTGCCCCATAGTGGGGGGGGGGTCCCTGGGAGCCCTGCGAGGGGCTCCGCTGCCTGTCCAGCCCTGAACAGCCAGCGGTCGGTGGCAAAGCCCATGCTCTGCACGCCGAAATCCCACCTTCCATCTCTGCCATACAAGTCAGGGCAGCAGGAGCCTCTTCTCTAGATGCCTGTTGAGTCGAAGCCGTTCTGGGTTCTGCATTCAGTGGTCCCTGTATAAGCGGCTTCCTGTGCTGCAACATTTGTGTTACTGCATTGTTAGCTACACACTTCAGCGTACGTTAACCACGCCACGCTCGAGTGATTGCCCAGTCTGGCCACTTTCATGCTTAAATCGCGCTGCCATCCCTTGCTCCGCTGCTGATCCCTTCCCTCCTGTGCACATCTCCAGATCTCCCTCCTCCCCCGGTCCTCAGTGTGGACCCTCCATCCGGAGAGCTGCGGGAAGGCGACCGCCTGCTCCTCTCCTGCTCAGCCAACGGGAGCTCTGCTGCGAGGAGGTTTCGCTTCTTCAAGGACGGGGCTGGGATGGCCTCCCTCAGCGAAGACTCTCTGGGGAGCTCCGGGGAACTCGGAAACGCCTCCACAGCTCTCCGCATCCTCCAGGCCGAGCTCCGCCACACCGGGGAATTTGCCTGCAGGTATGAGGAGAACGTGCGTGGCCGCTGGATCTTGTCTCCCTGGAGCGAGAAGGTGGACATCTCAGGTGAGTCTTCTGGGGATGAGGGGAGAGCGCTCCGCCCTTTGTGTGTTTCGACTGAGCTGAGTGGGCACAGCTTTGCGTGCAGCAGAAGTTGGGGGAAACGACCGGCTTCCCAGGTGGTGTCGAAATCCCGTCCTCTCTCCTTCGCGTTCCTTCCTTTCATTGATCGTCCATTGTCTGTGCTCAGCTGAGAGCTGCCCTGGGCGATCCCTGTTCCAGGAGGGGCTCGGTCCTTGTGGGAATGGGGGAGAGAAAGGCCTTCTTGTACCAGGTTTCCTCCGCTTGAGGTGTCCGGAGAACTGTGGGACCGACGGTCTGCCTGGGATAAGGAAAGCATTCGCACAGGACTGTCAGGGCAGAGGATGTTGGCTCATTTAGGGGTAGCCTGAAGAGCCATGCCCCACCCGCCTGGAGCCATCCGAAGGGAGCGACTGAGCCGCACTGCTTCCTCTTCTCAGTTTCCCGGAAACCCTCCCTGGTGCACACAGGCTGGCTGCTTCTACTCCTGATCCTGACGGTCCCCCTCACCTTCTGCTGCTGGAGAAAGAGAAAGAGAAAGAGAAGGATGGCCGGTATGCATGGCTTGGGGCAGCATCTCCTGTCCTTCCACAGCTCAAGGGGAGGGTCATCCTGTTTTAAAGGCAGGGAGTGGCCCTGCTGAGTTGTGCAGACAGAGAAGTGACACCTGGCTGGCATTTGAGTTTCCGTGGTAACACCCGTAAAAACTTTTCTTCCATTTTTCTTGCCGCATTGGAAGCAACAGGAGGTCAGCAGGAGGCTGAGCCCGGGGACAAGGAGGAGGACAGACAGGGCCCACAAGCAGCCGCCGTGCAGCAACGGGTAATTACTGTCCTCGGAGTGGGAGAGGCACATGCTCCCTGCAGAGCAGTGTGGAAGGCCGCGGCTGCCAGTGGAATTTGCTGCTGGGAGTTCTGGGAATGGCCACTGGGGTAGATGTTTGAAGGAAGAGGGAAGCAGAAAACTCGTGCCCACGGGATTCATCACCTGCCCTGTCAGTGGCAGCTCAATGGCAGGCCTGTGCAAAGAGGAAGCCGGCCTCCGAGTTCCCACACAGGGTGCAGCCGGAAAAGGGGATCTTGGCCATCTTCGTGCCCTGTGTGTGAGCTTCCCAGGGACGTCTGTCCTGCCGACGCTCCAAACAGAAACTGGGGCTGCTTGAAATGTGGAGAGGAGCCGCGAACAATCTTTTTGGCCATCATCATCGCACGTGGGTCCAGTTCCCAGGGCTTTCTCAGGGAACTTGGCGGCACTGCCCCCTTTGAAACCAGCTCCCACAACTGGGAGAAGGACCTTCCTCACAGCCGCCTCAGTTCTGGAGAGCAGCACCCACCGTCTCCTCTTCTTTTCCAGGGCTCAGAAGTCATCTATGCCCCCATCACCTTCGCCTCTGCTGCTCCTCCCTTTGGAGGAGTGATGGAAAACAGGCTCCAGATGGTGGAAATGGAGAGGGTGGTGTATGGTGAGGTCCTGCTCCGCTCCACGAGCAGCGGAAGGCCCTGAAGCAGAAAGGCGCTTGGACACTGCCAGCCCATGGGAGCATCTCCAGCACGATCCATTGAAATTCCAAGAAATCCACTGGAGAGCTTCAAGGGGGCTATTCGTGGGGGGAAAGACGCGCACTGGCTGCTGGGCAAGATGATCCCAACATACCTGCAGGATTGGAGGCTGTTTAGGTGTGTGAATGAGGAAGAGAAGGAGCAGAGAGGTGGTTTGCCCGATCCAGCCTTGCTCTTCCGATATCAAAGTCAAAGCAGTGCAGTTCAGCAGGTGCAGTTCAACGCTCTGCGCTTAATTCCTTGTGCGAGTCAAGACTTTCAATGGACGTGGCCGACCAGAGTGCGGGTGCATCTCAGAGACGTCCAAGGAGCTGCAGGCTGCTAATGCCATCGGGCCGGAGCAGCCGTACGTGGAGTGGAAGCGGCAGCTGCTGGTCACACGACTGGATGGGAACTCCTGTCTTTCTCCCGCAGCTCCACCCCCTCCCCAAGCGGGGACAGAGCCTGCGCTGTGGTGCCACTGCTGCTTGGGAGTCCTGAGGGCACCGGGCCTGCGGCATCCTTTGCGCTGGGCGTGCTCCGCCTGGGAATGTGCCGTTAGTAATGGAAGCCTCTTTGAGAGCTGTTTGGTCTGAAAATATGTGCATGCATTGGACAATAAAACCAAATTCCTTTTCATGTTGACGTCCAGCGTGTGGCTTGCCTTGCTTCCTTGAAGCTTTGCTGGGAGGTGTCTCGGTGGATGGCCTCTGGCCACAGCTTCAGGCATGGGTGGAGCAGGGAGCAGGTGGGAGGCAGGAGCCCAAGGGGACCACCATCAGTTGGGCTATGAATTGCCTGGCGGGAGGGTGGGAGGCCGCTCTGCCTTCCTGACAAACCCTCTGGGGCAGGGAAGGGAGTGGAACAGATGAAGAAGCGACGTTTCAGCCAGGGCTCAGCACAATGGCTCGCTTCCTGTCTTCACACCTCGGCCAGCGGTCGCTGCTCTTTGCTATTCTGAAGCGCTTGGGTTAGAAGTCGGGATGGGAAAAGGCAGAGCACAGCCGGATGCAGAGCGGTGCCCTGGCCGTTCTCACGGCAGCCTTGGTGTGGCCACGGCCTGTGAGCTGAGCCGTGCCCTGGCTGGGGGTGGGTGCTTGGGGTGGGCGGAAGGGGCCCGGGTGCCACCCCTGGCGGGCTCTCCGCTCTCTCGAGACAGAAGAGCAGGGCCGCCGAGCGGGCAAGAAGGCAGCCGTGCGGCTGCGCATGGATCCCGCCCAGGCATGGAGCTTCCTGTACTGCTGACAGGTGGGGCCCCCTTCCTCCTCTCCCCCCGCCTCGGAGGGGACCCTCCCCGCCTTCCTTTCCTGCTTCTCACTGCTCCCCTTGTTCTTTACTCACAGGGTGGCTCGAGATCCTCCTCTGGCAGGCAGCCTGGCCAGGTAAATCGATCCGTGTTCGAGTCACTGAATGTGGCCAGTCTTGGGTGGGTGCAGCTGGGGGGGGGGAGGGAGGTGGTCAGCTTTAGGCATCGTAGCTTTTACTTGGCACAGCTCCTGTGGGTCGACAGAAATCCAACAGGGAAAGTCCACCCTGTGAAGCAACTGGCAGAGCACGTCTTCCAGCTGAACACGGCCTGTTGCTCTTGTGCCCGAGGCAGGGAGGAGACCCTTCCACGAAGGAGGTGGCAGAGGGTGAATCCCCGATCCCTCCCATCCGGGCCCCTGATTTAGAGGGGATCCCCCGATCGATAGCTTCTCGTTCTGCTCCCGGCCAAACCTTGTCCCATTTCTGAATCAAAGAACACTGTGCCGAGAACCTCTGCCAGAAAAGCGGGAGGAATCCTGCACCAGGTTCGAAGGAATGTTAGGTCAGGCTCCACTGCATAAAAGCCCTGCTTTTCGGGTACTTTCCCCTTGGTGGCAACAACCTGGACGCAGGGCAAATTTGGAGTTTTTATTCTCCACCCTGCTCCAGATGGTGCACAGACAGCTTGCAAGCGTGATACAACTTGTGCCCAGAAAGGAACCACCCCGTTCTCTGATTGTGATAGAAATACGGCCAAGGCAGCAGGGATGCCCAGTCTGGCCTGAGGAGCTGGGCTCCGGCCTGCAAAAGCCTCAGACCGGATAAGCCCGGTAGGCTCTGGGGCGCCGCTAAGGCCGCCCCGTGTCTGCGGCAGCTGAGCAGCCTGGAGCGCGCCAGGCAGAGCTGCCTCCTCCCTCCCATCCGGGCCCTCTCAGCTTCCAGGCATGTGTGTTGGGACTCCATGCAAGCATCGGCCGGAGCTCGGCCCCTCTTCGCTGCAGATTCCTTCGCAGAGAGGAACTGAACCTGCCTGGCAAGGGCATGAATGGCAGTGTGAATGGGAGAGGAAGAAGGTGCATTTCGGAAACTACTTGCAGTTCCGCGATTGAGCACCTCAGTTTGGTTGAAGTTTGTGCTGCGGCTCGCTCCCGAATTCCTGGGAGAGGGAACTGTGCCCCATATTGCAACTCCTGTTTTTTCCAGGTGCCGAGGAGACATCTGAGGTTCGACCTCCGCCTCCCCCAGTATTATCTGGGCCCCGTTCAGACGCCTTCATTCCTCGAGGGGAGCAGATCCAACTGATCTGCTCCCCACCGGAAGGACAGAAGGCCGAGCTTTTCATCTTCCATAAATTAAAAGAAAATGGTCAATGGACGGAATTTGCACGGCAGGAAGAAAACACCTTGGAGGTCTCTACAGTGCAGTCGGAGGCAAAGGAAACATTTGCGTGCTTTTCCTGGGGCAGAAACAGTGAAGGCAAACGGTGCCACTCTGAAAGGAGCAACCAGGCCGTGTTTCCATCACTGGTAAGGCTCCATCGTGTTGCAAGGGAATTCAGCACAGAGAGAAATTCGGCTGTTAGAAAACGTGTTAGCACAGGGGACGAAGCAGGATTTGATGGTTTCTCAGTCACCAAGGGAGTGCCGTGTAGATGGAGAAGCTGAGCAGTCATTTGACTGAGCGGAGCCGGCTGGAGCCGGGGGTCAGACTAGATGGCCCGGGAGACCCCTTCTGACTCACTCAGTTTCTGTGTTACTATGACTCCAGTGCTGATTCGCCACTGTTTGGCCTGTCCCTTGGAATGGCCTGCAAATGGATTAAAACCGCAAACGTGGCAGGAAGGCCGGAGTCGGGGTAGGGACGTGTGAGGAACCCGTTCGGCATTGGGTGAGTTTGCCAGGCTCAGCCAGCCAGGCCCCTTCCCACCCTCCCCTGGTGCCTCCGGCTTGAGCTGAGGCGGCAGGGGCCGCCCAGGGCTGCCATTCACAAACGAATGCCGGGCGGGCGGGCGTCTCTGTGAGCCAGCAGGCAGCTCTTCCGCCCCCTTGCGCTTCCCCTTGGAGCCACCCTCACGCCGCTGCTTGGAGCCTGTCGGGTTCAATGCTCACATCACGAGAGGGAGTCCTCCAGCTGCCGGCCAGTCGCCTTCCCGCAGGCACGTCGTTTGGTTTTCTGTTAAGCGGGCAGAGATCCGCACGATTTCGTGTGAGTTTGATTTAATAGCCGCTCACAGCGCAGGCCTCCAGAGGTCTACTCAGAAGTCAGCCCCAGTCGCACTGTGCTCGGTGTAGCTTCCCCTCTCGGGGCCTTCCTCTTGCCCCCTCTTTCTATGGCCCCTCAGCCTCTGAGAGAGTTGCTCCGCGGGTGAAACTCTGAGCAAACAGAGCTCTTTCACCCACAATCCATGGCGGCCTCCCTCCTCCTGGCACCCCCTGGACAACACGGTTGCATCACATGAATATCCTGCCTCCCCCCCCCCCCGTCAGTCCCCCAGGGCACCTGCCACATCCTCCTGCTTTCCACTTATCTTCACAGCAGCCCTGTGAGCAAGGGCTGCTCCAGTCACCCTGTGGGCTTATAACGCGTGTGCACTAGAACCCAGATCTCCCGACTCCCAGTCCAGCACTCTGGCTCCCACCCCACGTGATGGTCTACCACTCCCATTATCCCCAGCCAACATAGCTGCAGGCCTGCTGACTGGGGTGATGGAAGCGGCTGCCCACCCCATCTGGAGGGCGTCTGGCTGGGGAAGGCTGGGGCTGTGTGGCCCGGGCTGCTGGGAGGCGTAGTCAAGTCATCCGCAGTGCGCCTGCTCAGGGAAGGCTGATTCCCAAAGCACATCAAGCCCAGTGCCCTTGGCAGGCCCAGCAGGGAGGGCAGTGAGCTTCTGCCAGCTGCCCACAAGTGCCGTGGGTCACGGCACTTGGCAAAGGGGCTCTGCCCCCTTTCCCAGGCTCTGTGCTAGCAGCTGGTCTTCACCAGCCGTGGATTGTGCTGCCTGGCGTCAGATGACCCAGAAATCCATTCCGGAAGGAACAGCCCTAAAACCAGCCATGTCCCGACAGCGTGACAGAACCCAGCCTGACTGCCCCCTGGCAAAGGACGTTAAAGTGTGTCTTGCGGTGTGCAGTGAGGGGATGAGATGAGCGCACGAGCTGGTGGTGCGTGGAGCTCGCTTCAGCGTGCTTGGAGAGTCTTCCGTTTCTACATGGGGAAAGAAGGGAGGAGCAGAAGTCTCATTCATCCAGAGCCTTCCAGCTGTGTTGGGGCACAGCTTGCGTGCGTGGAACTAGGTTTTTAGCTGGAGAGCACATTGTAGAAGGTGAAATAGTGCCTTGGACGAGAGGAGATGCTGAGGAACTTTGTATGGCTCCAATTGGCCCTTCTTGTATTCTTTGCTCTGCTCCTCTTGGGGCTTCACAGATGCTATTCCAGCTCCCAGCCTGTCTGTAGATCCTTCAGGACCTTCGTATCTTCAAGGGGAGAAGGTGACCCTCCAATGCTCGTCCCCCAGGGATGTTCCAAAGATGCGGTTCAAGTTTTCCTATTTTGGAGTGGAACCAGCCCCTGAAAAGACTCCTCCTCAGGACGGGGGTTCCCAACTCACCCTCCATGTCTCCAGGGAAAACTCCGGGTTGTACAGCTGCAGGTATTGTGGGAGTGAGTCTAGCGGAATGGCCTTTTCACAGAGGAGTCTTCCTGTCAAGATCTCCGTGGCAGGTGAGGTTTTCCGCGCGTTGGTGTCACTGTTGGGTCTGCATTTGTGGGGGACCCCATTGAGTCAGGCCCTCACCTTATGGAAATGCCCCCTGCACAGGAATTGTTAGCTCCGATAGGCCGTTTTTGTCTGGAGTATGACCATAGAGGAAAGGTCCTCCCCGCACTCTGCACGTGCCCCACCTCCTCAGCGCTTATTCTCAGTGCAGCGAACAAGCCACGGTAGGTCAGGGAGGTTTTGGGACACATGCCCAGCTTGGTCCTCCACCTGTAGGGGCAGAGACTTCCATGCATCCACAAAATAGGGCCTTCAGGGGTTTTGTTGCGTCCTTCTGGAAGATTGATCATTCCCGTCTGGCAGTAACGACACAGGGTGCAGCTGCCTGCATTCTTCTGTGTCACTGATCCACGTCCCCAGCTTCCACAGGGGCACGGTGTGCTTGAAGGGAGAGTTCTCCTCCTCATGTTGGAGCTCCAGAAAATAGTCTTCCCAGGAAGCTCCATGCTGCGCTGCCATGCGTCCCGCTTCCCCCTTGCGGAAAGGCACAGGAACTGCCCGGCCTGCAACACGGGGGCTCTCCATTCCCCCGAGGACGATGCTCACCTAGATCTGTGGCTCCTGGTAGAGCCATCTGGGCACGACAAGGGCTTCATGGGAAGAACTCAGTGGATGGCGGTTGCGGAACATCTTGGCCCCGCCGTTAACCCCATTGTCACTGTTGGCAACCCTCCCAGGAGCCCTTCCGTCTCCGGAGCTGGCAGTGGATCCTCCATCAGGCGTGGTGAATGCAGGGGGCCATCTGACCTTCACTTGCTTGGCCAGCCGGAGGAACAGCAAGAAAAGGGTCAATTTCTACAAGGATGGGCTGGAGATGACCTCCTCCTGAAATGCATCTCTGAGGACTTCCAGGGAACCGCAGGATGTCTCACCAGATGCCTCGATAAGCATCGCAGAGGCCAAGACTGACCACACAGGGAAATATGCTTGCAGTTATGAGGAAGAGAAGAGCCTCTCGTGGTTCACCTCCTCCTGGAGCCAGGAAGTGACCATCGTAGGTTAGCCATTCTGGGGTGTTTGCCGCAGCCAGAACTTGTGTGTGTGTGTGGCTGCCACTGATGACGGGAACCGACCCTGGGTGGTCCCAGCATACCTAAAACACCAACCCCTTGACTTCCTGTGACCCTTTTCGGCCTGCATAGATAGTCTACAGCATGTGTTTCCTTCCACGTGGTGAGTTTACCTTGTAGGCGAAGAGGATTCTGATGAACCGGCCTGACCTATGTCCCAATTCGACCTCCCCCCCAAACCCCCACAATGGAAGCTTGCCCATTAGACTTGTAGGCTGCGAAGGGCTGACCCACGAGCTGCTTTGAGTACCCAGCGCGGAGCCGATGCCCCCCTCCGCCTCGCCCACAGGGAGTGCGCTGGGCTCCGACCCCCAGCAGGACCCCCAGACGCGACCAGGGAGCATTTCAACCTTCGCACGCAGCGGCGCCCTTCCCTCCCTTTGCCCCCGCCTTGCCGGGGCCGATGAAAGCAGGAAGCCCGGCTGCCGAGGGGCATGTGCCCCCGAGTCCCTCCTTCCCATGGAGGCAGCCTCTGCCCTGGGCAGCTTGCGCTCTTGTTCTCTTTCTTTTTCACTGTCTGCGCACTTACTGGCATGTGCCGAACCTTGACTTTGCAATCGCGGCGGGCTCTGCGGGGCCAGGCGGGGCGCGACGGGGGTCCGCGGAGTCGCCCATCCCAGTTCAACCCCAATGCGGAGCGGCCCCTGGCCCGGGCCTGGGCGGGGGTCTCCGGCCGTGCCAGGGAGGCGGGGGTCGGCCAGCCGCCCTGCGCGGCTCCCCGCGGCGCCCGCGGACCCGTCCCCGCCGCGGCCTCGACGTCTCCTCGTCTCCCCGCACCGGCGCGCATCCGGCGGCGCGCTCAGCACCCTGGAGAGGGACGCCCCGGGGCGGCGCCCACCCGCACCGCGCATCGTCTTTCTGAGGATCTGTAGAAAAGCTCAAGGAGCCCGAGAGATGAACGCGTGTGGATGGTTGACCACGTGGCCGCGCTGCTCGCCCTTTCCACGCGGCGCCTGCGTGTCGCCATGCCCAGCCCAGTGGCCACGGGAGCAGCTGAGCGGGAGCAGCCATGCAGGGCTTCCAGGCGGAGTGTGGCGCCTTAGGCCTCGTTTCCCCCTAGTCGGAGTTCCCGCTTCCCCGCCCTTTGTCAAGGGCTCCAGCAACAGGCCTGCTTTGCGACACAGACAGCTGGGCAGCTCTGAGCTCATACCCTGCTCTGCGTGGAAGCAGAGGGGAAAACCCGCTTGTCAGAACGATCCCCACTCCGGAAAGCCCCCAAACAACCCCGTGCCTTCCCACAACAGCCCCCACGGAGTTCAGGGTCCTGCAATGCTGGGAAATCCGCCTGTTTCAGCGTGAAGGCGTTTGATGCGATTCTGACCAAAAGCGGCCCACAGTGGGGCTTCCAGGTATTTTGTTTTGTTGGCTTGTACACAATTGCTCAAAACGCTTGTCCAGATTCAGAGCTGAGCTCTGCAAGCCCCCAGCTGGCCACCCAGTACAAATGGAAGGGTGTGTGTGTGTGTGTGTGTTTTGGTGGGGGTGATGCAGTGCAGGAGTAATGCGTCAGAACCGTGTAAGAAAGAGCCACAGTGTGTCTGTCTCTGGTCTTCTTCTGAGACTGGCCTGATGGTAAACTGATCCATTCTTGGTCATGCACGGCTTTTTCGCCATGTACCAATGCGAAAATCCTCGAAATTGAGCTGATGCTTGGGTCATGTCAACCACGTGTATTTATTTCTTGGTTCCGGTGTTTAAAACACTTCCTGTTCAAAACATAGAAACAGAGCGAGTCAGAAGGGGCCTCCCGGGCCATCTAGTCTGACCCCTGGCTCCAGCTGGCTCTGCTCACGACATGCCCACCGTGTGTATGTCCAGCCTGTCTTTGAACACCCTCACCGATGGGGCCTCAACGACCCCTCGTGGAAGCCCTGCTCTTCATCTTGAGTGGGGTGACCAGGACCAAAAGGCTCCAGAAGATCCTTGCTGACTCCCCGTGGGTTTTGCCTGCCTGCCTGCTGTATGAGCATCCACTCTTGGTGTCACGGACAGGTGACTCACAGAGCCACACCTGTTCAGGAGAGACCCAGCAGGGAGTTGGGCAGAGGGGCTGTGGGTCTCCCCCTCATCACAGCAGCATGTCCTGTACCCTCCTGTTTTGCGCAAGAGCCCCAAATAGGGCCGCGCAAGTGGCGTCATGTGGAACAGTTCACGTGTCCATGTAACACCTGCTCCGCATAAAATGCACTGGTTGCTGGTTGAAGCCCGGGCTCAGCCTGAGCACTGGACCAGCCTTGCAGGCGTTTTCACAGGACACCCGTTTTGTGCGCACATTGGAGGCTCTGAACAAGGCCTGCTTGCAAATTTGGCAAGGAAATGTGACATTCTTACAGTCCCTACCCACAAACACAGGCCGCTCTGCATCTACTCAACCGCCACAATAGAGAGCAACCACACACATCCTGAGCATGTCAGCCTGGAAGCCCTTGAGGCTAAAATTTGCAAAAGAGCCATCCTGAACTGTCCTTGAAGCAAAGGAGCCCTTCCCAGTGTGTGGGAATTCAGCAGAGAACGGATCCTGGGGAAGCAGAGCACAATTTGTGAAAGCCAGTTGGGAGTCTGGGTTCAGCACTCGGTTTGTTCTAGGAGACACGGGCATGCAGTTCACACTGCCATTGCAACCCTGAAGTTGCAAGACCTTCCTGGCTTCCAGTCTGCAGCTTTGCGGATCTGCCTTGCATCAAGGGCCGAGGGAGCTTGGCCGGCCAACCAGGGAAGGGCAGGATGCAGCCTGGGCTCTGTACGCGACCACTGCCCTTTCTCCAAAGAACTATTAGGGCTTCTGGGCCCCGCATTTGCCCTCAAAGAAGGTGTGTTTTCCCTGTACGCTTTGCCAGAAATGGAGAATTGGGGAGTTTTGCCAGCACTGCAGGCGCAGAAATTCCAGAGGCAGCTGAGGGGGGAACACCCTCGGCCCGTTTTGGGGGACAGGATTTGCCTCTGAAAGCCTCAGAGTCTGGCAAGTCGGGGCGACGCACCCACGATTTCCACTGATCCGTGCGGAATGCATTTTTCCCTCCTGGCCCATCGCTGGTGAAGTCAGCACGTGTGCCACAGACTCATTTCCATCAGGCAAAGTTTTCCACCATGGAGAAGTAGCTTCAGGGGCATCTTCTGATTTGCAATTCAGCCTGGATTCCTGCTTGCTAGATGGACAAAAGCCTTCCGATTCCAAGGATTTTCCAGCCAAACCGCCTCCCTGCAGCATATCCTGAATGTGGATTCCCACTCTGCTTTCTGCTAAATGGCAATCGCTGGTTTTCAGGTGCTTCCCATGTAGCAAGGGGAAATGGCGGCTTCAAAGGGCAGGAAGGAGGAGAAAGGCCCTTGAAAAGAGTGAATGAAGAAGGTTTTCCCGGAAAGCAGGGCTGGCCGGAATCCTGTTTCCTTTAGAGAAGCTCTCATTCTTCGCCCCAATTTCTTCACTGCAGGAAGTGGTGAAAGAGCTGCAAGAACCAGTGGCAAACAAGCCCCCGTTTTACCTCTCATTGCTGTCCTTGGAACAACGCCGTGCTGCAAGGCAGACCTTTTGAAGCGTGGTTGCTCAGGGTAGAGACGGTGGGGGCTGCCTGGCCCATGGTCAGCTGCGAGAAGGCAGGTTATGCTAATTTTTTCCAGCACCTTCTGAGCTAAGCAGATCACCCCTAAGGCTGTTTTGTTGGCTGATGTGGTGAAATCCTATAAGAAATAAGATGATTAGAAACATAGAAACATAGAAACAGAGCGAGTCAGAAGGGGCCTCCAGGGCCATCTAGTCTGACCTCTGGCTCCAGGCGGCATTAGAAATAGCTGGACGCTTGATTCAATTATTATTGAATACAATGCATTCTCTTATCCTTATATTTCAATATTGTAGTGATTCCATAGAACTGATTAAATTTCAGGCATTTCTCTGCTCAGCCACCTTTGAAGATGCAGGCTCCCCACGGTGGCCAATTTTCTCTGTGTCCTGAGCGCAGGAGGGGCAAAGCAGAGCTGGGCATAGTAATGTTTCCCTTGGCGGCAACCAGGAAGTGCCTGTCAGAAGCTGCTGACGAAAGCTTGCTCGGTGCGAAAGCGTTTCAGAAACCTTTGCGGCCCTGCCGGTGGTCAGCGCGCCTCAACCGGCACCATGCGACTGCTCGCCTCTCGCCCCCACTTCCTGTTGATCAGTTCGGTGAGGCTGTGAAAAGCATATGTTAATCATGCACCTCTGCTCTGCGGGGTGGTTTTGGGCTCTGCCCCTGCAGCATGGCCCCTTTGTCCCCTTCCCTCGCTGTCGGGTGAGTACAGATCTGTGGACGGTGCTCCGTGCAAGTCAGAAGAAAAGCCGTACGCCTCATTTTAGGGGCTCGCTCTTTGCACCTTGTTTTCCTAACCCTAACCCTACCCTGGGGCCCACCCCTAACCCTAACAGAGGGCTAAAGTTCCATTGAAAAGATGGCAGTTTCGAAAAAGCCATCCTTGAGTAGCTTTTTCTGCACAGCTCATCATTTCTGCCCCTGCTAAACACATCCCAACCATCAAGTCATACTAGGAGACGATTGCTTTCCTCACGGCGCAAGAAACCCTCACACCAGGGACTGAGCGGCAGACCTGGGCTGGCTCTGCAGTGCCACGTCCACATGTGCTCACTGCTGCCCTTCCCGCTCGTGACCAAACGGTACGGGGCTGGAGCTTCCCTTGAACTGGTCTGGAGGCCGCAGGTTATGCTCTGTTTCAACCTTCCAGGAAATGACACTCTGCCCCCGCTCACCCCCTGCCAGATGCCCAGTCATTTCAAAGAAATGCTCGACGTATCAGGAATGCCAGCTCAAGCCACACTTGCCCTCCTATCTCTATTTCCTAGATAAAAATAATGTATTGATGCAAATAAATAACATAATAAACATAATCTCATCATCTTGATTTAATTTTAATATTCAAGCATTGGTGTAATTAGGAACAGATATTTATTATAGTGTAATATGAATGATATAATTGATAATTATTGGCATCACCACAACACTCCATGTACCATATGAGCAGGCGATGTCTCCCTCTAGGTTTGCAAAACGCCCTCCTTAGATGGGTGGCCTTGAGCAGCGCCGCTCTTAAAGGCGATGTTACATGGTGTGGCACTGCCAGCAGGACACTAAGATTAAGGCCTTGGAACATCAGCTTTTCATGAAGATCCTGATCTTCACCTGCTTTTTTCATAGCGTATGCAGAAAATGGAAATAATTTGGCATCTGTTGAGCCATGAATCAAGTCTAAGTTCGCACAGGAAATGGAAATGGAGACATAGATGCATGAAAAGGAAGCCAGGGGGGTTTTCCTCTCCCCGCTTGCCCTCTTTTTGGTATTGCAACTGTTGTGGATGACAAGAGGGAACCCCTAAAAGAAGCGCTCTTGCCCGGGGCTCCAGCAAACCTTGACCGGGGCTCCTCCAGTCCTGCCCAGGCCTCCACGGGGGCAAGGGAAGGGACCGAACGGCCCCTGGGAGGCTTCCTCCTTCCAGACGTTGTGCCACTGGAGGGTTCCGGCTGCCCGATTCAAGCCTGGGGATTCCTTTGTACCTTGGAGTGCAGGAAATGGAGCCTCTGGATAATGGGAAAGGGAAATCGTGCCTTTGTCCCGTCCTGGCCCTGGAAAGATCCCTTGTGCTGCATGGAGGGATGTTTGTGTATGTATTTATTCTAAGGCTTTTACATACTGTCAGACTATTAAAGTCTCAGGACCATCGTACAATGAAAACAGAATGAAATGAAATGAATCACAGCATCGGGATAACGCCAATAGAAGAAAACCCGCATGGTGGCTTGTTCGTCTGTTTGCTTAGCCCCACATGGGTCATGTCTATCTCCAGGAAGGGTAGAAGAGGTTAGGAACCTGTGCCTGACAGCCCCCCCTCCCCCCTTGCAAAAGCCGGGCCCAGATCCCCGGGCGTCTCAGCGGCAACCTGACGTGCTCCTCGGAGTAGGGGTGCTCGGCTCGTCGGCCCCGTTCTCGCCGTCCAGCGGAAGGATCGGGCCACACATGGCATGGCATGGCATGGCTGGTCGGGGAGCGGTGTGGGGTGCCTTGGCTTTGCAGTCCCGCAGCCTCCTCACGGGGCCGCTCGGGGGACGGGCCGAGGGGCGATCTCACCGTACACGACCCCCTGCTCCCGCGGACGCCTCCCGCGCCCCGGTCCAGCGGCGGTCGGGGCTGGGAGGATGGAGAGGACCGCGTAGGTGAGTCCAGAGGCCTGGAAGGGGCGAGAGGCCAGCGGAGGCGTGAGGGAGGGTGCTTTGCAGCCCTGCGCTGGACCCCGTTTCAAACGGGAATGGCGCTGCCCCCCCTCCCCGCACCCGGGGGACTCCACGCATCCTTCACTTGAGGAGGAGGGCAAGCCCCCCCCCAATGGTCAGGAGAATCGTCCTGGGCTGCATCGACTATTCGCTTTGGACTCCCCCCTCCCCACATTGGTTCAGAGGTAGACTGCACCTGTACGTGGAAGGTCTATTTCCTTCTTGCAGCCCACACTTGCAGCAGATGCTTCTTTGGGGTATTGCAAAAAGTCAGTGGGGAACGTGATCCTGTGCCCTCTAAGGGGAGTGTCCAGGGGGTGAGAGGATGACTCAGAACCCCGATTTGGGGTCAGGAACAACGCTTTGGCCTCAGAGCTGGGCACCCACCTTCCATCGTCCCTGTCCCACTCAGTCCTGGAGCTAGTGGGATGTTCTGTGTGTGGGGGGGTAGGGGCTGGAAGTCACCCGCCAGGCTCCCTGCTCACCTGCCCGTCCTCCGCTTGGGGCTCCAACGTGTCACCCGCGCCTGGCGCAGTCTTGTCCTGCTCTCCGCCTTGCCCGCCTCCGGAGGCTTCTGGGTCGAGCAAGGGAGGCAAGAGTGAAGACCAGCGTGTGGGGCTCTGAGATGGATGCCGGGAGCTGCGCCTGGGGGGGGGGGGGCTCAAGCATCCAGCCAGCCGGTTCCCACCCCTCCAATCCTCCCCCTTCCCCCTGGGGGTTCAGGAGGGGGAGAAAGCGTTGCACTGGCATGCATGGAGGGGGTGCGAATGTCCCTCCCTGGCTGGGAGCCGCCCGCAAAGGGGCACCCCGAGAAGTGGGAGTCTCTCGGTGGGAAGGTTGGTGTCTGCCCAGGTTGCACCTGGTGGCTCAGCCTTGTGTGGTCTCCATGTAATGTGTAGTTCACCCCCAAGCAGCCTCCCCGGGGTGCGCAGGGATGCCAGCAAACCCCCCACGTACCAGTCCCACTCCTCCTCCTCCTCCTCCTCCTCCTCCTCCTCCGGATGCAGCACAAAGCCACGGGGAGCAGCAGGGCCCCCACGGGGATGGCCAGGCATCCCAAATAATGTTCCAGCGGTGCAGGTGAATCTGGTGTCAGCACTAAGACGCAAAAAGATGGACTGTGGGATATTCGTCTGCAGCATCCCCAAGTCCTTGCTGATGAGGTGAGCTCCAGCCCCACCATGGATTCCCCACCGCAAATGACTCACCTGTGACGTCCACCTCTGGACTCCGGGAGGAATGGAGCCAGGAGAGGTTGTGTTTCTCCGCATAGCTGCAGGCGTACCTCCCCGCATGGCTGGCCCCGGCCTCTGGGATGGAGATGGAGGCATCTGGGGACCCCCCTCC
The DNA here is from genome assembly GCA_023646645.1 of Varanus salvator macromaculatus. NCBI lineage: Eukaryota > Metazoa > Chordata > Lepidosauria > Squamata > Varanidae > Varanus > Varanus salvator. Next base: position 2,090,558 of record JAIXND010000753.1, on the reverse strand, counting down.
CCCTTCTCCGGAGCTGTGCAGAGCTGCGTTCCCCGCGGGGGGCCTCTCCGCCCCGTCCTGGTAGAAGTGGAACCGCCTGTCGGTCTGGTTCCCGCTGGCCGAGCAGAGCAGGGTTAGGGGGGCCCCTTCAGGCACCTCGCCCGAGGGGGGGTCCACGAGCAGCACGGGGGCAGGAGGGGGATCTGCAGCAGGGGGCACGGAGAAGAGGGGTCAAGGCGTGTGTGCGTGATCTCTGTGTGTGTGTGTGTGTGTGTGCAGGTGTGTTGTGGGTGAGGTGATGAAGTGGAGCTGATCAGACTGACAATTTATGCTCTGATCATCAGGGTAACATGGATCACAAATTTCATGAATGAACATGTGTAAATTTATCTGTACCTGCCACGGCAACAGTGACAGGCTGGCTGCTTTCGGAATATCTCTTCGTGTCACTCTCTGAATAGCAGCAGCTGTACAGCCCAAAGGTCTCCTCTGAGGCTGTGAGGATGAACTGGGAGCTCCCATCCTGAGGAGGAGTCCTTTCAGAGGTCCATCCAACTCTGAAATGCAAGAACTTGAAGCGCATCACTGGAGCATCCCCGGGGGCCGAGCACCAGAGGGTCACCGTCTCTCCTGGCTGATACAGAGGACCTGGAGGGTCTGCAGAGAGTCTGGGAGCTGGAGGGGGGTCTGTGAAGCCACCAGAGAGGGGAAGAGGGTACATGAGGAAGATGGGGTGGGGTGGGGGTCATGTGCCCCTCCCCAACACCTGTTCCCTTCACGGGCATCGTTTCCCCCTCCTGAAAGCCCTTTGGGCTGGAAAGCACTTGACCCCCCTGGGAGTTGGGGTCCCAGAGGGCACCGGGGTGGACTGCCCTGCACACATCTTCTTGGCATGACCCTCCCCTCCCCTCCCCTCCCCTCCCGCATCATGATTTCTGTGCCAAAACCAGGCGCTCAGTGAAGGAGCGATTGTTGCGTTCGCTAATTCCGCTGCTGGAAACACTGGGAGTTCATTTCTTTTTAATGAAGAATCCCACATTCCTGCTGCAAAAATCCAATCTGTGGAGGAGAAAAAAGACCGAGGGGCAACCGAGGCATACACAGCCCACAGGCAACCGGCTGCTTGCCCCGCCTGCCCTCGGGGCTCCCTCACCCCCCACACAACTCAGACCAAGAGAATCTCGAAGGCGGAGGCCACGGTCTGCCCTGCAAGGCCACGTCTGCATTTGGAGTGAGAAGAGGACCCAAAAGCCCCACGATTCAAAGACAGGCACACAGAACCCCTGTCCCCAGGTGGCTCTAACATTTGGGCTATTAATATATTCTGTCCTTCTTCAGAAGAGCTAACCCTCGAGGCAGCATATCGGCAATTAAAGAAAATGAACTCCCTGCTTCTCCACCTTATTCTGTGCTCCACTGGCAGCAGAAAAAGCATTTTTCCACACTCCAACCCCTTTTTCCACATTCAACCATGCAGAAGAGTCCATTTGATGTCCAAGCTACAAAAAGGACACGTACCAGAGACAGAGAAGACGGCCTGGTTGCTCCTTTCAGACTGGGATCGTTTGCCTTTCTCATTTCTGCCCAAGTAACTGCATGCAAATGTTTTGTTTGCCTTTGGGAGTAATCTGGGGACCACAAAGTGATTTTGCTCCCATTGTGCCAGTTCGGTCCAGTTACCATCGTCTTTTAATTGATGGAAGAAGAACCACTCAGCCTCCTGCCCTTCTGGGGGGGAGCAGTTCAAGCGGATCGGCTCCCCTCGAGAGACGAAGCTGCCTGGAGGGGACCAGGATAACGTTGGAGGTGGCAGAAGCTGGACTGTAGACGTCCTCTTGCCACCTGAGAAAAGGCAGGAGTTGCAATATGAGACACGGTTCCCTCTCCCAGGAATTTGGGAGAGCCACTCCACAAACTCCGAATGAATCCACGCAGTGTCCTCCTCCCAGGCCCCCGGCTTTGCACCGTTCAGGGTGGAGGCAGCTGAGCTCGGTCAGGCCCATCCTCAGCAGCTCCCCAAGTGAGAAAAGTCCCCCAGAGCTGCACTCGCTGCGGCCCAGACTGAGACGTTCAGTCCCACGACTGCAGTTCTGTCTTTGGCGGCAGATTCTGCATCCTTCCCTGGAGGAACCTCCAGCCAGGGGCCCAGGAGGCACAACCTCCAACCCTGATGCTGACGCTTGCATGGAGTCCCCACACGGAGGCCTGGAAGCGGAGAGGACGGCCGGGAGGGTGAGGCAGCTCCATCTGGCACGCTCTCCCTGTTGCTTCACAGAGTGGACTCTCCCTGCTGGATTTCCACCAGCGCTCAGGAGCTGTGCCAAGTAGAAAAGAGGCGACACCCCAGCTGCACCCCCACAAGACGGGCTCTTTTCAGGGACTCGAACGTAGATCGACTTACCTGCACAGGCTGCCTGCCAGAGGAGGATCCTGAGCAATCCTGAGAGCGAAGAACAAGGGGAGCAGTGAGAAGCAGGAGGGGAAGGTGTGGGGGGTCCCCTCAGAGGTGGGGGAGAAGAAGAGGGGGCCCCTACCTGCCAGCAGTGCAGGGAGCTCCATGCTCGGGCGGGATCCACGTGCAGCCCCTCAGCAGCCTTCCTGGCCCCTCGGCGGCCTCCTCTTCTGTCTGGGGGCAGAGGTGCATCAGCCCAGCACTGCCTGTCCTCTCCGGGCAGAGACCCAGCCAGAGCGGCATCCGGGCCCCGTCCGCCCACCCCGAGCGCCCACGCCCAGCCCGCCTGGCTCAGCCCCGGGCCGTGGCCACAGCAAGGCTGTGCAAGAGCTACCGGGGTGTTCGCCACATCCGCTGAGTTCTGCCTGCTCCCATCCCTCCTCTGAACCGAGGCGCTGCACAATTCGAAGAGCAGCGAAGCGCCGGCTGAGGCGCGAGAAGAGGAAGCGAGCCCTTGCGCTCCTCGTGCTTCACCCTTCGAACCCAGGCCTGGAACATTCTTCATGTGCTCTGCTCCCTTCCCTGCATCCCACATGGGGCCCTTCCGTCCTTCGCCTCCCCCCTGAGAACTCCAATGCGCAACCCACATGCTGTCTGAAGAGTCTTGTGTGAACGTGCGGTTCAGAAACCTGCAGTTTTCTCCGAATACACAGAGTTTCCTTCCCTCTTCCCGGAGACACGTCACCTCCTGCCTCGTGTGCAGCTTCTCCCCAGCAGCAACTCCGCGATCTTCCCCCATGTGCCGTCCACACACGAGTGCATTTGCTCTCTGCTCCCCAGAGAAGCGTCTGCACTTGGCGCCTTGACTTCCCTCCTGCTACTTTCTCCCAATTGCCCGACTCTGCGAAGAGCATCAGGATTCTGCTTTTGTCTCCTGCACGTGACCACCCAACTTCTGTCATTTCACCCTGAGAGGAACATCGCCCTGCCTCTTACCCAGGGGCATTCAGAACCGTGCAGAAGAGGGCAGGGCTGCGGATCAGGGCCCAAGGAGTCCTCCTTCCTGAGGAGGGACCGCTGAAGACCACCCTTGCGGTCTGACCCCCATGCAGAGCAGGTCCAGCCTGGGGTGTCGCTATGAAAATCACACTGATATGTCATTTTTTACCTTTATGCTATTTATAAAAAAACTAGAGTGTGTTGCATTTATGAAATCAATGAACTGCTACGGAGAAAGCAAATTTTTATTTCTGCATGCAACAAAAACATTTTGAACTCCTAAAAAATACATGGAAGTAGATCTATATCTTCATTAAGATTTAGCTGCAGCTCTTGTTCAATCACTAAAACTGTTATTTTTAATCTTGCATCATAAACTAGTAGGACTCCTTTTGTATATTTTGAATAGGAGAACAGCTTTCTGCAGAGTCAAAGTCAGGGCTAACGGACTGCTCGCATTAAACAGCAAACCCCATAAGTTCCTCAGCAGTGAAAGCGAACGAATCTACTCACATACCATTAAACAATTGGTTTTCTTCAGAAACTTTTCCTGTCTTCGATTTATCCATGGGTGGCCTACCGGGGGAAATTGCAAATGTAGGTTTGTTTAGTGGCTGCTTAGCAGATAAGCCATCAAGTGCTGTGAATTGTGACAGGTCCCAAGCGCAGCTTCTATCCTTCAGAGGAAGGAGATCACATTTGGACAAAGAGAATCTCTTCAGCAGGGTTGGAGTAACATGAGAGCCTGCAGGAAGGTTGTTCCGCTTTTTGCCTGCACAATAGCAGAGGAATGTAGCAATTTATTGAACCAGCCTTGGTCGCAGATCAGAGGCTGTGCTGGTGAAGCTGCAGCGGAGGGATTCTTGAGCCACGAGTGGCTCCGGAGCCGAGGGTTGCTGACCCCTGGTCCTGGGCACGAGGAGCAGGCACACGGCAGGCTGGATTTCATATCACAAAGGACCCACAAGCAACTTTCTGTACAAAGATTTCTTTGGGTTTTCCCACTATTGCAAAAGGGAGGATTGCAGGGTCTGTTACCAAACAACCCAGGTGAGTTTAAGGAGCAGCTTTCAGGGGAAGAGGCTCAGTGGGAGAAGCCGACCCCGAAGAGAATCCCTCTCCGCCCTCCCGCCTTCCCTGCAGTCCTTGCTGTCCAGGCCAGCGAGCGCATGATGTGGCGGCCAAATCGATCCGGATCTGCCCGGCTAGGAGCGTGTCCTGCAGAAAAGGATGTTGCCTGGGCTGGCCGGGCCCCTTGGCTCCTCTCTCGGAGGCAGCTTGCCCTTCCAGGAACGGATCCCAGCCCTGCTTTGCCTGCCACCTCTGAGGCTGAATTGGAGGTGACACCTGATGCAGCTGCATTGTGGAAGCGGGCCTGGACCTGAGGAGGGCCCTGCAAGTGGCTGGATGAGGGACGCACCGGCCGGGCTCAGCATGACGGAGCCTCGTGCAGGTAAGGCTTGCTGTGCCACTGGAAATGGGCCCCGGGGGGGGGGGGATTCAGCGTAGTTCTTCCAGTCAGGACCAGAAGGGGGGCAGGGGGTGTCCAGGAGGGAGCCCTGGACCCTGCTCACGAGCTCAGGGACCCGTGCCTGGGGCTGCAGCACACACGGGCCCCTCAGCCCTGCACATGGCAGGCTTCCCCACACCGGGGGAGACAGGCAAAGGCCGCTGTGGGCAGTGCAGGGGGGATGCGCTGGGGCATCAGGCTGGATGACTTGCATCTTCGGGTGGGGCTGCCTTTGTCCCATGGCCCCAAACAAGCCCTGGGCTGGAGGACTGATTCAGAGTCCCCAAACCCTCGCTGTGAGATGCCCGTTCTCAAAACCTGCGTTATTTCCTGCAATTATACCCCTGTCTTCTCCATTCTCCTCTTGTATCATTTCCCCGTTTGGAACATGCAACTTGTGTGCCTGGATTGGAGGCACAGAGTTGGTTCTTCGTGTGCTTGTCTGCAAAACCCCAACAAGCTAAAGAAAGTGAGGGACGAGCGAATAAAAAGCACGTGACAGTCAGTCAACAATGCACACGCGTTTATTTCTGGGGCTCCTCGGGCTCCTTCAGGTGTTGGCATACAGCGCCTGCGCGGTGCGGGTGGGCGCCTCCCCTTGGCGTCCCTCTCCAGGGTGCTGAGCGGGCCGCCGGATGCGCGCCTGTGCGAGGAGACGAGGAGACGTCGAGGCCGCGGCGGGGACGGGTCCGCGGGCGCCGGGGGGAGCCGCGCAGGGCGGCTGGCCGACCCCGTCCTCATCGGGCACGGCCGGAGACCCCCGCCCAGGCCCGGACCAGGGGCCGCTCCGCATTGGGGTTGAACTGGGATGGGCGACTCCGCGGACCCCCGTCGCGCCCCGCCTGGTCCCGCAAATGCAGAGACGCGCCCGGGCCTCCGGGGCGGAGGAGCCGCGCAGCTCGCGGAGCGCCCGGGACTCGATGCTTGCCGGCGCCTGGCGCGCCCCGGGAAGCCCGCCGGGACCTGGGACTCTGGGCTGCTGCAAAGGGAGCGGGATGCAGGGAACCCAACAGGTTTCCACGCACATTCCGCGCTCATCCCGACTATTCAATCCATGAGGCTGGCGATGTTGCGCAGTCAAGTCGCCCACCCAGCAAGCGCGCAAGCAAAGCGGGGCCTCCCATGCACGTGTCAGCGTGGCGATTGCAAAGGCGACATACAGCGCATGCCCGGTAAGAACCCGGCGAATGCAAGAGGGAGAGCAAACGATGCAACCTGCCCAGGCCCGGGGGCTCCTGAGGGGGAGGGGGCTTGAGAGAGCGAGGACCCCTTTCCTGCGCGCGCACGGGCCGCTTTCTCCCTTCATCAGCCCCTGCCAGGCGGGCGCAACGAGAGGGATGGGCGCAGCTCAGCAGGAAGCTGCAAGCTCCCGAGTCACGTCTGGGGGTCCTGCTCGGCCCGGAGCCCAGCGCACTCCCTGTGAGGGAGGCGGAGGGGGGCATCGGCTCCACGCTGGATGCTTCATGCAGCTCGTGGTCCGGCCACTAGCAGCCTCTGCCCGGGACGTTTTTGGGGGAAAAGACGCTGCTTCACGTACCGCCTTCCTCCTGCTGCTGCAGCAGAAACTGAGCGGGATGGAGAGGATCAGCAACGGGAGAGTCCAGCGGGCGTAATCCAGGACTGGCAGTGGGGAAACTGGAACAAAAACTGAGGGGAGGGGAGGGCAGGGGAGTGAGGGGAGGGGTTCATTGATTGTGAGCTGCAATGGTGGATGATCCTGAGAGTCCCCCTTCCAGGATTCCCCTTCCCAGCCAACTTATCTGTGGTTGCATTGGGTGATGAGTGGGGGAGTTTAGTGGGGGCAGCACACGGGTTGTTGAGGGGCCCTGTTCAGAGAGCAAGCAGAGAAAACTGTTCCTGGTGATAGGATGGGCTCCAGTCCCACCCCGGTCGAGTGTCCCCAAATGACTCACCTGTGACGTCCACCTCCGGGCTCCGGGAGGAAGGGAGCCAGGAGAGGTTGTGTTTCTCCACATAGCTGCAGGCGTACCTCCCCGTGTGGCTGGCCCCGGCCTCTGGGATGGAGATGGAGGCATCTGGGGACCCCCCTCCCCCTTCTCCGGAGCTGTGCAGAGCTGCATCCCCCGCGGGGGGCCTCTCCGCCCCATCCTGGTAGAAGTGGAACCGCCTGTCGGTCTGGTTCCCGCTGGCCGAGCAGAGCAGGGTTAGGGGGGCCCCTTCAGGCACCTTGCCCGAGGGGGGGTCCACGAGCAGCACGGGGGCAGGAGGCAGATCTGCAGCAGGGGGCACGGAGAAGAGGGGTCAAGGCGTGTGTGCGTGATCTGTGCGTGTGTGTGTGTGCAGCTGGGTTGTGGGTGAGACGATGAAGTGGAGCTGATCAGACAGACAATTTATGCTCTGATCATCAGGGTAACATGGATCACAAGTTTCATGAATGAACATGTGTAAATTTATCTGTACCTGCCACGGCAACAGTGACAGGCTGGCTACTTTCGGAATATCTCTTTGTGTCACTCTCTGAATAGTAGCAGCTGTACAGCCCAAAGGTCTCCTCTGAGGCTGTGAGGATGAACTGGGAGCTCCCATCCTGAGGAGGGGTCTTTTCAGAGGTCCATCCAACTCTGAAGTGCGAGAACTTGAAGCGCATCACTGGAGCATCCCTGGGGGCCGAGCACCAGAGGGTCACTGTCTCTCCTGGCTGATACAGAGGACCTGGAGGGTCTGCAGAGAGGCTGGGAGCTGGAGGGGGGTCTGTGAAGCCACCAGAGAGGGGAAGAGGGTACATGAGGAAGATGGGGTTGGGTGGGGGACATGTGCCCCTCCCCAACACCTGTTCCCTTCACGGGCATCGTTTCCCCCTCCTCAAAGCCCTTTGGGCTGGAAAGAACTTGACCCCCCTGGGAGTTGGGGTCCCAGAGGGCACCCGGGTGGACTGCCCTGCACACATCTTGTTGGCATGACCCTCCCCTCCCCTCCCCTCCTCCCCTCCCCTCCTGCATCATGATTTCTGTGCCAAAACCAGGCGCTCAGTGAAGGAGCGATTGTTGCGTTTGCAAATTCCGCTGCTGGAAACACTGGGAGTTCATTTCTTTTTAATGAAGAATCCCACATTCCTGCTGCAAAAATCCAATCTGTGGAGGAGAAAAAAGACCGAGGGGGAACCGAGGCATACACAGCCCACAGGCAGCCGGCTGCCTGCCCCGCCTGCCCTCGGTGCTCCCTCACCCCCCACACAACTCAGACCAAGAGAATCTCGAAGGCGGAGGCCACGGTCTGCCCTGCAAGGCCACGTCTATATTTGGAGTGAGAGGAGGACCCAAAAGCCCCACGATTCAAAGACAGGCACACAGAACCCCTGTCCCCAGGTGGCTCTAACATTTGGGCTATTAATATATTCTGTCCTTCTTCAGAAGAGCTAACCCTCGAGGCAGCATATTGGCAATTAAAGAAAATGAATTCTCAGCTTCTCCACCTTGTTCTGTGCTCCACTGGCAGCAGGAAAAGCATTTTTCCCCACTCCAACCCCTTTTTACACATTCAACCATGCAGAAGAGTCCATTTGATGTCCAAGCTACAAAAAGGACACGTACCAGAGACAGAGAAGACGGCCTGGTTGCTCCTTTCAGACTGGGATCGTCTGCCTTTCTTGTTTCTGCCCAAGTAACTGCATGCAAATGTTTCGTTTGCCTTTGGGAGTAATCTGGGGACCACAAAGTGATTTTGCTCCCGTTGTGCCAGTTCGGTCCAGTGACCATCGTCTTTTAATTGATGGAAGAAGAAACACTCAGCCTCCTGCCCTTCTGGGGGGGAGCAGTTCAAGCGGATCGGCTCCCCTCGAGAGACGAAGCTGCCTGGAGGGGACCAGGATAACGTTGGAGGTGGCAGAAGCTGGACTGTAGACGTCCTCTTGGCACCTGAGAAAAAGCAGGAGTTGCAATATGGGACACGGTTCCCTCTCCGATGCCATAATCTCCGAATGAATCCATGCAGTCTCCCCCTCCCAGGCCCCCTGGCCTTGCACCGTTCAGGGCGGAGGCAACTGAGCTCGGTCAGGCCCATTCTCAGCAGCTCCCCAAGTGAGAAAAGTCCCCCAGAGCTGCACTCGCTGCGGCCAAGACTGAGACGTTCAGTCCCACGTCTGCAGTTCTGCCTTTGGCGGCAGATTCTGCGTCTTTCCCTGGAGGAACCTCCAGCCAGGGGCCCAGGAGGCACAACCTCCAACCCTGATGTTGACGCTTGCATGGAGTCTGCACACGGAGGCCTGGAAGCGGAGACGACTGCCGGGAGGGTGAGGCAGCTCCATTTGGCACGTTCTCCCTGCTGCTTCACAGAGTGGACTCTCCCTGTGGGATCTCCACCAGCACTCAGGAGCTGCGCCAAGTGGAAAAGAGGCGACACCCCCAGCTGCACCCCCACAAGACCGGCCCCTTTTGGGGACTCGAAGGTGGATCGACTTACCGGCACAGGCTGCCTGCCAGAGGAGGATCCTGAGCAACCCTGAGAGCGAAGAACAAGGGGAGCAGTGAGAAGCGGGAGGGGGAGGTGCAGAGGGTCCCCTCAGAGGTGGGGGAGAAGAGGAGGGGGCCCCCACCTGCCAGCAGTGCGGGGAGATCCATGCTCAGGCGGGATCCACGTGCAGCCCCTCAGCAGCCCTCCCGGCCCCTCGGCGGCCTCCTCTTCTGTCTGGGGGCAGAGGCGCATCAGCCCAGCACTGCCTGTCCTCTCCGGGCAGAGACCCAGCCAGAGCGGCATCCGGGCCCCGTCCGCCCACCCCGAGCGCCCACGCCCAGCCCGCCCGGCTCAGCCCCGGGCCGTGGCCACAGCAAGGCTGTGCAAGAGCTACCGGGGTGTTCGCCACATCCGCTGAGTTCTGCCTGCTCCCATCCCTCCTTTGAACCGAGGCGCTGCACAATTCGAAGAGCAGCAAAGCGCCGGCTGAGGTGCGAGAAGAGGAAGCGAGCCCTTGCGCTCCTCGTGCTTCACCCTTCGAACCCAGGCCTGGAACATTCTTCATGTGCTCTGCTCCCTTCCCTGCATCGCAGATGGGGCCCTTCCGTCCTTTGCCTCCCCTCTGAAATCTCCAATGCACAACCCACATGCTGTCTGAAGAGTCTTGTGTGAACGTGCGGTTCAGAAACCTGCAGATTTCTCCGAATACACAGAGTTTCTTCCCTCTTCCCGGAGGCGCATCAGCTCCTGCCTCATGTGCAGCTTCTCCCCAGCAGCAACTCCGCGATCTTCCCCCATGTGCCGTCCACACACGAGTGCATTTGCTCTCTGCTCCCCGGAGAAGCGTCTGCACTTGGTGCCTTGATTTCCTCCTGCTACTTTCTCCCAATTGCCTGACTCTGCAAAGAGCATCAGGATTCTGCTTTTGTCACCTGCACGTGAGCACCCAACTTCTGTCATTTCACTCTGAGAGGAACATCGCCCTGCCTCTTTCCCAGGGGCATTCATAACCGTGCAGAAGAGGGCAGGGCTGCGGATCAGGGCCCAAGGAGTCCTCCTTCCTGAGGAGGGACCACTGAAGACCACCCTTGTGGTCCAAGCCGCATGCAGAGCATGTCCAGCCTGGGCTGCCGCTATGTGGCCCACCTTTCACTCTCATGCTGAGTGGAATATCATGGGGACCCGGCCAGAGGCCTCGCGAGGGTCAGGACGCAGCAGGTCACACTGCCCCCTGTTCTCCTCAGGAGTCTCCCTGAGCAAACGTGAGGCAGACATGACCTCGTGAGGAGACGACTGAGCGCGATGCTTCCTGCATTTTGGCCTGGCCGCTGCTGCCTGCAGATCCCCAGAGCTGAGGCCTCAATGCGCTGAAGCACTGGCAGTGCAAGAAGCTGCACTGCAACTTGCAACCAAGTGTAACAGCCCCCTCAGGCGGGAGAGGCCCTGCCTCTTAAAGGAACAGGCGGCTAATCATGCTTCGGGGAAGGCTGGGAATGCTGGTTCTCTCTGCAGAATCCATTGGAGTTAATTTTAGTTCCTTTAGCCTAGCCCGGGGGTCGGCAACCTTTAACACTCAAAGAGCCATTGGGACCCATTTCCCACAGAAAAGAAATCACCGGGCGCCGCAAAACCCTTTTGACACCTAAAATGAAGATAACACTGCATATGTCATTTTTTACCTTAATGCGATGTATAAAAAAACTAGAGTGTGTTGCATTTATGAAATGAATGAACTGCTACAGAGAAAACAAATTTTTATTTCTGCATGCAACAAAAACATTTTGAGCTCCTAAAAATACATGGAAGTAGATCTATATCTTCATTCCCATCATCTGGCCTGACCGTTCCACAAGAAGCTGATTTTGCAATCGCTCTTCAGCCCAAGTTCTGTCTTTATTTTATTTATTTTTATTTATTTTCCTATTTATATCCTGCCTTTTTCCTACAAAGGGCTCAAGGCAGCTTGTATCATTCTCCTCCTCCAACTTATCCCCACAACAACAACCCTGTGAGGTAGGTTGGGCTGGGAGGCTGTGACTGGCCGAAAGTCACCCAGTTGCCTCCATGACCGAGTGGGGACCAGAACCCACATCGTCTGAGTCCCAGTCCCATGCTCTTCACCATGCTTAACCCATGCTCTTCACCACTACACCACACTGGCTCTCTTTCTTTCTTTACAGGAAGTACTGGATTTCTCAGTAGCTGTAGACAGGCAATCCCCACCACCAAAGAGCCACAGCCTTCGCATCTTCATCTGTTGCATGGATAGCAGTCAAAAAGCGACTCAGCCTTTCGTGGGTCACGTCCAAGGTCCATTTTTACTGATTCAACTGTGGAGGAGCGCCCCCGTGCGGCAACGGAGGAATGAAATGGCATTTTATTTATTGGCCCTTTCCGTTTGCTGCAGCCCCATGCAAGTCAAAACTACCATGAAATGTTGCGGTGTATCTTCATCTCCTAGAAGGAGTGTTTCTTTCTTTGGGAGCCGACATGGCCCAGCGGTTGCTGTTGCACTGGGATGAAGGAGACCTGGGTTCTTCTCCCTGCTCAGTCATGAAGTTCACTGCATGACTTTGGAAGAGGCACCGATTTTCAGCCTAATCTTCCCCACAGGGTTCTTGTGAGGATAAAATGGAGAGGAGCAATAGGATGATGTAAGCTGCCTTGGGTTCCTTGCAAGAAAGGCAGGATATATTTTATTATTATTATTATTATTATTATTATTATTAATCCCCATCTTGGATGCACACCTTAAGATGGTGAGGGGGATGGATAGGCTCACAATAAGTTGGAGACAAGTTGATAGCATTGTAGCAACAACAAAAACAGATAAAGAAATAAATAGGAGCCACAGAGTATTATTCAAGTCTTGTGGGACATGTGTGTGGTGATGGGACAGCAAACACCTTGCCCATCTTTCTCTCTCTTACAGATGCACACACACCACAAAACCTCTCCTTGCTGTGCTGGAGGGTTGCCAATCCACAAAGAAAATTCTCCTTTTCTTCTGAAGGGGATGCTTCAAGTGTGCAGATGCATTCGCCACCACACAGAGAGATTCTCCACTGCCTACACTTGCTATTTGAGGGCACTTACAACACCCAGTACAAACACAGAAAAACAGCAGGGCAATGTAGTCTTGCCTAAAACAAGGATGGGAAACGTCTTTCGGCCTGTGGGGCACAGCTGTTTGGAGACGCTCTTGGGGCCATGTTCCAGTGACCAGTGGGGCCAAAGACACTGGCGACCCAGACTGAGACTGGGAGGGTCACCTCTGGCTCCAGGCCTGAGGTTCCCCACCATGGTCTAAACCCTGGCATTAAAAAAAGAAGACAGGAAGGTGCAACCTGCTTTATCAAAAATGCCCTGTGTTTGCTTTTTTAAAAAATAAATGCTTTAAAGTTAATGTTGAATATTTGTGATGAGAAAAGAAACATCTCCAGTGGGCCTTAGTGAAGCCATCGCCTCTTCTGGGAAGGGGACAATGATTTTTGAAGAATTCACGGCCATGAGAAGACTCAGATCTGCCACAAGTGAACAGGCTGTGATTTCGCTTGGTCCCAAGAAAGCCACAGCCAAGATGGACACTGACCACAGGGTGAGGCCTGCAAACTGTGGGGTGCTAGATAGAGCCCCCCATCGAGCCCAATGGCCAGGAACCTCCAAGTGAGCATTTCCTGAGCTGGGGTGGCTAGAAAGAGCAAACCTGAAGACAGAGGCACCCAAAGATGGCCTCACCTGGCTCACCAACTGTTGCCAATCACAGCACCCCAAAACACCCCAAAAGTATTTGTCCAGAGGAAGGCCCCAGGAATAGTTGGCCAGAGGGAGGCCACATAGTAAAAACACCACAGTTATACTGTCCCAGAAGGGAGAGGGGGGATAGGAACAAAATGAGCTTTGTGTAACACACAGCTACCAAGCTAGCCTGACCTTAATGGAGTAATCAAAGGGACAGTGGAAACTGGTTCTAGCCGCCATGAAAGTTGCAAACGTGCAGGGAGTAAGAACATGGTAAGCCTATGTGAACCTCGAGCAGATAAGAAATAAACATGGGAAACGTCCAGTCCTTCACAGAAAAAAAGGCCTCTTTGAAGCCAACAGCAGTGGGGGCGTGCATACATTGACGTATTAATGCATTAGATGTGTATTAGGTGACCTAATCACTTATGTAGGGTATAAAACGCAAATACTGAGGAGCAACTTTCGAGACACTGCTTCAGGCTGAACATCCCCTTTCGTCCCCCTTTATTCTATAGTGCACTGGAATGAAGCTGATTTTGGCTCTAAGTCTCGCCTCAGGCTCCTTTTGACCCGCGTCTGGGGCCCACCCGGGTTTGCCTTAGCTGTTGACTGTCTGAATTCGGGAACAACGCCTCATGGGGAGAAAATGCCTGGCTGGCCCGGGGACGAAGAAGGGCTCGGCGGGAGCCAGTCGCCTGGGCCCTGGGCCCTGTCCAGGGTCCTGAAGCGCTTGCCTCCGGCAGCCTCGGCTTGCAGGAATAGCGAGCGCTTCTCAGCGAAGGCTGCCTTCCCTTTCTTTCGTTTTCATGAGGTTTGCTGTGGCCCAGCAATGCGAAAAATACACTCAAATTGGGCGTTTCAGTGTGGCTGAAAATACATCCAGACAAATGCAGAAACACGAGGGGAGAGAGGAGTACAAGACCAGAAAAATGGGCAGCGCCACCTATTCATGCCCCGCAACTAATGTATGTTTTTCTTCTTAAGCAGAGGTCTAAATAAGGCGCCCTCCGTGATGATGGAGAACAATTTATTTCTGTTTTCAGAGCAGCTTGGAGTGATGCCTAAAGTCCCTCAAGACGAAGCTCCTAGGCAAAGGGGTGTGTGAAGAAACTGCCTGAGGCCAGAGAATGTGCCAGAAGCCTGAGGGAAGGAGAAATTACCTCAGAAAGAGGGCCTGTGATAAAAGCTACAGAGAGACGCCCAGCATCTTGCCATCCCTAACAAGTGGAAATGATAAATAACATTGCCACTCTTAATAATCTGGATTCTAATCCTCCCTGAGGAAGTATCTGCCTGGCTGAGCAGGTTTCAAAGCTATAAAACACAGATTAAAGCAATGTTCTCCCCTATTTCAAAGCTGCGCTTTTCGGGACCTCCTGCACCTCAAGTGATCTTTGCCAGCCCAACGAGGCTTCATTTCTCTTTTCCCTTTCCTCAAAGGAGTTTTTAAGAAACATGGGGCTTCTTGCAGAAATTTTACCTCAGACTCTAGATCTGAGGCAAATTTGAGCTGGGCCAGGAGGAAAAAAAGGCACTTAGCTGCCTCTCTGAGGATTTATCTAGCTATCTATTTATTTGGGATATTTCTAGGCTGTCCAATCACACTGAGTCTCTGGATGGCTCACAACAAAATCAATAAATACAACAGTAAAAATATAAATATCAACATGTCATAAGTACCCCAACAATAATAAAACTAAATAACCCACGACTGCAATAAAAATAACATTTATTAAACATTAAAATATTGGGTAAATAAAAAGGATGTGGGCAATACCCAGATATTACAAAAATGCCTGAGGCTTGCAGTGACCTCTCCCTGAAGGGGAACCAAACCCAGCAAATTACTTTCTCATGGAAATTCCCATCAGCTGGGGACATTGAGAGCAGGAAATGGTACTAATAAAAATGAATTACACATCTCTTGTCTCTAGATGCCTTAAGTGCTTTTTGTTCCTTTCTTTCTCCCCTTCCATTCTCCCTTTCAGATTAAAGGTGATTCTGCAAACACTTTTGGATCTGACTGGATCCAAAGGTCTTGAACAGGGCAGCACTCAGTCATCCAACAGCTTTCACACTCCCCCAATTGTCTGACAGACTTCCACCTCCAAAAACATACCAAAATATGTTGAATGGGTACCTGAAGAAAATACTTTTAGAAATGCATCTTTGGGGGGGGGGGGGATACATTTGAATGTTGTGTTTGAATGAGAGCTTTTCTGCATAGGTATAATAAAAAACATGGAAAATATGGAAAGAGCAAGAAACTGATTGCTGAACACAGACCAAAAATAGGCTAATTCACCAATTCATAGCCCACACCTAACGTAAATTTGTCCTGTTAACTGAAGGACTGAATATTTGCCCTCAATAATGTTGGGGAAACATTATTTCGAGGTTTTTGAAAGAAAAGTCGAGGCAGCAGGCCTTATATAAGCCGTGAGGAAAAGGGCTACACGTAAAGAAGCTGCCCCAAGGCAAGAGAATGTTCTGGAAGGGAAGGAGAAATTATCTGGAAAAATTACCTTGAAAACAAGGCTTGTAATAAGAGCTGCAGAGGGAGAGAGGACAAGCATTTTATCATCCCTGGCTTATAAAACAAAATGCCCATTCCTCTCATAAACTAGACCCTGCTTGTGCTAGTAGAGCTGGAAGAACCAGCCTCAAACACAATTTAAAACTACATTTTTGACCATTGTCAGAATCCCAGTATCTCAATTTGTGAGGAGGGAATAAAATTCGGGTTCGTGGGAAAGATCAAGCGTCCAGACCATCCGAGGCTTTATTGTATTACCCCAAGGTTGCCTGCATGCATTCCCGGGCAGGCAGAGGTGAACTCTGCTGCAAAGCTTCAATACCATTGCAGGGCATTTTATAGGTACACAGGTACAGGGCAATTGAAGACAGAACGTAGACATTACAATAAGATTCTGAGGTCATCACATACAGAACAGATGAAGGAATGTCAGTCCATCATACAGAGACAATGAGATTACAATATTTCTAATTGCAGTGTATTGACACTTTAGTTCAGTATCTTGAACCCATCTCCAGGTCTGCTTAGACATGTAAATTTAAGCTACTGAGAAACTGTGCATGAACTCAAGACTCTTATCTAGACTCCAAACATTCTGAATTGACCAGGGCACATGGAGCCCTGGGCTAGGAAGATACTTCCTTGTAAAACTGAATTACAACAATGGTTATTTACAATGTGTATTTGGACTAAATGGCCTGTCTACTGTAGCTTACAGCTAAAGGGGAGAGAAAGGAGTTGGGGGGGGGGTGGGCATTTGAAACAGTGACTTAGCTTGGTTTGAGAAGTACAGGATCTGATCCCACAATGCAAAAAGCACACAGAAGTAATGTTTTTCTGACAGGATTTATCCAAATTTTCCCAACAATCCCTCCTTTGCCACTAGCCTCACTATGTGACACAAACAAGTGAGTCAGTTTGGATAAATCCTGTTCCAAGTTTTCTTTTTCTCAGAAAATAGCTTCCATCTCAAAACTAAACTGATGTGCGGAGAAAGTTATTGCATACAATGGAGACTTGTGTATTTGCTGAGAGTTCAAAGGGTAGGAAAAATGAGAAACAATTGGAAAAAACAGCAAAGGAAGGGAAAGAAAAGGAAAGTTCAAAACACATGATATGCAACCCCAATGCTAGTAGTCCTCCCGGGAAACTCCACGCTGATTTTGGCCCCGCTTTGGCTGCAAAGAACTCAGTGCCGCCAGCTCTCATCCTCACCTGCTCCCTCACCTCTTCCCAGTTTCGCCACTCCATTTTGAGGCCTGGTCCCTTTGCTCCCTAGGCCTCCTCTGACCCATTGCAGCCTTCACGTCCAACGTAGGAACGGGCTGCCCATCTCCAGGCTGGGGTGTTGGCATTATGGGCCAGGCCTTCCCTGGACACAAAGCTGGCCCCGTCCTGAGGCCTGGCTCAGGTGCTTCTCCAGCCACGGTTGGAAGCGCGACGCACCATCCCTCCTCTTGACCCTGTCTGCCATCGCTGGTTCCAAGGGAGCCACACCACCGGGGACAGAGAGGACCCCTGAGCAAGGGAACAAGGCCGAAGACCCTTCTTCCTGCGGGCACTGCCTGGGTCTCCTTCCTCAGTTGGAGGCAGGCGCCAGAGCCTGAGCAGGATGCAGGCGGACCATGGTTGGGACAGGCACTCCATCAGGCGCCAGGGCATGGAAGGGCTTCATGGGAGACCCCCAGCGCCTTGGCTTGGGCTTGCAAGAAAAACGTGCCAGATCCTCCTCAGAAGAAGCCCCCCTCCCTTGCTCTCTCTTTTCACGGCGACGTCACAAACCCCACTGGCTTCAGGTCTCATCCTCTGAAGGAACATTTGGTGTTTCTGGGCCTCTATACGGCCCCCAGTCTTCAGGTGTGTTTGTGTACCATAAGGCATTACAAAGGGCATGACCAAAAAATTATAAAGCGCAAATAGAACGGGCTCAAGAAGACTGAGCACAAAATTGGCACGGCAGCAAATTAAATCGTTCAGGTGCAGCATCCCGTTTCTCATGGTTGCCAAACTTCTTCCTTAAGATGCGCATCCCCAAAGCAAAACCAGCCACAGAAGAACAAGGGGAGCCACCTCCCAGTGACAATACGGTCGCACACCCAGCAGGTCTGTTGCATGAAGGATCCTGATCTGGCAACGGGGCTGCGTGGCTGGTGGAGCATGTTCCGGGCTGGGGCTCCGCTTGGGGTGCAGGAAGGGCATGATGCTGGCTTCTCGCCGTCTCTCCCCCGGCTGCTCTTTGCTGCTCTTCAGAGCCTTGTTCAGAAGAAGGGGCGGGAGGGGCAGAGCAGGCTGGATGCAGTGAAGCAGCTCCTCTCAGTGTGGCCACGGCCTCTGGGCTGAGCCGTGTGCTTCTGATGTGGGTGGCGTGTGCTGGGGAAGGTGATGACGCAGTTCCTGCCTCGCTCGTTGCTGGGAGGGGACAGGCTCTTTGCCTCTCTTGGAAGCCGCGGAACCCGACGTGGGGCACACGGAGATCGGGGCTGGCATGGAGCTCCTTGCCTGGCTGACAGGTTTGGCCCTTTTTCCTCCCTCTCCGAGCCTTGCCTGTGAACTCCCCTTCTTTGGATGCCAGGAAGCACTTCCTGACTGATAGGACCCCGAGGGTATGGAATGGGCTTCCACGGGAGGTCGTGGAGGCCCCATCGGTGAGGGTGTTCAAGGATGGGCTGGACATGCACATGGTGGGCATGTTGTTAGCAGAGCCGGCTGGAGCCGGGGGTCAGACTAGATGGCCCGGGAGGGTCCTTGTGACTCACTCTGTTCCTCTGTTTCTGTGTTTCTTTCTGGATTTCTGCACTTGGATTTCTTGCTGCTCCCCAATTTTCCAGTGTGCTTCATGCAGGAGAGGGATGGAGCAATGGGGGAACGTCCTGGTTAATGAGCTCCTTATTAATCAGCTCCCCTCTGAATGGAAACCTTTTCTGTGGCTTGCAAAGCTCTCTTCACTTCTATCTCTTCACAATAGCTCACTTTGCTTTTTACCCCACCTTTTAATCTCCATCCCTGCATTTTGCAGCCCCATCTTCCTCTTCAAGCTCTCTAAGCTGCTTCCCTTGCAGCGACATGGAGCTTGCCATGATCCTGACCCCCTCTCTCTTTCCCCTTTCAGTCACCTGTTCAGCATTCGCCTGGATGCTGCCCATGGCAGGTAAGAAGGCCTCACATTGCTCCAGGCGTCCTGCAGCCCTCTTGTCCTGAAATATATGGCTCAAAAGAGGTTATGGCAAGTCAAGCCCTTCTCTCGTGAAACTAAACTCCGGCAGGGCTGAAATAGAGGATGCTGTTCATCCTGGTCGGTTTGCCCGGAATGTTTTTAGGTTCATTCAGGTCATTTGCTGCAGTCTCAGATGCTAACCATCAAGAGCAGTTAAACCTCATGAACTGAAAGCGACAAATTATTCTGAAGTCCGGCTGGCTTCCGGTGGCTCTTGTGTTTCACCTTGGGCAGAGGGCACCTGGCGGATGCTGCACCGAGAGAAGGGAGAGCTACTCAGATCGAATTTGCAGATGATACTAAAATGGGAGGGGGGCAGGGGGGCTGCATTTAACTCACCCCTCCAGATTTCAACCAGGCTGTTGCTCCCCACAGCAGCTCCCCAGGCTGTTCCAGCTGTGCCAGCGCCCTGGCTGACCATGTCCGTTCCATACCGCAAGTCTGACCACAGCACATGGATCTGGCTGAAATGCTTTCCCCCGGAATCTCAGCGGGGAAAGCATTTCTATCTCTATAGAAGAGGTGCAAGCGGTTATTTCATCCAATTTAAACACCAGGAAGAAAAGAAACTGGAGATCTCCACGAATCGTCTGAGGCAAAGGGAATATTTTGCGTGTCGTTATCTGAGAGCAAAGAGCACAGAAAGCAATCGTGTTTCTCCCTTGAGTAATGAGATTCTGTTCTCCCTCAGTGGTAAGGATCACTCTGGGTTTAAATGTTGCACGCCCGTAGGGTGAGTTCGCATGACAAGAGAGGCCACGGGGAAATCTAGATTGCCCTGCGTGGAGGGACACGTTTCCTGAAGCCGTGGAGAGCATCCGTGGTCCATTCCCAAGTTTCCACTCTTCCGTGTGGCTTCTCCAGTCATATAGACGCAAGATCGCCCTCCTACCATTGTTGGTCTGGAAGCACCAGAGAGTGCTCCGGCAAGAGAGGCTGAATCATTGCTCACTTTATGCCATTGGCTGAGCCATGCGTCTGTGTCCGCAGTTGCTCTTGCAAACAGGGAGACAGTGTGAAAGCCAAGGAGGGAGAAGGGTGGGACTTCTCTGTGGTGCCTGGAGTGGTTCCAGGAGCTGGAAGAGGGTCAGGAAGCAGGGCAGTTCAGAGCTGGGCTCCAGGGAAGATGTGCTTGTGTGGCAAGTCTCGATTCGGAACCGAAGCTTCAGTGAGCCAGGCTGCCACAGCTTCCTCCCTAGGTAACTTGGAGAGCCCAGTTCTGTGAGAGCGGTTGAGGGTATTCTCCCTGAAATCACCTTTCTTGGCTGACAGTTGCGTTTCCTCTCCCTCTCCTGCTCCGCTGGAATCGCAGAGTCCCCACCACCTGCAACGCTTTCTGTGGATCCCCCACACTCCACTTACATCCGAGGAGAACAGGTGACCCTGACATGTTCGGTTCCGGATTGGCGGCAAGTGACCGGATACACGTTCTACAAGCAGCTCCCCGAGCAGCCCCCCGAGCAACTGCCCCGTAAGCGGACGGGCGCCACTGAAGTGCTCCGTGTGGCTGAAGCTTCTGCCGGGTGGTACAGCTGCAC
Source organism: Varanus salvator macromaculatus (assembly GCA_023646645.1). NCBI lineage: Eukaryota > Metazoa > Chordata > Lepidosauria > Squamata > Varanidae > Varanus > Varanus salvator. The sequence goes on along the minus strand of JAIXND010000753.1, from coordinate 2,070,236 downwards.
CTACTGGATTCTGGCACAGGATGGGAAGGAGATCCAGTCCGTGCAAAGCAACAGCTTTCCCATAGCCGTGAGAGGTGAGTGAGCAGCCAAAATGGAAGGGGCAACTCAGTGTGACCTTCGGGGGACAGAAGTCCTGCTCATGGCTGCACAACTTAATTCTGCATTCGGAGTGTTGTGGGAGTGGATACAGAGTGAGAATGATGTCTTATTTCTGTATTTGGAGTACTATGGGAGTGGATATCGAGAGAGGAGCTCAGGTATGGTGAAGGGGAGAAGGCTGAGTTTACGCAAAGGACTGTGTGGACCAGTCATCCCCAGGCGAGTCTTGAAGAGCAAAAGAGGATGAGGGAGGCAAAGAAAAAATGAAGAGGGGCTCTCTGCCCCACAGCCTGTGCCCCGGGATGCCCCAGTGGGAAGCCCACTGCAGGGTATGAGCAGAAGTGCAAGGTTTTGCCCACCTTCTGCCACAACTCTCGATCAGAGCACCCTCCACGGATGCATTGAGTCCCCTGTGGAAGCCACTGTATGGGTGGCCTTCGCTGCCCCTTCCGGTGGTGAATCCACAGTGCAATGAAATACCTTCCTTTCCCAAATCTTCAAAATTCGGCTTCCTCAAATGACCTTCTTGGCTGCTGGAATATTGAGGTCAGAAGCATCCTCTGCTTTTCCCTTTTCCTCACAAGTTGGCTTGTTCCTCCCTTTCTCCCTTGAGAAAAGGAGGCTGGGAAGCGTTGGAGTGAGTTTGCATGTGCGCTGGGCTGAAAGGGCTTTTGGGGCTGAGTGCAGGGTATGAGGCCAGGCTGGTGTGGAGCGAGGGGGACGTCCTCCTGCTCTCAGGAATCTCTGAGAGGAACATCGGCGGAGCCTGGTCTGCTCGTAGGGACACGTGGGGGCCAGCCCCACTTTCAGGGTGAGCCCCACCCTGCCTGGAGCCTGTCCCCAGGCCAGCTCACCCAGGCAAGGAAAAGCCGCGATCCAAGCCCTGCAGTTCAGCCAGCTCCTAACGGAGTAGGATTCAGGAAGATCCAAGAACAAAATCAGCTAAGATGCTTAATTAATTTTAATTAAATGTTCAGCTTTATTTTTAAAAATATTTTGAATTTATTTTTAAAAACTGCCCTTTAGCACCATGCCCTCTGGGTGGCCATTCCATATAAAATCATCAAATAATGCTAATAAAATAATGCAATTAACATTCAATATATAAACAGAATAATATCACAATAAATTTTAAAAATAAAAATCAGACATACCTTAATATAATTGAAAACTAGAACATTGATACGAATATTCCAAGCATGCAATAAGCATTCAGCTCGTGGCTTCTGAACAAGACTGCAGTTTCCCGGGAACGGGATGAATGCAGGAGGGGCGCTTCCTTCCTGTGCTACGAAGGCCAGCCCAAGACCGAGGGGGCAGAAATCTATCTATCTATCTATCTATCTATCTATCTATCTATCTATCTATCTATCTATGTTGTGCTTTATATCCTGCCTTTTTCCCGAACCCCAGACGCGACCAGGGAGCATTTCAACCTTCCCACGCAGCGGCGCCCTTCCCTCCCTTTGCCCCCGCCTTGCCGGGGCAGATGAAAGCAGGAAGCCCGGCTGCCGAGGGGCATGTGCCCCCGAGTGCCTCCTTCCCATGGAGGCAGCCTCTGGCCCTGGGCAGCTTGCGCTCTTGTTCTCTTTCTTTTTCACTGTCTGCGCACTTACTGGCATGTGCCGAACCTTGACTTTGCAATCGCGGCGGGCTCTGCGGGACCAGGCGGGGCGCGACGGGGGTCCGCGGAGTCGCCCATCCCAGCTTAGCCCCAATGCGGAGCGGCCCCTGGTCCGGGCCTGGGCGGGGGTCTCCGGCCGTGCCAGGGAGGCGGGGGTCGGCCAGCCGCCCTGCGCGGCTCCCCCCCCCCCCCCGGCGCCCGCGGACCCGTCCCCGCCGCGGCCTCGACGTCTCCTCGTCTCCCCGCACCGGCGCGCATCCGGCGGCGCGCTCAGCACCCTGGAGAGGGACGCCCGGGGCGGCGCCCACCCGCACCGCGCATCGTCTTTCTGAGGATCTGTAGAAAAGCTCAAGGAGCCCGAGAGATGAACGCGTGTGGATGGTTGACCACGTGGCCGCGCTGCTCGCCCTTTCCACGCGGCGCCTGCGTGTCGCCATGCCCAGCCCAGTGGCCACGGGAGCAGCTGAGCGGGAGCAGCCATGCAGGGCTTCCAGGCGGAGTGTGGCGCCTTCGGCCTCGTTTCCCCCTAGTCGGAGTTCCCGCTTCCCCGCCCTTTGTCAAGGGCTCCAGCAACAGGCCTGCTTTGCGACACAGACAGCTGGGCAGCTCTGAGCTCATACCCTGCTCTGCGTGGAAGCAGAGGGGAAAACCCGCTTGTCAGAACGATCCCCACTCCGGAAAGCCCCAAACAACCCCGTGCCCTCCCACAACAGCCCCCACGGAGTTCAGGGTCCTGCAATGCTGGGAAATCCGCCTGTTTCAGCGTGAAGGCGTTTTGATGCGATTCTGACCAAAAGCGGCCCACAGTGGGGCTTCCAGGTATTTTGTTTTCTTGGCTTGTACACAATTGCTCAAAACGCTTGTCCAGATTCAGAGCTGAGCTCTGCAAGCCCCCAGCTGGCCACCCAGTACAAATGGAAGGGTGTGTGTGTGTGTGTGTGCGTGTGTGTGTTTTGGTGGGGGTGATGCAGTGCAGGAGTAATGCGTCAGAACCGTGTAAGAAAGAGCCCCAGTGTGTCTGTCTCTGGTCTTCTTCTGAGACTGGCCTGATGGTAAACTGATCCATTCTTGGTCATGCACGGCTGTTTCGCCATGTACCAATGCGAAAATCCTCGAAATTGAGCTGATTCTTGGATCATGTCAACCACGTGTATTTATTTCTTGGCTCCGGTGTTTAAAACACTTCCTGTTCGAAACACAGAAACAGAGCGAGTCAGAAGGGGCCTCCCGGGCCATCTAGTCTGACCCCCGGCTCCAGCTGGCTCTGCTCACGACATGCCCACCGTGGGCATGTCCAGCCTATCTTTGAACACCCTCACCGATGGGGCCTCGACGACCCCTCGTGGAAGCCCTGCTCTTCATCTTGAGTGGGGTGACCAGGACCAAAAGGCTCCAGAAGATCCTTGCTGACTCCCCGTGGGTTTTGCCTGCCTGCCTGCTGTATGAGCATCCACTCTTGGTGTCACGGACAGGTGACTCACAGAGCCACACCTGTTCAGGAGAGACCCAGCAGGGAGTTGGGCAGAGGGGCTGTGGGTCTCCCCCTCATCACAGCAGCATGTCCTGTACCCTCCTGTTTTGCGCAAGAGCCCCAAATAGGGCCGCGCAAGTGGCGTCATGGAACGGTTCACGTGTCCATGTAACACCTGCTCCGCATAAAATGCACTGGTTGCTGGTTGAAGCCCGGGCTCAGCCTGGGGTCATTTTAACATGCAAAGCCCTGGGAATAAGGTTCGTCTGAAGGAGCAGTACCTGGAAGAAGTGAAGGGATGAAGGGCCTCCTTGGTGGCTGCCCCCTCCTTTGGAACAGGCCTCCTAGAGCGGCCCGCCTGGTGCTGTCACTCATGTCATTCCAGAGCCAGGCGAAAACTCCTCTTTTGCAGGTATTTTGGGGCCTGCTTGCAGCAACGCACTGTAAGAGCTACTCTGCTACCAGCGGCTTTCCTCTCCCCTTCCCTGCCCCATACTTGGAACTGTGATGTTAGCCTCAATTTTATGGCTATTCGCCATGAGAGAGCCCTGTTGGGCTATTCAGCGGTCTATAAATGTGAGAAATAAACAAACAAAAAGCCCTGTGGGGTTCAAGGCAAGGACTGGAGGCAGGCGCAAACTGGCTGTAACATGAAAAGCGCAGGGGGCTGTCCAAGATCCGCAACACCGAACCGCAGTCCAGATCTCCTGGTGCTTGGAACATCTCCAGGTCCTCGCAGAGCTGCTGGTGCTGACGGCACACATGCCGGTCCCCAGGAAACTCCGCAGTGCGACACAAGTGCAGCCTGTGGGAGGAGGGGGCTCCGTGCGCCTGCAGCCCATGTGGGTGGGCGCATGATTCATGCCCCCTCTAGTGGCATCATCCCATTGGCTGGCAGTCTTCAGACTGCAATTCGAGTGCTGAACATTCCTGTACCGCCTTGTCACAAGCTGGGTCCCTGAAGCACCTCAGGGCATTCGTTTTGCCTGCTCCTATGGGATTCCTCCAGGTGGAATCCGAGTTGGAAAGGGCCAGGGATGGGCCCTCCCCAAAGTGCCCGTTGGGGTAGCCTCCTGTATAATTCAAAACAAGGGAGGGGCGCCCCAGCCTGCTGGGGGACGGAGCACCACCTGGCAAATTCTAACAGCACGAGCCTTTCCACACACTCCGCCGCTTCCGCGGTGTTCTGGCAACCACGCTGGGGCGTTTCCATTTCTGTGTTGCTGCAGGGGCTTTACCATGTCCCAGGGGCAGGAGCACACACAGAGTGAAATGCCCTTGGCACATGCTCAGATGCCATGCCTGCGCACTGGGTTTGGGCTCAGCTCCCACAGCAGCCCTGTGCGGGGTCCTGCTGCTTCTCCGAGGCAAGGCGGGCATGTCATGGTATGAAGAGCTGCTGTTTTGATCCCAGAGCTGTTGTGTGCGTGGCCCGGAAGGAGAGTCCTGAGGGCTCGCAGGCTCACTTGCCATGGGCAGGGGTTGCATTCTCATCCATTTACAGCCTAAAAGAAGAAACGCCTGATTCTGGGAAGCCACTCCTAAGTCTTGGCTCTCTGTCCTGCTTTGCTCAGGGTCCTGGCTCCCTTTCCAGGCTCTGGCTTGGAAGATGCTCAGAGCTGTGCCACACGGGCATCCCTCTGGCCCGGCCCCCAGAAGACCCCAAGGGACGAGGTTCTGAAGCTGAGCAAAGGCCCAAGCGAAAGGGGCCAAATAGCAAGCCAGGGTCTGCTTCAGGAGCTTCAACCAGGTGGACAGAAAGAGGAGCTTTGCCTGGAAGCAAGACGTCCCTGGGAAAGAGCTGGCGAGCAGAAGCCGGAGGGGCCTTGGGCGGAGAGGCAGGGACGGGTGAGATGGCAGGCCAGGGGGCTGAGCACTGGACCAGCCTTGCAGGCGTTTTCACAGGACACCCCTTTTGTGCTCACATTGGAGGCTTTGAGCAAGGCCTGCTTGCAAATTTGGCAAGGAAACGTGACATTCTTATAGTCCCTACCCACAAACACAGGCCGCTCTGCATCTACTCAACCGCCACAATAGAGAGCAACCACACACATCCTGAGCAGGTCAACCTGGAAGCCCTTGAGGCTAAAATTTGCAAAAGAGCCATCCTGAACTGTCCTTGAAGCAAAGGAGCCCTTCCCAGTGTTTGGGAATTCAGCAGAGAACGGATCCTGGGGAAGCAGAGCACAATTTGTGAAAGCCAGTTGGGAGTCTGGGTTCAGCACTCGGTTTTGTTCTAGGAGACACGGGCATGCAGTTTACACTGCCATTGCAACCCTGAAGTTGCAAGACCTTCCTGGCTTCCAGTCTGCAGCTTTGCAGATCTGCCTTGCATCAAGGGCCAAGGGAGCTTGGCCGGCCAACCAGGGAAGGGTTGCTGGTTTTCAGGTGCTGGTTTTCGCTGGTTTTCAGGTGCTTCCCATGTAGCAAGGGGAAATGGCGGCTTCAAAGGGCAGGAAGGAGGAGAAAGACCCTTGAAAAGAGTGAATGAATAAGGTTTTCCCGGAAAGCAGGGCTGGCCGGAATCCTGTTTCCTTTAGAGAAGCTCTCTTTCTTCGCCCCAATTTCTTCACTGCAGGAAGTGGTGAAAGAGCTGCAAGAACCAGTGGCAAACAAGCCCCCGTTTTACCTCTCATTGTGGTCCTTGGAACAACGCCGTGCTGCAAGGCAGACCTTTTGAAGCGTGGTTGCTCAGGGTAGAGATGATGGGAGCTGCCTGGCCCATGGTCAGCTGCCAGAAGGCAGGTTATGCTAAATTTTTCCAGCACCTTCTGAGCTAAGCAGATCACCCCTAAGGCTGTTTTTTTGGCTGATGTGGTGAAATCCTATAAGAAATAAGATGATTAGAAACATAGAAACATAGAAACAGAGCGAGTCAGAAGGGGCCTCCAGGGCCATCTAGTCTGACCTCTGGCTCCAGGCGGCATTAGAAATAGCTGGACACTTGATTCAATTATTATTGAATACAATGCATTCTCTTATCCTTATATTTCAATATTGTAGTGATTCCATAGAACTGATTAAATTTCAGGCATTTCTCTGCTCAGCCACCTTTGAAGATGCAGGCTCCCCACGGTGGCAAATTTTCTCTGTGTCCTGAGCGCCGGAGGGGCAAAGCAGAGCTGGGCATAGTAATGTTTCCCTTGGCGGCAGCCAGGAAGTGCCTGTCAGAAGCTGCTGACGAAAGCTTGCTCGGTGCGAAAGCGTTTCAGAAACCTTTGCGGCCCTGCCGGTGGTCAGCGCGCCTCAACCGGCACCATGCGACTGCTCGCCTCTCGCCCCCACTTCCTGTTGATCAGTTCGGTGAGGCTGTGAAAAGCATATGTTAATCATGCACCTCTGCTCTGCGGGGTGGTTTTGGGCTCTGCCCCTGCAGCATGGCCCCTTTGTCCCCTTCCCTCGCTGTCGGGTGAGTACAGATCTGTGGACGGTGCTCCGTGCAAGTCAGAAGAAAAGCCGTACGCCTCATTTTAGGGGCTCGCTCTTTGCACCTAGTTTTCCTAACCCTAACCCTACCCTGGTGCACACCCCTAACCCTAACAGAGGGCTAAAGTTCCATTGAAAAGATGGCAGTTTCGAAAAAGCCATCCTTGAGTAGCTTTTTCTGCACAGCTCATCATTTCTGCCCTGCTAAACACATCCCAACCATCAAGTCATACTAGGAGACGATTGCTTTCCTCACGGCGCAAGAAATCCTCACACCAGGGACTGAGCGGCAGACCTGGGCTGGCTCTGCATTGCCACGTCCACATCTGCTCACTGCTGCCCTTCCCGCTCGTGACCAAACGGTACGGGGCTGGAGCTTCCCTTGAACTGGTCTGGAGGCCACAGGTTATGCTCTGTTTCAACCTTCCAGGAAATGACACTCTGCCCCCCCCACCCCCTGCCAGATGCCCAGTCATTTCAAAGAAATGCTCGACGTATCAGGAATGCCAGCTCAAGCCACACTTGCCCTCCTATCTCTATTTCCTAGATAAAAATAATGTATTGATGCAAATAAATAACATAATAAACATAATCTCATCATCTTGATTTAATTTTAATATTCAAGCATTGGTGTAATTAGGAACAGATATGTATTATAGTGTAATATGAATGATATAATTGATAATTATTGGCATCACCACAACACTCCATGTACCATATGAGCAGGCGATGTCTCCCTCTAGGTTTGCAAAACGCCCTCCTTAGATGGGGGGCTGTGAGCAGCGCCGATCTTAAAGGCGATGTTACATGGTGTGGCACTGCCAGCAGGACACTAAGGTTAAGGCCTTGGAACATCAGCTTTTCATGAAGATCCTGATCTTCACCTGCTTTTTTCATAGCGTATGCAGAAAATGGAAATAATTTGGCATCTGTTGAGCCATGAATCAAGTCTAAGTTCGCACAGGAAATGGAAATGGAGACATAGATGCACGAAAATGAAGCCAAGGGGGTTTTCCTCTCCCCGCTTGCCCTCTTTTTGGTATTGCAGCTGTTGTGGATGACAAGAGGGAACCCCTAAAAGAAGCGCTCTTGCCCGGGCTCCAGCAAACCTTGACCGGGGCTCCTCCAGTCCTGCCCAGGCCTCCACGGGGGCAAGGGAAGGGACCGAACGGCCCCTGGGAGGCTTCCTCCTTCCAGACGTTGTGCCACTGGAGGGTTCCGGCTGCCCGATTCAAGCCTGGGGGTTCCTTTGTACCTTGGAGTGCAGGAAATGGAGCCTCTGGATAATGGGAAAGGGAAATCGTGCCTTTGTCCCGTCCTGGCCCTGGAAAGATCCCTTGTGCTGCATGGAGGGATGTTTGTGTATGTATTTATTCTAAGGCTTTTACATACTGTCCAACTATTAAAGTCTCAGGACCATCGTACAATGACAACAGAATGAAATGAAATGAAGCACAGCATCGGGAAAACGCCAATAGAAGAAAACCCGCATGGTGGCTTGTTCGTCTGTTTGCTTAGCCCCACATGGGCCATGTCTGTCTCCAGGAAGGGTAGAAGAGGTTAGGAACCTGTGCCTTACAGCCCCCACCCCTTGCAAAAGCCGGGCCCAGATCCCAGGGCATCTCAGCGGCAACCTGACATGCTCCTCGTAGTAGGGGCGCTCGGCTTGTCGGCCCCGTTCTCGCCGTCCAGCGGAAGGATCGGGCCGCACGTGGCATGGCATGGCTGGTCGGGGAGCGGAGTGGGGTGCCCCAGCTTTGCAGCCCCGCAGCCTCCTCACGGGGCCACTCGGAGGACGGGCCGAGGGGCGATCTCACCGTACACGACCCCCTGCTCCCGCGGACGCCTCCCGCGCCCTGGTCCAGCGGCGGTCGGGGCTGGGAGGATGGAGAGGACCGCGTAGGTGAGTCCGGAGGCCTGGAAGGGGCGAGAGGCCGGCAGAGGCGTGAGGGAGGGTGCTTCGCAGCCCTGCGCCGGAACCCGTTTCAAACGGGAATGGCGCTGCCCCCCCCCTCGCACCCGGGGGACTCCATGGATCCTTCACTTGAGGAGGAGGGCAACCCCCCCCCTCCAAATGGTCAGGAGGATTGTCCTGGGCTGGATCAACTATTCGCTTTGGACTCCCCCCTCTCCACATTGGTTCAGAGGTAGACTGCATCTGTACATGGAAGGTCTATTTCCGTCTTGCAGCCCACACTTTCAGCAGACGCTTCTTTGGGGAATTGCAAAGAGTCAGTGGGGAACGTGATCCTGTGCCCTCTAAGGGGAGTGTCCAGGGGGTGAGAGGATGACTCAGAACCCCGATTTGGGGTCAGGAACAACGCTTTGGCCTCAGAGCTGGGCACCCACCTTCCATCGTCCCTGTCCCACTCAGTCCTGGAGCTAGTGGGGTTCTCTGTGTGGGGGGGTAGGGCTGGAAGTCACCCGCCAGGCTCCCTGCTCACCTGCCCGTCCTCCGCTTGGGGCTCCAACGTGTCACCCGCGCCTGGCGCAGTCTTGTCCCGCTCTCCGCCTTGCCCGCCTCCGGAGGCTTCTGGGTCGAGCAAAGGAGGCAAGAGTGAGGACCAGTGTGTGGGGCTCTGAGATGGATGCTGGGAGCTGTGCCTGGGCGGGGGAGGAGGGGCTCAAGCATCCAGCCAGCCGGTTCCCACCCCTCCAATCCTCCCCCTTCCCCCTGGGGGTTCAGGAGGGGGAGAAAGCGCTGCACTGGCATCCATGGAGGGGGTGCGAATGTCCCTCCCTGGCTGGGAGCCGCCCGCAAAGGGGCACCCCGAGAGGTGGGAGTCGCTCGGTGGGAAGGTCGGTGTCTGCCCAGGTTGCACCTGGTGGCTCAGCCTTGTGTGGTCTCCATGTAATGTGTAGTTCACCCCCAAGCAGCCTCCCCGGGGTGCGCAGGGATGCCAGCAAACCCCCCACGTACCAGTCCTGCTCCTCCTCCTCCTCCTCCTCCGGATGCAGCACAAAGCCACGGGGAGCAGCAGGGACCCCACGGGGATGGCCAGGCATCCCAAATAATGTTCCAGCGGTGCAGGTGACTCTGGTGTCAACACTAAGACGCAAAAAGATGGACTGTGGGATATTCGTCTGCAGCATCCCCAAGTCCCTGCTGATGAGGTGAGCTCCAGCCCCACCATGGATTCCCCACCGCAAATGATTCACCTGTGACGTCCACCTCCGGGCTCCGGGAGGAAGGGAGCCAGGAGAGGTTGTGTTTTTCCACATAGCTGCAGGTGTACCTCCCCGCATGGCTGGCCCCGGCCTGTGGGATGGAGATGGAGGCATCTGGGGACCCCCCTCCCCCTTCTCCGGAGCTGTGCAGACTCGTGTTCCCCGCGGGGGGCCTCTCCGCCCCATCCTGGTAGAAGTGGAAGCGCCTCTCGGTCTGGTTCCCGCTGGCCGAGCAGTGCAGGGTTAGGGGGGCCCCTACAGGCACTTCGCCCGAGGGGGGGTCCACGAGCAGCATGGGGGCAGGAGGGGGATCTGCAGCAAGGGGACAGAGAAGAGGGGTCAAGGCGTGTGTGCGTGATCTGTGTGTGTGTGTGTGTGTGTGCAGCTGGGTTGTGGGTGAGGCGATGAAGTGGGACTGATCAAACAGACAGTCCAAGCTTTGATCACAGGCTAACAAGGATAATAAATCCCAAAATTAAAGAAATGCTTAAATTATGGCCCCTGAAATGCAGATGTTTGAAAAGAGGTGGTTGTATTGCTTGAGCCTTCGAGGCTGAGGACTGCACCAGAGGGACACCTTGACGCGGGCCTCACTCGGCCCCTTTCATGGATGCAAGAGGGAGGGGGGGCTTGCTCTAGGCTTGAGGTGCTGGGCACAGGGGAGGGGCTTCCTTCCTCTCCCCCCGCGGGGGGCAGGCACCCCTGGGGCCAACCATGACCATTGGGGGGTGGCAGTTCCACAGGGGCTGCAGTGGGGGGGCCATTTGGGGAGTGAATCACACCAAATCCCAAATTTGATGCACTTGACATGCAACCCCACCTGCCACTGAGACCTTGACCGCACGGCTGCTTTTGGACAATCTCTCTGTGTCACGCTCTGAATACCGGCAGCTGTACCATCCAGAGGTCTCCTTGGAGGTCGTGAGAGTGAACCGGGAGCTCCCATCATGTGGGAGGGACTTTACAGAGCTCAGCCCCTCTCCGTGATTTGAGAACTCGAACCGCATCCCTGGAGCATCCCTGGGGGCCGAGCACCGGAGGGTCACCTTCTCTCCTGGCTGATACAGAGGACCTGGAGGGTGTGCAGAGAGGCTGGGGAGCAGAGTGGGGTCTGTGGAGCACCAGGAGAGAAGAACAGGGGTACATGAGGAAGATGTGATGGGGTGGGGGTCATGGGACCCTCCCTGCCACCTGTTCCCTTTACAGGGACCATCTCTCCCTCCTCAAAGCCCTCTGGCCTGGCACGCATTTGACCCCTGTGGGAGTTGGGCCCCAACAAGCCTGGAGCGCATGGGGGTCGCGAAATGGGGATTATTACATCCTCATATTCTTCCTCCTCCTCCTCCTCATCATCTTTCCATTTGCATACTGCCCATAGCCAAAGCTGCCTGGATAGCGGACAAGATTTGTCAGGCGCTCCCTCACTCCCTCGCTCCCTCCCTCCCACCCAGAAATCATCCCACTGGACATGAATTCAGTCCTGTGTAGCTGCATCAGGAGAGGGACGTTGTGGTTGTGCTGATGACAGGCTGTGCCGCCAAGGACACATTTGCCACCCGTCCTTTGTGAAAGCAGAGGGATTCTGCCGCACTTCCCTCCTCTTCCTCCCCACACTGATTCTTGGGGTCTCCCACACGAGGCGTCTCGTTCTGATCCGGCTGGCTCAGGACTCCTGCCAGGCTGAGTGCAGATGCATCAGGGGCTCCCCTCCCCTCCCCTCCCCTCCCCTCCCAACCGTTCAGATTCCCATGCCAAGACCAGGCATGCAGTGAAGGAGAGATTGCTCCACTCCCAAGTCAAGATCCCGGCAGTGCCTGGATTTGCATCTCCTTTCATGGAACAATCTGGCATCCCTGCTGCCAAAATCCATGGGGGAGGAAGAGGCAGGGAGGGAAACAACCCCTACGCAGAGGCTCTAAAATCTGGGGAATTGTTGAATTTTGGGCCTGTTTGGAAGAGCGAACCCAAAAGCCAGCATATCACAAATTAAAGAAAATGAGCTCTCAGCTTCTCCATGGATTCTGCACTGCTCTTTCCCTGAGAAAAGCATTTGATTCCAGGCCATCCCCGTTCCACACATTGGTAACAACCCAGTAAGATCGGAGTGAGTTAGATTTCCAAGCATCAAGAAGTATCCTTACCAGCGATGATGATCATGGCCTGGTTGCTCTTTTCAGATTGGGATCGTCCGCCTTTCCTGTTTCTGCCAAAGTAACTGCATGCAAATGTTTCATTTGCCTTCAGTGGAACGTGGAACCTCAAAATGATTTTGCTCCCGTTGGGCCAGTTCGGTCCATTGACCCTCTTCTTTTAATTGGTGGAAGAAGAAACACTCAGCCTCCTGCCCTTCTGGGGGGAGCAGTTCCAGTGGATCGGCTTCCCTCGAGAGATGAAGCTGCCTGGAGGGGACCAGGATAACGCTGGAGGTGGCAGAAGCTGCACCGCAGACGTCCCCTGGGCACCTGAGAAAGGCAGGAGTTGCAATATGAGACACGGTTCCCTCTCCCAGGAATTTGGGAGAGCCACGCCACAAACTCTGAATGAATCCACGCAGTGTCCTCCTCCCAGGCCCCCTGGCCTTGCACCGTTCAGGGCGGAAGCAGCTGAGCTCGGTCAGGCCCATTCTCAGCAGCTCCCCGAGTGAGAAAAGTCCCCCAGAGCTGCACTCGCTGCGGCCCAGACTGAGACGTTCAGTCCCACGACTGCAGTTCTGCCTTTGGGGGCAGATTCTGCATCTTTCCATGGAGGAACCTCCAGCCAGGGGCCCAGGAGGCACAACCTCCAACCCTGATGCTGACGCTTGCATGGAGTCCCCACACGGAGGCCTGGAAGCGGAGAGGATGGCCAGGAGGGTGAGGCAGCTCCAGCTGGTACGCTCTCCTGTTGCTTCACAGAGTGGACTCTCCCTGTTGGATTTCCACCAGCACTCAGGAGCTGCGCCAAGTAGAAAAGAGGCGACACCCCCAGCTGCACCCCCACAAGACGGGCCCCTTTAAGGGACTCGAAGGCGGATCGACTTACCCGCACAGGCTGCCTGCCAGAGAAAGATCCTGAGCAACCCTGAGAGCGAAGAACAAGGGGAGCAGTGAGAAGCAGGAGGGGAAGGTGCGGAGGGTCCCCTCAGAGGTGGGGGGAGAGGAGGAAGGGGGCCTCACCTGCCAGCAGTGCGGGGAGATCCATGCTCAGGCAGGATCCACGTGCAGCCCCTCAGCAGCCCTCCTGGCCCCTCAGCGGCCTCCTCTTCTGCTTGGGGGCAGAGGCGCATCAGCTCAGCACTGGCTGTCCTCTCCGGGCAGAGACCCAGCCAGAGTGGCATCCGGGCCCCGACCGCCCACCCCGAGCGCCCACGCCCAGCCCGCCCGGCTCAGCCCCGGGCCGTGGCCACAGCAAGGCTGTGCAAGAGCTACCGGGGTGTTCGCCACATCCGCTGAGTTCTGCCTGCTCCCATCCCTCCTTTGAACCGAGGCGCTGCACAATTCGAAGAGCAGCGAAGCGCCGGCTGAGGTGCGAGAAGAGGAAGCGAGCCCTTGCGCTCCTCGTGCTTCAACCTTCGAACCCAGGCCGGGAACATTCTTCATGTGCTCTGCTCCCTTCCCTGCAGCCCAGATGGGGCCCTTCCATCCTTCGCCTCCCCCCTGAAAACTCCAATGCGCAACCCACATGCTGGCTGAAGAGTCTTGTGTGAACGTGTGGTTCAGAAACCTGCAGATTTCTCCGAACACACAGAGTTTCCTTCCCTCTTCCCAGAGACACGTCACCTCCTTCCTCGTGTGCAGCTTCTCCCCTGCAGCAACTCCGCGATCTTCCCCCATGTGCCGTCCACACACGAGTGCATTTGCTCTCTGCTCCCCGGAGAAGCGTCTGCACTTGACATCTTGACTTCCCTCCTGCTACTTTCTCCCAATTGCCCGACTCTGCGAAGAGCATCAGGATTCTGCTTTTGTCTCCTGCACGTGAGCACCCAACTTCTGTCATTTCACCCTGAGAGGAACATCGCCCTGTCTCTTACCCAGGGGCATTCAGAACCATGCAGAAGAGGGCAGGGCTGCGGATCAGGGCCCAAGGAGTCCTCCTTCCTGAGGAGGGACCGCTGAAGACCACCCTTGCGGCCTGACCCCCATGCAGAGCAGGTCCAGCCTGCGGTGCCGCTATGAAAATCACACTGATATGTCATTTTTTACCTTTATGCTATGTATAAAAAAACTAGAGTGTGTTGCATTTATGAAATCAATGAACTGCTTCGGAGAAAACAAATTTTTATTTCTGCATGCAACAAAAACATTTTGAACTCCTAAAAAATACATGGAAGTAGATCTATATCTTCATTAAGATTTAGCTGCAGCTCTTGTTCAATCACTAAAACTGTTATTTTTAATCTTGCATCATAAACTAGTAGGACTCCTTTTGTATATTTTGAATAGGAGAACAGCTTTCTGCAGAGTCAAAGACAGGGCTAACGGACTGCTCGCATTAAACAGCAAACCCCATAAGTTCCTCAGCAGTGAAAGCAAACGAATCTACTCACATACCATTAAACGATTGGTTTTCTTCAGAAACTTTTCCTGTCTTCGATTTATCCATGGGTGGCCTACCGGGGGAAGTTGCAAATATAGGTGTCTTTAGTGGCTGCTTAGCAGATAAGCCATCAAGTGCTGTGAATTGCGACAGGTCCCAAGCGCAGCTTCTATCATTCAGAGGAAGGAGATCACATTTGGACAAAGAGAATCTCTTCAGCAGGGTTGGAGTAACATGAGAGCCTGCAGGAAGGTTGTTCCGCTTTTTCCCTGCACAATAGCAGAGGAATGTAGCAATTTACTGAACCAGCCTTGGTCGCAGATCAGAGGCTGTGCTGGTGAAGCTGCAGCGGAGGGATTCTTGAGCCACGAGTGGCTCCGGAGCCGAGGGTTGCTGACCCCTGGTCCTGGGCACGAGGAGCAGGCACACGGCAGGCTGGATTTCATATCACAAAGGCCCATAAGCAACTTTCTGTACAAAGATTTATTTGGGTTTCCCACTATTGCAAAAGGGAGGATTGCAGGGTCTGTTACCAAACGACCCAGGTGAGTTTAAGGAGCAGCTCTCAGGGGAAGAGGCTCAGTGGGAGAAGCCGACCCCGAAGGGAATCCCTCTCTGCCCTCCCGTCTTCCCTGCAGTCCTTGCTGCCCTTTGATGCAGCCCAGGCCAGCGAGCGCACGATGTGGCGGCCAAACCAATCCGGATCTGCCCGGCTAGGAGCGTGTCCTGCAGAAAAGGACGTTGCCTGGGCTGGCCGGACCCCTTGGCTCCTCTCTCGGAGACCAGCTTGCCCTTCCAGGAACGGATCCCAGCCCTGCCTCGCCTGCCACCTCTGAGGCTGAATCGGAGGCGACACCTGATGCGGCTGCATTGTGGAAGCGGGCCTGGTCCTGAGGGGGGCCCCGCAAGTGGCTGGATGAGGGACGCACCTGCCGGGCTCACCGTGACGGAGCCTCGTGCAGGTAAGGCTTGCTGTGCCACTGGAAATGGGCCCCGGGAGGGATTCAGCGTAGTTCTTCCAGTCAGGACCAGAAGGGGGGGCAGGGGGTGTCCAGGAGGGAGCCCTGGACCCTGCTCACGAGCTCAGGGACCCGTGCCTGGGGCTGCAGCACACACGGGCCCCTCAGCCCTGCACATGGCAGGCTTCCCCACTCCGGGGGAGACAGGCAAAGGCCGCTGTGGGCAGTGCAGGGGGGATGCGCTGGGGCATCAGGCTGCATGAGTTGCAACTTCAGGTGGGGCTGCCTTTGTCCCATGGCCCCAAACAAGCCTCGGGCTGGAGGACCGATTCAGAGTCCCCAAACCCTCGCTGCAATTATACCCCTGTCTTCTCCATTCTCCTCTTGTATCATTTCCCCATTTGGAACATGCAACTTGTGTGCCTGGATTGGAGGCACAGAGTTGGTTCTTCATGTGATTGTCTGGAAAACCCCCCAACTAGCTAAAGAAAGTGAGGGACGAGCGAATAAAAAGCACGTGACAGTCAGTCAGTCAGTCAACAATGCACAGGCGTTTATTTCTCCGGCTCCTCGGGCTCCTTCAGGTGTTGGCATACAGCGCATGCGCGGTGCGGGCGGCCGCCCCGGGGCGCCCCTCTCCAGGGTGCTGAGCGGGCCGCCGGATGCGCGCCTGTGCGGGGAGACGAGGAGACGTCGAGGCCGCGGCGGGGACGGGTCCGCGGGCGCCGGGGGGAGCCGCGCAGGGCGGCTGGCCGACCCCGGCCTCACCGGGCACGGCCGGAGACCCCCGCCCAGGCCCGGACCAGGGGCCGCTCCGCATTGGGGTTGAACTGGGATGGGCGACTCCGCGGACCCCCCGTCTCGCCCCGCCTGGTCCCGGAAATGCAGAGACGCGCCCGAGCCTCCGGGGCGGAGGAGCCGCGCTGCTTGCCGATCACCCGGGACTCGCTTCTTGCCGGCGCCTGGCGCGCCCCGGGAAGCCCGCCGGGACCTGGGACTCTGGGCTGCTGCAAAGGGAGCGGGATGCAGGGAACCCAACAGGTTTCCACGCACATTCCGCGCTCATCCCGACTGTTCAATCCATGAGGCTGGCGATGTTGCGCAGTCAAGTCGCCCACCCAGCAAGCGCGCAAGCAAAGCGGGGCCTCCCATGCACGTGTCAGCGTGGCGATTGCAAAGGCGACATACAGCGCATGCCCGGTAAGAACCCGGCGAATGCAAGAGGGAGAGCAAACGATGCAACCTGCCCAGGCCCGGGGGCTCCTGAGGGGGAGGGGGCTTGAGAGAGCGAGGACCCCTTTCCTGCGCGCGCACGGGCCGCTTTCTCCCTTCATCAGCCCCTGCCAGGCGGGCGCAACGAGAGGGATGGGCGCAGCTCGGCGGGAAGGTGCAAGCTCCCGAGTCACGTCTGGGGGTCCTGCTCGGCCCGGAGCCCAGCGCACTCCCTGTGAGGGAGGCGGAGGGGGGCATCGGCTCCACGCTGGATGCTTCACGCAGCTCGTGGTCCGGCCACTAGCCGCCTCTGCCCGGGACTTTTTGGGGAAAAGATGGTGCTTCACGTACCGCCTTCCTCCTGCTGCTGCAGCAGAAACTGAGCGGGATGGAGAGGATCAGCAACGGGAGAGTCCAGCGGGCGTAATCCAGGACTGGCAGTGGGGAAACTGGAACAAAAACTGAGGGGAGGGGAGGGGAGGGCAGGGGAGTGAGGGGAGGGGTTCATTGATTGTGAGCTGCAATGGTGGATGATCCTGAGAGTCCCCCTTCCAGGATTCCCCTTACCAGCCAATTTATCTGTGGTTGCATTGGGTGATGAGAGGGGGAGTTTAGTGGGGGCAGCACACGGGTTGTTGAGGGGCCCTGTTCAGAGAGCAAGCAGAGAAAACTGTTCCTGGTGATAGGATGGGCTCCAGTCCCACCCCGGTTGAGTGTCCCCAAATGACTCACCTGTGACGTCCACCTCCGGGCTCCGGGAGGAAGGGAGCCAGGAGAGGTTGTGTTTCTCCGCATAGCTGCAGGCGTACCTCCCCGCGTGGCTGGCCCCGGCCTCTGGGATGGAGATGGAGGCATCTGAGGACCCCCCTCCCCCTTCTCCGGAGCTGTGCAGACTCATGTTTCCCGCGGGGGGCCTCTCCGTCCCGTCCTGGTAGAAGTGGAACCGCCTGTCGGTCTGGTTCCCGCTGGCCGAGCAGTGCAGGGTCAGGGGGGCCCCTTCAGGCACCTTACCCGAGGGGGGGTCCACGAGCAGCATGGGGGCAGGAGGCAGATCTGCAGCAGGGGGCACGGAGAAGAGGGGTCAAGGCGTGTGTGCGTGATCTGTGTGTGTGTGTGTGTGCAGCTGGGTTGTGGGTGAGGCGATGAAGTGGAGCTGATCAGACAGACAATTTATGCTCTGATCATCAGGGTAACATGGATCACAAATTTCATGAATGAACATGTGTAAATTTATCCGTACCTGCCACGGCAACAGTGACAGGATGGCTCCTTTCGGAATATCTCTTCGTGTCACTCTCTGAATAGCAGCAGCTGTACAGCCCAAAGGTCTCCTCTGAGGCTGTGAGGATGAACTGGGAGCTCCCATCCTGAGGAGGGGTCTTGTCAGAGGTCCACCCAACTCTGAAATGCAAGAACTTGAAGCGCATCGCTGGAGCATCCCCGGGGGCCGAGCACCAGAGGGTCACTGTCTCTCCTGGCTGATACAGAGGACCTGGAGGGTCTGCAGAGAGTCTGGGAGCTGGAGGGGGGTCTGTGAAGCCACCAGAGAGGGGAAGAGGGTACATGAGGAAGATGGGGTGGGGTGGGGGTCATGTGCCCCTCCCCAACACCTGTTCCCTTCATGGGCATCGTTTCCTCCTCCTCAAAGCCCTTTGGGCTGGAAAGCACTTGACCCCCCTGGGAATTGGGGTCCCAGAGGGCACCGGGGTGGACTGCCCTGCACACATGTTCTTGGCATGACCCTCCCCTCCCCTCCCCTCCCCTCCTGCATCATGATTTCTGTGCCAAAACCAGGCGCTCAGTGAAGGAGCGATTGTTGCGTTCGCAAATTCCGCTGCTGGAAACACTGGGAGTTCATTTCTTTTTAATGAAGAATCCCACATTCCTGCTGCAAAAATCCAATCTGTGGAGGAGAAAAAAGACCGAGGGGGAACCGAGGCATACACAGCCCACAGGAAGCCGGCTGCCTGCCACGCCTGCCCTCAGTGCTCCCTCACCCCCAAACAACTCAGACCAAGAGGATTTCGAAGGCGGAGGCCACGGTCTGCCTTGCAAGGCCACGTCTGCATTTGGAGTGAGAAGAGGACCCAAAAGCCCCACGATTCAAAGACAGGCACACAGAACCCCTGTCCCCAGGTGGCTCTAACATTTGGGCTATTAATATATTCTGTCCTTCTTCAGAAGAGCTAACCCTCGAGGCAGCATATCGGCAATTAAAGAAAATGAACTCCCTGCTTCTCCACCTTATTCTGTGCTCCACTGGCAGCAGGAAAAGCATTTTTCCACACTCCAACCCCTTTTTACACATTCAACCATGCAGAAGAGTCCATTTGATGTCCAAGCTACAAAAAGGACACGTACCAGAGACAGAGAAGACGGCCTGGTTGCTCCTTTCAGACTGGGATCGTCTGCCTTTCTTGTTTCTGCCCAAGTAACTGCATGCAAATGTTTCGTTTGCCTTTGGGAGTAATCTGGGGACCACAAAGTCATTTTGCTCCCGTTGTGCCAGTTCGATCCAGTTACCATCATCTTTTAATTGGTTGAAGAAGAAACACTCAGCCTCCTGCCCTTCTGGGGGGGAGCAGTTCAAGCGGATCGGCTCCCCTCGAGAGACGAAGCTGCCTGGAGGGGACCAGGATAACGTTGGAGGTGGCAGAAGCTGGACTGTAGACGTCCTCTTGCCACCTGAGAAAAGGCAGGAGTTGCAATATGAGACACGGTTCCCTCTCCCAGGAATTTGGGAGAGCCACGCCACAAACTCCGAATGAATCCATGCAGTCTCCCCCTCCCAGGCCCCTGGCTTTGCACCGTTCAGGGCGGAGGCAGCTGAGCTCGGTCAGGCCCATTCTCAGCAGCTCCCCAAGTGAGAAAAGTCCCCCAGAGCTGCACTCGCTGCGGCCAAGACTGAGATGTTCAGTCCCACGACTGCAGTTCTGCCTTTGGCGGCAGATTCTGCGTCTTTCCCTGGAGGAACCTCCAGCCAGGCGCCCAGGAGGCACAACCTCCAACCCTGATGCTGACGCTTGCATAGAGTCCCCACACGGAGGCCTGGAAGCGGAGAGCACGGCCGGGAGGGCGAGGCAGCTCCATCTGGCACGCTCTCCTGTTGCTTCACAGAGTGGACTCTCCCTGCTGGATTTCCACCAGCACTCAGGAGCTGCGCCAAGTAGAAAAGAGGCGACACCCGCAGCTGCACCCCCACAAGACGGGCTCCTTTTAGGGACTCAAAGGCGGATCGACTTACCTGCACAGGCTGCCTGCCAGAGGAGGATCCTGAGCAACCCTGAGAGCGAAGAACAAGGGGAGCAGTGAGAAGCGGGAGGAGGAGGTGCAGAGGATCCCCTCAGAGGTGGGGGAGAGGAGGAGGGGGCCCCCACCTGCCAGCAGTGCGGGGAGATCCATGCTCGGGCGGGATCCACGTGCAGCCCCTCAGCAGCCCTCCCGGCCCCTCGGCGGCCTCCTCTTCTGTCTGGGGGCAGAGGCGCATCAGCCCAGCACCGCCTGTCCTCTCCGGGCAGAGACCCAGCCAGAGCGGCATCCGGGCCCCGTCCGCCCACCCCGAGCGCCCACGCCCAGCCCGCCCGGCTCAGCCCCGGGCCGTGGCCACAGCAAGGCTGTGCAAGAGCTACCGGGGTGTTCGCCACATCCGGCTGAGTTCTGCCTGCTCCCATCCCTCCTTTGAACCGAGGCGCTGCACAATTCGAAGAGCAGCAAGGCGCCGGCTGAGCTGCGAGAAGAGGAAGCGAGCCCTTGCGCTCCTCGTGCTTCACCCTTCGAACCCAGGCCTGGAACATTCTTCATGTGCTCTGCTCCCTTGCCTGCATCCCACATGGGGCCCTTCCCTCCTTCGCCTCCCCCTGAAAACTCCAATGCGCAACCCACATGCTGGCTGAAGAGTCTTGTGTGAACGTGCGGTTCAGAAACCTGCAGATTTCTCCGAATACACAGGGTTTCTTCCCTCTTCCCGGAGGCGGATCAGCTCCTGCCTCGTGTGCAGCTTCTCCCCAGCAGCAAATCCGCGATCTTCCCCCATGTGCCGTCCACACACGAGTGCATTTGCTCTCTGCTCCCCGGAGAAGCGTCTGCACTTGGCATCTTGACTTTCCTCCTGCTACTTTCTCCCAATTGCCCGACTCTGCGAAGAGCATCAGGATTCTGCTTTTGTCTCCTGCACGTGAGCACCCAACTTCTGTCATTTCACCCTGAGAGGAACATCGCCCTGCCTCTTTCCCAGGGGCATTCATAACCGTGCAGAAGAGGGCAGGGCTGTGGATCAGGGCCCAAGGAGTCCTCCTTCCTGAGGAGGGACCGCTGAAGACCACCCTTGCGGCCTGACCCCCATGCAGAGCAGGTCCAGCCTGGAGTGCCGCTATGAAAATCACACTGATATGTCATTTTTTACCTTTATGTTATGTATAAAAAAACTAGAGTATGTTGCATTTATGAAATCAATGAACTGCTACGGAGAAAACAAATTTTTATTTCTGCATGCAAAAAAAACATTTTGAACTCCTAAAAAATAGATGGAAGTAGATCTATATCTTCATTAAGATTTAGCTGCAGCTC
Source organism: Varanus salvator macromaculatus (assembly GCA_023646645.1). NCBI lineage: Eukaryota > Metazoa > Chordata > Lepidosauria > Squamata > Varanidae > Varanus > Varanus salvator. Next base: position 2,049,196 of record JAIXND010000753.1, on the reverse strand, counting down.
TTGTTCAATCACTAAAACTGTTATTTTTAATCTTGCATTATAAACTAGTAGGACTCCTTTTGTATATTTTGAATAGGAGAACAGCTTTCTGCAGAGTCAAAGTCAGGGTTAACAGACTGCTCGCATTAAACAGCAAACCCCATAAGTTCCTCAGCAGTGAAACAAACGAATCTACTCACATACCATTAAACGATTGGTTTTCTTCAGAAACTTTTCTTGTCTTGGATTTATCCATGGTTGGCCTACCGGGGGAAGTTGCAAATATAGGTTTGTTTAGTGGCTGCTTAGCAGATAAGCCATCAAGTGCTGTGAATTGTGACAGGTCCCAAGAGCAGCTTCTATCCTTCAGAGGAAGGAGATCACATTTGGACAAAGAGAATCTCTTCAGCAGGGTTGGAGTAACATGAGAGCCTGCAGGAAGCTTGTTCCGCTTTTTCCCTGTACAAAAGCAGAAGAATGTAGCAATTTACTGAACCAGCCTTGGTCGCAGATCAGAGGCTGTGCTGGCGAAGCTGCAGCGGAGGGATACTTGAGCCACGTATGGCTCCGGAGCCAAGGGTTGCTGACCCCTGGTCCTGGGCACAAGGAGCAGGCACACGGCAGGCTGGATTTCACATCACAAAGGCCCCACAAGCAACTTTCTGTACAAAGATTTATTTGGGTTTTCCCACTATTGCAAAAGGGAGGATTGCAGGGTCTGTTACCAAACAACCCAGGTGAGTTTAAGGAGCAGCTCTCAGGGGAAGAGGCTCAGTGGGAGAAGCCGACCCCGAAGGGAATCCCTCTCCGCCCTCCCGCCTTCCCTGCAGTCCTTGCTGCCCTTTGATGCAGCCCAGGCCAGCGAGCGCACGATGTGGCGGCTAAACCGATCCGGATCTGCCTGGCTAGGAGCGTGTCCTGCAGAAAAGGACGTTGCCTGGGCTGGCCGGGCCCCTTGGCTCCTCTCTCGGAGACCAGCTTGCCCTTCCAGGGGTGGATCCCAGCCCTGCCTCGCCTGCCACCTCTGAGGGTGAATCGGGGGAGACACCTGATGTGGCTGCATTGTGGAAGCGGGCCTGGTCCTGAGGGGGGCCCCGCAAGTGGCTGGATGAGGGACGCACTTCCTGGCTCATCGTGACAGAGCCTCGTGCAGGTACGGCTTGCTGTGCCACTGGAAATGGGCCACGGGGGGATTCAGCGTAGTTCTTCCAGTCAGGACCAGAAGGGGGGGCAGGGGGTGTCCAGGAGGGAGCCCTGGACCCTGCTCACGAGCTCAGGGACCCGTGCCTGGGGCTGCAGCACACACGGGCCCCTCAGCCCTGCACATGGCAGGCTTCCCCACTCCGGGGGAGACAGGCAAAGGCCGCTGTGGGCAGTGCAGGGGGGATGCGCTGGGGCATCAGGCTGCATGAGTTGCAACTTCAGGTGGGGCTGCCTTTGTCCCATGGCCCCAAACAAGCCTCGGGCTGGAGGACCGATTCAGAGTCCCCAAACCCTCGCTGCAATTATACCCCTGTCTTCTCCATTCTCCTCTTGTATCATTTCCCCATTTGGAACATGCAACTTGTGTGCCTGGATTGGAGGCACAGAGTTGGTTCTTCATGTGATTGTCTGGAAAACCCCCCAACTAGCTAAAGAAAGTGAGGGACGAGCGAATAAAAAGCACGTGACAGTCAGTCAGTCAGTCAACAATGCACAGGCGTTTATTTCTCCGGCTCCTCGGGCTCCTTCAGGTGTTGGCATACAGCGCATGCGCGGTGCGGGCGGCCGCCCCGGGGCGCCCCTCTCCAGGGTGCTGAGCGGGCCCGCCGGATGCGCGCCTGTGCGGGGAGACGAGGAGACGTCGAGGCCGCGGCGGGGACGGGTCCGCGGGCGCCGGGGGGAGCCGCGCAGGGCGGCTGGCCGACCCCGGCCTCACCGGGCACGGCCGGAGACCCCCGCCCAGGCCCGGACCAGGGGCCGCTCCGCATTGGGGTTGAACTGGGATGGGCGACTCCGCGGACCCCCCGTCTCGCCCCGCCTGGTCCCGGAAATGCAGAGACGCGCCCGAGCCTCCGGGGCGGAGGAGCCGCGCTGCTTGCCGATCACCCGGGACTCGCTTCTTGCCGGCGCCTGGCGCGCCCCGGGAAGCCCGCCGGGACCTGGGACTCTGGGCTGCTGCAAAGGGAGCGGGATGCAGGGAACCCAACAGGTTTCCACGCACATTCCGCGCTCATCCCGACTGTTCAATCCATGAGGCTGGCGATGTTGCGCAGTCAAGTCGCCCACCCAGCAAGCGCGCAAGCAAAGCGGGGCCTCCCATGGACGTGTCAGCGTGGCGATTGCAAAGGCGACATACAGCGCATGCCCGGTAAGAACCCGGCGAATGGAAGAGGGAGAGCAAACGATGCAACCTGCCCAGGCCCGGGGGCTCCTGAGGGGGAGGGGGCTTGAGAGAGCGAGGACCCCTTTCCTGCGCGCGCACGGGCCGCTTTCTCCCTTCATCAGCCCCTGCCAGGCGGGCGCAACGAGAGGGATGGGCGCAGCTCGGCGGGAAGGTGCAAGCTCCCGAGTCACGTCTGGGGGTCCTGCTCGGCCCGGAGCCCAGCGCACTCCCTGTGAGGGAGGCGGAGGGGGGCATCGGCTCCACGCTGGATGCTTCACGCAGCTCGTGGTCCGGCCACTAGCCGCCTCTGCCCGGGACTTTTTGGGGAAAAGATGGTGCTTCACGTACCGCCTTCCTCCTGCTGCTGCAGCAGAAACTGAGCGGGATGGAGAGGATCAGCAACGGGAGAGTCCAGCGGGCGTAATCCAGGACTGGCAGTGGGGAAACTGGAACAAAAACTGAGGGGAGGGGAGGGGAGGGCAGGGGATGAGAGGGGAGGGTTCATTGATTGTGAGCTGCAATGGTGGATGATCCTGAGAGTCCCCCTTCCAGGATTCCCCTTACCAGCCAATTTATCTGTGGTTGCATTGGGTGATGAGAGGGGGAGTTTAGTGGGGGCAGCACACGGGTTGTTGAGGGGCCCTGTTCAGAGAGCAAGCAGAGAAAACTGTTCCTGGTGATAGGATGGGCTCCAGTCCCACCCCGGTTGAGTGTCCCCAAATGACTCACCTGTGACGTCCACCTCCGGGCTCCGGGAGGAAGGGAGCCAGGAGAGGTTGTTTTCTCCGCATAGCTGCAGGCGTACCTCCCCGCGTGGCTGGCCCCGGCCTCTGGGATGGAGATGGAGGCATCTGAGGACCCCCCTCCCCTTCTCCGGAGCTGTGCAGACTCATGTTTCCCGCGGGGGCCTCTCCGTCCCGTCCTGGTAGAAGTGGAACCGCCTGTCGGTCTGGTTCCCGCTGGCCGAGCAGTGCAGGGTCAGGGGGGCCCCTCAGGCACCTTACCCGAGGGGGGGTCCACGAGCAGCATGGGGCAGGAGGCAGATCTGCAGCAGGGGGCACGGAGAAGAGGGGTCAAGGCGTGTGTGCGTGATCTGTGTGTGTGTGTGTGTGCAGCTGGGTTGTGGGTGAGGCGATGAAGTGGAGCTGATCAGACAGACAATTTATGCTCTGATCATCAGGGTAACATGGATCACAAATTTCATGAATGAACATGTGTAAATTTATCCGTACCTGCCACGGCAACAGTGACAGGATGGCTCCTTTCGGAATATCTCTTCGTGTCACTCTCTGAATAGCAGCAGCTGTACAGCCCAAAGGTCTCCTCTGAGGCTGTGAGGATGAACTGGGAGCTCCCATCCTGAGGAGGGGTCTTGTCAGAGGTCCACCCAACTCTGAAATGCAAGAACTTGAAGCGCATCGCTGGAGCATCCCCGGGGGCCGAGCACCAGAGGGTCACTGTCTCTCCTGGCTGATACAGAGGACCTGGAGGGTCTGCAGAGAGTCTGGGAGCTGGAGGGGGGTCTGTGAAGCCACCAGAGAGGGGAAGAGGGTACATGAGGAAGATGGGGTGGGGTGGGGGTCATGTGCCCCTCCCCAACACCTGTTCCTTCATGGGCATCGTTTCCTCCTCCTCAAAGCCCTTGGGCTGGAAAGCACTTGACCCCCCTGGGAATTGGGGTCCCAGAGGGCACCGGGGTGGACTGCCCGCACACATGTTCTTGGCATGACCCTCCCCTCCCCTCCCCCCCTCCTGCATATGATTTCTGTGCCAAAACCAGGCGCTCAGTGAAGGAGCGATTGTTGCGTTCGCAAATTCCGCTGCTGGAAACACTGGGAGTTCATTTCTTTTTAATGAAGAATCCCACATTCCTGCTGCAAAAATCCAATCTGTGGAGGAGAAAAAGACCGAGGGGGAACCGAGGCATACACAGCCCACAGGAAGCCGGCTGCCTGCCACGCCTGCCCTCAGTGCTCCCTCACCCCAAACAACTCAGACCAAGAGGATTTCGAAGGCGGAGGCCACGGTCTGCCTTGCAAGGCCACGTCTGCATTTGGAGTGAGAAGAGGACCAAAAGCCCACGATTCAAAGACAGGCACACAGAACCCCTGTCCCAGGTGGCTCTAACATTTGGGCTATTAATATATTCTGTCCTTCTTCAGAAGAGCTAACCCTCGAGGCAGCATATCGGCAATTAAAGAAAATGAACTCCCTGCTTCTCCACCTTATTCTGTGCTCCACTGGCAGCAGGAAAAGCATTTTCCACACTCCAACCCCTTTTTACACATTCAACCATGCAGAAGAGTCCATTTGATGTCCAAGCTACAAAAGGACACGTACCAGAGACAGAGAAGACGGCCTGGTTGCTCCTTTCAGACTGGATCGTCTGCCTTTCTTGTTTCTGCCAAGTAACTGCATGCAAATGTTTCGTTTGCCTTTGGGAGTAATCTGGGGACCACAAAGTCATTTTGCTCCCGTTGTGCCAGTTCGATCCAGTTACCATCATTTTTATTGGTTGAAGAAGAAACACTCAGCCTCCTGCCCTTCTGGGGGGGAGCAGTTCAAGCGGATCGGCTCCCCTCGAGAGACGAAGCTGCCTGGAGGGGACCAGGATAACGTTGGAGGTGGCAGAAGCTGGACTGTAGACGTCCTCTTGCCACCTGAGAAAAGGCAGGAGGAGTTGCAATATGAGACACGGTTCCCCTCTCCCAGGATTTTGGGAGAGCCACGCCACAAACTCCGAATGAATCCATGCAGTCTCCCCCTCCCAGGGCCTGGCTTTGCACCGTTCAGGGCGGAGGCAGCTGAGCTCGGCAGGCCCATTCTCAGCAGCTCCCCAAGTGAGAAAAGTCCCCCAGAGCTGCACTCGCTGCGGCCAAGACTGAGATGTTCAGTCCCACGACTGCAGTTCTGCCTTTGGCGGCAGATTCTGGAGATGGAGGCATCTGGGGACCCCCCTCCCCCTTCCGGAGCTGTGCAGACTCGTGTTCCCCACGGGGGCCTCTCCGCCCCATCCTGGTAGAAGTGGAAGCGCCTCTCGGTCTGGTTCCCGCTGGCCAAGCAGTGCAGGGTCAGGGGGGCTCCTACAGGCACCTCACCCGAGGGGGGGTCCATGAGTAGCACGGGGGCAGGAGGGGGATCTGCAGCAGGGGGCACGGAGAAAGGGGTCAAGGCGCGTGTGCATGATCCCTGTGAGTCTGTGTGCGATCTGTGTGTGTGTGTGTGTGTGTGTGTGGTGTGGGATGTGGGTGCGGCGATGAAGTGGAGCTGATCAGACAGACAGTCCAAGCTTTGATCCCAGGCTAACAAGGATAATGAAACCCAAAATTAAAGAAAATGCTTAAATTAAGGCCCCTGAAGTGCGGATGTTCCAAAAGAGGTGGTTCTATTGCTTGAGCCTTCGAGGCTGAGGACTGCACCAGAGGGACACCTTGACTCGGGCCTCAGTCGGCCCCTTTCATGGATGCAAGAGGGAGGGGGGCTTGCTCTAGGCTTGAGGTGCTGGGCACAGGGGAGGGGCTTCCTTCCTCTCCCCCGGGGGGGGCAAGCACCCCTGGGGCCAACCATGACCATTTGGGGGTGGTAGTTCCACAGGGGCTGCAGTGGTGGGGCCATTCGGGGAGTGAATCACACCAAATCCCAAATTTGATGCACTTGACATGCAACCCACCTGCCACTGAGACCTTGACCGCACGGCTGCTTTTGGACAATCTCTCTGTGTCACGCTCTGAATACTGGCAGCTGTACCATCCAGAGGTCTCCTTGGAGGTCGTGAGGGAGAACCTGGAGCTCCCATCGTGTGGGGGGGGTCTTTTCAGAGGTCAGCCCCTCTCCGAGGTGTGAGAACTCGAACTGAATCCCTGGAGTGTTCCTGGGGGCCGAGCACTGGAGGGTCACCGTCTCTCCTGGCCGATACAGAGGACCTGGAGGGTCTGCAGAGAGGCTGGGGAGCAGAGTGTGGTCTGTGGAGCACCAGGAGAGAAGAACAGTGGTACATGAGGAAGATGTGATGGGGTGGGGGACATGGGACCCTCCCTACCATCTGCTCCTTTTACAGCCACCAACTCCCCCTCCTCAAAGCCCTCTGGCCTGGCACGCATTTGACCCCCCTGGGAGTTGGACCCCAACAAGCCTGGAGGGCATGGGGGTCAGGAAATGGGGATTAATACATCCTCATCTTCCTCCTCCTCCTCCTCCTCATCATCATCATTCCATTTGCATACTGCCCATAGCCAAGGCTGTCTGGAAGCGGACAAGATTTTTGCCAAGTGCTCCTCCCCCCTCCCCCCTCCCTCCCAGAAATGGTCCCACCAGACGCGGATTCTGTGCAGCCGCATCAGGGGAGGGACATTGCGGACAGGCTGTGCCTCCAAGGACACGTTTGCCATCCGTCCTGTGTGAAAGCAGAGGGATTTTGCATCATTTGGGTTCGCGCACTTCCCTCCTCTTCCTCCTCGCACTGATTCCTGGGGCCTCCCGCACGAGGCGCCTCGTTCTGACTGGGGCTGGCTTAAGTCTCCCGTCAGGTTGAGTGTGGCTGCGGCCCTCGAATGCTGCAGGGCCCAGGGGCACCCTGCCCTCTCACCAGCAAAACTGCCCTGGCGCTCCCCTCGCCTCCCTCTGGATTCCCATGCCAAGGCCAGGCATGCAGTGAAGGAGGGATTGCTCCACTCCCAAGTCAAGATCCCAGCAGTGCCAGGATTTGCATCTCCTTTCATGGAACAATCTGGGGTTCCTGCTGGGAAAATCCATGGGGGAGGAAGAGGCAGGGGGGGAAACAACCCCTATGCAGAGGCTCTAAAATCTGGGGAATTTAGGTATTTTGGGCTTGTTTGGAAGAGAGAACCCGAAAACCAGCATATCACGAATTAAAGAAAACGAGCTCTCAGCTTCTCCATGGATTCTGCACTGCCCTTTCCCCGAGGAAAGCATTAGATTCCGGGCCATCCCCTTTCCACACATTGGTAACAACCCAGTAAGATCGGAGTGAGTAAGATTTCCAAGCAACAGAAGGATCCTTACCAGCGATGATGATCATGGCCTGGTTGCTCTTTTCAGAGTGCAGTCGTCTGCCTTTTCTGTTTCTGCCCAAGTAACTGCATGCAAATGTTTCGTTTGCCTTCAGGAGGAATGTGGGGACCACAAAGTGATTTTGCTCCCGTTGTGCCAGTTCGGTCCATTGACCATCTTCTTTTAATTGGTGGAAGTAAAACCACTCAGCCTGCTGTCCTTCTGGGGGGGAGCAGTTCAAGTGGATCGGCCTCGCTCGAGAGACGAAGGTGCCTGGAGGGGACCAGGATAACGTTGGAGGTGGCAGAGGCTGCACCGCAGATGCCCCCTGGGCACCTGAGAAAAAGCAGGAGTTGCAATGTGGGACACGGTTCCTTCTCCTATTCCACAAACTCCGAATGAATCCACCCAGTGTCCTCCTCCCAGGCCCCCTGGCCTTGCACCGTTCAGGGCGGAGGCAGCTGAGCTCGGTCAGGCCCATCCTCAGCAGCTCCCCAAGTGAGAAAAGTCCCCCAGAGCTGCACTCACTGCGGCCCAGACTGAGTCGTTCAGTCCCACGACTGCAGTCCTGCCTTTGGCGGCAGATTCTGCGTCTTTCCATGGAGGAACCTCCAGCCAGGGGTCCAGGAGGCACAACCTCCAACCCTGATGCTGATGCTTGCATGGAGTCCGCACACGGAGGCCTGGAAGCGGAGACGACCACCGGGAGGGCGAGGCAGCTCCATCTGGCACGCTCTCCTGTTGCTTCACAGAATGGACTCTCCCTGTTGGATTTCCACCAGCACACAGGAGCTGCGCCAAGTAGAAAAGAGGCGACACCCCCAGTTGCACCCCCACAAGACAGGCCCCTTTAAGGGACTCGAAGACGGATCGACTTACCCGCACAGGCTGCCTGCCAGAGGAGGATCCTGAGCAACCCTGAGAGCGAAGAACAAGGGGAGCAGTGAGAAGCAGGAGGGGAAGGTGCGGAGGGTCCCCTTAGAGGCGGGGGGAGAGGAGGAAGGGGGCCCCCACCTGCCAGCAGTGCGGGGAGAACCATGCTCAGGTGGGATCCACGTGCAGCCCCTCAGCAGCCCTCCCGGCCCCTCGGCGGCCTCCTCTTCTGCCTGGGGGCAGAGGCGCATCAGCCCAGCACTGCCTGTCCTCTCCGGGCAGAGACCAGCCAGAGCGGCATCCGGGCCCCGTCCGCCCACCCCGAGCGCCCACGCCCAGCCCGCCCGGCTCAGCCTCGGGCCGTGGCCACAGCAAGGCTGTGCAAGAGCTACCGGGGTGTTCGCCACATCCGCTGAGTTCTGCCTGCTCCCATCCCTCCTTTGAAACGAGGCGCTGCACAATTCAAAGAGCAAAGGAGGCTGGCAAGCGTTGGAGTGAGATTCCGTGACTCCATTTCCAGACTGAGGGAATCCCTTTCTCTCCCTCTCCTCTTTCCAGGAATTGCAGAGCCTCCCCCACCTGCCGCCCTTTCCCTGCATCCCCAACACTCTGTCTAACTCCGAGGAGAACAGGTGACGCTAAATTGCTCTGCTCCAGGAGGTCTGAAGGCGCCGTCTTATGCCTTCTACAAGAGACAACCGGGGCGGAGCCACGAGCAGCCGCTGCCTGAAGCGAAGGGCTCCGATGCAGCTTTCCAGGTGGGTCCGGACACTGCTGGGAATTACAGCTGTGATTACTGGATCCTACGAGGTGGGAGACCGACCCAGTCCTTGCCAAGCAACGTCGTGCGCATCACTGTCACAGGTGAGTGAATTCCCAAGAGGAGGCGCAGCAGGGCGAACGCTCAGGCTGAGAAGAGGCTGTAAGCGCCCAAGGCTTGCCGGACCGACCCGGACCCCCTCAGGCCCAGCGTCCTCTTCCCCCTGTGGCCACCCAGATGCCTGATGAGAAGCCGAGGTGGCGACTGAGCAAGGGACGCCTCCCCGCCCCCACCTGGGTCCTGAGCAGGCATGGATCCCGTCATCCCCCCTGCATGGGTGCAATCATACTCCAAGGCTGCCCCCCGGGTGCCCCTCTGTTCGGCCAGTGTCCGCAGTTCTGTGAATCCAGGGATCAGCGGGACACTTGTGCGCTGGGCTGAAAGGGCTTTTGGGGCTGAGTGCAGGGTATGAGGCCAGGCTGGTGTGGAGCAAGGGGGACGTCCTCCTGCTCTCAGGAATCTCTGAGAGCAACATCTGCGGAGCCTCGTCTGCTCGTAGGGACACGTGGGGGCCAGCCCCACTTTCAGGGTGAGCCCCACCCTGCCCGGAGCCTGTCCCCAGGCCAGCTCTCCCAGGCAAGGAAAAGCCGCGATCCAAGCCCTGCAGTTCAGCCAGCTCCTAACGGAGTAGGATTCAGGAGTAGGATACAGGAAGATGCAAGAACAAAATTAGCTAAGATGCTTAATTAATTTTAATTAAATGTTCAGCTTTATTTTTAAAAATATTTTGAATTTATTTTTAAAAACTGCCCTTTAGCACCATGCCCTCTGGGTGGCCATTCCATATAAAATCATCAAATAATGCTAATAAAATAATGCAACTAACATTCAATATATAAACAGAATAATATCACAATAAATTTTAAATAAAAATCAGACATACCTTAATATCATTGAAAACTAGAACATTGATATGAATATTCCAAGCATGCAATAAGCATTCAGCTCGTGGTTTCTGAACAAGACTGCAGTTTCCCGGGAACGGGATGAATGCAGGAGGGGTGCTTCCTTCCTGTGCTACGAAGGCCAGCCCAAGACCGAGGGGGCAGAAATCTATCTATCTATCTATCTATCTATCTATCTATCTATCTATGTTGTGCTTTCTATCCTGCCTTTTTCCTACAAAGGGCTCAAGGCAGCTTACATCATTCTCCTCCTCCATCTTATCCCCACAACAACAACCCTGCGAGGTAGGTCGGGCTGAGAGGCTGTGACTGGCCCAAAGTCACCGTGTTGGCTCCGTGGCCGAGCGGGGACTCGAACCGGATCCTCTGAGTCCCAGTCCCATGCTCCTAACCACTGCGCCACACTGGCTCTCAGGAGAGTAAGCAGCTGATGGCCTGTGGGCCCCATCTCTGGTCCCAGCCCTGGCCTGGTCCGATCCTCAGCATCCAGGCAGGCAGGGGACCCTCCTCAGAGGACTCCTCTTCAGCCATCCTTGCATTTAGTCGTCTGCCTTGGGGGAAGCCGCATCCCGCGCTGCAGTGGTTGTGCCAACCCTTCATAATGTGGACATTAAATAATGCATCATTCAGGAATGATTGGAGGTCACGGTGTCCCTTTAAACCGTGTGACCCCAGGGTCAAAATACTAGTAATATTTTGAAACTGACAAGTGGCCGTCTAGTCTGACCAGGAACCCAAGAGTCCTAATCGCCAAATGCCTCCCTTCTGCGGCTCTCCAGATCTCCCTCTTCCTCCGGTGCTCAACGTGGACCCTCCATCCGGAGCACTGAGGGCAGGCGAGCCACTGCTCCTCTCCTGCTCAGCCAACTGGAGTGCTCCCGAGAAGAGGTTCCATTTCTGCAAGGGGGTTGGAGATGACCTCCAGCGGCGAACTCGGAAATGCCTCCGGGACTGGCCTTCTGCGCATCCTCCAAGCGGATCCCAGCCACGCTGGGGATTTGCCTGCAGGTATGAGGAAAACGCGAGTGGCCGCTGGGTCTTGTCCCCGTGGAGCCCCAAGGTGAACATCACGGGTGAGTCTTCTGGGGATAAGGGTTTGGGGGCTTCAGGAGTAGCATCAACCATTTCTGTGTGTTGATCAAAGAGGGTCCCGCTGTACCACTGAAGAAACTTGGGAAAGGCAGAGATGGGTGGAGGGCAGAGAATTTCCGTTTCTATAGAGAGAATTCGTATGATGTGTCCTCCTGGTCTAAAGAGCAGAAAGAAAATGCTTTGGAGGTCTCCCTGACCCAACGGCCATCAAAGGACCAAGGCATCAAAACATCAAGAGAAGTCTTTGCTTGCCGTTACCTGGGGGGAAGGGGAAAGGGGATGGGCTCACCTTCCCTCTGGAGTAATGAGGCTGTGCTGTCCCTCGCTGGTAAGGATTGTGCTTGTTGCAAATGCCGCACACACATGCGGACAGGAGCAGGTCCACCAAGTGTGCAGAGGGTGTGAAGCACAAGTCGGGCGGTTTGAGGAGCCAGGGGAAGGTCTGGGGGAGCTGAGTCTTAGCTTTCTTGGTTTCCGGGCTCCAATGTGTCATGTGGAAAGTGTGATGCTGTCACAGGACTGGATGCTGCACAAGCTGCGTGTCCTCTGAAGAAATTGTGGCGGTTTCCTTTCCGTGAGATTTGGGGGTGGTGCTCATGGAAACGCCACGGGTTTATTCCTCGACTGACCGGAGGCCTTTCCTCCCTCTCCTGCTCCGCTGGAATCGCAGCCTCCCGCCACCTGCAAGGCTTTCCTGGGATGCTCCGCACTCTGCTGAGCTCCAAGGAGGAGACGCGACCCTGACATGTTCTGCTCCGGCGGGGCAGCCAGTGAGACGACACACGTTCTACAGGGAGCTCCCCGGGCAGCCCCCGAGGAACTGCCCCGAAAGGGGACGGGCCCCACGGAAGTGCTCCGAGTGGGCGAAGCTCCTGCCGGGCAGTACAGGTGTGCGTACTGGATCCCTTTCGGAGGAGGGGAAATCCAGTCCCTGCCCAGCAACAGGATTTGCATAGGCGTAACAGGTGAGCCAGGGAAATGGACGGTGGATCATGGTGACGGTGATGCCTCTTTCACCACACAGAAGCCTCATGCCGTGGGGCACCGCAGGCACCGATTCTGTTCCCAGACTATTATTGCTGCATGTCTTAAAGGGGCGTTGAAGGAGAGAAGTGGGCAATGCTGACATTCAGATTAAGAGCCGTGGGAATTGCATCCTCCAAAGTTGCAGGAGAGCATACGAGCAGCACGGGGGATGGAAGCGGAAGCCCCTCCACCCAGCAAGGGGGCAACGTCTGCCCAGTGGGACGTCCACCAGCAGGACGTGACCAGAAACACAACTTCCGCTCGTCTTCTGCAGTGGCCCCGATAAATTGATGCAATCATACTTCAAGGCTGCCTCCCTCCCCAGGTGTCCCTCTGCTCGGCCAGTGCCAGTGAAGAGGACGCTGGGCCAGTGCCAGTGGCTCTGCCAGTGTCACCACACCTGCTCTCACTGAACTAGGCGACCTTGACATGCTTGGCCCACAACTCATGGGAAAACCCTTTGCAAAGATGTACACATGACCACAGGTACGAACCCGGGTTGGAACTGGATCTGCTCCGCCTCTATGCCTTGCAGCCCCCGTCCTGCTTTACCTCCTAAATGATAAGAGTTCCTTGGATCACAACTTTCCCTTGAGAGAAAGTCGCTCTTCCTTGTGCACATTCTGAACGGGAAGCTGGGGAGCTTTGCCACTGCTGTCCTGCCAAATTTGGCAGTGCGGGGCAGCAGTGGCAGCGCCAGGGGAGGGTGCGGCCCCAGCCAGGTCCAGGGACCGAAACTGCCTCCCGAAGCCTGGGAGCCTGGGGAGTCATCAGGGCGACACCCCGCACTTCCCTCTGATCCAGGGAACCCAGGAGCTTCCAGGCGTCTTGAAGGGCAGGTGCCTCTCCATCCACACCTGTGCGATGCGGCTGGAAAACAGCTGGTCTTCCACCGAGGCATCCAATCCCGCATGCAAAACCATGCAGGACGCCCCCAGCCTGGCTGGGGCATCTCTCGGGGGTGCAGGCAGGGGATGCCTGTGGCCCCGCCTCCAAGAGCGGGGGGGGGGAGCCCAGCATAAGGAAGTGGGCGGAGCTGCAGCACGGTCCACTGGGAAGCCCCTCCTACGCTGCTTGCCCCTCCCCCATCACCCAAATGCACCCACAGATATGAAGGGGGAATTGTGGGAAAGGGAATTGCACGACCATCTGCCATTGCAGCTCACAATCAACGACACAGAATCCCCCCCTTTCCCCCTCCCCCCTCCCCTTCTTCCCACAGTTGGTGCTCCAAATTCACCGGTGCCACTCCTGCATTTCGCCCGCTGGACTCTCCCGTTGCTGATCCTCTTGTCCCGCTCCGTTTCTGCTGCAGCAGCAGGAGGAAGGCGGTCCGTGCAGCAGCATCTTCCTTCCAAAAATGTCCCGGGGCGGAGGCTGCGAAGGGCTGACCCACGAGCTGCTTTGAGTACCCAGCGCGGAGCCGATGCCCCCCTCCGCCTCGCCCACAGGGAGTGCGCTGGGCTCCGACCCCCAGCAGGACCCGGCGGGGCGCAACGGGGAGTCTGCGGAGCCGGGCGGGGCGCAGTCCAAGGGGCTCCTCCCAACACTGAGATGGACAGCGCGCGGCCCCTGGTCCGGGCCGGGGCGGGGGTCTCCGGCCGTGCCAGGGAGGCCGGGGTGGGCCAGCCGCCCTGCGCGGCTCCCCGCGGCGCCCGCGGACCCGTCCCCGCCGCGGCCTCGACGTCTCCTCGTCTCCCCGCACCGGCGCGCATCCGGCGGCGCGCTCAGCACCCTGGAGAGGGACGCCCCGGGGAGGCGCCCACCCGCACCGCGCAGGCGCTGGATGCCAACACCTGAAGGAGCCCGAGAAATAAACGCGTGTGCATTGTTGACTGACTGACTGACTGTCACGTGCTTTTTATTCGCTCGTCCCTCGTTTGCTTTAGCTTGTTGGGGGTTTTCCAGACAGTCACACGAAGAACCAACTCTGTGCCTCCAATCCAGGCACACAAGTTGCATGTTCCAAATGGGGAAATGATAGAACAGGAGAATGGAGAAGACAGGGGTATAATTGCAGGAAATAACGCAGGTTAAGGGAACAGGCATCTCACAGCGAAGGTCTGGGGACTCTGAATCGGTCCTCCAGCTCGAGGCTTGTTTGGGTCCACGGGACAAAGGCAGCCCCCCCCCCCCGCCCCCTGATGCCAATGATCCCAACCTTCTTTGTGACTTCGAAGGAACCTGGCCAATCTTGAATTTCCACCATGGACTACCTTGCCATAAAAAGGGGGAAAGGATCACATGAGACATTGGAGATCAGCAGTGCAGAGAGAGGGTGAGTTGCGTGTGTGGAGCCTGTTTTGGGGTGGGAATCCACCAGATTCCTTTGCTCAGTCCCCAGACTCGGGTCCACAGTGCCCCTTCCCCTCCTCCAGGCTCCTGCTCAGCATGCCCGGGGCTCACGGGGAACTCAGCAGGAACTGATGTGGAAGAGGTCTGTCCACACGGGGCTCCCCAGGGAAGCAGCAGCTCATGATAGCGGCCCAAGCATGCCGCCCCACCCACTGGAGCTCTGGACATGGGCCCAGTCTATGCTGGGAGCACACCTCTGTGGGCCTGCTGCCCCAGAGCATCCCTCCTGCGCCACCCACAGTGGCCTTTGGCTGCCTCCCTAGTGCAGGAGAAGGCTGCCGCGTGCAGGATTGAGGCCCCACGGGTGCCGCAGCCCCAGGAATGAGCCCCTGAGCTCATCGGGGTCCAGGAGTCTCCCCGGATGCTGCTGCCCCTTCTGCTGGTCCCAGGCCAGCAGGACTTCCTGAATCCCCCGGCCACCCATTTCCAGTGGTGGTGCCAGAGGGAGCTGCGCAAAGCTCCATCGTGCAGGCGCTTGCAGGTGCGTCCCCCATCCAGCCGCCTGGAGGGCCATCCTCGGGCCCGGCCCACTTCCACGATGCAGCCTTCCCAGGTTTCGCTCCGATCCGGAATCAGTGGTGGAAGGAAGACGAGGCCGGGCGGCTGGGTTGGGCTCTGCCCGAACGGCAAAGCCAGCATCCCAGGGAGGAGCCTAGGGGCAGGTCAAATCGGGCAACGCACCTTTCTGCAGGACACGGCCCTGACAGGCAGAGCTGGAGAGATCCGGGCGTCCCATGGAAGAATCCAGGCAGGAGAGGGGCAGAGACGCAGAGCCTGAGCTGCAGGATCTGACGGCACTGAGGGGGCCAGCAGAGGGATGCACAGGGCGCAGTCCGGGATCCGAGTGAGGAGGGGGGACTCCCTTTGGTAGCAGAGCTGTGGAAAGGGGCCAGGGGCCAGGGGACAGTGGGAGTCCCAGGAAGAGAGGCCTGCAGTCGTGAAACTCAGGGGCAGCAGGGAGGGATGCCTGGGCCCCTCTGGGCCACCATGGGCAGCCGACCCTACTCCCCTGTTGCACACCTGGCCGTCACCTAAGCCAGATCAGGGATGATGGAGGTGGAGGAGGAGGAGGAGGAGCTGCCACCAGCCGCAAGCGGCCACCTGGCCGATTTCCCTGCACAGGGGATGCCACTAGCTGGGGAAGTGCACTGTACTCATGCCCCACTCGTGGGGTGCTGCGTGCAGCTGGGGAGCCCCTTTGGAAGCCGCATCCTGCACTGTGAACCCTTGGCCTGGCCCAGCATGGCCCGTCTTGCGTGGGCCAAAGCGGCGACCAAAGGCCAAATTGGAACCGTTTCCCACCAAATTTAGGCAAATTTCCTACCTTTCACAACTTTCCTCCATAGACCGAAGTGCCGCTGATTCAGTCTGCAAGGGGAAAGTTGTCCAAACTGAGAAATTCATGCCAAAGCGACCCGGGAAGGTGCACAAAGGGGATGTGAGCACATGTCTCAAAGGAGGCACCTGCTTGTGCTCCCGTTACTGGCCCCGAACAGGCCTGCTTGCGGATTTTGCCATCTGAAATTAACTGTCCACACATTCCTTCCACCAGTGCAAACGTCTCAGAGCAGCTCCATGTCCACACTGCCACACAGAAAAGGGAAACCGCCCACATCCTGGCAGGTTAACCCAGAAGACTTTGATAATAAAATTTGGTCATTTGCAGCTCTAACAGGTCTTCAGCCACCGGAATTACTCAGAGAATTCCTTACATTTTTGTTGGGGGGACCGCTGGGGTCACTTGACCCCCGCAAAGCAGGCCGCTGCAGCGCCACCCTTTGCCCAGCTGCGAGAAGCAGACGCCCCCTTGTGGCAAATTCACAGAGGTGCAGGGAGAGAAGCACCCCGGGCATTCCCGATCTCCAGTGCCACAGGGACGCTCGCAGCATCCTGGGACCAGAGGTCACATTCCCACCGGCACGTGGGCAGCCTTGCAGGGAGCTGGGGAGGGCAAACGAAAATCCCACGTTGCATCTGAGACAAACTGGAGCTGGGCAGACTCTGCTCCTTTCTTCAAATGGGAGAAGCAGAAGATTTGGGAATGTTGGAGGGGAGCCCTGAGTGGCAGTGCCAGGAGGGGCCTGGAGCAGGTGAATACGGCACATGATCCGCTGGATCCCTCCCATGAAGGCAAGGGCCATTCGCAACCAGCCTGGATTCTCAAGAAGAAGACATGGACGAGCTGACTTTCATTTCACTTTTGGTCCAGGGGCTTCCTGAAGGGACCACGGGGAACTGTGACCTGCTATATCCTGACACTCACGAGGCCGGTGATCCAGCCCCCCGTGATAGTCCGATCTGCACGACAGCGAGACGTGGCTGCATGGCGCTGGCTGCTGCTGGCCGGGTCCGCCCTGCATGAGGGTTAGACCCCAAGGGGGGTCTTCAGTGGTCCCTCGTCAGGAAGCAGGAGGGCATCGAGTGGCGGACTTCGGGCCGACTAGGTTCCAGCTCACACCCAAGACCTGCCGGGATTCAGGTGCCCTCCTGATCGTGGCGTAAAAATCCAGGAAGCGTCACCATTTGCTGTACCTTCATCTCACCCCCCCTCCCCCCACAGATCTCCCACCTTGCTCTTTCATTAATTGCTCATCCTCAACCCTGTTCCCATGTGCATGACTACAAGCCTATAAAACACTGTGCACATGTTTTAAAACTTGCAGTTGATGGCACACCTCACCCCGCAGTGCTCTCGTGGGGCTCAGCTCTGCAGAGGGTTACCTGGGCCGTTCTCACCAATAAAACTGTGGAGGGTCAAGGGCATTTTCAATGACACACCTGCTTCTGCTCACATTACTGGCTTCAGATGCTGGCAGATCTTGCAATCTAAAGCTAAATCTCCACACATTCCTTCCACAAACAGCGCAAACACCCCAGAGCAGCTCCATTTCCACTCAGCCACCTCAGCAGAGAAGCCGCCCACATCCTGGCAGGTTAACCCAGAAGCCCCCGATGCTAAAATTAGGGTGTTTACTGCCCTAACAGGTCTTCAGCCACAGGAAACGCTAAGAGAATGCCTTCTATTTGCGCCAGGCCTGCGGTCACTGGCCCTGTGCTAGGCAGGCCGCTGCAGCGCCACCCTTTGCCCAGCTGCGATGGGGGCGCTGTGGGAGAAGCAGACGCCACCTGTGGAAAATTACTGGAAAAGCAGGGAGGAGAAGCGCCCCAGTTGCTCCGGATGGCCAGTGCCGTGGGGAGACGCATGGCATGCTGAGGCCAGAGGCCACATGCCCATCAGCACGCGGGGGCCTCGCAGCGAGTCAGGGAAGGCAAACAGAAACCCCACACTGCATGCGTGGCAAACTGGAGCTGGGCAGACGTTGCCCCTTTCCTCAGACGGGGCGAGGCAGAAGACTTGGAGAAGGGTGGAGGGGAGGCCTGAGTGGCAGTGCCAGGAGGGGCCTGGAGCAGGTGAATACGGCGCATGATCCGCTGGATCCTTCCCACGAAGGCAAGCACCATTCGCTATCGGCCTGGATGGCTCAGGAAGAGGAAATAGACAAGGTGATGTTTATTTCAGGTTTGGTCAGGGAACTTAATGGGGAGAACATGGGGATATTGTGACGTGTTACATCTTGACTCTCGTGGGCCTCTGAGCGAGTCCCGCATTGATATTCCGCTCAGCATGACAGCAAACGGTGGGCCTCGTGGCAGCACCCCAGGCTGGATCCGCTGTGCATGGGGTCATATCTCACGGGTGGTCTTCAGTGGTCCCTGCTCAGGAAGGAGGACTCCTTGGGCCCTGATCCACAGACCGCCACGCTTCTGCACTGTCATGAATGCTCCTGAGGAAGACGGACGGCAATGCTCACCTGAGTTTGGGATGACAGAAAATTGGGTGATCATATGAAGGAAACGAAAGCAAAATCCTCCAGCTCTTGGCTGAGCTGAAAATAGGGAGAAAGGAGCAGAAGGGAAGTAAAGGCACCAAGTACAAACTCTTCCGCAGGGAAAGGAGAGCAAATGCACTTGCGTAGTGATGGCAGAAGGGGAAAGATGGCGGATCTGGTGCACCAAAAGAGGCAGCATGCAAAGATGACCCCCCACCTGCACCCCCCATGTCCGGCCCCTTTCAGGGACTCGAACGCGGATTGACCTACCTGCTCAGGCTGCCTGCCAGAGGAGGATCCTAAGCAACTCTGAGAGCGAAGAACAAGGGGAGCCATTAGAGGTGGAAGGGGAAGGTGGGGAGGGTCCCCTCGGAGGTGGGGGGAGAGGAGGAAGGGGCCCCCACCTGTCACCAGGGCGGGGAGCTCCATGCTTGGGGGGGATCCACGTGCAGCCCCTCAGCTGCCTTCTCGGCCCCTCGGCGGCCTCCTCTTCTGTCCAGCAGGAGAGGAGGAATCTGCAGCCTTATGAACTGAATGTTCACTCAGAGATAAGACTCCTCAGCAAGCAGTGGGTGGTGCACGAGCTTGCACAGGGGAGGCGAAGGACGGAAGGGCCCCCATATGGGGGGCGGGTGAGAAGAGCCAATGAAGAACGGTCCAGGCCTGGGCTCAGCGTGCGCCGCAATGGCTCGCTTCCTGTTTTCTCACCTCGGCCAGCACTGCTGCTCTCAGTGCTCTGAAGCACCTCAGTGAGAAGGAGGGATGGGAGCAGGCAGGGCACAGCCGGATGCGGGAGGGGCTCGGACGCTGCTCTGGCTGAGTCTCTGCCTGGAGAGGATGGGCGGTGCTGGGCTGGCGCTCGCCTCCCTCCAGAGAGAAGAGGAGGCCACCGAGGGGCCGGGAAGGCAACCGAGGGGCTGCATGTGGATCCCACCCGAGCATGGATCTCCCCACGCTGCTGATAGGTGGGCCCCCTTCCTCCTCTCCCCCACCTCTGAGGGGACCCCCCGCACCTCCCCCTCCCGCTTCTCACTGCTCCCCTTGTTCTTCGCTCTCAGGGTTGCTCAGGATCCTCCTCTGGCAGGCAGCCTGTGCAGGTAAGTTGCTTAGCGTTCGAGTCGCTGAAAGGGGCCAGTCTTGGGTGGGTGCAGGGGATGTCCACTCTGAGAAGCAACAGGCAGAGCACAGGCTCCAGCGGGGCAACATGGCATGGCTGGGCAGAGCTGCCTCGCCCTCCCGGCGGTCGTCTCCGCTTCCAGGCCTCCGTGTGGGGACTCCATGCAAGCGTCAGCATCAGGGTTGGAGGTTGTGCCTCCTGGGCCCCTGGCTGGAGGTTCCTCCATGGAAAGACGCAGAATCTGCCCCCAAAGGCAGAACTGCAGACGTGGGACTGAACGACTCAGTCTGGGCCGCAGCGAGTGCAGCTCAGGGGGACTTTTCTCACTTGGGGAGCTGCTGAGGAAGGGCCTGACCAAGCTCAGCTGCCTCCGCCCTGAACGGTGCAAAGCCGGGGGCCTGGGAGGAGGAAACTGCATGGATTCATTCGCAGTTTGTGGAGTGGCTCTCCCAAATTCCTGGGAGAGGGAACTGTGTCCCACATTGCAACTCCTGCTTTTTCTCAGGTGCCATGGAGACATCTGAGGTGCAGCCTCCGCCACCCCCAGCATTATCCTGGTCCCCTCCAGGCAGCATCGTTTCTCAAGGGGAGCCGATCCACTTGAACTGCTCCCCGCCAGAAGGGCAGGAGGCTGAGTGGTTCTTCTTCCACCAATTAAAAGATGATGGTAAATGGACCGAACTGGCACAATGGGAGCAAAATCACTTTGTGGTCCCCACATCAGGACTGAAGGCAAACGAAACATTTGCATGCAGTTACTGGGGCAAAAACAGGAAAGGCAGACGATCCCAGTCTGAAAGGAGCAACCAGGCCGTCTTCTCTGTCTCTGGTAGGTGTACTTCTTGTTGCTTGGAAATCTAACGCTGTCATCTGCGTGTTACCAACATGTGAAAAGGGGATGGTCCAGGATTTTCTGCTTTCCTCATGTGCAAAGGAGTGAAGTATAGTTGGAGTAGTTGAGAGTTCATTTTCTTTCATTTCTGATGTACTGCCTTTAGGGTTAACTCTTCTGAAGAACATATTAATCCCCCAAATTCAGAGCCACTTGGGGATTGGAATTCTGTGCTCCCATCTTTGAAACATGGGGCTTTTGGGTCCTCCTGTGGGGGGCAAGGGTCCCAGAGGGCAGGTGGGGGCAGGCAGCAGGCGGGCTCTGGGCAGCGCTTGGCTTGTTTCCATGCAGTCTTTTTTCTCCCCCATGGAGTCCAGCACCAGGAACACTGGATTCTTCATCGGAAAAAAGGCAAGTCCTGGAGCTTGTGGGAGTGTGATTTGGGATTGCAACAATCGCTCCCGCCTGGTCCTGCCGTGGAAATCCTGATGAGGGGAGGGGAGGGGAGGGGAGGGGGCAGCATCGGGGTGGTGGTTTGGTAGCAGGGCGGGTGCAGTCCGGGTGAGGTCTGGCCAGGCATGGTGCAACCTGGTCCCCGGGGCACAACCCCAGGAGGGTCCAGCGCTGTCCAGCCACAGGGCTTTGCGGAGCGTGAGATGGTGCCTGTAAAGGGAGCAGGTGGCAGGAGGGGCACGTGACTCCAAATTTTCCTCATGTACCACAGTTCTTCCCTCCTGGTGCTTCACAGACCCCCCTCCGGCTCCCAGCGTCTCTGCACACCCTCCGGGTCCTCTGTATCGGCCAGGAGAGACGGTGACCCTCCGGTGCTCGGCCCCCAGGGACGCTCCAGGGATGCGGTTCGAGTTCTCACACCTCGGAGAGGGGCTGACCTCTGAAAAGTCCCCCCCACACGATGGGAGCTCCCGGTTCACCCTCACGACCTCCAAGGAGACCTCTGGATGGTACAGCTGCCAGTATTTGATGAGCGACACAGAAAGATTTTCCAAAAGCAGCCGTACAGTCAAGATCTCAGTGGCAGGTGGGGTTGCATGTCTAGTGCATCAAATTTGGGATTTGGTGTGATTCACTCCCCGAATGGCCCCCCCACTGCAGCCCTGTGGAACTACCACCCCCAAATGGTCATGGTTGGCCCCAGGGGTTCCTGCCCTCCCCAGGGGGAGAGGAAGGAAGCCCCTCCCTGTGCCCAGCACCTCAAGCCTAGAGCAAGCCCTCCCTCCCTCTTGCATCCATGAAAGGGGCCGACTGAGGCCCGCATCAAGGTGTCCCTCTGGTGCAGTCCTCAGCCTCGAAGGCTCAAGCAATAGAACCACCTCTTTCCGAACATCCGCATTTCAGGGGCCTTAATTTAAGTAGTTTCTTTAATTTTGGGATTTATTATCCTTGTTAGCCTGGGATCCAAGCTTGGACAGTCTGTCTGATCAGCTCCAATTCATCGCCGCACCCACAACCCACACCACACACACAGACACACAGAGCTCACACACAGGCGCCTTGACCCCTCTTCTCCGTGCCCCCTGCTGCAGATCCCCCTCCTGCCCCCGTGCTGCAGGTGGACCCCCCCTCGGGCAAGGTGCCTGAAGGGGCCCCCCTGACCCTGCACTGCTCGGCCAGCGGGAACCAGACCGAGAGGCGGTTCCACTTCTACCAGGACGGGGCGGAGAGGCCCCCCGCGGGGAACACGAGTCTGCACAGCTCCGGAGAAGGGGGAGGGGGGTCCCCAGATGCCTCCATCTCCATCCCACAGGCCGGGGCCAGCCACGCGGGGAGGTACGCCTGCAGCTATGCGGAGAAACACAACCTCTCCTGGCTCCCTTCCTCCCGGAGCCCAGAGGTGGACGTCACAGGTGAGTCATTTGCGGTGGGGAATCCATGGTGGTGCTGGAGCTCCCCTCATCAGCAGGGACTTGGGGATGCTGCAGATGAATATCCCACAGTCCATCTTTTTCTGTCTTAGTGCTGACACCAGAGTCACCTGCACCGCTGGAAGGTTATTTGGCAGGCCTGGCCCTCCCCATGGGGGCCCTGCTGCTCCCCGTGGCTTTGTGCTGCATCCGGAGGAGGAGGAGGAGGAGGAGCAGGACTGGTAGGTGGTGGGTTTGCTGGCATCCCTGCGCACCCCGGGGAGGCTGCTTGGGGGTGAACTACACATTACATGGAGACCACACAAGGCTGAGCCACCAGGTGCAACCTGGGCAGACACCGACCTTCCCACCGAGCGACTCCCACCTCTCGGGGTTCCCCTTTGCGGGCGGCTCCCAGCCAGGGAGGGACATTCGCACCCCCTCCATGGATGCCAGTGCAGCGCTTTCTCCCCCTCCTGAACCCCCAGGGGGAAGGGGGGAGAATTGGAGGGGTGGGAATGGGCTGGCTGGATGCTTGAGCCCCCCCCCGCCACCCAGGCACAGCTCCCAGCATCCATCTCAGAGCCCCACATGCTGGTCCTCACTCTTGCCTCCCTTGCTCGACCCAGAAGCCTCCGGAGGCGGGCAAGGCGGAGAGCAGGACAAGACTGCGCCAGGCGCGGGTGACACGTTGGAGCCCAAGCGGAGGACGGGCAGGTGAGCAGGGACCCTGGTGGGTGACCTTCCACGTACAGATGCAGTCTACCTCTGAAGCAACGTGGAGGGGAGCGGAGTCCAAGGCGAATAGTTGATCCAGCCCTGGACGATCCTCCTGACTGTTCGGGGGGTTGGGGGGGCCTTGCCCGCCACCTCAAGTGAAGGGTCCATGGAATCTCCCGGGTGCGAGGAGCGGGGGGCAGCCCCGTTCCCATTTGCAACGGTCCCCCCCCTCACGCCTCCGCCGGCCTCTCGCCCCTTCCAGGCCTCCGGACTCACCTACGCGGTCCTCTCAATCCTGCCCGCCCCGACCGCGGACCGGGGCGCGAGGGCCCGGGGCGCGGAGGCGCACGGGAGCAGGGGGTCATGTACGGCGAGATCGCCCCTCGGCCCGCCCCCCAAGTGGCCCCGTGAGGAGGCTGCGGGGCTGCAAAGCCGGGGTGCCCCACGCCGCTCCCCTACCATGACCAGGCCATGCGCGGCCCGATCCTTCCGCTGGACGGCGAGCACGAGGCAGAGCGCCCCTACTCCGAGGAGCACGTCAGTTCGCCTTTGAGATGCGCGGGGATCTGGGTCCGGCTTTTGTAAGGGTGTGGAAGCTGCCTGCATCTCCCTCTTCTCCCCCATCCCCCAGGACGAGTGCAGACGTTCCTCCCCGGCCCGGGAGCCCCCGCCCTGCCGACCGCCGCTGGCCCTGGCCTCTCCCCACAGCCGGGGGCGCCGCGCCCCTCCCCGCTTGGCCAGCCTGACCGGGCCTTGGCCGGCTGTGGGCAACCCACAGACCCGGCGCTGCGATTCCCAGCAGGGGGGGGAGCGCAGGGCTGCCCCTTCCCTCTCCCCTCCCAACCCACCTTGAAGCTCCGGGGTCCTGCTGCCGAATTCAGGGAACGGGAGCAGCTTTTGCATGTGGGCAGCCAGGAGATAAATGGCCGCTTCGAGTATCTTCACTTCCTCTTTCATGTTGTTGGCATTGTGAATTTTGATGAATCCAATATAAAGAAGTGAATACAAGAACCCATACAAACCTAAGGTTTGAATATATTCATTTCAATAGCTAAATGCCATGCGTCCCCCATATATGTTACATCTCTCATTATCTATCAGACTTGTATCCCGCCCCTTAGGCCATGGGTCTCTCTGGGCAGTTTGCAGGATCAAACTATATAAACAAGAAGCAAAACACAACCAGTAATAAAATCAGTTAAACCCAAATGTGACAACTTTCACAACTCCTGGCGATTAAAACATGGCATAAAACTGCTCACACAAAGCACCTCTTTCAACGGGTCTTTCTCTTAAACCATCTGGTGAGTGAAAAAGTCTCTACCTGGTGCTGCAAGGACTGCGCCAGGCGCCCCTCGGGGAAAGCATGTTCCGGAGCCGGGGTGCAGCCACGAAGAAGCCCCTTCCCCTCACTGGCACCCCCCCTTCCCATTGCTTTGGGGTGGTTCTCAGAGAAGGACCTCAGTAGATCTTGGAGGTTAAGTTGGGACATGTGAAGAAAGGCGTTCCATAGGATACGTTTCAGATGAAACTATGCTTTGACTTCCACAAGCGCAGACCAAATATCCATATATTGCCTGTTCATCGCTTATGCCCGAAGGCCACCCGCTCAAAAACAGAATATAGTGTTAATTTCGCAGCCCATTGTTCTCTCTGCCGTGGTGTGTGTTCTCCCGATGTCGTGATATCTGCCTCTTGGGTGATCTGGCCTTAAACGCAGGAGGCGGTTCGATGCGTGCAGGTCCGGCCACGTGAAAGAGCTTGCCCCCTTGGAGGCCTGGAGGAGCTCCGGTCAAGGTTTCCTGAAGCCCCAAACAAGAGCGCTTCTTTGAGGGCTGCCCACTTGTTGTCTGAAACATGCAGATACCAGAAGAGGGGGAGGAAGGGGGGTATAAAGCCCGAGGAGAGCAATGGCTCGCTTCCTGTTGTCTCACCTCCACAGCGTTTGCTGTTCTCAGTATTCTGAAGCGCCTCAGTTAGCAGAAGGGATGGGAGAAGGCAGAGCTCGGCCGGATGCGCTTGCTGGGTGTGGGCACTCAGGGTGGGTGGAAGGGGCCAGGATGCGGCTCTGGCTGGTTCGCTCTCTCTTGAGATAGAGCAGGCCGCCGAGGGGCCGAGCAGGCCGCCGAGGGGCTGCACGTGGATCCCGCCCGGACATGGAGCTCCCAGCGCTGCTGACAGGTGGGGGCCCCTTCCTCCTCTCCCCCCACCTCCGAGGGGACCCTCCCCACCTCCGCCTCCCGCTTCTCACTGCTCCCCTTGTTCTTCGCTCTCAGGGTTGCTCAAGATCTTCCTCTGCCTGGCAGCCTGTGCAGGTAATCGACCCGCGTTCAAGCTGAATGTGGCCACTCTTGTGGGGGTGCAGCTGGGGGTGTCGCCTCTTTTCTACTTGGCGCAACTCCTGAGTGCTGGTGGAAATCCAACAGGGAGAGTCCACTCTGTGAAGCAACAGGAGAGCGTGCCAGATGGAGCTGCCTCACCCTCCCGGCCGTCCTCTCCGCTTCCAGGCCTCCGTGTGCGGACTCCATGCAAGCGCCAGCATCAGGGCTGGAGGTTGTGCCTCCTGGGCCCCTGGCTGGAGGTTCCTCCATGGAAAGGCGCAGAATCTGCCCCCAAAGACAGAATTGCAGCCGTGGGACTGAACGTCTCAGTCTGGGCCGCAGCGAGTGCAGCTCTGGGGGACTTTTCTCACTTGGGGAGCTGCTGAGAATGGGCCTGACGGAGCTCAGCTGCCTCCGCCCTGAACGGTGCAAAGCCGGGGGCCTGGGAGGGGGAGACTGCATGGATTCATTCGCAGTTTGTGGCGTGGCTCTCCCAAATTCCTGGGAGAGGGAACCGTGTCCCACATTGCAACTCCTGCCTTTCTCAGGTGCCCAGGGGGCGTCTGCGGTGCAGCTTCTGCCACCCCCAGTATTATCCTGGTCCTCTCCAGGCAGCATCGTTTCTCGAGGGGAGCCGATCCACTTGAACTGCTCCCCCCCAGAAGGACAGGAGACTAAGTGGTTCTTCTTCCACCAATTAAAAGAAGAGGGTCAATGGACCGAAGTGGCCCGACAGGAGCAAAATCACTTGGTGGTCCCCACATTACACCTGAATGCCAAGGAGGAATTTGCATGCTTTTACTGGGGCAGAAACAGCAAAGGCAAAGGCTCCCACTCTGAAAGGAGCAACCCGGCCACCTTCTCTATCGCTGGTAAGGACCCTTCTTGCTCCATGGATATTGAATGCATTCCAACCTAACCTGCATGTTCCCTACCTGCGAAAAGGGAATGGTCTGGAATTTAATGCTTTCCCTGGGGACAAAGTAGTGCAGAACAGTTGGAGAACCTGAGAGTCTATTTTCTTTCATTGCTGATACGCTCTCTTTTGGGTCGACTCTTCCAAAGAAGGCCAGAATATATTAATAGCCTAAATTTGGCAGACACTTGGGCACAGGGGTTCTGTGTGCCTGCCCTTGAATCACGCGGCTTTTGGGTCCTGCTCACACCCCAAATGCAAATGTGGCCTTGCAGGGCCTCCGCCTTCGAAATCCTCTTGGTTTGAGTCGTGTGGGGGGACAGGGAGCCCCGAGGGCAGGTGGGGGCAGGTTGCAGGCCGGCTGTGGGTGCCCATGCCTTGTTCCCTGGAACACTGGATTCTTCCTTGAAAAGATTTGCATTGTCCCGATGCTTCTGGGATCATGACTTGGGATTGCAACAATCACTCCTTCACTGCATGCCTGGTCTCGGCACGGGAATCCAGAGGGAGGGGAGGGGAGGGGAGGCTGGCCCCCAGAGCATTCAAGGGCCTCATGCTCACTCCTGGTGGGAGCCATCAGCCAGACCCAGTCAGAATGAGACACCTCGTGTGGGAGGCCCCAAGAACCAGGGTGGGGAGGAAGAGGAGGGAAAGGCGCAAACCCAGTGATGCAGAATCGCAGTGCATTCACGAAGGACGGATTGCAGGCATGTCCCTGCTGGCACACAGAGCTGGTCAGGGCCGTGGCCGCAACATCCCCTCCAAGTGCAGCTGCCCCGGACTGAATCCTGGGCTGATGGGGCCATTTCTGGGCAAGTCACAGAGAGAGAAAGGAGGAGCAGAAGGGCCTGCAGGACGGTCGTGAGCTGCCCAGAGAGCTTGGGCAGCAGGCAGCATAGGAGTGGAATGGAATTATAATAACAGTAACAGAAGCAATTGAACCACAATCCAGATCTCCCCCCCCCGCCCGCTGCCCTCCAGGCTTGTTTGCATGCAACCCCAGGAGGGTCAAGCGTTTTCCAGGCCAGAGGGCTTTTGAGGAGGGGGAGATGGTGCCTGTAAAGGGAGCAAACAGCAGGGAGGGGCACGTGACTCCAGTTTTTCCTTATGTACTGCGGTTCTTCTGCCTTGGTGCTTCACAGACCCCCCTCCGGCTCCAAGCCTCTCTGCACACCCTCCAGGTCCTCTGTATCGGCCAGGAGAGATGGTGACCCTCCGATGCTCAGCCCCGGGGGACGCTCCAGGGATGCGATTCGAGTTCTCACATTTCTCAGTGGGGCTGACCCCTGAAGAGACCCCTCCTCAAGATGGGAGCTCCCAGTTCACCCTCACGACCTCCAAGGAGACCTCTGGATGGTACAGCTGCCGGTATTCGGAGCATGACACAGACAGATGTTCCAGAAGGAGCCCTCTTGTCTTGATCTCCATGGCAGGTGGGCTGTTGTGTCTGTTGCATCAAATTTGGGATTTGGTGTGACTCACTCCCTGAAGGTTCATCCCCAGTGCAGCCCCTGTGGAAATAGTACCCCCCCACACACACACACAGTGGCTGTGGTTGGCCCCAGAGGTGCCAGGTTCCCCTGGAGGGGGGAGAGGAAGGAAGGGTCCTCTCCGTGCCCAGCACTGCAGGCCCAGAGCACGCCCCCCCCCTCCCCAGTTGCATCTCCCATCCGTGACAGGAGCCACCCGAGGCCCCCATCAAGGCGCCCCTCTGGTGAAGCCCCCAACCTTGAGGGCTCAAGCAGTAACAGCCCCTCTTTCAAGACATTTGCATTTCAAGGGTGAAGTTCAAGCATCTTCTTTCATGAAGTTTATGGTCCATGTCAGCCTCATGCTTATAGACTGTATTGTTTGAGAGCCATCACCGGTTTAAACTCAAGGAACAATTAGACACAATAGAATAACATGATGATTCCAAATACAAAACTTCATGGGCTTGGAGCGACACCGTTCTGAAAAGTAACGTGTGATCAATAAAAACAGAAAATTAGTTATTAAAGGAGACTAAAAAGCCCAAAGATAGAATGGAAATAACATCGATTGAATGATCTGAAATACGATGACGTACTTGTAAAATCCATGAAATAAATCATTTTGCTCAGAACCTTGTTCAGGAAAGTCCAGTGCAAGCAAAACCCTGAGAAGGCTGTGAGGAGGTCCGTGACCGGCCATGCTCACCCTCTTCTCTGTCCCCCTGCTGCAGATCCCCCTCCTGCCCCCGTGCTGCTCGTGGACCCCCCCTCGGGCAAAGTGCCTGAAGGGGCCCCCCTGACCCTGCACTGCTCGGCCAGCGGGAACCAGGCCAAGAGGCGCTTCCACTTCTACCAGGACGGGGCGGAGAGGCCCCCCGCGGGGAACGCGGCTCTGCGCAGCTCCGGAGAAGGGGGAGGGGGGTCCCCAGATGCCTCCATCTCCATCCCACAGGCCGGGGCCAGCCACACCGGGAGGTACGCCTGCAGCTATGTGGAGAAACACAACCTCTCCTGGCTCCATTCCTCCCGGAGCCTGGAGGTGGACATCACAGGTGAGTCATCTGGGGACACTCGACCGGGGTGGGACTGGAGCCCATCCTATCACCAGGAACAGTTTTCTCTGCTTGCTCTCTGAACAGGGCCCCTCAACAACCCGTGTGCTGCCCCCACTAAACTCCCCCACTCATCACCCAATGCAACCACAGATAAGTTGGCTGGGAAGGGGAATCCTGGAAGGGGGACTCTCAGGATCATCCACCATTGCAGCTCACAATCAATGAACCCCTCCCCTCACTCCCCTGCCCTCCCCTCCCCTCAGTTTTTGTTCCAGTTTCCCCACTGCCAGTCCTGGATTACGCCCGCTGGACTCTCCCGTTGCTGATCCTCTCCATCCCGCTCAGTTTCTACTGCAGCAGCAGGAGGAAGGCGGTACGTGAAGCAGCGTCTTTTCCCCCAAAAGGTCCCGGGCAGAGGCTGCTAGTGGCCGGACCACGAGCTGCATGAAGCATCCAGCGTGGAGCCGATGCCCCCCTCCCCCCCCCCAGGGCGTGCGCTGGGCTCCGGGCCGAGCAGGACCCCCAGACGTGACTCGGGAGGTGGCACCTTCCCGCTGAGCTGCGCCCATCCCTCTCGTTGCGCCCGTCTGGCAGGGGCTGATGAAGGGAGAAAGCGGCCCGTGCGTGCGCAGGAAAGGGGTCCTCGCTCTCTCAAGCCCCCTCCCCCTCAGGAGCCCCCGGGCCTGGGCAGGTTGCATCGTTTGCTCTCCCTCTTCCATTCGCCGGGTTCTTACCGGGCATGCGCTGTATGTCGCCTTTGCAATCGCCACGCTGACACGTGCATGGGAGGCCCCGCTTTGCTTGAGCGCTTGCTGGGTGGGCGACTTGACTGCGCAACATCGCCAGCCTCATGGATTGAATAGTCGGGATGAGCGCGGAATGTGCGTGGAAACTTGTTGGGTTCCCTGCATCCCGCTCCCTTTGCAGCAGCCCAGAGTCCCAGGTCCCGGCGGGCTTCCCGGGGCGCGCCAGGCGCCGGCAAGAAGCGAGTCCTGGGCGCTCCGCGAGTTGCGCGGCTCCTCCGCCCCGGAGGCCCGGGCGCGTCTCTGCATTTGCGGGACCAGGCGGGGCGCGACGGGGGGTCCGCGGAGTCGCCCATCCCAGTTCAACCCCAATGCGGAGCGGCCCCTGGCCCGGGCCTGGGCGGGGGTCTCCGGCCGTGCCAGGGAGGCGGGGGTCGGCCAGCCGCCCTGCGCGGCTCCCCCCGGCGCCCGCGGACCCGTCCCCGCCGCGGCCTCGACGTCTCCTCGTCTCCCCCCACAGGCGCGCATCCGGCGGCGCGCTCAGCACCCTGGAGAGGGGCGCCCAGGGCCGGCGCCCACCCGCACCGCGCAGGCGCTGTATGCCAACACCTGAAGGAGCCCGAGAAATAAACGCGTGTGCATTGTTGACTGACTGACTGACTGTCACGTGCTCTTTTTTCGCTCATGCCTCGTTTTCTTTAGCTAGTTGGGGGGTTTTCCAGACAAGCACAAAAAGAACCAACTCTGTGCCTCCAATCCAGGCGCACAAGTTGCATGTTCCAAATGGGGAACTGATACAACAGGAGAATGGAGAAGACAGGGGTATAATTGCAGCGAGGGTTTGGGGACTCTGAACCGGTCCTCCAGCCCAAGGCTTGTTTGGGGCCATGGGACAAAGGCAGCCCCACCTGAAGTTGCAACTCATCCAGCCTGATACCCCAGCGCATCCCTCCTGCGCTGCCCACAGCGGCCTTTGGCTGTCTCCCCCGGAGTGGGGAAGCCTGCCATGTGCAGGGCTGAGGGACCCGTGTGTGCTGCAGCCCCAGGCACGGGTCCCTGAGCTCAGCAAGGTCCAGGGCTCCCTCCTGGACACCCCCTGCCCCCCTTCTGGTCCTGACTGGAAGAACTCCGCTGAATCCCCCCCCGCCACCGTGGCCCATTTCCAGTGGCACAGCAAGCCGTACCTGCATGAGGCTCCATCACGGTGAGCCCGGCAGGTGCGTCCCTCATCCAGCCACTTGCGGGGCCCTCCTCAGAACCAGGCCCGCTTCCACGATGCAGCCACATCAGGTGTCTCCCCTGATTCAGCCTCAGAGGTGGCAGGCGAGGCAGGGCTGGGATCCACCCCTGGAAGGGCAAGCTGGCCTCCGAGAGAGGAGCCAAGGGGTCCGGCCAGCCCAGGCAACGTCCTTTTCTGCAGGACAAGCTCCTAGCCGGGCAGATCCGGATCGGTTTGGCCACCACATCGTGCGCTCGCTGGCCTGGGCTGCATCAAAGGGCAGCAAGGACTGCAGGGAAGGCGGGAGGGCGGAGAGGGATTTCCTTTGGGGTCGGCTTCTCCCACTGAGCCTCTTCCCCTGAGAGCTGCTCCTTAAACTCACCTGGGTGTTTGGTAACAGACCCTGCAATCCTCCCTTTTGCAATAGTGGGAAAACCCAAATAAATCTTTGTACAGAAAGTTGCTTATGGAGCCTTTGCAATACGAAATCCAGCCTGCCGTGTGCCTGCTCCTCGTGCCCAGAACGAGCCAGCATTCCCAGCCGGGATCCTTTTTGTTCCCCGAAGCATGTTTAGCCGCCTGTTCCTTTAAGAGGCAGGGCCTCTCCCGCCTGAGGGGGCTGTTACACTTGGTTGCAAGTTGCAGTGCAGCTTCTTGCACTGCCAGTGCTTCAGCGCATTGAGGCCTCAGCTCTGGGGATCTGCAGGCGGCAGCCGGGTCCTGGCTGGGTCCCAGCGAACCTCCAAGGCCTGCAGTGCTTCTGGTGCCCTCCAACGGTTGTGCCAAAATGCAGGAAGCATCGCCCTCACTTGTCTCCTCACGAGGTCATATCTGCCCCACCTTTGGTCAGGGAGACTCCTGAGGAGAACGAGGGGGCAGTGTGACCTGCTGCGTCCTGACCCTCGCGAGGCCTCTGGCCGGGTCCCCAGGATATTCCACTCAGCATGAGAGTGAAAGGTGGGCCACATAGCGGCACCCCAGGCTGGACCTGCTCTGCATTGCGGGTCAGGCCGCAAGGGTGGTCTTCAGTGGTCCCTCCTCAGGAAGGAGGACTCTTCGGGCCCTGATCCACAGCCCTGCCCTCTTCTGCACGGTTATGAATGCCTCTGGGAAAGAGGCAGGGCGATGTTCCACTCAGGGTGAAATGACAGAAGTTGGGTGCTCACGTGCAGGAGACAAAAGCAGAATCCTGATGCTCTTTGCAGAGTCGGGCAATTGGGAGAAAGTAGCAGGAGGGAATCAAGGCACCAAGTGCAGACGCTTCTCCGGGGAGCAGAGAGCACATGCACTCGTGTGGGGACGGCACATGGGGGAAGATCGCGGAGTTGCTGCTGGGGAGAAGCTGCACAAGCGGGAGGAGGTGACGTGGCTCCGGGCAGAGGGAAGGAAACTCTGTGTATTCGGAGATATCTCCAGGTTTCTGAACCGCACGTTCACACAAGACTCTTCAGCCAGCATGTGGGTTGCGCATTGGAGTTTTCAGGGGGGAGGCGAAGGATGGAAGGGCCCCATCTGCGATGCAGGGAAGGGAGCAGAGCACATGAAGAATGTTCCAGGCCTGGGTTCAAAGGGTGAAGCACGAGGAGCGCAAGGGCTCGCTTCCTCTTCTCGCACCTCAGCCGGCGCTTCGCTGCTCTTCGAATTGTGCAGCGCCTCGGTTCAAAGGAGGGATGGGAGCAGGCAGAACTCAGCGGATGTGGCGAACACCCCGGTAGCTCTTGCACAGCCTTGCTGTGGCCACGGCCCGGGGCTGAGCCGGGCGGGCTGGGCGTGGGCGCTCGGGGTGGGCGGACGGGGCCCGGATGCCGCTCTGGCTGGGTCTCTGCCCGGAGAGGACAGGCAGTGCTGGGCTGATGCGCCTCTGCCCCCAGGCAGAAGAGGAGGCCGCCGAGGGGCCGGGAGGGCTGCTGAGGGGCTGCACGTGGATCCCACCTGAGCATGGTTCTCCCCGCATTGCTGGCAGGTGAGGCCCCCTTCCTCCTCTCCCCCCGCCTCTGAGGGGACCCCCCACACCTTCCCCTCCCGCTTCTCACTGCTCCCCTTGTTCTTCGCTCTCAGGGTTGCTCAGGATCCTCCTCTGGCAGGCAGCCTGTGCAGGTAAGTCGATCCACCTTCGAGTCCACAAAAGGGGCCTGTCTTGTGGGGGTGCAGCTGGGGGTGTCGCCTCTTTTCTACTTGGCGCAACTCCTGAGTGCTGGAGGAAATCCAACAGGGAGAGTCCACTCTGTGAAGCAACAGGAGAGCGTGCCAGATGGAGCTGCCTCGCCCTCCCAGCCGTCCTCTCCGCTTCCAGGCCTCCGTGTGCGGACTCCATGCAAGCGTCAGCATCAAGGTTGGAGGTTGTGCCTCCTGGGCCCCTGGCTGGAGGTTCCTCCAGGGAAAGACGCAGAATCTGCCGCCAAAGACAGAACTGCAGTCGTGGGATTGAACGTCTCAGTCTGGGCCACAGCGAGTGCAGCTCTGGGGGACTTTTCTCACTTGGGAGCTGCTGAGGATGGGCCTGACCGAGCTCAGCTGCCTCTGCCCTGAATGGTGCAAAGCCAGGGGCCTGGGAGGAGGAGACTGCGTGGATTCATTCGGAGTTTGTGGAGTAGGAGAAGGAACCGTGTCCCATATTGCAACTCCTGCTTTTTCTCAGGTGCCCAGGGGGCGTCTGTGGTGCAGCCTCTGCCACCCCCAGCATTATCCTGGTCCCCTCCAGGCAGCATCGTTTCTCGAGGGGAGCCGATCCGCTTGAACTGCTCCCCCCCAGAAGGGCAGGAGGCTGAGTGTTTCTTCTTCCACCAATTAAAAGAAGAGGGTCAATGGACCGAACTGAGCGAACAGGAGCAAAATCACTTGGTGGTCCCCACATTCCTCCTGAAGGCAAACGAAACATTTGCATGCAGTTACTTGGGCAAAAACCGGAAAGGCAGACGATCCCAATCTGAAAAGAGCAACCAGGCCGTGATCATCATCGCTGGTAAGGATCCTTCTGTTGCTTGGAAATCTAACTCACTCCGATCTTACTGGGTTGTTACCAATGTGTGGAAAGGGATGGCCCGGAATCTAATGCTTTCCTCGGGGAAAGGGCAGTGCAGAATCCGTGGAGAAGCTGAGAGCTCGTTTTCTTTAATTCGTGATATGCTGGTTTTCGGGTTCTCTCTTCCAAACAAGCCCAAAATACCTAAATTCCCAGATTTTAGAGCCTCTGCGTAGGGGTTGTTTCCCTCCCTGCCTCTTCCTTCCGCCATGGATTTTCCCAGCAGGACCCCAGATTGTTCTGTGAAAGGAGATGCAAATCCAGGCACTGCCGGGTCTTTACTTGGGAGTGGAGCACTCTCTCCTTCACTGCATGCCTGGCCGTGGCATGGGAATCCAGAGGGAGGCGAGGGGAGCGCCAGGGCAGTTTTGCTGGTCAGAGGGCAGGGTGCCCCTGGGCCCTGCAGCATTCGAGGGCCGCAGCCACACTCAACCTGACGGGAGACTTAAGCCAGCCCCAGTCAGAACGAGGTGCCTCGTGCGGGAGGCCCAGGAATCAGTGCGGGGAGGAAGAGGAGGGAAGTGCGCGAACCCAAATGATGCAAAATCCCTCTGCTTTCACACAGGACGGATGGCAAATGTGTCCTTGGAGGCACAGCCTGTCCGCAATGTCCCTCCCCTGATGCGGCTGCACAGAATCCGCGTCTGGTGGGACCATTTCTGGGACGGAGGGGGGAGGGGGGAGGAGCACTTGGCAAAAATCTTGTCGGCCTTCCAGGCAGCTTTGGCTATGGGCAGTATGCAAATGGAATGATGATGAGGAGGAGGAGGAGGAAGATGAGGATGTAATAATCCCCATTTCGCAACCCCCATGCCCTCCAGGCTTGTTGGGGTCCAACTCCCAGGGGGGTCAAATGCGTGCCAGGCCAGAGGGCTTTGAGGAGGGGGAGTTGGTGCCTGTAAAAGGAGCAGATGGTAGGGTGGGTCCCATGACCCCCACCCCATCACATCTTCCTCATGTACCACTGTTCTTCTCTCCTGGTGCTCCACAGACCCCCCTCCGGCTCCAAGCCTCTCTGCAGACCCTCCAGGTCCTCTGTATCGGCCAGGAGAGACGGTGACCCTCCGGTGCTCGGCCCCCAGGGACGCACCAGGGATGCGGTTTGAGTTCTCACATCTCGGAGAGGGGCTGAGGTCTGTAAAGTCCCCCCCACACGATGGGAGCTCCGGTTCACCCTCACGACCTCCAAGGAGACCTCTGGATGGTACAGCTGCCGGTATTTGGAGAGCAACACAGAGAGATTGTCCAAAAGCAGCCGTGTGGTCAAGGTCTCAGTGGCAGGTGGGGTTGCATGTCAAGTGCATTAAATTTGGGATTTGGTGTGATTCACTCCCCGAATGCCCCCCCCCCACTGCAGCCCCTGTGGAAATACCACCCCCAAATGGGCATGGTTGGCCCCAGGGTTGCGTGCCCCCCCCGGGGGGGAGGGGAAGGAAGCCCCTCCCCTGTGCCCAGCACCTCAAGCCTAGAGCAAGCCCCCCCTCCCTCTGGCATCCATGAAAGGGGCCGAGTGAGGCCCGCGTCAAGGTGTCCCTCTGGTTCAGTCCTCAGCCTCGAAGGCTCAAGCAATAGAACCACCCTTTTCGAACATCCGCATTTCAGGTGCCTTAATTAAAGCATTTTCTTTAATTTTGGGATTTATTATCCTTGTTAGCCTGGGATCAAAGCTTGGACTGTCTGTCTGATCAGCTCCACTTCATCACTGTACCCACAACCCACACCACACACACAGACACAAAGAGATCACGCACACGGGCCTTGACCCCTCTTCTCTGTGCCCCTGCTGCAGATCCACCTCCTGCCCCCGTGCTGCAGGTGGACCCCCCCTTGGGCGAGGTGCCAGAAGGGGCTCCCCTGACCCTGCACTGCTCGGCCAGCGGGAACCAGGCCGAGAGGCGGTTCCACTTCTACCAGGACGGGGCGGAGAGGCCCCCCGCGGGGGACGCTGCTCTGCACAGCTCTGGAGAAGGGGGAGGGGGGTCCCCAGATGCCTCCATCACCATCCCAGAGGCCAGGGCCAGCCACGCGGGGAGGTACGCCTGCAGCTATGCGGAGAAACACAACCTCTCCTGGCTCCCTTCCTCCCGGAGCCCGGAGGTGGACGTCACAGGTGAGTCATTTGGGGACACTCAACCGGGGTGGGACTGGAGCCCATCCTATCACCAGGAACAGTTTTCTCTGCTTGCTCTCTGAACAGGGCCCCTCAACAACCCGTGTGCTGCCCCCACTAAACTCCCCCACTCATCACCCAATACAACAACAGATAAGTTGGCTGGGAAGGGGAATCCTGGAAGGGGGACTCTCAGGATCATCCACCATTGCAGCTCACAATCAATGAACCCCTCCCCTCACTCCCCTGCCCTCCCCTCCCCTCAGTTTTGCTTCCAGTTTCCCCAGTGCCAGTCCTGGATTACGCCCGCTGGACTCTCCCGTTGCTGATCCTCTCCATCCCGCTCAGTTTCTACTGCAGCAGCAGGAGGAAGGCGGTACGTGAAGCAGCGTCTTTTCCCCCAAAAGGTCCCGGGCAGAGGCTGCTAGTGGCCGGACCACGAGCTGCATGAAGCATCCAGCGTGGAGCCGATGCCCCCCTCCGCCTCCCCCCCAGGGCGTGCGCTGGGCTCCGGGCCGAGCAGGACCCCCAGACGTGACTCGGGAGGTGGCACCTTCCCGCTGAGCTGCGCCCATCCCTCTCGTTGCGCCCGCCTGGCAGGGGCTGATGAAGGGAGAAAGCGGCCCGTGCGTGCGCAGGAAAGGGGTCCTCGCTCTCTCAAGCCCCCTCCCCCTCAGGAGCCCCCGGGCCTGGGCAGGTTGCATCGATTGCTCTCCCTCTTCCATTCGCCGGGTTCTTACCGGGCATGCGCTGTATGTCGCCTTTGCAATCGCCACGCTGACACGTGCATGGGAGGCCCCGCTTTGCTTGCGCGCTTGCTGGGTGGGCGACTTGACTGCGCAACATCGCCAGCCTCATGGATTGAATAGTCGGGATGAGCGCGGAATGTGCGTGGAAACCTGTTGGGTTCCCTGCATCCCGCTCCCTTTGCAGCAGCCCAGAGTCCCAGGTCCCGGCGGGCTTCCCGGGGCGCGCCAGGCGCCGGCAAGAAGCGAGTCCCGGGCGCTCCGCGAGCTGCGCGGCTCCTCCGCCCCGGAGGCCCGGGCGCGTCTCTGCCTTTGCGGGACCAGGCGGGGCGCGACGGGGGGTCCGCGGAGTCGCCCATCCCAGTTCAACCCCAGTGCGGAGCGGCCCCTGGTCCGGGCCTGGGCGGGGGTCTGCGGCCGTGCCCGGTGAGGACGGGGTCGGCCAGCCGCCCTGCGCGGCTCCCCCCCCCCGGCGCCCGCGGACCCGTCCCCGCCGCGACCTTGACGTCTCCTCGTCTCCCCCCACAGGCGCGCATCCGGCGGCCCGCTCAGCACCCTGGAGAGGGACGCCCCGGGGAGGCGCCCACCCGCCCCGCGCACGCGCTGTATGCCAACACCTGAAGGAGCCCGAGGAGCCCCAGAAATAAACGCGTGTGGATTGACTGACTGACTGTCACGTGCTTTTTATTCGCTCGTCCCTCACTTTCTTTAGCTTGTTGGGGTTTTTCCAGACAATCACACGAAGAACCAACTCTGTGCCTCCAATCCAGGCACACAAGTTGCATGTTCCAAATGGGGAAATGATACAACAGGAGAATGGAGAAGACAGGGGTATAATTGCAGCGAGGGTTTGGGGACTCTGAATCGGTCCTCCAGCCGAAGGCTTGTTTGGGGCCATGGGACAAAGGCAGCCCCACCTGAAGTTGCAAGTCATCCAGCCTGATGCCCAGCGCATCCCCCTGCACTGCCCACAGCGGCTTGCCTGTCTCCCCCGGAGTGGGGAAGCCTGCCATGTGCAGGGCTGAGGGACCCATGTGAGCTGCAGCCCCAGGCACGGGTCCCTGAGCTCGTGACCAGGGTCCAGGGCTCCCTCCTGGACACCCCCTGCCCCCCTTCTGGTCCTGACTGGAAGAACTACGCTGAATCCCCCGTGGCCCATTTCCAGTGGCACAGCAAGCCGTACTGCATGAGGCTCCGTCACGGTGAGCCCGGCAGGTGCGTCCCTCATCCAGCCACTTGCGGGGCCCCCCTCAGGACCAGGCCCGCTTCCACAATGCAGCCACATCAGGTGTCTCCCCCGATTCAGCCTCAGAGGTGGCAGGCGAGGCAGGGCTGGGATCCACCCCTGGAAGGGCAAGCTGGTCTCCGAGAGAGGAGCCAAGGGGTCCGGCCAGCCCAGGCAACGTCCTTTTCTGCAGGACACGCTCCTAGCCGGGCAGATCCGGATCGGTTTGGCCGCCACATCGTGCGCTCGCTGGCCTGGGCTGCATCAAAGGACAGCAAGGACTGCAGGGAAGGCGGGAGGGCGGAGAGGGATTCCCTTCGGGGTCGGCTTCTCCCACTGAGCCTCTTCCCCTGAGAGCTGCTCTTTAAACTCACCTGGGTCGTTTGGTAACAGACCCTGCAATCCTCCCTTTTGCAATAGTGGGAAAACCCAAATAAATCTTTGTACAGAAAGTTGCTTATGGGGCCTTTGTGATATGAAATCCAGCCTGCCGTGTGCCTGCTCCTCGTGCCCAGGACCAGGCGTCAGCAACCCTCGGCTCCGGAGCCACACGTAGCTCAAGAATCCCTCCGCTGCAGCTTCGCCAGCACAGCCTCTGATCTGCGACCAAGGCTGGTTCAGTAAATTGCTACATTCCTCTGCTGTTGTGCAGGGAAAAAGCGGAACAAGCTTCCTGCAGGCTCTCATGTACTCCAACCTGCTGAAGAGATTCTCTTTGTCCAAATGTGATCTCCTTCTCTGAAGGATAGAAGCTGCTCTTGGGACCTGTCACAATTCACAGCACTTGATGGCTTATCTGCTAAGCAGCCACTAAACAAACCTATATTTGCAACTTCCCCCGGTAGTTGTGTAGTAGTAGGTGTGCCTGCTCCTCGTGCCCAGAACGAGCCAGCATTCCCAGCCGGGATCCTTTTTGTTCCCTGAAGCATGTTTAGCCAGCCGTTCCTTTAAGAGGCAGGGCCTCTCCCGCCTGAGGGGGCTGTTACACTTGGTTGCAAGTTGCAGTGCAGCTTCTTGCACTGCCAGCGCTCCAGCGCATTGAGGCCTCAGCTCTGGGGATTTGCAGGCGGCAGCCGGGTCCTAGCCGGGTCCCAGTGCACACCCAAGCCTGCAGTGCTTCTGGTGCCCTCCGGACGGTCGTGCCAAAATGCAGGAAGCATCGCCCTCACTTGTCTCCTCACGAGGTCATGTCTGCCCCACCTTTGGTCAGGGAGACTCCTGAGGAGAACAGGGGGCAGTGTGAAGCCTCTGGCCGGGTCTCCATGATATTCCACTCAGCATGACAGCGAAAGGTGGGCCACGTAGCGGCAGCTCAGGCTGGACCTGCTCCGCATGCAGGTTGGACCACAAAGGTGGTCTTCAGTGGTCCCTCCTCAGGAAGAAGGACTCTTCAGGCCCTGATCCACATCCCTGCATGCTTCCGCATGGTTCTGAATGCCCCTGGGAAAGAGGCAGGGCGATGTTCCTCTCAGGGTGAAATGACAGAAGTTGGGTGCTCACGTGCAGGAGACAAAAGCAGAATCCTGATGCTCTTCGCAGAGTCGGCAATTGGGAGAAGTAGCAGGAGGGAAGTCAAGATGCCAAGTGCAGACGCTTCTCCAGGGAGCAGAGAGCAAATGCACTCGTGTGTGGACGGCACATGGAGGAAGATCGCGGAGTTGCTGCTGGGGAGAAGCTGCACACGAGGAAGGAGGTGACGTGGCTCCGGGCAGAGGGAAGGAAACTCTGTGTATTCGGAGAAATCTGCAGGTTTCTGAACCGCACGTTCAAAGAAGACTCTTCAGCCAGCATGTGGGTTGTGCATTGCAGATTTCAGAGGGGAGGCGAACGACGAAAGAGCCCCATGTGGGATGCAGGGAAGGGAGCAGAGCACATGAAGAAAGTTCCAGGCCTGGGTTCGAAGGGTGAAGCACGAGGAGTGCAAGGGCTCGCTTCCTCTTCTCGCACCTCAGCCGGCGCTTCGCTGCTCTTCGAATTGTGCAGCGCCTCGGTTCAAAGGAGGGATGGGAGCAGGCAGAACTCAGCGGATGTGGCGAACACCCCGGTAGCTCTTGCACAGCCTTGCTGTGGCCACGGCCCGGGGCTGAGCCGGGCGGGCTGGGCGTGGGCGCTCGGGGTGGGCGGACGGGGCCCAGATGCCGCTCAGGCTGGGTCTCTGCCCGGAGAGGACAGGCAGTGCTGGGCTGATGCGCCTCTGCCCCCAGACAGAAGAGGAGGCCGCCGAGGGGCCGGGAAGGCTGCTGAGGGGCTGCACGTGGATCCCGCCTGAGCATGGATCTCCCCGCACTGCTGGCAGGTGGGGGCCCCCTCCTCCTCTCCCCCACCTCTGAGGGGACCCCCCACACCTTCCCCTCCCGCTTCTCACTGCTCCCCTTGTTCTTCACTCTCAGGGTTGCTCAGGATCCTCCTCTGGCAGGCAGCCTGTGCAGGTAAATCGATCCGCCTTCGTGTCCCCGAAAGGGGCCTGTCTTGTGGGGGTGCAGCTGGGGGTGTTGCCTCTTTTCTACTTGGCACAACTCCTGAGTGCTGGTGGAAATCCAACAGGGAGAGTCCACTCTGTGAAGCAGCAGGGAGAGCGTGCCAGATGGAGCTGCCTCACCCTCCCGGCCGTCCTCTCCGCTTCCAGGCCTCCGTGTGCGGACTCCATGCAAGCATCAGCATCAGGCTTGGAGGTTGTGCCTCCTGGGCCCCTGGCTGGAGGTTCCTCCATGGAAAGATGCAGAATCTGCCCCCAAAGGCAGAACTGCACACATGGGATTGAACGTCTCAATCTGGGCCACAGCGAGTGCAGCTCTGGGGGACTTTTCTCACTTGGGGAGCTGCTGAGGATGGGCCTGACCGAGCTCAGCTGCCTCCACCCTGAACGGTGCAAGGCCAGGGGGCCTCGGAGGAGGAGACTGCATGGATTCATTCGGAGATTATGGCATCGGAGAGGAACCGTGTCCCATATTGCAACTCCTGCTTTTTCTCAGGTGCCAAGAGGACATCTACAGTCCAGCTTCTGCCACCTCCAACGTTATCCTGGTCCCCTCCAGGCAGCTTCGTCTCTCGAGCGAAGCCGATCCACTTTAACTGCTCCCCCCCAGAAGGACAGCAGGCTGAGTGGTTTTACTTCCACCAATTAAAAGAAGATGGTCAATGGACCAAACAGACCGAACAGGAGCAAAATCA
Organism: Varanus salvator macromaculatus; assembly: GCA_023646645.1. NCBI lineage: Eukaryota > Metazoa > Chordata > Lepidosauria > Squamata > Varanidae > Varanus > Varanus salvator. Next base: position 2,008,410 of record JAIXND010000753.1, on the reverse strand, counting down.
CTTTGTGGTCCCCACATCAGGACTGAAGGCAAACGAAACATTTGCATGCAGTTACTTGGGCAAAAACAGGAAAGGCAGACGAGCCTGCTCTGAAAGGAGCAACCAGGCCATGATCATCATCGCTGGTAAGGATCCTTCTTGTTGCTTGGAAATCTAACTCACTCCAATCTTACTGGGTTGTTACCAATGTGTGGAAAGGGGATGGCCCAGAATCTAATGCTTTCCTCGGGGAAAGGGCAGTGCAGAATCTGTGGAGAAGCTGAGAGCTTGTTTTCTTTAATTCGCGACATGCTGGTTTTCGGGTTCGCTCTTCCAAACAAGCCCAAAATACCTAAATTCCCCAGATTTTAGAGCCTCTGCGTAGGGGTTGTTTCCCTCCCTGCCTCTTCCTTCCGCCATGGATTTTCCCAGCAGGAACCCCAGATTGTTCTGTGAAAGGAGATGCAAATCCAGGCACTGCCGGGTCTTTACTTGGGAGTGGAGCAATCTCTCCTTCACTGCATGCCTGGCCGTGGCATGGGAATCCAGAGGGAGGCGAGGGGAGCGCCAGGGCAGTTTTGCTGGTGAGAGGGCAGGGTGCCCCTGGGCCCTGCAGCATTCGAGGGCCGCAGCCACACTCAACCTGACGGGAGACTTAAGCCAGCACCAGTCAGAACGAGGCGCCTCGTGCGGGAGGCCCCAGGAATCAGTGCGGGGAGGAAGAGGAGGGAAGTGCGCGAACCCAAATGATGCAAAATCCCTCTGCTTTCACACAGGATGGATGGCAAACGTGTCCTTGCAGGCACAGCCTGTCCGCAATGTCCCTCCCCTGATGCGGCTGCACAGAATCCGCGTCTGGTGGGACCATTTCTGGGACGGAGGGGGGAGGGGGGAGGAGCACTTGGAAAAATCTTGTCGGCCTTCCAGGCAGCTTTGGCTATGGGCAGTATGCAAATGGAATGATGATGAGGAGGAGGAGGAGGAAGATGAGGATGTAATAATCCCCATTTCGCGACCCCCATGCCCTCCAGGCTTGTTGGGGTCCAACTCCCAGCGGGGTCAAATGCGTGCCAGGCCAGAGGGCTTTGAGGAGGGGGAGATGGTCCCTGTGAAGGGAACAGGTGGCAGGGAGGGTCCCATGACCCCCACCCCATCACATCTTCCTCATGTACCTCTGTTCTTCTCTCCTGGTGCTCCACAGACCCCACTCCGCTCCCCAGCCTCTCTGCAGACCCTCCAGGTCCTCTGTATCGGCCAGGAGAGACAGTGACCCTCCGGTGCTCGGCCCCCAGGGATGCTCCAGGGATGCGGTTCGAGTTCTCACATCTCGGAGAGGGGCTGAGGTCTGTAAAGTCCCCCCCACACGATGGGAGCTCCCGGTTCACCCTCACGACCTCCAAGGAGACCTCTGGATGGTACAGCTGCCGGTATTTGGAGAGCAACACAGAGAGATTGTCCAAAAGCAGCCGTGTGGTCAAGGTCTCAGTGGCAGGTGGGGTTGCATGTCAAGTGCATTAAATTTGGGATTTGGTGTGATTCACTCCCCGAATGGCCCCCCCCCCCACTGCAGCCCCTTTGGAAATACCACCCCCAAATGGGCATGGTTGGCCCCAGGGTTGCGTGCCCCCCCCGGGGGGGAGAGGAAGGAAGCCCCTCCCCTGTGCCCAGCACCTCAAGCCTAGAGCAAGCCCCCCCTCCCTCTGGCATCCATGAAAGGGGCCGAGTGAGGCCCGCGTCAAGGTGTCCCTCTGGTGCAGTCCTCAGCCTCGAAGGCTCAAGCAATAGAACCACCTCTTTTCGAACATCCGCATTTCAGGTGCCTTAATTAAAGCATTTTCTTTAATTTTGGGATTTATTATCCTTGTTAGCCTGGGATCAAAGCTTGGACTGTCTGTCTGATCAGCTCCACTTCATCACTGTACCCACAACCCACACCACACACACAGACACAAAGAGATCACGCACACGGGCCTTGACCCCTCTTCTCTGTGCCCCTGCTGCAGATCCACCTCCTGCCCCCGTGCTGCAGGTGGACCCCCCCTTGGGCGAGGTGCCAGAAGGGGCTCCCCTGACCCTGCACTGCTTGGCCAGCGGGAACCAGGCCGAGAGGCGGTTCCACTTCTACCAGGACGGGGCGGAGAGGCCCCCCGCGGGGGACGCTGCTCTGCACAGCTCCGGAGAAGGGGGAGGGGGGTCCCCAGATGCCTCCATCACCATCCCAGAGGCCGGGGCCAGCCACGCGGGGAGGTACGCCTGCAGCTATGTGGAAAAACACAACCTCTCCTGGCTCCCTTCCTCCCGGAGTCCAGAGGTGGACGTCACAGGTGAGTCATTTGCGGTGGGGAATCCATGGTGGGGCTGGAGCTCCCCTCATCAGCAGGGACTTGGGGATGATGCAGACAAATACCCCACAGTCCATCTTTTTGCGTCTTAGTGCTGACACCAGAGTCACCTGCACCGCTGGAACATTATTTGGCATGCCTGGCCATCCCCGTGGGGGCCCTGCTGCTCCCTGTGGCTTTGTGCTGCATCCGGAGGAGGAGGAGGAGGAGGAGGAGGAGGAGGAGGAGGAGGAGCAGGACTGGTAGGTGGTGGGTTTGCTGGCATCCCTGCGCACCCCGGGGAGGCTGCTTGGGGGTGAACTACACATTACATGGAGACCACACAAGGCTGAGCCACCAGGTGCAACCTGGGCAGACACCGACCTTCCCACCGAGCGACTCCCACCTCTCGGGGTGCCCCTTTGCGGGCGGCTCCCAGCCAGGGAGGGACATTCGCACCCCCTCCATGGATGCCAGTGCAGCGCTTTCTCCCCCTCCTGAACCCCCAGGGGGAAGGGGGAGGATTGGAGGGGTGGGAACCGGCTGGCTGGATGCTTGAGCCCCTCGCCCCCGCCCAGGCACAGCTCCCAGCATCCATCTCAGAGCCCCACACGCTGGTCCTCACTCTTGCCTCCCTTGCTCAACCCAGAAGCCTCCGGAGGCGGGCAAGGCGGAGAGCAGGACAAGACTGCGCCAGGCGCGGGTGACACGTTGGAGCCCCAAGCGGAGGACGGGCAGGTGAGCAGGGAGCCTGGCGGGTGACTTCCAGCCCCTACCCCCCCACACACACACAGAACACCCCACTAGCTCCAGGACTGAGTGGGACAGGGACGATGGAAGGTGGGTGCCCAGCTCTGAGGCCAAAGCGTTGTTCCTGACCCCAAATCGGGGTTCTGAGTCATCCTCTCACCCCTGGACACTCCCCTTAGAGGGCACAGGATCACGTTCCCCACTGACTCTTTGCAATTCCCCAAAGACGCGTCTGCTGAAAGTGTGGGCTGCAAGAAGGAAATAGACCTTCCATGTACAGATGCAGTCTACCTCTGAACCAATGTGGAGAGAGGGGAGTCCAAACCGAATTGTGGTTCCAGCCCGGGACAATCCTCCTGACCATTCGGAGGGGGGGGGCTTGCCTTCCTCCTCAAGTGAAGGATCCGTGGAGTCCCCCGGGTGCGGGGAGGGGGGGCAGCGCCATTCCCGTTTGAAACGGGCTCCGGCGCAGGGCTGCAAAGCACCCTCCCTCACGCCTCCGCTGGCCTCTCGCCCCTTCCAGGCCTCCGGACTCACCTACGCGGTCCTCTCCATCCTCCCAGCCCCAACCCCTGCTGGACCGGGGCGCGGGAGGCGTCCGCGGGAGCAGGGGGTTGTGTACAGTGAGATCGCCCCTCGACCCACCCCCCAAACAGCCCCGTGAGGAGGCTGCGGGGCTGCAAAGCCGGGGTGCCCCACGCTGCTACCCAACCAGCCATGCCATGTGCAGCCCGATCCTTCCGCTGGACGGCGAGAACGGGGCCGACGAGCCGAGCGCCCCTACTCCGAGGAGCACGTCAGGTTGCCGCTGAGATGCCCGGGGATCTGGGCCCGGCTTTTGCAAGGGGGAGGGGGGCTGTCAGGCACAGGTTCCTAACCTCTTCTACCCTTCCTGGAGACAGACATGACCCATGTGGGGCGAAGCAAACAGACGAACAAGCCACCATGCGGCTTTTCTTCTATTGGCGTTATCCCGATGCTGTGCTTCATTTCATTTCATTCTGTTGTCATTGTACGATGGTCCTGAGACTTTAATAGTCTGACAGTATGTAAAAGCCTTAGAATAAATACATACACAAACATCCCTCCATGCAGCACAAGGGATCTTTCCAGGGCCAGGACGGGACAAAGGCACGATTTCCCTTTCCCATTATCCAGAGGCTCCATTTCCTGCACTCCAAGGTACAAAGGAACCCCCAGGCTTGAATCGGGCAGCCAACGTCTGGAAGGAGGAAGCCTCCCAGGGGCCGTTCGGTCCCTTCCCTTGCCCCCGTGGAGGCCTGGGCAGGACTGGAGGAGCCCCGGTCAAGGTTTGCTGGAGCCCCGGACAAGAGCGCTTCTTTTAGGGGTTCCCTCTTGTCATCCACAACAGTTGCAATACCAAAAAGAGGGCAAGCGGGGAGAGGAAAACCCCCCTGGCTTCCTTTTCGTGCATCTATGTCTCCATTTCCATTTCCTGTGCGAACTTAGACTTGATTCATGGCTCAACAGATGCCAAATTATTTCCATTTCTGCATACGCTATGAAAAAAGCAGGTGAAGATCAGGATCTTCATGAAAAGCTGATGTTCCAAGGCCTTAACCTTAGTGTCCTGCTTGCAGTGCCACACCATGTAACATCACCTTTAACAGCGGCGCTGCTCACAGCCACCCATCTAAGGAGGGCGTTTTGCAAACCTAGAGGGAGACATCGGCCTGCTCATATGGTACATGGAGTGTTGTGGTAATGCTGATAATTATCAATTATATCATTCATATTACACTATAATAAAGATCTGTTCCTAATTACACCAATGCTTGAATATTAAAATTAAATCAAGATGATGAGATTATGTTTATTATGTTATTTATTTGCATCAATACATTATTTTTATCTAGGAAATAGAGGTAGGAGGGCAAGTGTGGCTTGAGCTGGCATTCCTGATACGTCGAGCATTTCTTTGAAATGACTGGGCATCTGGCAGGGGGTGGGGGGGGCAGAGTGTCATTTCCTGGAAGGTTGAAACAGAGCATAACCTGCGGCCTCCAGACCAGTTCAAAGGAAGCTCCAGCCCCGTACCATTTGGTCACGAGCGGGAAGGGCGGCAGTGAGCACATGTGGACGTGGCAATGCAGAGCCAGCCCAGGTCTGCCGCTCAGTCCCTGGTGTGAGGGTTTCTTGCGCCGTGAGGAAAGCAATCGTCTCCTAGTGTGACTTGATGGTTGGGATGTGTTTAGCACGGGCAGAAATGTGGAGATCTGGAGATAAAGCTCCACAAGGCAGGCTTTTTCAAAACTGCCATCTTTTCAATGGAACTTTAGCCCTCTGTTAGGGTTAGGGGTGGGCCCCAGGGTAGGGGTAGGGTTAGCAAAACAAGGTGCAAAGAGCGAGCCCCTAAAATGAGGCGTACGGCTTTTCTTCTGACTTGCACGGAGCACCGTCCACAGATCTGCACTCACCCGACAGCGAGGGAAGGGGACAAAGGGGCCATGCTGCAGGGGCAGAGCCCAAAACCACCCCGCAGAGCAGAGGTGCATGATTAACATATGCTTTTCACAGCCTCACCGAACTGATCAACAGGAAGTGGGGGCGAGAGGCGAGCAGTCGCATGGTGCCGGTTGAGGCGCGCTGACCACCGGCAGGGCCGCAAAGGTTTCTGAAACGCTTTTGCACCGAGCAAGCTTTCGTCAGCAGCTTCTGACAGGCACTTCCTGGCTGCCGCCATGGGAAACATTACTATGCCCAGCTCTGCTTTGCCCCTCCTGCGCTCAGGACACAGAGAAAATTTGCCACCGTGGGGAGCCTGCATCTTCAAAGGTGGCTGAGCAGAGAAATGCCTGAAATTTAATCAGTTCTATGGAATCACTACAATATTGAAATATAAGGATAAGAGAATGCATTGTATTCAATAATAATTGAATCAAGTGTCCAGCTATTTCTAATGCCGCCTGGAGCCAGAGGTCAGACTAGATGGCCCTGGAGGCCCCTTCTGACTCGCTCTGTTTCTATGTTTCTATGTTTCTAATCATCTTATTTCTTATAGGATTTCACCACATCAGCCAACAAAACAGCCTTAGGGGTGATCTGCTTAGCTCAGAAGGTGCTGGGAAAAATTAGCATAACCTGCCTTCTGGCAGCTGACCATGGGCCAGGCAGCCCCATCATCTCTACCCTGAGCAACCACGCTTCAAAAGGTCTGCCTTGCAGCACGGCGTTGTTCCAAGGACAGCAATGAGGGGTAAAACGGGGGCTTGTTTGCCACTGGTTCTTGCAGCTCTTTCACCACTTCCTGCAGTGAAGAAATTGGGGCGAAGAAAGAGAGCTTCTCTAAGGAAAACAGGATTCCGGCCAGCCCTGCTTTCCGGGAAAACCTTCTTCATTCACTCTTTTCAAGGGTCTTTCTCCTCCTTCCTGCCCTTTGAAGCCGCCATTTCCCCTTGCTACATGGGAAGCACCTGAAAACCAGCGATTGCCATTTAGCAGAAAGCAGAGTGGGAATCCACATTCAGGAGATGCTGCAGGGAGGCGGTTTGGCTGGAAAATCCTTGGAAACGGAAGGCTTTTGTCCATCTAGCAAGCAGGAATCCAGGATGGATCGCAAATCAGAAGATGCCCCTGACGCTACTTCTCCATGGTGGAAAACTTTGCCAGATGGAAATGAGTCTGTGGCACACGTGCTGACTTCACCAGCGATGGGCCAGGAGGGAAAAATGCATTCCGCACGGATCAGTGGAAATCGTGGGTGCGTCGCCCCGACTTGCCAGACTCTGAGGCTTTCCGAGGCAAATCCTGTCCCCCAAAACGGGCCGAGGGTGTTCCCCCCTCAGCTGCCTCTGGAATTTCTGCGCCTGCAGTGCTGGCAAAACTCCCCAATTCTCCATTTCTGGCAAAGCGTACAGGGAAAACACACCTTCTTTGAGGGCAAATGCAGGGGCCCAGAAGCCCTAATAGTTCTTTGGAGAAAGGGCAGTGGTCGCGTACAGAGCCCAGGCTGCATCCTGCCCTTCCCTGGTTGGCCGGCCAAGCTCCCTCGGCCCTTGATGCAAGGCAGATCCGCAAAGCTGCAGACTGGAAGCCAGGAAGGTCTTGCACTTCAGGGTTGCAATGGCAGTGTGAACTGCATGCCCGTGTCTCCTAGAACAAACCGAGTGCTGAACCCAGACTCCCAACTGGCTTTCACAAATTGTGCTCTGCTTCCCCAGGATCCGTTCTCTGCTGAATTCCCACACACTGGGAAGGGCTTCTTTGCTTCAAGGACAGTTCAGGATGGCTCTTTTGCGAATTTTAGCCTCAAGGGCTTCCAGGTTGACCTGCTCAGGATGTGTGTGGTTGCTCTCTATTGTGGCGGTTGAGTAGATGCAGAGCGGCCTGTGTTTGTGGGTAGGGACTGTAAGAACGTCACGTTTCCTTGCCAAATTTGCAAGCAGGCCTTGCTCAAAGCCTCCAATGTGAGCACAAAAGGGGTGTCCTGTGAAAACGCCTGCAAGGCTGGTCCAGTGCTCAGGCTGAGCCCGGGCTTCAACCAGCAACCAGTGCATTTTATGCGGAGCAGGTGTTACATGGACACGGGAACCGTTCCATGACGCCACTTGCGCGGCCCTATTTGGGGCTCTTGCACAAAACAGGAGGGTACGGGACATGCTGCTGTGATGAGGGGGAGACCCACAGCCCCTCTGCCCAACTCCCTGCTGGGTCTCTCCTGAACAGGTGTGGCTCTGTGAGTCACCTGTCCGTGACACCAAGAGTGGATGCTCATACAGCAGGCAGGCAGGCAAAACCCACGGGGAGTCAGCAAGGATCTTCTGGAGCCTTTTGGTCCTGGTCACCCCACTCAAGGCTTCCACGAGGGGTCGTTGAGGCCCCATCGGTGAGGGTGTTCAAAGATAGGCTGGACATGCACACGGTGGGCATGTCGTGAGCAGAGCCAGCTGGAGCCGGGGGTCAGACTAGATGGCCCGGGAGGCCCCTTCTGACTCGCTCTGTTTCTATGTTTCGAACAGGAAGTGTTTTAAACACCGGAGCCAAGAAATAAATACACATGGTTGACATGACCCAAGCATCAGCTCCAATTCAAGGATTATTGCATTGTTATATGGCGAAACAGGGACTGCAGGTGGCGCAGTGGTTTAAACCGCTGTGCTGCTGGGCTGGTTGATCAAAAGGTCGCCGGTTCAAATCTGCACATGGGGTGAGCTCCCGTGCGCTGTCCCAGCTCCTGCCAACCTTGCAGTTCGAAAGCATGCAAATACAGGTAGATAAAAAGGTACCACTTCAGTGGGCAGGTAACAGCGTCCCGTGCACTTTGGTGTTTAGTCATGCCGGCCACATGACCACGGAGACTGTCTGCGGACAAACGCTGGCTCCCTCGGCTAGGAAACGGAGATGAGCACCGCCCCCTAGAGTCAGGCATGACTGGATGTAACATCAAGGGGAAACCTTTACCTTTACCTGTATATGGCGAAACAGCCCTGCATGACCAAGAATGGATCAGTTTACCATCAGGCCAGTCTCAGAAGAAGACCAGAGACAGACACACTGTGGCTCTTTCTTACACGGTTCTGACGCATTACTCCTGCACTGCATCACCCCCACCAAAACACACACACACACACACACACACACCCTTCCATTTGTACTGGGTGGCCAGCTGGGGGCTTGCAGAGCTCAGCTCTGAATCTGGACAAGCGTTTTGAGCAATTTTGTTCAAGCCAACAAAACAAAATACCTGGAAGCCCCACTGTGGGCCGCTTTTGGTCAGAATCGCATCAAAACGCCTCCACACTGAAACAGGCGGATTTCCCAGCATTGCAGGACCCTGAACTCCGTGGGGGCTGTTGTGGGAGGGCACGGGGTTGTTTGGGGGCTTTCCGGAGTGGGGATCGTTCTGACAAGCGGGTTTTCCCCTCTGCTTCCACGCAGAGCAGGGTATGAGCTCAGAGCTGCCCAGCTGTCTGTGTCGCAAAGCAGGCCTGTTGCTGGAGCCCTTGACAAAGGGCGGGGAAGCGGGAACTCCGACTAGGGGGAAACGAGGCCGAAGGCGCCACACTCCGCCTGGAAGCCCTGCATGGCTGCTCCCGCTCAGCTGCTCCCGTGGCCACTGGGCTGGGCATGGCGACACGCAGGCGCCGCGTGGAAAGGGCGAGCAGCGCGGCCACGTGGTCAACCATCCACACGCGTTCATCTCTCGGGCTCCTTGAGCTTTTCTACAGATCCTCAGAAAGACGATGCGCGGTGCGGGTGGGCGCCGCCCCGGGGCGTCCCTCTCCAGGGTGCTGAGCGCGCCGCCGGATGCGCGCCGGTGCGGGGAGACGAGGAGACGTCGAGGCCGCGGCGGGGACGGGTCCGCGGGCGCCGGGGGGGGGGGGGAGCCGCGCAGGGCGGCTGGCCGACCCCCGCCTCCCTGGCACGGCCGGAGACCCCCGCCCAGGCCCGGACCAGGGGCCGCTCCGCATTGGGGCTAAGCTGGGATGGGCGACTCCGCGGACCCCCGTCGCGCCCCGCCTGGTCCCGCAGAGCCCGCCGCGATTGCAAAGTCAAGGTTCGGCACATGCCAGTAAGTGCGCAGACAGTGAAAAAGAAAGAGAACAAGAGCGCAAGCTGCCCAGGGCAGAGGCTGCCTCCATGGGAAGGAGGGACTCGGGGGCACATGCCCCTCGGCAGCCGGGCTTCCTGCTTTCATCGGCCCCGGCAAGGCGGGGGCAAAGGGAGGGAAGGGCGCCGCTGCGTGCGAAGGTTGAAATGCTCCCTGGTCGCGTCTGGGGGTCCTGCTGGGGGTCGGAGCCCAGCGCACTCCCTGTGGGCGAGGCGGAGGGGGGCATCGGCTCCGCGCTGGGTACTCAAAGCAGCTCGTGGGTCAGCCCTTCGCAGACTCCGCCCCGGGACATTTTTGGAAGGAAGATGCTGCTGCACGGACCGCCTTCCTCCTGCTGCTGCAGTAGAAACGGAGCGGGACCAAGAGGATCAGCAACGGGCGAAATCCAGGAGTGGCAGCGGTGAATTTGGAGCACCAACTGAGGAAGAAGAGAAGGGTCAGGGGGGGGAGGGGTGGAATTCTGTGCTACTGATTGTGAGATGTAACTTGCGCTCATCATATAATCCCCCTTCCTCTATATCCAACCTTTCTGTTCCTATAGATCCAGCCTGTATTTGGGAGATAGGAGGTTACGCAGGGGAGGGGGCTGCCCAGTGGGGTGACATAGCAGTCCCACTGCAATTGTCTTTGCCTGAATAGGCCCTGATGCCCCTACAAGTCTAATGGGCAAGCTTCCATTGTGGGGGCTTGGGGGGGGTCAAATTGGGTCATAGGTCAGGCCGGTTCATCAGAATCCTCTTTGCCTACAAGGTAAACTCACCACGTGGAAGGAAACACATGCTGTAGACTATCTATGCAGGCCGAAAAGGGTCACAGGAAGTCAAGGGATCGGTGTTTAAGGTATGCTGGGACCACCCAGGGTCGGTTCCCATCATCAGTGGCAGCCACAGCTGGAACCCCCCACACACACACAAGTTCTGGCTGCGGCAAACACCCCAGAATGGCTAACCTACGATGGTCACTTCCTGGCTCCAGGAGGAGGTGAACCACGAGAGGCTCTTCTCTTCCTCATAACTGCAAGCATATTTCCCTGTGTGGTCAGTCTTGGCCTCTGCGATGCTTATCGAGGCATCTGGTGAGACATCCTGCGGTTCCCTGGAAGTCCTCAGAGATGCATTGCAGGAGGAGGTCATCTCCAGCCCATCCTTGTAGAAATGGACCCTTTTCTTGCTGTTCCTCCGGCTGGCCAAGCAAGTGAAGGTCAGATGGCCCCCTGCATTCACCACGCCTGATGGAGGATCCACTGCCAGCTCCGGAGACGGAAGGGCTCCTGGGAGGGTTGCCAACAGTGACAATGGGGTTAACGGCGGGGCCAAGATGTTCCGCAACCGCCATCCACTGAGTTCTTCCCATGAAGCCCTTGTCGTGCCCAGATGGCTCTACCAGGAGCCACAGATCTAGGTGAGCATCGTCCTCGGGGGAATGGAGAGCCCCCGTGTTGCAGGCCGGGCAGTTCCTGTGCCTTTCCGCAAGGGGGAAGCGGGACGCATGGCAGCGCAGCATGGAGCTTCCTGGGAAGACTATTTTCTGGAGCTCCAACATGAGGAGGAGAACTCTCCCTTCAAGCACACCGTGCCCCTGTGGAAGCTGGGGACGTGGATCAGTGACACAGAAGAATGCAGGCAGCTGCACCCTGTGTCGTTACTGCCAGACGGGAATGATCAATCTTCCAGAAGGACGCAACAAAACCCCTGAAGGCCCTATTTTGTGGATGCATGGAAGTCTCTGCCCCTACAGGTGGAGGACCAAGCTGGGCATGTGTCCCAAAACCTCCCTGACCTACCGTGGCTTGTTCGCTGCACTGAGAATAAGCGCTGAGGAGGTGGGGCACGTGCAGAGTGCGGGGAGGACCTTTCCTCGATGGTCATACTCCAGACAAAAACGGCCTATCGGAGCTAACAATTCCTGTGCAGGCGGCATTTCCATAAGGTGAGGGCCTGACTCAATGGGGTCCCCCACAAATGCAGACCCAACAGTGACACCAACGCGCGGAAAACCTCACCTGCCACGGAGATCTTGACAGGAAGACTCCTCTGTGAAAAGGCCATTCCGCTAGACTCACTCCCACAATACCTGCAGCTGTACAACCTGGAGTTTTCCCTGGAGACATGGAGGGTGAGTTGGGAACCCCCGTCCTGAGGAGGAGTCTTTTCAGGGGCTGGTTCCACTCCAAAATAGGAAAACTTGGACCGCATCTTTGGAACATCCCTGGGGGACGAGCATCGGAGGGTCACCTTCTCCCCTTGAAGATACGAAGGTCCTGAAGGATCTACAGACAGGCTGGGAGCTGGAATAGCATCTGTGAAGCCCCAAGAGGAGCAGAGCAAAGAATACAAGAAGGGCCAATTGGAGCCATACAAAGTTCCTCAGCATCTCCTCTCGTCCAAGGCACTATTTCACCTTCTACAATGTGCTCTCCAGCTAAAAACCTAGTTCCACGCACGCAAGCTGTGCCCCAACACAGCTGGAAGGCTCTGGATGAATGAGACTTCTGCTCCTCCCTTCTTTCCCCATGTAGAAACGGAAGACTCTCCAAGCACGCTGAAGCGAGCTCCACGCACCACCAGCTCGTGCGCTCATCTCATCCCCTCACTGCACACCGCAAGACACACTTTAACGTCCTTTGCCAGGGGGCAGTCAGGCTGGGTTCTGTCACGCTGTCGGGACATGGCTGGTTTTAGGGCTGTTCCTTCCACAGTGGGTTTCTGGGTCATCTGACGCCAGGCAGCACAATCCACGGCGGTGAAGACCAGCTGCTAGCACAGAGCCTGGGAAAGGGGGCAGAGCCCCTTTGCCAAGTGCCGTGACCCACGGCACTTGTGGGCAGCTGGCAGAAGCTCACTGCCCTCCCTGCTGGGCCTGCCAAGGGCACTGGGCTTGACGGGCTTTGGGAATCAGCCTTCCCTGAGCAGGCGCACTGCGGATGACTTGACTACGCCTCCCAGCAGCCCGGGCCACACAGCCCCAGCCTTCCCCAGCCAGACGCCCTCCAGATGGGGTGGGCAGCCGCTTCCATCACCCCAGTCAGCAGGCCTGCAGCTATGTTGGCTGGGGATAATGGGAGTGGTAGACCATCACGTGGTGTGGGAGCCAGAGTGCTGGACTGGGAGTCGGGAGATCTGGGTTCTAGTGCACACGCGTTATAAGCCCACAGGGTGACTGGAGCAGCCCTTGCTCACAGGGCTGCTGTGAAGATAAGTGGAAAGCAGGAGGATGTGGCAGGTGCCCTGGGGGACTGACGGGGGGGGGGGAGGCAGGATATTCATGTGATGCAACCGTGTTGTCCAGGGGGTGCCAGGAGGGGGGAGGCCGCCGTGGATTGTGGGTGAAAGAGCTCTGTTGGCTCAGAGTTTCACCCGCGGAGCAACTCTCTCAGAGGCTGAGGGGCCAAGAAAGAGGGGGCAAGAGGAAGGCCCCGAGAGGGGAAGCTACACCGAGCACAGTGCGACTGGGGCTGACTTCTGAGTAGACCTCTGGAGGCCTGCGCTGTGAGCGGCTATTAAATCAAACTCACACGAAATCGTGCGGATCTCTGCCCGCTTAACAGAAAACCAAACGACGTGCCTGCGGGAAGGCGACTGGCCGGCAGCTGGAGGACTCCCTCTCGTGATGTGAGCATTGAACCCGACAGGCTCCAAGCAGCGGCGTGAGGGTGGCTCAAGGGGAAGCGCAAGGGGGCGGAAGAGCTGCCTGCTGGCTCACAGAGACGCACGCCGGCATTCGTTTGTGAATGGCAGCCCTGGGCGGCCCCTGCCGCCTCAGCTCAAGCCGGAGGCACCAGGGGAGGGTGGGAAGGGGCCTGGCTGGCTGAGCCTGGCAAACTCACCCAATGCCGAACGGGTTCCTCACACGTCCCTACCCCGACTCCGGCCTTCCTGCCACATTTGCGGTTTTAATCCATTTGCAGGCCATTCCAAGGGACAGGCCAAACAGTGGCGAATCAGCACTGGAGTCATAGTAACACAGAAACTGAGCGAGTCAGAAGGGGTCTCCCGGGCCATCTAGTCTGACCCCCGGCTCCAGCCGGCTCCGCTCAGTCAATGACTGCTCAGCTTCTCCATCTACACGGCACTCCCTTGGTGACTGAGAAACCATCAAATCCTGCTTCGTCCCCTGTGCTAACACGTTTTCTAACAGCCGAATTTCTCTCTGTGCTGAATTCCCTTGCAACACGATGGAGCCTTACCAGTGATGGAAACACGGCCTGGTTGCTCCTTTCAGGGTGGCACCATTTGCCTTCACTGTTTCTGCCCCAGGAAAAGCACGCAAATGTTTCCTTTGCCTCCGACTGCACTGTAGAGACCTCCAAGGAGTGTTCCTCCTGCCGTGCAAATTCCGTTCATGGACCATTTTCTTTTAATTTATGGAAGATGAAAAGCTCGGCCTTCTGTCCTTCCGGTGGGGAGCAGGTCAGTTGGATCTGCTCCCCTCGAGAAATGAAGGCGTCTGAACGGGGCCCAGATAATACTGGGGGAGGCGGAGGTCGAACCTCAGATGTCTCCTCGGCACCTGGAAAAAACAGGAGTTGCAATATGGGGCACAGTTCCCTCTCCCAGGAATTCGGGAGCGAGCCGCAGCACAAACTTCAACCAAACTGAGGTGCTCAATCGCGGAACTGCAAGTAGTTTCCGAAATGCACCTTCTTCCTCTCCCATTCACACTGCCATTCATGCCCTTGCCAGGCAGGTTCAGTTCCTCTCTGCGAAGGAATCTGCAGCGAAGAGGGGCCGAGCTCCGGCCCATGCTTGCATGGAGTCCCAACACACATGCCTGGAAGCTGAGAGGGCCCGGCTGGGAGGGAGGAGGCAGCTCTGCCTGGCGCGCTCCAGGCTGCTCAGCTGCCGCAGACACGGGGCGGCCTTAGCGGCGCCCCAGGCCTACCGGGCTTATCCGGTCTGAGGCTTTTGCAGGCCGGAGCCCAGCTCCTCAGGCCAGACTGGGCATCCCTGCTGCCTTGGCCGTATTTCTATCACAATCAGAGAACGGGGTGGTTCCTTTCTGGGCACAAGTTGTATCACGCTTGCAAGCTGTCTGTGCACCATCTGGAGCAGGGTGGAGAATAAAAACTCCAAATTTGCCCTGCGTCCAGGTTGTTGCCACCAAGGGGAAAGTACCCGAAAAGCAGGGCTTTTATGCAGTGGAGCCTGACCTAACATTCCTTCGAACCTGGTGCAGGATTCCTCCCGCTTTTCTGGCAGAGGTTCTCGGCACAGTGTTCTTTGATTCAGAAATGGGACAAGGTTTGGCCGGGAGCAGAAGGAGAAGCTATCGATCGGGGGATCCCCTCTAAATCAGGGGCCCGGATGGGAGGGATCGGGGATTCACCCTCTGCCACCTCCTTCGTGGAAGGGTCTCCTCCCTGCCTCGGGCACAAGAGCAACAGGCCGTGTTCAGCTGGAAGACGTGCTCTGCCAGTTGCTTCACAGGGTGGACTTTCCCTGTTGGATTTCTGTCGACCCACAGGAGCTGTGCCAAGTAAAAGCTACGATGCCTAAAGCTGACCACCTCCCCCCCCCCCCCAGCTGCACCCACCCAAGACTGGCCACATTCAGTGACTCGAACACGGATCGATTTACCTGGCCAGGCTGCCTGCCAGAGGAGGATCTCGATCCACCCTGTGAGTAAAGAACAAGGGGAGCAGTGAGAAGCAGGAAAGGAAGGCGGGGAGGGTCCCCTCCGAGGTGGGGGGAGAGGAGGAAGGGGGCCCCACCTGTCAGCAGTACAGGAAGCTCCATGCCTGGGCGGGATCCATGCGCAGCCGCACGGCTGCCTTCTTGTCCGCTCGGCGGCCCTGCTCTTCTGTCTCGAGAGAGCGGAGAGCCCGCCAGGGGTGGCATCCGGGCCCCTTCCGCCCACCCCAAGCACCCACCCCCAGCCAGGGCACGGCTCAGCTCACAGGCCGTGGCCACACCAAGGCTGCCGTGAGAACGACCAGGGCACCGCTCTGCATCCGGCTGTGCTCTGCCTTTTCCCATCCCGACTTCTAACCCAAGCGCTTCAGAATAGCAAAGAGCAGCGACCGCTGGCCGAGGTGTGAAGACAGGAAGCGAGCCATTGTGCTGAGCCCTGGCTGAAACGTCGCTTCTTCATCTGTTCCACTCCCTTCCCTGCCCCAGAGGGTTTGTCAGGAAGGCAGAGCGGCCTCCCACCCTCCCGCCAGGCAATTCGTAGCCCAACTGATGGTGGTCCCCTTGGGCTCCTGCTCCCCACCTGCTCCCTGCTCCACCCATGCCTGAAGCTGAGGCCAGAGGCCAGCCTCCGAGACACCTCCCAGCAAAGCTTCAAGGAAGCAAGGCAAGCCACACGCTGGACGTCAACATGAAGAGGAATTTGGTTTTATTGTCCAATGCATGCACATATTTTCAGACCAAACAGCTCTCAAAGAGGCTTCCATTACTAACGGCACATTCCCAGGCGGAGCACGCCCAGCGCAAAGGATGCCGCAGGCCGGTGCCCTCAGGACTCCCAAGCAGCAGTGGCACCACAGCGCAGGCTCTGTCCCCGCTTGGGGAGGGGGTGGAGCTGCGGGAGAAAGACAGGAGTTCCCATCCAGTCGTGTGACCAGCAGCTGCCGCTTCCACTCCACGTACGGCTGCTCCGGCCCGATGGCATTAGCAGCCTGCAGCTCCTTGGACGTCTCTGAGATGCACCCGCACTCTGGTCGGCCACGTCCATTGAAAGTCTTGACTCGCACAAGGAATTAAGCGCAGAGCGTTGAACTGCACCTGCTGAACTGCACTGCTTTGACTTTGATATCGGAAGAGCAAGGCTGGATCGGGCAAACCACCTCTCTGCTCCTTCTCTTCCTCATTCACACACCTAAACAGCCTCCAATCCTGCAGGTATGTTGGGATCATCTTGCCCAGCAGCCAGTGCGCGTCTTTCCCCCCACGAATAGCCCCCCTTGAAGCTCTCCAGTGGATTTCTTGGAATTTCAATGGATCGTGCTGGAGATGCTCCCGTGGGCTGGCAGTGTCCAAGCGCCTTTCTGCTTCAGGGCCTTCCGCTGCTCGTGGAGCGGAGCAGGACCTCACCATACACCACCCTCTCCATTTCCACCATCTGGAGCCTGTTTTCCATCACTCCTCCAAAGGGAGGAGCAGCAGAGGCGAAGGTGATGGGGGCATAGATGACTTCTGAGCCCTGGAAAAGAAGAGGAGACGGTGGGTGCTGCTCTCCAGAACTGAGGCGGCTGTGAGGAAGGTCCTTCTCCCAGTTGTGGGAGCTGGTTTCAAAGGGGGCAGTGCCGCCAAGTTCCCTGAGAAAGCCCTGGGAACTGGACCCACGTGCGATGATGATGGCCAAAAAGATTGTTCGCGGCTCCTCTCCACATTTCAAGCAGCCCCAGTTTCTGTTTGGAGCGTCGGCAGGACGGACGTCCCTGGGAAGCTCACACACAGGGCACGAAGATGGCCAAGATCCCCTTTTCCGGCTGCACCCTGTGCGGGAACTCGGAGGCCGGCTTCCTCTTTGCACAGGCCTGCCATTGAGCTGCCACTGACAGGGCAGGTGATGAATCCCGTGGGCACGAGTTTTCTGCTTCCCTCTTCCTTCAAACATCTACCCCAGTGGCCATTCCCAGAACTCCCAGCAGCAAATTCCACTGGCAGCCGCGGCCTTCCACACTGCTCTGCAGGGAGCATGTGCCTCTCCCACACCGAGGACAGTAATTACCCGTTGCTGCACGGCGGCTGCTTGTGGGCCCTGTCTGTCCTCCTCCTTTTCCCCGGGCTCAGCCTCCTGCTGACCTCCTGTTGCTTCCAATGCGGCAAGAAACATGGAAGAAAAGTTTTTACGGGTGTTACCACGGAAACTCAAATGCCAGCCAGGTGTCACTTCTCTGTCTGCACAACTCAGCAGGGCCACTCCCTGCCTTTAAAACAGGATGACCCTCCCTTGAGCTGTGGAAGGACAGGAGATGCTGCCCCAAGCCATGCATACCGGCCATCCTTCTCTTTCTCTTTCTCTTTCTCCAGCAGCAGAAGGTGAGGGGGACCGTCAGGATCAGGAGTGGAAGCAGCCAGCCTGTGTGCACCAGGGAGGGTTTCCGGGAAACTGAGAAGAGGAAGCAGTGCGGCTCAGTCGCTCCCTTCGGATGGCTCCAGGCGGGTGGGGCATGGCTCTTCAGGCTACCCCTAAATGAGCCAACATCCTCTGCCCTGACAGTCCTGTGCGAATGCTTTCCTTATCCCAGGCAGACCGTCGGTCCCACAGTTCTCCGGACACCTCAAGCGGAGGAAACCTGGTACAAGAAGGCCTTTCTCTCCCCCATTCCCACAAGGACCGAGCCCCTCCTGGAACAGGGATCGCCCAGGGCAGCTCTCAGCTGAGCACAGACAATGGACGATCAATGAAAGGAAGGAACGCGAAGGAGAGAGGACGGGATTTCGACACCACCTGGGAAGCCGGTCGTTTCCCCCAACTTCTGCTGCACGCAAAGCTGTGCCCACTCAGCTCAGTCGAAACACACAAAGGGCGGAGCGCTCTCCCCTCATCCCCAGAAGACTCACCTGAGATGTCCACCTTCTCGCTCCAGGGAGACAAGATCCAGCGGCCACGCACGTTCTCCTCATACC
Source organism: Varanus salvator macromaculatus (assembly GCA_023646645.1). NCBI lineage: Eukaryota > Metazoa > Chordata > Lepidosauria > Squamata > Varanidae > Varanus > Varanus salvator. The sequence goes on along the minus strand of JAIXND010000753.1, from coordinate 1,990,213 downwards.
TGCAGGCAAATTCCCCGGTGTGGCGGAGCTCGGCCTGGAGGATGCGGAGAGCTGTGGAGGCGTTTCCGAGTTCCCCGGAGCTCCCCAGAGAGTCTTCGCTGCGGGAGGCCATCCCAGCCCCGTCCTTGAAGAAGCGAAACCTCCTCGCAGCAGAGCTCCCGTTGGCTGAGCAGGAGAGGAGCAGGCGGTCGCCTTCCCGCAGCTCTCCGGATGGAGGGTCCACACTGAGGACCGGGGGAGGAGGGAGATCTGGAGATGTGCACAGGAGGGAAGGGATCAGCAGCGGAGCAAGGGATGGCAGCGCGATTTAAGCATGAAAGTGGCCAGAGTGGGCAATCACTCGAGCGTGGCGTGGTTAACGTACGCTGAAGTGTGTAGCTAACAATGCAGTAACACAAATGTTGCAGCACAGGAAGCCGCTTATACAGGGACCACTGAATGCAGAACCCAGAACGGCTTCGACTCAACAGGCATCTGGAGAAGAGGCTCCTGCTGCCCTGACTTGTATGGCAGAGATGGAAGGTGGGATTTCGGCGTGCAGAGCATGGGCTTTGCCACCGACCGCTGGCTGTTCAGGGCTGGACAGGCAGCGGAGCCCCTCGCAGGGCTCCCAGGGACCCCCCCCCCACTATGGGGCACAGAGTGCTGTTCCTGAATTGAACTCCTGGGCACTGTAATGAGCTGCCCATTGACTAAGCACAGTCAGGGGCAATCTGCAGGCCTCTGACGCAGTGCAGCAAACCTTCCCTGAGAGAGGCACCTGCCCTTCAAGACACCTGGAAGCTCCTGGGTTCCCTGGATCAGAGGGAAGTGCGGGGTGTCGCCCTGATGACTCCCCAGGCTCCCAGGCTTTGGGAGGCAGTTTCAGTCCCCTGGACCTGGCTGGGGCCGCACCCTCCCCTGGCGCTGTCACTGCTGCCCTGCACTGCCAAATTTGGCAGGACAGCAGTGGCAAAGCTCCCCAGCTTCCCGTTCAGAATGTGCACAAGGAAGAGCGACTTTCTCTCAAGGGAAAGTTGTGATCCAAGGAACTCTTATCATTTAGGAGGTAAAGCAGGACGGGGGCTGCAAGGCATAGAGGCGGAGCAGATCCAGTTCCAACCCGGGTTCGTACCTGTGGTCATTTGTACATCTTTGCAAAGGGTTTTCCCATGAGTTGTGGGCCAAGCATGTCAAGGTTGCCTAGTTCAGTGAGAGCAGGTGTGGTGACACTGGCCAAGCCACTGACACTGGCCAAGCAGAGGGGCACCCGGGTGTCTGGTTGGCCACTGGGGGAAGAGGACGCTGGGCCTGAGGGGGTCCGGGTCGGTCCCGCAAGCCTTGGGTGCTTGCAGCCTCTTCTCAGCCTGAGCGTTCGCCCTGCTGCGCCTCCTCTTGGGAATTCACTCACCTGTGACAGTGATGCGCACGACGTTGCTTGGCAAGGACTGGGTCGGTCTCCCACCTCGTAGGATGCAGTAAGCACAGCTGTAATTCCCAGCAGTGTCCGGACCCACCTGGAAAGCTGCATCGGAGCCCTTCGCTTCAGGCAGCGGCTGCTCGTGGCTCCGCCCCGGTTGTCTCTTGTAGAAGGCATAAGACGGCGCCTTCAGACCTCCTGGAGCAGAGCAATTAGCGTCACCTGTTCTCCTCGGATGTAGACAGAGTGTTGGGGATGCAGGGAAAGGGTGGCAGGTGGGGGAGGCTCTGCAATTCCTGGAAAGAGGAGAGGGAGAGAAAGGGATTCCCTCAGTCTGGAAATGGAGTCACGGAATCTCACTCCAACGCTTCCCAGCCTCCTTTTCTCAAGGGGAGAAAGGGAGGAACAAGCCAACATGTGAGGAAGAGGGAAAGGCAGGGGATGCCCTCTCCCTTTATTCTGGTCTCCACAAAAGTGATCTGATGAAGTGAATCCTTGGCGATTCGGGATGGACAAAGGAAGAATTTCTTCACACACTGCTTAATTAAACTATAGGATTCACTGCTACCAACGTTACTGCTAGGAAATGTTTTCTTGGGAGATGAAAGGAATTCATGCAAGGTGCCCTCATAAATGGCCCCTGAAGAAGACAAGCAGAAGGTTGTGTTTCTGCTCACGTCCTGCTGGTGGACGTCCCACTGGGCAGACGTTGCCCCCTTGCTGGGTGGAGGGGCTTCCGCTTCCATCCCCCGTGCTGCTCTCATGCTCTCCTGCAACTTTGGAGGATGCAATTCCCACGGCTCTTAATCTGAATGTCAGCATTGCCCACTTCTCTCCTTCAACGCCCCTTTAAGACATGCAGCAATAATAGTCTGGGAACAGAATCGGTGCCTGCGGTGCCCCCACGGCATGAGGCTTCTGTGTCGTGAAAGAGGCATCACCGTCACCATGTTCCACCGTCCATTTCCCTGGCTCACCTGTTACGCCTATGTGAATCCTGTTGCTGGGCAAGGACTGAATTTCCCCTCCTTCGAAAGGGATCCAGTACGCACACCTGTACTGCCCGGCAGGAGCTTCGCCCCCTCGGAGCACTTCCGTGGGGCCCGTCCCCTTTCGGGGCAGTTCCTCGGGGGGCTGCCCGGGGAGCTCCCTGTAGAACGTGTGTCGTCTCACTGGCTGCCCCGCCGGAGCAGAACATGTCAGGGTCGCGTCTCCTCCTCGGAGCTCAGCAGAGTGCGGAGCATCCCAGGAAAGCCTTGCAGGTGGCGGGGAGGCTGCGATTCCAGCGGAGCAGGAGAGGGAGGGAAAGGCCTCCGGTCAGTCGAGGAATAAACCCGTGGCGTTTCCATGAGCACCACCCCCAAATCTCACGGAAAGGAAACCGCCACAATTTCTTCAGAGGACACGCAGCTTGTGCAGCATCCAGTCCTGTGACAGCATCACACTTTCCACACGACACATTGGAGCCCGGAAACCAAGAAAGCAAACACTCAGCTCCCCCTCCCCCCCTTCCCCTGGCTCCTCAAACCGCCCGACTTCTGCTTCACACCCTCTGCACACTTGGTGGACCTGCTCCTGTCCGCGTGTGTGTGCGGCATTTGCAACCAGCACAATCCTTACCAGAGAGGGACAGCACAACCTCCTTACTCCAGAGGGAAGGTGAGCCCATCCCCTTTCCCCCCTGGTAACGGCAAAGAAAGACTTCTCTTGATGTCGTCATGGCTTTGTATCTTGAGGACAGGTGCTTTGGGGAGACCTCCAAAGTATTTTCTTTCTGCTCTTTGGACCAGTAGATTTTACCATTTGAATTTGCTATATGGAACTGGAAATTCTCTGTCGTCCACCCATCTGGAGGGGAGCATTTCAGCCAGATCCTTTCTCCCTGGCCAGATGTGTTGTATGGAAAGGACATGGTCAGCCGGGGAGCTGGGGCACTCGAGAAATCTGGGAAAGGAACAGAGGGGCCTTTCAGGGCCTTCCCTTCGATCTCCCTCTGGACCCCCACGGCCCTGGGCCTCTTTCCCTCTCCCCCTCCCACCTGATCCATTTCCAGGATCCTCATCACAACTAGCAGCCTCCAGTGCTCAGTGCCAGCGACACAGAGACCCAGGGGAGTATTCTGGGCTGCCTCCAGCAGGAGGAAGGCTCAGCGCAACAAGGACTGACTCCCCCAAGGGAAAGTGGAACTTTGGCATCCTGAGGATGGAATTCCTGCCGCTCTTCATCTCGAAGCCGCATCATCCTCTTCGCTCCTTCAACAAACTCCACTTTCCTTTTGAGAAATGCCCTTCCTGAGAGCTCCGAAGAAGGAGCAAATGCCCACAGCTGCCAGCAGGGCTAGGTGGGCACTAGTGCGGTACGACCTCGTAGTTAATCCTGTTTCCTCAGAGGGAGAGAAGCCAGCCTGGAGGGCAGAATGATCCCTAATATTGGCAATTCAGCATTTTGGCCTCTGTGCTTGGTGGATGCCAGATTCTGCAGGATGTGAACTGCCGATATTCAATCTTCCACATAACAGAGAAGAGATCCTCCTGGCCAAGCCACTGAGGCGGGATTTTTGGGTGCCACAGCCCGCTCGCCTTGAGTTTCCCTCCCCTCCCCCTCAGTCCAGAAGGACTTTGCCCCCCACAGAGTCTACCAGGGATGAGGTTCTGGTGCAACGGGGCTGCTGGCTGCAGGGAGGAGTCCGTGGCCTTCTTACCTGCGGGGGAAACATCCAGGAAAGCTCCGAGAATACGACTGAAAGAGGGAGGAGAAAGTGGGCATCAGCACCAAGGAAAGCTCGATGGCCCCGATCCAGAGCCAGCAGAACTTTTGCTCTCCTCAGAACCCGGTGGGCTGAAGGAAAGGAGGGCACAGAGGGCAACCCAAGGAATGGCGCCACATGCTCTTTCAGAGGAGGAATGAGTAGCAAGGGACCAAGTGCCAGGCCACTTGGGATGGGGGCTGGGAGGGAAGCTGTCGCCTTCGCGGCAGGGGCTGCTGCTTCCCAATTCGCATGTGCTTGTGTTCCAGACCTGGCACCTTACCTGGGCAATCCAGCTGGCAGCACTGGCAACGACTGTCCTGAAGACGCGGCTGGACCAGGCTTGTTCCACGTATTTTACCGGTTTACCTTTTTCCTGTATTCATACTATTCTACTAATTTAATCATATACTAATCATACTTTAATCATACTTGGGCCTTCCTGCTGCTTGAAGCAGGTTTTATCTGGGACTGTGGCAACAAGAACATTTGATAGAAACATAGAAACATAGAAACAGAGCGAGTCAGAAGGGCCTCCTGGGCATCTAGTCTGACCTCCGGCACCAGCCGGCTCCGCTCATGACATGCCCACCATGTGCATGTCCAGCTATCTTTGAACACCTCACCGATGGGGCCTCAACGACTCCCGTGGAAGCCCATTCCACGCCCTCGGGGTCCTAATGTCAGAAGTGCTTCCTGGCATCCAAATTGAACCTTGGCTCCCTGAGCTTGCTCCATTGGAGCGCGTCCTGCCTTCCTCTGCAGGGAGAACAGCTCTCCCCATCTCCATGTGACACCCCTCACAACCTGTATGTTGCCAACATATCCCCTCTGAGTCTCCTCTCTCCAGGCTGAAGAGACCAGTTCCCTCAGTCTCGCCTCATACCCTCCCCTGCAAACAGCACCATCCTTGTGGCCCTACGCTGCACTGACTCCAACCTGGATCCTTGCTGTAATGAGGGCCCAAAACTGACACAATACTCCAGTGCGGGCGCACCAGAGTCATGTAGAGTGGAAGTAATACCTTCTTGATCTAGAAGCCACACCTGGCTATGCAACCAAGGGTGGCATTCGCCCTCTTGACCACCGCATCACACTGCTGACTCATGTTTAGCTGCGGTCAACCAGTACCCCGAGGTCCTTTCACAAGTGCTGCTCTCCAGCCACTTGTCCCTAACTGTACTTATGACAGCTGGGGAGGGGGAACAATGGGGGGCCCTGAGCTCCAGGATTCTGGTGTGCGGGGGCGACTTAGCTGGCAGCTCGATCTGCCCCTCTAAGATGGCTGCCTTCTCTGCAGAAAAGTTCCCCTTCCGAGATCCACAGCTGAGTGACACGCAGGGATCCAGCAGGGGAACGTCTTTCCCTGCTGCGCAAAAGCAAGCATTTCGTTTCTGCTTTGCACCCAGGTCTTCCAGTCACTAGATCCTTGCCAATAATATTGCTAAAAGTGAGTCCCCCAACTGCCCTCTGAGGAAGCCTGGCCCAAATCGGAAGAGAAGCCGGGTTTCTTTGCGTGGGCAGGAGAGAAAACCCGCCAGATGCTGGGGGGCAGAGGAGGAGAGGCGCACTGAACGGGGCAGGTAGAGAGAAGAGGGGAACCCAACCTGCCAACAGGGCCACAGACTCCACCCCAGGATGGGACCCCTGCTTGCTTCCCAAGGCAGAGGAGGGCATCGCGTCCGTCCTCCACTCACACCAACGGACAAGACAGGAGGACCTTCGTCACCCCGAACTGCCCTCCTCCGCACACGTCCCCCACCCCCAGCCGAGCACACAGAGCGGTGCCCCCCGCCGAGGGCTGCACTCGAAGGGGCCTGGGACAATTCATCATGTGCGCCCTTGCTGTGCCTTCTCTCCTCCCTCTCAGCAAAGCAAAGCACCAGGCAGGCCCAGAGTTGGGAAAAGAGGCAGGAAGCCACTGTGTTCAGCCGAAAGTGGGTTGTGAAGAGGAAGCTTTTGTCTGAATTTGCATCTGTTACGGACACTGAAATTTCAAAGGAGACTAAACAAGCAGCAATGGCAGAAGGCTGCATCCCCCCAGCTCCGCACTTCAAGAGCGTTCAAAAGGAGCAACATTACGGGAGGTCAGAAGTCAACTTACGCACATGGTTGTCTAAGGCGAAGAATCTAGAACCCCTCGGGAAATGAAGAGCAAGGCGGAAGAGCAGGGGCAGCCAGCAGGGAGAGAAAGAGGGTAGAGGCCCACCTGAGCTGGCAGAGAGAAGCAAGAGAGACCAAACCTGTCACCAGAACGAGGTACTCCATGCTCAGCAAGGATCCCAGGCAGCCCCCAAATCAGCCCCCGGCGGTGCTGCTTCTTGTCCCAAGAGAGACGAGCCCCAACTGAGCAGAAGGATGTCCCCTCCCAGCAAGGGACGGGCCAGGAAGGCATCATGGTCCACCCACGCCAGCCAACACAGGGCTCACCTCACACTCCTTGGCCACACCAAAGGCTGCCTTCATACTGAGTACAGCTCACGGCATCCGGCTTTGCTCTGCCTCTCCCATCCCTTCTTTGAACCAAAGCACTGAGGAATGCAAAGAGCGGCAAAGTGAGGCCAGAGGCGAGGAAGCAAGAAGCCGGCCGGCATACTCAAAATGGACCCTCAACGGAGCCGCAGCCCGGAGTGTGCTCCACCAGCTGCGCAGCCCTCCCCGCGTCTCTATAGCAAAAGTGGTAAGCGAGGTAGCGATCCCACCCAGTTTTGTGCCATCTGCAAATCTGATTTTTTAAAAAATAAATTTTATTGTTTTCTTACAAAAAATAAGACACAAAGAAATGAAAAATGAAAGAGAGATAAGAATGCCAAGGGATCGTATACAAATATGAGATAATTAATAATATGCCAACTTATAATGTCATAAGCTGACAAATTCCCAAAAGGTAGAGATTTCTATCATTGTATCAATCAGTACATTGTTGAAACTCATTAAAATGTTGTTGTTGCTGTTGTTGTTGTTGTGATTATAGTTCTCTAGGCCATAAATTTTCCTATTACTATGAGTCAATTATAAATGATTGCATGTGATTTACATTAAAATATGAATAATTAACAATATTTTCACAGGCTCCATTTTGTTTCATATTAATTGAACTGCATGTAACATGTAATAAAGTGTCCATTTATCATCCAATTCTTAAGTCCGTCTTCTATTGACACAATGAGTCAGCTTTGCCAGCCCTGCCAGCTTTGCCATCCATCCCATTCTCTCAGTCTTCATTCCCATAGCCTGCTAAGTAAGTCATCTGATCAAAACACGGCAGAGCTTGTTCTTGACAAACCCCAGCGGGGCTCTAGGGATCAAGGGCTCCACGGACAGAGCACATCCCAGTCTGCTCTAGACTCTCCCTGGATCTGATGCCAGCCTGACTGCCCTGTCACTTCCCCCGTCTTCCTTTTTGCCCTCTTTCAAGATACCAACGTTTTTCCCGCTTCAGTCTCTGGCACTTCTCCCATTCTCCAGATTGTTCAAAGACAGCCGATGTGAGTGCCAGGAGCCCATCTACCAGCTTCTTCAGTGCCCCGGGATGCAGTTCGCCTGGACTGGCTGTCCTGCACCAATTAGGGATGCTCCAGCTTTCAACAGGTTATACTTGGATGGGGAAGTTAGCTGCATTCTTGATGAAGCTTTGCTCCGGGGCCAAATCTCGTTTCCAAGAGCCTTCCCAAAGTCTGAAACATGCACACTTGGGAAAAGAAGTGCAGGCTACAATTTGTATGAAGGACTTGCAAAAGTGATATCCCTGAAACCCTTTCCTGTAGGCAAGAATTAGCAAGCTTTGCAACTCGTGGTCTCAGGTGAAGCAGAAGGAAAGCGAGAAGCGTTGGCCGTGGAAGGCAAGGGACCCAGGGCAGCAAGTTGTTCTGGCAAGCAAGAAGCCTCGTGATTTCAGGGGGGAGGAGGCTGGTCCTTGAGTCATTCCAGCAGGAAGCCCATCTTCTGGGAGCGCAGATGCTGAGGCTTCCCAGACAGTCCAGTGAAAACCAATACAATCACAGCCTTGAATAAGCAGACCATCTCACACACAGTGGAAAAGTCCGGATTGCCTGTGGGATAATAACTTAGCTGGCCTGTTTGTCTTGATAACAAAAAGGGTGCTTGGGGCGATGGCTTGCATTTGCTGGAAGTATAAGTCCTTCTGCGGGGTCCTCATGATCTCTCTGATTTATCTGTGAACAAAACATGACCTTTCACACGCCAATGCTTGCCTTAATGACTTATGCCAAGGCAACAATCACAATACACTAAGGGCCACTGCAGATAGTTCAGCAGCCCACCTCACTCACTGCTTTTGCTCTCCACCAGAGTCAAGTTTTGCTCACTGTTTCCCCTACACATACGCACACCTTTTCGACTTTGGGATGCACAGTTTAGGAAGTCCGTTAGAAACTGAATTCCTTGATCTGGTCTTACATGACCATCACAGTCAGTCCCATCTCTGTGCCTCTCTCCCACCTTTCCTGAAGCTGGGGCTAAAGATGCCGAGCTTATGAGCTTTGTCTCAAAATGGAGTCAGTGCTCTTCCCTCCAAAGAGAGCTGCTTCAGAACAAGGGTTCAGAAAGAAGTGGGGAGGAACGCCACTGGCTTCAGTCCAAGGGATCCCTCCTCTTTTCCTAGCCCTTCAGCAGGAGTGCAAGTGGGAGAAGCTGGATGCAAAACCTTAAGCATTACAACTGGCGGTCCTGATCTGTACTGAAGCCCTGTACACGCTGCAGCTAAGCAACTGGACTACACGTTCAGTTCTATATGTTAAGCACAACACATAGTTTTGGCCAGTGGTAACCTCCTCCCACAAACATCCCTGCAGCGCGTCACATACCGTTCTTCGCTCTGCTCCTGCAGTAGAAAGTCAGTGGGATCAGCAGAATTAAATGGGAGCGCCCAACGTGATACTCCAGCAGTGGCACTGATGAACTCGAAAGGCCAACTGGGAAAACAAGGGTGGGATTCTGTGTTACTGATGGCGGGCTATAACCGAGGTGTCACACAATTTGCACCTCACCCCACAATTCTGAACGCTTTTTGGGCAACTGATCTCTGGGTACATTTCGGAGAGTCTGTTCAGGGAGGACTTCTTCAGCAGGCTGGGAGAGGCTTGCAGGAGCAGACGGCAGCAGTCCAGGCAGGTATTGCTTCTAGGGAGGGTAACTGTGGCTGTTGCCAGGATTTTTCTTTTCTTTCTTTTATTTTTTTGCACATTTTTAATTAAGATTTCAAACGAAAACTAAGAAACATCAATCATCAAATACATCGGACGTGCCGGGTCAGCCCCCTATAACGTATCTTTTTAACATTCCATAATCATATTCAAATCGATTTATAAAAATTTAAAGACATCTTTAAATCTAAGCCAAGTCCCGTTTCTCCAGCCAATCATAAAAAAGGTCCCAAGTTTGATAGAAGTCAGTATCTTCTTTCTCCTTCGGTAATAGAGTCAATCTGTCCATTTCTGCACAGTCCAGAATCTTTTTTAAATCAGTTCCTCAGTGGGTAGTTCCTCACTCTTCGTATTGAGCAAGCGCGATCCTCGCCGCTGTGATTAAATGTAGCATCAAATACATTTCTTGTTTGCTAGTATTTTCCAGTATAATGCCTAACAAGAAAATTTAAAAGCTAAGGGTTTTTGTAGCGTTTCTTCAAACCATTTATGTATTTTAATCCAATACTTTTTCACATATTCACAGGTCCACCACATATGGTAAAAAGTACCCACATCATGTTTACATTTCCAACATCCGTTTGACATATTTGGAAACATCTTAGCTAATCGACTTGGCAACAAATACCATCTATAAAACATTTTATATAAATTTCTTTATACGAAGTTGCTAAAGTTACCTTAATATTTCTCTCCCATAGCTTTTGCCACTTTTCTAATGCAATATTATATCTAAAATTTTGTGCCCATGTTATCATAGTTTCCTTAACCTGTTCCATTTTCCTCTCAGGTAAGAACTTGTAAATTCTTTAATCATTTTCACATCTGTTTTTAGCATCACCTGATCAAAGGCTGTTAGGTCTTTTATAAAGCCCCCATATTTTACAATCTTTAGCATATCTTGATTGCATCTGCACCTTATACCACCAGAGATATTGAATCCCTGTTCTTGTATTTCTTGATCTAGTTTCAGGCCTTCATCCTTATCTAAAATATCATCATATCTTATGATCCCTTCAAAATTCAATCATTTGGATACACAAAAGCTTCATAGGTGAAAGCCATCTTGGTAATTTATTATACAATTTGACTTTAACTTTTCCCCACACTGACATTAATGATCTTCTAATAAAGTGACTTAAAAAAAGTCCTTAAAAAGACTTAACCTTCTCGTACCACATATAAGCATGCCAACCCATTTGCAAATCATGACCCTCAAGATACAAAATCCTCTTATTTCGCAAGGTTATCCATTCTTTTAGCCAAGTTAAAATAGACGCTTGATAGTACAACATCCAATCAGGAAGACCAAAAACCCCTGTTCTTTTTGGCTTCCTGAAGCATTTTTAGTTTAATCCTTGCTTTCCTTTTTCTCCAAATAAATCTCGAAATTTGAAAATTTAAATCCTCAAAAAAATTTTTATCAATTTTTATGGGATCATTTGGAACAAAAACAAAAGTTTTGGGTAGTATATTCATTTTAACAAATGCTATTCTTCCCATCAAAGACAATTGTAAATTGGCCCATCTTTCCAGATCACCTTTAATATCCTTCAGTAATTTATCATAATTGTCTTCTTTCAAAGTTGTGCATTTAGCTGTAAGATAAATTCCCAAGTATTTAACTTTTTAACAATCTGCAAGTCCACTTGTTCTTGGAGTCTTTTTTTCTGATCTTGCGTAAGATTTTTAACTAAAAGTTTCATGTTTTCTTTATTTATTTTCATCCCCGTAACCTCACCATATTCTTCAATCCGTTGTAAAAGTTTAGGGATTGTTACAAAGGTTCCTCTGTTATAAAGACCAAATCATCTGCGAAATGCTTGCAATTTATAATTTTCATCCCTAATTTTAGAACCTTTAATGTTCTCGTCATCCCTGACATTTCTATTCAAGACCTCTAAAGTCAGAATGAACAATAGGGGTGAAACGGGCATCCCTGCCTTGTACCCTTTTGTATCTCTATAGCCCTTGTAAGTTCTCCATTAATTAAAATCCTGGCCGATTGTCTTTGATAGATGCTTGATAGCGCATTCATGAATTTTCCCCCAAACTCCATTTGAGCCATCTGTTGCTTCATGAATTGCCAATTAACATTATCAAAGGCTTTCTGGGCATCTAAAAACAGTAGAGCCATTGATTTTTCCGTGTGTGTCTTGTAGTATTCTAGGATATCCAAGATACTCCTCAGGTTGTTCTTCATTTGTGTTTTAGCAGGAAACCATTTTGGTCTGGATGAATAAAGTCTATTAAAAACTTCTTCAACCTTTCTGCCAATACAGAGGCAAAAATTTTATAGTCCACATTTAGTAATGATATAGGTCTGTCATTTTGAATCTGTGTTAAGTCCATATCTTCTTTCGGTATTAATGTGATATTTGCCTCTGTCCAGGTATCTGGTATTTTAGCATTTAACAATGCTTCATATCTTGAAGAAATGTAGCAAAAACTCCCTCAAAAGATTTGTAAAATTCAGCTGGTAGCCCATCCGGACCAAGGGTTTTATCCTTCTTTTGTCACTTAATTGCTTTTATTACTTCCATAGTTGTTACATCTTGATTCAATAAATTTTGATACTTTTCTGGTAGTTTTGGTAAATCTCCCTTTCGAATGTATTCTTTTACCTTCTTGATCAAAATCTCCTCCTTCCGGTATAACCTTGCAAAAAAATCTCCAGCTATTTTTTTAATTTGTGTATTTTGTACCTGTAGTCTTCCTTCTCCATCTTTCAGTTTTGAAATCAGTTTCTTCTCTCTTTCTTTTTTTACTTTATATGCTAGCCATCTCCTCAGTTTATTAGCATTTTCAAAAAAATTCTGTTTAGCCAGTTTCATTTGCTTTGTAAGTTCATTTGTATCCAAGAGATTCAATTTGTGCTTTAAAGTATTCCTTTGGACCCTAAGATTTCTTTTTGTTGGATCCTCCTGCAGTTCTTGTTCCCGTTTCCTCAGTTCTTCTACTAATGTTGCTCGCTCTTGCTTTTTCTTTTTCTTTATTTTTGCTGAGTAGGTTATTATCAGTCCCCTGACGTAGGCTTTAGCTGTATCCCAGACATCCTGTAAAGAAGTTTCTTCCACTTTGTTTATTTGAAAGAATATTAGCATCTTCTGTAAATTTTTTATCTTTTAGTAACGCTTTATCTTAGACTCCATCTGGATGTCCTTGCAGCTCCTGTCAGTGATATAAATACAGGATTATGATCCACCCAGACATTTGTCTCCATTTCAGCTTCTATCAGATCTGGAACTAAGTCTGGAGTTATCCAAACCATATCAATTCTTGACCATGACCTATGTCCATTTGAATAAAAAGAATAATTGGCCGAAGTTGGGTTTTTATGCCTCCAGGCATCTATCAATCTGAGTTCTTCAATCATGTTGGAACAAGACTTTGGAAGCATCCTCCTTCCCTTTCACTCTTGTGATCGATTCCCTTATTCACAATTGCATTAAAATCACCCATTACACACATAGTCTGATAGTCCACTTGTAGGAGTAACGTATGTAGTTTTTGGTAAAAAGTTTCCTGATGGTCATTTGGTGCATATATTGCCACTAAGAGCACCTTTTTGAGTTTAATTGTAATTTCTGCCATCAAGATCCTACCATCCTCATCAGCAAGAATATATTTAGGGTCCAATTTTTCTTTAGCATATAGTGCTAAACCTCTTTTCTTTTGCGATGCAGAAGATACGAACAATTTCCCAGTTTTAAACATTCCAGAAGTTTAACGCATTGTTTCTTAATATGTGTTTCTTTAGACAAATTATATCTAACTTTCATTTTTGAAGTTGAGCAAAAATCCTTCTTCTCTTAGATGGTCCATTTAGTCCATTAACATTTAAGGAGAACAATTCAATTTTCCCTTCCTTTGAAGAGCCATATTTAATAAAATTATCTAGTTATTCTTTGCCTTTACAGTTCTACCTGTTTTTTCCTCCTTTGAGTCCAAAGTCTGTACTTCTTGTGTGAATCAACCTTCAGTATTTCTCCTTCTTCTGAATGGTACGCTGTTATTTCCATAGCTTTGGCACCTTTTTCTCCTTCTTCAGAGACGACAGGGTCCTCCTCTTCCAACACGACTCTAAATTTTTCATAGAACTCTTGTGCTTTAAGAATTATGATGCTTCCTGGATTTTGATGCCACGATCAGGAGGGCACCTGAATCCCGGCAGGTCTTGGGTGTGAGCTGGAACCTAGTCGGCCCAAAGTCCGCCACTCGATGCCCTCCTGCTTCCTGACGAGGGACCACTGAAGACCCCCCTTGGGGTCTAACCCTCATGCAGGGCAGACCCGCCAGCAGCAGCCAGCACCATGCAGCCACGTCTCGCTGTCGTGCTGATCGGACTATCACGGGGGGCTGGGTCACCGGCCTCGCGAGTGTCAGGATATAGCAGGTCACAGTTCCCCGTGGTCCCTTCAGGAAGCCCCTGGACCAAAAGTGAAATGAAGTCAGCTTGTCCATGTCTTCTTCTTGAGAATCCAGGCTGGTTGCGAATGGCCCTTGCCTTCGTGGGAGGGATCCAGCGGCTCATGCGCCGTATTCACCTGCTCCAGGCCCCTCGTGGCACTGCCACTCAGGCCTCCCCTCCACCCTTCTCCAAGTCTTCTGCCTCGCCCCGTCTGAGGAAAGGGGCAACGTCTGCCCAGCTCCAGTTTGCCACGGATGCAGTGTGGGGTTTCTGTTTGCCTTCCCTGACTCGCTGCGAGGCCCCCCGTGTGCTGATGGGCATGTGGCCTCTGGCCTCAGCATGCCGTACTTCTCCCCACGGCACTGGCCATCCGGAGCAACTGGGGCACTTCTCCTCCCTGCTTTTCCAGTAATTTTCCACAGGTGGCGTCTACTTCTCCCACAGCACCCCCATCGCAGCTGGGCAAAGGGTGGCGCTGCAGCGGCCTGCCTAGCACAGGGCCAGTGACCGCAGGCCTGGCGCAAATAGAAGGCATTGTCTTAGCGTTTCCTGTGGCTGAAGAGCTGTTAGGGCGGTAAACACCCTAATTTTAGCATCGGGGGCTTCTGGGTTAACCTGCCAGGATGTGGGCGGCTTCTCTGCTGAGGTGGCTGAGTGGAAATGGAGCTGCTCTGGGGTGTTTGCGCTGTTTGTGGAAGGAATGTGTGGAGATTTAGCTTTAGATTGCAAGATCTGCCAGCATCTGAAGCCACTAATGTGAGCGGAAGCAGGTGTGTCATTGAAAATGCCCTTGACCCAACACAGTTTTATTGGTGAGAACGGCCCAGGTAACCCTCTGCAGAGCTGAGCCCCACGAGAGCACTGCGGGGTGAGGTGTGCCATCAACTGCAAGTTTGAAAACATGTGCACAGTGTTTTATAGGCTTGTAGTCATGCACATGGGAACAGGGTTGAGGATGAGCAATTAATGAAAGAGCAAGGTGGGAGATCTGCGGGGGGAGGGGGGGTGAGACGAAGGTACAGCAAATGGTGACGCTTCCTGGATTTTGATGCCACGATCAGGAGGGCACCTGAATCCCGGCAGGTCTTGGGTGTGAGCTGGAACCTAGTCGGCCCGAAGTCCGCCACTCGATGCCCTCCTGCTTCCTGACGAGGGACCACTGAAGACTTCCCTTGGGGTCTAACCCTCATGCAGGGCGGACCCGGCCAGCAGCAGCCAGCGCCATGCAGCCACATCTCGCTGTCGTGCAGATCGGACTATCACAGGCGGCTGGATCACCGGCCTCGTGAGTGTCAGGATATAGCAGGTCACAGTTCCCCGTGGTCCCTTCAGGAAGCCCCTGGACCAAAAGTGAAATGAAAGTCAGCTTGTCCATGTCTTCTTGAGAATCCAGGCTGGTTGCGAATGGCCCTTGCCTTCGTGGGAGGGATCCAGCGGATCATGTGCCGTATTCACCTGCTCCAGGCCCCTCCTGGCACTGCCACTCAGGGCTCCCCTCCAACATTCCCCAAATCTTCTGCTTCTCCCGTTTGAAGAAAGGAGCAAAGTCTGCCCAGCTCCAGTTTGTCTCAGATGCAATGTGGGATTTTCGTTTGCCCTCCCCAGCTCCCTGCAAGGCTGCCCACGTGCCGGTGGGAATGTGACCTCTGGTCCCAGGATGCTGCGAGCCTCCCTGTGGCACTGGAGATCGGGAATGCCCGGGGTGCTTCTCTCCCTGCACCTCCGTGAATTTGCCACAAGGGGGCGTCTGCTTCTCGCAGCTGGGCAAAGGGTGGCGCTGCAGCGGCCTGCTTTGCGGGGGTCAAGTGACCCCAGCGGTCCCCCCAACATAAATGTAAGGAATTCTCTGAGTAATTCCGGTGGCTGCAGACCTGTTAGAGCTGCAAACGACCAGAATTTTATTATCAAAGTCTTCTGGGTTAACCTGCCAGGATGTGGGCGGTTTCCCTTTTCTGTGTGGCAGTGTGGACATGGAGCTGCTCTGAGACGTTTGCACTGGTGGAAGGAATGTGTGGACAGTTAATTTCAGACGGCAAAATCCGCAAGCAGACCTGTTCGGGGCCAGTAACGGGAGCACAAGCAGGTGCCTCCTTTGAGACATGTGCTCACATCCCTTTGTGCACCTTCCCGGGTCGCTTTGGCATGAATTTCTCAGTTTGGACAACTTTCCCCTTGCAGACTGAATCAGCGGCACTTCGGTCTATGGAGGAAAGTTGTGAAAGGTAGAAATTTGCCTAAATTTGGTGGGAAACGGTTCCAATTTGGCCTTTGGTCGCCGCTTTGGCCCACGCAAGACGGGCCATGCTGGGCCAGGCCAAGGGTTCACAGTGCAGGATGCGGCTTCCAAAGGGGCTCCCCAGCTGCACGCAGCACCCCACGAGTGGGGCATGAGTACAGTGCACTTCCCCAGCTAGTGGCATCCCCTGTGCAGGGAAATCGGCCAGGTGGCCGCTTGCGGCTGGTGGCAGCTCCTCCTCCTCCTCCTCCACCTCCATCATCCCTGATCTGGCTTAGGTGACGGCCAGGTGTGCAACAGGGGAGTAGGGTCGGCTGCCCATGGTGGCCCAGAGGGGCCCAGGCATCCCTCCCTGCTGCCCCTGAGTTTCACGACTGCAGGCCTCTCTTCCGGGGACTCCCACTGTCCCCTGGCCCCTGGCCCCTTTCCACAGCTCTGCTACCAGAGGGCGTCCCCCCTCCTCACTCGGATCCCGGGACTGCGCCCTGTGCATCCCTCTGCTGGCCCCCTCAGTGCCGTCAGATCCTGCAGCTCAGGCTCTGCGTCTCTGCCCCTCTCCTGCCTGGATTCTTCCATGGGACGCCCGGATCTCTCCAGCTCTGCCTGGTCAGGGGCGTGTCCTGCAGAAAGGTGCGTTGCCCGATTTGACCTGCCCCAAGGCTCCTCCCTGGGATGCTGGCTTTGCCGTTCGGGGCAGAGCCCAACCCAGCCCGGCCTCGTCTTCCTTCCACCACTGATTCCGGATCGGAGCGAAACCTGGGAAGGCTGCATCGTGGAAGTGGGCCGGGCCCGAGGATGGCCCTCCAGGCGGCTGGATGGGGGACGCACCTGCCAGCGCCTGCACGATGGAGCTTTGCGCAGCTCCCTCTGGCACCACCACTGGAAATGGGTGGCCGGGGGATTCAGGAAGTCCTGCTGGCCTGGGACCAGCAGAAGGGGCAGCAGCATCCGGGGAGACTCCTGGACCCCGATGAGCTCAGGGGCTCATTCCTGGGGCTGCGGCACCCGTGGGGCCTCAATCCTGCACGCGGCAGCCTTCTCCTGCACTAGGGGAGGCAGCCAAAGGCCGCTGTGGGTGGCGCAGGAGGGATGCTCTGGGGCAGCAGGCCCACAGAGGTGTGCTCCCAGCATAGACTGGGCCCATGTCCAGAGCTCCAGTGGGTGGGGCGGCATGCTTGGGCCGCTATCACGAGCTGCTGCTTCCCTGGGGAGCCCCGTGTGGACAGACCTCTTCCACATCAGTTCCTGCTGAGTTCCCCGTGAGCCCCGGGCATGCTGAGCAGGAGCCTGGAGGAGGGGAAGGGGCACTGTGGACCCGAGTCTGGGGACTGAGCAAAGGAATCCGGTGGATTCCCACCCCAAAACAGGCTCCACACACGCAACTCACCCTCTCTCTGCACTGCTGATCTCCAATGTCTCATGTGATCCTTTCCCCTTTTTATGGCAAGGTAGTCCATGGTGGAAATTCAAGATTGGCCAGGTTCCTTTCGAAGTCACAAAGAAGGTTGGGATCATTGGCATCAGGGGGCGGGGGGGGGGGGCTGCCTTTGTCCCGTGGACCCAAACAAGCCTCGAGCTGGAGGACCGATTCAGAGTCCCCAGACCTTCGCTGTGAGATGCCTGTTCCCTTAACCTGCGTTATTTCCTGCAATTATACCCCTGTCTTCTCCATTCTCCTCTTGTATCATTTCCCCATTTGGAACATGCAACTTGTGCACCTGGATTGGAGGCACAGAGTTGGTTCTTCGTGTGACTGTCTGGAAAAAACCCCAACAAGCTAAAGCAAACGAGGGACGAGCGAATAAAAAGCACGTGACAGTCAGTCAGTCAGTCAACAATGCACACGCGTTTATTTCTCGGGCTCCTTCAGGTGTTGGCATACAGCGCCTGCGCGGTGCAGGTGGGCGCCTCCCCGGGGCGTCCCTCTCCAGGGTGCTGAGCGCGCCGCCGGATGCGCGCCTGTGCGGGGAGACGAGGAGACGTCGAGGCCGCGGCGGGGACGGGTCCGCGGGCGCCGGGGGGAGCCGCGCAGGGCGGCTGGCCGACCCCGTCCCCACCGGGCACGGCCGGAGACCCCCGCCCCGGCCCGGACCAGGGGCCGCGCGCTGTCCATCTCAGTGTTGGGAGGAGCCCCTTGGACTGCGCCCCGCCCGGCTCCGCAGACTCCCCGTTGCGCCCCGCCGGGTCCTGCTGGGGGTCGGAGCCCAGCGCACTCCCTGTGGGCGAGGCGGAGGGGGGCATCGGCTCCGCGCTGGGTACTAAAAGCAGCTCGTGGGTCAGCCCTTCGCAGCCTCCGCCCCGGGGCATTTTTGGAAGGAAGATGCTGCTGCACGGACCGCCTTCCTCCTGCTGCTGCAGCAGAAACGGAGCGGGACCAAGAGGATCAGCAACGGGAGGTCCAGCGGGCGAAATGCAGGAGTGGCACCGGTGAATTTGGAGCACCAACTGTGGGAAGAAGGGGAGGGGGGGAGGGGGAAAGGGGGGGATCCTGTGTCGTTGCTTGTGAGCTGCAATGGCAGATGGTCGTGCAATTCCCTTTCCCACAATTCCCCCTTCATATCGGTGGGTGCATTTGGGTGATGGGGGGAGGGGAAAGCAGCGTAGGAGGGGCTTCCCAGTGGACCGTGCTGCAGCTCCGCCCACTTCCTTATGCTGGGCTCCCCCCCCCGCTCTTGGAGGCGGGGCCACAGGCATCCCCTGCCTGCACCCCCGAGAGATGCCCCAGCCA
Organism: Varanus salvator macromaculatus; assembly: GCA_023646645.1. Taxonomy (NCBI): domain Eukaryota; kingdom Metazoa; phylum Chordata; class Lepidosauria; order Squamata; family Varanidae; genus Varanus; species Varanus salvator. Next base: position 1,971,528 of record JAIXND010000753.1, on the reverse strand, counting down.
GGCTGGGGGGCGTCCTGCATGGTTTTGCATGCGGGATTGGATGCCACGGTGGAAGACCAGCTGTTTTCCAGCCGCATCGCACAGGGGTGGGTGGAGAGGCACCTGCCCTTCAAGAAACCTGGAAGCTCTGGGTTCCCAGGATCAGAGGGAAGTGCGGGGTGTCGCCCTGATGACTCCCCAGGCTCCCAGGCTTCGGGAGGCAGTTTTGGTCCCCTGGACCTGGCTGGGGCCGCACCCTCCCCTGGCGCTGTCACTGCTGCCCCGCACTGCCAAATTTGGCAGGACAGCAGTGGCAAAGCTCCCCAGCTTCCCGTTCAGAATGTGCACAAGGAAGAGCACTTCCGTGGGGCCCGTCCCCTTTCGGGGCAGTTCCTCGGGGGGCTGCCCGGGGAGCTCCCTGTAGAACGTGTGTCGTCTCACTGCCTGCCCCGCCGGAGCAGAACATGTCAGGGTCATGTCTCCTCCTTGGAGCTCAGCAGAGTGCGGAGCATCCCAGGAAAGCCTTGCAGGTGGCGGGGAGGCTGCGATTCCAGCGGAGCAGGAGAGGGAGGGAAAGGCCTCCGGTCAGTCGAGGAATAAACCCGTGGCGTTTCCATGAGCACCACCCCCAAATCTCACGGAAAGGAAACCGCCACAATTTCTTCAGAGGACACGCAGCTTGTGCAGCATCCAGTCCTGTGACAGCATCACACTTTCCACACGACACAATGGAGCCCGGAAACCAAGAAAGCTAAGACTCAGCTCCCCCCTCCCCCCCCTTCCCCGGGCTCCTCAAACCGCCCGACTTCTGCTTCACACCCTCTGCACACTTGGTGGACGGCTCCTGTCCGCGTGTGTGTGCGGCATTTGCAACAAGCACAATCCTTACCAGCGAGGGACAGCACAGCCTCATTACTCCAGAGGGAAAGTAAGCTCATCCCCTTTCCCTTTCCCCCCTGGTAACGGCAAAGAAAGACTTCTCTTGATGTCCTCATGTCTTGATATCTTGAGGGCTGGTGCTTTGGGGAGACCTCCAAAATATTTTCTTTCTGCTCTTTGGACCAGTAGATTTTACCATTTGAATTTGCTATATAGAAACGGAAACTCTCTGCGCTCCACCCATTTCAGCCAGATCCTTTTTCCCCGGTCAGATGTGTTGTACAGAAAGGACACGGTCAGCCGGGGAGCTGGGGGACTGGAGAGAAGCTGGAGACCTGGGAAAGGAACAGAGGGGCCTTTCAGGGCCTTCCCTTCGATCTCCCTCTGGACCCACCAGGGCCCTGGGCCTCTTTCCCTCTCCCCCTCCCACCTGATCCATTTCCAGGATCCTCATCACAACTAGCAGCCTCCAATGCTCAGTGCCAGCGACACAGAGACCCAGGGGAGTATTCTGGGCTGCCTCCAGCAGGAGGAAGGCTCAGCGCAACAAGGACTGACTCCCCCAAGGGAAAGTGGAACTTTGGCATCCTGAGGATGGAATTCCTGCCGCTCTTCATCTCGAAGCCGCATCATCCTCTTCGCTCCTTCAACAAACTCCACTTTCCTTTTGAGAAATGCCCTTCCTGAGAGCTCCGAAGAAGGAGCAAATGCCCACAGCTGCCAGCAGGGCTAGGTGGGCACTAGTGCGGTACGACCTCGTAGTTAATCCTGTTTCCTCAGAGGGAGAGAAGCCAGCCTGGAGGGCAGAATGATCCCTAATATTGGCAATTCAGCATTTTGGCCTCTGTGCTTGGTGGATGCCAGATTCTGCAGGATGTGAACTGCCGATATTCAATCTTCCACATAACAGAGAAGAGATCCTCCTGGCCAAGCCACTGAGGCGGGATTTTGGGGTGCCACAGCCCTGCTTGCCTTGAGTTTCCCTCCCCTCCCCCTCAGTCCAGAAGGACTTTGCCCCCCAAAGAGTCTACCAGGGATGAGGTTCTGGTGCAACGGGGCTGCTGGCTGCAGGGAGGAGTCCGTGGCCTTCTTACCTGCCGGGGGAAACATCCAGGAAAGCTCCGAGAATACGACTGAAAGAGGGAGGAGAAACTGGGCATTAGCACCAAGGAAAGCTCGATGGCCCCGATCCAGAGCCAGCAGAATTTCTCTTTGCACAGAGAGAAGCAGGAGAGCCCAAACCTGTCACCAGAACGAGGTACTCCATGTTCAGCAAGGATCCTGCACAGACCCCAGATCAGCCTCTCAGTCCCCCGGCGGTGCTGCTTCTTGTCCCAAGAGAGACGAGCCCCAGCCGAGCAGAAGGCTGTCCCCTCCCAGCAAGGGACGGGCCAGGAAGTGCATCATCGCCCCCCCCCCCCAGCACAGGCCACCCACACCTGCACCCCCCACAGGCTTGGCCACACCAAGGCTGCCCTCATTCGTACTGAGCCCAGCTCGCTGCTTCCGGCTTTGCTCTCTCCTCCCGCTCTTGCTTCTACCCAAAACGCCACAGCACAGCAAAGTGTGAGCATCCAGACGTGAGAAATCAGCTCGCCACATCCAGAGCCTCCGTCTTCACCTGTCCTGCTTCTAACCCATGAGCTACGTGTGGCCGGGCGAGGAAAGGGGCCTCCGTGCGCGCTGCCCTCGGAGCCCTGCGGGGGGCATTGCTCGCCAGCCCTGCGCCCCCCACCCCTGGGGCCAAGAGGGGCCCTTCCGCTCCGCGGCCCCCTGCACAGACGGGGGGCTGTGGGCCTGGGCCAAGCAGGGAGCCGGGGCGGCATGGAGGCGCTCGGCTCGGAAGCGGGGCTCGCTGCTCGGCGGCGACGTGATCGGCTTGGTGTCAGGACTGAGGACAGCTCCGGGTCACCTCTGCAAGCGCGGGCAGCCGAGCCCAGGGAGGCTCCCACCCCACGCAGGTCCCCCGCACATCCCTCGCCCCCCCCCCCCACTCCAGGCGCCCTCCTGCTCCTCCGCCGCCTCCGCTCGGTCTCCCCGCCTCCGCCACCAGAGGTAGCCGCCTTCCCCGGCGCGGCCGCCCGCAGAACGCCTCCCCTGCCCTGCCCTGCCTTCTTGCAGCAGACTCAGAAGAAACCCCCGAAGCCTGGCCCTTCCTGGCACTCTGCACACGCTCCACCAGCAGGCCTCGGGGAACCTGCCCCGTCCCCACGTGGAGCGGTGCCTGCCCATCAGAAGAGGCATTTTGCAGCGCAGCGGCTCAGCGGGGTTTCGGCAGGAAGCCAAGGGCACCCGCGGTGCTTGGTCGAGAAGGCGGGGCTGCCTCCCATCTGTCGCCCAACCCGCGGGGCTCCCCACGGATCCCGCCCCCCCCCCCGCCGCCCACCGTCCCGCCCACTCATCCCCCCTTAGAAAGCGGGGGGATTCCGCTGAGAAGCCTCCCAAGCAAAGTGCTAAGACACGTTTAGCAAGAGCGCCAGGCCAAGAGGGCAACAATCGCTTTGTTTTTATTTCCGTCGCCTTTCTCAAGCCAAGTGGGTCCCGAGGAGGCTTTCAGTAAGGAAGGCAGATTCCTGGGCGGAGCACACCCCGCGTGAGGGACGCCGCGCCCCGGGGCCACCTGGGCTCTCCAGCAAGAGCGGCCCCGCAGCCCCGGCTCTGCCCCCGCCCCGTGAGTGTTGGGCCTGGAGGGGGCGGGCATCTCAGGAGGTCCCGTCCAGCCAGGTGACCGGCACCGGCTGCTCCCATTCCGGGGGCAGCAGCATCCGGACGTCTTCCTGCCTCAGGGCCTTTTCCTTTCGCTCCTTGTGGATGGACGCCGCACCTCACTGTACTCCACCGTGTCTGCTTCCGCACGGACCACTGGAGAGCTGTTCTCCATCCCTCCCCAGCGGGAGGAGCAGCAGAGGCGAGGATGATGGAGGCATAGGTGACTTCTGGACCCTGTGGGGGAAGGGAGAGGGAGGCGCTGGGTGCTGCCCTCCAGGACTGCAGCAGGTGGCCGGAGAGGGGCCCGCTGTGAGGAAGGTTCGTCCCAGGTGTGGTGTCTGGCTTGCACCCTGAAAGGGGCCAGCTCTTATGGGGTGCCCCACAACTCTTGCAATCAGACTGGTGCGAGATGAGGGTCGAGGCAATTCGCAGCACCGCCCAGAGAGGAGGAACTGCCCGCCGCGTCCTCCCAGAGCCCCTCATCCCAGGTTCATGCGTTGGGCGTCAGCAAGACGGATGTCCCTGGGAAACCCACAAGCAGGTTGCCAGGATAGGCAACACGCCCTCTGCATCTCCACCCTGCGCCCTGCCCCGGGCCTCTTTCTCCTTCCACAGGCCCGTCACGTGCTTCCCACTGGGGCGTCTCTTTGGGCCAAGCACTCTCCTTGCGCCCCCTTTTGCTCGAAACGACGAGCCCGGTGGCCCTTCTCACAACTCACAGCGCCAGTTCCATCCAGGCGGCCGCCTCCTTTCCCAGCGCTTTGTGGCCAGCCTGGGAATCACGTGTGGAATCGCCTTTGGCTCACCTGCTCCTGCAGGGCATCTGCTCGGGGACTCCCTGTGCCCTCCACTTGGCCTCCTGGCCCCAGGTCTTGCCGACCTCCTGCGGCTTCCAAGGTAGGTGCACAGGTGAGAGGAAAGGGAAAGGAAATGGTTACCCTGGGAATTCGGTGCCAGCCGAGGGAGCGGCTCCTCTTTCCGCCAATCTCAGCCCAGGGAATCCTCCCCCTGAAACGTGGGATTAACCTCCGTGGGCCTCCATGCAAGGCCTTTCTCCACTTTGGTGGACCGGCTCTCCTGTGCCGCACGATCAGATGGATCATGCCTATGTGATCAGGTACCAGCAGTAACACCTGGTTAACTGCCATGTCAGGCTGGAGCGTGGATCCTAAGGGGCAGGATGCCCGGCATATTCTGTATACGGCCCGGTATATTGTATATGCAGGACCGACTCTTCGTGAGGCTGGATTAACAACCAGGAGCTGGGCAGGCCCCAGCTTGCCTTTGTCACCCGGGCCCTCTGTCCCCCCACTGCTCTCTCAGGCCTCCTGCGCTGACCCGATTGGCGCCTGTTCCACGGCCCAGTCCATGCCCTGCGATGCTCGGAGCCGCTGCTTAGCTCCTTGGAAGCCGGCTGCTGCTCCTGGGGAGGCAACAAGGAGCTTCCCCCCTTGCAAGGAAACCTGATCTTGCGGATCCTTTCCTTGAGGTTTTCCCAAACCCCTTCAGCCCCTGCCGGGCATCCCAAGCGCTCCCCAGGCTGTGAAAGGACGGAGGTGACCCAGGCCCATCACCTACCAGCCTTCCTCCTCCGGCAGCAGAGGGAGCCCATCACCATCAGGAGTGGGACAGCCAAGCTGGCGTATGGCAGTGACGAACCTTTGTGGGAAACTGAGGGAAAGAGAGATGCGGGTGTTTTCTCGGTTGGCTTTCAAAGTGCCCTGCTCCTGAACGCTCATGGTGGGGAGATCATGCCGCTTCGGTTCAGTGCTGAAAAGCCTCAAGCTACACCCAAGAGCAGCCAGTCCCCTCTGCTTCACGTCCCTTCCTTGCCTGAGCAGGTATCCAGTCCCAGACATGCCCAGGTGGCTGCAAGTTTGGGAGGTGGAGAAAGTCGGAGAAGCCGCCTTCCTCTCCCTCCATCCCCACATGACCAGGACCGCCAGTTAATTCTCTTGGCTGAACACAGGCTGAGAGGTGACTAGTAAGGGAACCGGAAGGTTTCCCCAAGTTTCTTCGGTGGTACAGCTGGACCCTCTTTGATCGACACACAGAAATGGTTGATGCTACTCCTGAAGCCACCCAAACCCTTATCCCCAGAAGACTCACCCGTGATGTTCACCTTGGGGCTCCACGGGGACAAGATCCAGCGGCCACTCGCATTTTCCTCATACCTGCAGGCAAACCCCGCAGCGTGGCTGGGATCCGCTTGGAGGATGCGCAGAAGGCCAGGTCCGGAGGCATTTCCGAGTTCGCCGCTGGAGGTCATCTCCAACCCATCCTTGCAGAAATGGAACCTCTTCTCGGGAGCACTCCAGTTGGCTGAGCAGGAGAGGAGCAGTGGCTCGCCTGCCCTCAGTGCTCCGGATGGAGGGTCCACGTTGAGCACCGGAGGAAGAGGGAGATCTGGAGAGCCGCAGAAGGGAGGCATTTGGCGATTAGGACTCTTGGGTTCCTGGTCAGACTAGACGGCCACTTGTCAGTTTCAAAATATTACTAGTATTTTGACCCTGGGGTCACATGGTTTAAAGGGACACCGTGACCTCCAATCATTCCTGAATGATGCATTATTTAATGTCCACATTATGAAGGGTTGGCACAGCCACTGCAGCGCGGGATGCGGCTTCCCCCAAGGCAGACGACTAAATGCAAGGATGGCTGAAGAGGAGTCCTCTGAGGAGGGTCCCCTGCCTGCCTGGATGCTGAGGATCGGACCAGGCCAGGGCTGGGACCAGAGATGGGGCCCACAGGCCATCAGCTGCTTACTCTCCTGAGAGCCAGTGTGGCGCAGTGGTTAGAGCACGGGACTGGGACTCAGAGGATCCGGTTCGAGTCCCCGCTCGGCCATGGAGCCAACACGGGGACTTTGGGCCAGTCACAGCCTCTCAGCCCGACCTACCTCACAGGGTCGTTGTTGTGGGGATAAGATGGAGGAGGAGAATGATGTAAGCTGCCTTGAGCCCTTTGTAGGAAAAAGGCAGGATATCAAGCACAACATAGATAGATAGGATAGATAGATTAGATAGATAGATTTCTGCCGCCTCGGTCTTGGGCTGGCCTTCGTAGCACAGGAAGGAAGCGGCCCTCCTGCATTCATCCCGTTCCCGGGAAACTGCAGTCTTGTTCAGAAACCACGAGCTGAATGCTTATTGCATGCTAGGAATATTCGTATCAATGTTCTAGTTTTCAATTATATTAAGGTATGTCTGATTTTTATTTAAAATTTATTGTGATATTATTCTGTTTATATATTGAAAGTTGCATTATTTTATTAGCATTATTTGATGATTTTATATGGAATGGCCACCCAGAGGGCATGGTGCTAAAGGGCAGTTTTTAAAAATAAATTCAAAATATTTTTCAAAATAAAGCTGAACATTTAATTAAAATTAATTAAGCATCTTAGCTAATTTTGTTCTTGGATCTTCCTGAATCCTACTCCTGAATCCTACTCCGTTAGGAGCTGGCTGAACTGCAGGGCTTGGATCGCGGCTTTTCCTTGCCTGGGAGAGCTGGCCTGGGGACAGGCTCCGGGCAGGGTGGGGCTCACCCTGAAAGTGGGGCTGGCCCCCACGTGTCCCTACGAGCAGACCAGGCTCCGCCGATGTTCCTCTCAGAGATTCCTGAGAGCAGGAGGACGTCCCCCTCGCTCCACACCAGCCTGGCCTCATACCCTGCACTCAGCCCCAAAAGCCCTTTCAGCCCAGCGCACAAGTGTCCTGCTGGTCCCTGGATTCACAGAACTGGCCGAACAGAGGGGCACCCGGGGGGGCAGCCTTGGAGTATGATTGTACCCATGCAGGGGGATGACGGGATCCATGCCTGCTCAGTACCCAGGTGGGCAGGGGCGGGGAGGCACCCCTTGTGCAGTTGCCACCTCGGCTTCTCATCGGGCATCTGGTTGGCCACTGGGGGAAGAGGACGCTGGGCCTGAGGGGTCCGGGTTGGTCCCCAAGCCTTGGGCGCTTGCAGCCTCTTCTCAGCCTGAGCGTTCGCCCTGCTGCGCCTCCTCTTGGGAATTCACTCACCTGTGACAGTGATGCGCACGACGTTGCTTGGCAAGGACTGAATCGCTCTCCCACCTCGTAGGATCCAGTAAGCACAGCTGTAATTCCCAGCAGTGTCCGGACCCACCTGGAAAGCTGCATCGGAGCCCTTCGCTTCAGGCAGCGGCTGCTCGTGGCTCCGCCCCGGTTGTCTCTTGTAGAAGGCATAAGACGGCGCCTTCAGACCTCCTGGAGCAGAGCAATTTAGCGTCACCTGTTCTCCTCGGATGTAGACAGAGTGTTGGGGGTGCAGGGAAAGGGTGGCAGGTGGGGGAGGCTCTGCAATTCCTGGAAAGAGGAGAGGGGGAGAAAGGGATTCCCTCAGTCTGGAAATGGAGTCACGGAATCTCACTCCAACGCTTCCCAGCCTCCTTTTCTCAAGGGGAGAAAGGGAGGAACAAGCCAACATGTGAGGAAGAGGGAAAGGCAGGGATGCTTCTGACCTCAATATTCCAGCAGCCAAGAAGGTCGTTTGAGGAAGCGAATTTTGAAGATTTGGGAAAGGAAGGTATTCCATTGCACTGTGGGATTCACCACCGGAAGGGGCAGCGAAGGCCACCCATACAGTGGCTTCCACGGGGGACTCAATGCATCCGTGGAGGGTGCTCTGATCGAGAGTTGTGGCAGAAGGTGGGCAAAACCTTGCACTTCTGCTCATGCCCTGCAGTGGGCTTCCCACTGGGGCATCCCAGGGGCACAGGCTGTGGGGCAGAGAGCCCCCTGCCCCTTCATTTTTTCTTTGCCTCCCTCATCCTCTTTTGCTCTTCAAGACTCGCCTGGGGATGACTGGTCCACACAGTCCTTTGCATGAAACTCAGCCTTCTCCCCTTCACCATACCTGAGCTCCTCTCTCGATATCCACTCCCATAGTACTCCAAATACAGAAATAAGACATCATTCTCACTCCATATCCACTCCCACAACACTCTGAATGCAGAATTAAGTTGTGCAGCCATGAGCAGGACTTCTGTCCCCCGAAGGTCACACTGAGTTGCCCCTTCCATTTTGGCTGCTCACTCACCTCTCACGGCTATGGAAAAGCTGTTGCTTTGCACGGACTGGATCTCCTTCCCATCCTGTGCCAGAATCCAGTAGGTGCAGCTGTACCACCCGGCAGAAGCTTCAGCCACACGGAGCACTTCAGTGGCGCCCGTCCACTTACGGGGAAGTTGCTCGGGGGGCTGCTCGGGGAGCTGCTTGTAGAACGTGTATCCCGTCACTTGCCGCCAATCCGGAACCGAACATGTCAGGGTCACCTGTTCTCCTCGGATGTAAGTGGAGTGTGGGGGATCCACAGAAAGCGTTGCAGGTGGTGGGGACTCTGCGATTCCAGCGGAGCAGGAGAGGGAGAGGAAACGCAACTGTCAGCCAAGAAAGGTGATTTCAGGGAGAATACCCTCAACCGCTCTCACAGAACTGGGCTCTCCGAGTTACCTAGGGAGGAAGCTGTGGCAACCTGGCTCACTGAAGCTTCGGTTCCGAATCGAGACTTGCCACGCAAGCACATCTTCCCTGGAGCCCAGCTCTGAACTGCCCTGCTTCCTGACCCTCTTCCGGCTCCTGGAACCACTCCAGGCACCACAGAGAAGTCCCACCCTTCTCCCTCCTTGGCTTTCACACTGTCTCCCTGTTTGTAAGAGCAACTGCGGACACAGACGCATGGCTCAGCCAATGGCATAAAGTGAGAATGATTCGGCCTCTCTTGCCGGAGCACTCTCTGGTGCTTCCAGACCAACAATGGTAGGAGGGCCATCTTGCGTCCATATGACTGGAGAAGCCACACGGAAGAGTGGAAACTTGGGAATGGACCACGGATGCTCTCCATGGCTTCAGGAAATGTGTCCCTCCACACAGGGCAATCTAGATTTCCCCATGGCCTCTCTTGTCATGCGAACTCACCCTACAGGCGTGCAACATTTAAACCCAGAGTGATCCTTACCACTGAGGGAGAACAGAATCTCATTACTCAAGGGAGAAACGCGATTGCTTTCTGTGCTCTTTGCTCTCAGATAACGACACACAAAATATTCCCTTTGCCTCAGACGATTTGTGGAGATCTCCAGTTTCTTTTCTTCCTGATGGTTAAACTGGATGAAATGACTGCTTGCACCTCTTCTATAGAGATAGAAATGCTTTCCCCGCTGAGATTCCGGGGGAAAGCATTTCAGCCAGATCCATGTGCTGTGGTCAGACTTGCGGTATGGAACGGACATGGTCAGCCAGGGCGCTGGCGCAGCTGGAACAGCCTGGGAGCTGCTGGGGGAAACAACAGCCCGGTTGAAATCTGGAGGGGTGAGTTAAATGCAGCCGCCCTACCCCCCCCTCCCATTTTAGTATCATCTGCAAATTCGATCTGAGAAGCTCTCCCTTCTCTCGGTGCAGCATCCGCCAGGTGCCCTCTGCCCAAAGTGAAACACAAGAGCCACCGGAAGCCAGCCGGACTTCAGAATAATTTGTCTCTTTCAGTTCACGAGGTTTAACTGCTCTTGATGGTTAGCATCTGAGACTACAGCAAATGACCTGAATGAACCTAAAAACATTCCGGGCAAACTGACCAGGATGAACAGCATCCTCTATTTCAGCCCTGCCGGAGTTTAGTTTCACGAGAGAAGGGCTTGACTTGCCATAACCTCTTTTGAGCCATATATTTCAGGACAAGAGGGCTGCAGGACGCCGGGAGCAATGTGAGGCCTTCTTACCTGCCATGGGCAGCAGCCAGGCGAGTGCTGAACAGGTGACTGAAAGGGGAAAGAGAGAGGGGGTCAGGATCATGGCAAGCTCCATGTCGCTGTAAGGGAGGCAGCTTAAAGAGCTTGAAGAGGAAGAAGGGGCTGCAAAGGGATGGAGATAAAATGCAAAGTGAGTTATTGTGAAGAGATAGAAGTGAAGAGAGCTTTGCAAGCCACAGAAAAGGTTTCCATTCAGAGGGGAAATGACAGCAACACTGAAGCTGCAGACACCTTCAAAAGAGACATGTTGCAGCTCTGCTCTGTCGAAGGCGGGCCTGAAGCAGGACGGATGAGCAAGACCTGAAGTCTCCTTTGCTTGCACAGGGAGATCAGCCTGTAATAAGAAGCTCATTAACCAGGACATTCCCCCATTGATCCATCCTCCTTCTGTGTGAAGCACCCTGGAAACTTGGGGAGCAGCAAGAAATCCAAGTGCAGAAATCCAGAAAGAAACACAGAAACAGAGGAACAGAGTGAGTCACAAGGACCCTCCCGGGCCATCTAGTCTGACCCCCGGCTCCAGCCGGCTCTGCTAACAACATGCCCACCATGTGCATGTCCAGCCCATCCTTGAACACCCTCACCGATGGGGCCTCCACGACCTCCCGTGGAAGCCCATTCCATACCCTCGGGGTCCTATCAGTCAGGAAGTGCTTCCTGGCATCCAAAGAAGGGGAGTTCCCAGGCAAGGCTCGGAGAGGGAGGAAAAAGGGCCAAACCTGTCAGCCAGGCAAGGAGCTCCATGCCAGCCCCGATCTCCGTGTGCCCCACGTCGGGTTCCGCGGCTTCCAAGAGAGGCAAAGAGCCTGCCCCCTCCCAGCAACGAGCGAGGCAGGAACTGCGTCATCACCTCCCCCAGCACACGCCACCCACATCAGAAGCACACGGCTCAGCCCAGAGGCCGTGGCCACACTGAGAGGAGCTGCTTCACTGCATCCAGCCTGCTCTGCCCCTCCCGCCCCTTCTTCTGACCAAGGCTCTGAAGAGCAGCAAAGAGCAGCCGGGGGAGAGACGGCGAGAAGCCAGCATCATGCCCTTCCTGCACCCCAACCGGAGCCCCAGCCCGGAACATGCTCCACCAGCCACGCAGCCCCGTTGCCAGATCAGGATCCTTCATGCAACAGACCTGCTGGGTGTGCGACCGTATTGTCACTGAGAGGTGGCTCCCCTTGTTCTTCTGTGGCTGGTTTTGCTTTTGGGATGTGCATCTTAAGGAAGAAGTTTGGCAACCATGAGAAACGGGATGCTGCACCTGAACGATTTAATTTGCTGCCGTGCCAATTTTGTGCTCAGTCTTCTTGAGCCCGTTCTATTTGCGCTTTATAATTTTTTGGTCATGCCCTTTGTAATGCCTTATGGTACACAAACACACCTGAAGACTGGGGGCCGTATAGAGGCCCAGAAACACCAAATGTTCCTCAGAGGATGAGACCTGAAGCCAGTGGGGTTTGTGACGTCGCCGTGAAAAGAGAGAGCAAGGGAGGGGGGCTTCTTCTGAGGAGGATCTGGCACGTTTTGCTTCCAAGCCCAAGCCAAGGCGCTGGGGGTCTCCCATGAAGCCCTTCCATGCCCTGGCGCCTGATGGAGTGCCTCTCCCAACCATGGTCCGCCTGCATCCTGCTCAGGCTCTGGCGCCTGCCTCCAACTGAGGAAGGAGACCCAGGCAGTGCCCGCAGGAAGAAGGGTCTTCGGCCTTGTTCCCTTGCTCAGGGGTCCTCTCTGTCCCCGGTGGTGTGGCTCCCTTGGAACCAGCGATGGCAGACAGGGTCAAGAGGAGGGATGGTGCGTCGCGCTTCCAACCGTGGCTGGAGAAGCACCTGAGCCAGGCCTCAGGACGGGGCCAGCTTTGTGTCCAGGGAAGGCCTGGCCCATAATGCCAACACCTCAGCCTGGAGATGGGCAGCCCGTTCCTATGTTGGATGTGAAGGCCTCTTGGCCTTGGTCCCAAAGGCTGCCGTTTAGAGCCATTGGATGGTTTTGTTCTCAGGCTTTCGCCTGAATGGATTAGGAGAGCCAGCAGATGAGAGACAGGCCACAGTCCCAGTACAATGAACAGAACCAGCAAGAGTTTAGCGTAAGGCGGCAGAGACCTCTGAAGATGTTGATGCAGATCAACTTTGGAGTGACCACTTGTGAAAAACACCAGAATTTCTTGAGAAAAATGCTATAATCAATTTAAATTCTGTGACTGGCTACCACAGTCCTTTGAACATTGTTGTTGTTTATTTGTTTGTTTAAGATATTTATATGCTGTCCTGTTGCAAAAGCCTCAGGATGGCTTACATAAAATATAACATAAATAAATTCCTGACCCACACTGGTTGCAGTTAAAAACATAGAAAATACAATAGTAAAACTTATTAAAATGTTGCTGGAATAAAAAGGTCTTAACCTGGCGCCGAAAAACAAATAACGACGGCGTCAGGTTGTGGTTAAAAGTGAGCCTGTAGAACAGGAAGGGCATCTGTTATTGTTGTCGTTAGTCGCGAAGTCGTGTCCGACCCATCGCGACCCCATGGACAACATGCCTCCAGGCCTTCCTGTCCTCCACCATCCCTTGGAGTCCACTCAAGCTCACACCCACTGCCTCAGTGACTCCATCCAGCCACCTCATCCTCTGCCGTCCCCTTCTTCTTTTGCCATCTATTGTTCCCAGCATTAGACTCTTCTCCAGGGAGTCCTTCCTTCTCATTAGGTGGCCAAAGTATTTGAGTTTCATCTTCAGGATCTGGCCTTCTAAAGAGCAGTCAGGGCTGATCTCCTCTAGGACTGACCGGTTTGATCGCCTTGCGGTCCAAGGGACTCGCAGGAGTCTCCTCCAGCACCACAACTCAAAGGCCTCAATCCTTTTGCGCTCAGCCTTCCTTATGGTCCAGCTTTCACAGCCATACATTGCAACTGGGAAAACCATAGCCTTGACTATAAGCACTTTTGTTGGCAGGGCATCGTTTAAGTGCTGCTAAATTAGTCACTGTTGGCAAATGAAGACTTGTGATGGTTCCTTGTATAAAAGGTTGAATTCTTATAATACAACATGGGCTTTTTAACATTTTAAAATTAAGGGAATGTTTTCAACCACGTGAAGGTAGAAAAGGAGCTGAACATCTTTGGATGACATTTATTGCTTACATGAAGGAACAATTTAATTTGCATATCAGTCAGAGCTTTTGCAAATTACTGTTACTGTAAATTTAGAGGAAGCAATTGGATGGCATGTATACTGAATTTGGGGAAATTAGGATTCTTTCTTTCTGGCCATTAGTTATATATAGCTTTTATTTGTAATTGTAGCTTTTTTTATTCATGTGATGCTTTGAGTGTATGTTTATAGCATATAATATATATTATAATATATTCGAATAAGGTCTGCAGGTTTTGTTGCAATACCAGAAGTTTGGAGACATAGAGAAACACGTGCTTAAAAGAGGAAAGGAGGTTTTGCAGAAGGCAGAAATGCTGGGGTGATGAATCATGGTTTAGGCAAAGGAGGAAGATCCCCTGCGCTGCTCCACTCTTGCTTCATCGTTGTTCCTCTGGTCTGTCGCCAGTGCTAACTTTGTGTATCATGTCCCGTGGGTTGAGCCAGGTCAGCCTCAGTGAGCATGTCTAAAAGCAGAGGCAACTCTGCAGATCTTAAAGCAGCCGGGCCAAGCCTGGAGCTGAGCAGGCGCTGAAGGGCCGAGCATTACCAGTCCAGTGCAGCCGGCAAGTCGTGTCTGACAGGCAGCGTGACTTATCAGTACTCACACACTGATCCAAGGAAGAGATCAACAGATCCCTCCACATCTGCCATGCAACATTTTCTTTCCAGTGGCTAAAGCTCAGTTTCACCCCAGAATCAACTGAGCATGACGAAATGGATCCAAGCGTAGTTAGTTGGTTATGAGACAATACGCCGTGCATCTCTAGGAACTTCAACACTTGAGGGACCTAATCTCTTTGAAAGTGCTGAGAAAGGAATCGTGTATTTTGAGAGGGGATCCACACTGGAAGCTAGGAAATCTAATCTAATCCTCCCTTGGTTTTGGGAGTGAAAAGTTAAGGAAGGAAGCAGAGTGGGATAGATCCTGGAACCTTCCAAGTTATACTTTGCTGGTTATGGTTCAAAATAAATATTTTCTCCAACAAAAAGTGAACAGGCTCTCTTTCCTGTGTTCCAGCCAGAGATCAACTGGATCTTTCCCAAGGAAGATTTTTACTTGGATTTCTAGTGGAAGACCCCAGCCTGTGAGGGGAAACATTGAAACAGAGAGAAATTAGACCTCTGCACGTCTCTTAAGGCTCAAGGGAAAGCTCCATGCTAAGATCTTGGTTATGTCACACATAATGAACACAGCTCTTACTTCCTTCTGTTCTCATTTCTGAGAACACAGTGCTGCTTTGAGCTATTTTTAACTGCTTTCGTCAAATGTGAGGACATGCAATCCAGAGCAAGGAGGGGTGTGGTGAGCTGGCCTGGACAACCTGAAGTCTCCCTTTGAGTGGCCCAAGTCATCTTCTTTGAGGCAAGCAAGCAGCATTGCGGTGCAGCTGTGGACCAGCCAGTGGGCTTTTCTGAAGATGAAGTTAGTGGCGTTGGTGACAGGTTTGGATCTTCTCTTCTCCCTTCCTGCCTCAGATCTGGGACTCTTTCCCCGCCTCTGCTCCTACTTCCCAGCATCTCCCCGCTGTCCTTTCCTCCCCTGTCTTTATTATCTGGACCCTTCTCGGTGGATCACCCTCAGGAGCCAAACGTAAGTTCTGTTCTTGCTAAGATCTCAGCTGAAAGCAGAGAGGAGAACTTTGTCAAAGAGAAGGTGCAAGTGGAGAAGGAACAGGTCAAGGGCAAACCAGGCTGCCGGCTGGGAGGAACCCCTGGGTGCCAGAATCCAGTGGGGTTCCCCCAGTCCCCATAAAGAAGATACCGCTGCTGCCAAAGACCCAGGCAAAACTACCTTCTGGGCAGAGAAGCCCAGGAGTCTTGAAGTCGTCGGAAACCACAGACAGGGTTAGAAGCTCAGAAAGTGATGTTTCACTCAGAGGAATGCAAACTTTCTTCATAGATATGGTAGAGTCCTCACCGGAAGGCAAGGAGGTGCTGGTCCTGCTCCAGGCTGACAGACAGGGCTCGGTCATCCCAGGAGACGATGCTGTGGATCACAGACGGTTGTTTCCAAGGGCTGTGCAGTACAACGAAGCGTTGCTTCCATGGGGCTGAATTTTGCAGGCTTGCCAGTGGCGCTAACTCTCTACCAATGGTCTTAATCTGGGGGATCTATGCACTGTCAAAGTCTGCAGGCTACTGGCACTCTCTCCCCTTTGGAAGGCTCCTTCCCTTCTTGCTTTGCTTCTCCTCTGAGGATTTCAGCGCCATCTTGTTCTCTGCATGCACCCCAAAGAAGGATGCGAACGGTGAGTTTGTGTCATGTGAAGCCACTGCTGCTTTTGCAGGTAGGTCTAATTATACCTGCAACCTTTTCAGGGACTTCTGTGGTTGAGTCTGAAAAAATCTTTGGAGGTTTCATAGTTAGGTTTTTCTAGCTTAATGAGAAATGTTTAGTCCTTCAAAATTTGGTGTGAAGTTCTCCAATCAAAAAGAAAATGGTATCTATCCCCTGCCAGAAAAAGGGAAGACATAAACCTGTAATAATCAGAAGGCAACACCAGTGGAATTAACAATCTATGCATTGTATTAGAAATGCATTTTAACACTCACTTTTTAATTAGAGAATTTCCACGGTGTTGGGGGAGCTGAATCCCATGTCTGGAAAAATTCCAAAGGTTCAGGATGAAGCAGATTTAAGGAGGGAAGATAAGGAAATGGGAGGCACCAAACTTGACCCGTTTGCTCATCTCCACAGCAGAGTCTGTATGAGAATCCGTAGTTCGTCTTAGAGCTCAAAATGAGCTATCCAGATTCTGCTGAGTTTCTGTCCTCAGCAGCCTCCCTCTTTCTCAGTTTCTCTGCATGTGGAGGAGCAGGTGCTCTTTGAACCAAGAAAAGCACAGCAAACCTCACCCCACCCTGGCGCCTATACCGTATTTTTCGCTCTATAAGACGCGCCTGACCATAAGACGCACCTAGTTTTTAGAGGAGGAAAACAAGAACAAAAATATTCTGAATCAAATGGGCACATAATGACAGGCACATTCCCCATCACTTCCCCATGGGCTGCACATCTGACAGACTTACTGCACGCACACATTCACTCTATAAGATGCACAGACATTTCCCCTTACTTTTGAGGGGGAAAAAGTGAGTCTTATAGAGCAAAAATACAGTATATATTTGTCCGATTATTGGGACTTCGGGGCTTGCTCAATGCTTGTTCAGAGGAAATTACTCCCGTTAGCACAGGCGATTCCTGGGACTTCCTGCTCACAGTCTCTCCCCTTGTCATTTCCCTTTTTGGCTTTGCCTTGCCAAGCTTTCTCTACTTCATGTTTCCTCTCTACATCCATCACTTTCAGTTTTAGCCAAGCTTTCCCTCTCCGTCAAGGTGTGTGGCTACTCATCCTTTCTGTCAAAGGTGTTCTGTTACTTTCCTGGTTGCTCCCGTCCCTCCGTCCTTCCACCCCTTTTTCCACCATTGAGATGGCTTCTGACAGGGGCAGAAACCCTCTTGGGCCGGATGTCGGTCCCATCTGGACAGTGTTTACTTCTGATGTCCTCTCTCTTTTCTCTTTCAGTCGCATGCACAGCACTTTCCGGGATGCTGCCCGTGGCAGGTAAGGAGACCCTGAATCCCACCCTGCTGCTGGCAGCCCATACTGAAAGACGCTCCTAAGCCGCGAGAGCAGGGCCGTTTGGGGTCTGAGATTTAGCCGTGGCACAGGAAAAGGAAACTAAAAACTAAAAGCACAGGCAAGAACTGACTTCAAGAGCGTCCCCAAAAGCTCCACAGACAATAAAATCAGGACTTTACCCATGTGTAGGAGTGGAAAGTGCTTTGGATCATTTGCACACGGGGGCTTCAAAATATGATAAACTTAACCCTGCTGTATTTGAGGATCTTCTTCAGGTGGGGGTGGGTTGCTTGCACATTCTGTCCTAATACCACTACTTAAGAAACACTGACCAATTCTTGCATAAAGAGCAAAGCTATATTTAAATGCTCCAGAGAGGAGCCATGAACGTCAAAGTTCTAAGCAATTCTCCCCACGCTTGTAATCCTACATCCTTCCTCTTCACATGTCTACTACCCTGGTGCATATTCTGTTCTGTAATTTGCCCATGAGTAACCCCATTGACTCTTTCATGACATTGTCCCAAAATGCCTGGAGTAAAATATCCCCAGCTTTCAGCTTCTTCGATTTTACAGCTCTTTCTAAATAACAGGGCGACAAAGCCACCCTGGAAAGTATATACAAATAGCTGGGCAGGGTGACTCTACTATGCCCCCCTCCCCCAAAAGGGCACAGGACAAGGTTCAGTTCAAATCATCATTTTAAAGGTAAGTTTTAATAGTTTTAATATTTTAATATTGTGTAGGCTTTTTAATTATTGTATAGGCCTATAATGTTTTTGAGGTTGTGAGCCGCCCCGAGGCTTGTGGCAAGGGGCGGCCTATAAATCTGTTAATAAATAAATAAATAAAATAAGATTCTAAGCTAAATGCTCCAATAAACAATGAAAATTCATTGAAGACAATCCATGTTTGAATGTTTAAACCTGATTTTCTGTTTTTCAAGTTTGAGGACCTAACTATTGCTATGCAGTGAAAAAAAAAAAAAAAAATCAGCAAGCCTGCCATTGGTATGCAGAGTTCTGCATTTTTCATAGCCTCAGGAAGAAGTAAAAGGCAAATTCCATGATGGCGCAAAGCTACTCCCCGGAGGAGGGGTGGCCTGTCAGAAGAAGGTTTTTCGGATCCTGCATTTTTATAGCCCCAGAAACTTCCTGCTGCGGCTGTACAATCACTCAGCATGTGACACCGACTAGGTTTTTTCCCTCTTAAATGCAGGGTGACTTGAAAATAGATTATTTCCTTTCACCAGTGTAGCATTACTTGAGAAAAGAAGTGGATGCAATAAGCAACAGAGGAAAAGTGGGGTTTACAGATTCAGTCGGACACTGAACAAGTAGCTTCCATCCCAGAGACCCTCTGAATCCATGACTGCCTGATCCATGAGCCTACCTCATTCAGGATGGCACCCAGAATTCTTTTCTGTGCCTCTGATGCCAGACTAGAAGGTGCAGCCCACAGGTCTGTGGTAGAAACCATTCGGTGGACGAGGGAAAAGGTCTCTTAACTGCTTGGTCCAAGGAGGAGATCGGTTTGGGGGATCTAAATGCCTTTGTTTATCCTTTCCCAGCTCCCCAGGCTGTTCCAGCTGCCCCAGCGCCCCAGCTGACCATGTCCGTTCCATACCGCAAGTCTGACCACAGCACATGGATCTGGCTGAAATGTTCTCCCCCTGAAGGCTGGAGAACAGAGTTCTTCTATTTCTACTGGAGATCTGCACACAGTTCATGGACCCAGCTTGCATCCCAGAACATAAGTCTTTTGGAGGTCCCCACACGTTATCTGACAAAGCAACTATTTGCTTGCCATTACTTGGAAGGAGAGAATGGCAGAAGGTTCTGGTCTCTTCAGAGTAACGTGGTTGCCTTCTCCCTCAGTGGTAAGGATCTGCTCGTCAGTGCATCATGCGCAAATAAGGTGGGACTCAGCTACATGTTACCCAAGTGTGGAAAGCCCGGAACTTCTGGAAGACACGGGGCCTGGTTGAACGAGTGGAGTTGAGATGTTTGGGGTTCAGTGCTTCCTTCTGCTTTCTGAAAACTGCGATTCTTTAGCATGTCTAATTGCAAAGCAGAACCCTCTATAAGTCTGGCGAGTTCTGTGAAGAGCTGAGGATATATTCTCCAAGGCCTCCTGAGCTCTTTTCCTGACTTTCTGACTTCTTTTCTCTCCCCCTTCTTCTTCCCTGGTACCCCTAGAATCGCCCCCACCAGCAACCCTTTCTCTGGATCCCCGTTACCTTTTTTACATCCCAGGGCAAGAAGTGACCCTGACATGTTCAGCTGCAGATGCACAGAAGGTGAGAAGCTACACGTTCTACAAGCAGCTAACAGGCCAGCCGCCCATGCAGCTGCCCCGTCAAAGGACGGGGTCCACTGAACATCTCCACGTGAAGGAAGGTTCTGCCGCATTGTACAGCTGCACTTACTGGGTTCTATCACAAGAAGGAAATGAGATCCAGGCACAGCAAAGCAACTTCCTCCATATAGTTGTGAGAAGTGAGTGAGTTAAACAAGTTGTGCAGGTGGGCGACATAATCAGCACAGATCTTGGCATAGGACCCTCCGCCACAGGAATGTTGCTTTGTGCCGTTCTCTCCAGTGTTCTGAAGGACAGTATACAAGGCCTTTCCATGTGGAAAGGCCACAGGACAGAAGAAGAGGTCCCACTAGATGTGATCTAACCTTCACACCCAGTGGGGAAATTTCTCTCAGATCTTCACCTGTCCCTACTCCACCACTCCTCCTTCCCCAGGCAATCCGGTACAAAACATGGGGAAGGGAAGGACTGGCCACAGCAGCACTCGATCAAATTTCTACTTCACTTCCATCTGCACCACCTTGAAGAAAAGCAGTTCAGAGTCATGCCGGATCGGCTCAGGGGTCTCTTGTCCAGCATGCTGTTCCCACAGCAGACAACCAGATGCCCCACTGGGAAGCCAGACGCAGGCCTGAGCAATTGGTCACCTTGCACTGGAGTCCAGCATCCACTGCTCATGACGTTTCTCTCATTGCTTTCTAAAGCTCTCACTTGTGATAGCACATTTAACAAACTCTGGGTCAGTTTCTTGAGAAAGCCAGAGGAAAAGAGATCAGCACCACAGAGAGCTCCACTTGGTGCTGGAGCTTGATGCTAAACTAGGACGGTCTTCATGTTCCTGTGTGAACTGTGAGAGAAAGACTGAGCCTTCATGGCCATTTGGCCTGTGGCCAGTCTCATTACCCGATCTCTGACTGGTGCGCTTGATGCCGGCTCCTGGGACACAGCACCCCCCCCCACCCCGCTCTCTCTCCTGCCCTGAGTTTGCATGCACCTTTGGGTGCCCCCTCACTCGGGGCCCAGGGCCCCCTGCGGCCATCTGGGGCAAATAGGTTGCGCAATATGATCCTGAAGCAATGTTGAATTTCATTCTGTGCTCAGTATTTTCTTCTGCAAGCCACTCAGGGCGAAAGCATTGTCTGAAAAGTGCATCTCTCCAACTGAGGTACAACCTGCCTAGGAATATTAATTTTATTTATTTAAAGCTTTTATAAACCACCCATCTACGGGTGTCCTGGTGCAGCTTACAACAAGCAACAAGTAAAATAGGAAATAAAATAAAATGACACAGCATCCGATAATACTACAGTATAAAACCACATTAAAACTAATTAAATGTTAAAATGACAGGAAAATAAAATAAAAAGTTTTTTACCCAGTGCCAAAAAAAGGTTGGTGCCAGGCAAACCTCTCTGGGGAGCATATTCCATAATCGGGGCGCCACCACAGAGAAGGCCCTTCTCCGGATGACCACCCTCCTGATCGCTTTCAAGGAGGGCCCCCGAAGAAGGACCTCTGCCTCAGATCCCAGGGGTGGGAGGGCGTATAGGGAAGGAGGCACTCCTTCAGGTATCTAGGACCCAAGCTGTTTAGGGCCCTATAGGTCATCACCAGAACCTTAAATTGGGCCTGGACTTCAATTGGCAGCCAGTGTAAGCGGAAAAGGACCGGCATTATATCCAAATACCTGCCGGTCCCCATTAATATCCTGGCAGCTCGGTTCTGGACCAACTGAGGTATATGGACTGTCTTCAAGGGCAGCCCCACGTAGAGCACATTACAATAATCCAGTCGGGAAGTTACCTGGGCGTGGGTCACCGTGGCTAGGCATTGCTCATCCAGGTAAGGCTGGAGTTGGTAAATCAGCCACAGCTAAAGAAAAGCGCACCACCTCAGATTCCAGCGACAGCTCTGGACCGAGGAGCACATGCAAATGGTGTGTTGGTACATGTCACACCAGTTTGATTCTTCTCTCCTTTGTCTTCTGTTTGATCTCCAGAAACTCCTCCAGCTCCACAGCTTTCCGTGGCTCCGTGGCACGCTGTGTACACGCAGGGGGAGAGCATTCGCTTGAAGTGTTCAGCCCCTGAAGGGGGGCCTGCTGTAGCGTATGCCTTTTACCAAAAACGAGACCAGTGGTCCAAGAAGCTTTCGCATGCACAAGGGTTGCCCTCCACAGCTTTTGGAGTGGATGAAACAACTGCTGGGAATTACAGCTGTACCTACCAGCTGTTGCTATCCTGGGGAGCGCTTGAGTCCATTCAGAGCAGCTTCGTCTCCATAGCCTGGACAGGTAAGCCAATCCCAGGTGCTGCTGGGTGCAGGCCAACCAGACGCTCAAGTGGTCCATGGGAAGCAGGCCTTAGCAAATTTGCACTTTCCCTGAGATCATTGCCCTCGGGAAATTCTCTCTCAGAGCCCTCTATTTACATCGATGGGCATCACTCCATCCCTCTCTCCTGTGAAGAAGAGCCCCCTCTTATCTGTCTGGGGCCTCCCAAATTCCCACTTCCCACTTCTCCTTCAGGGTGGTAGTAGGGACAAGGCTCTGATGAGTGTGGAGGTGGGTTTGGCATACAATTTATGGACTCCTCATCTGTCGTGCCTGACGCCTCAACAGAGGCTGCACCTCACGAGGAAGAGTCAAACGCCCAAAGAGAGAATCAGGCATCAGAACAGGAGGACTTATACTTGAGGCCCTGTGGCCAAGCGACCCTTATACAACCTGGCTTAGGAGTAGCTGAACAGGTAGCCATCCCTCATCCTGACCCTTTACCCCTTGGGCAAACAGCCACGCCTCAGCCAGACCACAAGGGCCCCGAGGGAAAAGACACTACACGTTCTGCCCCTGAAGAGCGGGGGCAGGATGCCCCCCTTCCTCCTGACACTGAGTCTCCTGAACAAGATACAGGAGACACAAAGAGGTGGGATAGATTTGACTCGCGCGACTCTTAGACGTAGCTTACGCTGATTGGAAGAGAAGCAGGCTTTGTCCCACCTTACAGTTCAAAACTTTTTTCTTGTGTTAGCTGTTTCAAGCAAAAGCATTTCCTTACAAGTGGTGGCAAATGCGTCAGAAACCTGGCAAGAGTCTTTGCACCCTCCTTGGATCCTTCTCTCCTTTCCCTTGTTTCCACCTCTAGAAACTCCGGCTGCTGCAAACCTTTCTGTGTCTCCCGGCCACTCCGTGTACATCCGAGGGGAAAACGTCACCTTGACGTGTTCAGCTCCTACAGAGGTGGATGTGGCGAGATACACCTTCTACAGGAAAGAAGATGAGGTATCCAAGGAGCTGCAGCGGAACGAGACGGGGCCTTCTGAAACATTTCGAGTGGATGAAACAACTGCTGGGAATTACAGCTGTGCCTACTGGCTGTTGACATCTGGGCGGGAGCTTGAGTCCAGTCAGAGCAGCTTCATTTCCATAGCCTGGACAGGTGAGTCAGTCCCAGGTGTGGATGGATGAAGGCCCAAAGCTTTCCTTGACTGATGGCCCAAGGGACACACCAGCTTGGCCTTTCTAGAGTTAAAAGCAAGGCTTTTGGTCTTTTTAAATTCTTTGAAACGTGGGTAATGTCAGAGTTGCCCGGAAGTTGCCCTGCCTGCCCTGGGACCTCTCCTGTCAGTTGCAGCTGTCAGAACATAAGGTCAGATGCAGGAGAGATCAGCTTTTGCTGGCCTCAGGTTGCTCTTCTCTGTTTCCCTGTTGCAGAAAGATCTTTCAGCACAGAGATCCTGAAAATTCAGAGTAATTCTGGTCCCTTCACCTCCCTCCCTTCCCAAGGGTGAGTTTTAGAAATGCTACAGGAACACGAATAGAGAGTTAAAATGAGCACCCAGAACAACAGCAGCTGTTTTGTGTAAAGAACAAGAGAGAGTGGGAAGTGGCTTGAAACCAGATATCAGTTTGTGGTTTTGCTATTTGTGTATTACTGGAACTCAACTTGGAAATCTGTCCTTAGTCAGTTTTATTTTAAGAAAGCCCTAACTACTTGGACATACCCTGAATAGTTGATTTGTTTGCTGAGAGAATTAACCTCAATCATCTCTTTAATATTTTAAATGTTTTAAATGATTTAACATTATATTCTTCTTATACTTACATTATTCTTATAGTATAATGTTAATAGTTGTCTTTATTGGCTTGGTTAATTCTTTTCCAGGGGGATGGTATGAGTGTCAACCCTCCAGAGTTGGTTGGCAAATGAATTTAATAAATGAGTGCATAGTGGTGTGGGACCGCAGGTGGCGCAGGGGTTTAAACCGCTGTGCTGCTGGGCTGGTTGATCAAAAGGTCGCCGGTTCAAATCTGCACAACGGGGTGAGCTCCCGTTGCTCCGTCCCAGCTCCTGCCCACCTTGCAGGTCGGAAGCCTGCAAATGCAAGTAGATCAAAAGGTGCCACTTTGGTGGGCAGGTAACAGCGTTCCGTGCACTTCGGTGTTTAGTCATGCCGGCCACATGACCACGGAGACTGTCTGCGGACAAGCGCTGGCTCCCTCGGCCAGGAAACGGAGGTGAGCACCGCCCCCGAGAGTCAGGCATGGACATCAAGTCAGGGGGAAATCTTTCCCTGTACCTTTTTATGGAGGTGTTAATGAGGAAGGTGTGCACGTGAAAATGCATGGGAGGAGCAGGCAGGTTTTCCACCCTGCCCAGTCACACCTTCGTCCCAGATGGCTCCCTGCCCTGCCCTACAGGGTAATTTAGAAGAAAACATTCGGACATTGGAAAAGGAAGGGTGAGCTGGCTTTGCTCTAGGCGGTGTCCCTGGTGCTTCTCTTTGGCCCGCCTTTTCCAGACGGGCGGCATCTGTGGGCGTTATGGGACATCCTTTTGCCCAACCAGAAATTGCTAGCAATACAACCCCACTCAGTGCAGTGAAGGGGACTGCCGGGGCCTTGGGTGCCCACCCTGCTTCTCTCCATGCACTGATGGCAACAGGTCAGTGACAAAGCCTTTGTGTTGCCGGCAGAAGGTCCCGGGTCCGAAATACAGCAGGACTCCCTTCTCCAAAATGCAGGGCAGCTGCCCAGCATGAGCTGTTCTGGATTCGGCTCTCCCAAGTACAACAGCTGTGATATCCCCGTGTCTGTGGTCACTAGAGGACCCTGATCTATCCACTGGACAGTGCTCACATTCAGGAGTGATGGTGCATTTGGGTCTCCTCTTCTACGGTTGGGAAATGGCCACGTTCTTCTTCACGTGCAGGGCAAACGGCAAATGTTTAGCCGGTGCAAATAGTTTCACCCCTCCAGTTAGGGTAGCTGAGCTGGAGGAGGTGAGGGAGAAGCAGGCAACTAGAAGAAAACTTCTTGGGGTTTGAGAGCTCAGAGAATGGGGCTGAGAATGCCCTGCCGAGGCAGCAGGAAAGCCGTGCAGAAGCCCCGAAGCTTTGGGTGATGGGTGTTTGTGGCTCTGTTTGCGGTTGATGGATGAATCTCTAGTTCAGGGGGTCACAACCTTTTTGGCCCCAAAATATGGCTTGTGTAGAGAAGCCCAGAGCCCAAGCACATACACACACACACACATATATTCCTGGGATCATGTCAGAGCACAACACCCCCCCCCCTCTTCCTAATGACCTCCCCTTTGTGGTGGACCCCAGATCTCCCTCCTCCTCCGGTCCTCAGTGTGGACCCTCCATCCGGAGAGCTGCGGGAAGGCGACCGCCTGCTCCTCTCCTGCTCAGCCAACGGGAGCTCTGCTGCGAGGAGGTTTCGCTTCTTCACGGACGGGGCTGGGATGGCCTCCCGCAGCGAAGACTCTCTGGGGAGCTCCGGGGAACTCGGAAACGCCTCCACAGCTCTCCGCATCCTCCAGGCCGAGCTCCGCCACACCGGGGAATTTGCCTGCAGGTATGAGGAGACCGTGAGCGGCCGCTGGATCTTGTCTCCCTGGAGCGAGAAGGTGGACATCTCAGGTGAGTCTTTTGGGGAAAGGGTTAAGATCGCTTCAGGGGTAGCATGTACCATTTCTGTCAATTGAAGGGGGCCCAGCTGTACCATCGAAGGAAGTTTGCAAAAACACCCAGCTTCCTTGGTGGACCTGAACAACCAACTCCTGGCCTTCCAGTTCCTCTCTCTCAGCCTCTGCAACATCCTGTCATGTGGGCAGCTCCTACGGCCTGCAACAGAGTCTTCTCTTCAGGCTGCTCTCCAGCTCCCAAACTTCCCCCTCAAACACGCTTTGGAAAGCCCAGGACTCGTTACCTGCCGGGGACGGGAAAAATACGGGTGCCAGAATTTAGAGGCAGAGGACGATGGCAATTTTCAAGGGTAGCTTAAAGTATGTTTAGGAGCTCACCTGAACCCGCTTACCTACCTGCCTAGAATGTTCAAGAACAAGACAGGTGAGAAGCCAAAGTTCACAACTCCATTTCCCCCCCCCCCCTTTTCTCAGTTTCAGCAAAATGGACTCTGAGATACTTGTTTTTCGCTCTTGTACTTCTGCTTCTGACGATCCCGCTTGGAGTCTGTTTCTGGAGAAGGAGGAACGGTAGGTGGGGGGAGTTGGGGGCCGTGCCGTTCCTTGCAAAGCCAATGGGGGGGGGGCGCTATTTGTTTATTTATTTGGAATACTTGTATGTCACCCCATTCGCATAAGCCTCGGGGTGGCTTCCAACAAATAAATAACAATATACAAAAATATAAAACTGGACACATCCAGGCAACAAATAAAAGCAATAAATAATTTAACAAATTAATTAAAATAACATTTAAATTAAAAGGTCTTAGTCCGGCGCCGAAAAACAAATAACGACGGCGCCAGGCGGACCTCTCTGGGGAGCGCGTTCCATAATTGGAATTTAACCGTCATTGTGAGGAGAATTGCCAAGGTTGAACTCCAGGCAAGGAGAATCGGCACCCTCCGGCCTGGATTTGAGCTTCCAAGTGAATGCTCTTTTCAGATCCTTTCTCTCTTTTTTCAATTTGGAAGGAGCGAAGCAAAAACCTGAGCCAGGAAAACCAGCGCAGGACATGCAGGGTTCCCAGTCAGGGCAGGTAAGAATGAGACATGGGTCCTGTGCTGTTATCAGTCCGTCCATGCAGCGCCGGGAAAGTGTCTGAACAGAGGGGCCAGAGTGGTGCGGCTGGAACAAGGCTGGCCTGGGACACTGCAGACCGAGGTCCTTATCCCCACTCAGCCATGATTCCCAGCCTGGCCTGCCTCTCAGGGTCATCGCTGGGAGGGTAACATGGCGAATGGGTGAACCGGACAAGCCTCGCTGGGCTCCCGGTAAGAGGAAAAAAGGTGGGGCGTCCATGTGATGTAATGAATGTAACACTATCATTCTAATAGTAACAGCTGTGATGAAACCCCAAGTTGCTGTGAGATGTGGGACTGTTCCCAGGCGAGATGCTTTAGCAAAAGGAAATGCGTGACAAAAGACACCTCAAGAGTGATTCTCGGTGGAGGCCAAATGGCAGGTCTCTGTAAAGAGGAAACAGACCCTTCTGGGGTCGCCAGTAGGGGAGAAGCAAAGGGAGGGTGTTGATCACCCACCTGAGCTTGGGAATTGTCCAGTGCTGACCTGTTGTGCTGATGCTGGGGAGGAGGAGACCCGCATCCGATCCCGTGAGGCGAGGCAGCTCTTTCTTTCTGGGGTTGCAGCCGGGTGTTTGGACCGTGTCTCCTATGGACCCAGTTCCCTGCATTCTTCGCGGGCTTCCCATGAGACCCGGAGCCTGCTAGGCCTGTGAAGCAGCTCCAGCCACTGGGGGAAGAACCCTTCTTCTCAACAGGCTCCTCAGAGGGGAGTCCCTCACTCCATCCCCGTCTTCTTTTCCAGGGCCCAGAGCTCACCTACGCCCTCCTCGACTTCCCCGCTGCTGCAGCCCACTCAGACCATGAAGGCAAGAACAGGCTGCGAAGGGCAGAAATGAGGAACGTGATATACAGTGAGGTTCGGTGTTCCCCCGGGAACAGAGCAGCAAAATGGGCCCGGAGCACAGACACGTCTGGCCAGGCGTAGATCCTCCATGGAGCATTTCCGTGAGACCTCCAGCACGATCCCGGAATCCTCTTGAGATCCACTGGGGAGCTTCGAAGGAGAATTTGACTGACTCGTGGGGAGCAGGAGAGCAATCGAGGGCTGCGCCTCCTGATGGTTACAGTTTGCCTCCAGGATGGGAGGCAGAGCGGCTCCACCGTCTGGCCACTGGGTGACACGTGCAGCCTGCGGTTGTCTTCTTGGCTTTTGGCAGGAGCCACTCGGTGGCCTCTGTGTGAACAGAATGCTGGACTCGGGGGGAGGGGGGTACTGATCCAGCCAGGCTCCTCTCGCAACCTTCCTAAACCAGAGCAGCTTCTTTTCTGCGCCTCGGCAAAGTCCGGAGAGCGGCTGATACCGTCTGCTCAGAGAGGGGGCAGGTGGAGTGGACACAGCGGCCGCTGCACCTGGATGGGAACCCTTGAGACCATCCCTGACCACACGGTCTCCGCCACTCGCAGGAGCGCAAGGACGGGGCTCCCACGACACACACGTGGCTTGATAGCACTGACAGGATCCTGCCAGTGGCATCTTTTGCAGGGTGGAAGGAAAAGCCCCCTGCTGGGAAATAATAGATTAACCCCTTAGTAGGTAATTTTGGTTGAAAAACAACATGCTTATCCTGGAAAAGAAATACATGCATAGATATATACAACAGCTGAATTCTCCCACCTTCCTGGCCCCGTCAGGACATGGTTTGGCCTAGGGAGAGAAAGCACTACTGTTCCCAGCATTCTGCAGTAAGCATGAATGGCTGGGGATGCTGGAGCTGTAATCACCTTTAAAAACACAATATCGTGCTTCCAATTCAAAAAGTTTGCAAACAGCAGGTGTGAACACGTGTAGATCTCCAAGACAACATTCTGTGGGCAATTTCCACAGATCAAGGA
The DNA here is from genome assembly GCA_023646645.1 of Varanus salvator macromaculatus. Classification (NCBI taxonomy): domain Eukaryota; kingdom Metazoa; phylum Chordata; class Lepidosauria; order Squamata; family Varanidae; genus Varanus; species Varanus salvator. Next base: position 1,943,260 of record JAIXND010000753.1, on the reverse strand, counting down.
CGCAATCCTACTGACACGTAGACAGAAACATTTCCTACAAAGCCGGCATTCCCCAGCCATCCTGAGCATAGGAGACATTCCTGGCGCTCCTAGTTATTCAGGGGATGTTACCCTGTCCAGTTCTTATTCGCTCGAATGACCCAACCCCAAACAAACAAAGCCCCAACTCCAAAACACAACCAAAAGAGTTGTGTAGTGAGAAAACACACATTACGTCCTAGAGTCAGTGTAATATTAATAATGTATATTTTAATTTGGATTTGGGGCATTTAAAAAAAATTCACTGACTCAATGCAGAATCAGGATGGAGAGGATCAGAGGTTAGCGCTTGCCAAAGGAGGCGGCAAACAATCCGACTCGCTTCCTCGGAAGTCGCGGGAAAATCCTGGCTGAGCTGAGAAATGGCGGAGAGGATGGAAGGTGTGGATGGAGAGGGGAGGGGATGCCCGGCTGCAGGGACCCCTCTGATCCCTTCTCTTCCAATGGCCAAGTTTGCTGTCCATGTTGGGAATCCCTGGAGATCCTTCCTCCTCATTTCTTCATTTTAAAGCTCGGAGGTTGGGCTGCAGCATCTGTGGATACCAGTGCACCTGAGGATACCCCTTTCTGAGTGCAGCCTCGACCCGCCTAAATTTTATTTATTGCAACTTTTAAAAATTATTCAAGGGGGATCATGCCCTACCAGGCCGGCATGCTGCAACAGACAGTTCTGTCCTTAGCACCAATCTCGTAGCTTCCAAAGGATGGGATGCTCTCTTGGTGTTCAGAGCCAACTGCTGGATTATTGGGCAAAATATGGTCCCTTTAGTCTCACCCACTTGACTTCCGGGAAATGAGCGCTCTGCGATGGGCCATGTGGCATCCACGTCCTGAGAGAGCCCAACAAACATTCCAGATGTGGGTCCAGGGCCCAAAATGTGGGGACGTCTCTCCCGAAGAGTTGATCCTTAAAACACAGACACACGCATGAGTGGAAGAATCAACAGGGGCTTATCCTGCCCTTCGGCTGCATTTTACCAGGGCATATTGTACAGCATTGAAAAGCAGGATTAGGGCAATAAATAGAAGATCAGCAGCCAATGCATCATAGGCTTAAGGGAATCTCAATTTTTCAATGACTACTTGATTTTTAAAAGGGTCACAAGATGCATATATTGTTGAAACATGCACAGAGAAATTAATCTGTCAGTGAAAACAGCACTAGCATTCATTCCGTTAGGAACATCGCTTGCCAAAAATGGCACATACAAATGGTAGACCATCTGCACACAAAAATGCATATTCATTTTTATGTGGCCTTAATTAAATACTGAAAGGCCCACAGAAAAGTCCATGAAAAGTCCATTAATTAATTAGAGAATGATCCTAAAGCTCTTAGCATATGATCTTTTTAAGTAGTTTTAAATATTGAAATTGTTTCAATTGGTTTATTTATTGCTGTTGAACTGTCCCGAGGCTTGTCTGCAAGGGGGCGGCATATAAACATGTATGTAAATACATAAATAAATAAATATTCCAAGGGAAGCAGGATTATACCAGACACATTTATTTGAAAATTGGGTACATTTTTGCTCCCAGAATGTACACAGTGCCAAAGGATGGATCTGAACCCTTCAGTCCATCTTCCATTCTTCCAAACTGCAAAGGGAAGTGTGATTAGTAGAGAGAATATTACATAAACATTCTTCCCCAACCTGCTGCCCTCCCAATGGGTTGGACTGCAATTCCCATCTTCCCCAGCCATGGAGAACAGCAGGTGGAGGAAGAGGGAAGCCAGCATTCAGCACTGGCAAAACCAGTGGGGAGATCAGATAGCGATCAGCACATGGGCAGTAGCTAGGCAGCCAGGCCGCTCGCAGTGGGAGCTTTCTGATCCCCAAAGCTTTGGTTGGTGGCCACACATGGGCACCCCTCTTCACTCACCAGCACGTGGCTTCCAAGCACGCTCTCCCAATGCGAGAACAGGCCCTCCTTGCTCACCCAGAACGCGCCAAATCGTGACAGCCAGAGAGAGCTCTCTCCTTGGCGGTTCCCCCTTGAGCGGTGGACCTGCTGGGGTCCATTCACATCGGGCCCGGCCGTCTCTCCCGTCCTCCAGAAGTGGCTGGGCTGAGAGGGCCAGCACCAGCCCGTCTCCTGGCTTGACCAGTGTCCTCTTTGTGGCAGATGTGCACATGAAGCAGCATCTCCTGCCCCAACTGAGGTCCAGATGTTCCTTGGGCCAGGATGCGTGCGAGGATGCGGGGGACCCCTGGACACAGGCCTGAACGAAAAACCCAGTCAGGGAGGGGGCCCTGTTAATAGTACATCTGTTATGTTACCAGATGCGCTGAAGAGCTCAAAGGAACAGATGGGTGGGCCATGTGGTGGCTTGTGTGGAACGGAGGGCTGATGCATGGAGACCCCTTCCTCAGTCTGTGGGGCGGGTGTTGGGGGGGCTGCCGGCAGTCTCCTCTGCCCCCCTCCAACCCACCCAAGCAGGGTTTCCTGCCCGGACCGAGCTGCGCAACATGGGCACACAAAGCACGGCGGTTCAGGGGAGTCGGCCTCTCGAGCCGGCGACATGCCCTCGCTCTGCTCGCTCCCCTCCAGCAGCCACATCACAGCTGTTTGGTTTCTTAAGAGGATTTGGTAGTGAAGGAGGAGAGGAGAAGCCACAGCAAGGCGGATGTGGGTAGCTACCTTGGTAGCACTGAAGGAAACGTGCTGCCAAGCGGTGTGCGGGCAGACTGTGGGAGCAGGGCTCTGTGAGGCCATGCGCTTCCTGCCATGCGCTTTGTCTTGTGAGATAATCGAGTGGGGAAGACCTCATTGGTAATCTTTCTTTGGAAAGAGGGCAGAGCGGTGGTGAACCAGAGGATCCGGCTGTGGCCTTCAAGGGATCTGCTCTGACCATGGCGTCTGTAGCTTTGGTGGCAGGTTCGTGGCCTCGCTGTTTTGACTGCTTCTCTCAGGTGGGACATGGAACCCTTCTCTCCCTTTCCCCCTCCTCTGATTTTCACCTCCTTTCCCCCTCTGTTCTTCTCTTCCAGTCGTTCTCCAGCTCCTGTTCCTATGGCATTCATGCTGCAGAGGTAAATGTGATGTTTAAAAGCAGAAATGCTGCTCAGACCTCCTTCCCCAGCAAGAGACAGGAATCTTGCCAGAACGAAGGGAGCAAGCTCAGTGGCAGCAGATTCTCTGCATCCAGGCCCAGCTAAGAGGAACACCAAAATCCAAGTTCCCCTTATTAGTCAAGGATCGTTCCCTGCTTTTATTTATGAATAAAATACTCCTGCTATCACAGACAGCCCACGGAGAGAAAAGAGAGAGAGGCAGTATGAATAATGCTAAATTAGGAACCTGGTTAAGTGAGAAAGAAAGAGGGTTTCTGGCGTATTGTTGGGATTTTTATCACTGAAATTGAAGCACCTACAATAAAATAAAATAAAATAAAATAAAATATCCCAGCTTTATAAGGTTGTTCTTGCACAGAGTTACCTCTTGGTGAGGTTCTGGGGCCTCTTCGGTTTGTGGGGGGCGGGTGTTGACCCCACCCAGAACTGGGCAGGGGGAATGTTGTTCAAAGCAGTGAGGTGGAGCCGTGGGTGTGAACTACTTTCCTGGAAAATGGGGGTGCTTGATGCTTTTGCTATTAACGCTTTCCTTTTCCCAAATCCATCCTGTGCTGTGCTCTCCTACTTTGCTCCTCAGAGAAAACCCCTGCACACCCACAACTCTCTGTGTCCCCAAAACAAGCCGTCTACCGAACCGGGGAGTCCATCAACCTCACCTGCAGGTCTCCTACCAAGAGACCTCTGTCCATGGTTGGGTTCACCAATGGGAAGTGGGTGCTGTACATCCGTAGCCCTCTGGCCTCCTCGGACTCCTTCACACATTCCCTGCGCCTCTCTTCACAAGACAGCGGAGAATACACCTGCAGCTACTCTCTTAAGGAATCGCCGGAACAGGTTAAATCCCAGAATAGGATCCACATCGTTGTAATAGGTGAGCCATTTTCTTCCACGCATCTCTCTTGGGAGAAGTTGTGTGATTTGGTTAGAGAAGGAAAGGTGGAGCAGATTATGTCAAGAGAATGCAAATACAGAAACAAGCTACCGCTTTTATTCCTTTCAGATAAGCTGCAGTTTCGTTTTCTTTTCTAATAATTCTTTCCTCTCTTTGTTTACCCATATACTTTCACGGTAGCATACAAAAGAGCAAATACAGCCCCCAAATAAGTTCCCATTGACATGTTCCCCTTCCCCTGTGGGGCTGCAGGGGGAGAAGCTCAGATCTCAAAGAGAGCAAATATTTGTTGGCTGAGCTCTCTAAATGAAGGTTATCACGGAAGGAGGACAAACGTGTGCATTTTGCTGCCTTACGTTTTTACGTGTCCCTCCTCGTCATCAATATCCTGAGCTTTGCAAATGTTGGTAAACTGATTCTGTGTTTCCTACACTGAAGTCTCCCAAATAACCTTGTAATGGATTTCTACTTACTGTTACTTTGCGCACCAGGTGGAAGTCTTCATAAAGAGGGAACCAACGTTCCTGGGGGTGTTTGGAGCTACAGAAGAGGGTCACCCTCAAGTTGCTCAGTAGGTTTTCTTTCTCAGTGCTGCCTCAATAGTCCTTTTTTCCCTCCAAATCAGCCAGGAAACATTTGCTTGTTGTGGCCACTGTTGGGCAGCCTTGATGGCAGCCACAGGACAGGAGAACAGGGTTCAAAGACCCCTTTCAGCTGAAACCTCAGCATTTTCATTGGTGACAGTAGCCAGGCCCCTGCAGTGACTTACGACATGCTACCCGGTAGAGGTTCTCACCTCCGAGCACAAGCTTTTAGAACATACACAGAGTGTTCTACAGATTCTGAGTCACGTGGGCCCAGCAGTTGGGCAGTTGATGACGAAATAAAGGGAGCACAGTCAGGGGAAGGCGAGGGGGCTGCAGAGGGGGCTCAATACAATGGCATTTGATTGCAGGGGATTATCAGAAGACCTCTGAGGCACAGGGATTATGGTCATGCGAATGAGGGTGCTTGCAATGCTGTTAACCTGGCAGCCTTATCAGCTCTTACTGATCAGCAAAAACAACAGCCCTGGCAGCTTCTCAGCAAGTTATCAGTTCCCGTTTCTTAAAGTAAACTTCTTAGAGTTACATTTAGCAAATGCTAAACAGCAGCCTGGCGTGGAATTCTGCAGCTTCCCGAGAAAGAGGTGCAAGTTTGATTTTATAACACAAAGGCACAGAGAAGCAACCTTTTCTAGCAGGATATATCTGAATTTTCCCAACTCCACCCACCGGTCCCTGCTCCTTGCCTGGGGCACAGTAACAGGTCCCCACAACGCTCTTTCTGCATCTCTTCCTTGATGCTTTGGCTTAAAGACTATTTGTACATTTATGTATGCCATCCGGTATTGACATTTTTAATAATGAAAAGCACATTGCTGTTTTATGTCGGTGTGTGTCCAGTTCTGGATTAAGTTTTTGTGGCTACTTGCCTTATAGGTTGTTCCATGCATTCTGCTCATCTGAGAGAGGGGTCCCATGGGCCTGGGAAAGTATCCGGGGACCATGGGGTTTGTTTGTATTCCCAGCCCCGGGGTCAGAATCAGCACCTGGTTTGCAGGGATGGAAAGCAGAACATCTACGCCTCCCTTCTCTCGTTGCCAGCGCAGGAAAGCGTGGCACCGGCTGCTCCCCACGGTCAGGAATGCAACTGTGGAGAGGGCCAAAGGGGGTGCGGAGGGGAGGAGATGCGGTGAGGAGGCGAGGCACCCCGAAGTTGCTCAGGTCCCTCCCCTCCCCTCCAAGACGCTCCACCTTGATGCTCCACCTTCTTGCCCTGAGCTTCAGGTACCCCTCAGCCTCTGAGTTCAGGGCCCTGTGGGCATCGCCACAGCCTCTAGCCTTGTTTTACTGATTGAGCAGGGACTGCCCAGAGCAGTGATTAAAACAAAGTCCAGCTGCTGAAAACAGGCATTCATTCTAAGCTCCACAGTGCACCATGGAACTTGCAACACCCAGGGACTCTCCATCTTAGCCAAGATAAGACCTGTTTCAGACGCTTAGTCCTCCTGCTGACCGAGATGCGGCTTCCCGCATGCACCGCTCAGCCCTGTCATGGTCCCCGCCTCACCCTGTCCCCCTGCTGGGTGACCCCTGCAGATCCTCCGCCTCCTCCCAGGCTGGAAGTGCGCCCCCCATCTCCAGCGGTGAATGAAGGGGACCACCTGCTTGTTGTGTGCTCTGCCAATGGGGAAGGCACTGAGAAAAGGTTCCATTTCTACCGGGATGGGGTCGAGATGACCACCAACACCCAAGGGGCTTCTGAGGTCTCTGGGAACGTCTCCCGGGATGCCTTCCTGAGGATCATGAAGGCGACACTCAACCACACTGGGGAGTTTGCCTGCAGATATGAAGAAAGAAGGAGCAACGTTTGGGTCACGTCTCCCTGGAGCCGGAAGGTGTATCTCACAGGTGAGTCATCCAGTGGTTAGAACCCGCTGCAGCAGTGGGCTGGTTTCTTTCCTGTTTGATGCTAGAATTACAAGCTGATAAGATGTTAAAATTCAAATTTTAAATGGATGGACACCTTCCAAAAAGGGAGGCTTCTCCAGTCTGGTGTCCTCCCTTTGTTTTCCTTTGAGCAAACCTTTAGGCTGAGAACAATCGTTCCCTTGAACGATTTTAAGGGTCCGTTACTTATAAACTAAAATTCACCTGCCAGATTCTTAGAAATTGCTTTCAGTTCCTTTCTGAAGAGGAAGCACTCAGGCACTACCCGGCTACAAAGAATGACTCCCACTTCTCCTTTCTCTTTGCAGCTTGGGCCCCAAAGACACATGATCCCTGGGTGATCTTCACATTTTCAGCTCTTCCATTTTCGATCCTGATGATCCCGCTTGCTTTTTACTGTGGGAGGAAGAAGCATGGTATGTGTGGAGCTTGTCCTTTCATTTCTCAGTCTGGTATGAGCCTCCAGGTCTGCACAGGAAGCTCTTTACTGTGTCCCAACTGAGCCAGAAGCCTGGTAGGCCGAGGCTTGGGAGAGGTTCTCTTTCTGACCATGGGACCCCCTGCCTCCAGAGCTTGGCTTAGCCTTCTCCTCTTGACCTACAGTCCCTCATTTCCTGAAGAGTCAGTGTGGCATAGTGGTTAAGAGCATGGCCCTGGGACTCAGAGGATCCGGGTTCGAGTCCCCGCTCAGCCATGGAGCCAACTGGGTGACTTTGGGCCAGTCCCAGACTCTCAGCCCAACCTACCTCACAAGGTTGTTGTTGTGGAGATAAGATGGAGGAGGAGAGAAGATGTAAGCTGCCTTGAGCCCTTTGTCGGAAAAAGGCAGGATATAAATCGCAATATAAATATAAATAAATAAATAAATAAGATATTTGTTCTGGCAGGTATGTACTCTGCTGTGTGGAGTTATTTTTAGTGGACTGATCCTGCCTGCAGCATGCACCCCTGCTTATGTTACTGAGCTTTGTCAACACAATAATATTTATTTGCAAAGTCTAAATTGGACCAGAGGGTACCAGCTCTCTATCAGGGCATTGGTCAGGATAGCTGTCGGTCTAGAAAGCAATCCTTCGGAGGCCGACTCTGGGGATGGGGGCAAGACCAAGCTTCCCAAACCTGCACACCTGCAATATGAGTTGTGGGACAAAACATCCAGAGGCCACCAAGTTGGGGGAGACACAACAATGATACCAGACACCAACCCATCACTGCTCCTTCTCACCATTCTTTCTATCTCTTTAATTCCAATGTGGAAGCATTGCATTGCCAGAACCCGAGAAAAAGCGAGGACGACACAGATTGCGAATATGTTCAAATGTCTGCTGTTGGTCCACAGTCTAATTCCAGGTAATTATAATTAGTGCTACCTTGAAAAACCATTTGCAGGTTTTTAAAAACCTCTTTTAACCGTGGTGGCAAAATGGACCTTCCATGGGTAGAAGCAGTTGATCTCAGAATTAATTAGATCCAGCAGGACACTTCCTATTTCTTGGGAGGAAACATAGAATCAGAGAAACAGAGCAAGTCAGAAGGGACCTCCTGGGCCATCTAGTCTGACCCTCGGCTCCAGCCGGCTCCACTCACAACATGCTCACCATGTGGACGTCCAGCCTATCCTTGAACACACACACTGATGGGGCCTCAACCACCTCCTGTGGAAGCCGATTCCACGCCCTCGGGGTCCTAACTGTCAGGAAGTGCTTCCTGGCATCCAAATTGAACCTTGGCTCCCTGAGCTTTGCTCTGTTGGAGCGCAGCCTGCTCCTCTGCAGGGGAGAACAGGCCTCTCCCCATCTCCATGTGACACCCCCTCACATACGTGAGTGTCGCCAACAGATCCCCTCTGAGTCTCCTCTTCTCCAGGCTGAAGAGACCCAGTTCCCTCAGTCTCGCCTCATACGGCATCCCCTGCAAACCGGCCACCATCCTTGTGGCCCTGCGCTGCTCTGACTCCAACCTGGCTATATCCCTCCTGTAATGAGGGGCCCAAAACTGAGCGCAAGTTGCGGGCACACCAGAGTTGTATAGAGTGGCAGTAATATATAGAGTGTAGTCATATAGCGTGGTAGAAGGAAGAACCCTTTCCGTCCTTCATCTCAGCATTCGCAGGATGCCTTGAGTAGAGCCGTGACTGATTCTTCGGTTTGCTGCTTAACCAACAGCCTGCCTTTCAACCAAGAAACAGTGTTCAAGGTGCCCAACCCTCAATTCATAGAGAATGTGCAAAAATGAAGAAATTAGAAACACAGGGAAAAATAGAACACAGGACACAAGCAGCACCCAGTGGCCGGGAGAGCGAAACCATCCAGCGCTTGTCAGGATGCTATGAAACCAGGAGGGTGAAGTTTCTAAGCCATCCCGTGGCTTAATGTAGAATTACCCTTTGTCCTTGTAGGGATCAGCCAGCTCTTCAGACCTTCTTGCCGCCAGCTCTGGTGCTCCCCACACCTCAACAGGCGATGGAGTACGGCTGCCAACCGCCAATGGAAGGGGAGGAGGAGCTGTACACAAACATTGAGTGTCGAAAGGGAAGCCAGAAATGAGCAGGGCTTTTGGGGGAGTGGTGCGCCCCGTTCCCTGCCCTGCGGGTGAGAATTTTGTTTGGTTTCAATTACTTCACATTTGAGATGGAAAGACCTTGAGCTGTACAAAGTGGGAACCATCTCCAAGCAGGACTTTGAAGATGCTGTCCTTCGGGGTTGGATCCTGTGTATCCAGTCCTGTTAGTGCCAAGCTAGTGCCAAGCTAGTGCCAAGCTCTTCCCTTCCCCCTTCCCCCTTCCCATCTCTTCCCTTCCCCCTTCCCCCTTCCCATCTCTTCTCTTCTCTTTTCAGAAGGCAGGGACACGTTGGTCCTTTTAAGCAGTAGGGACTGAAATCAGCTGCCGATTTGCTTGGCTAGCTTCTGCCCAGAGCAGAAACATTTGGTTTGTTTCTGTTCAGACCATGGCCAAAATCAACAAATGCCTTTAGGTTCCGGATGGAAATGACCTGGGATTTTAAAAACATCATCTCAGAGCAAGCAAAACGGCCTGCTTTGCCCTTCCCCAATTCAGGGTGGGTTAAGCTCCCTGGGAAAATTTACACTGAAATCCTTAGCAGCCCCTGTTGAAAGCGACTGGGTGTCCCGTTAATGAATATGATCGAAATTATTTATCTCTGCTTAATGAGATGAACTATTTAGACCCTGATTTACAGGGTGGGGGAGATAGGAGAATGCCAACTTTTGACTTCTCTTCCAGCATCTGGTTTGCCTCTCTTTCCTGGAGTTTCCAGCTGCTCTTTCCTTGGAAATCGCAAGCGCAGCCTCCACAGCCCGGTGACCTTCAGGTGTTCAGAACTTCCTCTCCTGTCTCCCAGCCCATTGGCCATGCTGGGCAAGGATGCTCTAAAACCGTGGCCCAAAGCAGCCATTCACTCAGGCTTGTGTACACACAGACATAGAGAGAGCGCCTCTCCTCTGCAAGGATTAGGAAGGCGTCACTCAAATACTTCTCATTACATCGATCCGATTTGTATACTGTCCAAGAGACAACGTTCTTGGCAAAGGCGGCTGGTGAAAATTTCCGTTCCTCGATTCTCATCTAGATGGTTGGTCAGCAGGACACAGTACCCCAACAGCGTGTGGGTTCAGGGAGAGGACAACGCACATTTGAGGACTGCGTATGGGTCGCCACTGAACTATGGAGCTGCTCTTGAAATGTGGGTTACCATGATGTTCCAATAAACCCGCCCAAGTGAATAAACTAATCAACATAAATAGCCCACAAAGAGAACACATGGCTTGCTCTTGAGTGTGAACTGCAGGTTGTTCTCCATAGTTTCTTACTTTGGCTGGGTTCAGCCAAGCTGTTGCCACAAGAAGCCATGGTTCACCCCCGACTCACACTCATTCTTGAGTGTTGTCTGAATCCAAACAACGTACGAGATGCGCTGGACACTCCTTCAGAAGCCCTTTGTTCTGTATCCTCTATCTACCTGTCTCCTAGATGTGTGGACCATACGCATCTCAGTTCCACTCCATCGAGCCTTCCTTGTGGGGACTTTTCTTCTGAGACACCCACACAGTGTTCTCTCGTTCTTGCTATCAGGACAGAATCAAGCCCGGGGTATGAGCATGTTTTTCAAATGCCTTAAAGAAGTACGTTAATGAATAAATCTGGATTATTGTGTTATTGCGTTATTTTTGTATATTTATTAATTGCATTGTTGTGATTTTATCGTGTTCATATTAATCGTTGTAATTTTAATTTGCAAACCACCCAGGGAGGCTTTGGTCTGATGGGAGGGGTAGCAATATAATAAAATAAATCCATAAATAACCCATTCAAAGGGTCTCCTCTCATTTTTAGCCCCCTGGGCCTCTTTTCTACCTGAAGGAAGCTTTGTCCAGCATTCAGCTGAAAGAACGCACTCACGAAGCCCTCTTTCCCAGGCAGAGCCAAGTGGCAGGACACGGCTGTGGTGGAGCCACTCGAGATTTCAAATAGCCAGAAGCAGCAGAGCGGAATTTAAGTTGCGTGATGTATTCAGTCCAAACTATGCAGCTGGAAAAGTTTGCAGGGATGCTTACAGCCATTGAGTCAGCCTCGTGCAATTCAGAGAAGTCAGGTGAGCGTCTGGGGATCGGCCGGGGAGCTGCAAGGCATGCTGGGAACTCCTCCAGAGGTTCCGCCACAGCCCACAGCACCACCACCTTGCTCTGCTGCTTCCAGTGTGGTTGGAAAAAAGATGTGGTTTCCACAGCAGCAGCACAATGCCAGCAACCCTTCGCTGAACTTCTGAAATGTCTGCCTGTCAGAGCCAATGCGGAACAGACAGTGGTGCCTCCCTCCCCTTCTTCTTTGGTGTGGTGTGTCCACTACCCTCCTTCTCCACTTCTTCTGCTAGACTTCCCACCCACCCTCTCCACCACACAGTCCAATCTGAAGATGATCGCAAGAGATTGCAGGCTGCTCAGAGGCTGCCACAGAGAGACTCTAAGGATCCCCCAAACCTACGAAACTCACAGTCCTTTCCACCCTCTAGCAGGTGGAAAATAAGCTGACGAAAGAAGGTGTGATTCATCACACAATCCATGCTGGACAGGGAGAGAGAAAATGAGCACAACCTTCTAGCAGGAAGCTTTTAAATACTGTGGCAGAGGCCCCAGATGCTGCAGGCATCCAGCATGTTAGACTGGCGAGGCAGCAGGCAGCTGTTTCCCAAGAGGGCACAGCTCCAAATTGTCTGGCCAGGCAACCTCGGTATGGTTTGGTTTAGGCTGCATCCCCAGCTTGCGGCTGCGACCAGGACATAGAAACATAGAAACAGAGCGAGTCAGAAGGGGCCTCCTGGGCCATCTAGTCTGACCTCCAGCACCAGCCGGCTCCGCTCATGACATGCCCACCATGTGCATGTCCAGCCTATCTTTGAACACCCTCACCGATGGGGACATGGCTATAGAGGGGGAAGCAGAGAGGCACCCAGGCTTGCAAGAGAGAGGAGAGCTGTCCAAGGTCCTGAAATTCCAGCCCTGACTGCTAGGACTGCCTGCTTTGAGGGCTGTAACCTCCTTGCCTTGCTGCAGCATACCTGGGATCAAGAAAATAACATTTTTTAAACCAAACCTCACCTTTCATCATCTTTTGCTAGTTTCTGTCCTTCCTTCCTCCTGATTTTTATCAGCCAGCCAATAGGAATGATTCTATGGGCAGTGTTCACAATTTTAAGCAGATTAAAATACACCATGAAGAAACCAAAGAAATAACCATCAATGATTACGCAGTGAAAGTCATCAATCATTCCAAAAAGAGGGTACTTCCCTAGAGTATTGCATTGCTTTATGGGAACCGCCAGAGAGACTTGGGGAGGAGTGAGAGAACGAGAATAACACAACCTTTCCTCAACTCGCCACCCTGCACAAGTGTTTAACCACAATTCACACCATCCCCAAAAGCAGGACCATTCAGCATGCAGGCCAGGGATGTGGGAGTTGTAGTCCAAGAGCCATGCTGGGAAAGGACCACAGAATCCTAGAACAGTAGAGCTGGAAGGGGCATCTAAGGCCATCAAGTCCAACCCACTGCTTAATGCAGGAGACCATTTAAAGCATACCCGCAGGTGCCCACCCAGCTGCCTCTTGAAGGCCTCCAGGAAGGAAGAGCCCACAACTTCTTGGGGTAATTGGTTCCGTTGCCGTTCTGCTCGAACAGTCCGGAAGCTCTTCCTGAAGGTCAGCCACAAGGTGTAACGTACGCCATTATTCCACGATGGAGTGAATGCTCACAGCAACAAGGAGTCAGCAAGAACATCAACGAGAGAATCTCCACAGAGCTGGGGGGGGGGGGGGGCAAGAACTGCTATTATGCAGGGAGGGCTTTCCCCAAGGTTATCATCCGTTTTATCTTGTCGTTTTCATAAGAATTCATTTTTCATTGAGTTGAAGTAGTGAAGTCATAATGATCCTCTGTGTGTGTATGTGTTTGTGTGCGCACACACAAATTTGTGGCAAAGTAGAGAAAGAAAGGAGTCATTCTTGGAAGGAACAACAGCAAAATGGCCTTCCGTCTGGATCCTGCCAACCGGAAGAAGTCCTTTGTGTTGGTTCATGGGAAAGCTGCCACAGGCGCAAGGCCTGGGAGAAACTGATGATATCGGTGGTAGGGAAATGCTGGATAATTTGGTTATTAAACTGCATCCCGGTAAGCGGTCAAGGAGCATGGACGTCTGCATCCCACTCTCCTCCTGCCCTGGCTTTCTTCTCTTTCATCCATGTCCATCAGTACTTTTGAGATCTCCATCTCCCAAAGGAGAAGAATTGAGGCAACTCCTCTTCCAGAAAGCCTGGTGTTCGCCTCCTCCTCTTGAGGTGCTGCAAGGTCACAAGCAGGATGCTGTTGTTGGTAACAACCCCAACCAGGTGCAAAGTCCAGACAAAAGCACTTTCTGCCAGAGGCAAAAGAAAAGAAATGAGGGGGAATCCAGCATTCTCTAGGATCTGTTGAGGCTTTTGCTAAGAACCGGAGACCATCTGCATTGCTCTAAAACTCAACAGGGCTGCTTGGGGATTCAGGATGAACACCCGGAAAACCTTTCGGAGTTTCTGACTTGAACGTCAAGCAGCCAACTCCCTCCCAGCCTCGTTTCTCCACTGCTGCTTCTCCCTTCCTCTTTCCCAAGATCGAAATCCAGGGATTCCCTTGAACTGCGTGGAGCTGGCTGCTCTTGGCAATCGGAGACCGTGGGGCTCTGGAAGCCATGCGGTCTCCAACCACCACTGGCGGATGCGGGGTGCACCTGGGGTGCTGCTCATCTCAGGAAGGGATGGCTGAACTAATGGGAGCAGCAGTGCTGATGTTGTTGATCTCCTCTGCTTTGAATATTGGAGTCTTCTTCAGTTTTCATTCAGGCAGCTCCTGCCACAAGGGATTCCATCACTGCTGAGTGACGTGGCATCCGAGCATGACTGAATCAGCACCCACCCAGCCCCCCCACCGGAAAAACCAGCTTCAGTAGAGGATGAACCATCTAGAGCAGTGGTGGTGAACCTCTGGCACGCGGGCCACAGCGGGCACACAGAGCCCTCTCTGCTGGCACGTGAGCCAAGTCGCTCCAGCAGCTGAGCATCAGCCATGCGCATGCACGGAAAGGAGTAGTGGCGATGACATCACAAGCCACGACTCATTAGCTGTGACTTGTCCGAGCTCGGATGCGTTGTGGAAACCCTGAATGAACTGCCTGCTTGTTCCTTGTGCAGCGTCCTTTGACCGTTTCCCTTCTTGTCATAGATAACGAACTTCATGGCCTGCTGCCTTCCTGGGACAGAGCAGGGCAACCTGGCCTGTCTCCTTGGGCTGCTCTGCCATCTGGTGGAGGTGGCAGGAGTTGCAGCATTGATGAAGCTGCCGGGGGCCTGAGAAAGCCAAGCGAGTGTCCTCTGGACGCATCTCCAGACTGGCCTGGGAACTAGTGCTAAGAGCATGAAGTTGGGGTTCACACAATCCGGTCTGAGTTCCCACTTGGGCATGAAACTCCCTGGGTTGCTCTGGACCAGTCACGGACCCTCAGCATTCCCGGCTGCACAGGAGGCTGTTGCAGGGAGTGGGAGTGGGAGGGGAAGGGGAAGGGGAAGGGTGTGGAAGCTCCCACTGCTTCCCTGCCGGAAAAGATGGGAATACACCGGGGAACTTCGGCACACAAAATACGTAGACACTTAGTCTACCACTGAGCTGCACCTCAGTCCCTCATAAAAAGACAGTCTTCCCACCTGTAAGGGTTGCCATCCACGAAACCACTGAGAGAAGCTGGAAAAGAGGAGAGCGCAAAAAGTTCTGAGGCGGGGCAGGGAGACCTGAGCCCAGCATCCACCCCTGGAAGAGAGACTGACCCCGCAGCAAGGGGAGGACATGCTGAGCCATGACGCATCGGCTGAGGCTGGCAGGAGCGGCTGCAGCACACACAGCCAGCCACGGGTTCGTCTTCACGCCTCGCCACGGGAGGAAGCGGAGGCGAGAAGCCCGCGAAGTCTCACAGCCCTGCGGAAATGCAATGGCAGCTGGACAGGGCTGCCCCCAGCCAGGCCTCAGCAGGGGAGGAAGGGGGCGGCATGGGAAGGGTGGAGCTGGGCTGGCGCACAGAAAGCAGCATGGAGAAAGCCAGGAGGGGTGGCCCAAGGCACCGGGTGGCCCATGGCAGGCCAAGTCCATAGGCACCACTGCCTCTGCTTGGGGGGTGGGGGACTGGACCCACCCCACCTTTCTTGCTGTGGTGTTTGTACCAGCCTGGATGGGAACCTGGGCCCACCTTGCACGGTGTTCTGCCCACTAGGACTCTCTTCCCACAGGCCCCATGCTCCCGGGGTCTAGAAAGTTCTGTGGGGGTTATGTGTTTCCATGCAGAATGGGAGCCCAGGATCGCAGCTGCCAAACCAGCTTCCCCAGTCTGGGGAAGAAAAATTCAAGGGACCAGCAGCCACAACAAGAAGGTCACAGCTCCGCTTCGTTGTCTTGCTCCCCCCGGAGTCCACTGGGGTGCCACCCGGTGGACTCATCGTGGGTGCCTTCATGAAACAGCTGACCTGCCTTGGCCAATAGCCAGCATGGAAAGTCACGACACACAGACCCACTCATGGAATGCACGAAGCTGCATTCAATGAACTCTCCAAAGCAAGATCACAGCTTCCTTCCCTCTCACCTCCAGACCCACATTATTGCTCTTGGGTTTTCTGAAGGGGTTTTGGCCCCACAAAAGAGCAGGAGAAGCAGCTGCTGGGTCGGATGTGGTTCGCTGCCTTTGACAGACACGTTTCCTGGCTTATCCAGGGCCTTTGAACCCACTCATCTTGGGTGCCTGGTCGGGATGTGGGTTTGCACCCTCGTGGGGGCAAAGGGAAGGCATTACAGTTCCTGTTTCGCTCTTTGCACAGAGAGGGTAAAAGTTGGCGGGCGCTTTGTTGTTTCTGTTTTTGGCAGAAAGCATAACAGCAGTGGGGCTGAGGAAGAAGCAGGTGCTCCCTCAAGGAATCCAGAACGAGCATGGAATTGTTAGCCTGGCTGACGGGTTTAGAAACATAGAAACAGAGCGAGTCAGAAGGGGCCTCCCGGGCCATCTAGTCTGACCTCCGGCACCAGCCGGCTCCGCTCATGACATGCCCACCATGTGCATTGGAAGCATTTCCTTCTCTCCTTCCTCCTTGGAGGGGCAGTGCACCAAGCACTGCACCCCTCTTTTTCTAAGGGGTGCAATCAAGTGGACCAGTCTCTCTCTCTCACCTTCAGACCATGTTTCATGCTTTCTTGCTGATATCTAAGGAGGGTTACTCTCTTCTCCATTCTGAGACTAACTCCAGGCGCAGCCACCACGGAGTGGGCAGGGCAAGATGTGTTGAATGGGGTGGTAGTCCATGGAAGTGAGTTGGCTGTAATCTTCTGGGGGTGCCAAGAATATCCTGTTTCAGATCCATACTCCTTAGCAACTCACCAAGGGCTTCGTCGCATGCCTGACCGGAGAGCCCTGTTGTGCATGGTATTTCCATGTTTCAGTCTTTGCTGTGGAAGGATAAGAGTTACACGGGGCCCCTGTGTCACGTCTCTTTGGACCAAAAGGACAGTGGTGGACCTGGCCTTCCAGGGAGCCCAGCTGAGCACAGGGATCATTCGTCCAGTGACAGGCTAGTGACCCCCTTCTTCTCTCCTCCTACCTCAACTAGGAAATTTACTCTCTCTCTCTCCTCTCTCACTGCTTTTCTCCTGTTTTCTGCTTGCAGCCTCTCTCCAGTTCTTCCTGAGCCAATCAACCAGAACAGGTAAGTTCATTTCTGTCCTCTCTTGAATACTACTAGTTGGACCAGTCTTCCAGGAAGGTGCAACTCTAGACAGGAAAGCATAGAGGGGAACCTGACCGTAAGTATAATATTGGGTTGAATTATTTTTAAAAAAATGTGTTTTGAACAGCTTTAGAATAAGGAGATCTAATGTGAATACTTGCCTTGTTTGGTCAGGGAATACTCTAGGCCCTCTAAAGACCTGAGCTAGTGAGGTGTGAGGGGGTGATCCACTGGATTTTCTCTGCTCAGCTCAGCTCCCGACTGCAGCCCCCTTTCTCTCTGCCCTGTGTCCCACTCACACTGAGGCATCTGGCAAAAAGCAAAAACAACTCTTGTGCATTGCATTACAGATGCGCAGATGTAACTACAAGGCCAGCTTGTGCACACACCACCCACACGCCCACTGTGAACGCGCAGTTCTGTTTTTGCACGCACGGCTGTTTCCAGCCTAAATCTTCAAGCGCAATGAAATTAAATGGGAAAAAATAATCAGAGATCACAGAAACAAAAGCTACTTTGATGGAACTGTTGTGTCTTGATCTGAATCGAGACCACGTTGTGTGTGTGTAAAGGGTTAAAGGCCTCTTATATGCCCCCTGACCCCAAAGTCCTGAGCTGGATTGGCTTTCCCAGTTGTGGGGAGGGGGGGACCTTGGTATTACATGGCAGAATTCAGCGGGTAAAAGTTACTGAGAGCCAGGCTGGCATGATGAATTGAGGGTTGGACTGAGGAGATCTGGGTTCTAGTCCCCACTTGGTCATGAATACCACTGACTAATGTAGGGCCACTCACCGAATCTCAGTTTTACCTACCTCACAGGGCTGTTGTGAGGATAAAATGGAGGGACAGAGGATCTGTAAGATGCTTTGAGGAAAAAAAGCTGGAATAGAAATAGAGTAACAATAGAAAATATGCAGTTTGGCTCTAAAAGTCTTCAAACATCCATATTTATTTGGACACTGCTTAAATATAAGCTGTCCTGAGACTATTGTCGTAAAGGACAGCATATAAATGTTTTAAATAAAATAAATATGATCAAATCCTCAAGCAGTTCTCACAAACATTAAAATCCCATTTAAAATTCAATTGCATTTAAATTGCAAGAATACATCATCAATGCAGTGTGATTAATTTCCTCATAAACCAGGAAAAGCCTGAATGACACGTCAAAAGCATTTTCAGGAGCTACTTGAAACGTGCCACTTTTACTGCCCCTTCCAAACAGCACAGGGTAACATTTTCCAAAGGTTGCTACTGAGAAGCTCACAGGAGAGGTGTTGTGTGGTGACTTGTAAGGTCCTAGAAACGTCAGCCATTTTTTAAATGCAGTTAATAATTACAAGGGTTCTGTTGATTGATTAATCAAGTCCACACAAATTGTATCCGTGAAAAAGCTTTAATAACTCATGCTGTTCTTCTTGCAAGGAAGCAACTACCGCAAATTGCTTTAAAAATAGCACGGTTTTAATCTGAGGGTTGGTTAATCAGGAGCATTTTTTCGGACAACCTAAAGGATTATCACACTGCTGAGAGAGTAAATAGACACAGAAATGTATCTGGCATTTTAAGCAGAAAAAATTGAACTATTCTGTAGCAACACCTTGATTTCGGGTTCAGGTGAGAAACGTCGTGAAATAAGCAAACGGAGCAGTCACCAAGGAACTGAACATCTCCCTCAACCCACCGAACACACTAAAGTTGATTTTGCTAAACGAATTACCACTTTCTGTTCACAGGATCCCAGGAGGCAAAGCTTAAGCCCAAACCGCGACAAATTTAGAGAGTCCAGCTACTTTTCCGGATTCATAATTCGAATCCTAAATGGCCGTTCTGATTGGACGAGGAGAACAAGCGGACCAATGAGAGTGAAGTTCCGTCTAACCTGTGAGCAATGAGCAGCGCTCTCCGCGACGAAGTCGAGTCATCC
The DNA here is from genome assembly GCA_023646645.1 of Varanus salvator macromaculatus. Classification (NCBI taxonomy): domain Eukaryota; kingdom Metazoa; phylum Chordata; class Lepidosauria; order Squamata; family Varanidae; genus Varanus; species Varanus salvator. The sequence continues at coordinate 1,924,524 of JAIXND010000753.1, read as the reverse complement.
AATGACAAGCGACTTACACTCAATTTGCATACAATGCCACCGCACTGACCAATAGGAACGTAGGACTTGGAGGCGCTCATCTGCATGGCGCTGCTTATAAATAGGGTGCAGAAGGAAGCGCGCTTCCAGTCTTCGTCTGGTCGCCAGCGGGATGCGCCGGGATGCCCGAGCCAGCCAAGTCGGCGCCCATGCCCAAGAAGGGCTCCAAGGAGGCCATCGCGTCGCCAAGCCGCAGAAGAAGCGACAAGAAGCGCAAGGAGAGCTACTCCATCTACGTGTACAAGGTGCTGAAGCAGGTGCACCCGGACACCGGCATCTCCTCCAAGGCCATGAGCATCATGAACTCCTTCGTCAACGACATCTTCGAGCGCATCGCGGCCGAGGCGTCGCGCCTGGCGCACTACAACAAGCGCTCCACCATCGCGTCGCGCGAGATCCAGACGGCCGTGCGCCTCCTGCTGCCCGGCGAGCTGGCCAAGCACGCCGTCTTCGAGGGCACCAAGGCCGTCACCAAGTACACCAGCTCCAAGTGGCAGCGGTGCCACGCGGACCCGACGGCTCTTTTCAGAGCTGCGCCACTGCTTCTGAGAGGCTGGATTCCCTGGGGCTTGTCTCGCGCTTGCCCCGTTCCGAGCAGCACATTGTTTCGCTGTAAAAGCATCTCAAATATGGTTCCCGGGATAGGATAAAAGGTGCCTGCACATGCCTGAAAGCATTTCGTAGTGAAGGAATTAAAGAATTAATAGGGATGATATTAGAAGTATCTAAACAAACGAGGTGAAGACATGCTTTCTGGGTACATGGTTACTGTAGAATTGGATTATTATTTGTTTTGACGAATCTTATTTAAGCAGAAATGAGTAAATGACAGCATCCCCTTGTCTTTTCAGGGAGGCTTGGCTAGCAGTGTAGGGTACAAGACTGCAGAGAGAATAGCTGTCGATTATTTCTAAACCACCCATAGCAGGAACACTCTGGCTGTGTTTGTCATTTGCCTTTTTTCAGACTTGCTTCTCTGAACTTGCGGAAATCCTCTAGCGATGAACCCAAGACCACTCTCGCCAGGCCAGCCTGCCCTCTGGCTTCTAAATAGCACATTCAAGATGTCCTCAAATGCCAGTCTTGATTAGCTGGGAATTACTGCAGCTTCTAGGTCTGTCTGATGACACACATCCCAGGCCCTGCGTGGTTCTATGGTGTAATGGGTTAGCACTCTGGACTCTGAATCCAGTGATCTGAGTTCAAATCTCAGTAGAACCAACTTTGCTTATTTCCATTCAGGCAATTTTTCCATTATCCAAATATCAGTCACTTTGTTTTAGATCTATTGTTTTTGTGCTCCTCCTCCCTTCTACTCCTGTTTGGAGATTGCTAATTCCAATTCCTGATCTGAGAACCTGGAAAGAAAGGGAGGATAGTTAGCATAGTCCTTCACTATGGAAAATCTATCAATATTCCATGCAATTTTCAATTAATTCTGATTAACTCCTCAGATGCGCTCGAAGATGTCGTTGACGAAGGAGTTCATGATGCTCATGGCCTTGGAGGAGATGCCGGTGTCCGGGTGCACCTGCTTCAGCACCTTGTACACGTAGATGGAGTAGCTCTCCTTGCGCTTCTTGTCGCTTCTTGTCGCTTCTTCTGCGGCTTGGCGACGCGATGGCCTCCTTGGAGCCCTTCTTGGGCATGGGCGCCGACTTGGCTGGCTCGGGCATCCCGGCGCATCCCGCTGGCGACCAGACGAAGACTGGAAGCGCGCTTCCTTCTGCACCCTATTTATAGCAGCGCCATGCAGATGAGCGCCTCCAAGTCCTACGTTCCTATTGGTCAGTGCGGTGGCATTGTATGCAAATTGAGTGTAAGTCGCTTGTCACTGGATGACTCGACTTCGTCGCGGAGAGCGCTGCTCATTGCTCACAGGTTAGACGGAACTTCACTCTCATTGGTCCGCTTGTTCTCCTCGTCCAATCAGAACGGCCATTTAGGATTCGAATTATGAATCCGGAAAAGTAGCTGGACTCTCTAAATTTGTCGCGGTTTGGGCTTAAGCTTTGCCTCCTGGGATCCTGTGAACAGAAAGTGGTAATTCGTTTAGCAAAATCAACTTTAGTGTGTTCGGTGGGTTGAGGGAGATGTTCAGTTCCTTGGTGACTGCTCCGTTTGCTTATTTCACGACGTTTCTCACCTGAACCCGAAATCAAGGTGTTGCTACAGAATAGTTCAATTTTTTCTGCTTAAAATGCCAGATACATTTCTGTGTCTATTTACCCTCTCAGCAGTGTGATAATCCTTTAGGTTGTCCGAAAAAATGCTCCTGATTAACCAACCCTCAGATTAAAACCGTGCTATTTTTAAAGCAATTTGCGGTAGTTGCTTCCTTGCAAGAAGAACAGCATGAGTTATTAAAGCTTTTTCACGGATACAAATTGATGTGGACTTGATTAATCAATCAACAGAACCCTTGCAATTATTAACTGCATTTAAAAAATGGCTGACGTTTCTAGGACCTTACAAGTCACCACACAACACCTCTCCTGTGAGCTTCTCAGTAGCAACCTTTGGAAAATGTTACCCTGTGCTGTTTGGAAGGGGCAGTAAAAGTGGCACGTTTCAAGTAGCTCCTGAAAATGCTTTTGACGTGTCATTCAGGCTTTTCCTGGTTTATGAGGAAATTAATCACACTGCATTGATGATGTATTCTTGCAATTTAAATGCAATTGAATTTTAAATGGGATTTTAATGTTTGTGAGAACTGCTTGAGGATTTGATCATATTTATTTTATTTAAAACATTTATATGCTGTCCTTTACGACAATAGTCTCAGGACAGCTTATATTTAAGCAGTGTCCAAATAAATATGGACGTTTGAAGACTTTTAGAGCCAAACTGCATATTTTCTATTGTTATTCTATTTCTATTCCAGCATTTTTTCCTCAAAGCATCTTACAGATCCTCTGTCCCTCCATTTTATCCTCACAACAGCCCTGTGAGGTAGGTAAAACTGAGAGTCGGTGAGTGGCCCTACATTAGTCAGTGGTATTCATGACCAAGTGGGGACTAGAACCCAGATCTCCTCAGTCCAACCCTCAATTCATCATGCCAGCCTGGCTCCCAGTAACTTTTACCCGCTGAATTCTGCCATGTAATACCAAGGTCCCCTGAAGGTTGGACAGACTTACACGACACAGGGATGTGGTTCTGCGCCAAATCCTTCGGTTCAAGGCTGCGCCTTTATTTTATACAGGGAACTCAATAAGGAGTCAGGTTACTCAATGAGGAGGGGTCACAGTCAGGTTACTTAACAAACAGGGAAAACAGGTATTGTCTTGGGTCACTGATCTACGTGAGGGACTGCATGCTTGTTTAGCCAGACCATTCTGACCTTGTTATCAATTGTCGCCTATTTTCCTGATAATGCTGAGTGTGCAGGACGTGCAGATCGTGCAGGGTCAAAGCAGGTGTGCCTGACTGTTGACCTCTGCGACCTCCTGATGACCTCGCTACAGTCCCCCCCTCCCCACAACTGGGAAAGCCAATCCAGCTCAGGACTTTGGGGTCAGGGGGCATATAAGAGGCCTTTAACCCTTTACACGCACACAACATGGTCTCGATTCAGATCAAGACGCAACAGTTCCATCAAAGTAGCTTTTGTTTCTGTGATCTCTGATTATTTTTTCCCGTTTAATTTCATTGCGCTTGAAGATTTAGGTTGGAAAGAGCCATGCGTGCAAAAACAGAACTGTGCGTTCACAGTGGGCGTGTGGGTGGTGTGTACACAAGCTGGCCTTGTAGTTACATCTGCGCATCTGTAATGCAATGCACAAGAGTTGTTTTTGCTCTTTGCCAGATGCCTCAGTGTGAGTGGGACATGGCAGAGAGAAAGGGGGCTGCAGTCGGGAGCTGAGCTGAGCTGAGAAAATCCAGTGGATCACCCCCTCACACCTCACTAGCTCAGGTCTTTAGAGGGCCTAGAGTATTCCCTGACCAAACAAGGCAAGTATTCACATTAGATCTCCTTATTCTAAAGCTGTTCAAAACACATTTATTACAGTCAAAGCAGGACATCTTGCACCACCTTAAACTGTAACAAATGTATTAACATGTCTGTCAGGGCACAAATACTATGTGGGTTTAGATAGTGGGGAAAAAAGTCACACAGCAGGCCTAAGATTGTACCCTTCAGTCTCCTTAGGCTCTGTGGTATACTGGGACTGGGGCGGTCTAGGTTCTAGTCCCCACTTGGCTATGGAGCCAACTATGGGCCGGTGACAGTGCTCTCAGCCCAGCCTCCCTCACAGGGTTGTTGTGAGAAAACAGTTTGCTTGATCTGGTATTTTACCAGGCACCTAAGTAGTGCATTTCTCAACAAGCATCTTACCTCAGCGAGAATATTTCTAAATACTCTCAAATACAAAAATACATATTTAAAAAGAAAACCCTCCCTTCCAAACATAAGCGGGATTGAAAAGTACAGGTTACATGAACAAAATAAACTGCTCACGTATCTACTCCAGCAACATTAAAGCATGACACCCCTCCCTTTGATGGGTTTCTACCTAGTGTAATACCCAAAACTGATGGCCACTTTTGCCAGTATTAAAACACACACATGCTATAATTCCCTCTACCTAACAACCAATCCTTCAGTTTTTATTAAGGTTGGAGACAGTTCCTGGAAACTATTGGATTTTATTTTATTTTTTTAAAGGATCTTTTCCATGGCATTGTTTGTTTGTTTAATCTCTGCATCCTGGTGTGTAACTGGACTCTTGCAAGCGCTTGCTTACCTTCCCACCTGACTAACCTGGAAGCCATTTGCTGTTCTCTGGCATCTAGTTTGATCCAAACAAAGCTATTGCCCTACTTTAGGAATCCTTTTTGCATTGGCAATAGTTGTGGCATCTAAACCTGTTGGAGTATATTGCTTTTTAATAGTTGTCTTAAAATTGTGAAATAGTACTTTAGGAACTTTATAAAAACATTTTATGTATGCTACCATTGAGGGCTTTGCCTTTAAAATACTGTAATAAAAGCCTGAAAATATATGCAATAAAAAATCAGCATTCTGGTGGTGCTGTCCCAGTCTGACCGTGTAAAATTTAAATTTAAAAGTGCTGTACCGCATCGCGTTCAACGTATTGCAATTTTATTTCATAATTCAAAGAGTATATACTTTATGTATTTAAACAACTTATATGCCGCCCCATCGCATGAGCCTCGGGGCGGCTTACAATCATTAAAATCCCATCTAAAATACAAAAAAATAATCAAATAAATAAAATACAAAAAATACAAAATACATTTCCGGCAATTTATTTCTAAGAAATAAGGGTGGATGTTATTGGAAGCCGTAAGGCAATCGAGTACGTTGATTGGGCAGCTGGAGTGTCATTCTTCGGTCCCAAAGAAGGCACTTAGGCGGGATAGGCGGATTTTTATTGGTGGACGGAAAAGAAAGGCGCGAAAAAGGGACTTCTGCAAGTTCCCCCTCTGGTCGGCTCGTCTGGTATAAAAGCCCAAGCGCGACGCTTGCGTCTGCTCTGTCGGGTGATCGCCGGGAGCTGCGCAGTATCGCCATGTCCGGCCGCGGGAAAGGCGGGAAGGGCCTGGGCAAGGGCGGCGCGAAGCGGCACCGCAAGGTGCTGCGCGACAACATCCAGGGCATCACCAAGCCGGCCATCCGCCGCCTGGCGCGCCGCGGCGGCGTGAAGCGCATCTCCGGGCTCATCTACGAGGAGACGCGCGGCGTGCTCAAGGTCTTCCTGGAGAACGTGATCCGCGACGCCGTGACCTACACGGAGCACGCCAAGCGCAAGACCGTCACCGCCATGGACGTGGTCTACGCCCTCAAGCGCCAGGGCCGCACCCTCTACGGCTTCGGCGGCTGAGTCCTCGCTTGCGCGCGGCTGATTGCAACGAAGGTCCTTTTCAGGGCCACCCACCTCCTCCTCGGAAGAGCTGTTCGTGACTCGCCTTTGCAGAATTAGCATGGATGTATCTACTGACAGTGTGCTTTACACCCTGCCTTTTCCCTACGAAGGGCTCAAGGCCGCTTACATGATTCTCCTCCATCTTATCCCACAACGACCCTGTGAGGTAGGTTGGCTGAGAGTCTGACTGGCCCAAAGCCACCCAGTTGGCCCCGTGGCCGAGCGGGGACTGGAACCCTGAACGAAAAGCGCGATTGCCGAGCGCGTGGAGGTTACGCCGTTTATACACCTTGATACAGCGCGGACTTAGTTCAGCGTGTCTCTAAACTTTCCGTTTTCCAGATGTCGTAATGCCGTATCTACTAATAGCTTGAACTTGAACTTTTTTTCTTCCGGGAGGCTTTTTTTTTAAAGATAGAATGTATGTCAGTTAAATAATCGTCAAGGGGGATGTAGCTCAGTGGTAGAGCGCATGCTTTGCATGTATGAGGCCCCGGGTTCGATCCCCGGCATCTCCACTCATTTTCGTTTTCCTCTAAGAGGAAAGGAGCTCTGAATGGGAACAGACCTGTGGTACCGTTAATTACTGACATGTTCGGTAGTAGTACCACCGACTCGGGCTCAAAAATATACACCCCTCCCCGCCGCACACTCCTTGTTTTTTTCTTTGTATAAACCGCTCTGAAGATTTTATAATGATTGGATAATAGATGAAAACTTCAAGCAAATAAAGGATCCCTAAAGTTAGCATGCCTAACGTTTTTAGGTACTCCTGTAATTCTGGAAGAGAGAAACGTCCATTAGGTTGCAGTGCTAAAGTCTCTTGCCTGGGATTATTGTTTTTCGGCGCCAGGCTAAGACCTTTTTATTTCAACGATATTTTAATAACGTTAATGTCAGTTTTTAGGTTTTAATATTTATTTATTTATTTAACATATTTGTATGCCGCCCCCTTGCAAACAAGCCTCGGGGCGGCTAACAACATAAATACAATTTAAAAACAATACACAATTTATGCAGCCAGGGTGAATCTGGATTTCGTCTGTATTATGTTTTATTTTATTTATGTAAGCCGTCCCGAGGCTATGCGAGGGGACGGCATACAAATGCTCTAAATAAATAAAAAATAAATTCCCGTTGAAACCAATGCTGCTTACCGGTGAGTAGACACATAGTGCATCGCCGATAACTTTCTCAGTGTAAAGAAAATGGGTTCGCCCGTGACGCAAGTTGTACTCCACATTTTAGGACAGAAAATTGATGTCGAGCATCAAGGGATGAGAATTGCTCTAGAAATCAGTCCGCCAAATTCGAATTTAGCGAGCCCCTTCCACTTCCTTTCCTCCCAGCTTTGAGAAGCAGAACCTAGAAAAACGTTTAAAAATCGTTGGACAGTTTTTTCCGCCAAACATACTGTTTAGTTCAGGAAACAACTGGGTGAGAAAATGAAATGTCACGACAAAAAGGAGCGAAGCGAAGGGGTTTCCCACTGCAATGTATAATCTTCCATTTTTAAGGGTAATAAATAAAACGCGAAAACTCGCCCCCGCGCTAAGGAAGAACTAACTGGTGAAAAATGCAATAGCGGAGCGGGAATACTTTGAGAGTATCCAATTTCTCAAAGAAAAATGCTGGTTTATTGTAATTACTCGAATAATAACCGATATCATAAACTTTATAGTTGTTTATAACCACTGACTTCCTTTCTTTAAATAAAAAAAAAAACTAGTATGTTTCCCTACAATTCTTCCGGGTTTTCAAATTGGCAGTTTTTATTGGATACCGCGCTCCTTTCTCGGTGACCAATAAAATTGTGAATTCCAGTTTTAACCAATAGGAGAATTAATTCTTACACCAATAGCAAAGATGGGTTTTCTGACCAATAGGAATGCAGCATTTGAAACACCCTTGTTTGCATGTTAGCATGCAGCCAATAGGCAAAGAGGCCGCGGGAGCGTATTTGCTAAGCTGGTATAAATACAAGAGGTTACTGCTCGCTTCATATCTCCGTTCTGTTTACTTGGCAAAACGCGAGCTGAGTGTTCAGGATGCCCGAGCCGGCGAAGTCTGCGCCCATTCCCAAGAAGGGCTCCAAGAAGGCCATCACCAAGACGCAGAAGAAGGGCGACAAGAAGCGCAAGAAGAGCCGCAAGGAGAGCTACTCCATCTACGTGTACAAGGTGCTGAAGCAGGTGCACCCGGACACCGGCATCTCCTCCAAGGCCATGAGCATCATGAACTCCTTCGTCAACGACATCTTCGAGCGCATCGCGGCCGAGGCGTCGCGCCTGGCGCACTACAACAAGCGCTCCACCATCACGTCGCGCGAGATCCAGACGGCCGTGCGCCTGCTGCTGCCCGGCGAGCTGGCCAAGCACGCCGTCTCCGAGGGCACCAAGGCCGTCACCAAGTACACCAGCTCCAAGTAATCCGGCGCTGCCCAATAACCGACCCAAAGGCTCTTTTAAGAGCCACTACGTCCTCCTTAAAAGAGCTTTTATCGTCACTGGAGCTGTATGGATTCTTTTGTAGGTACGTTTCTGTAAAGCTTTAATGCATAAACTCAAAGTTTTCTCAAGTGATCTGTTCTATCTGTAGATGCTGGGAATTATGCAGGCTGCTGCAGGACTTTACCAGTTGGTCGGGCAAGGACCATTGTTTTCTAAATGCTAGCACAGAAAAAAATCAATTTGCTTCCAGAAACTTTAAATGTCGGGGATCCTTATTTTAAAACCTAAGCAATACTGTTCTATAGACTGAAGAAATTGTTGATTGAGAATTGAATGGTTTGGATGGGGCCCTGGCAGGTGAAGAATTTTGCTTTATGGATGTATTTATATGTTGATGCTACATGCTATGTGTGGATTGACCCTTGGGACTCTTGTATTTCTTTTTTTAAGATGTTCAAGATTTCACTTGTGAAAAAGTAAGTCTTAAATATGCTGAGGCAACATAAGTCTCAAGTCCCATTTTACATTTAAAATTCCTGCTCTTTGAGTAATGTGGAATAGCTGCATCTGTTCATCAAAGAACAAAATTCAGTGTTTCCTGTTCTCATGCATTTAACAAAGATTTGCAGTGGATTTTAAATTAAAGCAGAAGGGTTTTTGTGGCAGCTGTCAAATCATGCTGTCTCCCTCCAGCATAAACAGCAAAAAAGAGATCTGTATCAGGGTTAGTTATACCTTATGATATGCACCAAAAAAAAAAAAAGTGACAAAAAGTAGACATAATCCTGAAACTGTTAGCTCTCGCTCCTAAAATCAAGAATTGTGAGAAATTTTATTATTTCCAGTGATTTTCTAGGTTTCACTTGACTTCAAGGACTGGAAACTCCTATGCTACCTGTAACTACAGATCAAAGAACTGCCTTCTGCTGGCTGGGCTGGCATTTACCTGTTTCCCCTTTATCTCCTCATTAGCAGGGCCTTTTGTGCCGCTTAACAAGCGAAGGGGCACCTGGGGGTGGCGAATCGCAGCTTCCCCTTTCATGCGGCATCCAAGTAACGCTCAGCCTCATTTTTGCCAGTCCGTTTCTTAAGCGAAGCGGATTTTATTATTTATCATTATTTTTTATTAGCGTGTTTGTACGCCGCCCCTCGCACACAAGCCTCGGCGCGGCTCAACAAACATGACAAGTTACACACGACTAGAAATCCCAGCGCTTCCGTGTGAGCACGTGGTGGCTCTTAAAAGAGCCGTTGGGTTTCTGGCCGGGCGAGCGCCGCGCGCCTCAAGCCCGCTCTCCGCGGATGCGGCGGGCCAGCTGGATGTCCTTGGGCATGATGGTGACGCGCTTGGCGTGGATGGCGCACAGGTTGGTGTCCTCGAAGAGCCCCACCAGGTACGCCTCGCTCGCCTCCTGCAGCGCCATCACGGCCGAGCTCTGGAAGCGCAGGTCGGTCTTGAAGTCCTGCGCGATCTCGCGCACCAGGCGCTGGAAGGGCAGCTTGCGGATCAGCAGCTCCGTCGACTTCTGGTAGCGCCGGATCTCGCGCAGCGCCACCGTGCCGGGCCGGTAGCGGTGCGGCTTCTTCACGCCGCCCGTGGCCGGCGCGCTCTTGCGGGCCGCCTTGGTGGCCAGCTGCTTGCGCGGCGCCTTCCCGCCGGTGGACTTGCGCGCCGTCTGCTTGGTGCGAGCCATCCCGCAGCAGTACGAAGACAGACAAAACGAGCAAAGCTTGAACTTCGCGCCAGGAAAGTCCGCAAGACTGAACCGCGAAAGGCGTCTCGGCGGGTTATTTATACGCTACTTCTTCTGTTTTGATTGGTCGAAAGCAGCAACCAATCACTTTCGCGATTTGAATCTTCCGCGCTGTGCTGTGATTGGACGCGATTTGCAAAATTGCTGTTTCTATCTTTTCCCTATTCGTCCCCCAATATCTCATGGTCTCCAATCTCAGTCTATTTATACAGCGCAAATCTGCCAGCAAGCACATCTGGGGAGCAGATGGATCTTGAATATGCACGAGCTTAAAATCCCTTAATTAAACATTCCGATTCCAAACACGTAAGATTTAATTCCCAGTACAATTATGCATTAAATTGCCAGCTCATACGCCGATGTGCAGTACATTATGCTGTCCCCTAAATCGTGAAGGTTTTTATTCAATCGCCGTTAAGAAAAAAAAAGATTTTTAAAATTCTCCGCGCTGGAACACCATTGGTCAAAATCTAACACCCCTTTCTTTCATCCAATCACAACACAATATTAGCCGAACTGATAGTGTACCGTGAAATGAATGCTAGGAGAAAGGGACCGTTTCCTATACCGGCATTGATCGATCAACCAAAAGCACAAACACAATCTTGAAATAAAATATAAGGGAAGAGCGGTCTATAACGTAGATAGCGTGGCCGAGCGGTCCAAGGCGCTGGATTAAGGCTCCAGTCTCTTCGGGGGCGTGGGTTCGAATCCCACCGCTATCAGAGACATTCAGTTTTAAAATTACTTTTTAAAAATATCTTTCAGTGGTTATAGGAAAAGAATGGATTTGGCAAATCACCGCTTTATAATTGGTATACATTTTGTTGGAGGTAGAAAAGGAGAGGATCGCGTATTGGTAGGAGGCGAACCGGAAGCAAATACTTAAGAGAGAAACAGAGGGAAAATGCCCTTTCCTCGCAACATCCTATTTCTCACAGGTTGCCCTGCTACTTGCTCCCCGCTCCAGCGGCGTGCATTCAAAGGTATGACCTGCCTTCTCGCTATTTTAGTAATACCGGTCATAGAACGCTTCCGATTTCTTAATCCCCTTTAAAAGCCATTTAAATCGACAGTCATCTGGGAAAAAGCAGCAGAAATTAATCACGCATTATGGGTGCAAAGTATTCTGTTTGTATCTGCGGGATGCATTGTCAGTCGCTTTCATGTGCGAGTTCTAACGAATCATTCAGAGAGAAATATCACCCTTACGCATTATCTCCTTCCACACGAGGCATAATTTTATAAGCCACCTACCACGCCTCGCAAAATAGTTTTCTAATGCTGGCTTAGGGATTTTTTGTAAGTACGACTTTAGAGGTAGGTTTCAGGACAGAACTAGAATCAACTGGTTCCCGTGTTGTATAAGTTTATGCACCAATTTTTTATTTTTTTGCTTTATTTTTCAAAAAGTGCGTATCTCCCCGTCGGGGAATCGAACCCCGGTCTCCCGCGTGACAGGCGGGGATACTTACCACTATACTAACGAGGAGTTGGATGAGAAACTTTGCTCGTTGTGGCTATTTGTTAACACAGAAAAGAGAAAAGGTTGTGTGGTTGCCTCAAGATACGGGTATCTGTCTCTAGGTCTGGGTTGTCCAGATCTGGTGCCATCTGCCTAAAGGTTTCAGCCTGAAGAATAGAGACTGAATTCACTTTTATTTGCGTTTGACTGAGATTTTGTGTCTACTGCATTCCAGGAACAGAACTTCACTGCCTGTATTTGTGTACTGTGTTCTTCACATTTGCCTCGGGGCCTTTGCCCACCAGACTCAAAAGCACTGTTATTTCATCTTATTATTTTCTGACATTGTACAAGGTATATGAATCTCTCCTCCCCACATTGAACCTCGCAACCATCTTGCTGGGTAGATTAAGCCAAAAGAAAGAGATTCGACCAGGTTACTCAGTGGACTTTATGGCTGAGTCAGTACCCCCAAGCCAAGTTCACCAACACTGCTGTTTCTTTGCATTTATTCTGAGCAAACTTCTGAGGTAGTGTGAGGAATGAAGTTTCCCCTAGAGACAAGACGCAGAGTACTAAACAGCAACAGTTTAATACGTTCTGGCCAGGCTGGGCATTCACCCCGAAGGTAGTGCAGGGAGGAGCAGTTTACAAAGTCCCTGCCTCCTTTCTCCCATTGGCTGGGGTACTAAGAGCTCACAATCTTCTCCACTCGCCTCCATCATACTACTCCTTGATATGTTTCCCCCTCCTGCTCATACGTCCCATGTTCATGTTAATAACCCTCTGAGTCATGCTAGGAGGTACCATTAATATGCATTAGCTAATTATGCAGCCGTACTTTTGATTCTAAGTTCAAAAGCTTAATGCCACGTCTACCAATTACATCTTGTAGTCTATTAGTTTGTGTTAGCACTAATTTCATTATTAATCACTAAGTGATCTATAGCCTTAACTGTTCTAGTCCGTTAGTCACAGTAATTTTATTGATCACTAAGTGATCTACAGCCTTAACTGTTCTAGCCCATTAGTCACAATAATCTTATTAATCACTAAGTGATCTATAGCCTTAACTGTTCCAGGCTGTTAGTCACAGTAATTTTCTACTTCTCACAGTAGGTTAGACTAAGATACAATGAGTTGTTTCCAGTTCTGCAAGCTTTATGGCTCAGGAGACTTTCAGACCCAAATGAGGCAAAAATAGTATTTCTCACACCATCACAATAGCAAGCTGATGGCACCCCTTCCTCCCCCACTGCCAAAAACACATTCCTTAGAGGGCTGGGCAGGTGCTGCAGCCACCTTGCAATGCTGGGAGTTGTAGGGCTTTTTTCTACCTGAACAGGAGTTTGTCCTCCTAGCCAGGTGTGAGTCCCACTCAACTTTATTCTGAGTAGACATGAGAAGAACCGCACCATCCCAGACATGTCTGGCCTTTGTCTGTGAACCTGCCAAAACGATGTTAGCAAACAATTCTGGATGGGGAAGCTGTTACTCAAGACTTCTTGAAGAGGAACACCACGGTGGATGGTTTTAAAAGAAGGGCTGGCAAATTCCTGGAGTAGAAGGAGGCTATCCATGGCTACTAATCATCACAGTAGTAATGCCTTTGTATACCGCTTGCTGGGGAACATGGGTGGGCAGGTGCTGTTGCACGCAAGTGCTTTTTGTGAGTTTCCCTCTGGAAACACAGAATGGTTTTCCTTATGTTCTTACGCTGGGCTCTTTCTGCACCGGATGCAGATCTCTTGGTCTTTCAGCTTCATTTCTTTATACATGCATTTAAATCCCCCACAGTACTGCTGGTTTTGGCTGCAAAACTGCACATATCCATCACTGAAATCAGTGGGGTTTCAGTCTGCCTCAGTGCAGACTGAATAATATCATGTTAGAACTCATGGTTTTGTTGTCTCTCCGTATTTCCTGGGCAATCTTAACTGCAAGATGCCCACAAGCATTCAGATATTGGGCAGGAGAGAAATACAGCTAATAGGCAAATATTCTTATTTACATCAATTGCTCAGGCTATGCAGAAATTTCTGCATGAATATTTGAAAGGAAAACAAGTTTTTTTTTTTTCTAAAAAGCTAGAGCTTTCACACAGAAACTCTCTGGTGTATGCCTGTCTGCAAAATTATTAATTTTTTTCTTCTTGGAAGTGCAGAATCAGTGACTTAAACGATACACCATCTCTTTCTCGATTTTCACCAATCAGTCCCTTGTTGGCAGATGTGTTACTTGAGTCGGTGCGAGAGGCGATTGCCCTGGCATGATCAGCCGAAACCGCGCGCCTTCTGCGCCGCCGAGGGACTGGCCCTCCCGGGTCTCTGACTGCAGGCTTCGCACAACCACCCCCTGGAAGTAGCCTTGGCTATTTTGGGGGAAAAGGCAAAGTTGGCGACTCGGCCGGCTGCGGGAGCGGGCAGAGGCGGCGTTCCCCGCCCTTTGGCGGGCCCGCCCGGCTTCCCCGGAGCGTGCGAGCGCGGCCCTCGAGCGCCCACGGCCTCCGGCTCGAGCCCGCCTGGAGCGGGCGCGATCCGCGCGCGGGATCGCGACTAATCGGCCGTTTGGGGCCGGGAAGAAACACAAAGTCGCCCGGACCCGGAGCCGGTCTGGCGGCAGGGAGCCCTGCCCGAACGCACCAATCAGAGCGCAGCTCCTCCCCTATAAATACGGAGCTCCGCGCCCTCGCCCGCGTTCAGACTCCGGGCAGCTGAGCGAGCGGACGGAGCATCGGGGCACCATGGCTGAAGTCGCGCCCGCGGCGCCCGCCCCCAAGCCCGCGGCCAAGAAGGCGGCGGCGGCGGGCGCGCCCAGGCCGCGCAAGGCCTCGGGGCCCAGCGTGACGGAGCTGCTGACCCAGGCGGTGTCGGCCTCCAAGGAGCGCGGCGGCGTGTCGCTGGCCGCGCTGAAGAAGGCGCTGGCGGCCGCCGGCTACGACGTGGAGAAGAACAACAGCCGCATCAAGCTGGGCCTCCGCGGCCTGGTGGCCAAGGGCACGCTGCTGCAGACCAAGGGCACGGGCGCCTCGGGCTCCTTCAAGCTCAACAAGAGGCAGCACGAGGGCCGCGGCCGGGACAGCGCGGCCGCGCCCGGGAAGAAGCCGCCCGCTGCCGCCGCCGCCGCCAAGGCCAAGAAGCCCGCCGCCAAGAAGGCGAGCAAGGCCGCGGCGGCCGCCGGCTCCAAGAAGCGCGTGAAGAAGGCGGCAGCCAAAAGGCCCGCCTCGGCTGCGGGCGCGCCCAAGAAGGCGGCCAAGAGCCCCAAGAAGGCCAAGGTCACCAAGCCCAAGAAGACCACCAAGAGCCCCACCAAGCCGCTCAGGCCCAAAGTGAAGGCCAAGCCCAAAGCTTCCAAGGCGAAACCGGCCCCCAAAAAGAAGTGAGGGCGGCGGCGCGGCTCGCGAGAACACAACGGCTCTTTTAAGAGCCACCCAAATACTCCGAAAGAAGCCAGGTCACTGAACGGTCCCGAAAGTTGAGTGCCGGGTAACCACGGAGGTTCATGGGGTGCCATGGAAGTTTTAGGCTGATTTTTGTAAACCAAAGAGAACGAGGGCAGAGCGCAGGGTAGCGTGGCCGAGCGGTCTAAGGCGCTGGATTAAGGCTCCAGTCTCTTCGGGGGCGTGGGTTCGAATCCCACCGCTGCCAGTCGCGGGTTTATTTTGTATTCATGGACGCAGACGAGATGGGCTGTAATAAGCGAAGCCTTTTCTGCAGCGTTCTATCGGTGGCAATTTCCCCCTAGTTTTAACTGAAGTTCAATCTCTTGCAAAGCCGAGCCAAAAGCGGGTGGCAGGCCGCAACTCCAGATTCATGTATATTTGAATTGGTGAGTTTTACAAGAGCTGAGTAGGAGCTGAGTTGAGCTGAGGAGCTGAGGAGCTGAGTAAGAGTAGGAGCTGAGTAAGAGCTGAGTTGGAGAGCGCTCGTTCGCAGAGTCGCCATAAATCAGAGATGATCTGAAATAAATTTTCTTGAGTCTCCCAGGGTCTTCCTGATGGTAACCCAAAAACAGAGTTTTAATCGGAACAACTTGCACTGTTGCCGACGAGGATGGGATTCGAACCCACGCGTGCAGAGCACAATGGATTAGCAGTCCATCGCCTTAACCACTCGGCCACCTCGTCCTACGAAGGATCGGGTTTTACTATTCCTCTCGCCAAGTTAACCTGCGATAGGGTTTTTTTGGTTTTTGTTTGGCGGGGAGTGGAGGGAGGAAACAGAGGGTAGACTTGCAGTTTTGTCAAACCAAACCAAAGTTCCAGGACGGCTGGATGTTGTTGCTGCTGCTGCTGCTGCTTTGGTCCGTTTTCTTCTGGCGCGACTCCCTTTCCTCCAATGCTGCACGGATACTGATGCGGAAGTGTCTTCCGAGAACCAAAGCGTGAGAAGGTGGAAGAACTGCTTTCATGTATATGTTAAAGATTTAAAATGCGTGTTGAATCAGATCGCAGTTCAGATCTGTTCTCATTGCGGTTCGTTCCCTCAGCTGCAGCGTGTGCGTGTGTAAAAAAGCGGTATAGGCTCCCGTCGGGTCCCAGCCAGCACAACTGCGGAATGCTGGAAGTTGCATGGGATCGCTCCTTTGGTTGTTCGAGATCTTTGATAACTTAGCATGACCCTTCGTGGGTAACAACCCACTTCCTCAGATGCACCTACAAGCACGTGCTAATTTATTAAACTATATGAAACTCTAAAATAGTCCATATGTATGCTACACTGATTTAATGGATTTCGAACAGAAAGCTCGCATATTACAGTGTTAGACGAAAAGGAGATTCGCACCGGCCTCGTGTTTCAATCTTGCAGCAATATTTTTTTTATTTTTTTATTTATTTTACAAATTTATATGCCGCCCCTTGCAAACAAGCCTTGGGGCGGCTAACAGCATATATGAAAATGTAAAACAATACCCCATTTAAAACTACACAATTTAAAGCTGGCCCATCTCATAGTCAAACAGTAAAAACATATAAACATATAAATATACACAATAAATAACAATAAATAATTAACAATATAAAGTAATAAATTAACAATTAAAATATTTCTTAAATAAAAAGGTCTTCGCCTGGCGCCGAAAAACAGATAATGACGGCGCCAGGCGAACCTCAATTATAGGGGGGATATGGCCAGGACTTGTTAATACCAGGTCCTGTGTGTTTGCTTGCTCGATTGCTTTCTTGCTTGCTTTAAGAAGTTTCTTCGAGAAAAAAAACACGGGAAAAGATGCAACGCGTATTTTCAAAATTATTCTCTCTCTGATCAAGTCAATCCTGTTTAGCGTGCAAACTGCGGATATCAGCACACATCCTGCAGAGTTTTGGCACAGCAAATCCCCGTCTGTAATAAACCGGAAGATTTTTTTAAAAAGCCACCTGCCGAAACCCGGGATCGAACCAGGGACCTTTAGATCTTCAGTCTAACGCTCTCCCAACTGAGCTATTTCGGCGAGTGAGAAGTGCCGCTTTGATGTTAGGTGTAATGCAAGAAATACATTCTTTACAAAGCTATTTTATAAATTCCCTTTTTTGTGAATCCGATAAGATATAACTGTTAAACCTCTCTGAACATGGAAATAAATCGTGGTGTAAGAATAAAAGTAGCGGAAATCCTCGAGCGAAATAAAATGTACTCCTTGCATTGGCCGGGAATCGAACCCGGGCCTCCCGCGTGGCAGGCGAGAATTCTACCACTGAACCACCAATGCATTGCTGGAAAAACCTTATTTCCTCCGCTTCCATAAAGCTACGATGCTCCGAGGTACTTTGACACATTTTTCAAACTTTCGACTTGCAGCTCTGTCTTTGCTACTCCCTTCTCGCCATCTACTTCCAGTTACTACCTCGAAGTAACGCGCCTTCCAGGGAGCTTCTCCGGGATTTGGGTGCAGGCACCCTCGTAATAAGGTCTTCCAACAGGAAAGGCATGTTTCAGATCTCGGCCATTCATTCATTCATTCATATTGCGATTTATATCCTGCCTTTTTCCTACAAAGGGCTCAAGGCAGCTGACATCATTCTCCTCCTCCATCGTATCCCCCCAACAACACCCCTGTGAGGTAGGCTGGGCTGAGAGTCTGACTGACCCAAAGTCACCCAGTTGGCTCCATGGCTGAGCGGGGACGAGAATCCAGGTCGTCTGAGTCCCAGTCCCAGCCCTGAACCACGATGCCTCGCTGGCTCTTGCAAAGGTAAGTTTCAGGACTGGAATCAACTGGTTCCCGTGTTGGCCTTTCCCCAAGCTTCGTCTCGTTCGGGAATCTTTCTCCCGAGCTGCACCCCACAACCTTGCTGCCAACCGCAGAAGAGTGAGCAGGCCCTCGGGAAGGCGCTCTGCACGTGGCTAGAAGTGCTCCTTGCCTCCTGAGGTCATCACTCCGTCCCACGCGCATCTCGCAATCCCGCCCGCGTGTTTTTCGCTTTGCGCCTCCGCTGCCCCCTTTTCGGCCGCTCTGTCGCTTAAATATGGCGGAGGAAGGGATCGAGCCATTCCCCGTGTCAGGGTGCAATCCTGCAGGCATAGGATTGCGCCGTCAACTTGCGCTCCTCAGAGTTTTCCACCCAGACGAAGGAAGGCATTTTCGCGCGGGGAGGGCCGCAGAGGCCACGCCAGGCTGGGCAACGAATTCGGGCTGCGGCGCCGTTTGAGAATCGGGCGCAGCGCGAATCGGGCGCAGCACCGCGTTCCTCGGAAGCGCGACTCCAAAATGCAAAACGAGGGCGAGGTTCCACCGAGATTTGAACTCGGATCGCTGGATTCAAAGTCCAGAGTGCTAACCATTACACCATGGAACCCGACACGCTCCCGGGGCGTTTCTACCGCGCACTAAAGGATCGGCGCCTCCGGCCTCTCGCGATCCCTCGCTCTTGTCCACCCGCTCGAGGCTGAGCGAGGCGGCGTGGAGTCGCCCCGTCCCGGGCAGCGCTGCTCGGCTCTCGCAAATTCAGGGCTGGGGCTGCCCTGCTCTCCTCGTGCATCTTTCTGCTCGGCCCCTGCCTTCCCCAGCTTCAGGGCCGCCTTTTCTCCTCGGGGTTAGCAAGCCGAAATAGGGACAAAATACAGGGGAAAGCGCTCCTGGAATCCTGGCGCACTTTTCATCGTTGATTTGCTTGAACTCTCTTCCTTCTCCTGTTTCTCCTCCTTCCGCCCTCCTTCTCTCCCTTCACTTCCTTCTCTCCCTTTCCTCTTTCTGCTCTGCCTCCCCCCACCCCCGCCCCCCCTTTCTTCTCCTGCTCCCCAGAATCCGCGGCGCTTTCACAAGCGCCCATTTCCCAGGGACTGGGAAGCCAGTGGGGGAAAAGGACTCGGATCCTGCAATAGCGAATTAATCCTTCACTGTTTGGCTGGACCTCACTGGCCCCATTGAACCACCTGGGCACAGGGCCTCTTGGCCAAAACACAGGCTCTCTGCCCCAAGGAGCTTACAGTCCGAACAAAGTAAAGATACAAGGCGGACTGGGAACAGGGGAGAGGCAGGGCACATGGGATGGGTAGGCAGGCAGAGTTCAGCTTTGCTGCATCACATTGCAGGAGCAGGCAACCTGGACGTGTGTCTAGCGTTACTCCTACTAGATCTAGTAAAACAAGTTTCATTCACTAGTGTCAGGCTAGTGTTTGGTGCACACCCTTGGTTGACCTACCTCAGCCAACATGGCCAATGGCCAGAACTGGTGGCCCAGAACATCTAGAGAGCAATAGACCAACCCTGGGAACGGCTCCAAAGCAGCGCTTCTTCCCACATTTCAGCCCAGGCACATTGGGGGTGTTTCAGAGCAGCCTCCCCAACCTGGTGTCCTTCAGAGGTTTTGGCCCGCAAGCCACAATATTTCTAATCTAATGGCTGAGACAGGTGGGAATTGAAGTCCAGAATGTCTGGACAGGACAGGATTGGGTCAGTCTGTCTAGGACTGTGTGATGTTTATGACGATGTGACCTTTTGAACGGTTCTAAGAAAAGGGAATTGTGGGCCTGGGAAAGTACAGAAAGGGGCAAGCACACTCCTTGGGGGCTGGACCGTTTCCTGTGAGGAACGGGGGCAGCTCCTGGGACTGCTGCATAGGGCAAGTGAGTAGGGGAGACATCATAGATCAGCCGCAATGAGGCAGCGTGTGGAGGGAAGGTGGTGAGACGGTGCCCTGCGATATTAGAACCCAGTGGGGCCATGCCATGAAGCTGATGGGTGAGAAAGCAGAGTTCAGCTAGAGGATTCACTTCCACAGAATGTAGGATAGGACAAATTCCTGGAGGACCAAGTAACCTGTAAGGCGCTAGTCCCAGTAGCTGCAGGCGGTGACGGGTCTTACGAAATGAATTAAGGAGTTGCTCAGAAACGCAGTGCTGGGTTTGGAAGCATTGTTTCTCTTTTGTGGCTTTATTGTGATGTGCTTTCTGGCATAGAAACAGCGTAAAATATCTGAAATATTCCCCTTTACCTGTCAGGCCCATTTGCTCCACCTAAAACAGTTGCAAGAGGAACAAGAAATGTTTATCCTCGCAGTGTCTGTGGCTGCCATCCATCTGCCCCGGAATAAGTTTCAATGCTTTTGGCTGTAGTTACACAGCATCCACTTCTGAGATTTAAGAATTTTCCTTCTCCTATGCAGGCAGCATCAGGCCCGGGGTACCGTTTTTCCTCTCCCAGCAGTAACGGAGAATGAGACCTCATTCTGTGAGCGGTTACTTCAGGGATGCTCTTGGTCAGCCTTCTCCAAACCAGCCCTTGGCCACATTGGCTGGAAATTATGGGAGAGGCAGTCTAACAGGGCCAGAGGGAAGGGAGGTCACCAGCCAGGCCTCCCACTAAGACGCCCCACCCCTAACCATCATCCCTGTTCGGCAAGGCTCATGGGGCAGGGGCACTGTTAGGTGCGGGGGTAGCAAAATGGCGGCACTAAGAAGGCCAGGCGCACAGTACCAAAGTCCTCTTCGCCCCGCTCAGGTTGAAAAACACAGCAACTGGACAATGACAGAATCATTTTATTAAAGACGGAAGCTTTTCCACAAAGACTGCAATAGAAAAAAAAAAATCAGGGCAGGGAGAAAACTGCTGAGATGCTCCATTGACCACTCTGCTGTGAACAAAGGAGACCCCCAAAATAGCACCTGCTAGAGGAAAAATTCTGCAGAGGTTCCATGTGCTTTGTCAGCAGCTGCAAGACTACGCTAGGATGTGTTCTGTGAGCTGAAAGGTCGGGAGACCAAGGCTGGCTCCTCTTAGCTGCCCTTCCCTCCTCGCCTCATTCAGACGGATCAACACAGCAAGTTCGCGAAGTCGGAGCAGCAGGTTTTCCTGACTAGGTCCTGTGGAGGGGTTGGATTTCTATGCTACTCCCTTCCGTTACCTCCTCAAAGTCCGCAATTGCTGCTCATCCATGTCCCTCCCAAAATATTACAAGCTTTGAGTGGAGAAGGAGAACGCCACAGCCAGAGTGAGAGAAAACATCGGGCTAAGCTAAACAGAACCCCAAATACAGGTTTTACTTCCCATCTCCAGCTGCAGTATATGCAAGTTTCAGCTCACCTATGTATTGCCCTGTCCATAGGTTTTAGCCACCCCTTCCAAAGAAATGCAGGTTTTCAAGGGGACTCAGAAGAATTATGACCACGCACGGATGTCTCAATTGAAGGGGGCCATGGCAGATCGGGGTGCACCATGCGCTTGGCACGTGGGGGAGAGCACATGGAGCAAATACTCGTGGTTTCCACAGCATTCTGAAAAAGCTTCAGTTAGGTTTCTTTGCACAGTTCCTAATTCCCATGAGTAAGAAGTGAGCATTCCCACGCAGAAGAAAAGCAAGGCTAGCTGGAGAAAGCTGGAAGATGTCGGACTTTCTCGGTCCAGACATGCAGAGAAATGTGCCCTTTTGGGTGTGTGATACACATACCTTTCCACCTAGAGAATCTGATCAGACATTTTAATGTCTGTGTATGATTGCAGGAGTATCACTTTGCTTAGGGGTTGTTGGATAAGGGAAGCTTGTTTTAACACAGATAGTAATCCAGATGTGGAGACGGGGGAACAAAAGAGAAACGTAATAGTAGCACTATACTTAGTAGAGAAAAGCCATTTTTTTAGGCATGAGGACTAGGAACTTGCTTTACAAATCAAAACGAACTTTAATTAGGATTCACTGCGGCCATTAATTCTGCTACTGAAGCCAAATTCCAGGCATGCAACAATGCAGATCGCTAAACGCCTGATCCTTCAGAGACCAGGAAGAAAGGAGAAGTTCCCCGGAAACATGCATTCACACAAGCGCAGTGCATTTACTATGTCTGAATGCAGATGTGTGCCATAAATTGTGCCCCAAACCACCACGGCCTCCTCTTATATCTGAAAAGAGGCATGACTTAAAAGCCTCCCGAACCCAACGTTTGTCTTTTGTGCAGTAAAAAGGAAGCCACTCTGGAAGAAGGTTTCTGAAGGATTCACCGCTCTCTAGGTCTGGGGATACATTTGTGAATTGGCATCACCAGTAAATTTAGAAACATTTCCTGATCAGAGCACAGGTTGCGGGCCACGTCCTTCTCTCTCGGTCCCTTACTTCACAGCATGGAGAGAGGATTAAAACAAACGTTAAAAGAGGCCTCCTTTGCAGGCCCATGGCTGCTCTCCGCCCTAGAGGAAATTCTGCTCCACAGTCATTACTTCTGCCGTCCTCTCTACAAAAAGAAGGCCGAGCTGGGAAGAGATTCCTAGTGGACAGTTCTCTCCTTCTGCCTCTGGTAATCTGGAGGGGAAAGAAAATAAACAGGGTGAACTCCAAAACATAAGCAGAACCCTGCTGGATCAAAACAGAAGTCCAGCACCCTGCTTCTCCCACAGCGGCCAGCAAAATACCTCTGGGACAACACTTCTTCTACCTGGAAGTGCAAGGGAACTCGACACCAGCCTTCCCCAACCTGGTGCCCTCCAACTAGGTTGGGCTGCAAGCCCCAAAACTCCCAGCCAGCGCGGCCAATGGATGAGGGCCAGCACATCATTAATGGCTTTGCTCGTCATTATTATTCACTGGAGAGCCCTCTGAGGGTGTCTACTAAACAACTGTTTATATAAAAACTTGAAATAAACAAAGAAATGATAGATAACATCTCTTCTCCATCCTGGATTTACAGCATCCCGTAAAAAGGGTAACAGAGCCGACTCATCCACCACTTTCTCTTGCTGCCAAGAGAAACGGAAACCTGCCAATTGCCCTGTGCCCTCTTCCTTCCCAGAAGGGCCGCAGGCTTTGCAAAAGCAACCAACTTACTGTAGGGGAAGAATCGGACTCTCATAATGATCTCTCGAGCAGTTTTCAAAATCTCCACAGCCTGAGGGAAGAAAACAGCAAGGACATCGCTGGATTTGGAAGGGCTTCAAATTGGGTTGGAATTTATTCAGATCCTGCCACTCCCTGATAAAGCTGGACGTGGCCCACACACATTCATTCAGGCACTGACCGGAGAGGGCGCCTCGCTTCAACGGCATCGTGGCCTTCAGACCACACCTTGCACATCCACCATGCAGTTCTGCAGACACCTCACCTTGCTGTGCTCGATATCCTGGAAGTCCACGTCGTTAACCGCGAGGACCTGGTCCCCCTCCTGCAGCCCAGCTCGGTGGGCATCCGAATCCGGGATCACCTGGAAACAGGGAAGAAACAGTCAGTCTGTCACTGGTTGCCCTGGGCATCCTGCGCATGCTGGCCACAACCGGTCACACAACACATGTGTCGCCTCTTCGAAAGCATCAATAGAAGGAATACCTCCCACTCAAGGATGAACCGTGTTCTCTGTGCACGGAATAATGGAATAGGCGAAATTAAGGACTTGGAACTAAAGCACGGGAATAAACATTAGGAATGGGAGAGGCAGAACAGCTTCCTATACTTCATTTTTAAAAACTGTAGCATGCTAAAAGCAGCAAGGCTCTAATAAATCACAATTCTGAATTTAAAGATAAACAAAACATTCTTATAATACTTTGAGTCCTTATACTACATTTAATGCTGCTATCCAATGCATGCTTACTCAAGAGTAAGCAGTACCTGTTTCTGCCCCATATGAACTGAATGGTGTTATCTTGAAGCACTTCTATTGAGTAATTTGGCAAAAAAACCCTGACATCTTTTCTCCTTTATTGGAATCAACATTGTGGACATATTAGATATGATATAATTCCTTGTTGTATTTCTTCTGTGGGGTTGTTCTGTTTTTGGGCAGTTAAGCAGCAGAACTAAAACACATGCAAATGAACAAGCTGCGTTGTAACTAATTATCTTGCCAGCGTGTGGAAGCAGCTAGGGAAGGACGAGAGGTCAACATACCTTAGAGATGAAAATGCCGAGCTGCGATGCTTTTCCTCCTCGGATATTAAAACCCAGCTGGGAACAAATAAGGAACAGTTGAAGGCACTGAGAAAACAGCAAATGAGGTGGATCTACTGCCATCTTATCCACGTCTATTCAAAAGTCATTCTGAATTCAGGGCAACTTACTTGTAAGCAAGTGGGTGTAAAATTGCAGCCTTATCTAAGATTAGACCTGCTAATCAGTGGGACTTACGTTCCACCTGATTCGGTTGGTTTATTATTTCAATGGGGGATATTCAAAGCACAGCTAATTTGGCCAAGAACCTCGTTTGTCTGCTTATGGGTCCCAGCCATTCCTCTGCACACCTTAAGCAACAGAAATTCTGACATCAGCACTCTGCTGGAATCCACACGGGGCCCACGAAACGGAAAAGGCCATCAAAGGACCAGACAGATAATGCAAGTTTTACAGGGCATGAGGCAGGCTAGAAAAATCTCTCATATGGCCCTTATTCAGAGAATATCCCTGACACTGGTGCTTACTTCTCTGTCTGATCCCAGATCAGAAGTGCTTGGCAGGTTCTGGCTCTGCCATCTTTCCCCAGGTCCCCAAGGCAAAACAGACAACCCCTTCCCCCACCCGCCCCATTCATTTAGTAAAGAGAACATACCCGTTTTTAATCCAAGGCTCATTCTTTATTAGAGCACAACCATATGCCTCACTGGACAGAAGAAAGTCCTATCAAACCCACCGCTCCCATTGCCAGGGGGCTACACAACGCTCTTCTCTCTGAACGTGCATTAGCTGCACCTTGAAAATGGGTGTGTGTGTGACATTTCTGCCCATCAGGGCCTTCAAAGAGATAGGATTTCAATGGGATTTATGTAGAACATTAAGGAAAAGACCAAACACAATTTTAAACGGCAAAGCCCCAGTGGAAAAACAAACAAACAAACAAACACATGGTTTTTGCTGTGTATCTAAACCGAGTAGGGAAAGAAGTCAACCTGGGTACCGTTCAGAGGGAGTTTCGTAGCTGACCAAGAAAGAGCCTTGTTCAGCCTCTCCTTAGGGTGGAACAGACCAGGGCCTTTGAAGGAGGTTTCAGCATATGGGCAGCTTCACAGAGCAGGAGAAGGTCCTTCAGGCACTGGCCCCAAGCTTTTTCCTCCTGCGCCTTCCTGGGCAGAATCTGTGCCCCTTGCAAACTACGCCGGAGGGGGAGCTCAGCAGCACTCCTGCGTAGTTTGCATGGGGCACAGATTCTGGCCAGAGGGTAGAATCTGTAGAATATTTATAAATATTTATGAATCAATAAATAAATTTATTTAATTTATATCGTGATTTATATCCTGCCTTTTTCCTACAAAGGGCTCAAGGCAGCTTACATCTTCTCTCCTCCTCCATCTTATCCCCACAACAACAACCCTGTGAGGTGGGTTGGGCTGAGAGGCTGTGGCTGGCCCAGAGTCACCCAGTTGGCTTCACGGCTGAGCGGGGACTCGAACCCGGATCACCTGAGTCCCAGTCCCACGCTCCGAACCACACTACACCGCACTGGATCTCACTAATGACACCCACTAAGCCCCCTCTGCCTTCCTGGGAAACAGTGCCGCCAACGAATTGACCTTGCAAGAGGAAGAACACTCCCCTGTTCAAAGGTTCTCCGCTGACGGGCTCTGACTCCCAGGAAGGAGCTGTGAAGAGAGAGGAGAACTCGCCCAAAGCACAGCAATCGTTCTTGTGGAGGGACTCAGCCAACAACCCTGGTAGCGGTAGGGCATCAGTGTAGTCTCCCACTGCCCCAGCCCTCCCTCCCTCTCTCCCCAAGTCTCACCTGAGCCCCTGGAGGCTTTTTCAGAACAATGGTCCGAGGCAGGAACTGGGTCAGCTCATTGTTGTAATCGGAATGGTAAATTCTCTGGAGGAAAACAAAAGGCAGGCACCATGCAGGGTGAGGAGCACCTTGGGAAACTTTAAGCTTTGCTTTGGGGCGTAGGGTTCTCTGCATGGAACTGTTTGCCGCTCCTGCTGCAAGGAGAACGTGTTTCTTTCACAGGCACAGTTAAGCTGTGCAATTCTCCACCACAAGCGGTGACAATGGCTGCCTGCCTCCTCTAGTATCTGAGGAAAGATCCACCTGCTCATCATTTGCTGGGGAGCATGGGTGGGAGGGTGCTGCTGCTTACTGACTTCCCACAGGGGCATCCACGGGCCACTCAGAACACATTGCTGGACCAGAGCTGGCCCTTATGTTTGAGGCACGTGCGAAAACAAAATTAGGAACTGCTGGAGGCGAGTCTTTTAAGCCTACCTTAAAAGGATTGTGGATTACGGTACAATCCTGTGCTGACTGGGGAGTTGTATGCCTCTTATCTTTTTAAGCAGGCATAAGAGCGCAGCTTTAGATCACGTTTTAAAACCTCACCCCTAAACTTCAGCACTGTGTCAGGTCTGGACAAGAACTCAGGTGATCTGTTTGTAAGCTGCCGGGGCCACCAGAGCGTGGGGTCGGCAGCCACGTACCTCATGGGGAGGTATCCAGGCGGGGGGGCTTTCATAAGGAGGCAGGAAGACCACCGGATAGTCATCGTAGGCAATGCGGGCACCCCCTCCGGTGTCCATCTGAAGAGCTGTGGAAGTATTAGCAATCTTTCCTAGGAAACTAAGGAAAAATAAACAATTAATGTAATTACACATAGTTTGCAAAGCTAGTGTAGGAGAAAGGGGCTCTGGAAGTGCATCATAGACTTCACAGGAAAAATTGCTTTGATTATTACTTTTGTTATCTATTTATAACATATAAATATAATGGCGAATTATATATAAATACAATGGCGAATGGGGCGGCATAGAAGTTTTCTAGATAAATAAATAAATAATATTGAAAGTTTTTCTATCCTGCAGAATAAAACAAACCCCAGAGAATCCAACCATTAATATACTAAAACCCCAACTAAAATCAAGTAAACATTAAAATAGCGGGGAAATAAGTGAGTGAGAAGGGCCAGCGAACTGCACCTGTCCCCTCCCAGCGCAATGTCGCTGAGGCCCAGGCGCCCCCTGAAGCCGGGGCCACGATCCACGGGGAGCGAAGCTCGCCTCGCCTCGCCGCCCTGCGAAGGCCGCTCTCGTCTCCCCGGACAGGGAACGCGCCACTGCCTGCCCGGAGCAGCCGCACGGCCACCAGGTCAGCGCAGCTCCGGCTCGCAGGCCAAGGCGACGGGCCCGAGCACCTGCGTCCCCGCCCGGGGCCCCCCAGGTGGGCTGGGCCCTGGGAATGCTGGGAGTTGTGGTCCAGCGCAGCCGGGAGGGGGGCGGGGGGAAGGCAGGGGTCTCCGCGCGCCGGAGCGAGCCCCGCCGACCTCCCCGGGCCACGTCTACTCGGGAGCAAGCGCGCCGCCGGTCGCGGCCTCCCTGCTCGGCGGGCCCCCCCGGGGCCAGGCGGGAGGACGGCCCCCGACGCGGCCGGCCCGGGCGCTGCGCCACTTACTCGCCGGGAGACCGATCGCCGCCTCCCTCCGTCCGTCCGTCCCTCCCTCCCGCTGATCGGCGGGATCAGGCGCAGCCGCACAAGCACCGCCCACCTCCCTCCGCTCCTCCAATCCCGAAAGGCCCTTCCCACGCGCCTCCCAATCGCAAGGGAGAGCGCCTGTTCCTCGACTCCTAGTGGCCGAAGCGCGCAGCCGGATGGCCAAGCGGGCCCTCGGATTGGTCGGGACGAGGAGGAGGCGGACACGCCAGTGAGGGCGCAACGCAGGCGGGTAACACCTCGGGTGACACGTACCTATCGGCACGTGTGAACGTGACGTTCATGTTATGGCTTTTTGAAAGATTATGGGGAAAAATCCCTAAAAGCACGCAAAAGTAGTGAAAGCCTAGCTGAACTGCCTCGGAATAGTTTTGGGTGGGTCAAACTGGGGGCGGTTTCTCCCCCCCACCCCGTGAGGGCCCGCTGCGTCGGTAACCACGGCAACCCTGCAGAATCGTCACGTGATTAACGGACCCTCCAGTCCTAGAAGAGAACGAGGCCGCCAGGATTCTTTGTTCCATCACCATAGAGAAAGGCAAGCGGCGGCTAGAGAGCCACCAGCACGAAGGGTCTTCACTGCAGCTGAAGCGCTCTAACTTCCCATACGGTCCGGCACAAAGAAGCTCACCAACCGAGGGGTACCACAGAGATGTTGAAGGATAGAGTGGCCCCACTCTGAGCCATAGAGACACCTGAGCTCTATGGCTCGGACCATGGATTACCACTCCCATTATCCCGTCGTTTACACAACACAGCGGGTTGTGGGAACATTGACGCGGCATCTCCGGAAGGCATGAGGTCGGGAAAGGACATTTGACATAGTTTATGTATTTATTTATTTAACATATTTGTATGCCGCCCCCTCGCAAACAAGCCTCGGGGCGGCTAACAACAATAGGAAAATACAATTTAAAACCCCCAAGTGGATTCCCTCCAGGTGTGCTGGACTGCCACTCTCATCACCCCCCGCCACTGTGGCCAATGCTTCATCGGCGCGTCCCAATCCAGTCCGTGGGGGCTCCTCCCCGACCCCAAGCACCAGAATTCGTCACCGAAGCGAGAGTTTGCAAGCAGATGTTTCGAAGCTTCCCTATTTGGAACAGGCTCGGCCCGTTTCTGGAAGAACGAAGGAAGAGAGGAAGAGGAGCTGTGCGGGCTTGGCAAAATTCATCCCGGCTGCGTTGGGCGGCTTGGCAAGGACCAACCGCTCTGCTGCGGATCCGTTGGTAGAAGCGGAGCTGGCGCAAACGCAAGCAGACGCACGTTCGGAATTGCACGATGCACTCTCCCCAGATGCTCAGAGCCCCTCCAAACGCGTGTTTCCTTGCTTTCGCCGGCGGGTCAAGCGTGCATTTCTCGCCGGTCAGGCTCTCAGTCTGCCGTATTGTGCTATGGCTGCGTTCGCATGAATTTGCTGCGATAAGGCAAGGCGACCCGGCAGATTCGGGAAAGCCGTTCTGCCCGGAATCCAGGTCGGATCCTCAGGGATCCAAGTTCATCTGGGGCTGCGCCGCGGCTCCCTGCAGCTGCCTCCAGCCACCGCCCCGTCACCCGGTTAGGCCGCGGCCGGGGAAGCCGCTTCCCGCGCCGTGCTCGTCCACAGCACGAAATATTTTAATTGTTAAATTATTAATTTGACATTGTTATTATATTGTTATTTATTTATTGTTTATATTTCTATTCTTTTTTACTTTTTAGACTATGAGATGAGCCAGTTTTAAATTGTGTATTGGTTTTAAACTGTATTTTTATATGTTGTTAGCCGCCCCGAGGCTTGTTTGCAAGGGGGCGGCATACAAATTTGTAAATAAAATAAAATAAAATAAAATAAACCCTGGCCGGGGGCGGGAAGACCGGCATCCATCCATCCATCCCACTTCCCTCCTAGGCAGAGGCGACTCTACACCCTGCATAGCTCTACCCTGGCCGGAAGCGGCGCGCCGTGACGTCACTTCCGGCGCGGCCCTGCGGCCCTCTAGTTCCTCCCTCCGCTCGCGGCGCCCGGATTGGCGCGCCGTATTTGAATGTGGCAAGTCGGGAAAGCGGCGGCGGCGGCGGCGCGAGGCGTTGGGCGGGCCGCGCGCTGGGTCGGGGGTCGTGCCGGCCGCGGCTGAGGGGGATAACGGTCTTTGCCCCGGGGGCGCGCGCCTGCGCGTGCGTGTCGTGGGGGGGCATTTCGGGGGGGGCTCACCTTAGGTGCCCCCGCCCCCTTCTCTTTTGGGCCTCGCCCGAACTTAAAGCGCCTCCGGGTTTAAAAAGCTCGCCCCTTGCGGGAGGAGGGGGAGGTGAGTAGTGTTTAGGCTGTTTTATGATGAATGTAATTGTGAATGACGTTCCCACTGCTGATTGCATTGTTATCCCGCCTTCGTCTGCTCCCTGGCGAGGGTCGCAAGGTATCCAACATGAGCCTGGCTGCACCGTGCCGTTTTATCTTCACAACAACCCTGCGGAGTAGAATAGGCGGAGGATTGGCAGCTGGCTCAGAGCGATGAACTTCACGAACTAGCACCCTTTTTATTCCTGAGCTTTATGTATTCATCATTACATTTTTATCTCGCCCTTTTTCCTTTGCAAGACAGCCGAAGGCTCATTAGGCATGATTCACCTGCTTTTCTCCTTCTGATCCAAGAATCTTGTAGGTTAGGCTGAGAGTCAGTGAGGGACGTAAAGACATTGCGTGATCAACACAAGTGGGGACTAGAATTTCGATCATCCCATTATGATGCTGTAACCACTACACCTCATTGGCTATCCTCTGATACTAATGTTAATGGCAGAATCATTAATGCGATCATATTAGGAATACAAATATTAATGTCTTGCACTCACTTAGTCTGACATGTCCCATTTTGTTTGGTCTGCTCTGGCAAAAGTTGGATACCTTTCCCATTATTTTAAGGTTTGGATCTGATTTTAATGTAGGGTTTTATTGTATAGAAAAATCCATTTGGATGCTGTGCTCCACTCTTGTTTTATTGTAAGACAGTCCCGAGACCTTGGTAGCGGACAGTATAGAAAGGTTTTAAATAAATAAATAACCAACCACCCACCCACCCACTGTAGTAGTATTTAGTATTGCTACTGGTTTTATAGCCTGGTTTTTTTTTTTTTTTTTTTTTTTTTTTTAGAAAGAGTCTGGGACAAGGTTCCGTTTTCCTTTACCCGTTTTATCCTCACAGCACCCCTTTGAGGTTGGCATAATCCAGGTTGATGGTGATGGCTGCTTCCAAAAGGTCCAGCCATTTTGCTTCCGGACTGGAGTGGGGATTGGAACCATTTTTCCTGTGCTAGAAGTTTCATGCTGGAAGTGAGAGGTGGCATCACAGTTGGCCAGAAGGCTGCATGGCGGGCTGTGAGGATTTGAACCCGGGTTCCTAGATGATGCTTGCTTTTTTTTTTCTGCTCTGATTCAGCAGCATGTATACGAAGGCCTGGCTCCAAATACTGATAGACTTGTTCAATCTGTTATTCGTATAATGAAACAGTTACTAGCAGGCCCTGGGACTCCTTGGGTGTAGCAGCTAATATTTTTGAGGCCAAAGATCTTTCCCTACTTGTTTGACTGGCTGACAATTATGTTGGGCTTAAAAGTTGTCACTAGCCACAAAGCACGGCCGGTGGTGTTTCCCATGAAATAATGTTCTGTGACTTTTCGATTTCTTTTAGAAAGATAGTGATAAAAAATGTCAAAAGAAGACGGCAGGGTAATCCCCGTGAGGGTGGCCCTGAGGTGCCGCCCTCTTGTTCCCAAAGAACTTGCAGAGGGCTGCCAGATGTGTTTGTCTTTTGTCGCTGGAGAACAGCAGGTGAGGATCATTTCGCATATAGTCCTGAAACAACTAGCCCCATGGGTACACAGAATCCCTGCCGCTCTAAACCAGAAACCTGAAGAGTGGTTTGTGTAATGGGCACGAGGCAAGATCTCACACCTCCCCCTTCCCCACAGGTGGTTCTAGGCAAGGACAAGCCGTTCACGTATGATTATGTTTTTGACCCATCGACTGAGCAGGAAGAGGTGTTCAGCTCCTGCGTCGTTCCCCTTGTAAGGGGTGTTTTCAAAGGTAAGAACCTGCAGAGAAAGAACGCTTGGGGGAGATTTTCAGTAGGAGGGTTGTATCCTGGGGACAAGTAAACCGATGCCTCAGTTTATGTCTGCCCTTTCCTGCTTGCTGTAAGCTGGCTCAGCTTTCCCCAGCCTGATTCCCTTCAGATGCTTTCGACCAAAGCATCTGTGGCTCAGAATTAAGCATGCATCATACATATTGAGGTTCTAGCAATACGCAAATGGATCGGTTTGAGACGTGCCAGTCCCAAGGACAGAAGGGATTCTCACCCTGCTTCTGCTTGTATGTATGTTTTCAGGGGAAACGGCACTCATTCGGATGGTGCTCACTTGCTTTTTTGGTCTTCATGACACAGGGTACAATGCTACTGTTCTGGCCTATGGGCAGACAGGGTCTGGGAAGACCTACTCCATGGGAGGGGCCTACACGGCTGACCAAGAGAACGATCCCACTGTTGGAGTCATCCCTCGGGTGATAAAGCTGCTCTTCCAAGAAATGAAAGAGAAGACAGAGTGGCAGTTTTCCTTGAAAGTCTCCTATTTAGAGGTAGAAGCCATTCATTTATTTGTTTGTTTATTTATTTATGATTGATCGATTGATTTATCCCCCAACTTTTTCTTCTTGGAGGTGACTTTAAAAACCTTCCTCTCCATTTTATCCTCACAGCAACCAAGTGAGGTAGTTAGACTGAGAGTCAGTGACTGGCCCAAAGTCACCCATCTCCAGTCCACCACGCTCGCCACTATGCCATGCTGGCTTGCCAGTATTGAAACCTGGACTATGTTCATTATTTCTCTAGGCTAAGAGCTGTTGCTATATCAGGTCAGGAGTCTGCTTATCTCGCATCCATCCTTCCTCACCCATTGGCCATGTTGGCCAGGGCTGATGGGAGCTCAGCAACAATTGGAGGGCGGCATATGCTCCATTCCTGCTTGCTAAGAGTTTGATTCACACGGCGAACTCTCTGCCAAGCACCAAGGCCTAGCCTCAACCACAGATTTGCTCCACAGGCCAGTCCTGTGTTTTAATGCATTGCTTTTATTAGAGTAACCACAAAAGTATTTTAATTATTTACATGTTTTGCACTTACCCTGTTTACCAAAACAGACTTGTTAACTCTTTGGAAGAAGGAAATTGGTCTGTTTAAAAGCATGCTTTAGTGTTAGATAAGGTTTCTCTAAATATGAATAATTCGTACAACAATCCTTCTCTTTCACTTTTACCCTGAAACACCAAGGGACCTTGCACTTAAAAATAGTGAACTGTTGAATTATGGTAACAGCATTATTATTTTTTAAGCCAGTTGTAAAGATGATTCTGTAAAGTAAGCAGCCAGCTGACCAATGTATGTACACCAAGCTTTTGTGTATACTCCATCTCAGCTGAAGAAACGCTTCTGAGTTTCCCTCTCTGTGCGCACGGGCCGGTCTTGGTGGCACTGCTCACATAGCTGCCCAACCTGCGTGCCAACTACATGGTGGCTCAGCATTCCCTTCTCGGTCTTGCTCAGCTTCCACATCTAGATGCTTTAGGGCAGGAATGCCAAAGGCCACAGCTGTTGGAGGAGGCTTCCTGAGTCCCACAACCTGAAAATAAATCCCACTGTGCTCTGTGGGGCTTACTCTCAAGCAAGCACACGTGAGACTGCAACCCCCGTTTTGGGCCGGATTGTTTCTCATTCCTTTCTGCCCTTTAACCTTGTCTTTTTACTTTCCTCGTTGCTTGTTCTCCTCTGTCTGGATTTCTGCGATCCACACGCCTCTTCTGGTATCTTCAGATCTACAACGAGGACGTCCTGGATCTCTTGGCCCCGGCCAAAGAGCGAACATCTCAGATCAGCATCCGTGAGGACCCCAAGGAAGGCATAAAGGTGGACTTCTCCATTTGCTCTTTCTGGGAAGAGGTTGCAGCAGGCCATAGGAAAAATTAAGGCTGGTGGTGACCAATGGATCTTGCATCGTTCTGTGACGGATGCCCATGAGCTTGGGTGGGGGCACTCATCATAGGAGCATGTTTAAAATGCATGTGTCCTGCCTTTTGGCCCAGAAAGCAAGAGCTGATGCCACAGGTTGGCTGCTGAGCTGGCTTGCATTCCTTTTAGCTTTCTTGCTTTTCCTGAAGAGAGGGGTCTCCTCTTCCGTTTCCTGCTTTGCTGGGCTTGCTGTGGAAAGCTCCCTTAACCCAGATGCCCTTCAGTCTTTCTCTGAGAAAACTTGTCAATTTCAGTAACTGGCTCCCTCGGCCAGACTAGCGTGGAGCAAGCTAGGGCGGAGCTCGCTGGAAAGCTGGCTACTGATACCCGGAGTGTGAAGGCACACTAATAAAGGATGAATGAGGGATACGTCCGGATGGTGGTCCTCACATTTTTATGAGGAAAAGCCTTGCCAAAATGAACAAAACATAAGCCAGGGGCTTTTAAAAAGGTTCACAACCCCAAGGAATTAAAAGCATATTTTCTCTCCCTCTACTTCTTCCAGATTGTGGGACTAACAGAACATGTGGTAAATAGTGCCAAGGAAACCGTCTCGTGCCTGGAGCAGGGCAACAACTCCCGAACTGTGGCTGCCACTGCTATGAACACCCAGTCATCTCGCTCCCACGCCATCTTCACCATGTCCATCGAGCAGAAAAGCAAGAGCGACGGGTGAGCACGGGAGTTCGGATCACTGCTCTTTTAATGGGATGGGTTTTTGGCACCATGGAAGACGGCTCTGGCTTTGGGGCGTGAGCATTTAAGTGCCTTTAGATTGAGCGATGCTCCAGAAAGGGAAGAACACACTGGGTCCGCTAAAAGGCAGACAGACACGGGGGGCGCAGTGCTGAAAAGTCACTCGCTGTGCGGAGAGTTCTGCCAGAGCGCCTGCCTTTGTTTTCCCGGCCTCGTGCAACTTCCGTTTCTGCTTCAGGAACACCAGCTTTTGTTGCAAACTGCATCTTGTAGACCTTGCTGGTTCTGAAAGGCAAAAGAAGACAAAAGCAGAAGGTGACCGGCTACGGGAAGGTAAGTGGAACTCATCCCGACCGCCATGTGGGTTGGTTGCCCTCACAGCGGAAGTTCTGGGGGGAAGCGATCTCTTGAGTTTTTAGAAGTCTGTGTGCTTGACAGAGGAATAGTCCTTAGTTTTGACTCATGGTAAGTCAAAGTCGTTGTCCGAGCCTGCCTGAATGTAAGACTGCTCACCTCGCCCTGCTGGCATTCAGCCGAAGCGCTTTCTGAATGTCTGGTGTTGCTGCTGCTTGCTTTCTTCCTGCTTCGGATGTGCGCGTGAACGTTCCACTCCCTGCTTTTGTTTCTTGACAAAGAGCCAAGATCTCTGACCAAATTTCTTCTGCCGCTCTCCCCTTTGGCTCGGTGCCGGCACATCTAGGGATCAACATCAACAAAGGCCTGCTCTGCCTGGGGAACGTCATCAGTGCTCTCGGGGATGAAACCAAGAAGGGCAGTTTTGTCCCTTACCGGGACTCCAAACTCACACGCCTTTTGCAAGGTAAGATTGCAGCATGAAGCCTGAGGGGGGGGGGGCAGGAGGGGCACCTTGTGCCTCTGGAGGCCAGCCCCACAGGCGTGGGGTGCCGCTTTCCCCTGCCAAAGCCACTGCCTCAGCTTCTCTCTCGCTCCCCAGACTCCTTGGGGGGCAACAGCCACACCCTCATGATCGCCTGCGTGAGTCCGGCAGATTCCAACATGGAGGAGACCTTGAACACCCTTCGCTATGCTGACAGGGCCAGGAAAATCAAGAACAAGCCAATAGTGAATATCGATCCCCAAGCTGCAGAAATCAACCGGTTGAGGCTGCAGGTAACCAGCGCTCTGTGTCTGGAAGTCGGTCGATGGGAGTGGATGGCGTGTGGGGAGCTTGAGGGGTGCAGCTGGCTGCCTTACCTGATCGCTGCCCTGGTGGTTCCCGAAAACTGCCCCAGAATCACAGGCTTAAATCTTTTAAGCTTGTAGAAATGATGAGATACAAAGCTAAAAAAATAACTATTTTTATTCCCTCCCAGGTCCAAGAGCTGCAGGTCTTATTGCTGCAGGCTCACGGAGGAACACTTCCGGTATCCATTGGGTAAGAAATGCCAGTCTGCAGCACCAGTTGGCTCGGAATAGGGGTGGCCACGGGTTTCTTGTGATGGTATTTTTTCAGCCGTGTTCAAGAAGTCGTGCCTTCTTTTTTCTTTCTATAACCCTGACTTCGCTGTTGTTACGCTGGCCAAATCTGCAGCAGAATCCTTGGCAGCCAGTACAGACATGAACGGAGAAGCTTTGTTGGCCTTCAGGTTCTGTACGGAAAGCTGAGGCTCGGATAGGAGAGGCGACTGTGAGAAATGTTCCCACAGGCCTAGAATAAGCCTTCATCACTTGCTTGGCTTTGGCTTGGGGTTGGCTTGGATTGTCCAGGCTCCATGCAGGGCCTTTCTCGCGCCAGAACCTGTTTAATCCCCTGTGCTGAACAGAAAGCCATCTGAAGCTGTCACAGCAGGGAGCCAGAATCTGCATTTTTAAAGCAAAGAGAATGGGGTGGGGGTCTCTGAGGTCACCCTGATTTTGGGGCTGCCTTCAGTGCTTCCAAGGCCCAGGGCCACTGTGGGACCTGGCTAGCCCTTGTTGCACTAACTTTGAGACACTCAGAGAGCCGTGAGAGTCATTCCCAGTGCAGCTGAGGCGCAGGGAGAGCCCTCTTGCTCCTCTGACGTTGGGAGAAGTGTTTGACAAGCTTAAACGTGGTGCTTGCCAGGGGCTCGGTAGCCCCTGTGGATCCGCAGGCACCCATGCTGTCTCACGTGCATTACCGGGAGCAACACAACCAGGGGCATCCTGCAACAAGGAGAATAACGGAGAAAACCAGTAGCACATTTCCCGCTTCCAGCCATCTCCTGTAGCTCTGCCGCCTTCTCCTTTCCAGAATCACTCGTCAGTGTTGGTGGGTGAATGTCAACGCGGAAACTTTCTGCTTAACTTTAGGGGTGAGCCCTCGGAAAATTTGCAGTCCCTGACGGAGAGAAACCACTCCCTCATGGAGGAGAACGAGAAGCTCAGCCGTGGCCTGAGCGAAGCAGCCGGCCAGATCGCCCAGATGCTGGAAAGGATCATTCTGGTAACGGAAAGCACAGGACTGCCTTCCCCTTGAGTGCTAAGCGGGAAGCTAAGAGTGCCGCTCTGCGGCCCAAACGCAGCCAGGGAGCCAGGCTCAAATTCGTCCTGTAATTTCTCGATCAAATTTTGAGCAGGCACGTGAAGTTCATGGACTGAGTGGGACAAATTACATCTCACAGCTGGCTTCTGTACACTTGGTAGTGCTGTGCTTCCGTTTGCCTTTCTCCTTTGACGTTTTGCTCGGAGGTTGAACACCCGGTTTGTGCTGTGTGCTTTTTCGCACCAGGCACACTGTAAGTCGTGAGCGGAGCCAGCTGGAGCCGGGGGTCAGACTAGATGGCCCGGGAGACGCCTTCTGACTCGCTCTGTTTCTATGTTTCTAAGTCCTGACGTTCAGCAGGGTGTATTGAGGGCTGAGTCCAGATCCGCTCCCTGGTCACCTCCCTAGATGAGCCAGCCCTGGAGGTGTTCTCACAAGCGAAATGCTCTTGTAATTCAGAATTTGCTCCTCACCTCCTGCAGACGGAGCAGCATAATGAAAAGATCAGCCTGAAGATAGAGGAGCTCCAGCAGCACGGCGCGTAAGTCCCTTCTCTGCGGGGGCTTTGGAAAGGCAGAGCAGTTGGCGTGGCCTTGGCGCCATCTCAAATAGGGGAAGCGAGACGGGGGTTGCTTGGGCGCCGTGGCTCAGCGTGGGGGGTTGGAGGCGAAGCTGGGTGGCTGCCGCGCTGCACCTCCTGCCCCTTCCCAGTCTGCCTGTCGGGGGAAGAAAGGCTTCAGGAGGAGTGGGAACAAATGGGCGTGTGGGGTGAACCTTTTAAGTCAAGGATTTGCGTGGCATAAAACTGGCCCAGGCGCCCAAATGCATCCTCGTGTGCCTGAATTTCAGCCTGAAGCTCGACCTTCAGAAGGTGCTTGAGACTCTGGAGGATGAAGAACTGAGGAAGCAGGTGGAACTATTTTGCAATCTGCAGCAAGCGATCGCCCAGTTGCCGGTAAGAGTTCTCTCGAAGAAGGTGGGTTCCCCCGCCGCTAACAAAATCCACTGCTTTTGCTGGCTTCCCTGTTGCTTGGGGGCTCTCGGGATGCTGCGCCTTGTGGGCCTCCTTGGAACAGCTCCAGAAGCTATTTCAAAATAATGAAGACATGAAGATCTTCAACTCTGGACCGGCTCTTGCCAGAATATGGGTGGATTTTAATTGCGAAGAGCATCCGTGGGTGGCAGGCACAGTTTACGACGCCAGGCTCCACTCTGCTTCCTCCACAGAATGAAAATGCTGCTGGTGTCGTTGACATGGACACATCGGATCAGGACTCCAGCACTGTAAGCGAATGTCACCTGGCAAAAGGCAGGATCTGGGTTCAGGCCATACTTGTGTGTCCACCCGCAAATGACTGACTAGTTTTCTCCTGCCTCTGGGCTCCACTTGCCACAGCAGCAGCCCATCTTCCCGGGT
Organism: Varanus salvator macromaculatus; assembly: GCA_023646645.1. NCBI lineage: Eukaryota > Metazoa > Chordata > Lepidosauria > Squamata > Varanidae > Varanus > Varanus salvator. Next base: position 1,886,485 of record JAIXND010000753.1, on the reverse strand, counting down.
TGTCAAAGTGCGCTCCGTTTCTTAATGTAAAGAGATTTTACAAATAACAAGTGTGGTTTGATGCGGATTGTGCGGAAGTGCTGTCTCGCTGAGGGAAGAACTCTGGAAGGAATTAGAGACAGAAACACTTCCAGCACGTTCTGTCGTGAGGCTCAGATCCGATCTGTTTTCACCTCCAGCATTAGCCAAGTAGATCATGTCGGCCCATTAATTAAATTCACCCCTTTCGCATTTAACCAAGTCGCCATGTTTTTGTGAGCTCTATGAAGGGACTGCAGGTGGCGCAGTGGTTTAAACCGCTGTGCTGCTGGGCTGGTTGATCGAAAGGTCGCCGGTTCGAATCTGCACACGGGGTGAGCTCCCGTGCTCCATCCCAGCTCCTGCCAACCTTGCAGTTCGAAAGCCTGCAAATGCAGGTAGATAAAAAGGTACCACTTTGGTGGGCAGGTAACAGCGTTCTGTGCACTTCGATGTTTAGTCATTCCGGCCACATGACCACAGAGACTGTCTGCGGACAAACGCTGGCTCCCTCGGCTAGGAAATGGAGATGAGCACTGCCCCCTAGAGTCAGGCATGACTGGACGTAACGTCAAGGGGAAACCTTTACCTTTATTAATGGCGGAGAATAATACAGGCAGAAGTTTCCAGTGTTTCCACTTCTGGGAAGAGTTAGTTTCAGTTTCGAGGCATGTGGCATTGACTTCTTAAGCCAAAGCACTCTGCTTCCCTGGAAGTTGGCACCACATGGGCCAACTTGACTTGCAGTCAATTTTGCCTAAACTGGAATCGGCCCATGTGCTCGGGCTTGTTCTTATAACTACAGGCCGAGTTATTTGCTGGAACCGTTCCTGCTGTCATCTTCAGACACTCCAGGGCAGGGGTGCGCAACCGGCAGCCTGCACAGGGCCCTCCAAGGCTGCCCCTCCGGCCCCAGAGGTCGCTGCAGGAGAGATCTGCCTGTGTTCTCAGCTCCCCCACCCCTCACGGAGAGCCTCGTCGTGCTCATCCTTTCCCTGTGCTGCCAGCAGCTGTGACCAGGGTCTCTGGTGGCGGTGAAGAGGGGCACATGCATGGCCCCTGAGCCAGCATCCCGTGCCATCCTTGGGCCCCAGAAAGTCGCAGGCCTGCTCCGTGGAGGCAGCAGCGAGCCGGCTCTTCGTATCAGGCTTCTGTGGCCCAGCGAAGACGCTGCGGAGTAGCCACCGCGAGCTCCCGCAAGCATTGCCACCGTGGCCGGTGCTCTCCTGCCGGAGCAGGGCTTTCTTGGCCACGCCAGCAGTGCACGCGCTCTCTTCCAGGCTTCAGAGGCTGACCTGGATGCGCAGCAGTCCTCCGAAGAGTACGCCACGCGGCACGCGCTCCACCAGGCCCAGATGTCCAAAGAGCTGCTGGAGCTCAACAAAGCCCTGGCTCTGAAGGAGGCCCTGGCTAAGAAGATGTCTCAGAACGACAGCCAGCTGGAGCCCATCCAGCACCTGTACCAGGTAATGCCGCCGGCCAGAAAGGGATGCGCAGTGGTACCTGGTGGGCTTCCATGTCGGGTGCCTTGCAGGCCGTGGGCGGCCGGTCTCGCCACCCTCCCCTTTTGCTAGTAGAAATGCAGCCTGTGCGGGGAATGTCGTGCTTTCTGGCAAGAGCTTTTTAGCGTCTGGTTCAGAAATGTGAGAACAGGTGGAAGAGGTGCTGAGACATGCCTGTGTTCGTAAATGCAGACCAACATCAAAGACCTGGAAGGGCAGGTTGCCAAGCTGCAGAAGGAGAAAGAGGACCTGGTCGTTGCGCTGCACATGACAAAGAAGGATGTCACTCAGGCGAAGTGAGAGGCACAGATTTGGGAGTTGGGGGGGCATGGGGCTGGAAGGCCGCCTGAGCCACGGGGTTAGAGCTGTGATGTCCTCCCAGGCTGAGCGAACGCCGCAGGAAACGGCTTCAGGAGCTCGAAGGGGAAATGACGGATCTGAAGAAGAAACTGAAGGAGCAGTCAAAGCTGCTGAAGATGAAAGAATCCAGTGAGCAGACAGTGTCCAAGCTGAACCAGGAGATCCGGGTACCTACAGCTGACACTTCGGGGAGGGGGCAAGGGGGTGGCAAAGGGGAACAACCAAGCACCGTCTTGGTTTGTGCTTGTGGATAACTAATTTGCATGTTCCCACTGTAATGGTCGTTAAGTGTTGTGTAAAAAGACAACGTTTGCAGGTTGCTCCTTCCGTCATGTGAGCCTGGAATAGTTCTAGTTTTCAATGAACTCATTCCAACTTCTTGGTTTAATGATATCATCAAGGTGAGAATTAGCTTGCCAAAAGCTGTATAGAAGTTTTGTGAAGAAGTTGGAGGGCTGAAAGCCTTCCAGCTCCCGTCCCCAACCTCGGAAAACGGAGGTGACGTCCTCAAAACCTTTTTGTTTTTATTCCAGTGTGTTGTCCATGGAGAGAGACTTCCAAGAGTCTCTCTCCCTGCGTACCCAGACCCTACACCGTGTCAGTTCTTACGCCTCTCCCTCTCGTTCCTTTTGCAGGCAATGAAGAGCCAGCGAGTTCAGCTCATCCGTCAGATGAAAGATGATGCTGAGAAATTTAGGCAGTGGAAGCAGCAGAAGGACAAGGAGGTGATCCAGCTGCGGGAGCGGGTGAGTCCGGCCAAGAAGCAGCATCTCTGAATGTTTGGGAACCAAATCGCCCCTCCTGGCGCAAGGAGGGTGGGCAGCTATGATGAACCCGGGCTGGTTTACACTGAGAGAGAACTGCACTGACTCCTTGACTGTGCTTCTCATAAGAGGCTTGTGCCAGAAATGCACTGACTCGGTGGCGTGAGAACTTTCCTTGCACAGGAGAAAATGCCTCCCCTTTGCTTTCCTTTTTGGTGCTGCTGTACATTTAAATTTTCCAATATTGCCATACGGAAAAGATGGTCCAGGTGACAATGAGTGGCAGATCCTGTGCTGGCTTCCATCTGCCTGTAAATGTTCTCCAGTGATCACTCAACACGGAACGGTGTGGCTTCTGACTTACGAGCATTTCCGATGGCCGGGTGAGGTCTCGGCATCTCAGTCGTTATGCCTCTCCTCCGCAGAGCGAATCGCAGCCTTTGCCAAGCTGGCCGGCAGCTTGTGCTGCGCACCATCCCAGCCCTTCATCTGGCCTGGTGAGGGGCAGCGTGCTGGGATTGGACAGGCACCATCGCGCGTGTCTCTCTTTCAGGATCGCAAGAGGCAATACGAACTCATCAAGCTGGAGCAGGACTTCCAGAAGCAAGCCACTGTCCTCCGGCGGAAAGCGGAGGAGGTGAGCTGTCAGGGGCAGCCTGGGTGTCCTTTCCCGCTTCCGGAGCCTCACGGCTTTTAACCGACCTGCAGCGATTCGGCAGACAGTCTTGGGCTCTGCCCCCATCTCTGCCAAAGTGCAGTGCTCTAAGTGTAGGATCCTGTAATTCTGCACATCAGAAGGGGGTTAAGGGGGTCAGATGAGAGATCCCGGCCTCCGGCTGTGTCGCGGGTTCCAGCTTGGCACGCAGATTCGGTTCCGTCACGCAGTGCACATTGGGCTCCATGGTGGGGACTCCGCTTGCCTGCACAGCTCCTCTCCTCCATCCCCAGCAGCTGCACCAGGTGGAGGCAGGAGAGCCCCCGCCTGAACCCCGGCAGAGCCCGGGATGCCCGTCAGCGTGGACCTTCCTGGGCTGGGTGGACTCGGGCCTTGCATAGCCAGGAAATCAGTGGGTTTGGGGCCAGAGGTCAAACAGCATCTCCTCCCTGACCTGACAGTCCCTGCCTAGTTGTCACCCCTGTCTCTACTGGCTTAGAGCCTTTATTTTCAAGCAGGTGCACCTGGATTGCTCCATTCTGTGCCCACTTGTGGAGGGCAGGAGGCCACATGTCCTCTCGGAGTGCAGTATCTTGCTTCACGTTTATCCGAGGTCGTGTCCCGGGGTTCTTCCTCCTCCTCCTTCCCTGCCTGTAACCCTCCCAAAGGACTCGTGTGCTCAGCCAGCCGGACAAGGGCTTCCTGGTTTAGCCGAGGGGTCTGAACCCGGCCCTGTCAAGCCCCGGTCCAACCTCTGCTTTTGCAGGCCGCGGCGGCAAACAAGCGCTTGAAGGACGCTCTGCAGAAGCAGCGAGAGGCTGTTGACAAAAGGAAAGAGAGCCAAAACCGTGGCATCGAAGGAATTGCTGCCCGAGTGAAGGTGAGGCTGAATTCAGGAGGCGGATTCCAAAGCTGAGTCATAGGAGGAGAAGCAGAACGAGGCACAGCTACACGGGCTCACGCTGGGCGCACCCCAAGCATCGGAAGACACGGGTGCATCTCTCTGTGCCCCGAAGGGCCTTTGCTGTAACTGGGTTTCCTTTGCGTCCAGAGCTGGCTTGCGAATGAGGTCGAGATCCTCGTGAGTATAGAAGAGGCTCGGGGCCACCTCAGAGACCTTCTCGAGGATCGAAAAACCTTGGCGGAGGAGATCGCGTCCCTTAAGGAGAAGCGCGACGCCGGGGAGAACCTGCCCACAAAATACAAGGTGAGCGGCACCGTGCTGCGGCCTGAAGCAGGTGCTGGCCCTGAGGAATGGGGCTTCTCTTGCTTTGGAGGGGGCACCCTGTCGGGGGAGATGCCTCCCAGCTGCCTCTGAAGGGCAGGGCTTCCACCGGCTGGTTAGGTCTTCCCTCCAGGATTAATCTCCTTCCGCTTTGCAGGAAGGGGGGACTCACAGGCCCGTCTTTCCAGAAGCCACCAGGGCGCCTTCCTTAGCTGAAGGCACCGCTCCTGAGCTTCCGTTCTTATTACCGATCTTCCTCTCCATCCCTCCCCGCAGAGGCGCACGTACTCCCACAGAGCTGTGGAAATGAACGCTTCCATCACCAAGCAAATCGAGAGCCTGGAGAAAGAGATGGAGCTCAGGTACGGGGAAGTCCTGACATTCTGACGAGCAAAGCCAGGCGTCTGATCCAGCCAGACGCTGCAGGCCCATCTAGTCCGTGAATTTCGATCTCCTCCCCTTGTGGAGCCGTCGAAATCCGTGGCTCAGGACTGCGCACGTTGGCTTGGTGCTCGCCTGCTTGTTCTAAACTTGCTACACAGAAGCGCCGCCGTGATCATTCCAGAGGCCCGGAATGCTGGGATGAAGCCAGAGGAGGAGGCGGCCAGGAAGGCTGCCGTGAGATTTCTTGCAAATAGAACTGAGCCGTGCCTTGCCTTGCCCTGGCGCCAAACCCCTTGATTGAGGGGTGGGGGGAGTTGTCTCAGGCTACCCTAATTTCCCTTGTGCCTCAAATCTTTAAACCACGTGGGGAGCGGATGGTCGTGATGTATGTGCCGGGGACCAGGGATGGGGGGCGCTCTTCTTCTGCCTCTCCGCTCTCAGCATCACCTTTGGGAATCCTGGCATTCCTGGCAGAAACACATGATTCCTCCTAGTGGACTGTTTGCCCAAGGGCCCCAGCCAAGCCATGACTCGCTGCCCCCGTATCCTCTGGAGCAACCGAGAGCCGACGGGAGGGGAGCCTTCATTTGCGCTCCAGCCTGTCGGGCAGATGAAGCGCTTCCCTGGTCAGAGGCGCTTCCCGGAGAAAGGAAGCAGCCAGCCTAGCAGGGCTTCCGTCAAGCAGGGGGCCAGCCCGCCCTTACGCCCCACGGGATCTGCTCTGCTCTGCTGAGCAATAGCCTGTGAGCCCGTGCGATCGCTTCCTCCAAAGGAGCGCCCAGATCGCTGACCTGCAGCAGAAGCTGCTGGATGCAGACACCGCCGACCGCAGCAAGCAGCGCTGGGAAAGCATCGCCACCATCCCGGAGGCCAAGTGCGCCATCAAGTACCTGATCGGCGAGGTGAGCCGGGGGGGCCGCTCTGTCGTGCAGCCAGGCGCCCCCACTCGGCACGCAGAGGTTGGGGTTCGGGAGGGCTGGGAGGAACCCCGCCTGGAGGAAGAGCCGTGGCTGCCGGTCCTTGCCGACCACCCAGGGGCCGACCCAGCCTAAGGTCCCTCTTCAGGTCTGATGACTGAAGGCGGGGAGGGGAGCAAGCCAGCCGTTTCCTGCTTGTCTCTGGCACTCGCCATCCAGCACCAGTTCACAGTTTGTGGGGTGTGGACACCCCTCCACGAAACGGAAATCCCTCATGGGGCCTTTGCAACCCTGCCCTTGGCTTCTGTTTTTAAGCTGGTCTCCTCCAAAGTGGAAGACGGGAAACTGGAGAGCCGGCTGCAGCAGAGCAAGGCCACCTGCGCCGACGTGCACAAGATGCTCCTCGAAGAGCGGAAAGCCGTGGCCGAGTTGGAGGGCGAGCACGAGCACCGGCTCGTGCAGCTGGAGCAGGAGCATCAGGAGAAGGTATCTGCCGCCTGCCTCAGCGAGCGGAGGGGGCCCCAAGGCTCGCGCAGCCCTGCCCAGCAGCCTCGCCGCTCGGAGACGTAAAGCTTTCCCCCAAACTCTCGGCCCGGAGCCAGGCTCTGCCTCCTGCAAGCAGCCCGTTTGCAAACCAGTTGGTGGCCCTTGAGCCTCATTTCCCCACGCCGGTTTGTGTCTGCACGCAGCTGGGCACACCCTCCTGTTGTTCGACGAGGCCAGGGGCAGCGTCTCTGGTGTGCCCTCCTCACGACGTGCTTGCAGCTCTCTCTGGCCGTGGAGCCCAGAGGGCACTTCAGCCACCCCTGTCTGGACTGCGGGCTTGGTGTGTTTGCGGGTCTGTCGTCGCTTCGTGCTCCACGGCAGTGGCCTGGCCTGGCAAAGGAGCAGGAGGTTCTCTGCAGGCGTAGGCGAGCTGCGCAGGCCCTCCCTTGAGGACGAGGCCTCGCAGGCTGAGGCCAGAGTCCTGCTCCCTGTTCATCCTGGCTCCGATTCTGGTTCCAAGGGAGCCCGTATGCCGTCTCTCATGGCCTGGCCAGGAATGGTCACGTGTATGACCTCATCACACAAATTCCCTGTCCCAGGAAGGAGGCAGTGGAGGTGAAGGAGAAACGGGGGAAGAAGAGGCACTGAGGTTGCCACCCGGGTGCCTGGCAAAAGCAGCACCAACATTATCTACAAAAATAAATAGAGTGAAATGCTTAACGGGTGTTCAACTCTGCAGTGTACGTAAAGCCCACGTACAGGAGAGCCAGCAGGGTGAGGGGTTAGAGTGCCGGGCTGGGGACTCGGGAGATCTGGGCTCGGACCTCATCCAGCAGGTGGACCTCCCTGGGCGACTTCAGCCAAGCCTGACCTCCCTCACAGGGTTGTTGTGAGGCCGAAACAGCCACATAAGCCGCCTCAGGTTCTTCACGAGAGGAAAAGTTGCGGGCGATCCACGCAACGCAACGGCAACAATATAAACCCAGCAAGAATCGGGGAACCAGCGTCCCCTTCGCTCATGGCAGGGGAAATGCAGAGCCTTTTCGGCACGTGGCCGGATGGTCTCTCTCTCTGGCTGGCTCACTGATGGAGCCCGGCTGTGCAGGGCAGGGGGAGCGCGGGTGTCCTCCCTTTCCGATCTTTGCCCGTTCTAAGGTGTCGCCTCTTCCCCTCCCCACTTCAGGTTCTCTACCTGCTCAGCCAGATACAACACAAAGAAGAAGTAGAGAAAAAACTCGAGGTGTCCATTTCGGAACGGGAAGAGCAGCTCCTGGAGCGCCTCAAGTTCCAGGTAAAAGGGGCCTCTGACGGCATGCCGGGTTCTGGGACTGCCCTTTGGCGTGTGGGGCCTCAATCCCCGTTTCCTGACAAGCCAGTGGAGCAGGGCGCTTGCCCTCGCCTCCTGTCTCCTCACATTCTCCTTCGCAGAAATCACAGGGAAGCAGGGAGGGAGACGGGAGGACTGGAAAGCTGTCGGCATGGAAGTTGCAGGGCCTGCCTGACCCCTTCCTGGCTGGAGCCTCTCAGGCAGCAGGTGCAGGCAGTGGGCCCCAAGCTGGTAACCTCGAGCCCCGGAACGCGGGACTGGAGCTGGGGTGGCACACCCTGCATTGCATCCGCAGCCGCCCCGCACCTGGGACTTCTCCGCTTACCTTCCTCTTCTGCCAACAGGATGAAGAGCTGGCCAAGATGAAGGAGGTCTTCGAGAAGAACCAGGAGCTGTGTGAAGAACTGGAAATGGTCCGGCAGGTAGGCCTACGGGTGGCGGCTGCTCTCAGGCAGGGTTGGGGTTGCCCCGTCCGGCAGCACGGCTCAGAATCCCCCTTCCGTCCCACTAGAAACTGAGGATTCTGCAAGCTGCCAGTGGCCAGAAGATCCACAGCATCGCTCAGTCTGCAGTCACGGATACCCCGGAGTCCCCCTTCGACTACGTCCCGCCCAAGGTGCGTGTGCTGCGGGGCCGGCGTGCCCAGTCTGCTGCCCTGAGTAGCCATAGAAACTCAGTCCAAAGGCTTCATGCCACTAGCGCGCTTACTAAATTTAAAGACGGGCTCTGTTCATCCATGATTGCAAAGTGCAGGCCCCAACTGGGAAGGCTTTGCGCTGCTGGGCCGGATTGGGGAGACGGAGGCTGAGATTCCCCTCGGAATCTTTTGGGCCTCGAGCAAGTCGCTCCCTTCCTGCTGTCATCGCATCAGGCCTGCCAGATTCTCCTGGAAGTCACCAGCCTGACGGATTCCCATGTCTCCCCTCTGTCTGTTTGTGCCTTCAGCCAAAGCCCCGCCGGCCAACAACCGCGCGGCCTGCGTCCGAGATGGAGGACCTGCTCTCCGAATCAGACGAGTCGGAAGAAGAAACAAAAGATGCTGAGTGGGTGCCGGCCAAAATCGCCCGAGGGATCAAGAAGAACATTTTGGGGGTACGAGTATGGTGGGGAAGGCACCTTTCTTGAGTCACCCTGAAATCTGCTCCGAAGCGGCAGTTTGAACGAGTGCAAGCGTTGCTTTGCAGTGGGGCGACGTGTGCCTGGTTTTAGTAGCCTGTTTTGACAGTGCTCCTGTGGGGGCTCAAGCATGGGGCAGGAAGGCAGATCCCCCTTTCTGCCTCTGCTTCCTCTCCAGGGCTAGACTGCTCCTGATCATGGAGGCTCCCGCCTCACAGCCACCGATCTCCTCCTCTGTGAGGTTGCCCAGTCATCTCCTTAAAGCCCTCTTGCTGGTCAGCATGGCATTATCACACTGAGAAATTACCAGAGTTTTGAGCTGAATGCCACTCAGCCGGCTCTGGACAGCGGTCAGATGTCTGCTGCAAATCCTTACCCACTTCTTGCAGAACTCCCGGGACCCTCGGGAATAAACCGGAAAAAAACAAAGGGTTGGCAGAGACTGAGCAACTGGTCTGCTCCCGATGTGCCAGGAGAGGTGCGAGGAGGCCCTGTAGGATAATTAGCCCTGACAGCCGGGGAGGACCCAGGCAAATCGCGCATGCCCCTTCTTTTCGGGTGCCAGGGCCTCAGGTGCGGCCTCGGCTTCGTCCACAGCACCGCCGCGCTCTCTCTCGGCATTTGGGTTCCTGCGTCCCGCCAGGCCCTGTGCCCTCCAGGTCTTCAGGCTGCACGGAAAGCCCTCAGCACTGTGCCTCTTGGGCGGGTGCCCTGGGGCCTCTCACAGCGCTCTCCTTTCACAGTGCACCTGCAAAGGCCGCTGCGGGAACAAGCAGTGCGGCTGCCGGAAGCAGAAGCTGGCCTGCTCGGAGGACTGCCGCTGCGAGTCCGAGAAGTGTCGGAACCGGGAGAACTTCCTCTTGGTGAGCGGCTGCCGGCGCTGCAGCTTTCCTCTTCCTCTGCAGGGCAGCAGGCGGCCGGGAGTGGCCTCCCTGTCCCGCAATCGGCCAGAGCAGTTGCTTCACGGGCTCACCTAGAATCCCACAGGGGCTGCAGAGTTTCAAGAGAGAGCTCTACCCAAAAGTCTGAGCTGGTGGGACTCCGGACTGTGGCACTGAGGGGGACGTGGTGGACGAAATGAGCTTTAAAGATGCCTCGGCTGATCAGTCAGTGGAGTGCTGCGTATTTGTTTTCTTCATAAGTCCACCTTTGTCTTAAGGGGATGCACGAAAGACAAAGGAGTGCCTTTTCTGCCTCGTGTAGCACATTGTGCCCCTCGCTCATACAGATATACATGGGTGGCACCTTCCTTTAAGTTCCTCCAGTCCTTGCCTCCCCTCGCCCCAAGCATCCCCGTGTGTCTGTGCTGGCCGTCCAGGGCCTAACCTGTTGCGGGCTGTGATCTTGCCAGTGCCAGTCCTGGCACCTTTCAGGTCCTCTCCAGTTCTGTGCTCGCAGAAGTATCGTGCCCCTCACAGAGATGTAGCTGCACCCTCTTTGGGGACGGACTGGCGGCAGGCATCTCGCCGTGGCCTGTGCCGAGTGGGCAGCATAAATGAGCTGAAATCAGTAAAATAGATGTTGCGGGCGATAGGAATGTGGTCGAGCTCAATCCAGACAGACTCACCCCCGACTTTCCGCCCTCAGGAAGCAACGCTCATGGATGAGCAACTGGGGGAGCTCAAGGACCACGTCTTCAGCCTGGAAGATCCCACGCTGGTGACTGGCGGAGACACCTTCTTTGAGCCGCCAGCCATCACGCCTACCAGGAAGGTAAGGGGAGCCTGGAGAAGCAGTGGGAACGGAGCAGCAGGTGCTGGTTTTGCGGTGGGGGTGGTTGGGGGGTGGGTGGCCGAGCTTTGGGTCGCCTGGTTTCAGCTGCAGGAAGCAGGGGGGCAAAGGCAGGCAACCGTTCACCAGGCGGTAGCTGGCCAGGGGCAGGGCAAGCGGAAATCACTGCTCGAGAAGCAGATGGTCCCCAAAATGAACACGTGACTAGCAGGCGAGGGGAGGAGAGGAGGGTGTGACAGGCGGGCCCCCGGGGGAGAGGTTCCGCTCGCCAGGCACTTACGCGCACACCCTGTTGCCTTCCCCCAGCTTCTGGGAAACAACGGTAGAGCATTTGTAAATCAAATCATTTGCCCTGCCCCTCGTTGCTCAGCTCCAGCTTCACCCCGAGATGCAAATGAGCTTATGTCATGCCAACCCGGACGACACGCAGGTTTACTGATGCCCCTGCTTGCTGGTTTTTGTACTGCTGCCTGCCGTGCGGGCATGTGGTGCTCCCACGTCACTCCTGCGCGAAGGAGCGCGTGTCCCGCTCGGCCTCCAAGCCACGGAGTGGGATCCCTGGACGGGCGTTTCCAAGCCACCACTCCCCTTCCGTGACTGACAGTGTGCTTTTTTCTATACCACCCCGCCTAGATCTTGGACGAAACAACCGAGCAGGAGAACCTGCCCCCCGCAAGCGGCGCCACCTCGTTCTTCACCCTCGGGCACCCGGTGGCTGGCGAGAACCCACAGGCGGCCATGAAGAAGAGGCGGAAGCGCATGCTGAATAGCACGAGCGGCTTCTTCTCGGGCTGCACCCCCATCAAAGAAAATTCGGTGATGCTTAGTGAGGCTAGCAAGTTTGGTGTCAGTGATGCTTAGACTGTAGACAAGCAAGCCCGAGGGTTCGTCTAATTTTATAGTGTATAGAATTTTTTGGAATAAATGCATTTTTACAAATACCCTTGTCGTGCTCCCTGGACGGCTCTGCGTGAGCACCCACCCCACAGCCTCCTCTCCCATAGGACCTGTGCTGGAGGGGCGCATGACAGGCAGGCCTGGTGTTAAAGGCCAAGGGGCCAGTGTCCGGAGAGCCAATAGCTGGCTGCTTTCCTTAAGGGCGCCTTTGAAAGTGTCTGTACACCCAGGGGGTCGCAGCTCAGACATTTCAAAGATCCCACAGACTAGAAAAACAGAGCCAAGGAAATAGCACTTGTATTGTGCCCAGAGGAGCTGCTACAACATTAACTGTGAGTGGGGAGCAGGGAATGGAATGTGTGTCAAATCTCAAGCTTATCTTGTCTAGTAATGGTCAGATCCTGTTGTCCTTCAGTGCAGGAAGCCAGCCTGATCTCTCCAACACCTTCCCCTTGGTGGACGTGCTTTAATGCACACACATTGTCAATTTGCCTTACTAATTTTCATCTACTTTCCCCCTGTGGCTCTCACTTCTTGTTCTTAGTCCCAAACCTTAACTCCTCTCTGAAAATCTTGTTGAGTCTCTACGATTTTAACCTCTGCATTTTGCTATGTATAAAATTAATCTCCATCTGTACTAGGTGAAAGCTGTAATAATAAAATGCATTTTTGTCTATACCGGGAGTGCGAATTCTATTGTTAACTGGAGAATTTGTGTTAACAGTGCTCCTGTAATTAAGGAAATACTGAATTTCAGAGATACTGTTAGCACCGAAGTTTCTGTAGTTTTGAGGAGCAAATAGATACCTTAATGCCCTTGTGGGAGATTATTTACTGATTTCACTATGTAACAGCACCAACTTCAGAGTACGGGCTGCTAGTCCAGGTACTTTGTTTCTTAACAGTGGAGCAAAGTATTGCCTGAGTTTGTCCTCCTCCTTGGCCCCCTCAGCAAGGGTAGGTGTAGCTGCCATGTATATCCTGTGCCGAACGGAGGCGCCCCTCTTCAAATATTCATTTGAATTATTTTTATGCTGCGCCTAACTTGAAAAGGTGTGGGTGGCTTACATATAATCAATTAAACAAGACAGGTCCTGGCTCCCGGTTTAGGGTCTAACATGACACATCACACAAAGAAAAAGCTATTGGGGGGGGGGGGGTGGAAGAAGACTGACATCCATCTGCTTTCCTTCGGCAAAGCCAGCTAGTGGGGAAGAGTTGAAGGAATGGCATCTCCATGCAAAAAGGCCGTAGCCACGCTAGTCCTTTCGGGTTCCACCCATTTTCTTGGGAAGCCATATTTATTTCCAGTCCCATCTTTCCACTGGATTGGCTAGTGAGCATAGCAAGATGGCTGGCAGAGAAGGAAAACATCTCTTTTCAGCCATTCCCTGGCAGGAAGCACTCCCCCTGCCCGTGCAACTACAGCAAGACTGGGATGCTGGGGTGCGGGCGTTGGCAGCGCCCAAAGTCTCCCTGTTATCCAGTGCCGGCGGCTGCACTGCAAGCAGGGCTTCCAAACCCTTTGCAACTGGGAAGGCCTCCTTCTCACACAGCAGGAATCATCAGGCCTGCTTTGTATAGCTCCATCATGGGGGCAAGCGGAGGAGCGGCCGAGAACTTCCATCCTCTACGGATGCCTCTCCATCGGATCAGAAGAGCCCGTTGCAGCGCTGCACGGAACCGTTCCCGTCTTCTTAGATGCCACCGCCTTTGCTGGGGCTTCCCATCCACTGATGGGGGGTGGAGAGCCCATCTCACATGAAGCTGGGACTCAGTGAACAAAGCGAACGAGACCAGCAAGTCGGTTTTAAGAAAACGTCCTCTTAGAATTACAACAGCGAAACGGAGCTTTTTCTTACAACGGGTAAGGAAGCCACAAGTTCGGATCGTCAGAAGCGGGCCGTGGCCTTTGGTTTTTCTTCTAAATACAGTCCAGCATCAGGCAGACCGACACGACCAGCACTTCACAGTGGGAATGCAGCCACCTAAGAAGTGGCACATGAGGAGCGAGTCCGATGTATTCTCATACTTCGAAAGGGGGTGAAGGGCAGCTCGGGAACCGGTCCTGCCTGTTAGCTACTCCTGTGAAGCCAAACTGCCCCTGGACGCGACTCTGCCGCCACTCTGCAGCTGCCCCAGGAACGCCCCCATCCCCGCCGGGCCCTCTTCCACATCATCCACCGTGGCCCCAACTGGACGGCAGCGTCAAATGCATTTAGGTGGTCTGCGCCCGCCCTGCTCTCCTGTTTGTGCTGCGGGAGTTTCCACAGCGGCCCTCTGAGGAGAAGACCCTCCTGCTGAGGACTTCTGCTTCCAGAAAGAGCCAGAACCGATCGGCCGAAGTTCCCTCCCAAACGGCCGGGATGCGTCACTTCGGCGCAGAATGGACTGAATTCCGGACTACCCTCCTCGGAGGCCGTGGTCAGCGCGGGATGGGGCCATGCCTAAAGCAGGCCCACCAAAATCAAAGGGACACGATAGTCACGAGAACAGTGGCCTGTTCCTTCCAATGGGGCTACTCTAAGTAAAGCTACATCTGGAACCCACCTGCCAACCTGGGCTTTCTCCCCGCTCAGCCAATTCGAGCACCGCTCCCCCACCCCACCCCACCCCACCCCACCCCTGCATTCTCCAATGGAGCAGACCTGGGCGCCACTCCGGTAGCCCAAGGGCAATGCTGGGGAAGCAGCCTGCACAAAGAAAAAGCGGGCGCTGCTCCCCGCTTTCTGCTTTGCCAAGGGTGCTTTCCTGCAGCCCTACCCAGGGACCGCAAGGGCGCCTCCTCCGGCGGTGTCCGTGTCTCAGGAGAGAAGGGAGGGGGCGCTTAAGGGCGGGAGGGCGCAGCCTGTACGTTCCGCCCTGAGCATGGCCTTAACGGAGTGGCCCCCTTCCACAGGCATTCACCCGCGTCAGTCCAAAGGGGACCAGCAACGTCAGGCCTGCAGCAGTCCCCTTCACAGGGCGTCGTAATCCTCCTCCTCCTCGTGCTTCCTCTTCAAAGGGTTCGACTCGCCCGCGGTGCTCTGCGATGACACCATGTTGGTGGTAATGAGGATGTTTTTGGACCCGATGAGGGACGGGTTGATCAACACGTTCTGGACCGTGGGGGTAGTAGGAGTCGCTTCGAAGAGGGGGAAAAAGATGGCAATTAACTAATGTTCACGCAGATTGAATACTTAACTAACCAATAAACTAAAACTCCGCTTAAATAGCCTTAGTGATGGACACATGGGAATCTTCTTTTCAAGGCAGTAAAAATAAGCATAAAATGCTTACTGGTGCAATTCCCCTATTTGGTTCCACTTTCACTGCCTTGAGAGAGGACCCTCAGGGTCTTTAATAATAAATAATTTGCAAGTATAATAATAATAATAATAATACAGTAACCTAAAATATAAAAAAAAATCTGAGACATTTTATGACCTTTCATGCAATATTGAATTGCACACTAGTGTATTCTCCCAATATTTCAATTGTTAATTTGAATTGGTGGTTTTATACTTAACATCGGATGCCTGTGTCACTCCTATTCTTATTTCTATTATTTTATTTTATTAAAGGAGTTGTAAACCATCCCGAGACATCTGCAATGGGACAGTATCGAAAAGTTTTAAATAAACAATAAATAAATATTCATTTCTATTTGAAATAACTCACTGACGATACTATGATACAAAAGGGGGCTTCTTCTTGCCCCACATATACTGGTCACCCAGGACAGATGTCCATAATTACCGTATTTTTTGCTCTATAAGACGCACTTTTTTCCCCCTCAAAAGGAAGGGGAAATGTCTGTGCGTCTTATAGAGCGAATATGTGTGTGCAGTGAGTCTGTCAGATGTGCAGCCCATGGGGAAGCGATGGGGAATGTGCCTGTGATGATGTGCCCATTTGATTCAGAATATTTTTTTTCCTGTTTTCCTCCTCTAAAAACTAGGTGAGTCTTATGGTCAGGCGCGTCTTATAGAGCGAGAACTACGGTATCTACGCCAACCATGGTTTGGCAGCCATGCCTGCCGCCCGCCTCCCTGTGTCCAGGTGAAAACAGCATCCCACACAGAGACCAAGTCGTCACGGAAATGAGGCGGAGAATCGCCAGCACAAGCAGGACCGGGAAAACAAGTCCCCCTGGTTTCTTTTCCTTCCCGAAGAGTACAGCTCTGTTCATTCTGTTTTACTGTGCTGTATTTTACGGTTGTCATTCCTGTGAACCAGGCCAGGACTGAGTTTAGGTTTAGGACTGAGTGGGATCGAAATGCAAAGGAATGGATTACAAAAAAGAGATGCCGGCCGACTTCTGCAGGCGGCCTCCAGGGCAGGGCTGTGCGTTCTGCACGAAGCTACATGACGGAGGGAGCACTGATGGCCCTCTGCCTTTCTCCGGCCTAGAAAAGGCGCAGCTCCTTGCACTTGTTCACAACCAGAAGCAGGAACTTCTGCTCACGGGAGCACTTCTAACTAAGGGCTAAGACAAGAATGCAGCGGGATGGGCAGCAGGCTTGTCCGTGGTGAGGCCACTGCGGTTCGTAATACAGCAGAGCAGCCGAGGAAAAATTACACGTGGGCAGCGGCAGCTGAGTTTGCTCACGCATCCGGCCCACGCTGGCGCTTTAGAAGCCCTTGTGCAACAGCGATGGCTGCGGTTCTGCACTCGGGGAGAATCGCACGCAAGCGAGTCTCGTCGGGAGCAAGGCGTATTCTAACCTGATTTGACTGATGTCTGAGAAGTGGGGATCTGCACGGTGAACCGTTGGCCTGTCAGAGATACGGGAGTCCCAACTTTTGCCGAAACAGACATCGCCTGAGCCGAAGGAGTTCCTGAAATTCAGATCACTGGGTTTAAATTTCCAGGGCGCATTGGTTGCTTTAAGACCCCAGGTAACACAGCGGGGGGGGGGGGGGGCAAAGTTGCCAGACCAGAAGAGAGAGGTGTCCATCCCGAGTTACAAAATATTCTATCACAGCCTCCCCCAACCCGGTGCCCTTCAGATGAGTTAAGACTCCAGCTCCCAGCAGCCCCAGCTGTGGTCCAACACATCAGAGCACCAAGCCAGAGACGTTTGCAAAAGCCTCTCTCTCATCTTAGGAGCAGCTGCTGGTGGGAAGATACTTAACAGAATAAGGGATTGCAGGATCGGCCCCGCAAAATACACAACTTGCCCAAAGTGGGGGTGCTGGGCCTGCTGGTGACGGCGCCCACACTCAGCCGCGGCACGGTGATCCTTCCGGCGGAAGCCGCCACCTGGAAAGAAGCGACACCAACAAAAGGGCTTGGAGCACCACATCCGAAGGCAGCCTGGGGGGCGGGGGAGATCAGCCTCCGGTGGGGCTGTTCACGTGAGCATATCCGCTCCCCAAACTACGCAACCGCTCTGCCCCAGCCTGGAGCTGCTGCCACCACTCTTGCGTCAGCTCATTCGCTTCATCGTGCTGCTGGGCTACCTTTCAACCATTTACTGTTTTGCTGTAGTATATATTGCTATGTTTCCATCTTTTGCCTATAAGCCACGCAGAGCCTGGGCTGGAGTCCCTGCTCGGCCATGGAGCCAACCGGGCGACTTGGGGCCAGTCGCGGGACCTCAGCCCAGCCTACCTCACAGGGCTGCTGTTTTGAAGGCAGCATGGAGAGGAAGGGAGAAATATGAGCCACCCTGAGCTCCTTGGAAGAAAAAAGGTGGGGTATTGATAAAATACACAAATAAACTTGCAGTTTCTCAACAAGTTTTCCCACCCTGGCATGAAAGGCATGCCTGCCGGCAATTCCTCTGATGAAGGAGACACACATGTGAAGGCTTACCTTTTTCTGCAGGGACTTCAGCCTGTAATTTGGTGCTGTGAGGCAGTATCGATCTGGTGGCAGCCTCGGGCCGGAGTACGGCTTAATAAGCGGCAGAGGGGTTTGGTTCTTTTGCCTTGCGATATCTAGCAAAAACTGATTTAAAAGAGAGCGGGATGTTGCTTAACACTTTTCTGTACCATCCCCTATACCAGTGGTTCACAAGTCGAAACCCCAGGCTGTCGCCTGATGAAACAGAAAACCTTTCAGAGTTAAAAACAGAACTTAAAAGGCTCAAAAGCAAGGCCAGGAAATCAAAAAGACTTCCCGTGGCATCAAGGGCACCAGGTGAGACCCTGTAGGGAAGACATTCCAGCACCAGGGTGCCCCCAACGAAAACTCTTGTCATACCACAGACCAATTTTCTGTTTCTTTAAACATGTTAAATCTCTAACTGTTTAAAGGAAAGTATTCTTACTTTAACCTTGTGATTCCCGGTAGAAATACCACCAGTGCAGGTGAGTAGAAAGGTGCTTTTCTTGTCTTAGAAGGCCAAAGGATGTCTCAGGTTGCTTACCCAAGAACTATTGTCCATAATCCCGTACTTTGATATTAATGATACCCCAAGACACCTTCTCCAATGGCCAGAATCTCAGGAATCCCATTGCTTATCCAGGCAGTTTGCAAAGTTAAGCAGTATCCTATTTATTGAAATAGGTGGAACACTGTTGCGTAAACAGGACACCTTGTTTTCTTCGAACTGCAAATGGCGTGGTGGTGAGAAGGTTTGAGCGTACCGTTTCTGTTTATGGGGAGGAGGAGGAGATTGTGTGTGGCGATGCCAATCGAGGCACCAAAGCAAAGGACAGACAGGAGGTGAGGAGGGGGCACCGGGTGGGGGACCTGCCCTGGATCTCCACTGCAGCCTTGGGAGGAACGCAAGAGGCACCAAGCTGTCCGGAAGGACAGGAACTCCCAGGAACTGGACCTAGATCCAAAGAGCTAAGGCGGTCCCTGATAAAAGGACCACCCCACCCACTCCGGATACATGCAAGAACCCTGTGAATCCAGAAGCAAGTTGGGAGAGTCACCAGGGCAGTGATTCAGGCCTGTGAGCATCCAGAACTCCCCCAAGTGGCCAAAGCCACAGCAGTTCTCACTTTGCACATCTGCATGCATCTCTCTGGTATCTTCGGCGGCAGAGGCCCTCCTCCGGGAGCCCTCCACGAAGGATATTAGGAGGGTGAGTACTTGGAGGAGGGCCTTCTCTGCGGTGGCACCCCACCTGTGGAATGCGCTCCCCAGAGAGGCCCGCCTGGTGCCGTCGTTATTTGTTTTTCGGTGCCAGGCCAAGACCTTTTTATTTAAAAGTTATTTTAATTGTTAATTGATTATTTATTGGGTTTTATATTGTGCCAAAATGTCTCCAAAATTTTTAAGATTAATTGTGTGAATGGTATCTGTTTTGTAAGCCGCCCCGAGGCTTTTTGAGAATGGGGTGGCATAGAAATGTTTTAAATAAATAAATTAATTAAATTAATCTTCCCATGGGGGCCTAACCTGACATTAGCCCAAGCTGAAGCCCTGCACACATCTGCCTCCCCTCTTTAGAACCTCGAGGGGGCATCCAGTCCAGCGCTGTGTTCACTCAGCAGCTGGCCAGCTGCACACAGAATCCGACAGGCTCTCCCCTGCCCAGGTGCCCCAGCAGCTGGGGATCATGAGGCCCACTGCCTCTGATCCGGGAGGCAGCGCAGACCACCAGGACTAGTAGCCGTGGAACACTCTCTCTGCCTCCTTCGTCTGTCCAGTCCTGCTTGAGAACCTCCCAAACTGGGAGCCATCAGGATCTCTTCCACAAGTTCCATAGTTTCCATATGCCATAGCTTACAGCTTAACTATTAAAATCCCATAGTTTTAACTATGCCCCGTGAAAAGTCCTTCCGTCTGTCCTGAATCTTCTGCCCCTGGGCTTCACAAGATCTCCACCCCACCTCCCCTCTCTCTGTGTGTTGCCCCATATCTACCACCATCATCTCCACTGCAGCAATTCGGACTGCAGTCTCCGTGGGGCAGAGAACTATGTCGGCGGACACCCTGGTATAAATACTAAGGATTCTGCCCTTCCAACACGTACGTCTCTGGGGGGAGGAGAGGTGAACGCCTGGTCTGTCCGGCACTGGATGGCCAGCCTCACATCATCTGCGTCCACGCTGGACTTCTTCGCATGGCTCGAATAGATCTTGGCGTCTTCCAAGATGGTGGTCACGTATCCTAGCAGAAAAAAAATCCAAAAATCGGAAGGGTGGCTGTGCTGGAGCCCTAGATCTTCCCTCCCTGGAAGAGGGAGGGAAGTCCAGATAAAAGGAGGGGACACACACAGTTTCATCCGGTTCAGGCCCAGCGAGTCCAGCATTCTGGTCCTGCTGTGGCCGCAAGCAGGCCGGGAGGACAATGGGGGGCGGTCATGTAACAGCCACGCAGAAGGGCTATTTGAGGAGTTAGCATGTGCCACACTCCCTCCATCCTACGCCCAGTCCCAGGCAAAAGACCAAATTCTTGCTACTTTGGTTGAACTTGCTATTTTGCTGAGAAAAGAAGAATCTTGCTTTATGTCCTGTAATATTATTATTTATTTTTTTTACAAATTTTTATGCCGCCCCCTTGCAAATTAGCCTCGGGGCAGCTAACAACAATATAAAAACAATATAAAACAATACACAATTTTTAAAAACTGGCTCATCTCATAGTTAGAAATTTAAAAACAATAAATGACAATTTAAAATTAACAATAACGAATAATTTAACAGTCAAAATATTTCTTAAATAAAAAGGTCTTCGCCTGGCGCCGAAAAGCAAATAAAGACGGCGCCAGGCAAGCCTCTCTGGGGAGCGCATTCCATAACTGAAATATGAATTGATGTAATCTTGGCATCAGGGCTGGCACATTCTTTAGATTGCACCTGGCGCAAGAGTTTGGGGAGGATGAAGAGTAATCTTCATCTCTGACAAGTGCTGGGTATTCTTATTCAGGGTATCTGGCCTTGTTCAGACAATTTATCATCTCTCTCCCCTCCAATGGTAATCAATGCCAGGTGCAACTTGGTAGGTACACCGATTTAAGTTGCGGAATGTCCCTTCTCTCTCGGCTGAACCTCAGCTCAGGCTGAGCCGGAGAAGCAGCTCTGTGCGGAGTGACCAAAGGAGTCTGCTCGCTGCCATTTGGGGTTCCTGACAGGAAAGTATGTTCCCATAAGCATGCTGTCTGTTCCGCTCTTGAACCAAGTGGCCCCTGAATGACGCCAGCAAGGAAGCAGCTGTCTTGTCGTATTGTCCCGAGAAAACAACCCCACAGCTGGAGAACCCTCAAAATGGCCCAGACACGAGCCGTGGCTTCACAAGCCTCATGCCACAAGGCATGCTGGGATGGCCCATGTCAGGAAGGAGATCCTGGGTTCCAGTTGCATCAATTTACTCTCTTTTTCACTTCACAGCAAGCCTGCAAGGTAAATTGGGCTGCAAAATAATTCATGTGCTAAGATCACAGCATAAGCTTCATTTATTTATTCTAGCTATAGCCCACCTTTCTTCCTTTCAAGGAACAAAAGGCAGCTTGCATCATTCTCCTCCTCTCCATCTTATCCTCACAACAACAACAACCCTGTGAGGTAGGCTGGGCTGAGAGTCTGCAACTGGCCCAAAGCCACCCAGTGAGCTTCAGGGCTGAGCGGGGACTAGAACCCGGATTGCCTGAGTCCCAGTCCCATGCTCTTAACCACCACACCACACTGGCTCTCCTCACCGTTTGTCACCCAGAGAGTTTCAGCTATTAGCCAGTACAGAAATTGAATTAATAGTATTTAAAATGATGACGAAGGCAATTGAGCAAATGATCCGAAGTCGCCATGCCAGCCACACTGCAGGATTCTAGTTCCTTAAGCCTGAAATTTTAGCTGGGCTCAAAAAGCACCAAGACGGTCCATTTTCCCCTCCCCGACACCGTGTCTGATGCTTCTGCGGAAAGCACCCCGTTTTAAGATCCTTCTACTAGGCCAGGATTCAGCAGCAAGAGCGAACCAGCCAAGGAAAATAATTCCATTCTTAGCCTCTCCTGCACCTTTTAAAAGGGCGTTTTTATCCGCTTTTCAGACCATGGCTCACATCTATAGCCGACATATCCACACACTCAGTGCAAGGGGAGCGAGAACTCCCAATACATCAAAGAAAATGCAAGGAGATGTACTCACGATAGGCAAATTCCAGCATCTGGTTTATAACGCGGGGCTCATACTCTGTAATCCCCATGTCTTTCAGAATCTGGGCCATCACCTGCCCAAAAGAAAAGGAAATGTTAGCATCCAGCACACGTCATTAGTGTCACCAGCAAACACACTTCTTATACCACACAGGTGTGGAAACTTCCAAACCAGGTAAATCTAGAGCATTTCCTCGAATTTTGAAGTTCTCCTGCTCCTCTGACTCCAGCAGATGAAAGATTTTATTCTCTTCTCCCTGTACCTTCTAGCTGAGACTCTTCTTCGCCTGAGAGGTGCATCAGTTTTGGGGTAGTTTTTGGACATGTTGATCTACAGCTCCCATCACTGCACCCTGCTGGTCATGCTGGGTGGGAATGATGGGCCCTGCAGTCCAATACATCTAGAGGGCACCATACCGGGGGCAGCTGCATAACGTCCAGCTTTTGAAGCCATTGCTGCAACATCAGGCACAAGTAAACACTCTAAGGCTTAACAAAGACACCCTCTAACACAATAGCTGTCGTTGTTTTAATGAGGACAACAGAAATTCATCGCCTCATTAAATTCAGCTTTCTGCAAACTGCAATAGCCTAATTCTACAAAGAACTAGAATATTTCAGAACACAACTTAAGGTGAAATTGCCCGGAACTAAATTACCAGTACCCTCATCACACACAAACACCAGCAGTGGCAAAGCAGTGGAAGGAACCAGGGCTGCCACACCCCCAATACACTGCCAGACAGGCGGAAATTCAACAAGGAGAGCCTTTCCAATGGGCAGAAGCAGAGAGATCGGTGGAGGAGCGGCTGGTTGGGAGATTTTACTTCCCGAAGGTCTTACATTTCGCAGCTGTGCAAGGCGCTTGGAGCCCGGACAAACACGAAACTTAACACACCAAGGAAACCCCGCAGTGCTTTGCAAGAGTCAAAACCTCCGCCTCAGCCTTCCCCAACCTGGCGCCCCTTCTCCAGATGCGCGGACTCCAACTCCCAGCATCCCCCAGCCAGCCGCGGGCGGGCGGGTGGGCAGCAGGCTGGGGGCGGCTGAGCGGGGCAGACAAACGGCGCCGGCCTCGGGGCCGCACAGGGCTCCGCCACACACGGCGCCGCCGCCGCTGCTGCTCCGGCCGCGGCCTCCCTGGGAAGCGCCCCCGGCCCTCGCCTCTCCCCCGGCCGCACCTGAGCATCCTTGGGGACGCTTTTGGGGGACGCCATCTTCCCCGCGTCCATCGCCGCCATGGCCTTCGCGATCCGCGCCGCCCCACTGCGCACGCGCGCCAGCCTCCCCGGGACGGAAATGCGGGGGCGCATGCGCAGCCGCGAAAGTGAAGCCACGGCAGCCGCCGCCGCCGCCGCCGCTTCTCTCTGCTGTCTCTACGCCAGCCTTCCCCCACCTGGTGGCCATCGGGGGCATTTGGACCGCAACTCCCAGAATCCCCAGCCAGCAGGGCCACTGACTGGGGATTCTGGGTGTTGCAGTCCAAACGTGTCTGGAAGGCGCAAGGTTTGGAGAAGGCTGCTCTGCGCGGCTCGTTCATTAAAAGCCGCCTTGGAAAGCATTTAGCCGGGGACGGCCGAATCCTTCGCCCGGCGGCTGACTTTTCTGCATTTTTTGGTCGCTTCCCTGCGGAAGAAGAGAGACCGTTGCCTTTCGGAACAACAGAAAAATCCAAAATTGCAATTTCCATGTCCGAGTAATTCTCTTTAGTGGCTTAGTAGAAATAATGTGCAAGTTTTCCAGTCTTCCATCGGACAGGTGGCCAATAAAGCGCCCCTCGCCAAAAAAACAAAACAAAACAAAACAAAAAGGTGGCGCGATGCTGTGGAAACACATTTTCCTCTCCTGGAACAAAACCAGTAAGACATAAAGATGGGTCTCTATTTTCTTTACGACTCAGCTTTCATGTAATGCAGAAAATGTTTAGGGACTTATATTTAAATGCTCCTCCTCCCCAATCAATGCAAATACAGCCTAAAGTTGTGATTCTGGCGCTGCAGTCTGTGGGGCCTGGGTCTGAGAGCTGGGGGCTCACAACAGCCCTGCAAGGTAGCCCATCTTGTCATTCCGACATTGCGAGTAAGGAATACAGGGCCAAGAAAATGGTGTGGGAAATTGGTAACCGTCCTCAATTAATACGCCTTCAAAGCACTGTGCTGAAAATTTGTGCCATAATCAATGTAGTCAGTTTTAATGTGCCACAGGGCTCTTCAGAATGTTTGGTTGGTATGTGAGGGATGAATGCAACTACCTACCCCTCTGAACTGATTAATGGACGCTCTGGTCAGGTATAAGAAAATAAGGAGGAAGTGTGCCTCTGATTTTGCAGGCCTTTTAAAAACAAAAGTGTAAACCTTTTAAAAATATGTGTGAGGATCACTCTTTTCCTCAAGGAAATAAGTTCGTGACATGAATTCAAGCGGCACTAAGTTTATTATCGCAATTGCACGGCGGGTGTCTCCCAGAGCAGGCACGGCTGACCATTTCTTTTCATTCCTGGGCCCCGTCCGGAATGTTAGTAACGGAATCTGGTTCCAAGGAGTGACAACACAGGAGGCAAAGTACCCAGCGGTCCTGGTTTACTATGTTCTCGCAAGAGCAGGCACCCACCTCACAGGTAGAGCGCCGTTTTGACGGAAGACCTTGCCTTTTATTCCCTTTCCCCAATGCACAGAATGTACCTCTTTTCGCCCATTGGATGGTGTTGGGAAAATTTGGGTAAATCCTGTCTGAAAAGCATTACTTCTGTGTGCCTTTGCATTGTGCGATCAAATCCTGTCTTCCTGCTCAAAACCAAGCTGTCACTGTTTAAAATGGTATTCCTCCCGCGCTCCTTTCTCTCACCTTTAGCTGTGGGCTACAGCAGACAAGCCATTTAGTCCAAATTTACATTGTATACCTTCACAGTGATTCAAAAGTCACTGTTGTAATTCAGTTTACATGGAAGTATCTTCCTAGCCCAGAGGGCTGCATGTGCCCTGGTCAATTCAGAATTTTTAGAATCTAGATAAGAGTTTGAGTTCATGCATAGTTTCAGTGGCTTGAATTTACATGTTTAAGCAGTCCTGGAGATGGGTTCAGGCTTCTGAACTAAAATGTCAATTAGAAATATTGTAATCTCATTGTTACAGTATGATTGACTGGCATTCCTTTATCTGTTCTGTATGTGATGACCTCAGAACCTTATTGTAATGTCTGAATTCTGTCATCAATTGCCCGGTACCTGGATGTGACTGGGAGTGTATAAAAACTCTCTAGTTGTGTTGAAGCTTTGCAGTGAGTTTATCTCTGCTTGCCCGGTAAGGCCTTATCGTGAGACAACCGCGGGGCCTGGGATAGACAATAAAGACGCGGAGGTTCATAACGCTTGATCTTTCCTACGACCCCGAATTTTATTTCCCTTCTCAAATTGAGATTCCGGGATTCTGACAATGGGTTGCTAAGAAGTCACAATCTTCTCCGTCCGCCTTTATCACACTACCCCTTGGTATGCTCCCCCTCCCGCTCATGCATCCCATGATCATGCTAATGAGTCCATTACCTATGAAAGGTGTGTCAGTTATGGTGGCCAGTGACAAGCGGGGTCCCACAGGGCTCTGTCCTGGGGCTGATCCTGTTTAATCTTTTCATTAACGACATGGAAGAAGGGGTGAACAGTCTGCTGATCAAATTCGCAGACGACACTAAAACTGGAGCAGTGGCCACAACTGAGGAGCAGGTACTCCAGATCCAGAAGGAGCTGGGCAGACTATGGAAGTGGGCAGGAGACAACAGGATGGCGTTCAATGTGGATAAGTGCAAGGTCTTGCACTTGGGGCATTTACATTGCAATTTATATCCTGCCTTTTTCCTGTAAAGGGCTCAAGACAGCTTACATCATCTCTCCGCCTCCATCATATCCCCACAACAACAACCCTGTGAGGTAGGTTGGGCTGAGAGTCTGTGACTGGCCCAGAGTCACCCAGTTGGCTCCATGGCTGAGTGGGGACTAGAACCCAGATCCTCTGAGTCCCAGTCCCACGTTCTTAACCACTACACCACACTGGCTCTCACAAGAGTGAGAATAGGTGTCATAAGTACAGGTTAGGGGACAAGTGGCTGGAGAGCAGCACTTGTGAAAGGGACCTTGGGGTGCTGGTTGACTGCAGGCTAAACACGAGTCAGCCGTGGGATGTGGTGGCCAAGAGGGCGAACGCCACCCTTGGTTGCATAGCCAGAAGTGTGGCTTCTAGATCTAGAGAGGTATTACTGCCACTCTACACGACTCTGGTGCGCCTGCAACTTGAGTATTGTGCTGTTTTGGGCCCCTCATTACAGAAAGGATATAGCCAGGTTAGAGTCAGTGCAGCGCAGGGCCACAAGGTTGGTGGCCGGTTTGCAGGGGATGCCGTATGAGGCAAGACTGAGGGAACTGGGTCTCTTCAGCCTGGAGAAAGAGGGGATATGTTGGCGACATACAGGTATGTGAGGGGGTGTCACACGGAGACCTGTTCTCCCCTACAGAGGAAGGCAGGACACGCTCCAAGGGAGCAAAGCTCAGGGAGCCAAGGTTCAATTCGGATGCCAGGAAGCACTTCCTGACAGTCAGGACCCCGAGGGCGTGGAATGGGCTTCCACGGGAGGTTGTTGAGGCCCCATCGGTGCGGGTGTTCAAGGATAGGCTGGACGTGCACATGGTGGGCATGTCATGAGCGGAGCCGGCTGGAGCCGGGGGTCAGACTAGATGGCCCGGAAGACCCCTTCTGACTGGCTCTGTTTCTATGTTATTATTCATAAGCCTGTTAAGCATGTGCACTACTCACTGTAAGTTCACTAGTTCATCCTGACCTTACATCTGTCCTAAAACTACTGGGAGGATGAGATAGGGAATAGCCAGCTTTCTTCCAAGCCAATTATCCTTTTAGCCAGCTGCCAAGAGACAATCATCTGCTTTCTTCTGCAAAAGCAGTTCTTTGACCATTCCCTACAATCCCCCTTCTTTTCTTCAGAACTTTGATGTGAGAAATACCATTTTTCTTGTGCCCAAACTTAGTTATACTACGTATTAACTTGCCTTTGTTTGCTTACCTTAGGAACGAATTCAAATCTGTCTACTTCCTTGGACTTCCTATTTACAGATCTCTTTATACGGCTCCTTACTCTGGCCCTTGGCTGTAAAAGGGTCTTTTGCTCTGGTCTTTAGCCATCCATCATTCTTCTGCTTACTAGCAGTCATTTTGCTTCTCTCACAGAAGGAAGCCTCCCCTTTTCCCCATTTGCTGGGTACTGCGGGGTTCACAGCCCTTCCATCCGCCTACTTCACGCAATGCGTCTCATCCCATTACAGACATTACATGTGCATTATAATTAGCCCTTTGTCTATTCAGGGTGTGTGTTAATATGCATCAACTTATAACTACAAACTCACTATTCACTCCTCTCTAACTTCACCTTATGGGACCCCCCGTCCCATAAAACAAGTGGGAGGATGAGATAGGAAGCAGAAAACTTTCTTTAAAGCCAGTTATCTTTCTCCCCTCCGCATTCCTTCGGACGGGCTTCACGGCTCAGTCTGCTCCTCGGTCCCTGCGTTACTTTTTTCTTTTCAAGTTAAGTTGCCCCTCGTGTGTGAAGACAGGAATTGAAACTTATTCTTAATTTACCTCAATTTCCTTCTTTCACTGAGTGAGTAACAATTCCGTGTTGCTTCCCACCCTGGACATGGTTGTACTCCCCCTAAAGGACAAGGTTTGCAGTTTTGGGGTGCTCCTGGACGCAGAATTATTTCTCGAGCGGCCATGAGCACCTTTTAGCAGCTGCTCTGGTCCTCTCTTGCCTGGACGACGCAACGGAATCTGCATGGAACCGGCTTCAAAAACGGCCCAGAGACCCCGGCTGGTTCAGCACAGGGAGCTCGGCTGCTGACGGGGACGGGCCCACGAGATCCCCTCACGCCAGTCCTCTTTCAGCTGCACCGGCTGCATGTTGAATTCTGGGCTCCGTTCAAAATGCTGCCGTTAACATTTAAAGCCCCAGATGGCTTGAAAACAGGGCGTGTGAGCCGTATGTTCCTACCTGGCCCTTAAGAGCCTTAAGATCCTCCAAGGGGGTCCTTCTGCATGAACCCCAAAGTAAGTGAGGGGGTGATAAAAGAGGGGGTCTTCTTTGTGGCTGCACCTGCTTCCGAAACCTGGGGTGCCTGGTGCCACCATTTTCTTTTTGGCATAAGAAGAAAACTGTACCAGATAAAGTACCAGATACTTGGAAGGTTAGATCAGTTTTAATATTGCTTTTATCTGAACAGCTATACCATACAGTCAACCAAAAGCTGAATTGACAAGTTCTGTGTATTTGCTTTTTGACTGGTTTTTAATATTTTGTAATTGCTTCTTTTATCATTGTTTATGCTTTGCTTGTAAACTGCCCAGAGAGCCTGATGGGCTATGTGCACAGTATAAAAGTATAATAAATGAAAAAATAAAAGCCACCCAAGGAGAGTTTTTTGTGACATTTTAGCAAGTGTAATAGTTATCACACTGATATGAAGTGTGATAATTTTAAAAAAAAGCTTTTGTCTTTATTCAAACCAGAGGAAACAGACTTGGTCATCAACAAAGCTCAAAAAGCCACAAAGGAACAATTTGTAAGACCCAACGGATGCCTAAACTCAAACTGACAAATTGAAATGAAATTAAAGGATGTCTATAAATGCTTTTAAAAAACAAGGTGAGGTATGTTATGCTCCATCAGCTCCTTTCAGCTACTTGCTTCTTGCAGGAAAAAAGATGCTTATTTAAATTTATTTATTCAAAACTTTACTAGACCGTCATTACTGAAGTCTCAGGACAGTTGAACAATACAAAATGCAAAAAAGTATAAAGCACAGCATCCTAAAAATTCAACTAATAATAAAACCTCAGTTAAAACAGTCAGTTCTTAAAACTTTGGGAAAATAAAAAGGGTTTGGCCTGGTGCGGAAAAGAATAAAGTGACAGCACCAGGCAAACCTCTGTGGGGAGTGAATTCCACAGTCGGGGCGCCACCACAGAGAAGGCCCTTCTCCAGGTAGTCACCCTCCTACTCTTCTTCAGAGAGGGCACCCAGAGAAGAGCATCCGCCCCAGATCGTAAGGGGCAGGCAGGCATGTATGGAAGGAGACACACCAACCGCCCCAGTGACCCCATCCAGCCCCCTCATCCTCTGCCATCCCCTCCTTCTTTTGCCATCTATTGTTCCCAGCATCAGCGTCTTCTCCAGGGAGTCCTTCCTTCTCATGAGGTGGCCACAGTATTTGAGTTTCATCTTTAGGATCTGGCCTTCCAAAGAGCAGTCAGGGTTGATCTCCTCTAGGACTGACCGGTTTGATCTCCTTGCGGTCCAAGGGACTCGCAGGAGTCTCCTCCAGCACCACAACTCAAAGGCCTCAATCCTTCAGCGCTCGGCCTTCCTTATGGCCCAGCTTTCACAGCCATGCATTGCAACTGGGAAAACCACAGCCTTGACTATACGCACTTTTGTTGGCAGGGTGATGTCTCTGCTTTTTAGTATGCTGTCTAGATTTGCCATCGCTTTCCTCCCCAGGAACAATCACCTAGTCATGGTTTAACCAATGCCCTCAATCCCACCCCTCTTGTGATCTCCAGAACTTTCATGCAAGAAAGCCCCGTCCGCCATTTCTCATGTCCACACTCAGCCATACCCTATCCTATTTGTTACAGTGTAACCGGAGATTTCCCAAGGATCACCTGAGCGTCCAATTTGGTCAGGTTCAAAGTCCTTTATTGTGAGCCGGTGACTACACGGGGCAACAATCCTACCCAAATCATGCAGTCCCGATTGCTGTAACCATCTGCCTTTTATACCCTACATACTTGTCTTTTCCTTGTGAACTGAAAGTCGTTATCACATTCTTGTTTTCGGAAATGACACTTGTGGATACAGTTGTTCTTATCAAGCGTCTTACAGATGCCAGAGGTGATCTGCCTCCTGGTCATGCCCTAATGTATACATGACATTCTTTTAGGAAGGAGCCGATAAGCCTTATGTCATCCTGCTGTGATCAAAGGCCGCTGAAGCAGAGGTTTCTTACCCTCTGGGCATGTCCCCCCTAGTTCCTGTAGCTCAGGCATGCATGCGTGTTGACAGAAGCGAAGGGCAGAAAAGTTTGTTAGGCCTACGGATGTTGCATTAGCTTGTTTGTTTACATTTCTTTCACCTTTCTATGTTTACATCTGTAAGCAATGTAAACCTGCCTACTTTCTTCTACTTCCTATAGAAGTCTCCACACAGTTCTGCACTCTGGCCTTTGGCCTTAAAAGGGTCCCACTGGCCTTGCCCCAGACCTTCACTTTATACAGTTCCTTGTTCTGATCTGGGGTAGTTTGTCCCTGCTTCAGATCACCTTCCTGCTTAGCAACAGTAATTTTCCTTCTCTCACATCCACGTTCAAACGACTCATCAATCCATCTGTTCCACTGACACGCACGTTCAGTGCATACACAGAAAGAGCTTGCAAAAACCTCCCTATCCTGCCCCCACGTGTGCATGGGGCAGCTGAAGAGAGATTCAGCAAAGCCAGCCCCAAAAGCCGGGCTCAGAATAAATTGGCAGAGGAGGAGCAGGCGACCCATGAATCACCCCACGTCTTGCCGTTCGGGACCCGAGGAAAGAGATCGGCCTGCACAGGACGGCGAAGCCTTGCAAAAGCGGCTACTGCGTCTGAATGAATGAAGACCCGGCGCGGAAGAGCACCTGCAATGGCAAACTCGGAGGCGGCTGCGATGCGATGCGGGTCAGGGCCGCCTGTGCGTGGCGGGAGGTCCCCACGACGCTTTGCGTCCGAGTAACACGCACCGAGGAGTTCTGCATGCATGGGGAAAGGGGAGCGAACGCTTTTGCAGCGGATCGGAAGCTGGGATGCCAGCCGCGTGCTCGGGTCTACTTGTGAGTAGCCCCTGGGAATGCAGGATGCCCGTAACATGCAGCAGAGCTGGAAAAAAGGAAGAAAAGCAGAGTTGCATTGGCCGGGAATCGAACCCGGGCCTCCCGCGTGGCAGGCGAGAATTCTACCACTGAACCACCAATGCGCCTGGGAAGCTGGGGGTCCCCAAGGCCCCCTGAATGCCTTCCGCGCCCAAAAGGCGGGCCACGTGTGCGCCCCCCCCCTCGCCGCTTGCTTCCATAGGCCCGTTGGGAATGGTCGCCCCCCCCCCGCTCTGAATCACCCCCACTGATTTCAGAAGAGAGCCCCAGCCTTCCCTACCTACCCGGGTGCCTTCCAGAAGTGTTGGATTACAGCACCCATCCGCACCAGTGAGCAGCACGACCCATTTCCCTCATGGTGGACCCTGCTGGGGCATGCTGGGAGTTGCAGTCCAACACATCTGGAGAAAATCGGGGAAGAAGGCCGGTCCAATCCAAGCGGAACTTCCTCAAGTTCCAACCCGCCCCTGTTGCTTTAAGCTCTTCTCTGTTAAAATTCCCTCCTCTTCTCCTTTGCTTTGCATCTGAAACATACAAGCATTTCGACTTCCCTTCAAATGAACAGCTGCTTCGAAGAAGAGGCTTCATTTTCTTGTGAGACATACAGCAGGACTTGAGAGATAAGAAGCCCTAAGAAATTTAGGCTCCATCATCCACTGTGCAAGCTTAGAGTTAGAGCATAAGAAACCCTTTCTCAGAACAGTTCCTGAAGTCTCTGCAGCTTTAAAATCTAAATAATTTCTGCAGTTAGGCTAACACAGACATGGCCTGTTGCACGATTGATGGGTGTTAAGATGCGAAAAGTGGGTGGGGTTGCCACTTTTTAATATCTATGCAGAACAGGGAAATAAACGTAATCAATAAATCCAGCAAGCGTGGCCCGCCTTCCACCCCCTGCTACTTCTCACCACGGGGTCCAGCACACCTCCAGTCCTGCCTCTCTTGCAGGTGCCAGGACAAAATGAACAGAAGCTATGCCATAGTATGGCTGCTAACAGCCTGGCACTGTGAGGGCAGGTTTGGACTTAAGGGGGGGATCCCTGATCTGATCAGGAGTCCATGTCGCAAGGCTTGCTTCCCAGGTAAGCCTTGGAGATGCCAGTCCCTCCACCTGCAAGGCCTATCCTTTGGGACGCACCTTAGACATGCTAATGCTACAGGTTCCTCTCCGTCTTGTCTTAATTCCTATTGTTTTCTTCTCATGTGTCTTTAGCAAACTGCCCACCTGATTCCCCCCCCCCCCCCGCAAACTGATAAGTCCTAAAAGCATCTTGTGCAGACTCCATCTTAGTAGCCACTTCCGGGGCTGCCTCCAAGCCCCCACATTTCTTGCATGTCTGAATAAACCATTCATGTTTTTAAATTGCACGTCCCCAGACGTCTCTCAAAGGGTGTTTTCTCACTCTTGTCACAGGCAAACCCGCCGCACGGAATGGGATGCGCTGTGCTTAAGCAGCAACCAGCATTTCGCCTGTTACAGCTGCGCTCAGCGCTGGGCCTGGCACTATTTCTTGGTAAAGTCTGGTTTCGGTTGGACGCCTGAGCGCATGACTCATGCGGTGCCGGAGCGCAGATTGCTAACCCCAGCAGCCACATCGCTCTGTGTGCAGACAAATCATTGCCAGAGAAATGATATCCGGCAAGCTTGATCTGCTGCAAGAGGTTCTAATCAAGTTTAAGACGCCCCTGTGAGTTATAACCAGCACTCACCGCGAGCCCCTGTCGGCGTGTGGTTCGAGGATTGAGGACTTTACATCCTGACTTTCATCCCAGACACTCAGCCTAGCCTACCTCACGGGGTTGTCGTTGTTGTAAGGATGAAAGGGATAAGAACTATGCAAGCCGTCTTGCTGTGCTTGCAAGAGAAAAGAGGGTTGGATATAAATGCAGTGTAATAACATTAATAATTGCTATAATTATTAGCAATTAATAATAAAACTGCAGCTAGCAAGCACCATCTGCTTGCTTTCCTTCTCTCTGTCTCCCACATACTCATGAACAGGAATTAATGCCTCTTGCATCCTGGACTGACTCGATTCAAACGAGGTTGATGGATGACTCAGTCCTAGGCACATTTATTCAGAGCTAACTCCAGAATTGCCCCTTGCCTTGGCTTTTCCTGACCTATCTTACACCTTCCAGATGATTGGGGCTACCCCCAACATCATGCGATGCTCACATCTTACCAAACCAGAAACCAGATCAGCCAATCAGGCAAGGTTTCCAGGGAACACACCACGGATTTCAAGGAACGTAAAATGACGTTGTTGTCACCCGCAAGGGACGCTCAGCCAGTGACGACGAGGCGCAGGGCTTTTTCTGTGGTAGCCCCACCTTATGGCATGATCTCCCTACCAAGGCTGGTGTGGTGCCAACTTGACTGTCTTTTTTGCAGTCATGTTAAGACTTGCCTCTCTGCAGAGGCGTTTGCCGCCCCCAAACACCCATTGGGGTGGGCAGCTGTTTTTCTTTTAGCAGGCCTGTTGGTATGGGGTAGTTTTAGCTATTTGGTTATAAAATGTGGTTTAATGAAATGTTTAATGAAATTGTTATGTTTTTATTGTTGATTTATTTTATATTGCATCTTATATTTATTACCTGTTGTTCACCGTTTAGAGAGCTTTGGCTCTTGGGAGGTATAGAAATGCGGTAAATCATAAATCCCAAGACTTTGGATGGTGCGGGAAGCACCACCTGGAGCCAGGAAGGGAAACACAACACACAAACGTCCTGCTCGCACACAAACATCCAATCCAGAGGGCCAGGCTGGGGCTTGTCCTTGGGATGCCGTATCTCCTGCTCGCTCCCGAGTCCTCCGAGTTCTTCCCTTCTGAGGAGGAAGGGGGCTTAGCTCTGTCCCAATTTGTTGCTTTCTTTCCAAACCAATGGCACTCATGCAGAAGAAACTTGTTTCCGTCCAGCCATCTGGCGCCTCTTGGATATCTCCCAAGGTGAAGCTCAGCTGCAAGACAGATAATTTGCAGAACTGGCAACCTTTAGCAGTCCGGACTGGTGTGTCCATGCCCAGCCCTCCCTTGGCTTTCCCTGGAAAGAGAAGCAGCCCTCCAAACATTCTCCCCTCCCTCCCTGTTCCCAGAGTAACAAGAAAAAAAGATGCTCTCGGGTTGTGGGTTCAGGGATCAGGCCAAGCTCCAGAGTTGCCTTTGGTCCTAGGCTGGAGGATGCCTGGAAGAGCCGCTCTGCATCAAAGGTTTGGCTAGTCCATGGTCCGAGGGTGGAATCCAGATTTCATAGAAACATAGAAACAGAGCGGGTCAGAAGGGGCCTCCCGGGCCATCTAGTCTGACCCCCGGCTCCAGCCGGCTCTGCTCACGACGTGCCCACCATCCTACGCAGACCTACTGAAATCACAGTGACATAGCTTGACGATGCTAAATGCAACCCCATGATTTCAACGGAGCTGTTCTAAGGCAGTTCCCTGAGCTTGCATCTTCCAGACACGTTTGGACGGCAACACCCAGGATCCCCAGTCAGTGGCCCTGCTGGATGGGAATTCTGGGAGCTGTGGTCCAAATGCCCCTGAAGGCCACCAGGTTGGGGAAGGCTGCTCTAAGGGAAGCATGGCTGAAACCTTAGCAATGCAGCCCTGGACAAGCCTCATCAAAAGCGAGTTTCACGGGTACAAGCGAACACTCCTGTGGCGAGGTCAGCAGGAGGTCGCAGAGGCCAACAGTCAGGCACACCTACTTTGGCCCTGCACGTTCTGCATGTCCTGCACGCTCAGCATTATCACGATAATAGGTGACAATTGATAACAAGGTGAGAATGGGCTGGCTAGACAAACATGCAGTCCGTCAGGTAGATCAGTGACCCAAGACAATACCTGTTTTCCCTGTTTGTAAGTAACCTGATTGTGACCCCTCCTCATTACCCTGTAACCTGATTGTGACCCCTCATTACCCTGAATGTATAAAATAAAGGCACAGCCTTAAACGGGAGGATTTTGCAGAACCACATCCCTGTGTCGTGTAAGTCTGTCCAACCTTCACACTCCTCTCATCTGGCCACAGTTTTGATGTCGACTCATTCAAGCCATCTTAATCTGGACCGTTTTCCCCTTTCTTCCTGCTGAGCAAGCCGCAAAATACTGGGCTTTTAATAAATATATAGTTTTCAAACTCGGTGGCGTATTTTAGTCCATTCATCATACCCCCACCCCATGGTGTGTGTGATCTTGCAGCGTTCTTCAGTCTCTTTCCAGATGTGTTGACTACCAGTTCCAGAATCCCCAGCCAACATGGCCTTCATTTGTTCATCATTCCTCCCAAAACTGGCAGTGGTTTCAGGTTCTCCACCCTCCCATCTTCCCTCGCATTCCCCGTCAAGCCAGAGCTCGGAAGTGGGTGGGAATGTGCATTGCCCGGCATTTGAATCCACGACCCTTTCGTCCAACAGCTGCATTTAATACAGGCGGAGTCACGCTCTTGAGCCTCTCGTAGATGGTAAGTTGCCACATGAAATAATAATAATAAATACCGTATTTTTTGCTCTGTAAGACTCACTTTTTCCCCCCTCAAAAGTAAGGGGAAATGTCTGTGCGTCTTATAGAGCGAATATGTGTGTGCAGTGAGTCTATCAGATGTGCAGCCCATGGGGAAGCGATGGGGAATGTGCCTGTGATTATGTGCCCATTGGATTCAGAATATTTTTTTTCTTGTTTTCCTCCTCTAAAAACTAGGTGCATCTTATGGTCAGGCGTGTCTTATAGAGCGAAAAATACGGTAATAATAATCCGCCAGGAATTAATTGCTGGCTTTGCATGCAGAGCTGCTTCCTGCTCTTCTTTGGATCTCTAAACTGTTCAGTTCAGTGGACACTTTTGGAGATTTGAAGGGGTTTTGTGGGTGCTGTCACAAAATGGCGGCCAAGGGCCAAGGGCAGGAAGGTTTGCGTATTCAAAAAACGGCTGGCAGGGCAGGTCACAAAGTGGTCACTTTCCGGAAGGCCACCTGGGGAGCCTAAAGAGAAAGGACGCAACCCAAGAACCAGAGTGCAGGACACAAAGCCACACGCTGGAATCGGCGCTGGGGGTGAAGCCCTGCATTTTGCCGCGTACCAGGCTCAGAATAAAAGCCTCTGCAGCACGCATAAATATAATTTAAATTTTTTAATTGGTCTTAACTCCAATAACTTCTGACGATGGCAGTTTTCTGTCTCAGCCTGCCTGATTTTGAGGTCGTGGGGAAAAGCCTGCACTGCCACGTGGCGGCTTGCAGGTTTTTTTCAGATGAAGGAGTTTCGTTTCTCCTCCAAACAGTGAGGAAGACTGACTAATAGCAAAAGTGACACGGCAAATTGTCAAAGAGAAATGCCACATCCTGGGGCTGGCATGCTCATATGTGGTATGAAAAGGCTAAGCTACATGGCTCTTTTTTAAGTCACTATATTAGGAAATCATTATTGTTGGTGTGGGAAAAGTTAGAAGACAAAATTGTATAATAAATTACCAAGATGGCTTTCACCTATGGAAGCTTTGGTATATCCAAATGCACTGAACTTTGAAGGGATCATAAGATATGTTGACATTTTGGCTAAGGCTGGAGGATTGAAATTGAATCAAGAAACACAAAAGCAAGGATCTAATATCTCTCAGTGGCATAAGGTGCCGATACAATCGAGATAAGCTAAAGACTATAAAACGGGTTTTTTATAAGGACTTAACAGCATTTGATCAAGTGATGTTTAAATCAGATGAGAAAATGATTAAAAGACTATATAATTTCTTACTAGATAGGAGAATGGAAGATGAACAGGTTAAGGAAACTAGGATAATGTGGGCACAAAACTTTGGATATAATATTGAATTAGAAAAATGGCAAAAGCTGTAGGAGAGAAATTTTAAGGTAACATTAGCAACTTCGTATAAAGAAAACCTGTATAAAATGTTTTATAGATGGTATCTGTCACCACATCGATTAGCTAAGATGTTTCCAAATATGTCAAATGGATGTTGGAAATGTAAACATAAATTGGGTACTTTTTATCATATGTGGTGGACTTGCGATAATGAGAAAAAGTATTGGATTAAAATACATAAATGGTTTGAGGAAATGTTACAAAAATCCTTAGCTTTTAAACCTGAAGTTTTCTTATTAGGCATTACACCTGTTAATATTAGTAAACAAGAAATGTACTTGATTTTACATGTACCGTATTTTTCGCTCTATAAGACGCACTTTTCCCCCCCTCAAGAGTAAGGGGAAATGTCTGTGCGTCTTGTAGAGCGAATGTGCCTGACACCCGGGACGCTGCCCGCCCGCCAGCCGGCACCACCAGGCCGGCATGTGCTCGGCGTGCCCTGCTCCACCTCGCACTCCGGGAACTGATCACCCCCACCGGGAAGCTCCGTGCCGCCGTCGCCCCACCGCCCCGCGCCATTGCTCTGCGCCGCCGCGCACCACCGCGCGTGGCCGCCCCATGCCGCCGCCGCACACCACTGTGCTGCCCCACGCCGCCGCCGCCGCGCACCGTCGCTCTGCGCCACCGTCGCTCGAGCACTGCCATCCCACGCTGATCCGCCACCCCCCCACGCCACTGCCGCGGCAGGCACAGCCATGTAGCACAATCCTTCTAAAGCCTCTGCCGCCCGCCCGCACTGCCATCCCGCGCTGATCTCCGCCACCACCCCCACGCCACTGCCGCGGCAGGCACAGATGACGCTTTAGAAGCACAATCCTTCTAAAGCCTCCGCCGCCCGCACTGTCATCCCGCATTGCCATCCCGCGCCGATCTGCCCCCCCCCCCGCCCACTGCCGCGGCAGGCACAGATGCACAATCCTTTTATTAAAGTTTAACAGGTTAAGAAACAGTATACATTGAAGCAGCGTTCTCTTTGAGATGTGAGAGAAGCAATTGACAATGTCAAGAGCTGGATCCAAACTTAAGCTTCCCCTCCTTCCATTCCTTTCAGAAAGACTTCAGCCCTGAAGGTGGCCCCTGCTGCGTGAGGGCTAGACAGCAGGAATGCTGGACACTTCTGAATTGGTCCACTTGTTTAGCCTGTCATATCCTGTTGGTGCCAAGGACACCCCTTCCATCTCCTCCCCACCACTCTGAAATGTCTCCCTCCTTTTCCAAAGAGGGCTGGTTCTCTCTAGCCATGTACCAGCACTCTAGGACAATTTTTAAAAAGGGATCTGGAAAATTATATGCTGCTTTGCTTTCTGTTGGTTCTGCATAAATTGGTTGAAAGTGTTATTCAGGATAGATTCAGTTAACATATAGAAGAACTAGTCCTGCTTTAAAAGAAGCAACATGGCTTCTGCAGGGGTAAGCCTGTCTTGCTAATCCAGTAGAATTCTTTGAGAGTGTCACTACTACACATGGACTGAGCAGTCAAATAGACATTGTTTCTTCCAAAAGCCATTTGATAAAATCCATCAACAGACTCTTGAGAAAACCTGGCAGTGATGGAATAAGGGCTGTGTGTGCACACACATGTTGTCCTATGGATCAGTAACTGATTACAGAATTGAAAGCCAACATTGAGAATGCATGGTATTCTCACAAGATTCTGCATTAGGATCAGTGCTTTTCAACCTGTTCATAAATGATCTGGAATTAGAAGTGAGCAATAAAGTAGCCAAGTTTGCTGATGATACTAAAATAAAACATTTAAAAGGGATTGTGAGGAATTCCAGTGGGATCTCTCTGAGCTGGGAAAAAGGGCATCAGAACGGCAAATGCTTTCAGTGTAAGCAAGTGTAAAGTTAGCATGTTGGGGGAAAGAATCTCATCTTCAAGTATAAGCTGATGGAATCTGAACTAGTGCTGACAGACCAAGAAAGGGTCTTGAGAATGTGGGGGACAGCTTGATGAAAATGTCAAATGTTAGGAGGAAATGCCATAATTAGGAAAGAAATTGAAAATCAAATTTCCAAGATCATATTCCTCTTACACAAATCTTTCATATGACCATACTTAAAGTATTGTGTACAGTGCTGGCCACCACACCTGAAAAATGACATTGTTGGAAAAAGTGCAAAGAAGGGCAACTAAAACAATCAAGGGATTGGAGCAGCTCCCCTATCAGACTTTGTTACAACAACCAGGATTGCTTCTCTTAGGAAAATGATGAGAAGAAATGACACACAAGAGACCACTGAGTGAACATTTCTCTCGACTCAAAAGGATGCGTAGATGCAGCCCGAGTTTCTTAAGCATCACTTTTAAATATGAAAAAAAAAGAGAGAAAAGTTGGAGGATTGAATTTAGGTCTCTCCGCATTGCTCACCTTCTCTGTCTAAGATAGAGGCAAGAAAAACCAGAGAGAGCAGGTATACTGGGGGTGTGCAATCAAAAGAATATTTACAGTTTATTCAGACCTACAGGAAATACATGTGGCATTGAAGGGACTGCAGAGATGGATTCTATACAAGATGTTTTCATCCCCTAACAGTTACATGCACAGTCTGTGGGGGATGGGGGGGTCATGCACACAGTATGCTAGAGGCACATGAGAGTAAAGCAACTGGGATTAAGAGATCCCAACACATCCCATAGTTTATTAAATAGTTCAGTAAACCATTTGATTCAGAATATTTTTTTTGTTTTCCTCCTCTAAAAACTAGGTGCGTCTTATGGTCAGGTGCGTCTTATAGAGCGAAAAATACGGTAATTACTGCTGCGAGGATTGCATTTGCCCAGCACTGGAAAAGTGAAGAACCACCCACCGACGGACTGATCCTAAAAAAGATCTTGGACGGTGCAGAAACGGACGGATTGACTTTGTCATTGAAGGAGAAAGAAGATGCTGATTTCTATCAAACTTGGGACTCTTTTTATTATTGGCTAGAGAAACGGGACTTCGTATAGATTATGTTTCTATGTTATCATAAATGGAAAAAAATGTGGGGGCTGACCCAGCAGGCTTGATGTTTTTGATGATGGATGTTGTTTTTAGCTTTTCTTTGTTTTTAGGACTAAAATTTTGAATAAAACGTATTATAAAAAAAAGAGAGTGCCACATCCTGGACCAGCCAGCCCCAACCTGGTGCCCTCCAGATATGAGTGGACTACAGCTCCCATATGGCCACCCCCTCAGCCAAGCTAACTGGGAATGAAAGGAGTTGCAATCCCACCTACTTGGAGGGCTGCGGGTTGGAGAAGGCTGTGCTGTATGTTGTTGTTGTTAGTCGCGAAGTCGTGTCCGACCCATCACGACCCCACAGACAACATTCCTCCAGGCCCTCCTGTCCTCCACCATCCCCCGGAGTCCACTCAGGCTCACACCAGCCGCCTCAGTGACTCCATCCAGCCACCTCATCCCCTTCTTCTTTTGCCATCTGTTGTTCCCAGCATCAGGCTCTTC
Source organism: Varanus salvator macromaculatus (assembly GCA_023646645.1). Lineage (NCBI taxonomy): Eukaryota > Metazoa > Chordata > Lepidosauria > Squamata > Varanidae > Varanus > Varanus salvator. Next base: position 1,846,777 of record JAIXND010000753.1, on the reverse strand, counting down.
TCCAGGGAGTCCTTCCTTCTCATTTGGTGGCCAAAGTATTTGAGCTTCATCTTCAGGATCTGGCCTTCTAAAGAGCAGTCAGGGTTGATCTCTAGGACTGACCGGTTTGACCGCCTTGTGGTCCAGGGAACTCGCAGGAGTCTCCTCCAGCACAATTCAAAGGCCTCAATCCTTTTGCACTCGGCCTTCCTTTTGTGCTGTATAGTACTTGCCTATCGGTCACATTTCTAGCCCTCCGTTTTTTCCCCCTCCAAGAAGCCCAAAGAGGACCTTCTCCCGCTCCTCACAACAACAGCCCTGTAAGGTAGGCTAGGGTGATAGTCAGGGATGGGCCCAAAAACCTCCCCATGAGAAGCAGAACCCAGCGCTTCCTAGCCCTGTTCCAACACCCCAACAAGTGTCGTGCTGTCCCCCTTCTTTGGGCAAGATCTCCCCCACCTCCCCCCTCATTAAAATTGTTTGATGACCTCCGTGCGCCTTCATGCACCCTCTCCCCTCGATTGAGAAAAGTGGAGCCACACATGCTAAGTGGCCGTGTAAGTGTCAATTACCTGGATTGGTGCGGCACGGCAGGGCACCTCTCTTCGGAGAGACCTCCAAACAGCTTTCCACAACCTTCCCCAACCCAGAGCCCTCCAGATGGACAAGCCTGCAATCTCCATAGTTCTCCAGCAGCACAGCCGTCCCGTGCCTCTGGCGTCCGGGAGAGCTGACTTAAACCAGAGCGGGCCACTCTGGGCCACAGGGAGCAAGAGGGCAGATCTCCAAACCAAAAGCAAAGCCCTCGGGTTTTACGAAGATGGTGTGCTCTGTGGGATCACCCACAGCTGCGGCCTGCAGTCACAACTTCCTCCCCCCCCACACACACACCCTCTTACAACGCCTTCTCTCATCCAGGCAGAAACGTGGCATACAGAGGATGGCGACGCCAACAAGAACGGCAACAGATTTTCCAACACACGTTTATTAAAGAATTCCAGAATGCAACTTTAAAATGCATACACGGGCCTGAAGGGGAGGTTGCTTGCATAGGAAGCTGGGGGGGAGGGGGGGAGGCTGCAGTGCCTGGCCGGCAAAATGCCCACACGCTCTCCTGTGCGAGCTAAGCACAGCAGTGGCTAAATTGTTGCTCCTTAAATGAACACCACGATTATTTCTTGGGGGGGTCTTCCCAGCCCTCTCTTCCATTCAAAGGGGTGCTCAGGGAGGCTTAAAGCAAAAGCTACACATACAGCGATAAAGCTAAGAAATCAGACGAATGACAAAGCAGCCCAGCCAGAAATGAGAGGTCCGCAGGGGCCATGATGGCTGTGTATCTAAGCATTCTCCTGCTGCCAGAAAAGATATCGGCCCTGGAACAGGGCCAATTTCCCTGGGAACGAACTGCAGAATGAAGAGCTATGACTGAAAGGGGAGCTGTGCATCACAAGGAAACAGGCATCCTTGGTGGGGGGGGGGGTCACCCAAGGAGCTCCATCAGTTTCACAGATTCCACAAACCTCTGCAACAACCCCCGCCCACAATAGTCCTCCGCTCCATCTAAGCCTTTCCTAACCTAAGGTCTGCCTAGCTTGTGTCAGACTACAATCCCGTCACCCCAGCCAGCACAGGCATTGGCAACATACTTGGGAAGGCAAGATTTAAACTAGAGCAGGTCCAGGTGTGATTGGAGCAGGACACGGGGCCAGGGCAGCTATTCCTAGAGCTTCAGGACCTCGGAAAGTTAGAATTTTGCGTGCCCCCCCCCCCGAGGCCTCTGCACGCACGGGGCTGGCTCTCCGCCCTCCTTCCCACAGTCCTCTCCTCTGAGCTGGCCTCCTGATCCGGGCCCAAGGCAGGGCTCCCGGGACATCAAGCCTTCTGGAGCCAGGGCCGCCTTTGCCACACGCTTCCCTGCCTTGTGCCTGCTGCAAAGCCAAGCCGGTGAGCGGGGCAGGCTCGGCTGCTGCAGCAGCAGCGCCAAGCGCGGCGGCCACATCACTGAGCTGTGCCGCTTCCAGGGGGGCCCCGGGAGGTGCCCTTGCTCCCGTGCTTCCTTCCAGGGTCCGCACAGCTCTGAAGGATGGCATCCCTAAGGACGTGCTCCAGGCGCTCTGCCTCTTCCACTTTGGAGGAGTTTACGTGCATGACAAACCCACCTGGGTCATCATCGTGCTCCCACCTGCAGACAATGTGCTCCCGGAGGCGACGGGTGGCATTTCTGGCATGGCTCCAGAGAGTGATAAATTCCCCGTCGCAGCCAAAGCCTCCGTTCAAGTAGTCAGCAAGCATTTTCTTGGTGGGAGTGGCCTCCTCCTTCCACTTCTTCTGGACAGTGTGCTGGAGGGATCCGGACGCCACGGCCGCCACTGTTGGGTCCAAGCAGGTCAGCATACGGAAGGCACGGCTGACCACCGCGACATCGGCCAGGTCTCTCATCTCCAGCACCGGTTGGTTTGTATCCAGCGTCATGGCACTGATGGTGCGGTCCGCCTTGTCAAGGAGCTTCTTTGGAACATTCTCCCTTGCCAGGATGGATGATATTTGGGGCAACAGCGCTGTCTGCAGGGCGTCCATCTTCTGGCCGCGGCTCAGCTGAGACTGGCCGATCTTCTGAATGTCTTCTATCCTCTTTTCAAAGGCTTTCGTGTTCTGCTGGGCATGAGGGGGGAAGCGCATGGGCACTCCCAAGAACCAGAAACTGCACCCTTTTGCAAGGATGTGAAGGGCTTTTTCCTGGATGATGAATTGTGACTGCAGGACCTGGCGCTCTGTGCCAATGTGGAGCGATTCACACTTTTCGGCTTTGAAACGCAAGCCCATCGAGTTGGCAGCTTTCGAGGCACGATCCAGCATGGCTTGGAGGGCCTCTTGGCTCTCGGCTACCAGCAGAAAGTCATCCACGTAAGTCAGAACTGTGATGGTCTCGCCAAAGAGATGGAAGCCGTCGCCGCCGTCGCCGCTGATGTTCCTGACAAGCGGCTCGATGGCCAGGGCCAAGAAGAGGTGGTTGAGTGGGCATCCTGGCCGCAGTCCCGTCCGGATGCTGATCTCTTCCGTGGCACAGTCCTTGCCACGCACTGTGGTGGAGTAGCCCTCGTACAGCTGCCGGACCAGTTGGAGGAAGCCCTCAGGCATGCCCATGTCAGAGAGCACCCTGGAGAGGTGAGAGTGGCTGACACAGCTGGAGGCGCTGGCCAGGTCGAGCTTGGCTATGGCGCACTCCCGCCTAGAGCCCCACGCGTCCTCCAGCACTTGCTGCAGGAGGAAAATGAGCTGCTCACAGCCCTGGAGAAAGAGCAGCCCCTTCTGCTGCGGGCTGAGGGCGCCGCTGGCCTTCGCCCACTTGGAGATGCGCTGGCTGACACACCGGGCAAACAGATTGTAGAGGCTGCTGCCCACCCAGATGGGCCGCCAGCTGCTCGGCTCTTCCAGAGGACCCTTCTTGAACATGAGGATGGTCTCTGCCGTCTTCCAGGCGGAAGGGACGTGTTTGTAGGAAAGGCAGCGGTTGAACACGGTCACGAGGTCCTCGAGGGTCAGCAGGGAGTGCAGGCGGTGCTCTCTCCTCCGGTGCCGGCCGCGGTTGGCCCGCTCCTCGACTTCCTGCTGGGTGAAGGGTCGCTCGAGCTCAGTCCCCGACGGCAGCCGGGGCAGCCAGTCCGGAGGCTGGGCGCCTGCCGGGTCCCCCTCGCCGAAGACTCCCGCGAAGTGTTCCTGCAGCTCCCCCGCTAGGATCGGGCACTCGGGGGGGCGGCCCTTCAGGATTTCTTCGAGAGCTTTTTTGTTGTTGTTAAAGTAAAAGCGCCGGATGCGCGTCCGGGCGTCGCATTTCTCGGCGGGGCCACCTCGGGCGCGCCCTGCCTGGTCCTTGAGCGTGAGCTGGTCGATGAGTTCCTTCATGACCCTCTCGAAGTCGTCCAAGGAGGCGGCGCGCCGGATCTCGTCCGTCCAGGATGTTCGCCGCGCCATGGCCGCCCTCCGCCGCCGGGGGAAACGGAGCGGGGTCCCGCCCGGGTCAGCAGCGCTTCGCCTCAGGAGGCCTCCTCTGGAGGGGCGATCGCGCGGGGCACGAGGCGGCGCTGGCGGCTGGCGGCACTCGCCGGCTCGTTGGGAGCCTCGGAAGCAGCGCGGGGAGCCCAGAAACGGCCCCCAGCCGGCGATCCCCGCCCGGGACGTCCGCAGGAAGGGCCGCGTCCCTCGCCGCTCCGGGGATCAGCCCCTCTTCTCCCGGACGAGCGCCGGCCGGAGCAGGCGAAGGAAAGGAAAGGAAAGGAAAGGAAAAAGTCCTCTCCGGGGAAAAGGGAAGCGCGCTGGAACGGGCGCCTGCCGCCTCCCGCGTGGAGGGTTTGGGTGCCCGGGAATGGCCGGGAGGCGCAGCCAGACAGACGGACACACAGCGCCGGGATCCTGCGAAACTGGAAGAAGTCGCGATCCTGTCTGCATTTAAACGGAACAGAGTCTACAACTCCCGACATGCCCCAAATCAACCCACCCACCCCGCGCCTGGCCGCTCCGGGGGACTTTCCCACCGCACTGGCACAGGATCGGGTCTTAAGAGATCAGAGAATCGAAACAGAGAGTGCGTCTCGCCCGTCGGTGAGGCAGGGGGCTGCCCCATCGCTACGGCTAGAAACTCTCTCCAGCTGCCCGGAGCGCAGAACGTCTTGGCTCCTTTATTATGTCTCCTTTATCTGTGCATTTCTTCTCTGCAATCCCATCCCCCTTTCCTGGAGCCAGCGAAGGTTCCCGGTTTGAAATAACAAGACCAGAAAGCAAACCCCACACGCAAATAGAACAGCAAAAAATAAGAACTTAAAAAGTCCCGGAAAATCATAACCGCTTTAAAAACACATTAAAGAAAATATCCCAACAATAGGAAGGCGGGAGTGGCCGTGGGTTCAGGGACAGCGGCTTGCAGAAGCCGCTTCGTCATCGACGCTTTGATTTTCCGACCCTCATTACCCTCTTCCAGGAACCCGGCGCCTGCGAGGCGGGCTTCCTCTCATTAAATCGCCACAACACACCTGCAGGGGAGGTTGGCCTCCGAGGCATGACCCGCCCAGGGTGCAATGGCCGTGCAGGGATTCGAACGTGGATCCCAGTTGGTCGCAGCAAAAACAAGCCGACTTGTACCACATGAGCGCGGTGCCAGCAATCCCATGCATGCTTAAATAGGTTCCAAGCAGCCATGCTGGGAGCCCTCGGGCATTATTCTTGCCTGACCATGCAAAAGGTTGTGCCTGGGGGAATGTATTCTGGTGCAAATCCTCAGGGCCATTGCGAGCCAACGGGCGCCGGTGTGTTGCTGTCACAGCACTAAAATGGAATGCAAGCGCTTCCACACTTGCAGTCCAATTCGGACATTCACTTGTGCGTTGAAGCCGTTGTATTTTGAAGGATGCAATCCCATGAAGCGTTACCTGGGAGCAAGTTTCAGTGAACCCAGCTAGAACGTATGAGGACGCATGTGCTGGACTGTGCAGTAAAATTTGATTTTTTAGAAAATTATTCAGTTTATAATGCTCGGGGATTTTAATATTTATTTATTTATTTATTTTACAAATTTCTATGCCGCCTCTTGCCAACTAGCCTCGGGGCGGCTAACATGTAAAAAAACCCAACAAACAAACCAAAATCCAAAACCATAAACAATTCAAAATTTAAAATTGGCCCATCTCCTAGTCACAATTAAAAACTATAAATAATCTAAACCAACTTTAAAAATTACAATTAATAATAAAAAATGTTTTAATAATAAGAAGTGTTTTAAAAAGATTCTCTTCATGTTTTATTCAACCGGCAATCAAACCAGTGTTACAAAGCACATTAATCCCTGCCTTTTCTGGAAAGACAGCTTTTCAAGCACGTCGAGACAAAAATTTAATAGCATTCCTGCTGTCCTTTCCAACTAAAGGAGGCCTCTGGCCCATCGTGTCGCCCAGGGTACAATCCTGTGTGCGCACAGTCCCTTTCCCCTCGAGTTGCAAACCTGCGTATAGTCAAGGCTGTGGTTTTCCCAGTTGCAATGTATGGCTGTGAAAGCTGGACCATAAGGAAGGCTGAGTGCCTTTGAATTGAGGCCTTTGAATTGTGGTGCTGGAGGAGCCTCCTGCGAGTCCCTTGGCCTGCAAGGCGATCCAACTGGTCAGTCCTAAAGGAGATCAACCCGGACTGCTCTTTGGAAGGCCAGATCCTGAAGATGAAACTCAAATACTTTGGCCACCTCATGAGAAGGAAGGACTCCCTGGAGAAGAGCCTAATGCTGGGAACAATAGATGGCAAAAGAAGAAGGGGACGGCAGAGGATGGGGTGGCTGGATGGGGTCACTGAGGTGGCTGGTGTGAGCTTGAGTGGCCTCCAGGGGATGGTGGAGGACGGGGGCCTGGAGGAATGTTGTCCATGGGGTCGCGGTGGGTCGGACACGACTTGGCGACTAACCACCGCCACCTTGCTCAGGATTGCAAGGCCAGAATCCGCCCACTCACTTCCCGCTCCCTTTCGAGCATCTGCCCTGGCTTATCCTGATTGGCGCGCTGCACAATCCGTGCCCTGATCGGCTCGAGCTGCAAGTCCGCATTTTCATTGGTGACTCCGTTTCATCCTCGCCCAATCAGCGTCGTCACTCAGAACCCGAAAGCCTATAAAGGGAGGCGGACGGCTCCCTTGGCTCGCTTGTGCGTCCTGTCGGCCGTCGCGGGTGACTTCGCTTGCCGCTGCCGCGAGTTGCCAGTCGGAGCGTGTCTGGCCGCGGAGCAGGGCGGCAAGGCGCGCACCGTCCCGCAGCCACGCGGAGCTCAGCGAGCCGCCGGGCGAGGCCGCCATCGCGCGGGGCCGCGTCCTGCCCAGCATCCGGGCCGTGCTGCTGCCCGCGAAGGCCGAGAGCCGGGAGGCCCCGCGGCGCGCAACCCACGGGCTCGCTGCTCGCCTGCGTTTCCATTCTCCCCCTTGCGAAGACCTCGCCGTTCCGTCCAAGGCTTTCCCTGCAACCAACCGTCTCGCGTAAGACGCAGCTCCGGAGGACGGGCGGCCGCAGGCCCCGCTGGAGATGCCAAGATCGCCCTCGCAGGGTTGCGCGCGCAGCGTTTTTCAGTGCGGCTCTGCCGTGAAACGTAGGTTCCCAGACCGCTGAGTTAATGTCAGTGATGACTTTTCTACACCGCCCACAAGCCGAAGCGTTCTCTGCTCTACAACCGTTGATCAAACGAAACAGCCCGATTTTATTTATGTATGTATTGGATAAATGTCTATGCCGCCCCTTGCCAACTAGCCTCGGGGCGGCTTACAAAAAACATAAACCAAAAACATAAACCACACATACAAACAATACACAACAATCTAAAACTTCCCCAGATATTTATTTATGGATGTATATCCTGCCTTTTTCCTACAAAGGGCTCAAGGCAGCTGACATCTCCATCTTATCCCCACAACAACAACCCTGTGGGGTAGGCTGGGCTGAGAGTCTGTGCCTGGCCCAGTCACCCCGTTGGCTCCATGGCCGAGCGCGGACTCGAGCCGGATCCCCTGAGTCCCAGTCCCACGCTCTTCACCACTACGCCACGCGCTGATCTTAGAGCAGTGAAGGAAGTGGCTCCAGAGCCAACTTCCCGATTGCCTTGGCGACAAAAATACTCAAGACGCCAAGAAAGAATGAACGGCAAGTCGATATTCCCGGCCTCGGAATGCTGTGTCCTCCAGGAAGTTCTCCATTATCCGTCACTGCAACAATGTCCCTGGTTAAGGCGATTCCCACCTCCTGCAGTTTGTGACCTGCTCTCGCCCCCCCGCCCCCCCAGCGCACCTCCATCCAAGCCGCAAGTTGAAGGCTGGCTGTCTTCTGAGCCGCTAAATGCGCCGGCTGCACTTCAAAGGGGCCTGTGGCGGATATATGACCACCCGCTTTGGTCGCCTAGTCCCCTCTCTAACTCTGGCTCGCTCATATTAGAATTTTTGAAAGATCTCGACTTGGGTTAGGTTTGGAGAGCAAAACTGCCCCCGAGAAGCGAGTGCACGATGACTTAAGCCGCTTGAGAACGTCATGAAGAGCCACCGATTATTTTACACAGAAAAGCCCTACAAAGCCATCATTCTCCAGCGAGATTTCTCCCTTTAGTGTCGCACAACTAGAGGCTAAAAATGCAATGCGGTTAAGTGAGGCATAGTATCTCTGTCGTTGCAATCCAAGTTGCCTTCTCTGGTTCTCAAACCTAACTCCTAAAATAGCACCGGTGGAAGTTTTTCCCATTTGAAGGAAAAGCATTTAGCACTGGTGTAGAAGCTTGCGCTACTAAAAAGATCTTTAGGATTAAGTTGAAATACAGCAGTGCAAACACGGAGCTGGCCTGGGAGCAGCCCGAGTGTTAGTGAACCCCAAGCAGGCTAAGAGGCGAATCACAGCAACTTCCTATGCTCCTGCTATTGTCCATTTACCAGGATTTTGAAAGCTTGTATGAACTTAGCCAGTATCCTTATGCATTTGCTGTCTCCGAATCCTAAAGACAAAGCAATCCTTCCTTTTAGATTTAAACGTGATCACCTATCATAAATAACCCCAACCCGCTAAGACATTCAAACCGCTTACACGCCGAAGCACTTCTTGCACTGGCGGGCTGACACTGCGAGATACGCTCGTCCACAAGTGAAGAGACAGCTTTTTCCTGGCAAAAGTGTGCGGCCCTTAAAAGGGCCTTTGGAGTTGTTCCGCTACCCGGCGTGGGGAGGGGGGGTCCGCAAGTTAACCGCCGAAGCCGTAGAGGGTGCGGCCCTGGCGCTTGAGGGCGTAGACCACGTCCATGGCGGTGACGGTCTTGCGCTTGGCGTGCTCCGTGTAGGTCACGGCGTCGCGGATCACGTTCTCCAGGAAGACCTTGAGCACGCCGCGCGTCTCCTCGTAGATGAGCCCGGAGATGCGCTTCACGCCGCCGCGGCGCGCCAGGCGGCGGATGGCCGGCTTGGTGATGCCCTGGATGTTGTCGCGCAGCACCTTGCGGTGCCGCTTCGCGCCGCCCTTGCCCAGGCCCTTCCCGCCTTTCCCGCGGCCAGACATGCCTCCCCAACGAGCAGTAGACACCTCGAAGCACGGAGACTCAATGGTCGCGTACAAGCGGCGAACAGCCCCTTTTATACAGTCAGTTCCGACCACAGAGAAAACTGGGAGGCAAAATTCTTTTTTTTTTTTACTTGAGTACCGCCCTCTGTAACGTCATAGGTCGAGCTCCCTACCAATCAGAGTTCGTGCGTTTTAAACTATCGAATCAGAACCGAATACTAGTCCCCGCCAATTATTTTGAAAACACTATAAAATGAGAGTTTTAAAAAACTCATGGTAAACAAGTATACAGCCGGTGACTGGCCAAACAAGGGAGGCTGCTTAGGAGAAGTTTCACGAGGATGTTTCTTGTCGTGGGCTATGAGTTTGTGAACCGATGCTCTCGAAATTTTATGACAGAATAATTTTTTTGGTCTTCAGGGTGGCACAAATTTGTTTGCTGTTTTTGCTGCAATGGACTAATAGGGCTAATTGTCTGAAAATTAGGAGATGCTCCTGAGTGTAGGATAAACCTTGGATTTGACCGCATCATAGGGTTGTCATGAAATATTTTGTTAGTACTTCCAACTAATATAAGAATTTTTCTTAGGGTTTTTAGAATTTCACTGCAGGGTTGTTCATCAACATGCAACATTAATATTGGACTGATATGATTGTTAAAAGCTACTGTTTTGTATTAAAGGATTGTCACATCTTTTTCTTAGGAAGTAAAAGTACAAGGTAGCCATAGAAAGCAATAAAGAAATCCAAGACTTGAGATAAAGCCCTGCCCTGAAAAACAGAACCAAAGGTATAAGTGCCCTTTTTCCCAATTAACTTTTTGTATGGAAATAATGTTTTGCTTCCTTTTATACTAGTTTTCTAATTTTAGATTTATTCTTTAAATCATGCTGTAATTTTATTATTTAAAACTTATATGCCGTCGCTTATGCCTGGCATCTTAGGAGTGCTTACAATCATTAAAACAAAACAGAATAAAACAACCATCTCAATATAATAATCAACCAGAGAATATAAGTTAAATAAAAAACGACAGTTGAACATTAAAATATTAGTTTTTAAAATAACAATTGAATAAAAAGATTTTGACCTGGGGCAGAAAAGAATACAAACCCAGCACCAGGTGAACCTCTCCGGGGAATTATATTAACTGAATATAAAGTTCACAAGAAAAGTCAGAAATGTATTCCCTCCCATTCGAAAGGAATCTACTGCATTTTTCGTTCTAGTTAGAATTCCCATAAAAGAATTACCCCAACAATCTCAGTATTTTTCTAAGTCGGAACTGAAAAGTATCACTATCTTCTTTCGGAAAGCAGCACTTGCAGAAATGAACCCGCCAAATGGTACATTTCCATTGGATGAGGTAAAGATGCACTGGGCCGTTGGTCAATTTAAATTTCACTTTCTGATTGGCTGGAAGAAGCTCCCGTTTTATTGGATAAAAAAATAGAGCCTTTCCAGCAGCCAATCAGAATTACAAGTTAGAATCCTCGGGAGTAAATAAAAGGAGCACCGCGGGTGTCGGCGGCCCATTTTTCCTGTTCTTCGTAGCCTCGGGTTGGGAGCCGCTTGCGCGATGTCTGGCCGGGGCGAGCAGGGCGGCAAGGCGCGCACCGTCCCGCAGCCACGAGGAGCTCAGCGAGCCGCCGGGCGAGGCCGCCATCGCGCGGGGCGGCCGTGCTGCCGCCCGAGAAGGCCGGGGGGCCCTGCGGCGCGCAACCCACGGGCTCGCTGCTCGCCTGCGTTTACATTCTTCCTCTTGCAAAGAACTCGCCGTGGCTTTTATGGTTCATACTAAAATGATCCCGGACTTTACTTCGGTGTAGTTTACTTAACTGCATTTTGGTTGGTGTTCTCTACGATATTACAGTAGAGATCAGCTAGCTACCCCGTAAACAACACAAACCAAACGCTTGTGTGTCATAAAATTAAGGTCCCTATTATTGTGAATATAAATGGTAGCATTTCTATCTCGCACTTTCAAGACGGATTCATTAAGTTTCCTGCCCTTGCAGATTCTCTCCCGCTTTCCTTCTGACTAGCTTCACACATGGCTGTTTGTAAATATGTCCCAGAGTAAGTTATAAAGCGCCAAAAGATGCATGGATGTTTCTGTTCCTACAATCACAGTAAGGTTTGTTTTTACCGTGACAAAGAGACTTTATGAAAATATTAGTAGACCTTAAGTGGACTTTTCTGGTTATCACTGGTGCTAAAGCTTAGCCACCGAAGCCGTAGGAAGCCACCCTTGTCCAAATCTTTGCCACCCTTCCCACGAATGGACATTTTTAACGAATTCAGCTACTCAACTCAGAATGTCCCACTCCTTTCCACAGCAGAGACAATTTTCCGACCTGAAAGAAAACTTACAACGCTATTGCATTGCAGTGTGTGAGCTTTCATTTTCGTCCAATCAAATAAGACGTCTTATCAGCTGTCCAGTGAGAGCCGTTTGAAACAACTGCGATGGCGCCCCGCCCCACACTCCGTCTAGCCAATTGTTGTTCAGCCCAGGAAATTCAAACTTTCTAACGTTCGCCTCCCAGCGTTCAGCCAATCAGGACTGTGAGGACGGTCTATAAATACTGAGCCAGCCGTTTCTTGTAGTTATTTGCGGCGATTTCTCCCAAGTAGTAAAATGGCTCGCACCAAGCAGACGGCGCGCAAGTCCACCGGCGGGAAGGCGCCGCGCAAGCAGCTGGCGACCAAGGCGGCCCGCAAGAGCGCGCCGGCCACGGGCGGCGTGAAGAAGCCGCACCGCTACCGGCCCGGCACCGTGGCGCTGCGCGAGATCCGGCGCTACCAGAAGTCGACGGAGCTGCTGATCCGCAAGCTGCCCTTCCAGCGCCTGGTGCGCGAGATCGCGCAGGACTTCAAGACCGACCTGCGCTTCCAGAGCTCGGCCGTGATGGCGCTGCAGGAGGCGAGCGAGGCGTACCTGGTGGGGCTCTTCGAGGACACCAACCTGTGCGCCATCCACGCCAAGCGCGTCACCATCATGCCCAAGGACATCCAGCTGGCCCGCCGCATCCGCGGAGAGCGGGCTTGAAGCCCGTGCCGCCGTCGGGGCTCCTACCTGAAGCAACCCAAAGGCTCTTTTAAGAGCCACAACCTCTGCACGAAGAGCGCTGATGACTCCAAAACGTCGAAGACCGCAAAAGATATATATATATCTCGCTGTTGTAATATATCAGTGTTAATGTTTTAAATGTTTCGAGTTACTTGAAAGCCGGTGGTGAGCAGGTGGTGTATGTATTTAATGTATTTAAAGGAATTGGAAAAGAATATGGCGGGGGGGGCACACCATTTCTCCGACCCAGTCCTCGAAAACCCGTCGTCATTTGCAGCACGATAATTGAAATTAGCAGGACACTTACCTGCGAGTTATTAAAACATGTTCTGCGCAAAACGCACATCGACACACAAGGCACTCACTAAAGGGCGTACATTACGGCGGAAGCGACGGCACGTAAGAGCGAACGCAACCGGAAGCTTCCCCGAGGTCTGAACGGGGCCGAGTGCGAGGCGCTCGTTACCGGCACCCCTAATCGTGACGCTCAGCGCTTCTCCGAAGCTTGTGGGTGGCTCTTAAAAGAGCCGTTGGGGTTTAAAGGGACGCGTCCCGGCGAAGAGCAGCCGGGCTCCTACTTCTTCTTGGGCGCTGCCTTCTTGGCTTTGGCTACCTTGGCTTTGGGCGTTTTGGGCTTCGCCTTGGGCTTCGCCTTGGCCGGGCTTTTCGCCGCCTTCCTGGCCGCCGCCTTCGGCTTCTTCGGGCTCTTGGCCGCCTTCTTGGGCGCGCCCGAGGCCGCGGGCTTCTTGGCCCCCTTCTTGGCGCCTTTCTTGGCTGCCGCGGCCCCGACCGCCTTCTTCACTTTCTTAGCGGCGCTGGCCGGCTTCTTGGCGGCGGGCTTCTTGGCCTTGGCGGCGGCGGCGGCAGCGGGCGGCTTCTTCCCGGGCGCGGCCGCGCTGTCCCGGCCGCGGCCCTCGTGCTGCCTCTTGTTGAGCTTGAAGGAGCCCGAGGCGCCCGTGCCCTTGGTCTGCAGCAGCGTGCCCTTGGCCACCAGGCCGCGGAGGCCCAGCTTGATGCGGCTGTTGTTCTTCTCCACGTCGTAGCCGGCGGCCGCCAGCGCCTTCTTCAGCGCGGCCAGCGACACGCCGCCGCGCTCCTTGGAGGCCGACACCGCCTGGGTCAGCAGCTCCGTCACGCTGGGCCCCGAGGCCTTGCGCGGCCTGGGCGCGCCCGCCGCCGCCGCCGCCGCCTTCTTACCCTTCTTGGCCGGGGCCTTGGCGGCCGGCAGAGCGGCGACAGGTGCGGCTGGAGCCTCCTCGGTCATTGCGCCTGGTCGAGTCGAGCCGAGCCGAGCCGAGCCGCGCTCCCTCCGCCTCAAGTTCGTGCAGCGTCCGCCGAACAGGCGCGCAGGAGGCGCCGCCTGCTATTTATAGGGGAGGAGCTGCGCTCTGATTGGTGCGTTCGGGCAGGGCTCCCTGCCGCCAGACCGGCTCCGGGTCCGGGCGACTTTGTGTTTCTTCCCGGCCCCAAACGGCCGATTAGTCGCGATCCCGCGCGCGGATCGCGCCCGCTCCAGGCGGGCTCGAGCCGGAGGCCGTGGGCGCTCGAGGGCCGCGCTCGCACGCTCCGGGGAAGCCGGGCGGGCCCGCCAAAGGGCGGGGAACGCCGCCTCTGCCCGCTCCCGCAGCCGGCCGAGTCGCCAACTTTGCCTTTTCCCCCAAAATAGCCAAGGCTACTTCCAGGGGGTGGTTGTGCGAAGCCTGCAGTCAGAGACCCGGGAGGGCCAGTCCCTCGGCGGCGCAGAAGGCGCGCGGTTTCGGCTGATCATGCCAGGGCAATCGCCTCTCGCACCGACTCAAGTAACACATCTGCCAACGAGCTTCAGACTAAGTTGATCTAAGTCGGTACTGCTGTGTTGCCCCCACAAAATGCTTGACCGGGTGATGTGGGGGATTCTTGATTATTTTAAGTGGCCCTGTCATGGCAGATGGGGAAAATCTCATACAGATGTTACTAATCTGGCACCTTTAAGCTTATCTAATAGCCCTTTAAGGAAGGGCCTTCTTTTGTCCCTCTAGGGTAGGAAATGGTAGGGTTGTTAACTGATTGTATATATATTCAGACGAATATATTCATTTGTCTTTAAAATTAGGGGAACTAAATCTAGGTGAAACTTCAACATAAGCTCCACCACATCTCTGGGGTAAAAGATGGTTGTTTCTCTGTTAGCTGCTTAACTACTGCAAACCAGCAGAAATGAGTTGCAATTGAGGCCCGCCTGTATTTTGGCAAATAATGCAGGCTTTAGAATATTTTCGCACCTAAAAACTGACGGAGTGATTCTGCAGAAAGAGGGAACAAAAATAGGGAGGCGAGTGAGCAGTTAAAGCTCATGAAAAGAGTAGAAGTGACATTGCTCACTCAGGTAGAAGGGCTTGCTTTCCTGCAGCTGGCCTTGGGCAAGGTTACGCTTTCCTGCTCAGCTGTGAGTCCCTTTCAGTTCAATGGGACATGCCAAAAAAGAAGTAGGTGGAGGGGAGGGGGCTGCAGCTTGGATGTCAAGGCCCCACAGGATTTGTTCCGTGTTTGCCGTAGCAGCAGAAACAGGGCTACTCCTTGCACAATGCTGAGGGTATTCATCCCGTTCACCGCTGCGTACGAAGGCCGGAAAGATGGTGACCAGGCCAGCGTTTAGAACGAGGCCGCAGTGCACCTATCCTTTCCTTTGGATGAAGCATGAAGGGGCCAGGTGGTCGCCAGGTCTGCTGCTTACCTGGCATTTGCTGCTGGTGAGTGGAAGAGCTTCAGGGTCCCAGACTTGGCCCTGGCCGCTTGCCTCCGGTGCCACAGAGTTCCTCCGGTGTCCACGGAAGGCCTGCCCCGTTGAGCTCCCGTCTCGCCAAGCCCTGACTGAATTCGCACATGCTTGGAGTCAGGACTATTCTCCACTGATCGACACGAGTAGGTGGCGGGTAAGACATAGGTGGCGGGTAGGACAGGAGAGAGAATAAAATGTGTTGACTTCGTGCCCAACACAGATCTGGGATACAATTACGCCGTGAAGGTTCTCAGTACTGCACCCCAAAAAGAGCCTTGAAGTGAGGAAATGAGCAGGGGGTGACCAGCTCTATCAAGGGGGTGTTGTGAGCCCCCCAGGTTACAATTTGGGGGCCTGTTCAGCTTAGAAAAACACTGAGTGTCTGAGGACAGGGTATGAACGGACCACCTACTACAGAAAGGTGTAGAAATCGGGGGGTTTCTTGTAATCTTGGACCTTTCTGTAATCTTAGACCCTGAAATCCTCGTTGAAGCCAAAGGAAAAATGCAGTGCACTCCAGACCACGAAATTCACAACACAAGCACCTCTGTGTGCAGTTTGAAAAGCGGTCTAGATATATTCCTGGCTACTTGTCCTGAAAGGTATTGCTGCCTGCTGGGGAGCATGGTGGCGGGGTGTAGCTAGGAGCATCTGTCCAGCTCCTGGGGAAACAGGCATCTGGCTTTTGGCCTGATCCCACACAGGTCTCACATCTCTAGCGGGATTTCTTAGAGAAACTAAGCAAAGGCGTTTCTACTTGCAGTGGGAAATACTTGGGGTTTCACCGAGAAGCTGTGCGTCCAAGTGCAAAGAGAGTGCTGGGGCACTTTGGGGTGGTTGGGGTAGTCAGAGCAGGCAAGGGGCAAATGGGGACCCCCCAGAGGTTCTTGGACTAGGGGAAGTACGGCCAATCTGGAGGGTGAGCGGGCAATGTGCTGTCTTTTGATAGTGTGGCGAAGTGCTGGCTTGGGCCAGAAAGTCGCAGGTGCAGCCCCCGCCCCGCCACGAGGCTCCCTGGGCGCAGGACCCGCCCGCCATCTGTCCACAGCCCCTCCAGATGTGTTTGAGTGCAGCTGCCAGCCTTACTGGGGATGATGGGAGCTGTACTACCACAAACCTGGATGGCACCAAGTTATGAAAGGATGCGCTAAACCTCACTTCTAGGGGTGTTGCGAGGATTAAAGGGGTGGGGTGGGGGTTCTGCTGTTATCTGCGGGTACCAGGGAGTCTTGTCAGCTGCCCCACAGGCCTAACGGGCTGCTACTCAATGCCAGGTCGGTCCATAACAAGGCAAACATCATCTATGACTTGATAATCGATGAAAGGGCCGAACTGGCTTGTATCACCGAGACCTGGGCGGGCGAAGGGGGAGATGTCTCCCTCTCGGAGCTTTGCCGCCCGGGTATCTAGTACAGCACCAACCACGCCTGGAGGGGAGGGGAGGGGGGGTCGCTTTAGTTTATCGGGCTGCTTTTTCCTCACGGGGCTTCTGTCCCTTCGAGACCGGGGCTGGAGTGTCTCCATTTGGTGTTGGGGCGATCGAGACAGATTGGGGATTCTGTTGGTAGTACCGAGCACCTTCTGCCCAACAGATCCCTACCTGAGCTGACAGAAGTCGTCTCGGACCTGGTGTTGAGGACCCCCAGGATGTGGTCCTGGGGGACTTCAATCTCCATGCCGAGACTGACCTTACTGGGGCGGCTCAGGACTTCATGGCTGCCATGACGGCCCATGGGGCTGTCTCAACATGTCACTGGCCCGACCCATGAACGTGGACACACTTTGGACCTGGTTTTCTCGACGGGCGAGGAAGGAGGTGATCTGAGGGTGAAGAATGTATGTTTGACGCCCTTGTCATGGTCAGATCATTTCCTCGTGCGGTTTGAGCTCGAGAGCGGCCTCTCCCTCTGTAAGGGTGCGGACCAGATTGTGATGGTCCGCCCCCGGAGTCGGATGGATCCGGACGGATTCCTGAGGGCTCTGGGGGATTTTCCGGCTGACAAGGCTGGCGCTCCTGTCGAGGCTCTGGTCGAAATATGGAATGGGGAGATGACCAGGGCCATCGACACGATCGCTCCTAAGCGCCCTCTCCAGCCTGGCAGAGCCCGTCGTCTCCCTGGTATACATCGGAATTACGGGCGATGAAGCGGGTTGGGAGACGGCTAGAGCGCAGGTGGAGGAAATCTCGTGATGAGTCCGATCGAACACATCTTAGAGCACACTATCGTGCTTATGCTGTGGCGTGTGAGGGCGGCGAAGAAGCGATTCTTCTCCGCGTCCATTGCCTCCTCACAATGCCGTCCAGCGGAGATTTTCGGGTGGTGCAGGGGTTGACGAGACCGGGCCGATAAAGAACTGGTGCCACCCTCGAAAGCCCGCTGTGACGAGTTTGCCACGCATTTTCAGGAGAAAGTGGCTCTGATTCGTCACGAGCTGGACTCCACTTTTGATACAGATTCTTTTGGGGAGGGGCCTACCATGCCTGCTTGTCCCACGTTATTGGATGACTTTCAGTTTTGCGGGCCCGATGATGTGGACAGGTGCTTGGATCGGTACGCCCAACCACCTGTTTACTGGACCCGTGCCCATCTTGGCTATTAAAGACCGCCAAGGACGGGATTGTGCCCTGGATCTTGGAGGTGGTCAACGCCTCTTTGAGAGACGGCCGGGTGCCGGCCACCTTAAAAGAGGCGGTAGTCCGGCCAGTCCTAAAGAAGGCTTCCCTGGATCAGAGGTGGTCGCCAATTATAGACCGGTGGCCAACATCCCGTTTTTGGGTAAGGTGCTGGAGCGGGTGGTGGCGGGACAACTCCAGGCACTCTTGGAGGAAGCTGATTATCTGGACCCATTTCAGTCCGGTTTCAGACCCGGTTTTGGCACTGAATCCGCCTTGGTCGCCCTGTACGATGACTATGCCGGGAGAGGGACAGGGGGAGTGCGTCCCTGTTAGTCCTTCTTGACTCTCAGCGGCTTTCGATACCATCGACCATGGTATCCTTCTGGAGAGGGGCTGGGGGATGGGGGTTGGAGGCACTGCTTTGCAGTGGTTC
This sequence comes from Varanus salvator macromaculatus, assembly GCA_023646645.1. NCBI lineage: Eukaryota > Metazoa > Chordata > Lepidosauria > Squamata > Varanidae > Varanus > Varanus salvator. The sequence goes on along the minus strand of JAIXND010000753.1, from coordinate 1,828,865 downwards.
CACTCCTATCTCAATGGCCGATACCAGAAGGTGGTGCTGGGGGACTATGGCTCTGCGCCATGGCAGCTATGCCATGGGGTTCCGCAGGGCTCCATTTTGTCCCCCATGCTTTTTAACATCTACATGAAACCGCTGGGGGAGGTCATCAGGAGGTGTGGGCTGCGGAGTCATCAGTACGCGGATGATACCCAGCTCTACCTCTCGTTTTCCACAATCCAGGTGAGGCGGGTGGCTGTGCTGAACCGCGTGCCTGGCCGAGGTGATGGGCTGGATGAGGGCCAATAAACTGAAGCTAAATCCAGACAAGACGGAGGTCCTGTTGGTGGGCGGGTCTGGCTACAGTGCAGGGGACTTGACCCTAGTCTGAATGGGGTTGCACTCCCTCTGAAAGACGGGGTCCGCAGCTTGGGAGTGCTCCTCGACCCGGAGCTGACCTTGACTGCTCAAGTGTCAGCAGTGGCGAGGAGCGCCTTCCAACAGCTTCGGCTGATACATCAGCTGCGTCCCTTCCTGGAGTTCGATTGCCTGACGACAGTGACACATGCGTTGGTGACTTCACGGTTGGATATTGTAACGCGCTCTACGTGGGGCTTCCCTGAAGACGGTCCGGATACTTCAATTGGTGCAGAATAGAGCTGCCAGGGTGCTGACGGGGACTGGGCGTGGTTCTCATATCACCCCAGTTCTCCGTCAGCTCCACGGCTCCCCATTGAAGTCCGGGCCCAATTCAAGGGTTGGTTCTTACCTACAAGGCCCTAAACGGCTTAGCCCTGGTTACCTGAAGGAGCGCTGCGACCATATATGCCCTCCCGCCCCCTACGATCAGCGACGGAGGCTTCCTCCGGGAACCCTCCGTGCGTGAGATTAGGAGGTGAGTACCCGGAGGAGGGCTTTCTCAGCGGTGGCGCCCCATTTATGGAATGCGTCCCCAGAGAGGCTCGCCTGGCGCCGTCGTTATTTGCTTTTCGGCGCCAGGCGAAGACCTTTTATTTAAGCAATATTTTAATTAATATTATTGTTTAATTTAGGTTTTTGTTTTGGTTTTAGTATGTTTTAATTTATGTTTAATTTATGTTAACTAATTTGTGTTTAATGTTTAATTTATTTAAAAGGTTTAATTTATAATTTTGTTCAGGTTTATATTATAATGAGATGGGCCAGTTTTTAATTTTGTTATATGTTTTAATGATGTTGCTATGTTGTGAGCCGCCCCGAGGCTGTTGCAAGGGGCGGCATATAAATTTTTAAATAAATAAATAAATAAAAAAATCTTTGCCCCACAAAAGGAGGATGGGACAACACAGTGAGCGAAAGTTTCAGGGGTCCGTGGTATCCTGCCCTCCCAGTGCCCTCATGGGACATTGGACATTGGATCGGGAGGATTCTGAGCACATATCCAGCCCTGAATTACCGCATTTTTTGCTCTGCAAGACTCACTTTTTTCCCCCTCAGAAGTAAGGGGAAATGTCTGTGCGTCTTATAGAGCGAATCTGTGTGTGCAGTAAGTCTGTCAGATGTGCAGCCCATGGGGAAGTGATGGGGAATGTGCCTGTGATGATGTGCCCATTGGATTCAGAATATTTTTTTTCTTGTTTTCCCCCTCTAAAAACTAGGTGCGTTACGGTCAGGCGCGTCTTACAAAGTGAAAAATCCGATAGTTCTGGAGCCAGAGCTGAGCTTGCAGCCCTTTTCTCACAGAAATTGACCTGTTTCCCCCAGGCATTCTCGTCTAAGCGGAAGAATGATGCGGGCAGAGAATGACAGGCACCAACTCCTGGCACGGCTAAGCAGTATTTCTTACCAATCTGGGGCAAATCCATTTTGCGGGGGAAATATGGCAGCTCCTCCAGCTTTAACCCATACAGCCCTAAATGACGTGGGACTCGGACGCCTGTCAAAGCACCTCTCCTGCTCTGCGTCAACCCGTATGCTACTGCCCACATCCAGGTGTTCTGCTGACAGACACCTCCAAGGAAGGCAACCCAGAAAATGGCCTCCGTCTCCAGGAATTCTGGGACGACCTCCTCCCAAAGCCCTGCCCAATCCCAGTGCAGGAATCTTTTGGCACCCAGGGATTTGATAGCTTAGGATGGGTCATGCCATTTAAATACTTGCAATGGTTTTAGTAGTTTAAACTTCAGCATTTTAAATTTTGTATCTCGAAACTGTCTGCTGTATATGATTTTATTGGTGTCCTGTGGATTTACTGTCAAGTGGCCAGAGCTTTGGATTTGGAAAGTAGAGAATTGAAATGATACTCACACAGAACTCTCTCTGGGAGCCCTTATCATTCATGGACAAATTTAAGCAATAAGGGACAGGTGTGAGACCTAAAATGTGTTGCAAGCAATATTCATACCGGTAACAAAGGGGTGGGGGAATAGAGGATATTATCTGACCCGGTACCAAATTCTCTTTCACACGTTTCCCCTTCTCCAAAATATGCCCTCCACACAGAGCACAAAAAAGACAAGTGTGTCTTTATTTGGGAACGGTTTTCACAGAAATTGCACAACTGAGGACGGCACAGGGAGTGCCCTGCACATGTCCACACTCATCACAACAGCAAGGGGGAGAGGGAACTCTAGTTTTGTACAAAATAAAACCTTTATTGACAAAGAAAAAAGCAAATGTAAACACTTCACTTTCGGCCTTCTCGCCCTGCTGGCAGCACGAAATGCTACAGAAGCAGGTGTTCTTTGAGAATTATTGAGGTCAACAGAAAGGGTGGCAAAGTGGGATTTCTAGGGTAACAGCTCTGTGCAAAATACCACTGCCCTAGGACTTGGGGTACTTTCTCCAGGGGGTCAAAAGATGCCTTCATTTGATAAAAAGTGAGGGTAGAAGCAGCATTTTTACAAACAGTGGTAAACAAAAACCCCACTAGGGAAGTTTCCATAGTTCCAGAGGCAGGAAAAGATGAGATTCCAACCCAGAAAGTACTCATCTTTTAAATTCAGTCCTTCTCTTCTCCATGAGTTTGCTCCAAGGAATGTACGTCAAAGTACATTAAGTCTGGCCCCCACCGCCAAAAAAAGGGGATCACTTTGAGGAACACCAAATAAAGAAACGGAGCAGAAAGGTTCGCTTTTCTGGATCAACCAAGCTATGGAGTTATCCTTTTCGGTTAAAGCAAAGTGCCTCGTTTCCCACTGGAGGCTGTCTCGGTGTTGGGAGAACTCCCAATTTTAGCAAGGGATTCTGAAGGTACATCAGCAGAAATGCATTTCAGAGGAAGAGGCAGAAATGGAAAATAAGCTTTGCGAAGTTATCAGACCAGTTGGAGTAAATGTGTTTCCTGGCAGGAGTACAATCCTTGACACACGATGTGATTAAAACGAATTATGATCCGTGCACCTTCGCCTGCATTTCTGTTTGAGGCGATTCCAAAAGCAGTCCTTCTTTGGAAGGTCAAAAGGCACCCTAGGTGGCCACATTGTGCCGGGAATGCTTCCTGGCATCGCTCGCCGGGATATGCCAACGGTGTGTGTTTTCCTATTGGCTTTGGCAGTACAATTCTTGGGTGGGATTGACTGCTTATTGTAGAAATGAGGAAAATGGTTCACACAAACTACCTACTTGCTAGACTCTTTCACCCATCACAAAAATAAGCACAACCCACTTTAGGATGCTCTGAGGCAGAGGGCACTTTAGCAGTGAGAGGAAAAGACACAGAACAGCTACTATGAAGGATGTCCATTCTCAAACTAGGTTCACTGGCCACTTCTATGGCTGCCACACACTGGGGAGGAAAGAGGAATTATTCATCTTTTCAGGGGGTCGGAGCAATCGGATTGCACGGCTCTGAGCAAACTGAAAAATTTTACTTTGGGTCGACTTCAGCCTGCACAGGAAAATGGTAGGCGGAGTGAAGAGGAACACGGACAAAATGCCTTTCAAAACTTTTGAAAGAACCATTGCTGGGAAAGTCACTGGTGTCAGCCTTAATAGCCCACAGTGCAATCCACCAAAACCCTTCCCCAAGAGTTCTGTCCTGATTGGGGATGATGTGTGTTGTAGTCTAACACGCCTGAGAAGTAACCGGGCTGCACTGCAGCATAAAAGCCGCTTTGGCTGGGACGGAGGTGAAGCTGGGAAGCAGCTCTATCATCAGTTTGAAATTTGCTAAAATGTTAAAATGTCCCAACTATTTGTGGCATTGTCCAGTAGAGGTGGCAGACACTACAAGAACATGCAGGGCCCCCTCCACCCCTGCACAAAATCCCAGGAGCAGGCAAGCAGGGACAAACTTTGCCTTCCAACATGGCTGGGGACTGTGTTTCCAGCAAGAGTCCCTTCTCTCTCTGCTCCGCTGGAAATGGGCAAATATCATCAAGACTCTTGATGTAACTACTGATGTCAAAGGAACATGTCGAAGGATGGATGAAGCGCTAGGAACAGAGAGCAAAACACCAGCGTATCAGGAGTGTGGCAGATCCCAAGAGCCAGGTTCTCGAAACCCAAAGAGAGGGGTTGGTTCTCCACAACTCAAGGATCAGAGACAAAACCAAACTCTGCACCCCGAGTGAGCCCAAGATAGGAATAGCGCAGCTGGCTCAAAGACCTTGCTGTTTAACGTTATCCTTAAAAGGGGGGTGTCTACATGGCTCAAGCTGGTACATGGTTGAAGGTGTAAGGAAGGAATGGCGGAAGTCAGGCCCTCCCGACAGGGTCCTGGGCCTGCTAGCTCAGTTCTGCCGTCATGAGGTGGCGGCAGCGCTTCACGATTGGGGTCTCCTCATCAGAATACTTTTTTAAAGTAGGGCGTGTCTGCATCTCTCCGTTTGCCAGGATTCATTCCCTGGGCCTGGGCCTCGCAAGGCTGCAGGGCGTCAGCAACTGGAGCTGCAAGGTCTGCAGCAGCGGCTTCCGCAGAGAGGCATCAGCCTCTCGGAGCAGGAGGTGTCTGGGGCTCCCTGCTCGACTCCTGCTGTTGCTCTTTTGCCGCCTGCAAAGCTGTCAAGGCTGAGGGCCGGCCGGGGCAGCCACTACAGGATGCGCGGCGTGGCCAGAGCAGAGCTCCGCCTCTGGTGAGCCCTCGGGCAGGAGCGGTGCCCGAGAGAGGTGGGGGCCGGGGGGCAGGGGCCGCATGCATCACCACCATCACCGTCTGTAGGCCAGCCTCGGTCTCTTTTTTATTAACATCGTCAGTGCTGCGAACAGGCCCCTTCGATGGGCACAGCTGCAGATCCGTAAAAAAAACAACAACAAAGAACATTTCTGGAAAAATAAATACATAAAAACTCCGGTCCCCTTGCCCCAGTGTCTCGGGCTTCCTGGGTCCAAGTCCTCAGTAAGGCAAGTAAGGTTTGGGGCAGCTGGTCCAGCGGAAATCGGCCAGGAGGGCCACGCCATGTCACGGCCACGGGACTCGCGAGCCCCGCTGGCCTCCGGCTCAGTCCATCGGGCTCCCTCCTGCGGCCGCGAAGCCAACCGGCCCTCAAACACCCACAGTGTGGCCCGCCCCTCCGCAGTCCTTCCACGGCTGGGGGAGGCGGCGCTGCTGCTGCGGTGGCGGCGTCTGCCCGCCCGGGCTGCAAGAAGTCCCGCCACCGGCCCCACTGCTCAGCCGCAGCCCCACTCGGGGCAAAAAGAAGCCAGCCCGCTCGGGAAGCCGGGCCGTGTGGCTCAGTGCCTGGGGGCTGCGGGCGCGAGCCCTGCCGCGGCTGTGCCCGGTGGCCTGCTCCCCCGGCTCTGCTCCGGCCTCCTCCTCCTCCATGGCCATGTCCGGGGGCAGGGACGACAGGCAGAGCGCGCCCCACCGCCCTCCTCCATCGGCTCCAGCATGCCGTTCAGGTCCATGTCCTGGATCTCGACATCGTACAGAGGGGAGACTTTTGAGGTGGGGTTGCTTCCGCAGTCCACACACGCCTGGGCAAAGGAAAGGAAAAGGGGCAAGCTCAATGCTGTGCCCAGGCCCACTGGCCAGCCACCGCCCCCAGGCGGCACCCAGCCGGGCGACCTTCCCAAGGGCTGATTTCCAAGCTGCCCAGTGGCCCGCGGCTTGTCCGAGGGATTGATCAGCCAACCGCTAAGCGGCTCGATGTGTCCCCTGAACGCAGATGCACACACGAAGCCGCTGTCAGGCCAAAGCCCCACTGTGGCCTGCTCCCCTGCTCCTGCACACCTGGGAGGAGAACGGGACCCCAGGAACAACCCCCTCCCCCTCCAGCACTGCGGTGGCAGCAGGGAAGAGCCCCTCCACGCTGCAGGCAGGCAGGCAGGCAGGCAGGCACCCCAGCCCACGCCCCTTCTCCCCAGGAGGGAAGCGGGCGGCAGCCATCCCTCCCTGCCCCACACATCTGCTTGGAAATGTGGGCGGGGGGGGCAGGCAGCAGAGGCCCAGCACCCATCCGTGCCCCTCGCAAAGTCCAGTCAGGATTCGGGAAGGGTGGAGACGCAACTCTCTAGCTCTCTGCTGGATGGCAGCGAGTGGAGACCCTGGGCAGCCCCCACCCCTGAGCCACTCCTAGGGGGCCCAGCCCAGCCCAGCCCAGCCCAGCAGGTCCCCATGCCCACCCCACCGGCTGGGACGCCAGCGGGGGCCGCGCAGGGAGCCCTCCCGGCTCGCACGTCAATCGACAATCCCGCAGGGCCGGCCACCCCACCCAGGCAGGGGCCTCCTCCTCCTCTCTCCTCCTGCTCACCGTGATGTTGATCGCTTTGGGCAGGGCCCCTTCTGCACCCACGAGTGCACCTCGGCCAGCTCCTTCTTCTGCTCGTCCGTGAAGCGCGGCTGCCGCTTCTGCATCTGCTTCAGCTTCTCCCGGTCCTCCCGCAGCACCGCCTCCGTGTCCCTGCGGGGCACGGGCAGGCGATGAGCCAGGCAGCGTGGGGAAGGGGAAACGCAGGCAGGCACCACAGCCGCAGGAACGAGGCCCCTTCCAGGGGGCGTGCGGCCCGCCCGCCCCGCGCAGGACGGGGGGCGGGAGAGCCGGGCGCTGCCCGCCGCCTCACCTGGCCGGGAGCTGGTAGGTCATCATGACCTTGTCGTCCGTGTTGGCCATCAGCAGCCAGATGGGGTCCTGCAAGACGTACTTGATGAAGTGCTCATTGTCCTCCGCCTCCGAGCGCTTCTTGCCGCGCAGATCGTTCTCCGAGGAGTCGATGCTGCCGAAGTATTTGCTGGTGTTGCTGCTCTTGCTGCTCGCTGGGTGGGGGAGGCAGAGGTTAAGAACCGGTGGCCCCCCGCGGCCCCTCTCCAGCCGCACCCCCGGGCGTGCAGGAGCCCGGCTCCCACAGCCCCTCTCACCCCCTGCCCTCAGGTGCAGCCTGGCCCACAAGGAGCCGGCCGGCCGGGGGCCAGGGAGGCCACCCCGCCGCCACAGGAGGGGCGGACTCACCGGTGCCGCTGGCCGAGGTGCTACCGCCGTTGGAGCCGGAGCCCAGGAAGCCGGAGGCGGCCGAGCCACTGCCGGAGGCGGCCGACCCCGTGCCGGAGCGCGAGTCTTCCTGCAGCAGCAGGTCCAGCAGGTCGCTGGAGCTGGACAGAGCGTCGTTGTTGGAGGAGCCGTGCGCTTCCGCCTGCAGGGAGACGGACGGGTGGGAGGAGCGGGCAGAAAGAGGGCCGGGTCAGAGCTGTCCTTCCTGCCACGGCCCCTGGCCAGGAGATTTCTCCTCGCCTGAGCCCAGGACTGCTTTGGCTACACTGGCAAGCAAGGGGAGGGTGCGTCTCGGGCTGCTCGGCGCTGGAGACAAACAGCTTAAGGGGGCAGCGAGTGACTGGCCACCCTGCTTTGCCGCCAGGTGCCCAGGGAACCGGCTCGATCTGCTGCCGCTCGCAGAGCTGAGCCTTCCCTCTGACCCGCCAGTGGCGAGGCGGGTGAGGCCGAACGGCGTGCATACGGAATGGAGCACACCTGGCACTGGCACCGGAGCTGCGGAGATCTGGGGGCACTGACTCCCTTCCCAACCCCATCCAAATGGGAAGGGGCAGGTCTGCCGCTCCCCGGCTTGGAATGGATCTACTCCTGGAAAGAGGCAGGAACCTCGTGATGCACGGACCCCCTTCGTTTACACCCTGCCTTGACAACCAAGCTCGGGACCTCCAAAGTTTAACGATGGAGAAAGATCCACCTAAGCTGAGAGGGGCACACATCCAGACTAGCTTCCGCCCCCTTAGCGTGGCAGGCGACAAGGTGCCGCCTAGCGGGAGGAGCCTCGGGGGCTGCCTCCCTGCCCCCGTGTCCTTGGGTCGCTCAGCATGCAGTGGGCTGGGAGGACTTACCAGGCACGGCTCCTTCTGAGCACTGAGCTCACCGGCCAGGCCCGGGCCACCATTCACGCCAGCCCAGTCCGGGGTGGCCCCCGCCGGCCCAGCCGGGTTGCCGGCCACTCCTTCAGGGCGGTCACAAGGCTTGGGCATCTCTTCCATCTGCAGCAGGTTGAGCTGGAGCGGGGAGCTGCAGCGCGACTCGAACAGCGGCGACTCGGCCCGCTCGGGCTGGCTCATCGAGTGCGGGGTGGAGGGCCGAGACAGCGCCTGGGTGCCCGCCTCGGGCCCCGGGGTCGGCGCGCCGCCTGGCTGAGGGCCGAAGGGGAAGACCGGCCCGCCGGGGAAGTAGGAGGGGTGCAGCGGGCTGTTCATCTGCGGGAACACGTAGTTGGGCAGCACGAGCGCTACCATGGGGGTGACGAGAGGCGTGGGGAACTGCGGGGCAGGCAGCGTGCTCTGAGCGGGCTCGGCGGCTGGCGGCACGGCGGATCGCGGGGGGAAGACCGGGATGGGGTAGGTTGGCATGACAGCTGGGTAAGGCATGGCAGGCAGGCTGGCCTGGGAGTTGCCTGAGGGAGGCCACGCGGACGATCCCGGCGCACACAGGAGCTGGGGCGGGGAGGCCGAGTGGGGCGGGGAGCTGGTGCTGTCAGACAGCTTGTTCTGCTGCTTGATGCGCTTGGCCTTCGACTTCCTGCTCCGCCCGCGGCATCCTGGACCTCGGGTGCCCTGGCGTGAGCCTCTGTGTCCTGAGCAGCCGAAGGAAAATGGAGAGGGGAGGCGTGTGAGGGAGGCCCTGTCTGGCCTGGCACGTCGCGCTCCCCCGCGGTGCACCCCACGGCGGCTGCCCGGCCAGGCTCACCTCGCTCGGCCTGGGGCCCGGCGTGGGGCGGCTCCTGCCAGCTCTGCCCCGGCGGCGCGTCGAAGACGTGCAGCCGGCTGAGGTCCTTGAAGCGGGTGAGGAACGCCTGCTCCTCCTGCTGGGTGTGGACGGAGAGCACCTCTTTCGTCAGCCCCACCTTGCGGTACTGCTGCTCCCGGTCCGGGGTCATGCTGGGGGGAGGGGGGGCCGGGGGGGTCGCACTGGCGCCGCCTCTTCCATCATCACCATATCTGCGAGGGAGGGAGGGAGGGAGGAGAGAGAGAGAAACACAGGAGGAGGAGGAACAGGTTAACCCCGCAATCCTCCGGATGGCAGAAATCCACCAGGAAAAACAAGCAAGGTCAGCGTTTCTATCCGCATTTCTCGCACACACGCACACGGACACACGCACGCAACAGGCCTGCCGCCCTCCCCCTTCTCATCAGCCCCAGTGAGGCTCTAAGCAAATCCCGCCGTCCCTGCTCAGTGAAGGAGCTGCTGCTCAGGCCACTGCTCACTCAAGAACCGAATGCAGGCGTGGGGAGCGGGGGTCTTTAATTTAAGGACGCTATACATCTAGCCGTGCCGGAACCCCGGGTGCCGCACACTTGCTGCTGCTTCCCGACAGCCACAAGTTCCAATGATGGGAGTGCACATCTCGAATACAGCGAAGGAGAAAATGGCATTATGGGTGGAGGTCACAGTTCCCAATTAAGCCTTCTCGGGTTTAAACTCTAGGCAAGGTGAGCAGCCGCGACGGCAGGTCCCGGCTTCATCTACCTGCACAGGCATGACAGACACCTGATCCTACATACAGCTATTAAGGGAACTAGACCAGGGCTCAGGCACCAGCATCCAGGGCCACTGGGAACGGGTGTGTGGCACCAGCCCGGCTGGCCGTCGGAAGAGCTGGCCTGCGCCGAGCGGTGCTGCTTCTTCGGAGACTCGCCCAGAGAGGAGTCACTCCCCGCAACAGGACAGCCGCCATAAAGGTACGGCTTGCGTGTTCCACCTCTCACCAAAGGGGGACGTGCTACGCCCAACATTCATTCAGGAGTTATGACTGGCAGCTAACAGCTTAGCAAAGCTCCGCCTAGGGATTAATGTCGCGCTGGGAGTGCTGGGTGCAAAATTGCTCGGTTGGAGGGCCAACTGAGTCAGCTGGGAGACGGAGGCTGTGCAGGGCACAAAGACGGGAAGAAGCGGCCCCGATCCCCAAATGAAGGCGCACCATCTGATGCAGAAAATGCTGCCATCTGGCAGAGGGAAAAGAAAAAGGCGCTGCCCCTTTGCGCTCACTCTTGCGCCCTTGCCCGTCACGCGAGGGGAAAAACAAGACGGGAAGGAGCCCCGGGATCCAGATCCTCGCAAGCCGCCATGTTCCGACTGGTGTCATGACTCGGGGCAGATGCAAGCGGAGGAAACAGGAGCCACGAAAAAGCCGGGCCCACTTCTACATGACTGTGTGCTGCTAAGCTGCAGAAAAGCCAGCGGAGCTGGAAGGAAGTGAAAAAAGCCCGGGAACAGAAGCCGGGAGCGACGGTGCCGGCCCAGTGGGTTCTTCCAGGATCCGACAGGATGCCATTGTGCTGCTGAAGGAGGCTGGGGCACAGGGGGCACCGGGAAGTCCGAAAAACCCTTCCCCTGCTTGAGGAGAGTCGATTCGCGCGTCTCTCCCGCTTTGCCTGGTTTGCAATGACAAACTGTTCTGCCGGGATTCACGGCAAAGGCAGCTCGGCGCTGCCAGACAGAGAAACATGTGGAAGAGCCAGGGTCTGGACAGGGAATCCGGCTCTGAATGGGAGGCATCGCGGGGATCCGGCCGCGGCCGTGCTGCCAAATGGCACCAGAAGAAGTCTTGAGGGGCTTTGGCTCCCAAAGAGAGCCTCCCTGCCCCCCCCTCTCCCCCAACCGACCGGAGACGCAGCAAAACGGAAGGAGAGCAGAGTACAGAGGCCGAGTGGAGCCGTGCCGCCCGCAATGGATGCTCTTCCCCCAGACACCACTGCCTCCCACGCCTGGCCCCTGGATGGAAGGACGGCCTTCCTGGGTCCCGTCCACGTGCCCGTCAGAGCAACCACTCACACCTTCACCACCAGCTGGCTTTGTGGACCACAGAGAGGACTGCCAAGGGAGGGGGGTGGGCCCGCCTTCGAGCACTAAGGCTCCACTTGACCCAAACTGACCCAGAAGAGCCGGTGCCTCTAGCGGGTCGATCCTCCTGACCTTGCTTCCCACTTCTGATGCCACGGGGCGCAGCAGTGCCGGCCGGCAATCAATCCCAGGAGCCTGACATGCGCGGAAGGGGCCCTCCCTTCGCTCCGCCGGCCGCGGCCGAGGGGAGCAAGGGAGCCACAGCCAGCGGAAACATCTCCCGCCTCTGTGGGACTCCCCCTCCGTTCCCCTCCCGCAGCTTCCCCCAGGACTCGGCTCCTCTTCCTACAACCCCCGGCCCGCCCGCCCTGCCCATGGCATCCACCTCCCATACCCGACTCGGGGGGCTTCTTGTCTCCCACGTGGACGATGGTGCTGCTGAAGCTACACTGACTGGTCACGGAGACCACGCTCTCGGCTTTGCTAGGCAAGGCCAGTGGAGTGAGCGGGCCGCCCACCACGGCAGCTGCCGCCGTCCCATGCTCGTCCCTCTTAGGCTGGCTCTCCGGGGTCGGCAGCATTTCCTCCAGTGCATCTGTTCAAAGAGACAAGGGTGGATTAGCCGAGCGGGGAGTGGGTGCAAAGACCCAGAGACCCTTCAGAGCACCTGCTGGCACAGCAAGAAGATCAAGACAGATGGATGGCGGGCGGGCGGACAGTCAGAGAGAGAAGAGTAAGACGCTGAGGCCCTCCGGAGGAGGCAACCAGCTGGAATCTGAGACCGTGGGTCTGGCGGGCCGCCAGCATCAAGAGCCCTGGCCAGGAGGGGCAGGTTCCACTGCCTAGCACAGACCCAGGCGGGCTGCAACGCTCGCTCCATCCATGGCCATTCGCACAGCCTCAGCAGCAGAGCAACACCCGGGATCCTCGCGAGAGAGACGGGGGCCGGCATGTGTGCGGCGGGGGGGGGAGGGGAGGGGAGGGGGGGAGGGGAGGGGAGGGGAGGAGAGGAGAGACTACTTTTGCCTGGTGCGACTGCGAGGGGAGGGGGAGCCACATCCTACACCGAACCGGTCATGGCTACCAAGGAAAGCCGGGGGGGTGGGGGGAGCATCACCTTTACTCGAGCAAGCCACCTCTTCGCCCACTTTCTGCTTGTCGTCGTCCGAATTTGAGGACGTGGTGTACAAAGAGGAGCCGCACTTCCGCTTCACGCGGCTTGGGATGTTGCAGCTCTCCAGATACCTGGATTTGGAGAAGAAGGAAAGGCGGAGGGGCCCAATCAGCCGCGATCCCCAAGTCTGGGACGGGCCAGGAGGGAGCACATGAAAGAGAGGAGCCTGTACAGCTGTCCTCAAACCACAGGAGGAGATATGAAGGGGGCGCAGGCGTCACGTCCAAAGGTCTCCGAGTCAGCCCTGGGAGCCCAGCATGCAGGACCCAGGCGGCTTCACAGGAACACCTGAGGCAGTAGGCGGCAACCACAGGAGAACAGACGTAACGAAGAGGCTGCGGCACCTTTGGAATGGCGATGGCGGACGGGGCCCCCCGCGGATGGCCGCGCCCGCCCGGTGCTGGATCTCTGCGTGTGGGACCCCGACCGTCCCTCACACACCTTATGATGCCATCCAAGCAGTTGATCTGCTGGTAGGAGTAGTTGGAGGGGTCCTTCCTCAGCGACTCCTCGGAAGCGGCTGCCTTCCCCAGCTCCCGGTCCAGCTCCCTCTGGATCAGTGCAGGCTGCAGGCTGCATTTGGCTGGCGCTTCCAGAGCTAGGGAGGGAGGGAGGGAGGGAGGGGGGAGAGTTGCAAGCCAGTGCAAGAAACAGAGGCGGAAGCCACGCCTCCCGGTCGCGCCAGCGCTGGCCGGCTGCACCCATGGCCGGTGGGAGGCAGCGCGCCCCTTTCCCTGGGCAGCCTCCCCCCAAGGCAGAGCAGAGCCGCCGCCTCACCTGGCTGGGAGTGCTTTGCGGGCTGGGGCCTGACGCGGGACTCAATGAAGACCTGCTGGCCCTGGTTCTTCACCATGTGCACGTCCTTGCAGATCTCCTGGAAAGTCATCTGAGGACGGGAGAGAAGCCGTCAGGGCAGGCCAAGGGGAGGCCGGAGCAGCCCAGCCCACGCGAGAGCTGCCAGGGGTGAGCGGCCAGGCTCGGGGGCCCGCTCAGGCTGCTCGACGCCCGTCCTCAGGCCCCGGCTGGGCCTTGCTCACCGGCCGAGCAGCTTGTGCCTCCTCGTTGGGGATGCCGTTGCTGTCGCTGGACGAGGCGATGCTCAGGAACTGCTCGTGGGAGGCGTTGCTGCCTATGCTGCAGAGGCCCATGGACCCGCTGCTGTGCACCGGCTGCGAGAGGAGGAGAGGGCGGGATCAGTGCATGCAAGGGGGCGGGGCCCACGGGAGGGAGAAGCCAAGAGGAGCCCCATCGGGGATGTCCGGCAGTCGCCTCACCTGCAGCAGGAGCCGGTGGATCTGCTCGGAGAGCTCCTGGATGTCCAGCTCCACGGGCTTCACCTGCGGTGTTTTGGGGGCCGTGAAGACATCCTCGTTGAGGGGGCCCCTGGGGAGAGCAAGCAGGAGGCGGGTTCAGACTACGGGGGTCCCTTCCCCAGAGGAGGGCCGAGCCAGCCCTTGCCCTGCTGCTCCCAGAGCCCCTCTCACCCTCCTTCTCCTCCCGTGCTCACTTCCATCAGACCCAGCCTGTCTCTCCCCCTGCTCCCCGCAGCTGCTCCTCCGCCCCTTTCTCTCCCTGGGCAATGGCACCTCTTGCCTGCAGGATCGTGGGGAACCAGGAGACAACACAGATCTGAGCAACGGGGAGGAGAGATCCCTGCATGTGCGCAGAAGGGGCGTTCGCCCACTCCTGCACGGCCGCTGCTCTTCGCCTCGCAGACAGACAGACAGCCGTCCGCAGAGTGCAGCATGGTCCGTGCCGTCCAGCAGCACCTCAACAGCGCGTTCCCCTCACTGCCCTGCCATCGCGCTGCATGGATCAGAACCCCACCCCGAGCCCCCTCCAAAGAGCACCTGGCCTGGCAACAAGAGGGACGTCTAGACACTGCCCTGCCTCTCAGCGACAGCTTCCCGCCTTCACAACAACACGCAAATTCAAGGGGCAAGTCGGAAGGCGCCCCCACCCCACGAGCCCACACATGCTTTGGGGGAGAAGCGAATCCCGGGCTACTCACGTCCGCACTTTGTGCCTGCCCATGATAAAGGAGACTTTGCGGCTCCAGGGGTTGACGAAGCTGGACCAGCTGGTATCGATGGTGACGTATTCCCCGTTGCGGGCACAGAAGCGGATGGGAGAGTGATCGAAGGGCTGGCCGGCATACTGGAGAACTGGGAGGCAGTGAGGGAGGGGAGGGGCAGGTGAGAGAGGGCACGGCGGCTGCCAAGGCCAGCACCCCTGTGAGTGCCGCACAGCTGGAGCCGGACCTGCCGGGTGGGGGCCTGGGGCCAAAGGGTGGTCAGGGAACCGCCGGAGGGTTTGCCCAGAGGAAGCGGAAGGCGCTCAAACACCCCTCCCGGCCCTCCTCCCCTGTTTTGCACTCACTCTTCTTGTGTATGGCCAGCATAAGAGGCCGGTCCTCTGGGTGCACGTAGAAAAGGACAGGCATCCCGACCAGGTCCTGGGGAAGGTAGCCCAGCAGCGGGGCCGCTCTGGAACGCAGAGTGCACAGAGACGTCAGCAGGCAGCAGGGCGCAGGCCAGGCTGGGCCCAGCGCCTGCAAGGGGCCGAGCGGTACTGCCCAGCCCGAGAGGGACACGGGCATGGAGGCCGCTGAGGACACGGACCCGCAACAGGGCGCTCCTGCCCGGCGTGGTGACGGATGGGCAGGGCCCACATTCCGGTGAGGCCTGGCACTTCTGCGCAGGATCTCCGGCACCGGGGACCAAGCACCCCTCCCTCGGGGCAGCTCCAGGGCGAGGAGGCAAGGCTGCAACCCATGCCCCACACAGCCTCCCCTGTGAGGATGGATCCCTGCTCCTTACCGCTCATCCACGTCCTGGAACAAGCAACTGGGAGTATGTCTGGTGGTGAAGATTCGCTTGTCGGGGGGGATTCTGGGAGCTGGAACAGAAGGCACATCGCAGAATTACAGGCCGAGTTCTGAGGACCACCGACCCTCACATGCGCTTTGTGCAACATGCAACATGCTTCTCTCCCTCTCTTCTCACAGGCCCGCCCGTGTTTGGCCCGCCCCACGGAAGGCGCAGTGCAGACAAACAGGGTGGGGCTCAGGAAGCAGGCCCCCTTTCCACCCCATCACTCTCCTACCCGCACTCGGCAGGATGGGAAAAATCCACACAGGCACACGTTGCAGCTGCTTCTCCCTCCATACCAGCCCTCCCCGACGTGAAACCCTCCAGAGGGGCTGGACTACGACTCCCGTCATCCCCCGGGAACTACACTTCAAAGGGCATCCATTCGGAGGCGGCCACTTTGGAGAGTCCAAGCTGCCTGCCCTCTAGTGGTCGGAGTCGACGGTGCCTCGAATTCGCAACAACACAACACACACGTGGGACTGCCCCACTCTCACCCGCCGCCCCCCACCCCGGCCTGTCGGGATGGGCCCGCAGGCGCCCCCCACGCGGTCCCGCCTCCCCCTCACCTTCGTAGCCCGAGTGGATGCGCTCGGCGATGAGCAGGCAGCAGGGCTGTCCTTCGGCGGCGCTGCCCGAGTCGCGCACTTTGCTCAGGTACGGGGTGAGCCGGAAGGGGTAGTAGCGCAGCTCTCGCCCACTCTCATGGCCTCCGCTGAGAAACAAATGCCTGCAATAAGACCAGAGGCCAGAGGAGACCAGGACGACCAGCAGGGAGCAGAGCAGCAGCACGCACGGCGCTGGGGGGGGCGGGGGGAGGCGGGAGGCAGTGCGCCCCCCATGCCGCCCGTGCCCCCTCCGCCCCACCCGGGAGAGGGGGCAGCACTGCTCAGCCTGCCCGCCCATGCAGGGGGTGGGGGGGTGATTCTCTCGGCCAAGGCAGCGTCCGCTAACTGCGTGCCTCTTTTCTGCAAAACTTTTTATGCACCCAACATCCCTTGGCCGGCTGGCCAGACCATGGGGGGTGGGGCGCGGCTCTTCTGGCCAGACTACAGTCCGTAGGACACCTGACCGGAAGGACCAGGTGCGCTCTGCGGCGTGCAAAGTGCAAACTTTACAAGCTTCAAAATGCTTATGGATGCACAAATGAAGACAAAATTCACCTGATACGACAGAAGACAGATTTCTCTTGGGTGTAATCCATGGCAGCTGCCGTGGGGGCGGGGGGGGGGGAGAGAGAGAGAATGCAATTGTAAGATTAATAATGAACTGAAAACAGCTCTTTCCAGTTTCTCATTTGATCCCCTGTTCTGAGCTGCTTCAGAAACACACATCCTTTGACAGCAGTTTTGAGGTCGGAGAAACTTTTCAAGAGGAGGAGCTGTGATGTTTTTGGCTGCTACTGCATGCAACCCAGCCCCCTTCTCACCCCCAGTGTGTTGGACTGCGACCCCCACATTCTTAGCCCATGCCGAAAGCGGATTTCTAGACTTGACTGTAACCGTGCAGCAGCCCAAGTGCAAACCCAGAGCTCTGGCCGCAAGCTGGCCCTCACCGCCCTTCCGAGTTTCCTGTATGCAGAAAACACATACTGGGAGAGGTGCAGGCACTCCAGGAGGGCAGGTGATACGGTGCTGTAGACCCATAGAAGATGCTGACGTCTTGTGGGGCCAGGAACTCTGCAAACTTGGCTCCCTTGAAGACTTCCTTCTTGCAGCGCAGGATGAAAGCCGCTTGGTCCGAGATGTAGGCGATTTTCCCCGTGATGAATGAGATGGCCACAGAGAACGTGTCCTTTGAGAGAGAAAGGAGCAGCGGGGTTGGGAAATGGGAGCAGATTTGCAGGGGGAGTTCTCCTGCCCCAGAAACACAGACCAGGGAGACGGGAGAAGCAGCAACTGGCATCGCGCGAGCAAAGTAACCACAACCTTCCAGATGTTGTGGAACACCAACTCCCATCATCCGTGCAAGCTCCTGAGCATCTCCCTCCACGGTGCGAGGATCCTGGACAAGACTTGCTGCGGCCTCATCCCACAAGGCCACACATATCACTTTCCCAGGGGTGCTAATACCACCCGCCAGCTTGCCACGTCCGTGTGGAAGGCAGCTCAGGCGCAGCGCCGAGCTCCAGGTGGAGAAAGAGTGAGAGGGCAAGACAATAAGCTCACGGGGTTTTTGAGGGTGTACTCCGAAGTGATGTTTTCCAGCTCCTCAATGGTGCACGTGGGCATGTCCAGGTTGCAGGGCTGGCGCTCGTCGATGGTCCACTGCTGGTAGTAATCTTGACTGGCTAAAGAGCGAGGAGGAACAGCTCAGCAAGCGTCCCACAGCACTGGAACAGCCCGACCTCTCTGCCTCGTGGACGGCCACGGATTCACCCCCAAAGACCGCACAGCCTACCTTGGACCTGTTTCACGCAGGACAATGCGTACTGCAGGGTGGCCAGAGTCCCGGACTTCCCTTTGCTGCGCTTCTCCGAGGGCAACCGGATCTTCATCTCCTTCAGCGCCTTCATCAGTTCCTTTTGGGTCTTCACGCGTGCAGACTGCTCGCTGCTGTGGTGGCACAAAGGACGAACACCTTCAAGTCGCAGCCGCTGTACAGCGGACCCCAGAGGTGGGAGGGGTTGCCCTCAGCCCTTCCCCAGCACCTCTGCTCATTTGTGCGTGCCCCCTGGTCAAGAGCCTTACGCAGAAGTAATCCAACTGATGGAAAGTGGGTGGAAAGGCACGTAAAAATGCCGCTCTGGGCTTAAGAGGCAGTATGGAAGTAGCTTCTGCCTGACTAACCAGCATTGTCCCATCTCTGTCTAAATTGTATTCACAGGATGCTTAAGCTGAGCATTCAGAAATGGCTATACACTGAAAATAGTCTTGCTGCTGCTGCTGCTGCTTTTAGTGCCCTCCTTCCCTCACTTTAGTTTGTTTCCGAGCATTTCCGTTTGTTTAAGAATGCACTGGGTTTTGTTTCCCACATCTGAAGATGGTAACCTCTTGCCTGGGTGACTACAATGTGCTCTACATGGGGCTACCTTTGAGAACTGTCTGGACGTTACAACTAACACAGAATAGGGCAGTGCGGCTGCTTACAAGGAGTGGGTGGTGAGAACCTATTCCACCGGTCCTCCGTCAGCTGCACTGGCTCCCTGTTCCAGACTGGACCCAGTTCCAAGTGTTGGTCTTTGACAGATAAAGCCCTAAACGGGTTGGGACCAGGGGACCTGAGGGGGCACCTCTCTCCATCTATTCCTGCCTGTCCACTTAAATCCTCTTAGAAGCCCTGCTCCGATTGCCCTCCCCTAGGGAGATCAAAGGGAGAGGGCTGGGAGGGGGCCTTTGCAGCTGTAGCACCCAAACTCTGGGATTCACTCCCCAGGCATATCCGCCTGGCGCCTACTCTTCTTTCTTTTAGCTGCCAGATGAACACTTTTTCACTTAAACAAGGTTTTGGTTAACTAGTTTAATTTAATGCTTTATATTTCGCTATGGATTATTTCTTTTAATTTTGCTTAATTGATTGGCTGTGCTTATTGGTGTGTGTGCATAAATTTTATTTGGTGACGTTATTTACTATTTTACTGTTTTATCTATTTTTTTCAGATTATCAATTGTTTTATTGTATTTTATCTGTTTTTATGCTGTTTAGCATTTGTAAGCCGCTCAGAGAACCTTCAGGTTATGGGGAGGCATAGAAATGAAACACACACACACACAGACACACACAATGTTCCTGGCCCTTGTCCACCCTTGCCAGGCCCCTGCCTACCTGCAGCCACTGGTGGAGGGGTTGTCCTGCTCCGAGCTTGCGCTGAGAAGGCTGTAGGCAATGGAGCTGCTGGGAGGAGAGGGGCTTTGGGAGTTGGAGCTGCAGAGAGATACAGAATTATGTTCAGCCGGCCTGGGCAGTCATTCAGCGTGTCGTTCGGTGAATCCCAAAGGCTTCTGCCCCGCCCCGCCCCTCCGTGTTGGCCCCGCAAGAGATCATCTCACCTGTACCTGTCCCCTCCCATCCTCAGAGAGGCATGGCAGCCACCAGCGTGCCGCAAGCAATCACACACGGGGATAGCTGTCTACACCGGAAGGGAGGCAGGTGCGTTCTTTGCCCGCTGTGCCAACAGCCATGCCTTAACTATAACTGGGAGGACTCACACCCAGCCCCGGAATGACATTTCTGGAAGCCCAGCTCGAAAAGACACGACTCCCGGAACCTGTTTTCAAACAGGCCATTAGTTACGGGGAGGGCGCGAGAGCCAACGTCCTGAGGGCCGGCCTCGCACACCCAGCCACACTAGCGCGTACCTCTTGTTGCTCTCGGTGGTTTCCAGAAGGGCAGAATCCTTGCCGTTCCCACTGCTGTGCGAGCTGCTGTGGGAATCGCCGTGCGACTCGTTCCCGCTGGAGCCGTTGCTGTTGACGTCCATGTCGTCGTTGGCCTGGCCCTGGGCATCACCCCCCCGCTGGGCTCTGCCTCTTCGGGGTGCTCCAGAGCTGGCACTGCCGACGCCGCCTGTCCCCTCAAAATGGTTCTGCACAGGCTCACAAGCAGCGCTCATGACTGGCTCTGGGACATGGGCTCTTCCTTGAGGAATGGGGAGGCGTGGCAGGGAAAAGGTGGGGACTTCCACAGCTGCTGAAGCCCGGGCAAGGCTTTTCAGAAAGGAAAGGGAGCAAACGGGAGGGATGCTTTGCCCGAATTGTGCAGAAATGACTTGATCTGATTTGAGCACGTCTTGGGTAACACCTACAAGAGGAGACGGGGACAAAACGACACACAAATTCAGCGACGAGTCTGGATAAAATGCTCTACTGAGTGTACGGCAGCGCAAGCCCCTATGGCACACAGGGGCGGAAGCGGGAGAAGCGCTTCCGTGTGTGGAGTCTGATAGAGAAGACTTGGAAAAACCGCACGGAGCACCGTGGCGATGACTCTTCCGCACAGAACACACCGCAGGATCTCTTCACCAGGTGACTGACTGAGCAGCAGATGTCAGCTGCTACAGCTCAGACCAAAACATACTGCGGCGTAATGGGGTTTGTGGCTAATTAACTAGTCCCTTGTGAGAATTCGGCGGCTGGGTGAACTGCTTGTTCCTTCAGGGGCCCAAGGGAGGAAGTCCATGCAACAGCCTCCCATCCTAGCTAGTGCTGCTGCTCAAGAGATGGCCACTCCCGTCGCCTACTCAGGTTCTTGCACAGTTACCCTTCCACGTTCTGACCTGCTTCGACTGATCTGAAAATCCCGCACCCGTTCCTGGGTTTCACCTTGTTCTGCTGGGTTGCAGGGCCTCCTTCCCCTCCCTCCTCCTTCCTTCAGCGCTTGTCAATCACAAAGGAGATCAAAGCAAGAAAGGGGGCATCTGCTTACAGACTTCAGGAAACTCTAAACTAGTCACAGCTTAGGGTTTCTGCTGGAGCCCTTTAGCAGCCCATGCATTACTGCTGCCATCTGGAACTCAAGATCAGAGGAAAATAAAATGCCATCAGGAAGAATCCCCAGTGGGAAAGGGAAACCCAGCAGCCCTTCCAACAGCAGAAAGTCCAGAACTGGTTGTAGATTACTACAAAAAGGAAGCCAGAGCAGTCTCCCAAGGGATGCTGCGGGAGAGAATCCTGGACTGGCAGGAGGTTCAGTCCTGGACTGGCAGGAGGTTCAGTTCAGTCCAAGATGACATTCAAGGCCCTTAATCCTTCTGCATCACTGGATGCCCTGAAAGGAAGAATTTTTAGAGGGTGCCCTTCCTTTTAATTTTAGGAAGAAAAAAATGCAAGTTTTAACACTATTTTGAAAAACAGTTCCAACATCAAATGCTCCCCACTTTCCCAGTGCTCAGCTTATAAAAGAAGTCTAAATATGGGGTATTGTGCTTAGCTCACTAATATTTGCTCCCAGTGACAGGAAGAGAATCTTTCTCTTTCTCTCACACACATGCACGCACGGATCCCCGCGCATGCGTGTACACACACACACGGGGTGGGGAGAGAGAGAAACCGTGGAGAAATAAAAGGACACTGCAGAGAACCATAAAATGAAATAGTCTGGCATGACTTAGGGTGCTTCTCTAATAATGTGCCTCTTAGGGTGCTTCTCTAATAATGGTGCTACGGACTAACGTGTAACGCTGGGAGCCTTCCCCTTCCCTACATCTCCACACAGAGCTGCATCCGCTGAATTCATAGCCATCCTACTGCTCAAAGCCCAGGATCCCTGCCCCAAGATCAAAATATGCCCAGCACTGGTCACCACAGAAGCAGGCTGCATGAAAAAAGTAGTAATTTCAAAGCAGCAGTTTCAAAAATGTGTTTACATAGATTACTAAGGCAGAATAATATCCAGATACAATCCTGCTACCCTGGAGACACTGAAGAGGGGTTGGCATGGCAACCATGCCCCAGTTCCCTCTGCCTTCCCCCTTCTTCATGCCGTGAGAGATGCTCAGTCCAGCAAATGGCAGTTATTTAATTGCATCTAAATCTCTTGTGTGCGCAAATGTATTTAAGAAGGAAGTCTATTCCTAGTGCATTTCTTTATCTC
Organism: Varanus salvator macromaculatus; assembly: GCA_023646645.1. NCBI lineage: Eukaryota > Metazoa > Chordata > Lepidosauria > Squamata > Varanidae > Varanus > Varanus salvator. The sequence goes on along the minus strand of JAIXND010000753.1, from coordinate 1,807,119 downwards.
CCCCCCCCTTCCCCAGCTCACAAGGCTTCTATTCTTCAGGCAGGCCCATTTGTCAGACTAGATAATACCTTGGCCTTGCTATATTTAGCACTTCTAATAATTGACACTTGCTATTTTTAATCTTAAAAACAGAACAGCTTCTAGTTTACAAAGCTTTTGTGGCAAAGCTGCTGTGAAAGCAGCCCCCACCCCACCCCGTGCATCCCGTAAATCTGATTGAGATCAGACTGACAGACAGGTGGAGTGGGGAGGCAGAGTTAACTTTTTAATTTATCTACAGAAGGGACCTGGATTCTGCACTGTGCTCACTCCAAGGACGGCCCTGCTCCATGCCAGGGTAAAGTTTTTGTTCTCCAGGAAGTGGCCAAAGAAACTCAGGAGGCAAGACGCAAGGTCCTGGCCAATGAATAAAGCAACTGCACAAGGCAGGCACCTCAGGTGTTTGCTCCCTCAGTCTTTTGAAAACACTGGCACTTCTTAAAGAAACTCAAGAACCCTGCGCTTTAAAATGGATCCTCGCGGTCTCAATGGTCCTGCTTCAAGCCACGGCTGTACAGCTCAAAACAAAGAAAACTCCCACTGAGTCAGCAGGCCTCAGTGAGGACATCATGACGGGGGTAAAATGACTTGTTTTTCACTTGAGCGTGAGCGCCGGAACATGCAGATTTTGACTGCTGCAGAGCTGTGTCCTGTCTGGCGGACGGACGGCAGGATGCGATTGTGCATCCTGCTGCTGCTGCACCAACCAGGGCAGGTTCCAATATTGTCAGGCTTCAAAGCGCAGCTAGGAAGGAGCGCGAATGAATCTAGGCTTCAGTCCAAGTGGACTTACACAGGTCCACTTGGAAACAAGGCACAATGGACAGACAAGGCTTTCAAATTCAGGATGTAACTGGCTGTACATTTTTTCCAATCCTAGACAAAGGAGCCCAGTGAAGTCTACTGAACCAAAAAAAAAAAAAAAAAATACAACTCCTGCAGCACCCGGGTTCAACTGCGTGCAAGATCAACCACTGGCACAATCAGAAACTTGCTGGAGCAATGGGGCAGGTCGGTGTGACCGGTGGGATCCCACTCCATGCAGAGGTCATTCTGACCCATTTCTTATGGCGTTAGGGGTCCTTCCCACTAGTGCCACGTGTTTGGGCCTGACAGATTACCCAGGCTGGACACCGCTCCTTGACTACAGTGCCCATTGCCCCCGGCCAGCCCGGTCCGTGATCAGGGGTCGTGGGAGCTGTCCTCCAAACAGCCTGTCCGTGAGGCAAACGGTGGATGCTTGCTGTCAGCGCCGCTACCATCCTCAGCTAACGCCGGCCGAGCCGGGTCCGAGCACGCCAACCCCGTTCCCACGGCGCGGGCTGCCGAGCGAGAGGGCTGCGGGGCGAGCGCGGCACACCCCGCGCACGGGCCCGGCAGTCCGAGCAAGGGGCCCCGAGGGAGGCCGCGGCGGCAGCCCCCTCCCCTCCCCTCCCCTGGCCCCGCGCGGGCACGGATCGCGCCCCGGCCTCCCCCCGCGCCCGCGGCACATGCCGCGCACCGCTGCGCCGCGCGGCCCCGCCCCGCCCCCGCAGCGCCAGCGGCGGATTACGAAGCCTCTCCGAGAGAACATTCCGTTCCCAGCCTGACGCACGTGAGGGCGGGCGCGGCGAGCAAGAGCCGCGGCCGCCCTGCTGGAGCCTGGAGGCAGCGCAAGCGCAGGGTGGAAGTCCCCGGGAAAGGGACGGCTGCGGCGGGCTGGGGGGCTTCCGCCTGCACCCCGCGCCAGCCGCGCCGCCGAGCTACTCACCGGCCGAGCGAGAGCACGGTCCTGCCCCTCCGGCGCTATTAGCCGACGCACGCCTGGGACGGGGAGAGCCGCTCTCCGGTGCCCCTGGACCAGCCCGTGGCGATTCCCTTGCTGACCAAATACATCCTCTCACTGATCCGCCCGGAGAGCGCGCAGCGTGGAGCCCGCGGCCGAGCGGGAGCGGGAGCGGGAGCGGAGCGGGAGCGGCGGCGGCGGGGACGCGCTGCGGACGGCAGAGCCCGGTTAGCCCTCGCTACTCCACGGCATCCGGCTCCTGCCAGGCGGGCGGGGAAGCGGCCCATTGTATAACCGGGGGCGGAGCCGCCGAGCCCGAGCCCGGTGACGTCAGCAGCCCCCCCACACACACACACAGAGCCCGCACGTGTACCGTGGTGCTGCCACCAGCAGGCCCCGCGAGGCCCTCATTGGCCGGCCGGCCCAGCCAATGAGGCTGCGGGATTCGGACTGCATAATGGCCAGCGCAGCCCTGCCAGTCACCGCGGGGCCGCGCGGGGCGGGGAGGAAGCGGCAGCCGCTGCGCGCGCGCGCCCGCCCGGAGGATCGGTGCCCGGTGCCCGCCCGCGCAGCAGGCAGCAGGAGGAAGCGCAAGCGCCGCGTCGCAGGGGAGGGCTCACACGGGCAAGCGCAGCCAGGGGCCCTCGGCACCTCCGAACCCCCGCGTGTCGCCTGCCCCCAGCTCTCCCCCCGGTTCGCCAGCCCCCCCCTTCCCTCCCGCTTGGGCCATCCGCTGCAGCCTCCCCCAGCCCGGGCCCGTCCAGAACTGCAGTCCCCATCATTCCCAGCCAGGACGGCCACTGGCACATCCCACATGCGCCACTGGGCAGTGTCACAACAATGCTTAGTACCAAATGTTACATTAAAAATATTAATATGAGCCAGCCCTTCCAACTCGACTTTCAACATTCAACTTGCAGGAAATTGTGGGAACACATTCGTAACACAATACAGAGGCTTAATTCATGCAGATTTGCAACATGGTTTAAACCCAGGCCTGTCTATAAATTGCACTGGTCTATCATGAAATAGGAAAGTTTGGGTAAGCTATGGTAGGAATGTTTACTGTTATGATAGTCTTCGCTCAAAAAAGCCTCTACTGGGACAAACCAACAGCTAATATGCAACATAAAAATGTAAAAATTGCAATCAATGACATCAAAACAGCAACAATAACCACAAAAGAAAAGAGTGCCTTTAGGCATGTGCAAAGTACCTTTCCTTTTTAGATATGAAGTATAACCAGTATCACTTTTTTCTTGTAATTCCTTCACTTTGAAGGTGTTTGTTCTTAAAGCAGGCAGAGAGTGGATAGACTACAAGTCATGCTCCTTGCCCACTCCTGAACTCCTCAAAAACCACAAGCAAAGTGAAGAACATACACAAACTGCACAGAAAATAAAACATTGGTCACAGAGCTCCTCGAAGCAGACTTTGATTAGGACAGGTGTTACGGCCCTCCAGTACAACAAGGCACTGCTGGGGCACACGGAGGCGTATCCTGCAGTGGTGGGAAGAGAACAAGGGACCTGGAAGTGTTTCCTCATTTGCTGGGGCAGCAGGCAGGAAGACCCACAAATGCATTTGGGGGGCGGGGGATACAAAATACTGACTTTGGCTATGCACATGATCTGGCCATCACTGCTCATTACTTAGTGCCTTCTTGGTTCCAGGTAGTATGTAACAGAGCGATCAGTGTTTGCTTAAAGGTACATCTGAGGCCAAGAAGCAAAAAGGTGAGCAAGTCTCTCTCCGCTTCTTGTCCCACCTCCTACAAAGAAACCCAGTTATCTGCCATAATACTAAAGCAGTTGATTCTTGCGTGTCACATGCATTTCAGTTTCCAACTCTGAGCTTCCTCTTCATTCTGCAAATCCCACCTAAGAATCATTTTATATTCCATGAACCTATGGAAAGCAGCTTTCATGCCTCAGTATCCCTTAAAAAAATAAAACAACCTTTTAAAGTACACTTCACTCACAAACTCATCAAGTCTTGATCCAGGTGTATGGACACATGTACTAGGATTCCATGTAAGACACACCCCTAAGAATTGTACACATTATGTAATCAGTTGCAATTTATTCTACTTGTGGTAACTACCCATCTGGCTCATGTGCCTTCCAAGTTAACCTGAAACTTGGAGTAGAAGAGATTCCGCATTTAAAAGAGCAGCTCATAGCCAGAACAGTCATGAGGCAGCCTATGGGGGAAAGAATATTATTGCAGAAAAGCCAGAATACATACACACACCAAACTTTAAATGTAAAATGCTAGTACAAACTTAATTTATGACATTTAAAAATAAGGCCCAAGGGCTTCTAAGTTATCCTGGAGCTGCTGCACTCCTTGGCCAGAAAGCTGGAAGGGTGGAGCGCATCCCACCAGCTCGTTTCTCCTAATCTCTCCCGGAGTAAGTGGGTACAGTAGCCTTACCCATGCTGTTGTCCCCCAGAGGTGTTGAGTTGCAACTCCCATCTACAACTCCCAGCATCCCCTAGCCAGCCATGCTTTTCCTTTCAGAGATGTGGCATTTTCCACACTGGAAGGGAAACCATACACAGGCAGCCATGAACACCTGGAAGAACAGAGGATACAAGGTCAGTGCACGGAAGTGGCCACTCATTTCTCCCTGGTTCTACTAAGCCTCTGAATAGGTCGTCTGGATGTGGGCGCTTCAGAAAACAGTTGGGTCCCCAGTGCAATGTCCAGTTGCCATTCAGAGGGTAAAGACTCAGCAGATGCAGCATTCCACATGGCTCCACCTAGCTAAAATTACCTTTGTTTGCGTCGAACACGGTCAGGAAGGGAGCGAGGCTGCTCCGGATGACCCCCGTTTTCCCTCCTGATAAAGAGATGCAGCATGCAGGTACGCAAGGGCCTTCATGCTTTCTTAACAAAAGCTCTCTGGCTTCATCCTGTCAGGCCTTGCGTCCACGCTGCCAAGCGCCAGCCGCACTCTCTGCTGGTCCCCCCACAAGAACCCGCGAGCTCTGCAGGGCCCCCTCTGGCCGCTCCCTGGCAGGAAGAGGAATCTCTGTGGAATTACTAATCCAAAGGCAGGTCCTTGACTGTTGAAGGAAGAGGAAAGCAGGTGGGGCCACAGGAGGGGAACAAGCTCCACCCTGTCAAGCTGTCATCCCTTATGAACAGCTCACTGTGGAAAACTGCCTTCCCCTCGCCAGTACACGTATGGCTGGGGCAATGTGCCTTTCTGCCCCACAAAAGCCCAACATGTCCTGCAACACCAAGCGGCATCGAAAGAGTCATGCACTCTCAAGTAAACACTGACATTCCTGAATAAACCCAGTTTCAGAACTGCGTGCTCCAGCAGAGGAGACTATTTTCAAGAGCTGGGCCAAGTATTTAATGGCTCTTCGTGGCACTGAAGCGGCAGCCAGTAAGAGTTACTAGTCACAAGGCAACTCCCCACCCCCAAACCATCTCTGTCTTTTCCATTTGTGGGTGGGGGGGGGGGAGTACAGACAACAACATCTGGCTGCTTCCATTCTAGCTTGTCTCACTTCCTCAATGAAATTTGCAAGAGACCCAAGCAGGGATGTCTTCTGCTCAGAATCCCACTTCTTTTTATTTTATATTTATATTGCGATTTATATTTATATTGCGATTTATATCCTGCCTTTTCCCCACAAGACTGTTGTGAAGGTGGTTGAGAAAACTGTTTCACAGATCAGCAAGGAAGCAGCTGCCAAGAAATGACGCCATCACAGGAAGCCACCCACAGACATGTAAGCTGAAGAGAGTAAGTGTAGGTTGGAATGGCTTAGTTTTGGAATGAGACACAAGATCGGGAGCAGATCAAGGCTGCTGCGAGGGCCAGCAGACCCTCTGTCCCACTGAGGACATGCGCATGAGACCCTCGCTTGCAGGGGCCACGAATCGCTGGAGATTCATTAGGGGAGCCAACCCCCTGCGTTAGGCTATATTGGTCTGCTTGTGTAGATGGAGCGGTGCAGCTTTCTGTTCACGGCTTACATGGCTGAACTGCTGGGTCGAATCAACTTTTGTAGACCGTTCTGCAGTGCCAATGGCCTGTCTAAAATACCTCAGTATTTATTCACTGGGAGACAACAAAGGCCACTGCAGCGTGTGGTGTGTTTAAGCCTTTAGCTGCCAACAGAGGGAGCTGTTGCCTGTACAGCTGCCTGATTGAAACGGATGAGCGGCATGGAATGGAAGAATTAAACACTGACCATGAAATGGAAAGGAGCTAGTCCTAAAAGTCACACAGCAGCTAATCCAGATCAAATGCGCTGTGGCTCATCTTCCACAAATTTCCCACCTTCACACCCATTCTCCCACGATACTGGAATACAAAGGGGAGCAAAACGCTTACCTTCCTCCTCCACAAACACTAGATAACAAATGGTAAAATTCTCACCCCATCAATGAAACTTATACAGATTATATTCAAAAACTGAACGAGAGAAGCAAACGCGCTCCTTCCTATTGCAACATATCCCCTACACAACCTGCCCTGCCTAAGGTTAAATTCCACACCCAGCAAGAAGTTGAGAAACTTTTCTACTCTCCAGAAAAAAATACAAAGCGCTCGCTGGCTCTCTAGCTCCAGGAACATTACTTGATACAGTAATGTGCAAACTTCCATATTATATGGCCTCCTTGCTCAGGAACAGTTCTGTGCATTTTAACAACCTACATAATAATCCCACACCTCCTTACAAATTCGTCCAACAAAATGACGTTTGTGTTGCCTAATTTGTGCAGTATATTCTATTGGAGGGATGCTTGCTGAGCCAAGCCAGGTGCCCCAGGAAAGTGGTGCTGCAGCCAAGCCTTCCCTGCATGAGGAGGACCCAGAAGAGGCCTGTCAGGCCAGCAGATAGGAAGAAAAGAAAGAGTCAGAGCGGCTGCTTGGAAATCTCTTTACTCAGAATTGAGAGAGAAGATATGGAAGGGAAGCCCCAACTGTGCAGCCCCAAACCCCGGTCCACACGCCTGATCACCCGCCTGCTCCACATACCCCCAGTGAGAAACCGGGCTGCTCCGACTTCTGGTTCTCCCCATAAGCCGGCCCATGCCCTCCCCACCATCTCCGGTCAGGGTTCTAGTAAGAGTCCCGCCCCCATGTTCCACCTACATCCAGAAGCGTTGCTCCCCGGGGAGAGTGCGCAAGCCTAATGCCCCCAAGAACGAAGGGCGAGGGGTAGCAACGGCCGCCCTGAAATTGGGGGCTCCGCTGCGCTCCAGCTCCAGCTCCAGCTCCAGCTCCAGCTCGGCCTCCTCCCTGCGCTGCCTCGCCGGCTGCTCCGCCGTAATCAGAGCAAGCGCTGCCTTCCAGCAAGTGTGGGCCAAATTCTTGCCATAACCAGGTCATCTGATCAGGCTGGTCGCCCTGTCGCTCCTCTCCCAGCCACGCGTCTTATGTAACCATTCCCAGCCGCAGACTCACACGGGCAGATGCAGGCTGCGCGGCGCTGCGCGGCCCCGGGCGGCGGTGCGGGAGGGAGGGAGGGAGGGCGGGCGATGAGTCGCCGCCGAAGCCCCGCCCCCCCCCGCCCGCCGCAGAGCCCGCGGCTATTTCCACACAGCGACGGGAGGAACAGAGGCGGCTCCCATAAAAGGCAGACGGGAACATTGTGTTCCTTGGCGGGCGCTGCGGGTTCAACAGGCTGCCAGCGACTTCCTCCCACAGCAACATGCTAATTTGTTCTTTCTGCAAAGATAATGAGGCAGCCGCAGAGGGGGAAGGAACAAACATTTCCAGTGAGTCAGGGAAGCCAAGGAAGATGTTGAAAACTGTACGCATTCTGAGATACCTGCACCGGCTCGGGTGGATGAGGAGTTCTCGCCCCCCCCCCGCCGCCCACTTGCAACTCCAAATAGTTCTCAGTCAAATACCCAAAAGCTGGACAGGGGGGCGCCAGCCCCTGCTTGGCATGGGACGCAAAGCAGAAAAGCACTGCTTTTATTTTCTGGAGCAGTATTTGCAACCAAAATTCGAGCAGCAGCTGCCGTGACGGTCCCACTGCGGAGGGAGGGAGGGGGGCAGCTCCTGTTTACAGACAGATGAATGAACGGACCGAGGAGCTCTGTGCCGGGCGGGCCAGAAGCGCCTGTTCCCAAACAAAAGCACCGCTCCCTCCTCCTCCCCCCCCCCCCGCCGTGCACGCCGAGCCTCTCTGGGTCGGGAAGACGCTGCCCCCTGCTGGAAGTGCCCGTGCCCGGCGCCGGCTTTGGGCCAACCCGCCCCGCCCAGATGTGGCATTTCGACGGGACATTCTGTTCTAGAAAGACCAGGCGTAAGTGGGGCAGCCTTGGCGGGCGCAGCGCGGAGCAGAGGCGCTGGGAAAGCAGGCTCCGCACGTGGATCAACGCCCCGCTCGCACCCGCCCCGGGGAAGCCGAGTCGCTGCCGCCCCATAACCTTTCCCCTACTGTACACTCGCGGCCCTTCTGCTGCAGCCGGGAAGCTGCTGCAGGGGAGGAGCCAGCCCCCCCCCCGCCGCCGCCGCCCCGTCTCCGCGATCCTGCCCGCCGGACTGCTCACAACGGGTTCCGGCCGCAGCCCCCACCCCGGTCCCAGGCGGCACGTGCGAGTCCACCCACCCACAGCACCGCCTGCTTCCCCGTTTGGAGGCGCACTGCTCTGCACTGCAGGGCAGACGGGCTTCCCAGCCCATCACGCCGGATTCCCGAGCCGGTTCAGAGCTAACGTGTCTGGACGGAGCGTGAAAGGCGGCGGGGCGCCGTGCGCTGTTGCTACGTGCAAGCTTTCCTGTGCCAGCGCGTGCTGCGGCTCTCTGCGAAGAGCCCTCCAGCGCCCCCTCGCCGGGCAGCCCCATCCTGGATGAGGTCTCTTCAAACACCCTCCACCCTCTCCGCTTCAGGTCCGGGCTACAAAGGTAAGATGGGCCCGAGTCCGTCTTCTGGATGATCCTCCAAGAGCCAATCACCTGCGGGAACCCGTGAAGACAGGCGATCTATTTCCGTGCCGCGATGTTAGTCATTCCTTCTTTCGGCGCCGAGCTGATGGGGCTTAATCCTAGCACTGGTGACTGTTAATTATAACCCTTCCCGCAAATGGGGCCTTGACCTGCTGCAATGCCTGGGACTCGGATGTTCTCAGCCGTAATCCCGCTGCTGTTTTGCTCCCCGGAGCCCGCTCGTCTCTGTCAAAAGTTAAGCTTCACTTCAGCTGTTCTTTTTTAGTGGCACAGTTCGTCCCACCATCTGCCTGTCCCAGCGGTACAGCACGTATTGCAACGCTCGCCAGGGCTCTCCACGCCTACACGTTTTCTGGGTCATCCAATTTCTTCGGGATTTCTTGGGGGGGGGCAGAGTTTTTTGAATGTATACATATTTAATTTAAATAATTTTAGGTACATTTAGCTTCTGCTGTGGAAGAGCCATGAATTCCTGTCAGTGCAGAGTTCTGAAGTCCTAAATGCTCGAACTTCAGGCCACATTCAAAGCAAGGCTGATACTTAGCTGTCCGCATACAATGCCTTCTTAATTGTCTGTCTTTCTGCAAAATGTATTGTCTGCAAAATGTATTTTTCTCAGGGCGCACTCAACATGCACCATCTTGCTGAAAACATGAGCAACTGCAAACCATCTCTAGATGCCAAATGTGGGACCCAATAAACCACCAGGACAGTGCACAGGAGGGGAAAACTAATTGCAAAAGAATATGTCAGAAGGGGGGGGGGAATGCCACCCTCAAAAAGTCAGGCTGTTAAGTAAAAGCTAGGAAAAGGGGAGCAGCAGTAGGAAAAGCGGCATTCAGCCACACAATGCGATTCCCTCCTTCCCCTCTTTGAGGAAGGAAAAGCGCTTTAATTCTTTCAATAAACCTCAGAGAAATGGACCCTCAATTTATGTAAGGAGCGGACAAACGCAGTTTGAAGGAGGGTGTTTGCAGATGTGTCCCCCCCCCCCCCATTTTTTCCCCCTTGATGCGAGTTTGTCTGCTAGTTTGGACTTCAAGAGCAACCAAACAAGCTCTGAGCAAAGGAGAAACTATTTCGGGCCCTGGCTAGGCTGGCTGCCAATGCCTCAAGTATTTCAATATGAAGAAACATATTAATCCACCCGGGACAAGAGGGGACAAGAGGCGAAATCCGCACCGAAGGTTTTGGAAGAAAGCTGGAGAATCAACACCTTCCCACCTCGGAGATTTGAGGTCTTCTCAAGCAAAAGCCATCAATCAGTCCTCATGCTACCCTCACCAAGTAAAAGGGGAGACGATCCCATGCCAAGTGCCTGAAGGGGAACAACAGGCATATCTTGGGCTCACTGAATAGTCGGGGATCATTTGAGCAGCACCACTGCAGAGGCTAACGAGGTATGGGGTTAACCTGACCCTGAAAGTGTAGCTCACTAAGAAACCCCACTAAAAGTTGAGATATGAGTAAATATTGTTGCAGCCCTGAGACACTGAAGGGCGGGATACACAAGTTTTAGATAAATAAATAAAAATAAAATAAATATTGAGGAAAACAGAGCACAGCATGAACATCTCAGGCTACTGGGTATGATATGCTCTTGCTAAATACTAATCAAACTGATCTGATCTCAACTTGTTCATGTTTTCTTAATATACAGCTATATTTTTGGTGGTTATTTGGCTACCCAACAATTTGGTCTGTCTTGTTTCTTTTCTCCTCTGTTATTAGGCTGAGCAATTTCCTTTTGAATACCTTAGGCTTCTGCATTTCACCTTTTGACATTACTGTTTTGCCCTTAAATTGTAATTATGACTGCAAAATAAACATACAAAATGACAGTTCATTGTGTATACATGTGGCAACCTCACACACTATAGCTTCTTTTCAGTCCATGGGCTTGGACAAACTTATCACCGAGCAGCAAACAGTTGAAGACAGATGACATAATGAGTCATCTCCAAAGAAATATTATATGAAAACAAAACCCCAAGCAGCCCAGCAGGTCTCCACAAAGCACTCTTTCCTCTCGGCACATATTACATAATTGCCACAGAGAAACTGTATAGGACTGGATAGTCACTGGCGTTATCTAAGCACATAATTCTTACGAAAGACGTATGTAGACACGTCTGCTTGCCCAGCTCTAGATAAAGCTGTTTCTCAGAGCCCCCTCTTTTCAAGGAGAAATTAGCCACCACACACAACCTACTCAAAGGAAAAAGCATTGAGGATTACAATTGCTACCATGTCAGTCACTGAGAGCAGCTTCAACCTCTTGGAGCAACAGGCAAGAGACTAATTCTAGAGTTTTTTCTGTTGAATGCAGCTGTGGCCAAGCCACAAAAGCTACTCAGGCCATCTCTGAAGGCAGAAAGACGTGGCTGCTCCCCAACCTAGAGACCTCCCAGAGCAGCAAGGGAGGTCTCAGCACTGCCTCAGTTTTACAGATGGAGCACAGAGTCTGCCTCTCCGGAAAAGGCGCTAGACCTAAGCAGTGTGTCTGCACAGAGACCAGACAGTGATGTGTGTAAGAGTTGGGCCATCATCCTAACAATACCCATCATCCTAACCACTGGCTGGGGCTGATGGGACTTGGGATCCGATAACATCTTGCGTCCACACATTTCCAGACCCTGGCTTACGGAAAGTCATTCCTATTGACATGTCAAAAGGTGGGCTTCCACACAACCGCGTATGTCTCCTCAGCAAGTCACCTCGGTCCCACCTCCCCATATACTAGATGGCCTCTAGATTCCTATGGGCAAGCCTCCAACTTCTGTTACCCCCAGCTCCCTCTTACACTTTCATTCTCCTTCTCCTGTCTCTAACCAGGCAGAATTTGGGGAGAGCTTGAATTCTTTCTCAGTTGAGGTCCTTTACTCCGGCTCCTGTGGGTTATGCCACTGAAGACACACTATTTCTCCTAATTTAACCCCCTCCACATTCCAGTTCTTTATCAAAAAGAGATGGATTGACTCCATAAAGGAAGGCACAGCCTTAAGTTTACAAGAGCTGAGCTGAACTGTCGGGCAAGAGGGCAACCCTCCTTAATTCAGAAGTAATTTAAAAGTGCATCACAACAATTCCAGTTTTCCATTCCATAAAAGTCATCACTCTTGAAGCATAAAACAAGCTAAATAGGTTTTATTTATATTTTTACTTAAAACAAGATGACTGTTTTATAAAATCAAATACTCTGGGCTGAAATAATAGGCACCACACAGGTACATGCAAGTACCAACCCTTGGTATGCAGCTTCATTAGTCACCGGCTAAGCCATATATACCTTTAAAAAGGAAGACGGTCTGTTCACCAAACCTCAGCACAGATGCTCAGCCTCTGCTTCCCAGCAACCCTTCATCTCTGTTGCCCAAGCAAGGAAACTCCATATGAATGCCAATTCATCCAGCCAAACCCTCTCCCTCTTCCTGTAGGGTCGGAAGCTCGGCCTCCTTCCCTTCCCTCTCCCGAACACCAACCCCTGCCACACAGTCCACCCTCCCCTCTTCGTTCCCACCCCTTCTGCACAGCCCAAATTCCAGCCTATCCCTCCTCCCAGCCTATCTTCTCCACCCCGTCCATCTTAACTCCCCCTCCATGTTCACTCCCCACCACCCTCCTCAACCTGCCAACGAAACAGTACCCCTCCGCGGGCGGGCCTTTCTCAGACCCCCGCACTCCTGCCCCCCGATTCCTCCAGCTCCCCTCCTTCTCCCCCCCCCTTCCCTGCTCCCCGTCCCCTTCAAGCATCCCCGCCGCAGTCCCACGACCGCCTCAGCTCCATTTCCAACCCGCCTGTCTTCCTCGGGCGAGGAACGCGAGGCAGCGTATGAGGGCCACCTCTCCCCAGGTTAACGGCACAACCACCCCGTGAGGTAGGCCGGGCTGGCCGTGCGGAGGAGCGGCGAGCGGAGCCCCACCGCCGCGCCGCACTGGCTCGGGCCGCCCCCAGCTCCGGCCGCGGCTCCCTTGCCGAAGGGCCGCCCTTCCCGCCCCAAATCCCGCCGGCGACCCTCCGGGCCAGCGGCCTCTCCGCCTCCCCATCATCCCGGGCCCCATCCCCATCGGCCCCATCCCCATCCCCATCCCCATCCCGCGACTCACCTCCGCGCCGCCCGCCTCGCCTCGCCTCTTGCCGGGTCGCGAGAGACTGCACTGCCCGGCGCGCCGCCGCTGGAGCACCATGCACCCGTCCGCGTGAGGCCGCCGCCGCCAGGCCGCGCCCCCTCGGCGCCGCCGTCCAATCCCGGCCGCCGCAGCGCCCTCCCCGCCCCACATTGGCCGCTCCTCCCCGCGCGTCACCCTCCGACTTTCCGTTCATTGGGCAGCCGCCGCCGCAACATACAAGCGGCCGCGTGACGGCCGGCCGGGCGCCAGCGGGCCTCCCCGCCCCTCTCCGCCGCCGATTGGGTCGCTCGGCAGGAGCATGCAGGAGGCCGCATGCCGTGGCCGCACCCTCTCCGGGCGCCCATTGGCTGCAGCCGGAGCTCCACTCCCCATTGGCTCGCCCGGAACCTGCCCCCTGCGAAAGGGAGTACACGTGCGGCGAGGCTCACGCGGCAGCAGCTGCTGCGGATGTTTACACTTTGCGGGGGGGCGGGGCAGGACGGGGTGGAGCTTCGAGCGGATGACCGTTGGCGATGGGCGGGGCGATGGGCGGGGCGCCGGCGGGGGGCGGGGCCGGCGCTTCGTATTCGACTTTGTTCTTTTGCGGGAGCTATTAAATCCCCCCCGAAATTAGGGAAAAAAACCTGTGACCCGATTAGGATCCTCTTTCTTTCTAAATTATATGCAACTGAGCCGATATTAACTATGTACACCCCGATTTTAAAATTATATTTAAAGTATACATATGAATAATTTAAATTATATATATGAATAATTTAAATTATACGTATGAATATTGCTAGAGCGGTGCAGCCCTATACGTCCATGGCAGCCGAAGCAACCGAAAGCCTTGGGTGACACTTTACAAACTGTCAGGTTTACAACTGGGGTGTGGGGTGTGTGTGTGTGTGAGTTGCGATTTTCTATGAGGTGTCTGCAAAGATGCAGGTCACATTCAGGCTTTCTCACATGCTGCAAATATGCTACTTACCGACCAAAGCCCCTATTTTGTACTATATGCAGTGTTTCCATATAATTCAACCATTATCTTCTTCATTGTGGGCATGTCGTGAGCCGAGCCGGCTGGAGCCGGGGGTCAGACTAGATGACCCGGGAGACCCCTTCTGACTCGCTCTTTCTGTTTCCAATTCTTGATGAATTCAGGAATGCATAGACCTGCATCTTGCACATCTTTTGTCCAAAGCTTTGCCTTCAGCAAACACATGTGCAAGACTTAATCACTGCCCACCCTCCGGACTTTTGTGAGAATATTTTTGATGCTCAAAGACCGGAGGCAGGGGGAGAAATCCTAGACCTTCTGCAGCAGAATTGGAATGATTACCAGAAGGCACCACCCAGACCTGGTAGTTTCTAACTGGAGCCTTTTGCAAAGGACAGAAAGTCCATGGGAAGGGTAGGACGCCCACCCGCTTCCTTTGGGTGCCGCCTCCACCCCACCTCCCTGCAGGAGGGCAGCGGGGATCCCACCCACACCCCGGATCAGAGAGCGCCCTGGCCTCATCCTGAAGCGCTGCATGCACCCTCCCTCCGGCCATCTCAGCAGAAAGGCAGGTTTGCGCATGCCAGGGCAACCTCTCCCTGCGCAGGGACCAGCAAATCGCAGCACAGGAAGATGGGTCAGGAGGCAATCTGCCTGTCATTATTAATAGCCCAGCTTCAGGGCCTGGCTGTTCTCTTCCACCCACACGACCGGGAGAAGCAGCTCTTCCGGTCCTGCAGTCGGGTGGCACTGGAAGGACGCTGCCCTGTTCTGCGCCGGCATCCGCCAAGCTGAGCACCGCGCTCCAGACCTCGGATGGAGTCCAGCCTGCAAATGCTTGTGCTTGTGCCCACCATGCACATCTTGAGGAATCAGGAGTGTCTGTCTGTCTGTCTGTCTGTCTTTCTTTCCTTTCTTTCGTGCACTTTAACCCAGACAGGAGGTATTAAACTTCAGTTCTGGGGGGCACAGGCGGCCATGCTGCTCTTCCCCAGACCACCTGGTGACTTCCCAGTTTTCTTCGCTCATGATGCCATGTGCAAATCTTTAAGGATTCCTTAGGGTCACTATGCCGTTTAAAATAAAAATCGCTGGGATTTGGGCCTTCCCTCTTTGCTTTCAGCCCACCACTGTTCAAATGCAACCCCCAGAAGTATCACCAAAATGGAATTTGGCTCTTGGGCATAAAGGGGTTGGAGACCCTTCTGACCTCAGCATGGCGTAAGCAGACCCCCATGGCATTGCAAGTAAACCTCTCCAAGCATTGCATCAGGAAACATCAATCAGGAAGTTGAGCTTTGACTTTTTTTAACTTCTTGCCGGCGGGTGAAACTGGCAAGTTTTAAAGGCTTGTCCAAAGCAAGAATATCTGTTTGCTTTGCTTTGGATATCTGAATATTTGTTTTGGATAAAGGGTGTTCCTCAAAAGCAAGAATGTATATACTGCTGGATTTAAGCAATAGAAGGGCATAAAGAAGGGTTATCACAGGGATCTTAATTTTTAAATTTTGATCACAAATTGAGGGGTAGAAATTGAGGGGCATTAAGAATTCCGCTAATATGGAATTAATATGGAAATCAGGATTTTTTGTACGGCGTCCCAAGACGTCTGTAGTGGATGGGTTAGAACACCTTTTAATTAATAAATAATAAATCTATGCAAAAAGCATCCTTCAGTTGTTGCTCAGTGTTGCGGTTTCTTTGCCCTTCCTGTGGATGCAACAGCACGGAAGAAACTTGGCTTCTCAGACTTCTTTGGAAAATAAGCAGAGATTTTGTATATCCAAGAGGTTCTTTGTAATGAACGATTAATGTCTAATAGGCAAATGGGAAAATTGGGGAAATTAGTTCATGGAAATAGTTAGAATTTTGCAATAAAGATTATTGCTAGTGTTGGTGCTGTGAGCTTTAAGCCCTGAATGTTAGACTTTATGAATTCAGTGTCTGGTTTTGGTTTGATGCATCAAAGCAGTGTCTGGTAAACTCATTAAAAACTGCAAACCATGCCACATGCTTTGGACAAAGATTGTTTTTTGCCGCCCCACCAAAAAAAAAAAAAAATTCAGGCAAGTCCAGCACTTTGCGAAAGTTGCAGATCCATCAGAAGGAGCGGGCAAGAGTTTCAGCCCAGGCAAAACACCACGCCGGCGCCCGGGGAACCACGAGTAGGTTTTCTGCACATGTCTGAGGCAGCATCGCTCAGTTAACACAAATTATGTTGCACGAATGCCGGGGGGCTCTAGTGTCACGCCTGTCGCACTAGCATGTGCAAAGGGATCTTCCCAGAAACCCTGCTGTGCAGAGTGCCCCCCTCCCGGCATTGTGCCAGGGGCCCTTTACCCCTGAGCAATTCAGTTTGTGTCTGTGCTGCGACATCGAGGGCCTTTTGGTGTTGCTGTCAGACACAGGCTCGATGGCTTTCTCTGCAGAGGCCCACAAGCTGGTTAAGCATTCAAACACTCAGGCACTGCTCCGAGACATCGCGCACTGTACCGGACTCCAAAGTCTATTTCAAGCGCTTGCTTCTTAAAGATTTCGACGGCAGAGCTCAGTATGGGATTAACTCAATAGTCACCCAAGCAAAAGCCCTCGATTCTCCCGTGTTTGATCAGCGCACACTTGGCCAACGATTCATCCTGAAGCTCTGTTCATGGCATTCGAGGCAATATTGGGGCACGTCCAGGAAAACCAGTCACAATTTACGTACAAGCTGGAGTCATCCCCTACAGGTGCCACGATGGACATGCATATGCAGGAAAGCACCTAGCCTTGCTTATCTCTGGTAGGCCAAAACTTGCTCAGTGACCTTAGCAAAGCCCACTGGAGCTGCCCCCCCGCCATATTTGATGCACTACCAGTTTTTAGGGACTGCAGGTGGCGCAGTGGTTTGAACCGCTGTGCTGTTGGGCTGGTTGATCGAAAGGTCGCCGGTTCGAATCTGCAAGGCGACAGTTCAAATCCGCAGACGGGGTGAGCTCCCGTGCTCCATCCCAGCTCCTGCCCACCTTGCAGCTCGAAAGCATGCAAATGCAAGTAGGTGAAAAGGTGCCACTTCGGTGGGCAGGTAGCAGCGCTCCGTGCACCTCGGTGTTTAGTCATGCTGCCACACGACCATGGAGACTGTCTGCAGACAAACGCTGGCTCCCTCGGCCAGGAAACGGAGATGAGCACCGCCCCCGAGAGTCAGGCATGACTGGACATAACGTCAAGGGGAAACCTTTACCTTTACTTTACCTTTACCAGTTTTTATTCAATCATCTGGCTTGATGTGTTTTATTTAATAATCTGATGGACCTTTGGTCTGATCCAGGATGGCTTTGCTTGTGTTCTTGTCCCTCACAAGATCTGGAAATGAACGTTTTTATTTGATGTGTTTCACTCATTTGATGCTAATTCCCACAGATAGGGGTAAATACAGATACCCATGTTGTATCCATTTTTCACTGGGTGGCACAACAGTTCAGATTATTTGGACAAACGCCCTATATTCCTCAAACTGTTTCACATGCATAACAGAAATAATGGCTAATTGCTTTGTTTATCCCCACCTCTGCTCCCCCCCCCCCATTTGATGTTGAATTTTAGCCTGCAGAGGGTCATGCGGCCATAGCAGACTAGTAAGACCCATCCTATCCCAAAGGGCCAAGATGGGTTGCATCCGATGATTATCCCATTTAGAGAAGACCATTGAAAAGAATGGGTTTCAAGGTGAACTAACATTGGATTCAACATTGGATTCATTGGATTCCTACTCGTCCTCCCTACACTTGGCCATGAAGTCAACCAGGATCAATGTGTTTTGCATTATTCCCAGGAAAATGTACAGGTCATATTTGGCAAGTCCGTAAGAATGATGTTAAGAATCACACCTTGGGGTGAGAAGATGAGGTTTGTCTATTTTTATTTTCAAACCTTTTACTGAGGGGAATTGAGTGCAGAAATGGTGTGAATTACCCTACCTCAACCCGAAGTGGCTTTCAGCTGCCTATCCAAGCATCTTTGCCATCTGCTTGCAAGATAACTCAATTTGTGGATGCAGCTAGAATTGTAGTTCAAGGCAGTGTATGCTTTGCAGCAAGTAAGAGGAACGGTTAGCACAGGTCTTGGACATAGTAGAAACCAAGAGACTTGTTCCAAAGGAGATACGCTTGATCCTGTCTCGCACTGACGGATAAACTCCGCTTGTGGACTACAAGCTGAGAAAGCAGGGTCTTCTTTGAAGAATGGGCTTGATTCAGGCTTACTAACATTTAGAGCAGGCCTACTGAAATCATGACCAACTTAAATCCCATTATGTCATGGGGTTATCGTCCCCTCCATCACTTTAATTTCAGCTGAAGGGAGCTTTTCATGTATACACCGGATTTCAATAGGATTCCTTGTGCGCAGGAATGTGGAAGCCGTAAGCCACAGGGCTGGGGTGACATCCTTCTCGCCAGCTGTACTTTTTGAGTATCTTTTCAGCTCCACTGCAGCCCTTCCCCACCCAAAGCGGTTTCTACTTGCCATGTAAGACCTTAGCAGTCTAAATCGCGGTGACGACAGAGGGAAGCTTTGCGATCCACAAACCTATTAATTTCCAAGCTGCCCAATTGCCAAAACTCTCTGGGCCACTTACAACTGTGTGCCACACAAATGGATGGTCTTCCATTTAAACTTTTCTTCCCATACAAGCAAAACCCAAGATGTGCCAGGTGCCTGGCCTACTGAGGATTCTGGGATTTGTAATCCAATACTTTTGGGGACCAATAGATCGACGCGCAATCTCTCCAACACTTGGTACTCAAGACTAAGCTACCTCACAGGGCTGTTGTGGGGAGAATTGGAGATGCACGCTCCCGTTTCTTGCAGGAAAAAGGGATACAAATGAAGAACATGGAATGAAAATAATTGTTAGTATTTGAAGTTTCCCCCCAAATGCCCATTTATATCTGGGGAAAAAACAGTGGCAGGCAGACTAAGCATCTGCCTGAGGAATGGGCTGCCCACGCTTTTAATCAGGGGCCTGCAGCCCTTCTGGCCCGGGGCCCACTTGGGATCTCGGGAAACTGGAGCAGCACCGAAAGGTGCATCTGGCGGGTCGTGGCTTTGGCACCTACCTGCCACTATGGATCTTGGGCTGTCCTACTCGAGAGCGTTCGCTGTTTCTTGGACACCGCAAGGCTTCTGCGATGAGGGATTGCCAACTGCTTCTTTAAGGAAAAATTCTGGCCATGTCCGGTAGTAGTTGCTTTTTTGCAAGGTTATTTTAGATACATTTTACATTGGGACAGTCTTGAATGTCCACTGATGCAGATGTGCTTTGGAATTATTTGCCCACTTCACTACATTTAATCACAGCGGTGAGGATCGCGCTTGCTCAATACTGGAAGAGTGAGGAACTACCCACTGAGGAACAGATTCTGAAAAAGATTCTGGATTGTGCAGAAATGGATAGACTGACGCTATCACCGAAGGACGACACTTTTACCAAACTTTTTTTTCCGACTGGCTAGAGAAACGGGACTTGGCTTAGATTTAAAGATGTCTTTAAACTTTTATAAATTGATTTATGATCATAGAATGCTAAAAGATGTTATAGGGGGCTGACCCAGCTTGTCCGATGTATTTGATGACTGATGTTTTTAATTTGTAGTTTAAAATCTTAATAAAATCTTATTAAAAAAAAAGGAATTATTTGCCCACTTCATGTTAATTCACAGAAAACATGCACATGGTGGGCGTGTTGTGAGCAGAGCCGGCTGGAGCCGGAGGTCAGACTAGATGGCCCGGGAGACCCCTTCTGACTCGTGCTGTTTCTGTTTCTAAGTTTCCCTACACCCTCTGACAGCGAAAAGGCTAATATTGCAGAACTTTTCGGATAAATGCTCCCCTCCTATCGAGCAATGCTTTTTGCTGTATGGCTGGACACCAACATCAAATGGATATTTATTGGGAATTCTGATGTGTTGGCTGAAGCCAGCGTACTGTTGCTAGAAAGCTGTATGCATTTCATCCAACCCCATAGACATATATTGTAAAACATTTTTTTCAAAGTATAAATTTTAAAATCCAGGTGCCCAGAGGCACCACAACGCGGATGCGTCCTTAGGTGCTGTGAGGGGTGCCCAGCGCCCTCCTTGAAATAAAGTAATTAAAATCGAGCCAAAGCAGGTCGACGGACAGACCAGACAGACTACAAAATGGGCTTTCTCCACAGGGACATTTATTGAACATTATTTTTCTCTTCCAAATGTCTGTATTGTTTTCACAGCAGAGTCACTCGGAATTCTGTCCATATTGGGTCCCACCCCTTCCTGCATGACCCAGGCCTGCTGAGGAAGAGGGAGAAGGAAAGGGGGCAGGCAGGAGACGCAAAAGCAGGAGAGCCTTCCCCACCCCGCACCTACGGGACCTGCTGCTCTTCAGGGCCCATCCCTTCCTTCCTGGCCAAAGGTTAGGGTCTAAACTTCCTTTTTCCCTGAACCAGAGGAGCTCTGCTCAGCAGCTGGAAAGCAGCAGTGACACCTGCTGTCCAGCTACAGAAATGCAGCCCCTTTCTCTGCCCCCCACCCCACCCCACCTCCCACCCCAAGATGCACACTCCCTTCTGCGCCATGTATGGAAGACGATACCTCCTCCTCCTCGCGCCGCAAGATGCTACCTCAAGCTCGCCCGCAGCCACAATCGAGAGCACCCCGACCTCGAGCCTCTTTCCCAGCAGTTCCCCTCCCGAAGCACCCGCCGAGAATCATCAAGGTCCTTGGCAAGGGGATGGAAGCACCAAGTCGTCCGACCGCCTGGCTCCCTTGTCCCTCCACAGCGAGAGCTAGGATGGCATCAGACTTGTGGCTCCCCCCCCGCCCCGCCCCCAGGTACAAGCACTGCCCCAGCCCCGTTCTTGCCCAGAGACCTGCGGGGTATGCCAGGTCTTCCCCACAAGCTGGTGAGGGCACCCACGCTTCCTCGTCCCGATGCCGACACAAAGCTGCGCGTCTCCTTGCTCCTTTTGGAATCCCTTGGGCCTCAGAGAGCAATCGGTACATAGAGAGTTGACAAGGAGAACCATTTTCCTCTCCGTGGGAGAAAAGGGAGGGGGTATAAGGGGAGAGAAGGGGAGGAAAGATGTACCAAAAAAATAAAAAAAAGTCACACCAACATTATAAACAGGCCAAGAAAGATGGCAGTTTGTGCTAAACAGGTATTTGGAGAGAGAGAACACCACAATTATCACGATTACAAAGTCTGCAAAGCTGAACTGGTTGATCGTGGACAAGGATGGAGCAGTGGGGTAGAAAGGGGTTCCCCCAACAGCCAGTGGCCACACTGGTCTCCCCCTCTACTCGTTCTCCCATCCCTCGCCTCGCCGGCAGTTCCATTCAGAAGTTGGAGAGAGCATACCTAAGCATCCTCATATGGGCAACCATGCAAAGATGCAACATGCTGACCTACATTTAATTCCCAGGACGGGGGGGGGGGGGGAATCTTTTTGAACCCTGTAGACTGAAGTGTAATTTTTCCTGCAACATGCAGTTTTACAGTCCCTCTCTTCCCCGACATCCAGTCGGCTAAAATTGTGCCAAATTGCCATGCCACCTCCCTGTCACTTCTGAAAGGAACTGACACCTCAATCCGCCTTTGCTGTCATTCCCAGCTCATGCACATGGGAAGTTGTTCCGTTAAGGGAAGGCAACGGTCCCTCCAATAACCGTGCCTCCTTTATGGAAAGTGTGGAATGTATTGATCATTGCTTTGTCATTTATTTTTTAAAAAGTGAGTGTGTTTATTTCCATTCACGATAGTCATGGCAGGAAGTCAGCTGCCTCTCCCTTGGTCAGGGGACGAGGCTTGGCGCGGCGCGGCGCGGGAATGTTGCACGGTGTCACACAGCGCTGCCCCACCCCGATTTGAGGGGCTCTAAGGTGTAGTGTGGATTACTTTCAAGACACAATACACAGCACAACTCCAGGAATGTTACAGAAGATCACAAAGGGTGTGGATTTTTCTTCCCCCGCAAGAGGAAGGGACAGTAATGCAGGTCGTCTGGGCAAAGAAATGCGTAACACTCAACTCAAGAGGCAGCAAAAATTTTGCCCAGATTGCAAGAAGGTGCATGTTGAACGCACCTCACTCCCTATGAGGCGTCCTGACATTTTAGAGGTATGGCAAAGCAGGGGGGGGGGGGGGAGATTCTACAGTCCAAGATGGGGCACCATTCACCATGAGCATCCAGATGACAATTTGGAAAGGAGGAGGTGTTTAAGAGACAACTAATGGGGAGGATGGGAAAGGAATTTGTGATTGTGGGGAATTATTGGTCCTTGCCGATTTGGTTAAAAATCAAGACACTGAAAAAACACTGTCAGAGAGAGAGAGACAGAGAGAGTGAGTGACTGAGTGAGTGAGTGAGTGTGTGTGAGAGAGAGAAAGTTAGGGGCTGGCAGGAATACAGGAGATTCCATGACACATGGAAAGTCTAGTAATAAATCTACAAACAGACAAAATATAATATTATATTATATATATATGTATAAATAACAAATCAGGCTATTTACAAGACACCCACACGCAATGCACACCCACACACACGGGGGAATTGGGGGAGAGGGTATAAGGGATGCATGGGGGGGGCTGGAAGATATGGCTGAGATCTAGATGAGGGAGGGGAAAACTTCGCCCCCACACCTCTCCCGGCCGCTGCTCCTGGATGGGAAATGGCTCCGTAAATTCTACTAGGTGCTGAAGTAAACTGCAGGGGGGGAAGGAAAAAACAAAAGGAATTGTTAATTGTCTCAGATGAATTAAGCTCCCCTAGCAGCACAACATCAGTTCAAAGCAACGGTGATCAAAAGCAGAGCGCAGGCCCAGCCGGAGAAACACAGGCCATTCCTCAGCTCTACCTTGGCCACTGTGACCTCTTCCCCGTCGCATCCCCAGAATGCATCCTGACCTCTTGCAAGCAGCGGCGCTGGAGGGCTTTGCATCAGAAGGGTCTGGAAGCACAACCCTGCAAGGATCCACTGGGTGCAGTGGGACCTACTCCCAGGTCGAGGGGGTGCAAGGGGGATATCGAACCTTAGAGGCTGCTGCAGGCTAGAAGTTAAGAAGCATGGCCCCTTCCCCGGGCCCCACCTTGCCCTCCAACCACTCATCACCTTGTAGTCTCCAGGCTGCACTCCTGTTCAAAGAGATGGGCCGGCCTCTCGCACAGTTTAGCTCCTGCCGAAAGAGCATGAAGCTCTTCCTGCAAGCCGGCGGGTGGGGAGCAGGCAGGACCGGGGCCGAGAGAGATCCAGGTTCTTGACCACGAGGGTCACGGGGTGACTTGCTTTCAGGGGCATAGAATGGAGCTGTGTCAGCTGCCTTGGCTTCCTCCCACCAGGAAAAATGGTAGGACAGAAATGCCATGTAATCATGCTAATAAGCTAAAATATGGTGGTTTGGGGGTTTTTTTGGGGGGAGGGTATTCTGACCCTGGCCCAGCAGTTTGAGTGGAGCAGAAGGCCCTCAGAGAAAAAGCCCCGCTGAACCACGGCAAGGTCCGATCCCGCCTCATCTCGGAAACTAAGCAGGGGCAGGCCTGGTTGGAATCTGGATGGATGGATGGGGGACTTACCGTATTTTTTGCTCTATAAGACGCACTTTTTCCCCCCTCAAAAGTAAGGGGAAATGCCTGTGCGTCTTATAGAGCGAATGTGTGTGTGCAGTAAGTCTGTCAGATGTGCAGCCCGTGGGGACGTGATGGGGAATGTGCCTGTGATTATGTGCCCATTTGATCCAGAATATTTTTTTTCTTGTCTTCCTCCTCTAAAAACTAGGTGTGTCTTATGGTCAGGCGCGTCTTATAGAGCGAAAAATACGGTAAATGTTGTGAACTGCTCGGCGTTTCAGCTACAGGCAGTACAGAAACGCAATACGATGATGATAAAATAATAATAATACTGTTTCCTGGTCCCTGCACTGGCCTCCAAGACTTCTCCAGGAAGTCCCCAAGCAGGACAGGAGGGAAACAGCCTTCCTCAGCTCTTACTAGCCCCAAAGGGTCTGATCCCAGGAATGCACCAGTGCACCCTCCATGGGGCACGGACCATTTCATCTCGTTGGGATATATGGGGCAGCCCCACAAGGATGGGCAGGAGGGCCAAGTGCGTGTGCTGCCACAAGACCTTTCCAAGAGGAAGCCTGTCTCGGGGCACAGGGCAGCTGCCAACACCCGTGCGGTGGGGGGGGGGGGACGTGGCACGCTGCAAGGCGACACACATCAAGGGCCCCGACGGGGAGGGCTCATCTGCACGAAATGCAGGATGCGGCGACACGCGGTCTGGAGCATTTCAGATCGGAAGGCTGGAAAAGGACTCTCTCAGCGGTGTACCTGAGTCGGTAACAGGAGCAGGGCCTCAGCCCAGCCGGCCTCCCCACACCCACCTGCCTTTGCTGAAGGACAAGGGACAGAACTCACCAATGATAACGATCAAGACAATGGCGCATATCACTCCCAGAATTATCATCATCTGCAAGTGGAAGGGAAGAGAGGGGGCGCGTGAGCCGAGGAAGGCGGCAGCGTGAGAAGTCTCGTGTCTGGGAGCAAGCAAGGGCGGACGGGGTGGTTTGAGAAAAGGCGCTTGTGGCTCAGCCCTGCTCAGAAACTAGACCCTGACTGAGTGCTCTCACAGGCACTCATTGGCTGCAACTGACCGAGCAATGAGGCACCTGCACTTTGCACATGCTCAGAGACCCTCCCATCGCACGCCATTCAAGTGCACCCAAGGATAAGCTTGGAATTAAGCCCAGGTTTGCCGGGCTGAGGGAGGCCCGACCTCCCGCTCCAAGGTGGCCCAGTGAACGTCTTGACTTCAAGGCAGCAGGGACTGTCAGTCCCAGGACAGGCATGGGAGTGTGAGCGGCAGGGTGGAGCTTCCTGTTTCACCGTACCTTTAGATTCTTCCACCAGTACTTGCGTTTGAGCTTGGCTGCACTGGTTTCAAACTGGGACGCTCCAGCCTGCAGGGCGTCGGCGCGGTCATCCAGCTCCGAGAGCTTCTGGTCTCTCTCGAGGACTTTGTCCACATTCACGCGCATGATATCCACCACCTGGCAGAGGAGGAAGAGAAGCCGGCAGAGGGTTATCCACATGACAGCCATGCAGTGCAGCTGCCAGGCATGCCGAGACACCCACCCCCAGCCGCTGCTTCCTGCCCACAGTTCTCCAGGCGCTACAGAGAATGCCATGGGGCGGGGGGGACCCTGGTGCCAGGAAAGGCCGCTGCACTCTTGTCCTGCCTGTGAGTTCCTGTGGGTGGGTGGCCGGCCGGCCGGCCCCTATGTGCACGGGACACTGGATTAGAGGCCGGTCTGATCCAGCAGGGACTTCTGTTGTCACGCTCAATCTGGACATCAACTTGAGGGTAGTTTTCTGGGAGGAGGGTAATTTTAATAAAAATAAACTTGCATAATTGCGGACTCTCTTGGAAGTCCATTCTGACCCTCCTCCCAGAAAACTTGTGGTTCAGCAGAGACCTCCAGGGACCAGCACAATATAATCAAGCCTCTCCCCATATTAACTGCACAGCGCTTGCCATCTGCAAAACGTGCTTATCGTTTCTGCCTGTGCAGATGGCCTGCCAAGGGGGACATTTTCACTGCCAGGAAGCCCCGAAACTCATCAGGCAGCTTTGGACATGTCCCTGTCTCTCTGAGATGCAAGCCTTTATCTTTGCCCTTCTTTCTTGTCCATATACGCCCCACTTTCAAGCCTTATCACCGCTTGCTGCAGCATGCTACAAGAAAGTCCTTTCCTTCTGCCTGCCCAAGCTCCTACAAAATCCAGGGTGGCCCTCCTTACCCTCCCGTCACTGCTGTTCCCTTATCCCAGATACCATCTTTGCCTACGGTCTTTGCTATTCCGGCTCCACCGGAAGTCTCCTGTTCCTTCAAAAGCTCTCTTTTTCTCCCTTGAAATCCCTCTCAGAAGACCTCCACAGGAGCAGCGGGGGGGGGGGGGAGTTGCTCACGCTCACATTCCTGCACCCAAAACATACCCCACAGGGCTGGTCATGCAGGAGAGGACTTGCTCTCCATTCCTCCAGAGGGCAAGATTAAAACTGAGGTGAAAATTACGGGGAGGGAGGGAGGGAGGGAGGGACATTCCAGACATACTTTAGAAAAGCCCCCTGAACAAGAAACAGGCCGCCTCAGGAGATGGTGAGTCCCCCCTTTGCTGCAGGGACGGCACTCCCTGGGAGATGCCTGACTTGCAGACCCGGCACTGAGTGGGTGAACTGGAACGGAATAATTTGCAGGCCCCTTCTGGCTCTTAACTAAGACGGAGGAAGAAGGGCAATGCATGTTTTATCCCACATTTTTGCACAAGCCGTGGTAGGAAAGTTAGAGGGAGACCACCTCAGAATCTGCTCCCGTTCAGAGGGAGGGCTTTTCACTCCGTTCCCAGTTTAGGCGCACACAGTGGTTCTCACCTCATCGACCTGGGCCTGCGTCTGCTGGAGCCTTCTGTTACTGGTGAGGTTGGGGGGTGGGGGTGGGGGGCCACCTCCCTCTCCTCCAGCAGGGGGGGTGGCAGCAGGAACAGGAGCCGACCTGGAAGTGAGAGGAAAGAAGAGGAGTCACTGCTTTCCCACATTATATTTGGCAGCCTTCTCGAGATGACCTAAAGGTAGCAGGGCAGCCCAGAACCCTTGGAACAGCCCTTGCCTGGTCCACGCAAGGATGACCCACTGCGCGGCCAAAAGCAGCTTGGGCACAGGAGGGGTGGAGGAGCACGGGGGGGGGGGCAGCCCAGCACACACGCACCCCTCACTGTACCTTCACGACGAGGCTGCGAGGGAGGACGGGGAAATGGGGAGCTGTGGCAGCCCACCCAGGGCAGCCTGCGGCCTGGTGCGGAGCCGAGCCCTGCCTCTCCCCCGCACTGCAGTGGGCAGAAAAGGGAGGCGAACAGGCCAGGGCACCTGAAGCTGCAGACCTGGCCATGCCTTTACTGGGCATGGAGCAGCCTTCCCCAACCCTGTGCCCTCCAGACATGCTGGACCACAACACCTGTGGCTGGGAATGGCGGACTTGCAATCCAGCACGTCGGGAGGGCGAGAATGCTGACTTTGGCACAGGAAGGGCCGAGTTCAAATCCCTGGTCAGCCACAAGCTCTCTGGGCTAGTCACGGATGCCTCCATGGGACAGTTTTCCCGGAACAGAGCATGGCATGACCAGGGAAGAAACAAGGAGGTGACAGCCAACAGATCTGGATTTTAGAAGTATTTAGCAAAAGAACAGCAGGCAGGCCAGTGGCCTGTAAGAAGCCCAAATTCCTTCCGAAAGGGGGAACCTCTTTGCTACTCAGAGATGCTCACTCAACATCTGAGGACCAAGACAGCTTGGAAGGAGCAGTTCCACACCTGCCTCATGGGCTCTGCTCTTTGCAACGGCATTCTCTGGCCCAGCGGCCCAAGCAGCAGGGCCTTCTCCGCGGACGAGGCGAGGCTTTGGAAGAGGCGTCCCTCCCCTCCGCAGTCACTGGGGCTCCCTTCTTTGCCTTCCCTTTTGACTCAAGGAGAGCATCCTTATTCTGACGGGCTTTCTGGGCACCGATACTGCCGCCAGAAACAGGCTTGACTTGATCGCGGCTGTGAGATTTTGCATGATGGTGATCTGAGCTCCTGGGATTTGAACTGCGCTATATTCTATAATTTTGAGCCTGCTCAAGCCGTTCTGGATTGCCAGGTAAGTGGAAAATTCAGACAAACTGGAGGAAGAGGCTATCCTTGGGTACGGGCTACCTCCAGGATCAGAGGCAATACACTTATGCCTTCCGGCTGCTGGGGAACATGGGTGGGAGGGTGCTGTTGTGCTCATGTCCTGCTTGTGGGTTTCCTGTGGGCAGCAAACTGCTAGCATCGCAGTCTGATCCAGCAGGGCACCTCTTGGCAGCTTATGGAAGAACAGGTTTATACTGAAATATGATTGGCCTGGCACTGCAGTTCCCCAACACCTCCCTACATCGCTGCGCTCCATCAATGGCGACACTGGCAGACAAGACGACAAAAGCGAAGCCTTCTGCCATGTGCCAGCACTGGCAATGGCCACGGGCAGCAAGGAGAGCCAGTTGCTACCATCTTCTCCTTAAGCCCCAAGTATATTCTTTCAGATTCCCACTTTGCTCCCTTTCCAACCAACGTGACGCCCATATCGTGGCAAGACGAGGGAGGGCCACAGCTCAGCACTGGATCC
Organism: Varanus salvator macromaculatus; assembly: GCA_023646645.1. Lineage (NCBI taxonomy): Eukaryota > Metazoa > Chordata > Lepidosauria > Squamata > Varanidae > Varanus > Varanus salvator. The sequence goes on along the minus strand of JAIXND010000753.1, from coordinate 1,779,059 downwards.
CTGCTTCGCATGCAGGAAGTCCCAGTTCAATCCCGAACATCTGCAAGTGGGGCAGAGAAACCCCCTGCTGAGACCCTGCAGAGCCACCGGTGCCCGCCAGCAGCAGCAATCCCCGCCTGGATGGACTCATCTTCTCCCTCAGTACGAGACAACTCCCTCTGTTCTTGGACAGGTCATTCCAAGCTGGCCAGGGCATGGGTGCGCCACTGCCACTGCCACAGCTGAGTTATACCTCATGTGCAACTGAGGACACCAGACTAGGTTCGCCTGGAGTGGTATCCGGCTTGCTGTTGCTACGGGCATTTAAAAATCAGTCCCAGGGCCCGCTCTGATGCAGCGCATCGATGCGCCACCTTGTCGCTAAGGGATGCTGCATCTCCGCAGTGCTCCAGAGGGAAAGGCACCCCGCGGCAGCTTTGGCGGCAAGTCCCCGGAAGGGAGCCTCGAGTTATTATCTCCCCTTTCTGGAGTAGTTGAAGAGCAAGGGGAGTACTGAAAAAGTGTGCTGGGGGCGGGGTTTGCTAAGCATCAGTTCAGCACTTGCATGTGAGAGGCTCACACTGGAAAGGGAGATGTTGGCTGGCCAGCCACCCACTCGCCCTCCTTTTGGGGTGCTCACTCCCTTTGCTCCCCGCTCCGTTCTTGATGCTTTGGACCGGCACTGCTTGGTCTCTCTTTCCTTCTCCAGGACTTCTGCCCCAGCCCTTTGCCACGGAGGACGTAGTACCTACAGGAAACTTTGTCCATCAATTTCCTTTTTCAAAAATGGGCCACTCCCTTTGACAACTGAAACTTATAAGGCGATTGACAAGTAGAAAGAGAGAGGATTGCAACTCCAGCGGAACAATTTTGAGCCTCTGAAAAGGAATACGAAAGTGCACACACACACACACCCATCCCGGGAGGGGCAGTGCAATGGAGACCCCAGGAGAAAACGAGGTTCTGCCACAAGGACCCCACGGGTGCGCACTCAGGTGGGCTGCTTGCTGGACAGACGAACTGGCACAGGTATTCCACAAGGTGCTCCGCCGATGCCCCTCCACGCACAGCTGATCCGCAAGGATAGCTCAGTGCGATGTGCCAATCCAGCCAGAGAGTATTTATAATTCCATCCAACGCTTCCCAGCACTAAGCCGTGCCTTTCCTATCTGCAACGAAACCCATTTTACTTAAATGGAACAGAAGTATTTAGAATAAAACACCTCGATGTATAAACTGCCAGCTCCCTCTCAAAGAAACATGACACTCTTGACAGTTACTTTTAAGAGTCGAATTCACAATTCCGCTTTTTTATTTATTAATTTATATCCCACTTTTTCCCTATAACAAACTCAAGGCAGCTTCCATCATTCTCCTGCTGCAACTCTTCATCTTGTCCCCACAACAACCCTGTGAGGTAGGACGGGCTGAGAGTCTGTGACTGGCTCAAAGTTAACCACTACACCTCACTGGATTTTTGTTGCTTTAAGGGCCAAACATGAGAGACCCTGTTGTGGGGGCTTTCTATAAATACCCTGGTAGGGTAAGATAAGGGGCTGTGTAACACGCAGAGGATTAAGAACAAGGGCTCTGTAATTAATCCCTGGGAAGGGAGACCTGGACAGTCTCATACAAACCAAGACTGGCTGTAAGAACTACCAAGAATGAGCTTCGCGTATTTCAGATGGCTTTACGCAGAAGCTCTAGTCAGCTGGGATAGACCGAATTCCAGGATCCTAAACTGAATTTAATTTTCAAAATAAAACTGTGCTATATGCTTAACTGATCTCATCTGCAAATGGTTGAGAGAGAGAGAGACAGAGAGAGAGAGAGACGGGGACGGACGGACGGACGGACAATTCAGAAGTATGCCTACCCCCATCCAGGACTAGATGAACTGGCAAAACAGATCAAGATTAAGCGAAACACTTCACATTCCTACCCTGCATCATCCATTTCCTAGGTGCCCAAAACTCCTCTAGCTCTGACCAGCCCTTGTTTCCAGGGCTGGGCTCTCGTCACCTGATTCTCCTTTACAAAATACATGGGGGGGGGGGGGAGGAGATGAAAAAGCAAGCAACCAAAATGGAAGACTGCAACATTCAGCAGCAAGGCTAGGGATGCAGTGCCCGGTCCCCAAAGACCCACTTCTGAGCGCCTCCTATTCTCAGGCAGTGACGTCACCCCCGGCCCTGAAGGGACAGTCAGTCACACTCGAAAGGGGGGCGGTCAAGTGATTCTGTGCAAAGTCAGACAGAGAAACTGCTGCAGAAGCAGGAAAAGCATCAGGTGATGGCAGCGAATAAGCACATCAACACACTGTTTCTTCTAACAGGGAAATGCACGCCAAGGGGAACAGCCAATGATGGCTGGAAGGTGAAGAAAAAAATGGACAAGTTTAATGTCGGTCTCCCTAGGCAAGCAGCCGTTCTAGTCGGGGGGGCGGGGTGGCTCCTTCCTAAGTCCCCCTCCCGCACATCTTGAGCATGTGCCAAAAATGTTTCCAGCTGCATTGATTCACCAGAAAGAAACACGGTGGCTTGATTTTAATGGAAATCTTGGGGTGCAGTCAAAAGCAGTGTCTGCCGGCTGTATCCAGAATGCCCATTTGGCGTCATCGATACAAGTGCTTATCCTTGTGAGGTGAAAAGGAAGGGATACTGAGCCACAGAAATCCAGAGGACCCCTCCCTTTTCCTAAAGCCTAACTCTGTGAAGGGAAACTTCAAAGGCAGGAGTGCAAGCCCCCTCCCAGCGCAAGGGCCAGAGTCTGCTTCAGAGCTGGGGACCACTTTGGGGGGCAAAAGGGTAAAGCCAAAATGCAAAGTACAAATTAAAAAACAGTGTCTTTTAGCTGCGAGCTCTTACTGGTTAACTGATCTTTAGAAGATGTTTATCAACCGTGGGGAAAAAGATGTCGAATGCCAGGAAAGCACCGAAGAGTCGGTGGTGGAGGAATACGTGGTGTAGCCATCTGGGGAACTCCAGAGATCTGGGTTGGGGTAGCAGGCTTGTTTGTTTGTTTGCTTGTTCGTATTTAGAACATTTGTATGCCGCCCCAACATAACAGGTTGGCCAGCCGCTCTGCACCATTCTTGCAAGGAAGGCCTGATCCCCACTAAGGGAGTGAACCCGCACTCGGGCCGCTTCGGCCTGTACATGCGGTGCACGCCATGGCTTTCTCCTCCGATCCTCCCACCCACGCGAAATACCTACACGCAGCAGATCACAGGAGAATCCCTCTCCCTGATCTGTTTGCTCTCCGTGGAGCAGGGGACTGAAGGTCCCCTACACAGAAGCATTCAGCCACAGGAGCGATCTGAGGTGGCCCAGTCTGGATCTCGGCAGCAAGGGAAAAGGGGGCAGCTGGGTGGGACGGAGCAAAGCGGGAGGAGTGAGGTAAAGGCAGACGGTCCAGCGTTCTGCAGTGACTAGGAAGATACTAGAAATATGCTAAGTATCTGATATGCATGTTTTTTCTTTTCTTTTCTTTTGCACTGTTATCTACATTCAACCCACTCTGTCTCTTTGTGCCTGCTGCTTGGATGACATTTTTCCTGGCACCTCTGTCTACGGATAAGGCAGAAATATTCTGCTCTGTCCTACTCTGTTACAAAGGCAGGCTATGCCATATCTGCCTTGAAGCTGGTCTGAACAAGCATTCCCCGCTGCACCCCCAAACAAGGGGTTGGATTCAGACTTAACCATGCCTAGAGTAGGCCCACTGAAAGCCATGGATCAAGTCAGCCATGACTGGCTTAGGTCCCACGGTTTCTGATGGCTCTGTTCTGAAGGTGACAAATTCTGGATCCAGCCCATTGGTGTGAGATGTTGCCAGTGAACATGACACGTGTGCAAAATGTTTGCACTGACAGCAATGCAGGCAAAGCTGGCCAACGCACATGACCAACCACCACCTAAAGTTGAGGCCGACTGCAGTGGTTCCTAACAGGTCAAGGGAATGGGTGCTGGCTTTGGCCCACTTTCTTGGACTCAAACAACTGCTCCTCACAAACAAGGAGAAAACACCGGTGGGGTTTTGGCTAGCTCAAACCCCCGCCAGCATCCATGTCTTGCAAAAGCAGTTACCTTGACAAGAGGGGCCGGGATCACACAACTCCCCAGACCACTGCAGCTTCCAAGGCAGGCTGAGTTGCAGCACAGTGACTAACAGACTTGTGATGAACAAGTCCCAGTAGCCTGCTGGCTCATCGCCCCAAGATCACGCAAACCACGCCAGGCGTTTGTATCCTGAACTAGGCCTACATACGTAGATCCACTGCGACAAATGGGACTTGGATCCCAATCATCTCAAAGGGACAGCTCTACGTACGGCTAAAACAGGATACAACTCAGCGCCTGCATTTTGGATATGGATGAAGCTTGTTTACACTTTAAATTTTAATTAGGAAAAAGAAAGCAAGCTTGCCTCTTAACGAGCCACAAAAGAGATGTGTATTTCCTGCTAGTGACTCTCCTTAGTCATGCCAGTCATTTTATGGAGCACAAGGACTTCCAAAGGATTCGCCCGTCCACTGAGCATGGGCACAGGATGAGAAGAGGGGCAAAGCTCACCGTAAGATTACCTGTTCTGCATGTGGAAGTTCCCAGGTGCAATGCCTCGTTAAAAGGCAGCACGTTGCAGGAAACTGGGGGAAAGAACCAGGCCTGCTGAGCTGGAGACAAAAGGGTGTGCTGTGGTGGGAAGGCACAAGACGCAGAGGGAACCCCAACTGATGCGTTATAGCAGGGGTGGTACTGCAAGGATCCTCTTAAAAAAAAATACCGCATTGGCCAGTGATCGCAATAAGAAATGCCTGCCCAACAGAGAAATTCATAGAGGCACGAACCCACCTAATATACACACTGGCTAAATAACAGGCATATTATTCTGTCCAGACTGGGGGCAGTGGATGTATTGGCAGAGGGTGCTTGTAACCTGACACATCAGGAGATCGGGAAGGCTACACAAATATGGAAAGGAAGGCCGAGGAGTGCAAGCTAGGAGCACTCCAGGACTGCAAGCAAAAGCTCTCCTAGGGTGACCAGTAATCTCCTCCAGGTGAACAGGTTTATTTATGAACTATAAGCCCTTCTGGAGGTTTATCTGCAAGGCTGAAACGATTAGTCTTCCAAACATGACCACACACCACTAAGAATGCAGCTTGTGTCATCTTCTGACTATCCTTTTGTTTAAAGTGCAGCAAGGTCACATCAACAATTGGAAAAAGGAGAAGGACCCGGGCTTGTTTACCAGTTGCTTAGAACAATGGGCTTTGTCCTACATTTTGCTGGGCCTGGCCCTGTTCCTCTTCTTCTTTCTGGTCAACCAAGTGCTGCCGCGCCACACTCTTCGGGGAGCCTTCCTGGAGCCCTGGAACTGCCATTGCTGACTGGGCCCAGCGAATCGAGCAGCTAAACCTCCACCCTTCCCCATCTTGGGCAAGAAATGACTAGCACAGCAAAGTCAGAAAATACTCTGGTGTCCTTGCCATTCGGTCAGGCTTATTTGTAAGCTGCTATGGGGTACGGAGCACACATAAAATGACCCTACGATTTATGCTTGTGACTCTGCACAACCTGGAACACCACCTATCAAATTGCTCATTCCTAGAAGAAACCAAGGACTGATTCAAGAAGATGGGGAGGAGGGAGAACGAGAATGATTTAGTCTCTCAAGCAAAGACCCCAAAGAATTCACTACTCCGACAATTTGGAAGACGTGTCAAATTCCTACTCTGTGCATCAGAAAGGTAAGGCCACTCAGGTCACTAGGCCTCCTTGAAGGTTTATGTGGGTTTTTTAACCCTGAATTTACTTCTGGCACATGGGCAAACCAGCCTTTTTGCCCCCAAAATACGTTTCAGAAAAAGAGCATGAAGGCTCAATGCAACCTGTCCCTCTTGTAAGAGGTAAAATGAGCGTGGGAGAGGCACAGAAAGATGAGGGAAGGCCTGCTGATGTCCAGAGCAGACAACAAGCTGCCCAAGGGAGAACCAGAGCTTCCAAAAAAGGAGATGAAAAAGGAACCGAAATGGAAAGCACCTTTTGGAAGGGGGAACTATCACACTGCACAATTGTGTTCTCTCACCCTAAATATGATGAAAAGAGGAATAAATGTGGATAGAGGAAGGACGGAAAGCCAGTGATAACCCTCGAACTTGCTATATAGGTTTTCAGCAGATGCTGTTAACCTTTAAATGTAAGTGGCTTGTTTCTGTGTAAATTGTGCCACTTGAAATCCACAAGTTAGACCAAACCTTCCCCAACCTGCCACCCTCGTTGTGCTTTGGATTATAATTCCCAGCATCTCCAGGCACCACACCCATGTGGTATGCCAACTGGGAATGATGGAGGTTGGAGTTTGACTGCTGGAGGGTGGCAGATTGGGGAAGGCGGCTCTGGGTATAGGTATCAGTAATACTTTCAAGATCTGTTTAATGCATCTCTGGTCTTTACTGTGTGACCATGCGTTTTTCCTATCCTCTTCTTTTTTCTGTACATCAAATAAAAACTATAAATAAAAAATGCAAGTCAGCTTACTAGAAAGCTTTTTTAAACCTTGTGTATCATTACCAGTTAAAGTATACTGGTGGATTTTAATGGACAGAATATCACCATGTGTCTTTGGAGTATAAACTTTATTAATATTCATATGAAAAATTATACAGAGTCAAATATGACCAAACATGTATGATACAAGTTTATAATTTGATCCTGCTGATTCTACACATGCAGGCCCACCTTTATTTAAAAATAACCTTAATTTAGCAACTATTTTCTGTGCCTGGAATATTATGTCACAATATTGTCTACATGGGACAGACAGGGATAGACAAAGACACACACGACCTCTCCAAATGGCACCCAGAGCAACCAGATTCTTCGTTCGTTCCACCCAAATCTAGCCAACCTTCCAGAGCACACTTCCAATTTTTGCATCTCTCATCCTTAAATTAATTCTGAACAGCCAATACCCCACAGTGCACACAGAAGCTGAGCAATTCTCACCTGGCACTGCACAGCATTTCTGCACTTGAGGGAACCAACGCTCCTAAGCACCCCCTCCACCAAGAACACAGTCAGCAAAATCTTTTTAATGCAAGCCGCCAATCCATTCGTTTTTCCTTTTCTCATCAAAAAATGAGGAGGCAACTGGCGTTCTTCACAGACATCGGCTGCATCCGCAATGTCCAACCGTCAGTGATTTGGGAGCTACACTCCTCCCCACATCTTTAAAGGATGTGCCCCTCTTCAACACCACTATTTCTTAGTCCTACAAGTCACAATGGCCCCCAATACGTTCTGCCCCCTCTATTCCATGCTTTTTCACATATGTAGGTCCAAAATCCTGTTTTCCAATCCTTCTCTTCCCCCACTTGACGAGCTGGGGGTTTTTTTGTAAGCCCCCCCTGTCCAGAATCCCAGCTCCAAACCCTTCCCCTCCACCACACCTTTCCCCACCCTCCTTCATTCCAACTAATGCAGCTTTTTCCCCTGCAGATGCTCCAAGAAGCAAACCACAAAGTGAGTGCATGGGGGGGGGGGATCTCCATGACCATTTTTATTTTTCTGATGGCGCATAAGGGGAGACATCACGTAGGCACCAATCGTGGCAGCCTGGGTTTGGGAAAAACAGCATGCATTCCAGCACCACGCTCCCACTGCCTTAAAAATCCCCAAAAGGGTGCAAGGAAAGGTTCGAAGGAAAGCAAGGCTCGTGTCACTGCCTGAAGAAAAAAGAAGGTATTTTTAGCGTCATCCATCCGCCTGCCTGCGTTCGCAAAATCTAAAAATACCCAAAAGGGTACACAGGGGAGGGGTGTATCTGCCTTAAAGATGTCCCCCATGTTCATCCAAACCTTCCACAGCAGGGCTATTTCTAATGCTTATTCACATGAAAAAAATGGGAGGGGTGCACCTGGTTGATTGTGTTTTCGAAGCACCTCTGTTGCTTTAATCATTTAACTTAATCATTTAACTACCAGAGCAGAGGTCGTTCACAGGTGGGGCAAGGCCAATGTCGTCCCCCCACCAACACACTTTACTGCACAGTAGGATGGGGAAGAGCCTGACCCCAAGAAAACATTCCCAAATTTTATGTTTAAGATGCCGCTACTTACACAGGTTCTGGAATCCATTGCCCAGAGGTACTTTCATAGAGAGGAGCTCCCACTCCCAAGAGCAGAAGGAAATAAGGGGAAGAGAAACCATCTGCAATCTAAATAATACTGGACTGCAGCCTGCAAATGGATTTATTTCTAGCTTTACTGACGAAAACTGATTTTTTCCAGAGTAAGTCCAGGGGCAGTATCTCCCTCCAGACAGCCTGCCTTTCTCCAGATGATCCGAGGGGGGAGGCCATGTAGATTCTTTTATATATGGGGGGCAGAGAAGGATCACAAGATGACCTCATTTATTTCCCGCAACCCTGCGGAAACACCCCAAGTTAATTTCTCTCCCCGTTTATTCCGCCCGACAGTGACGAACCGAGACCCCGTCAATTTCCTAGAGGCTTTGTGGGGCGGGGTGCAGAAAAGCTGGAGAGGGGATACAGTACTGTAACCGATGCATCACCACGATGCCATACACGATTCCCCTGCACTGATTTATCCCCTGAGATTTGGGGAAGAAAATGGCGATGGAGGGCAGCGTTCAAAGGAATGCCCCCCCCCGCCGCCGCCGCCGCCGCCGCGCATCCTGCCCTGTTTTTCCGGGCGGAGGAAGCAGCCGAGGGCGCGGCGCCCCTTCGCTCTCCTGCAGCGCCCCGCGCCCCGGATCCCGCGGGCGACACGCGGGCGGGCGGACGGGGACACACGAGCAGCGGGCGGGCGCGTGTCGGCGAGGGGGCCGCGCGGGCCCTTCCCTCGCCCCCGGCCGGCGCGGGCGGCCAAGCGCCCCAGGCGAGGCGAGGCGAGGCGAGGCGCCCCGCGGGCTCGTCGCACGCCGCCGCCCGCCCGGGGACCGGCGCCTTGCACCGAGCGCTACTCACATCTCCGCGAGGGCGGGTGGGGACGCGGTCTGCGGCGGGCGGCGGGCGGCGGGCGGCGGGCTGCGGCAGCTGCGGCTGGGCTGGCGCTCCCGGACGCTGCGGCTCTCTCGGCTGAGGCGGGAAGATGGCGGCCGGGCTGCTCACATCCGGGCTCCTCGGGTTGGGCGGGGGGCGGGAGCGGGAGCGAGCGGAGGGGGAAGGGCCCTCGCGGCCGCCATGTTGCTGCGCTGCCTTTCTCCCGCCACCGTCAAGGTGACGGTGACTCACGTCTCCGCCTTTCCCCGGGGGACAGCCGTCACCACACACCCAGAACACAAAGCCACACAAACGCGAAAGCCACCCGCGCAAGACCACACACAGACCAAACAAAAAGCCCGGGGGGGGCGGGGGGGGAATGGACGCAGGAAAAGACCCACGTCACATGCGCCGCTTGGGGTGGCCTTTCGCAGCCTGAGGTAGCACCGTCCCGACTCACGCAGGGGGGCTCCAAGACCTCCTGGGGCGACCCCGGCAAGCAGGCCCTCGCTTGGGGGGAGTCCTCCATGGAGGACGAAGCAGCCCACTCAGAGGCGGGTTTAGGCCTCGGTGCTGGGGAGCCATGGCCACCTGGCAGGGCAGCCAGGCTTCAAAAAAGGGATTTCCCTCGTCTTCCTGGGAGGCCTTCCTGAGGCAGGCCAAGGGGGGAAACAAGATGGCGGGCCGCTGGCTCCATGCTCTGAGCCAATTTGGTTCTTCCTTGGGGTTGAAACCCTACTCAGCTTAAGACAGGGAAAAGTCCTACAACTCCCAGCGTTCCCCGGCCAGCTGCTGGGGAATGCTGGGAGTTGTAGGGCTTGTTCTTCTGCCTCAACATCCATAGGATTCTGTCTTGAAAGGCTGACAGAGGCTATGATAGCTAAATAGAACCTCCATGTCCAGAGGAATTGTACCTCCAGATGCCAGTTTCTGGGGTCCAAGAATACAGGAGCATGACCATCCCCAGATGCAACTCAGTTAAAACTACCCTGCATGGAGCATGCGGCCCTCTCCTGCTTGTATTTCGTAGCTGATAGCATTGGATATGGTATTTCATTATTTAATCATGGCTTGTTCATACAGAATATCATGCCTCCCACAACATCCTGAAAGAGCCCAAAAGTTTGTCAAGAGTTACACTAAGTGGCTTTGAATGTGTGCCTGTAATTTTGTGTGTTGTTGATTTTATCTAGTCTGTAAAATTCCTTCTCTATTGCCATTTCCTACTATGCAAACAGGACTTGGAACTTCTGCTGCACAATATACCAGGTGCTAAAGTCCTATGAGATCATTTTTCCCTAGCTGCATTCTCAGAATCTGTTTCCCTTTCATCCAACTCAGCCTCAAAAGCAAAAAGGTGGAAAACTTGACTGTTAGTGTTTTCACCCACAGCTCCCAGCAGCCTCAGCCAGCATTGCTAATGATGAAGGATGAAGGGAGCTATAGATCAAAACATCTGGAGGATCAATAGTTGTCCAGGCATACACAAAAGAAAGCCCACTGCTGGTTTCTGGGGCCCTTCTAACACTTTTCTAGACTCTTGAAGAGTGCAGCTCACTCCCAGGAGTGAAAGACCTTGAATTTAATCAGTGCAATTATGGGTACAGCTTATGTCAATAAACTGCTGTTTGCTAATATCACCAGTTGCAGGATTTAGCCTTGGAGCCTCTGCAGGATACTTAAAAAAAGTTATATAATGCATAAGCATAATCACAGTATGCATATGAAGTTTAATGAAGTTTTTAAACATGATTTGTTTCTAGATGTAAGCTAATGTGTTGCATAGCCTAGTGTAAAACCTAGAGGGAGGGGATACAGTTGGGTTACTCAGAGATATAAAGCTTATTTAGTTCATGGGACTTTGGCCTTCCTTCTGTTAAGAAACTTACTTGGATGTTGTGCAGGTGATAAACAGACACATTCCTGCAACTTGAAGTGGCTTGGCACCCTGGCAGCTTGACAGTTTCTCCTCCTCCTTTTTTAAAAGCACAGTATAGATTTCAAAATTGGGGGGTCCTTACCTATTTTCATGTATTTTGAGGGGGGACTGGATGCATTCCCACTCCCAGAAAGTGGTGGGACTTTTTCTTCTAAGTGGAAAACCAGGAGAGGGTGCAAGGCTGGCCCCAAGGGAAGACATACCCGGGCACGGACAGAGCTCCTTGTTCCTTGTCCCTGCCTGCCTGGTTGCCAGCAGTAACCTTATTGAGGAAACGGAGCAAGACCAGCTGGCAATGAGAATGCCAGTTCCCTGATGGAGCAAGGACACTGCAGACAATCTTGCTAAGCCCCCCCATCCCTTCTAGCCACTCATCCAAAAGCTGGGCTGGAAAGTACTTTAGAAAGAAGTAACTGGGTGTGAGATGGGAAATCTCTGCAGAATATACACCACGCCTCCGGACTAACCCAAGAGGGCGTTGCTGCCAGCATTCCTGCATTAAGGATGGCTGCTCTGTGCCAAGAGCCAAAGACCCCCGCAGGTTTCTGCCACTCCTTGATTTCAAGAGCAAAGTGCATCAAAACAGAGAAACAGGACGTACAGGCAACCAAATGCATAGACAAAATTTATTAAAAACTACATAAGTCAAAGTAAGGAAAATATATACACATAGAGGACGCCAAGCCCAAAACCTTGAGAGAGTTTCAGCAGTGGCTGGGCTTTGGGTAGCAGGCTTGGTTACGACAACAGCCTCTTGGCCTGTGAGTCCATCTGAGCTCGGCCCACTATCGGCTCTTCCAGCAAGGACCGTCGGGAGCGACGAAGGCCTTGCGGAAAGCCACGCGTGCCCCATCTGACGTGCATGGAACCAAGCCCAAATTCCAGTGGGGGCATTTCTCCGCAAACCCCTTTGCGAGAGCTAGTTCATGGGAACCGGGTTAAAGACCGGGGGCAGCACCCGCTTGGAGTTGGCCTTCACCCAGGGGTGCTCCATCACAGCCTGCAGCGGTAGCCGGTCGGATGGGTTGTGGCGCAGCAGCTTCGTGATCAAGTCCCGGGCACCTTCCGTCACAAATGGGGGGAACTTGAGATCCACCTGTTATGGGAAGAGCAGGAGACGCAAGGTCAGCCCATGACCAGACGATAGGCCAGAAAGATCTACCCGTTTGAGCACGGAACAAATACTCTTTCACCTTCTGAAAGCAGACAGCTCTGCCCCCAGCTCTCCCCCACTGTCTCCCCCGTGCTCTCGCACTCTCTCTCACACTCACACTCCCCCCTCCAGAGAAAGGTCGGGGGGAGAGTCCTGCTTGTGAACCTATCTGGGCCAGAACCAAATAGCTTCCACACAACACTTACGGGCCGATGCAGGCCCGGCACTCCAGGGAGCCGCACCAAGAGCTTTGATTCGAGGGGTGGATGGGGAACTGCTCGCCCGCCCCACAGGCTGCCAGTTTGCTCGCTGCCGCTGCTCCACCGCACCCAGGGGAAAGGGGAAATGCCTGAAATGCATTTCTTGGCTCCTTCCCATCAGAAAACCATCACGAGCAGAGCTTGGCAACATCGCCGGCTGGTAAAGCGGCCTGCAATTCCTTCCCGTTTCTCTGGGAGGAAGAACACCGCCTTCTCAAACCGGAGGAGAAATTGTGCCAGCACCACACATCAACCTCGCCCCGTAACCCAAGTTCACCAAGACCGGGTTCCCCCACCCCAGCCTGCCCCCCAGCCTTTACCACCACTCCCTCGCTTTTCCCTCCCCTGCCCCAACACTCTCTTCTGGTTCACTCCTCTCCCCGCTTCGGGATGCTCCCAGGATTCATATATTCCCACACCAACCTACACGTGTTTTTCCAGCTCTGTGGAATAACTCAGGCTTACACCTGTGTCTGTCAGTCTGCAGCCGGACAGTTCGACCTTAGCACATCTATGAGCAAGGAAGTCCTCCTGCCAGCAGAAACCTGTGTCTATTCCCTCAGAAGCAAGTTCCATGAAATCCAGTGTTGCTGACCCAGATGTAAGTGTACACAGGAATGCAGCTTCAGTGTGTGTGGGGGGGGGGGGGGGAGATGATTCTAAAAGCAGCTGTAGGGAAAAACAATGAAAAGGGGAATAAGAGGGCAGGGTAGCAGGTGAAGATTGGCTGTGTGATATGACTGTGTCCAGTTCTGGGCGCCACAGTTGAAGAAAGATGCAGCCCAGCTGGAAAGTGTTCAGAGGAGGGCGACAAGGGCGACCCGGGACTGGAAACGAAGCCCCATGAAGTGGGATTGAGAGAACTGGCCATGTTCAAGCCTTGAGAAGAGAAGATGGAGGGGAGATAGCCTTTCAAGTGCCCGTGGAGTACTCTGTCCCGAAGAAGGCGGCCTGGATCTCTTCTCTATCATCCCAGAGTGCAGGACACAAAATAACAGGCTCAAATTACAGGAAGCCAGCTTCTGGCTAGTTACCAGGAAAAACTTCCTGACTGTTCCAGCAGTACAACAATGGAACCAATGACCTAGGGAAGTCGTGGGCTCTCCCACACTGGAGGCATTCAAGGTGCGACTGGAGAGCCCTCTGAGGGGCACTTTAACTTAGTCTCCCGCACAGAGCTGGGGGTTCAACTCAGTTGCCCTCTGGCCCCTTCCAGCTCTAACAGCTCTTGTCTGCCTTGACCAACCTGATGCAAAGATTCCCTCCCACCAGTGCCAGGCCCTCATGCTTTTGCATCCTTCTCAGTTGGGGCCAGGACCCACAGTGCCCTATCCTTGAGGGGAGCAAAGCTCAGCTCCACCACAGTCCAGCTACCCTGTCCCCGGGCAGCACACACACAAGACCCTGTGCCAAGGGCGAAGCCGCCAGGACAGCTCCCCGCTAGCTGGGCGTGCTGGCAAGAGTCAGCCTCACCGAAACAATGCGCCGGTACGTCTCCGAGTGGGAGGCGCTCTCGAAGGGGGGGTGCCCCACCAGCAGCTCGTAGCACAGAATCCCGATGCACCAGAGGTCCACCTTCTCATTGTGCGCTTTGCCTTCGACCATCTCGGGGGGCAAATAGTCCAGAGTGCCGCACATGGTCTTCCTCCTGGGGCAGGGGAGACGGACGGGAGTGAAAGCTGAAGGGATGAATGGAACACAGCACCCCAGAACGCCGAGCAGCACTTCCGTGTCCCAAGCCCATCCCACTTTCAGATGGCAACCATCCCGAGGACGCCCCCTACCTGAGCGAGGGCGCATGCACCGACCAGCCGAAGTCTGCAATCTTCAGCTCCCCCTTAAGCCCCATAAGCAAATTCTCTGGCTTGATGTCCCGGTGGATCACTTTCTTGCTGTGACAGTAGATGAGCGCGTCGGCCAGCTCTTCCATGTACTGCAGAGGGAGGCAAAGGGGGCCATGAGAAACCAACACTTTGCTGCCCAAAAGAGATCACGCTGCTCTTTCGAAGCTGCAGGGAATACGAGAGCCTGGTCTCCGAGCCGCTTCCTGAACGCGAGGGGCAGGTATGGCAGGCGCTGGAAAGGAAGGGCCCCTCCGACAACAGCTCCTCTCAAGTTGGGGAGAAGAAAGAGGAAAGCCAACCCTTCCACCTTCGCAAAGGATGAACTACTGGGAGGCTGCGCCTTCTCCGGCTGTGAGGTGCGGCTCACCGTGGCACTCCGGCGTTCGTCAAACCGCTGGTACTTCTGCAGTTCCTTGTATAGCTCCCCGCGAGGGGCGTACTCCAGGATCAGGTACACACGCTTCCGGTCGTGGAAGTAGTTGTAAAGGCGCAGAATGTTAGGGTGACTAGAGAAAAAGGGAGGCTATTAGAATCTACCACCAGGAGGCAGTAGAAAGACACTGATATCCCATGTGGGGAAGGCGATTCATTCTATTGGGTCCAGTGCGGCAGGAATCTAGGAGAAGCCTACGCTTCTTGTAACGGCTACAGTCACGCAGCTCCCAAGTGGCACCCCAGGATGCCCGAGGATTTCGTGCAGCCCATCTTCCAAAACAACCCAACCGGATCTGCCCTTCTCGTCCGAACAATCTCAGAGCACAGGTAATGCCCAGATGTTGCCGTTCTCCACGTTTGGTGATCCAGTTCCTGGCTCCAAACGCATACAAAACCCTATATAAGGGGATATACGTTAGGATATTTTAGAACCGGTGTGGTGCGGTGCGGTGAGTGCTGGACATGGGGCCTGGGTTCTAGTCCTGTCTCGGCCTTGAGCCAGTTGCAGCCTGAGCCTCCTCACAGTGTTGCTGTTGCGAGGATGAAAATGGAATAGAGAAAGCTCCGTAGGCCACCTTGCATTCCTTGCAAGAGATAAAGGACAAGGCCTCAACTCAATGCTGCACTAACAATAATTTAGAATAGAATATTTGTTGGAAAGCATTTCAATATGAACTGACATGCAATTTTTAAAATAGAAGACTAGCACATAACCAGAATATTTGGACTAAGGAGTGAACACATACAGAAATAACACAGACCACAAATACCTGACCATTCCCTTCCCATGAGTTCATATGGCTACCTGCCAGGACAGCATTCCGGATCGGCAACATTCCGCACAATTTGTCCGGGATTGTGAAGGACAAAGCATTTTCCACTCTCAAATGGATTCCTTCCAGATCTGTCTTTTCTCAGCCACTTTTTGGAAGGAACCATGTAGGAGAAGAGGCCACTGGGCCCAGTCCACTTTTTTTTTTAAACATGCATAACGTGTTAAGAGCACTGTGAGCAATCTCGGAAGTCTAAGAGTCGTGCCGATCAGATCACAAGCCCCTCTGGTCCAACACTGTTCACACAGTGGCTGCCCGGCTGCCCAGGGGAGCCCCTCAGGCAGGAGCGCTGTGCCCTCCCACCCACGTCTGCCAGCGACTGGAGCACACGGGGCGCAGGACCTGGATTCCAGCATCACGGCAGCTGAGCCGGCAAGGCCCCAGAGCACCGCCGCATCCAGTTTTATTGGATGAGTTGCAGCTGGTACCAGCTGAGCATGCTGGTGAGGTGCTTGGACAGGCTCAGGCAACTGCCTCTGTTCCGGATCCACGCCCCTCATGGCCAATAAAAACCATCGGAGAAGGAATGGCAGACTAGGCCAGGAGGCGATTAACACTCCTTGAGAGAAGGCCCCGTGTTCCTTTGGAGAAGAGTTGGAAGGACCACACCCGACCTGGAAGATCCTAACACACGAGGGCCGTGGGAAGTGCCCCATTCCTGGGCAGGGTCCTTGGGCAGATGTGGGCCAAGCCGTTCCCGGCGCTCTTGGGCAAGGCTGATTACCTGGACCCATTTCAGATGAGGTCCAGGACAGATTTTGGCATGGAAACACTTTGGTCACCCATGCCAAGTGAGAGACTGGGGGGTTGCGACCTGCTCGATTCTCCTGGCCCTCTCTGGCTTTCAGTGCCATTGACCCGGGCGTCCTGCTGGGGTGACTCTACCGCATTGCAGTGGTTCCACTCCTACTTGGGTGGACTCCAGAGGGGGTGCTCAGAGGATACGGCTTGCTCTGCTGAGTTCTGCAGGTGGAGGTTCTGCAGAGCTCAATCTCACCTCCGTGCTATTTAACAGCTGCATGAACCCCCCCGAGCACCTCCGCTCTTAGGTGTTGCAGAAATGAAATTAACCCTAGTGGTGCCTCTGACACAGGCAGCAGATCCGGTAACCACGGACAGCCATCACCTCCGTGCATTTCCCCAGTCCAGACCAGACCGCTACATTTTGCAGCGATGATTTCCACAGTCCAGCCCTTCGCTGTGTGAGGAAGCCCTTCCTTTGCTCAGTCCTGAATCTCCTGCCCATCAGCTTCGAGGAATGAACCCTTTGGGTCCTTCCATTCTGAGCGAGGGAGAACCACGCCCCTCTCCACACCATGCAGAATTATTTTTATTTTTCAATTTTTTCCCCCCGATTTATATCCTGCCTTTTCCCTCAAAGGGCTGAAGACAGCTTACATCATTCTCCTCCTCCATCTTATCCCAACAACAACCCTGTGAGGTAGGTTGGGCTGAGAGTCTGTGACTGGCCCAAAGTCACCCAGTTGGCTCCATGGCCGAGCGGGGACTCGAACCCGGATCGTCTGAGTCCCAGTTCCACGCTCTTAACCACTACACCACACTGGCTCTCTGTGCACCTCTAATTCTGTGCCTCTCTAACATGTCTCCCCTTCCTCACCAATTTTTTTCCTAAGCTATACCCTCCTGGTGCTGGAACCTTTCCTCATAGCGGGTTGTTCCAACCTCGGGGTCATTTTAGTTGCCCTTTAGTTGCTTGAGAGTTTCTCCCTTCACGTCAAGGCCACGGGCCTTTTATTGGTAAGTTTGATCATTTTTATAGGCAATCTGTTTGTCAATTTTTTTGAAATGTGTTTTTACAGCTTCATGCAAGTTTAACTCGCACACCACGCTGAGAGGCTTCTGCCCTTAAATGTGTGGGAAAACTATTTTCGCTGGATTTCTAAACAGATGGACTATCCAACTGCAAAAATACCAAAATGTGATTGTCGAAACATCAGAGAAGGCGCATTCCTAAAATTCCTGAAAAGCAGAGTCCAGACTCTCAGAAGAGTGAACTGACCCGAACTATAAAACAAAGCACCTGCTGCTTAACAGCCAGAAGAAAAAAAAGCTGCCTTGTATCTTCTCCTTCCCATAAGCTGCCAAACAGGAAGAGCATCTCTTACCGAGTGCAATGAGATAAGATGCCATTTTAAGGCCCAACACCGTGGCAGAAGATTTAGCCCTTGAAGCATCTATCTATCTATCTATCTATCTATCTATCTATCTAGCACATTCCTATGCCGCCCCATTGCCAAAGCCTCGGGGCGGCTCACATACATAAAAAATAATAATAATTCAAAATTAACAATAAATAATTGAATATTAATAAATATAAAAATAATCTGAGTCGCCCTGGCCAAAAATTAAAACGAATAAAAAATATTAACAATTCACAAGGGACTAGCTGAGCTTGGTGGCTTGCAGTCGAATGTCACTGCCCACCGTTCATAGCAAAACTAGTGGCTGCAAACTCTGGATACAAAGCAATCTTTTTACAAAGTTTCCTGATTAGGCTCAGAAGAGCAGGCCTGTCAGTGTGCCGCATGCTCCAGGAGAATTTGCCCATAGCCACTGCCAGAGTAGCAGGGCAAGAAAGTTTTAAATACGAACCAAAACCGCTTTATCGTGCTATACTCGACAACCCGCAGCATGTCCGATACCTGAGATGGCACTGGATCTCAATCTCGCGGCGCAGCTGGTGCTCCACGCCCTCCTTCTCCATGTGCGACTTGAAGAGCACCTTGAGGGCCACGATGAACTTGGAGTCCTTCAAGCGGGCCAGGTAGACGTTGCCAAACTTCCCCTTGCCGAGGGGCCGCCCAATCTCAAAGTCCTCGATGGTGAATACCCGCCTCGGCCTGCAAGCCAGGATGTTTTGAGAGGGAACAGGATGGGTGCATCGGAAACCCCACTGGTACCCGGGGCATCCAGGGCTTATCCAAGCCCTCCCGAATGCCCACCCCCCCCCACACCATCCTTTCGGAAGCCACGGAAGGGGAACTCACACAGGGCCTTCCTGCGTGGGCGGCTCAAGGGCACTGGACTCCACAGACACCCTGCCGGGGATAGCTGTGGAAGCAGAAGACTAAGTCAGGACAGCCCAGCCAAGCACAAACTGAAGGCCCCCACACGGCACCTGGGGGCATGAGACCATTTCGCCCCCCGGAAGACAAGCCCAGGCCCAGCTGCAAATGGCCCTGCGCACACACCACACACAAGGTCTTACCCGGGTTCTGGGCGGCACAGGAGACCTTCAGCCCCTGCTTCACGCTGCTGGTGACAGCTCTGTGCATCAAAAGCGATCCAGAGGGGGTGCTGGTGTCCTTACAGGGAACCCGTTGAGGGCCTGTCTGGCTGTTGAGCCGGTACTGTGGGGAAGGAACAGCAAGGAGAAATGCGAGGGAGGAGACGACATTCTGTTCCTGGGACGAAGCAGCCAGCCCCAACAGGCGCAAGGAGGGTGCTCAAGGTGGGCAGCTTCCAGGTACAACCACAACTGCTTGAAGAGGTATGAGGAGAAGAGGTGGATGGCTTCCAGCAGGCAGAAGATGAGTTTCCATCTCTGAGAAACTCCTTCTCACCCCACAGGCAAGTATAATCCAGATTAAGTACACGCCGTGTGGACGGGCCCAGATTTATTTATTTTACAAATTTTTATGCCGCCCCCTTGCAAATTAGCCTCGGGGCGGCTAACAACAATATAACAAGATTCCTTCCTTTGTGCACGGCACCATCTACTAAACCGCCCAGACTTGCAACAGCCTGTCAGCCTGTGAGAAAACGGGGACCCCAACCCAAGTCCTTCAGCTCAAAATCGCATCCCTCCAGCAACAGCTGAGTTCACAGCAAAGGCTCTTTTGGAGGCTCAGGCCACAGGACGCCACAGCTGCTCAGCACGTTGGTTTACACTTGCCAGCACGGGCCTTGTTCACTGGCAGTGAAGACGACACTGCTCTGAATACATGGAAGGGTTTGTTGTGTGGGCTTTTTTAAAACCCTGGCCGTTACTTTTCCAGCCACCTGCACATTCCCTACCTTTGTTAGAGTCCCCACTATGAGGGCAAGGTAAAGGTAAAGGTTTCCCCTTGACATTAAGTCCAGTCATGCCTGACTCTCGGGGGCGGTGCTCATCTCCGTTTCCTGGCCGAGGGAGCCAGCGTTTGTCCACAGAGAGTCTCTGTGGTCATGTGGCCGGTATGACTAAACACCGAAGTGCACGGAGCGCTGTTACCTGCCCACCGAAGTGGCACCTTTTGATCTACTTGCATTTGCATGCTTTCAAACTGCAAGGTTGGCAGGAGCTGGGACAGAGCAACGGGAGCTCACCCCGTGTGCAGATTCGAACCGGCGACCTTTCGATCAACCAGCCCCGCAGCACAGCGGTTTAAACCACTGCGCCACCTGCGGTCCCTATACTATGAGGGCAGAGGGCAAGAAAAAGCACAATTCCCACAGAAATGGATTTCCATTTGGTGGTGATGCACAGACAGGCGAAGCCCATGCTGTGGGATGTTCCCCCCTCCAAGGTACGCCAGGCTTCAGTGCTGGCATCTCTTGGAAGTTGACTGAAAACATTTGTTTACTATGGGAAGTGGTATATACATATCGAGAACACAGAAGTAAATGGTGCCAAGACCCAGTCAGCCCCGTTCTTGTCTATGCCTCATGCTCAGTTTAAAGCACCAGCCATTCAAAGGCCCGTTCTGAGGAAACAGCCCCTTGCCACAACCCACCAGCCCCCGTCCCACACACAGGAGACGCATCCCCACCCGAGGCTGCAGTGGCAGAGGTGCAGAGCGCGACTTACTTTGTAAAAGCTGCTCATATTTTCCTTATTAGCCATCCCAGATGAAGAGGAGAATGGGTGTCTCTCTTTTCCACCCCCTCTGGAAACTTTTGGAGCTCAGAGTCCTCGGTGGGAGAGCGCGCGTAGCCCTGGTGTCCAGCACCAAGTTGGAAAGCCGGCACTGTTGGGAAAAATTCAGCTAAATCCTGGCAGAAGAGGCATGCTGATATGTCTTATATGTGTTATAAAATGCCTGCACCCCTTTTTCTCAAGGAAGTACCCACACATTCCACGTCAGGTTACTGTTTGGCATTTGCTGTTGCTTTAAGAAGTGGGACTTGCTGGCCTCCCCCAAGAAACTGGCAGGGCTGTTTGTTTTGCTGATCAGTAAGAATTGGTCAGGCTGCCAGGTTAATAGCATTGCAGGCACCCTCATTTGCATGCCAGGACTCACAATAATCCCTTGATCATTAGGTTAATATCCTGCAATCAAATGCCATTGTATTTTGAGCCCCCTCTGCAGCCCCCTCGCCTTCTTCTGACTGTGTCCACCTTGTTTCCTCATCAACGGCCCAACTGCTGGGCCCATGTGACTCAGAAACTATAAAATACTCTGCATATGTTCTAAAAGCTTGCAGCTGGCAGTGCAGACCGCTACCGGGGAGTGTGCTGTCGTAAGTCACTGCAGGGGGCCTGGGTGATCTTTCAGTGTAACCGCTGAGGTTCAAGGCGAAACGGGCCTTTCCTGATCGAACCTGGTGTCCTTTGCTGTGGCTGCCATTGCAGCTTTCCTGACAGCACCCACAATGACTGCAGCTCCAATAGCTTAGTCCAGAAAGATTTCTCTGCCACTTGGCAATGGGGGTGGTACTGCAAATCAGCAGATTGAACAACAACAACAACAACAAAATCTATTCCCACCAGATATCCCAGCAGCAAGCAAACAGAAGCACCACACAGTCCAGAGGCTCTATGAAAAAGCACCTTCTTGGCTTGACATCTGATGGACTGCTCTGAGTTTCTTAATCTCAGTGCTGCAAAGGACATTATTGTTGTTGTTGTTAGTCGCAAAGTCATGTCCGACCCATCGTGACCCCATGGACAACATTCCTTCCTGTCCTCCACCATCCCTTGGAGTCCACCTAAGCTCACACCCACTGGGTCAGTGACTCCATCCAGCCCCCCATCCTCTGCCCTCCCCTTCTCCTTTTGCCGTCAACCATTCTCAGCATCAGGCTCTTCTCCAGGGAGTCCTTCCTCATTAGGTGGCCACAGTATTTGAGTTTCATCTTCAGTATCTGGCCTTCTAAAGAGCAGTCAGGGCTGATCTCCTCTAGGACTGACCGGTTGGATCGCCTTGCAGGCCAAGGGACTCGCAGGAGTCTCCTCCAGCACCACAACTCAAAGGCCTCAATCCTTCGGCACTCAGCCTTCCTTATGGTCCAGCTTTCACAGCCATACATTGCAACTGGGAAAACCATAGCCTTGACTATATGCACTTTTGTCAGCAGGGTGATGTCTCTGCTTTTTAGTATGCTGTCTAGCTTTGCCATAGCTTTCCTCCCCAGGAGCAAGTGTCTTTTAATTTCTTAAAAGAAATTAACATGATTATTGGGACCACCCTAATGGGAATGACCACCCTGAGGGGCCTCCAAAGAGCCCCCATAAGTTTAAGTAGGCTCATCTGAGGTGGCCCCAAAGGCAGGCTTTAGAGATGCTAACAGTCCCTTGCACAATTGTTCCAAGGGACTGAGAAGGTATGTGAAACACTTCATCCATGTAGATGCTATGGCAACTATGAGCAGTGCAGGGTGTTGGCATTTGTAAATCCCTCTAAAGAATCCTTACATGCAAGAGAACTACAAAGCACTTGGGTACTCTTTTCCTTGTTGTCATGAACACCATGCCTTTATTTCCTTCCTGCCTGCAAGCTGCAGAGGACTCCAAAAGCCTAAGGGGTTACTTGAGTTGGGAGCTGTGCCTTAGGCTGTCCATCACAAGAGTAACAAACAACCAAGACAAAACCATCAGCCATGGATACCAAAACACACAGCCAAGGGCCGGCCAAAAATAAGAACATTTTCATTTGATTGCTTCTAGAGGATTTTAAAATACTCCACCAGTCCTGCACAGCAGCCTTGCCAATTAATCCACTGGCAATTTCACATTATGACCACAAACCTATGCATGTTTGGACAGAAAAGCATCCTTCAACTCTCACCATCCCCAAGTCAGAATGCTGAGATTATAGGGCATTTTTTCCTGTCCACACACAGAGAACCCCGATTTATCCTAAGTGAGCTGCATGCACTTTGGTCGGTCACTCAGCCACAAGCCAGGAATGGTTTCTTTAACATGTCACCTGAACAAGGAGTCAATCTTGCCGAGTACCTCACCAGAGAGCATCACAGGCAAAGTTGCGTTTTTGTAGCGTAGCTCACAATTCCTGGCTTGTAAGATTACAAATCAAGATGCCTAGCTTAACCAAAGCAGTCCAGAGCAAAAAGCATTGCTCATTCCATGTGCAGACCAACTTTCTTCCTCGGGAGAGAAGGTCTGGAGCACAGAATGTCCCTCCTCTCCGTTGCACCTTCTTAAAAACCCTGTGAGGTGGGTCGGGCTAAGAGTTAGCGACTGGCCTGGGTAGTAAAGGGGGACCTGGGATCCTGGCCTTCCCAACAGGGGTCCGAGAGAGCCATCGCCCCCGATGAAGCAGCCCGGCAAAACGACCCAGCGACAGGCCAGCAAGGCCAGTTCGGGCCTCACCGCTGCCATGCGCTCACCGGGCGCCCCAGGCAAGCCGTTCTCCCGCTGCCTCGAGGGGACAGCGGCTCACTTACGGGGGCGCTGCGCGCGCGGCTACCGATCTGCTCCGCCCCCGCCATGAACCGGCTTGCTCGGAGCGGGGCTTCCCGCACGGCGGGCTCGTGCCTCCGCTCACTGGGTTCAGGCTTTGGAAAAGGCTTCCGAAATCCGCGCCCGCGGGGGCATCTCGGGCGGCCCGGGCAGCGCGCGAGGCCTCGCCTCCGCTCTCCGCCGGGGGCCGGGGCGGAGCAGGGCGCGGGACCGCGAGCCTTGCAGGCGGGCAGGGCCGCAGCTCCTCGCCGCCTGGGGCTCGCGGGCCCCGCGGCCCGCAGCATCCGGGACGCGCCAGGCCACCGGAGCCCCGGCGCGGACGACGCGCGGCCCTCCGACCTCGCGCCCGCCCGGTGGCGGCTCGGGCCCGGCAAGGATCGCGCCCCCACCCCCGAGCCGGTCAGCGCGGCGGCGCCGGGCGCCCCACCCGCCTTACCTGCAGCCCGCCGCGGCTCCCCCGCCAGCGCCGCCGCGCCCCCCCTCGCTCGGCCTTTCAAATCTACCACGCGAAGCCCCATTGGCTGCCGCGGCCTTCCGGTCGCTCGCCGGCAGAGGCGCCCGCTGATTGGTGGAGGGGGCCCATTCCCCGCCCTCGTGCGCCCTCTTTCGTTTTCCCACTGGCTGGCCGTAGGCCGAGCCACCGCCCACCCTGTTTCCACGCCCCGCGCTGCCCTCCCATTGGCCAATGGTTCTCTTCTCTCGGGAGGCTTCTTCTTGTCTTAACGGATGCCGAGGAAAAAAGCGGAACAGAAGGGGCGGGCTCAAGAAGGGTTGCTATCGATTGGTTGGTTCTCCGAGCTGTAAGAGAAGCTCGATCCTGATTGGCTAAATATTAAAGGCCGCGCGCAAGTTTGTTCTTAGCTGTTTAAAAACGGTGCCTTGTCAGTCTCCTTAAGACCAGCCAATCAGAAGGGAGAAAGTGCAGATATAGGCGACTCCGCCGGCCATTTTGTGAGATGCCAAGTCGGGTTTTGCAAAACGTGGATGGAAGGAAGATTTCAAGCCTACCCGCAAATACCGAGTATGGCTTGGAGAAGAGCGCGCGCGCCCGATGAACGAGAGAAAGGAGATAAACTGGCTGAAGTACATAAAGAGCGGCTAATCGCAGCACACGGGAGACCAGTTCCCGGCGGTGCAAGGCCACAGACAAGCGAGCAATAGGTGTAACAGAATTGATGGGCGTTAGGCTTGACCAATCGAAAGAGAGAATCAGCCTGTGGGTGTGCCCAACGCCAGCCTGACACGCCCTTCAGCCGCTGTAGATGCTCTACCTCGGAGGGCTGTTGTGAGAAAAGATACGAACAAGCAACTGCAAACAGCCAGTGATCACGAGCAACCTAAGCTTCCCCTCGGGGGCATAGAGATTGCATTTACTGAACTAGGTAATATGGGTATCTGAAAGTAAGTGGAGATGCAAAAAAGAGATTCTTCTGTTTTTGGAACATTTTCTTAAAATAAGATCGCCAGAGAAATCAGAAAGGAGCAGACCGGGGCGTTGCGATTCCCCGGCCGGCAGAGACTCTAATCATGTCTCATACGCTCTCCATTCATCATATGCTGCCCTCCGGGAGGAGGAACAGGTAAGGATGTACCTTACTGACGATGCAGCCTGCTTGGCCTCGCTTGCGCAGCCATTTTGGGCACTGCCACCCAGGTCACGGTGGGACGAAACGGCGCCTTTCCTGGGAGGCGCGCCGCCGTCTCCTCGCCGCTGCTCCTCGCTGCCGCCACGTCCCGAGGGCCCGCCATCACCCGAACGTCCCGCAGGAGCTGCAGGCGACCAGCCCAGGCAGAGCACGGCCCGCTTTCCCAGGGAGCCACGCGCCACATTTGCATGAAGCGCCCCTATTGCTCGAGGACACGCGGAGAAGGCGGTGTTACCGTATTTACTAGGAAAAGCGGGTAGGAGTGTCTGAAGGGTCTGTCTGCGGGCTGCCGCAAGGGGCACCGAAGACGACGGGGGGGGGGGGGCAGAGGAAGATCTGCTAACGCCCCTTGTGCCCGCGTGGTTCTCACGTTCCAGCCTGGCCCCTTTTCTTGGGAGGAGAATTCCAGAGAAACTGGGATGAGCTTGTTTTAATGGTTGTTAACCCACCCAAGCTCATCCCAGTTTGAGTAAGGAGGCATGGTCCCCACATGCTCGCTTGCATCCCCCCCTCCCCGCCAAGGAACGCAGCAGAAACGGGGTCATCCTCTTATATCTTCACAACAACCTTGTGAGGTATACTAGGCCGAGCAATCCTGACACAGGCTCCGGGTACAGTTCACGGTGGGCAGGAAGGAAAGCGCGGGTTGCTTTGCTTCAGTGCGACGTGGCAGCTGTTACGCAGTGGTGGCCTTCTCTTATGGCCTGGGTCAGAATTGGGCCCAAGGGAGCATCACAGGGTGGGGAGAAGCATTTC
This sequence comes from Varanus salvator macromaculatus, assembly GCA_023646645.1. Lineage (NCBI taxonomy): Eukaryota > Metazoa > Chordata > Lepidosauria > Squamata > Varanidae > Varanus > Varanus salvator. The sequence continues at coordinate 1,753,563 of JAIXND010000753.1, read as the reverse complement.
CTTGCATCAAACTGCGTTTGCCCATCTGACAGTCAGGACCCCGAGGGTGTGGAATGGGCTTCCACGGGAGGTCGTTGAGGCCCCATTGGTGCGGGTGTTCAAGGACAGGCTGGACGTGCACATGGTGGGCATGTCGTGAGCGGAGCCAGCTGGAGCCGGAGGTCAGACTAGATGGCCCGGCTGGCCCCTTCTGACTCGCTCTGTTTCCATGTTTCTACCTCCTGTTTGCAGGGAACGCTTTGGAACACATCGCAATCTCTTGCTGTTTTCACCGCTCCAAATACCTGGTGCCATCAGTAAGCTCAGTCACCTCACAGATCAATATGACTCCAGACCATTTATGTTCCAGAACACATGAAGAAAGCTCCTGCAGCAGCTTCGAATGCTCAGACAAGAGGGTCCATTGGGCCACCCCTATATTTCACACTATTGGCTTTATTGACCAGACCAGCTCAGGGAGAAAAGAGCGCTGGTTTCTTTTGGACAACGGCAAACAATACAAGGAGGGAATGACCGCAAAGTAATATGAAGCAAAAGAATTTGGCATCTCTGCTTTGACAGTGGCTATCCAAACAACAGCATTCCTTGCACATTTATAAGGAGCGTGATGTTTTATTTAAGGTTTTCAAAAGGGAGATTCTTCTCCAGCACCTTCTACCATGATCTGTCCAGATAAAAATATACGCACAAGCTGAACGGCTTTTTCTCCCAGCAAACAGCCACCCGTCCTTGCTGCAGAGAGACTCCCCGACCACAGGGCGGCCACCTCTCGGGGAGAGTATGGCACATTGGCAAATGCATGACCAGAAGCTGAAAACCGGGCGGGTTCAGGGGGCAGGCATGTGACAGCATGCAGTACTGCAGGGCTCCCTCTGGAGGGAGTCGGCCCACTGCAGGCTTTGCTTGGCTCAGCGGAAATTGGCGCAGTCCTCGTGCAGAACAGGCCGAAATCGGGGAAGGGAAGCGGTCGTACCGTCGTGCTCCTAGGGAAGCCACGTTCCTCGTGCTCCTTCTCTCGGGCTGCAGTCAACCTCTGTTGAGCGTCTTGCTAACCCTCCGGCGGTCTGTCTGGAGCTTCTCTCCTGCAGGGCGATCCCAGGGGGGCGCTCCCTCTCTCGCGCCTGCTTCTCACAGGGGCTTCTTCTTCAGCCCGAAGACCGAGATGAAAAGCAAGACCTCAACAGCAGCGGGCAGGGCACTGCATGGGGGCGAGAGCAGCAGAGACAGGGAAGGGGGGTGAGTGCCGAGGAGGAGGGCGGCTTCCCACTCCCTTGGCAAAAGGAACGGAAGGGCGCTGGTGCTCAGGCACACGGCGCTGTGCGTCTACCTGCAGAAGCCCATGATGTACCAGTAAGTGACGATCTCCCAGCGCTCAAAGACAAAAAAGGAGAGGCAGATGGAAGCGCTGCAGTGAGCCGCCAAAGCTGGTGGGCAGCGGTCAGGGAAACGGTCGCTGGAGCAATGGCGCCGACACGCCTGGCAGCTCTGCCCCACCCCAAGCCACGCCGAGGGCACCAGAGGTGGGCATGCGTCCCTCTCCACCCATTCACGCTCGGTTTTATTTGGGCCGCAAATCCATGCGCCCCAAGTTCCGACATTCCGGGATACTGGATGCGGCTGTGGTGGTCATTTTGAGGGTGAAAAGGTGTACCTTAATTAATCAGTGTGAAGAAGGGGATAAGTATTTTTCGTGCCGCATGGCAGAGCAATATTCCAAGTGCTCGGCTTCGATGCCAGCGTACTTGTTTCCACCCACAACATTTTAGCCAGCAGAGCCTCAACACCCAGCTTCCCCTGCTGCTCCCTTTCTTGCCACAGCAGGCGCCGGATAAAAAGGTGCCGTGCTTCCCCAGGCTCTGCTCCAGAGGGCATGGCCTTCATCGCGACTGACCTGCAAAAGGCGAAAATCCACCAATACAGGCTGTGGTCCCACTGTTCAAAGAAGAAGAAGAGCAATACAACGGCGGCAGACGCGTGCGCCCCGATGGCTGGGGCGGAGAGGGCGCTCAGTCAGGGAGCGACAACTGCTGAATGGCCACGACCCCCCGGAGAAGCCGACTGCATCACGCCAAGATGGGGGGCATGAGGAGGGCAACACGGATGATTTGGGGAGTAGAAACAAAGCCCCGTGAGGAAAAGATGGAAAGAGCTGGGCATGCTTAGCCTTGAGAAAACGGACGAGAGATGTGGCATTGCTCTCCGCCAGTCCCTGAAGGGCTGTCAAGGAGGGGAAGGACGGGGTCCCTTCCCGACCATCCCAGACGGCAGGACATGGAATAGGGGGTTCAGGTTGCAGGGAGCCAGCTTCTGGCTAGATATAAACAATTTGTGACTGTGAGAGCAGTCCAACAGTGGAACCATTGACCTGGAGAGGCTGTGGGCTCTCCCACCTTGGCCACATTCAGGGTGCAGCTGGACAGCCTCGCCAGGGGTGCTTTGGCTTGGGGGTCCTGCACTGAAGAGAAGGTTGGAGCCAAGGGTTGTCTGGGCCCTCCCAGCTCTTCTGTCCCAGGATTCCTTCCATCCCCTTGGTGTGAGTGAACAGACGTCCAAAATGGGCACTAACGTCACTTGTTTCTCCTCTGGCTGAGAAGCCCCGCTCTGCAAGGGATTTCATGAGCTCATCTCAGTTGCCCAGCTGACGAATTTCCCCTCCTTGTAACCTCCACGTAACCTTGGCTTATATCCTTCTTATTTGTTAGATTTACATGCCACCGTTTTTCCTACCAAGGAACTCAAGGTAGCTTGCATAATCCTCCTCCTCCTCTCCGACTTACCCTCCCAACAACAACGCTGCGAGGTCAGTTGGGCTGAGAGTTTGTGTCTGGCCCAAGTCACCAGGTGGCTCCATGACCGAGCAGGGACTCGATCCCGGGTCCCCTGTGTCCCAGGCCCGCACTCTTAACCACTAAGCAGTGTGGCTCTCTGGTGTTTTCAAAGGATACAGAGCAGACTTTGTGCATTGTTGAACATGGACACCCCGGAGAAGAAGCCCACCAGCTCGACAGCAAACAGCCCAAGGGTCACAGACAGTGCCACCACCAATCTGGAAAGAGCCACAGAAAGAAGGTGCTCAGTCTCCTAGACAAATTCTTCCTTGCCCCAGTTCGCACAATCGGTCTCCAGCCCTTCCCTTTTTCCTCTGCTGCATGTGCGTGTGTGTGTGTATCTACACACGCACACACAGTATGAGCAAAACTGGCCCACCCCATGGTGCAGTCTTATGCATGTTTAGACAGAAAAAGATGCTGGCTCAAGATACTGGGAGTTGTAGAAAGACCTCTGTCCGCACAGGAATTCTCACCAAGTCTCTGTTCAAACTAAAACTTAATCGGGACATGGCTCCACGCCATGCACTGTTCATGATGGCTGATCAAATGTCCCCCACCCCACAAAGAAGTGGGGTGCCTAAAGCATGCATGAACATCCACTCTGGACTGTGAAATCTCAAAAAGGATAATGCAGAGATGAAGAAGATAACGGAAGGGGCGATCAGTTGTTAGAGGGCTGGAGTGATTCCCCTATGGGCAAAGGTCACTCCACTCGGTGGCAATTTAGAACAAGAAAGAAGATGGGGAAAGAAGGTGTAGTGGCATCAGGGTGATGCATTAAAAAAAAAAAAAAAGGTAAACAGAAGTTTCCCTGCCTCTTGCTGTATGGGAACTGGGCTCATCCAATGAAGCTCCATTACTGAAGATCCACAGAAGGAAGGGCACGGTCCACAGCTGGACGATGGAATCCACTGCCCACAACGTGGTGGCAGCCCTTCAAAGGGGCTCGGCCAATTCATGGAGGAGGTGATGAATGGTATGAAATTTCCAGGGTGCCTCCTAAGCCCATGAAATGAATGCATTTCCCAGCAGGCTTCAACAGGGGAGAGGAGATCCTGGAGACACGCGGTCTTCTCCAGGTGAAAGAGGTGCCGCACAGATGGCTGCATCATGGACAGTCCCACACAGAGTACTTACTCTGCGTCTTGCTTCTGAAATTCTGCCTGGGTGCACTGAAGAGGTAAGGAAGCTCTGACATTGTTCTCCTGAAAGACAGAACGATCGGCCTGTTGGCAATGTATTTACTCAGGAGCCCTTAGCCTTTCTGGATCGGTGGACACATTTGGAACTAGAGAGAATATTCTGGCCACTCTTGGAAAATATATGTTTTTAAAATTAGATGTGCATGCCACCGTTTTTCTTACTAAGAACTCAAAGCGGCTTGTATCCATCTCCTCCTCCTCCTGTTCTCAATCTTATCCCCACAACGACCCGGTGAGGTAAGTCAGGCTAAGAGTCTGTGACTGGCCCAAAGTCACCCAGTTGGTTCCATGGCCAAGTGGGGATTCAAGCCCGGATCCCCTGGATCCCAGCCCTGCGCTCTTAACCACCGGGCCACACAGGCTCTCTTGACACTGGAAAGGCTGCTCAGTCAGAAGACAGCCACCACAGCAGAGGTGGCCTCTCACGATATATTCGTTTTCCAGAAGATAAACTCTAAAAGAAAACTTGTTCAAGAACCAAAATGCAATAAAGAAATCTCAACTCCAAGACCCAAATAAATATGGTCCCGGCAGGCGGTACTTTGCTTTGCCACATGGCAGCCTCCCAGTGAACGTTCAAAAAATACAACAAAAATCAGGAGGGATCCTTTGTGAGAGAACTTGTGTGCAGCGTGTTGGCCACCACGTGACCAGAACGCTTCAGTGGATGGACCCCGGGTCTGATCCAGCAGGGCTGCTCTGAGTCTGATGCCTGTTAGGCATCAGGTGTGTGCACGGGCGTCAGCAGGAGCAGCAACAGGGTCCCCAGTGCCAACCGATTATGGGGGGAAGGTCGCAGTCACTACACCAACCCTTCCTCGCTGCACGGCTCAAGTCGGCTCTGTGTTTACAGTATTATTTCTCGGCAAGCCCCCCCCAAAAGACACAAAGCCTCATCTGCAGAGGCACAAGCATTTGGGGGAGAGACAGTGGGGGGACGCCAAAAAGGGGAGAGGAAGCCAGAGTTGGGTAGCATCAATTTTCAAGCGAACGCCTCTTCCAATTGCTGGACCGGTCCGTGCTGTTCACTGCATACGCTTTGTGTCGCAGGAATGCTTAGAATGTGTGGCCACAGGTGACAACTCCATTCCCTCTCAGGCCCTGAGATGAGAGCGTGGCTTCTGGCTTCCTGGAACCCCTCGCTTTTGCTGTCTCCCACAAGTGTGAAGTGCACAATGGCCCCCACTTAGGAAGGGTTCAGGTCGCCATGGAGGACTAAGATTCTCTCCAATCTTTTCCAGCCCAGCACACATCTCAGCCAGACGAGTGCAAAAACAAAGATACCCGCTGCTTCTGCCTGTGAGACAACCCTCTGCACTGGAGTCTCCAGCCATTTTGCACTGGTGGACACATTCAGGAATTTGAGAAATTGCTCAGGGCAGCACCACAGCATGGGCTCCAGAGGACCATGGCTGCATCATGGCTGTCATTAGTCAAAAGGAGGTAGGAGCGGGAGACAAATAGTGAGGCTAGAGGCTGTGAGGGTGGGAGAAATACCAAGGCCAAGGGGAGAGGAGGAAAAAGAGCAAGGTGAGAGGCTGATGGTGGCGAGAAACAACCAGATAAAGGGGTGAGATGGAAGAGAAGGAGCGAGGCTAGGGAAGGAGATGAAGAAGAAAGTGAGGAATGAGATACAGTGAGGAAAAGATAGGGTGGAGAAAAAGATGGTGGAGAGAGGGCAAAGGGGAAAGATTTGTCTGGACAGAAGAAGTTGGAATGCAGCCAGGTGAACGGCTGATCAGTGGCAGCTTCAGGAGCAGGAAAGAGAACCTGAGCCTCCACAGGTTCCAAGGTACCACCGAGAGGCTCCATGGGACCCCCGCTCATCCCATCCATCCCATATGCATCCCTCCCTCAATTTTGCTCTCCTATGACAAAGCCGGAAGGCGAGATTCATCAGTGCTAAGTCAACTGCCTGTCCTTGGAGGCGGAGGGGAGTTGATTCTTATTTTTCTTAAAACTTCACTTTTGTAGACAAGGCATTAAACAAGCACCCCTTTAAACAGACCATACAAACAACGGAGGGCACGTTTGAAGGCTTGGGGTGGGGGTGGCATTCGGAGGGTGAAGAGAAGTCTCTCACCCTAGACCAGAAGATGGTGATGACGATGACCAAATGGGCTGTGAGGGTCAGGAACCGCGAGGGAACCAATCCATTGACCAAAGGCATTCTCTCCCAGCACGGAAGAGGTGACAAAATCCTAGGAGCGAGGACAAGAGAGACAACACAAATCACCAGATAAGGTTTGCAAGTGCAGAAAGAAGGAGAAAAGCATCCCTTGTCATTTGCTCACCACCACAAAGTCATCCAGGATGTCAGTTTGTGAACAAACACAAGCAAACATTAAGTGTTAACACAGCAAACCATAAGAGTGTGAAGCATAATTAAGGACACGGAAGCACGGGAAGTATACTTCTGCAAACAGGTGGGCATGAGGCTCAGTCCGCTAATGAAATTAATTGTAATCATTGTAATCAAATTAATTGAAATTAATTGTAATAGTTTTTCCCCAGCAAGTGTGATACAAAGGTAGTTTGCCACTGAGTCTCTTTTCCTAAGATTTAAAGTGCAATGCTATGCATATTTAGATAGAAAAAGTCCTATTGTCCCTAGCATTCCCCAGGCTATGCTATATAGGATTGTACCCTAAACAGATAAAATCTGGATTTGTTCTTCTGCGTATTGGCCATATCTAGCAAGTTATCTAAGTTGCTGCAGCCCCCACCCCAATGCCTCCAATATTCATTTAGGACACAATCAAATGGATATTTAGACAGAAAACAGTCCTACAACTCCCAGCATCCCCCAGAGCTATAGGACTTCTCACAGGGCGTTTTTCCTGTTAAAAATAAACTTTAGACTGCACCTTTAGCAACTCTTTGGGAAGTGCCTAAAATGGCATCTAGTGCAGCGAGATAATCATTTGGCATACAACTTATGTTTGAAATCGCACATTTTACACATTTTTTTGTTCCGCCCTCGAGTGAAAAGCACACCAGCACGGTGAAAAGGGGTGGCATGTCCTCCCCGCTCCGCCGCCCACCCCCCAAATACAAGTTTCCCCTGCCAGGCAGCCGCTCCACGAAGCGCCCCACAGAGCCGGCCCCATCCTCCCCCTCACTTTCCCCCACACGGGACCTGGAGATAAACGACGGGTGAAAAGGCCACGCTTCCCATCCATGCTAGGCACGTCTCCCCCCCCCCCACCTTTTTGGGGTGCGGATTAATGGGGGCTTTCCTCTTACCCTTCAGGCTCGGGGCCGCGCCGCTAGGCCTCGCCGTTGCCCCTGACAACCGCTTGGAGCCCGATGCAGGCAGCATCGCGAGATTTCGGGCGGCCGAGTCTCGGGCGGCCATTTTGTCTGCGGGCAACTGCCCATCGCCTCAACTTTCTCGTTGCCGTTCTGTTGCCCTTTCCCGCGAATATTAATTTATTTCATTATATTGATATCCCGCCTTTTTTCCTAATACGGAATTCAAGGCTGAGTTCTCCCCAGTCTTATGCTCACAACAACAACGACGCTGAGGTAGGTTGGGCTGAGAGCGACTGGCCCCAGCAGGGACTCGAACCAAGACCTCCGACTCCCAGTCCCTTAACCACTACACCGTACTCCCCCCATAGATTCCCCACCTCAGGGACAGAAAAGTAGATGAAACAAGAAACGCTGCTGCAATCTCAGTGTCTCCCCCTCCCTCCTTTGTCGTCGTCGTTTTTTTTTTTCCCCTTGTTTGTGTGTTTTTAACTTTTGTTAACCTCTCAGAACGCCTCAGCTATTGGGAGGTATAAAAATGAAATAAATAAATTTGCATGCCCTGTGGCCCAAGGCGATGATAACGAAATGCCAACACTGGAGCATCTGCAAAAAAAAAGTACAATACTTATTATTTTTTTAGCTTTTTCCCGGATATTACACAAGCCACGGGTGTTCGTTTCTGTATTTTAATACGCGTCCAAAAAGGATCTTTTTACTTCCCCAAAACAGGTAACTGATTATCTACTTTTGCAAATGGTAAAAGAGGCGATAACGTGCTGCTGTGATGGCCGAGTGGTTAAGGCGTTGGACTTGAAATCCAATGGGGACTCCCTGCGTAGGTTCGAATCCTGCTCACAGCGTATCTATTTTGCGCGCATTTCGCCCAGTCCTGCGCCCAGTCCTGCAACTCACCTGCCCTTTCGCACGTGCATGGCCAACGGATGCCGTGGCAAATCCTGGCGGGACGTCGCACCTCCGTTCCATGCGGATCAGGCCCGCAGGAAGCTGTAAGCAGGAGCACAGCACCTTCGCGGGCGGCTGGGACGTGTGAACCCATCGCTACCAACCTATCGCTACCCCCACCACCACTTTATAACAGCCCAGTTTTAATCGCGCGTTGCTGGTCTGCTATAAAAGCACCCTGATGCTCAAAGGTTTTGCAACATGCCTTGGCAGGGAAAACAGCACGCACTGCAAAGAGAAAAAGACGACGTGAGAACAGAGAAATTGCCCGAGAAAACACGCTGCCCTTTTTGCCCTCCGCTTGCCCGATCCGGCTAGTTTCAGGTTGAATGTCTCACTGGCAATTCCAGACCGTTGCAAGGCGCTGCTTCGCGCACGCGGGACAGGGGGCCAAGTCCCGCGGCTTCCCGTGCGCCGCTTCGCAACGCGCGAAATTTCGCGTGTCAGCGCGGGGAGACACGGAAGCGGGGGGGTTGCAGCTGCGATTGAACGGGGGCCTCGTGCCCACGGAGCACGTCGTAGCTCCCTCTCCTTGCGGCGGCGGCGGCGGGCCTGTTTCATCTCCGCCCTCCTCGCATCGCGCCTCCATTTCGCCCTTGCAAAAGACGAAATGGAGTTCATTTGCGTTCATTGCGTTCCTAGCCTGGTTTGAATTGGACAGACAGTTCGGTCCCGGCAGAGGCGCGGGAAAAGAAGAAGAAGAAGGAAAAAACAAACAAACCCAGCCCTCTAAGAAAGTGCAGAGTGCCTCTGCAGAATTAGAAATTATTTTCCCACCGCCCTGGGAGAAGTGGCACGACCAACTCCATGCACGGGCACGTGCCTTGCGCCCTTGCTGCTGCTGCTACTGCGTCCCTCCTTTCCCTTCGCGAGGGACTTTTCCATTTTCCCCCCTTCCCGCTTTTAAGGGTTTCCGGCCAAACGAAGGAAAGAAGAAGACGGTCGCTCGGGGCGGCTTGGGAGTTTTGCATCTATACATACTGAGATTACGGAGCGAAGGACCCATTTGCCAAGTGGCGCCGTGGCTTAGTTGGTTAAAGCGCCTGTCTAGTAAACAGGAGATCCTGGGTTCGAATCCCAGCGGTGCCTTTTTTTTTTTCCTTCCTTCCTTTCTTTTCTTTTCCTCTCCACTTCCCCCGCTTCCGCGGACCCCCCGAAAAGACCCCAGATGACCGTGCAATTTTGCTTTCTTCACGACCTTAAAAAAAGCACGCTCTTCTCAAATGCACGCGCGAGATCTCGCTCCCCTTCCGAGGCGCGCCGAGCGCTTTCGCGTTGCTTTCTTTGCATGCCGCCGGCCGGGTGCGGTGCGTGTCGCAAGGCCCGCGTTGCGGAGCGCTGGGCGCGAGGGGCGCACGGGGAGCCAAGCCCCGGTCCTCCGCCCGCCGCGCCGGTGTGCGATTCCTGCAGGTCCCCGGCCATAAACTCGCCGCTGCGGCCTGGCAACGGCGTCGCGTCCGGGGGCTCATTGAAAGAGCGGCGCGACGGGGACAAGGGCGCGGGGAGCGGCATGGCTTCGCTGGCAACGCACTGCAACTTCTCTCGCTTTGCTCGGGGAGGAAAGCATGTGCTGCTGGGGCTCGGGGGCTGGAAAATACCCGCGGAAAAGGTGGGAGCGGGGGGGGGGGGGCAAAAACAGGGAAAAGGAAGGGTTGCATTGGCCGGGAATCGAACCCGGGCCTCCCGCGTGGCAGGCGAGAATTCTACCACTGAACCACCAATGCTTCCACGCAGGGCGGCTCTGCCGGAAAGCCTCATAAGGTGCCCTTTCGGCAGCGACTTCTCCATGGCTATTTTCGGTGTCCCCCTTTTCCGAGCGTCCCCAGGAATGCACCCTCCGCCTGTTCCGTGGCATTCTGCAGGGCCCTAATAAAAGGATTGCCCGGCCCACTGTGGAGCCCGATGTGTGCGCGCAGGTCCTTTCTCCTCATCGGGCCGGTCTCCGTTTGCCTTGCAGGAATGTCCAGAGGTTCCCTTGCTGTTGCAACAAGAAACTAATCCAGGGTCCTTCTTTCGCCTTTGAACCTACCACCCTGCCTTGGGCCAGGTCAAAACCTTATAGTTGGAAGATGAATAGAATATTTTTAATTCTTTAAGACCATATACGCCCTCCCGCCCCTTACGATGGGCGGCAGATGCTCTCCTCCGGGAACCCTCGGTGAGGGAGGTGAAGAGGGCGAGTCCCCGGAGCAGGGCCTTCTCTGCGGTGGCGCCCCACCTATGGAATGCGCTCCCCAGAGAGGCTCGCCTGGCGCCGTCTTTATTTGCTTTTCGGCGCCAGGCGAAGACCTTTTTATTCAAGAAATATTTTAATTGTAAATTTATTTAATTGTTAATTTATTAATTTATTTGTAAATTTTAAGCCTTACGATTATTTATAGTTTTAATTTATGACTATGAGATGGGCCAATTTTAGATTGTGATGGTGTATTGTGTGCCTGTTGGCTGGTTTATTTTGTTTTTATATGTTGTTAGCCGCCCCGAGGCTAGTTGGCAAGGGGCGGCCTAGAAATCTGTTAAATAAATAAATAAGTGCGTCTTGCATTAATAAAACGTTGCTACTTCTTCTGTGCACCCCACACCCCCAGTTCAGCGAAATAAGCCCATCACTTGGTATGGTGTATTTCTGCACAGGTTATCAGCAAGTGGTGATAAGACAGACATAACCAAGAAAGGTCCAAGCCCGCAGCCTTCCCCAACCTGGTGTGCTCTGCAGATGGCTTGGACTACAACTCCCACTGTTCTAAGCCGTGGGCCATGCCAGTTGGGGCAGATGGGTGCTGAAATTCCAGCCTTCCGGCTGGCTAAGAATATGCACACACAACTTGGCCTGATGGATGGATAACTAAGCTGTGATGGGAGTATTATGTAACTCCTAAATGTGAGCACAAAGTGTGGAGATTTTGCCCCTGGTCATTTCCTACGGTTATATCACTTCTTTCTCCATCCCTGAACTGTCAGCAGCTGCACATGTGAGCCTTTGAAAAGCCTTTTGCTTGAGACGATACAAAAAGCCGGTACTGTGCTCTTCATTTGCACCACTGGCGAGTCACAGTGAGCGCAGCCCACATGACTGGTTGGCAGGCAGTTTTAAATGTGAAACAACACACACACACACACACACACACACACGAAACAAGGCAATTTTTGCACACGTCTTTTGTTAGTGTTAAGCCCTGAGCTGTTTATTTCAAACCCAACCAGGATCCAGAAGCATTCTGCCATGGGTTTCTTAAAAACAGAACAAAGTCCTAGAAAATAGACCTACATCAGAGGGCAAGAATTCACAGAAAGATCAAAACATGCATGCCCACCCACCGTCCCCACCGCACACCCCCCCATTGCTGGATTAGGCTTCTCCGTGCTTAACGGTTCCACATTTATATCGCTTTTTATTTCATCCCATTAGGCCTAATGACATCATGTCAAAGGAAGACGCTTTTTAAAAGAGAAAGAATTCAGTCTTTCTTGCTCGCTCGCTCGCTCGCTTTTGTTCACCAAGAAGTATAGGATAACAAAATAAATTCCACCACCACCCCAGAAAAGAGACCCCAAATCTTTGGCAACATAAATCCCATTACTATACAATATAGAGAGAATTTAATATACATTTACAAGGACGTTGTGGGAGGGAAGGGGGAGGACTTTAAGGCCAAGGTCTCCAGACGTTCAGGGCCGGCGGAGTTTGTGCCACGGAGTTCTGTGTCCCCGAGAGTTTGTTCTGTTGTGGTCTGCTGCAGCCATCTGGCTGGGCTGGACCGGTGACATGGGCTGGCAGTCCTGACCTGGGGGCAGGGGGGTGCAGGACATACGCGGCACCCCCGAGCGGCGGGCTGCAGCCAGCAAGGGCATCCGGGCTGCAGGGCTGCGGCAGGTCGTAGCTCGGGCTGGCGGCTGCCGGAGGGGGGCGGTGGCGGAGCGGCCCGCATGGATTTGTGGTTACTTTCCCCATGCGGTGGCAAAGGTGCTCCATGAGGTGGGCCTTTTTGCCTGTGTAATTGCCCGGGCTGGCTCGGAGGAAGTGGGCTGCTTGAGTCAGGCACTCCCAGTAGCCCCTGTGGTACCTTTGCAGCACGGCGTCTTCCTTGTGCTTAGTCTCTGTGGTGCATTCAACGACAAGGCCCCAAAAGCAACACACACAAAAACAAAGAGAGAAAACAGCAATTTAGAGTTCCAGTTGGCAACCTGGGCACATACCTGTCTCAGGATACAGAAGCCCGACTCTCAAAGCAGCGGCTGCCTCCTCCTCCAGCCCTGAAAACGCATGTCAATGGGAGCTTGAGAAATCCATGAGTACGCTATCATAATTTATCTTTGCATTGCTTTCCGATTGGCTTTCCCCGTTCCTGGTGTAAAGTGTGTGTTTTCCTGGCACGGCAACTGTGCTTTGTACCGCAGCTATGGGAAGAAGCAGAAATTCAGTGCACGGCTCTCCCACTGCCTTCCAGCTCACGGCACTGAGGTTGAGACGCTGCTGCCGGAACGGAAGGGGAGACAAAACGGTTAGTGCCGGTGCATGTCTTGTCAGCCTTCCCCAATCCGGCCTCCTCCAGGTTGGCCGGCTGTGGCTGCTCGAAAGTTGCAGTCCAGTTGCGCAGCTGGAGGGCACCAGGTTTGGGAAGCCTGACCTACATCCCCTGTGGGCAGGTTCCAGCTCTCAGGGAAAGTCAGCGGCCCCCACCCCTTCCCCCAAAAGGCGCCCCAGCTCTAATTTCACTTACCCCACAATGCAAACCATTTGAGGTGACATTTAAGGAAACCTGGTTTGTGGGAGGGAAAGGGTTGGTGGGACAGGGAAGGAAGGGAAGGGAAGAAAATAAAATACACAGGTGAGCACACGCAGGTGAACATAAAGATGGGCGGCAGCAAGGGAAGGGGAAGGGGGGACCGGACCCATCGCTCTGAGAGGGCTGCGCCTCCTTGTCCCGGTACCTAACAGCTGCAGGGCAGGGCAGCGAGTTCCTACATCTCCAGGCCAGGAGAAAACAAAGCGCCCCAGTGAATTGCTATCTGTTTTGCAGCTGTTAAATAAACCAGGGGCCCTAACTAGAGCAAGACAACTTTTTCCAGAAATTCCTGCAAAAGGCATTTAAGCACAAAATAAATTATGTAGGGAAGTAATTTCACTTCTGTCTCAAAAGGAAGATTCAGTCCACATAGGGGAAAAATGTAGACAGGGTTGTTCTTATTGTTTTTAATTTGGTGATTAAAGCAGCAATGGATAGGTTGCATGGGTACCGTGTATATTCTCTCTCACATACACGCACACACATACACAATCAGTCCAACATCCTGTCATTCATATATTCAGGGCTGAATTGAGCCAGAGTCATGGCCATTAGGCGCCAACGAAATCAATGGGTCTTTAGTCAGGAGCCATGTGCCCCATTACTTTCAATGGGACCTGAGTGCACGGATTAGACGCAGCTCAGTCCTACTGTGTGTCGACTCCAGAGCTGAGAAGAACTGAATAGGTCTCCCTCTGCAGGCTGGGGATGATGTGAGTTGTGGTCCAACACATCTGCAAGGTAGCAAAGGTGTGGCTTCAACCCAGATCTAATCCCTGCCCTCGACCCTGTTGAGGGCTTCCCCATTCATAGCAAAGCAAAAAGCTTTAACTGGGCCCTTCACAGCTTCTCAGCAGGGAGATGAATTCAACAGGTGAAGCACTGATTCACCTGTTGATTTCTACCTGTCTTTTAGCTTCTCCCTGTCCCAGGGAGGAACACTGTGAGCAGAGAGGATCGTCTCTGTTTCGGAGAACCTGTCTCCTGGCAAGAAGCACGGGATCCAGTCATGGAAGTACCAAGAAATGCAACAGGGGGAACAGAAAGGCTGGGAGGGGCAACACTGCCACCCCCATGAGGCCAACACAAAAATTGTCCCATGGGATCCGAGCAAAGGGCCATCAAGCTTAAGAGCACAATGGAAATAGCACCCTGTTTCTCCACCAGACTCAAAGGCAGAGTGCCCCTGAGCATGGAGGTTCCGTCAGTGGCGGTACACATCACAAGGCACGTTTAAAAGGCCCGGGATATTTGCTTGCCTGGAAGCAAAGGAGAAGAGATTTTGCAGGCAAGATCAGTCCTGAACGAGGGCAGCAGGACCCACAACCTTAGCACTGCACAAGACATGCAAATAGGCGTGGCGTGTCCAACCATCACTGGGGCAGGACAAACTCATATATAGGAAAGTGACCACAAGACCCCCTGGAGAAGACAGTCATGCCGGGGAAAGGCGAAGGCAGAGGACGGAGCGGAAGGCCAAATATGAAAGGGGCCCAGTCCATAAAGGAAGCCCAGTCTTGAACTTGGGAGAGCTGAAAGGAGCTTGGGGGGTGGGGCATTCTGGGGGGCTTCATTCAGGGCTCTCCCCAAGTCCAAAAAGCTTTCCCACCCCCCACCCTCACACCTCCCCTTTGCTTCTCTCCAAAGTTTGTTTGCTTTTTTCTACGAGAAAGAAAGAAAGAGAGAAAGAGAGAAAAGGATACCAAAAACCGTATACCTGATAAAGGCTGTGTCTTCAAAAACTGAACGGTTTTTTGTAAAATTTCTGCCTTTTCAACTTTGGGGTTTTTAAGTCTCTGCGGAGAAAAAGACAAGACAAAAGAAGAGGGGGAGAGAGAAACGGGGGGAGGAGGAATGAAAATAAAATATTCTCTGTACGATGCGCGTTCGGGGAGGAGGGGAAGCGGCGGGCGGCGGGCTGGGGAGAGGCGCTTACCTCGTCCTGCGTGGCCTCGAGGAGCAGGACGCGGAGGCGGTCCAGGCTCTGGTTCATCCGGTCCCTCCGCCGCTTCTCCATCAAGGGCTTCAGCAGCTGGGGAAGAGACGCAACGCCAGGTGGAGAGGGGTGGGGGGGCAGCGCGCGGGGCAGCCGGCGAGGGGGCGGGCGAGCTCCGCGCTGCGCTGCGCTGCGCTGCGCTGCTGGACTGGACCGGGCTGGGCTGGGCTGGGCTGGGCTTGGCAGGGCAAGGCTGGGCTGGGCTGGGCTGGGCGGACTGGGCTGCACTGGGCTGCACTGGGCTGCACTGGGCTGGGTGGGCTATGCTAGGCTGGGCTGGGCTGGGCTGGGCTGGACTGGACTGGACTGGACTGGGCTGGGCTGGACTGGACTGGGCTAGACTGGACTGGGCTCGGCAGGGCAAGGCTGGGCTGGGCTGGACTGGGCCGGGCCGGGCCGGGCCGGGCCGGACCGGGCGGACTGGGCTGCCCCCGCGCCAGGCTCCCGGGCTCCTGGCCGCGCGCGGCGGGCGGCGGCGCGTTACCTTCTTCTCCTCCTTGCCTTCCCACTTGGGGCTTGTCATCCTCATCACTGGCGGGCCGAGGGGCGGAGGCAGGCCGGGGCGCTCGCTCTTCTCCGGGCCGGGCAGCGCTTCTCTCGCGCCCGCGCAGCGGCCCCGCGGCGCTTTATACCCGCGCCCCGCCCCCCGCCCCCCACCCGCCGGGGCAGGCTGAGCCGCGCCGCCCCCGGGCTTTGATCCCCCGCCCCGGCCCGGGGCACGGAGCGTGGCTCGCACGCCTCCCGCCCTCCGCCGCCGGTGCCCCGCGCCCCGCCCCAGCGATCGGCCCGCCGTGCTGGCTGGGGATGATGGGGCTTGCAGCCGCGCAGTGGCGCGCCCGGGTGGGGACGGCGCAGACCAGAGACCCTCCCGGCGACTCTTCCAGCAGCCGCCGGCCCGTCGGCGGGCTCGGTACCCAGAGTCGCCTTTCGGCAGCCTTCCTTCCAGCAGCACATCCCATCATTCCCAGGCCAGCAGGAGCACTGTGGCAGCTGGGGCTGATCGGAGTTGTGTTGTCTCCTACCTGGAGAATGCCAGGCTGGAGAAGGCAGTTTGGCCTAACGCGTCTGCCCAACATTAGTTGCATATCGTCCAATGCAGCATCAGGGTTCTAGTCCCCATTGTCCGCGGGGCAACTTCATAGACTTTGAGGGCCACACCTACCTCACCGGGCCGTTGTGAGGAGAGCGGAGGAGAGCCTTGTATGTAGCCTTGGCTTCCTTCAAGAGGAAAGAAGGAGTGATAGAAACACAATGCAAAATTAATAAATAACCTTCCATTCTCTGCATTCATTGTCCCTTGCTCTCTCCAAAAAGGCCTCGGAAGGCAGCCACAAAGGAGAGAGCCTTCCTGGTGGTGGCCCCCAGTTCTGGAATGATCTCCCAGATGAGTCCCACATGGCACCAGCATTGTTCTCTGTTGAGCACCAGGTTAATGGTTCTTGTTTTCTCTGGCATTTGATGGCCTGTGACCCCCCCTCCCCTCCTCACACACACACTTATAAAATGATACCTGGTGGGAGAAAGAGGGCAGAGGTAACATTTCTAGCACAAGGTGAGAGGCCCGCAAAAGTGATTCTTTGATACCTGTGGAAGAGGGTCTTTTGTCACATGTTGTATATTAAAATGTGTGGAAGTCGCTGCCCCAGATGCAGTCACAAGGGGGGGGGGGTCCAGCTGCGCTGAGGCCCAGCTTTGTAAAGGCAGAGCCTCTTTCTGAAATAGTGGCTAACCTGCAAGTCAGCCCAAGGTGACCCCCTTCTCCTCCCTTTTATCCTCACAACAACCTTGTGAGGTAGGCTGAAGGTCTGTGACTGGCCCAAAATCACCCAGGGAGCTTCATGACCTGGTGGGGACCCTAACCCCGATCTTCTGAGTCCCAGCCCAGTCCTCTAACCACTAATCCATACTGCCCCCTTAGGTTGTCTTTTCCCCATGTCTTGCTGAGTCAAATGAGTCTACCTCATGGTCAAGCATTTGCAACTTCTTGTGCATAATCCACGACGCAGCGTGCCTGGAATACATCTGGATGGAGTGATGACTGCAGACCCATAACACGTGGCAGAAAAATACCGGGCCTTTAACTGAAGGGAGCAATTCAAGGAATGGTGTGAGTGGAGAGCAGCCATACACATCAAGTAAGGGATTGTTCAGATGGGGCACACAGCAAGAGCCAAAACCAGAACCCCCGAGTTTGGACAGCCCCAAGTTCAGCATTTCTATTTATTTATTTATTTATTTATTTATTTAAAACATTTGTATGCCGCCCCCATTGCAACAAAGCCTCAGGGCGGCTCACAACACAGCAAACACAAACATAATTTAAAACTATTCTGCACTGTTGTTGCTGCTGTTTCATTACTACACTGCCCCACAGTGGAAGTTCTCTGGGTGGTATACACTGACTTTTGTAACATTTCAAAAGTATCTCTAACTCAGATAATAACGAGGCGGGAACTTCGGGCAGATTTGCAAATTTTTAAACGAATATTATTCCTGGTTTCTCGCTCTTCTGGCTCTTCCCACCATGCCATGAACATGTTCACCTGCTGATATTTGCAGAAAGCAGGACATCCCCCCGCCCTCCCCAGCGCAGTCCCTTGGCAAAGCTCCCTTAGGACAAAGAATGCTTGAAACTGGGATGAGGGGAAGAGAACAAAGCCAGAGGGGGCTTTGCAGCAAGGCTAACTTAAGCCCCCCCCCCCCACACACACACACAATGCAACGGGCATCCAAAGTGCCGAAGTCAGTTTAGATCAATGAAGCAATGCCCGGCCCGACCTGCTTTTTTAATTTAGCTAACCTCCAGAGGAAAGTTCATTCACTTACTAATATCCAGGCCTCAATTACTGAAGGGATTATGCAGGGACAATGTCTAATTTCTAGAGGCCCCCTTCCCCTCATCTGGGTAACAAAGACCCCATCAAATCCCCCACGACCTTGCATATTTTATTCCTTCCCTCCGACCCAGCATCAAAGGGATGAGCTGGGCGGTGGACAGCGGGGGGAGGCCTTTTCTCTGGCACTGAACCCCGCCAAAGTCACTCAGGAAAAAGTCTTTCCCAAGCTGGCCCGGTCTTTGCTTGGGCCGGTTGTGGATGATGGGAGTTGTAGCCAAGACATCTCAGGAATGCCGAGTCGGGGGAGGCTATCTCTTCCAACAGGCTCGCCATATGTTGAGCTTGTCTTCCTGGAAATTCGGCCCGGAAAGGCCAGTGTGCCATAAGGTCCAATTTTTCCCAGTGGGCGGATGTGAGTGAGCTCAAACAGAGCCGCCCCGGCATCGCCAGTGTTTCTGGATTTCGGGGAATGAGCCACAACGAAAGCACTCGTGTGACCAATAGTGTGCAGTACAAAGCTGCAAGGAGCTTCTTAGAATTGTCGTACCTGCTTCTGCAGAGACGGGGAATCCCTCCAGATGTTGTCGTCCGGCAATGCCCAGCGGCTCAAGCCAGCATAACAAATGGCGGGAGAGGATGGGCATCGCAGTGCCACATCTGGACTGCCACACCTTCCCCATCCCCTTGGTGTAAGACCCCGCAGGGCAGGCCATCACTCGCAGGGACGGGCAACTTGTGGTTCTCAGGATATTTTGGTCTGAGCTTCCCAACATTCATGTATTTATTATACTTCTATGCTGCCTTTTCCCTGCAAAGGCAGCTTAGATATCGTTGCAACAACAGCCCTGTGAGGTAGGTTGGGCTGAAAGTCAGTGATTGGCTTCACGGGCAAGTGGGGAATAGAACCCAGATGTCCCAACACTATTTATTTATTTACAAATTTATATGCCGCCCCCTTGCCAAAAAGCCTCGGGGCAGCTAGCAGCAGTAACACTACACTGCCTCAGTGTCAGTTATGCTGGCTGGGGCTGATGGGAGCTGAAGGCCAAAACATCTGGAAGGCCCCCAAGGGCCCTGTCACGATTTCAGACAACGAAACAATCAACCATCAAGAAGTGAGTATGGATGGAACAGAAGATAGGAAGTTATTGGGGATTAACTGATACCATGAGCTAGCAGTGTAATCTTATTTGGTGGCAGAAAGTCTATCAAAGTTACTAGTCCTGATGGCTATGCACGACCTCCAGTGTCAGAAGTACGCAAACCGGAGTGCATGGGCCCTCCTGGATGTAGCCAGATGGGCCACAAACTCGGCATCAATTGACATCCACCCCAAAGTGCCGTTTCATGTTGTGCCAACCTGGAAACTCTGGGTTGTCTATCAAACAGCCCACAGTTAACCCAGCGATGCACCATTTTCTAAGCCATAAGCAAGCCAGAGTTTCTGGGCTGGCAACCCATGACACAGTCCGGGAGTCACCACTGGATCAGCAAGCTCGTCTCTGCAGTTATGGCAATTTATTTATTTATTATTTATTTAGAATTGTTGTATGCCGTCCCATCGCATGGGCCTCGGGACGGCTTCCATACAATAAATAAACATAATACAAATAGTGTAAATAAAATCCAGATTCACCCTGGCTGCACATTAAAACCTATAGATGATATTAAAAATTGCTAAAATATTCTTTAAATAAAAAGGTCTTAGCCTGGCGCCGAAAAACCAATCACGGCGGCACCAGGCAGACCTCTGTGGGGGTGACGACTTCCAAGCCTGATCAGATCAGAGAGACAGAGATGCAATTTGAACCCAAGATCTTGAACAAAGCGAACCTGTACAGAATTCAGAACTGCCTCATTGAACTCACTGCTTGCTTTTGGACGCCTTGCAGATTCGGCCTTTGGGAAGCAATACAAGTCAGCTGAAAAAATCTCCTTCCAGGCTTTCGTGATGCTTTCGAAAGGCCATGTCTAAAACCATCTTGTTGAGAAAGCCACCTTTGCATTTAGGGATATTCCTCCCTTGAATCACTAATTCACAGTAGTGCCCGTACATGGATATTTGGTGTACTGCCCATGCACAATTTTTTCTCCAGCTCTATTTTTCATCCTTTCCTCTGCAGTTTCCCAATGTCGATTTTATATTGTAAGCTCTGTGGGGCAGGGATTTGTCCCTCTGCGCAAACCCTCGTGGTCATTGATTGGCCCTTAACAGGGGCCCTCTGGTTGTGTCGGCTCAGAGAAAGGACAAGGGACATGCTGAATTTCGCAGGGCTATTCAGGGCAGGGCATCTGCCCCTCCATTTCGGGGAATGCTGCATTCATCACCAAACGGTAAGCACCGCCGTGTGACGCTTTAAATGATCAAGGCCTCACTGAACATCAGGCATTTAAATGGGCTTTTATTGTGGCCCTAAGATGGTACGTCTTGTGGGAAAGTGCCACCAACAATGACTCTCACTGCCATAAAAGCGGAGGTGTCAGAACTGACAGATTCCCCCCACCCCTGGCATCTCCTCACCCTGGCCACCACTCCCCATAAGTGTGGGGGGAAGTGGGAAACACCCGTTGCCAGGAAAAGATGAGAACTTTCCCACCGGCAAAGAAGATTGAGGCTCTGCTCCCCAGCCATGACTCCGGGGGTGGGGGAAGAGGCATCTCATTTTGTAAAAATTGGGAATGGTGCAGGATGGAGCAGCGGGGGGCACTTCCCCAGGGACGGCAGCAAGGGGCTTGAGGAACTGGCGTGACCATGGGGCTCGAGAGAGAGAGTAAGGCAGGTCTAGGAATCTTTTGCCACAGAATGAGTGAAGGCTGGCAGATGGCTGAGTGCGGTGGTCCTAAGGAAGCCCACGTATCTGAATTGATCCTCAAATAGCGGCTATTTGCTCGGGACAAGCCTCCATTTTCAGGAGCAGTCTACCTGCAATTGCTGTGCGTTACTGGGGCACAGTTGCTGCCACGCTCTCCTCCCTTGCAGGACCACCATCATTTCGGCCTCAGCGAGAAGTCCTGAACAAGTGAGCGGTGGTGGAGGAAAGGAAGAGTCGCTTCCAGTGGGGCTGGTCAGTTCCTTGCCTGCAGAAACGCCCACTCTGCTGCTCGCCGTTCCATTCCTATGCACACAAACACACCCCACATCACAGTCCGTCTGCACACTCCCTGTGGCTGCTCTCATCTCATCAGACTGTCATTTGGAGTCATCCTCCAAGCTGGCCTTTTTGGGATGAGTTCCCCCCACACCCCAATTTTTTTTCCTGCCCAACTTGGAGTCGTCCTGCTGCTGGTGCTGTTTTGGATTAAACACACCCCTCGAAACATCAGAGATGGAGGCAGCTCCTTGCATGTCCACACACAATTCCAGGATTTCAACCGAGCTCCACCCTGGAGCCTGTTTTCGATGAACGAGGGAGAGCATTTGGAAATGGTTCCCCCCCACACACACCCCTTCACAGGCTCGCCTGGCACCAAGTTTTGACACCGAGTTAAACCTCCTCTCTCTTCTCGGGCATTTAATGGCACATGATGCATTCCGTCTAGTTTTAAATGAAATAGTTATAGATGTTAAACTGTGTTATAAATTTGCCTACTGGAATTTTAATCCGTTTTAAATTGGCACATTTGAATTTTGTGCTGTGTTGTACTGGAGTGGGCTCTCTTTCTCCCTCTCTCCTGTGAAAGGAATAGAGTCCAACTTGTGTTTCCTTCCGAGTCCCCTTTTTCCAAAGCACCTGTCTCCGGGGGATGGGGGTACTCTGCTTAGAACAGGGCCTGGCCTATGGGGCAGAGGGCTCACTGCGGTGGAGGGAGTTGGGAGAAACCCCCCTTCTATCCGATCGACAGAAGAGCTGTAATGAAACGGCCCAGGGCCCTTCTAACTTAAGAGGGTTTCTGGGCCAGAGGCCGAGCATCAAGCTCAAAGTGCAGTCCATCCCAACCTGGTGCTTCCCCAGTGTGATAAACTAGCATTCCCATCATCCCCTGAGGACTATCAGAACCTCAAGGCTCCGGATTGGGGCTGATTGCACCAAGGGCTCTTGCGATCTTGTCCTGCCCGCCCGCCTGCCCACGGACGCCTCACCGGCAGCCGGTGGGCCACTGTGGGAACCCGAAGGGCTGGGCAAGCCCGGTCTTTGGCCCGATCCAGCAGGGCGCTTCTGGCCCCGAGCGTTAGCACCTCGCCTTGTCAAAGCGACCTGCTGGGCCCCCTCCTCCTTTTGGTGGCCTTTTGTCAAAGCAACCGAACATCTGTCTTGCCAGCTCTCCACCCAACCCCAGGCTCGCCTCCAGCAGTAAAATGGGGGGGGGGGCGCCTAGCTTCCCCCGAAGGGTGGAAGCGAGGAAGGAAATGCCCCCTGGGATGTGTGGCACCCACATTACGCCCCTTCCCAACCACACTCTTGTGCCTCCCCCACTGCAACCCCACCAGCTCTCTCTCCTCTCTCTTTCTTGGGCAGACTGAGGTCCGATGCCTTGGACAGCAAGCCTACCTCACAAGGTTGTTGTGCGGATAAAGCGGAGAGGAGCGTTAAGCAAGCCCCGGGGCCCCTTTCTGTCTGTCTTCCTTGCAGGATACAGGTGAGCAACAGGTTTTAAAAGGGTCCAAGCTGCTTCTGCCATGGAGACCACCCAGCAGGGTGGCCTCGGGCCACCGGGGCCCTTTCTCAGTGGACAACGGCCTCTAGATGTGTGATCGGTGGAGTTGGGGCACAGCAGGGAAAGGTTCCACTCCCCCCAGCAGTGCTTCTCCCCTCAGTACCATTTGAGGATCTTCCCTCCACTCACCTTGCTCTTCTCCATGTGTTGCCCTACAACTTCCAAGGGGGGGGGTGTGTGTGTAGGGTTAGTAGCAGTGTGAGGGCTGCTACATATGACACACCTGTGACTGAAATAAACACACACATACACACACACAGAATCCCCTGCCTTCATTTTATTCCCAGTCCTCTCTTGTCCCCCTCTCCATACCGGTTTTTCTACTGTAAGCTTTGTGGGGCAGAGACCTGGCCTTGTGTTGTCACTCTGTAAAAAGCTTCATGCTCAGTCACTGTACTCTATCAGCCTTCCTCAACCCGATGCCCCCCAGATGGCTCGGACCATGGTTCCCCAGTTTATTTTTGAAGCTCTCCAGTGTGGGAGAGCCCCCCACCTCTCCAGGCGGCTGGACCCACTGCCGTATTGCTCTGACAGTGAGGAAGCTTTTCCTGATGCCCAGCCTGAATCTGGGTTGTCGTAACTTGAATTGATTATTCCGCGTCCTGCCCTCTGGCAGCAGCAAGAAGAGATCTTGACCTTGCTCTCTGTGGCAGCCTTGGAGGTCCTTCTAGAGGGGTACCGTGTCCCCCCTCAGCCTTCTCTCCTCAAGGCCGAACATGCCCAGTTCTCTCAGTCTCCCCTCACAGGGCAGTGCTTCCAAATCCTGGTTCATTTTTGTCGCCCTTCTCTGAACTTTTTCTAATTTTTCTGCATCTTTCTTAAATCGTGGCACCTAGAACTGGACACAGGATTCCAGGTGAGATGAGATCTGACTAGTGAAGGGAATTCTTCTTATTATTTATTTCTTCTATGTCTTTGCCTGCAAGGGCTGAGTGAACCCAGCTGGGACTCAACCACCACTCAAATTAACCCCAGTATTCCTCCACACACACACCATCTAATGCACGGGAAGTATAGGAAGCTAGAATCGTCTGAATGCTCAGTAACGGTATCAGGGCGACAAGAGGCAAAAGAGAGCGGGGCTCGTGTGTAGTTGTGCAGAAGAAGACATGTTCGCAGGACTAGCTCTCCCTGAAGGCCACGCTCGCTGAATCCTGCCTTATGCCCAGCAATGGCTGCTGCCAGAAACCTTCCCTGCACGCGAGTAGACGCCAATTTAAGAAAACCCTGGCGATCCTCGGCGCTGCTGAGGAGGTGTTCTGGGGACGCACTTTCTCGAGCCTTGCCTGTTGCTGCTTTCGCATATGCAAAAGTGCAGAGCTCAGGGCCTGGCCATCCCCCTCCCCCTTCGCTCGCTGGCCCCCAAACACGCACACGGCCCCCGAAGTCGGCCCGAGCTGTTCTTTGCCGTGCTTTGTTGAGCGTGCTGAGAATAAAGGGGTTGGCGGAATGAACTATTTAATTTAGCACTAATCCGATAATCGCCTCCCCGAAAGTCTGACATCCGCAGGAGCCCCCCAAGGACGATCCAGCTGAAGGGACTGGCCTCCGAGAGCCTCTCCAAGACCCCCGCAGCGGGGGCTTTCAGGCTCTGTCCCTGCTCTTCCAACCCTGTCTCCCTGCGGGTGGGGGCCCCCAGATGCGACCGGAAACCGGAGGGGGAAGAGGAGCCCCTTCGGGACCGCCCGGCAGACCTTCGGCGGGCAGATTCCCCCACAGCTCCACGCCAAGCGCAGCTGCATCTGTTGAGCTCCTGCCTGCCCTGCAGGGGAGGGGAGGGGCGAAAAAGGGGCACGGGCTTTCAGCTGCTCTGAGAGCACAAAGGCCTGCTCGCCTTTGAGGTTACTTTGAAATTCACCCAGGAGCGGGGGCGGCGCGCCCCCTCGCAGCCGCCCCTCCCCCGGCCAGGTACCCCTGTGGTCGCGTGGACAGCAGAAGGTGAGGGGGCGGGGGGGGCGCTTGGCAACACACCGCCAGGTGCTAAGAGCCCGCATCAAAGGCTTCCGCTGCAATTCCCCCATAAAAAGGGGGCGGAGGCCGAGGAGAAAGGGGCATTTTTCCCAAGGGAAACCCGCCGCCCCGCCAGGGAAGCGCTCGGGCTGCTGGGGGCCAGAGCTGCCCGGCGGGTGCCCGTGCCCGTGCTCGTGCCCGTGCCCGGCCCGCGGCCCCCCGTCCACACGCGCGCGCATTTCCACTTCAAAGACGCGCCTTCCGCCGGGCACAAGGCGCTCCCAGCGGGGCCCCGATCCCGGGCTCAGCTCCAGGCGCTTGCCGGGGGGGGGGGCGCGAGGCCCTCTGGGTCTCTGCGAAGGAACGCACCGGGTGGGGGGGTCACTCCGAGCACAACCCAAGAGCGCGGCCCCTCCACCCCGGCAACCAGATCAGAGGTACACTCTTCTCTCTTGCAAAGGTAAACCTGAGGCCTAATCCTTGGCAAGCGAGAAGCTCAAAGAGCGCCTTAGATCCCCCACCTCGTGGCCAACGTTCCCCAAATTTCCAGGGGCGGGGGTGCCTCTGGGCATGTGCAGAGTGCTGCTCTCTCGCCACAGACCTAAAGTGAAGGTGCTTCCGGGTTAAGGCGGCGTGAGGCGCTCGCATTAAAATGATGCCCTCCTTTTTATAATTACGGTGTATTTGCGGAAGTGCGAAGGAAGAAAATGGCCCTCGCTTTCTGCGGGGGGGGGCTCTCCCCGCAGTGCAATAACGCGCAGGCACATGGGACTGGTGAATGCACGCTGGGGAAGGACGAAACGCGCTCGGGGTGAACGGCCGGGGGCGCCCCGCGGAGCGGCGCAAAGCGGCCTGCGCGCCTCGGGGCTGATCCAAAACGAAGCCCGGGGGAGAAGCCGGGCCTCGCGCTGTGAGCAGGATTCGAACCTGCGCAGGGAAACCCTATTGGATTTCGAGTCCAACGCCTTAACCACTCGGCCATCACAGCGCGGTGCACCTCCTTTCAAGCTCAGGTAAAGGTTTCCTCCCGGCACCGATGTTCTTCACACACACACACACACACACACACACACAGACAGGCAGGTGTGACGACCCCTCACTCTGAAGCAGTGCAGCCCAACAGAGGTGTACCTCCTCAATGAGAACTAGGCTCTTGTTGCTTAGACCCTTCATCCTGCCCCAAGTCATTCCATTTCAGGTTACCCAATTGTGCCGAGTCTACGGGGCTATATGAAAAACACCCGTCTTGCACTGTGGCATGTTTTCATATAAATAACCTGCATGGAATAAATAGAATATTGTATATGCAATACTGAGTTATACTAAAAGGACCAGCAGGTCTGAAGTGCCATATTCGGTTGGCAGCTATTAGTACGATGCGAAGAGGGAAGGTCTCCCAGGCTGTTGCCCGGATGGGAAGCCCATGAACAAGACACAAAGGCAATTAAAGCAACTGATTAATCAATTAATCAATAGCTGAAGCTCTCGGGGTGGTGATAAAGGGTAAGAAATACGATAACATGCAGAATCAAACGCCATAAGATTACATTAAAAATTAAAGCCACTTGGAAGCCACATTTTTATGACTAAACAGCTAAAACCAGTCCCAAGCCTAGGCCTGCAGAAAAACAGTGGTGACCCCGCCATTCACCCCACAGGCACCATTCCAGTGGGTCATTCGGCGCTGGAAAACGCATCAGCGAAGCTCAGATACTTTGGCCACCTCATGAGAAGGAAGGACTCCCTGGAGAAGAGCCTAATGCTGGGAACAATTGACGGGAAAAGAAGAAGGGGAGGGCAGAGAGTGAGGTGGCTGGATGGGGTCTCTGGGGTGGTGGGTGTGGGGTTGGGTGGGCCCGAGGGATGGTGGAGGACAGGAGAGCCTGGAGGAATGTTGTCCATGGGGTTGCGAATTGTTGGGCACGACTTTGCAACTCAACAACAAAATGCCTCAGCAAAGAGAACAACTCTTAATCTGGTCCTGAAAAGATGCGTAATAAACCTGGTGCCCGGTGGGCCTCAGTGGGGAGATAATTCCTTAACTTGGGGCCACCACAGAGAAGGTCCTTCATGCTGTCATTCTCGGGGTGGCATTTGGAAGAAGGCCTCAGAGGTGAAGAGGAGCACCTGGGTGCATCGTGGGAAGAAGCGGCGTTCCTTCCGTGACCCTGTGCTGTGCCTTCTCCCATTTTTGTTCCCCAGTAACTGGTATTCAGCCTCTAATCCATGAGGCAGCATAGAGCCACTCTGACTCATGGCAGCCATGGCTAGTCCTCCTTCAATTTTTCCATATTTCTAATGGCTACCCCTTCATCTTGGTTATCTAAAGGAGCGCTTGCGTCCATATATGCCCCCCTGCCCCCTGAGATCGGCAGGGGAGGCCCTTCTCCGGGAGCCCTCTGTGAGGGATATTAGGAGGGTGAGCACCCAGAGGAGGGCCTTCTCGGCGGTGGCGCCCCACTTAGGGAATGCGCTCCCTAGAGAGGCCCGCCTGGCGCCGTCGTTATTTGTTTTTCAGCGCCAGGCCAAGACCTTTTTATTTGCCGAGAACTCCAAATTTTTTAATATTGTTCTATGCTTTATTTATTTTCCTTGTGAGCCGCCCCGATGCTTCGGCGATGGGTGCGGCATAGAAATGTTATAAATACATAAATCTTGGGGCAGCAACATCCCAAGATTAACTCTGGGTGGGGCAAAGAAGCCCTTCCTTTTCTGCCCTGAGCTTCCCGTCCCCAGCTTCAGCGACGACCCAGCTCCTTCTAGTGCCACAAGAGAATGGGGAGAATGCAACACTTGTATCAGCATACATCTGAAATGCTGTCCATCTTGTTTGTGGGTCATTGAGGAAGGGGTCACCTTCCTAGGACCCTTCCTCTTAGAAACATTGCTCTGCTTCTGGAGATTCAGGGATGGGAAGCCTTGCGGGGGGTGGGGGGCTGACCAAGCTGAGCGGCCAAGACAGCTTCGGGAGTATCATCCGAAGTGCCGCCCTACGTCCAGAAGGCAGCTGCTTCCTACGATCTGGTGCTCTCCGTGGTGTGTGTTGCACCACGACTCCCATCAGTCCCTGGCTGGATTCTGCATATCCTCCATTCTACTTGGAGAAGGTTCTAACCCATGTTCCTGAATTCTGAATGCTAACCCATGTCCCTGAATTGAGAGCCAGTGTGGGGTAGTGGTTAGAGCATGGGACTGGGACTCAGACGATCTGGGTTCTAGTCCCCGCTCAGCCATGGAGCCAACTGGGTGACTCTGGGCCTGTCACAGACTCTCAGCCCAACCCACCTCACAGGGTTGTTGTTGTGGGGATAAGATGGAGGAGGAGAGATGATGTAAGCTGCCTTGAGCCCTTTGTAGGAAGAAGGCAGGATGTAAATCGAAGAGGAAGAAAAAAGAAAGAAAATTCTCCCAGCAGCTTCCCCCGACCCAGGCCAGCGTTTCATCCCAGAATTCCGACATCTGGCACCTTCTGCTCCCCACAGGCATTGGATGAAGCCATTTCTCCCTCAGCATTCTTCTGTGTCCTAAAATATTTTCAGCACCCCCCCCCCACCCCACCGGGCTTCTGGTTGCCCTCAAGCTCTCTGGTGACCTGGAGCAGGAGGGTGAGGGGTGGGGGCCGAGACCCGGTTCCCGTGAGAGGGGCAGGGCTCCTGAGCAGGAACAAAGGTCGCTTGATGAGCAACCCAGCCAAGAGTGGCGAGCAGAGTGCCTCCCGCACAGCTTAGTGCCCCAGTGAGACCCCTGGGGAGGGCCGTTAATGGGCCGCTCCATCCCTTTAATTAAACCCGCTGACGGCCCATGAGCACAGGGAGGGTTCATTGCCAGTGCCCAGGAGTGGCCTGCTCTCGGTCCATGCCCCAGGACCATGTGGTCTTTGTCCAAGGCCCTGGGAAAACTGGGGAGGGAGCCGGGGGGGGGGGCTCCCAGCAGCCTTCTCCTACTTAGGGGGCCCTGCCCTCCCACATTTCCTCCTCAGGTTCATTAGTCGGAGGAGCTGCCCCACCAGTCCCCTGGCTTCTCCACGCCCAGGTTCCTTCCTCACCCGGGAAAGCCCACATGTCTTCCGGGGGGCAAGATGACCTCAAGGTGCCTCTCCCAGATCCGCACACCCATCTGAAGCAGCACAGCAGGATCACACGGATCTCTGCATGGCCGTCCCTGCCGCCTGATCTGAGCAGACCGCCGGGCATCCAATCTCATCGGCACAGACCAGCAGCCAGAGCTCGCTGGAGGTTTTCCCACCCCTGCCTGGAGGTGCTGCCAGGAACTGACCCTTAAACCTGGAGCTTTCTGCGACCAAGGGGGGCCTCCACCACAGAGCTGCAGCCCCCACCCACCCCAGCTTCCTGCACAGCTGTTGTGCTAAATAATCCAATTTCTGTGCCCACCGTATGATAAACTTTGAGTAGTCCGTCATTTCACATGGCCGTTTCTCCTTGCTCGTACTGGCCATGTGTTCCTCCAAAGGATTCTGGGAAATGCACTGATGACACTCAGAAGAACAATTCCCAGGATCCTTTTGGGGAGTGTGGGGGAGGGAGTCAGATCTGATGATGTGACATACGGCATATGACCCCCTTCATCTCGCTTCCCACACGAACTCTGCCTGGCCACTCCAAAGAGGGGACACCTTCAGTCCCCAAATTAAGAGGGGGGAAAACGATGAAGGGTGTAAATGGAGCTGGGGGTGTGGCTTGACTGCCCAGCAGGCCACTGGCATGAAGCCCCAACTTCCCTACAATAAAAGCGGGGAAGAACTAAATCGGGATGATCAGATCAGCAAAGATTGCGGACTCCCCAGCTTTTTCAAAACGGCAAACATGACTCCCCCGATGCTAGAAATTAAGACATTTCCTGGATGCAATCGATGAGGGGGAAGATTGCCCCCTCCTCATTGGGCCCCAATCCTCAAATCAAGTCTCTGGGCTTGGACTCGTGCCGTTCCAGTGCACTTCCTTTGTCCTGGCTGCGGTTGGTGCCTAGTAGGTTCTAGTAGAAAAATACAAAATAAAACCAAAGCCGATGGCCTCAAGACTGCGGCCCTGCCATGCTTGACAGAGCCCACGTAGCTGAAATGGGTACATTGGCTTCCCCACTTGATTTGTCATTTCCTGCATGTTCCTGCTGTTTCCTTCGCATTGCTTTTCTGATTGCAAGCTCTTTGGGGCAGAGACCTTCCATTTCTACTTTGTAGAATGTTGCACTCCTTGCTAATTACAATAACAACAGGAATAATCATGACACCATAAATCATTGTCCTGCATGGTTTTTATATTTATTTATTTATTTATTTATTTAAATATTTTTATGCCGCCCCTTGCAGCAGCCTCGGGGCGGCTCACAATATTAAACAAATATAAAGTATCACTGGACAGATCTCTGTTCCAAGGAGTTTGCAATCTAATGTTTTCCTGTAGCAAATCAAAGGAGATATTTGGGCAGTGGGCAGGGGGCGTCACCCCCCCCTCCATGCGAAGTCCTCAGGACAGCACAACCTCTTCCCAAAATGTGGAAATTGCCCCCCCCCCTTCCCCATCAAGCAGTCCTGGGAACCAGGGAGATCCAGGTTCTAGTCTCACTGGATGTCGGGGCCCAGTCACAGGCTCTCAGCCCAGCCTACCTCGCAGGGTTGTGATTGTAAAGTAGTAATGGCAAAGTAGTTATAATAAGAAGACAAGACATCAAAAGAAGCTTTTTAGTTGTGGGGGGGGGGACTCCAAATGGCTTGGCAGGCTACCAAATGACTCCAGGCCCTGTAGAACCCGTGGGAACCCCCCCCCTCTGTCCCACCCTGGATCCTAAGAAGATATCCTAAGACAGAGGGAGCCTCTAGCTTCCCCTGCAAAACTTCAGCCTCCCAGAGCAGCGACCAAAGGCTCCCCCCATTTGCTGCTGCATGGGGGGGGGGCACCTTTGTGCATTCCTCCCCCACCACGCCAAAACAAGGTGTGAGGGGCTGGAAGCCAGCCTTTGATGCCCAAACTGGTTCCCACGGCACAGAAAGAGGGTGCTCAAGGCAGCAGGATGGCCCAGACCCGGTGCCTGCCATTTGGCCGGGATTACAACTCCCAGCATGGGCCGGCTGGGCGTTTATGGAAGTTGTAGTCCAGTACATCTGGAGAGTAGCTTGTTGGGGAAGACAAGCCTGCAGGCCCACCCCGAGTATATTTTTCAAAAAGGGGGAGAGCTTGCAAAGGGGAGATCAGGTGGACACCCCCCCCACACACACACACACATCCCTGTAACCACCACTGCTCCCCAGTTTGAAGCCTGTAGCCAGAAGTGGACTGGGAAGCTGCTCCTATTTTCTCACCCTCTTTTTTACAAACAAATAATGAAACACTGGTGTACAGTTTTGTCTTTAGAAGTCCCACAGATCAGATGAACTGTACCACCTACGTTTTTGGCTTCATCCCAGAACTTTTAGGTCAACCTTGGGCCTGGGGAACCTTTACAAAATTTTAACCGTCTCAGAAAGCCAATCTTACACTTTGAAAAGACACTTTGAGGGCAGGGTGGTGCCTTGACTAAATGCCATGCCAAGCCACCCCCCCTTCCCTGCTCCGAAACTTTCCAGCAGGATCCTGTGCCTGCCTATTCAGAATAGGTCCCACTGAGATGAACGGAGCGTTTTCCCAGGGAAGCAGGCATAAGCTTGCATGAATTCACTTTTAGGCTCTGCACAAAAATATCGTTGTGGAGGAATGCCAGAGCTAGAAGTGTTAGATTGGCTACAAGCAGAAAAGATCCCGTAGTTGCCAGTATGGCCAGCCGGCAGAGCTCCTGGGGAATAAGTCCCATTCAATTCCATGGAGCTTACTCTTAGCACGTGGACATTGGTTTGCGCTGCAAAAACTGCTTTAGCTTAGAAGAAGAAATATCGGGAAGTGCGTTTTTATTCGCAGAAGGTGCCAGAGCAAAACACCAGACCATTCCGCGCAGAATGGATGCAAAAATAAACACTTGTTGCATTGGCCGGGAATCGAACCCGGGCCTCCCGCGTGGCAGGCGAGAATTCTACCACTGAACCACCAATGCGCTGGCCAACAGCTGGATTTCGCCCCTTGAGAAGCAAGGCAATGCAGGGGGAACCGGATTAAGGGCTGGAAGAAATAATCAAAGCTTTCCTGAAATGTGTGTCGGTCGTCCAAAGCAGCCCGGCACATCCTAGAGGTGGGAGATGGAAGGCAGATAAATCCAAATAGAAAGAGCTGCCCATTTAGGATGATCCCTCCAGGCAAGCGGGAGGCTGGCGACTGCTATACACCTGGGGCTCTTTATCGACGGCGGATTTTATTCGGAACTTTATAGGACCTATCCATGGACCGGGGACTCCTAGGCCCGTGGCGCTCCCTACCCAGGGCAGCTTTTATCCGGAGCTTGATAAGACCTATCCATTATGCTGTCCTCGGTTCCCCACCTTGGAGCACCGTGGCTCGCTCCCGGAAAGCTCAGGATAAAAGCCGCCACGGGCAGGGAGCCCGCGGAATGGATCTCCTCCACCTTGCCAGATCCAGGGCTGACGCGCTTCTCCTCTTCTCGGGCCGCGCCCGCCCGCCCCGGGGGTCGCTGGCAGGTGCCCGGAGGTGCGAAGGCTCGTGGGCGCCTGGCCGGCCGAGGGCGCCTCCCGGGAGGTGCGAAGGCAGCCGCACGGGGCTGCATCAAAGGGCCGGCGAGGCTCCCGGGGGGCAATTGACACGTCGGCGCGGAAAGCGCTTCCCAGCCTTGGCAACAAACAAGAGGCGGGCGAGACGCGGGGGTCGCCCGGGGCTGGGGGGAGAGGGGGCGAGCGGGCTGTGCAGACTGCCCGAGCTTTCTCCAGGTGTTTCCAAAGAAGCGTTCAGACAAAGGGAACCCCCACCCAGCTCCAGGCTGCAACCTTGCGCCCGCGGGGTGCGAGGAAGGCTCGTGGCCCGGAAAGGGGCCGACGTGGAGCAGGGTTGCTGGAGCTGCGCCGCAGAGCCCTCAAGGCTAAAGATGGGGGCCTCCGGGGGAAAAAGGGGGCACCCCGGTTGCATTGGCCGGGAATCGAACCCGGGCCTCCCGCGTGGCAGGCGAGAATTCTACCACTGAACCACCAATGCAGCTGCCGGGTGCGCCTCGTGAATAGGGACCTCTCTATTCACACGTGCCGCACAGCTGTCGGCGAGTGTCTCCCGGGCGCCTTGCTCAGCATCCCCCTGTTCGGCGTTAATCGGCTCCCAAAACAGAAGACGCCCACACGTGTCCCAAAAGCACACTTCCCCACGACTCGAGCACCGTTAGTCCCGGAGAAGCTGCCTAGCGGGAAGCAAGAGACACAAGCTCAGACGACCTCTTGCCCAGCTCCGAGCATTTACAGCTAGCTTCGCCCTGCGGACAACCGGGGCCTCCACGCATTTAAAGTGTCAGACTTACTCTATTCTATTTTATTCTATTCTATTGTGCAATGCACAAGGGTTGTGCACACGTCGAGCCTCCAATAGGCGAACCCAGCGCAGCGAGAGCGCAGCTTCCCCTCCCTCCTCGGAGCAAATGCGACCCGGCACTTTGGGGTCCAATCGACGCCCCTTCCCAGCTTGTCTCTCCACCCTCTGCAGGAGATTCTCAGACAGTCCCGTCCCCCCCCCCCACCCCGCAGAAAGACCCGTGGGAAAACCAACCACACGCCAAGGTGCGAATGGCCCCCCGCCGGGCGCCTGCCCTTTGATGCGCCCCTCTAAGTCACACCCTCTTAGCACCTCCCAGGCGTCAACAAAAGCCGCTCCTGCCGGCCAGAAGCGCGCACGAGCCTTCGCACCCTCCGCGCCTGCCGGAGCCCCCGGGGGCCGCGGGGCTGCGCTGCGACGGGCGGATAACGGGCGCTCCCTCTGCACATCGGCGGCCCCGGAGCGCCCCAGGGCAACGCGGCGGAAGGCGCACGTGGCCCCCGTTCGCCTGGCTGGGGCGGGGTGGGGAGGGGGACAGGCTCGCTCTGCATGCGCGCAGAGACACGCTCTTCCCTCCTGCGGCTCCTCCTCTCCTGGGAGGAACCTCGCTCTCCTAAATAACTTCGGGGACGGGAAAGATGGGGCGGGGGGGTAGGCGAGCTGTGAAATAATCAAACCCACCACGATGCCTTTCCTCGGAGCTGGGAGGCCTTTCCGGGTTTGCTTGCCTTTTTCTTTTCTGCGACCTGGGAAATAGGGATTGCTGTCTTTTCTCCCAGGGAACAGCCCTCCCGACGAAGAGCCCCTCCGCTCCCGCTGAGAAAGAAAACGGATTTCGCCTCCCGGGAGGAGAACTGCCCCGCGCACGCCGAGACGTCTTGCTTCATGGGCGCAGCCGCCCAGCTGCCGCCCGGCGCGCATTGGTGGTTCAGTGGTAGAATTCTCGCCTGCCACGCGGGAGGCCCGGGTTCGATTCCCGGCCAATGCAACACGTCCCTTTTCCTTTTCTTTTTTTAAACCTCCGCTCGCTCATTGCAAAAGACATAAAAAGTGGCTTCCTTCCTCTCCTCCCGCTGCCAATACTCACTGTCAAGATCGTTTTTCCCCTGCTCTCCATGCGTGTTTCTATTCAGCGGCCTGATTTAGCGTTGAGGCCATGCTCTCGCTTTCTATGCATGCTAGAATAAAATACCCCGCGGAGAAAAATAATTCTCCTGTTGGGAACCTCGATTCTTGCAGATCAGCAAAAAAATATAAACAGCACAGAGCATTCGGTTGGGGCGAGGAAGCGTCAAAAGGGAAGTTGCATTGGCCGGGAATCGAACCCGGGCCTCCCGCGTGGCAGGCGAGAATTCTACCACTGAACCACCAATGCGCCTTGCGAAACGCGGTTTCTCCCCGGCATCCTTAAGACACGCATCTCCTGGCGTGTCTCCCGCATGTTCTTTGGGAAGCACGTCTGCGAGGACCCGCAAGATTCTTCGCTGTTGTTTGTTTGCACGCCATTAATCTGCTTTTACTCCAGTTCTGCAAAGGAGGGACAGGATAGGACTGGAAATAAAATGGAAAGCTGTTGGAATGACAAAACTCCTGAGGTTATAAGTTTTTAAAACTCCAGGAAAGATTCAGGGGCGTAAATACAGCCGTGAGAGTCGCACGGCTCTCGCAGTGCAACTTTCCCTCCTTAACAGCAGCTTTAGCCAAGCAGGTGCCCTTGCAGAGGTGTTGGACTACAATTTCTATTATGGGGTGATGGGAGAAGTAGTCCAGCATTTCTGACCATGCCGGGTGGAGATAATGGAGGTTGCCATCAAACACGGCTGGCCATGCCTCAGGAGGATGAAGTACAGCCCGGGTTGATAGGAGTTGTGGAGCAGCACCTCCTTAGAGCCTCTTCCTCATCCTGAGGAGCTTCCGATCTTCCGCATGGCTTCTCGGACCGGACTTTCTTCCTTGCCGGCCCCTAACATGCGGACCCCAAGGCCTGGGGCCTGGAGAGGCCTGGGGCCTCTCCTTTAGCTCAGCAGACACTTGGCTGCCACGTCCCCGAGCCGCCACTATCCTTGCCCGGCACACACACAAGCACCCCTGCCATTGCCTACCTCGCCGGACTGTTGTGTAGGGGGGCAAGAAGCCTCAAGCATTGGGCGGGGTCATCTCACTGACCTAAGGAGTGCGATTTCTGGAATATTTGAGGAGGGGGCTTCCCTTGGAAACACACGTGGCAGCCCCCACCTGCCCGGTTCCGTCGCCTCCCCACGCCCAGCCCCTCCACCACACGCACCCCTGTTCCTCCTCGTGCTTCCACCCGTCCTTCGGGGGCTGCTTTTGCTCGGTGCTGTTTCCCAGTTCTGTGCACATCTGGGTTCTTCTGCCTGCCCGCGGGGGACAAATTCCCCTCCTTTCCACAGCTGGCTTGGCCCCAGTGCATTTTCCTTGCCACGCTAAGCATGGCAACCCTCTCTTCTCGCCCCCCCCACCCCTCCACCACAAGCATTTCCCCCTCTTGTTGCCAGAAGTGCTCCCGGGGCGAGAGCCCCCTGCCCAGCTCTGCTGAAATGACCCGCAAGCTGCAGTCAGCCTAACTTCCAAAAAGACGGGGCCCCTTCACTGGCTGCACAACAAAACCCATATTTTCTACTTTGTTTGAAAAAAAAAGGAACAAACCATCATCCCCTGCAAGGAGTGCGTGAGTACAGGAGCAGCCCCCCACACACCCATGTTCCCCAGCGACTGGTGTACACGGGCATGCTGCCTTCTGTGTGTAGGAGCAGCCCCCCCACACCCATGTTCCCCAGCGACTGGTGTATGCGGGCATGCTGCCTTCTGTGTGTAGGAGCAGCCCCCCCACACCCATGTTCCCCAGCGACTGGTATACATGGGCATGCTGCCTTCAGTGTGGAGGAGCAGCCCCCCCACACCCATGTTCCCCAGCGACTGGTGTGCACGGGCATGCCTCCTTCTCTGAGAATTGCTCCAAGCCCACCTAATGCAGCTGGACTGGTGGCCACCACAGCCTGATGTGCCCGCACTCGGCTTTGGGGGGGGGGAGACCCGTGCACGGCTCTCTCGCCACATCTCCCAGGCCACGCATAACTTTCTGTCTTCCCTTTTCTCCTTCACTCGCCTTGGTCCCAAGTTCAACAATCCCAGATACCTTAACCTTTCCTCCTATGGGAGTTGCTCCAGCCTTCTTAACATCTGTCCTTTTTCCCACCCCATAATATCCATTT
The DNA here is from genome assembly GCA_023646645.1 of Varanus salvator macromaculatus. NCBI lineage: Eukaryota > Metazoa > Chordata > Lepidosauria > Squamata > Varanidae > Varanus > Varanus salvator. The sequence continues at coordinate 1,717,442 of JAIXND010000753.1, read as the reverse complement.
CAAGGTGCAGTGACCTGCACAGTCCGCAGTTTTGTAAGTGGAATCACACTGTAGATTTGTGTGAGGTGAGTACAGTCTGGGCCAGCGTGTTTTAATCTCTTTTGTCAATCATACCTAACGTGAAGTCTGCACATTTCACAGCAGCTGGGCACTGGGGTGGCACCACAATAGTTTTCCTCCATTGGCTCAAATCCCACCTGTTTATTCATGAAATGGAGCACCCCCCCCAAAAAAAAACCCCTTTACACTTGCTTACATATTTCCCATGGCTGCAAATTATGGGTTGTTGTATCCTAGGCATGAATGGGCTAGAATGGGCTTGTTCTTACGACATAGTCCCACAGGATGCAACCCACTGAGTGGAAGAACAGGGAAAAAAGTCAGCGTAGCCTCATCCCAAGCATGGAGGGGTGAAGCAACAGGAGACACCTCTCTTGCTGACTTCCAAAAATAATTAAAAGTCAGGTTTTACAGATGTAAATAGATCTATGGTGGGGTGAACCGGTAATTCTGCCATGGCATACATGCTAACAGACACATTTTCAGAAATCAGGCTCTGGAGTACCACGGATGTTCCACTTGGTCTTGCTCTTCATCATGGCACACGTTGGATTGCAACTCCCGAATGGCCTGCGAGCTGGTGATGGAAGAAGCTGCAGTCAACACATCTGGAGAGCACCAGGTTGGGGAAGGGTGCGCATGGAACAATGTGGACTGCCTGGTTGTGACTTGTATCACAGCAGTGTGCAAATATGAGCACTGACATCATTTGAGGAGAAGAAGAAAATTGCTGTTGACGTTCATTAGTGGGGGAAGTTCCCCCATTTTATTTTTTTTTAATGAAATGTTCACTTTGTTGCTGATGAATCAAAGAGCCAAACGGTTAAATTAAAACAAAACAAAACAAGGGAAGACTTGTTGACCTTACAAAGAAATGCTTTGCTAGTCCAGCTCAGCAGATCGCCAACAGTGGGCCGTGCATTTAACTCTCTCATGTAGCCTGCAGTTTCAAGTTGCGCATTGCACGGCCATCCTGTAAGGGGGCCTTATGGCGCTGCATCGATTTCCAGGGGTTATGTCTCCACGTTTCTCCGGAGCGGCTGCCGTGCAGCTGCCCCGGCGTGGCTTGGTTCTCCAGCCGCAGGGCCCCCGCGCCTGGGCGGCTGCACGAGAGCAGGGAAGGCGAGGCGTTTGCACGCCAAGCCCGCCGCGATCTGCCTTCCTCCATCCCGAGAGCGCCTCGGAGCGCACGCCCCGCGCCAGCCTGCTCTTCACACCTCCGGCGGGCGGCGGGCGGCGGGCGGCGGAGGGCGGCCCGAAGCGTGGGATGCGCCTAGAGGGGCATTAAAGGGGGCTGCAGGGGGCCCGCGGGGGCTGGCTCATTGGCCATCCTGCGGGGAGAGAGGCAGGGGAGGAGAGCGCGCGGGGGCTTCGGAGGCGATGGTGACCAACACGGAGAGCTCTGAGCCAGGAGGGGCGAGAAAGGTATCCGGGCCCCAGGAGGGGAGCTGCAGCGCCGGAGCGGGCAGAGGGGCTGCGCGGGGGAACGGAGGCGGCTGCTGCGCGTCGGGCAGGCGGAGGGAGGAGGAGGAGGAGGAGGAGGCCGGCGCCGGCAAAGCGCCGAGAGCCGCCGCCGCCGCTTCCTCGCACGTTGGCGCTGCCGGGGACGCTCGTCGCGCCTTTTGGGAAGCAGCAAAAGCTGGTGCCCACGAAGGGCTGGTCATCCCCGGCGGGCGGCTTGCAGCCTCCGGGGGGTGGGGGGCCGGCACAGAAAGAAGGGGGCCACCGCGGGCAGAAGCGCCGTTGCATCCCGAGCTTGCCCGGTGCGTCCCCAGGAAGGGTCTGAAGGCTCGCTTTGATATAGGCCGGGCTTTCTCCAGCTTGGCGCCCTCCGGGGGGTGGGGGGTGGAAGTGGAACTATAGCGCGCTTAGGACAGCGCCAGACAAGCCGGGTGCGGGGAGAAGCCCCCCCCCGCGGCCCCGTCCGGCGATCGGGCCCGGGCCCCGCGCAGCACCAGCCGGGGCCGCCCCGGCCCCCGACCCGCACTCCCCCAGTCCCAGGCGCGGGGCGCGCAGAAGCGCTCGGCCGGCCCTCCGGTTCTCCTCCAGGGGGAAAGACAAAGCCCAGATCGGGGGTGGGGGGGGCGGGAGGGAGCGGAGGGTAGGCCGGGCGCGGGGGTGGTGAAGAGTGGAACGGGGGTCCGGGAGGGACTGGCCGCCCGCTGGGACGCGGGTTTCCAGGCGGGAACTCCAGCTATCCTGCGGGCTATGCACAACTCGGCTGAGTTGGGAAGGGAGCGGTCGCGGGGGGGGGGGGGGCGGGCTCGGCGGGGAACTGGGTGGAGGGAGGGGCACACACTCCTTCGGAGAGAATTCTGGGGGGGGGGGTGGAATTTGCCGGGGAGGAGCCAGCTCTGAGGGTCCGGAGGAGCGAAGCACACACTGGAGGGGCACTGCGGGGGGGGGGTTGTTGTTGTTGTTATCATCATCATCATTATGACGTTTATATCTTGCAAGGAACCCCAGGCAGCTTCCATAGTCCTCCTCCTCTCCACCTTATCCTCACAACAACAACCCTGTGAGGTAGGTTAGGCTGAGAGTCCATGAGCGGCCCAAAGTCACCCAGGGAGCGGCATGGCTGAAGGGGACTAGAATCGGTCGCCGGCGCCCCAGCCACGTTAATCGCTGCACCCGCTGGCTCGAGAGGAGCTCCGGCCCGCAGATCAGACCGGTGCAAGAAAAAGACCCTGCTCCGCATTCGCATCCCTGAAGCTGGCCCAGGTTTCCCTCCAGAGGAGTTGCACTACAACTCTCATCATCCACAGCCAGCACGACACTCTTCCCCAATCTGCCAGCCTCCGGAATGCTCGTTGGACTCTGCTCCCCATCATCCCCAGCCAGCATGGGTTGATCGGAGCTGTAGTCCGAGAAATCTGGAAGATGGGGAAGACCGTCCTGCTGGGTTTGAGGATGCTTGTTTTCCAGGAAGTGCAGAGTTATTCTGCCATCGGAGATGGATCGGGGAAGAAAGGGCCGTGCGGATGCGCGTCTCTCCGCAGCACAGCCCCTCCAGCGCAGGGGCACAGCCCAGCCCTCCCAGCGTCCCCAGATGGCCCCGCCCCGATCCCTAGCCCCGCCCCTTCATCTCCCCCTCGGGTCCCCTTCCCCATTTTCCCAGCCTCCCTTTCCCCCCTTGCCTCTCCGCTACTGCAGCGCCGCCAGCCCCCGCCCCCGAAAGTTTCTCCAAAGTTTCTCCAGCGCCGCCAGCCCCCGCCCCCGAAAGTTTCTCCAAAGGGGTTTCAACACCCCACCCCATCCAGGGGTCACCCCCCCAATTGTTTGTCTGTTCAGATGCTGAAGCCCCTGGTGGAGAAACGCCGCCGTGACCACATCAACAGGAGCTTGGAGGAACTTCGCTTGCTCCTCCTGCAGAGAACCCACTGCCAGGTCAGTGAGCAGGGCCCCCTGTAGCCGCCCCCCGGCCCGCCACCCCTGCGCCCCACGCAGGACTTTCCCAGCGGGGCTGCTCTGGACCCTGGCCAGCCCGAGGTCCGGGTAACTGCACTGTCTTAAGGCTCCCTGGGAAGCACTAGGGTTCAGTGAACCCCTTCAAGTGAATTGAAGTGGATTGTATTCTTATTTCCTTAACTGCCAGCAGGCGGAGCTACTGCTCTAAAAAGGAACGATTAATGCAAAGGCCAGCCTCCGTGGTGTCCTTAACATTGCAGACAGATGCAAGTGGCCCTGGGCACTTGGTCAGGTATTCTCTGCCGTCATTCCCATTCGGCCCACGACCGTTGTCCACCATTCCCCCAGGAGTAAGTCCGAGGGGCTGGGAGTGGGGGGGGCGACCCACAATAACTTCTAGGGCAGAGGTGGGGGCTTTTAAGGCCAGTTCCAAAGTGGGTTAACATCCCAGGAATCTGTTGGTTCAGGAGAACAATACATTAACAAATCGGTGCCTTTAGTGGGTTAAACCCTGTGTTCACACTACAGGGGCTTTTGAGTGACACAAGCCTGGCCTAACTTCCCCCACCTGGCATCTTCCAAGTGCAGTAGACTGCAACCCCCATCATCCCCAGCCAGCATGACCATGGAGTCCTGCAAGGCGGCAGGTTGAGGAAGGCTGTGCTACGTCTTAAAATAAGGTTTGGAGAGAGGGAGAGAGAAATCCTCCACCCGAACTGTTGGCCCTTTGGAGCAGACGGCCATTGCGGGCTCTGCTCGGCCACTGCCCGAGTCACAGAGATGTGTGGGTTCATGTTGTTGTCCTTGCTCCCAAGGGAAGGTTCATGTTGTAACTGTGCAAAGATAGATTGTGAGTTGCTGGGCCTGGAGAGACACAGCAATAGCTCTCAAGCTTGAATCCAGCAGCACATCAGCTCAAGCTGAGCAGTTGTGATCTTCCATCAAAACTGGAGAAAAGTAACCATCCAAAGGGTTAGTTTTCCCCCACTGGATCCCCCCATCCAAGAGCAGCCAGTTGCCAGTCCCAGGATGCTGCTAAGGAGGGTAAAGGACACAGCGTCCTTTTCAGAAGGACCCACTGCCAAAAGCTGCAACGGCCCCATCCAGCTTCAGAGCTGCTGGCGCTGGGAGCATTCCTGCCGCCTCCCAGCAAAATTTTCCCTTCAGCCACCTTCTCGGACCTCTTTACTTTACAGACCCTAAAGAACCCCAGAGTGGAGAAAGCAGAGATACTGGAGATCGCGGTTGGATACCTGCGGGAGATGAATTCTACTAAACCCCAGGGTACACTTGGATGGCATGGTGTGTATGAGAAGTGTGCGTGGGTGTCTGTGTGTCAGAACCTGGGCTGGCCGTGTGCTGAGCCAGGGGTGCATCCTGGCAAGGTAGCAAAGGGCAGGGAAGAGGGACATTTCACCGGGGTGGCTATTCCCAATCCCGGGCAAGTGGGACCGATGTCATTCGGAGGAGAAAGTTGCAGTGGCGCATCATAGCTTCTGGAACATGCACAACCAGCGTGCAGAACCTCAGACTGGGGGGACCAGATACAGCTCTCCAGGCACCCACACCCCCTTCCTCTGCATCTGTTGCCCCTCCCAGCCTCACGAATCACTTGGTGGATTCCCAGCTTTTCTGCAGATTTCCCCCCCTTCTAAAAAGTTCAAAGGCCCGTGCCAGTAAGACCTCGAAGCTCAAACGGGCTGGATTTTCTTTGCTCTGCTCCTGTTGGCCTTTCGTGCGGCCTCCCTCTGGAATGCCAGCCCTCAAGAGGCTGTCCCAGGCTCAGCTCCCCCTGCATGTCCGGTCAGCAGAAAAGCGGGTTTTTGTAGGACTGTCTCCAGGGCTGTGCCCCAGAATCTTCCAGGCTTGGCTCACGCGTGGTTACTCCCAAGGAACAATTCCACGTGCGTCTCGGGAGAGCTGGTCCCTCATCGGCCACCCGTTTCCTGCTGAAAGTGAGGCCTGAGCTGTGGCAAAAGGTCTTGGTACTCCAGAAGGCTGTTTGTGTTGGTACACATCGTCCTCCATTGCTGTTTAAAGCGGGCGTCCCGAACTCAAGTTCAGGGAAGCTGTTCGGAGCTGCACTGCAGTAGCGGGGTCTGTGGTGGCCAAAGAGTTTTAGCTTAGAGCCCTCACCGCAAGTGACTGAGCTTCGGGAGGGTCCAGAGGGCAGAGGAAATGGGTGGAGCCAAGGAAAGGGGTGTGGCCATCTAGAGAGCTCTGGGAGACCATAATAGTCTGTCAACTGGACTATGATTGCTCCATCCTGAGCTGTTGATTTCAAATGTGTGCTCGAGATGACTGAACTTGAAACGCAGTAGTCAGATGCTGGTGGACTACAGCTTCCATCAGTCCTAGCCAGCATAAGCAGTGGTAGAGCATGATGGGAGTTGTGGTCCATTCACCTCTGGAAGTCAACGTGTTCCCGAATCTGACGGTTGGGAAGAAGTTGTGGTTTATCTTCATAGTGTTTGAATGACCAGCCTTCTCGGGGGTTCTCCAATTTTCACTCTGCCAGGAGTGGAGCTCTCCGAAGACCAAACCCTGCAGACCTGCTACATGATGGGATTTCGGGAATGCCTCCTAGGCCTGGCGGCCTTCATCCAGCAGGCTCATCCATCAGTCCAGGTCCATCTGTTGGACACGTTGCATCTCTACCTTGCATCCAAGCCTGAACCCCACAACCAAGACTGGACCTTTGCCGGCTTCTCTCCGAGTCCTTCCTTGGAGTCGCCTCCGAGGACTCCCGAGAGCTTTGGCTCGCCCCTGAAGACGCTGAACGAACCATTGCGGAGTCCGGACCCTCCTTGCTCCAGCGCAGGACAACTCGTGAGCCAGCAAAGAGACCCCCATGAGAGCACCCCCAAAAGGATGCTCCCCCCAGTTGCTTTCTGGAGGCCTTGGCCCTAGACCCTGGGCTGAAACACCGCTGCCCCACCTCAACTGTGCCCAACCCTTTTTGTAAATAATCCATTCAACTTTTATTATCTGCATTAAGATCACCGGCAGGTGGCTTTGCCATGTAACAATTGTAGGAATTTACCCCTGACCGTCTGAGAGACACACACGCCTGAGAAAGATGGCCAGTTTCTTAGGAATTAGTTGCACAGCCCTTTTCCTACTCATTCAGTAGCAGAGTTGGTTTTGCCCATTCCCTTTATTTTATTTGATTTTTAAGGTCATGTTTAGCTCCAAAAGAGCCAGCACAAAATGAGTGGTTCGCATTTTGCTCGCCTGGGAGTCTTTCGCAGGTAAGTAAACAAAGTTGCTTGGAAGGAACGTGGCCAGTTTTCCTACAAATTTTGTCACCGGCTGAGTTCCTTGCTCCCATCTGAGATCAGTGATGACGGTGGGGATTTCCTCCAGGGGGTGGGGCTTGGGGGGTAAGCCCTGCCCCCTGGAGGAACATCACAGGGGCCCCAGCTGGCCTGATGAGGCCCATGGGCCGGGATTCCACACCCCTGCTCCACTGGGATGCCCAAGCTTCTCTGGGACCACTGCAGGGCAGGGGGAAATCCACAGCCTGCATCTTCTCCCAGCACAGATGCCCCACAATGGGAAAAGCTGAACTCCTTAAGTCCAATGCAAATTTACACACCAAAAGGCCTGCAGCATCCAGCAACCCTTATGCTGGCGGGAGCATGATGGAAATTGAAAGCTTTTTTCTGTCTGAAGCTGCAAATTTCTTCCAAGGTTGCAACTCCAAAGCCTAAGTCCCAGCACGAGAAACACAAGAGCGTATCAATTGCTTTTCCTCATTTTCCATAACCTGCTAAGCCGGAAACATTTTTGTCCTGTGTAAATAAGATGCCCACCTTTTCCTATCACCATCGTCCATCAAGAGCGTGTTTGTATCAGAGCACCAAAGGGAAGACTGGAACAGAACCTGTTAAAAACTCTGAAACATCAGTCTATGCATAAATTCTGCAGATCCAAGGTAGATCCTTGTAGGTTATATGCCCTTGGACACTCGCGAAGGGATTGCCCGAATGTTGAAATTTCTTTCTCTCTATGCCTGCAAATATATATGAATATGTGTATGTTTGAAATCAGAACAAGTACATTCTTCTACTTTCATTTTCTTTTGTTCAAACTTTCAGATATTATTAAAATTTAGTAATGCCCTGTGCTCGAGTGTTTGGTTTTGTTTCGGGGAGTAATTGTTTATTTTATTGCTTTTAACCAGTGCCTGCAGCCAATGTGCGATCTGTGCCCTGGATCCTTCCAGATTAATCTGCCTTTAGCCCACTTGGCATAAATTCAATTTTACTTAAATTGCACTGATTTCAAGGGGACTAAAGGGTATCCACCTTAGGTTGCAATCGTACACTTGTTTAAAAAAGGCTTACAATTCCCAGGATTTTCCAACCAAAATAGCTTGGAGCTGGAGGACTTTTTTCTATCTAAGAATTCATTGAATTGCACCCTTATAACTATAATCCTATACAAAATCCCCTGGGAGTACATCTCATTGGACTTAATGGAGCATATATCAAAGCAAGCATAAGTAGCCTGGCTCAAGACCTTTGTACGAAATACAATATATAGCTGGATAATTTTTTGCCTCCCCCAGAAACTTCTTCTGAGGAAGACACATTATATTACATGATCCTGCACATAACACAACTTTTCATCATCTCTCTTTAATACGCATTGACCCATGATTTTGTGGGGCAGTGTGTTTGACATCATTGCGTTGTGCATGATCCAGGTTGTTGAGTCTCAAAGACTTCAGGCTAATAACATCTTGCTCCTCTCGTTTGATATATCCAGGACCCCGATACTATCAAATTGTGCATGGTAGACCAAAAGGGGTGGATAAAATTGGGCTGTACCCATCCCATAATACCAGGATGTGGGAATCATCCAAGGAAATGGGCACACAGAAGCTTCTGGGAGGATGTCAGGACATGTCCCTCGTGACACAATTTGTGTTTGCAGAACAAATCCCCTGCTTGGGAACGTACGTCCAACGTGGTGCTCGGCAGAGTTAGCTGATCGTAAAAGATAGTATGACAAGTTTATGGAGAGCCAGTGTGGTGTCGTGGTTAAGAGCGTGGGACTGGGACTCAGAGGATCTGGGTTCGAGTCCCCGCTCAGCCATGGAGTCAACTGGGTGACTTTGGGCCAGTCGCAGACTCTCAGCCCAACCTGCCTCACAGGGTTGTTGTTGGGATAAGATGGAGGAGAATGATGCAAGTGGCCTTGAGCCCTTTGTAGGAAAAAGGCAGGATATAAATCCAAAAATTAAAAAATAAAATAAATAGTCCATGGAATGGGTGGGCAGAACAGCTTGATCGAACCTTCTAAGTTCAGAGAATATATATCGGGGTGCTCAGCTTCTTCTACCCAGGGGACTGCTGGGGAAGAACTCGCAGTCAATTTTAGGAAAACGCTCTTCCTGCTTTTAACTAAACCTCGCGAGAGGCATTTCAGCCTTCCAGAATCCGAAAACATGGTGCAAACGTCAGAACGCCACCCAATGATGGGTGGTCACTCTAGGGCACAGCTGTGTCAGGGTCACAGGCAAGCAGGATTAGGATTAGGACCAGGACCCTGGGTGGGGGGGGGCGGTCTGGATGGCGGTCCGGAGGTTCAACACCTGTGCAGTATTTTCTTGGACACCAAATGCTGGAGGCCAACAAAGATTGTTGAGCGGGGGATGCTGGACCTTGGATTTGCTCCAACAGGGGGGTTCTCCTAAAATTTCTGCAAGAGAGGGCCCCCCCCCCACGGTTTGGCTAGCTCTGCAAGTGGCCTTCATGTATACGGCCACAGCCCCGCCTGAGCTGCCCACCCACTCAAGAAGCCTCAGCTGCCCCACTCCCGCTTCACTCTACCTGGATCCAGGTGATGGGTGAGCAACCAACACCCGCTGCCGCACCACGAGCCACATCCCCAGAGCCGGAAGAACAATGCCGAGGTTTATTTTCCAAATTTGCACAGAGACTGAGCTAGAGTTGGCACCCGAGACTGTCCCCTCTGGAAAAATTCAAAAAGGGCAGCCTGGTCGTCTGCCAAAACCCAAAAGCAGCCTTCCCCAACCCGGGGCCTTCCGGATGTGTTGGATTGCAACTCCCACTATCCCCAGCCAACTACACCCAGGAGCCACAACAACTGCTGCGCATAGGGCTTCCCCTGCCGTGCACAAGTTTGTGGGCACACGTCTTCACATGGATCTGTGCCACACGATACGTGAACCAAGGAGAAAAAGAAGCGCAGATAATGAATTTCTTCCCGTTGTGGGGGAGAAGGAAAGAGAGAGGAACCGGAGCAAACTCATCCCAACTGGAACGCAGAAATGAGGCGGCCTTCGCTCCCGAAACCACGGGGGTACACATGACAGACAGCGCGTGCATGGGCTATAAATCCTGCATTTCTAAATTTGAGGGGTTTGGTAAAGCTTGTTCTCCATTGACTTTGAAGGGGGGAGGATGGGAAACGGACAGGATGCTGACAATATCCAGTCCGTTTCTCAGGAGACTGGGAATGACAGCTCCTTCTCCCACCGCCCCGACTCGTGCGCAACGGCATCAGGCAGGAGAGGAACACACACAATGTGTGCTTCTTATCTCAGCAACGTCCTATCAAGAACACAACAGGAATTGTGGTGGGGGGCGCCTTCTGGGAGGCAGGAGGTCCTTCGCCGACTCCCTGGGAGCTTCTCCATCTCCCCCATGTGCAAAAGGGGCGGCCTTACTCGGCAAGCAAATCCATCCTGCCGATTCTGTAGGCCTGGCTCGCTTGCAAAATTCCTGATGCCTTTTCTGCTGCAGAAGGAAGTGGTGGGAAGGGGGAGAGCAAAGGTGATCTGGGGACTGGAAGCAAAGTCCTGCGAGGAGAGATCGAAATAACTGGGAGTATTTAGCCTGGAGAAGAAGGGGGGGGGGGGAATGATATCACTCTCCAAGTACCTGAAAGGTTGCAAGAATCTCACCCAGTACTCTGCAGAAACCGGCTGCCCGCAGGATCCTTCCAGCAGGACGGGTGCGAGTTCCTCAGCCTCTGGTGAATGCAGGCAGAGGAAGCCCATGGCCAGCAAGGCTAGTAGCCACAGAGAGCCTCCCTCTGTATCTGCCCCATCCCCTTTTAAAGCCATCCAGACTGGCGGCCGTCACCCCTTCCCCTGGCACTGAATTCCAGAGTTTTCACGACACGCTGTGTGAAGAAGGCCTTCCCACCAGCCAGCTGCACGCAACGCTCACGCGTTACGAGACACAGCATGCATTATTCCAAGCACCTCTATTCTGTCTCCCCTTCCTCGCCATTTTCCATTTTTCTAGGCTGAACAGTCCCGCTTGTTGCAGCCGCTCCTCACAGATCCAGCCCCCTGATCGTTTTAGCTGCCCTTCTCTGCACCGTGTACTTTGTCACAAGGAAGGGGGCCAGGATCTCTTCTCTGTCATCCCAGAGTGCAGGACACAGAATAGCGGGCTCAGGTTCCAGGAAGCCAGATTCCGGCTAGATATCGGGAAAAACTTCCTGGCTTTTTGAGCAGTACAATGGAACCGATGACCTAGGGAAGTCTGGGCTCTCCCACACTGGAGGCGTTCAAGGTGCGACTGGACAGCCCTCTGAGAAGGAAGTTTCAGTGGGGGCTGGCCCTGCACTGAGTAGGGGTTGGACCTGGTGCCCCCCCACCCCCATCTCCGCCGCTCTGCGATTCTGTGAAAATGTTTCTGTGAGGACGCCATGTGCTGTCCACTGTTTCTCTACCAGGTCCCCAGAGAAATATGGTAGGGGGGATCCCACACCTGATACAGGAAAAATCACATATATGTTCCCCCCCAGGACTGGGAATTTGCCAGCATGCATGTACATGCCGTCCTTTAAGCCTGAAAGCCAAACTCTGGAAAGTCACATCCTCACCCCCGCGCCCCTCTGGCCTTCCCCCGTCCCCGGCCAGTTCTCTTCATGGCCCCCCTGCGGCTGGCAAGGGCCACTCACACGTCCGTTTTGGAAGGGAGGGCGTTGCTACGGTCTCCGCAAGGCGAAGGAGGGCCCCGTGGTCCGGACCTCCCCTGGCGCCCGAGTCGCCAGAAAAATCAGCGAGCTCATTTCCTGGAAGGCGAAAAACGGGATCTTTCCTGGGGGATCGGGGTGGAAAGCAGCCTTCACAAGCCTCTTTTCCCCACACAGGAACTGGGGAGCAGTGCTCCTCTCTCAAGCCCCCTTTTCCCCATGGGGGCTTCAAGATCGGCTGTGGAAAAAGACTCTTGCAGACACACCTCATCCGCCCAGAAGCACACCCCACTGAATTCAGTGGGGCTGAAGCCCAAGAGGGCAGGAAGCCCCGGTCGGCTGCAGGCCTTGAAGTTCAGCTACCACACAGAGGGCTTGCGCTCGGCTGGGGCTGGAACAGGCCCCCTCACCCGAGCCGCCTGGCCCCTCATGCCACGCTGGCGATGTACATGCAGAGGGCCTCGCGGACCCTCTCGGACCGGGCGGCGGGCTTGATGCGGGTGTCGGGCCGCTGCAGGGGCTGCTCGAAGGTGGCGGCCAGCTGCCTGGCCTCGGCCTCCCACGTGTCCTTGTAGGCCTCGCCCTTCTCCTCACAGATGTTGTGCAGGACGCAGCAGGCCGAGATCAGGCGGGGAAGGTTCTCCACGGCGCAGTCGTTGCGGCCCGTCAGGCACCGCCAGCGCCCCTTCAGCCGGCTGAAGGCCTCTTCCAGGGGCTCGTGGCAGCGGCTCAGGGCGGCGTTGAAGGTCTCCTTGGCTCTGTCCAGCCCTTCCGTGTAGGGAACCATCACCCACGGGAGAAGAGGGTAGGCCGGGCCTCCCAGGATGACGCGGGGGACGGAGACCCCGTTGATCTCCACCGTCCCCGGGGGAAGGAGCGTCCCCTCCTGCCCTTTGGTGAACAAGGTGGACTTGTTGAAGATCTTCGCCTCGTGGGTCTTCCCCGGCCAGCCGGCACTCAAGTGTGTGAACTTCCCCCGGTGGTCCACCAACGCCTGCAGCGCCATGGAGTAGTACCCCTTCGTGTTGACATACTCGGCCGCCTGATGTGGGGGGCACAGGATGGGCATGTGGGTCGTGCCCACCACACCAGCACAGTTGGGGAAGCCCAGTGCCCGGAAGCCCTGGATGATCTCGGGGAGGCCCCCGCCCACGGTGACCGTGCTGCGCATCAGCACCCTCTGGATGGCCCGGCAGACCTCCAGCACCACCGAGCCGGCGGTGGACCTGCCCACGCCGAACTGGTTGCCCACGTCGCGGTAGCAGACGGACGTGGCCAGCTTCCAGAGGGCGATGGCCACGCGCTTCTCCACGCTCAGCGGGACCCGCATCCGCGTCTTCTGGCGCTGCAGCGCCGGGGCGAGCTGCGCACAGAGCTCCAGGAAGGTCGACCTGCGCATGCGGAAGTTCTGCAGCCACTGGTGGTCGTCCCACGTCTCCAAGACCGTGCGGTCCCACCACTCAGTGCTCCTGGGGCGGGCCCAGAAGCGGCGCTCCACCGAGCGGAGACGCCCGCCACGCCGAAACCCGGCGCCGGAGGCGTGTCGGGAGAGCAAGACCTCCTCCTCCTCCTCCTCCTCTTCCTCCTCCTCCTCCTCCGATTCGGCTTCCTCCTCCTCCTCCTCCTCATACCCTCTCTGCCCCAGAGTGTGCAGGAAGGCCCACCGGCGCCGGGAAGCCGCTGCCGACGATGCCTCACTGCTGGCACGCAGGTACTCCATCATCAGCGTCCCGGACTGCACGACACACAAGACGGCAGCCTCTCTCTGGGAGGCATCCATGCCGGGACCTTGCAGGCAGATCGCGGGAGAGAAGCTTCGGTTTGGTAAAGCAGGCGAGAAGGCGTGGGCAACTGCGGAGAACTAGAAGGCAGGGAGGAATTGTGACAGACGTCAATATCAGGAATTCTTCCTCGATGCAGCAGTCCTGGTTTGGATGGCCTACCCCACAATCCACAGCTCCGAAATGTCTCCAGAATGCAGCGGGTCTCTGGGGGGGAAACGCAGGCAACCAGAAGACAATTCCATAGGGAGCAGAAGCGAGGTCATGGCGCCCCTGTGCGCCCACCGGCTGGACGCAGCACCAACAAGCGGCAATTCACCTTTCGTGCTGGAAAAAAACATTTTTAAAATATATCAAATTTTAAAGATTATTAAAACCAGCAGGAGAGACACTTCCAAAGTTACTCCCCCACTTGCAAAGTGCTATTTCTCGGGCATGATGCCCTCCTGATCTGCTTGGACTACAACTCCCAGCATCTATGGAATGCGCTCCCCAGAGAGGCTCACCTGGCGCCGTCTTTATTTGCTTTTCGGTGCCAGGTGAAGACCTTTTTATTTAAGCAATATTTTAAATGTTAATTTATTTTAAATTTGTTTATTTGAATTATATTGTATTTGTATGTTTTAATTCGGACCTTGAGATGGGCCAGTTTTAATATTTTAATATTGTGTAGGCTTTTTAATTATTGTATAGGCCTATAATGTTTTTTGAGTTTGTGAGCCGTCCCGAGGCTTGTGGCAAGGGGCGGCCTATAAATCTGTTAATAAATAAATAAATAAATAAATGCTGGCTGGGGATGCTGGGAACTGTGCACAAACATATCCGAAGTCACTGAGCTGCATGGCCAACTGGAGACCAGAACGCAGATCTCCCGCGTCCCCACGAAGCAGCCCAACTGCCTTGCCCACTCCGTGTTGTTTCAAAGCTTCTTTCTGCTGCTTTAACATGCTTTTAATTCACTGCATCTGTTACGTTCTGGAGTTTGGGAAATCACATCGCAAGATCTCCAAAAAGCAGCATAGAAACATTAACAAACACAAATATTTTTGCCAGCCGATGTTGAAGGCAATGAAATTGGACCCTGGCTTCATTTCTTGGTACCTGTTTCTGGTACCAAGCAAGAATCCCCAGCAGGAGGGAAGGCAGGGCCGTCAGGACTAGCAGCTGGAGGAAACGCAGCCATCGCACCCCTGCCTGGCCCGGCCCTGCTATGGGGTGCAGGGGGCAGCTGCTTTGTTGCCATGTGACCTGAATGTTAGACGAGGGGAACCCTCAGCCTGACCGGACGGACGCGCCTCTTCTTTTGTTCTCGGCTATGAGGAACTGGCAAAAGCATCCTGCACCTGCCACAGGCCTCTGCAAGGGGGAATTTAGGTGGTGCAGCTTCGAGATGGGCCGGCTGCAACTCCCATCATCCTCCCCATGCTGGACAGAGGTGGTGGGAATGACGTTCGGTTGCATCCGGAGGGCACCAGGCTGGGAAGGCTGCCGTAGCCCATTCTTCTCCAGAACGGCCAGGTTTCACAAGGGCTCCCGAGGGCCAAACGGCCACTCTATCTGACCTTGGCAAGAACCCTTGCATTCACCCATCTCGCGCCGATGCATCTCCCGTCCTTCCACTAAAATAGCGCTCGAGATGGCTACCCACCCCCCTGCTGGATCGGACTGACTAATAACCCCCAGGTTGTTTTTTCCTGTCTTCCAGGGTGCACCTGCTGGAAGCTTGGCTCATTTATACGAGCAATCTGGAGGGCACGGGAGCTGTCAGGCTCCGGCACATGTGCCGTCTGCATCCAGGCCCTGCCTGACAACGGGGCACCATCACGGCTTGGCCAGGTCTGGACACCTGCGCCAGCGCCAGAGCAAAGTACTTCAGTGGGCACACCACGGCCCTGCAGCTTCACGTTTCTGGGGCATTGTGGGAAAAACATGGCTGCCACCACACAATCCTGGAGGCCGTGCTATCTGGGGTGCTTTTTCCCCTGCACAGGACCCCAGAATGGCAGAAATACTGAGCACTGCGCATCGGGGAAATTATGGTGGTGGCCCGTCTCCTCTGCTGGGGAGGCATTTAGTCCATGCTAGACCAGAGGGACGCTTGGTCCGACCCATCAGCTCAATCCAATGCAGGGCGGCTCACGCCCTTCCAGAACTCCGGCCTGCAGCTCCCATCATCCCTTCCCACTGGCGATGCTCACTGAGGCTTCTGGGAATTTTAGGCCACAACAAGTCGCCCGCCCGTCTTATGTTCCGCACATGCCTCCCTCGGCATCGGAGCTAATGGGATAGGCCCACCCACCTCCCACGCCACTCTTCCTTGCAGGGATGTTGTGCAATCCTTCGCGCACAAGGTTCAAGCGTTGCCCCCCATTGCTGCCTGCCTGCTTTCGGTGGTGGCGGTGAAGAGGACAAAAGGAAGGGCAGAGCAACAGCCTTGCATTTTTATTTTCCAAATCGGGTTCCGCCCCGGCCCTCAGCGCCCTCCTGCCCACCGCCCGGTCTTCCAGCACCTTTCCACCGACCCCCGCAATTGTGAGCCCCGCTTGCCACAGCGGCGCGGCACGACACAAACCTTTGCTCTTTTTTGTCCGGCTGCCGCCGGGGAGATCGTCTTCCGACAGGCTGCAGGGGCGGTTTGGAGGGGAAGGGGAAATCTTGGAATGGGGAACAGCAGGAAGGCGCCGGGGCGGGAAGGGCGCGGGGCGGGGCGGGGCTCTTCCCTGGGGCGGGGGGCTCCGAGGACGCGCGGCCCCGATCTGGAGCGCAAGGGCCGCCCCGCCCTCCGCCATGCACGCATGCATTAAAAGGGGGGCGGCGGGAAGGGGGGGGCCGGGCGAGGACGTGCTCCGCGCACGCAGCGCGCCTTCCCCGCCGAGCGCGCACAGCCCGCGCGGCCCCGCTTTTGTCCTCGCGCCCGAGCGCGCGCGGCCAGGCCCGGGGGAGGGGCGGGGGCAATGCAAAGCAGGCGCGGAACGCCCGCCGCCCATTGGCCGCCGGAGCGCCCGCCTCTCCGCGCTGACGAGCCGAGAGCGGCCCCCGCGCCGCTGCGCCCCAGCGGAGGTTCCATGGTGTAATGGTTAGCACTCTGGACTCTGAATCCAGCGATCCGAGTTCGAATCTCGGTGGGACCTGGCCTCGTTTTCTTTCCCGCCTCGCGCCCCGTGAAAGCGGGGGGGGGGGGATCGGCCCGGAGGACGCGTGGATGCGGGCGGGGAGAGCGTGTGAACGCGTCCGCGCCAGGCCAGGCTCGGGAGAGCGCGTGCCGCGTGTGCAAGCGCTGGGGAGCCTCTGCTCCTCTCTGCGTCAGGCGCGTGCACAGTCCCGTTTTGGTGATTTCGGGGTCGCCCCGATGAGGCAGCTGGGCCGGTTCCTGACTCTCAGCCTAGCCTACCTCACAGGGTTGTTGCGGTGGGGAGAAAATGGGGAGGAGGAGAATCTTGCAAGCCGCCTCGACTTCCTTGCATGAAGAAAGGCAGGAGATAAATCAGAGCGGGTCGTTAATTTATTTGTGTTATGTTAGATATTTGTATTTTATTTGTGTAAGCCGTCCTGAGGCTCTTGCAAAGGATGGCATACAAATACCCTAAATAAATAAATAATTACAATACAATAATACCTAATAATAAGGTACAAGGAGCTCTTTAATAAGGCAGCTGCCAATTAAAACAGTTGCAACAACAACCGTCCTTATTCAAATATTAAAAACAGTGGGATGCTAACAACTGAGGACAGATGCTAGAAGATATTTGTGTGTCTAGCCAAAAGCACCACCTCAGTTTGAGCGTATGAATTTATCTGGGTGCCATCCAGAGAACTACAGGTATCTGGGTAATTAAAAATCCAAGCGAGCCAAAGTGTTCCCATACTGACCTCTGCCAGTAAGCAACTACCCACACCCCCAAGGCCTGGGAGATGGAAAAGTCCAGGTCGGGCTGTATGCCATCCGTGGCTCACTTCGGGGGTCTTTGCTGGTGCGCCGGGGGCCTGGGGGCCAGCAAGGGGTGCTCTTCCCTTTCTCTTCTGGGGTCGTCCAGCAGCAACGGATGGGCCTCTGTACCGGTCTGTCTGACCGTGTCAAGCTGCTGTTTTCTCCTCCTTGCGTAGGTTTGTCATTTGAGAAATGCCTGTTGCAAATCCTTAAGCTGCGAGTTTCTGTCTGACGAGTTTGAATAGGTCGGCTTCCCTCCTCTGGCACGGCAGGATTTTGCAGTGTCTTTTGGAGGCAAGCTGGCCGAGTGGGGTTTGCATCCGCTGCTTTGGTGCCCTCATCCCCAGCCCCCCTCCGGACAGTCATTTGAGGTGGGGACCACGCTGTGGGGCTCTGGACTTCAGCCCAAGCACTGTCTTCTGCAAAGGAAGGGGGCTTAGTGGAGCCCCTGGCCCCTCTCTGGAGCACCAGATGTCCAGAGATACGAGCAGCACCCTAGCAAACCTTAGAAACATAGAAACAGAGCGCGTCAGAAGGGGCCTCCCGGGCCATCTAGGCTGACCCCCAGCACCAGCCGGCTCCGTTCACGACGTGCCCACCATGTGCACGTCCGACACGTCCTTCCCCCTTCTCCTGCACCAACTTGCATGTTCAAGACATCCTTGCTCCGTGCCAAGAGTCGCCGCCTTGAACCACACCACCCTGGCTTTCCCTCTCCTTCATCGTTTCCTTCATCCACCAGTTTCCCCTGCTTTTCCTCCTTCCCACACCTAAGGAAACCGAGCCACTGAGGGAGGAGTAACAGGAAATGCTCTCTCTGAGTTTTCACACGTGTACAGTCCTCATGCATGGAGGGAGAGGGAGAGAGCGAGAGAGAGGACTTTTCAGACCTAAAGGGTGCTCTCCACGGGTTCATGCAGGTCGAAAACTTCCTTAAGGTTTAAAACCTAAGCACTCGGGACGTCGTCCATGTGCCCAGTCCAGTGGGAGGCTGGAAAATGGCACCAAGAGAGCGGGCTTCTCTGTGGTGGCCCCCGATCTTTGGATCGGCCTCCCTGCTGTAGCCTCCCAGCCCCGGATCAAGGCAGCCCTTTAGAGACCTCCTTGGTCACCCCAGGTGATTATTCAAATAATCCTTTCCCTTTGCAGAGTTATTTTCACTGTATGATTTTAGCTATTGAAAATTCATTTTGACACGGTTTTTATGAGATTTATTGTATTTTATGCAAATTGTAATGTAAATGTCATGTAATTAAAATTTATTGCAAATATTATATTGTTTTATGCACTGTTGTAAACTCCCCAGAGAGCTTCAGCTATGGGGCAGTCTCGAAACGAAATAAATAATTAAATGAAATAATAATAATATTTTTAAAAACCCACCCCAACCCACACACCACAAGGAAGGGTTGTGGTCCCTCCATAGTCACAGGAGAGCCTCTGCTGTGGAAGTTGATAAATTTCCCCATGTGGATCCCCATCTCTCATGCGTGCGGCTGTTGTGCCCAAGTTCCCCAAGGATTTGAAACAACTGCCTGTCATCCCCAGCAACGAGAAACCGCCTTGGCTTCAGCAGCGGAGTGGACGCTTTAATAGCTGTGCCGCTCGGGACCCACCTCAGCCCAGCCTGGTGTGGCTCAGCAGCAAGCCAGGACTCCGCGAAAATAGTTACCCTGCTTTCTCCACCTGAAGGTGCCAAAGGATTCCAGGTTAAATACCTGGGATTTTTTTAGCCTGGAAAAAGGGTGAGCAAGCAAGGGGAGACGGGCTAGAGGCCTACAGAGCTATGCATGGTGTGGAGCGGGAGACGTTTTTCTCTTCCTGTCATAATATGAGGGCCCAAAGAGGCTGCCCCATAACAGCGGGATCATCCCATGGCTGGTGGGAGATTCAGGAGGGCGAAAGGAAGGACTCCTTTGCATGGCGCATAGTTAAACTGTGGAACTCTGCCACCAGTGCTGGTGGAGGGCCACCGATCTGCAGGGGACTGGGAAAATTCCTGGAGGAGGAGAAGGCTTTCTGGGCCACTAGTCCTCATGATTCTGTGCTGCCTCCAGCATCAGAAGCAGTGGGCCCGTTGCTGGGGAACATGCATTGGAGAGTGCCGTGGCTTGTGGGCCCAATCCAGGGCAGCTCTTCTCACGTTCTTGGGATTATGGAGGGCAGGGTGGGGGAACTGGCCCAGATGCCTGATCCCAGGCTTCGCGGCTGAGTCATACATCGTTCTCTGTGTTCCAAGCGGGTGACTCAGGCAGCTTCAGCACCGTGCAGGCGACAGGCTCATGGGATGCGTAACTGGGTTAGCGCTCATTACAGGCAGGTAGCGAGCGAGGCAATGCCGGGAAGCGGCTGCAATTCACACGCCGGTTGGGCAGCCCTGTGGTTCTTCACGGCTGATCAGAAACTTAGTGAGAGGCAGTGCGAGTCTATGCAGAGCCAGATCTAACAGGTTCCAGGCCACGTGATTGCAGCGAGGCATGATCCTTTGCAAAAGTCAAATATTCCCAAACATAAACTCCATGAGCTGAAGAATGTATCATAAACTTAGACCTAAAATCTTCCCTTTTGGAAGCTTCTGGCAGCAGGATCTAGCTGTCATCGGTGTGCAGTGAGCAAAGCTAACTATCTAGATCATATCATGAATCTAAAACACCACACCTGGACAGTCCCTTCCAGAGGTCTTGGACTACGTTTCCCACAATCCCCAGCCATTGTCCCTGCTGGCTGGGGTTGATGGGAGCCATAGTCAAAGCCAATGGTGTGGGCACCATGTTGAGGAATGATGATCCACAGCATCATAGACCTGTTCAGAATGTAATGGCTTCCCCCAAGGAAATTTGAGAACTACAAGTGCCGGTTGTGTTTTTTAGGATGGTGAGAATTCACAAGCAGAAATCCCACTGCTGACCCATCTACCACCTCGCTGCTCCAATAGCATCCTTGGGACGAAGCCACGGAGGCTGATTTTGGGTTTTCTTTGAGATGCGAAACACGTTCATGCTAAAAGATCCGGTTTATTTCTCTCATCAGTCAGGAATCGAGGAAAATAATATCTTGGTTTGTTAATATTTGTTTACTAAAAGAGTTCAGCTTATTTTTTGAAAAGGCTAGTTTCAGTCCAAAAAACGTTGACAACAGGACCCTATAACTTTTGCATGTTTAGGGGAAAAGTTCTGCTGTTCTAAGAACTTTTTTCTATCTAAACATGTTTAGGACTGTACAGTTAGGTTTGTATAATTGATGGATGGTGTTCGTCCTGTTCTGCGCGGGGTTGCACTCCCCCTCAGCCACTGGGCAGTATACAAATTAAATAAATAAACTGAATTTTCTCCACACTGAAGCCTGGCATCAGCCTCTGATCTTCTCTGTGCCAATTGAAGACGATCTTTCGCTCCCTGGCATGAAATAGCTCTTAAGACTGCTGCAGTGTTTGTGTAAGGTATTTTATTGTATATTATTATTATTATTATTATGATTATTAGGACGGGGCTGGTTCTACTGGAATTGTTTTAGCTGTTAAATCATTTTTTAAAGTTTGGTATATTGAAAACCTGCTGTCATAATTATGCTCTTTAATGCCATTTTTATTGTATCATCGCTTGTGAATGGCCATGAATCACAGGTGCAGCCTTTGACTATTGGGCAGTAAAGAAACAAAGTCAATAAATACAGACAGATCAAAGGAGAGGAGAGAAACTCCTGCACAGCTCCATGCATGGAAAACCATTAGGATTCAGTAGGGTTCTCTCTATTACGCTGCGTACACTTGGATTTCCTCTCACTAAGTTTCCCCAGAGAGGCTCGCCTGGCGCTGTCATTATTTGCTTTTTGGCGCCAGGCGAAGACCTTTTTATTTAAGAAATATTTTAATTTTTAAGTTTATTTTTGTATTATTATATTTATATATTATTATTATCTATATTGCTTATTTATATATTTCTATTTTTATAGTTAGATTCTGAGATGGGCCAGTTTTTAAATACTGTATTGTGTTTCTACTTGTATTTTTCATTGCTGTTAGCCGCCCCGAGGCTTTTTTGGCAAGGGTGCGGCATACAAATATGTAAAATAAATAAATACATTTCTCCCTCTGGAGGAGAAAAAACAAATAACCCTTTAAAAATATGCTCAGCTGGTCCAGGAGAACCAGGTCTGCCGATAGTGGTGCAATTCACGTTCTCCTGCAAGGAGTTCCCCCCTTAATTGCAGCCTTTGAAGCAATGCTGAGCACTGCAGAACAGAGGTTGCTTTCATATGGTGCAGGGCACCACGCATTCCTATTCTTTATTTTCTCACATTCCCGTGGGAATAGACACGTCTTTTCCCTCTGCAGGCTTGGGGACCCTGCCTCTAAAACCAAGGACGGCTGGATACCTGGGTGGCGTAGAGGTGAAGGTGCTGAGCTGGGAGGCGGGAGGTCTCGGCTCTAGTCCCCACTCAGCCACGGAGCCCCCTGGGAGATTTGGATTCTCATCCCAACCTACTTGGAAGGAATGAAATGGAGAGAAGGGGAGTTTGGACTGCAGGGTAGAATATGGCAATGAAAAGGGAAGCTGTAGAGCCCTGGTTCTCCTTGCCCTGCCCTGCCCTGCCTTGCTTGTGGGGGTTCCCTGAAAATTCTGGCACCCAAGCCTGGAACCTTCTACATCCAAATCTGGGGATGGGCCCCTTCTATACCATCACTATACTAGTGTAAAGATCGCAAGGTGGGTCTTTCGCTTGGAGAAATCACAAGGAATCAGCCTGAGAAAAGGCTCAGGAATGTTGCGAACTGAGCCAGGACTTGGGGTCCTGCATTTGGGATTCCTGTGGGCAGCTGGGCAGCCACTCAGCGGACAGAAGGCCGGACCAGACAGGCTTGGGTCTGACCCAGCTGGCTGCTTCCCAAGTTCTTACCCTTCTTCTCTTTCCCCGGCACCAAAGCCAAGCAGAGTAGGGAAGTGGGCGGTGTGTAGCAAAACGGTAAAAGTTTTGTGGGAGCAGAGCGCTGCTTCTCAAGAGCAACACAGCGAGTAGAGCAGGGGCAGAGAAAAGCTGAGGAAGGGAGTTTTAGGACTCGCTGCTTCGCCTTCCCTCCCGGGAGCTCTGCAGGCGATGGAGCTGCCTGTCTGTGGGAGTTTTCGGGGTGATAACCTCCACCCCTGCTTAGGGAGGCTAATGAAGATAAACAAGGAGACCAATTTGCATATCACTAGCTTGTGCCCCACAGAGGCAGGTCAGAAACAGTGTGATTTACATTTTAAAAAATACATCTCACCCTAATAGGCGTGAGTGTGACCCAGTCACCTCCGTGCCAGTGTTGCCGGCTGCATCAGCCTGGATTCTTGTCAATAAACATCACAAAGCCCCCAAATATTACATTAAAGGCACAACCTGTTGCCAATACCAACTTCTTTTTACTCAGCTGTAGCACACCGTGGCATGGTCCGGACTGAGACCGGCATGCACGGTTAGGGGGCTTAAATGTTTCCGGCACCTCTATTCCCCCCTCCTTTCCTTTGCGGGGGCTAAGAGAGAAAAAGAAATTGTGCTAATGGAGTTTCCCTTTCCTTTCTTGATCATGGGCTTGAGCCAGGGCAGTGGGGGGGGGGGGGAGAGCTTAGGGAGGAAGCGCTGGATGGAAAGGTTTAAACCCCCACCCCATACACACGCTTCTGTGCAATGGATTGGGTCTTACACAAAAGTAAAAAAGAACAGGATCGGGTAAGTTAGGTCCAAATCTGGCCCTCTGGGATTCCCCATCCTCTTTCTTTGCACAATCACTTCCTCCAAGCTCTTATCATTTGGTTTCCTGGCTTTCCTGCAGTGTTTCCCCCAGTCAAACAGTTCAAAATGCCTCTCCCAAGGTTTGCAATCTGGCGGTGAGAGCTTCAAGCTGCAATACTGTTGTGAACATGTCCCTCCCCTTTTCCCTTTCCAACAGAGCAAGGTAAAGGGCATTTAAGGTGCAGCCCTTTATTGAGCTAAGCTGGCCAGTCAGAGCTTGCTTTGCAATACTGAGTGAGCAATAATAAAGTTGTTAATAAGCAGCATCTACCAAAGTAGTGATCCCTCTAATCGGTGGAGTTAGGTCGTTCCCATGTTAGAAGCTGATTCCAAACTGAATCCCCCTCTTGTGTCTCCTCCAAAAGGGTCCAGCTCCACACTCAGGGAGGTTTCCTCTTTCATCTCCAAAAGGAGTTGGCTCCACCCTCAGGGAGGTTCATGTTACTTATGAACCAGATGGCAGGGCTGCTGAACATGATTTAATTGGTCCACTTATTTGGCTTGATGATGAATCTGGGTTGATGAACTCATGCTCCTTCCCCCAGTCTTCCTTGTGCCTCAACCTGAATCAGAAGCTGTTTGGTTCTCAGAAGCCACCTGGTTAATCTCACCCATTAACCCTTGCATTTCAGTCTTGCAATCCAACTCCTCCTCCTCTTCATCTACCTCACCTTCAGAGTCTGAACTTTCTAGCTTGGAAGTCCATATTTTGAGACAAGTGGGCCCAATCGCTCAAATATGCTGGCATGACCCTCAGGCTGAAAGAGGCTGCATGCTACACATGAGCTACGCAGTCAGCATAGCATGACATCCGGCATATCAGACTAAACTAAATAAGCGACCCTTGGCCACAGCTTGAAGGTTCCCCAGGTGCAGCCGCCCGGGCCAGGCTGCCCTCCTGCTCCACAGCAAGGCAGGACATGAGTACAACTAAAAGGGACTCAAAGTCTGAAAGGTCATTCAGAATCAGACGGCCGTTCTGTCCAGCTCACTACTAGGAGACAGCAGAACCATTCTCCCTGTTCCAAGGTCCAGCCATGCCATCCAAGCTGCTGTAAGGAGCTCACCCAGAGCAGGACAGAGCACAGTGAGAAAATAATTTCACACAATTCATCAAGCCACATGCTTCACCAAGCACACAAAAACCCAAGGACCTGGAGAGACTTGTAGTTCAGGGAAAACAGCTTTTCTGTCCTGAATATGTCAGCCACTCAAAACCACTCCTGAATGGCTCCAAAAGGAATCCACTGAGTCCTGTGGTTCCTGGGGAGGATGGCTGGAGCTCAAGAGGCAGAATTTTCCAGCAACCTAGGCTGTTACTGGTTAGTAGACCGATTATTCATTGCTGTGCCATATTGTTATATCTGAAGGCCGACGTTGGTTGTTATGCTTGCAACTTTCATCTTTTTGTTGGGAACCAGGACATAAATGTGAGAAATAAGTCACAAAATAGAGATGGAGAGGGTGGATGGGTGGAACAGAGAGAACCCTGAGATGCCAAGAGCAATGCAGGTCATCCGGGCAGCCTGCTCCAAGCTGATCCGATGCTTTGGACTGTATCTTTCATCTTCCCTGACCACTGGCTGGGGCTGAGGGGAGTTAAAGTCCAGGCACCTGGGGATAACAAGTCAGGGAAGGGCTGGTCTTGGGAGACACCTTCCATAATAGCTTTGGTTTGAGTTGGGAGTTTACGGTCTGGAATACAATACATTTGTACAGGATTAATTGAGACTGAAAGGTGATTACAAGGAAGATCGTAACTGTGCTTTTGTAACAGACACATTTTAAAAGGGAGGTTCATCGGGAACATCTGGAAGCCAATGTCTCCAGAAGATTGATTGCTGCGGATGATGGTGATGATGAAATGGCCATGTTGAAATCCCACTGACAGCAGGATGTTGTGGTTCTGCCACACGTCCAGTGTCAGCCCTGCTGGATTACAACTCCTGCCCTCACAAGCTCACCTGGCCTCGTGCAATCCAGCACATGCGAAGCCCAGGTTGCAGGAACTGACCTGAGATCTGGGATTTATGCAAGTACTACACCCCTTGGTGGGGGGAAGTATTTCATCTCGTCTTTTCAAAAGCTGCAGAACCCGCCAGCTAGGACGAAGCAGGGATGTTTGGCATGCAAACCTTTTGCTGCCCCTCCAATATTCATGCGTGCAGAATGAACCAACGCCCCTTTCGCTGCATCTGCCCATCTCGTTCACCAGACTCGATCTCCTATCTTTGCCGGATCTCCCCATCCTAGAAGCCCCGTCTCCATCATCTCTGTGTGAGGCCGCCACCCACGATGGAGACATGTGTGGCCAGTCTCGAGCTTTTCGGGGGGCGAGCCTGGAGGAAGGCGGGTGTATAAATAAAACCTGGGCCGTGGAAGGCAGGCACCGAGGAGGTGAAGGGAGTAGGCAGGGCTGTGGCTTGACATCTTACTCTGCTGCTTGGAGGCGGCTGGGCGTAGCTAACCGAAAGGGAGACGAGCCGGTTCTTAAAGCAGATGTTTGGCTCACCAATTCATCACACTTATAAGAGAGGCTCTCCCGAGCTCCCTGGAGGCCTTCCCACATACTCCGCAGCCCGATCTCCTGACAGCCCGGGCCTGGGCAGGATGGAGCAGCTCGGGGTCTTCCACAGCAAGCCAAACCAACCGGTGATCTACAAGGTCCGGGTGACCACGGGGAAAGGTCTCCTAACTGGAACTTTTGACTCCATCTCCATCACCCTGGTGGGCACCAACGGAGAGAGCCCTAAGCACCTCCTGAATCGGGTCGGAACCAGCTGCTCTCACGGATCGGTAAGCCTTGGATTTGAGGGTCAAAGAGAAGCAGGAGGCATGGAGAGGGTGGGCCAGCTGCTCCTCATAGCGGGAACAGCTGCTGCTTTCCCGAAATGTTGCCGTTGAGTGGCTTGGATCCAGGTTGGGTCATCGTTAGACCGCTGGAATCAATGGGATCTCGGTGAGTTGGTGCCTATGGTTCTGCTCTGAGTAAGAGCACATCTGGGTCCAACCAATTTACAGCAACAATCACATTCTGCTGCTGCGTTTATAACTTTCGCCACCCAGAAAAAGCCACGAATGATGGGTTTGGAGCCAAAAATGGACGCATGGCAAAAGTCCGAGTAACAACGGTGCCTTGTTTTGGCTGCATTCTTGGCAACCTTTGACTTCTGAAACTCAACTCGTATCTAAACTAAACTCCTTGACTTTATATTGCATGTGACCTGAAATGTTCACGTTGCATTTTAGGGGTGAAAAGTGGGGCTCTTTGGCTTACTGGGTTCCACCTTGATTTTGCCTACAGAGACGGCAGACAAAGGCTCGGAGACATGCCATATTTATTTAATTAATTTATTAGCGTTTTATATACTGCTTGCATTCGCCAAAAGCCTCTCTGAAGGTTTACAATAAAAATGGAAAGAAAATGGCTCAGTATAATAAAGCAATATTGTTTATAGTAGGTACTACTAGTAGTACTACTACCTATAGTATGCATAGGTATAATATAGACTATAACACAGCAGTCCCAAACCGATTAGAATAAAATCCGTAAATAGGTAAATAATAAACGGTAAACCATCCATAGAACCTTCCTGAATTACGAAGCAAAACGGTAAGAGGAGGTGAGCTGCAGAAAGGGGAGTGGAGTCTTCTCTCCAGGTGCTTCGGCAGCGGCCAGATGGCCACCTGGCATGGATGCCACAGGACGGAGCCTGCACTGAGCAGGAGGTTGGCTGGATCTTGTCCCGGTTCCTTCCCATCTCATTTTTCCACCTGTGCAGGTGGAGGACATTATACGAGGGCTGTTTTAGAAGAGCAGGGTTGCATTGCTCTGGCGGGGGCCTTGGGGAGAGAGAACTCCAAGCAGGAGAAGGGACTTGCTAGCCACAGCTAGAAACTTGGTTCCCAGCTTAGAAACAGAGCGAGTCAGAAGGGGGCTCCGGGGCCATCTAGTCTGATCCCCGGCTCCAGCCAGCTCCGCTCATGACATGCCTACCATGTGCATGCCCTATCCTTAAAAAGCCGGGCCTCGCGCTGTGAGCAGGATTCGAACCTGCGCAGGGAAACCCTATTGGATTTCGAGTCCAACGCCTTAACCACTCGGCCATCACAGCTCGGTGCGCCTTGATTCTCATCCTTAGCTTAGCAGATGAACACCCACGGGAGTGTAGGAAGCCACCTTCTCTCACTGGCTCGTAGATGGTCCCAGACCTCTCTGGCCAGGAGAAATCCCTCCTGTCACCTGTCACTACCTGCTCCTATTTTTACCTGGTCCCATTTTCAGTTGAAGCCAGGAGCTGGCCAGGGACTCCCTAAGTTCAGAATCACCTGCTGAGATACAGACTCGGCAACCCTCACATCAAACCTCATGACAACCCATATTGAAAGATTCAGTGTGGGTTGTCATTGAACTGTGGGTTCTTCTTGAAATGTGGGTTGTTGTGTTTTCTGAACCCAGCCCAGATAACAAACCATGATGAACAGCCCACAGTTCACAACTCAGGCAGAAATCCTGGGTTCTCTTCCTGAGTTGTTCACGGTTGACGAGGTTAACCCGTGGTTCAATGAGAACCCACCCTCCACCCCATTTGAACCCCAAGTGTGGGTTATGGACGTCTGACAATAAGCACAAGCATTTGGGCATGCACAGTGTTAACACCCATCATCCTCAGCACCATCAAGCTCGTCATCCTATCGATAATTATGGCTTTTCAGAAATTCTGCTAACAGACCTAATAACTGGGGCTATTTTAGCAACTCTCCTGACTGACCTTTGTTTTAAATTGAATCTGTTATAGGAAGGAGATGGGAAATCACTGAAAACACAATTATAATGCATATTTATAACCCATGCTCTGTTTTGGACAGCTAAGCCTCTGGAAGCTTTTGGAGGACTGGGAACTGTGTCGTGTTTAACCATGTAAGGGCACGAGCTAACAGGCCTTCTGTAATGCTCTGAAAGCTTCTGGGCATCCCATGCAGGGTGAGGGAGCATGGGTCACCTCTGCCTCCTCGCTACCCTACCCCACCTACCTCTGCCTCCTCGCTACCCTACCCCACCTACCTCTGCCTCCTCGCTACCCTACTCTACCCTACCCCACCACCCTACCCCACCTCCATTCTGCACCCATCCAAAAGCGCATCTGTTTATGCTGATGTGTCAGAAGAAAAAGTGATTACATGGAGCTCCAGGGGACGAAGCCAGAGAGCCGTCGGCCGCACACGGCACACGGCGTCCCCACTGCAGGAGCCCCGTGCTGCTCTCCCGTGGCAGGAGCTGCTGGCCCTGTGATGGCCATCGCAAGAGAAGGGTGGAAGATATGGCAGCGAGTGGCAATAAGAGCAGAGCAAAACTCCCGGAGGGAGGGAGGGAGGGAGGGAGGGAGGGAGGGAGGAGTGTTGAGGCTGTCTTGCCCAAGCGCCCCCCAAACAGTCAGTAACAGACTGTTCTGCTTCTCCCGGCTCCTCAGAGAAAGTTCAGGCCCTTCCCAGAAAACTTTGAAGCTGACACAATTACAGCCTCCACACTGAACCGGTGCCCTGGGTGACTATAACAGAGCCAGCCTTTGCCCGGTGCGGCTGGAGGTGGTGCAGAGGGAAGCAAATTGGTGGCACGGGACCAGGGCCCGGAGCTTATGCACGAGTCTGCCCTTTGCTGAGCATCCCGATGAGTCACTGTCGCTCCAGGGCCTCGCACGTTACCGGGAACTGGCTCTGCGGGTGCAGTACCAAAGGAGGCTCATGGCTGAGTTATGGCATTTGGAGATCTGTAATCACTTTCCCCACATCGCCAACAGCCTGATTAGGAAAAGCCAATCCACATGCACCTGAATGAGGCCGAGAAAACATCGTGCCTGTGCACACATTAGCGACGCGTGTGTGTGAGTTGAGCAACGCAGGCCCACAGAATGTTCATAAACATTCCAACTTTTGACACAGGAGGATGACCAAGTGCGGCTGATGTAAAGCACGGGAATGTCAGCTTGAGCAGCTTTTCACAGACAAGCAGGCAAGCAAGCAAACAGCACGCTCTGGGCACCGTGCAAGGGAGGTTGGCGCAATGGGAATGGCAGACGGGGGCTAAAGGAGCAGGGTCTGATGGAGCGGCAATCGCTGGGTACGAAGGTCACCTTTTGTCCTTTGTCACCTGTGGCATTTCCACTCCCGGCAGTGCTTTGCCCTTTCTGTGCACCCCCCCAGTGGGAGGAGGCACAGTGGAGCCATGGCACAGTTGGGCCGGGCAAGTGGCGTGCAAAAGGGGATGCCACGTCCCCTCCAGTCCAGCCCCCAGGGACTTGGGGAGTGGAAGGGGCATCGCCCTGTTATCTCTCAGCAATGCTGGGTGGGGGGCTTTCCTGCCTCCTTCCCAAGCCCCTGGCAAGCTCGGGGCCAAGGTTTGTACAGAGGGCAGGTCCTGCAGAGGGTCCATAGGCAGGATGTGACCCATGCGCCACCACTTCTGTGGCAGCCTCATGACTGGAAGAACCAGAGGGCCTGCAGGGTTTGTTCAAGGCAGAGGATGCTGACGGCGGCCATGTTCTGCGGCCTGTTTTGGTCCTCCCCAGACGGATTAGGCGACATCCGGGAAGTGCCCAGCTGGGAAAGGCTGGTTCACCCGATCGCTTGATCTGAGACAGGAAATCAAAAGCTGTTCCTCCCACTGATGCAGGCGCCATGTGCATAACCACAGGTCATTTCCGAAAGCATGGAATGCGATGGGAAGATAAAGCGATGACGATTGATTCAGCCTCCGCTGAGGTTTGGTAGTAGGCAGGTGAAGGTGCTTACCAGGAAGGGGAAGGGATCAACATCATGGGACTTGAGCCTGTCATATTTCTGCCATGATTGGTACCTCTTAGGAGGGTTGCTGAATTTTAATCTTGAGTAGGATGGCTCATACTGCCTGACTGGACAGGGTTTGCATCTCTGGTGCAAACACGTCTCCCATAGTCCCCTCTTGAAAAGCTCACGCTGTTCGGTTTCGCTGCAAAAGCAAGTGGTCTCTCAACATGCATGGAGCTGGGTGACGTGGAGCAGAAAGCCGGTTGCAAAGAGCGAAGTAGAAACCCACCCGATTTCTGTGAATATAAATTACAGCCCTCGGAGACGGAGAGCGCTGTAAGAGCTTCGCCTCTTAAGAGCAAGCAACACACACTTCTCTTATCTGCTGTTTTCGAGGCTGGTTCACGCAGACAAACTCCACCCAAACTAGACGTGAAGCACAACATGTTACTGTAGTGCATGATGGTGAGCTTGCACGAGGACACTGCTGTGAGACAGACTCCAGGCAAAGTTGTCACGGATAGGCGTAATTCATTAGATGCCGAGTCTTCTCAAATATATGTAGTAATGCCATTCTTGACCAGGTTACTTTCCCACCAGGCTGAGTTGACCGAAAAATACTCAAACAGCTTTGACTTCTACAAAAGGGATACATGTACAGGGAAGGGAAGGGCATTTGATTTGGGGGGGTGGGGGGATCAAGCAGGGAAGGCAGCAGGAGGGGAAGCCCCAGTGGGTCCAAAGCCCACTCATCAGGGGGATCAGAAGCAGCGCCCACCAGGGCCCCTGGACCTCTCTTTCAGCCAGGGCTCATGGAGAGCAGGATGGGGCAGGCGGGTCCCCAGAGATTGCGGGCTCCAGGGAAAGACACAGGTCTCCAGCCTCATGGGCCGCCTCCTAATTCTACCACTGGCCACTCAGCTCCAGCGGCCAAAGCGGCTGAAATGTGTCCTAGCTGTTGTTGTGCGGTGTGCTCTGTGTGTGTGTGTGTTTTAAGCCTTGTGACTTTGCAGCGTGGTGGCCCCTGTGACCCAACATTATACCTTCTACTTCACCTTTTTTCCTTTTAAGGAACTCAAGGGGGTTTCATTCTCCTCCTCCTGTCCATCTTATCCTCACAACAACAACCCTGTGAGGTAGGCTGGGCTGGGTGTCCATGATAGATTGTTGGATGCCACAAGCCCCCTCTCCAGGCCTCTGGGGTTTTCCAGGGGTCACGTGTGGATCCCGCACTGCATCCCTCAGTTCTGTGGGACTTAAGCATTTGGGAGTCCCCCTTCCTGAGTCTCATTTTAAGGGGAAAATGTACCCGGATGTGAGAAGTTGCAATGCGGCCCTTGGAGGGACCCAGGGGACAAAGGCAGAGAAGATGCCCAGCTTCTGCTCACACAAAACCACATCAAAAAGCGCTCGGTCATGACACCATCCAAGCTACGGTGCAATAATGACGGTCATAAATAATGGTGGGTAATTTTAATAATATTATTATTCTCTTGGAAGTAGCACGGGACTTCATGCACTGAGGTTAATGACTGGCACAAGTCGTGCATCCGCTAGCGCTGGTCCAGGAGCAAGCCGGAGAGGCGGGCCTCTCGCCCCCTCGCCCTGCGCAGGGAACGGAACCCCAAGCTCTCCCCTTGCCCCCCGCAACAGGCAGAAGAGCAGGAGGTCTCCTGTGAGCACGACCTGGGCCCCGTCCTGCTCATCCGCCTGCACAAGGACCCCTACTCATTCTTCCCCGAGAGCAGCTGGTTCTGCGATGCCGTCCGGGTGGCGTCCCCGCAGGGGGAGGTCTTCCACTTCCCCTGCTACACCTGGGTCGAGGGATACTGCACCGTCTCCTTCCGGGAAGGCGCAGGTGAGCGCCCGGCGGGAGGGGAGGGGAGGGGGGGTTGGCAGCCCCCACACCGGGACGGCCCCGGGCGGGAGCCCGTCCTCCGGTTGCTGATCCTGCCCAAGCGCGATTTAGCGCTCCGAATGAGAGAGAAACGTGCGCGCACGTCGGAGCTCCAAGCCCCTTTCATTGCTCTTTACTGATTAATTATATTTTTACCGCGGGGGTCCTCCAGGACAGAGACTCCTGCAGGGTTTCCCCCCCCCACCTCCCCACCCAGTCTGCATTTCGTCCCGAAAGAACTCCGTGAGATGCACACACATACACGGAGAAAGGGGTGGGGGGGGGGGGGGAAGAGAAAGAGAGAGAGAGCATTTGGCTGCAAGTTTAGGCAAAGGGGGGGGGAGATAACCCCCAGACAGCGATGCAGGAAGAGAATACAAGCTCCTCATATATTCCGATTTTCTTCCCTTCTTCGAAAGCCAAGACGCCCACGGATGACTCCCACTACCTGCAGCGGAGGCATCGGCGAGAGGAGCTGGTTATGAGGCACAGCAAATACGGGTGAGTCGCGGACACCCATCACTCTCCGGGAATGCGGGATGCGAGTCGCGATCCCGCACTTCCTGAGGGCGCCAGGTTGGGGAAGGCCGGCGCATGGGGGTGGCTCACCCCGATTTCTCTACCCAGGTGGAAGGAATACCTGCCAGGAGTTCCCTGGTGCGCCGATATCGACACGCCGGAATCCATCGAGTACAACATCCACTTCTCTTTCCCCAAAGCCTCTGCCTTTTTCGGGCGTGGAACCGCCGCGTAAGTCCTGGGCCAAGCGCCTCTTTCACGGGGGAGGCCGGAGGTTGTGTCCCCCCCGCGCGCGCGCGCACACACACACACACACACACACACACCACCACCACCACCAGGGCATCCTCCTTTTTTGGCTACCCAGAAAATCCCACACCATTTCCTTTGATCTTTGTCCCACCTCCCTCCCAAGCCGGAATCCAAGCTACAAAAGAGTCCCCCATCCCAGATGCTGACCAGCCCCACGTCCTCTTAGCTTCGGGGGGTTTTCCTAAAAACGAGCCAGCTGTGACCACCACTGGAGCACGTTGGATCTCTGCTCAGATGGAGCCCGTGTCCCTCGATGGCCGTCCCATGCCCTTTCTTTTCACAGGGTTGTGGAAATGGAAGAGGTGTTGCTGATTCTCCTGTCCTGCCCCCCAGCTCTGTAGGGCTCCAGCAGCGTCCTTGACAGGTGGCCCCCAAGCCCCTGCTTAAACACCTCCAGAGAATTCACACACACACACACACACACACACACACACACCACCTTTCCAAGCAGCCCATTCCACAGAGGATCAGTCCTGACTTTTAGGAGGTTTCTCTGAGTGAACTCTGCTGTAATTTTCCTCCGTATTCCAGCAACTCTGCTCTACACCAGTTTTCTCCAAACGGCCTTTGTAGAGCAAGCATCAGCTTCAGCCAGCTTGGCTAATGGCCGGAAATGATGGGAGTTGTAAGTCTACAATTATCAGAAAGGAGCCAGGCTGGGGGAGGTTGGTCTAAATAGATGTGCAGTCTGGAGACAGGAGGTGCCTGCAAGATCCAACAGAGTATTTCCCTCCCTCCCCCTCCCTTCTTCAGGCTCTTTGAGGCCAAAATGAAGGGCTTCTTGGACAGGCCATATTCCTGGGAGAAGCTGGAGGACATCCGGAAGATCTTCTGGTTCTACCACACCCCTGCCTCAGGTCAGTGATGGCGCAGGATGTTGTCTCAGTCCCAGAGCAGTCCCCTCCTCTCATCCCAGTGGAAGCTCCAAAGGGACCATTTCACAGAAATTAACTCACTGCTTTGGATCCTGAACTGGTACTTCTCCTGGCACCCTTCACATGCATTCCACTCCTGCTGGGAATAGGTTCCCGATTCTTGGCTTCCAGGATCCTGGAGACCTTGCCTGGCCTGCACGCGAAACAATGCACTCTTGTTAGGACACGCCGCAACGTTTCGTTGCAGCGTTCCACTCGCGATTATTACAATGCTCAGCATGGTGCTCTGTCTTTCTTCACCTCTTCAGAGTACGTGTATAAGCACTGGAAAGACGATGCGTTCTTTGGCTACCAGTATCTGAACGGAATCAACCCAGTAGTGATCCGGAAATGTACCCAAATCCCAGCAAATTTCCCTGTGACCCAGGAGATGGTGGCTGCGTCTTTGGGGGACTCCACCACCCTCAAAGAAGAGCTGAAGGTAAGCGTGATCTTGCCTCTGACTCTACTTTATCTCGGGGCCAAAACTGGATGGGGGGTGGGGGACTATCCTCCAATTGTTGTTGTTGTTAGTCGCAAAGTTGTGTCCCACCCATCGCGACCCCATGGACAACATTCCTCCAGGCCCCTCTGTCTTCCGCCATCCCCCAGAGTCCACTCAAGCTCACACCAACCGCCTCAGTGACTCCATCCAGCCACCTCATCCCCTCCTTCTTTTGCCATCTATTGTTCCCAGCATTAGGCTCTTCCCCAGGGAGTCCTTCCTTCTCATTAGGTGGCCAAAGCATTTGAGTTTCATCTCAGGATCTGGCCTTCTAAAGAGCAGTCAGGGTTGATCTCCTCTAGGACTGACCGGTTTGATCGCCTTGCGGTCCAAGGGACTCGCAGGAGTCTCCTCCAGCACCACAACTCAAAGGCCTCAATCCTTTTGCGCTCGGCCTTCCTTATGGTCCAGCTTTCACAGCCATACATTGCAACTGGGAAAACCATAACCTTGACTATACGCACTTTTGTTGGCAGGGTGATGTCTCTGTTTTTTAGTATGCTGTCCAGATTTGCCATAGCTTTCCTCCCCAGGAGCAAGCGTCTTTTAATTTCTTGGCTGCAGTCCCCGTCTGCGGTGATCTTGGAGCCCAGGAAAATAAAATCTGTCATTAATCCTCCAATACATTTTTATATTTACAATGGTGACACCCTGCCAAAATTTTCCAAGGGAGCGAACTGGGTGCACTATTCAGGGTTAGTTCTACACAGAGTAGACCCATGGAACTGAATACTACCAAAAAGGTGCCAAACAGCACCAATACAATGCTCAGATGACAGGAACTTCCAATTAAGCAGAAGCTTCATGGGCTTGTAATCCTGAAGGGCCACATCCAGTGTCTGCTGAGGACCACAAGCAGCACACGTGTGCCTAGAGGCACACTCAGATCCATCATCCTTAACAGGGTGTGTGGGAACCCTTTTTATGCTCAGACGTAAGCTGGACCGTATCACTCAGCTGCACTTCCTGACAGTACCCCAAACACCCAGTCTCTGTGCATCTACTCAGAAGTAGACCTAAGCAGCCTGTTTACTCCCCAGTGAGCAGGACAGGCGTCCCCGGGAGAAAATTCAGCAGTAAGTCAAACTGGTTCAGCCGCTGAGCAGGAATAAGAGGTGTTCCCTGCTACTCATTGAGAAAGGCAGACTTTTTCAGCACTAAGTGGGGGAAAGCTCATTTCTCCACTCAGCTGCTGAACAGAGATAAGAGCTCTTCCCTGCTGGGCCAGAAGCTAGTTGGGCTGCAAGAAAGACTGGGTGAGGCTGTACTGGTCCCACGCTGGAACGGCAGGCTCTCGGGGCCATCC
Source organism: Varanus salvator macromaculatus (assembly GCA_023646645.1). Lineage (NCBI taxonomy): Eukaryota > Metazoa > Chordata > Lepidosauria > Squamata > Varanidae > Varanus > Varanus salvator. The sequence continues at coordinate 1,682,301 of JAIXND010000753.1, read as the reverse complement.
CTGGCTTGCAACGCCCCTGAAAGAAAGCCATGGGAACGGAGAGTTACGAAGCCAAGCCATAGACAAATTTATTTATTTATACGTGTACAATGGCTTTGTACACACCTTCCTCCCCAAAGGGGCCAGCCAGAAAACTGTTTTCTGCTCTTCCTGGTGGCATGTTAAAAGGACAGAGGAGAAATTGTTTTGGCCTACATTTTTCTAATATGAATGTGCCCTGTTTGCCCCTAGCAAATCCATCTGTGGACCAAATGCACTGGAATTGATCCTTTTAGGATTCCACAGTGCAGTTCCCAACTCAAAAGCGTCCCCTGAGCTGGGCGCATTAAGGAAAAGGACAGAAAGTTGTGCGTTTGGCAAAATACATGTGACGCTGCAGGTCCGGGGGCTGCCTGCTCGCCTGCGGAGACGTCTCCACCGGCAGTTCTGCATTCCTGCATGTGCTTTTCCCAAATACACCCATGCGGTGTCCCAAAGGCTTGGTGCAGCCCCTCGAGGGAGACGGACTATTTATGGATAATCACCTGCCCCAACCCAGGATGCTGAGCTGGTCGGGGAGTTTGCTGGGTGGCCGCAGGACACATGTGCACAAGCCAGCACATGCATGCACACGAGCGCACGCACAGGCCTGTAACCCTGGCGACGCAGAAGACCGCCATCGTCCTCTTCTGCTAGACTCCCCGAATCCCTACCCTTGTTTTGCAGAAAGGGACCGTCTTCCTAGCGGATTACAAGGTCCTAGAGGGCGTCCCGACCACCCTGGTGAACGGCAAGGAGCAGTTCATTGCCGCCCCGCTGTGTCTGCTGCACCAGAAGCCCACGGGAGAAATCACCCCTATCGCCATCCAGGTGAGCAGGTGGATGCTGCCGTGGGCTCGGGGCAGAAGGGAGGGCTCAGCGTGCGACTGAGAGGGGCGCTTGTCAAGGGAAGCCGTCGGGGTTGGACAAGCCCACAACGGACAGTGCGCCCCAGTTATCTTGCCTGCCAAGTGCCCCCCGCCGTCCCCGATGAGGGATCGCCTCTAGATTATAAACTGCTCCACCCAAGGGCCAGGTTAACCTCCGTGCTTCTCACAACCCTGCCCGCAGCTCAGCCAGCACCCGGGTCGCCAAAGCCCCATTTTCTTGCCCACCGACGACGGATGGATTTGGACCCTGGCCAAGACGTGGGTGCGCAACGCCGAGTTCCACACGCACGAGGTGATTGCGCACCTGCTCCGTGGCCATCTCATGGCCGAGGTCTTCACCGTGGCCACCCTGAGGCAGCTGCCCATGTGCCACCCGCTCTACAAGGTGAGAGTCGCAGGGCAGGGGGCGCACCGAGGGGGCTGTGTGCAGACCCACAGATTGTGCGCTCCTTCGGTGAGCTTGCGCGGGAAGGCAGTGCTGGGGCTGCGGGGACAAGAGGGCACGATTCACACACTGCAGTCGAGGGACTGCTGCCAACGCAGACCCCGAGGAAGTGGGACGGGAGGTCAGCGGCACCCTTCCCGGGAGGGCAAGCCAAGACCCGCATGCGCCCATCTGAGCATGGCGTTGTAAGTCGTGCACGGGGAGGCGTGTCCCTTCGGCGCCTTTCTGCACACCCTGTGGCCCTGGCTCTGTGGGTGGCCGGCAGGTGTGCCTGGTTGAGGGAGGGAGGGCCTGCCAGATGTTCACAGTGGTTGCGGCAAGGCCAAAGGCAGCTGTTTGCAGCTGTGCAAGCAAGCACACCCAGATGTGCCCGGCCCAATGGCCAGCCTTCCCAGCGGGGATGCCACCCACCGCCTCTAGAGTACGAGGATAGAAATCTTTGTTCCTCAACACCGAGGTCTGCCTGTATCTGTGTGCTCCTGCTAAAAAGACAGAGGTTGCGTGAATCAGGAAACAACTTTACTTCAAGTCAGATTCTTTGCCTATTTCTAGCCTGACTGGCAGCACAAATGCAGGCTGCTATTGAAGTGTGTTGTCTGAACTGAGCCACTATAACAGGCCAATGCCCAAGTCACAACCCAACTCCTCTCCCTGGGTTGTTCTTCATTAATAAGCCATGCCTTGCTATCTCCGCTGGGTTCAGACAACCCAATGACCCAGGGTTCAACAGCAACCCCCAATCAACCCCTGGTCAACCCTTGAGGACGAGTTATGTGGCTGCCTCAGGATGTATTTCAGTGGCTCTCTTGGCTTGGAGGGAAGCAGTGTGCCAAGAGGCACAGCTCCGGAAGGGTCCTCTGCTGACTCCCAAGCCAAGCCAAGCCAAGCCAAGCCAAGCCAAGCCAAGCCAAGCCAAGAGGCAGTCCAGCAACGCTGGCAGAGCCCCCATTGCACAACTGGAAACCTTCCGCATCAGCTGCACCTGCAGGGTATGGAAAGGGGGGCTGGGCGCAGGTGTGTCAGCTGCCATTCCCAGCAATTAAACTTGTTCCCACTCGCTCGCTCTCTCGCTGTGGGGAAGCGGCGCTGCAAGGGGACGCACCCGGCACCCTGCCTGGGGACCAGCCTCCTTCCCCACTTGCAGCTGCCGGCCCGAGTGGGATGCGCAGGGGAAAGGGGCACCGCTTGCACAGATCCCTGGCAAGCACAGCTGGGACTCTGGGCCTCCCCACAAAGTCTGGGGAGCTGCGCCCAGGGAATCTGATGGATTCCCATCCCCAGAAGATCCCTTCCACACCCCTGGGAACCAGTCCTTCTTAGGTTTCAGAAGCAATGCACACAACAGAGAATGTATGAAGGAGGCACTCACTCTTAAAGCAAGACAACTCTAAGAAGCCGCAAGAAACTTCTGAGCAAGGCGCTGACGCTGCAAAGCCCTTTTTGGTCAGCAGCGAGCAAATTCTCATGGCCTAGTCTCTCGTGGTTCTTTTGCAACCCATGGCATCGCTGTCCTCCCTGCGATGTTGCACCCATCATTCACAGCTGTCGGGGCAGACCGCTGTGGCCCGAGAACTTTTCCACGCTCTTACAAACCGAGGAAGTTTGTTCCAACTGTTGGCAAGCAGCCAATCCAGTTCGTTCTTCCTTTGGCTTGCGACAGACCCTGAGATCTGGCCAAATGAACCCCGTCTCAAGTAAATAAGAGCTTTTCCAAGAGCTCTGAGAAGAGATACGGAGAGAACATAGTCTGAAGGGCGGAGACCCCAAAGGAAGCTTGCGCTTAGCAACTCAAAATAATGCACTCCATCTGCTTGTCCATGACAGAGGGAGATGGAGGTCTTATGGCAGCTTCGAGATCCTTTAACTGGCAAAATTTAATGGGGATGCTGCAGACTGAGCCTCAGTACTTCTGCAGACGAAACTGCTGCTCCGTGACTGAAGCCGTGGTCTCAGTCCAGCCCGTAGGATTCCCCAGATGGCAACGTACCGATCCGTTTGTATCCGCACACACCTCTCCCAGGCATGAAGTCTTTGATGGTTGCCCAATTCCAGTGTGTCTTTTCCCCAGTCTAAAAGCCAAAACGTCTCTCTTCTGGCTGGGTTCTTGGAAGGAAGGGCTTGAAGGTAAAATGTGTTTGCAGGATCCCGGCCACATTGCAGACCAATGAGGGAGAAGCGGCAAGGTAGGCAGGGAGCCTGCGCCTGGGATTAAATTCCAGGTGTGGGGGCTGATAGGTTACATGGCCGTAACAGGAAGAGTGAGGTGCGAGAGTGGAAGCCACACCAACACAAAAACCACTCGATTGTCATTTGAGGGGAAAAAACAGCAATCATGAGGACCGCACAGGGTTGTTTGTCAGGTTGTGTGAACCTAGCCACAGTTGGAAACCCAACAATACTTAACCCACACTTGACCCGTGATTTTGAGGTTTCGCGTTGTTTGAACCCAATTGCTGCCTTCAATAAAATTTGGCTTTCAGGCTGAAAGACATGCAGTATACTTCATGTGTGGCTAAGTCTGGCTCCGACTCATAATTTTTGAGGTTGATTTATATAGCACTGTCTAGGCACTTGGTGAATTACAAAGATCTTCCCCATTGTGGGCTCACAGATATAGGGAAACAACAGAGTGGGAGAACAGAAAAGGTAGGAACGGCGTGAGAATCAATTATTTCTATAATCACACTGGCCTAATTACAGCAGCCTTTCCAACCAGGTGCTCTCCAGATGTGCTGACCATGCTGCCTGGGAATCCTGGGAGCTGCGGTCCAAACATCTGGAGGGCACCAGGTTGCAGAAGGTAACAATCTGCTTTGCTTTAATGTGTAAACACATTCTCTTTTCTGTAGCTTCTGATTCCGCACCTCCGGTATTCAATCCACATCAACGTGTTGGCTCGAACATATCTCATCAGTCAGGGAGGCACCTTTGATCGGGTAAGTGGCACGTACATGCATGGGCCAACCTTGAAGGGATGTTGTGAAACTATTCCTTTTTTACACCAGGCCCCTCATGTCCAGGGGCCCGTTAGTTTGGCATTGGTCCATTTGGCACCACATACCAGAACTTCCACACCAAAAGAACCCTAGCGATCCATCCTCCAGATGCGTTGGGCTGCAGCACCCATCTTCCCCATCTTACAACTTACACAATGTATACATCATCCCAGGCAGGAATTTTTAATAATGTAACAATGTAACATTATTATTACATTTGTCCAGAACCAGCATCCGTAGTTCTCCTCCTTCCCATTTTATCCTCACAGCAACAACCCTGTAAGGTAGGTTAGGCTGAGAGTCCCCTCCTGGCACCACCCATGAACCTCTCATCAGAAATGCTCATGCATTCATTCAAAGCTTTTTGTGAAATTCTTATTCTGCTTCATGTCCAAAAATGATTTTGGGAGCAGCTTGCAGTCAATCAGGAAAAGACGACGACAGATTCGGGCCTCATATTTACACTCTAAAAAGACATGGCACGAAAGGAAAAATGGTTGGGGAGGGATGAGGAAAATAAGAGGACGTTTGAAATCAACCTCAGCAGCACATCTGGTCTGAGACTACCCTGCACGGTTGGTTTTCTCCTCCTGCAGGCTATCGCGACCGGACGCAAAGGGCTAGCCGTGATTCTGACCAAAGCCCTCGATAACCTGACCTACACTGACCTATGCCTCCCTGATGACATCGAGTCCCGAGGTGTCGGCTCCCTTCTCAACTACTACTACAGGGATGATGGGATGAAAATATGGGATGCCATTGAGAGGTAAGGAGGTTTTAAAAAAAACAACTGCAGAATTTTATCCTGCTTTTCAGAGAATCATTCCTAGAGCAGCTCACGGTGATCAAAGGAGAGAGGGCAGGGTGCCTGCCATCAGACTCCAAACAAAAATGGCAGCACACAAGGAAAAGCAGAAGAGGAGGGCAGAGGAAGAGGAAAGATCAGTGCGTCAAAACCAGAACAAGATGACAAGCTCTAAGCAGACCCTGTCACGCTCACTGAGCTCAGCTGATCTCCCCTGCCCGGGCCTTGCTGGAAAGAGGGTCTCGCTCCTTTGGTAGACAGATGGACATTCCCCATTCCCCGCAATTCCACCATCTCAGTGCAAGCAGTCAGCTGGGGCTTCTCTGCATGAGGAATTTAACCCACTTCTTCCATTTTCATAGCAGAGGAAAAATGGATGCTTGACACTTGACATTTTCCAGGGGTTTCCACGTTTTCTATTAACCAGCCACCAGGTGGCCCTGAGGTACAACCACAGTGCATCTCAGGTGTTGCAGGAGAGCTTTCTGGCCCGCAGTGCGCTCCCCACGCCAGACCCCGTCCTTTGGGATCAATGCGGGACAGGGCCAATGCAGAAGAAGGATTCACCGCCAGCTTTCGCTCATTGGATGGGGAGGGGTGCCATATTGTTCTTGGCCTCGGGGACCCCAGCTTCCCGGAGCACATTCCACATCCAGGGCGGCGCATTGCTCCTGGGCCATGCAGCTCAGAACCGCTCTCCAAATCTTCTCCAAGCCCCTGCAAATTTCCCTCAGGGAAACTGAGTCCGATGGGTAGAGATGGTCAAGGAGAAAGGACTTCCAGGTCAGATTGAGGAAGGAATCATGGTGTTCCCCAGGAGTTCTGGGAAGGAACGTAACCCACAAATTCCCGGGCCACAAATTACCTGCACAAAGCTTGTTTTGTCCGGACGCAGCTGACTCCTTTCTCTGTCCCTGCAGTTTTGTCTCTGGTATTGTGGAACTATATTACAAAAACAACCTCTCCGTTCAGAGAGATTATGAGCTGCAGGCCTGGATTTCTGACATCTTCACAAGGGGGTTCTTGACCAGACGATCATCAGGTACTCTGCTAACCACAACATTAATCTTCTAGCTAAGGCGAGCACGGCAGGCTGCCTTTCCTGACGCTTTCCTTCTTCCAGGATGGTTGCGTTTCCCAAAGCCTTCCCTCTGATCCGAATCTGCGATCACAGGTGTTGGCACAGGTGGTCTGGAGCGGCCCCCTTGGCCGAACTGTCTGGACTCCATCCACCTTTCCCAGGCCCAAAAGAAAGACAAGTCCTTTGCCCATCGCTTGCAGGGTTCTGCTGAGGCCCAAGGCCGCCATCGCAACGCAGAAGCCCTTACAAAGTCACCCCCACTTCGCAAAGCCGTTGGGGAGTAAACTGCCCAGGTAGCTAAACAAGGGATTCCTGGAATTCGCCTCTGAGCTGGGGATCAGTCATTACCAGACAGGGAGCAGACCAAAAGACGGCGATTCTTTCGACACCCCGATAGTGTGGGGGAACCGAGGGAGACGCTACCTGAGTGTGGAACACGCTCCCCAGGGAGGTTCACCTGCTGCCGTCGCTCCATTCTTTTCGGCGTCGGGTGAAGACCTTTTTAGTCTCCCGGTATTTTAACAATTACTTGTTTTTAATCCTGTTTGAATCACAATTTTAGATGCAGCGTGTCGTGTGTCGTCGCTATGGCTTTGGCTTCCTTCCTTGTAAGCCACCCAGATGCTTTTTTTAGCAATGGACGGCACAGGACAATTTTAAATAAATAAATACGTTTGCTCCACTCTTGATGGTCACTGCCCAGAGTCACCACAGCTGTAAAGACCCCACCCCACAAAAGTGGGGGGTCTGGATCTGAGCCACCAGCAAACCTTGCAGTGCGAACGCTCCATCCTGTAGTTTGACAGCATCTTCCCTCCCTTCTACGTGGTGCAACATTTCAGAAGATTCTGTGCTTACTCAGATTTGATTTCCCTTGATCAGTTTCCAGCACCCAAGTGACTGGCCACAGACCCAGTGGAAGCCATTCCATGGTGGCGCCCACCACATTTTTTCAAATCCAGAACTATGCCCACGGCACTGAAGAATTAATACATTTCTGTGAAGTTTATTTATGGATAGATACTTTCTGAGCAGAAGATTAAGGCTGCGTAGAGTGATCGCTCCAACCACATCCTGTTCCCCATCAGATTTTGAGGGAAACCGTAGGATTTCCTGTAAAGAGCAAAGTCAGCCCTCTGCTCCGTTTCTGGGCCAGTTCCAGAACAGATCAACTCTCTTCTACACACAGAGACCTCAGGCAACTCCTTGCCTTGTCAAATGTGGGATGGAGGGAGAGAACAGGGTAACCTGGGCCCATCACCGATGACTCTGTGGTCCAACTTAGTTCCCACTGAATCTCTACAATCACAACCTTTCCGGGCCTTTGTGTTCCAGATGTGTTGCAGCTTAACACATCTGGAAGGCTAAGCCTGGGAAAAGCCAGGCTATTCAGTGTCCCTCGTCAGTTCTCAGAGTCAAGGAGGAAGTTGGAAGGGATCCTGAAATTCTGCAGTCAGAAATGTTGGACCACTTTCTGGCCTACTGAAAAGTCCTTCGGACCAGTCCCAGAACTGTAATAGGCCATTTGTTGGTTTTGCTATAATCTTCAGCCAGACTTAGCTCCCAAAACCATCTGCGAGGTTAAAAACTCCCGAGAAAGTGGGTGTGAGAACTGGTCCATGTGGGGACTGGGTATCTGTCAGAAACTTCTGGTCCCTGCTAGGCAATGGCATTGTCCACGTTCCTAGCTCTTTCTGGGCAGCATGAAGGACAGCTGATGGCCTTGTGCTTTGTTTCATGTTATATAGACGAAGCTCTCTGGCTGATTGTGAGGGGTAATTCTGAGCAGGGGAAAGGCAGAAGCTCGTTCGTCCTGGCCAAGCATGGTGCATCGGAGCAAATGTTCCACGTATGGCCTGCTTCACCCAGACCTTCCTTCCTTCCTTCTGTGCTGTGCATTATCAGACTTTTGCTAGTCCGGTGACTTCCGGTGCATGACACACAGCTCTGCTTCCCTGCAGGCATCCCCTCCTCCCTCCGCTCGGTCCCTGAACTCATCAAGTTTCTGACAATGACAATCTTCACATGCTCTGCCTACCATGCTGCAGTGAACACTGGCCAGGTGAGAAAAGCGGGGGAAGGTAAAACGTGCCAGGTGTATCCCATCTCTCCTTAAGGTTTTGGAGTGCTGAGGAAGGGCTTCCGTGCTGAGAAACATGCGATCTGATACGGTGTTTTCCTTTTGAGCAGGAGTATGTTTGGGGCAGTCCACAGACAAGGCCTGGGAGAGAAATCCATCTGTTCACACTGTAATGGGCACCTATCCTTTTTTGCACTTTCAAAACAATGCACAAACTGAAACTCGGTTATCCTTCCAAATTCGTGCCTTTCTGAACTTTGCAATGGTGCTTCTCCAAGCCAAATGTTGCATAGATAGCTAAATAAATATATTCAGCACAAATATACAGAAGAGGCCGGCATTAGTAAAAATGATGTGCAGAAATTCATTATGGTAAGGTAATTCCTTGCAAATATTCATATATTCAACAGCATGGCCTGCAAAAATGCATGTACTCGAAGAAACACAGGCAGATGGCCTGCGATATGCATGCAAACTGAAGAGAAACATTCTGTAAATTTGGGATGAACCACATGCAAAATTGCACAGGGAAAACTGAGTGATGCCAAAAGCAAGAGTTTCATCCATCCCTAACTTTGACCCGTATCAGCAACTCTCTTTGCTGGGGATCCAGTCGATGATGAAGCAGTCTGGGTGAATCCATTTGCAACCTGTCTTCAGCTTTTGTGATAGGAATAATGACTATAAGGGCAGAATGTCGGGGCGCTTCATATTTCCATGTAGATACATATGACAGTGTGGTGTGGTGGTTAAGAGCATGGGACTGGGACTCAGACGACCTGGGTTTGAGTTCCCGCTCAGCCACGGAGCCAACTGGGTGACTTTGGGCCAGTCACAGACTCTCAGCCCAACCTACCTCACAGGGTTGTTGTTGGGGGGATAAGATGAAGGAGGAGACTGATGTAAGCTGCCTTGAGCCCTTTGTAGGAAAAAGGCAGGATAGAAATCGGAAAATAAATAAAGAAATAAAAATAAAGAAATACCAGGTCCCTACACGGGTTCCGCCTGACATGCTCTTCCTTGGCCTGCAGTTTGAGCTGGGGGCCTTCATGCCGAACCTGCCCTCATCCATGCGGAAGCCGCCCCCCCAGGTCAAGGCTCCGGTGACGGTGGGGGAGTTCCTGGACACCATCCCGGAGATGAACACCACCAGCCAGGTCCTCTCCGTCCTCTGGGTCTTGCGCAACGAGGACTTGGATATGGTGAGGATGGAGATCGGCGGGGTGGGGGGGTGTGGAGAAACCCTCTCGTAGTTTTTAGTGGGGTCTCTGGCACAAACCGGAGATGTGACTGTTTAGCGTGGGTCAAAATATGAAGCCCGGCCTCTCCCATGCCTTCGCACATGCTCTTAAAGCGGCTGCACCTGGCGCCCTCCGTGGCACCTTTTTCTCGAGGCCAATTCCTGCGCCTCCTTCCCGTGTCAGCTTTTCGGCTGCTGTGCCTCACCTGAGCCCGCGATGTCCTGCAGTTCTTGTTCCGAGGCTCTCTTGAAATTATGCCTTCCTCTGAGGCTGCGCCCCTAGCCAATGGGAGGGGGCTTTGGCTCACGGGCCAATTTTGGGCCTTAAGGAGAGCCAGTGGGGCGTCGTGGCGAGGAGTGCCGGACCGGGAGGCAGAGATCCGGGTTCGAGTCCCCGCTCAGCCACGGAGCCACTGGGTGTCTTTGGGCCAGCTGCAGACTCTCAGCCCAGCCTACCTCGCAGGGCTGTTGTTGGGCGGATAAGATTGGGAGGAGGAGGTGAATGATGTCAGCTGCGTTGAGTTCCTTGGAAAAGGAAGAAAGGCGGGTTCTAAATATAAATGAATAAGAAAGGTATGAAGGGCAGCTGTTTCCACTGACGCTGTGATAGGAAAATTCCTCTCTAGGATCTGGGTGAACTGCACAGAGGGCTTCAGCTACTGGAAAGTATAGGAATGAGATGGTGATGGTGATGGTGATGGTGATGGTGATGGTGATGGTGATGGTGATGGAGAAGAAGAAGAAGAAGAAGAAGAAGAAGAAGAAGAAGAAGAAGAAGAAGAAGAAGAAGAAGAAGAAGAAGATCTGGGTGGCAATAGAGAGGGAGCTAGGGATTATTTCTGAATGCATCGGTGGCAATGGAGGCCCACTCTGTGCATGGGCAGAGACACAACCTCACAGTTCGTAGACCTGATCTCTGGCGAGCCTTGTCCCAAGCATACACTCACCTGGTTTTCTTTTTCCCAGAAACAGCTGGGACAGTACGATGAGGAGCATTTTGTGGAGGAAGAACCAAAGCAGCTCATTACTGCTTTTCAAGAACGCCTGGCGCACATTTCTGAGGAGATTAAGAAGAGGAATGAGTCGCTCGATTTGCCTTACACCTACCTTTTCCCACCCAGCATAGAGAACAGCACAGCGATATAGAAAATGGGTTTTGCAGCACTGTGCATGCTTCTAGACCATATGACGCAAGCACCGAGTTTCTGGCCCTGCCTTTTTCTTTCTCTGGCGCAGCCCCAATTCTTTTACAGTTATACTGAAAGCAACACACCACAAGAGCAAAATCGACATCAAGGCATCAAAGTTTGCCAGGGTGAAGCCGGAAGGTTCACACAGTGTTTTAAAATCATTCACAAGCTAGGAAATGAGAAAGCTGTCATTTTTTGTGTGTCCACCACCCCGTCTCCCGGCAGAACTCCTCTTCCCTCAGGAATTTCATCTGCTCCTTCTGCCTTCTGCAAGCTGGAGGGCGAAGTCGAAGCAGGAAAGATCCAAGAGCGAGTCTCTCGGTTACACCCTGGCATCGTGATTGTGAAGCCCATATTTCCTTAACAATTGTGGGGAGGAGCAAAATGTGAATTTTTTAAACAGCACGGTGAGGCCACTGTTAAAAAAAACCCGTTTCATGAAATTACAATCCAAATGGTTTTCCACCTTGGAAAATTTTCAAAGAAAAAGCTGAATTTCAAAACTCCCTTTTAATCTGCACTTGCATATTCCTCCAACTTCAGTGCAATGTCAAAATATGAAGCTGTAGCTTAGATGGAAGCCCTGTCATTTTCTGGCCAACAGGAATAGCAACTTATCTGCCCTTCGTTGGCCAGTATTTGCTTGTTTGCTTCTAGCACCAATATTTGTCACGGCCATTTAACTGATGTGTTGTTAGCACTCACTATTCTCAATGTTTTCTCAGCTATCTGTGACAATTGCTTATATTTCCCATTGCAAATCCATTTCTCTGCACAGGGAAATCCATCACAGGTATAAATATTTAAGGCTCCTTTGGGTTTTTACACTTGATAATTATGCCACTGCCTAGCACAGTGGGGAGACCCCCTCTGCACCCGTTCCTACTGTGCTTATTGGCCCTGATCTTTTAAAAAATGGCCCTAGCAACTTCGTAATTTTCTGGGTTTATCTGCATTGCCATGGAAACACGGATCTTTCACCTCTCAAGGTGACCTGCTTTTAGGTTATCATGTCTGCTCAGGTCCCTGTGAAAGAAAATAAACCAACAAAGGTGGGGCAACTTATCAAAACAACGCAAAACAATATTGAGCATCCAAGCATTTCGGAAGCAAATGGAAAAGTCAGTGCCCACAGCTGAGTTCAAACTGAAAAGATGAGGATCTTGCTCTAAATGGGGTATAAACCCCACCACTCCCTTTCTGCAAACACAGATCATTCATACTTTTGACAGTCGTCAAACAAAAACATGGCAGGAGGGAAGCTATTTGGGGCCTTCCTGGGTCAGGATCCAGAGTTGGTACCTGCTGCACTTTGCCAACAGGTACCTCCTTGGCCATCACCCACACAAGGTTACTCATTTTCAGGCCTCCACAAGTGTGAAGGTACACACTTGTGAAATAACTTTTTTAAAATTAAAAATGTGCACGAATATGCATCCTAAAATATTATTAGGAAAAGGGCTTGCAAGCACAGAGTCAGGAGCTGTCGAGATGGGAACGGCTCAAGCCAGCGGTCAAGTTGGAGGTGGGGATCTGCAAAGAAAACAAGGGATGGGGGGAGCCACAGTGAGGCACAAACGGTCTGTGATCGTGGCAGGGAGTGTGAGACACGTTGGTCCTACAGCCCGTTGTGAGGTCTAGAAGAGGTGGGGCGGCGTGAACAACCCACGGCGATCCCAATCACTCATCAGGTACATGCTGGGTACAACAAACAACCCATCGTGGCTTATTGTACACATGCTTAGAATCCGCTTTCAGCGAACGAGCAGGATGCAGATGCAGCCAGAGGCATCAGTCTCGCCAGTCCATCGGGCCGAGCAAAAGCCTTCCAGGATCTCCGCCAGCGCCTTCTCTAGCCGAGTTCCCCAAGGCAGGACCTGAGACGCGTTCTCAGCACCACCGCGGCTCCGCTGCAGCTCTGGCGGTTTCGCTGCAGGCAGGCATTGCTTGTGTGCTCCATCCTGCACTCATGGAAGCCCAGCCCGCCAGTCCCTTCAGCACGGGCTTCTCCTGGGGTTCCCATCCGTTTTCGCAGCTGGCTTTAGAGCAAGGAAAACCAGCCGCTAAGCTGCGAAAGCAGAGCCAAGCGGAGGAAACGTCTCCTGCACGGCCATCCGGCAGTGGCACTGGTGCCCCGGGGCTCCTTGCACTCGGATGCTGGAGAAAGACAGACCCCGGGAGAAAAACCCTGCACAAAGCACTCGCGCCCCGTCAAGCATGGGTTCACCTCCTCTTGCAGAAGCGGCATATCAGCTCACCAGTGCCAGGACACCTGCATAATAGCTGCATCAGGTGTCTATTAGATTTATATCCCTCTTTTGTCTTGCAAACTCAAAGTGGCTGACATCATTCTCCTCTTGCGGCTGTCAATCTTATCCCCACAACATCAACCCTGTGAGGTAGGTTGGGCTGAGAGTCCAGTCCAAAGCCACTCAGCTGGCTCCATGGCTGAGCAGGGAATAGAATCCGGATCGCCGGAGTCTCCGTCCCACACTCAACCACCATGCCACGCCGGCTTTTTGTTGTTTTAGGGCCAAACATGGGGGGCCCTGCTGGGAGGGGGGGTCTGTGCTATAAATACTCTGATGAGGTAAGATAATACCCTAACCACTACACCACACTGTCTCCCAGAAATTAATTCTTCAGGGCCAAAGATGCATAATGCATTAGACATGACTCGATGCACCAGGAGCTGGAGTTATGCTCATTGAGAACTCTGGGCCCACCACAAGGTCACCAGCAACAGCTGTGGCTCATTGCCTTTGTAGTACCTCCTCTGCATCAACACTCTTGCATCTATTAAAAAGAACATCTATTTATTTGCAACACAATGGAAACAACAAGAAATAGGCATATTTGTATTTTTCCATAGGGGATGGTTCTCAGTCACTGCCTGGGGATGATGGGAGTTATAGTCCAAGAGACCAGATTAGAGAAACTCACTCTATACAGTCCAGCAATTTTTAGTATGAACAATGTCACGTTTTACTTCTGCTTTCCTGGAAAAGCGTGTTCCATGTCTGTATACATCTGTGTACCTGCACACACCGTCTGCAAAGAGCTTTTGCTGGACTACCAGACCCATTTCAGCTGGAAATGTTAGCTGCTGTTTTGCTTGCAACCTCAGTAGAGGATCTTTTTCATGCATAAATTACAAAACTTGCATTCATAAACCACACGCCAGATGTGTGTCTTTTTTAAAGGGAAATGAACGATCAGTCACATCCAAACTCACACTAGGAAAAGATCTGGTTTATTGTAATTATTACGGCCGTGACAGAACTCAGAAATATTCAGGTAGGACGGCTGCCAATGTGAAAGGAGAGGGCCTTAATGGGCCTGCAGAACGGAATAGATGGGGTAGTTAAGATGTTGACTTAAACAGTTCACAACGGCAACCAACAGAGCTAGGTCGCTTTTTCTTCTGCAACATGAACGCATCGCCCGGACAAGCTGGTTTTTCTGCCACATGCCTGCCTGCTGGGTCAGCAAGCACTGACGGCTGCCAAGGATCTGCTGCTCGGATCTGCATCACGCCACCTTTGAAGTCCCTTTTACAAGGGAACAAATCTTTTCCCCTCTTGCCCTGCGAAGGGCCTGGCACCAGCGGAAACCCTGACGCATCTGAGTCACAATACCAAGGACCGGTTCATAGCAGGCGTGGGAACCTTTTTGGGGTGGGCAGCTTGCTCCCACCCACCTGGCCCTTCATCGGCCAGAGGACTTCAGGCTGCACGGCTGCGCCCCCCACCCAGTCCCTGGGCAGCGCTCCAACCAACACGCCAGCCCGGGATGCCTCGCCCACCCCACATCCTCTCAACGGCAGAAGGCACCGCACAGCCACAGCGCACAAGCTGCAGCCTTCCAGGCACCTGGCGCAGGGCAATTCTCAGGAGAGCTGCTTCGGTCGACCCCCTCGCTGCCTGCCCGCCATTCTGTCCTCTCTGGTCTTGGACTGGAGCTCTTCCTCTAGGGCAGATTCCTCCAATGTCCATGCCCATCCCCTGAAGGAAGTGAGGTGGTTCTGCCAGCCAGATGAGCTGCCCTGGTGGCCACACGAGGTCCACGGGCCGGACTTGTAGAGTATTATGGCTGGAAGGGGCCTATAAAGCCATCGAGTCCACCCCCTCTGCGCTGCGCATCTAACTGCCTTTTGAATGCCCCCAGCGAGGGAAAGTCCACATCCTCCCGGGGTCATGAGTTCCGCTGCCATACTGCTCTGGAAGAGGGTTTCGCCATCCCTTGTTCCCCATTCCTGGCTTCCAGAGCCACTGACCTCTTTTAGCAAGGGGGGAAAGTTTCCGTGACTGCAAAGAGAAGAGGTCAGCCTTCAGAAGCACCTTTTTCAGAAGAAAGGAGAAAAACAGGAAGTGAAACAAACCATCAGAAGCCCTGCGAAATGTTGCTGGCCAACCCAGGCAAGACTGTGACGTGCCTTCCACGCATGCCCACGTGCCCCCGTTTTAAGAACATCCTGAATATGCTTAGTTTGCTCTGGTAGCAACAGACCCGCCCTGCCTCCCATGTTTCCAGCACGAATGTTTCTAGTCCTCCTGGAGACGCTGGAAGTGAACCTAGGACCTTCTACAAGCCACCTCACCTGAGCTCTGCCCCTCTTTGCATCTGGGTGTGCCCCCTTCCCTGGACATTCTGCCCCCATTCTGCTCCCCCCACCACAGTTGTAAAGGGGGCAGGTTTCTGCCTGCTCCGGGGGCCATGCAGGAAGTATCCAAGGGGCACCAGTGGTGTAGCCCCGCTGTGTCATCTTGCTTTGCAAAGAAGAAACAAGTTCCCTTTGGGCTTGCAATCTAAAAATACATGCATGGGAGGAAGACAGGAAAATATTGGGGGAGAATTTATTTCAGCCATACCCTCCCCAGGTAATAAATGGATCTGTGCTGCACTTTTCCATCCTGAGCTTCAGCAACGTTCCTTTAAAGATTCCAAAGCTTCAGAAAATAAAATTGGTCACAATCTATTTGCTAACACACACAGTTTCAGGAGAAATTTCTGGGCGGAGAGGGCAAAGTCCACAAAGAGATCCTTTCAGTGGAAAGCTATGGAACAAGTCAGGATGCTGGATCCAATTAGCCAAGGCCACTGGGAATGTTTTCAGGGCTGCGCGGAAGTCAACCGCCAGATGCTGAGAACCCCTCGATGCTAAAAACTGGAGGAAGGCAGTGGGACAGTCGTCGCTTGGGAGACTAAATGCATTTTCTTGGCAGGCCGTTAAAATGGAAGCAAGTCTTTCTCTGCCGGTTGTTAAGGTTCAACAGGGAGTGCAGTGAGTTCTCCCACTGTCTAAAAGCCAGGATAGTGTCTTGGCACTGTGGCAGCTTCTTGATGGCCTCAGAGCTGCCTGCCTCACTCGTTCTTTAGAGAAGGGCTGCTTTCGCTGGGAGGATAAAACTGAACTTCTTTACTGAAGGAGCTCTGTTCGCCCATACTCACAGTGGGTCTTCCCAGGAGAGGCGCTTGGAGCCAATGCATGCAACCTCTAAAACAGGGGAGAAAGGGACTTTCGCAACCCTATCCAGAGGCACTGTCTTGTTCCTAGAGAGAAACTGATGCTTCGTACATCCACGGAGCTTCGGAGGCCAACAGAGCATCCCCGGTCCTCTCAGAGAAGGCAAGTTGGAACTTTCTTTTGCTTTCCTATATTCAGCATCCAAATTGCATCATTTTATTCAATAAAATGCATCTCATCTTTGACACAAGTGGCTTGTTTCTCCCTAAATTTCCTCAGATCTTAAATGGATTGATGCTGTCTTGGTGGAATTGATATGCCTTCTTTATAACATGTAGCATTAATGGTCTAAAGGAACGAACGAACAAACGAACGAACGAACGAACGAACGACAGTCCTCTTGCTGTAAAACATGGTGACATCCACAAGTTTTGATAGCTTTGAAACAAGGGTGGCAAACGGAGAGAACAGAGAGCATCCCAGTATGTGACGTTCTGGCAAATAGCCCAGGCAGTTCCCAGGAAGTTTGTGGAGCCCTTGCCAAGAAGTGAGTCCCAGACCCTGCGCAAGCCTCGCCCTCTTCTGTACCAGGTGCAGGTGCTGCTTGTTTGTGCTCTTGCACCTGCTGTGCAAGAAGACTGCCAGTTCCACAGACTTTGCTCGGGTTGGTGAAGGTTGGAGGGAGAGATTCCACCTCGTTCCCTCGCCAGGGCAGAAAAACCAGTGTCTCGGATGAAATTAACAAAAGGCAAGGACGGAAGGCCTGATTCTGATAAAATGCATTGTTGTTGTTATGTACGGTCAAGCTGCTTCTGAATTTTGGCAACCCTGTGAAAGAACGGCACCCAAATACAATGGAGTTGTGAAACTTGCTCAGACTTACATCCTCACACACATCTTTCTTGTCTCTAGTTTCTCTTCTTTCAAAGTTGGCCATCTGTCCCCTGGAAGGCGGACTCCAACGGGCTTGGACCATGCCAAGAAAAAAACGTTCTTCAACAAGTTACAAAATATGGCTAGGCAAATTCAAAGAGGAGGGTGGCTTGATCGGCCATTGTTAGCCGCAATACCTAAAGTGAGAGCCCAGCAGTTCCCAGGAGGGTATTTCTGGACAGCGGATGCTGGAGATTTATGGCATCAAAACAATTATTGCTTTCATGCTCTTTGCAAGCATCCCAGAAAGGTTTGGCTTTTTAGAAGCGAGGTGCTCATGCACTTTGAGCAGGGGCTTCTCCTAGACCTGCAGATGACTTTCTTACATCAGAACGCCTTCTCATCTCTTCCACAGAACTGAGAATTATTGTGAAATGGTGTGATTTTTTAAACATTGCTTTCTTTTTCAATCTGCCCTGGAAGGGAACTGAATTTTGGAAAGCCAAGATGGAAAAACATCGCTGAACTTGTGAGAGCAAGCCAGAGGCAATACAGTAACGTTACTGACTGGAGCTGGCTTGGATTGCTGTTTCCGCAAGAGCAGACTCTGTGTGCTTTATGTGCTCGGCATCAGCCACTCGGTTTCCTCTGCCAATTTCTCTTCTGGGAAAATGGATTTGGGACGGGGGCTGGAGTCTTGGCCAGTTCTTAGCCTCAAGGTACACCCGGTTGGGCCCAAAAAGGTAATGCATTTTTTTCAAATGGAAGAAAGGATGACAAGGTGACTGGAGACCAGAATCAGCCCCCGTGGTCCCTGGCGTTTGCCCAGCTGGAATACTTCCTACCATCAGTCCTGTTTGCCTTTGCACCCCACATCATCTGGTGTGTGTGTCCGCCCCCAGGGGTCCTGAGCAGCAAGAACCTGGACTTCCCACTTCCATGGGATGCCCTCCTTGCTCACTGGCTCTCCGAAGAGCATCGTGACTCCTGACCTGGATTATCTGCTACCTCAGAAATGTGTCTGTCCCAAGATCAACCAAAGGATTCATGTGTGTGGGGAGGACACCAGATGGCACCCCCTTCCTAGAAGTCCCAGGCACGATCCGTGTTAGCCAGCAGCAGAATCTTGCAGAATTTCAAAGTTGAACACATTTAGAATGGCTTGTGAGCTACAGTCCACTGCAACGTTATCCTGAATTAAAGGCACACACAGAGAGACTCCGCGTGACTCTGCAGATTCTTGCTCTAATCTCCCTCAGTAGCTTCATTTCTCGGAACTGGCCATTTGAAGGTCTGTCACCCTGTGATGACAGATAATTAATTAGTGACTGCCGCACCCAGAGCTGTGTGCCTCTCTGGGAAGCTTACAGTACACCATTGTAGCAACAGTTAACCTTATTTGCATGGGTTTTGCCGGAGTGATAGATCCCAGCCGGTCTTGCTCCTTCATTTGCTTTCCAGGGTTGTCTTGCAGTTACCGTATTTTTCGCTCTATAAGATGCGCCTGACCATAAGACGCACCTAGTTTTTAGAGGAGGAAAACAAGAACAAAAATATTCTGAATCCAATGGGCACATCATCACAGGCACATTCCCCATCGCTTCCCCATGGGCTGCACATCTGACAGACTTACTGCACGCACATATTCGCTCTATAAGACGCACAGACATTTCCCCTTACTTTTGAGGGGGGGGGAAAGTGCGTCTTATAGAGCAAAAAATACGGTAATTAGTCCCAGAAACCAGTCTGACCTTGTCAAGCTGCTGCTTTTAGTTCTTATCATTGCATGAACTTCTTAAGTGACAGTCTGCTGACAAGTCTGAACAGATACCGTCCTATTGTTGGGCTTGGCTGTAGACAACTGGGTTTTGTGGAGTCTTGTGGAAGGAAGCTGGAAGCCGGAGGCGTGTTGAGTGGTCAGTAGAATCCCATTGAAATCCAGCACTCACACAATCCAACTCACACAACCCACTCTATCCAGAAAGCAAACCTGCTGCGTGGACCATTCGAGGCTCAGGGGGATGGTAGAAGAGACAGCGGTGTTTGGAGAGAAGCACCGAGAAAACTCAAGGGAGCGTCCAGCGCCGACAGGACGGCGGATGAGTCCAGAGTGGCTCAGTCCGGCCATGGCCCATGCTGCTCTTTCTGATGGCATGCAGTCCATCATTGCTGTGGGTGAGGGGGATGCTATAGGGCACAGCCCCCACAGAAGCGTGGACAGCATTCTCTGGGTGAGGTCAGTAGCTCGTCACTTCCTCCGGAAACGAGTCCTGTTACATTGCTTGGAATATTGGTGGCTTCTGGGCTGAGAATGGAGTTTCTGCCCGGCTGTGGAACATCTAGGATTGCGGTCTGTGTGTTTCAGGAACCGGAAGGAGGCCTGGCCTGCACTTTTCATTCCTCGGTGGAGTCTGAGCATAAAAGCCCATAAAAGGCACTTGTGGCCAGCGGCTGCTCACCTTCTTGGACAGAAGATCCTGCAGAATATCATCCTCATCTTCATCCTCATCTACTTAATTAATTTCTATGCCATCCGACAGCCAAAGCCCTCTGGGCGCTTCACAAGGGCACATTTGAAATCAATATAAAATAGACCAATTACAACATAGAAATTACCAGCACTCAATAACATTTATTCCACATTCTGAGAACATTTACCCCATTCTGAGCCAACACCAGTCCAGGAATCCATTTCTGGATACTAATACTAATACTTTTGTTGTAAGCCATCCAGAGACGTCTAGTATTGGGTGGCATAGAAGAACTTTAAATAAATAAATAAATAAATAGTAAAATGTAAAGGTTTCCCCTTGACATTTAAAGTCCAGTCATGCCTGACTCTCGGGGCGGTGCTCACCTCCGTTTCCTAGCCGAGGGAGCCAGTGCTTGTCCGCAGACAGTCTCCGTGGTCGTGAGGCCGGCATGACTAAACACCGAGGTGCACGGAGCACTGCTACCTGCCCACCGAAGTGGCACCTTTTCACCTACTTGCATTTGCATGCTTTAAAACTGCAAGGCTGCCAGGAGCTGGGACGGAAATAAATAGTGTTGTTGTTGTTGTTGTTAGTCACAAAGTCGTGCCCAATCCATCATGTCCCCATGGACAACACTCCTCCAGGCCTTCCTGTCTTCCACCATCCCCCGGAGTCCACTCAAGCTCACACCAACTGCCTCAGTGACTCCATCCAGCCCCCTCATCCTCTGCCATCCCCTTCTTCTTTTGCCATCAATTGTTCCCAGCATCAGGCTCTTCTCCAGGGAGTCCTTCCTTCTCATGAGGTGACCAAAGTATTTGAGTTTCATCTTCAGGATCTGGCCTTCTAAAGAGCAGTCAGGGCTGATCTCCTCTAGGACTGACCGGTTGGATCGCCTTGCGGTCCAAGGGACTCGCAGGAGTCTCCTCCAGCACCACAACTCAAAGGCCTCAATCCTTCGGCGCTCAGCCTTCCTTATGGTCCAGCTTTCACAGCCATACGTTGCAACTGGGAAAACCATAGCCTTGACTATGCGCACTTTTGTTGGCAGGGTGATGTCTCTGCTTTTTAGTATGCTGAAATAAATAGTACTCAACCCCTTAACAGACATTCAAATGGCACTTGCGATCAGAAACCCATGACTCCAAAATAACCCCCTGAACTGATTACTAAATGCATTGTCTGCAGCCAAACATGGTAACACAATCACCCCTCTTTGGGGATGTCAGGCAGAGATTCCCAACTGCACGATTTATAGCGTGGAGCACCCACCAAACTACAGCGCCCATCCTCAGAACTGCCAAACCAAAGAAAACCGATTGACATGGTCACAGTGGTGCCCCTGGAAGAACCGATCGCAGGACAGCCCTGGAAGAGAGAACGGAAGAGCAAACAGGGCTTGTCCACCCGCTGCAGAGCCCTCCGAAGAATGAGGGTGGGTAGGTAGGTAGGCCTTCGCTCACTTGCAAACAGCAGACTCACAAGCAACCACAAACCAGATAAAAAGAGGCAAGCGCAGAAGCCCCTCCCGGCAACACTTCCAGGCACCCGGGAAGCAGCAGGGCCGTCCGTCCGCAACAGCAGGGGCGTCTATTTCCCAGTGGGATGCAGGCCCCCGTCCCCCTCCAACGCCCTCCTGCGTTTTCTGTGAAACAAACAGGCAAAAGAGTAAAGAGACACACGTCTGACATCACTGGAAACCAGTGGAAGAAAAAATCTACCTCCCAAGACCTCCTGCCCTCCAACGGAGCAAAGCTCAGGGAGCCAAGGTTCCATTTCGATGCCAGGAAGCACTTCTTGATGGTTAGGACCCCCAGGGTGTGGAATGGGCTTCCATGGGAGGTGGTTGAGGCCCCATCGGGGAGGGTGTTCAAGGACAGGCTGGACATGCGCATGGTGGGCATGTTGTGAGCGGAGCCGGCTGGAGCCGGGGGTCAGACTAGATGGCCCGGGAGGCCCCTTCTGACTCGCTCTGTTTCTATGTAAAGTGGGAGTTACAGAGCAAAGGGACTGGAAAGGCAAAGTGGACTGAGAAACTGCTGAGTTACGATTTATCAGGAGGGCTAATTCTATCTCCTACAGCTTGGATCAGGACAACGGTATTTACTGTACCCCTTGTGAGTCTTGTGAATCATACAGACATGATCCTCATGGTATGAGCAGCATTTCCCTTCGACCCCCCTCTCCACAACCGGGGAGATGTGCTTGGATATTGTTAAGTCATCAGATAAAGTGACCATAGTCCAGGAAAGCTTACACCATAATTTAAGTTACCTTTCCCACATCCCCCTTTTCAGAGTAACTAATTCATCAAATTGTGCAACACTGCCAACATTTCAGTGGTGCAAAACACACACATGTTCCCATTTCTGCCAACATGTTTCTCTGTTCCACAGAAAGGGGAAAACAGCTTCACACTGGCATGACTTAGCTTTGAACCCTTCACACACACATCTCTTCTGCTCCACGGTATCATTATTATTATTATTTCGTTGCACTTATATCCCACCAAGTCTCCTCTGATGAGGAACTCAAGCTGCTTGCATAGCTCCAGTTCATCCTCACAACAACAACCCTGCGAGGTATGTTGGGCTGAGAGTCCATGACTGGCCCAATGTCATCAGTCGGTGGCCAAAGGACGGATGTCTCCCAGGTCCCTGGGCGAGCCGAAGAAACCTTCTCCCGGCATCCACAGACTTCTGCAAGGAAGAGGGCTTGAGCAATTCTGGGGCAGAGGGGGCTTGGTACTTTCCGACGCCCTCTATTAACTTCTGATTTCAGAAGGCAGGGGTGGAGTGGGGATTTGGCTAAAATGGGGAGCGGGGCATGGCGGGGAGAGTCTTGCAAACTTCTTCTGAGCCTGCCCCATTCTCTCCTCTCCGCATAGTTTGCCTCCTGGAGCAGCACCAGGCCATGCCGCCCTCGCAGCCGCCCGCCCCGCATTTTCTCCGGCCTGGGAGAGGACGGCGTGCGCCCCGGGCTGCTGAGACCCCGCGCAGGACGGCAAGCGCTTCCTCCCGCGCCTTCTGCAGATGCTTCAGAAGGCAAGCGGCGCTCGCCAGAGCAGAGATCTCTGCGGTCTGGCTTTCCGGGAAGGCTCTTTTGTAGATCAAGCGATCTGAACTCTTTTCAGAAAACAAGAAACCACACGCTGCCCCGGCGCGTGGAGAGGTCGCGCCGTGCCTCGCCGCAGCCTGCCGCGTCGGGCAGCCCGGAGTCGGTCTCCGCGGGCCGGTCCAGCCGGCAGCCGGCGGCCGCGAAGCCCCGGCGGGACCCCGTCCCTGCCCCTCCCCTCCCCTCCCCTCCCGTGGGGCTGGAGGGGCCAGCCGCGGGGCCGTCTCCCGGCAGGGCGCGCGGGCCGCGTGGGTTTCCTCTGCGCGGGCGTGCAAGGAAAGGGTGCACCGCGCGCCCCTCCCCGCACCGGCGCAGCTCCTCCCGAAGAGGAAGCAGGTCGCGCGGCAGAGCGCCGGGGCGCGTCGGCGGAGGCGCACGGTGCCGACGCTCCCGCCTGTCCGGAGGCTCCGCAGCGCGCCGGGGGCCCGATCCGCGCGGCCGGAGGGCGGTGAGGCGCTTCCCGGGAGGGCGGGCGCACGTGTTGCAGCAGAAGGGGCGGCCGGGCGGGCGGGCGGGACGGGACGGACGGGACGCGCCGCGCAGGGGCTCCGCGGAGGCCCGGCCCGATCCTGCGCCGGCCGCCTGGCGCAGGGGCGCGGGCTGCACCCGCGGGGGCGCGCAGGGGAAGGGGCGCCGGGCTGCGCCCCGCTCTCCCCGCGCACGGGTAGGAGGGCCAGCAAGACGGCCCGGGAACCTGTCGGGGCAGCGCTGGACTGCAGCTCCCATCGTCCTGGGCGGGATTCCCGGGAGGGGAGTTTCGGGCCGGCTCATCCGCGGCCCCGCGCGCTGGGAGGGCTGTTCGGGGACCCTCGGGACGGGGGTCGTGGTGCGGCCCCGCTGGTGGCCCGGCTGCCCCAGGCGGGGGGCGCCGGCAGTGCCCGCTCCCCCCCCCCCCGGAGACCCTGGTGGCGGGAATCGCGGAGGTGCCCTGGCTGCCTACTCGCCCGCCCTCTGCTGGGAGCCAGCCAGTGTTCCTAGTGGTTGGAGCATCAGGCTGGGACGCGGACGGTCCGGGCTCGAGTCTTTCAGCCTCAGCTACCTCACAGGGTTGTTGTGAGGAAGTTTCCAGGTTGGGAAAGACTGCCCAAAAACCTGTCAGCCGTTTAGCTTCTTCTGCCTCTGCATGAAGTGCTCTTCTTCAGACACCTCTGGAATAAAGGGCTTTTTGCTGGCCAAAAATCCAAGCTGCCAAGCCCTGCCTTCTACTTGCTGGCCCTAAGAGTTGCTGCAGGACCACAGCTGCTTCCTTTTCAAAAGGAGCATGCTTCTAGTCCTCATTGCGGCTCCAAAGCCAATTACCAGGCGAATTTCCGAGCACAGGAAGAAGTCAAACTAAAACTCTGCTCAGCACCACAGACAGACGTTAATAAGCCATTTCTGAGGCCCACACCCACTTTGGCAGTGTTTAAGGGAGCCTGCCCAGCGGGACTTTCCGCTCCGCCTTCCTGCAAGCTCTGCCCCATGCAGAGAGTGGGAAGGGGTCTCTGGGACTGCTCCCAGGGCCAAGTCCAGGCCCCCACAACCCAATCCCCTCCCCCCAAGAAGGGCAGGGGATGAGGAAAGCAGAGCCCAGCACATTCATCTCTGGACTCACGGCGGTGCTGTGATTCAAATGAACTTAGGATGCAAACTGCACATGCTCAGAGGCTTGGCTGCCACTGTGGGTCTCATGTAGCAGGAATGCAGGCAGTGGGGGTGGGGGGGGCATGAAGAGAAGTGTTTTGCAACCAAAGGAGCTTGTGTGGGTTTATAACAGGGCAGGGGAAGTGTTCCCAAGTACGGTAATAGCTAATAATAAGACTTTTCCCACAGTGCACCCAGGGGCTCGAAATCACCCCCCTTTTCTTTTGGAAAGGGCCACAAAGATGAAGCTCAAGGCATTTTGGGGGCTGCAGGTGCGCTGGAAGGGCCTGGACAGAGTTTTCTGCCTTGGCAAGGATCCAGCAACAGGTGAGGAGCCCTATTGACATCCTGTGGTTTAGTGGTACCTTGCGAATTGCAGGCACTCCACAAGCAGATGACCGGAATGCAGGTAGCTGCACAGGTACACCTGCTTGCTGATACTTGTCCGCAAACCTTTGTGCAGGTTTTCCCCTCCATCTTTTGCAAAGCCAGCGAGTCCCATGGCCCCTCGGCAGCACCGACTGTGCCGTGGAGTACTTCGGAAACTCCCCAGACTTAACGGCAGGATCCGTGATCCTCCCCTCCTTCTTGTAGGTGGCACAGAGAGAGCAGCACCGGCTGCCTCCCCGTAGTCAGGACTGGGGAGTGGGGGGAAAGGGGGTGCTTTGTGGGCCAGGAGGAGAGGATCAGGAGGCTCCCCAGAAATGCTTTTGCCAGACAGGCCAAAAAGCCTACCTGGCAAAAATGCAGGGTGCCAGGACGCGCAGGTGCGGGGTACCTCCACCACTCCTGCACAAGGTGAGTTTGCTCATTCACGGCCAAGCCCCCTCCCCAAAATTACAGCACAGTGGGGAGGGGCAGTGAAGCCTGGAGCAGCAGGCTTCGGGGGACGCTGCATTGTAATTCTGCCTCAAATACAGATTTTGGATGTTGTTTTGCTTCTGTAAACCTCCCACTTCTGCATTGGCTCCACAATCTGCCTTCCTTGGACGGAAGGCTCAGCCGCAGCAGATGCCTGGCACAGCTTCCAGGGATCCCTTCTCTCCCCACACCCCACCCCACAGCTTACCCCTTTCAGCAGAGTTCCTGACCCTTCGTTTTGCCTTTACTGTGGGGCTCCCATGGGGAACTTTTTCGGCTCACCCGGCTGCATGATGCGGCCCTGTCTTTTTTTTTTTTTTTTACTCACTCAAAAAAGTCTGTTAAGGAAGAAGCGACGGTGCCTTTTCTGGAAGCACCTCGGAGGGAGGGGGACATGTAAATCGTGCCACTTTGCTTTCCATCAGTGGGTGTCTAAAACGTTGAAAACAAACGGCATAAGAGTTCAATTATTTCCAGCAGACGTAAGAAGAGGCTAAAGAACTTTTCGGTGTCCTATTTCTGTTTCCCTAAAGCAGAAGGGCCCCAATGATTGATTTGCTCTCCTTATCCTTTGTTTTCATTTTCAAAGAGTGAAATGGCCCGATTGCACTGTATTAGCAAATGAGAAGGAAAAATAGCAGAGGACGAGTGCAGCCCTGTGACTCCAGGGTTTGGACATGCGCATGGTGGGGAAGTCGTGAGCGGAGCCGGCTGGTGCCGGAGGTCAGACTAGATGGCCTGGAGGCCCCTTCTGACTCGCTCTGTTTCTATGTAGGGTGAAGCACAGCAATGTTTTCAAGGGCAGGAGGCGGACCTACGTAGCAAAGCAGATCTCTGATGCCTGATCTCAGCCCCGGGGCCCTTTGTGGCCCCCGTCTTTCAAAGACAGGAGCCAAGTGCTCCCCAGGGCACAGAGGGCTTCTCCTCCCCTCCCTCCTTTCCACCCTCCTGCCCCAAACCCAGCCAGGCTTAGGGTAAGGCAGTTCCCCGTGGAAGGAGGCAAAGCAGAGAGGCTGCTTATGGGGCAGTTAAGCAGCCTTTCCTCAGGAAACAACAACGAAACCGACAGGGCCGCCACCTAAGCAGGCACTTCTCATTCCTGGCTTCATGTCAGAAAGGACCTTCTGGATGGTACCTTCTCATGGGTCAAAGCAGCGGAAGCGTCTTTGCTGTGGAGAAGCAGCATTGCCAAATAACCCTCGCACCGCTTTTCCCACCCAACAGTCCCCAGGTGGGCAGGACGACAGAAGGGCCGTGTGCCAGCAGGCGCGCCAGGGTCTCTGTGTGCGCGCACAGCTGCAAAGCGCCACACTTGCTGTTTGCTGCACGGTGCCTGGGCCAGAAGGTCAGGGCTTAGCTGCAGGGAGCAGTCAAGCAAGCTCTCCAGCCGAGCTGGGGTTTCTTCCTGTTGTGCAGTGTGTGGAAAAACCTTTCTGGTCTTGCTTTTGAATCAATGCGTTCCTAATCAGGAAACATTCATCAGATTGAGGAGCTGCAAAAACAACAGCCTGTTTCCACAGCGGACAATGGCCTGCACTGGAAAAGGGGACTTTTCCTTGGAAGTTGGTCCCAGAACCAAGTCAACCCCACGAGGACTCGCAGATTCTGCAAACTTGGGGGAGGGTTTCCCGGACTCCAGGACAGACCCTCCTGCCTGCGGGATGAACTGCAGGTTATTTATTTATTTATTTATTTATTTAAATATTTATATGCCGCCCCTTGCCGCAGCCTCGGGGCGGCTCACAACCACTAAAAACATATACAATATTAAAAACTGGCCCATCTCCAGGTTAAATTTAAAAACATACAACATAAATAAATAAACCATTAAATAATAATCTTAAATAAAAAAAATATTAACATTTAAAATACTGTCTAAATAAAAAGGTCTTCGCCTGGCGCCGAAAAGCAAATAACGACAGCGCCAGGCGAGCCTCTCTGGGGAACGCATTCCACAGATGGGGCGCCACCGCAGAGAAGGCCCTCCTCCGGGTACTCACCCTCCTGATATCTCGCACGGAGGGTTCCCGGAGGAGGGCCTCTGCCCCTGATCTCAAGGGGTGGGAGGGCATATATGGACGCAGGCGCTCCTTTAGGTAACCAGGACCCAAGCCGTTTAGGGCCTTATAGGTAAGAACCAACACCTTGAATTGGGCCCGGACCCACCCTGCTGGAGCCCAGTAATCTTGTCTTTCTGGAAAGGCTGGGGGATCCTTGGAACGAGCGGCTTAAAATTAAATCCAGGGGAGGGCTGCTTCTGGGAACTGACCTCTTGACCCAGACTTCTGGCCCTTCAGCAGTTCCTTTTCCTTCCCCGGATATGGAGCAAAGAGTTCAGGACCGGGATGAAAAGCTCAGCTGTCAAGATCCTTCACGGGATAGGGGGCTGCATGAGAGAAAACCTCTAAGCTTCCTTCCAGTTCAATAATCCTATGATTTGCTCTTTTAAGCGTACCATTGTGTGCATTTTCAGCTGCTGACATCACTGCTAGAGTTCTGGTTTCATGCAGTTCAGAAGCGCCAAATTAGTCTTTGCCTCCGGGCCTGTTTTTGTTATCTACGAAAGGCATTTTTACTTGTCTGTTCAGGCAAACTTTACAAGGTCAATAAAAACAAGACACACCCCCCCTCCCATTGCTTCTCTCTCTCAGGTTCAGAGTCTTTAAAAAGACACAGCATAAAAGGAAAAAGGCATGGGGAGGGTAGAGGAATATAAGGAAAACCCAGCACCCGTTCTTCACATTTCAGAGGTTTTATAGCAACCACCAGGGGTGGAAACTGCTCAGGGAGGGGGTCAATAGAACTGGTTTCCCAGGCTGTTCCCCCCTCGCCAAAGGC
Organism: Varanus salvator macromaculatus; assembly: GCA_023646645.1. Lineage (NCBI taxonomy): Eukaryota > Metazoa > Chordata > Lepidosauria > Squamata > Varanidae > Varanus > Varanus salvator. The sequence goes on along the minus strand of JAIXND010000753.1, from coordinate 1,654,306 downwards.
CGTGGCAAACGTGTCTGCTTGTCACGTAGTACATGCAACTTTTGCAAGAGCAGATGAATGTCAAAGCCAGCAGAATTTGCCCCACAGGAGTGAGTGTGTGTGGGGAGGGACTGTTTAGATTTTCCATCCCAGGCGCCCCAAAGGTATTTGCCAGCCTGGCTTCACGGGTTGCATCACAGCACAGACCAAGGCGCTTCACGTGGACTCTGGTGTTCTCTGTCATGCAGCCCAGAACAGCTTCCGGCTCCCCTGCTTTCTCTCGCCTTCTGGTGAAAACCTGCGGCTGGGCAAGCTTTTCCTCTCTCACTCGGAATGTCCTTCTGCTTTTATCTTTAGCCTCCGAAGAGTCACGCAAAGAGCTCCTGCAGAAGCCGAACCGGAGCTGGGGCTGAGGCTGGGGCTGGCCCTGCAGCTTCTTACAAAGTCCAAGTGGCCACCGGGAAGTCCTGGGGCTCGGGGACCTTTGATGCCATCTCCATCTCCTTGGTGGGCGTGAGGGGCGAAAGCCCCAAGCAGCTGTTGAACAAGATGGGGAGGGACTTCACCTCCGGAGCGGTGAGAGGATCTGCAGGGTCCTGGGGGCGGGGGAAGCCGGTTGGTGGCGGGAAGAAGGGGATCCCGCAGGGCAGCCATGGGCCAAGTTAGATGTACTGAGCTGATGTTGGTGCTTTTGTGCTACCACGCAATTACATTCCCTGGGCAGGCTCAAAAAAACAGGAAAGAAAGCAAAGCAAAGCAAAGCAAAGCAAAGCAAAGCAAAGCAAAGCAAAGCAAAGCAAGGCAAGGCAAGGCAAGGCAAGGCAAGGCAAGGCAAGGCAAGGCAAGGCAAGGCAAGGCAAGGCAAGGCAAGGCAAGGCAAGGCAAGGCATGACATAATTAAAATACAATTGCAAAAGCTGCTCCTGCAGCAGCAGCAAGAACGTAATACACAAAAAATCATAACCGTTGGATTAAAATGGCATCTGCATTGTAGTTAAAGCCCCCTTCCAATTAATAAAATTAACTAAATGAAGGCCTTTAGCCAGTTCATACAATAAAATTGGGGCTCGCACCCAATTATTGCAAGTCCTGCGATCGGCACTTGCACCAAATGTTGCAATGCGAGGTAATCGGAAGGAAACGCCACTGAATTCAGTGGTAGATGGGCTTTGGATTGCAGCCTAAGACCTTTCCCAACGGTGGATTCCGGGCTGTTGCTGGACTACAGCTCCCATCATCCCTGACCACGGGACACGCTGGCTGGGCAGCATGGGAGTTACAGTCCGACCATGGAGAGGGAGCAGCCGGGCCTCCCGCACCCTGTCCAGTGACAGGGTCACTGCCGAGGATTGGCAGCTGTCTTGTCCAGCCAGCTGGGCCACAGCTGGTCCCCGGGGCCAAATCCTGCTCCCTCGGCTCTTCCTGGAGAATTCCTGGCAGGCTGAAACGAGGCAGGAGCTGCTGCCGGCCCCCTGGCTGGGGCGCGCCTAAGACCTTTCTTTCGGGGCAGGTGGATGAGTACGAGGTGTCCAGCGACCAGGACCTGGGCCAGGTGCTGCTCGTCCGACTCCACAAGGAGCCCTACCAGTTCTTCCCGGAGGACAGCTGGTACTGCAGCTTTGTCCGGCTGACCACGCCGCGAGGAGAGACCCTCCACTTCCCCTGCTACCAGTGGATTGAGGGCTACCAAACCCTGGAGCTGAGGGAGGGGGCAGGTGAGGAGGCACCGGGCCTGGCGTCAAGGCTGGGCACCTGCCCAGGGGACACGCTTCAGCAGGGGCCGGCTTGGGGGAGGACCGGGCTCAGTTTCCAGCTTCCGTGGGCGGTGGCCGGGCAGCCAGAAACCCAGTAGGGGCGGACCGAGCCTGCCAGGGGGCACAACAGAGGGCATTCTGCCCAAGACCCACCCTGCTGGAGCCCAGCTTGGCGGGATGCGTTGTGGCAACCTGGGCAGGGGTGCGGCCAGGTGGGATTAGATCAGGGGTGTCACACTGACTTTGCTCCTGCGGGGCAAATTCCCTGCTAGAGAAACTCGACCTTTCTAAATGAGGGGCAGCAAAAGCTGGGAAGCCAGTGGATGGCTGCAAGATGGGGAGAGGGGTGGGCTCAGGGGAAGGGGGACCCTAGGCGGCCTGATCGGGACCCTGGAAGGAGCAGGTTTGCCAAGCAGACCCGGAATCCCACACCTCGGTTCCAGATGTCTTATGCATTATTTCGCTTGTTTCAAAATGTGGTACACACACCCTGACGTGTGTGTCTGCAGCAGGACAGGGGGGCGGGCGCTCTGGCTCATCTTGCTGAGTGGAGCCCGGGACCCTGCCCCAAAGTCCTACCCTGAGCCTGCCACCGCGTATTTTGAATGCAAAGCTGAACAGGCAGACCCCATCTCTGGATTCTCCCTGCAGGCAAACTGATGTGTGAGGACGCTGATCACCCTTTGCTCCTGCAACATCGGAGGGAGGAGGTGAAGGCGAGGCAGGACTGCTACAGGTGAGGGACGCCGCCCGAAGCCTTCACACCCCCGTCTTCCTCCTTGCTTCCTTGTGCAAGGCCTTTGTCTTCCTCTGGGCCTTTGCAAACTATTTGCATAGTTGATCCGCACACATCTCTCTGGCCAGCAAGCCAAGAGAAAGCTGGCCCGGTTCCCTGCTACTGCATTTTAGATTCTTTTAAATAGCTCCTTAACAGGAAATATAAAGCACTTGGGCACGGAGACCTATAATGTATTACATATCTTGATAAAGAAAGTATACCAAAGTACTTTTTCCATTTACTTGATTGTTCCAGAACCTGATAAACCACGTTCCAATTTTATATCCTCCCAACACCAGTTCTCTTTTGCAGCCACTCCGGGTGGTGGATGTGGCAGGATTTGAGAGGTTCAAAAAACAGAAACAGTTCTCCGTTTTGTAAGGGCAATAATATCTTAAGCATGGCGTAGTTCTCCCTCAAAGGGAGACCCCGCCCCCCTTGGTGTCTGGGCTGCCCCTCTTCCACCCCAGGCAATCCCTTCTCCGATTCCGTGGGAGAAGGAAACATTTCCCCAAAGAGAGCTTCCTCTACAGGGGCTGCAGGTAGAAATCCGTCGTTATTTGTTTTTCGGCGCCAGGCCAAGACCTTTTTATTTAAGCGGTATTTTAATTGTTAATGGGGTTTTTATTTAATTGCTTGTACATCTGCCGAGAAACTCCAAAATAATTTTAATATTATACAAATTGTTTTTGTAAGCCACCCCGAGGCTTTGGCGATGGGTGCGGCATAAAAATGCTATAAATAAATAAATAAATAAATAAATAAATAAATAAATAAATCCTGCACTTAGAAATAAGGCATGTGAAGCAGTAGAACCCAGCCTGGCCACCTCCTTCTTCCTGACATGCTTCCTTTCCATGTGCGGGGTTCTCATTCCCTTTAATTCACACTCTTGGGCCGTGGCTGCAGGCATTTCTGTATCAGCCATGCAGAAAAGGGAGATGTGCCCCCAAATTTGTATATTTACAAAAAAAAGGTGGGGAGGGGGAATGGCCAGGTGCCTCAGTCCTAGGTTCCCCAACAGCATCTGGGGGGCCATGGGAGACCTCAGATTCCCAGATGCAAGGTTGGAAGCAGCCTTCCAAACTCAGGGCTGGGAATTTGCCCGCAACTCCCTTCCTGTACCCCATGCAGCTGGCACGGACTCCAGCTGCTCCGGCTGCTTCTCCGGGTTCCTGAAAGTGACCTCAGGGCAGGGGGAAAGGGGCATTTCAGAGACAAGCTGAGGCTGCCAGGATACAGGTCCTGCCCTCTGCACCTTAGCCAGGCAGCCAAAAATGGCCATCGGGCAGGTGCAACGAGGCAGAGATCGGCTCCAGTGCACCCCCAGAGCTGCCATGTGGGGAGGGGGCGCTCATTTTGCTTTGCAGCCCGTTGGGCACTGTGAGAGCAATCGACCCCCACCAGTGTTACTCTAGCTCCAGTCTCATTCATTTCAGTAGGTCTACTCCACACGGCCTTTTCGCTGGCACTCCCAAGGGCAGGGCGTCAGGCATAAGAAAAACAAAAAGAATACAAACAGTGACAGCACACGACGCACCAGCGAAAGCAGGGAATGATTTAAGAACCATGCTTAAACTGTGTTAAGGAAAATAATTTTAAGGGACGTTGTATTGTGCCAGCTCTACCTGCACCTAGAAATGGCAGAACTCAGGTGCAGGTTGGCCACACCTGGCTGGACAAGCGACTTGTGCTGGGCGTTTTAAGGTGGAAGTGTCCATCAGGATATCCTTTCTCAAACCAGGTGGGCTGAGTTTGCTCCTGGGATGCCCCGCTGCCTGGCTATAGAGAACCTCGAGGAGATGGACACCAACATCAAGTTCTCCTTCGTCAAGCTCAGCAGTTTCCTTCTGCGTTCGAAACTCACGTGAGTCTTGAAGGGCCTAAGCAAAGGAGAGCCAGCCCTCTGTGGCCCCGGCTGGCCGGTCTGTCTCACTCCTCTAGTCGTGCTTCTGCCCGTCCATCTGTGTTCTGATCATCCTCTCGTTGGTGGAACCGGATTTTCTTAGGGGTACATTAATGCTCATGCACACAGTTGTGTACGTACAGCAGCGCACATCAGCACAAAAGTGATTCAGTGCAAGTGGGACTTTATGCACGCCCCCCAAAAAAGTAAAAACTCCGGGTCTCCAAGTTCATGAAATCTGAGCGACTTCTAAAAAGCAGGCTGCCTCTGAAATCCACAGGTTGGATTTATAGAAATGCAAAGTTGTTTGTGCCTGTTGGGGATTCCTCCCAGCGTCCCTAGCCGGGGACCCCCGATCCTTCCAGGCCAACACTGGTTTGCTCACCCTGTTTCCTTTTCGTCCCCAGGGTGCTGGAGGTGAAGTTAAAAGGCTTAATGAGGTGCCAAGAGTCTTGGAAGAACCTGGAAGACATCCGCAGAGTGTTCTGGTTCAACAGGACACCTGTTTCAGGTAGGTGTCCCTTCACTCATGCACACTGAGAATAAACAATAAAGAGGGATCATTTCAAAGAATGAAAACACTGTATCCAGTATGGAGCTGCAGCATTTTGCTTTATTTTAGTTTTTGGCCAGATATTTGGGGCCTTTCCCAGCGCAGCGATAGGCACTGATTCACCCGATGTGGCTTTCTTGGCATAGAGAAAACCTGGAGTAGAAAGCCCTTCCATTCACCCTTTTCCCTGCTGTGTAGCTGGAGAAACTCTGGGAGCTTTGAAACATTGACCAGTAAATGTGGTTTGCGATATTCATGCCTCAGAAGGCTTCTGGGTAAAGCTGAGGCCGCGGCTGGTTTCTTCCAGTTATTGGGGTTCCCGCCCTCCTGGGCCAGTGGGCATATTTTATTTATTTTTTATTTCTTTAAAACTTTTATATGCCGTCCCCTCATGCCTCGGCATGAGATATTGGAGATTTTGGGAGACTTCTGCAGATGCGCTCACAAAATGGCTGCCGTGGGGGACAGGCTGGCACATTCGCAAAATGGCTGCCACGGAGGGCCTGGCCAGCCACAGTTTATTCGCTTCCCAGAAAACAAACTCACAGGGTTAAATTAAGACGCGACGCCCACGAACTTGCGGGCAAGGCAGGGGTGTGACCCGTGCTCTTGAATAAAGCAAAGCTGGAAAAGAGCAGTTTGGCAGTTCCGCAGATTTTACTCAAAAGAATAATCGGGGGTTTTTAATCCTTAGAAATAAAATAAAAATAGAAGTGGCAGGGAGCCTAGAAGAACCAAAAGAAACGCTGGTGTCTGCAGGCACCATTTTAGGGCCCCTGGAGAATTTTTGATCTCTTGGGGGTGGGGTATCCACTCCAGGTTTCAACCCGAGCTCACTCACCTCCCATGCCTGTTCAGAACCACAATTGGCTCCTTTAGGGTGCAAACGGAGGTCCAGACCCCAAATTCTTCTGCTTTAACCCACCATACCACACTTCCATCCAGCAATGAGTGCCTTGGATCCAAGACTCTGGGATCCCAGATCATATTTCACCATTACAATGTGGTGATTTGGTTTTGGAGTTCTTCCTTCTCTAAGGCAATAAGATCACCGGTGGAGACATGCGTGCACACACGCAAACACACCCCGTCCCTGCATCTCCAGGATTCCCAAACTGACCAAGAGCCATTGTATAGGCTGGACATGCCCATGGTGGGCATGTCGTGAGCGGAGCCAGCTGGAGCCAGGGGTCAGACTAGATGACCCGGGAGGCCCCTTCTGACTCGCTCTGTTTCTATGTTTATGCCTTTAGAGTACGTTGCCAACCACTGGCAAGAGGACGCGTTCTTTGGCTACCAGTACCTAAACGGCGTCAACCCTGTGGTGATCGAGAAATGCTCCAAGATCCCGTCCAACTTCCCCGTGACCCACGAGATGGTATCGGGATCCCTGGGGAAATCCACCACACTCCCGGAGGAAGTAGAGGTGACTCCATGGGGTGGGGTGGTGGGGTTGTCCCTTACTAGGTGAACAGCCATGGCGTGCTCCATGGGAGTAGGAGGTCTTCCGAGCTCCCCGGGGGTTCTCACCACCTGGGGTGCTGCATCTCGGCAGCTGGCGGACGCTCTTTCCAATGGCTCTAATTCTCTCCTTCTGGCACTTAAAGAAAGGGCGCATTTTCATTGTGGACTACAAGATCCTGCAGGACCTTCCAACCAATACGATTGATGGCCAACCTCAGTACATGGCAGCCCCGCTCTGCCTCCTCTACCAGATGCCTTCTGGGGACCTTGTTCCCATCGCGATCCAGGTGAGCACACACACCAACCCAGAAAGGTCGGAGTCCGGCCTGTTAGGTGCATTGGAAACGGTGGCCAAATGGCCACGTCTCCTACACGGCATCAGCCACCCGTGGACGGCCCTCCACCACAGCTCTCCCTCTCCAGGGTCCCAGGCAAAAAACTTTCCCAGGTCTGCTTCCACGAGCAAGGCGAGGGCTTGGCCACCGAGCTGTGCCCCCACCCCCAAACCTGCCTGTGGCCATGGGGCTACTTGTGAGGGGCTCTTTGGCTTCTAGCATCCTCCCCGTATCTTCTCCTTTCATGTCAGCAACTGACATCCTCTGCCAGGTTGGCTCTCTCTGCTTCCAACCTTGTGCCAGAAGTAAGAAAGAGAGAGGGAGCCAGTCATAACAGGATATTGTGAGCCGCCCCGAGGCTTGTGGCAAGGGGCGGCCTATAAATTTCTAAATAAATAAAATAATAAATAAAGCACATGGTCCCCAAGCCCCCTTTTTTCTCCCTGGATTGCATCCAGTATGTCAGTCCGCCAGGAGAAGGGAGCTGTTGGTGGGCTGGATTTCTGCTTTCCCCTCCCGCAGTTCACCAAATCTGATCAGGAGGAGTTGGGACCCCAGGGAGCAGGCGAGTGGTGGCGATGGGGGCTGAAGGCAGAAGGAGGGGACGGGGCGGGGGTCCCACCGTGTGAGCAGCTGCCCACTCACGTCAGGGTTGGATCCAGCCCTCTGCCTCCCCCAGACCTGAGGTCATTGATGTGGGGGGCGTGATCAGTCCCAGCACTGCCAGGAAAGCACCTCCCCTTCCTCTCCTCAGCTCAGCCAAATCCCCGGCCCCGAGAACCCCATCTTCCTTCCCAACGACCCTGTGTGGGACTGGACCCTGGCGAAAATGTGGGTGCGGAACGCCGACTTCCACGTCCACCAGAACATCTCCCACCTTCTCCGGACGCACCTGATGGCCGAAGTCTTCACCATGGCTACCCTGAGGCACCTGCCCATGTGCCACCCACTCTTCAAGGTAAGGGGCTTGCACAGAAGGCCACGGGGGTGGCAGCGTCCAGCTGGGGACCAGAACTGGATGCATAGGGCTGCCTGAGTACACAAGTTCTCGTGGCAACTGATCAGGCGAACGAACATTACAATTCAAGGTGAACGATAATCAGCGCTGACAACGAAGCACAAAATAAGCCTGGACGTGCTGGCGAGAGTAAACCCCAAGGGAACGAGGAGAGAGGACTTTAATGAGCTACTTTGGGCTGTTTAATTCTGTTATTTGTATGTTGTTGATTGGTTGGATTTGATTTGATTTGATTTTTTGTTCCTTTGAATCAACAGCCTGGTTTTTCACCCTGAATTTTATCGTTAGCTACCCTGTTTCCCCGAAAATAAGACCGACCCCGAAAATAAGACCTAGTACTATTTTTGGTACTTGCTAAAATATAAGACCTACCCCGAAAATAAGACCTACCCCGAAAATAAGACCTAGTACTATTTTTGGTACTTGCTAAAATATAAGACCTACCCCGAAAATAAGACCTAGTACTATTTTTGGTACTTGTTAAAATATAAGACCTACCCCGAAAATAAGACCTAGCTGTGTTTTTTCCCAGGGCCAGTGGGGAACATAAAGAGCCTTTTTAAACCTTATTTTTAACTTAACTTTAACTTAATGCACTATGTGGAGAAAACATGCTTATGCAGCTCGGAGGGAGCAGAGCCGCATGAGCCCATGCTTCCTCTATAGCGCCGGCTCCTGTCACAGGCGGAGTGATACCAAATGCACCAAATGCACATGTATTCATGCTGTTGTACATGAATAAGTGTGGATTATTGTACGCAGTAAAAAATGAAATAAAAAATAAGACCTACCCTGAAAATAAGACCTAGTGTGCTTTTGTGAGCCAAAAAAATAATAATAAGACAGTGTCTTATTTTCGGGGAAACACGGTACCTTGAGTGCCAGTTTTGGGTGAAAAGCAAGTTATAAAGTACACACAGAAGGGAAAAAGAAAGAATGAGAAAGAGAGAGGACAAAGGCAGGAAGATTCCCCCGATCCCCCCCGCCCCCCCAGCTGCAGCCTCATTCAGAATAGTCAAGCCCGCCATGGTGCCATGTTTGTTGACATCCTTCTAGGATTATGGAAGCGAAAACTTTGGGTGGAAGCAAAAGAACAACAGACACATATCCTGCCGAAGGATTTTGAATGCTGCCGAGCGCAGGTGGGCAAGCTCCGTCCTGTGGCGCTTGCCCACCTGGCCAGAGAGGGTGGGTGAAAGAAGCCCGGTGCTCCCATTTGTGTCTCGTGACCTGTGGGGGCATCACGTGGCTGGACTGAACAGCAGGTTCGTTGAGCACACCGTGGGCCACGATCCACGCCCGCTGTGCCCTGCTCGACTGGAGTGGTCAGTAAGGCCGCCTGGGGGAAGACGGGGCCGAGGGTACGAGGGCTGAGCATGTTTCCTTCCCACTCCGCAGCTCCTGGTTCCTCACTTGCGCTACACCCTCCAGATCAACGCATTAGCCCGGGTGCGGCTCATCCGAGAAGGCGGCATGATGGATCTGGTAAGAAGGGGGCGGCTCTGTCCGGCACATTTCCGCACCCCCGTCGCCCCGTTGCTTTGGGGCTGGATACCAAGACCCACCCCAGGCAGGGGGCAAAGCCTGGGTTCCAAACTCAGCCCTCCTTGGGTACCAGTCCGGCCTGACCAGGTTCCCCAGACAGCCACGCCCATTCCCTGGCTCCGCCTCTTTCTCCCAACCCCATAATTGGGCTGTGCCCCAACGTCTGTACAATTTTTCTCCTGTGTAAAAGGTCACACTATTGTTTCTTGTCTCGAGACAAATAATTTAAGGCAGCTTGGCCTTGAACAGATCAACAAGTCGGCTCGTCACACGGAGCCCTGAATCTTTGTGGGTGCGAGTACAAAGAGACTACAAACAGTGGGGCCCACCCACACTTTAATGCGCCACGGGGCCCCTGCTTCTGCCCCATGTGCTCTCATGCCGCATAAGCATTAGCAGACCGTGTGACCCAAGCCCATGGCTGGCCTTTCTTGCAGGCCACCTCCGCAGGCTTCGAGGGCATCGTGCCCCTCGTGGGGAAGGGCACGCAGAACCTGACCTACTCTTCCCTCTGCCTCCCGGATGACATTGAGGCCCGCGGAGTCGGTTCCGTCGCCAACTACTACTACCGGGACGATGCACTGAAGCTCTGGGCCGCCATACAAAGGTGAAGCCAGACCTGGAGTTCAGGGGATGGGGGGCTTTAAGGTCAGCTTCATGGTCATGAGGGTGAAACCAAGACCTTTGTCAACTGAAGGGCCAAATCCAGTTTGGAGCTACTTCCACGGGCCGCAGTTCAATAGTGGTGGTGAAACCCCAAAGATTTTTTTTACAGATCCTCTTTTACACAGAGGATTCACTAGGAGAGGCAATCCAGCTTTGTAGAGTGGGAGAAAACACACGATCCCACAACTCAGGGCTGGCCCGGGCATGACTCGTGGAGAAAATCACAGGGGTAGCTCTTACATCAGAGGGGTCCCTCATCCTGTGCAGCTTTTCTTTTCAGCTTTATGGGAGCTGTTTTTGATATGGAGTTCAGCACCATGAGTAGCTCTCATAAAGCTCATCAGACGAAGATCTCCAACGGATGAGGTGCCCCATTGTCGGGGAGGCAGCTGACAGGTGTCCAGGATGTGAGTCGTGTGCGTTGCAGCCTGCTCTTCACCCATTAAGGTCACCCGTTGCCCTCAAGTGCAGTGGAGGATGTTGTCTCAGCAACAGTGCTGAGGACTGTGGAGGATGTTGTCTCAGCAACAGTGCTGAGGACAGGCATATGTTGTGCATGGAATGGTAGGAGCCCCCGTCAAGTCTTTTGCCTCAATGCCCTCAGCCGGCCTTGACACAAAGCCTTGCTGGACAAGCTCAAGGTCTGGTGGATCTTCCATCCAGTGGGATCTTGTGTTCCAGCTTTGTGACCAGCATCATCAAATTCTACTACCGGAGCGATGACCGTGTCCGAGAGGATCCTGAGCTCCAGGCCTGGATTCAGGAGATCTTTGTGGAAGCCTTCCAGGGCAGAAAAATGTCTGGGGCTCCCTCATGTCTGGAGACAATGGAGGATCTCACAAAGTTCCTGACAATGGTGATCTTCACCTGCTCGGCCCAACACGCTGCCGTCAACAGTGGCCAGGTGAGAACCTACAAATGTGTGCACACACACACACTAATTCCCCACCCCGTCAACAGAAATTTTGTCTCTTCACTGGCATGACAGTACATGTGTCTCTAGGGCACAACCGATCCATGTTTAGAAATGATGACATCCTGTAGTTCTGAGCATTTTTCCTGTTCAAACATCAAAAGCATTGGATCCTTAATCCAATGAATCATGGATCTTAACAGCCAACCAAAAAAGTTAACTCGACTTATCCCTTTCATTCCAATGGGTCTCCTCTAGGTATGACAAAGTCCATGGAAAATGAGGAACCTATTTTTACAGCTCCCGTCCTTTTCCATGGGTCCTGCGCCGGAGAGCTTTTTGGCAGATCGAAACCATGGCCAGATTGGTTGGGTTTCATGGTTGGGTTTCCTCTCCACCTGAAGGGTGGGTTTAACCTGGTGCTGCTTCCCTTGCCCACAGTTTGACTATGGGGCATGGATCCCCAACATCCCACCCACCATGAGAAGACCCCCACCTACCGTGAAGGGCACAGCGACCTTGGAGAGCATCCTGGAGACCATTCCTCAGGTGAACATCACCTGCCTTGCCCTCTGTTCCCTGTGGCTGCTAAGCAACGAGGTGGGAGACAGGGTGAGTATTTGGCAAGATGTGGTTAGGTGCCAGAAACCACACGGGCTGGGAGGGACGCCCCATGGCTTTGTGACATTAAACGGGGTCCAAAGCTGCTAGAGCATGGAGTCCGAACGGAGATGCCGCAGAACGGTTGATCTTGGTGATGCTTGGAGTGCGAAAGGCAAAGGCCGCACATTCCAGCGTTCCCCAACGTGGCACCCTCCAGGTGTTCTGGACTGCAGCTCCAAACAGCCCGAGGCAGTGAGGCCAATGGTGAGGGATCGTAGGAGCTGCAGGTCGAAACACCAGTCCAGTTTTAGGAGCTCAGGAGTGAGAAAGCAGGAGTGAGAGCCAAGCTGGACCTTCTCAACCACGCTGTCTCCGCAATCCTTTCCAGAGACCTCTGGGGTCCTTTCCAGACGAACATTTCACCGAGGAGGAGCCCAGGCGGCTTATCGAAGCCTTCCAGAATCATCTAGCTGAGATTTCCAGGGGAATCGACGAGAGGAACAAAGCCCTTCCCCTCCCGTACACCTACATCAGCCCCCCGCAGGTCGAGAACAGTGTCTCCATCTAGGTCTCAGGCAACGACCAGCCCGGGCACCAAACCTCGCCATGTACCCGGCCCCAAGGGAGAACTTGCCCGCCTTCTCGTCCTCAGCTGTTCAAGTCGAGCCCAGTTCCTCTCCAGTGGTCTTCTCTGACTCAGAACATCAAAGTTGGTTTTGGAGGCCCTGCTCTGCCGAGCTGAGCATTAAGTAGGTCAGGTGTGGAGCCGGCGATTAATGCTCTTTAACTGCTGTGGAACTGCGTGAATGAGAAGCCAGCCGCTTGATGGACTGGCCAAGTTGCTTGCAGCTTCTCCCTTGCTTTTTCTTGCTGAAAGACCTGCTGATTCCGTGAATTGAGGGTCCAGGGAATCCTCCCTCTATGGCCCCACTCTCTCCATTGTCTGTTGCTTTATGTGGCTTCTGTCCCTCGTCCACACGACTAATCCCTGTCCCCAGGTATGCTTCTTTGGGTAAGGCTGGTTAGTTCTGCAAGCAGCCCACTTCGACAGAGCAAACACACGGGACCTTCTCCCAGGAGCACACAAACACTGAGCAGAGTCTGAACGGAGCTGAGCGCTCACCCTCGTTATCTGTTGTAGCTCCACTGTGAATTCTTAAAACCACATTGGTAGAGTGAGCGATATTTCAAGCACCATTTCCGGTCCCAGGATCATTCTAAGCTGCACTGAGTATTTGCTCAGTGAAGGCGATTGGTGCTGCTTTTATTCGCCAGTGGGACAGTCTGCTTTGAAATAATGAAGTTTTGTGATATATTTGTTGTTAAGTCACGAAGTCGTGTCCGACTCATCGTGACTCCATGGACAACATTCCTCCAGGCCTTCCTGTCCTCCACCATCCCCTAGAGTCCACCCAAGCTCACACCAACTGCCTCAGTGACCCCATCCAGCCACCTCATCCTCTGCTGTCTTCTTCTCCTTTTGCCATCTATTGTTCCCAGCATCAGGCTCTCCTCCAGGGAGTCCTTCCTTCTCATTAGGTGGCCAAAGTATTTGAGTTTCATCTTCAGGATCTGGCCTTCTAAAGAGCAGTCAGGGTTGATCTCCTCTAGGACTGACTGGTTTGATTGCCTTGCGGTCCAAGGGACTCACAGAGTCTCCGCCAGCACCACAACTCAAAGGCCTCAGTCCTTCGGCGCTCAGCCTTCCTTATGGTCCAGCTTTCACAGCCATACATTGCAACTGGGAAAACCGTAGCCTTGACTATACACACTTTTGTTGGCAGGGTGATGTCTCTGCTTTTTAGCATGCTGTCTAGATTTGCCATAGCTTTCCTCCCCAGGAGCAAGTGTCTTTTAATTTCTTGGCTGCAGTCCCCGTCTGCGGTGATCTTGGAGCCCAGGAAAATAAAATCTGTCACTACCTCCATTTCTTCCCCATCTATTTGCCTGGAAGTGAGAGGACTGGATGCCATTATCTTAGTTTTCTTAATGTTGAATGTGATATATTACAATTCCAAATAACGTAATATACATTTTGCACAACTTTTGAGACAGAGCAATTGCTGTAGCATCTGACATTTTTCAGACTGTAGATATAATTCGAAGGTAAGAGATATTTTAGACCAGGCTTTCGTAACCTGGCACCCTCCAGATGAGATGGACTACAAGTCCATTATTCCCAGCATAGCCACACTGGCTGGGAATCATGGGAGATGTCCTGAACATCCAGACTGTGACAGGTTGGGGGAAGGCAACTTTAGATAGATTATAATCAATAATGATGGCTTATTGGTGATTATGTACATGGTTAATTTGATGGTTTAATTGTTTGGAGTTGTTCCTGATATGTATTGTAACCCACCATGAAGGCTTTTTATATATGGAAAAGCTGGATGTATCCTTTAAAAACAAGTTCCCCCCCCCCCACAAATGTACACTATACCTATAGAGATCCAACACCTTCGCTAACTAGAAAATGCTATAAGCCAAAACCTGAATGATTTGAAATAAGCACCTGAATTTTCGCAAGCTGAGCGATTCAAGATGTTCTCTTTCCACATTAAGAGCTCCACCCTTAAAGGCACCCAAATTTACTGTCACTTCCGTTCAAGTTAAGAGTGCAGCCCTGCAGAAGTTTTGATGGGAAAAACAGTGGAAGGTGAGAATGGACAGAACTAGTTTATACTTCGGAGCAACACACTGGGCTGCAGCTTTTGGACTTTCCTTCCGGGACACCTCTTGACGTGCCCAGAAGTGGGCCAGAACTTCCAGAACGAACCCCGCATTTCTGGATGGGGAGTGGGGAGCATCTTGTACAGTCATCCAAAAGACTGCCAAGTTCTTCCTTAAGAGATTTTTTTGTGGTGAGACAGAAGAGGTAATAGGAAAACACAGAGGCACTGCAAATGAAAGATACTCCCTGTCCCAGCCCATCCCCAATAAAACCCCATGAATGAGGCAGGGCCCTGGTGGGGTCAAAGCCTTCTCGGGATGCTTCCCCTTTTTCTGTCTCTCTCCTCTGGCTCATCTCAAGTGGAGCAAAAACAGTGACAAGCCCCCCTCCCAAACCAGACCGCTGTGGCTCTCCTACACAATTCAGCACTTTTGTGGCTTTTATAGCTGCAGCTGCTTGTCAGTGGATCTTCCTATGCTTGACAAACCGCAGTTGCCTAAAATAGCCATTTTTGAGATTAGTGGAAAAGGAAGTTGTTACGTGCTTGTTTTTTAAGCTCCTGGTGCAAAATGAAATGATGGGACTTTCCAGAGAGAAAGAAAAGTGTTATTGTACTTGGACTATCAAATAAGAAAGCCTTAAAAGAAATCGGGGCGGGAATATACAATCTTAGCTTTCTCCAACCGACCTGCTCACCCCCCAGGTGTCTTGGACTGCAACCCCCATCTTCGACTGCAACACCACCCTGGCTGCAGCTCCCAGCCAGCATGGGCAATGCAATTGTATCTGGAGGGCACCACATTGGAGAAAGAGGAGCCTAGGGCCCCCCCACTGCATTACCGTTCCTGGCCTCCAGGTGGCAGCAGCGCACTCCCCGTGCGCATGAATGGGGGTTACGGGTTGCTATTTTTTTCCAATTTGCAAGTCCTTTGGGTTGGGTTGCCCCAGAGGCAAATGAGCAGTTGGGCATCAGGGCAAAACTGGGAATCGCAGGTGGGGTAAATGATCGCACAGGAAAATGATGATTCCTGTCCCACTGCAGTGAAGGTGGCCTGGATAGAACAAGGCAGGCTGAGTGGCCGGCAAGGACCCCGTCAGCGCCACGAAGCCCGAAGCCCAAACCCTTCAAGCTCCGGCTGTGCTGCACCACCAGGTGCGCGGCACCTGCCCGGCAAGTGGTCAGCCTCTACTGGGCAGGGTGACAGGTTTTTCTGCGAGGGCCCCTCATGGAAACAGTGCTGGGCAACGGAAAAATGAGGAAGCAGGCACAACGTGCGGGCTCTCAGAGATTTCGAAAGCGAAACAGAACGGCCGAGAGTGTGAAGGTTTTGCTAAATCCTTTCCAGAGGTGTTTGGAGGAGTGTCGGTGGCCTTCCATTCCTCCATCTACTCCCCGACAGAATCAGAGTTTTGAATCCTGCGTTTCACCTGCTTGCACAAAGGTGTGTTCTGTCCCTGGGGCCTGACGCTGACAAGGTTCGAGGATACTTAAGAAGACGCAGGACCACCTGTGCCAAAGATGAAATGCAGTTTATCATACACAGTGACAAAAAAATAGGTGCAGTTCATGATTACACAAGCTGAAGAAAGCATAAACCCCCCTTCCTGGGGGCTCCGCAAATATGCTCCAGGGGCCTGCAGAGGTGCCCAGGTGAGTGACGCATCCACTCCCCCCGCAAGCCCCAGAGCAAAAGGTACGGCCGCTTGCCTTTTGTAAGGCTCCTGGGAATGAGGCTGCTCAGCAAGGGAAATGGCTTCGTTCCCACTGCAAAGACAGCCCTTCTGGACAGGAAGTCCGCCGGAAGCAGCAGCTGCACAAAGCTCCCCAGGAACAGGGCCGGTGTGGCCGCTGCCCAGGCAGGTCCCTCGCCCAGCTCATTGCACAGGTAGATTCTGCAGGCGACATGGCAAAGAGGCGCCGCTTGTGCCATGCTGGGAACACGCACGGGGACTCAGTTGTGTCAGAATCCCGGAATCTCAATTGGAGAAGAGGGAATAAAACTCGGGCTCGTGGGAAAGATCAAGCGTCCAGACCATCTGAGGCTTTATTGTATTACCCCAAGGTTCCCTGCATGCATTCCCGGGCAGGCAGAGGTGAACTCTGCTGCAAAGCTTCAATACCATTGCAGGGCATTTTATAGGTACACAGGTACAGGACAATTGAAGACAGAACGTAGACATTACAATATGATTCTGAGGTCATCACATGCAGAACAGATAAAGGAATGTCAGTCAATCACACAGTAACAATGGGATTACAATATTTCTAATTGCCTGTATTGACACTTCAGTAGCTTGAACCCATCTCCAGGTCTGCTTAGACATGTAAATTCAAGCTACTGAAACGATGCTTGAACTCAAGACTCTTATCTAGACTCTAGACATTCTGAATTGGCCAGGGCACATGAAACCTCTGGGCTATCAAAAGATACTTCCTTGTAAACTGAATTCCAACAACGGCTATTTACAATGTATATTTGGACTAACTGGCCTGTCTACTGTAGCCCACAGCTAAAGGTGAGAGAAAGGAACGCGGGAGGAAAGCCATTTTAAACAGTGACAGCTTGGTTTTGAGAAGGAAGACAGGATTTGATCCCACAATGCAAAGGCACACGGAAGTAATGCTTTTCAGACAGGATTTATCCAAATTTCCCCAACAGCGGCAAAGCAGGCAGGCGTCTGGGGAGCCGTGCCCCAAGAACTCGAGGAGTTCCAGCCACTGAGCAAAGTCCTTGCTTGAACAATGCCGCACACGGGCACAAATCATGCCCCCCGAGTGACAAAACCGGCAGCGGGTTTGCAAAACCCACAGCGTATAGAAAAACCTGGTTCGCTGCGGCTTTCCCGGCCGTCCCTGCCGAACGCTCCTGCAGAGACGGGTGGCCTGAGAGGCCAGGCATGGAGAGGAGGAGGGAGGGCCGGGCCGGGCCGGGCTGGATGCATCCAGTGCCCTCTTCAGACAGAACCTTTAGTGGAACAACTTCGGTGTGTGTGTGTGTGTGTGTGTGTGTGTGTGAGAGAGAGAGAGAGAGAGAGAGAGAGAGAGAGAGAGAGAGAGAGAGAGAGAGAGAGAGAGATAGGATGCTGTGACTCTCAAGAAGCCACACTGCCCCGCAATCAGCCGTTTCCAAGAGGCAGTGCCAGGCTCGGCTGCGTCGGCCGGTGTGGCTTCCCAGGGGCAGCTTGCCAAGGCGCGGGGTTCTCTTTGTAGGGAGCGGAAGGGGCTGGGGTGGAACTTGCATGCACAAGCCCCAGCGCTCTTCCCATCGCAGAGCCTCCAGGCCGAGAGGCACCAGGGAAGGCCAAATTAGCTAGCTCCGGCCGGGGGTGGGAGTGCACACCTTTGGGGAGGAGCAGGGAAGGCTGTACAAACCTGCCGCAAAGTCGTAGCACGGTACAAATCTGCCCTCCTTCCCTGGGATCAGAGCTCTCCCCACTCTCTCAGTCTCTCCCTCTTTCTCCTGCAATTTCTGCAATGTACAAGGTTCTGGTAGCCACCGGAGACGTCCTCCTGGCCGGGACCTACAGCAGCATTTCCGTCACCCTGATCGGGGCCCGAGGGGAAAGCCCCAAGCAGCGCCTGGATCACCTGGGAAGGGACTTTATTCGCGGGGCTGTGAGTATGAGACAGGTCTCTCTGGGAAGCGAGACATTTTCAGGGAATCAACTGAACACCCCTTGCTGCAGCCGCCTCCGTCTGGGACTCTCCAGATGTGTGACTGCAGGTCCCTTTGAGAGTTATAGTCCTACACATCTGGAAAATGCGAATTGAAGGAGGCTGTTTGACTGGGTTACCTTTGCTTCTGGGCATCTGTGAAAAGTTGAGAAACTTCACTGGATAGGGGTTTATCTCAACAAATGCACCGAAGTGCTCATGGGGGTGTGGGGAACAGTCTATTATTATCTTCTTCCTCTTTGAGCTTGCTAAGCTTTCACATTTGTGAATTTTGTTATGAGCTGGGAACCTGGAGGAAAGAACCAGGGTTACGTGGCGGGTGCTTGAATCGGACTCATTTATATACTGGCATGAAGCTACTTCCACAAAGCGTCAACAAAGTCCATTCTCTTCATTTCAAAGCCTAAAAACTGGAGTCTTAGATTTTAAAAAACCTGCGCATGTTTCAAAAAGGTAGATGTTAATTTTGGATTTCAGTGTGCATAGCCCAGAGGGTTGAGGGATGAAAGGGCCCGGCATGCGAATGATGCTGGTTCGGTTTCTTTTGGATAAAAGAGAGCACCAGAGGTCAACACGATGGTTTTATGAACAAATGTGCAAGCAGTGCACAGATACGGATGCTTCTCAGTCCATATTGTCAGGCTGTGTATTTCCTTGAACAATGCACAAGTTTAAGTGAGCCAGTGTGGTGTCGTGGTTAAGAGCGTGGGACTGGGACTCAGACAATGTGAGTTCGAGTCCTCGCTCGGCCATGGAGCCAACTGGGTGACTTTGGGCCAGTCACAGCCTCTCAGCCCAACCTACCTCACAGGGTCGTTGTTGTTGTGGGGATAAGATAGAGGAGGAGAATGATGTAAGCTGCCTTGAGCCCTTTGTAGGAAAAAGGCAGGATAGAAATCGGAAAATAAATAAATAAATAAGTAAGTAAGTAAGTAAGTAAGTTGAACCCTCCCCATTCTGGATCTATTTCGGCAATTTTGAGCCAGAAAAGCTGACCTGGATAAGGCTTTGCCCCAATCCAGCATGGCTTTTCAGCTGTTCTGTACCAAACATGGCACGTTCTTGAGGAAAAGAGGCAGACTGACCTCCACTCGATTCGATTTATGCTGTATCAATGGGTACTGTGAAAACGATGTGTTCAGGAGAACAGCTGGCGTACGAAGCTCCTGGTGCCTATTCTGAGGTTAATCAAGCTCCGATCTTTCCAAGGCTTTGGAAAGAGAGGCAAAGCCGGCATCAGCCCAAGCGTCCAAGCGGAGGCAGCCTCACTGCCAAGCCATGAAGCTCTACCTGCAACCGTTAGCAAATGTTCGCTCCACATGGGACTTCAACTTCCTCAAAAACAAACCGCCCCATCTCATTTGGGGCTCCTGGGGGTGGACACGCAACCAGCAACCAGCCACTTCCAAGCTCTCCATCCCTTTCGGATCTCCTGCAGCCAGATGCAACCTTCTTCCATCTCCAGGGCTGCCCTCCAGGGCCTCAGCTCTCCACATAGCCCTTCGCCGGCCGGCCTGCCTGGTACAGCTAGTGATCCTGAGGGCACGGGGTGTGACTGGAGCTGCCTTCTCACAGCACCAGGCAGGGGACAAAGTGGGACAAAGGGCCCCACTCCACCTTCAGGAACAGACTCAAGACACAGCTTCTCTTTCTTTTCTTTTAACTTGCTTTTGTTATGACCTTATAACTTGCAAAGGTGGCTTTTCTGCTTTGGTTTCATTCTGCTTTTATGTGCTGAAACCTTCACAAGCCATCTAGGTCGACTTCAGAAAGTCAACACAGAAAAACAGAAACTCCCTGAATTATTGACTCTCACATTCGCACCTGCCAAAGCTGTTTCTCGAACTATCTCCCACTGGGATCTTAGGGTTCTTCAAAATCTTACTAATAAACCTTGCACAGTAATTGAGACTAAGAAGGATGAGCTAAGTGTGTGGATGGTCCGTTGACTCATTGTTATTGAATGCCAAGATGTGCCAAGAAAGCCTCCGGTTATCTGCCCACACACCAAAAAGGAGGTTAGTCGCCTGCAAGAGATGAGGGTTCGTGAAACTGGATCAGTGGGCTGGGCTTGATGCACTGAAGGACCCCTTCCAGTTTTAGGACTCGAAGGACTATGGCTCTGCTGGCCCACCTTGGAACATACCAGGCAAGGGTAACGGTAAACTGGATAACGCAGCCATAAAGCCTCCAAGGCCAGGAGCAAGAGTCATAATGGGCCTTCGGTGGAAGCAATGCAAGGTCCCACGAAGGCTGGTGAAATGGGCAGAGCAGTGTAATTCAGGACCAGAATCGGTGGGCAGAAGAGAAAAAGCGGCCAAAGAGCGGCACTCGGGATGAATCGAGGACCATGAATGGCCAAGGCAGTGTAATTCTGGAGAAAGGCGAGCGGATGACACTGTGCCGGCGGAGAACCGGTCAAGAGACAGTTGAGGGATCGAGGGGAAGCTTCCAAGATGCCGTCTGATTTGTAGGGAGCAGTTTGAATGGAGTCCCAGGTAATGATGCGAGGGATAAGGCCTTCAAATTAATGCGAAAACCCTGCCTTCTTAAAAACAAAATGAAAAAGGAGCCAGAGGGCCTGCAGGTAGGGTAGGCTGCGTCATCTCTCCGGCAACCACGAGCCGGGGGCCGCCTGTGTCGCCGGATCCTTTTCTGCGTCTGCCGCGAGCCCGTTGGGAGACTTCTCCTGCAGGCAGGTTCTCCTCTGTGTGTCCAGGTCGACGAGTACGAGCTGCCATGCGAGCAAGACCTGGGCCCCATCCTGATGCTCCGGCTCCACAAGGAGCCCTACCTGTAC
The DNA here is from genome assembly GCA_023646645.1 of Varanus salvator macromaculatus. Taxonomy (NCBI): domain Eukaryota; kingdom Metazoa; phylum Chordata; class Lepidosauria; order Squamata; family Varanidae; genus Varanus; species Varanus salvator. The sequence goes on along the minus strand of JAIXND010000753.1, from coordinate 1,633,642 downwards.
TTCCCCTCGGACAACTGGTTCTGCAGATTCGTCCGGGTGGAGACCCCCCAGGGCGAGGCCTACCACTTCCCCTCATACCAGTGGATGGAGGGCTATGGTACTCTGACCCTCAGGGAGGGGACAGGTATGGTTCCCCCTCCTTTCCCAGGATTTAGGGTGCAGGGGGGCTGACCCCAGCCCCTGCTCGGGGAGTCAGAGGGGCCCAGATCTCTACAGGGTTGCTGATCCTGGCCCACTGAGGGTCCAGCTCCACCCCTCCCGCACTCACCGGAGAATGAGCCCCCCCTCCACCCCCGCAGCTCCCGGCCATGCTGAACTTCCCCACTTCTGTGCCCCCATTTTCAAGGCTGAAATTCCTATGGCTCATTTCCTGGCAGGAAGGCCTTTGAGCGGAAATAGGTGGGTGCTGCTTCACCACCCCCTCCCCCAGCTCTGAATTGCAGCCCCCCAAGAGCATCCCTGACATGGAGTTTGGCCCATGGGCTGGAAGGTCTCAGCACTGCTGGGCTAGAGACATCCCAGTCTCAGTGGGAGGAAGCGGTTCATATACCTGCTCCCTCCATCTTCCCCTTTGGGTAATTTAACCTATTACTCAATTATCTGCCTTATGGATCTCCACTTCTCCCCTTCTCCCCTTCTAGCCAAATTGCTTGGAGACGACGCCGGAAGCCCCCTCCTCCTGCAGCATCGCGAGGAAGAGCTGAGAAAGAGGCAGGAATGCTACAGGTGAGCAGGGACCGCACCTGCTGGGTGGCCGGCTGGCCGCAGGAAGATCCTGTCCCAGGATGCCACCCTCGGGCTACCGTTCTGTTTCCTCTGCACGGAGCACTGGCCGCCTGGGACGGTCCCTTCTTCCAGCCTTCGCCTTGACAAGCTGGTCTTCTCGGTGCAGGGAATTGTCGCTGTGTGGGGAGGCAGTCGCGTCCTGCGTCCACCTGGGCCGAGCCTGCGCACTCGCGGGAGACGCAGCCCAGACACAGGCCTGGTGGGAAGAGCTTAGTGCGTGGTCACAAATAGGTTTGCCCTGGACAGCCATCTGGGCGGGACGCAACGGGGCGGCTTGGTGTAGCAGGGAGCATGGGACTGGGGGCGCAGGCGGAGAGGACCTGCTTCTGGGTCACCCGGCCACGCAGTTGCAACTCCGGCTGAACTGCAGGGAGTTGGAGGAGGACGTTAAAACGTGAAATGCAGGGTTGTTGTGTGTCGCGTCCGGTTGGTACGGGAGCCCTGGCCTCTTGCCACGGGTGGGAAGGGTGGAATCCCGAGGGGAGCCCTGTGGGCTGTCCACAGAACAAGCCACGTGCGACGGACACGTAATGCTTTCTCTGTTGCTCCCGGGAGAAGGACGCTCTTCTGAACGGCTGCCCCCAGAGACTGATCAGCGGTTCTGTGTGCTTGCTAAACTGGCCCCGGGGTCCAAATCCAGGTTTCCCCAGGGGGCCGGGCCCCCTTCCCCTGGTTGCACCCCCTTTCCCCAAACCACAGGACGCTTGCTGCTTTCCCTGCACCTCCTCACCCTGCAGGGGCTTTCCCGGCATGCCAGCCTACGCTGCCCCTTTCGCATTTTTGGATTTTCAGCCTGACCCCCTTTTGCCTTCTGCCCATTCCCCCCCCCCCGCCCCCCATGGCCTGAGGCTGCTCTGAGCATCGCTTTGCTTTCCTCCTCTAACTGAAAGCCCTCACAGCCTCCTGAGGCCAGGGGCTCCTCCGGGCACATCAGTGGGCATCCAAAGAGGGACTTACTTGTGGGTAAGGGCTTGCTTTCTTATCGCTGCAGCTGGACTGAGTACGCCCCCGGCTGGCCCAGGTGTCTCAACGTGGGGAGCACCAAAGAGCTGAATTGCAACTCCAAGTACTTGTTCACCATGACCACCGTCTTTGCCATGCGCACGGCCAAGTCGTGAGTCCCTTTAGCCGCGCGGCTGGTCGGGGCTGCGACTGGCGGGTGGAGGGGTCGCCAACGTGGCAGCCACGGGCCCTTTTCCTCCTAATGGGAAAAGAGATACCCAGGCTTTAAGTCTGGTCCCTGGCAGCTCTGCATAGGGAATGTGGGTCGTTGTTGTGCTGTATAGTAGAATTACTATAGATTTACTACAGATGTGTAATTACTGTAAGATTTGGCAGGTCTTGACCAGGCCATTCTGGGTAACGTGTTTGCTTGATTTTTAGATTCATATAAATCCAGTGATACTTGTGGCAGCTTACAAAACAAATATTAAGCAATAAATACAGGAATGCAATCTAATATAGAAGGATAAAATCCCATCAGCAGCAACAGTGTCCAAAGAGGGAAGACTTTTTAAAGAGGGCAGGTAAAAACATGACTCAAACCAGTAAAACAGACTTTCATGCAGGCCAAATTTGAGCGTTCCTCCTCCTCACTGTGTGGAAGATTTTCAGAGGCGGGGGCTACCTGGGCAAGCAGTTCCAAAGCAGAGACAGTCCCGGGAAGCTTTGGAACGGCACAAGGAGAGCGCCAAAGGCCTGCCTGATATAAAAAGGTCTGCTCCAGGAGGCAAACAGCTGGGAATTCCAGAAATTGCAGCCCCCCAAGAGATGCAAGGTTGGCCAACGACCTTTTGCTGCCCATGCAAAAGCCAACTGGGGGACCAGCAGAGCAGTAAGCGGGGCAGGGGGAGCTAAACAGGATCTCGGGGGGGGGGGGGCTTTGTCAAAAGGCAGAAGTCAAGGTCGATCATGCCCAAAGCATTGCACCAGAGAGGTCACCCGCTCAAAAACTCAGGTGAGTCTGGCAGGACTTTTTCCTCCATATTGGGCCCCAGTGCACTCTGCTGGGTTCCACGATGTTTGCACATTAATGTGCTCCAGACGCCTCCCAGGGATGGGTGTCAGACTGACGGGGCTGTAGCCCAGGTGCTTCCTTCTCCCCTACCTGTAGACGGGGACAATTTCGCCCTCCCCAGTCATCTGACACTTCGCCCATGCTCTGTGACTCCTGGCAGCGGTTTGGGGGCTCTTCTGCCAGCTCCTCTGTTATCCGAGGATGCGGCTCGTCAGGTTCTGCAGACGTGGCGCATGTCCCGAACGCCGCCGGGCAGCCGATCGGCAGGCACATGGGCCAGCCCGCCTCCCACGAGTGCCCCTTTCGCAATCCCAGCCAGGGCTGTGAGCACCGACCACACACGTGGGCACACCTGCCTCGTCACGCGATCCTTCCCAGGTGGGTGTTGCGCAGCACGGTTCCAGTCTAACCTGCCCGCCTGGATTGTGGAGGCCGAGGAGACAAGCAGCGATTTTGCCACCGATCAGGCAAAGGTTTGGAACTGACAGCCCCACATGTCTAGGGAGACACCCTGCCTCCACATTCCCTGCATTGCCTCTTCATTTCCATGCTCCTGGGAGAGCGAGAAAATTGCTGCACTGGGGCCGGTGTGAGAAACAGACCTCTGTGGGGAGCTGCCACAGACTCAGCCCAGCGCTGCCTCCTCACTTTTGAGTGCGCTTGGGCAAGAGTGCTTAATAAAAGTACAATTGATTGCTCAAAAGCAGCTGTGGTTATAAAAAGCCAATGTGGTCTCAATTCCACTGTAGCGGCCAGATGAATAACATAAGGACTAGAAACTTGATGGTGGCAGAGTCAGCTCAGCAATGAAAAGGTCTGGGACTCAGGACCAAAGGATGAAGAAAATGCCCATATTGCTTATGAGACAGACAGACAGACAGACAGACAGACAGACAGACAGAGAGAATGACACAGCCCCCCACATGGTTCAATGGCACAAAGAACTGATCCAGAGTGACCAGGAGGCCCTTAGTTCTTGGTGGGTGTCTGCACCTAGGAACTCCGTCATATAGGGGATGAGATGGGGCTGATGGGAGTTGTTGGCTGCTTGGCTAAGCTGCCCCCACAGCCCTTGCGGTTCTTGCCCACAGGGAGTTCGAGCTGAGGCTGAAGGGCTTCTCCAACCTCCGGGAATCATGGCAGAGCCTGGAGGACATCCAGAGACTTTTCTGGTTCAACAAGACCCCAGTCACAGGTGAGTCTCCCTCTCCAGAGCAGTAAGTAGCTGGTAGGAACCACCTGGGAGAGTAGATGGCTCCCCGCCCCCGATGTCCCACTGGGATTCCTAAAAGCAAGACCTGAGGGAAATAGCTTCCACCCAAAGATAGGGCCAGTAGATGGTGCTAAGAAGTAGACAACTTGTGATCCAAGAGGTAGCAACCTTGGAAAGCCTGTTCCTCTGTGAATCTGGATCACTTTTCCAAGCTGTCGCAGCACCTTGTTTGTGGTAGCCACTTCCCCAGTTTGGGAATGCTCAGTGTTGCTTTTATTGCCCAGAATCTCCCACTAAGCCTCACCAGACACTCTTGGGGTCTCGTATTGCGAGAAAGGGAGAAATTCATTCCCCCAGCCTTGCACCATAAATGCACCATAAATAACTCGATAGACTTCTGCCATCTCCTCCCTCGTTTGCCCTTTCTCTGAATGGACAAACCACGAAACCTCCCTAGGCAAGTCATTTCAACCCATTACTCAGTCCGGTTGATTTTTCTGCAACTGTCGTAGCTCTCGGGAATCCTTTTTGAGATGAAAGAATGGGAGACATGCATCTTAGGAGCACCTCATGGGTATGTGTACATGTCCCCCTATATTCGCATCATGCGTTCTCATAAAATCCAGTATTTAATCATTATCAGTCCCAGAAGAATTGCAAATATTTCTCACCCAGGAAAAAAGCAATAACTCCCCAGTCCAAGAATTAACATCATGCTCAATAGAAAAAGGGGAAAAAAGCATTAATTATGGGCTTTTTTAATCATCAGAATATGTCACTGAACACTGGGTAGATGACGATTTCTTTGGCTACCAATATCTTAATGGAGTCAACCCCGTAATCATCCGAAAATGCACCAAGATCCCGGAAAACTTCCCCGTGACCCAGGAGATGGTGGCTGGCAGCTTAGCAGACGGCACCAGCCTCCAGAAAGAGCTGGAGGTAAGCCGCACAACTGTCCAACGGCCTCTGCGGGCAGCCCAGACAGCTGCAACGAAGCAGGTAGAAAACAAATTTACGGATTGCTTGGCACATCCGTCCCCTTCAGCCTCCCTTTTCCTCACTGCTAAGCCTGGCAGCTTAGGGTTCGTGGAAGAACTCCTGGCTTAGGGTTCGTGGAAGAACTCCTGGCTTAGGGTTCGTGGAAGAACTCCTGGCTTAGGGTTCGTGGAAGAACAAACCGAGCCCGTTTTAAATTGGAAAGATGTCACATTCTGGGGAAGTTTTGTATTTGAGGTGCTGCATTCGGTTTTAACCATTTTAATTTGGTTTGATTTCGTAGACCGATTGAACATGAACAGATACATGGCTGTGAATTGTCTGCGTTTCACTTGGCTTGACTATGCCCTCTCTCTCCCCTCCCACGCCCAGAATGGGAACATCTTTATCACAGACTACAGGATCCTGGAGGGCATCCCCACCTGCGAACTGGACGGGAAGCCCCAGTACCTCTCGGCCCCGCTCTGCCTGCTGTACCTGAACCCAAAGGGCCAAATGATGCCGGTGGCTATCCAGGTAGCCCAAAGGTTGTGTGTGTGTGTGTGTGGTCGGTCTCTTGCACTTCTCACACCCAGCCCACCCACCACGGGCAGCTGCTCACACCTTCCAGCAACTGCTCTCCAGGTGCACCGGGAGGAACAAGCGAAATTCACTAGGAAAAGGCCACACCTCAACCGCTGCACACCTCTGTGTGCCAGGCCCAAAGCAGGTGCCCACCAACCAGGCAGCAAGACCTGCGTTGTTTTCCACAAAGTCCAGTCCGAAAGCACAGACGAATATTCCCAGGGTCTGTTCTTGCCTCTCCGCTTACCGAATCAAAATATTTGATCTGGGCCAGCGGATGCGCCTGATTCGCATGTTGTAGGTGGCCCAGTGTGGCTCCTTTCGGGGTGGAGTCCGGATTTGCTGAGCCGTGCAAAGTGCAAATAGCCTACACAGAAAGATGAGCTTTGTCTGAGGAGGGATTGTCTTGAAAAAGATTTTCTCTAGCTTGACTAGCAGGAGGTTTGGGTTTGCAAACCATGCACCGAATCAGTCAGAAGGAGCCAGCCTTCTCCTGCCCTTGAAGCCAAAGACTGGCTCGCTGCCGTCTTTTTACGGTCGACCACTGTCGTCTTTCTTTTTCGCATGATTCCTGTGACTTATAGACATTTCAAATTTAAAAATGTAAGCGTCCCGCTGGTTTGGACCACGACCTGCTTTGGTGGGCGGTGACACGGTCTTAGGCAGAGGAAGATCTATCTTTCTTTATTTCTTTATTTCTTTATTTATGGATTTATATCCTGCCTTTTTCCTACAAAGGGCCCAAGGCAGCTTACATCTCCTCCTCCATCTTATTCCCACAACAACAACCCTGTGAGGTAGGCTGGGCTGAGAGTCTGTAACTGGCCCAGAGTCACCCAGTTGGCTCCATGGCCGAGCAGGGACTCGAATCCAGATCCTGTGAGTCCCAGTCCCATGCTCTTAACCACTACGCCACACTGGCTCTCAGGTGGCGGGTGAGGGAAAAGATCTTTTCCCTCACCCACCACCTGCAGATGCCCAAGGACTGAACTTGGGACTTTGCAGCTCTTTTGAGATTAAGCGCCCTCAGGTCATCAGGCAACCCCATGAGCGGAAGCCCTCTGAGATGTGCTCCCCAGGACAGCCCTGCTCAGTTCCTGCAGCTGCAAAACTGGGCCTTCTTTATGGTGCCAATCCATCTCCTCATTTGTCTTCTTCTGCCTTCGACCTTCCCTGGCACGATTGTCTTCTTCAGGGAATGTGGATTTCTCATGACATGTCCAAAGAAAAGCACCTTCAGGTTTTGCCAGTTTTGCTTCTAGGGAAAGTTCTGGCTTAATTTGCTGTTGTCCCCCCCCCCACCCACCCACCCTCGTTTGCCTTTCTGTCAGTCCAGAGAATTTACAAAGCCCCGCTCCAGCCTTCCAATGCCTCCAACGCTCCACATGCCACATGCCTCTTGCAATCCGCCCCGCCTTCCTTGTACTCCCTTTGGCGCCAGGCAAAGCCCTACCTTTTAAAAAAACCTTTTAATATTTACTCAAAGCCACCGAACCTCTATTTGCATCTTAATTGATGCCGTTTATTTATTGGATTTTTTTATACCTATTAGTGTGTGGTCGTTGTTTTAGTTTTTCTCAATGGCTTTTCATCGTTAATTGTGAGCCGCCTAGAGATGCTATGGGGCAATAGGCAGAATAGAAATGCTTTACATAGATAAATAAATAAAACAGTCTGAACAGCTGAGCGTCCTGTGCTTCCTTCCCGGCAGATCAGCCAAACCCCAGGGCCCGAGAACCCCATCTTTCTGCCCTCGGACTCCACGTGGGACTGGATGCTTGCCAAGATCTGGGTGAGGCTGGCCAACTTCCACGTCCACGAAGTCAACACCCACCTCCTGGAGGCTCACTTTCTGGGCGAGGTCTACACCATGGCCACCCTCCGCCAGCTACCCATGTGCCACCCGATTTACAAGGTAATATGATGCTCCCAGAGTGTGCTCAGCCTCGTGGCTCCACTCAGCAACGGGGCGAGTTCACAGGCAAGCAAACCACCGAGTTGGTCTGAGCTGAGGATTTCTCTTCGGTGCTAGCAGCGTACCTGGATTCTATTTGTTTGCTTCTTTAAAAAGGAGGATTCTAGTCCTCATTGCCCTTAGAATGGACCTGAAATGCAACAAGAAAGTTGCAGAAGCAGCAGAACCCGCAGTATTTTTCTATTTCTATCATGATTCTGAATGTTTGTGCGTCAGATGCAAAATGTAGCACCACGTTCAGAAATGTCGAGAGAAGGGCTGACTCCACAATGTTTGCATTTCTCACAGGGTGGGGAGGAAGGTAGGAGAAAGTGAATTTTGAAGACGCAGCCCATTCTTAGCCTGGAGTGTTTTTCTCTTCTCTCCCTCCTGCAGCTCCTGATTCCGCACACCCGCTATATCTTCCACATCAACACTCTTGCGCGCACCAGTCTTCTACAAGCAGGAGGTTTATTGGATAAGGTAAGACACAATCACCAAAGGAAGAGAGGCAGTGTGGTGTAGTGGTTAAGAGCGTGGGACTGGGACTCAGACGATCCGGGTTCAAGTCCCCACTCAGCCATGGAGCCAACTGGGTGACTTTGGGCCAGTCACAGCCTCTCAGCCTGACCTACCTCACAGGGTCGTTGTTGTGGGGATAAGATGGAGGAGAAGAATGATGTAAGCTACCTTGAGCCCTTTGAGGAAAAAGGCAGGATAGAAATCGGAAAATAAATAAATAAAATAATTTGAAAGTGAGGATTCAGCGTTTCTCATCCTGCTTCAGGAGAGTCACCATCAAACCAAGCCCCACATAAGTAGGCCCCGCGCTGAAGCAGGGGGCTTGTGCCAGGTTGAAAACCATTTACACACCTGGGGAAGGCTACAAAACAACCTTGCATGAGCTGAAGAGGCATGTAGAGTAACTAAAGTCAGCAAGAATGAGTGAGTCTGCTGGACAGGAAGTGCCGCCATGCTGGCAGGAAGTCAGCAGAATGTGCAGGTCTGCAGAGCTGGGAGCCTGGCCTGAGGCTCACAGCCAGCCAGGAGGCCAGGTGGGAAATCTATCATGAAAAGGACCATGTTGGGTGCCCAGAATATCCAGTTCTAACTGGGTTTGCCAGCCCTGGATGGGTGCTTGAGGTTTGAGAGTCTGAAGAAAGTCTTTGGATTTCTGCATTCCTGCAACATGGGAGCATAAGAAGGGCTTTTCTAGATGGCCGCGGCCCTAGTCCGTCTTCCCGGCTGCACTGCAGCCCCCTTTTGCAAGGGGAAGTGCAAAAGCGGGACATGAGCAACATAGCCCCTTCCCCTTGGGATCCCCAGCCACTGGTCCTGGCATGGGATCCGTTTGACTAATGGACTGGATCCGTCGATTGCATTGGACTGATTCATGCCCCTACTGGAGTTTCACCTCCTTGCCCCCGACGTCTTGTCTCTCACCCCGCAGGCAACTTCGACGGGCCGTGAGGGGATGTTGAGACTGCTAGCCAGAGGCATGCAAGCCACCAGCTACGCTTCCCTTTGCCTCCCGGACGACCTGGAGGACCGTGGAGTCACCTCATTGCCCAATTACTACTACAGGGATGACGGGATGAAGATCTGGGCGGCCATCAAGAAGTGAGCCTCAGGATCGGGGCCCCAGAGTGGCTCCTTGGGTCCCCCCGGGGTGCAGAAACAAGTGCAGCTACACAGCTCTGCAGCCCCCACTGTGCAAAGTTGCTATTATTTCTGCACGTGTGAAAGCTTCGCGCATTTGGAGGCCGAATGAGGCATCACCGCCTTCCCTACCTCCTTGGTTTTCCGCACACGGTTGTGCAGAGTCAGGCCCAGAGAACATCCGTGGCTAAACTACCAGCAAGTTAAAGGGGAACATGCAGCCAATCCTCTCATTCTTTTTTTACTTAAGAGTAGGTGTGCAGGGCCCCGATCCGAATTGGGGCCACTGTGTGCAGATGGGGCTTCTAATTCCTTCACCCTCTTTGCTGTGGGAGGAGAAGAATTCAGTGGGAGGGGGACAACAGGATGGGAAGGTTTCATGCTCAGTGGTCCTGATCCAAACCAGGGTGCAGTTAACTAAAGTTTTTTTTTTTTTAAAGCCTAAGAACTTCTCTTGCTTGGTTCCCCAAAGAACTCCAAGGCAGGAAAGATTTGCTGTCACTATCTCAGCACTGGGGGAAAAAGGAGTTAATTGCAGAAACCAAATGCTGTTTTAGGATCACATTCCCCTCCACCCCACCACCACCACCACCTTTGCTAGCCGTGTTTCCACTAGCTGAGTTTAAGCAATAGCCTCCAGCCAACGCTCCAACCCAGTTCCCCTCTCTGTTAATTAACAAGGGTGGTGATTAAGGGAGAGTTTGTTAGGCTCAAAGAAAAAAGAAAAAAATCTCAAACCTCAAACCAGTTTTAGGAGGCTTTGTGCTAGTGCTTTTCTCCCAAGGTAGCCCTACCGGAATTGTAGCTTAGTGAGAAGTTGTTCTGGGGGTCCGTTCAGGGTCTCGCTCCATATGCCATAAGTCTCAGGCCTTTTCCTACTGCACAGAAAGCAAAACGCGAACACAGAACCCTCAGAGGAAGCCAGCTTTCTGCGTCGCAATGCACAGATGCAATCCAACTTCTGTTCAGGATGCGGCCATTAGACCACCGTCCCCACGCTGGCCCCACCTGTGTGTTGGGCCACGCATCAGCTGGGTGCCAGGCTGCCTTACATTCCCAGTCCCTCCAGCAGGTGTCTCACCATTACCAGGATCAAGAGCGATCCATCTCCTTTCCTCCCCGTCCAGGTACGTCTCTGGCATCGTCGGCTTCTACTATAAATCTGACGCGGCTGTGAAAGGCGACCCTGAGCTGCAAGCCTGGATTCATGAGATCTTCACAGAAGGCTTCCTGAGCAGACAATCTTCAGGTAACACCTGAGCATCTCTCATCAGCTTAGTCCATCCCAGCTGTGTGGCCTTTGCCCTGCAAAGCGGCAAATAAGGATTAATTGGTGCCAGACGGGGCGGTGCTCCCCTTGAAAAGTCAAGTTTGTGCTTGGCTGTGCTCCTCCATTCAGCTGTGAACTCTGAGTCCTTGAATCAAAAGGTGACAGGTCTGGCCAGGATGTCACAGGTTTTCCTGAGCCGTCTCCAGCCTGTTGTCTCCAGGTACTTGACTTCAGCTCCCACCGGGCAGCATCCGAAGCATCCAGACCAAGATGACCAGAAAGCTGACACAGGGCATGAGATGTGGGCATTTCCCAGCGGTTTTGCTCTCGGTGCCAGTAATTTGCTGGGCCTTGTTCGTAATGCCTGAAGCCCTAAACGGATCACTTTCCAGATACACTGTTCACCAATTCCCTGGTTTTAAGACCCGCCCCAGAGGTTTTGCTTGTGGTGCCCTTGAAAAACGTGGCCTGTGGATCTACCACATGTGGCAGGGCCTTCGTCGCGGTGGCACCAGGTTTTGGTGCCTTAGCATCCTTCAGGTATAGGCAACTTTGTGTGGATTACTCGATGGCACTTGAACACCTGTGACTTCAGGGTCATGACTCTGACGTTGCTTATGCAGCGTGCCATGTGTTCTATAGGTTGTTGGGCGCTTTGGGGGCTTGATGAGGCAAGGTGGGATATAAAGGAAGCCCATGAATAAACTTCCCATCTGATCGTGACAGGTGTGCCTTCCAGCCTGGAAACCGCCTCGGAGCTGATCAGGTTCCTCACCATGGTCATCTACTGCTGCTCGGCACGACACTCGGCTGTCAATAGCGGGCAGGTAGGTGCAGGGGAAAGGGACCGCAGGTGGCGCAGCGGTTTAAACCACTGCGCTGCGGGGCTGGTTGATCGAAAGGTCGCCGGTTCGAATCTGCACACGGGGTGAGCTCCCGTGCTCCGTCCCAGCTCCTGCCAACCTTGCAGTTCGAAAGCCTGCAAATGCAGGTAGATAAAAAGGTACCACTTCGGTGGGCAGGTAACAGCGTTCCGTGCACTTCGGTGTTTAGTCGTGCCGGCCACACGACCACGGAGACTGTCTGCGGACAAACGCTGGCTCCCTCGGCTAGGAAACGGAGATGAGCACCGCCCCCTAGAGTCAGGCATGACTGGACTAATGTCAAGGGGAAACCTTTACCTTTAACCTAGGTGGAGGGGAAGATGGAGAGGCGGTCCCAGGCCGTCCCTCTGCCTCTGGTCCCTTGTCCCTGGACTGTCCCAGTTGATTCCCAATGCTGATGACCACCACACAGGCGAGAGGGCAGCGTCTGTTGGCCAAGGAGACCAGTAGTCCAGGACTGCCAGTTCTAAGATGGCAATAGCTTGCTGCCCGGACTATTGTTCCTTTTAAAGGGGAACTTGCTCCAGGGCAGAATCCTGGAAGAGACACGATTTTATAGTCTGACAAACCTACACACACAAAGATCTTTTTACCACTAGGAAATGTCATAGAGCAGTGGTGGCGAACCTATGGTACACGTGCCACAGCGGGCAGATATATTAAGGTTAGGGGTATGCACCAGGGTAGGGTTAGGGTTCGGAAAACGAGGTGTCCTGGCAGGATTTTGATGGTTGGAATGTGTTCAGAATGGACAGAAATGATGAGCTGTGCAGAAAAAGCTACTCCAGGACGGTTTTTCAAAATTGTCCTCTTTTCAATGGAACTTTAGCCCTACATTAGGGTTAGGGGTGTGCACCAGGGTAGAATTAGGGTTAGGAAAAGTAGGTGTCCTGGCAGGATTTTGATGTTTGGAATGTGTTTAGCATGGGCAGAAATGATGAGCTGCGCAGAAAAAGCTACTGAAGGATGGCTTTTTCAAAATCGTCCCCTTTTCAGTGGAACTTTAGCCCTATATTAGGGTTTGGGGTGTACACCCAGGTAGGATTGGGCCAGTGGTGGTGAACCTGTGGCACACATGCCAAAGGGGGGACGCAGAGCCCTCTCTGTCAGCACGCAGGCCAAGTCACCCCAGCATCACCCCAACAGCTGAGCATCAGATAACAGCGCACACATGGGCTATGCGCAGGCTCAGAAAGGAGTAGCAATGCCAGGTCATGACTTCACTTGCTGCGACTCATTCACCGCGACTCGTCTCTAAAAGGTTTGCTATCACTGTCATAGAGTCATAGAATAGTAGAGTTGGAAGGGCCCATGAAGGCCATCAAGTCCACCCTCTGCTGTTGCAGGACACCACGTTACACCGTCCCACTCAGAGGGCTGCCCAGTTTCTGTTTGTATGTCTCCAGTGTGGGAGAGCCACCACCTCTCCAGGCAACTGCTTCTAGTATTTCACACACATCGTGCAGGGCCACACAACACAACAAGCCATCGTGGTTTCCTCTGCAGGATGGCTCGTTGTGATGTCTGAATCTTGTCATGGTATTTCAGCATGCTGCATTTGGCTTCTAGAAACCATGATACGAAACAGTGATCTATTCTACCGTTTTCACACTCCACCATGGTTTCTTTGGGTGTCCGTCACTGTGGGTTGCAGCTACTACAGAGTTCCCTGGAAGGAGCGGCAGCTGAAAGAGCTGCTTCAAACATCCGGTGTGGAATTGAATTTCAGGAACAATGGCTGATGGGATACATGCGCAACAGCAAGAGGACTGAACCACGCTAGCTTAGAAGCCGCTTGATCATCTGTCAAGCACATCCAGGCAAAAAACAACAACACACAATCACTTGTTATGATTATACATGGACCCAGCTATGGTCTCAAATGGGGATCATGCATTTTGCGTTGAGTTTCTCCCCTCCTATTGTCTAGGCGGTTGTCCCTCCACACGCTTTCTAAACATTAAGAATTCTGCAAAGCCCGCTTCGTAGGGGGCTACACCTTAGGAATGCCCAGCTGCTCCGACTGGTGCAAAATTCAGCAGCCAGACTGGTACCCAGCATCAGGATGTGTTCCACGCACAAGTCCTGAATGACCCTGCCCCACTTACTAATTGCTTTCCGGGCTCAATTCAAGGTGTTCATTCCCACTGAAGCCCCAAACATGAATGCGAACAGGATGTCCACACACTTCCGGATTTGTGCTTGAATGTCTGAAAATTGTGTATTTTGAAATATGTGCACCATAACATTAATTCAAAGGAAAGATAGGCACTTTAAAATGCAGTGGGGTGGCAGTTAAATTTATTTAGTTATTTATTTAGAAGGCTTCTATGCCGCCCCATTCGCTGAAGCCTCGGGGCAGCTCACAATAATAAATAAATAAGCACAGTATAAAACAATATAATTTGAGTTGACCTGGCCCGAAAAATAAAATAAATAAATAATATGAACAATTAAAATAATGTTTGAATAAAAAGTTCATGCTTTAGTCAGTGAGGGAAAAGGACAAACTTTTTCCATTCAAAATGCACATTTTTTGCATTTGAATGGCCTGAAAAAAGGTTAAAAACAAAAATAGGAATGAGCAGAGATGAAATTCGAAATGAACTTCAGAGTTTTTAGACTCAAACATCACTGACTCTTCCATTCCTACCGACCAATTCTGTGGATGTTTCAGAATGGTATACCAAGTCATCTTTTTAATTCAGCCTTCTCAAATAGATTCAGGGAGCAATGTTAGCATATTTAGTGCAAATAAATGGGCTTTGTTCTGTCCAAAGAGGCACAGAATTGCCCCTTTCATGCTCGGATCGTGCAGATGGGTTTCAGAGTTATTTTACTTGTTCGTAAACTGTTGGACACAGTTGGATGTTTTTCTCAGCAGAGAAGGTGGTACTAGCATGATACCCAAACTGACAGTAAAGATGTCGCTTTGTGTTCGTGACAGTTTGACTTTGCCGCCTGGATACCCAACACACCGCCCACCCTCAGGCAGCCCCCTCCCAAGGTCAAGGGCACCGCCACCCTGCAAAGCGTTCTGGATACGCTCCCGGACGTGAGCTCCACGTGTTCTCTCTTGGTGGTCCTTTCTGTGGTGAGCAATGAACTGGGCGACCTGGTGAGTATTCCGGGGGTCCGGGAGAAGCAGCACAAGGGTGACTCGTTTAGCAGAGCGGCGACGCTCTTTAGGCTTGAACAAGAAACCTAAAGGCGACATCTGAAAAGCTACATGTGTAAACTGCAGGATAATGTGCAGAAGGACCCGTTAGCTTTGCTCAGGTGTTGCTTTCCTGCTGTCAGGTGGGCGCTGAGTTAAAACAGTGGCTGCATGTAACTCTTAGTTTAGCAATGCATTATCTAGCACTGCTCACCCCTGACCAAGAGCTTGTTTCACAAGTAAGGCCTGTTCAACAAAGGACCCCTGGAATGTTCGCTGCAAGCTTCCTTCTCATAGCTTCTGCCCCTCATTGCTTCCTGGCAATTCTCATAGCTTCTCCCCTGACATTGCTTCCTGGTTACCAACAAATAGACTGAATTGGCTCCTGATCCCTCATAAGGGTTGGGGAAAGTTTAATTATTGATTCTCTTTCACTTTTCTTTTCTGATTAATGGCCAGTTAAAGGGCAGTTGATCAATAATGTCCTAGCACTGAGCAGGAAGTAGTTAGAATAGCTTTCCTCAACCCATCATCTTCCAGAGGTAACGAATGATAACTCCAAAGGTCTCCAGCTGACATGAACTGCAAAAAGGAAGCTTCTAATTAAAGGTGCAGTAGCCTTGCTCATGTTGACTAGTTCATGTTGGGCAAGATGGCACTGCATTGGCATTGTAAGTGAAAGCATTTACCAGACAGGGTGTTTTGAGAGGACCAGTAGCCCAGAAAACCCTGGAATGCAGTACGTACAAAAAAAATCCAGATTAAACTTCTCGTGAGCAAACCAACTGAGCCAAGCTGACCAGTGACATTTGCAGAAGAGTGTGGTCCAGCTCCACAAGAGGCCAAGATAGTTTTAGATGCTTTCTTTGTATACTCACAAATATTTCAATGACTGACTGCAGTTCACCTGTGGCAAGGAGAAGCCTGGGGCGGCCTGCGATGGGGCCTCTTGCCGTTGTTGCTTTCCCCACAGTGCCCGGACCGCAGCCCCAACCTACGGCCAAAATGTAGTGGCCCAGCACCAGTGAAGCAGCCAGATGTAGACGGAGCTGAATTTGAAAAGCAAGATGTGGGCATTGTCAAAATCTAAGGAACATGTCCGCCTCTAAAACATTGCTGGATGTAGAAACACACACACACACACATGTGCTTCCAGTCCAGAGTTTTTGCACACTGTTGTTCACAGCAGGGCGTGGGCAGAAGGCAAACTCTTTCCTGCCTGCCTGCCTGCCTGCCTGCCTGCCTGCCTGCCTGCCTGCCTGCCTTCCTTCCTTCCTTCCTTCCTTCCTTCCTTCCTTCCTTCCTTCCTTCCTTATGTTGTCCTACTGTTTCTCCTATCCTATTCTTTGCACACAAACATGAAGTGGGGAAAAGAACAGAACAGCTCACAACCATAAAGCCCTCAACGGCTTGGGGCCCGGCTATCTAAAGGACCGTCTGCACCCATATATACCTACCTGCCCCCTTAGGTCAGCTCAGGAGCCCTTGTACAAGAACCAGCCCGCAGGGAGATGAGGGCGGGACTAGGCAAAGGGCCTTTTCCACTGCTGCTCCCCATCTATGGATCTCCCTTCCTCGGGAAATTCGCCTGGCGCCGTCTTTATTTTCCTTCCAGTGCCAGGCAAAGACATACCTTTCTGGGAATTTTTTTTAACACTTAGCCTGAATGCTGTGGCCCTTTTTCTATTGCTTTTATAGATATTTATTTGTTTATTTATTTATTTACAAATATATGCCGCACCCTTGCAAACAAGCCTCGGGGCGGCTTGATGTTTTATTTTTTTTTAAATTTTAATTTAATTTTAATAGATGTTTTAATTCATTGTGTTTTAATTGGTTTTAATGTGCTTTACTTTGTTAATATGTTTTATGTCTTGTAAGCCGCCTAGGACGGCCTCAGCAGTGAGTTATAGGCAGCCTATACATACATGTATAAATAGATAAAATAAAATATCTTTTGAGTGGCATCACCAGAAGCTCCCCCATGTGGGAGCGCTTGCCTTCAACCTGCATCGCTAGGTGACCGGTGCCTCCCCTTCCCCTCTTCCAGAGACGGCTGGGCAATTACCCTGACGAGCATTTCACAGAGGACAAGCCGAAAAGACACATCGCGGCCTTCCAGGCACGACTGGCGGAGATCTCTAAGGAAATCGAAGAAAGGAACCGGACGCTGCCCCTCAGCTACTCGTACATGGACCCCGCTGTTGTCGAGAACAGCATCACTGTATAGCCTCAGACAGCAGCTGCTTCTCCAACTTGTCTCTCTGCAGTACAAGCTGCCGCAGCTCCTGCAGAAGCCTGGAGACTCTTCCACTTTATGACTGTGGACCTGGACTGAATATTTTCCACGTATTTATTTTAATCTGTGTCTGGCCATTTTCCAGCTTGATTTCATGAGGGCTAGGCACTTGCTTTCTTTTTTAAACACACAAGTCCTATGGGTCGGGGCTTAGAACACGACATCCCGCTTTGCACAGGCTAAATTATGGGATGGCATCTAGGAGGCTGTGTCACAGGCCTGCTTTAACATTCTGCATATTGTATCCTTTGGGTAACAATGTGGGTCTTTTTGGCTGAATTTAATTCAAAGTCACCAGCAGGATATCTCGTAAGAACAGGAAACAGAAGGGACATGCAATGAGAAATGGCTTGATGTGTGTTTTTTCTGATCCCCGTACTATCTTCCTTCAGAGGTGAGGAGTGGGGAAAATATTGGATAGAAATCTTTGTTCATTTCTTCTCAGATAAAATCCTGGCTAATGCTTGTGTTTCCATCCCTTCTCTGTTTGCTCAGGGGGCATTTCCCCCGCCCCATAAAAACAGGCCCCGATGTCCTCGTGCAGGGCTGCCAAGCCATCCGCATGGGGTCCAACTCCGGCCCCACTGGGGTCCCACCCCTGCTTTCCAGTTTTCCTCAGGTGGTCCTGCAAGGCGTTCCTGCGCTACCGAGGTACCATCAGGACCAGCATCCTGCCATGCAGTTGGTTGCTCGCATGGGCTACGTAGTCTCCACATTCAGGAAGGAACCTAGTGCAAATGTGGAATACGCTGCGGGGCAATTTCTCATGTGCCACACTTAACGCTCCTTGCGCTACCTGTTTTCAGCGCACACCTAGTCCGAGCTGCCGCCACCGGCCTGAGAGCCCCATGGCCTCGACTGGGGCCGATCGATTTACAAGCCATGCCCCTCTGTAGGGCGAGCACTTCCTAAGACCCATCTCTGTGGAAGTGGGATCACATAAATTGTGTGCGCGGAGGGTGTCTCGCATCACAACGTCTGTGCAAGCATGCATGCACAGTGGGTCTGAGCGAAGAACCCCGTCTTCACAGCAGCTCGCCCGGGTTAGGGTGGTCTTGCATGTGCGGCGTGAGATGAACGGCAAAGAGACGGAGGGACTTTTTTGGTGTTGGCACCCTGGTTGTAGATAGCTCTCCTCAGGGCAATCATTCTCTACACGTATGTAGAGCAGACACATTGAGAGCAGTAGTTGTGACGAGTGTAATTCCCATGATTTTAATAAATCTAAATATGTCTAGATCCAACCCAATACTTACCTAGGAGCAAGTCCTCCCAGCTGAGCTTTCCTGGGGACTCTCTTCAGCACCTGACGAATGGTTGAATGTCCCCCCACTCCTCACCCTGCCCCCCGGCTTTGAGGCTCAGCAGATATGAAAGGGCCGCAGGACCTTCTCAGTGGAGGCCCCTCCTGTGGAATACCTCCGTAAGGAAGCCTGTTGCGAGCACTACACAGCTCACTGCTAACACACAGCTCCTCAGGCAAGTGTTGGGCTTGATTTAATTGCTGTTACAGCTCCCGAAGTCCAGCTTGATGAGCGTTCGGTGGGTGCTCAGGAGAGGAAGTGGGAGCAGTGCGGTCAGAAAGACTCTCTCCAACTTCCTTGCTCCAATGGCATCATTCTGAGCCATTTCTCCAGCAGAGGGTTTTGCAAGTCCATTCCTGGGCCACAACATTGCAATCTGTGTACTGAAAGGGTTTGCACAAGATCGGTGTCACAATCGGTGTCACAAGCCTCAGGGTGAAGCTATTGGACCACATTTCAGATCCCAGGACAAGCAGAAATACCCTGATGGTCCTGCTATGCCCATGAGTTAATCAAGGACTGCATCCGACAGTGAGTTTGCTTGTCGAATGGCGGTTTCTTGCTGAACCAAGGGTTTTCTGAACCAGCTGCACTGACACCCACGGCTTGAGAACCACAAGCAACCCATGGTTTGTCACCGGATTGTGAACGGTGGGTTGTTCCATGTTTTATTGTCTCACATGGGTTCAGACACTACAATAAGCCACATTTCCACAACAGACCGCAGTTCAACAGCATCTCGCGCTCAACCCCTCCTCATGTTTGGCTTATTGTGCTGTCTGAACCCAGTCTAGGAATCCAACCCATCCTTCGCTATATCGCCTACAGTTCTCCGCTTCCCTGAGAGGGTTTTGATCTGAGAGATTTCCTGATGGTGCATTTTGCAGGATTCGCACACGTGCGTAAAGGTGGCTTCGCTCGGCAGACTCCGAGCCGCTCCAGGAGCGCATCACCCCACGCCGGCTGCAAAACTTCAGACCTGTGTTTCCTTGCCAGCTACAAGCTGCTCCAGATGGCCAGGCACTGATCTCAGACGCCCACCTGGCCAGCACATTTCAGGGCAGCCGTGTGTCCTCTTCTGCAGGGGACAGTCCTCAGCGGAAGGACTGCAGCCGGGCCATCCTCTGCCTAAAATGTCGATTTCAGGGGTTTGGGACCTCTTTTGGCCAATCCCGATTCAGAGAAGCTCCTGGGGGCTGGGACCCAGCAGTGGGCAGGGCAAAGTCAAAGGGGGCGGGGCCAAAATGCCACCCTGCTTTAGCTTTAAGCCAGTAACACAGCCTTAGATAAGACATTTCAATCTTTCTGAACGGGAGAAAAAGACACCACCAAGAAACCACCAAGTAATTGGCCCTTGGCAGGGAGGGCCAATGACTTGGGCACAGCCTACAGGGGACCCTTGGAAGGCCGGATCGGGACCCCGAGTCTGAGGTGCCACGCCCGATCAGTCCGATCAAATCGGTGCCTTGTCCAATTCCTATCTAAAGAGCAAGAACTCCCACAAGAGCAAAACATCCACTTCAGTGCTTTCGTTAGAGGCAGACAGATTTAATCAGCTGAAGGCACACACTTCTGAGAAAATAATTCACCCAACACCCCAATTTTTAGGACCCTGGCATGCCTCTACTCAAGGTGCGTTTTGCCCCTCGCAGACTCCCATCCCCACTGCTTATATGGAGACGCTGTTTTCTACCATAGGCGGGAAAAGATACAGGTAGATGCGAGGGAGCGGTTCCATCCTGTTGGCAAGGAGCTTGTTCCGCGCCTCGATTTCCTTCGAGATCTGCTGCAGTTGGCCCTGGAAGTCCGCGATGAGCCTTTTCGGCATCTCCTCCGTGAAATGCTCGTTTGGGTAATTCCCGAGGAGGATCTGTCGAAGCAGAGCAGGGGGACCGAGAATTGACATGGCAAGAGGTTGGCTCAGTGTGGGCAGAGGGAACTCCTGTGCCGCTAGCATGCCCAGCCTCTGCGGCCCCTTCAGCTCCCGGCCAGGACCCCTCGCACCCCATCCGAGCGCTCACCATGTCTCCCGGGTCAGCACTGAGCAGCCAGAGGGTGCTCAGGATGGTGGACGTGGTGTTGATCGCCGGGAGGGTATCCTTGTAGCTCTCCAGGGTCGCTGTGCCCTTGGTCGTCGGTGGGGGCTTCCTCATGGAGGAGGGAAGGTTGGGCATCCAGGCGCCAATGTCAAACTGCCATCAAAAGTCCCGAAGGGGCGCAGATGAGACAGCAATGGCCCAGTCAACACCCTCTTCTTCCATCTGAAAATAACACATCCCACCTTCCCTCCCTCTCTCTCTCCCCCTCCCTGAAGCAAGAGAGCCTTCTTGCAACGGGTTGTGTCTATTATTGGTAGTTCATTACACCTGCATTAATGGCACTGAACTCCTTTGCTAGTGGCCTTTGGCCCTTCCCCGTCTTTCCTGACTATTGCATCTCAGGTACTGCTAGGCAACATTCAAAAGCCACCCAGGCCCTGCATCCCTGCCTTATGGTGGTTGCTAGGCAACAGCATCCGTAGTGCTCTGTCTTTCCCTTAGTGGTCCTGCAGCTGAGCAGGCCACAAAGACTCAGTGCCCTTCCCCTCTTCCCACCACAGGGGCAGGTATGAGCACCTGGCCTGTAGCCCCACGGAGGCCACCTTGAAGGGGTCTCCTCTTGACACCTTAACTGGCCACTCGGAGACCACAGTCAGGGCCAAGGTCTGCCACATGGATCACCCAGGATCATTTTTAAGCACCTCAAAAATCAGCAGGGATCCGCTTGCAGGCTTCACGTGACCCGCTGGCTGCAAGTTGCACATTCATCAAAAGCTCACCCTTTCAGGCAGCTTGGATCACTTCCTACCAATTTGTTAGGGGCTCCAGAAGACAGCAGGCTTGGGAACATGTGCCGCCTGCGTCTAAGCTATGGTGTTTCTGTGCACGTGCTGAATGGCATTGTGTAACCGATTTCGCTCAGGACAAAATGTGATCATAGAAACATAGAAACATAGAAACAGAGCGAGTCAGAAGGGGCCTCGCGGGCCATCTAGTCTGACCTCCGGCACCAGCCGGCTCCGCTCACGACATGCGGACATAAAGACCCTTTAAGTTTTGGGGGAAAGGTCAGCCTTTCACTCTTCCCACAAAGCGACCCTATTTGAAGAAACAGCTGACTGGGTCAGTAAATAAACTGGGACAAGAAAGCCGCGTGGAAACATGACCTCAGGAGGGGGGCCTTCCGTGATCACAAACTACAGCTCCTGCGGTGCTTGATGCACCAAAAGATTTTGAATTAAACAAAATCTGAGAAGCGACAAATTAACTTGTTATGTCAGCCCTCGGTTCAGAGGGAGGCTGCAGCCAAGAAATTAAAAAAGATGGAGACTTGGAAGGGAAGCAATGAGGAAACCAGACAAGATCGTAGGGAGGGACCGTTTCAGCCACAGGGTTGCCATCAATCAGAGGCACACAAGAGCAACTGGTCTGCGTGAAGCGACCTGTGAACCGGGGGGCCCCTTGCGCTTACCTGTCCGCTGTTGACAGCAGAGTGCTGAGCCGAGCAGGTATAAATCAACATGGTCAGGAACTTTTTGAGCTCCTTCACAGCACTGAATGAAGACGGGATGCCTGCAAGGGATGCAAAGGGTTAAATTTACACCAGATATCAATCAGGAGCGAGTCTTCTATAAGATCCCAGGAAGGCTGCAATCCTCGGACGCACACGTCTGCAACCGTTCAGTGTCCATGGCACTCATCAAGTTTCCAGTATCTGCCCTTTGTCAAAGGATCTAGCCCTCATGGTTAAAAGCCTCGGCTCTAAACCATAAGGGAAATAACCGTGACTAGGAGTGTCGATTCTTTCTCAGCCCAAGGAACATGGGCTGAAGGCAAAAGGGGCAGAGCCAAAAGGCCAAAATACAAGCGAATTTTAGCCTGAAGCTCTTACTGGGCTTTAGAAGAGGCATTTTGATCTTTTCCAGCTGCAGAAAAATGAAGCCAAGCTGGAAAACCAGCCAGTGGGGGGGGACAGACACAGCCTGGCAAATTCATTTCCCAGGGACATGGTTCTGCAGCCCTGTTCAAGGTTCTCCAGGCCTCCAAGGTTGACTGGTGTTGTCCCCACTTGCTGTTTCTTCTTCGTGGGGCCCACTCACCACCTCCCTGTCCTCACTTCGACCCATTCCCCATTCCCTTGTGGTTTAGAACTAATTAGACAGCTTCAAAGTGTGCTGAAGAGCATGGCATCGTCATTCCCTCTGCCGTCACTGGTGAATTCTTGGCTTCTTCCCCTTCCTGTGTGTAATTCTGACTGTACCTGCGTCAGATACACCCTACCGGAAGATTTTAGTCCCAGGAACCCTCTGGCAAAGATTTCTTCTATCCAAAGCTGCAACTCAGGATCTGCCTGCACTGCAGAATCGTTCTTGTAGTACAAGTCGACAATGCCTGAGACGAAGCTGAAGGAAGAGGGAGGGGGAGAAGCAATGGCTATCCGGCAAGTGGGATCCCAAGGACTTGATCCCTGGTCTTTTCAGAGCCTCCATTCGGAGAGTTGCTGCCAACCCATCTGGAGGATGGGTGCCGGATTGGAAAAAGTCCCCTGCAGCCCAGAACCGGAGGTGCAGGTTGAAGAAACGTCATTGCGGGAAGAAAACTTATTTGGGCCTCAAGGAATTTCCACAGGGCACCTCAGCAGCCCCCCACCAAACCGGGCCTTCTTGAATTCCCACCCACTCCTTCCCGGCCTGACCTCTCGACGGCTGCCCAGATCTTCAAACCGTCCTCTCGGTAGTAGAAATTGGGCAATGAGGACACCCCACGAGCCTCGAGATCCTCCGGGAGGCAGAGGGAGGAATAGGTCATCGTCGCCATGCCCTTTTGCAGCAGCTTCACCAAGCCCTGGTAAGCCGTGCCGGTTGCCTGGAAACGGGGAGGAAAACAGGGATCCATCCATCCGTCCGTCTGTCCGTCCAGGTGGCCCCCATTCTGCCGCCCCAGGGGAGCAGGGAACCTCCAGGTCGGCTCACCACATCAAAGACACCGCCCTCTGATATGAGGCGGTCGCGGGCCAGCGTGTTGATGTGGAAGGTGAAGCGCATGTGCGGAATCAGGAGCTGCCGAGCAGAAGATGAGAAACAGGAAGCAGGATTTCTCAGTAGGATCCAATAGGGTGCCCAGACATCATTCTCTTGCCCCCCACCCATTTTTTTAGGGTTATTTCTTTAACCGGGCGGCTAGCATGTTGCCGAGCAAAGGGCTGGCCCCTGGTGCCATCTTTGTTTCCCAGGAAGCCCCTGGGCCCCACAAACCATATTGCCCTGAGCCTTTCCTGTCTGTGCAGAAAGCTACGGGTACAAAAGGACAGCTTTGGGTTTGGCAACCCAAGCCCTTCCTCTGCCTCCTATGTGTTCTCGCCTGCCTGACTTTTATCGTCAGACTCCCAACTTTGCCTTCTGGGAAATGGGTACCAAATGCCAACCATTTTGTAAGAGGCCACGACCTAAAAGACATTTTAGCAAAGGCCAATCCTGTGGCAGCCATTTGTGAAAGCACCCATAATACTCCTAACATTCTCAGTGTTCCCACCAACTCAGAAGTGTCGGGGGGGGGGGCTGCCCTACCAGGATCAGACTGTGTTCACGCTGCATTTAAACCAAATTCTGCACCAAGAGGCACAGAACACCTGAATTTTGTACACAGAATGATTTCTGCACATTACACCCCTTTAAGTATGTTTATTTTAGGCAATTTGTGCTCAGCACAGGGAGTGGCAAAGAACTGCAAAGCTAAAATCATCTGTCAGTGACCACTGGTGACCCTGCTCAACCCCTCTCCTGCATCTGAGCTTTTACTAGCAATTGTCCACCCATGACACAGTCCAAAGGACTAGAAACTTGCAGCTGAAAAGCCAAAATGCAAGCTGAGATTATTGTGTGTATGTTGTAGCAGGAGGGCATGATACAAACAGCCCAGTCCAGAGCATCTCCCAAGAAGGAAGGCCTGCCCCGTCTTCTCCCCCAAACCTGATTTGCACGCTTAAAACCTCACCCCAGCGGGACACACAAAGGAGCACTCAGAATGTGAGCAGAAACGGTAGCCCTTTTAGTCCCCTGGTCCCAAGCCATGTAGGTTCTTAAAAGCTGAAAACAACACCTTGAAAAGTGGGTGGCACATGGGCAGCTGGCGGAGGGTGGCCATGGCAAACACCTCGGCTAACAGGTGCGTCTTGAGCAGGTGAGTGAGAATCTGGTGAACGTGAAAGTCGGAGTTGCGCACCCAAGTCTTCGCCAGGATCCAGTCCCATTCGGAGTCACTCGGTAGGAAGATGGGGGCCTCGGGACCTGGGGTCTGGCTGAGCTGTGGGAGGGAGGAGGGAGTGGCTGCAGGAGCTGGGCAGGCTAAAACAGGGGACACCCCAGCTCCACTTGGGCAGGCAAAGCAAGCTCCGCGCTTCCTCTGTGGGCGCGGCAGAGCTCAGCTTCCTTTCCGAAATGGCTGCATGCAAGAAGGCAGACTGGTCTCGCTTTCAGCCGAGGCACGGAGCTCAAGGCACTGTGACTTGACCCCAGAAAAGTCCCCTGCATCACGCAGGAGGGCCTTCTGCAGAAGAAGGCGACGCTCGGGCTAGGGATGTGGAGGAATCCATACTGGGGCTGGGAATCCAGCGGATTCCCTGGGCTCAGCTCCTGGGCTTCGGTCCGCTTTGCCACAGCCCCGAGTCTGCGTTCCCAGCAAGCGTTTGTGGGGCGCTTGCTAGCAATCTGGCCCCAGGTGCCTAAGCCTTTTCCGTGCCATGTGCAGCAGGCCGTGTGGCTGCCCGAGATGCGGAAGAAAGCTGCCAGTTGCGCCAACTCGGTTCTGCAACCCCTGGCAAGCCTCCCCTCAGCTTGGCCACTTTCCAGAGCCAGACAGGAGGGGAAGTCCACCGATGCCGCAGCCTCGAACATTTTTCGGTCATCTAGGCCTGGTGGAAACGTAAGCCGTGTCCATGCGCCGAGGAGGCGATTCACAGCCAGCCTTGAGAGGAGTCGGGATGCAGAAAGCCACCCAGGATGTGGCGCACACCTGCGGTTCTGCACCTGCTGCCTCGGCCCCAGAGCAAGCCTGGCCCTGCGCTGAATCGACATCAAGGCACGCAGGCAAGGGCACAGGTTGCGAATTGGGGCGTTTGCCTCCTGCTTGCAGGCATTATCGGCCCCGCTTACGTGGTGGAGCGCCCCTTCTTCCACGCCCCACCCTCCTCTTCCTCCTCCCTAACACGCCCCGTTACCTGGATGGCCAGGGGCATGAGATACCCTGCCGCCGAGAGGTGCAGCAGGCAGAGGGGGGCAGTGATGTACTGCTGGCGGCCGTTATTCAGCCCTGCCGGGACCCCCTCCAGGATGCGATAGTCCACCAGGAAAATGTTCCCCTTCTGTGGAGACAAAGAGCATAACATTCCCTCTGAAGGCGGGCGCCTAAGCTGAGAGGGAATGGGCCGCGGCAGCCCCTTCCTCCTCCGCACTAGGGGCTGCCCCAAAAGCCCCCTTCGGCAAACGCCGTCCTCCGCCCGCTCACCTCCAGTTCTTTCTGCAGTGTGGTGGAATCCCCAAGGGACGTGGCCACCATCTCCTGGGTCACGGGGAAATTGGGTGGGATCTCTGTGCATTTCCGGATCATGGTCGGGTTCAGTCCGTTCAGGAACAGGTACCCAAAGAGGATGTCTTCCTTCCAGTGTTCCATGATGCTCACTGGGAGAGGAAGGGCAAAGAGCGATTTGATGGAGCGGGATCTATTTCGAGGAGAAAGGCAGTCCCGGCCCCTTAGGACTCCGATCTACGGTGCCACCTCCAGAACTGCAGAGGCATCGTGTAGTTACAACCAAGAGTTTCTTTATGTTACTAAAACAAGGGGAAGCTGCAGATTTCTGGAACGTTTCTGGAAGAATGTTCACTAGAATTTTTTAGATTATTCAGGGGGAATGTCAATGCTTCCAGTGAAGTTATAACATTCTTCCAGTGAAGTTTTAGCTAATCTTACCTGCAACATCTGTCTTGGTGAACCAGAAGACGTTCTTGATGTCATCCAGGTTTTCCCAGGATTCTTGGCTATTGGAGTAACCTCTCAGCCTGAGTTCCACCTGCCTGAAGGCGATGGAAAGGGACAGGACAGGGGGGCAGGTGACAAAGTCTCCGTATGAGCGCTGGCGCTTGCAGATGCAGCGTCAAGATGCCCGAGACAAGCACAGAACACCCCCACCCCCAACTTCACTTGGCCAAGCCAACACTTGTGCAACCCGAACGGTGAACAACAACAAGGTGCAGTAGCTTAAATTTCCTCACGGCTTTGTCAATTCAGTGCGAGAAAGTCTTTACTTCAGGCAGCCCTTTCAACAGGAAGGGAACTCCCTCTTCCCCTTGTGTCATGTACCCAGTTTCCCCAAAAATAAGACCCAACTGGAAAATAAGCCCTAGCATGATTTTTCAGGATGCTTGTAATATGAGCCCCACCCCGCAAATAAGCCCCAGTTAAGACGCATTTAGTACGTCTGTTGCAACACAATTCAGGATTTGGAGCGTTATAACGATGTTCCAGAAAAAGATGACATGACTGTATTTGAATAAGTGTAGATTTTTGTACGTGAATAAATGTTGTACATGGGAAAAATAAGACATCACCTGAAAATAAGCCCTAGTGTGTCTTTTGGAGCAAAAATTAATATAAGATCAGGTCTTATTTTGGGGGAAATACAATAAGAGCAACTTGGGCTTTTTCCACTCCACACCCCCCCCACACACACCCCCAATTCCTTTTTCCTTGTTTGTCCCATCTGTAAGACTGCATGCAGGGACCATCTTGTTCAATTAGATTGTATAATTTTAGATTGTATAATTTTTAGATCGTATAATTTTAGATTGTTTATTGTGTCTTGTTTGTATGTTTGGTTTATGTTTTCGTTTTATATTTGTTGTAAGCCGCCCCGAGGCTAGTTGGCAAGGGGCGGCATCGAAATTTATCAAATAAATAAATAAATAAATTGCTCACACAGCTGCTTGAGGATCTTTTCGGGCTGAGGAGTAGGGGAGCAATACATCAGTAAAAACATCCAGAGAGACCTAAATGGGCGAGTTAGTCCTGAACCTGGGCCTTGCTCGTTGTGTTAGAAGAAAAGCTCCATTCACACCAATGAAGAGACGAAGCGAATCAGAGGAGGCTGGGACCACGTTCGCCCGCAGCTCCTTCTTCTCGCCTCAGCCTCCGCTGCACCTAGAATTCTGCTCGGCGGCTTTGCTCCGCTCGCCCCACGCCCTGGTCTTTGCTGAACCTTGGCAGATCTCTGCGAGACGGTTTGCCCTCTGCTCCAGCCACGCCAGCCGCTCTCTGGCTTCCCTGCCCCTAAAACCAACCCAAAGCCACCCTCCACACAACTCACTTGACTGCCGCACGTTTGATAAACAGGGCTGCTTTTGCGAAAGAAAACTTGATGTTCTTTTCCAGGTCGAGGCTGGACCCAACGTCAAGGCAGTAGGGGGCACCCGCCGCAAAGACCTTCCAGCTGCGTGGAAGAAAAGAACTTGAGAAGCCAGAAGGAAACCCTGGGAGGAGATGCTTCGGAGAGCGAGTTTGAAGGCTCTCGCTCCTCTTTCCTTTCTTGCCCACTCGCAACAAAAGCGTTGACTGTGCAACAGCTGTCATTTTTTCCGCAGAAAGCCTCAGGGTTGGCCATCCTTAGGTGCTGGCCATGGGAAGCCATTTCTCCTCTCGTCCTTTCCAGACAGCCCTCCCACAAAAGATTTGACAAAAGGATACCTCAATTTTTTCTCTCTGCTTAGAAACCGTTTCCAGTCACCGGGAGAGGCCGTACTCCTGCTGAATTATGAGGTACCACGCAGGCATGCTGCCTTCCACCTCCGTGCCGTGCTCGGTCTCCGCAGCTGCCCCTCCGCTGCTTTCTCATCCCAGTGGGAAAACTCGCCAGGGCAGCTCAGCAGCGAGGCTCGTTCAGTTCAATGGGACGCCAGAGAATGCATCCGGTTGCCACCTAGGGCCTCACCCGAGGTGTGAGCAGCCACGCTGCTGCAATCTTTGCAAGGACTGCGGGCGTCCAGCCGCATAAGAACATCAGCCTGAGGGTCCACGTCGTCCCTCCAGCGGCCAGTCCCACAAGCAGGGCAGGGCTGCAGCCACTCGCTGCTGCCCATGTTCCCCAGCATAGGAATCCTGCCTCCAATCCCAGATTTTGGCATGGGTGTGGCGGAGGGGGTGGCTTCCAAAGCCCCACAAACTGCCTGCCCTGTTCCATAAAGACCCATCAAACAGATTCAGACACTGTCAGTCCCCCAGTGAGCGTCCGCAAACCAAATACAACGCCAGTCTGGGAAGCAATCTTCCTTTGTGTCTTCCTTTGTGTCTTGACATGCCCCACACGCATCAGAACCCCCTGGGCAGGGCTGGTTAGCCCCCGAAAGCAGGGCTGGGCAGACATAGCCTGCACGTGGAGGGGCCACGGGGAGCACATCGGCCAGGAGCTATTTTGCAGGGTTGTGCCATTAAATCTGATTTTCCCTGTCCTGAAACCCTGGCAGAGTGCTGGATGTTTCCTGGAAAACGATTGCATTTTACTGACAGGGAGAGGCAGAATTCAGAACCATTTTCTCGGTCTCATACACACACCCTCAACAGACAGACAGTTTCTCGGAAGCTACACTTACTCGAAGGAAGCCTGCCTCTTCAAAATTTCCCTCTTCCGATGGTTTTGGAGCAAGGGAAGTGTATCCATGGCCGGTGTTTTTGCTGGTGGGGCAGACACAAAGACTCATGTTTATACTCGAGCCGTGAACAAGGAACTCTAGGCATTCCCCATCCCAGGGACCCCGATCCTTTTGAGACAGGTGGACTTATTTGGGTACATGAAAAACTGTTCTGGGTATCAACACAAGATGCCTAATCCACAGATTGCTGCTTTGGTGTTTCCCCATCGCATCTCTGGATTTCCTGTTGCGTCTTATTTAGCAGAAACTTTTGTTTCGAGCCAGGTGGACAGCATTTGATAAGAGTTTGTTTACATTGGCTAATTGCTGCTGTGGTGCAATGCAGCGAATGTTTCTTTCATGCGCAGGCTTTGGCAATGCTCCGTAGCAGCTTCTTTTGGGAAGGAGCCTTCTTGCACAGATAAATCTTGTCCTGGAACGGTCGTGGAGATGTACCTCTGCGCATCCCCTTTAAAATCATTTCCCTGCTTCTTAGAAAAACATGGAAGCAAACATGGGTTCTCTGTACCCTTTTAATATCAGAAAGGCTGATATTTGTGGCCAGAAAAATGGGGGGGTGGGCAATTTCATCCAATTTCTCCAGTGGGGGAGAAAGTCCCCAACAATTTCTCAAGGCAGAGCTCATCATTCGGAAGGACTGTGGCCGTTTCGGCCTGTCTTTTTTTCACGGTGGGGGGCATCGCACTGAGTCTGCAAAGGACAATCACAATTGTGTTCGTATCCTCGCCCCCCCGCCCCAATTTCGCCTTTTCCACAACACCACAAAGCAGGCATTGTTGCAGGGCATGGGTGAGGGGAAGAGGGGAAATGAAGCCCACCAAAACCGAAGAGGAAAATGTGGCGAAGTTCTGCAAAATGGACTTTCTTCCCGAGAAGGTCAAACGAACAATCTCAGGGCATCTCCAAGAAAAACGTCTTTTTAGACATTTTGGCTGTTCTGGTCGGCACTCCTTAAGGGTTTGTTTGTTTGTTTGTTTGTTTATTTAGAAATTTATAGGCTGCCCCTTGCCACAAGCCTCCCCAGAGACCTTCCAAATGAATAAATTTTCTGAGAGGTGATTGTGAGCTGGGGATGATGGACCTTTGCATGCACAGAAATTACTCAGCAATGTACAATGCACGATGCAAAAGGCAATCCAAGTGCAGCTTCCATAGTGATTAAAGGGATGCACTATGAGCCAAAACGACTCCAGTCTTCCTGGACTCACCAGGTGGCCTTAGCCGAGGACATGGAACTGTCCTACCTTACAGGGTTCTCGTTCAGATTGTCATTATGTCAGTAGCTGCTACAGGAATCTGCTATTTGCTCGTTATCTCACGGAAGGGGAAATGTCAGACCACCTAGAATAGGCAGTCCAAAAGCCAGGGGTCATTGGCCTTGAAGAGCTTTCTAAAAGGTCACACCTAGCGGTTGCTGACAGTATTGTTCAGTGGTTACAGCCTGAGATCAGAGAAATACCAGGAGGTGATGCATCAAAGCATTTCTTCTGAAGAAACTTACACCCAACACTTACACCCAACTTTGGTAAGGGCAACAGGAATTTACTGTATCTTCTTCCAAGAAGTAGACTTAAATGAAAAAAATCACAAGGCCATTTGTCTGATGCAGACATGGCTGGGGGCCGCACACATTTCTCTGCACTGCAAATTGTAACTGTTACCCAGCAGATTAAACATGGTCTCCAAAAAATAAACACTGTAAAGATTACGAGTGTTTCTTGATTTTTGGAAAGTCAGCAGGAACCTGAGAAATGAGACCTTAGCCACATTTCTGTCTCTCTTTCAGCAGCCAACTTACCCGTCCCTTCCCTGAGTTCCAGAACCTGGCGGCCTTCCAGCCACTGGTAGCAGGGGAAATGGTAGGTTCGCCCATCCAGGCCCATCACTGTGATAAACTCACAGTACCAGCTAGTGGAAAAGATTTCAATTAAATATTCTTTGTGGAGACGGAGCAGAATAATTTCTCCCAGGTCATGTTCACTGGTAACAGTGTATTCTTTCACCTGCAAGAGAAAAGTTGGAGGATTCAAAAGCATCCTCAGGACATCGAGGGACCGATTAAGAGCTAACATCAAAGCTGAGAGGTTCTCTGGAAACATCCAAAGGAGCCCTTTGCCGTCCAATCTGCCACTGCAGGCTGGGAGGCTGCAGAAGCTCTCCAGCCGAACAGCCAGCCAGGCAGACACATCTTGGAAATTTCGGTTGTGATTCGCCAAGGGGGATGCATGCCATATCATGGGGGTGTGCATGAACTGGCTTTTCTTCAGATTCCTCCACAACCAAATCCCAACACCAATGCCTCTTTCAACACGAACCTCAGAGGAAGTTAAGAAAAAACGTTTTGCAACCCAAATTTCCAGGTAGTGGACAGGAATTAAAATTTCAGCAACTGTCTCTCTCATGCACATCCACGCACGCAGGTACACTCAGGCAAAAAGAGGCAGCAGCAAGCTCAGACAACACTCTGGTCTGACCAAAGCCCTCGGTGAACCCCCATCTGAGTTGGGGGCAGGAAAACTACGTTGGAATGCAAAAGCAGAAGGGGAGAAGAGCCGTCTGCGGCCCCTGCCATCCTGGCTCCACTCAGAAACCAAGCTTTGCGTTTCCCCAGTCCGACTTGGATGGATAAAGCCAGGGCAGTGATCCCAGCCACAGTGATCCCAGCCACAGCCAGGCTCGTGGTGTTGGGGAAATTTGGATAAATCCTGTCAGAAAAGCATTACTTCCGTGTGCCTTTGCATTGTGGGATCAAATCCTGTCTTCCTTCTCAAAACCAAGCTGTCACTGTTTAAAATGGTATTCCTCCCGCGCTCCTTTCTCTCACCTTTAGCTGTGGGCTACAGCAGACAAGCCATTTAGTCCAAATTTACATTGTATACCTTCACAGTGATTCAAAAGTCACTGTTGTAATTCAGTTTACATGGAAGTATCTTCCTAGCCCAGAGGGCTCCCTGTGCCCTGGCCATTCAGAATGTTTAGAATCTAGATAAGAGTTTGAGTTCATGCATAGTTTCAGTGGCTTGAATTTACATGTTTAAGCAGTCCTGGAGATGGGTTCAGGCTTCTGAACTAAAATGTCAATTAGAAATATTGTAATCTCATTGTTACAGTATGATTGACTGGCATTCCTTTATCTGTTCTGTATGTGATGACCTCAGAACCTTATTGTAATGTCTGAATTCTGTCATCAATTGCCTTGTACCTGGATGTGACTGGGAGTGTATAAAAACTCTCTAGTTGTGTTGAAGCTTTGCAGTGAGTTTATCTCTGCTAGCCTTATCGTGAGTCAACCGCGGAGCCTGGGATAGACAATAAAGACACGGAGGTTCATAACAAATGATCTTTCCTACGACCCCGAGTTTCATTTCCTCTCACAAATTGAGATTTCGGGATTCTGACAGTGGCTGCAGGTGACTCCCCTCCATTAGAAGAAGGGGGGCCAGGACCCTCGGGGGGCACCCCTGTGGTTCCCCAAGAGCAGCATCCAGAGACGGGGGAATCCATCCTGTGGAAAGCAGAAGGCGCACACAGTTCTGACAAAAGTCCGAACACTTGGAAAGGGGAGTCGTCCATGAAACAGCACAGTGACTTGTTTAGCCGGCTGTGTCGAGTTACAGCCGACTATAAATCAGTTCAAGCAGAGCTGCAAAGCTCAGACAGCTTTATCTGTGTTCCTGGACTTTGTTGGGGCTGGCCGTCATCTAGATTCCTGACCTGTTTTATTGACCATTCTTTGAGATCCCTGCAGCTGACGGAACTTTGGACTTGCGATCACCACACGGTCTTGACCCCTGCATTGAGACTGGCCATTCTTGAAAAGATAAAAAGATTCCATTCTGCCTTCTGCATTAAACTAAACTCCCGACCCTTAAAAAAAAAAAATCAACTTAGTTTTGATAACAAAGTTGGGAGAGCCCCAAGTTGGGGAAAACATCCGCTTTGATGTATATTGCAATACTGAGAAGAGTTGTTTAAGACTCTTTGCACAGAATACAGAAGTAATGTCATTTGGAACTCAGCCACAACTGACTGGTCTCAGAAAGATGGAAAAAGATACAGTCAAGGGATACAGATCAGCATACCAAATAGTTGAGCACCCTGTTTTGACAAGAAAAGGCAAGCAAGCAGAGCGAGGATAATTCCAGTTTCAGATTCAGCTACAACTGGCTATTACTCTATTTCTTTGCATGGGACTGCATAGCTGTTGTAAAGGACCGGATCTTTATTTTCTGCAGAAGCAAACAAAAATGCTTTTCAGGATGTGCTTGGAGAAGCTTCCCACTCCCCTTCAGGTATCACCCATGCAGCTTTCCTTGGGGTGCAGGACAGACGGAAGGTAAGACAAGACTTTTGGAAGTGGGCTCTGACCGGGTCACCCTGCAGCCAACACCCACCCACCCCTCACTCTTCAGGACTCACCACTCCGGGGTAGAAATCGATGCCCCAGCTGCTCAGTCTTGTCTTGGGACTCTTGTCCTCGGTGCCCACCAAGGTGACAAAAATCGAGTCGAGGGTGCCTGAGCGCAGGAAGTTGCCGGTCTTCACCAGGAGCTTGTAGAGAGCCATTCTGGAGCCCAGCAACGGTTGGGGGAGCTTGGCTTGGACAATCCCTGAAGGAATTGGCAGTCACGGGGCTGCAGAGAGGCGGAAAGGCTGCCTGGCTTGTCCACCACAGCTGGCTCTCCAGGCATGGCTCTTATAAGCTGCACCAACTTCCATTCAGAGGAGACCCAGCCCCTTCCACTGGGACAGCTCCACCCCTGGGTGTGGAACCCAGGGGCCTCCTGGGCAGGGCCAGGGCAAGGCATGGGCTTCCTGAGACGAAGGACAACCGGACTGGCTGCTGAGTTGGGGCGCAGAGTTGGCTGCCCCAGGGGTACCAGGTGGCCAGCACACTCTGCCCCCCAGGACATGCACCCTATTTCCTGCCTGTGGTGGGGCTTCCCTTCACCCTGCGGGGGGCCGGCTCTGTCCCTGGACACAGCACACCTGACAGGGCGACAGATGCTTGCGGAAGGGACGTTCCAGCCGCCTCGTGCCCGGGGTTGCCCTATTTCACTATGCCGTGTGCAGGACACCCGCGTGGGGAAGCAGGAGGAACACAGCAGAGGTGAAACCTTTCCGTTTGATGTTGCCAAAAGACAGGAACAGTTTTCAACTGCCTGGGGAGTTTTGGCAATTGGGCAGCACAGCAGTGCAGGAACATAATAAAATAAAATAACTTTTGCTGTTGTTCTTACAGAGCGCAGGACAAGTAGAAGCGAGGCACTGAATGCTGGGGGAATCCCAGAATAGTAGGGTTGGAAGGGGCCAAGAAACTCTGGGGTGAGAGACCAAGTCTTTTCCTGCTCCTTTGTGACAGCCTTTGGGGTACCTGTCAAGTTTTCTCAAGGCTGGACAGGACCAGTTCTTTCAGCCTCTTCTCAGAAGACTTCGTTCCGGCCCTGTGTCATCTTTAGGGCCCTCCTTTAAACTCTCTCCAGATCTTCAGCATCCCTCCTACACCTGGGTGCCCAAAACTGCCCTGCTGTGCTCCAGGTGAGGTCTGACTACTGCAGAGTAGAGGGGAATGAGTGCTTCTCTTTTTCTGGAAGCGATACCTCAATCAATGCATCCCAAAATGTTGTCTGCCTTTTCTGCAGCTACATCACATTTTTTTTATTTATTATTTATTTAAAACATTTTTATGCCGCCCCATCGCAACAAGGCCTCGGGGCGGCTTACAACATACAAAATAATGCAAAAAATTTCATTAAAACCTGCCCCCACCCCCAGTGCATCTCGGCTAAAAACTTTAAAATTCAATAAATAATTTAACAATTAAAATTAGTTTTAAATTAAAAGGTCTTAGCCTGGTGCCGAAAAACAAATTTAGCTTGCTGTCCACAACAGCTCCATGGCCTTTTTCTTTTTTCAGCACTGTTGAGCCAAGTATTCCCCATCTTGTATCAATCCAGTTGACTCTTTTTGGTTTGGTTTGGTTTGGGTTTTATTGGCCTGGGTAGAGAACGTGACATTTGTCCTTGCTGAATCTCATTTATTGCTTTCCGACCAGTGTTCAAGCTTGTCTAAATCACTCTGGATCTTCTTTTGTCTTCTAGGGTATGAGTCATTACACCCAGTTTTGAATCATCCACAAATTTAAATTTCATTCCTTGGACTTCCTCAGCAAGATCATTTATAAAGATGTTGAAGAGAACTGGTCCCATGAGCCCTCTGGTCACCTCTCTCCAGGTTGTTGTTAGTCGCGAAGTCATGTCCAACCCATCACAACTCCATTAGCAACACTCCTCCAGGCCTTCCTGCCCTCCACCATCCCCCGGAGTCCACTCAGGCTCACACCAACTGCCCCAGTGACTCCATCCAGCCACCTCATCCTTTGCCGTCCCCTTCTTCTTTTGCCATCTATTGTTCCCAGCATCAGGCTCTCCTCCAGGGAGTCCTTCCTTCTCATTAGGTGGCCAAAGTATTTGAGTTTCACCTTCAGGATCTGGCCTTCTAAAGAGCAGTCAGGGTTGATCTCCTCTAGGACTGACCGGTTGGATCGCCTTGCGGTCCAAGGGACTCGCAGGAGTCTCCTCCAGCACCATAACTCAAAGGCCTCAATCCTTCGGCGCTCAGCCTTCCTTATGGTCCAGCTTTCACAGCCATACATTACAACTGGGAAAACCGTAGCCTTGACTATATGCACATTTGTTGGCAGGGTGATGTCTCTGCTTTTTAGCATGCTGTCTAGATTTGCCATAGCTCTCCTCCCCAGGAGCAAGCGTCTTTTAATTTCTTGGCTGCAGTCCCCGTCTGCAATGATCGCTAGGGGCTACCACTGAGGATCCCTCTCCGTGACCTATTTGGAGCCAGTTGTGGATCCGCCTAATAGTCGTTCTGCCAAGCCCACATGTTGTTAATTTATTTATTAGGATGTCATGGGGCACTTTGTCAAAATCTTTGCTGAAGTCTAGAGAAATTATGTCCACTGCATCTCCTCTGTCCATCTGGTGGTAACCTAGTGAAAAAAATGAGATGAGGTTGGCTTGGCATGACTTATGAAATCCATGTTGGCTTCTGTTTATCACTACATTTTCTTACAGTCCGTTTTTTTTAATGATTTTCTCCCAGGGATTGAAGTTAGACTGACTGGTCTATAGTTCCCCCGTTTGTCTTCCATCTCGTCCTTGTACATGGGGCCCACATGAGCTCTCCTCCAGTTGTCCCCACTACCTCTGTTCCCCAAGATTTCTCGAATGTTGTATATAGTGGCTCAAGGTTCTTTCACCAGCTCCTTTAATATTCTAGGATAGAGCCATCAGGACCTGGAGATTCGGATGCATCCAGCTCTCCAAGGTGCTCCTGGACCATTCGTCTGTTGCCGCCATCTTGGGCCGCCATTTTGCATTCCTTCTCTGTAGGCAGGTCACATCTTCTTTCCTGGGAGAAGAGTGAACCGAAGTAGGAGCTGGGCACCTCTGCGTTTTCCTAGTCATCTGTTATTCCTTTGCTGTCCATCTCGAGCTGTTGTACTGCCCTCTCTTGTGTTTGTCTTTTTCTAACCTATCGTTTCTGGCAGGCCTTGCTAGTCTCCAGCTCATACCTTGCTTTAGCCTTAAAGCGAAGAATGAAAAAAAGAAAGGGCACCTGGCTCAAGGGAAGACCAGCAAAAGGAGCTTTCAGGCCAAGGAATGCGGTTTGACTAGCCAGGCATCTTAGGGCTATTACAACAGACCAGACCTTTGAGGTTATGTTTAATTCTGATTTCAATTATCCATGGACAAAACCATGAATTGCATCAACTATTTTTCATTCCTAAGCTTTCAGGCCAAAGAGTAATTGCCAACCTGCTTCTTCTCATCTGTCATTAGGAAATATGTACATTTTTAACCACGGAGTTCCTTCCTGCAACGTGGCTGCCAAAGAGGAAGATATTCGGTCAGTGAGGTTTTCCAAGCATGGAAATTCAGCAGCAGCACAAACAACAATACGCTGCAAGTCATGAAGCTCATAAAGACACAGGAATGAAGGCAAGGAGAAAAGTTGGCCACCCTATGCATGCCACACGGTAACAAGGAACAAACTGAGTTGCCAGCTTTTTGTGTGGCTGAGCTCATGTGTCTTCAATAGCTTCATGGCAGATGTGAAGTGTTGCATAGTGGTTAGAGGCTTGCATGGGGACTTGGAAGATTTGGGTTCTAGTCCCACTTGACCATGAAGCTCACTGGCTGGCTTGGGCCATTCATATACTCTGGGGCTGACCTATTGTGAAGATAAAATCTAGGCTACTGTTTCCTTTTTGTAGGTATACCTGCTTCCTTGCTTGCTATTCCTGTTGGCCAAGCAGACATCCAGCTTGTAGGGCCTACTTTGGTTTTGTGGTTTTTAATTCAAAGCCCCAGTTCCACCAAATGGGTCCTTCTGCAAGACATACTCTGAGCATGGGAGACATGTGGGCACAGACACACGTTTTCGGCACCACACCCAATCAGAAAGCAACTCTGCCCTTCTGCACAAAATGTCTGACTCCCAATTATGTCCCAACTGCAGCTCCAGTGTCCCCTTTTCTGCCCTGCTATAAATTATTTATTTATTTGACAGATTTCTATGCTGCCCCTTGCCAACTAGCCTCGGGGCGGCTAACAACATATAGACAACAAATTATATTGCAGAAGCAAAGACAGTCTGGTTGTCCCAGTTCCTCTTTGTTTCCCCAGTATGATTTATAGCAAAATGAGAAAAGTCGCTTTGTTGCTGCTCTTGCAAAATAAATCATAGCCAGGATCTTGACTGAGCTGAACCCTGGAAACCCTTTCCAGTACTCTGTCTCCAGAAACTTATCTGGAAACAGAGACATGCCTCCTCTCCAATCCTTGGGCTAGATTAAACCACGATGCTCATTATGAGGATTTGGGGGGACTGCAAAGGAGAGGGGTCGATTGACCTTGTGGATGAGATGCACAAGTCGATTTTTGCTGTTTAACTTCAAATAAGGAAGAGAGAATGAAGGCTTACTCAGAGGAAGGTTGGTCACTTGGCAAGTCCGAGCAGGGTGAGAGGCAAAAGCAGTAGGCCAAGGGCCAGCAAAGGTGGGGAAGAAGCAAAGGGAAAGGCAGATTGGGAAGAGGTGATTGTCAAAACATGGGCAAAGATGGCCACACCCAGGACAGCTGACGGCAGAGGCCTTCTGCTGATACCCAAGAATGTCCTTGCGATCAATGTGACATCACAACTTGGCAGCACTCCCAGGGGTATTTTGGCCAGAAAATGAATGAGCCACACTATTGTGTCAGAAGCTTTTTTTTTTTTTTTTTTTGTAGAATCTGAATGGCCTTGGATCATGCAGCTCCTGCCATCTTCATAGAAAGCAGATGTTCCTTCCTAAACTAGTCAGGTGACATATCTAGACTGTAGTCTCAGCCTGCATCAGAATTTCTTTCTGCAGGATCCCAGTGGCTTACTTCCTTGTCTACCCTGTCTTCCAATTCCGTGCACAACTTTAGGATTCGTTCTTACACCAAGAAAGGTGACTAGCATCTTCAGTCTGTATCATTTGTTCTGACTGCTGGCTTCTCTCTAGAGCCTCTGACCAGACTATTTCTGAGCCTTGCTCCCCAAGCATTTGTATATCAAGAAGAGAAACTGGCAGTTTTTGTGTTGCCAGTTTTTGACAGCTGCAGCCCTCCAAGGGCCAAATTTGATGTAACCCTTGATGTGCATCAGTACTTACAAGTGCTTCTCCTGCTTCAGTGGATTCATAGATTTGACTGCCAAGATCAAATCTGGTTTCGACCATTTGGTTCAACAACATTCCTCCTGGTTCTCCTGTCCTCCACCATCCCCTGGAGTCCACCCAACCCCACATCCACCTCCCCAGTGACCCCACCCAGCCACTTCATCCTCTGCTGTCCCCTTCTCCTTTTGCCTTCAATCATTCCCTGCATCAGGGTCTTCTCCAGGGAGTCCTTCCTTTTCATCAGGTGGCCAAAGTATTTGAGTTTCATCTTCAGGATCTGGCCTTCTAAAGAGCAGTCAGGGCTGATCTCCTCTAGGACTGACCAGTTTGATCACCTTGCGGTCCAAGGGACTCGCAGGAGTCTCCTCCAGCACCACAATTCAAAGGCCTCAATCCTTCGGTGCTCCACCTTCCTTATGGACCAGCTCTCACAGCCGTACATTACAACTGGGAAAATCTCATCCTTAAGGGTGCTCAAATTATTGTGAGATGCAGGGAAGGAGACTCTTTCATGAAACCCACCAAGCCCCACTTGCGGGCTACCTCCAGTTTTAGCCAAATCACAGCATTCATTTAGCCTTCCAAAAACCGTTGCTGAGGGCGCCTGCCTCAAAATGGGGATGCTGTTGTGAGCAGAGCACGTCCTTCTCTCCCCCGCCCCCCTTCAGCCAACTCGAAATGGAACTGTAGAAGTGCCATTCTTTACGTGAAACATACCTGGTTACAGGGCTGTCTAGAGCGGAGTGGCTTTCTCTGAGAGAGGCAGGAGAAGCATCTGCCCATGTAAAGGCCAAGACCTTTTTATGTAAACGTCATTTTAATTGTTGATTTTATTTATTGATTTTAACAATTTTGGCCAGGATGTCTCTGACTTTATATAATTGTATTAATGATATGTATTTATTTATGTTTGGAAGCCCCCCGAGGCTCCAGTGAATGGGGCGGCATATACGTGTGCTAAATAAATAAATAGTAGGACCCAGATGGAAACTTTCCCCTCCTTCCCTCTTTTCCTGAATATTTGGGCTCCGGCTGCTGGTGGGCTGGACAGTGGGAATATCAGGGCCTTTGCGCTTGGTCTGCTCACTTCACCTGTCCTCACCTGACAAGGCTGAGGAGATCCCACTGGGTCCCTCCCTTTCCAAGGCAGGCTGCTTCTCACACTCCACACTCCTAGAAACTTCACTAGGTAACCTTGAAAATTCTAAGTCCTCCCACCACCCCTTGGCCTCCCCTTCAGAACTGGATGGGTCTGTCCAAGCAGACTGTAACATGCGGGAGACAGGCTCACTCTGCAGACACATCTCCTCTGCACCCTGGAAATGCTAACCCCCTCCGTATGCCCCGATGGTGGGAGCATGCAGGAGCGCCAAGGGGAAAGTTGTGATGGAGGGGGTCCCTTGTCACCCCACAGCCCTAGCCCCAACCCTAACCCAAAGCCCACGGCTCCACTAGCACCTGTGCCCCAAGCACAAAGAGAAACCGGCTCGCAAAAAAGGACACTTGACCCACACCTGCCGGAGCCTTTAGACTGGTCCTTTAATTGCACAGCCACAAGTTGTTGTCGATGGACCGGCAGCTGAGTGCCAAGCAGAATTCCCAAGTGATGCAAAGCAGAATACCTGTCCATCGATGTCACATCCATATATACATACAAACACAGGTTTACCCCTCACCTAGCCATTCCCATGCAGCCTCCCGCCTACCACTCCCCAAGATCTGCCAAAACAGCATTGCAAAATATATTTATATATAACGATAGATCATAAATAAATAAATAAATAAATAAAATCACTTGACACTGTTAATTATAAAGAAAAAGTACAATTTGTACACAGTCTATGAAAATGATAGACAAGTTCCAAGGGCAAGCAGTCTATGCCCAATGCGAGATAGAGTGGGTAGTTACCACTGCCTGCCCCTTTAAGGAAAATAGTTTTTGTCTGGTGACAAAGAGAGCAACCGTCCCTTTAAAGAAATATACATGAGTCTTAACTGAATGCATCATTTCCCCTCAGCACTTCAGAAAAGCCACCTGCTTAGGTCTTTAAGTTATTTCGTCATTTTAACTTCAGCGAAATGTTGGACGAGTGTTTCATTCCACACATTTACCACATTTTTCAAATTCAGACGAAAGATAGATCAGTTCCCATCTTCCCTCTGAAATCATTTGAACCCGAGGACCCAAATTAGCCAAATGTATTAAACATTGTTGGGAAGTTACCAGACTAACAAAATTGCTCATTATACGAGCCCATCCCTTTCAAAAGGTTCGTTCCAACCACATGTATCCCAACTGTGGATCACCAATCCTCTTTTAAGAAAATACATTTTCTCGTCCGTAGAAATAGACTAGTCCAGCGCCCCTGATCCTGGTGACCTTCCGCCATCCCCAAAGCTCCCCGAGATGCAACCCCGCGATTGCAAACGGGGTCGTGGGAAGGGCCACCGCCTTGCCTGGGAGACTCCCTGCCCCACTCCGGCCAGCTCTGGGCAGCCGTGTTCTGCCAGGCATTGCGCACAGCTTGCGCCCTGGAAGAGCGCCAGCCTTCTGCCACCACACAGAGGGTGTTTCCATGAAGCAACACTGAGCAGGTTTTGCAGTGGGGTGCTTGAAAGATCGGGACAGTACCTAAACCTGGGGCCATTGTGCACTGGGCCATTCATCCCTGTGGAATCCCCCGGCCCACCCTTCCGGACCCGTGAGCTTCCTCTCCATGTGGAAGGATTCCTCTTCTCCGAAAAGGGGAAGGGCCGCAGATGTGCCCTGCACTGAGGAAAGTCCGTGGCCCCAAATAGGGTTGCCCTACAGGCAAATCCCCACACCATCCTTCG
This sequence comes from Varanus salvator macromaculatus, assembly GCA_023646645.1. Lineage (NCBI taxonomy): Eukaryota > Metazoa > Chordata > Lepidosauria > Squamata > Varanidae > Varanus > Varanus salvator. The sequence goes on along the minus strand of JAIXND010000753.1, from coordinate 1,592,245 downwards.
ACCGTTCCCAAGTCTGCAGATGCAAAGAAAGCCATGTGGCACAGACCTACGAACATGTGCCTGCTTGCTGACAGCGGGGTGCACTTTCATATTGCCGGCCCGGCGCTGTCCCACACGGAGGATCCCGCCTCGCAGCTTTGTCCGTTCACCCCAAACGCAGCGGCCAGATGAATGCCCTGAAGGAAGCCTCTGGGAGGAGGCCGGCACAGGCCTTTTCCGAGATCTTAGCAACACTACGGTCTGAGCATCGAGCCTTGCAAGGATGGAGCAACGTCTCAGATGAGGGAGGAGCCTCCACGGCCATGCTCAGGTTGGCCGAAGTCCCATCATGCACTTGGCCCGTTCGAGAAGAGGCCGGCACCTTCAACAGAGTGAATTCCAGGATGGCCAACGTCCCAGCATGCACTGGGCCATTTTTTCTTTTTGGTGGGAAATCGAATAGCCTGTCTTAGGTTCTGAAGTTCCACGGCGCCACCAGAACCAGCAAGAGTAACCGAGGAAAATGCGTACCAGGGGCTGCGGAAAGAGGAGCCCATGTTGAGGCGTACAAGATGGCTGAGGTCCAGGGAAGCGGTGGGCTGCTCGGGCACCGGCTGCCGGTTCCTCCTCCTCCCGTGGGTCACGGCTGCCTCCTGTGCATGCGAAAGGCCTCATCAGAGCGGATCACAGAGTGCCGGCCAGTGCAGGCCACGGGGCTCAGCTGCCGCTTGAACTGCACAAACAGGAGGGTGGGGGGACGGGTAGGTGGGGGTGACGCTCATCCCCTGCCTGGCGACTCTCCTTCTCCTGGTCTTGGGAGCAGGGGAGTTCTCTCCTTCCAGGGTTTCGAATCCCTCAGGCCTCTCGGCCCTACTGAGGAGTGCCTTGGGATGCCCATCATCCTCACCCAACACGTGCGGTGGCCAACTGTCCTGCTGGCTGGGGATGATGGGAACTGTAGCCCACCACATCTGGAGGGTACTAGGTTGGGGAGGGGTGCACGAGGCCGCATCCCTGCGACCTGAAGGGCCGAGCATTTCTCATGCTACACAGTCGTATGGAAAGCCAGGTCTCTGGGGAGGGGCTCTGAGCACTGACCAAGGCAGAGGAAAAGGAAAGGGTAAATTGGAGGCATGTGCAAGACCTACCATGTTTGGAAGGCCTGTGGGGTTGGGGAAGGGGAAGTCCACAGCTGTCCGCACCTCTTGCCAGGAGGGATAAGAGGTGCAGCCAACAGAGCTGGAGAACAGCAAGAGCTGCCTCACCTCTCCAGAACCCAAATCCAGCTAGGTCCGTTTCATTAAAGTGGACCGGCCAGCCCAGAAGTGTTTCAGGCCGGACCTCACCTGACCCCGGGACCTTCCACATGGAAAGCTTTGCCGCTTCACCGCAGCTCATCCGTCCCCCACCTCAGTCTCACCTCCGCCTTGTGTTACACGGCGGCCCTTTGGCTACATCATGTCCGGGCGAGCTTTCCGAAGCTTCTTCTTCCGATCTTCAGGAATCTCATCCATGCTTATACCATGGTTGCTTGCACTGGGAACACAGTGAGGACATGGGAAAAGCATGAGGACAGCGCATTCCCTGCTCCCTCTGCACCCACCATCTTCCACCGCTCCCCATTCTGGTTGGGATGCTCCAGTCCCCGCCGTCTTACCCTGGCTGCAGGTCAGGCGGTGTGGGGATGGGCTTGTTAAACCCCGTACGACCAGTGAGCCAAAACGTGTCTTCAACGCCTTTTCCCTACGGAGAAAAGAGAGAAGCTCCGATGGAGGGGAAGACAACATTTCGCATCCTCAGGGAACCGCTCTATGCTCTTTGGAGGTCCTCTTCTCTTCCTTGGGTGCACAGAACCCCCGGATGTTCCATTCCCCGAGGAAATGGCCATCACAGGCACGAAGGTGGGCTTTGCACCCCCAGGCTCAGCTACGCTTGGGATCACCCCCGGGGGAAGCTTTGGGCCGAGACAGCAGGGAGGACCGTGGAGAGGCGGAGGTCCGAAGAAACCCCCACTCCCGCCGCCCAGGTACCTTGAGCTCTGTTTTGCCCCGGAGATCCAGCTTGAAGCCCTCTTTGAGGGAATGTAAGATCTCAACCGTGCGAATGTTGACATGGATTCGGTAAGCTGCAGGGACGGTGGAAGGAGAGGAGCAAGGTGGAGCAGGCCGTGAGGTGCCGGCACACGCCGCCTCAGCCACGGCCCCCTCCCTGTCCCAGCCGGATACTCACGCAGGCCTGTGGACTCCATCCGCGAGGCTGTGTTCACCGTGTCCCCGAAGAGGCAGTAGCGTGGCATGGTGAGTCCCACGACGCCAGCCACGCAAGGCCCTGCCAAGGCAAAGGGCCCCGCGAGTCCTGACACCCAGGAACCAAGCCATGCCCCACGCCAGCCCCTTCCTCTCCCCTTCTGCACCCTTTGCCCGTGTGGAGGGCCCTCTGGCACTGCCCGGCTCACCTGAGTGCAGGCCGATGCGAATTCGGACGGGCACTTCTGGCATGTGACGCATCCTGAAGGTGCCGACGGCACTGAGGATGTCTAGCGACATGTTTGCAATCTCCCCGGCATGCCGGTTCCCGTTGCGCTTCGGCAGCCCTGACGCCACCATGTAGGCGTCTCCGATGGTCTCCACCTGGCACCCAAAGCAGCAGCGGGCAAAGCGGCCCGGAGAGCGCAAAGGAGAAAGTCAGCTGGGGCGCAGCAGTGTGGGGACCACCCCGGCACAACCTGCCCCCCGAGTGGCAAAGCGAGCCAAGCCGAGAGGACGCTTGCGAGCTCCTTCCGCATCAAGCACAGCCGGCACGTGGGGCTCCGTTCCTGGTGAGCCCCACACGCCCATCCTCCACCTGTGTCAGCTGCAGCTGCCCCAGCAGCTGCTCCATGTGGCACGGCAGAAGGACCCTGATGGAGGTCGCATGCAGCTCTCCAGGGATGGGCCCAGCTTGGGCTGCGGCAGGCGGTGTGGGTAAGGAACGCCGCTTGCACAGCTCATGGGGCTTGCTCCTGGCGGACGCCGGGCATGGCTGCCCAGAACCCGGCCTTGGGGACCTGAAAGCGGAGCTGAGCCCGGGGGGCCGAGCCCAGGGCAATCCGGCGACTTCCCAGGTCCAAGCAGATTCCTTGCACATCCCTGGGGGGACGGGGGCTCCTCCAGTTGCCAGAGGGCCAAGGAGATCCAGGAAGAGGACAAAAGAACTACCCCACACTTGCTGCCATCTATGGGAAATGAAGGCAGGAAGCCAGCCTGGCTCCCCCATGCCCACCTCCCCCGACAGCTCCTGAGCCAGGTTCGGCCTCCCTGCCGAGCACCTGTCCTCGCTAGGTGAGGCCGAGCATCGGCGCCCCCCTGTGGCTTCTTTCAGACCTCTGCCCACCCCGGGGGCCTCCCTTTCCCGGCCAGCTGCTTGAGGCCAAGAGGCGACAGCTCTGCCCGCACCTTGTAGACGTCGTGGGAGCCGATGATGGCATCAAAGAGGGTGTAGAGGTCATTGAGCAGGTCGACCACCTCGATGGGCTCGCTCATCGCCGAGATGGTGGTGAAGCCCACAATGTCACTGAAGTACAGGGTCACCTCCTCAAAGTACTCCGGCTCCACTGGTGCACCTGTCTTCAGGGCCTCGGCCACGGAACTGAAAGGGTTACATGCAGAAACGTCAGCTGCGGTGCGGCAGAATCTGGGCCAAAAAGGTGCCAGTGGGGTGCTCTTGCGGGGCGCTTCCACGGAATAGCACGCTCAGATACCCGGGCCGATAGAAACGGCACAGACTTCACTGGGAAGTGAACTGTTGTGCTGGTGTGACATTAGAGAGCCTTTTATTTTTTTAATGGCCATTGGAAAAATAATTCTTAATTGCTTTTTCTTGCTGATCAGTGTTGGAGGCACCGAATGTTAAACATTAAAGTGTCATTCCGTGGTTTGTATTACTGTCCCAGCTAAGATCCCGCAGCATCCCTTACTCCGGATGCGGTTTTTACCGATCCAGTTAGGAAAAACTAATGCAACAGATCTTGTTCTTTAGGGTAGGGAAGGCACCCCATGCCCGTTCCTTCTCCGCGAGACGCCCCGCTGGCCAGAGGTGCCGGGAATGGTTGTGCAGAGCGCCCAAGTTCAAGAGACCCTGCGTGATGCTTGGAGAGCGTTGCAGGACGTCCCTGACCAAACCTGCCTCAGAGGTGCCTGCCTGTTCCATCTACTCCCTGGCAAGAGACCAGGATGGAGTCAGAACCTGGAAGCCCACCCCTTTCAAGCTTACGAAATCTGCAAAACAACTCAAGGGTGGGGGGCACTGGCTGAGTTTGCTCATCTGCTGCTGACCTTCCCTGAGCCTCCCCTCCCAACCACCAAGGACGATTAGTCACCAGAAGTAACGAGAGTAGCAGGAGAATTAAACCCACACGTCTTTACTGCAACCCGCTGTGGTCAGGCAACGGCGGCCGTGTGCACCCTGGGCTAAGTTGCTCCGTTTAGCTGTTCCAAGGGCTGAAGAGACTCACACAGCACTTCCTGAACGGCTCTTGCGGACAGAAGCAAGGATACCTAAACACCATTTCTCCGGGAGGCCTCGGGTGCAGCACTCCGCCCAAGTCTGGCAAGGTCCCCACAGCGGATGGCGACCCAGAGCGTGAACAGCACGGGCAGAATCAGCCCCTCCAGTGTTCGCAGACTTCCCCTCTTGCTTGGCCTGGTCTTGCAAGCGGAGCGGAAGCCTGCAAACTCTTCTACCTACCCAGAGGGTGCTGCAAACAGCACGGAAGAGGGGCACTGTTTGCACAGCAGCATGCAGGGCTCCATCCAGGCCAGCCCCACATGCTCAGCCTTCTCCCCCATCAGGTGCATCAGCACAATGGGGCAGGAGGGGGTGCTCCTTGCCTGGCACGTGGGGCTCAATTCCTGGGGCACTCATCAGGGACCGGGACTCAGGGCTGTTACAGAGCAGGCCAGAATCTGGGCAGCTGAACCCCGGCAATCGGGTGGATTCCCACCCTCAAAGCAGGTCCCTCACTCATCCCTACTTAGGAGCAAAAATCAGAGCCAGGAAGGGCTACGAAAGGCCCCACATACTTCGCCCGTTCCTGCAAATTGGGCAGGAATCACTTCCCAGGGGCTCGCACAGACTCACGGGGGCAGCATCTGCGTTAGCAGCCGGTCGGTCTTCTGCTTCTCGACCTCCAGCTCTTCCGTCCGCTCCCGGATCAAGTCCTCCAAGTTGCTGGAGTACTGCTCCAACATGCGCAGCATGGAGTCGATGATGTTTGTCTTGCGACCTTTGTTGATGCTCTTAAACTGCAGGAGGAGGGCAGAAGGCGCGTTAGGGGAAGGCCCCTCCTCTCTGGGGCCTGAGGCACCACACCTGAGGATGGCTCACCTGGTCAAAAACCTGGTTGATGCTCGGCCTCCTCTCGGGCTGCTCGCTCCAGCACTGCTTCATCAGCTGAATGCACTCCATCGGCGCTTGGTCCACCGAGACGGAGGGCCGGCAAAGCGGAGGCGGCTTCTCCACTTTCTTGATGATCTCTGTTGGACAAGGACAGTGCTCCAGGTCGGTCCGGGACATCCCACCGCCGGAGGCAGAGCAGCAAGTGGTGTCTTTCACCCACTCCATGGGACCCAAAGCCCAGCAAGCTACTCTGGCACATGGTTCAGGAAATCCTGTGACCTTGGCCATGCCCGGCTCCATGGGCAAGCGATGGTTTTTGCATGGGGTGAAAACGGAAGCAGGGCGACGGGAGACTGCTGAGCTGCAGCACAGGGAACTGGGCAAACTCCTCCCAGACCTGGAGGAGAACGGGGGGGGGGGGGGACTAAGGAGAGGAGGAAGACGAGCCCGTCCTGCTCGTTCCCTGAGCCATGATGTGGCCGGGATGGACGGGCTGCCCAGCTGGAGGGCTTGCGAAGGCTCAGAGGCTGGCCCTTCTCCAAAGGCGGAGCCCAGCGTTACTGGAAAGGGGGGCTTTGGGGAGGGGTTTCTCATGCAGGTTCGAATAGCTGAGCTGTTCACACACCGAGGCCTGGATTTTCCGTTGCTGTAGCTCGTGGGCTGCGAATGGGAAATCAGGAGCTATTTTGCGGAGAGTGTCTGCTGTTTTGGATGCTTGGAACAAACAAGGGAGACCTGGTTCCTGACAGCCGCACAGAGATGTCCATGTGGAGGGTGGACGGGGCCCTGGGAGATCCGGGTTCGAGTCCCCACTCAGCCACGACGCTCCCTGGGTGACTTGCGGCCAGGCAGGCACAGAGTCTCAGCCTACTCTACCTCACAGGGTTGTTGTGGTGAGGATCAGACGGAGAGGACCAGGAACACTAAGTGAGCTGCCCGGGGTCCCTCGCAGGAAGAAACTTGGCAGGTACAAATCTCAACAACCTGTCAACAACCACAACCATCACACTGCACGGCCAGCTTTCCTGATTGAAAACTTGCCCCTGTCTGAGATGTGGGACTTATCCCATGAACATTTGTGGACTTCCTTCACAGGGCGAAACATCTGACAGGGAAAACGGAAGTAGGGGTGCAGCATCCTGCACGGAGGGCCAGTGCTCAGCTTCAGGACACTGGCTTTGCCGGAAGAAGGTCCCCCGTTTGGGTGGCCAATGCTCCAGGCAGGGCAGGAAAGGCCACGTCTGATGCCCCGAGGAGCCGCGGCCTGCCCGAGCAAACCAGGCAGGCTACGGATGCACGGCAGCAGCTTCCCACGCTCACAGTAGCTGAATTTCCTACATCACGGAAGGTGTTTAACAGAGCATTTCTGGAATTTTTTACTGTTACTGCCATAGCCCAGCGTCCCAGTAAAAGTGGGAAGAGGAAGAGGAGGGTGAAAGGCTGGAACCCTGTGGGAGGAGGTGCCCTGTTGGTGCTTCCTGCCCCCAAAGTACCTTCGGCGTTCATATCCAGCATGCAGTAGGGGGCGGCGCGGCAGATGACCTCCTGCATGATGATGGAGATGCTGTAGACATCTCCCCGGAAGGTGCCTTTTCGCTCCTGCGCCGGATCCCGCAACAGCTCCGGCGCCGTCCAGAACCGGTCTGGAAGGGAAACGCCAACCAGAAATCCAGCAGCTTCCTCCATTACAGATTCTTCCCTCCCTTTCGCCCCTCCAAATACCTCTGTTGCTCAAATTGCCACCCGCACACACCTTCTGCACCCCCGAGGAAGGCGCAGGTCCCGCCAAAGAGACCGTTTCGCAGGATGTGCCCACATCCGGACTCATCTGTGGTCCATGCCGTGTATGTTCCAGCAACCACAGTGGCTCTCTGTGGCCTGGCACTGTTGGCTGGTGATTTATAGTGGAAGACTTTGCCTTCGTGGAAAAGCGGCACCGTCCAGCGGGGAAATTTCCCACCAGGAAGCAAGCAGCAGCAGGACTTCCTACTAGCTTGGCCGGGTCTTTCCTCTTCCCCATCCCCTTCCCAGATCTCTGCTTTCCCCACTCACCCTCGGGCTTCAGTGGTTCCCGCGGGATTTTTTGGGCTTCCAGCAGCTCGTTGTAGCCGTGATCCGTGACCTTGAGGACAAAGCGGCCGTCGACCACGCAGTTCCGAGATTTCAGCCGCCCGTGTGGAAATTCATGATGGTGCAGGTATTTCATCCCCTTGAGGGTGAAAGAGAAGATGAGGGTATCATGCACAGTCCCACTTTATTCCTCCAACTGCAGCCCCCGTTGATCCGTCATCACCACACTGACCCTCCCTCTCAGCAAGACCGACATCAGTCCAGGTGCTTCAACAAACAGCAATATAGAGTCACGCTTGCCGGATTGTGTGAGTGCAAGGCCAAAATCCGTATTCCTACCTCCGTAAGTTCTCCTGTCTTTGTGCTATAGTCAGATTCTTTGCCATGCTATCAGATCACCTGGATTTTGCCAGGTGATGGTCAGGCCAGCCCCCATTCCCCTTCCCATCCTCACTTCAAGAAAGGTGTTGCAGGAATGGGTAGCTGAGATACGCACAATTTTACAACGCAGCCCATTTTTACAATTAATTCTTGGGTAGCTGAGATACGCACAATTTGTTTGTTTGTTTGTTTGTTTAGGGAACTTCTATGCTGCCCCTTTCGCCGAAGCCTCGGGGTGGCTTACAACCAAATAAATAATATAACAATATAATATAATATAAATTTAAGTCGCCCTGGTCAAAGCATAAAATAAATAAAAAACATTAACAGTTAAAATAACATTTGAATAAAAAGATCTTCGCCTGGTGCCGAAAAGCAAATAACGACGGCGCCAGGTGGACCTCTCTGGGGAGCACATTCCATAAATTGGGTGCCACCGCAGAGAAGTTCCTCCTCCAGGTATTCACCCTCCTAATATCCTTAACGGAGGGTTCCTGGAGGAGGGGCGGGCGGGCATATATGGGCGCAAGCGCTCCTTCAGTATTTTACCATTTTACAACGCGGCCCATTGGACTCTCTCTGCATTTTTCACTGGATGTTAAGGAAAGGCAAGCTGCACTCAGAATCTCTGAGGAATTCTTTTTTTGATACCAGTCATCATATAGCGACACTCTTGGCCCTTTCCTCGAAGATCAAAAAACTGGCAGCTGCGTCGCAGTGCCACAGCTTGCCTTGCGCCGTGTCTTTTTTAAGGAAAAAGAAAAGCTGGCAAGACCACCAGCCACCTTGAAATTTGTAAGCACCTCCCTGCATCCAAAGTTCTCCCCAGACAAACACAGACACGCCCTCAAAATGCCCACACACAAGCTCGTCTGGGGGGTCCCCGTTATCCTCATCGCCAACAACTAAGAAGGTCTCACCCAGATCAGCCCTGAAGACAAATACTCCAAACTGCAGCAGGACTTCCTGGGGGTCGTCTCCCCTCAATGCCACGTCTCCTCATCCCTCCCCAACAAGTCTTCCTGCAGAACCTCGGCTGCTCGCTGCAAGGACTCCGTGGAACGCCTGGATTCAGACGCCTCCCGAGTCTGCCATGCTGAGAGCCCGGCCAGAGCCAAGGAAGCTCCCTGGGGGGGAGACGTGGTACTGGGGCATGGAGGGGCTGAGGCCTTCTGCAGTCTGGTTGAGCTCGGAAGAAGATGAGTAAGAGGAGCTGGGATGGAGTGTACCCAGGGATGTACGGTGGGGGGAAAGGGGCTTGTTTCTCCCTCTTCCCTAAACCTGGGCCTCAGTGGAGCCATCCCACAAAGCCGACAGGTGGGAGATCCTGGGCTGATGGGAGGAAGGATGTCTTCACACATCATGCGGGAAGATGTTCAAGTCCACGTCCACACGCTGTGGGGCTGGCCGCCACTCTGGGTGGCGTTGAAAGGGGACTGGACAAGCTCCCGATGGGCATGTGGCGTCTCCAGGTCAGAGGCGGCCACTGGAGGGGGCCCTGGCTCTCATGTCCTGCTTGTGGGGCTGTGTGGGCCACTGGTCGGCCACTGTGTGGACAGAAGGGTCAGGATGGACCCCTTGCCCTTGTGCGCTTGTGGGCTTGGCTGGGGCCCCTGGGTGGACCACAAGGGGGCAGAAGAACCCCGGACGGGGTGGGCCTCCCATTGGATCCTGCAGAGCCACTCGGCACTGATGCTCTCCCGCCTCGCAATGAATGGATCCCCTTAATCCTCCCCCCGCCCCTCCCCCAGAGGCCCCCAGCAGGTGCTAGGTCTCCCTTCTCTGCCCGGTCCCCTCCTGGCACCTTAATGAGGTCCAAGAGCAAGGAGGACTTGAACATCCAGTCCAGCTTCATGTCCTCGTTGTGGATGAGGTCCTCGAGGCTTCCGCGGGTGCAGTGCTCCGAGACAATGGCGAAGATCCCGCAGTCGTGGAAGAAGCCCAGGAAAAGGTTCACGTTCTCGTGCCGCAGGTCCCGGAGCTGCAGCGGGGCAGGGCAGCAGAATTGGGGGTTGAAAGATCTCGTGGGGGGATTGCTCTCGGAGGGTGCGTTGGCCAGGGCTGCTGCACTGCCCCCTAGAGGCCATTTTGGGATTACAGAAGAGCCGTCACCGCCCTATCCCGGGAGCAAGACCGACCTGGCTGCAGGCTCTGGCGGAGGCCGCGCTCACCTTGCAGAAGGCTGTTTTCGTGGCTGGTTTGATGTCGACATGTTTTTCTCCAGGGAATTTCTTCAGCCAGACCCAGTCACCCTGGGAAGAAAGACCAAGGGAGACGCACACGGTTGGCCTTTCAGGATCATCCATACGGACCAGGAAGACAAAACACACACCCTCCCCCACACACGGAAAAGATCAGCACAAGTAGGGAACGGAAGGTAACACCGATTTTCAAAGGGAAGCGAAAGGAGTTGACAATGAATGAAGAAATTAACAGCACGCCCCCCTGCGCTGGCCAGGACGATGGGATTGGCAATGCCAAGCCAGCAGGAAGCTCTCAAGCAAGCAGAGGAAGCAGGAAGGCTGGGGGGGGGCAAAGGGGGCCAATCCACAAGAAAACCAGGAGCAGCTTTTCTAGGCTCTCGGCTTCATTGCTTAGGAGAGGACACCTGGAGAAACGCTTCCCTCCCCGCATCCAGAGCCGGGTGGCCACAGTGGCTCGGAGTGCCGTCTACGAGCTCGGACTGGTGTCCCAGCTCCACCCCAGTCCGGAGAGAGCAGCCTCATTTCAGGAGCCTCTGCTCTGGCACCCTCCGAGTTGGATGACTGCAGCACGCCCTGCAGGGGGCTGCCCTTGGAGACAGCCCAGAGGCGGGGCGTTGTGCCAAAGGTGTGTGAGCATGTCGGAGGAATTGGCAAGGGATGTGGGCGAGTTCGGCTTTCAATGAGCCCCAGCTGACAATTCAGCCGCAGACAAGGTTTTCCTGAGTCACACAGACGCGTATCCAGGGGACAAGGCATCCCAGCTTTCCCGGGAATCCCCTGTCCGTAGGACGGGGAAGCAGGGGGCAGGGCGCGGAGGCGTTAACGAGGGAAAAGGAAGCACCCCCATCCCACCATGCCAGATGTTGCAGCTGCTGTTTTGGGACAAGGGGGGCGATCCAGGTCTCTCCTCATTCAACCTGGCAGCCTCCTTGTGCATTGTAAGCTTGGGCCTCCATTAAAGGACTGGCGCACAGAGGGATCGGGAACCCCACCCCGGCCACTTGCGGGAGGGATTAGACGAGGAAAACAGGCCAAACTCCGTGCTAAGCAGTGACTGAGCTCCCAGTCTCCGATGTCTGGATGACTCGGCCGATCGAAACACACACGGGCACCCCTTCCGCTCTTCTCTTTCATGGCTGTTTCCCTCCTTCCCGCAATGGAAGGGAGAAGGTACCCTGTGGAGAAGCTGCAGTAAAATATTTCCGTCACTGAAAGCCGTTCTCCAAGAGGCTCTTGCTGCACTGAATCTACTTTCAGCTTCACTGCAAAACCGAGATCCAAGCTTTATACATAGAGTACTTCCTTTCCCGCATTTCTGCTACGTAACCTCTAGGTGGCACTGCAATAGAACATAATAGGGGAAATACACAAGAGGAATTGCACTCCCCTTTGTTTTCACAATTAAATGCTACATTTTCCCTGCTCGGGAAAAAAAAAAAAATCTCAGAGGAGCAGAGCTGGAGGGTCACAGAGCCATCAGCAGAATGCGTAACGAGAAGAAAATATTCAGCTCGTGATCAATGCGTCACGTAGAAAAGAACGGAAGAGGGTAATTGTTACGGGAGGAAAAGGGTGTGTTTTTCACTGGGAGCTGAGCCAAAGGAAAGAGCCTTTGTATTTGTGATGTGCCGGAGCTGCAGAAGCTGAAGTTCCCACTGGGAAGGGAATGGGAGGCCAGGTTGCCGTCTTACATGTGGGAAAGGAGGATCGAAATCGGTGCCATCCAATGGGAAATTTGCTAAATATTCCTATGGTTGGGCATCCCTGAGCTGATTGGCTGGAGGGCTCTGACTGGAGCAAACAACGTGAGGACCCACAGTCAGGGGCTGAGTAGGGGTGGAGTGCAGGCTGTTGTTGAATCACAGGTTGTTGTCTGAACCCAGCAGCTCTAACAAGCCATGGCTTGTTAAACACAAGAAAGCCATGAAGAGAGCCTGCGGTTTGTTGCTGGGTTGTGAACTGGGGTGATTCACCCGGGTTGGTTATCTCAGCTGCCTTCAGACACTTTGCAAGAACAACTCGCAGTTCAACATCGACCCGCACGTGGCCCCCGAGTGTGGGTTATCTGGCCCTCTGGCACCAGTCAGTCCGAGGCAGAAGGTGAAGGGGATGGAGCAGCCCCGGAGGAATGAGGCCGTGTCCATGCAGCAGCCGGCTGGTGGTCTGCAGGAAGACAGGCAGCCAGTGCTCAGCCTTGGAGGTTCTTGGCTGCAGTCAAACCCGACCAGAGGGAAGAATGATTTTGCAGCCCTCACTGCTAGGTTGGGGGCTATCCAGGGAGGGTTGTTGTTGTTAGTCACGAAGTCATGTCCGACCCATCGTTCGGACAACATGGACAACATTCCTCCAGGCCTTCCTGTCTTCCACCATCTCCCGGAGTCCACTCAGGCTCACACCAACCGCCTCAGTGACTCCATCCAGCCACCTCATCCTCTGCCGTCCCCTTCTTCTTTTGCCATCTATTGTTCCCAGCACTAGACTCTTCTCCAGGGAGTCCTTCCTTCTCATTAGGTGGCCAAAGTATTTGAGTTTCATCTTCAGGATCTGGCCTTCTAAAGAGCAGTCAGGGTTCATCTCCTCTAGGACTGACTGGTTTGATCGCCTTGCGGTCCAAGAGACTTGCAGGAGTCTCCTCCAGCACCACAATTCAAAGGCCTCAATCCTTTTGCGCTCGGCCTTCCTTATGGTCCAGCTTTCACAGCCATACATTGCAACTGGGAAAACCATAGCCTTGACTATATGCACTTTTGTTGGCAGGGTGATGTCTCTGCTTTTTAGCATGCTGTCTAGATTTGCCATAGCTCTCCTCCCCAGGAGCAAGCGTCTTTTAATTTCTTGGCTGCAGTCCCCGTCTGCGGTGATCTTGGAGCCCAGGAAAATAAAATCTGTCACTACCTCCATTTCTTCCCCATCTATTTGCCAGGAATCCAGAGAGGGTACTTAAATACATTCAGTTAGGATTAGGAACTGAAGGTTGTAATGAATGGCTCGTGGTACCCATAACCACACAGAATACCTGTTGTTAAAGTAATAACACAGAACTCTTGCTCCTAAAGCGATAGCACTCATAAAGTTTTCTCAGTTCATTCCTTTTTCATCCCATATTTTCACTTTTGCTTATTATGCCTACAGTTCTGATCTGTTCCTCTCACGTGACTAATGAAAAGCTACCTTAGAAAAAGGAGATATATTCGAAAAAGAGGGATCATTTTATGGTGGCAGCGGAAATGAAAGGAGGAACAGCCCAGCGATGGGAGCGAGTCCGGGCAATCGGTGGTTGAAGCAGTGGGAAGCCCGTGAGAAGCGGCGTTCCTCCACGAGCCTGGCAGTCACCCACCCAATCCGTAGCTCCAAACCAGGGAAGCCCATTCCTTCCGGCAGGAATGACCAGAGGAGGCACCTGGTGACTCTCCAAAGTTGAGAGGCCCAGGGCAGTGCCGGGATGGGAACCCTTCCAGGGACAACCTCTGCACTGGAACCCCATGTTGGCAACTCCCTTCCAAAAACAGGGACCTTGCACACGTTACTAGTGGACAGAGGTCAGAGCGCTGAGCTGAGATTCGGGAGATCTGGGTGCAAGACTTCACCAGGCCATGAAGCTCCATTGCTCAAATTCTCTCTCATCCAAGCTTAGCGCCCCTCCTCTGGAGAGGAGACAGGGATAGGGAGTAAGTGTGGATCCATCGCTGGGTGGAGGAAACCATGGAACAACCGCAAGAAGATCACTGGAGAAGAGGAAACTCAGAGGGGATCTGTTGACATATGTGAGGGGATGTCACACGGAGGTAGGTGGAGACCTGTCCCCCCCTGCAGAGGAAAGCAGGACACACTGCAGCGGAGCCAAGCTCAGGGAGCCAAGGTTCAATTCGGATGCCAGGAAGCACTTCCTGACAGTCAGGACCCCGAGGGTGTGGAATGGGCTTCCGCGGGAGGTGGTTGAGGCCCCATCGGTGAGGGTGTCCAAAGACAGGCTGGACATGCACATGGTGGGCATGTCGTGAGCAGAGCCGGCTGGTGCCGGAGGTCAGACTAGATGGCCTGGGAGGTCCCTTCTGACTCACTGTTTCTCTGTTTCTAAGAACACTTGATTGATACAAAGAACCTGCCATAAAGCAACCTAAAGATGTTAACCGCATGCACATTTATGTATCGCAACCGTTTGACTGACTGATCAAAAGATGTGTGATTGATCCACTCAGATCTCATAAACTTCAGAAGCGTCTGCTCATGCACATACTGCAGGGGTGCTGCACGCCGGCGTCTCCCCAAAACACCAATGCAAGGCGGACAATGCAGATCTGGTTCAATGCTCTAAAGCCCCAGTACCTCTGTTTTCACAAATTAAGCACTCATTCCGCAATCACCCACGAAAGATTTTTCTAGCAAGTGACAAGTCCAAATGTGGGTTTTTGCTGTTTTCTGCCTTCCAGTTTAAACCCTGGGTGACATCTCTACAGTGAGGGGATTACGGTTCGGAAGCAGGGGAAGGAAAACAACGCTTAGTCAGGGCGGTTTTCCTCGTTTCCTCTCGAGAGGAGCAAGACTGCACAAAAACCATCATACAGCAAAATGCATGAGAGCTGAAATGGTGGGTGAAGGAGGGGTGGGAGGGAGAGGGAAGGAGAAGAATCCAAAATGAAGGGCCAAGCGGGCAGGCGAGTCACGACAACGTGTCCTTTTGTGGAAAGGGACTTACCTGGACGGCGGCTATTACGCCTTGGGTGTTAAACAAAAGGAGAAGCAAGGGGACATGGCAGCTGGTTCTTTGCTTGTCATCGCCCTAAGGATAGCAGGAAGCAGGCAGTCAAAACTTGATGCTGATGGAGGATGGAGGGGAGGGGCTGGGGCAGAAGGGAGAGGCAGAACCCAGAACGAGAGCTGTGTGAGTTGAGGGAGGGGGCACCGAAGCTCCACCGCTACAATCTCAGCCAGGGCTCACCAAGGCATTCCCATGGAGCCGACCCCAGAAATACATGCAATCATGATAACAGAGTGCCACTGACCATGTGCAAAGTGCATTTCTCTCACAACCTCCCCCTCCCCCCCCCCGGCCTCGCACGCCTTAGGGTTCCCGGGTAGGGTTGAGCCCCAGCGTGGCTCTGTTGAGACATCAATTGCTGACCTTTTCAGCAACCGCCCTGTTAAGGTGAGGCGTGCACTGTGGGTGGGACTGAGGGAGGCGCGCCAGCAGTGCCAACGGGGCCGGGATGAAGCTGTGCATGGGCTTGCGGGGATCCTGCATTTTGCACCATCCGGCAGTTGGAACGGCCTCCCCGGCCTGCAAAACCCCAGCCGACGGGAGGGCAAAGGGGCACCGTCGCCCCCGAGCCCGCGTTGCAATCACCCAGGGCAGAAACATCACTGAGCAAGAGGCGGGGAGACAGCCTCGCTTGGCCCTGCTGGCAGCCACGGACATTTCCAGAAAGGGCTGGGGGGGTCAAATGGTCTGTAGCCCCCATGCCGCCGCGGCCTCTGCATCTCACGTGCCCTGCGCCCCTGTGGCGGAGCACCCACCTTGCAGCAGAAGGCCGGATCCGCAGCATCGCTCGAGGCGGGACAGGGGAAACACCCTCCCGAGCCCCTGGACAGCGGCTGCTGCCAGCCAGTGCCAGCAGCACAGGGCTGGGTGCACTGCGGCTCGGACGGCTTCCCTGGTTCTGAAAGCAGCCGCTCGGCATCGCGGCAGGCAGCTGTGTGCAAGGGGGACAATTTCCGGACCAGTTGCAGAGGTGAGAAAGGAAGCGGGGAAGCTTTCTAGGGAGCAGAAAGCTGTGCGGACAAGCAGAGCCACACGGGGAGCCAGTGGTGCAGGCCGTGGGAATCGGGGCCGCCTTCCCAACAGGGAGGCCAGGCACGCTCCCGGAATGAGGCTAGGCCCCTGTCCCTGCAGCGAGCCAGGGGCACCAGCTACCCCTCCGCCACTCGAAGCGGCGCCCATCGCGACAGCCAGGAAGGGGGTGAGGTGGGGGAAGGTGGGAAAGCTGGGAGCCCCGGAAGGAATCTTTGCACCCTCCAGGACACCGGGATGTGAAAACAACAGGATGAGGCAGCGTGAGGAAGTCAACCCAGTGGAAAGGGTTTTGCCCACAACGGAAGAGAAGACGGCGGGGAGGAGACAGAGATCGTGCTCTGTAGGTGTGCACACTATCAAACTTCCGGCACACTCATGGGGAACTAACCGTGCTATTTTTAACCATTCAGATTTGGAGGATGAAACTGCCGGACTGCAGACCCACCAGCTGTGACTCAAGGCCCTGGGACCCAGCCGGGAAGGCAGTAGAAGAGATAACCCAAGGGCGGACGGGGACGCAGATCACGCCGACCACGGGAATGGCAAGGAGTTACAGCCCACGGGAAGGGATGCCGAGATGCGAGCCGTCTCCAGCAGAGACCAACCCTCCCCTTCGGCGGTGGGCCCGCTGGCTCGATGCCAACAATGGCGTGAAGCCCACCGAGGGGCGCAATGGCTGGACTGGGGACATGTGCCTTTCATAGCACTCCTTCCTGCGCATCGGGACACAAGTGCACTCGTAAGGGGTGTTTCGGGGAGTGATTGCTCCACCAAGGGCCAACCAAACACCTTGCGCATGTCAGCTGGATGATTTGTATGCAGAAAGAATATGGCAGTGTAAGGCTCCCAGCATAAGGCGAGCCTAGGCCTAATGGGGTGGATAAACATCTAATTAATAAAATGATAATAAATAAATAAGCCATGAAGAAGATTAAGCCAAGAAATCGCCGGAGACTGGTGCTGGTTGGCGGAGAAACACGGTTCACGACAGCCTGGCAAGGCCAGCAGGACCCCGCACCTCCGTGTCCGTGTCCTGGAGCTCGCGGGCTCTGCCCCCCAAGGAGCCCTGGCCGGGAACTCAGTCGGTGCCTCTGGAGCTGCTGGAATTGGCCTGCCCTGGAATGACCTTCTGGCCGACCTCCGCCTCCCCAGCCACCAGCTCAACCTCGCGACCGGGAGAAAGAAGGGTGTGAGGCTGCCCACGGAGCAGGGGCGGCAGGCGAGTTACCTCTGCGACAGCAATGTTGGTGTTTTCCGGATTCGCTGCCACGCTCTTGATGCTTTTCATGTCCGCCATGCTTTTTCCTCCGAGGCTTGGGCGGCTGTCCTCCATTTTCTGAGAAAGGACACAGGGAGACCTCCGTGAGCAAAACAGCCCCAGCCCAAGGTCTGCTTGAATTGTCGACTGTCAGCCCTGGCCCTCAACAATAGAGCAAGGCTGGATGGGCCAGCTCCATCTGCTCTGGACTTCAAGTCCCAGATCTCCCTGCCGGCAAAGCCAATGGTCCGGAAAGCTGGGAGCTGAAGCCCGAAACAGCACTGTAAATACTTTAACCATAAGCCGTCTAGAGAATCCATCTGGACTAGTGGGCAGCATACAGATTCATTCATAAATAGTTCTGGTCAAGGCATCGACCAGCATCTGTGGACAGAATTTGCTCTCACACGCCAATTATTCCTCTGACAAGCACTGATCTTTGGGGGGCGGGGGGGATTGAGAAAAGCTGAACAGTGGTACCTCGGCTCATGGGTGCCTTGGTTCACGAACAAACCACCCCCCACCCCCCCACCCCGAGTGGAGAGGTGGCCACGATCGCGGTTGCTTTCGTGCAGGGAAGGCGTGTGTGATCAGAGGCGAGCTCCTGCAGGAAAGCCGGGCACGATCTCGACCATTCCCCCCCCCCACAACCAGAACGATTGCGGCCATCTCCCCACCCCACCCCACACCTGAGTGGGCAGATGGCCACGATCGCGCCCGTCTCTCCCTCCCCCAATGCACCTGCGATCCTGGAACGGATCCTGGAATGGACCAGAGTCCTGGAACGGATTAAGTTCGTGAGCCAAGGTACCCCTGCGGTTTGTGCCGCCCTTCTCCCGTCGCTCTGTCTCTGCCTCTCACTCTCTCACTCACTGAGCAAGGCTCCATCTTGCAAGCGTCGCCGAAGCCCCACTGACCTTCTTGCTGCTCTGCGTGTTAATGAAGGTCAAGTCGTCCATGGTGAGGACTATCTTGTTGGGTCCCTTCATGAGCTGGGCATGCTGGAACTTGCGCCTGGAGGAATTGACACAAACGGAGCAGAAAGTCCAGATATCAAACGTGGCCCCCCATGGCCACTGGCTTGCAGCAGGATGCTCCAGTATGCTGCCGGTGGTCACAGAAGGGGTGGCGTTGCTCACCTGAGATGGAACGCGAGGGCAGTTCCAGCCACGACCAAGCCGATAACCGCCAGGAACAGGAAAAGGATAAAGCTGGCATCCACCCCTGAGGCAGGAGGAGAAAAATGTGACCGCCGGGAATTCTACCGCACCGAGGCAGGTAGAGATGGCTTAGATTGCCATGGATCAAAGCAACGGTCTACCCAATCCAACGCTCTCGTCCAACAGTGGCAAACCAAAGGGTCGTGTCCCCAGGTCGGTCAGCACCCTCTCACCCATGATCCCCAGCTGTGGAGATACGGAGACATGCATTAACTCCCACCCCGGCATTCTGGCTCTGTGCCAAGGTGTCCACCCACACTGTGTGTGTCTCAGGAAAGGCACCTTTTGCCCTTCCAGGGGCTTCTCTTCTTCTGCTCCCAGCAAGACGGTGTCACCTCAACACGCCTAGATTCTGAACTCTGCATCGCCTTCCTCACCCTCTTCATCCTCCTCTGCTTCTCCCTTTTCACCCTCTGAGAAGATCCATACCCGAAAATATCTCCCTGGCCAGCCAAAGATGGCTCTTTGGTTCCTCCACCTGTGGGTTCAAGAGGAGGGACTCTCAACACCCCCCCACCCCACACACACACACACACACACATGCCTCCCGCATCACTGTGTGCAATCCCTTCTCTTATCTAATGGGCCAGGCGACAGCTCAGGAGGAACCGGGTCCTTCTGGACCGAACTGTCCCCGTGCTGACACATCGTGGCTTTTCTATCGTACGCTGCAAACGAAATCGCAACCGATGCTCCACACCATCGGGGTTCCTCGTGTTTTCTCTGCACGGATGACATTCCACCGGCATCAGCCCTCTCTGGGCCACTCCATGCTTTGGGGGTGCTTTTGAGGCCCAGAACAGCTCAGCCTCCATTCCCGATATCTTTTGCCACAGGTGCCATTTTTCCCCAGTTTTTTTACTCGATCTTTCCTGCTAAAATACTTTGACCAGTTATCATTGTTTCAATCCTAAAATTGGCCCTCGTGTGAGCAGAAGGCTGGTCGAGATGGACCCTGGGTCCTGGCCAGCTTTTCTCCTGTTCCCACAGGGCCCATTCGATGCACTGATGTGGTGCTTGTAGGCACTGGTGGAGATGACCCTATGAAGATGGGTGGGAGGAAACAACGGGACAGAGGTCCTGATGGCTTTCCCGTCTCCACACGCCCCTGAGCATCCTCGCTTCAAAACTTACCGCCAGTGCAGATGCTCACAGAGTCAAACCAGCAGTTGGAGTCCGAGTCCGGCGTGGAGCTGTGTGGCCAGTGCACCGTGTGGCCGACGTAGCGGAGGGTGCCGGCAGCCACGTCCACGCTGTAGGTGGGCCACAGGCGGCTGCCCTTGCCGTCTGTGTCCAGGATGACATAGGGGAGCAGGGCATCCCCGTATTCGTCGGCTGACACGGCCTGGCTGAAGCCCTCCAGCTCGAAGTCCTTGGTGTGCTCGGCCACGCTGGTCCCCATCACCCACTCGCCGGACTTGCGCGTGCTCTCCACCGCCTTGGCCAGGAAGTAGATGGAGTTGAAGATGGTCCCAAACAGGGGATGCACCTGCACAAGAGGGGGAAAGAGTGCTAGGCCAAGTCCAGTTGCCTAATAAACAACGCCAGGGCTGAAATTTGCTGCTGACTCCCTGTTCTTCCCAACTTGTCACCAAGTTTGCAGGAATAGCAGCGCCATTGCTGATCCTAGCTTGTCTTGTTTTTAAGACTATACCAGGACCTCCGGAGTAGTTTTTAAAAGCATCGTCAGAGTGCTGCTTGCTGTTCTTGACGGGCAAAACCCCAGTGCCCCATCTAGTCATTCTAAGTAGGACTCACACTGGATTTTGCCCAAAAGTTTTGGTGCAACGGGTGCTGAATTTTGTTCCACAGGCACAACTACGAATGCAGTTTTGTGCACGGGCAATGCACATGCTCGGACCATGGGCAGCTCCGTGCATCGCGCCCTTGCCCTCGTTCCACCCCACAGCGTCTCTGCCCCCACCTGGTCGGCATCCAGGTGTCGGGGATCTCCCTCTTCGCCTGAGCCTCCCGGAAGGCCTCTCGGAAGGAGCGCTCCGGTGAGTCGATGGTGACGGTGAGCACCGCGTCGTACGCCATGCGCAGTTTCATGTTGTCTTCCAGCACAGCATAGGACTCCTTCTGGTAGGGCATGCTGTAGGTCAGGGCGTCGTAGGGGATGAAAACGTAGCTCCCATCGGTCATGTCCAGGTCCTCTGCCTTCTCCAGCAGGAGGCGCTGCTCGTCTCCGCCCAGCAGCACGGAGTGCATGCACATGACGATCACTGGAGAGAAGGCCAAAAAGAGGCAGGACCTTGACAGGGAAAGCAGAGCCTCTGTGCATGCGCAGAGTACCTTTTATAAATGCAGGCATGCCCCAAACACCTCAGCTAGTGCAGAACAGCAGAGGATGCAGGTTCCGGCTCAGGCCAGGAAGTTCCCATGCTTGGTGTCGAGCACTGGGACTGAATGCGGCTTCTCACTGGGGCGCAGGAGGCGGTCTGGTCACCCAGTGCCCTTCCTCGCAAGTGGCCGCATCCTGTTCCCAGCATCTTGGAGGAGGGAGAAAGCCTATTCATTCAGGAGCTGCTGTAATCCATCTCTCACTCTCTGCGCCACATCCATTTTTAAATGTTAATGTTTAAACATTACAATTTTGAATTGTAAACTCAACTTCATTAATTTAAGATGTTAAATGTTTACAAATTTTTAATGCTTCTTAATTTAAAAAAAAAATGCTCTTGGTAAGAGAAGCAGCATTTGTGAATCGACTTCTGCCTGGTGGAGCGAGCTCTACAATAGCAAACACGGCTCGAAATCTTGTGGGCAGGACAAGCGATCCTTCTTCCAGCGGGAAGGAGAGGCAGACCTATCCAGCCCCCATCGCTGCCCATCAGAGGCTGGTCCCAGACCTCCCTCCAACACAAGATGCATCCCACCTCCAGGGCAGATCTGCCTGACGCGGAGGGGCGGGGGCAACACTGGTGATTATGGGAATGGTCATTCACTTAGTCCGTCATTGTCAGCTCACCGCAAGGCTTGGCTGGTCTGGAACTGTCCAGATTGTTAGTCACCTGAACAAATAAAGGTTTTTTTTTTTTTTTTTTTTGCAGTGGGGACTTGAGAAAGAAAGAGAAAGCTTTTGTTCAAGGATAGGCTAGACATGCACATGGTGGGCATGTCGTGAGCGGAGCTGGCTAGAGCTGGGCATCAGACTAGATGGCCCGGGAAGCCCCTTTGGACTCGCTCTGTTTCTATGAAGCGGGTCCAAGCTGTGAAGGAAAGTGCATCTCCATTAGGAGACCAAACAGGGATTTCAAATAAAAATAGGCATTATTTGGGGGGTGGGCCATATTTTTCCCCAGGAGCACAGTACATGGGAAAGGAGACCTTAGCGTGGGCACCAATGCGAGCCTTTCCCGGGGACTGCATGATTTCATCAGGCCCATGGCTGGCGAAAGAAGGGTTAAGCGTCATCTCCCCGTGTGGTATACAGTCCATAAATATTATATGGTGCCTCAAACTCTGAATGTCTCGAATGTCTGAACTCTGAATGTCTCGAACTCTGAATGTTTTGAACATTCCAGAGTTCAAATGCTAAAATCTAGGTAAGATCGTTCCAAATGCTTCTAAGTTCGGACTGCAGGCACAGTAAAAAATGCTTCAGTGCTTTTTCGATCTGTTTTCAGTGCCTTTTCGAGCATCCTCAGTGCCCAGACAGGTATTGTTTGGGGTCTGGGAACGGATTAATTCACTTTCCATTATTTCTAATGGGAAACATTGCTTCGGACTTCAAACAATTCAGAGTTCAAACGGCCTCCTGAAACGAATTAAGTTCAAAGTATGAGGCATCACTGCATTTGTGTATATCCCGCCTATTCCCAGAGACTCGGTTAATGGAGACGCTTCCTAGGGAGCTGGGTCGTGTCCCATCTCCGTGTTCCCCACAGCTGCCACCTTCAGCAGGACTGGTGGGCGGAAGAACACGAAGAAAAGCTGCGAGCTACGGGGCAGTTGGCCTAAAGAAATGGTGACTTAAACAGCAAAGAACTGGAAGGAGAAACAGGATCTTTGGTGAGTTGAACAGTGTAAAGAAGTTTGGAATAGAGCTGTTGATAAGTTGATGTGTGGGATTAGGGGGGGAAAAGATTGATAAGGAAGAATGATTTGAATGATCCATGGGGTATGTTTATTGAATGTGTACTAATAAAAGGAAAAGGTATCAAAACTTCAGTGAGTGCAATGCTATTTTGGACGGAAGTGGGAAGCTAGAAATAGGGGCAAAGAAGAAGAAAGAATTAAGGGAAAATTTGCAGCCATGGAGGGGAGCACGAAGTGTGTGTTGGGAGAGGTTGGTTCTTATTTTTTCATATATATGTGTGTGTGTGAGTGTGTTTTGTGTTGTTTCTTTTTATTGTTTGATGCTTTTGTAATTGTATTCTTTTAAAAAGAAGAAA
Source organism: Varanus salvator macromaculatus (assembly GCA_023646645.1). Classification (NCBI taxonomy): domain Eukaryota; kingdom Metazoa; phylum Chordata; class Lepidosauria; order Squamata; family Varanidae; genus Varanus; species Varanus salvator. The sequence goes on along the minus strand of JAIXND010000753.1, from coordinate 1,569,569 downwards.
GAAAAGGAGACACGAGGGTCGTACACAAAAGATGCAAGGAGGAGGCAAGGAGAGATGGTCTCCCTCGCCCATCATACTCAAACCCAGGAGAGCCACCCCATACCAAGGCCGAGGGGCAGGAAATTCAGCGCACACCAAAGGAGGGCTTCTTCGCGCCAGGCAGAGTTGAAGCTATAGAATCCGTTTCCCTGAGATGAGGGATGGAGACCGGCTGGGTTGGCTTTGAAGGGGCAGCGGACAAATTAATGGTGGAGAAGGCTATGCATGGCCCCACTCACAGTATCGGAGGCCACGTGCCAGTGGGCACCCATTGCTGGGGAACATGGGCAGGAGGGAGCTGCAGAACTCTTGGCCTGCTTGCAGGATCCTCTGGGCGGCTGTTCGGCCGCTGTGGGAAGAGAATATCTGGGGCGAGATGAATCCGGCCGGGGCCAGCTGGGCTCCTGGCATCCTTCTGGTCTGGCTAAGCCCCGTGGGGCCGAACGGAAGATTTCGGGCTTGGAGCAGCTTTGGGCGGCTGCAAGAGGGCGAGGCTGTGTTAGCGCTAGAATTGCCCACTCGTCTCGTCACAGTTCGTTTCTCCAAGGACTTACTATTGACTGCATCTCCGGAAGCAGCACTTGAAACAGAACAAAAGGGTTAGCTGAGAGGAAAGCAAAGGCAAGGTTGTGTTTTCCTCCAGCCACGGGGGTCCGGCAATGCCTAAGTCCTGCCCGAAACGTGCTGGTGGCAGCCGTTCCCCCTTAGCAGAGATTTGTGGGAGGAGGAAAGGCAGAAGATGCGGTGGGGGAGCAAACAAAGACGACCCCCGTCTCCACTCCCCGGAACACGCTGAGGACAAGGCCGGGAGCGGGCCTGGAGGCGCCACGGCCGGCCTCAGGGAAACAGGGGCTGCAGGTGTGGGGGAGAGGGGCTCTGGTCCCGTGGCCAAGCCCCACTTGTCTGCAGGAGGCCCTGGGTCCAGCCTCTGGCCATCGCCACTCAGTGCCCGTGCTCCTGAGCTGGAGGGCCAGTGCCCCAGTGCAGGCACCCGCTTTGCAAACTCCACCTCTAACCACAGCTTGCCGCATCGTGCTTCCTCCTGGGCATGGAGGGTGGTCTTTAAACCACACCAACAACCAAGCCCTGCCGGGTCTCCACAGCACCATGGGCCGTGGTCACGGCTGCCAAGCAGCTGCCCACCCACACCACTAAGCCCCAGGGGTTACGCAACCCATGGTAGCTTGGCACAGCGTGAAGACTGGCCTGCAGGGGCTGCTTCCGGCTTGCCTGCCTGCCTGCCTGCCTGCCTGCCTGCCTGCCTGCCTGCCTGCCTGCCTGCCTTCTTTCTTTTTCTTTCTTTCTTTCTTTCTTTCTTTCTTTCTTTCTTTCTTTCTTTCTTTCTTTCTTTCTTTCTTTCTTTCCTGAAAAATTTCCTATGCCGTCCATTACTTAAAAAAGTCTCTGGGTGGCTTACAAGGGAGGATGCCTTTGGCCCTGGCTCAGGTGTTTGGATACTGCTTTGCGTTTCTCCCACCCCTGCCTTAACCCCCACAAGCATCCAGTATTTTCTCTTCACGCAGAATCTGTACATCTGTCTCTAGAATTCACTAGCACTAGAGAAAAACACACGTGGATAGGTGCACAGACACCCATTCCGATCAAACTCCGAGCCTTTTTCTGCAATTACCACGTCCTTTGCCATCTGCTTAACCCCCAGCCCGTTTTGCACGATCGCTGGGTAGTGAACAAGCCACAGTCACTGAAGCAACCTACACGTGCCAGCCGCCCACGTGCTGGTTTGGAGAATTAGCTCCACCAGGCATGGCTTCTCCGTTGTCTGAACAGGCCAGGCTGGCTTGCTAGGATGCTTAAGCAACCGCCAAGCACCGTGCCCTGTGGGAGGATCGTGGGGTGCTCTGCTAGCCTCCCCACAAGCTGCCTTCACCGAGTTCAGACGGCGCAAGAAGCCGTGCCGAGGTCAAGGGATCTGCAGTCCCGTGGGTGGCACAAGCCCCGTGGCTAACGAGCCCTTCCTTCCTGCCCTTCTCGATGGTCAAATTGATCAGCGGCTCTCCCGACACATGCGCTCTTGTCGTTTCAAGGAGCCGAAACCCCCAAGTTCCGTGAGTTTTGCAAGGTGCCGGCCCCTTCCATGTGAAAGGTCCCTTTTGGAAACTTGGACAGCGGCTCGCTAGAAACCTCCTGGCAGCCCTGGGACCTGGGACCACAACATCCAGCATCCAGATGTAACGGATGACAACTCCCAGCATCCATAAACTTAAGAATTGTTCAAGTCTTTCGAGAACCTCCACAAAGAAGCCGCTCCCCATGCAACGTGACTCACGCGAAGCCATTTCAAGTTCATTCATAAAGCTTCCAAAACAAGAAGGACCAAAAACCGAGGTCACAATCCATGATGGGTTCGTGTGGGAGACAAACCACTGAATAAGACAGATGGAATATCGTATTTGATTTGCCAGGCTTCGTTTATGGAGCCTCTTTCAAGGATCTGTTACAGACAACCCCTGACCTGAATTTTGTGGTGTTTTTCTACACCAGGCTATTAATTACAGCTATGCATGTTTCCTTGCAAAATTTCCTTTCCTGCTTTTCCACTCTGTAACCTCTAGGTGGCACTGTGGTATTAACTGAATAAAGCAAATACACAAGACAAAATCGCAGTTGCTTTCGCTTTCGCTTTCACAAGAAAATGCTGCTTTTTTTCATCTTTAAAAAACTTGCCAAAAATGCTAGCAGCCTTTGAAGCTCTTTCAACCATCCCTGGTGAAGTTTCTCAGGCCAAGCGTGAGAATCAGCCTGGTTTGGAAGGGGAGGACGGCTTTTGAGGAGGGGAGATGGAGCGGTTGTGAGACTCAGTCCTTGGCCCAGTGAGGAGGCATCAGAAAAGCAAACTGCTCCATTTGAGGGGCTTTTGCTGTTCCTGCAGTCTTGCTCTCCAGCAGCAAGAGCCCACCAAAGGCAGAGGAGCCGTTGAGAAGTTCCCAATTTGGATTCAAATCCTTACACGAGCAGAAGGGTCCCTTTGCAGCTACTGAGGGCTCCGACTGTTCTGTTATCTGGTGAGTCTCAATAAAAGAACTGCACTTTCAAAGGATGGTTTTGAGTTTGGGAACCAAAGGGAAGGAGGGAAGGGACCAGCTCACGACAACAAAAACGGGGGCAGAACAAATTAACTGTAGGGATGTGGGGGTGGGGGGGGGGTGGGGGAGGGGTCTCTGTTTGCATAGAAGATGGAGAAGAACTTGTAACGGTTCCCCCTTTCTCAAATGCTCCGTATTTTAATTGTGTGGTCCTTTGTGAACTTGGACGGCAAAGGGACTGGCCATACTGCAGTTGCTGGCCTCTTTCTGCCTAACCTGCATAGGACTGAACACGGAACAGACCGCAGCACAAAAGCCGTGCCTTCTCATCCTCCTTCCGCTTTCTTGCACACTTTCTGCATCTACTCTGCTTTTAGCCGGCTGGGCTGCCAACCCGCTCCTGGACAGCCACATTCTTGCAAATATTTCCATGTAATTAGTAGAAAGAGAGATGACTTTATCCTCCGCCATGCTCTGGCACAGGATGGACTGAGCCACAGCGGCAGTCAAAGACACGGAGACAAGCCGCCTGCAAACCCTGCTTGGCAAGCACACATGCGCCGTGCCGGGCGCCACTTGCCACGCGGGCTGCTTGCGAGCAGCGGGAGTCTCACTGGGGGCCGTACGCTGAGCCTTGCGCTCCACAGGACGGCTCCAGCTGAACCCGCCTGCATAGCTTCACGTCAAACTAGCGCCTCAAGTCACCTTTGCTAAGCTGGGAAGGCCCGGTCCGCAGCCGGATGGGTGACCACAAGCGGAAGCAGAGCAGGTTGGACACGAGGGCTTTCCAACGCTACATCTGGTCTGGCCTGGCCTAGCCTAAATGGAATCGGTGGACCGAGGCTTTTGGCTGTCGCACTCGCAACGGAGGAGGGCCCGTGCATCCCCTCCCCAGCCATACCTCGGACGTCGTGGGTCCTCTGGATCCTGCGGAGGGCGTCCCGCGCTCCATCGGGATCGTTCTCCATGGTGGCCACCACGCTGACGGGGAGGCCGAAGCTGCGCAGGGAGTGGGCCAGGCCCTGGCCAACTTCCACCCAGAAGTCCTGCTCGGAGGTGATCACGGAGACGTGGGCCCAGCGGAAGTACTTGAGCAGGATATACAGCACGGCGGAGGCCTGGGGCAAGGGCCGAGCGAAGGTGCCGAAGCGCTGCACCTCGGCGTCGTCCGTCAGGCAGGCCCAGGAGAAGATGGGCTTGTTCCATGCCTTGCCCAACAAGCCGGCCGCCTCGCAGGTCGCTGGGTTGACCGGGCCCACGAAGCCGGAGGCATAACGCTCCGCATTGACAAAGCCCACCAGGGCCTTTGAGCTCTGGCACTCCTCATTGAGGAGGACGTAATCAAACCAGTAGCCCTGGTTGAGGGTCGGGTCCTGGTTGATGCGGGAGACAGCCAGCCGGGCCGCCGCGTCGGGGTAGGCTCTAGCGTAGATGGAGTCGCAGTTCCAGGGGCCCATCACGCCCACCTTGAATGTCGTGGGCTCAACGCAGCCGGGCAAGCAAAGGAACAAGAGCCAGAGGGGCAGCACCGGCCGGCACGGGCCTTGGGGGCAGCCCCACCTGGGATGGTTGGAAAGGCCGAGCAGGAAACCATGGGCGCCAGAGCAAGCGAGGGTCATGCTGACGTGGAGCCGGGCGATGGCGCAGCAGGAGAGGGAGAGGAAGCGGGGAGAAGGCACGGCTCACGGGGCCTTTAGTCCTGCAGGGGCCCAGCCCAGAGGTCTCTTCCGGGAGCAGGTCCATTTGCCGCTGTCCGCATGGTGACCGTCTGCCACACACAGTCAAAAGGGGAGCAAGACTAAACCTGGAATACACAGCAGGAGAAACGTCAGACCGGCTGGGAAATAGCAGCGCACGAGAGCACACAGGTTCCCAAGTGGCTGTTGGGTGGTGTGTGTAGAAAAAATGCATTTTTTCTACATTTATAAGGCCGCTTCCCTGCTTCAGTGCAGAGGTCAATTGCCCACAGAAAGCCAGCAAGATGAATATGGCCAACCATCTGTCTTTCTTTAACTGCCACTGTGTTCCCAGAGGTAGCCCCGAAGCCATGACTACGTTGCCTTCTCAGGCAGCCATCTTCCTTTGGCCAAACTCATCCTGCCCTCGGGGATAGTCGGTTCGTTGCCGGGCTCTCTAGGACTTCCACAAGCGTAAATCGTTACTGGTTTTTCTGGAGGAGCCAAGCAGGGTGCTTCATCCCGCTCTGAAAGACACATCTCACGAAGGACGCAACCGTTGTTCTCCATAACAAGGAGAAAGGCCGTCTCACAGGTCATGGCAGGAGACCGTTGCTCTGGCCACAGTCCAGCCTGTCCCATCAGCCCCAGCCGGTATTACTCAAGCCACTGCTCTGCCCAGGCTGCAGCATTTTCATAAACCTGCCCCCATCCCTCAAATCCTAATCTTGCATCGGAGATAAAACAGGATTAACCTTTGTCCCCGGCTGCCTGAACCTATTAGGTGTGAATTGGCATGACGGCCCTCACCCGCCCACGAGCGGCTGCCAGGTCACCTCCAGTAGGAGAGGTAGGAATGGGATCCCACCTTGATGCTCGGGGTGTGTTCAAGGAGCTGCTAATCGCCCTGGAGGAATAGAGAGGAGGAGGGAGCGGGTTATATAAGCTACCTTGGGTCCCTTTCCAAAGGAAGGGCAGGAGAGACGTATAATAACTACATCAAATCAATGAAACCTGCTGTTGTCGTTACTATTACTGAGTCTGTCGCCAAGGGCATCGTGCGGCAGTCCAAAATGCAGAGTCTCGCTTTGTCAATGTCCATGTAAGTTTCAGCTGTCAAGAGAAGCACAAAAGGAGAGTAGGTAATATACATGAGGTCATTGACATGCCGTTGCCAGCTGCCCGTTGAAAGGGGGCCGCAGAAATATCACCCACCTGTCCCCACTAGGAGTCTTTTATCACAGGAAAATTGTGCTTTTTTTGTAGATCGTTGTTATTGTTTGAGTCGGGCTTGCCTCATCTGGATGATGCCCTCAGAGCTGCCCGCTGTCCGAACGCAGCAGGCAATGCCAAAGACCCAGAGGAGCTGCCAAGAACTTTATTTTTCACCTGACTTTCTCTTGACAGCTGCCAAAGGTGAGATCACCTTCAGATGAGATACTCTAGGATTTGGGGGTGGGGGGGAAGTCGCTTGGTAAATGCAAGGTGTGAGCCCCTCCTTTTATGAGAGCATCGACAACAAGGTGTCCAAAGTTCAGTTCCTTCTGAAATGGGTGTCTTGACAGGACTGCCTGAAGTTCTTGGCAGAGAGATAACCATTCATGGATCTCTTCCTGTTATGGGGGGGAAACCCCTGAATACTGCCCCCAATATATGGGGTACCCCAATACACTGTTATAAACAAGCTATTTATTTTACACAGAAGATTTTTTTCCCCCTGGGTTTCTCCAGTGGAGGGGACAAGGTGGGACTCGTTTCTGTGGCTCCCACACACCAAGGTCAGATTGGACGATAAACATGGGATCACTGATTTATAAAATGTAGCATTCCGCACCTGCACAACCTCAGAGGAGTCGCCCACAGATTTTCTGGCCAAAGGTGTGAACATGACCCTGTTTGAGCATAAAGTGGGATTGGAGGGACCGCACGATTCTGGCTGGCCATCAAGAACTTCCTGACTGTCAGAGCAGTACAGGAATGGATCCAATGACCAGAGGAGCTGGTGGGCTCTCCCACCTGGGTGGCGCCTGTCAGGGAAGTTTTAACTGGAGTCCCGCCTGATCGGGCAGGTGGACTTGATGGCCTTAGAGGCCCCTTCCAACTCTACTATTCTAGGATTCTGTGATACATGCACATGTAAATACACATATCTCAGGCAAGCATTGCTTAAAACATTACTCACTGAAAACATTACTCACTGAAAAGATAACTCATCGAAAACATAAAGTCATGTGGATCTATGCAACTTGCTCCTAAATTGCTCCAAATTGCCCTAAATTGGACTCAGGCAGCACGTGGGGGTGCATGCTGGTTGTTCTCGAACTGTGGGTTGCTCTTGAAACATGGGTTGTTGTGCTGTCAGATCCCAGTCATGGTTTGTTAACCTTGAGCAACTCACAGTTCACAGCCCAGTAGCAAATCATGGGTTCTCTTCATGGCTTGTTTCACAAACCATGGTTTGTTAGTGCACCTGGGTTCAAAGACAGCCTGCGTTTCAACAACCCACAGTTCAAGGGCAACCCGTCCCCAACACTTGAGTGCAGGTTCTCATGCTGTCTGAATCCAGCCAATGAAATGACCCTGTCTCCTGAAAACCTTACAGACACATTCCCAAGCTAGACTGCATTCACGGGGTCTTGTTGTTAAGGGCTGGCATATGCCATTTTCAAGCATATTTGTGACACGGTGTTTAAACCAAAACAAACACAGGGTGAGACCTCAACATTCCCTCTTTCTCCATAATCATAGAAACATAGAAACATAGAAAAAGAGCGAGTCAGAAGGGGCCTCCCGGGCCATCTAGTCTGACCTCCGGCACCAGCCGGCTCCGCTAATCTTTTGCTAATAGGAAATCGTGCCACCTCCCCCAGTCATGGAATCATAGAGTATTGGAAGGGGCCAGAGGGCCATCAGGTCTAACCTACCGCTCAGGGCAGGACCCCCACATGAACCATCCCTTTCAGATGACTGTCCAGCCCTGTGAGTCTATGATCCTGAATGCCTCCAGGGTGGGAGAGTCCACCCCCTCCCTGGGTCATTGGCTCCATTGTCCTACTGCTCTTACAGTCAGGAAGTTACTCCTGACGTTCAGCCGGAGCCTGAAACTTAAGCTCATTATTCCGCGTCCTGCGCTCTGGGGTGACTGAGAAGAGATCCTGGCCGCCTTCTTTGTGACAGCCTTTCGAGGACTTGCCGAGCGCTCTCCTCTCTCCCCTCTTCTCGAGGCCGAACACGCCCAGTTCTTTCCATCTCTCCTTGCAGGGCTTCGTTTCCAGTTCCCTGTTGCCCTCCTCCGAACCGTTTCCAGCTGGGCTGCGTCTTTCCGTCAGCTCTGGTGCCCAGCCTGGACCCAGGACTCCAGAGGATTGTATTGTACTGTATCCCCTTCTTGTGGAGATGCACCTGGCTTCTTTTTCCGAGGCGCAGAACCTGGCGTGTGTCCCTGTTGAATCCTGTTCTGTTGTTTTGTGCCCAGCGCTCCAACCTATCAAGATCCCCTTGAGTCGTCCTTCCGTCCTCCAGGGAACTGGCTGTCCCTCCCAGTCCTGTGCCGTCTGCAGTCCCACACATGGGCAGCAGCAACCGTGATGAGTAACTGCGGTACGAATGCCACAACGGCCAGCAGCCCCTAATTTGAAATCCAATCTAAGCACACCATCTTGAGGGCTCTGGGGGGCCGTGTCCTTGAACCCGACCCTTCCAAAGATAGCACATGGGGGACAGACAGACAGATATGCACTTCCTCACCTCAGTGCCAGAAAGAACAGTTTCCCAATATCCAAACCAGAGCAAACTCACAAGAAAGCAATGCTCCTTCCTTTACATGGTGAAACCGAGCCATGACAATTCTGGCCAAGTATTACTGCAAAGTCTCTTTGGGGGAGTTATCTGAAAGGGCTAAAAAAAATCTCATATCCACCTTTTGGCTCTTTGCTGCTGTTTTCTGTGACACGATCTACCTTGGTCCCAGCATCCAAGTTCATTTTACTTACTGGCACTCTGAGCTAGGAGTAAGCATATGCACGTAACAGGTCTCTCAAATTTCCCTTGAGAACCCTAGAGAAAGAAAATCCAGGGCCAGTTTATAATCAGTTGATTCAGGTGTGATTAATCCCGCTTTCTGGCATGTCAGTTCGAAGAGTTTAGCCTACTCTCCAGCATAACATGTTGTTTTCCTGCCAGCAGGGAGTTGTTTGACAGTCATACGACCCTCTAGCTTCCCTTCGATTTGTAAAGAGCACTTTTGATTTCAGTTTTGTTTTTCTTTTTTACAGCATGGAAAATGCAGGGTTTAATCCGGAAAGCAAAAGGAATTGTTTTTTTCACTTACGAAGTTGTGCTGTTTTGCTGTACCACAGCGCCACCTAGAGGTCACGTTGCAGAAAAGCGGGAAAGGATACCCTCCTTGCCTAACTTCCCCGACAACCCGAAAGCAGGTGCAAGCTTTGCTGCTACATGCAGAAACATCGGCATTGCAACGTGTACCTTTTCCCACGTGAAGGAATGTAAAAGCAACTTGTAGAAACCAGAGCAGTGCAGAGATGACAGAGACAAATATGTCATCCAGGCGCATGTTTTTTTAAACAAATTCCAGCATGAATAGCAGAATGTTATGCCTAGACAGCTTCAGGCCAGAGAATAGCCAGCACCCTCATTTTAACAGCCAAATGGAATACCAAATTTGAAATCCAAATCAGCTATGGATTTGATCTTAAGAAACTGCAAAAAGCAGGGGATGTCTTTAGTCTATGTTACGACCTCAATTTGTGGGTGGCCCTGTTACGATTTGGGGCTTCCTTTGGGACCAGCTTACTGGTGCCTGCTAGCCCAAACTCTTACGTTGAAGCAGACTCCGTCCTTCCTTCTGTATGTGATGAGCTTAAAGGGAAAAGCTGGCAGGGATATTTAAGGGGCTGAGCCACAACCCTTGGATGGCACCCTAAATCCCCTCCCCTTCAAACTTCTTTTGCCCTTATACTGCAGACTGCAGAATCACTGCTCGTTTCTGCAATGATTCTCCACCCGAATCTGCATCGCTGGTCATATGATGGAGAAAGTGGTATGACGTTCTGGTTTCCAAGAAATAATTAGTACTTCATTGCTATTGCCAAATGTCTTATAAATACCCGAACTATGTTGTGTTGCTCAGCTGTGTTGGGAATCATAAGGCATTTTTTCCTGTGTAGGATTGCACTCCACAAAACCCACAATTTTTGAGCATTCAGTCCTGCAATTACCAATAGTACAGATGCAGAAAAGCTTATACTTGGGCAGAACTTGGGCACTGCCTCTCCCGATTCTCTTCTGTCCTCTTCAGCTGCGATGTCGAAATGTAGAGAACGACATCTAAATGGAGGAACGTTCTTTTGGGATCGTTGGGAGATACTTTGGCCCAGGAGAGATCTTTCTCCTGCTCTCGTCATGAGCGGAGCCACCAGGGGCATCCCATGAAGCCGATGGGTGAGAGATTTGGGACGGAGCAAAGGATGGACGTCTTCACACGGCACAAAGTAAAATGGCCACCAATCAAGACTAAAAGGGGGACTGGACAATGCATGGAGGAGAAGGCTATTGACAGTTACTAGTCCTCATGGCCACATGCTACCTCCAGTATCCAAGACAGCATGTCTCTGCATATGTGTTGCTGGGGAACATGGGTGCTGTCACACCTGGTTCCTGCTTCTGGGTCTCCCCTTGGGCAGAAGATTGCGTGAACAAGAGGGCCCGCTTCTCCTCCACAGGCCACACACCAGGGCCTCTCCATCGCACCTTCCCTGCCCCTTCCAGCTCTCCCTTTCTCAGCTTCACTATCTTCAGGAGTGTGGCAAGGAGCATGGATCCACTGGTTCCCATGAGGAAAATGCTGGGCAGGCGCAAATTCCACTCCTTGGTGGAACAGGGAAGTTTCCCCTTGCGCTACGAGTCCAAAAACATGCTGGGTGGACCTGCTCTGCCTTTCCTGGGCAATCAAAGTTTCAGGAAGAGTGACTGCTAAGCGAGCTGGCAGTTTGTGGCGTTACAACAGTTGTTCCTGGGTTTTAATTGTAATTGTTATTATTTTGTATTTATTTATTTCTGTGAGCCGTCCCGAGGCTATATAGCAAGGGGCCGGCGTATAAAAACTTTAAATACATAAATAATAAATAAATAATTGTACCCCATGCCCAGAAAACCCCTTTGCAAGATGTCGGTGCGACTGTTTGAAAGGCTGCCAGATGGAGAAGAGGCAGGATATAAGAGAGACAGCAAGTAAGCAAGCGCATGCAAAGGAATCCATCCAGAGTCCATGTCCGGAACCAGTGTGGGGTGGTGAGCCACGTACTGGACTGGGGAGAACTGGGAGATCTGGGTTGTAGTCTCCACTCAGATATGGAGATCACTGAGTGACTTGGGCCAGCCAGAGCCCAAACCTACCTCACAGGGCTGTTGCTGAGAAAACGAGGGGAGGGGAAGACTCGTGTAAGCTGCCAGGGGTCCCTTGCCAGAGAAAGTAAAGTGCAGTTTATGTGTGACGAACAACAATAATATACTCTGCTTTGCAGTGAGAATTTACAGCGAATGTGTGAGGCATGAGAGTGGCTGATAAAACAGCAGGATTTTGTTACAGGGTCCATCTCATGAGTTCTAAGAAGAGGCTTGTGGCTTGATGGTTGGGCAGCAATGTGGAAGCCAGAAGCCCATATGGCTAACAGAACGGCTGGGCGACAGGATGAGACAAGCGTTGCGGGCAGACAGGTAAGTGCAAGAAATCTGGTTGACCTTGAGACCCAGCCTTCTGCCAAGCACCGAAAGAGGCTGTGTGTGACTGGTTTCCCGTTACTGGCCACGTCTTGGGCCGTTGACCCGTTGGGCTCTGCTGAGTCCACAGGCTCAGAAGCGAGAGATGCAAGAGCGATGGCTGGAGTATCAGAAGGAGACAAGCAGCATAGGGAAGGAGACAAGAACGGTGCCTCTGGGTCCCGGTTTTGCTATCATTTATATCCATCACTTTGGAAGCTGTAGCTCCACATGGTTGAGGAATGCAGGTCCACAGATAAAGGCATAGGATCAGTGCTTTTTTGGCCATAGAACGCACCAGGACGGAGTTCCGGCACCTTATTTCAACAGATTTTCCAAGTTTTAAAAGTAACTTTTGAAAATTTGATGTTTGGTCCATGTGGATTTGAATCGCCCTGTCGAGCGTAGCAGGTCGGCGGCAAAATCATTAAAACGGTGCAAGCGGGCTGCTTGTGTGTCGAGTCCGATTCATGCGTACTTCGTCTGCGCTGGTTGTGATGGCGCTGCTCGGCTTGTGATTGGTCGCGTGGTCATGCGCTGAGCGCTTACTGCTGGCGGCGACTGTTATGTTTCATTACACAACTGACGTGTGTGGGTATGTGTACAGTGATTGACTACGTGCGAAAGATAAATAATTTCATGAGTTCCGGCACCTTTTTTCTTACAATAAAAGCACTGCATAGGACAATAGAAGAGTTACTCTTGTTTGAAATGAGGTGGAACCTGGCCTTGGAGGTGGATGGACCAATGGAAAATGATGGAGTAGAAGGAGGCGTGGAGGGACTTTGTGGATGGTTAACAGAGCAGGATGGGAGACGGGGGGATGAAGGGAGACGAGACCCCTGGCAGGTGGGTGTGAAGCAGAACAGGCGAGGGGGCCATGAGCATGCAGAGAAGGGAAGGGGTGGATTTGGTGATGACCTCAGAGCAGTCAGGGAAGGGGGACCAAGGAAACCGGAAAAAATATCACAGGGAAGCGACAAAAAATGGGCTGGGAATGACAGTCGGGTAGGACAAAGAGATCAGCCTTTCTCAGCCTGGCATCAGTACTGGTGTTGGTCTACAAGTCCCAGAATCCTCCAGCCAGTGGCTGGGGGATGCTGGGAGCTGCAGTCCAACACAAAGGCTGGGGCAGAAGGTTATTTATTGAAGTCTAGAGGGACACGTTCCAACAGCATGGACAAAGCGAGCAGGGCGCGCAGGCAGCATGAAGGCATGGAGGTCTGCCGCACGGAGCCAAGGACGCAGACACAAAACGGTAGCCGCCTCTCTTTTCTTGTCCCCTCCCCTCAATATAAAATGCGTTTCTTAACACCGGGGAACTCAGTGGACCATGGACAGCCCCGCAGATGGACTCGCTAAGGGCGTACGTCCTCGGCAGAGCTGTCCTACTTCAAGGGCAAGGGGAAAGCGCACCCTCCGTCTGGCATCTTCTTTTTCAATGCTTCTCCCATTGCAAGGCTAACGGGCTTGAGTGGCAGGAAGGCAGTTTCTGGAAGGACGTCAGGAAGAGCGTCCGGGCCGTGATGCCAGTGCGGCGATGGAGCCCCTGACCCAGGGAGGGCGAGGCAGCTGGGAGGCACCTCTCCAGGAAGCATTGACTTCCCTCCCTGCTCTGAGCAGGGCGTGGACTTGATGGGCTTGGAGGGCTGCCCGCCCCCCCCCCAGCCCTGCTCTTCTGTGATTCTGTGGATCATCTGCCAACATGGAAGGGCTAGGGTAGTTCGCATGAGGCAGTCAACCTGTGCTGGACTGTACCACCTCTGCCCTCCGGTGGGGCTTTACACAGGTAGGTAACCGTGATACCATTTTCGGTATGTAGAAGATATCGTGTAGAGGTGCAGCAGAAATCTTCTCCAGTGTTTTCTGTGATAAACAGATAGGCCCCATATGCTCTAGGAAATGGTACAGTCCAAGAGCTCACATGCACTCTGAAGTGGTATAGCCCAATCCTGGGTTAGCCAGCTCACCAAGCGGCCATCTTAGAGGCTGCCCCACAAGGGCTGGAGCCCCGAATCTGTGGGGCACCCTCTGCCCCACCGGCCTGCTATCCGGAGGCACTTACTGAAATAAACTTAATAATTAATAAATTTATTAATTTATCAGTTTAATTGTGAATTTTAGTTTTTTTGATAGGTTTATTTATAGTTTTAATTGGGGACTATGAGATGGGCCAATTTTAGTCTTTATAACTTGTAGGTTAGTTTGTAGGTGGATTTGTGTTTTTGTTTTATATTGTATTTGTTTTTTATGGACCTGCTGTGAGCCGCCCCGAGGCTAGTTGGCAAGGGGCGGCATAGCAATTTTTCTAATAAATAAATAAATAAAATAAAATAAAATAAAATAAAATAAAATAAATGCATGGAGCCCTGAAAAACTCTGGTCTGTCTAAGTGCCTGAATTCGACCCATGTGGGCTTCCGCTTCAGCCGCCCAGCACCTAGAATCATTCTGCTGGAGTGGTTTATCCGGAATCAAAGGCTTCCTCTCCCAATCCATCCATCGCTTTTTACAAATAGGGTTGTCCTAAGGAGACACACCAACGCGAGACTGCAGGGCATATGTAGATTTGCTTATGCAAATCTGGGCAGCATTTGTCCCCGAGGGGCACGGACAAAGCCACACGGGGTGGGAGGCACCGCATGCTCCCAAATGGCCAATGGATGCCCCGCACACTCCTTCCTCCTTCTGGATCATTCCCAGCACATGGGGGGGGGGGCTGGGAGGAGGCAGTGGTCCCAGGAGCCTGCGCTTCTGCAGACCCAGGGGCTGTGGCTGCCTCCACTCCACGTCCCACCCAAAGAGCTTCCTGCAAGCAGCCCTGACGGAGATGATGCAGGGGAGATGGAAGGGGACCCAAGCCAGGGCGTGGAACTAGACCGGCTGCACCAGTTGCAGGGAGTCTAGGCGCGTGGCCCATCTTTCTCCCATCCCAAAGGACAAACGTGAGCACCAGGGAGATTCCCTTTACAAAGTCCACTGTAAAGTCTCTGGACAGCGCAAGGAGCAATACGCAAAACCGCCCACCTCCCCTCTGCCATTGCGAGCTCTCTGCGCCCTCCCCACCAGGCCCAAAATTCCCGCAGGATCCATGAATGCTCATCCTCCAAAGTCCACGTCTGCAGCTTCTGCTCACCTTGCCCGCAACACTCACAACCACCAGGGCATGTCGCTCCCCAGTTGTCTCTCACACCAACACCGCTTTTTTCTCAACATACGGGTTAAAAATCGGAAGTGTGGAAAGCCTCAAAAAGGTTTAAGGACATGTAGGATGAATAGGAGAGGAGGAGCTGTCCAGCCCTGGTCCCAGACATGGAGAAGGTCCCTTGCAGCCTTTTGGCCAGAGTGAGGCAGGGGACTGGCGCACAGTGTTTGGGGTTCGCCATTCCTTCCGCCAGACACGTAACCGCACCCAGAACGCTACAGACCCGCACTCTTACCAAGATACGCTCTGCAAGCCACTTCCAGCAGTGCCCAGACGGAGACACGATCCGGGTGTTAAATCCAAGGGAAAGGACAGTTGAGAACAACACTGGAAAGCCAATGGAAGTCAAAGCCACTCTCAGCCAGAAGGTGAAGACCAAAAATCAATCCCAGCCTCCAGCTGCCATTTTCGGGGTCTGGCTTGGAGACGTGGGGATGTTCCGAGCACCACAGAGCTCCTTCCCTCCCCCAGCTCGCCCCTGCGGGATGCAGGGAATGGGGGCACTGGTGGCCACTGGGTACAGGGTGCCCCTCCGTCCAAGAGCAGCCGGCTGGAGCTGAAGACCTGGGTGTTTGCGAGCTCTCGGGCTGGTTCCCATGGGGAGGGGGGGCTCGGGAGGGGGGAGGGGGTGTTGTTTTTTTAAACCTCTAATCCATGTTCGCTGTCTCTTAAAAGCTAATCAGATTAGGTCCTCGTGGAAGGGGAAGGTGGAGTGGCAAGGGAAGACGAGGCAGCCACGTGTCTCGAGTACAAGATGCAGGGGAGCTTTGTGGTCCGTGGCCTAGACGGTTTCGATGCCGCAAGGACAGGGAATTGGGGGGTGTGGGGTGCCGGCCAATACGACATTCAGAGGTTACAGAGCGACGGAACACGAGGCAACGGACTCCAAGTGCAAAGCGTGCAAAGTTAAGTGTGTGTGACGAGGAGCAGGGTGCAGATGCAACGGGGTGAAGTTGCGGAGGCAGAAATAGGGACGGAGGCGAGGGTGGTGGGGAACGGAGGCAGAGGTGCCGGAAGGGGTCTGTTACTCAGGTTCGGAAGATGGGGCAGGGCAAGAGATACGATCGGGGAACGCCTTGCGTGTTTCATGGCCGAGCACGCAGCCAGCCAGGGAAGGAGCGGATGCAGGTGTGCCCTGAGGAGGAAAGACGTTTCAAGTTGCCCGTTAGAAAGACGTGGCGTTTCAGGCCAAGACTGCCAAGCTGAGAGAAAAGGTAGCACACCTGTGAAAATGGGATTAAGGAGTTGGCGGAGCCAGGACCTCAGGCAAAAGCCGCTTCAGGGATCAGCTGCCCACTGCGGGAACCTTGGAAGGGTGGCACTTCCGAAAAGGCGAACCTTAGGTGGGGGGCTCAATTCAGGGCAGGGCCCCACCGCTGGCGGTGGCTAGTTCAGGAAAACATCTTGGGAGGACTGTCCCAAGGGGAACCTGGATGGCCAGGCAACTGAGAGCTGCCGTGATGAGGTTTCCGGGACCAGTTGCGTGACAGGTGTCCTGCTACTGGAGATACACTGGGGATCCAAAGACTCTCATATCACGGAGGGAAGTTGAGGTAGGAAACCGCGAATGGAAGGTTTCACTGATCAGAGGTTGCCAGGTGACAACCAGCACTGTGCACCCTAAGCTGATTGTGGGTCAAACAACCCACAGTTCATGTAAATAATGGGAGGCTGACTGTTGGCTGTTTAACCCACGATTAACCCATAGTGCCCAGGTTCAGATGTTATATAGGGATTTGTGATGGGGACAGAATGTTAAAAATGGCCAGACTGCACCCAGCACATGCCGCCTAAATCACGGGCCAATATAAACCCACCATCTGCCACCACCGCATAAACTGGGTTTGAGGGAGAACGGAGGACTTCAACCAAGGATCCACCACCATCTCTACTAAGCACCCATTTCGGACCCTCGAGAGAGGGCTTGTTTGCTTCTTCCCCCCCCCCGCCCTCCCAGAAATGCTGATGGTTACAATGAACTCTTTTGCCATTTCAACTGCTTGGTCTGAAGTAAAGCATGTCTTTTATTCTGGCTAAATTGGATACGATTTTAAGAGCTGGGTGGGCTTGTTCATGTGGGTGGAATGAGGGCTTTATTTGGAGGGCTGGGCTCAGAACACATGGGGCGCACATGCACTCTCACACCCACCTGCACTGTGCAACAAGGCGCACACGAGCGTGTTGGGAACCCGCTGGGGGGAAACGTGTGCCAGTGCGAGCCTGGGCCAGAGCTGCCGGTGGCCGACGTTCTCCTGCAGCCCGAGAGCTGAGCAAAACGCCAGCATCTTCGTCTTTCTTCTCTTCTGTGCCCCATATTTTGGGGGAGACACTTGAAGGATTTCAACTGGCACTGTGCCCATGGGAAGAGAGGCAGCTCTTTAAAACCCGCACCCAACAGACCAATTTTTCCCAGGAAGACAATAGAGATCTGTCTGGAGAAGAACATAGGAAAGTCTCTGCAGATGTTTTTACATGTTCCAACGACTGCAGAAAGCAGAACAGAGGGGAGGGAAGAGAGGCGCCAACAGCCAGCGGGGGGTGAACCTATTGCCTAAAAATAAATCAACCTTCATTTATTTGGAAAACAATGGTATAAAAATAATTAACTGTGCAAAGAAGAGCAAATTGGTACAGCAAATCCAAGTGTGTCTGAAACACTCGGCACTCACAGCCATCGGAAGGCAGAGCGTTCGGTGGAGAAGGCACAGCCGGTTTTGGCAAGATAGCGAGGGGCAGCTCACAACTTCACCCCGGAAATACTCCCATGTGCCCGTTTACAGCCAAGATATCCGAGAAGCAACGAGGCTTGTTTTCTGCTGAAGGAACGGCCACTCTGACGGACCCCTCAGAGCACAGCGTGTGGCGGGAGTCTCCGCTGTGTGGCTCTTGTGAGGGATTCTTTTTAAGGGCTGCGGTTTGTCTCACCCCACGTCTCGGCACAGAAGGATTTAAGCCAAATGCAAAAAGACAAAAACGACAAGTCCCGCCTGCATGTTCTCGGTCCTCCCTTTCTGGAAAAGCAGAATGTGAGGCTCCATGTGGGAGAAAATCGTTGCAGGTGGAACTGGAGGTGGAGGGAGGTGCTTTCGTCCCTGTGCGGAGCTCACAGGCAGGTGTGCCCAGACGCTCCTGGCCTGGAAGAGGAGGCTGGCCGGCTTCAGAAGGAAGGAGACCGACTGCAGAAGGTCATCTCCAGACATTTCCTCCTCGGCTGGTGCGAGGATTGGGGGCCGGGACACCACCAGGCTTCTTCCCGGCTTTGGCAGGAGCCTTCTCGCGTGGCAACCCTGAGATGCCCATGCGGCGGGCAGGGGCCACCTGAGGAGGGAAGCAGGGGAGGAAATACAAACAGAGGACTGTTGTTTCTCCCCCAAACTCGCCAGACATAGAAATTACAGTATTGCCCCAGTTTCCCCAACCCCACTTGCTCCCCATAAAAATCGGAACCAGCCCAAACCCTCAGGATTTCTGCCCCCTCCCCTGACAAGATGACCAACAGACCTCTTTCCTCACGGCTTCCATCAACTTGGAATCGAGGTTCCGGCGTGTCTGCAGATTCCCGTCGCTTTTGGTTTCTGCCCTGGGGGTAGAAATCCCAGAGGGACAATGGTGGGGACGCAGCCTCGGAGGAGAACCGCCTCCCCAGCCCACAACGCCTGTTGACGGATGTCTAGGCTCAGCTCTCCTCTAGAAAGGTTTTACAAGCCCAGGGAGGCCTCGCTCTGCCTCGTTCTCCTGCCCACACAGCAGACGGCCACATTTCTCGAGGAACCCTGGACAAAGAGGCCACGTCGGGGCCCAGGAAACCCCCACGGCCTGCCTTACCCGTGCGGGCTGATCCCACGCAAATATCTGTACAGCTCCTCAGGCGAAGGCACAGGCCTCCCCTTGGCCTGGTACTGCTTCAGCAGGCGCGAAACTTCGGCCACCTGCCTGGGGGAGAGGACCCCCTCCTCCCGGGCTGCGGAGAGAAAGGAAGAGGGAGAGGCAAGGCGGGCTCAAGGGGGGCCCACAGAGCTCACACGGGAGAGCACAACACCACTGCCCCCGCCACGCACCGGGGTTCTGCCGGGGAGGGCTGGAGGCGTCCGGGTTCGAGTGGGCCAGCCCGGCTCTGGGCAAGGAGACCTTGCTTTTGTGGACGGCGGAGCTGCTGGGTGGCTGGATGCGGATGGTGCTGAGTGGCGGCTGTGCCGGATCCCAGAGGGCGGTGGACCGCTCATGGTAAGACGTGCCTGGAGGGAAGGTGGGGAAGGCGAGATGTCACGTGGCTGCGGGTGCCAGAAGGCCGGCGTCCACATGCTGGGGGGCTGCAGTGCTCCCGCGGGCACCCCCTCCATGCCTCACCCTTCCAGCCGTCCGGGACCGCCCGTGACACCACCCCCAACACTGGCGGGTGGCCTGGGCTGGCGCACATCCTCTGAGCAGCATCCACCCCCGTCCGGTTTCAGGCGCCCCCATGAACGATGGCGGTGCAGCTGGCGCCCACGGAGCCACGCAGAGCCCTTTTGGCACAAAGGGAGGCCTATTTCAGAAAATTGTGTCCCACACTGGGGCAGGGGAAGGCCAAGCCCATTTGACGCCTGGCACCCCTTTTTAGGGGTGCTGGAAGTGCCAAACCATGCATGCACAGGGGTGGCAAAGAGATGTGGGTCTGGTGCTTTGTCCTCACCTATGAGGAAGGACACCTGAAGCAACACCCTAGAGGTGCCCCCAACACCCTGCACTGAACATTAATTTCAGGATTTAAGACTTCCAAGCTGTACCCCCGCCCCCATCCTAGGCTTATCTAGAGCCCCCGGCCCTACAGAAGGGCCAGAGCAGGTGGGGCAGCCAGGAGCCTCTGGGGAAGGGCAGCCGGGGGAAGCGGGCTGGCGCAACCCTTACCCAGCTGCGTCTGATGTGTGGCATGCGGCGGGCTGTCTGGGGGACCCTCGTCCTGCCTCTGAGCAAAGCTGTCGTAGGCAGAGTGCTCCCAGAGCTGAAAGTTGCAGGCGAGAGAAGTCAGACTGCAGCCAGGCCCCACTGCTGCGTGCCCACCACTTCTCACCCGGCCGCAGGACCAGGAACCGCCAGGGTGAGTAAGAGCAGCAGGGGGCCTGGCCTACGAGGACTGAGCTAACGAGAAAACAAACAGGAGTCAAGCACAGACGGGTTCAGGGACTGCTGGGAGCCAAAGGGCTTCCCTTGTCAGGATATGGATCCCAGACCCTCACACTATCCTTATTGTGGGCTTGCTAGCGAATTTCCATGGGTCCCAAGATGCCATGCTCCAGCAGCAGGTTTACTCCGGTGCCCACCTAGGCCAGCGCAAATGGGCAGAAGGATCATAGAACGGCAGAGCTGGAAGGGGCCACGAAGGCCACTGGGTCCAACCCCCCACCAAGTCACATGATCCCACTCAGAGGGCTGCCCCGTTTCTTTCTGGATGTCTCCAGTGTGGGCCGCTGGGCTCTCTCATGTGCGGAGCGGCCTTCCGCCCCACAGCCATCAAGTCGTGGCACAGCTCCTGTGCGGACTGCAGTTTTGGGAGCGGGTGCCCAGGCTCACCTTCCTCCTCCCTCCCCACCACCCCTTTCTCCTTGCATGCCGTGTCTCCTGGAGTACAAACCCGAGGGCGAGGGCGTCTTGCTACTGTTCCCTGCAGCCAGTCAAGCAGCCTTTTTGCTCGGGAGGTGCTTGAAAGAGCAAACCGGTTCTCTGGCTCTCCATCTCAAGCCCTCCACCTGTCGAGCTCTAGTTTATTCAATGGACAAACTGCCTTTGGCTTCCAGAACATCTGGTTCTATTCGGCTCTGCAGCAAACCCGAGCTGCGTGCCTCCCAGACGCAGCCCTCCGGCAAGCCAGAAAGAGGAGCAGAGGCTGGAGCGGCGGCACCTACCAGGCGCAAGTAGTACTGTGGGTCCGGCTGGGGCACCGGCACCTGCCCCTCGCTCTCCAGGCTTCTGGACTGCGGGGTCCCCCCTTCATCGCCCGCCCCTTCCGTGCCGGCCTCGTCCGCCTCGTCTGTGAAGGGGTGCTCTGCGAGGTTCTCGGGGCGGAAAGTCAGGCCTAAAAGATGGTAAGACAGGGGGAGGAATGTGTGGGGCAGGATTTGAGCACTGCCAAGCTGGGAAGCCTGCCTCGGGAAACCCCCTGGCCACCCCCGGCCTCCTGCAGACAGTAGCGCCTCAGAACCGGCCTGCTGGGCAGCTTGGCTTGCTCCCGGGGAGCGGCACTTCCACATTCCCTGGCTGACAACGGGGAGCATATTGCAGGGGGGGGGGAGCTCAGGTCTCGGGGGCACATCTGGCCCCTTGGGGGCCCAACCTGCTTTCTCCAGCTGCTGATGGTTGGCCGGTTGCCTGGCCTTTGTGAGCCCTCCTCGTGCCATGCCAGGAAGGGGCAAAGCAGAAATGTGCTCCGGGGCTCGGCCCGGCCTCCTCTGGCAGCGGCCACGAGCACGTCTTCGAAGCAGAGCAAGGCCCGACGCGCAGCTCAGCCAGAGCAACGTTAGCAAGCGGAGCCTGACCGCCGTCTCCCTCTGGGAGGGGAGGTCAGCCGAGAATATCCGAGCCGTCAGCCGGTGAGCCGCCCAGCCCTATATGCCCGTTCAGAAGACGGCGGCTTTGCCCCAAGAAAACGGCTCTTCCGCTCAAAGGCACTGCTAACGATCGCCTCTGCCCGGGGGAGGACAGAATGGCGGGTGGGGGCCTGCATGCGCGCGCACACACCTGCACCAGCGACCGCGGCGTCCACCTGCGGGTCCAGCGGCTGGAAGCCCTGCTGGCTGAGGAGGCTGTAGTTGAGAACGCGGCTGAACTCGGACGACACCCGCCCCGCGTCGGGCAGCAAGGGCAGAAAGTGCCGGCAGGGGTCCTGGGCGGACTTTTCGGGCACCCTGGAAGCCGCCCGCAGGGCGTTATGCTGAGCAGGAGGGGGCAGAAGGGGGGCGGCCGTGGTCCACACAGCCCCCCCACAGTCTCCGGCGCCCTGGCTGCTCCCGAGCGCCTCCGCCGGCTGAGTCTTCCTCAGGGAGTCCGAAGGCTGCGGAGACTCCAGGTCAGAAGCGGGGTCCGGGTCGGGGGGCATGACCTAGAGGGGCAGAGCAAGGGTTAGAGGACGCCCCCCCCCCGCCCCGCTTCTGTAAGCACAGTGCAGACCTGGCCGGCAAGCAGGGTGTGCACTGAAGGCATGCGCCGTTGCTGAACTGAGGGTTGCTGCCATGACACGGGAACTCCGCCTCCAGATGTGCTGGACTTGTTGATTATGGGCTGTAGTTCCATTGCGGATTGTCCTGATGTGCAACCCACTGAGCTGAGGTTGAATGATTGGCAGATCAAAAAACGACAACCGGCTGGTTGCGGGGCTGTGAACTCTGGGTTGTCACTAACAACCCATAGTTAAACCACGGTACAGGGCTGGCACATAACAACAAGCCACAATCTGACAAGGCCAAACGAGTGGGGAAGGCACCGGGAAGGGGAGGTCATTCTGTACTCCTGTGAACTGGCGACGAGGCCACTGGAAGGCACGATGATACCCAGGGGTTCACAACACTGGCTTTGAGGGTTGTGCCGCCCCGTCGCGGGAGGGGGACCCCCAGCAGTGTCAAGCAGCAGGGAAGGGCTGCACCCGGAACAGCCCCACGCCCAGCTCTTCCACCCAGCAGCTCCTGCACCAACGCCCCACATGCTCCCAAGCACCAGGAGAGGAGACACGAAGGGGGCCGGGCGACGGTGGTAGCCACTCACGCGCTCCTGAGCCTTGCTGCAGAGCTGGGGGGAGCCGCCGCTGCCCGCAAAGAGGCGCAGGGCCTCGTTCCAGTGCGCCTGCATCATGGCCTGGAACTGGCCCACCATCTCGGCTCGCTGGGCCTCCAGCCGCCGGTACCTGGCCTGCAGCTCCTGCATCTCCTCCTGCTGCTTGCCCAGCCTGCAGGGGAGGCAAGAGAAAAGGCGTCGTGGCTGGAAGAGCGGAGGAACGCTGGCGGGGGGGGGGGGCCATGGGGAGAATTCTGGGATTCCCTCCCACACACACAGACCCCGCTCCCCGGCAGCCCAGCAAAGAAGCGATTCCCCACTCACCATCCCCACCTGTCAGCCTTCCCAACCTGGTGCCTTCCAGACATGCCAGATGGCATAGCCCATCATCCCCAGCCCTCAGGGCCTATCTGCGGGGCGCCAGGTCAGTGGATGCGTGTGTGCCGTCACCCTCATGCATGCCCGCCCGCCCGCCCACCATGATGTCTGACTCGGCGCTCGCCAGGAGGGCTGCCCCATCAAGGCGGGCACCTGTGCTCGTAGTCCTCAGCGAGGCTCCGCTGCCGCCCCTCCCTCTCGGCCAGGTCGGATCTGAACTGGGTCAGCTGGGTGGCCAACTCCTTCTCGTGGTGGCCGCTAAGCTCCAGCAGCTGCTTCCTGCCAAGGGGGAAAAGGGCTGTCCGTCAAGCAAGGCTCCCAGGGGGCCTCCCCAGCCATCCAGGGGGGCTTGGGGCTACGACTGTCGGTGGGACAGGAGCAGCGGAGACCCCGAGGGGGCGGGCCAGGCTGAGGGCTGCCCCACAGCTGGAGGGCCCCCTCGCACCTGTGCTGCTCCCGCATGGCGCTCATCTGGCGCAGGCTGTCCTCGTGAACCTCGGCCAGGCGCTCCGTCACCCGCTGCTCAAGCGCCACCTTCAGCTCCGATTCCAGGTTGACCTTCTGTGCTTCGTAACGCGCCTGGGAAGGGAAGGCGGGGAGGAGGATGCAGCTCCTTTCAAGCTCCCTGTGCTGCATGTAAGGACTTGACATGCTCCAAGTCCTCAATAAGTTCACACCTGCCCAGCTTCTGAGTGAAGCAGAAAGTCCTCGAACAAAAGATGGGTGTGGCTCACTGCAGGTCGCGGGAGTCCATTCAGGATGGGCTACCGGGGGGGCTTCCCACCCGTCCTGGGTCTGCAGCACAGGGCAAGCTGCCCCCCAAAGCCCCCCTTCCCTACCACACACAGAAGCGGCAGGAGTCGCGATTCTGGTCTCGCCCTTCCCTGCGCCAAAGCCAGCATTGCGGCCGCATTACCTTCACCAGGCTCATCTCCACCTTCAGGCTGTCCCTCTCGCGGCGCACGGCCTCCAGCTCCGCCTGCAGGCCGTGCACTTCGGCCTGCATGGAGGCCAGGGCACGCTGGGCATCGGCAGCCTTCTGAGCTTCCCGCTGGCTCGCCTCCTGGACAGGGTGGGGCAGGAGAGGCAGGTGTGAGGCGAGAACTTGCGGGACCCCCGGATGAAGGGTGGCCCCCTGGGCACCTTCTGGCCCACGCCAGCCTCTTCCGAGCCGGGCATGGGAAGGGGCCTGCCCGTCTCTGGCTCGCAGCACCAGCGCCAGCGCCGAACAAGACCAGCGAGAATAGCCTGCGGGTACCTGTGCTCACGCTCTGTTTGAACCTGGCGTCGCTTTCCCAAGAGACGTGAAGGCAAGCAAAGGGGAGAGGGTGGATTTTGGCACAAGAAGCATTGATCCAGACAGAAGAGCCCGGCAGAGCGTTTTTAAAGCGAACAGCCACCCAACTTTGCCCCGCCTGACCCTAAAGCCTCAGTCGCTCGTGTGCGTGTTTACAAGGGGGCTCGTTCGCGGAGGCACGGTCCGGCGCCGGAAGGCCAAGGCCGAGTCCTTTCCCTCCCAGAGGCAACCAGCTGCCTCCTACCACCCCCACCCCCAACCTGCCTGTGCGAGACGAGACTAACGAGGAGCCAGCATTAACTCGCTTTGGGATAATTCAACTGAGCGCTGAACAGAGCTCAGCCGATCGCTTCAGGGGCACCCAGACGATGCTTCCCCTACGGTGACATTCAGACTCGCTCCATTCTGGTGCCCACCAGCTTCAGACTGCAGTTCCCATCATCCAAGCTTCTGCTGCTCCTTTCCTAGCAGAGCGCTGTCCTTTCCCAACTGCACAAGGACAGGAAATGCAACGGATGCAGCTTTTCCCCTCACAGCTGCACCAGTTGAACACTGTGTCCAGGGAGCCTAGTTAAAGGCACGGAGGAGAGGAGAGGAGAGGAGAGGAGGAGAGGAGAGGAGAGGAGGCAAAGACCCCCTCGCTGGCCTGCGCCACCGACCGCTCTGAGAGGCCCCTCCGAGCCACTCCAGGCTTTGCCTCGTGACGGAGGTGGGAGGAAGTGCCGTGGGCGGAGGGGCGGTGGGAGGACAGACCCTCCGCTGCCCTGCCCGCGGAACAAGGGGGCCAGCTGGCGCACCGAGCATGGCAAAAGCGAGGAGGGGGGAGGGGGAAGGGACGGGGAGGCTCTGCTTTCCTGGCCCCCCTGGGTAATGATGGCCAGCCTGGCCAAGGGTGGGGCCGCGGGTGCCTGGAGAGGCTGAGCAGGGCTGGCCCAGCAGGGCTGCGCTCGCGGAGCGTTGCACTCTGAGGCACCCCATCAAACTCTGCGCCCAGAATGACAAGGCAGGGAAGATGCTGGCAGAAATGGGCAGGAGACTGGTGGAGGGGGGGTGCCGTGGACCCTTTAAACACCTCCCGAAGCCTTCCAAGAACAGGAAGCCCTTTGAGACCACGCAGAGCAGCAGCAGCATCCACGGGACCCGGACAAACACCCTAGCCTGGACTAGAAGAACTCCAACACATGCTTTAAGCCACTCCCAGAATCACTGAGGACCAGAATCTTTAAAATGGAAGCCAAGACAGGAAAGCCTAGCATAGGAAAGGGAGCAGGGGCACTTGGGATCGCTCCCGAGCTGGATGCAAACCGCCGTCTTTCCCATGCTTGCTTGCTGTCTGAGCTCAGGCTGAAATCCCACAGGTAACAGCTGGCCCACCAACTGGCCTCCCTCCCCTCTGGCTGCAATGGGGCGAGACGTCGCGTCTCCACCCCACAACTCACTGGCTGGGAGGGGCGCTTCTTTTTCGCCCCGCAGGGGGGCTCAACCAGCTGCAGCTCTTCCCAGTCCTGGGACTCCATGGCAAGCCGGTTCCCCTGCTCCCCACGGCAGGGCAGGGCAAGAGGCTCCCGCTGTGGGGCGGGGCCAGGGCCAGCCCCACCCCCCATGAGGACAGGCCACGCCCCCGGGAGCGGCTGAGAGTCTGCGGCAGAGCGGGGGTCCGGGCAGCCCGCCTGGCTCTCGGCTCCTTCTCAGAGGTTCCTGCCAGTAGCTGGAGCCAGACTGGCTCTCCGGGAAGGTCTCTGAACCCCAGGAGAGTTCCCAGAAAACGAAAGGGATGGGCGGCTTGCTTTTAGGCGTGCCCAGCCACCGGGAGCGGCGCACGCTGGGCGCAGCAAAGAGCGAGGGGTGCGCTTTGCCTGCTTGCGACGTGCGGTGTTCGCTTGTGCTTGGTGTCCGTGTTCGGCCGGGGGTCTGTGCATGTCCTGTCCAGCTTTTACCTGGACCTTGGCGGGAGGGAAATATTTTGCACGTGCCATCTCCCCAAGCATTGCCAGTTTGTCTTTCATGAAATGGGTATTTTGTTGTGCTTTATGGGTGCAAATTCACACGTGCCGAGTATCCAGGACTCAGCTCCCACCTCTGCTTTGTATCCCAGCCAGAAAAGAGCCTTTCTCTCAGTGGGCCCTCTGTAAAATGGGCGTTCGGAGCAGAAACATGGCGTTTCAAAAGTGCGTCTGCGTGCTTTGGGGTCTCTGCTTTGCAATTCTTTTCTGAGCGCCTGTTCACTTCCGTCCAGCAAAAGTACACCCTGCCTCCCCCCACGGGGCTGAGTTTTACTGCAGGCTCTTCAAGGCCACCCTGCCTGCCTCACAGAGAGCCGGGCCTGCTGACAGCACCGCATCAGCATTAAACCTTCAGAAGAAAGGAGAGACGGAAACGTGCTCCTGGAAGGGCCGGAGAGCTGGGTGGCTTGCTGGCAAGGCAGCGGGACTGGGGCCTTGAGGCCATCCATGCACTCCTCAACCTAGCAGCCTCCAGACGGGTCTGCCTAGAGCTCGTGCCGCTGGCCATTCTGGCTGGGGGCGATGGGAGCGCGAGTCCATCGCATCTGCAGGGCACCAGGCTGGGGAGCCCGGCCTGGGAGCGCTGCAACAGCCCTGCTTTCTCACCTTCTCCCGGCCGAGCTGGGCATGGCCCTCCTCCTCCAGGGCCTGGCGCTGCTGCTCCAGCTGCCTCTCGCGCTGGGCCCAGCCCCTCTGCTGCTCCTCCAGCGTGGCCCGCAGGGTCTCCTGCTGGCGGCGCTCCAGGTCCAGCTCAGCCTCCAGGCTGCGCACACGACGACACTCCGCCTCCAGGTTACACGACAGCAGCGCCTTCTCCTCCTCCTGGACAGGTGAGAGGACGCGCTCCTCAGCGTCCCGCCATCCCCAAGACCCTGCCCCTAGGAGGGTCTGGCTCCAGCTGCTGGCACAGCTCCCAGATCCTGGGAAGTCCTCAGCGGCACCCTACGCTCGCTCCGAGCGGAGCCCCCTGCACCTCTGTGGGGCCACCCCGGTAAGGATGGCAGACTCAGGCCCTAGGATGGGAGGGAAGCCCCTCCATCCCCAGGGCAAATCAGGTCCTGGAGACGCTGCCGGATGGACGGGGCACGGCCCAAAGTACCAGCACACCCAACGAAAAAGCTGCTCCTGCCATCAGCCAAGCCCTCAGTGAGGCACTTCAAACTTCACGCTGTGGTCAGGTGAAAGGGGGCGCAGCCGCCCGAGGAGCGGCCCTGCAAGGGCCAGGTTCGAGCTGCCCCCCCCCCGGCCCCGGAGAGCTGAGGAACCGACCCGGGTGCCGCTTTCTTACCAGGGCCTCCTTTCCTTTGCAATGCCGGTGGGCTGCTTGCTGCTCCTGGCTGAGGGCCAACAAGGCCTGCTCGAGGCGGCCTTCTGTCTCAGAGACTTTCTAAGGCAGAGGGAAGAGCGAGAGAGAGGCGTTCCCAAGCAGACGAAATGGACGTGGCTCCGATCCATGGCTGGGGCAGATGGATTGCTGGTTTGTCCCAGCTTGGCTGCAGGACGCAGCACACCTCCGGGGTCGTCCAGTTTGGTACCACACTGGGCACGTTCACCTGTCAAGCTAACCCACCTTGCCGATAAGCCAGGGTGGGCGGGCTGTTACACAAACAACCCAGAGTGTGCCAGACAGACAATCGCTTGCCCCTCCTTCCCAACCCGTGTTCCCCACCACCACATACAGCCACTGGTCACTCAGCTACTCATTGCCCTGTAAGAAGGGACTCAGTTCCCCCATAAATTTGGTGGCAGGGCACCGTGGCACTTTCCCAGTGAGCTGGAGGAAAGCTCCCAATTAAGGGCTCTCAGGACAGTTGAGGAGGGGGAGGGTCAGGGCCACCCCCTTCCATCAGCAACGATCCCTCAAACCTTTGCTTTCCTTTGGCAGCTTGGCTTGTGACATCTGTCAGGAGAACGCAAATAAAGATGAGCCCCTCCTGGAGAGTCTCTGGACCCACGTGCGGGGTTGGTACCTAAGCAGGTGGCCCCCCACGCCATTCCCAGCCTAAGTGTCCTATTTCCACACTTGTTCAAGCGGAATAGCTCTGCAGCCGCATGCGTGCAGAAGAAAGCAATTAAGAACCCGAAAAGCCTGTTGTGACTGCAAAAAAAAATTTAAATATGTAGTTTGACAACCAGTGAGAGTGACACACCGCTTGGGCACTCTGCCGCGATGGCTGCTGGCAGTTAAAATGGAGAATAAAAATTCAGGCTGTCGAGTCAGAGACTGTGATGCCCAAAGAGGGGGAAGGGTCAAGGAGGGGAAGCCACAGCACGTGAAAAGGCTCGCAACTGTCAAAGGGTACAGGTGGCCCATGCCAGTTGCCCCAAAGGGCCACCTGGGCCCTTTCCGGCAGGTGGCCTTGGCAGTGGCCAAAGTGACCCTGGAAGAGGAGGTCGCCACGGGACTCTCTAGCGGCTTCCCGATGCCCATAATGGGGGCGTCTCCTGGGCCTGGACAACATGACAACCCACTTGTGGCAAACAACCCAAGAACAAGCCACGGGCTGCCCAGGGGCCTCATTTCCCACGATCGGGCCCCTCAAAGGAAACAGTCTGTTTGCCTGTCACAACCCACTGCGGCTTGTCCCCCACAATGGTGGTCACATCACGGCAGCCCCAGCCCAAGGCCCACCTCCTTCTGCTTGCCCAGCGCCTGTTCCGCCGCTTCCTTCTCCGCCTGCAGGCGATGTAGCGCTGCTGTCCGCTCAGCCTCGTGGCGGTTCCAGCCCTCCACCACTTTGGCCAGGGTCTGGGGAGGAGAAGGGACAGCTCAGCCGACGCTCCAATGCAGCCATTGGCCAAAAGAAACCTGTACTCAGGAAGGAAGGAAGGAAGGAAGGAAGGAAGGAAGAAGGAAACCCCACTGTCCAAGTCCAACTCACCCGGGGGCCCAATCATTTCCTGGCCCGACCCCTTCCACCATAGCTGCCAATCATTCGGGGGCTTCCTGGCTCTCTTCCCCATTTCAAAAGGCTGAACCCTCCCCCTGCCCGGGCTGGCAGGCACTGACAGCAAGGGCATTAACACACAGGCCTTCACCTGTTCAGCCAGGGGAAAGACTGACAGAACTGCACCCGAGCTGCAGTATGGGATCCCCCGTGCTGGCTCGGCTTGGCTGCACCCCATTTACTGGTGGCACACGCCTCCTGCAAAACTGGATTTGGTACCTGGGCTGGAAAAGGGCCCCCACCCTGCCCTGCTCTGTGTGGAGGGGAAATGCACATCTCGATTCAAGTCGGCCGGTTTCCCCTCTCCCCTAAAAGCCACATCCTGCTCCAGTTCCGCAGCCCATGTCTCTCCGGTCCTTCCCTCGGCCCCAGGCCCGCCTTATCCAGCTGCTCGATCATGCAGTCTTTCTTCTTGTCGGCTGAGGTGGCGACGGCCAGCTGCTGCTGCAGCTCCAAGATGCGGTGCTGTAAACTCTGGATCTGGCGCTCGCAATGCTGCGGGAAAACAATCTGGCATTTATTTACCGCCGGGGGCTGGCAAAGCTCCTGTCCTCAGGCTTACAATCTAGAAGGCACGACATAAAAGGAAATGGACACGAGAGGGAAGAGGAAAGAGACAGATCTGGAGCCGAGTTCCACAGGCCCTCAAAGCGTAGGCACTCCCACCTCTCACACAGTGTTCTGAAAGTTTCCAGCTCTGGATCAAAAAAGAGCGCGCTTCGCCGGATGGACGCATGGATTCCTATACTGCCTACAGCCAGCACTCCCTGGGCAGTTTACAACAGCTGACAGAAACAGTACAATTAAACACAAAATAATGCCATTGAATCTTATCAAAAATGCAAGCATCAGAAACAGAAAAAATGAGGACAGCTGAAAGGCACACAACAAGAATGGCCCTGTAATAAACACCAAGGATGGCTAATCCCCTTGAGCCCCGGCATTGCCCATTATATCTTTAAAAGCCTTGCCATAATGGGCTCGCACCTCAAGACGTGAGAGAAATATTCTATTATCTAAGAAATCCAACTCTCAAAGGGCTTCTTGAAGAATAAATAAAGTGTTTTTCCAGCTTCTTGAGTTTCGCCCTGCGTTCAGCTGCCGGCACCTCCAGCGGAGGTGGAGACAGCGGGAAACGTCTCCGCTGGCAGGCAGCACTGAGCGAGGCCGGCAACAGGGCCGCCCGGGTGCCAAGTGCGTTCCCTATTTTCCCTTCCCCAGAGAAGTCATTTGTGGTGAAGTGTCCGATTGAGCGAGCAGCGTGGAGCAGACCGGGGTGGCAAGGGGTGCGGGCCCATCAACTTAGCCCTGCTGGCCTGCGAGTTGGGAACCCGGGCAGTGCCTTTCGGCCATCCAAGTAATCCCAACTGCACCTCTGAGATGAGGCGGGAGGAAGGCGTCCCCGTGTCACAAACCCCCCCCCCTTCAGTCCGAGGGCGAAGTTCCATCCCAAAGGAGCTCCTGGGGCCGCAGGCAAAGGTGGAGGTGGGACAATCACGCCAGCCGGAAAACGGTTGGCAGAGGGGCAGGGCAGGGCATGGGAGACACGCTATCTGGGCAACCCCCGAGGGACAGCTGGGAACTGTGCCCCCAGGACAGAGGGTCTGCAGCCCCACTTAAAAATCAGACGCCACTCTTCTGGGCTTGCTTAACTCTTTGCACGGGGAATGCTGCAGGGCCACAGGCCACAGGCCAGCGGCCAGCCCCAATTCCCTCCGGCCTCCCCGGGGAGCAGAACGTTGAGTCAGGAGACCCTCCCAAAATTTCAGCCAGGAATGATGAGGATGTTCTAGAAGAGCGACCGGGAAAGCGGGCGTTGGGTTCCCGGCAGCACCTGGGCCCGGGAGGGCAGGCACCGTCCTAAGAAGCTTAGAGGGCTAAATCGAGCCGGCGGGGGGTGGGGGGAGACTGGCCAACAAGCAGCTTAAAACGCGGAAGGAGCTGGCCAGCAGCTCCTACAAGGTCAGGCTCGGTTTGGCAGCACGTGGGCCGGGTCTGCAGCCCACCAGCGCCTCCTCCTGGCCGGGATCGGCTTTGCGGTAGCACATGGGGTTTGGGAGAAACGGAGAGCAAGCCGGGCCCGGGGGCTGAGTCAGGGTCACCTCGTAGGCACCTGCCACCCCAGTCTGAGCACCCTCCGAGGGGCCTACAGGTGGGCTCAAGCAATCTCTTTGTAGCCGCCGGCCAATTCCTGGTATCCCCTGAATGAGGACATGCTTGCGCCTGGTGTGGAGAAGGTGGGGAAGGGATATTTGCTTCCTCCCCTGTGAAGCTGAATGATTCGGGGCATAAAAAGGGGGACCTTCTCACACAGTACCTAGCTAAGCTACCGAATACACTCCATGACTCCAGATGCCTTTAGAAGGGGGCTGGAGAAATTAATCCACGGCGGCTGGAACTGACGTCTCCGTGATGCCCGCGGTATCGGGGGCAGTATGTCTATGTACACCAGTTGCTAAGAGACAGGGCTGGGAGGGTTCTGTTGAAGACACATCCCACTAAAGACACATCCCACTGTGTGAACACAGCCCTGGATGGTGGTCCAAACCAGCGGGACGCTTACGTTTTTAAATTTGAAATGTATCTGTAAGTCACAGGAATCATGCGAAAAAGAAAGACGACAGCGGTCGACCGTAAAAAGATGGCAGCGAGCCAGTCTTTGGCTTCAAGGGCAGGAGAAGGCTGGCTCCTTCTGACTGATTCGGTGCATGGTTTGCAAACCCAAACCTCCTGCTAGTCAAGCTAGAGAAAATCTTTTTCAAGACAATCTCTCCTCAGACAAAGCTCATCCTTCTGTGTAGGCTATTTGCACTTTGCACGGCTCAGCAAATCCGGACTCCACCCCGAAAGGAGCCACACTGGGCCACCTACAACATGCGAATCAGGCGCATCCGCTGGCCCAGATCAAATATTTTGATTCGGTAAGCAGAGAGGCAAGAACAGGAGTTGTGCAGGTCATCTTGCTCAGCTCCCATCTGGCCTGAATTCACTGCTTGAGCAGTTTCAAACAGGGCCCAACAGCTTCCACAGACTACAAACTTGTAGCTTTTTAATACTTAAAGCTGAGATTTTTGAATGCCGGCCGCCATATGAGCTCTTCAGTTCTATGCCTGTAGGTATGTTAAGTTAAATACAGTCTTAATTTTGCAGGTGCCAAGACCAGCTGGATTTCAGTCGTTCCCCTCCTGGGGAAAGTCTGGACTAAAGGAGTCCCTTCTTGCTAGAAAAGCGCACGGCCCTGTCGCCACCGCTGCAGTGAGCCCCAGTTGAGAAGCCAGGCTGACTCCCGAGAGTCTGGTCTGGCGGAGGGGTGGCATGCACCTCATTCCCCACTCTGGGGGTGGGGAGGCCACGTGGCCGGGAGGCAGCAAAGCTCATTACAGGCCGTGATACCGGCAGCTAAGCTGCGTAGCTTTGCTTAAAGTCGGAGCTCACATGACCGCCTCCTCGCTCTGAGCCACGCTGGGCCACCTTTCAAGGAGCTTTGGCGGCCTAATTCACATCAATAATCCCGGCAATCAGGATCCGAGCCCGGGGGGGGGGGGGGCTGATTTCTTCAGCTCTGGTGGGAAGGAGTCATCCAACAGTTGGTCTCTCTGGTTTAGGGCCAGGCATGCAAGCTGCGGCTCGGGGCCCACACGCAGCTGCAGAGGCCCTCCGGGCGGCCCCACCTCCTTTCCCCAGCCACCCCTCCCTTTGCCGCTCCCCAGCTTCCATGCAGACGTCCCCCAATCTGGAAAGGCTGGGACTGCTGGCAGGAAGAGCTCGAAGCTAACATCCGCTTGGCCTTTTAGGCCTGCCATCGTAGCCTCCAGGCCTGCCGACTCCGCTCTGCATAAGCGCTTTCCCAAAGGGACTGCTGCCTTGAGCCGAAGGAGGTTGCACAGCCCACAGAAATGTGCCTGCTCAAGAGCCCTGGCCCTCGTTTCAATGAATTTGGGGGGGGGGAGCCCCGCTCTGGCACGGCTGCTGCCCGCCTGCTCCCTTTTCCACCCACCATGCTTTACAGATCCTTGAAACCGCACGGCTTGTCCGGAGTGACTCACCTTCCGCCGGGCCTGCTCCTTGTCCAGAGATTCCTTCAGCAGGTAGGAGTTGGTATACGACGGATGCTTGTGGACTCGGCCCAGCCGCAGGCTGGTGTAGCGAGGGAAGAGCTCCTCGAAGCCTGCCAGGGAGCCAGGAGGGGAGAGCTCCTGCAGCGGCCGGGCGCTGAGCAACAAGCAAAAGGGGCGCTAGCACCACAAGGGCGCCGCCAAGAGCCACCCCCCCACCTCTTCCTACTCCCTTCCTGCCACAAAGAGGAAAAGCAGAGCCAGGCTGCCCCTACCTCCCAAATTATCCTACCAGAGAGGCCTGGCAATGACTGAGCCGTCTCCCACCTGGACACCCCGAGGGCACCTGCTAAGTCCTGGTCTTCCTCTACAGAGCTGTGAGCTCCACCGATTGAAGGCTTCCCCAAGCTGGTGCCTTCCCGGTGTGCTAGGGATGATGGCAGCAGCAATCCAACACACCTGGGGGGCACCTGCTTGGGGTGGGATGACTCCTCCAAAAAGCCTGCTGTTTTTAATGGGATCAGCTCTCAGATCCCATTCCTCTTTCAGTGGGGAAAAAGCAGGGCAGAGAGCAAGGCAACTGACCGCATCCCCAGATCCCTGATGGAAACAAGGGCAGGCCGACACTGCACTCCGCCACAGGCCCCGAGAGTCCCTGGACAGTTTCGGCAAGAAACCCCGCAGCCGGCCCTGCAGGTGCCGCTGCCTCTGGAATCGGGAGCAGCTGCGCAACACGCAGGCGTGACTCCACCGATCCCAAGCGCAGGGAGCCCCTGAAGGCCCAAAGCTGAGCTTACGTGAGCAAAGCAGTTGTGCTGTCGCTCTCAAAGGAGTCGTCATCCTTCCGCTCAAAGGTCCCCAGAGCCGTGGCATCCCCTGCGGGGTGAGAAGAGGGAATCACATCTGCGGGTCAAGAGACGCTTTGGGGGCCCAGGAAACAGGACCAGCTCCCTCCCCTCTTCTTCCTAGCAGACCTCAAGGGGGGCCCCCAGTACAGAGTGCTAAGAGCCCAAGCTGATCAGGGGGACTTGCCATGGCAAAGGCCTAAGGAAGGAGGCAAGATACTGAGGGAAGGGGAAGCGTGAAAGCAGGCCCCAAAATGCAGCGGACGTAACACAAAAGGGTTGAACCTGCTTCAGTCCGAGGGCCAAGTTCCTTTCTGAAGATGCTCTTGGGGGGGCGCATTCCAGTGGCAGGTGGGCCTGGAGGCAAAAGGGGGGGGGTCAAAATACCCACATTACAAGCCTGTATCAGCTTAAAACACTTGTCGCTAGTAACTAAGCCTTGGCGAAGGCATCTTGAGCTTTCAAGCAAGCGAAGACCAAGAAATGACCAAATGTTGGCAGTCAGCAAAAGGGCCGTTCCCATTCCTGCTATTAGACTGGTCCTGGCGGTAACCCATCACTAGCTATGGGATGCCTGGTTGCTCCACCGCCTTCGTGACGGGCACCCAAGCCCTCTCCTCATCCCGCTCTCACCCTGGTCCAGATCCCTGGACCGCAGCATGCTCTGCAGGTGACTGCGCACACTCTGCATCTCCATGATGTGGTGGGACTCAACAGCGGCACCCTGGAAGAGGGAAGGTGAGTTGCACATCCGTCCCGCACCTCCGAGTGTCTCCGCACCGCACTCCGGCCCCTTCCAGGAAGGCTGCGCATCGCTCCTCACCTTCCTGTAGGAGCTGGCCTCCACGCTGGTGGAGAGCTGGTGGTTCAGCTCTTCGGCCAGAGTATCCAGGTCCACCTCAGAGGCCTCCGCTTCTCTGGCCAGGCCCAGGCCCAGGCTGTGCTGGCTCTCCAGGTGAGCACGGGCCTGGGCCTCAGCCTGCCGGCTCTGATGCAGTGACGTGTAGAGCTGAGCTGTCACCTTGGAGGTATACGGGGTGGCTGCCTGAGAGGAAGGGACCTGCTGCAGTGGGGTTGCGGGGTCCGAGCCTGGCAGAAGCTCCATGTCACTCAAGAGATCTTCGCTGTGGATGGAGGAGACCAGCGTCTGAAGGATGCTCTTCTCCGCCATGGGTGGTGTGGGGAGCTGGCGTCTCAAAGCGTCTCACCCAGACCAGCCAGCTGCAGAAGTTCTGTGGTCAGAAGTTCAGTGCCTCAGTCATAATGGAACATCCCATGACAACAGACTTTCCAGGAAAGGGAACTCCCACTCACATGTGCTGATCTGCCCAGAGTAGCTGAAAGGAGTGGCTTTGTTTTGTACCACAGACTGGGCAGGTACAGACTCGGCCCCTAGAAAACAGCACCCCAAAATGGCACAGACATTAACAGATTGCCAGCAGGAAGATCAGAGTAAGCCTGGGTATGTGTGGAGGGGGGGGTCCTAATGCCCCCTTTGGAGTTTTGATCTTGTGCTCGGCCCCATATGGGAGTGCTGATATCCATGTCCCAGTGCTGAGCTGGGGCTTAACTTTCATGCCCAAGGCCAGCCTACCCTACCCATATATACTTTAACCCACTTCTTGGTCTCCAAGCCCTAACCCCTTAAAAGCATTCCAAAACCCCACCTCATCTGGCTCCCCACTTCTGCATACGATCCTTACTCCATTTTGAGTATCCAGTCCGACAGTCCCTTGAAGTTCCACTTACCCCTTTCCCATTCCCTAAACTCTACCTCCCAATTCTGGATTCTATTTGTTAAAATATTTACATAAAGCCCTTTGTTGTCAATCTCAGGGCCATGTACAGAAATCAGTATAATATCAAGTAAGACACAAAAGATGCTCAGTATGAACATCTGCAAATGCTGAAGTCAAAAGGACCCAAAGCACCATCAAAAATATTGCTTTTTGCACGGCAGAGCGGAGGGAACTCCCATGTTGGAGGCCACCACCGAAAAGGCCCTCCGCCAGGTCAGAGCCAACTCAAACAGTATGTTCTCATTGCCGTGGCCACGTTGGCTCCTCAGAAGGAGCAATGCCAGGGGATTCTTGCTTGGGGGCCACCGCTGGGTGGAGACTCTGAATGGATGCCCAGCTGGACCCTGGGCACCCGCCAACCCCATCAGGAGTACCAGGGCAGGCGATAGGACGGCCAAGAGGGGGCCTTCCAGCTGGGCTGGATCACAACTCCCATCATTCCCTGACAGCTGGAAGGGCCCCGCTTGGGCAAGGCTAATCTCAGCGAATGGGCAGGCCGCTCTGGGAAAGAAGGTGCCTTAGGTGATCTACCTGAGATGCTCCCTCAGGTAGATGGGCACGGCCAAGCCCCGCGCACGCGCACTCCGCCAGCCCCGCCCACCACTCGGCGGGTGCGGGCCCCTCCCCCGGCGTTGAGGCAAAGCCCGTCCCTTCCCCCACTTTTAGGCACCCCCTCCGGCTGGACCGGCTTCGTCTTTCCACTGGCCTGCCCGCCCGCGGCCTCCTCTTCCTCCTCCTCCTCCTCACCCACCTCTAGGCCGCACTGCCAAACCTCACCGTGCACCCAAAACTCCCTCACTGGGGCCCGCGCGGCCTGGGCGGGAAGAGAGGAACGGCGATGCCTACGCCGCCATCTTGCTTGAGGGCAAGCGGGGGGGGGCTGGCGAGGGCCGATCAACCGACGCGCCACGCCACGCCCCTTCCCGGAAGTGGAAGGCTGTAGGAAGCTGCCGGGGGAGGACGGGTGGGTTGTCATAGAGACGAAGGTAAGTCTCCCTGCGCGGAATCCAGAGGGGGGTGGGGGGCAGCGCAGGGCAGTGGGCGAGGGGCCAGGACCCTGGTCTGTCCCCCACCCGTACTTTTCTGGCTTCTTGTTCAGCGAGCCTCGGCTGCACAGTCTGGGGTGCGGTGGGTGGCTCAAGTGAGCGAGCCAAGCTGCACGCTTGCGGGCCCGGCTTCACGGGACGGAGGGGCTGCAGCCACCGAGTGCAAGCTTACTCCGAAGAGTCATCCCAAGGAAACCTGACCCTGTAACCATTAGCTGCCATCAGGGGGCGCGTTGATTTTGCATAGACCCTTCCTTGAGCAGTCAGGGTAGAACACCTTATCTTTATATGCTAGTACCTGTTTAGTTTAGTAGCCTTCTTGGTTCTATTCAACATGTATGTGTTTTAATGGCATTTATTATAATTGTGTGTGGGTTATCTTATCCTCGGACCGTGTGTACATATCCAGAACACCTCATACTCATTGGAACTCACTTAAAGTAAAAAGAACTGTATATTGAGTTTCGTGCATGCCTTCTAGTCACATTCCCCAGACCTCCTGGTTTTCTTGCAGATGACGGTGCACAACTTGTACATCTTTGACCGCAATGGCATCTGCCTGCATTATAGCGAATGGAATCGGAAGAAGCAAGCTGGCATCTCCAAAGAGGAGGTGAGGCTCCACCTGTTGATACCTAGAGGGGTTAGGTCTGCACACCTGCCTAGAAACTGTGTGGAGTGAGCCCCTTCGGTGATGTGGGAATTGCACTTTGCACATGGGCAGAGGCCTTTTGCCAGAATTATTTTGTGTATGCACGCATTACAGCTTTGCTGATTCTGGAGCTTAGCGGGCTGATGCTGAAAAACTGTTTGGGGCCTGGAAACATTACGCAAGGAGTCATATCTGCCTTCCCTAGTCTGGTGCTGTAGGAGGCTGCAACTCCCATTGGCTGGCAGGAGATGATAGGAGTTGTAGTCTAACACATCTGGAGGATCCCAGACTAGGACAGCCTGCATTACAGTACGTGACTTTCCTCCCTAATATTCGAAGAACACTTAGAATTGCCTGGCTTTGGGGTGTTCTGTAGGTTGTTTGGTTTCATCTGTCTCAACCACGCCTGACACAAAGCGTTCAAAACTTGGTTCCTTTCCAAGTGAGCCACGACTAAGCTGTCAACTGATTAGAAAAAAGTTAAGCCGATTAAGGGCGATGCTTTAGGAGAGCAAAAGATAGATTTTAACAAATCAGTTCACTGTGTATGTTTCAGTAGCCACTGTTACGTGAAGCCATTAAAGTCAACCTTTCGCAGTCCTGTGCTCCTTCCAGCCAAGGGTGGCCACTCTCCAGCCTGGGCTGCTGTTTCTCCTGATCGTGGCAGACGGCAAGAGAGAAGGCAGCTGCATCGCTCCTGCACGGAGCTCTTTTCTCTGGACTGAAAAGGCGCCCCAGGAGTAGGCGAGAGCGGGCAGTTGAGTTGGCGCTTCAGTGCCCCCTTCAGCTGGAAAAGGTTGAGGGGAGGGTTGGGGGAGGGGGGCAGTAGCCTGTTCTCTGCCTGCTTGGGAGACATTCTGGCCCAGGTAAGAAAAGAAGCGGCCACCTGAATATTTTGGCCGCAGGATGACAAGAGTGGACTAGCGAAACAAACGGCCGAGATTGGGAGCAATGTGAAACAGCAGGGCTGAAGGGCTGGAGCAGCCTCGCTTGAGCGTGGCGCGGGGTTACCGGCACAGCTGGCCACGGTGGGACGCTCGTGCATCGCGAGCAAGCCCGGCTGTCCTTGGCGGTGCTCCTGCCCTAGATTCCCTTTCCTCTCCCTGTCTCTCTTGCGCTCTCTCTCTCTCACCCTGCAGGAGTTCAAGCTGATGTACGGCATGCTGTTCTCCATCCGTTCCTTTGTTAGCAAGATGAGCCCCGTGGACATGTATCCTTTCTACCCAGTGGGCACCAGAGCTGTCAGTCTCGGGAAGGAGAGCGGGGATCCAGCCCCGTGCCTCCTGGCTCACACTATAAAAAGCAGCACTTTCCAAACGGAAGGAGCTTTGGGAGCCGGCCGGGGTGGGGGCTAGCGGCTTGGCTCTCTGTCCATCCCTCCTGCGGCTTTTCTTAACCTCCCCCACGCCCCCAGGAAGGATGGCTTTCTCTGCTTTCAGACGAGCAAGTACAAGCTGCACTACTATGAGACACCCACCGGGCTCAAGGTAGTGATGAACACAGACCTGGGCGTGGGCAACATCCGCGACGTGCTTCACCAGATCTATAGCTACGTGAGTTGTGTGTGTGTGTGTGTCTGTCCACCCCCCCGTGGCTCCCTGTGATCCCTTCTGTGTTGCAAGAGAGGGACTGCGATGGAGTTGCTCAGCCTGGTGCCCTCCAGATCGGCGGGACGGCAGCAGCTCCCAGAACCCCCGGCTGGCTGGGGATTATGGGAGTCGCAGGCCAACATAACTGGAGTCCGGAAGGTCAGGCTAGGGGAACTGCAGGTGTGCACAGGGCACAGGAGGACTGTGTCCAGACACCACACCTGCTGTGTGCTTGCAAGGCAGTTTTACAGCAACGGAAAGCCAAGTCCATTGCTGTATGGAGGCAGTGTGGCATAGTGGTGAAGAGCGTGGGACTGGGACTCAGAGGATCTGGGTTCGAGTCCTCGCTCAGCCATGGAGCCAACTGGGTGACTTTAGGCCAGTCCCAGACTCAGCCCAACCTACCTCACAGGGTTGTTGTCATTGGGATAAGATGGAGAAAGAGAATGATGTAAGCTGCCTTGAGCCCTTTGTAGGAAAAAGGCAGGATGGAAATCACACTATAAATAAGTCAGTCATTCAGTCCAAATGGAGAAAGGGAACCGCGATAGGCCCTCCTAGAGGGGCATTTCGCATCCCCCCCCCTTCTCATGAGAAGCTGTAATTCTGGGTGGCTTGTGAGAACAGAAATCTCAATATATAGAGCCGTTTATGAGACACAGTCGAGATGGATGCAGCGAACAGCGAAGCCAAAGTTGCCAAGCCGAAATGGAAACAACCGTTTGGGGGGCAGGTGCTTTCCCCCCGCCCCCGACAGTTTGGAGACAGCTCCGAGGTGCTCCCGGGCCTCAGTCGTTCCCCCACTCTGTGCGCCCCATTTGCTGGGGATCCCTCCTGCGCCCCGGCCTGCTCGTGGGATCCGGCAGGCGAGTGGTTGGCTGTCCCCAAGCTGGAGGCCGGACTGGACAGGCCTGCTTGGTCCCGTCCTGCAGAGGTCTGCCGAGTTGCTCACGTCCTGCTGTTCCCCACAGATCTACGTGGACTACGTGGTCAAAAACCCGCTGTGCGGTCTGAACGAGACCATCCAAAGCGAGCTCTTTCGGAACAAGCTGGACACCTTTGTCCGTGGGCTGCCCTTCTTCTCAGCTCGGGCAGGCTAGTCTCCCCCACCCGCCCAGCTTAAGGACTGCACTTCCCACGATGCAGCTGGGCTATCCGTGGACAGCGCGCCCGGCCGTTCTCTGCTGGGCGTGTCTCCTTCCGAACGAACCATCTGCCTCATCCCGGGCCCGGGCCCCGAACTTGGATGGCTGCGGCAGTGTCCTCACTGGCTCTCCACTCCCATCTCCCCCAGCTATGCCAAGTTTCTGCCCCGTCTCCCTTTTGGGACGGACCCCAGCCACCCATCCGTACCTGCCTGGCCAGGTCCCCTTCTCGCCCACAGCCCTCTGCCGGTGCTGACCTGCTTCTTTCTATTTATAGCCCTTCCTTGCCTCTTTCCTCCTCTCCCGCCTGCCAACTCCCTATTTATAGCTTTTCTGCTTCAGTGCTCACCCAGCCTGGGTATGACATCAGGTACCCCAGGGGCTGCTTGAATGCAAAGGGATGGGTAGCCGCAGCTGCAGCGGCTCATCGTCCTTCCCAAGAGCATCCCGTGCAAAGAGGGGTTAGCAATAGAGAGGGCTTCTCACTTCCACCACCAGGAAGAGCCGGCAGGCGCCAACAGCCGCGAAGCGAACTGTGCGGATCCACTGGATCTGACTCGGCCCGTAAATGAAGCGTCAGTGGGTGCGTCTCGGGGGCAAGAGGGGTTTGGCTTACAGGCCTGGCCTTCCCTGGGAGGGTTGGGGGTCTCTGCAGACCCCCAGCCTTGGCTAACCGGGTTGGCGGACCTGCCATTGGCATCAGGCCTGGCCTTTCGGCTCGCGGTGGTTGGTGGCACCTCGAGCCCTTTCAAGCTGGGGCCCTTTTGCAGCGTTTTCCACAAAAGCCCGGATCGTCGCACTGCATTACTACCAACAAGCAAGGCACTGAAAACCAGTGAGTCGTGCTAAAATGCGGGTTGGATGCCTTCACGTTGCACGGGGCCGTTTACTTCCCCCGGCACAGACATTCAGCGGCGGAAAAGGGAATCAGAGTGCTCAGTGGCTGTTCCTCCAGGCCAGCAGTAAGCGCCCGGGTTAGCCGCTGCCTCGTTTCTCTCCTCTCTGGCACAGCTGCTTGGACCTTTTATATATTTTTATTGCTCCAAATGTCTTCAGCCCTGGGAGGCCAAAAGGATTCGAGCTTGTTTCCAGCGTCTCAAATACAACGTAATCAAAAGTAAAAGTGTTGTGGTTATGCTTCACGTCATTCGAAAGCTTGTTCCGATGGATCTCAGTCCATGGAACTAGGGCCTGCCTTTGATACTGAGCCTGGGAAAATTTCCCCGAAGGTTCCTGGGCTGGCACGAGGCAGCCTGGGAAAAGACGAGCCCCCACCCACGCTCCCTGCCAGAGGCCCCACCGGCGTGATCTGGGACGAGTCTGAGGCGGGTCGTGCCTCGGCATCGAGGGGGCATAAGCTACCCCAGGTGGTTCCTCCTTCCAGCCCCATCTTTCCTGTGTGGCATCAAACACACCAGCTGGTGGCGCTTCAGCGGGTGGGCCCTGATGTGGCGCTGGGGACCTCACTGCTCCGGCCAGAAGTCAGTTTCTGGCACACCGCTGTGAAGAAGCAGGGCTGGGGGAGGCGTCTCAAGGCAGGCTGAGGCAGGAGGGCTGTCTGCAGCCCCCAGCGTGCCGGAAGGATGGGGTTGCGGCTCCGGGTGACCACTTTTTTATGGTCACCCGGCTGGCCCCTTGTTGCAGCCTTGAGCTCTGGTGTGGAACCCTCCAGCCTTGCTGTCACCTTCCCCTGACCTGCTGGAGGCGGGATGTGGCCCTGCTCCATTTGGTGTCTTCCTGAGGTGTTGCGTTGTAACTCCCCGCACCCCCGGCCAGCTCTGCTGGGAGCCGTCCAGCGTCTCTGGAGGGCGGCAGGCTGGGTGCATCTCGCCACCCACTCGCTCCCAGGCTGAGATGTACACGAAGGTTCTCGAAACCTGGCCTGGGTGCCGGGCCAGGAACGGTCTGCTGTCTGCACGGAGGCAGGACCTTTGGGGCCCTGGTTCTTGCTCCTGCCATCAGCCTCGCCAGGACGCAGCTCCCCGCACCACACTCCCCAAGGAGCTCCAAGTGCCAGAGCGCCTTCAAAACAGAGGCCGGGGCTGTGGCCTTGCGTCCTACCCGGCCTCAAGGCCGCTGCCGCTAAAGGGCAGAGTACAATTGCACTGGGTTTAGTGTCCGATGGGGATTAGCGGCACTTAATCCTCCGGGGCAGAGAGGACAAGCAGGTAACTGCTGGAGATGGAGGAGGGGAGCACAGGAGGAACGGATAAACCTGCATGTTGGGAGCTCGGGTTCGGTCTGGCGAGGGCTCCTCCGCTGCTCTGTTCTGCTGGGAGGAGCGCCAGCTGCCTTTGAATGTGGCTGGCTGAAGCCCTGCAAAATCCTTGTCGGAGGTCCCGCTAGCAAAACTGCGTCTAAGCCCCCTTGCTTATCAGACCCGGAAGGTCCTGCCTGGGAGATCCAATTCCCCATCCGTCAACTCCCAAGACCGGGAATGGGATGCCTGCTGACCCTCCCCGCTGCATTCGCCGGCTGTTCCTGGTTTTGTGGTACCTTCTAAAGTTGCACAGCCGGCATATGGGCACCGCGACGATGCTGCAGCCGGCTGGAAGCCACGCAAACACAACAGAGCCTGTCGAGTTGAGTGATGTTTGTCTGCCCCACAAAGGCCCTTCTCCCCGCACCCATGTCCCTTGGGGTGCGATCCCCTGCGTGTTGAGGCAAAAGAAGGGGCGGCAAGCTCCCAGCACGGCCCACTGAGGCAAGTGGGAGTCGCGGGCCTGTTCTCCATCGAAACGCGAATAGGGCAGCACATTTCAATTCTCGGAGCGAGTGCGGGATGAGGAGAGCTCTCGGCTACTGGGTGGCGGATAAATTAAGAGAGCAACCCTATTTTGTGTCCTCTTGCGGAACCAAATGAGCTGTGCTGCAGTGAGGGAGCAGTTCAGGAAGCGAGATTCAAGCCCCCGCCCCCCCCCTTCATGCCCAGAGTTGCTCCGTATCTCATGCGCTGCACTCTCTCAAAGGTTTTGGGCAACATTTGCCTCCTGTCTCCAGGCAGGCGGTTTGCACGGCAGAGCAGCTCAGAGCTGGGGCTGGCGGCCTTTGCAGGAGTCAAGCCCAGGGAGGCAGAGGGGCAGCCGACCCTTCTTCGCCCCATTTTCCCCTCCTTCCTCGCTGGGCCCCAGCCGGGCCACTGCAGATGGCTCCTTTCCTCGCCCCTTCCGTTCCCCCACGCCCTTCCCTGCCCAGCCCTCCAGCTAATCCCGGCAAGCTGACCAGGTGGCGTTAGGCCCATGGCTCCGGATGCTTCCGCTGCACTGAGAAGCTTTAGTTTTTGCACAATTCACGAGCTTTAATTCCTGCAAAGCCCCAAACGGGAACAGCAGCCGTGTGTCCTGCCAACAGTCAGGCCTGCGGGGTGGCTTGATAACCATTCGAAATCTTGGCAGCTTTGCTTCTGACCGCTGCGCTCAAGCACAGGGAGTCTCATTCCAGGAGCCCTGGAGAGCCCAAATTGCCAGTCCTTTTATCCGTTATCATATCCCCGAATAGGACAGGGGTGGAGCCTCACATTCCCAGCTCACAAGCCCCAGGCCAGTCAGCTACAGTCGGAAATCTGCGACATCTTGCTTGTCTCCTGCTCTTGAAAACGTGGTCCTACTCCACATGTGCGTTCAGACACGAGGCTTAGCCTGGTCTTCCCTTTTAAACCAGTTTGTAATGTGGACACAAAGCCTACTTTGGTGAGAACATAGATTGCGCTTGCCCCGTGCACCCTGCTATCTATCGTACGTGGATGCGACCGGCGTGGCGTGCATGGAGCATGAGAGGGAGCGCAAAGGTGGACTTGAACATGGCACATGGGCTGCCCTGCATGGGCTGCCCGGCCTCTCCAGCAGAGCTGAGGGCCCCGGGAGCAGCTCGAGGGCTACCCAGTGGGCCAGTTGCGAGGCTGGGCTCTATTTGGATGCTCCGCTTTTCCAGTTTTGGAGAAAGGGATTACAGAGTTGTGCCCCAAAAGGAACAAGGAGAGGAGAGAGGACAGGGGGGTTGTCCCGGGGGGAAGGCTGGGGCTCCTGCCCTCACGGGGCATCCGAAGAGGCTCTCTCGCCCCATGCAAAGGAATTGCTGCAGCAGCTCCCGGGAATGGGGCCGTGCCCCGGAGCAGAGCGGGATCCGGGAGGGCTGGCAAGGAGGC
The DNA here is from genome assembly GCA_023646645.1 of Varanus salvator macromaculatus. NCBI lineage: Eukaryota > Metazoa > Chordata > Lepidosauria > Squamata > Varanidae > Varanus > Varanus salvator. The sequence goes on along the minus strand of JAIXND010000753.1, from coordinate 1,525,185 downwards.
TGCTGCGGGGCAGAGCGAGGGGCCATTGCAGGACTCTGGGGCGCTTTGGGGCACAGGGCAAGGGAGGGAGGGGGAGCCGGGGGCCACGGAGAGCCCGGGCCAGAGGCCGTCCTTCACCAGCTGCCAGGCCTGCAAATCCCCCACATGTTCCCTCCCCCGCGGGGTGGGGGAGCGAGATGGGAATCTCCGGGCATTAAGCACGTGGCTGCGGCTAAGCTGCTGTGCTTGGCGCAGGCAGGTGCTGCGGGCGCTCCGGCAGGGCCCTCCGTGGGAGCCCGGGGGCACCATGTTCGCCAGCTCTTCCCGGGGGGGCCCGGCGCCCACGAGCCGGGGGGCGGCGGGGGGCGGGGGGAGCAAGTTCAGCGTGGACGAGCTCTATGGCCTGCCCAAGAAGAGCAAGGGGTCGAAAGGGGAGAGCATCCGGCGGCGCAGCCAGGCGGGGCCGGGGGCGCGGGATGGGCAGGCTCTGTCCCCTGCCCAGGTGCTGGAGGCGGCCCGGTACCTCATGGAGAAGCGGCAGCTGGAGAGGTACCTGCAGGAGGCCGGGACGGCCGTCGAGGAACTGGAGGGCCATCGCACCGGCATGAGGTACAGGTACGTGGAGCTGGGCGTCCCAGCGGGCCAGAGGGGCAGGGCGGGGGCACAGCAAGTGTGGGGGCAGGTGGGTGCATCTCCTCTGCCAAAGCCTGGAGCTCAGTACATGATTGGGTGAGCCCTTTCGTTTTGGGAAGCAAGTTCCTAGTCCTCATGGAACCTCAAAAAAGATTTTAAAATGTTTGTGTGGGACCTGTGGGAAATGAGCCAAAGGTTCAAGAGAAAGTTTTTGGTGGGCTCCCCCCACCCCTCTCTTGTGGCTGATTCCTTTTTCCCTAGTCACTAATTTCTCCTCTCCAGTCCCTGCCAGTTTATTGCACTGCTGAGGGAAAAGAAAGCAAGTTGTGTGAGAGCAAGAGGTAGTGAAGCAGGTTCCAGTCTCTCTTCTCCGCTTGGAAGATGGGTTGTCGGAATGCACCTACCTGCGTGAATGGGGGGCGGTCCGAGGGATCAGCCAAAGAGTAGAGCAAAAGCAGCGGCCTGGAGACCTTGTGGGCTGTCACAATGCGCCACACAGCGCAGTGGTGAAGGCCAGCACAGGCTGCTAGTCCTCATGGCATCTGCTCCCTCCAGTATTGTTGGGGAGGACAGGTGAGCGTGTACTGCTGTGCATTTCGGCTTCCTAGAAGAAGTTGGGTGGCTGCTGACCGGAGCACATGCCCTCAGAGCCATGGAGCAGAAGCAGAGAGCTTTTGGGGGAGGGGGCCGTGGGGGGGGTCCCTGCTGGAGGCCCTGTGCGAGAGAACTGAGGAGGGTGTGGAGAAGAGCGAGCCAGGGTCTCTGGGTGCAGGGCTCCCTGGGAAAAGGGGGCAGCTTAGGGGGGCAGGAGCCAGGTAACTTTCCTCAGTGGCGCCTGGGACGCTCGGCCACGTTCCCCTCCTCTGTGGCCGGGTGCACTGGGAGGGACTGGGCGAGTGAGGAAGGGGCATGGAGGGGTCGCAGCCCAGCCGCCGGATGGCACTGGGTTGGGCACGGCTGGGGTAAAACGTTTACGCTTGTGTCGGCCAAGCTGGGTTCTGCGGATTGGGAAGAGCTGCCCCTGGCAGCCGGCTCCTGGCAAGGGCCACGTGCTTCTGTGTGTGTAGTCCTGCCGGAGCCTGGCCCTTCCCGCTCGCGGGGGCCGCAAAACGGCATCCGGCCCCCCCTTGTGTGCTGCGTGTCGCGGCAGTCGCCCTCGGTTTGACGGCTCTGCACCGCAGGGGCTTGCACGCCTCGCGGGAAGCCCCTCTTCGCGGGCATCCTCGCTTTGGCTTCTCACGGCAGAACATTTTGGGACAACCACCAGGCCGCCGAAGGAGGAGGGGCTTGCTGAGAGGCAGAGCTCGCTTGCTCGGGTTGGCATCTTCACAAAACCATCACCGCATGGGGCATTCCCAGGGCAGCTGGTACAAAGGGGCCGTTGAACCAAGCGCAGGAAAGTAGAACAAACCCGCAGCGCAAAGTTAGAGCGCACCGTTTTTTATGCTTGGGAAACGGCGTCACTGTATAAAGTTGAAATACGCTTCAAAGAGCTGCTGCTGCTTCCTGCTCTTATTGTTTTTTGGCAAACAAGTTTCTAGGCCTCAGTGTTCTGGGGCAGGGGTGAAGCCTTCGGTACACGCTGCACGGATCTCTTGGGGAAAAAGCCAATGCAGTTCTTTTCTTCCCGGCGTGGGGCTGCACCGGGAGTGAGCTGAGCGCTTCTGAAACACTGCCACAGCGTAGCAAGGTCACAGCCTGACTTCTGTCCATGTCTAAGAAAAGGGGCCTTTGAATGCGGTGCTTTTCGAAAAGTTGCTGGAACTGGAAATCTCCAGACATTCTAACAAGTCCTCTTCCTGGGCAGGGCAGAAACTGCATCAGGTTCTTCCCTAGCTCACCTTTGCTGAATAGTTTTCCGTTTGGCTGACTGCCTCACCCGTGTGTCTTTCCGGTCAGCTCCTGTGCTGACTTGTCTGCCACTTCCGAGTCCGCAAGAGAGAGAACATGGACCGCCAACACCTTTCCCACGAGGTTGTGAGCCAGTTCGGCTGTGAGGAGTTTGCCTGCCCACCGGGGCGGGTGGGTGGGTGGGTGGGTTGGTTGGTTCTCCCCACTGTGTGCTGCTCCGTGGCAGGCGTGCCACGAAAGCCACAGTTGGGCATGAGGAGGTTTGAGGAGCCTGAGGCAGAAAGTGGCCCGCTGGTTGCTGGGGAGCATGGGCTGGGCGGCTGTCGCTCTCACATCCTCCTTGGCTGTCTCCCGTTTGGAGCAGCTGCTTGGGCACGTGTGGCTGGATGGGGTGGGATTTTGCTCCGATCCTGCAGCGTTTGTCTTAAAGTAAGAACATCCTGGTGGATTGGGCCCAGCACAGTTCTTGGCAAGTAAAGCGCTCCTGCTCCTACCCACACATCCCTTATGGTCCCCCGCTGCTGGGGTTCCACATCAGTCCTTTAAAATTGCAAATGCGAGGAGAGGAGAGGAGAGGAGGCTGGGCACCCCCAAGGGAAGTTCAGCTGGCCCCGCTCCCACCCAGACCACATAGCAGCTGCGTCCACTCCTCATCCCAGCGTTGTCGGTCGTTCTCGCAGCACCTCTGGAAGAGGCCAGCGCATCAGGCTGAACGCCACCCTCTCCGCCAAGCGCTGCCGTCAGCTCGCATGAGGCGTCTGCGCACCGGTGTCGGCTCCCGTCTCCCTGGGGGGACATCACTCGCTCCCACCCTGGCCCTAATAATAGCAAATCTCCTTGCAGCACCTGCGTGTTACTTCTCCCCCTATGCTACAAGAAGGACCCTATCAAAGCCATGCTGGCTGGGGATGATGGGAGTTGTGCTCCGCCACATCTGGAGGAGGCCGGGCTAGGGAAAGGCAGCCCGGTCTTCTTCTTCTTCCGAACCGGAAAACCTTCCCTTGCTCGAAATTACCCTGCTGTTCTTGCTGGCTGGGTGGTTTAGCAGTGCGTGCAAGATGTAAACAGGGTCGATAAAAGCAGGCTGAAAGGGCCCCGGTGGATCCGTCGCGGGCCGGGCAGCGATCCTGCGAGCAAGAGAGGCTGCAGGGTGCCAGGGGCTGGCGGGAAGCAGGGCAGTAGGTGGCCTATTGAAGTGGAACTCCTTGACTGCTGAGCCATCCCTTCGAGCATCATTTGCCCGGTCGCCTACTGCGAGCTGAAAGTGGCTGCAGGCGACCAGAGAGAGGAGGCATTGCGGCTTCTGAGAGGGGCCGTTTTCTCGTTTGTTTCTGGGCACTTGGAGGCAGAGGCCTGTGTGGGCAGGGAAGCTAGTCCGAAGTTTTGTGCATTGTCTTGGAAGGTTTGTGATCTGACCTAGGATCACAAGAAACTCTCTGGGGGTCAGACAGTGCATCCTTCTAGGCTGCTAGTGAGATCTTTTTAAAACAGCAGGAGCGTGAAGATGGGGCTCTCCGAGCTTCTGTCTTCGCTCCCCGGGTGTCTCCGGAATCAGCCACCTTCTGTGTGACAAGGCACACCAGCTTTTGCAACACTCCCTGCGATCGCCCCATGAGAACCATTCTCCAAAAGGGCCGTCGCAAGGTGCCAACCCTCAGTGATTGCAGACCAGCAGAAGGACCAGGGTGCAGCACCTGAATTAAAGGCTGTGCTGCGGAGTCTGTTCCCACCCACCGTGGCCTCCCACCCACCCACCCACGCTCACTCCGCTGGTCCACGCAGCGAGCGAGCTGAGGAAGGCTCAAGGGGCTTTGCCCACCTCCGCACGGCCGGCCTTGTCTCTTCCCTGAGCGCGTCAGGAGGCGGGGGCCGTGCATCTCCCTCATCCGAAGGGACAGGGGCGCCCTCCCACCACAGCTGCATCTGTCCGTTGGCTTCTCTCGCCTTCCCCACTGCCAGCCCCGCTGCCTCTCCGGGGCATGCACCCCTACAAGCCCCACGGCACTGATGCCTTTGGCACCCCGCTGCGGCACACGGCCCCTCGAGCTGGAGAGGGGGGCCTGAAGAGGAGGAGCGCGGCCCTCCTGCCGCCCCAGAGATGCGTCCCTGAAAACAGACTGCAGGAGTTCCTGGCCAGCCACGCGATCGGCCGCCTCACCAGCCCTTTTGTAAGATGCAGGTAAAACGAGGGGGAAGTGGGGGATGCGGCTCGGCTGGAGGAAGGACGCAGCCTTCCCTCTGCTGGAGGGAATTGGGGGAAAGCAGGACCGGGGGTGTAAAGGATGTGGGGCAGTTGGACTGATGGGGTCTTTTCTCCCCCGCTCTGGGGAGGGAGCATGAGCGCACGGGCCCACCTCTCAGGGGCCTGACTCCTCCAGGGTCCCACAGCCTGGGTTCCCCACTGGGGCGCTGAACTATACTCAGCTTGGGGAAGGCTGCCTTACCCCCACAGCAGCTCTTCTGGTTTCGGGGTGCCAGCCCCTGAACTTCGCATCTCCTGGAATTCCTTCCGTGGGGTTTTCCTCCCGAAAGTGCCCTGTTCTGAGGACCGGGACTGAAGGCCAAGGGAGTCGGGCTCTGCCTCTGATCGGGAAGGACTGGAGGAGGTTGGCCTTTGGGGCCCTTCTCTTTCCGCCCTAAGGCTTGGCTGCGGCTGCAAACTTGAATGGATTAATACTAAGCTGGGCTCCCGCTTACATTCCTGTCGCCCGCAATCCACCACTCCTGCAGCCTCTTAGCAATGTAAACCTTGGCTTAGCTACAGATCCAGCAAGAACTTCTGGAATATTTGTTTCCTGCTCATTCTTCCAAGTGGCCCCGCTCTTTAAGCTGGACTAATTTTTGTCCTCTCCAGTGGAGGCAGCTGCATGGCTTGTCTGGGCCGTTATTTTGTTTGTTTATTATACAAACTCCGGGCAACTTACATAATCCCCTTCCTCCTCTCAATCTTATCCCCACAACAACCACCCTGTGAGGTAGGCTGGGCCGAGGTCCGTGCCTGGATCAAAGTCACCCACTGAGTCCCATGGCTGAGAGGGGACTAGAACCCGGATCTCCGAGTCCTGCCCCGACTTGCGGCCACCATGTTACTCGGGCTTTCGCCAGTGTGGGTTCGTACTGAACTTTCTCAAACAGCTTAGTGAAGGAATGCCAATCTGGCACCAGGCCCGGATGGCTGGGAGCACAATGCCAACATTTCTGAGTCTTGCCCGTAAGCCTGGGAAAGCTTTCTCTCTGAAGCCCCGGAAAGCGGCTACCTGTCGGACCGTGCTCTGAAGGAGGGCTGGGAAAGGGCTCAGGTCTCACATGCCGTCTGCAGGCAGGGCCAAATGTAACCATGAGCCATTTTAGGCCTACTCTCGGCACAGGTAAGCAGGAATGAATCGCTCAGCAGTGTCCCCCCAGCAGCTTCTGCGCTCTTATCTCCAAGCTGCTATTTGGAGATAAGAGCTCTTCCCCTGTGGGAAAGGAGGGAGACTAAGGAAGAAGCTGACAGGCTGGGTGCAGGCACCCACCCCATGCAGGCAGAAAGCCATACTGAACTAGGCAAACCCGTGGTCCAGCTTGTGTAAGGCCGTTCCTGGTTTTTGTGGAGGTATTGGAGCATGTGGTGCCAGCCATGAGCAAACCTAGAGCTTTGGGGGGACTCCACACCAGGGGGGTGGGGGTCCGGCCTAGTTTCGGTCAGTTCTGGAGAGCATCTGCGGAATTCAGCCTCACCTTTGCCTCTGTTGGTGGCCTGGAAGGAAAGGAGAAACTACACGAGAAAGGGGTTGCGTCGCCTTGCACAGAACGTCTGCGCCATCTCCCAGCCAGTGTCTTCTGTTGTTCTCGTGTTTTTCGGGCCAACTTTAGAGAGGCTTTTAAAAATCCAGGCCGAATCGCAGCGCCTGATGCCTGAGCAGTGCTCCTCTCGGGCTCCCCTTGCCCCAGTCCTTCCCCCGCTGCACCTCCTGCCCATGACAGGGTCTCCTGTTCCCGGGACTGAGATCCACAGCTGCTCATTGCCCATAAAGACATTTCCCCTTCCCGCAAAAGTGGGGAGGATTTCCACACCGATTCCTCTCCCCCTGGCGATGCATGGATGGTTTCGCTTTACGCTGTTTGCAGCCGGCAGGGACGGAGAATAGCGTGCAACGCGGATGGTGAAGGCACTGGAGGTTGCTGTTCCGAAGCATGTCAGTCCCTCTTGCAATTAATGACCTCCCTGGCACCCAGGGAGCAGGTACGGCAGCCAGCGGGGCGCTTCGTAGGCTCAGCGCTTTTGGACTCGAGGGCTGCCAAGCAGTTGCTTGAGCCGCGTTGTCTTAGATGGCCATGAAGACGTCTTCCTTTGCTGGAAGGCCTTAGCAAACAGCACTGCCTCCCTGTGTCTCTTCGGACATGGAAAAAAGGCTTTTCTCTCTGTGTGTGGAAAAAGAGACTAACGCTTGGCTGTCTGTACTGTTGTTCTTTTGGGCAGCGCAGACAGTTTTCCCACCCCTGGCTTCCTGATGAGCCATTTTATTTATTTAGACCCCCCCCCCGCCCCCGCATCTCAGGGCTTTCAAGAGGCTTTGTTGTGGTAATTCCTGCAACTAGAAAAGCTAAATGGAGAGTATTTGCCTGAAGCTTCCAGGCTTTCGCACAACTGATTCTGTTTCTTTGCTCTCTGGGATAAGAGAGGGAATTTCATGGCAGGCCTCCTCCTGACTGAAACCTATGGGTTCGCCAGGCACTGCCTATGGAAGCCCAGCCTAGCAATCCTGAGGACTAGAAACTTACTTTGAAAAACAAACTGCAATAAAGTTACCGAGTGGTGGAAAATGGATACAGCACGGATACAGCCCTCAGAGTAAGCATTAAACTGCACATAAAATTGGAATCGTGCTGTTAGGCGACGGGATCACAGGACGAAAGCGCAACCAGCCCATTTCCGCTCCAGGAAAAGCCAGTTTAACTTCTGCCGATCCTGCCACTGATGGATGAACTGGGAATGGGCATGGCAGGATGCGGGGTGGGGGTGGCTCCGTGCCACCCGCCCCACCCAGCAGGTGCCAGGGCCCCTGTGCCGCCCCCTGCTGCCCCCTGCCACCTGCCTTTCAGCACCCCAAGAGAACACACGCAGCTACACTTGTGTGGCCTGGCATTTGTATCTGAGCCCTGAGCAGGGGAGAGCAGGGAAGGGATGCGGTATATAATATTTTGGGCCTGGAAACTTTCCCTTGAGGAGAGAAAGGCCACCAAAAGGCAGTCCTGTGTTTCTTGGGTTCACAAGCCGATCCTAGACCTCCAACCTGGTATCCTGCAGAGGGGTTGGTGCTGGCTGGGAATGATGGGAACTGCAGCCCAAGGCATCTTGAGGGCGCTGTTAGGCAAAGCAGTCTTAGCTGATCCGAAATTGGGGTGGGGGAAACCGAGATTCCCAGCTAAGCTGCGGGACACTCTTACCAGTCCGGGTCCCCGCCCCCCGCTGCCCCCAATTTGCCTGCCTGGCTTTATTCATCCTCACTGCTTTCATATCCCCCCCCTCCCCAATTCGGTGCAGCACCCCCGTCCTTCGAGCATGCCGTCAGTCTGGCTATCCCCCCCCGCCCCCGCCCCCCACCCCCTGCCGCGCCACGTCCTCGGCACTAAACGGCGATTGCCCCAAAGCCGCCCCCTCTCCCAGTCCCCGCGCCTTGCAGATGGCTCTTAACCCCCCTCGCCGCTCTTTGGAAGGATTACTGGGAAGCGGAGAGTGCAGAAGCGGGGGGGACACGGGCCCCCTCTGAGAGCTGTCTGCGGCTCCCCCACCCCTTCGCGGGGGCTTTGGCAGAGCTGGGGGGGGCGGTCCAACCCCGGCCTGCTGCTGCTGCTCCCCATCCCCGCCAGCATCCCTCTCCCCAGCGCCCCCCCTTCCCCAAAGAGCCCGGTGGGCGGCGCCTGCCATGCAAATGAGGCCCGGCTGAGCCGAGAAGCGGGGCGACCCGCATCCAGACCGAGGCTGCCGAGGGCGCCTTCGCCTCCCTCCGCCCGGCGGACCCCCACCCGTGCAGCCCCTGCGGCCCCCGGGAGCGGGCCGGGGCCGCCGCACCCGGACCCCCAGCCGGGGCCTTCGGGGTCGTGGCCCCCAGGCGCCCGTGAGCCATGCAGGTGTCCATCGCTTGCACGGAGCAGAACCTGCGGAGCCGCAGCAGCGACGACCGGCTGTGCGGCGGGGGGTCCCGGGGCCAGGGCGCGGGGGGGCAGGGCAACGGGGGCTACCAGCCCCCCGGCAAGGGCCCCCGGCTGGGCATGGGGCTCCGGGCGCCCGGGCAGAACCTGCCACACATCGCCTTCCTCCTGCGGGAGTCCACCGGCCGCTCCACCGGCATGAACTACAGGTAGGGGGCGGGCATCGCCTGGGGGGCTGCGACGGGGGGCGCGGGTTGGGGCCCGCTTGGCGCGGCGCGGGCCAGTGGGGGGGCGCGCTGGCGCGGGGCGCTGCAGGGGCGGGGGGCTCCTCGGGGGGCGCCTGGGGCAGAAGGAGCAGCGGGGGTGTCTGGCGTGCGGCCTAAGGAGGCTCAGAGGCTGAAGCTGCGGGGGCGCGGGGTTAGGGGGCCGGCGTGGGAATGGGCGCCCGAGCGCGTGGGGCGCAGCCGCAGGAAGGAGGCCCACTCCGGGACCCGGGGGGGCTGGCGTGCGTGGGACGGGAGAAGTGGGGCTGCAGAAAGCAGGTCGCCTCGTGCTGGGAGGGGGGGCAGGCTCTGCTTCGCAAGCGGCAGGCTGGACTCGTCCTGAGGGGGTCTGGCTCGAGATGCCTGTGGACGGGGGTGGGGGGGCGAGCGCCGCTTTTGGCTCGTTCTGCGCTTTGGGAAAGCTCGGAGGAGCGGCCCAGGGACCCCCTGCGGAGGCGCAGGGAGCCGGAGGGGCAGCCCGCGGAGGGCAGCGGGAGAGGGGGAGCCGCGGGGGAGGCCAGGGCAGAGCGAAGAGGGCCCCGCAGGGTGGAAAGCAGGACTCAGGTTCTCCCCCAGGCGCTGGGGGCTGTGGGGGGATGCTGCAGCCAGGGGTGCTCGTGGGTGACAGAGAAGAAAAGCTTTCCCGGGACCCCAAAGCTGGGGGAAGGTGGAAGTACTTCTGGGGGGTCTCGGGGCAGCCTGTTTTGCACACGGGCTGCTACGGGGTCCCAGGGCCCCCCCCAACTCAACCCCCAGGGGCATGCACGCTCGCCTCCCTTCCCGCACCCGCTTTGGAGGCTGTGCAACTTCGTAGCCCGCATTTCAGCTCAAGTTGGATCGATGCTGCTAACCCGAAAGTCAGCCCCTTGCTCACAGGCGAAGGGAGGGGAACGTGGGGGGCAGAGCCTGGGGCAGGCGGGCATGTGGTGGTGTACGAGCTCGGATCCTGCATCCGTGGGGACCCGTGAGTTCTTTGAAAGGGAATGTGAATTTCGATCGAGACTGGGGAGAGGTGGAGCACAGCCGGGGGGCGGGGAGGGGGGACGATCCAAGAAGCCAGGGAGCAGCGGGGCTTCCAGACCTCACGGGGAAGTGAGCCTGCACCCCGGGTTTCATGGAGAGGGAGGATGCAGGACCCCTCCAAACGGCCCATCCCTGTCCGTGGTGTTGCAGCGCGAGTGTTGCAGTAGCGCAGGACGCAGCCTGCTTGCTCCGAAGAAACCATCCACTGTTGGGCAGTGTGGGGACCCGCAAATGTGCAACACGGGTCTCCACACCTGCATGCTAGTGTGGCTTGCGAGTCGCGTGTGGGAATCCTCCCACACGTGGGAAGGGCTGTAGGGCCCGGGAGGGGTGCTGGGAAGGGGCTGCTGCGGGGCCCGGATCCTTGCTCCTCTGCCAGCCATGCAAGGTCAGATGCGTAAAACCCGGGTGGGGGGAGGAGGCAAGGGGGCCTGGGGTTCCTGGTGTGGGGTGGGGGAATTCCGGGGGGGGGAAGGGGGCATGGAGCCAGCACATGAGGCCTTGTGGAAGAAGGCCGGGCGAGTTGGAGTGCTGTGGGCTGGGCGGGCGGCCAGGACTCCCGAGAGTGATTCCCCTGGTGCACGCGAGTGGGATCGTTGCTGGAGCTGGCCGGCCTCCAAACCGCCCCGCAGATCTCATAATTGCTGCTCTGCGTCTCCTCCCGGCTCAGGTTCCCCGCGCCCGGCCCGGCCCATGCAGTTCAAAGCGGGAGGCTGCAAGCTCTCTGCGGGAGGGCCAGGTCGGGTTTTTGTGGGGTGTTGAAAGGGAAGCAGGGAGCTGCCCAGGGCAAGGTGTGGGGAGACTTGGGGGGCAGGTGAAGGTCACCCAGCTTGGCAGAAGAAGGCCACCGCAAGTGTAAGGACAGATCTAGCCGTTGGGCTGTGGGTCGGCTACGAGAGGTTTTCTGATCTCCTTAATCGTAACAGTGCAGATGAAAGCGATCTTCCGAATGCACGGCTGATGTGCGATACATCGCTTCAAAACCATATTCTAAGGAAATGTATTTTTCCCTCCCAGAGGGGCGGTGTGGGGAGAATCGGACGTACAAAGACGCAGTGCACCGTCCCTCGACGATTCCTGCACCAACATACGGGCCACACCAGTCTGTGAACGCTGGAAATGAACTGCCATCCAAGTTACTGCGTCACGCTGGTGGGGCGGTGCGGGGTGGAGGCATGCCCCTGTCAGAACAGGGCTCACTCGGTGCTGGGAGGCGCCAAACCTCCTTGCCAGGGGAGACCCCTGAGCATGTGCAGAGCGCTTTTGTGCCCCATCAAGTTGTCACAGCCAACGGCTTTCCATAGGCAGACTTCCCAGAATTTAGGTGTCTTTTCCAGCAACCACTGTGACTGTGTGATGTCGCAGCCCCATCATGTTACCTAACTGCGTGCAAAGGTGGATGGGGTGAGAAATCGCCCTCCCAGCCCAGCTCAGACAGAATCTGCAGGATTTGCAAAAAATCCTATTTAAATAGGAGCATGACTCCAGAGAGACATTTCCTTGTGCAAGCTGTATTTCCCTCAACTGCACCCCAAAACTGACCACCTCAGTCAATTCCTTCTGCAGCCAATTTCCTGCTGAGGGTTCAGACTGCTTAGGGCAGTTGGGTTGGGGTGGCAGGAGGGTGGGGGGAGATTTTGGTGGGCAGCCCTGCCAGGGGGGGCCTGAGGGAGGGAGTTAGCTGGGGAGGCTTCCGGCATTAAGATCCATGGTATTCCTGCCACCCTATAGGACTCTGGCGTGCCCGCAGCTGGAGTATCGCATCCAGTTCTGGGTGCCTCGTTACAAGAGGGATACAGCCAGGCTGGAATTGGTGCAGCGAAGGGCCACTAGGATGGTGGCCGGTTTGCAGGGGATGATGGGGTATGAGGAGAGACTGAGGGAGCTGGGTCTTTCCAGCCTTGAGAGGAGGAGACTCTGAGGGGACCTGTTCGTGACATACAGGTACATGAGGGGGTGCCACGCAGAGGTGGGTCATGACCTTTTCCCCCTGCGGTGGAGGGCAGGATGCGTTCCAATGGAGCACAGCTCAGGGAACCAAGGTTTCGGTTTGGAAGCCAGGAAGCACTTCCTGACGGTTAGGACCCTACGGCATGGAAAGGGCTTCCATGGGAGGTGGCTGAAGCCCCATCGGTGCGGGTGTTCAAGGACAGGCTGGACATGCACACGGTGGGCATGTCATGAGCAGAGCAAGCTGGAGCCGGGGGTCAGACTAGATGGCCCAGGAGGCCCCTTCTGACTCGCTCTGTTTCTATGATGGGTTCAGGAAGAGGATCCCCATCCCATCATTTTTAATGGAAGATTGCTGCTGATTGGGTGATATTGTTTTGGGCCACTGAAGCAAGGTTGGGACGGGGCGGGGGTGGGGGCAGAGCTTGAGTTTCTGGCCCCTCTTCCACCTCTGCCTGTTTTGCTCATGCCCCATGGTTTAATTATGAGGCCAGGTCGTGACCCGTATCAAAGCAGCAGCTGGTGCTTGGGGGACAGTGACACGTATCACCTGGTGGCACGGTGGGCAGACCTGCCTCTCTCTCTCTTGCCCATCTACACCCCAAAATTGCCAGCCTTGTTCTGCTCCTGTGCTTTATAAAGGGGTTGGATGCACAGAAAGGAAGCAGGTGAGCCGTCCTTTCTGGTACGGAGCTCCACATCGGAAGCGCTCCTCAAAGGTGTCTTAATTTTAAAACGTTCGTGGAACTTCAGACAGTTCCTTAAGCTGCAGCATAAGGAACTTTCCTTCTCTGCAGCTGCCCAAGGCAGAGAAGCAAAGCTGCCGAAAAGCTGGTTCTGTGAATGGACGCAGAACCACTGGCTCAGCTGCTGTTCACCTTTTTAACCTGCACTTCTGCCGCAGAGCCGAGCATCTGCTCCTCTTCCCTCCACTCACCTGGTTTTATCTTCACAACAAGCCTGCGAGACAGGTTAGGCTGGGACAGGGCATGGCTTGCCCAAGGCACCTGGGGGATGCTTCCGGCACAGGTGAGGTGTGAACTCCTCCCCACAGTCCTTACCTGACTTTTGAGCCAGACATTTTGCCCTGAGAGGTCAGACTGAGGTGGGAAGGCCTTTAGGGAAGAAGGCAGAACAGAATTGGGGCACTGAAAGTCCTTTTCTGGAGAAAGTTTGGTGGATTTAGTTCCATTTTATTTAAAACAATTGAGGCCTTTGAGTTGTGGTGCTGGAGGAGACTCCTGCGAGTCCCTTGGACTGCAAGGCGATCCAACCGGTCAGTCCTAGAGGAGATCAGCCCTGACTGCTCTTTGGAAGGCCAGATCCTGAAGATGAAACTCAAATACTTTGGCCACCTCATGAGAAGGAAGGACTCCCTGGAGAAGAGTCTAATGCTGAGAACAATAGATGGCAAAAGAAGAAGGGGATGGCAGAGGATGAGGTGGCTGGATGGAGTCACTGAGGCAGTTGGTGTGAGCTTGGGTGGACTCCGAGGGATGGGGGAGGATGGGAGAGCCTGGAGGAATGTCGTCCATGGAGTCATGAAGGGTCGGGCATTACTTTGCGACTAAACAACAATTTAAAACAAGGGTGATGTTGAGGATGCGAAAAACCCAGGCTTCCATGTGTGGCAACAGAGTATGTTCTGGCCTTCTCAGCATGGAAGGAAGCGCACTTTGCACATGCTCAATGGCCCCACCAGTTGCATTTGTTCACGGATTCTGGGATGGCGCGCTGGTGGTTTGGGTATCATTTCCCATCATCTGCCGTGGATGCTTCTGCAAGGAAGTGGCTAGGGGGCTTTCGGTTCCGCCCCAGAACGGCCGCAGTGGTGGCGGAAAGACGCCGCTTCAGAGATGGCTCTCCTCCTCTCTCTCCCAGCCGCCCCGCTGCTTTGCTCCAAAGCCCCCCCCCCCATATTCCTCGCCCCATTATCTCAGTTGCAGAAGTTCCCCGTCATCGGCAGCTCTGACCCCGTTTCGGGAGCCCTGAGCTCTGCCTTCCTTCTATTTTTATCTCCATCCTGCTCACAGCGCAGGCCGCTCTCGCTAATGAAACCGCGAGCCACGCGCTGGGTGGACGGCAGCGCTAATGAGCATGGGGGTGGGGGGGGAGCGAGGCCCCGGGAGGGAGGGAGATGGACGCCTCTAGGGGCGCCCCAGTTGTGTGGGAAGGGCGAGTGTCCAAGAGAGGACCCAGAAGTCCTGGCTCCGTTGACTCGGTGCGCGGGTGCAAACCCCCAGACAGGTTCGGTGGGGCATTCGTGGTAACTCCAGAAGTGGTGGCTCCATGCGCGGCCGCTGTGGCCCAAGCGTGGGCCTTCCCTGTGGCCAGTGCAAGCCGGCTGGTGGCTTGAGCACGCAGAATCCAAGCACCCGAGGTTGCAGGACAAGGCCTCCGGGGAAGCGCGGCTCAGCTCGCTCCGTGCTCCAGCTCTGTGTCTGCGGCATAGCATAAAATGGAGCCCTTTTCTTGTCTGAATGGCAGAGGCTCCCGGCTCTGCTGCAACGCCCCAGAGGCCCCATCCGCCATCCTGGGGCCCAAATCTTCCCCTCTGGGGAGCTGCTCCTGTCCTCCAGCCCCACCAGGCCTGTGCTGGCTTCTGGCTCCAGCCCTGCCTTCCCCAACCCAAAAGCCTGGCATGTCCTTCCCAGGGCTCCGTCTCGAGATGCAGGGTGCGGTCCGAGGCGAGTGGGGGCAGGAAAAAGCCGCGTCCCACATGCCTCAGCCGGCGCCACCGCCGAAGCATGCCGCGAATCGCCTCCGGAAGCCACAGCACGCCGGCACTGCTGCTGCTCCGGCTCCACCCCTTTGCCTTGGCCCCGCCCACCCCTGGATGCGGCCCGGGAGGGTCTCCGGCCCGCAGGCAGGCGGGGGGTCTGCACCCCTGCAGGACTGCCTGCCGGCCGCCGAGGCAAAGGCCTCCGGGGGAAGGACCGCACCCCCTGCTGTTTCCCGCACCCAGCGGCGTGTGGCGGAGTGCAGACTTGGGTCTCGGAGGGCCGCGGCCCTCGGGTCTTGGTGGCTGCGACTCCCCGAGATTCTGGAGTGCCCCCCGCTGCAGGGCCGTCTTAACAGCATGATGGGCCCGGGCAAAGCAGTGTCCTGGGGCCCCTACGACAACTACGACGACTGTTAATTTTGGAAGTTTTCCCATTTTCCAAGGGTTAACATACACGGATTAGGCTGGGGCCCACGGGCAAGTGGCCCTCGGGCCCGGGCGTTCAGGGGGCCCTGCACCAATGCAATCCGGTGTTGCCTCTTGCCTTGTCTCCCTCCTCAGGAATCTCGGCAAATCGGGACTCCGCGTTTCGTGCCTTGGCCTCGGTGAGTCTCCAGGAGAAAAGCCACGTGGGGCCGGCGGGAGGAAGGCGGGGCATCAAGGGGGTACTGGCATTGCAGGAAGGGCATTTTGCACATGCCCGGGAGCTGCCCCAGTCGGGATGGGGCCCATCCCGGACCCTGGAGCGCCGCTCGGCCAAGCGCATCGCCATGGCCTCGTCTCAAGGTGTGCTTTCTCCCCCGCAGGTACCTGGGTGACGTTTGGCTCCCAAATCACAGACGAGGTAGGTGCCAGCCCCACCGCTCCCTCTTCCTCGCCGAAGGCCCCTCTGGTCTCCAAATGCCGCGTCCGTGTATGTGCCCCCGGCCCTCTTGCCCCCTCGAGCCCCGGGGGTTTCATTGTGGGGTGAACTCTAAGCTCAGGCCCCTCTACCCTGGGCGCCTGGAGCGGGGCCACAGCCCACGCAAGCCCTCGGAGTCTGTATCAGGGGCTGGCAGGGGTCTTAGCCCCATCTCATGCGTGACATCCACATAGTGTGTGCCACACCAAGAGGGACGAGGGTCCGTGCGGCGCTGGGGTCGAGTGTCAGGCGGGGCCACGGGAGAGCTCAGCCGTGAAGTTCACCTGGGGCAGCCGCGGGCTTGCCTACCTCGCAGGGTTGTTGTGAAGACGGAAGGCATTCCGTCTCCATATAAGCGAGCCTTCCCCAGCCTGGTGCCCTCCTGATGTTTTGGGCCACAACTCCCAGCATCCCTGACCTCTGGACATCCTGGCTGAGGATGATGGGAGTTGATGTACATCTGGAAGGCATGAAGTTGTAGAAGGCTGTTGGGGACCAGTGGTATGCAAAACTGAACCAACGATGGAGAATGGCGGTGCCACAAGTAACCCACAAATTCGGTGCCGAAACGGTACCTCACCAAGGCACAGATTCCTCTTGGGGAACGAACCGGGAAACCGGAGTCAGAGCAGAGATGTGGATTCCAGAAGCGAAGAGGGTGGAGCTCTTCCTGTCTCTGGGCAAGGAAAAGCTGCTCTTGCTTCGTTTCCCTGCATGTGGCTCCCGGTGAGGACAGAGGGAAGGTGAGCAACCCCCCCCCACAGCCCCTGAACGGCCTGTGCTCTCTCCCCACCCAGACGGCGGAGAACGTGCTCACCATCGCGTACGAGAACGGGGTCAACCTCTTCGACACGGCCGAGGTCTACGCTTCTGGCAAGTATGTCCCCCTATTGCATCCGCAACTCCATTCCTAGAAAGGGGTGCAGGAGCAGGTGGAGGAGAAATTCAACAGGTGCAGCGCCTCTCTTCACCGCATCTCCTTGCTGGGTGGAGGCTGCACCTGTTGAATTCCGCCTGTCGTACAGCTGGCAGAACAGGGCTGCCTGGACTACGTGGGGATGCAGAAGCTGACTTCTGTCCCCACTCTCCCACTGTATCAGGGTACGAAAACCTCAGTCCGGGGCCAAATGAGGGATTCCCCAGGCGGGCCACGCTTCTGTCCCCCAACGGCTGATCAGTGGCTTCCCAGCTTTTGCTCAGCTTCCTCCCGTCCTAAAAAGGCTGAAATTCTTCTAAGGCTTAGTTACTAGGAAAAGGAAATTGACGCGAAACTCTGCCCATCTCTGCCCTGCTCCATTTATCTTGGGTCCTGCTTTCCCCTGGAACGCAGCCCTCTGGCATGGACCCCGGCCTGTGGGGCAGAAGAGCTGCCCCACCAACCCATCTTCCCCAACAGCTGATCCCCATCAAGAGCTCTTACAGGTGTCACTGTTGCCCTCCCTTCCTAACCTTGGATACCTGCACTTTTCCCATGCACAAAGCCCCTCTCGTCTTCACTACTGCATGCGCTTTCTCCTGGGCTTTGAGCCCGGCTGGGAATGATCTGCCTGGCTTCACATCGTCCTCTGTCCCCCCCCCCCCATTTCTCCTCTCCTGAGCCCACCGCTCCAGGCCCCTGCTGGCCTATGTTACATCTCCCGGGGCTCTTCAGGACGCAGCGATTAAAGCCTCATGACATGATTCTGTCAGGACAGATTTGGGGGCTGGCTGGCTGGAAGGAAGCGGGAGGGGGGAGGAAGTGAAGATGCTCTCTGTCGCAGTGTGATGTGAGGGGATGGGGGGTGCTGGGCCAAGAGAGCAGGCCTCGGGGGGGAGAGGTGTCCCCGCGGGGCAAGGAGCGCAGGCCGGCTGGTGTGCGGAGCTGCGTGCCTGCCAGATACGGGGCTTCTGCCGATCTAGGATGCCGTGTGATAGCGACCCTCAAGCCACGGCAGAGAGACCCCCCGAGGGGGCCGAGACAGGGTAGCAGGTCGGGGTGCAAAATACCCAATCCCCCGGGGACCGCACGCTGCCTTCCTCGGATGTGGACCGGGGAGTTGTTCCGCATTGCGGGTTGGAGCGCTAACTGCATTCGTCCAAAGTGGGAAAAACACAGGGGAGCAGATTTCTTGTGGGGAAGAGGGGCCGCTTCATCAGATCCGTGGGGTGTTAACCCCACCTGGCAGGAGCGCGTGGGTGCAGAACGGGGCTGGAGAAGAGAAGATCGGGGCCAAATAGCCAGGAAAAGCGAGAAATGTGGCATTTCTCTCCAAAGCTCAGATGCGGACGAGAGAAACGCCGTGATCGTGCAGCAACGCCAGAGCGGGTGATAATTAGCTGCCGGGCTTGGCTGTGTTAATTTAATACCTGTCGTAGGAGGGAAAATTTTGCTCTCTGTTGCGTCCTGGACAAAAAGCAGCACCCATCTCATTCAGAAATTTCACACTCGAGTTCTTTTGCCAGAGAAAGGCGAGTTTCCAGGTCAGGAACAGATCAAAATGTTCTCCCGGTAAAAGACAGAAGGATGAAAACGACGGCAAAACCAGCCAGTGTCGAGGCCGGGTATCGGTATCACAAGCCAAGTCAAAAAGTTCCGTTTGACATTGACGGAGCCGAATCCTGTTCCCAGTCAGTTGTGTGTGGTCTTCCTTGCTAGAAGATAAGGCAAAATCTTTGCACCCCACAAGGCAAGGAGCACTTGCTCGCTTTGGGTGCCTGTTGGAAGCGATTTTATTTATTTATTTATTTATTTATTAAAACATTTCTATGCCGCCCCATCGCAACAAAGCCTCGGGGCGGCTCACAACATATTAAAATACAATAGAACATTTAAAACCTTTCTATCTGTCCCTTTCTATCTATTTTGCAGTGGGGGTATTCATCCCATTTGACATTTTTGCTTGATCTCAGCCCCACAGCCACAGATCTGGAGTCATCACCGATGAATCCATCAGAGCTGACTTCCGATTTTTAAAAAAAAAAAAGTTTTATTTGAAATTATAATCCTAAAAAAAACAAAAAGAAAACTACAAACAACATCCACCATCAAAAACATCGAACCCGCTGGGTCAACCCCCACACCCTTCTTTCTCCATTTATGAAAGCTTTAAAAACATATTTAAATCTATGCGAAGTCCCGTTTCTCTATCCAATAATAAAAAAAAGTTCCATGTTTGATAGAAATCAATATCTTCCTTCTCCTTCAATAATAAAGTCAATAGAGCTGACTTCGGCTTAATGCTTGTCGTTTTTCTTCTTCAGAGCAGAAAAAACCTTGGGAAATATCCTGAAGACCAAAGCATGGAGGTAAGCTCCCACACGCCCCGAGTGGGGTTCAGTCCCTACCCTTTTCTCTGTCATCTTCGGCTGCGCGACTTGCCACGCTCTGTCTCCCCTCCGTCTCTGTTTCTCAGGCGTTCCAGCTACGTCGTGACCACGAAAATTTACTGGGGAGGACAGTAAGTACCCCGAGGAAGCAGAGAAATGATGGGGAAGCCGCTTGCTGCGGGAGCTTTGAACTATACGTGTTGGGAACTTAGTTTGTGAGTAGTTGGTGGCAAGGGGAATGCTCTCTGCACGGGAACAGGGGTGCTCTTGCACTGATTAGAGCACGACACATTCAAGAGCTGAGCCCAGAGTTTGGAAAGGAAAAGAAAAGAAAAGAAAGAAAAGAAAAGAAAAGAAAAGAAAAGAAAAGAAGGGGTGGCCTTTATGTGAAGCTGAACTAATTTTGGGGATTAGACTGTTGGAAAGGGAAGGGGCCTATCGGCGCCTACCGGGCATCATTTGATTATTTTATTTATTTATTTATTTCCAAATTTATATGCTGCCCCCTTGCAAAAAAGCCTTGGGGCGGCGAACAACAAGAAATAAATACATTAAAAAAGAACAATAATTACACTACTTAAAAAATTATCTTAAATTATCTGCGATTGGATTTTTAAACAACAGACTGCCTCTTATCCCCGTGATTTCAGGGAGGCTAGGAAAGTGGATTAGAGGCAGTGTACCGCCAAGGGCAGCTCTTGGGACTTTGCCGGCCAGACTTCTCTGACGCTCTTAGGCTTCATCTCCATTTGGGTTCAGTGGCCACCCATATCCACCTGGGATGGAGGGGAACATGGAACTGGATTGTGCTAGTGAAAGGGAGTCATCCTGACACAGGGAGCAGAGTGGCCCCTCTGCCATTTGGGGTGTTGTGGGAATGTGTGTGGGGTGCAAACGGCCGATCCTCGTAACGTCCCCGTCTCTCTTCTTGTTCTTCCCTCACAGGGCTGAAACCGAAAGAGGCTTATCCCGGAAACACATAATTGAGGGTAAGGGTGGGAGAGCAGAAAACGGGGTGCTTGCAAGGGGGGGTCAGTGCAGACTGAGAGTGATGTGGTCGTGGGGGTGGCTGCTGGGAAAAGCTGCCGAGATCCGTGTCTGGAGAGCTCACGATTTCAGAAGGCCGGGGAATTACCAGTGGGGTGGCAAAGGAAGGTTCGGGGGCAGTGGCCCTGCCAAGCCGTTAAAAGATTCAGGGTCAGCCCCAGAGTATACATATCTCCGTAAACGCTGCTGATGCTGATCTGAATCCCTCTGCGCACATTTAGAAATCGTGGCCACGATGCATTTACGATTTCACAGTTCACGGCTCATCCAAATGATTCTTCCGTTCGGTTGCACACAGCCCCGGATCCACCCCAAACCAAGGGGTTTCCTAAGCTTCATAGCCCCACAGGAGATGGGGGGTTTTTTGGGGGGTGGGATGCTGCAGCATGTGGGTGGGGAGAATTAACCCTTCTCTCCCCAGCTGCAGTCTCCCTTGCCAATTGCCCCCTTGCATAACAATTAAGCTGTGGGGAGGTGGGGGGGATGTCCACTGGCACCAACACCTCAGGCGTGGAGGACAAGCTTTGGGGCTGGAGCCCCATAGACCCAGGCCTGGCCTCCCGCTATTCGGAGGGTGGGGGAGCTGAGACTTTGGGATCATGGTCAATACAATGTTCATTGTTTTAATTTCGGCCTTCCGTATACTCTGGCTGATGG
Organism: Varanus salvator macromaculatus; assembly: GCA_023646645.1. Classification (NCBI taxonomy): domain Eukaryota; kingdom Metazoa; phylum Chordata; class Lepidosauria; order Squamata; family Varanidae; genus Varanus; species Varanus salvator. The sequence goes on along the minus strand of JAIXND010000753.1, from coordinate 1,504,718 downwards.
CATTATATTTTAAGCTTTGGTACGTTTCTTTTCATGTTTTATCTGTTGTCGTTTTTAATGTCAGAAGCTGCCGTGAATCCCATTGCACCAGGGTGGGGAAGGCTCTTCTGGGTGCTTTTCTGTGCGTGGTCGAACTTATGGGGCCGCTCATGGCAGCGCTTTCTCCCCACGACACACACGCATCTTTTCCCTTCCCCTCCCCTCCCCTTTTTCAGGGCTTAAGGGCTCCCTCCAGCGCCTACAACTGGACTACGTCGATATTGTGTTTGCCAACCGGATGGATGCCAACAGCCCCATGGAAGGTGAGTGGGTCCTTCCAGGCCCCGCTGCCCCCCAGCTTCCCCTCGCCGCTTTGGGGGAAGCAACCGTCCCCCCTCCTCACTCTGAAGGCCCTGCAGCCCGGCCGGATGAGAAAGGTCCCGGCCCTCCGAACATCCAGGGGTCCACCATTCCTTGGATGTGCGACGTTCCGATTGTAGCGCTGCCATCACGGCATCCTCTGGGGACAGCCCCCATGAGCCCCGCTTTTCGGGTGCCGGGGCGGGGGGTGGGCCAAGGCTGCAAGAGGCTGCGCCTTGGCCAAGGGGGGCTGTGGCAGATGGGCTCGTATTTGCAGTCCAGGACTCTTCTCCCAAATTCCTGCCTCGGCTCACGGGTTCTCTCCTTCCCCTCCTGCAGAATGTGACCCGAATTTCCGATTGCTCTTGCTGGAAGGTATTGCAGATTCCCCCTGCCCCCCGCAAGCTCCAAATCCACCCCCTCATTTGCTCCCCCCCCCAATCCTCTGCCCACGAGACCTGGAGCGTCATACCTCTCAGGGGTTTAGAACGGAGGGTCAAGCAACCCAAGATGTCTCTATGCACACTAAGAGTTGAGGCTGAGCTGTGGACAGGTGCTCAGTTCCCTTTGGAAGGATCAGGATGGGTGGGTGGCTTTATGAAGATTTTCCTGGCATTTTCTGTGTAAGGGAGATTTACCTGTAGGATTTCTGCCTGCCCTGCTGCTCGTATGGGGCTTGGTGGTCAGAAAGGTGGCAGCCCTTTTTTCCCAAGTAAAACTTTAGTGGAGAACAGTCCAGACAGTGGGAATTGTTGCAGGATCTGAAGGGGTCAAGTCAGCCTTTGGCCACTGGATGCCCTCCAGATGTGCCAAACTACAACTCCCAGCATTCCATGGCTGGAGGATGCTGGGTAGGGCTTTTCAGCAGATGGAGAAACTTTCCTTCCCGCCCTGCAAACACTGCTGTCTCAGGGATATTTTGAGCTCTGGCGAAGGCAGCCCTTCCCTGCCTGATGCCCTCTGGGAATGATGGGTGTTGTAGTCTGGGGGAGCCAGGTTAGGCAGGCCTAACGCCGCAATGGTTGAGTGTCTCCAGACGTCTCGGGAGCAGAAAGCAAAGCCCTGTGGAGGTCCTAAGACACGCACGCTCTTGAGAGGCATGCTGAGCCCCTCCCCTCCCCTTCCGAATCCCATAATTTCCTCCCATCGCAGTGGTCCTTTGCAGCGATCCTTGTAAATCCTTACCACATCCCATAATTCTTTCCTTCTGTGTCACTGACGGAAAGTGCAGCCCCATATGTGTGTACTCAGAAGTAACCCCCACTGCATTCAGTGGGGGTTACTGCCAGGTGACAATGTCCTTTGGCCCCTAAATCCCCCCCCCCCGTGTCCCTCTGAGTGTCCCAGGCTTCCCTGTAGGGGCCCCGCTGTGGATCCTACACGTGTGGGGCAGGGTGGGCGAGGTGTGGAAAGCCAGGGTGCATTTATTTATTTATTTGTTTGTTTGTTTAAAGCATTTCTATGCCGCCCCCATCGCAACAAAGCCTCGGGGCGGCTCACAACATTCATAAAAAATAAAATAAATTCAAAAACAGGTACCATCTCAGCTATATATATTAAAATCTATAAATGCAATAATAATAAATTAACAGTTAAAATAACTTTTAAATTTAGGGCTGCCACCTGACCAGAACAAGCCATCCTGGCTGCTCTTCTGCCTGTAACAGCAACCCCATGTGTGCACACCATCCTGAAGCAAAATAACATGGACAGCCATGTTGTTTATTTATTTATCTTTCTTTATTTAGAGTTTTTGTATGCCGTCCCTTCGCTTATCGCCTCGGGACGGCTCGCATAAACAAACAAACATGGTACAAAATACAATTACAATCCGGAAACACCCTGGCTGCACAATTAAAACCTGCAGATGGCTGCCTGGATCCTGCAAATCGCGCCCCAGTTGAAGGCTCAGGCGCAGAGTCTGGAAAAAAGCGGGAATTCCAGGGTGCTGTGGCAGGTGCTGATGGAGCAGGGCCTGCAGTTCCAGTACACACACATTTTTCCCAAAGTCCTTTAAACTGCCAGTGGAAGGTGCTTTGCAATGCGGGGAAGGCGACGTGACGTAAAGGTTGACGTGTTCGGAAGCTGCTTTCGAGAAGTGCTTCATTCAGACCTGGCCGGATCCATTTCTTGGCTTTGAACGAAGGAGAACGATCGACAAAAACAGTTAAGAAGGGAAAACTCCAGCTACCCCGGAAATATAATTGGTGGATGAGAGCGGCTGGCGCACTGAGCCAGTGACCTGGAGGAGGGGGCCTTCCCTCCCCGGGGGCCTCAAGCCCAGGTTCCACGGTTGTGGGGGGCTCGGCCCCCTCCAACGGCATGGTTTCCACCTTGTTGAGATTGCTTTGATCTTGCTAGCCCCTGCTGTGGGTCCCTTGAGGTTTTTTAGAGAAAGCAAATGCCTGGAAGACTTGTTGTTGTTAGTTGCGAAGTCATGTCCGACCCATGGCGACCCCATGGACAACACTCCTCCAGGCCCTCCTGTCCTCCACCATCCCCCGGAGCCCACCTAAGCTCACACCAACCACCTCAGTGACCCCATCCAGCCACCCCATCCTCTGCCGTCCCCTCCTTCTTTTGCCCTCAATCCTTCCCAGCATCAGGCTCTTCTCCAGGGAGTCCTTCCTTCTCATTAGGTGGCCAAAGTATTTGAGTTTCATCTTCAGGATCTGGCCTTCTAAAGAGCAGTCGGGGTTGCTCTCCTCTAGGACTGACCGGTTGGATCGCCTTGCGGTCCAAGGGACTCGCAGGAGTCTCCTCCAGCACCACAACTCAAAGGCCTCAATCCTTTTCGCTCGGCCTTCCTTATGGTCCAGCTTTCACAGCCATACGTTGCAACTGGGAAAACCATAGCCTCGACTATACGCACTTTTGTCGGCAGGGTGATGTCTCTGCTTTTTAGTATGCTATCTAGATTTGCCATAGCTTTCCTCCCCAGGAGCAAGCGTCTTTTAATTTCTTGGCTGCAGTCCCCGTCTGCGGTGATCTTGGAGCCCAGGAAAATAAAATCTGTCACTACCTCCATTTCTTCCCCATCTATTTGCCAGGAAGTGAGAGGACCGGATGCCATGATCTTAGTTTTCTTAATGTTGAGTTTCCAGCCAACTTTTGCGCTCTCCTCCTTCACCCGCATCAAGAGGCTCTTTAGTTCCTCTTCACTTTCTGCCATGAGAGTGGTATCATCTGCATATCTGAGGTTGTTGATATTTCTCCTAGCAATCTTGATTCCAACTGGTGATTCATCTAGCCCTGCCTTTCTCATGATGTGCTCTGCATATAAGTTAAATAGGCAGGGCGACAGTATACAGCCTTGCCGAACTCCTTTCTCAATTTTGCACCAATCAGTGGTTCCGTGTCCAGTTCTCACTGTTGCTTCTTGACCTGCATATAGGTTTCTCAAGAGACAAATAAGATGGTCTGGTACTCCCATCTCTTTAAGAACTTGCCACAATTTGTTGTGATCCACACAATCAAAGGCTTTAGCGTAGTCAATGAAGCAGAAATAGATGTTTTTCTGGAACTCCCTGGCTTTCTCCATGATCCAGCGTATGTTGGCAATTTGACCTCTAGTTCCTCTCCCTCTTCGAAGACTTTTAGCGCTGTTTAAAAGGCACAAATATGCCCATGCTAACTTACAAATGCTGCAGGGTCTTGTCTGTGTTGTCACCAAGGGGCATGTCCCCCTGAGGACACCCATATGGTGGGGGGGAGGTGTATGGGCAGGGGAGCAGAGACCGTCAAGCAGGCCAAAGCCAGTTTGTTCAGGGCCCCTGCACCTTTCTTTCAGGGTGGTGGACAGTTGGAGTCCCAGGGGCATGGCACTCCCTCAGTGGGCCACCCAGCACAACCTTTGTATAAAGGAAAGGGAGGATAGTGGGGTCGGTCCCTGTCGGACTAGCCGTTTCTTGTAGAAACCTGTATCGTCTGACGCCGGCATGACTGTGCCGCTCCTCGGCCAAAGAACAGCTCTTGGGCTGGCTTAAATTTAAGCTAAGCAAGACAGTCCCAGCTTGCAACAGAAAATTACACAATGCATGAAGAAAAAGGGATGAGGAGGGCAGAGGAAAAATCCCCTTTAGTAAGGCATGTTTCTGCTCTGCCTCTCATCTCCTTCCACGCAGCCAGCTGCAGCGACCACTGGTGGCACTTCTGGTGCGCATGATGCAGCTCTGGAGCAATCCTTGGAGTGTAACTCCCACCTCCTCCTCCTCGGTGGGGATCCAGGCCTGATCAGGGTTCAGCGTCCGAAAGAGATGTCTGGGCAGTGATCAGCTGCCTCTCCTCCCTGTTGCGATGGCTCCGAGGGCGAGAGGCGAGGCTCTCGAGGGCAGGAAAAGACCTCTGCTCCTTCGTCGCTCACTGTCCCCTTCTCGCCCGCAGAGATCGTGCGCGCCATGACGTACGTGATCAACCAGGGCATGGCCATGTATTGGGGCACCTCCCGCTGGAGCGCGATGGAGATTATGGTGAGCTTCAGGGCAGCCCGTCCCAGGCGCGTGGAGCCCCGCGCGGCTCCCTCCGTCGCCTGAACGCTCTCCGTTTCTGTCTCCTCCCCTCGACCCAGGAGGCTTACTCGGTGGCCCGGCAGTTCAACCTGATTCCTCCCGTGTGCGAACAGGCAGAGTACCACATGTTCCAGCGGGAGAAGGTGGAGACGCAGCTGCCAGAACTCTACCACAAGATCGGTACGAGCGCAGAGGGATCAGGGCCCCCTGACTGGGGGATGCTGGGAGGTGTGGTCACAAGGCACCTGGCAGGCTGCAGGTTGGGGCGGGCTGATAGGCAGCCCTCTAGGAGGAGGAGAACATGGACGGGAGATGCACGGAGCGAGCATGGATCCCCAGCCGGGCTTGGCTCTCGGTGGGGTTTGGAAGCACTGCCCTGTGAGGAGAGACGGAGAAAACTGGGCTTGTTTAGCCTTGAGGAGAGAAGGCTGAGGGGGGACACGGTACCCCTCTAGAAGGACCTCCAAGGCTGCCACAGAGAGGACGGTCAAGATCTCTTCTTGCTGCTGCCAGAGGGCAGGACGCGGAATAATCAATTCAAGTTACGACAACCCAGATTCAGGCTGGGCATCAGGAAAAGCTTTCTCACAACACAACAGTGGAACCGGCTGCCCGGGGAGGTGGGGGGCTCTCCCACACTGGAGGCATTCAAGGAGAACCTGGGCAGCCACCTGAGTGGGAGGGTGTGACTCGGTGTCCTGAGACAGCAGGAGGTGGACTTGATGGCCTTCATGGCCCCTTCCAGCGCTAGTATCCTATGATTCTACGACGCTGTATGGGACGCCCCTGGGGAGCAATGTATGGGGTGGGTGAAACAGATCGGTCTTATCACGCTTCTGTACCGCTTCTCCTCTGCAGAGCTGGGGTTGGCCCTCTGTCCCCCACCCCCACCCCCATTTTATGATCACCACAACCCTGTGAAGTAGGTCAAGCTGATTGTAAAAGGCAGCCAAAAGGCCCCCCAGAGGATGTCTGAGCACGCGGCACCTTGCGGCACGGACGGCTGCCCCGAACTGGGTCCTTGAACAGCCAAGACAAACCCTAAACCAGGGAGTTTTTGAGCCTCCCTGAGTTAGGATGGCGGTGGATCGTCTGTCTATATGGGGGATTCTGTGCGTAGCGACCTTTCCCTAGTAGGGCGCCGTCCAGACACTGGATTACAACTCCCATCATCCCCAGCCAGCCTGGCCACTGTAGCCCAGGACATCTAGAGGGGGCCGTGTTGGAGTGGGGGCGGGGGACAGCAGCGTCGGTTTCTTCTCCTCACCTGCCTGCCTTGTCCACCTGTTGTTTAGGGGTCGGAGCCATTACCTGGTCGCCACTGGCATGTGGCCTGATCACGGGGAAGTACGAGGAGCGGGTGCCCGAAAACTGTCGCGCTGCCATGAAGGTACGCTCCCCCCCCCGGCCTTTCGGCGAGGCCGCTCGCCCCGTCTCACCCGAGCTGCCCCTAAGAGGGAAACCTCACACACGTGCCTGAAATGAGCCTTTGCCAAGCAGGCACCCTCCAGAGGTGCTGGGCTGCAGCACCCATGCTCCCCAGCCATCCAGGGGGCACCTGCTTGGCTAAGGCTGCCGTAAATGAACAGCGATCCCACAGCTACCGGGGCGCTGGATTTCCGGCCTTCCACCAGCAAGCTCACCTTGAACCTTCCCCCTGGTCCCACCTGAAGGAGCAGGTACTCCAGGCTGCCTGAAAAACCGCACCCCTCGCCATCCCATAATCATGGCTCCAGAGCTGGCTGTGCTTAGATCGTGGCAAGCGAGACGCATCCTGCTCACACCTCATGGCTCTCTTCTCATGGTTATTTATTTTAGTTTATTTATTTTTCAATTTATATCCTGCCTTTTTCCTGCAAAGGGCTCAAGGCAGCTTACATCATTCTCCTCCTCCTCCTCATCCCCCCAACAACACCCCTGTGAGGTAGGCTGGGCTGAGAGTCTGTGACTGGCCCAAAGTCACCCAGTTGGCTCTCCGTGGCTGAGCGGGGACTCGAACCCAGGTCGCCTGAGTCCCAGTCCCATGCTCTTAACCACTACGCCACACTGGTTACCACTTTGCATGTTCCAGGACCAGGTGCCCCAAACTAGAAAGTTCGCTCTGGGGCGCCCCTCGCACCCCTCCAGCCAGCATCTCCCTGGCTCATCCCAAGCAAAAATGCCTTGTTGTGGAGGGGCCCTTCTGCGATCTCTGCTCCCCGGAACTGTTCCGCGTTCCCAGCCGCCTGCTGATATTTGCCCCGGCTTGCCCCGCGATGTGGCTTCCCCACACGTCTCTCTCGCCCCCACGGCCAGGGCTACCAGTGGCTGAAGGAGAAGCTGCAGAGCGAAGAGGGCAAGAAGCAACAGGCGAAAGTCAAGGAGCTCCATCCGATCGCGGAGCGCCTCGGATGCACTGTGGCCCAGCTGGCCATCGGTAAGGGGAAGGGGGTGTCTGTGTTGAGAAGGGGTCTTTTGGGGGGTCTGGCTGTGTTCCGTGTGCCGCTCGAGAGGTGGAAGGTCGCGCACTACACTAGTCCTGGTCAAGGGAACCGAGGTCCTTGGGCCGAAGATACGGATGTGCGGTCGGGCAGTGGCAGCCGCAAACTGGACATTAGTAAGTGTAGGCTGGTTGGAGGAAGGACCTGGGGTGGCTAGCGGTGTGCGAGACCTTCTAAGAATATTCCCCCTTGAAGAATTATGAGAGCGAAGAACTTGTCTGTGTCTGAGAAAGGTTTTTAATTGTCCTAAGCAATTTGTTTCCCCCATGCTTTGGCCAATGACCTATTTGCATCAGAGCAGGTTCATTATCAAAAGGAAATAGAGCCAGTCCTGGAGGAGCTCATGTAAAGAAGCCATGGTACTATACAGATGTTGGGATTTTGCTTCTGGCCAACACGATTCTCCCATATCCCTTCTGCTCTCTCCACCTCCGCTTCCTGCTCCCCACCTGAAGCATGGTGTCTGCGCTCGGAAGGTGTCAGCTCAGTCCTCCTTGGCGTCTCCAGCGCAGAGCAGCTCATTGAGAATTTGGGATCCATTCAGGTGAGCAAGATTTTTGAATGATGTGGGGACACGTGGCAGTTTGCAGATGGCTCAGAATTGGGTGGTGGGGCTGATGCCTTGGAAGACAGAAACCAAATTTAAAATGTTGTGAAGTTAGACAGTGGAGCTGAAAAAAATGAAATCCAGCCCAAGGGCAATAGCTCTCCAGCCAGAAAGAGAGGTCAGCTGCGCAGGTGCCAGGTGTGGCTGCCGGGCTGGCCAGGTGCGGGTGAAAAGGGGCATGGGGTGATGGGGAGTCACGAGCGGAGAATGAGCCACCCGCAGGGCACGGCTGCAAAACGGGGGCTGCGGGTTTTGGCTCCCAGAGACCTACCCTGTCCAAAGCCCCCTCCGCTCGGCAGGTCAGGCTTCACCTCGGATCCTGCGGCCGCTTCTGGATCCCACCCGGTGAGCTGTAACGTTTCAGATGAGCTGGAAGGAGTCCGGGGAAGGGCAGCGAGGAGGATCGGGGCCTAGAAACAAAGACCTGCGGGGACGGAGGGGAACAATGTGGGCATGCTTAGGCCCAGCGAGAGGAGAGGGAGGCAGGTCATGCCCTGCAGAATAGGGAAGGAGCTGCTGCTCCCGCCCGAGGCCGGGGAGACCCCACTGGGCTGGGCAGGGGCGTTAGGTGAGCATCGGGGAGACTTCCCAGCGCTCAGGGCAGAGCCGCCGGGCCTCCCGTCGCCGGAGGCTTTCCGGCAGAGCCGGCGCAGCCGTCGGGCGGGGTGCCTGGCGCGGCCCCTGCTCTGGGCTGGGCTTGGCGTGGCGGCCTCCACGGATGGCGGCAGCATCGCGATTCTGTGGACCAGAGACTCCGGGGCTGCCAAGAGAGCCGAGGGAAGCACGTGAAGCTCAGCGGGAAGTTGGGCGGGACTGGCTTCTCCCAGAATGTGCGTGATGAAGGGGCTTCTGAGAAGCCGGGACGGGGCAGGGGCAGGGGCAGGGGTGACGTGGCCCCGGGAGGATGGGGGGCCGGCCCACAGAGGGGATGTGCTCTCTCCCCCTTGCAGGTCCTCACCCAGCTGACACCCCAGGTGGCCCAGGAGATCGACGCGCTGCTGGGGAACAGGCCCAATACCAAAAAGGAGTCCCGGGCGTAGGGACACGAGGCGCCCGGGACCGACTGTGCACGCTGTGTCCCAAACAGACTGCATTTCGTCTCGCTGCTCCGCGGGGCTCCGTCCCCGCCTGCTGCCCCCCACGTTCGCCCTCCCGCCAGCCGCTGCCGGAGCCGCTTCGCGCATGAACCAAATATCCGTATGCTTCCGTGGTGGGTGAGGCGGGCGGGGGCCTGCTCGCCCGGGCTGCAGCAGCTGCTCCGATGGCGGCACTGGCACACGGCATGCGCTGCGCCGCGAAGAGACGGGCAGGTGGGAGGCCCCACCGCCTGCTGGGGCCGGGAGTGAGGCCCGCTCGCCTCCTTCCCCATCCGCACGCCCGCTCGCCTCTTGAAGCAGGGCAGGGCCCCCTCTCGGCTGCGGGAACGGGGCAGCCAGAGAACAGGCACGCGGCTGGGGCACGAGGACAGCCACCCCCCGACCCACGCGCGGGCCCATCCTGTGTGCGACGCATGGCTCCAGCCGCCAGTCCCGATCCCCCCCGATGGCTTTGTGCTTCCTCCTCTCTCGGTGGGGCACAGCGGAGCTGTGCGGGCGCCATCCCGCGATGCCCCGTGGCAGTGCGCGGGAGGGGCGCCATGTTGGATTTCATGCTGGAGGCATCAGATGTCCTGCCAGCCTTGCAAAAGGCCTCAGGCAGGACTGGGGGGGCTTCCCACACACTGAGAGAGGCATGGCGGGGGTGGGGGACCCTGCACGTTCTTGTTTCTGGCCAGGGCAACGGACAGCCCTGGCAGGCCCACTTTCCCCAAATACAACCATTCCCACATCCATATTGGTGTCATGGCTCTCTCAGGCCAGGCATTTCTCTAATATGGATTATGAATTTGTTTTTCTCATGGGGAAGAAGGCTAGGCTTGCGTTTGGTTAACTTTTCCAGAATCCCTTTGGCTGAAAGGTTTGCTTCCTTCTCTCTTCTGCCGGTCTCCTGTTCCACCATCAGCCACCCCGCCCCCCATAAAATCACCCCTTTAGCACCACTTTCTTATCCATCCCTAAATGCACATCCCTCAAGCAAAATAATATCAAGAATAATAAATTGGACCCCCCCCCTTTATGCACATGAGGGTTGGGTGGGCAAATTGGCCATTCCAGACACACGTTTAAGGGGAGGCGGGGGGGGCGGCCAAAGTCTGCCCCTCACTTGGCCAAGCGCTGCTTCTGACAACTGGGAGGGCAGGCCTCCATGCCTGGATTAGGCCCCGCATATTGGGGTCAGGCCAGCTGAGGAACAGGCTGGGATGGGATGGGATGTGTTGCCCCCGGTTTGCGGATTCCTGCCTTGCAGGAATGGCCGGCGTCCTTCTCGCAAGCTTGGAGCAGCCTTTCCTAACTTGGCAGCCTTTAGACAGGTTGGCCCGCAACTCCCATCATCCGCACCCAGGTTGGCCCTGCGGAGTGAGGATTATGGCAACTGCAGTCCGGCATTTGGAGAAGGTGGGCTTTGCAAGGGGGTTTTTGTATTGGTTTGTGGATTGATTCGTTCAGAGCTTTTCTATACTGTTATTCCTTAACAAGCTCATGACGGTTTACAGTTTTCTCGGGTTTACTTTCCCCTAAATATTCATTGCTTTTGTTTGCACCAGAGCTGGTGTGAAGCAGTCACCCTTTCTCCCCTCTCACTGAACGGGCAAGGAAGCCAAGCGGCAACAGCTCCTCCCCGGCAGATGGCAGGGACAGAAAACCTTTCCCCCCTCCTCTCAGCTCCCCTCCGTGGCTCGCTTTCTCCTTCATTCCCTCCACAGGCGCCAGTGCCACCAGCCGCGGGCAGCGGCCCTGGTCCCCTCTCCACGCTGGCTTAAAATTCTGCTTTGGTGCGGCATTCTGACAGCATGCCCTTCCTCATCCAGGGAAAGAGCCATCTCTTCTTGAAGCAATAATAAAAAGCCCCCGAAGGTCACGGGTAACCCGGGGGCAGTGGCGGGAGCAGGAAGGGAGCCAGCACTGCCCTGTTCCTGCCCTTGGGTGCCCGCCCTCCCTTTTGCACAACGCATCGCTTTGGATCTGCTGCGCTTCCAGGACGGGCCGCAAGTACGCCTGCTCCCCTTGCACTGGCCACAAAAACGGCACGGGGCTGTATTTTTCCGGTAGAGGATGAGCCTGTTGCAAGGTTTACGCTCAAGTTGCACTTCTGTTGCTTTTCGGGGTCTCTGCAGGAGGGGATCTCTTTGGGGTAAATGCAGAGTGGGTGCGAGTTTGCAAGGCGGAACTTCTCCCTGGCGTATGCATGCCTCTTTCAGGTATTTGCAACATTTTTACCCCGCTCTTGAGCCAAAAAAGGCTCCAAAAGAGAGCTGAATAATAGAACAGTTCTTGTACTCAGGTGTAAAAATCTAAAAAGATGTGACACAAAAGGAAAAGGTATTGGGAGGGAAGAGGAAACTAGCATGTGCCAGTTCTTAGTTTAATAATAATAATAATAATAAATCATCCAAGCTCTTCTCCAACCAGAGCTGCCTCTTCAGATTTCCTATACAATAACCCTCATCCTGATTTCTTTAGATGTGTTGGACTACAACTCCCAGCATGCCCTAGTCAGCCATTACTGCTGGAGCATGCTGGGAAATACTCTACCGTTTTTTGCAAGCAGTTTGGGTACAATGCTCCCCGCCCTGTTTGTTTACAATGGGAATTGGCCACCACCGGCCAAGAATGTAGCTACCTCTTTGGGTCCATAGGCACAAAAGATTTGAGCAGAAATCCAACAGGTGCTTGCTTAGTTGTTTCCACATGGAGACCTCTGTGGCCCCGAAAGCTGCTCCTGTGGAATTTCCTCCTGTTGCAGGCAGGGGGCACCCAGTCCATGAAATGGTGGAATTTTTTGTGAATTCCCAGTACAGTCTTTAAAATGAGTCTGTTTACGTTTGCATCCCGTGCCCCCTGGAAAGCACAGGAGGAATCATCTTAAAATTACACAGGGAATCTGAAAGGATGAATAAATCGTTTTTTAAAAAAAGATCCTTCCTGCCTAAATGCACAACTGGAACCGATTTGCTGACTACACCATCTTAAACATCTTCGGGCAGGAATAAAAAGCGTACAACTCCCAGCAAGCCTCATGGCTGGAGCATGTTGGGAGTTGGTGAAGTCCTTTATTGCTGCCCAAACGTGTCCCACTGTATACCAGTCTGCTTTGTGGAACTGGCAGAGCTCAGGCTGGATTCCGGGGTCCCTCCTCCAACTAGGCCCAGAGGTTTTCTCTCTGCCGCGATTAGCACAGCATGTCCAGCCACTGCTTGAGACTGGCACACCCACGAGGGAAACGGGGGCACGGCTTCTCCCGGTGGGGCTCAGGGCACCCTCAGGAACAGGAAAGCCCCCGGAGGCAGAAAAGAGCAGTGCAGTCCAAGGGGGGATGGCGCCCTCTCGAGGGCAGTGGAGGAACTGCCGGCCTGCGCACTGCACCCCAACCCCCCCAAAAAAGGATGGTCTACTTAAAGCAAGCGCCCCTCTGGTTCAAGCACTACCTCCTGCAGAGATCGGCCTGAAAGAAGAGAGAGACCGGAATGCTGGAGATACGTAGAATGGGCATATTTAAGGGGAGTTTTTCCCCTTTTTTGTGGGGGGGAAAAGATATTTGCAATGCTGAAATAAACAAGACCAACCAAATGGAGATGGTGTTGGGTGGTGTTTTTGCTACTTTGGGGTCCTTCCTGGGGGGACGCTTCCTGCTGAGCTGTGCTAGGGGGAACAATCTCTGCAGGCAGAAAGACGGTTCTTTTCCACAAATCTGTACAAATAAGGGGGATTAATTAAGGGTTTCTTTCTTAGGGGGTTCTGTGCTTGTCCCTTCTTGCCTCCTCTGGGACAGAAGAGATGCAACTCAAACGAGCTGGCCATATCCGTCTTCTGCCTATTTAAACTTAATTTTAGGCTACCTCCAAGGATAGAGCAAGATAAACTCATACAAACTGGATACGATATAAATCAGTAAGTTAAAAATAAAACCCCCTCCATTTCTAAAAAAAGGAACAGTGCCACCACAACATTGGCAAGGGTGGAATGTGGCATGTTGCGATCCGTCACGGCTCTTTCAGGCTGGCTCGGTGACAGCACAATCGCTTTTAGGAGCATTGACTCTTGATCACGCACAAGCCTGCAGTTTTTCGGGGAAATATACTTCATTGACCATTTCCGGTATATTTCTGAGGAGGCAATGCAGCCAGCAAGACGCCGAGCAGAGCTCTCAGTACCTCGCCGTGGGGTGCTCTGGCCACTGGAAAAAGGACATTGTCCAGTCTCGGGGCTAAGGTGGTGTTAAGAGAGACAAGAGCTGGAATGATTTCTTCTTCAAAAACTCCCAGTTTGTCAAAGAAGCTAAGCAGAAGCCACTCAAACTAGAACTTACAAAGCACGGTTTAATGCAAATAATCCCACTGGGATCTAGACCGCCAAGGAAATGAATTCAGACTGAGCCACTGCAGTTGTCTCACGCAACTGTGCCCACACAAGACTCCACAAAACACACGTATCGCCTAATGCGAGAGCCGTTGCTGAGGTAGCAGTACATGCAGCGACAGCCAGATGTGCTCTGAAAAAGGCTCTGGGGGATCACACCTCACCTGCTTCCTGAGGACCTCAAGGTGGAGATGCTCAGGACCAAACCAGGGCCTTTCTGCCTGCGGAAAGATCCTATCCTGCTCCAGAATCTCCATTCTGCCACTCGAACCTGTGTGACGCAGGCCACGTTCACAACTTTGCAGGCACCGGCCATGATCCTGACATACATGCTGTAAAATCCTGATGTGCGAGACCCAGGAAGCTGTCCCGAGTTTGTCCGATCATTGGCCGCAATGTGGTGTGGAGCCCTGTTCTGCCCAAGGGCAACATTGAATTGGTATTTAATTCAGATGCTGCTGGGAACTGCGTTCCAGAAGTGGGCTGAATGAAAAAGCATGGATGTCAACGTCTGTTTTTCAACTTATTCGTCAACTCTATGAAATCGGGAGAAAGCACTGGCATGGTGCACAGAGGATCCCAAATTATTTGGGATGGTTGAACAAGGAAGGGGTTGCAAGGAGCACCAAAGAGCCAACCTAGCTGTGAGCCGCCCCGAGGCTTCGGCGAATAGAAGTTTTCTAGATAGATAGATAGGCATCCAAATAGCAAATGTGGCTCAAGATAGACAAGGGCAAAGTCATGTGCCTTGGGGTAAAAACATTCCAAATATACTCGTAAGTGGATGGGATCTGAGCGAGCAGTGACTGACCGAGAAAGAGACCTTGGGCTATGGTGGGCAGCTTGATGTGACAATGCCCAGTGAGTGGCAGCTGTGGAAGAGGCAAATACCCTCTTGGGCATAATTAGGAAAGCACTGAAAATTAAAACGGCCAATGTCATAGTGCCCTTATACAAGTCGATGGTATGCCTGCAATTAGAGTGTCGTGTTCAGTCATGGTCAACACACTTAAATAAGATGTTAGGAGTGGGTAGTGAAGTGGTCAAGTTTGCTGATGGCACCCAGCTGTTTAGAGTGGCTAAAAGCAAAAGGGATCGTGAGGAGATCCAAAAGGATCTCCCCAAACCGGGAGAAAGGGCATCAACTTGGAAAATGCCATTCGGTGTAAGCAAGTGCAGAGTAACGCATGTTGGGGCACATAATCCCAGCTTCAAGTCTAGGCTGATGGGACCTGAGCTGGCAGTGATGGAGCAAGAAAGGGATCTGGTGATCTGGTGACAGCCGGGTGAGACTGTCGGCTCAGTCCTCAGCTGCTGTGAGGCAGGCAAACGGCGAGCTGGCCATCATTAGAAATGTACACTTTCTGGTGCAACTGCACTTGGAATATTGTGTTTGGTTCTGGTCACCTTCCCTGAAAAAGGATACTATTGGGTTGGAGACAGTACAGAGAAAGGCCGCAAAAATTATCAGGGGTGGGAGCAGCTCCCAACCTGGGGGCGGAGGGGGGGGCTGCTGTATGGGAGATTTAGGACAGATGAGAAGCCCTTCGTGCAGTTAAACTATAGAATTTGCCGGCACAGGAAGTGATGAGGGTCTCCGGTCTGGAAGGCCTTAAAAGGGGACTGGAGATTCGTGGAGGAGGCAATCAGTGGCTGCTGGCCGTGCTGGCCGTGGGCTCCGTCTCACCGGGCTGGCATGCCTGCATAGAGGGTTGGGGTTAGGGCAGGAGGAGGCATGCTGTGGGCAGCTGTGTGCATGGCGCACCGGACTGGAAGGCCCTTGGGTTCCGTGGGTCGGATCTTGGGAGGTGCCATTTTGCCTTGGGGCACGTGTATCATGTTACAATAATTCCTTCACGCTTCGGCATTTCCTCTTAGCTAAACAATTATCTTATTCAAGAGGAAATATCAATTATCTTCTTTGTCACCAGTGAAGAGATTAACAAGTCAGAAGCCTGAACTCAGCACGAGAAGTTTCACTGTGGGGCAGTCACAAGACCTTTCGCGGGGCGGTGTGGGCGGCTGCACTGACGGAGAGGTCCCGTCCTCCACGGGACGCAGGCAGGACAACACCCTTACAAGCGCAGGCCAAAGGAGACCCGCTCTGCTTTCATACCTGCAGCCACGCTCATTGCAGAGAAGGGGCAGAGTCCTTGCCTACAAAGCATCCTGCATCCTTCCTGCTTGGCTTTCATTTCTCCGGGCCAAGCCAAGTAATAAAACATGGCTGGCCAGATCTTCCCACAAGCCTCTGGTGACAACCGCAACATGAGTCATCAAGCTTGTTTGGTCACGGAGAAGCAGCTAACAGCAGCACCTCCAATTAATGGTTAGAAATAAGACGGGTAGAAGCCAGAACCACCCCAAGCAAAGCACGAACACAGAATGTGCTCCTGTTAAAGCTACAGTGGGTTTTTTTTTTTAATTGGGCCAGCTTCGTTAGGTGCGCAATCTAACTGATTGATCGGCTCGAGAGATGAAGGGCACAGACCCATGCAAGGAGAGCACCTTAAAGAACAGTTTTGATCGGCTGAAAAGGCCCCCAACTCATTTTTACTGATATCCGAATTTCAATAACTGGTCGAAGCAACTGTTTAGCTGGCGGGGAGCGCTGGTCCTTTCCGTGATGTGGATCTTTCTTATGTGGATGGAATTTAGTCCGCAGCTGTTCTGCACAAAAGGAACTGATCCTAAAGAAATCCATTCTGAAGTCTGGAAGTCTCACGGCATTAACTCTTGACAGCTTTCTTACTGAAGTCTAATGTGCCCCGTCCCCAGCATTCGTGTGGGGGGTACAAGATGAAAAATGTTGCCTGGGTCTTCAGTGAGGCTCCCAGGGAAAAGAACTGCATTTCTCTAGCCTGGAAGCCACGTCTGCAGGTGTCTCTCGCATGAGGACAGGCAAAAGCAAGGGCCTTGCAGGAGCTTCCCGTGTGGCCAGTCAGAGGGCAAGAGCACTGGCCAACCTCACGGGGCTTTTGTATCTAAAATGTACGTGATGCACACGAATACTTGAGATGCGCTCTGCTGTTATGATATCCCTTATAACTTTCGGGCTGGCTGGCATAGAGTCGTTATCCCGGGATATATAAATCCACTCTCACTGTTCAGAAAGGGGCTGACTCACGCGCTTTCTGCTGGTGACGGTTCCTGCTAGCCGTCCTCCTCAGAACCTCTCCCTGCGCGGCTGCCAATTTCCTCTTCACATCCTTGCATGAACAAAATGAGCCAGTGGATGCCAGCACGCCACAGCTGCCACAGCTGGGGATAAGTCAACAAGGGAGGAAACCTCGCTAGCCCAGCTCCAAAGAAAACTCGGGATTGTGCAAGGAGGTGAGAGAACAGCAACGACAAGCACTGGAAGGAAGGCGAGCTGTGCGAGTCTCAAGGAGGCCCACGTCACTGGCCCAGGGATACACTTCAGATTCCTGGAGGAATCATTTCTGGGCACCGATTGCAAGGTCATTGGCTGAGTTGCCAGGGGGTGGTGGAGTGGAATTTCTTTTTTAAAATGCAAGTACAAAGCTGGGAAATGCAAATATAAAGAGATGTCCCAGGCAGGCTGATACCCTGAATAGGACTGGTCCACCATGCAAGATTTTGGGTGCAATGTGATTTTGTTTGGACAGGAAAAAGGCCTACAGCTCCAAGAATGCATGAACCGCATTGTGTCTTTTGTTTCTGCCCCTACACTACACATCTGGAGTCCATATTTCCCATGTGTACACACTTTCTCATACATGCACCGCATCAGTAAGGACTGAGCCACTAAAATCAGTGTGTGATCACCACAAAACACTCTTGCGGGAGAATGCGCCAATTTTCGGAGGCATACAGTCTCTGAGTTCCTCTGAACTCCAGAAGACTAGCAATGCTCAGGTTTGGACAGCTTCAAAGGAGCCCCACTTTCATGCAGTTACGTCTTGAGTCTGTCCAAATCAATTTGGCCGAATACAAAGTCCCCCCCCCCCCCGCCAAGAGGGTTCCCTTTGTTGCGGTCCCTATAAAGTGACATTCCCCTATTCTTTCGATGCAGCAAAGTGCTACTCCTCTGAGTTCGCAGCAGCAGCTTGGACCCCCCACAAATCTGTCCCTGAATCCGTTGTTTTGTCCCCACTGGTGTCTGACACGGAGACCAGTCTTGTCAGACTCGGCCAGTCCCAGCTCTTCCAGGTTCCTTTGTGATAGCCAGTTGTGTGATCATCCCAGCTGCTGAGAAGGAAAGCTGCATGAGCTTCGGTCCCTCGCTGGTTTGGCAGCTTCCTGTTTTCTAGAGAGACGCCACCTCTTCCCTATTGCTGCACAGACAGACATCCAGGGAGCCTTAATCCACCGTCATGGCACACCAGCCTCCAGGGGCGTGCCAAACGGGGACGAATGGAGCCACTCCTCGTATGCTTCTAGGCTGTTCTGTACAGCATGAAACGCAGATTTCAGAAGGGTAGCTGTGTGAGCACCCACTTGTACAGACTAGTATCCTTGTTTGGCAGATGTTGCTGTTGTTGCAATGTGCCATCCAGTCATCTCCAACTTAAGGCGACCCCCTGAATGAACGCCCCCCCGAGACGTGCTCTCCAGGACAGCCCTGCTCAGCTCGTGTAATTCAAGGCCGGGGCTGCCTTCACGGAGCCGATCCATCTCCTAGCTGGTTTGTCTCCTCTTCTGCCTTCGACCTTCCCTGGCACGATCGTCTTCTCCTAGGAGTTTAGCCTGCTCTTGATGTGCCCAAAGTAGGACGGCCGCCGTTTGCTTCCAGGGAAAGCTCTGCCTCGATTCGACGCAGGACCCCCGTTTGTCTTTCTGTCGGTCCAGGGCGCTCCCAAAGCTTTCCTCCAGCACCGTTTCGAGCGCATCCATTCCCTTCCCTGTCCAGCTTTCACACCCATCCATACCGATGGGGGATGCGATAGTGTGGATGAGCTTGGCCGTGGTCTCCAGTGAAACGTCCTTACACTCCATGAACTTTTCTAGTTCCTTAATTGCTGCCCTTTCAGTCTCAGCCCTCTTCAAATTTCTTGGCTGCAGCCTCCCTTTGAACTGATGACTGAGCCAAGGTAAATAAAATCTTTCACAATTCCAGTCATCATTGTTGACAGTGAAGTTCCGTAATTCTGCTGTAGGCACGAGATTTGCTTTCTTCATGCTCAGCTGCAGGTCCTGTTTTTGCCCTTCCATCAGGAGTTTTTTTTTTTTAATTCATTGTTGCTTTCTGCCAGTAATAGAGTATCTTCTGTATATGTTAAATTAGTGATATTTTTTCTGCCAATTTTCACTCCTTCCTCTGATCCTGATTCAGTTTTCATTTGGCAAATACATATACAGATTTGATAGAGAAATGTAAAACAACTGGGCCAAACTGTCATAAAATAAATAAAGATACTTAACTTGAGTGCTTCTATGCAAAACTCCAAAGTATAATGCTTTTTCACAACAGCACTGGGCTTGAACTTAATCCTCTGAGCTGTCTAAATTTTCAATTCATCTTGACTGACCCCGAAACAGGGAGAATCAAACATGCTGATAAATACTAGTCCAGTATCAGATGCAATTTTAAAGAATACTGGATCAGACTCAATCAGCAAATTTGTTGTACAAATATGTTGTACAAATGTGCACTATTTATATGGTTGTTTGTTTATTGTATGGAAGCCGTCCCGAGGCTCATGCAAATGGGACGGCATACAAAAATGCTAAATAAAATAAAATAAAAATCAATAAATATCATTAATGGCTCTGCAGAAGCAGCGATGTCTGTTGGGGGGTTACCATGGGAGAGGAAGATGAACTTTCCTCCTCTCTAACTTTACTGTGCGTGTGTGCGCATGCGTCTCTAAATACGTGTGCAACCAGACATGGTTCCCCAGCCAACTTTTTATTCATTTATTTATTGTATTGATATCGCACCTTTTTCCTTCCAAGAAATTAAAGGCAGTTTACATACATCGCCTCCTCCTCTCAGTGTTGTCCTCACAACAACAACCCTGTGAGGTAATTTGGGTTGAGAGTCCGTGACAAGCTCAAAGTCACGCAGTGAGTTTCTTGGCCAAGTGGGGACTATTTATTTATTATGTATTTATTTATTTGGAGTTTTTAATATGCCATCCCATCGCTTAACACCTCAGGATGGCTTACATAAACAAACATAAATAGACAACATAGTGCCCAATACAAATACAAAAAATACAAATTACACAAATTAAAAACCCCGATTCATTTTGGCTGGAAGTTAAAACCTATAGATGATATTAAACATAGTTAAAATATTGTTTAAATAAAAAGGTCTTAGCCTGGTGCCGAAAAACAAATAATGACGGTGCCAGGCGGACCTCTCTGGGGAGCGCATTCCATAGACTAGATTGCACCGAGTCCCTGTCCCACAATCTTAACCACTACACCACACTGTCTCAGTGTGGTCAAGGGGAGAAAGGCTGTGCACTCCGAGAGAGAGAAAACATTATACAACCAAAATATCTGACTCTTCCAGAGTCTTTCCTCTGACTCATAGTACTTACTCTCCCTTTACCCATCTCCTTTTACCCATTCTTATTCCTGAATAAGAATTGCATCTCATAATGCTGCCGGGTCAGCAAGGGCTGTGGTAGTCAACCTGCCCTGGTGAAGAGAAATAAAAAGGAGGCACCCTTTTAACACACTGTAGTGGGGAGCTCAGAAAGAAGCAACCCTGGTCATTATGGAGTGACTGAACTGGAACGGACTGTGGATTAGATCATAAGGTCATTGTTGCAAGAGAAGCACCAGCAACAAAACAGCCACAAGCAAGGCAAGAAGAATTAGCTATGCATAGATGTGGATTTGTTTTTTCTTGCACCTGATAACATTTATTTTATGTATGAAATATAGGTATATACCCCCTTTCTTTTTTTCCTGCAAGGAACCTGAGGCAGCTTATAAACATGCACAGCTTGTGACATGCACATGGTGGGCATGTCGTGAGTGGAGCCGGCTGAAGCCAGGGGTCAGACTAGATGGCCCGGGAGGCCCCTTCTGACTCGCTCTGTTTCTATGTTTCTATAAAGTCTTCCTCCTCCTCCTCTCAGTTGCCCTCACCACAACACTGGGAGCCCCCATCCACACTCTCAACTACTCTACCACACTGGCTCTCAACATAAAAATAAGGACTGTTGATTCCAAACTCTTTTTAGTGATTAAAAGTGATTGCTGATTTTATTCTGTATGTCACTGTTTTGTGAGCCACCCAGAGAGGCCTCGGGTTATGGGGAAGTGTCATAAATACATAAACAGATCGAGGCTAAGTCTGTTTGCCTCCTGGCACCTGAAGAATGCAAAAGCGACACACTGGAAGTCTTCAACCAGTGATTCAAGCCAAGATCATCCAGACTATATTCTCAATCTCCATACATGGGTGTGAAAGAGCCATGTGAATACCTTGCAAAGACAGAAAGATGAACAAGTGGCCCTTAGATCAAATAAATCAAGCCAGAAATTGCCCTGGAAGCAAAAATGCCAGCATTGACGCTGTCGTACATCAGGCACATAATGAGGAGGAAAGACTCACTGGAAAAAACAAAAATCATGCTTGGGAAAGTTGAAGGCAGAAGAGGAGGGAGACAAACTATTCATCCCATCCAGGATGCTACAGCCTTGATTTTGCAAGAGCTGAGCAGGGGGGCACTCACAGGGCCCCCAAATGTCAAAGAATATTTGACAGCATATTCCAGTAAAACCAAGGAGCTTGCACCGAAGGCAAAAGGGCAGGCTGGAATCAAAGGGTGAGAGGAGGTTGACCCCAAAGTCAAGAGTAGAGACATTTCCTATAAGAGTGTGCCACTTATGTACGTGCATTGTATGGTGAGCGTAAAACCCAAAAGGGCATTTTCTGGTCAAAGGCTCTGCTGACGTATTGCCCAAGCAGGAAACAGCTGCAAAAAATTAGCTTCAGAGAAGAAACTTCCAGTTCGCTTTCTCTATCCCTTGGCAGGGAGTAGCTGGCATTGCAAGCCCTCCTAACTGATCTGCCAAATTCCTACATCCCTGACCGCTTCACAAAGTTCCCCTGGACAAGATCCCGTAGAAGCACGCAAACAGGGTGACTCATCCTGGGAAAGGCCAAGCAGGTTCATAACATGACTTGCCCCCAAATACCGACCCCCCTCAACCGGCCCCCGGGAATGCCAACTGAGCCTGCATTCACATCCCCTCCAGTGCAGGGAAAAGGACCAAACAGCCTGCTTCCAGGGGCCAAAACCAAAAGATCCAATTCTCGTTTGCCATTCCAGTAAATCTTATTTGTCCAGGGCCTGCTTTGGAAGGCCAGGGTGACATTTCCGGGACTCGCAGCCAACAACCGCCAAACTTTCCCATTACTTCAGAGGGTTCTTCTGTACTCTCACCTCGGCCTCTGCCAAGCTCTCAGGGGGAAGATCCTTCCCAGCGGGCCAAGGTTTTAACCTTCAAGGAACCAGGCTGGAGTCGCTATCTGTCCCTTTCATAAACCCTGGCGAGTTTTTTGTTCTCCCTGCAGGCCTCCCTAATTATTATTATTTATTTATTATTATTTGTATTTATATGCCACTCCAACAGCCCAGAGGGCTCTCTGGGTGGTTTACAACATTAAAACCCACCGATCCTAAACAAATAAATAAATTGGCTATACCACGACTGTATATAATAATATAGTTGAAATAAATTGATAAAATAAATAAATAAACCATTCAAATTAATTAACTGTAAAATATTGGTTAAATAAAAAGTTCTTGAAAATAAGACACAGTATAAATATGCATTATATACATATAAGATATAAAATATAAATAAGGCACAAGGGAAGAGTTAAACCTACTTCAGGAAAAGGCCTCCCTCACAAGAGGTCCAAAGCCAGGTCGTGTTGTTTGGGCAGGATGCAGCGGGAGCAGTGGGGGAACTGTCCAGTATTTGAGGAAAAGGGCATTTTCCATCATAAAATGCTTCCCACTTCCCTCTGGCTTTGCCATCCTCATGGCACCACTGAGTCCTGAACATACTTAATTAGGGCCAAAAGGCCCCTTTCATGGGGAGGGCCCAAAGACAGCAGGGCTGAGGGGTGCTTCGTGGTATCGCAACCTGTTGCCCCCCACTTTCGGGCCCCCTTGATGGAATGACAGGGTGAAATATTGCCCAATAATTTTGATCTTCCCCTGCTCCCAGGAGTTGCGTGCAGTGGGAATGGGGTGAAGAGAACCAAAAGCTGGACTGCGGTTCTCCTCACCCCACCCCCTACACTTAGCAACCTCACAACGACCCTGCGAGGGAGGCCAGGTTGGCAGTTGGTGGCCCAGGGTCTCCCCATCACTGAGACAGAGTTAAACTCGGGCATCTTCCCTCTAGTCCAGCTGCAATGTAGCGTCCCTACTAAGGCTGCCCCTTGAGCCTTTCAGTGCCATCGCCCAGGCAGAAATGACACAGGTAAAGCCACGCTTGCTTCACCTGTTCGACGCCTGCCTGCCTACCTGACCAAGCGGTTCAAAGCTGCGTCTGACGTCACCACGCCCTCACCTCAACTCCAATCCGCCTGGAAAGCCCCGCCCCCTCGAGCTCTCTTCCCGCCTTGTTCGCCCCCAAACGAAGCGTGCGAGGAGGCGTGGCCGTCAGGCTCGTGCCGCACTCGAGGCCCCGCCCCTTCCAGCTCCGCGTTGGCTGCGCGGCAAAGGGGCGTGGCCGAAGAAAGCATCCCGCCACGCGCCCGCTGCCCGCGCGTCTATATATAGAGGGAGAGGCGAGAGGAACCGGTCAGTTGAGGCCCATTCGTGTCAGGCGGCTCTTCGGCAGTGAATGCGGGGCAGAGCGGCCATGGCAGTGGGGGAGCGCGGAGGGAGCCTGCCAGCCGCCGGAGCGCAGGCGGCGGCGGCGGAGGAGGAGGAGGAGGAGCTGGAGTGCGGCATCTGCTGCATGCCCTATGACCGCTGCGGGCGGGCGCCGCGCCGCCTCGGGGGCGCGCACGGCTCGTGGAAGCCCTCGCGCTGCCGCCACGTGATCTGCAGCGCCTGCGTCTGCCAGCTGGCGCGCGAGGGCTGGTGGGAGGAGGTCACGTGCCCCTACTGCCGCGCCGTCACGTCCCTGCGCGAGCGCGCCCACTTCCTCGTGGCCGGCGTCCGGCGCGGCAGCGGGGCGGGCCGGCGCCGCCTCGTCCTGCCGCCCATCGACGCCGAGCTGTGGCAGCGCGTCGTCCGCCTCGAGCGGCGGCGGCAGCAGCAACGGCAGGAGGAGGCCGGCCGCGAGGCTGCGGCCGCCGGCGACGAGGGCGACGACGACGACGCCGGGCCGTGGCGGCCCTGGAGGGCGCTGAAGCGGCTGCTGAAGCGAGGCGGGCGCCAGGCGCATGCGCGGAGCCAGAGCCAGAGCCGGAGCGGGCGAGGCCGGAGCAGCTCCATGCCGGCCCGGCGGAGGCCGTCGCCAGTCAATCGTGAGGGCTCTTCCGCTGTTGGTGTCCAAGGGGTGATGGGCACGGCGGCATCCCGCAGCCGAGCACTGCGGCTGCCCCGGCCCCATCCGGCATGGCCCAGAGGCATGATGGGCGCTGTAGTCCATCGTCGCTCGGCGCATGTTGGCTGGGGAGGATGGGCGCTGTACTCCAGCACAGCTGGAGTGGGGCCACCAGACTGAACGCTGGCCAAGAGCCCTGCGAGAGCGGTCTTCCCTGACTCGGGTCTGTGTTAGGTGCGTTGCATCTGCACCCTTCTTCGCTCCTGTGGCCAGAACGGGGCGCCATGTGGCATCGGCCTTGGTGGTCCGGGAAGGGAGCAGCGGCCCTGTCAGTCGGAAGTGGAAGAGGGGCCTGCTGCAGCGATGCAGCGCTTTGCGCAGGTGGCCGAGCGGGTACCTGGGGCTCACACAAGCTTTTGGTGCAGCCAGGGCGTACTCGAAGCTCCCTCGCGGTGCCTCCGGATGGAGCAGCACTGCCAGTCGGGGCGTATCGCTTTTTTGCCGATACCGGCTTGATTCAGGAGAAATAGGTGAGGGGCGAACAAGAGCAAATACAACCCGGTACAGATCAGGCCAGGCTAAAGCAAGTCTTTCAACACAGTACTAAATGGCCTGCTGTTTGTATTCATCTAACAAGTTTTCTTCCTCCTGGTAAGGGAAGAGCCGGGAAAACAGTAGCGGTGCAAATAGCAGGTGACATCAGCAGGATGCACACGCAGCCATTAACATTCCTGGAACGAAGTGGGGCAATTGCTTAATGAGTCTGCAGGCACCCTTTGCTTTTGTAGCCACGCTGATTTTCTAGGCATAGTCATCATTCGCTCTGAGGTGGGGCGTGTATTACAAGAAGTCAAAATTTTTCTGCTTTAGAACTGATGTTTTTACATACAGGACATTTTTGCTGGTTGGTTAAGGTATGACTGTTAAGGTTTATTTGACCTTGTGGCTGCAGCTGGCTTATGATAACATGGTTTATTTTTTTAAGCTTTGGAGCAGAGTTGTGGCTGCTGCCCCTCACCTCAGGTGCCATGTGTTGCTTAGTCCTTTTACATCCGGCCTCTGAATGGGCTCTGGACAACACTGAGCAGTCAGGGAAGATAAAAGATTAACTTTCTTCCGGAAAGTTCTTCAGTCCAGATGCTGCTATAAAAAGGCCTCTTCTGTGGCCTGGTCAGAGGCAACTGAGATGTCGGCAGAACAAGAAGGGCACACCCGGCACATCCTGATATAAAGTGCTCATCTTAATAAATGTGCAGACATCCATCCAGCTGAGTGCACATGCTCTGGTTCCTTCCCCAGCTGTTCACCATCAAATACTGGTTTGATTTTTCTCAGCTAAGTTTGCAGACAGCCAGTGTGCAATGAATAGCAGATTTATACCTCATCTTCCCACTTCGGTCATTGCTGTTCACGGAGCTTGCCTGCTCTGTGCTGGTGGGATTGAGGCACGAAACCTGTGAGAGAAAGAAGGAACTGCAGGGCCTTGCAGGCATACGGTCCAAGTTGGCAGAGTGGTGCCATGTTAGAATGAAGCCATTGTACGAAGGGCGATGTCACAGCCTTGCTTGCCTCATTCCTTTGGGATTTTGGCCAGTCCCTCTGTGAGAACATGCAGCGGGAGGCCCTGGTGGCCAAGAAAGGAAAGACGTTTTGCAAAAGGGAATCCTGTACTTGATTTTAGCGTGTATGTGCAGACCTTGAGTCGACCCGGGACTTCATTGTTTTCCAGACAGGGTGTGGGTGAAGGGAGGGTAGGTGTACTCAAACGCAGTTGTATAAGTAAAATGCTTCCTAGCTTTAATGTGTAGTTTCTGCAAGGATGAGATTCTATAAAAGAACGTGGCTGGTATTGGTAGAAGGCAGGACTGATACTTCAAATGCTTATAAGTGCAGAGGGATAATCTCACCCTTTGTTTACACGAGTGGTTCTTTGTTTCTCCTTGGCAGCCTACAACTCCGAAATAAAAGACCTGGCACTCATGACTTGCTACATCATCTGAAAAGCTGGGTTGGCTTGAATCAACGTATTTGTATGACCTGCTGCATCAGAAAAAGCAGAGCAAGTCTGAATCAACAAGAGCCGATGAACCCAGCCTTTGGCTTATACGTGACGTGTTCGTTCCCGGCAGCGTGTGGAAGATGATGGAGGCTGACGTGCTTTTTTCTCCTTTAGAAGTTCTTGGAGTTTGCTGTTGCTCTTTAACCCACAGAGCCCAATGCAGACGGTTGACTGCAAAAGAGCTCCGTTCTGTCGTAGTCCATTGCTTCTCAGGCCTTGTGAAATGCAGCAGAAGGCGAGAGTTACAGCAGGAGGCAGGGGAAGAGACATGACACTTCATGCTCCGTTATATAGCCTTACTAAGTGGAGTGTTTCTCATGATTCTGACCCCGACACCAATACATTTGGTACAACAAACTTCTCTGTTGTTTGTTTGCCTTTAAAAAACAAGGGGAGAGAATGAGAAATCGCTTTCTGGAAGAGCCTTCCCACCAGTCATGTCAGAAATGGATGAATATGGTTAGGAAGCTGAATATACGGTTTGCCATTCTTTGAAATCTGTTTTTTCTACTTAAAGCAACTGTTTTTGTAAAACCTCTGTTCATGGTTATGGGAGGAGTTAGGATGGAAACAATGCTTTCTACAGTCTTTGTTCATGTGCGTGTTTAGCCTTCATTCTTCAGTCTTGGGGGCTAAACATATTTTATATTTTCCTGCCTGTGGAGGGAACAATTACATTTTGTTGGATGGCATCCCCATGATGCTTCCTCTCTGGTTCTGTGACATCCAATGCCTCCCTGTGACCTGGGAGGCACTCCAGAGTTAAAGGAGTAAATCTATATTGTGAGAGTTAATTTCTGCCCAGGTAGGATCACTGCCGCCACTTCCTGTTTTGCCGCATTCTCCTGGTGGGGCCAGGTTAATCAGCCCAGCTTGCAGGCACAAATGATTTGTCCAAGGAGGAGCCTCTCTCGA
The DNA here is from genome assembly GCA_023646645.1 of Varanus salvator macromaculatus. Taxonomy (NCBI): domain Eukaryota; kingdom Metazoa; phylum Chordata; class Lepidosauria; order Squamata; family Varanidae; genus Varanus; species Varanus salvator. Next base: position 1,477,914 of record JAIXND010000753.1, on the reverse strand, counting down.
CAACAGTTCTGTTGTTGGACTGGCCTGGTCACTTGGCTGTGGGCACCTAATACAGTTCTTCGTGATTAAGGCCTTTATATTGCAACTTTATTTTTATACCAGGTCAAGTTGTATTTCTCGTTATTCAGATATGTCACTGAAGTAAGAGACTAGTTAGTTTGGCCAAACGGCATATAGGGACTCAAAGAGATACTTGACACCGGTGAACGTGCAGCCTTTGGACAAGCAAGCTTGGTTTCTGCCTTACTAATTCACTTTTCTTTTGCTGTGTTGATAAGAATCTGCAAAACATTCTGTGAGCTCTCAGATTTTGGAAATCCCACATGTGAGTAATACTTACATCAGGAGAGCAGACAGATCCTCTTGGATAATGTTTCCTTGCCAAAAAAAACCACATTTTAAATGATGGTTGTTTTTAATAAGCATTTCTGTGAAATGTGTTTCAAGTACTTCATTTTGTATTTATAATTTGTGGCAATTCCTTAATATTTTGGTAACTGTAACTTATTTTACATTAATAAAACTTAAGGTTTGAAATGCTACTTTGGTGATTGCTTATTATTAAAAAATGTTGCTGCTGTTCCTGTCGGCCTTGCTCACTCACTCAGAATTCCTGGTAGTCCTTGTCGGCCAAGTGAGTGGTTAAGAGACAAGAGTGTGGTATGTGGACTTTGATGTTAGTAACATTCCACAAGTGGTTTTGCAGACTGTTCCTTATTGTTACAAATACGCGTATATCCCACTCTTGTTTCTTCTTGCAAAGAACCCAGTGCGGCTTCATGTGGTTCCATTTTGGCCTCAGACCGACCCTGTGAGGGAGGCGGTTGACTGGCCTGGTCACCCTTGTTAAAGCGGAGCGATGTGGAGTTCGATCTAGGATGGGGGAGGGTCTCTTGCGAGGACTGGTGGGATGCTATGCTCCTCAAGCTGGGAAGGATCAACGCTCAGGTGGAAGAGGGCTAATGCCTCGCCCTGCCTTTGGAAATACTTGACCCTTGGAGACCCGAGTACTCTGGCAGAGCAGCCAAGCTGGCTTCCTCTGTGCTCCCGTTTCACCATCTGGCTGACTCGCGCAGAATTGCTACAGAGCACAGCTTTGTCCCCACGTCCTGCTCTGGTTCCCTCAAATGGTTGCTCTATTTCATCATTCACTTCCTGTTTAATCATCCGCTGGGCATAGGAGCTACCAGTCGCGTGATTTAGGCCAAGTGCTGCTTGTAATGGGCTGTGTGTGTGGCCTCTGGTGACTCCCTGTAGGCGGCTCTCCTAGCCCAGGGCACAATAGGACCAGCACTGGAGGGATATGACTAAAGTTGTTGCTAGCCAGGGAATCTCATTCTAACAAGCTGGAAATTGCCTTGTGTCAAAGTACGTGAGCAGCACAGCATCCTTAACGTGTGGGCAATGACTGTGCACAGCCAAAGAATTTGGGTTTTAGGAGCAGAACTGTGTAAAACCATGGAGGTGGCATTCCTGGGAAAAAACTGGTGGGAATAGATGAACTGGATCAATCTATAATCCCTCTGTTGGATTCTTTTTCTTTGCCACTTGCCAGCTAAAAGCAAAAAATGTTCCAAAACTTCAAATTCCAAGTATTAAAAACTTAAAAGCACATGATGGGTGAAGCTTTTTGCTACAGGTATAACTTCTATGCAGTGCTCTATCCAGAGATACGGTTATTTTGCATTAAGAGCTTTGGCTTGGTGTTCTTTACAAATTCGGTAGGAAAAGACTGTTCAGAATGACTAATATATTGTCATACTTGGTAAGAAGGTGCATGTTACTGTGACCGAATCGCTGTACAGATGGGTCCCTAAAGTTAGATGCTTAATTTCAGAAGCTCCAAATGATGTGATGAGCCCTGTTCTCATTACCCAACAGGCTATGTATGCAGGGAAGGGATTTACTGGTGACGTGAACTGGTACGCTCCAACTTTATTGTCCCCATGAGTAGAAAAAATATATTCCTCTTGACAAGGGAAAACTGTGGAAGGATTTTATCTGTGCTTTATGAGGGCAACTAAATGGAGATAAATGCTTATCAACTGTTTAAATAATCCGAGATTATTTCTGGATAGGCTATCAACAAATATTTGAGTCACCTTCCGAACAAGGCACAAATGAACTCATAATCTCATTAACAAGAGAACATTAACCTTTCCCAAGCTGGTGGCCTCCAGACGTGTTTTGAGCACAGGTCCCATCAGCCTGACATGACTGTTGGCTGCACTGGCTGGTGATGGGTACTGTAGTCCCAACACATCTGGAGGCTGCCATGTTGGGTCCGAGTTGCAGGCCGCTGGATGTATTTCAGCTGTGAACTGGGATGCCACATGGAAAAGATACGATCCTTGCGTTGGAGGGGTCTGGAAGCCACAGGACAAGCAGGAAATTTAAAATGACTCCAACCCGCTAAGTGCTGCTGGGCCCAAGGCAGGTGGCAGCACAACACTCAGGCGGTTTTGCTTCTCTTCCTCATTACAAGCTGCCTGTTCACCTACCTCTCACCCTGGCCCAGAAATGTGGTGGCAGGTGGCAGGAGCAGCGGGTGTCCCTGCCTGCCAAGCAAGTGGCAGCAAAGCTGAGGAGCAGAAGCAGCAGGTGATGGTGGTAATGTGAAGACATAGGGAGGAAGCCCAGGGACAGAGTTTGGCCCAAGGGCCCCAAAAACTGAAGCCAGGAAACTGCCACCCGTACCATCTTCTTGTTGTATGTCATCTGCTGGACAGCCCTGCTCAGCTCGTGTAATTCAAGGCCGGGGCTGCCTTCACGGAGCCGATCCATCTCCTAGCTGGTTTTTCTCCTCTTCTGCCTTCGACCTTCCCTGGCATGATCGTCTTCTCCCAGGAGTTTAGCCTGCTCTTGATGTGCCCAAAGTAGGATGGCCGCCATTTGCTTCCAGGGAAAGCTCTGCCTCGATTCGACGCAGGACCCCCGTTTGTCTTTCTGTCGGTCCAGGGCGCTCCCAAAGCTTTCCTCCAGCACCGTTTCGAACGCATCCATTCCCTTCACTGTCCAGCTTTCACACCCATCCATACCGATGGGGGATGCGATAGTGTGGATGAGCTTGGCCGTGGTCTCCAGTGAAACGTCCTTACACTCCATGACCTTTCTGAGTTCTTCCATTGCTACCTTCCAAGTCTCAGTCTTCTTCCAATTTCTCATTTACAGTCTCCTCCTCAAAATCTTTCACGATTTCAATTTCCTAGTTGCTGACAGTAAAAATTTATCATTCCTCTGTAGCCATGGTTTTGTCTTCTGAAGTCCTGCTCCTGCACTTTCTTCTTTTACCATTTTGGAACTTCAATAACACTTGGAAAACTGGAACTGAAGGATGGATTTCCTGGGAGAGTTGCTTGCAGATCATCCTGACCTCTTCTGGTGGAAAGTGTTTTTATGCCATTAAATCACACGCACACTCCTTTTCAAAATGCAGTTTCTTTCATAACTGATGTCTCAAGACAGCCTGTACAACTGATGTGAGGTGCAAAAACCACGATATTGTTTCACCTCCAGCCCCATCCTGTGTAAAGGAACACACACTGACTGTTGCAGCCTGCTGCTGTGTCCTCGCCTTGTACGTATGCGGCTCCTATTTGCCACGGCAACGTGTCTTCTCCTTCCCCTGGCAAAGCCTCTTCTCACTGTGGCATGGGCTGGTGTCCTTGCCAAAATTTTCAATTTGCCTCCCTGTCCTTTTAGGATAGGCTGACAACTCCCATCCAGATTGTGTGCTCTTGGGCCGGCTTCCCCAGCCTAGTGTCCTCCAGATTTGCCGGACTACAACTCCCACCATTCCTTGTGGTTGCTGGTGGTGCCAGTATTGAAAAAAGTTAATTCACGTTTTGAAAATGTGTTTTCATAGCTTTTACAGAGGCAGCAAGCAAAGAAGTATCCCAGTACCAAAGAGATACTCGTGCAGGGCTGCGTTTGTGCAGGGCAGCTTGATCATTTCAATGAAACTGCAGCGCAGTGCTGCTTCCCCCACAGAAGGCGCTCGCAGGGACTTTCGCAGAATATTAAAGGAAGGCAGCTGAGCACCAAACTTCAGCTTACGCATCCTTAATGCTACGAAGTGATGCTGGGAGGATGCAAATGGAAATCAAGTGCATCCACCCCTTCGCTTCCAGCTGGCAAGTCCTTTCACCTGCAACACCCGCACACTGCTATCCTCGCCAAGCCTCTTGGTCCCGGAGCAGAGCACCGTGCAGCGGGCAGCTGCTAGTGCACAGATATGCCCCCCGGGTGCAGCCCGTTGCAATTCTGCATCCGGCATGCGGCGCCTGAGCTCCCCAGGCGTTCCGCCTTGTGACCTGAGGGTACCTCACAAGCCCGCCTGTGTTAAGCTAGCACAAGAGCAGAGAAGAGGACTCCCTGGCACCCTGTGCAATGCAGGCTCCCTCGACCAGGGCACGATGGCAGCCTTGGTCCAACACATCAAGAAGGCACGAGGCTGAAGGCCGATGGAGTAACCCTTCCAGCTACTCCTCAAACCCAGACAGCAGCCCATTTTGCAACCCACACAAAGGAGGCACAAGACATCCCGGGTTATGTAGCCAAGGAAACAGTGCCTTTATTCTGCAAGGTTTAAACAAGAAGTGACTTGAAATTCGGCAACAAGTCCAGGAGTGCAGCTTGGCCCTGCTGTTGCCTCTCCCCCCTCCCCCCAAACAAACTTGCTTTCAAGGATGGGGTTAGCAGGAAGGCAGCTACAGCTCCCTGACTCCCGCAGAGCAGGGGACACTCCTGGGAGGGCTCCATTTCCAGAGAGAGGAAGGTGGGGGGTGTTTGCTCCCCACCCCAAAGTGTTCTCAGAACAGAACATGGCTAGGGAGTGCCTCCCACCCTCCCCAGCCTGCCCCATTATTGCCCCACAGGGGGTTCAAGCACAAGTGGGAAGGGGATTAAACATACAGGATGAGTGTGTATACATTATATATATATTCATATTTATAGAGTCATTTTGCAGTGCTTCTCAAAGATTCGACACTGCGAAGGGCAAATGCCACAAGGCAGACTGCCGGTCTCCTGTCACAGGCAGGACGCTCCAAAGATGAAGCCCTGGAAAGTCTGGAATGCTAATTCCATCCCTGCCACTTTAGCCTCAGGCCAGGAGCAGAACCCAGGTGTGCCCTGGTTCCCAAACACCTCTCTGTTGTTCAGCTGGTTTAGAGACCTGCCTCCCCACTCCCAAAAGGGAAAAGGAAAAGGGCTTGGGAACAGCAACTAAATCAAACGCAGGGGAGCCGAGGGGAGCATTCTCCACCCCACTTCCCCACCCCCAAGGCAAAGCCGTCGACATGATCAGAAAATAAAAGGAGAGGAGAGGCTTGTGGGGAGCCTGTCCCTTCTGCCAGGGGCAGGTCTTGTCCAGAAGTGACCAGCCGGGCAACTGGCCCCAGTGTCCCCTCAGTCATCGATGCAGATCACCTCCCCGCTTTTCGCCTCCTTCTTCTCCAGGCTCTCGCCTTCCTTCTCCTTCTTCACAATCACAGGGGGACCATTGGCTGCAATTACAAGACAGACAAGGAGAAAATGAGGGATTCGCTGCCAGCCCTGTCGTCGCGCTGTGCTGTCCCTTTCCATTTTCCAGCTTGGAAGACGGCGCTGTGCTTTTTTGTTTTTTTTTTTCGTCACAGGCATTAACAGCCTGTGACAAACGGGGTAAAGTCTTCCTCCCACGGCTGCCATCTCCCTGGAAGATTGTCCTCCGCGTGGCAATTAAGTTGAGAAGAAACGTACCAGTGGACACTTAGGTTTCTGGGGAATAGGCCCAGCACCATGGGAAGCAGATTCCAGCAAGGACCCTCTGGCCCAGGCCTAGCAAGACCCCTGGCTCTAGACCCAGGATTATCTCTGTATACTGAAGGCCACTTTGTGTGAGCTGAGCCTCGCTTCTCTGGTTTTCCACCAGTCCCTCTGCTCTCACTTTCAAGGTCCCACCGCCACCTAACACCACCGCACACACATGCTTCGAGCCAACAAGAGGATGGGAATGCTGGGGCCCCGTCCCACGAACGGCTGGCCTTCTCCAGCTCCCCAGCAGTTCTCGTCTCCTGCCACCAAAACCCAAGAAGCCTCATTCACCGCCCGTCTCATTCCTGGTGTCCTTTCCCAGGGGTACCCTGGGACCCTGTAAAAGTCGGCCGGAAGACTCCATACCATGCCAAACAATCCATGCACAGCCCACAGCAGCGCCCCTGCCCCAACGGCACACTGCTTACCCATTCCCCATCCCCCCACAACTGACCTGTGATGAAGGAGCCAGTTGGCATTTGGCTGTAGTTGGCACCCATGGTGGGCAACGTCCCGCCAGCAGTGGCACCAAAGGGGCCCCCAAAGGTAGGAGGAGTGGCATAGGGCCCAGGGGGAAAGGCCTGTGAAGTGGGGAGGAGACAACTGAGTTCCAGTCACAGTGCGGGTAAAATGCCAGGGCAGATGACAAGCTCAGCGCAGCGCACGGGGACGAAAACGTAAGGGCAGGCCTGCATTTAGCAGCTCGCCCAGCCGCCCTGGTTGACCTGGGATTCCAGGCAGGGCTGGGGCGGAATGGACCCATCGCTCCGTGGCTCCTCCAGCTAGAAGGCCTCTGTGGTTTCCCCTAGCGAGAAGACCGCTTGCTTCACTACCTTCTGCTTTCATGCTGGATGTGGAAGAAAAGTCTCTCCCCTCTACAGTCAGCACGGAAATGCAGGCTACAAACACCTTGGCAACAGAGTAAACGTTTTCACAGCTTCGGGAGGCTTATTTTAAAAGGCTGTATTTTGTTTGGGGTCTTTGATCTTGCGCAAGTCTTTTTATTGATTTCATTCCAGGCTGCATGCACATGAAATGAAGCCAAACAGCATCCGGTCCTGTCACGAGCTTCCCCCTCCCTTCGCCCATGCTGGCAATCTTATTACAGGGTTGTCGGAGAAGTGACAAAGCCAGGTGGGGGGCAGGTGGTTACCGGGGCAGTCTGGGTCTCATTTCCTTTGCTTGCCAAGCGACTGAGGATGCTGCGTTCAGACATCTGGAGGCGGGCAGCAATCGGAGGGATGCGGGAAAGCGTGGCTGGCAGGCGTGTCACATCCGCCTTCATATCGCTGAGAAGCTCCTCCAGCTGGTTCAGCACTGGTAGGTCAGAAGGGGAGGGGGAGAGGGAGTGGGAGAGAGAGAGCGCGAGACTGAGAGACAGAGACCAACATCTGTGAGGGTAGACATGCTCGTGTTAACAGGTGACCTTTGCCGGCACCCATGACCTATTTGCCAAACCTACCAAGCCGGGTCATTATTTTAGGGTTATTTTATCAAGTGCATGGACTGGGGCCATTTGCTCCAAAGATAAACCTGTTCCAGAGATATTTATGAAACGAGTCCACCCATCTTCCCTACCCGTCAGTCGATAAGGAGGGACTTACCCCACTAGGCGAGATTATCTATTACAAAACTCAAAGGGAACCATGGATTAGGGTGGGGGATGAACATACCAAGGTTACTTATGGAAGACTAAACACAAGAGATACTCACATGATACTGGTGAGGGGGGACACCAGAGAAACTCACAGGGAAACAGACCAGAGATACTTGAGAAATGCACCAGAGATATGCAGTAGTGAAATATATAAGAGATATTCACATCACACTTTGATGGGGACAAATGTGAACCAGTGCTATGCACATAATACTTGGTGAAGAAATACACAAGAGATACTAAAAAGGGGCACTGACTCAGATATCCCAGAAGCACACAGCTATAACTCAAGATAATTTTCGGGGGATTTTTCTAAAAAGATATATCCAAAGTACTGAAGCCGTGTAAAAAGATACTCGGGGTGTTCCAGTTACACCAAAGGATACTCAGTAGGCATGCTTGGCAGGGGGCAGGGGAGATGTTTAGAAGAGAAAAAGATGCTTTGAGGATGCTCAGTGGGCACACAACAGATAGTTGGCAGATACTCATAAGATACTTGTGGGATACTCCACGAATAAACCAAAGCAGATACACCAAAGATACACAGAGCAGGATCAAGGAGACAACCGTACACAGCGGCTTTTCTGATCACAACCGCACTTTAATGGATTCAGAGTGTGGTACAGAAGGACGCAGCACGTAGGCGCAGGGGGAGGGAGTTACACGGACTGTCCTCTCCGGGCCCGCCTACCCGCCCGCCTCTTACCCTTGTGCAGGACGGCGTTGGCAGGCTTGTTGCCGGCCAAAGACTCCTTGGACAAGTGCTGGTGGCTCTCGGCCAGACACTCCACCTCAGCAAAGCGGGTGTTGAGGGCCATGGCCGGGTGGCTCGGGTCCTGAGTCATGTTCAGGTAGGCAGCTCTGCGTAGCTGCTCCTCAATCACCAGGGCTTGCTCGAGGAGCTGGAGGGAGGGAGGGAGGGAGGGCGGGAAGGAACAGTGAGGGTGGGAGAGGAAATGGGGAAACTTGAAAACAGTGGCTTGTCCTGCAGTCTCACTCACAAGGAAATCTACACAAGGTATACATTTGCTGCCATGAAAAACAGATTCTGCATCTTAGGTTAGTTCACAAATTCAGGGGAGACGCTTATTAATTTCTGAGTTTGGTTCTTTTATGTTTGAAAACAGGCACCAAGCTATGCAGAGCACAGGAAGACCTAACCCCCTCCCCCCGCCAAACTAATATCTCCTCAGACATTACATCTGAGCTTCGTTTCTTAAACACAAGGCTGGAAACTTGTTTTCAAAAGCAGAGGGACTTGGGGAACAGACTTCTGAATCTAGTAACAAACACTAGATCCATCAGGCTGCAGCAAGGGCCCAGAAGGAAAGCAGGGCCAACACCAGCCCGTCTGAGAAGACAGCTCCATCAGGTGCTGCTTCTTCCACACGGTCACCAAGCAGCCACTCCACTCCATCTGGCTGCAGAAGAGGGAGAAAGAGGCAGCTGCAGGGTGGCACCATCAGGTCAGCCAGAAAACCAGCCACTTCAGGCTCTTCTCTCTGAACCGTTTCCATTCGAGCAGGTCATGGTAAGACCATCAGCAACAGCTGCCTGCCTTATAATCATTAGAGCTGAGCGTTTTAAGAACTGTGTAACTTAAGAATCAGTGCCCAAGTTTTCTTGTTCCCCAACTCTTTTTCCTTTTGTATCAATTCTTTCGGATTGTAAGCCTGGGGGGAAAGACTCTCTTACTGTTTCTGATTTGTAGGTCCTTCTGAGAGGCTTTCTAGCTGGATACAGCAGGATATATGTCATAATCATCGCAACAGAATATCGGCAAAAACTCAAAGTGCAATCATATACAAGTTAAGACCGGAAAAAAGACCTACAATTCCCAGCATCCCTCATTTTTTTCTGCCCTTCCATAGAATTCAGCCTTACTAACTTGAATCCCATCGATTTCAATATATAAGACCAAATCTGGATCCATTGCATTCTGTTGGTGTAATGTGACTGGGAAAACATACAGCATCCCTATGTACACCTTGTTTATTTCAGAAGCTGCTAGTCTGTTCGACATCTCCATGTGCTACGCTGCAAGGGTTGCACTGCTCAAAGATGAGCTTCAAAAGGCTGAAGGCAAGCCTTCGAGTTAGACAGATCACTGTGCTTGAAGTAAGTGTGACCAGATCTAAGTCCCTGAACTTCTATCAGGCCCCATCAGTCACTGGCACCTTGAACCTTCTGGCAAGGAACTTGTTCTTCATCTCCAAGAAGTTGCCCTTGTTGGCTTCAGACTTAAAAGGCTCGTTGATGATGGCAAATTGGTTGTCATTCTGGATATCCTGCCAGCGAGCATAACCATGTCTACAGAGCGGTACAGGAGCATTAAGGAATCGCTACAGCTGCAAGCAAGAATCGTCTGCCCCTTCCCTGAAAGAGCCCACACAAAAGGCCACACCTGCATTTTATGGACCTCTGTGACGGTCTGCCCTGAGCCGAGTGGGCCTGGGCTGCTGCCTTGGGTCTTCCCCAGCCTTAAGACCCAACTGCCTTTAACCCATGGTGAGCGACCTGTGGACCAGGGCCCTCACGCAGGGCTTCAGTGTGGCTCACGTGGGCACCCCAGCCGCCCACCCTGGGCAAACCACACTCCCAGAAGCCGGCTAGTCACCCCTCTGGCTGTGGCACAGTATTACCTCCCCTCTTTGCATGCCTGACTTTCTTGAGAGTGAGCGAGCAAGCGAGACAGACGTAGCCAGACCAAGTGTGTGCATGTGTGGGAGAATGGAAGCCTGGGGGTGGGGGAGGGCCCCCCGGCCCAGTTCAGACCTTGCCTACCATTGTCTTTGATGGCATTCACCAGCACTGGATCCCCAGCCCTCCTGGCCTTTCCGACAGAAATGGTGCCCACACCACCTACTTCAACTGGGGAAGCCGCAAATGGGCAGAGGGACCTTTGACATGTGAAAGGCCTCCTTGCGCTGCTTTTGAGCTCTCATGACTGAGAAGAGACAGTCGCATGCAAAAGCAGTGCATCTTAAGATCGCTTGTTAGATTCATAACCAGAAACGTAGAGATGGAGAGGGCGGCATCCTTACCCTGAAATCCTAAGTGCACTTGGGGCGTGTGCTCAGTAGGGCCAACCACTGAGTAAACATGCTTACCTTCAGAAGCAAACCTTCCCGTTCCCTTACTGCCCATTTTCAGCTCCTGGAGTGCCAGTGGCACATACTACTGGCTGCTAGGGTGGAGGAAGCTGCTGGGTCCTAGTGCCTGGCTGGCCATTGTCGGAGAACATCCAGGAGCAGCACAAGCGTCACCGTGCCAGTGCTGGGATCCAGAAATTCGCCACCTCCTCCCAGCTTTGGAATGACTGTACCAGAATAGGCCAGGACACACCGGCACGTCTCTCAAGGTACTGCTGTCGCTTTTGCTTGCAGCACTCAAGAGTCACGCTTCCCCTGAAGAATACCCAATGGTAAACAGGGGAACAGCTGCTGGGCCCACCTGTTCGTTTGGAAGCTGCTCCACCTGGGGAGCGCCATCCACCAAACAACCCCTGGGTTAGTCACGCAGCCTGACTTTCTGGCACTCATCAATCTGTGCTTTATCAAGGGTTCTTCTGCCTCATGCCCAGGACACCTCTCCTGATGCCAGTAGGGGTTTTCCACCCGTTTCTCCCTGGGAGTGTTTGTTCTTATCACCTGTTCAGAGAGGGCACCACACGGACACTGCAAGTTTGGGCAAAGGATACAGGACAATGCCGGCCAGGAGCCAATAATCATGACGGCGGTGCCAAATTTCATTAAGCTTACTGGAGGAGATTGCAGCCCGCTCCTCATTCTGCCATAGGGTGTGGAGCTCTGGATAAAAGGAAGCAAGGGGGAGAGAGACGTTCACATCCAGTGCTTCATCTGAATGCCTCGGTCTAGGTTAATTGCCTCACTCCTCCTCGTATGATGCACTGGCGCTATCAGTTCAAAGAGGAGAAGGGACTCCTACGTAAAAGCCTAGCTCACGTGTTCTCTGTCTTAATAAAGGAATGCTGCTTGTCTGAGACTTCTGGAACAAAGGGGAGAGCTGCTTCCCTTTAGCAACCAAAACGGGCAGTGGTAGCTTAAGGGTGTGTGCAGCTCACTTGCCACCTTGCTGGGCCACACCAGCTCCTGATACTGGCTCCGTCCCACTTGCCTGTGAAGCCCCCGTCAGCAATGTTGAACATGAACCGGGGCTTCTCAGCCTTGTCCTCCTTTTTGCCATTGCTCCGGTTCTCGTCCTTGACAGCACCAGTTCTGGGCTCTTTTCCCATCTCCCTCTCAGCTTTTGTCTCTTCTGAACGAACGAACGAACGAACGAACGAACGAAAGAAAGAAAGAAAGAAAGAAAGAAAACACAACACATGAAGGAAAATTAGGCCACTGAGTTTTAAATTTTCCATCCCTCTGTAGTGTTCCCCGGCACTGAAATTTAGTCTTCCCTGCTGGAGGATGCTGGCAGAATTCAGAGTCAGCCACATCCATAATTCCAACACTTGCTTCTCTCCAGGCTGAGCCAGACAGACCCATCTTGCACAAGTTGGACCATGTCTGAAAGGCGGCAGGGAATCATAACTGCTTTTTTTTCTTTTTGGCCCTTTCATAGAAAGCAGCTACAAATCCTGCCACAAGGCTACTCCAAGTAGCCAGGGCAATGTAAGACAACGGGGAATTGTTTTTTGGAGAATTGGAAGACTATCATATGGCCCCTTCCCAGCCAGCATTCTGAAGTGTGCATTTCACTCCTCCATCAGCCCTGGATGGTGGCCTAAATGCAACTGCAGGATGTTCAGAGCCTTAGCTCAGGTCCTACTATGAGACTAATTCTCAGCAAAGACCTGTGTTCACCCCACCATTCATTTGCTTCGTAAAGTGTGCATTACCTTTCTTCAGATCCTGCATCTCTCCGTCAGCTCTTTCCTTACTTTCATCACTCTCAGGGGGCTTCTCATCAGCCACAGGTTTCTCCAGGTCAGCATCTGGAACTTTGGAAAGTACAGGGAGAATGTGAGGGGACAGAGCTGCAGGGGGAGGGGGAGGGAAAGGCCACTGACCTCGGACCGGCTACCCACACAGAACCCGAGAACCTGTGTTTGTGTCATACCGTACCGCACAGCATCTGCCTATACTTTCTTTCCACTTTTCTTAAAAACAGCCCAAGTTTCTTGCCCTCTTTGAAGACCAACATGCAGGTTGAAAGCTTGACTACTTATTACAAGCTCTTCCAATCAATAAGGTAAAGGTTTCCCCTTGACGTGAAGTCCAGTCATGCCTGACTGTCGGGGTCAGTGCCCATCTCCGTTTCCTGGCCGAGGGAGCCAGCGTTTGTCCACAGACGGTCTCCGTGGTCGTGTGGCGGCATGACTAAACACCAAGGTGCACGGAGCGCTGCTACCTGCCCACCGAAGTGGCACCTTTTCACCTACTTGCATTTGCATGCTTTCGAGCTGCAAGGTGGGCAGGAGCTGGGATGGAGCACGGGAGCTCACCCCGTCTGCGGATTTGAGCTGTCGCCCTGCAGATTCGAACCGGCAACCTTTCGATCAACCAGCCCAGCAGCACAGCGGTTTAAACCACTGCGTCACCTGCAGTCCCTCTTCCAGTCAATACCAGGGCGTTTATTTTGTCATCAACATTGCTTTGTGAATGCTCACTGAGATAATTTAACGTACATGGAAGCTTTATTCACCACCACCTATATTCTTTGGCATTTCAGGTCCCCTGATCTCAGTGCTTACAATCTGCCCTCCCACACCTTCCCCCACATAACTACCCGATGTTGTGTATGTACACTAGTAAGCCTACAATGCCTGTCTTAAACTGCTGCCATGTTGTTATTACATTGCACCTCTATGCTGTCTTTTCTCTGCTTGAAAAACCCAAGGTAGGTCCCAAAGCTCTATTTCATCCTCACAACAATTCTGTGAGGTAGGTTGGGCTGAGAGTCTGACCAGCCGAAAGTCATCCACTGTGCTTCACGGCTTAGTGGGGACAAGAGCCTGAACCTCCTGGATCCCCTGTCCAACACTCTCACCACCAACCCACACTTGATCTTACAGTTTACATTTTTGTTTCGTAAACTCCCAAAGAGTTCCAGCTATTGGGCAGTCTAGAAATGTTAATTAATACATAATATATGGAAATAAATAACATTACACTCAGCTGGTAATCCAGACTTTCATTCGCGGAATCATATGCCATCATCAACTTGATATTTAAGGTAAGGATAGGAAAGGTGGTGCCCAAATATGGCTATGGATTGTTATAAAAAAAAAGGGGGGGGATGACCCAGTATGTCCAATGCCTTTGATGACTGATGTTTTAGTTTTTAGTTTGTAGAAAATGATAATAAAACTTATTAAAAAAAAGAAATGTGGTGTCCAGAAGCACCAGTATGCCCCAAACACTTTCCTTGGTGCCCATGGGCACTCAACTCCACCCCATTGTTATTCTGTAATTGTTTACATTTTCTTACTGGCGGCTGGGACTGCTTCAGAGCAGAGCAGGAGCCTGCAGCTGGCTCCATGCTAATTCCCCATGCATGCCGCTAGGCTGTCCCACCAGCCACAGCGTAGCAGCCATTTCACTCTTGTGATTCTTAAATTTCCACAGCTGCACATGGGCCCAGCAGTTGCCTGCTTTAAGGTGACCCACAAGTCTTAGCTGTTTCTGTTTCAACAGACTAACAGGGTCCACCACTCTCAAAGCTCTTCACTGATTCACGTTACTTTTCTCTTTGACAACAAAGATTAGGTGGTGATCCCTGGGGTTTGCTGGATCGGAAAAATGAAAAAATCTGACTGTTCTACATTCACCCTCCTTTTATTGCTCACCGGATCTGCATCCCCTCCCACATTTCCTCTCCCTGCCACTAAAGCCATCCCAAATCATTTACAAACCTACCCAACTTCTCCTTCTCTTCCTTGACTGCAGGCTCAGGCTCTGGTTCTTTCTCCACGAGGGCCACTGATCCTTCCTCCTCAGGTTTCTTGAATGATTCCAGCTCTGCCTTTTCCCCAGAGAATGTGGTGGGAACAGGTTGCTCAGAGGCTGAAGGCTGTGAAATGCAAAGTAAAAGGACACATGCACCCAGCTGGTTTTACACAGAATTGCCCAGAGAGCAGGATCAAGGTGCGCAGGACTCAGGACATGCTCTTATTTGGGAGACGTCCCCAAAGCAGGAAGGCAGGTTCCAGCCCTGAGACTGCCAGGGGCTGCTAAAGCCTATTTAGCAGCACTTTCACCGGCCTTTGAGCCAGTACCAAATCAGCACGGCTCTGCACATGGCATCAGAATGATCAAGCATTCCCACGGCAACCCTAAGAGGAACTGAAGTGCGTGATGGGGCTGGGACTTAACTGCTATAGGGAGCACGAGTGCTCTGCTTTGGTGTTAAACGACGGAACAAACCACGAGGCAACACGGGAAAAGGTGAGAAGAGCCAAGCACACCCACATGAGGACCATTTGCTGCCTTCCCTACCAACACTGCAATGGTTTCTCCTAGAAGCATCCCCTCTGAAAGTGCCCCCCAAGTTCTCCCAGCAAGATGCTCCGCCACACACCCCACCAGGCAGCTCTCTGGCTCCGCACAACGGATCACGTACAAGGGGATTCACTGCATGTGCACAAACCTCAGTCTCCATTTTCTCGCCACCCTTGGCTTCCTTCTCCAGCTTCTCATCTTTGGCCTCTGAATCCTCCTTTTCTGTCACGGTGCTCCCATCCCCTTTGTCACTTGGGGCTGGGGTAGCTGGTGAGATGAATATCATGATCATTTGCCCTGGTGCTCCATCTCATTTCCTTCTCCAAATGCACATTTCCTGACCATCCTATATACTTTAATATTAACCCTGAGCTGAGCTGAACTGCAGATATCCCAAACACACATACAACATTTTAACAAACTATATTTTACGCTCATTGATGCTATTATTAAATCATCCACTTTACTAAACTGAATCTAGTTTCAGTTGCATTGCAATCAACATGAAGTGATGGGGCATAATTCTACTTCCACTGATATTGGCATGAATTTGGGGTGATTTACTGATATATAAAAGGCAGCCCCAGTTCTCAGAAGCAGAACGGGACAGAAGACCATCGGTTCTTCCTGTTGCTACCACCTCTTGGAATGCTTTTCTGAGGGACAAGATCTGGAGCTGATGCCACCCTCATGGAGGAGTCTACCTAGCTCTCCATTTCCACTGGGGACACACCTGGCTTGGAAGTACAGGGCGTATTAGTGCAGCTGGGATCCGGGGTGGTAGTGGAAGTTTTGATTGTGGGAGACGATGCTCTGGAGGACTTTTTGGAGTCAGCAGTTGGGTCAGGCATCAGTTCAGGCATGCTCCAGCGGCCATTGATATGTTCAAACTCTTGCACCTACCACGCAAAAGGACAGACACCACGTTGTCAGCAAGCGCATTTCAGCTGTGGCTATGAAGCAGGCTACAAAAACAAACCAATACCAAGAAAAATCGGAGGACAGTCCAGCCTATGGATGCGTGATGGGCTGATATAAAAGGGATTCCACAGCCAAGGTAACTGTGGAGCTCCTAAGATGCACACAGAAAATCGACATGCAAATTTCAGTTCACACTAAAAGCCTCTAGTTCACACTTCCCCAAGCTCCTGTCCTCCACAGGGTGGACTACAACTTTCAGCATCCCCAGCTAGCCACCTGTAGGACAGCAGCTTAGGGAAGTCAAATGTTGCAAGTTCTTAAGTTTTCCCTTCCCCCGTCCTCAGGATCAGCAGATCATTTATACTAAAGAATTGAACAATACTCTTCCTTATTCTTACAGGAAAGAAACCACATTCATATTCATGCTGAATACTATAAAAGGGCATGGGATGGTCTGGTTTGCCCCACAACCCACCTGCCTTTCTTATGCAGTAGTTAGATTCCATACCTTTTTCTTTACCAGAGACATGACCCCTATCCGTGTCAGGACCTGCTGCCTTGAGAGACCCTCCCTTGGCACCCCATCAGCAAATGTCTCTGAACCATCAGCCCCAGGTTCGCAGAGATGCCTCATGAACAGAGAGACGTATGCCCTGAGGAAGCAGAAAATCCAGTGGTTGAGTGAGGAAAAAGCTACCAAGAAAGATGAGAGCCTAATCCATCTCTGCCTGCCTGCTCAGGTGATTAGAAACATTCCTCTAAATGAGGGATAGTTACAATGTTTGGGGCTTCTAGTTTAGAAAAAGGTAACATAACATTTTGTACAGTATGGAGAAAGTAACTAGGAAGTTTTTCTCCATCTCTCATTATTCCAGAACCTAAGGGACCACCCAACCCACTTCCATCAGTTCCACCCTCTGATGACTGAGAATTGTGAGAGGTTCAAGACAGACAAGTGAAAGAATTTCTCCAACAGTACGTAGATTATGGAATTTGCTGCCACTAGATGCCGGCCTCCAACTTACAAGGATTTAGAAGGTTAGACAAATGCAACTACTTATGGGAGCTGCACGAAGAGCACCAAGCATGGATCCTCCAAACCCAAACCGCCCAAGTACGACAAGGGCCTCGGCCGAAAACCTTGCTGTGCCACACATTTGCCATCAGATTTTCTTCTCGTGTCTTCACCCAGCGAGCCTGCAGCTCTGTAGCTGTTGGCCAGCTTGGGAAAAGCCATGTCTTGGGCTCCTCAGTACATCTGGCCACAGCTTCCCTCTGCTGAGGGACTGGTCTGTGTCTGTATGAGGGAGAGGAGGGCACCTCTCCGCCTCACACTCCAGGAAAAACAGACAAGAAGGATGCTTGGAGAGCAGGTCAGATGAGTAAGAACCATCATCATTTGGCAAGAGAGAGTGCCGAGGGCGAACCCGCCTGCCCTATCCCAAGTACTCAGGGACAACTGCAACACAGACCTCGCTGCTCCTGCACCCAGTCAAGACAGCTTTGACCACTGAATACACCGAGACCAGCCTTGCGGCCTTCGGAGGCATTTGGACCACAACTCCCAGAGCTCCCATCCAGCAGGGCCACTGACTGGGAATGCTGGGTGTTGCCGTCCAGATGTGCCTGGAAAGCTGACTTAGAAAAAGTGCCTTTCCCAGGATTTGCTTATTTTGCATGATTTGTTCTGCATTGCTCTTACATGGCTTAGGGTGCAATCGCATGCATGTTTTGAGAGAGAAAATCCCACAGCTCCCAGTATTCCCCAGCCAGCCATGCTGGGTGGGAATGATGGAAGTTCTAGGACTATTTTCTTACTAAATGTACGTATAGGATTATGCTCCAAGGATACCTTTGTGGACAGACTGCCTAAACAAATTTCCATTTCTTTTTATGAATGGAAATTCAGTTCCTTGGGGTACAGATGTTTTTGCCTGCAGAGCAAGATTACAGAAATTATGTCACCCTGATTAGAGCTGATTTCTAGGAGTCCCAAAACTTTTAATTCAAGAACGGGCACAGAAGGGTCCCTTCTTCCTGGGGAAAATAATAGGCATGTTGCAGGATATGAATCTCTCACACATAAGGCACCTACTTAAATTCTTTCTCTGTCTTGCCTCGCAGGTCCCGGACCAGCCACTGGGATGTGAAGGCATCTTGAGGAGGCATGCCCCAGCGCATAACAGCATTCAAGAAGGCCTTACGTTGGCGGGTGTTAAAACCAAGCACCTGAATGAAGCAGCATGAAGTCCAGCATCAACCCCAAAGCATCAGCATCACAGCCTCAGCCAGAATCCCCATACCTACTAGAAGACCAAGCAAAGAAGCCACCGGCCCCGGGAGAGCAACCGCTCATTTCGCACAATTCCCCCAGCACAACATCTAGGCACACGGCCAGGTGTAAGCCAGCAGGCTAATTATTTTTAATTTAACCACCGTGGGGGCCATCTTTTGGAGCCCCAAATGCAGAATATGTTTGTGCCAATAAAAATGAACATCATACAGCTGTACAAGGTTCTAGACCTAATCAAATGTGCTTCTTTTCTTCCAGTCTCTGTTCCTTTTGCTTAAACTTTTACATTGCCTCCAACAGACTGCTCACGGGTACTGTTCTTTTTCATTCCAGATGGCTACCTAAATCATCGCTTCCAGCCCACTACTGGCAAGCCATCCTACAAGGCTGCTCTCTCACCTCAATGTTCCCACCAACCCGTGCCAGGAGTGGGGGAAGAGGCTTGTCCTTCTCATTCCGAAGCTGCCGTCTGGATTGTCGGCGACCTTGGCACATAAAGCAAGAGACAAAGGCTTACAATCAAATCCCTTCACTGCTGTAGTATTACCAAGGCATGGCTAGGCGCCCAGAAAGCCTCTGTCTGGCTTGGCTAGAGATGGAGTAGGTCTCATCGAAGTCCCCTGGGCTGGCCTGCCCAAGGCCACACATTCATCTGGCTCAGGAAAACCAGGAAGAGGGCCCAGTCCTCTGGCACGCCAGTAGGGAAAGCTGGCTGGGATCCCAGAAAGACAAGTGCAGCACGCTGCTGTGACGGAAAGCAGTCTCCCATCACAGACAGGGGGGCCACTAGGAAAGAGCCGGTCCCACCAGGTCTGTGAGGAGAGTATAGGCCAAGAGAGTACAGGTCAAGCTCAGGGAACAAAAACAGACACAGGCCACTCTCAGCACCGTGCTTCATGCAACACAAGCATTGCCCCCCGTCCCAAGGCCAGAACTACATGGAGCATTCTGCTTATTCCTATTCTGTTTGGCAGGAGTTCATGTGCTGTGTGGACTGAGTGTGGAAAGGCAGACAGATCCCTCCTAAGGGCAGAGGCTGGACTACGACACGGTCCTCAGGCTCTACCAAGGCCCACACCAAGCAGGGGAAGAGCACCTCCTCACCTTCTGGCCTCTCATCAAAGTCTTCATCCTCCTCTTCAGAGCCCACCGAATACTCAGACTGATTATCTGAAACAGCAAGCCATGCACGACTGTCAACGTTTAAATGCTTCGTCTCTCATCCTTAACTCTGTAAGGCAGTTCAGTAGAGCTACAAGACTGGAGGACTTCATCTACTGCACAAACTGTCACAAAAATCAACCACCCCTCTTTCTGACAGTTCCAAAATATGTGGCCAGGTTGCCATGGTGTTTTCAGCAGGATGGATTAGAATGAACACTGGGCCAGGATTCCTTCCTCTACATGGAGATGCGTGCTCCCTTCCCAGTCAGAGTCAAAACACACAGCACTTGCCCTGCACCTCTGAGGGGGCAGCGTCTGACTCAGACGCACTGTACTAGAGCTGCAGTCCTGCGCTTTGTCTTCCCCCTATGAGCCTGCAGTGTGAGGCCCGTTCAAGTATTAAAAGGATAGTTTTCCCTTCGAGGACATTTCCTGTTTTTAAGAGAACAGGGGTCGAAGCGGCGCTCAGGTGCTGGGAGGCATCGGGTGGCTGCTTCCATCCCCCAAGAGGCCCCTGAAGTGCTGACCTTGGTCCTCCTGGGCTGCGTCGTTGTAGTTGACCTGCTTGCGCACACGCTTCCCTTTGCCCAGGTTGCGGGCCAGATCCTCCTGCTGCTGCTCGTAGTGGTGCCGCAACAGTTTCTCCCAGTAGTCAGGGTCCACATTTTCCTCCTGCTTAATGATTTCCCGCTCAATCTCCTCAATCTGGGGTGGTAAGAGAAGGCCAGAGACAGTGGGATTCAAATACGGGCCCAAACACCACTCTCTGTGCCGAAGCAGAGCCATGGCCTACAGGGGCTTGGGAACCTCTTCCAGGCTGAGGGCTGGATCCCACTTGGGAGACTCTCCAGAGCCACATTCCCGTGGTGGGCAGGTGCAAAGGCCACAGGGCAGGGCAAAGATGCCAGCTCGTAGCTTCCAGGCCTTCCTGCCAGCAGCGAGCCTGAGAAGGGGCGTTCTGGCCTTCTAGAATGTGTGGGGGAGGGAGACACCACAAGGACTGGGAAATGGCCAACCATCTGGTGGTCATTCACGAAACCCCGATGAGCCCAGGGTTCTGCACCCTTGCCCTGCCCCCATGAGTTCATGCTTTGGGTGCATGCAAGCCGCTCAGCCCTAAGCACTGGAGAGCAGCCTCCCTGTGGCACCAACTGCCAGCTATAGCCTCACAGCTGCCTCATTCCACCGACCTTGTCCTCCTCCCGAACCACATACTGTGCCACTTTGAAGGAGCTGAGGTACTCATTCATGTTCTGAACATCCGCGTCATCAGTGGCATCCTGGTTACGGTCCAGCAGCCGTGCAATGGCTTCGTTGTCGTAATGGATGACGCTGCTGTCCTCCTCTTTGTTCTCGCCTGGAGCAAGATGGGGAGTAAGGAGGGAGAAGTAGTAGGAGAGAAGAGTAGCACTCAAGGCTGGAACCTAGGCGATGGCCACCAGATGGCCCCAAGCACTCTTGGATGCATGATCGACCTGGTCCTTGGAAAAAGTGAGTTGTGCACAGTATATTTTATCATGCAATCTTATCAAGAGAAATCTGCAGGCCCCTCTGATGAAAAGGCTACTGCCCTCTTTGTGGGGATTCTGAACTTGCAACATTCTTATTTTGCTACACATGAGACTAAACCACTGTGATGAGCTGTTCTTGGGTTTGCCTTTGCAGATTACAGAGTTAATTATTTCCTGCCTCCTGAAACATCACCCACAGCAACTAACTCCTCACCTTCATTTTCATCCTTGAAAAGCTCCTCTGTGCCAAACTTGAGGATGTCATCCAGCTCTTGCTTGGACATGCTTCCTGACTTGGAGCCCAGCCCCGGGCGGACCACCAGGTGAGTCAGCATCATCTTGCGCTTGGCCACCTGTGTAATCCGTTCTTCCACTGAGGCCCGTGTCACAAAGCGGTAGATCATCACCTTGTTCGCCTGGCCAATACGATGCGCTCTGCTGAAGGCCTGAGGGGTGGAGAAAAACAACCCAAAAGCTCAGTTAAAAATGAAATGGACCAAAGGAATACCTGGAAAGAGACACAATAGGGGAATCTCTGTGTATGGTTTCCTAATAGAATAGCTGTGGGTGGGATGAAGAGTTCTTAAAGCCTGTGAGGTTAGAGGGGGTCCAGCTATGGCTTTCCAACAGAGGAAACTTTTGTCGCATTTAGTACTCCAACTCCCACTATCAGCAGACATTCTATGAATCTGCCCCACCCTCCTCAGCTATTCTACCATTTCTAAATATCCACAGAACAAGCATAGTGCTATCTGCCCATTCCTAAACGTTCTACCCTAGCCTAGATGGCCCATCTATACAATCCAGATATACCCTCCTATAGTAACTGTGCCAATCCCATCCAACCATCATATATTACCAAGAGCTTCAACTTTCACATTGCTGTGTTGACAGCTGACAAAAGACAAACTGCCAAGAGAAACCAAAGTTGCAAGTGGTCTTTCTCACAAATGTAGGTGACCAACTAGTCATCTTCACAACAAGATCCTCAAGGTGTTCATTTTAGATCTGGTTCCTCTCAGGTCCTCTTACTTTCCCAACCATTCCCAAAATTCTAGGTGCTCAGGAGGGTGAAAAGGTGTAAGTCACCCTCTTTTACAAAAGCATGGAGTTTTGACAGCCAGTTGTCAAAACTCTGGTTCCTTTTCAAAGTGTTTTTCCCTTAAAAACCAGGGCTCCCCCGTGGTTTTTTAATAGGGGAATATGCAGACATGGATGTGTATGCCCCTATCAAGACTCTATGCTGAATGTCAGGGAGTATCAGGGAGGGGGAAAAAAACTTTCAGAAGGAACTGGACTTCTGACAGGCAGCTGTAAAAACTGACAGCTCCTGTCAACAGCTAGTGGCCTATGCTTTTCCACCTTCCCAGCCACTGAGAAATGGTGGAACAGTGAGGACCATCAGAAAAGTCAGGTCCTCTGAAATATATATATATATCCTCAAGCATCTCACCTTTTTGTTGTTAGTCGCGAAGTCGTGTCCACCCATCGCGACCCCATGGACAACATTCCTCCAGGCCCCCGTCCTCCACCATCCCCCGGAGTCCACTCAGGCTCACACCAACCGCCTCAGTGACCCCATCCAGTCACCTCATCCTCTGCTGTCCCCTTCTTCTTTTGCCATCTATTGTGCCCAGCATCAGGCTCTTCTCCAGGGAGTCCTTCCTTCTCCTTAGGTGCCCAAAGTATTTGAGTTTCATCTTCAGGATCTGGCCTTCTAAAGAGCAGTCAGGGTTGATCTCCTCTAGGACTGACCGGTTGGATCGCCTTGTGGTCCAAGGGACTCGCAGGAGTCTCCTCCAGCACCACAATTCAAAGGCCTCAATCCTTTTGCGCTCAGCCATCTCACCTTCATTCAGCCACTATTCTTAGCAACAGCAGCAGCCTGCTGCTGCCAGGACCAGAGATGGCATGCTTCCTATCCGGCTTGCAAAGTTCCCAGACATTTGGCTGGGCACCCCATGAAAGAGGAGCCTAGACCGTGCTGGCCACTGTGTGCCTCAGCAGGGTCTGAGCTGCAGAGAGCAGGGGCCCACCTGGATGTCATTGTGAGGGTTCCAGTCCGAGTCAAAGATGATCACTGTGTCTGCAGTGGCCAAGTTGATGCCCAAACCACCTGCCCTCGTGGACAGCAGGAAGCAGAACTGCTGGGCTCCTGGGGCTGAAAAGGAATGAAGGCCTTGGTAGGTAAAGGAGAAGGAGCAGAGAAGGGGAGCCAGTAGATCGAGGGGCTGGAACAACTCCCCCAAAGGGAAAGGCTACAACACCTGGGAGCATTTGCCTTCAAAACAAGACAAAAGCTACTTAGGAGGAGGCACAGCAGCAGTGCAGAAAATGACTCGTGGTTGGGAGAAAATGGATAGGGTAGATTTTCCTCCCCTTTTCAATACAGAAACCTCTTGAAATTGATTACTTGAAAGACTCAGATCAAATAGAAGAGCTTTTTCACATAAAATACAGCTAAACCGTGGAATCACTGCTATGAAATGCAGGGGCGGCTACTATTGTGAGCAGCTTTCAAAAGGGGATTAAACTAATTCATGAAGGATAAGACTATTAATGGCTATAAAAGGACAAGACCATCTTCTGCCTTTCCTTTTGCACTTACCATTAAACCTATCAATTGCTTCTTGACGAAGTGCTCCTGTAATGCCCCCATCAATCCGTTCATACTTGTAGCCTTCATAATCAAGGAAATCCTCAAGGAGGTCCAGCATTTTCGTCATCTGGAAAATGAGACTAGGAATGTAAAATGTCTTGGAAAATAATATCTTCAGGGTTCTTTGCAGGGAGAAGCAGTCTGAGATAGGAAACTCAGGCCAAGGAAAGACCATTGGCTGAAGCTGTTGGAACAGCTCTTTGACAGAGGCCGATTCCCAATCTTCTTGGGTCGCAGAATGCCTCCAGGACAATCTGGACTTGGATGGAGTCAGAATGAAGACTCCAGAGCAATCAGATATGCTGCATTATATTTTGCTCTTGAAATTTTTGAATGGTTTTCTTCCCTGACTCAGAGAAGACTGGGAAAAGGAATAAAGCCGAATGGGCCATGAAGAGTGATTGTATGAAGTACTTATTAACCACATTCAAAATATCCAGAACAGAGGGTTAGGAGATTGTGGGAAAGTTCTGATCGACTCCTGATAGCACAGGAAAGAAATACTCAAAACTCTGCACATTGTCTCTCTCGTCCTCTCATCCCATGCAACCAGCATGAAGACAAAGCTCCATATCCCAGAATACCCTTACCTGGGAGAAGATGAGCACTCTGTGGCCCTGCTCTTTGAGCTTCCTCAGCATCTTTTGTAACAGCATTAGCTTTCGGAGGCCTTAATGAGAGCACCCCCTTCATAGGCACCACTTGGAAGCTTGGGGGATTCCTACATGACAAAACACAGTCTTCATCGTAAGTGTGGACATCCACACCTGACTGCATTTATCTTTCACAGTCAGGGGCTAGGAAAAAGGACTGGGGCTAACACAGGAAGCCCATCCCATGGCTTTCCAGGCTAACACACTCACACAACAAGAATCATCTAGGATTTTCTTCACCACCACCCCTAGTTACCAGCCCATCTGCTGCTACAAACTGGTGCCAGTAGTGTGAGCAACGAAGACCACGTATCCGAAAGCAACATGGCAGTCAGGTTCAGGCAACACAATAACCCACACTCAAAGGCTGAATACTGGCTGAGTCATGGATTGGCATCAAACTGTAGACTCTTGCTGAAATGTGGGCTATTGTGCTGTCTCATCCCAGCTGTGCGAACAAGCCGCGGCTTGTTACCACAAACAACACATCAAGAGGGCCCACGGTTTGATGCTGGGTTGTGAACGGTGAGGTCTTCCCCACTGCTCATTTTCTTGGCTGGGTTCAGACAGCATGATCATTCGTGTTTCAACAACCGTGTGGCCTGAACCCAGTCGATGTGGGTGCCCTCGTCTTGCTCAGCCCCTGGCAGTGGATCAGGACATACCATTGCAGCGACAGGGAAGAGGTAGGGGTGGTTACAGCACTTCTTCAGATCCATCATGATGTTGAGTAAGGACACCTGGTTTCCGCCACCACGCGAGTTCAGCGCTTCAAAATTGCGGGTCAGGATATATTTATAGTATTTCCTGATGTGGAAGCAGGCAAGGATGGGAAGAGAAGAACAACAAAGCACTAGCTTAAGAAAAATACCCTATACATTTGTTAAATAAATAAATAAATAAATAAGAAAAATACCATAACTTGCCCCTTGCAAGAGCTTTATGAAATGGGAAGAAAATGCAGACGCCGCCACATTGCATCAGTTTTGCCAACTTACGTTAAGCTTCCGGTAAGTTATGTCTAATGGTTGCTTTTTATAATCTCCCCTCCAGGTGATCTGGAGAAAGCAGCCAGGAGTTTTCCTTCCCACCAGATAGAACCATTCTTCCAGAGAACCTCGACACCCTGAGCTTTCTCCAACCTGCTCAGCCTCACCCCCCACCCCCACAGGCTAGTCCACCCCACTTTCCTAATCCACTCACCCACGATCCTTGCTGCCACCTGGAAATGCATCCCAGGACTGCCACACGCCCCCACCCCAAGTCCTCCATGGCATGCATGGCCTATGTGAGAAGGTCTTGAGGACCTTCTGTCCGATCCTCTCCCCCCCCCCCCAAGTCCTAGCCATACTTCTGCATGGGGCTGAGCTCCACCCGAACAATGAGCTCTGTCTTGGCTGGCATGTTCTTGAAGACATCAGCCTTGAGGCGGCGCAACATATGAGGGCCCAAGAGATCATGGAGTTTTTTAATCTGGTCCTCTTTGGAGATGTCAGCGAACTCTTCCAGGAAACCTTCCAAGTTGCTGCAAGGGAGAGAGGTGGCAGTAATTAGGCTTATCTCTGAAGGCATTTCATGCAAACATTGACCTGAGGAATCTTATTTGAATAAGGATCTACGGCAGCAGTAAGCAACTTATAGCTGTCCAAATATTTTGCCTTCAACTTCCATCATCCTTTGTCATTGGCTAGGCTGGCCAAGGCTGAAGGGAGTTGGAAGGCAGACATCTGGAGGTCACAAGTTGCTCACCCTTGATCTACAGCAAAGATGAAGACTCCGGCCGTGGGAAATGGCCAGAGGAGCCATTTGAAATCTGCACGCTCCACCTCTTGCCCTGTTTCTAGCCAAACCGTCTCAAAGCTACAGCTTTCTCAAAGGCCAGACCAAAGGATTTTGTGATTGCATTTCCTCGTTTAAAATCACCCTCAGTTTTAAGAACATAAGAAAAGCCGTGTTAGAGCAGAGCAAAGGCCTCTCCAGTCCAGACCCCTTTTCACACAGTAGTTAAATGGATGCCTCTGGAAAGTCCACAAGGAGGACAGACAAGCATTAGCTCTTAGATAGGCTGGACATGCACATGGTGGGCATGTCATGAGCGGAGCCGGCTGGTGCCGGAGGTCAGACTAGATGGCCCAGGAGGCCCCTTCTGACTCGCTCTGTTTCTATGTTTCTATGTTTCTATGTTTCTTTCCTGTTGTTGTTCCCCAGCTACTGATTTTCTTAGCGAAAACACTGCCAAAGTAACACTGAGGCAGTTTTGAGCACTGGTGCTTCACTTACAGTAACTGGAAAATCCTAACCAATTATTTCCATGACTTTTTTTGTGACAATAACCAATGCCACTCAAACTCCTTAACAAACATTTTCAGATTTTTTATTTTACGTTTGACACATGCGCTAAGCTGAATAATCCTGTAATGTCAAATCTGAGGTGAGGGCAGGATCGTGAGATGGTTGGGTGAAAGAAGTACCAAAGCTACCAAATGTGCAAGGACGAGCACCTGGTGCTACAGAGTTCTTTTGCCAGTGCAAATGCAAGTTATTACAAAACCAAGAAGAAAAGCTTCCACCCTGAGAAAGGGAAGAAATGTTTGGAGGATTCTTTTACTTTCACTTTCTAGGCCTTCAGGCTTGCACTTAATCAGGTGCCTCGGAGGCAAAGCAAATTGAGAAAAAGTGACCCCCACCCCCACCCCCACAAAAGGCTCACGGCCACTGGAAGCAGTGGCCTTTTTCTGCATCAAGCTGAAATTCTGCAGGGCCACCATGAGCCAAATACGTTCCATTCGGAAGTGAGCAAGATGCCAAAAAGGTAGTGGCATGCAGGTGTGGCCAGCAGAGGGAGACATTCTGCTAGAGATAAACTTTCCAGAGGCTGAAAAGCAAATCTGTTGGATTTTCCAAATCGGTGTAAGTGTAAAGCAAAAAAGCTCCCACACGTTTCCTTCACAACTTAGGCAGCAGCCCTTATAATGTTGAGAACACTAACCGATTATGAAGAAGGTATTTTCTTGGACTCCGAGGAAACTAAGCAGATGTTATCTGAGAGCTGCCTTTCACAACAACCCTTTGTGCCGACTAGCAAAATATTGACTCCATAAATGCCTCAAGCGCAGGAGCACTGCCTGGAAAAATAGGTAGAAAATCCACCCTGCTTCCAAGTTGTCTCTGCACCTGATGAGAAGGGCACAGATAGAGGCAAATCTGGAGATAGCACCAGGGAGGATTATGGTGGACTGGAAATGCAGCCTGGAAACAGATGGGCAAACTGGACATCATGTGAGCACCAGAGGCAAGAGGCCGCAAGATCAAACACCTCTAGCTCTAAGACTGATAGGCCTGTGCAGCAAGAAGGAAAGAAGTGAGGAGATGGCCATACTTGAACCTCTCAGGAGTGAGGAAATTCAGCAGGTGGAACAGCTCCTCCAGGTTGTTCTGCAAGGGGGTCCCAGTGAGTAGCAGCTTGTGGTCGATCTTATAACCGTTTAACACCCTGAAGAACTGAAACCAAGAGCAGCACAGGTGTTAAAGGGCTCTTAGCCTCCATCCCTACCCCCATCTCCTCACCTGAGGAAGATCCACAGATCGCAAAGAAGTAGGGCCCCTCTTCCCACCAACATGCTCTCCTCACCTTCGACTGATTGTTCTTGAGTCGGTGAGCTTCATCCACGACGAGACAGGCCCACCGGATGGATGCCAAGGCAGCCTGGTCAATGGTGACTAGCTCATAGGAGGTAAGGAGGACGTGGAACTTCACCTGAGCTTCTCTCTAAGAATGAAGGAGAGGGTGTATAGCAACCATCAGTTCCATTTTTCTGTACGAGGCCATCACCACCAAACAAGAGTGCTCTTTTTAAGAGGAGGATCAAAGCTGGGATCAATCCCATATTCAGACCCACAATGCATCTTAAATCCTCCCTTGCCCATGCTGAGGAAGGAAGGGAGAAGAGTTCTTAACCCCCCTGAAGGGTTCATTGCAGCCTTTCTCAAGCTGCCTATATCCATCACATGAAGACAGACTGTATTCTAGAAAGAAAACAAAAGCAAAGCAATATATATCCTCACGTGGCGCTGTTACACATGGCACTCCTTGTGGGAAAGTACTGCGCTCTTGAGCTCTTTAAGATAAACTGGCATGGCGGAATTGCAGGGGGCTGAAGTGAAGGGGTTAACAAGCTGCCATTCAGCTCAAACTCTGGAGGGCAGCAGAAGCATTTCTACCACAGCCAACCTAATGCCCATGGCAGACTCCAAAGTGAAGCGCTGCTGCAGTTACGTAGCATGGAGAAGCCCGCTCCACTTGCCTTCATCTTGAAGGCCTTCTTTCCACCCTTCATGGCGTTGTCTTCAAAGGAAAACTCATTCTCACGGATGATGGAGCGGCTGTCCTTGTCTCCAGTGTAGGTCACCACGTAGAAATTGGGTGCCCACATCTGAAATTCTCGTTCCCAGTTAATGATGGTGGACAGCGGGGCGCTGACCAGGAAGGGCCCCTTGGTGTGGCCCTGGGCAGAGAGAAGAGGGAGAGCAGGGAAACGTGACTGAGCTGGACTGAACTTTCTTGTGTGGCTTCGGAGCTGTAAGAGGCTGTCAGCCGCCCTGACTCAGCCTGACGCAGCCATGCCCAGAGTCCTTGCTTTCAGTTCCCAGGGGCTCAGCGAGGCAAAGAGAAATCCATTCATAAAACACCAGCTGCCAGAATGAGCAAGGTTCTCCTGTGGCTTGCCGAGATCACTGACACGCAGCCAGCCACAGCAGCTGTTCACACAGAAGTAACAGCTGTTCACAGAAGGACCCTGCGCCTGGGGCTGCTGTACACTCCTCCCACTGCCCATTCATTAAGCACCAACCCTGTGCTAGGCGGAGTACAGAATACAGACAGTGCGCAGTAGTCACTGCCCAAGAGACTTACACGCTACCTCAGACAGTACAAGGCAAGGCCAGGGCAGGGGGGGTGGGGCACTCCCCCCACTGCAAATGTTATGGTGAGCTGGCTGGGGTAGATAAGGGAGCTGGAAAGAAGATCGAAGGTCATTCCAGGTCTAGCCCATGCTGGCAGAGGGGGAAGTGCAAGAGCCAGCAAGAATAATTCAGGCTCAGAATTGTTTGAGCCATTCAAAAGGAAGGCTCTGTTAAACTAGGAGGAAACAGAAACCAACTTGAGAATAACCTATTAGCTTCCTTTCTGAAGAGACACCAAGTGCCTGCAATAGCCAAGGCAGATCTCACAATAAGCAGGGGTGGAGACCTTGTAGCCCTCCAGATGTCTGGCCTGCTGCTGGCTCAAACACCTTGAGAGCCACAAGATGCTCACCTGTGACTAAAGAATTTTCTCCTTCTTTCCTCTTCTCTCCTTTTACTACCTTTGTCCCCTTTCATCTAATTCCAGGACAGGAGGCCAGCTTTTCTCCATCATGCTAGAGAGAGAAGTGTCTGCATGAGGAAGAAACAGGACCGCCAGGCAGAGAATGTTTGGAAGCCCCAAGCAAGGTGTCGCTGGAGCATAAGGAGGGGGTGCACCAAGGCACACAGACGTTAGCTTTTCTGGGGGAGGGGCTGATTTTGCAGGACACGTGCCAAAGGCCGAACTACACACCCAAGCCAAGAAGTACCATTCCTATCTCACCTCCCTGTAGAGCGAGTACAAAAAGACAATGGTTTGGATGGTCTTGCCAAGCCCCATCTCATCGGCCAAGATGGTGTCTGTGCTCTGGGCCCAAGAGAACCGCAGCCAGTTGAGGCCTTCCAGCTGATACATGTGCAGTGTGCCCCCTGTTGAGGTGATGAAGCGTGGCTGGCTCTCATATTTCACAGTTGGCTGCAAGGAAAAGATGTGCACGGAGAAATAAAGCTGATGCACCCGGGACACTGCAGCTGACTCCGTCCTCAGCACATCTCCCCCCCTGCCCACCCCATGGCCAGAAAGCCCTCTTTGGATCATGAGCCATTTAACCTTTGACATGCAAAGCATGTGCTTAATCACTGAGCCATGGCTGCTCCAGTCGGGCCTGAGCCCCTCCTTCCACTTTGACTCTCCCACCTCTCCCTCCCTGCTCCAAGACTCAAATATCCAGTATGATCATAGCTGCAGAACCAACCCATTGTTAGCCATTTCAGCAGAGCTTACATCATTGGTGGGGGAGTTTGGTGGGTCCTCCGATGTCAGTTCCTTTTTTTTTTTCTTATACTTTCTCGGCTGGGCAGGGTCTTCGCCCATGATCAGCTCTCTAGAGAAGAAAGAAAAAACAGCTTCCTCCTGTCTCACTGAAGAATCTCAGGTGTCACTATTATTATTTAAAGTATCTATAAAGGGCTTTTCTGTCCACAAGGACCCTCAAAGCAATACGTGATTAAGAATTAATTAAAGCAAAACAATAAAACCACAATGTAATAAAGGCGAGAAATAATATTAAGTAAAGCAAGGCTGCTGGTGAGGTCCAGAGGGTATTACTGGACCTGAGGCAGTCCCACTTTGCACGGCTCTAAGCTTCCTCTTTGCACTTTCCATGAAGGCCATAAAGCTGAAATGTAACTCTTTACCTATGAAGCCAGTAGGCCTGTTTGGCATATTCATAATCAGGAATGGACATCTCATCCTCCTCCCACGTAGACTGGTCATAGGAAAGGTCACGCCATTTAACCAGGTAGTGGTAATTGCCCTTTTTGTCGATGCTGCATGCAGAAAACACATGACAGAAAAGAAAAGAGTACCAAACTAAACATACAAATGGGACTCTCTTTCTCTGTCCCACACCAGTGGGCATGGCAAAGAAGCTGGTGGGACTGAGTAAGTAAAGGCCATAACAACTAAGTTTGTGAAACTGCACGTCTAGACAACAAAAAGTTAAAAAGGGGAGGGGGGAAGAAATGATTTCTTCCAGTAAGATGAACTCTCCTAGAGAAACACACAGAAGACATGTTACATGAAACCCATGAAGTCCTCTGTGGCAGGGCTGGGAAACGTTTCTGGGGAGGGGTCAGGAGGGGTCACTCCACAGGCGCCACCTGGGCCTTCATGGGTCAGGTGAAGGCAGGGGACGTGGCCATCACCACCCTGCCATCAGAGTTTAGCAGCCTCCCTAGAAATGGGCAACACACACCCGAACGCAAAGGCAAGCTGACCTGTGATTTATAACTCGATGGATGGTCATCCAATCAGGCTTGATGCCATAACGGTAGTATTTCTCCTCCATCTCAGCATACAGAGGATCCTTGTTCTTCCTTTTCTCACTCTTGCCGTCATCATCACCAGAACCGTAATCCAGCGGTGGGGGCTCATCCATGTCATTTTTCCGCTGGTAATTCCTGTACATCACGAGGTGGAAGATCTCGAGCTGGGATTCGAGGGGTGGTGAGGGGCAAAGAAAGAGGAAGGGCAGGAGAGAAGTGGAGTAACAGGGAGTGAGAACCCTAAGTGAGTCCAGAGCAAGAGCACCTCTGGTTCTGCTGTGGTGCCGCAGTCACATGCCGTAAGGGAGAACAGAAATAGGGCACCATGGTGACAATCCGATCCTCAGCATCTGGCAGTCAGAAGCAGGTAAGACACAAAAGTTGGACTTCTGGCTAGCAGCGGCTACAAGCACTGACAGACCCACGTGTCATCCACCTGACTCTCCCAGTTTGGAAGCCCATGTGTCAATACAACATCGTGTGGGGTCAGGCCACTGGTCCGATTTACTTAGCATGGCGAAGGCTCTCCAAGGTCTGCAGCAGACCTTAGTTCTCCATCCTCCTGCCTGAGTCTACATGCAAGCCAGCCTTGCAGGACCGTCTCAGAGCCATCAGGCCGCGGTGCCTCTTCCCCGCCCGGCCTTGCCATTCCTGACATGGCACATCCCCTTGCTGATGGCACCTAGTCTGCAGAGGGCGGCCGCAGAATTACTGCTAGGAACGGTGTGCTCACGGCCTCCACAAACAACAGGGGTATGGAAGAGGTGACCATCCCTAGGCCAAAGGAGATGGAGAGAACGCTGACCCAGAGGTACAGCAGCAGAGGTTTTACTGAGTTATTCACGCTGGAGAAGAGAAACAAGAATTCAAGCTGCCCACAGACTGAGTGATACCACACAGAAGTCCTAGAGGGAAAAGCTCTCTCAGGTCTGTGGCAGCAAAAACTGCAGAGTCTTGTGGCACCTTAAAGGCTAAGACACCTAATATGGCACCAGTTTTTGTGGACTACAGTCCACTTGTTGAGGTTCGTGGTGCTATTCTGAATTGCAAGAGCACACAAATACTCTGGGGGGATGGGGGAGGGGCAAACTGTAAACAGCAAGATCAGACAAAAATGGAAGGCGGTGAGAATCACATAATTGCAGCGTTCCACAAAGGAGTTGTTGCAGATAACATGCCAGTCCAAACACTTCAAACCACCCATACAAAGGTGACTACAGTCTTTGCTCCAGTGATGCACAGGCTCTTGCATCCATTGAGCACCTCTGATAAGGCAAGGGATCTTCAGCTACAGTGCTTTCGAACAGCTCGGGTCTACCTTCACCCATGTTCAGTCAAAATTGTACCTGCAATTCCTTTATCCAGGAGCAGTGCCAATAGGACAGGCCAACCCACTTAACAAAGAATTCACGCTCTGAACGGCCTTGCAAAGACTTCGATGGTGGGTCATCTGGGTTACCATCAGACGGCAGGGGGACAGCGACTGGGGTTGGAGGCTCCCCCCATCGCCAGTGAAGAATTTTCTGTACACGGCCCTTTAGCATGGGACACTGGAAATGGGAAAGAGAGCTGTCAGAGACCAAGGAAGTCCAGCCCTTCATTAAACCCCTTGCCTGGTAAATAAACAGGAGGTGGCCGGCCTTTCTCTCGAAGTCCAACCGCTCCAATTCCAGCATGGTACCCACTCTCCAGCATCCTCACCGTGCAGCGGGGGCACAACCATTCCCCATTGGGGATCTCAGGAAGTGGTGGGTTGAGGCAGTGGATATGGTAGGAGGAGATGCAAGCGTCACAACACAGCAGCTCGCCACCGTCTTTGCAGACACGGCAGTACTCCATGTGATCATCCTCCTCCTCCTTCTCACCATCGTCCAGCTCCCCTTCATACTCCTCCTCCTCCTCCTTTGGCTCCCACTGCACCCCTTCCTTCTCCTGCAGGCAAGGGACACATGACAAGCAGAGAGAAAGAGAGAGCTGGATGCTGATATGGGGGTCATGCAGGTAGGAACAGCTGGGGATTTAAAGCAAGAGAAGCCAAAGCCTATCCCACAATTGTTTTGATGCCTTGCAAGCATTTGGGAGTTTGCTTTCACACATTCTCAGTAACTGAAACGTAAATCCATGCAAGAGTCATTGTTTTGAAAGGGCATTTGTCTTGAGAAGAGCCCAAATTACTCTGAAGAGTTAAACTCAGGATCCTCCAAAGATCTTGCATCCAGCAGAATCTGGCTCTTACTGAGCATTAGAATGGAATAAATCTCCACGTTCTCTCCATTAAAGGACTAAGCCTTAGTCCTTGATAAATCGTTTCGAAACCACAAGGTATCCGGATGGACAAATCGTAGTCCTTCCTCCACTAAACCCCAGCCCCCCTCCTTGTCCCTATGCACACAGCACCACCAAGCCCCACTTTTTCTACCAATCCTAACCCAAGCACCACATTAAAAGTACAACAATGACAACAGCAACAACAATAACTAGTCAGCAGCTAGAACCACATAAGTAAATAAGCAAGTAAATAAATGCAAATTCAATATTTTTGCACAATCTATTCCAGCTGCAGAATGTGCATTTTCTGATGAAATTTTGGTTTTATATTTTTAATTAAAGTATTCTGACTCTTAAGCTGGAACAACAGGCGGACCTACATCAGAGGCAGGGCTACAAGAAGATAGCGTCTTCCCTGGAAATGGGGAGGCGGGGTGGAAGGTGCTAGTGTGCAGAGACCAAGGAAGAAAGGTGAGCAGCTTACACAGTGGGGGCAGCTCCATTTGCCCTCGGGGGCCTTGTCTAGCTCCGGATCCAGGCACACCAGGTGGTAAGCTCTGGGACATGAGTCGCAGAGGATGATCTCCCCGCCCTGCTGACACACCTCACAGTAGTCTTGGTGGTCTGTCTCATAGCCGTCTGCCTCTTCTTCACCAGGAGCTGCCGGGCCAGAAGTGGAGAGAAAGCAGAATGGCGTGAGGGTACTTCTTCCCTACCTCTGAACTCGTGCAGCCTACCCTGTTGCTTGAGCTGGGGTGGGCCTAGGGTTAAGGGTCACTAGCCACATTGCATTTGCCATTCGTCCCAAAGGGAATCACCCAGTGGTGGCAACCACCTGCTCACTGCAAAAAGTGGGGAAGAGACTGGGCAGTACTGTTCTACCTCTGAAGGGGTGATTCAGTGGGAAGGAAAACCTGCGAAAGCAAAAGCTCTGATCTCACACACTTCGATATTCTCAGGTCATCAACAGCAAAGTTAAATCACCATCATCAGAAGACAAAAATGTGTGGAATGCACAGGCTTGTCCATAAATCTGTGGCAGCAAGCAAATGACCCAAGGAAAAGAGAAGGGGGTAAAGGCTGAAATGCTATGAAATTCCTTAGCTGTGTGAAGGCAGGAAGCTTGAAAAAAGGGCCTCAGCAGCCAAGTGAAGTGGAAAGCCTTTATTCCGTGTCATTTCTTAAAAGGAAGACTAACAGGATTGCCTCTTCATAGCCCAAATGCAGGTAGGAGTTTGTGAGCGCACTCAACCATGCTGTGGCCCAAAGCCAATGCACACCTTTTTTCTTCTTCCGTCCAGGCCTGCCCCGCTTGAGTTTCTTGACCCTCCCAGAACTGTCTGAGCGCACAGAGGAGCTGTGAACACTGGAGTTGTCAAGGTCGGATTCCTCCTCTGGTTCTCCCACCTCGTCACTCTGAAACAAATGCTGTACATAACCGGAGCGGCCCTCCATTAGGAAAGGCCCATACAGAGACAGAAATGAGGGGGAATGATGGGAGAGGAAATGGCTGCCAAGAGCAGGCGGGGTTGGGGACTGGCATCCAAGGGTTGTTTCTGCCCCAAAGCAAGCACAAAAAGGAAAAAGGAGGCAGCCTGCCATGCAATCCTCCTCAGTTATGGCCCGGGCATGGGGCTGGCTGAACTTAACAACACTTAATACAGAAAACATGTCCCTGCATTTCATGGCAAAGAGGGGCAGGAAGAAAGAAAATGGAGATTATCTTAGGAACAAGCACACCTACAGTCACACCATGCAACCCATAGTCTAGTCCTGTCCACTTCCACAGTCTGTAAGAGAAATCTCACAGCTACAGAAGTGGGGAGCCTTGATGGCTGCAAAGGCAAACTGGAAACATGTGCAAACAATGCATTATCAGGTGGTATTTCCAAAGCCAAAGGGGCACCAGGCAAGGATCACCAGTGGCCAAGCCTCTCTCCTTCCCCATGACTAACAGAAACACAATAAAGTATGCAAAATAAGCAAAGGAATACAAATCATGAATTTGTGTAACACAAATCAGTCACAGAAGTTAGCTCTATTTGGCATTATGAAATTTGAAATTATCTCTCTCTCTTAGTTGCATGTGGCACTTCCAGTCTTGCCTATTTGCCCAGGAAATATCCAGCCATCAAACTTTTCCCTACGGCAAGCCCAGCATCAACATTCGTACTCCATCCCCATCCCCATCCCCAAAGAGCGATGGACCTTACAGAGCTGCTCTTCTTGCGCTTGCCACCGATCATTCCCAGCTTGATCTTCAGTGGTGCCATCTTTTTCCCCTTCATCTTCCGCTTCATCTCTGGGATGCGAGGGCTCTTGCTCCGCTTCTTGTGGCCTGGGCCTTTTGATGAAAGAGAAATGAACTGTCATTTGCTTTCTCTCTGCAGGAGAACTGTGAGCTTGT
The DNA here is from genome assembly GCA_023646645.1 of Varanus salvator macromaculatus. Taxonomy (NCBI): domain Eukaryota; kingdom Metazoa; phylum Chordata; class Lepidosauria; order Squamata; family Varanidae; genus Varanus; species Varanus salvator. The sequence goes on along the minus strand of JAIXND010000753.1, from coordinate 1,441,949 downwards.
GTGGAGCTTCAAATTAGCAGGCATATGGCAGAAACTGGAAAGAGATCTCAAGAATCATGCTACCAATACCAAATTCTGAGAACCCATGTGCTGCTGTTTTTCAGCTACAATCTATAATGCCCCACTCCTCTCAAAAAGGCTACTCTTGGTGGAGAAACTTGACAGGATGGAAAGCTGGTGGCCCTGAATTCTCTGGGATGTATCAACTTTCCGTTTTCTCTGGTGGAATCTTGCGTGGTGGTGTAAAGAAAGTTGGAGCCAGGATCCCTGGGTCTCAGGTGAAGATCTGCCAGATGAAGCGTTCTCCTGAAGACGTGTCATGCCCCGCGTATCTCCATTCTCAGAGAAAACTGGAAGCCCAGTTCCCAGCCCCACTGCTTCAGGCAAAGATGCTCACCCAGCTCTTGACCTTCCAATTCAACCAACTCAATGCTAAGGAAGCACGCCTTGTGGCACGCACCCCTTTGCTCTAAATTGCTGGATCCCATTCCCGAGAACTGTTGTGTCTTAACAGGGGATACAGGCCTGGCCTCTCCAACAAGAAATAAACCAAGCGAGCAGTCTTGTCCAATGCATGCCTGAACACATACATTCTCCAGGAAGGTGCAGGTCTCCTGGCACTAACCTTTGCCTTCTTTGGTTTTGGCTTTGCGGACTGGAAGAGGCTGTGGAGGAGGCTGCAGAGGAGGTGGTGGCTGTGGCTCAGGAGAAGCAGTAACAGCTGACACTGCGGCCGATACCTGTTCAGCTACTGCGGCGGCGGCGGCGGCGGCGGCGGCAGCCACTGCTGCTGTTGACCCTTTGAAGGGGTTATTGGCACTGAACTCCCGCCATTTGGCTCCCATGATAGTCATCATTTTGGACATTGGAATCTTGGGGTTCTTTTTGGCAATAAGAGGCCTAGGAGCGGGAAGGAAGCAAAATACCAGTTGAAGCCCCCTTGGCTCAGTATGTAAACTCCACAGCAACACTCTTTATGTCTTGTAAGGAAGATGCCTTGATGCTCTTCTGCACACTACTGCTCTACTAGGCTGTTATGGATTCTCCCAGGAGTTCTGGTGCTATGACCCATTCTTCCCGAACACTAGAATCTAGTCCAGGCCCCCTGACCATGCAGTGCCAACCCACACAGTCTTTTCTTACCTCATCCTAATAACAGAATAGAGCATGGGAAGGAACAGAAGTTTCCACAAGCTACTGATTTTGTACAAGGAAACATACCGTTTTATTTTCTTTTTAATGAAGGATGAGATTAGAAGATAGGACAGGATGACACAGCAGCACATACACCTGAATGACATTACAGAACCCAGAAGTCAAGTCCTGCCTTCCAGCCCCTACCCTGACTACCTATTGTTATCAACTGCAGCAGACCATCCTGGATTCAGGATGGGAATCAGGAGACGGTGCCAAGCTATTAGAAGGGTCAAAATTCCCAAATTGCCTGCCAAAGCCAATGAAATAAAAGCAGAGAAATATTTTGTTGTTTTAAGAGAGAAATATTTATGGCTTCATTCCAGGGTCTTTCTAATGATGAAGAGTTGCTAGAGAGGAGTGGTTCCGAGTAGCAGCAGTAATCATATCACCATGTTCCCTGTCAGCACACTAATGGACTATTTCTGAAGTATCTCCATGCATTAGGGACCCAAGAATAATGATTTTTTTAAAAAAAGAATCCCTTTTAGCCCTGAAAGTTATCCATGTTCCACACAAATGATGGCAACAAGGAGGCAGACCAACATGGAAGCCCCATACAGCAAACCAAAGCACTACACGCAAGTCACCCCTGCCTGCCCCTCCCTCAAGGAGTAACCCTGTGGGCCAGCAAGGCAAGGATTACAGTGGCTCAGTCCTCTCAGTGCTTATCAGTCTCAAGGGATGACAAGAACTGCCAAACTGGAATAGGCCAACACTGTTTAATCCGACAGAGGCCAACGCCACACTCACTGGAACAAAGCGTAATGTTGCAGTACAGGACTGGAGGCAACAGCTCTCTGACCTCCCCTCCTCCTTCATCTCTCCATTCCCCCCAGCCAAGAACCCTGGAGCACAAGACATCCATCATTTGCAATAATCCTTGCTGCAGATGCTGCGTCGTCTTGATCTTGCTGCCCCCAACCAGCCTGAGTACTTCATCTGCTGTCAACACACAGCACTAGTAACCAGCACGCTGACGTTTGATCCAATTGGGGCTTGAGACTACAAGGACCTCTGGGATTTGGCTGGCAGACATTCACAGCCTTTGTGCCTCTGTGCAAGGGGGAGATACATGAATTTTCATGAGACTGACAGGAAAGCCATGCACAGGGCTCTACAGGGGTTAATTTCCAGCAAAGCCAGTCCTGACCCAAATGTGACTCTGAACTCTGCCAAGAGTCACTGCTTCTACAAGCGTCTGCTTCCCACACCTGGAAGGCAGGAACTCCAGTGGCCCACAGCAGGGGGCTACTCTGAGGGCAAAGGCAGTAAAATATTTTGCAAATGGAACATATGCCCTATGCACAGGTCTGTCTCATCATATTTGACATCACTGACAATGCACTTCCTGCCCATGGGCAAAGACCCTGAAACCATGCTCATTTCAGCCTGGCCCACTCCTGAGATTTCATGCATGTACCAATCTAGTATTGCAATCAGAAAGGCTACGCTGATAAGAAACTAAGTTCCTCAAGATGTAGAATCTTGTCACAATCCTGGCTTTTGCAGTTGCACAGTGAGCTCATAGAAGGGCATGTGCATGCACACAGACACGCTCTAAAGAGAGTGGAGGGTGATGTGGGGATTCAGCTCTGCCTTTCATGCCTGCTCCCTAAACTCAGATATGAAAAGGATGCTCCCTGTGATTTGCCAAAGGCGTTCCTGCCTGTGCCACATGCTCCAGTCTTATTTCCTGGCTCTACATTATGTCACCCAACAGGAAAACTCCAGGTGTACTTGAAAGTAACACTCCATGCATGGTGAGGATGGAATGACTGAGCCTTCTCTCCTACTAGAGACACACATGGCTACCCCTCCCAAATCCAGCTGTTCCTTTTACCATTCCCTCCCAGAAATTGGAGGTCTACCTAGGAACCCCCTGAACCAAGGAGTCCTCTTGTTTCCTCTTAGCCTGTGTCATCTTAGCAGGCAACAGAAGAGTCACCCTGGCCAGCTTCCACTGAGGCACTTCTGTGTGTGGGCTTGCATACCTGAATTGTTAAGCTCCCCCACTTTATCCAAAAGGAAGGCATTCATAAATCCAGAGATAACCCTTGCAACTCCAAAGAAAGCTCAGCAAATTAGAAGGTGGAGTACTCAGTTCAGACAGTTCTCCAGGTTGTCCTTGTAGATGCTTTTCCCGACATCCTTTCCATCTGCTCTCATGCTGAATCCTGACCTGACCTGACCTGTTGTGATACACCTGTTTTATTTATTTAGCATCTATCTATCCATCTATCTTTTTATTCATCTATCACATTGTATACTGCCCAATAGTCAAAACTCTGCATTGTTCATACCAGTTTAAAAACAATTTAAAATATAAAACACATTGCTTCCTCAATGGAAAGATCCCTTTGGCTGACAGCAGCTGAGGATGGCAAGAGAGAGAGGAAAATTAAAGAAAGAAAGAAAAAAGACTAACAGCAAAGATGAAAAAAACCTGTAAGAGAAAAATATGAATAAACACTCAAGAACTGAGAAAAAACACTGTCCATAAGGATGAGAAAAGTCTCCCTGAGGCAAGCACAATGACAGTCAAAGAAGAGCTGAGAAGAAAGGTGGGAACCTGCAAGGGACATGCATATCAAGAAAAAGGGGAAGGGTTCGCCCGAAGATGACTTCTCAGCTGTAGAAGTTTTCCCAGAGTTTTCTGTGCAGGCACAGAGACTACAGTGCAGACTGCTCAGTGCAGACAGTCCTCCAGGACACAGATGCCCTTCCCCACATCCTTTCCATCTGCTTTCATGCTGAATCACAGTGTCCCTTCCAGGCTATTCTAACCACGGCTTCCCATGACATCCAAATTGGCAAGTTCTGATTATGGCTAAACGCCACAACACATGAGCAGAAGGGGTTTTGCAAACTTTGATTTAGCTCAAGCCATACTTTGTCCAATCCAGATGTCATCGCAAGCTACGGTTAAAACAACCTGTAACTAAACAGGGAACTGGCATGCGAGAAGAGGAGGTAGAGGAAGGGAGAGAGTGTACAGGATACACACCCAAGCCCTGATTTGGAATATCATCCAAACCTAGCCACTAAAAAGGCTGCTATGCAAAGCCCTGCTATGATTTCATTTTGACAACTGCGTTTGACTTCTTAATTATTGATGGTCACCACAACCCATAATGCTTTGCAGACTATTAAGGGATGCTATTAAAGAAATATGAGCTCTTACTTTAAAAGGGAGGGTAGAGAGTAAGCATCTGCACTAAACGGGGAGGGGGAGTTGGAGGAGTCTGAATTTATTTCATTTCAAAATGCTTTCCAGAAATAGGCGGGGCTCAAAGACAAAGACGGGCCTGAACAAAACAAAGCAGCAGCAGCAGCAGCAGCAGCAGCAGCAGATCTGCCCTGCCTTGCATATGGAGAGAGACTGGAGAAGAATGTGGACACGGAGCGGGAAACAGCGAGGCTGAGGTATGAATAACAGCAAGCTCAAAAAGCCCAAACCAATACCACTAGTTCAGACTGCAATACCATATGGGAGCAATTCTACAGGGAAAAAGACATGAGGGAGAATATTAAAAACAGATCAAGAGGAAGGGGGAGAGAAAGGGTCTTAGGGGTAGGAGGGAGGGGCAATGTAGAAGGCAGAGATGGATGGGTGCAACATGGCAGAGGCACACTGCTGTGGACCTGGGAAAAACTGTGCGGCATATCTCACCATTCCTCCTGCAGAGAATTTGAGACAAGATCCCTCTAGAAGTGTACCCCAAAGACAGCAGCCTGTGATAACTCAAATTTTTCAGTTCTACAGTCAGTCCAGAAAACCTGTGCTACCCTTACCGTTCTCTTCCATTCCCCCATCATGTTGCTTTGTATTTTGGTTGTTACACTAGTGCTTTTTTCACTATTCCCTCTGTATTAGCTGAAGCTTCACTCCACACTTCACATGCTGCTCATTTCCCTCCACCCCTGACTTCAGGAATTATAAATTTTGCTCTTGCCCATTCCCCAAACAGTCAAGCCGAACCCAGTGGTGGGGAGAGGGTTCGGTGCTATCTTCCCTTTCATGGCCCATCTATCCCAATAGCTGCAAGTTGCTACACTCGAGCGGGATCGGAGGGATGTGGGGGCGAATAATGCAGCAGGCCTGAAGGGGGTCAGCAGGCACCATCTTTAGCATGCCCCAGTGATGCTGCTGTGGAGAACAGATGGTTAATTCAAGTAAATAGAGGCCAGGTCCAAATCCCTGGGGCCAGCCATGACCACAACAGTGTGGCCTTGGGCAAGTAATCCTCTTTCAGTCTGATTGACACCACAGGGTTGTTGGAAGGATAAGAATGTGCTGAGGACCATAAAGCACTTTGCACATGGAAGGATTAACAAAGCCATCAGTCACTGCAGCACATGGGCACAAGGGCAGGTACGCAGACCTCTAGAAGCCCCGATTATGCACTGCACTTCCAGTATGCCACAATCCCCAGTGCAGAGAAGAAGCCACAAGAAACATGTGAAAGGGCTCCAAGGGCCTCTCAAGCAGAAGCTCCATCCTGCCGGTCCTGAGGGAGCTCTTGTTGGCTGATTCCAGCAGCGGCGGCAACAGCAGGGGAAGAAGGCAAGTTGCCTCAGGTACAAGCAAGCGCCAAACAGTTTAGAGCTAATTAGAGTCAAACCGAGAGCTCTACTCCCCTAAAGCCCCACTAGCAAGCCTGTTCCCTGAGTACCTGGCACAAGTCACTGCCTTGATTAAATCTGGCAAGGCCCAAGTGGCCTCGAGATCCCACAAATGCTGGTGCTGGATTCCCGTCATTGGTCATAGGGAGTTGCTGGCGGCAGAGTGCACCTCTACCCGCCAAGCCAAGGCAGGGAGATGCTGTGCAGCCTGCCAAGGCCACTGGCTGCTTCCTCATAACTGACATGAATGCAGTCGAGCCTGGATTGAGTTGCAGGCTAGCGGCCAGATAAGCCCTCAGGTCTGTGGATGCAGACGCAGGGGCTATTTTGTGTTCCAGCGCTTCTGTTTAGCAAGGCCATGAGCTCAGACAGTGATACCATTAACTAGCATTCAGCGCCTGCATTACAGACACATGGGCTTTCTCTCCCACCACACTGCCCTTTCTGCCATCCACTACACAGCCAAGAAAAAGAAACTACATTTGCACCATCTAGCATTTCGGTCTACCAAACCATTTGCAGCATTGTTAGACAACAATAAGTATAAGGGAGGCAGTATAAAAACGAAATAAATAAATAACAGATGAATGAATGAATGAATGAATGAATGAGGCAGAAGTACTTCTCCTCAAAAATCCTTTCTCTCCAAATATGTGTTCATTTAGGAAGAGTAGGGCCTTCTCAGAAAGCAGGGCAGAGCAGAACTCGGGGGGTATCTTTCTTATGGGAAGAAGCAGAGATGGGGAAAAATTATTCCTGTGTATACATAAGATTGCTTAGTATGTGGTCCACCTAATCAGCAAGTTATAATCTGTATATCATAGTTCACTGCCTTGAGAGGACTTTGTCCAGAAAGATGACCACTAAATACTCTAAATCCTTCTTCAGGCCAATGCCCTCCAAATGTACTGCCTACAGTTCCCATCACCTCCAGCCAACCATGGAAGGCATCCGGTTGGGGAAGGCTGTTTTAAATAATAAACAAAGCACATACGTGAAAATTAAACACTGTTCACAAAACTCAGTTCTCCTCTCTAAACAATGATTAGGACAGTACTTTTTGCTGTAAATAGGCGAACCTTGAAACCCAGCATTAGACTATTCTTCCCTCCTGGAATCTAGATAAACATCAAAGAACCCACCTCATGAATTGGCTGAAAGCTTTGTAATTCGTCAGGGTGTGATAGTCCTCTTCAGTGAAGACATGATCAACATCTTCCAGCCCCCAAGTCATGAGCAGCTGAGCAGAGGACTTCTGCTCCACCTTCAAAGAAACATAAAATGTTCAGGTTATGTGGAGCTTCTGCAATCCCCAAAGAACACACTCTCCCCTGAGTGCTATTACTGCATGGTACCATGGGAGGAATGTGGGGATACAGGAAGCACAAGACTGGAAACACAAATGTGCTGTGAGAGGAGGAGCTGAAGCATGCCTTGACAACTTGAGCTACCAGGTTGGATGCATCAGGCGCTATGTGCATGTTGGAGCTTTCATCCCCTCACACTCTATCAAGTTACAGACAGTGACATCTTCCCCAGGGAAAGCGTCCACCGGGATTCTGTGATGTACCTTGTGCTACTGCCAATAAACATACAGAAATTTCACAAGCACCCCTGAAAACACAGCCCTGGCCAGCTGGCTGAACAGGGAGGTGAGAAGGACAACAGAAGGCTGCACTCACAAGACTGTATGACAGTGGCAAGGAGCACATTTGTACAGCTCTGGGAGCTGATTATGAGGCAGACAGTCGTGTGATATTTTGGGGGGCTTTTTTCAGTGTAGCTGAAGTGTGACTCCACCTTTAATCCAGGGAAAAAACACTGCCCTCCCCCCCCCCCCCGGTATAAATAGGGTAGGAAACATTACTTTAAGACACGGATGAGCAACCTCTTTCAGCCTACGGGCTGGATTGAATTGCAGAGAAGCTCTAAGCATTACAGGGGCAGAAGGGACGGGGACGGCAAACGGGGCAGAGCCAAAAATACCAGCCTATTTTAGCTGAAAGCTCTTACTGCCAGTAATTAAGTCTTAGGAGAGGCATTTCACCCATTTAGTGGGGAAAAAGCTAGGAAACCAGGAAGTGATCAGTAGCCAGGGGAAGAGCACACCACCTGGCCCACCAAACTGATAGCCACGCCTGCTTTTAGGCCTCCCTACACCATCAGCAAATATTAAAATGTTGCCCTGAAGAACTGCTAGGTGCAGGGGGGCATTTTGCTACTAATTCTGCTAGATAGCCTCACAGAGTAAAGCCTGCCAGAAGCAAGCACTAGACCACAGCCTCAAGGCGTGCTGCCCACCACAGAAACCTGGGTGGTTTTTAAAATCTTCCTCAGAGGTCTCTCTGCCAGTTGCAGTAAGGCAAAGGGTGGGCATTATGTGGCTTCAAGGGTCATAGCAACCCAGCTCTGGGAATGGTCTCCTCAAGGGACTCACTAGGAACTAAGCTTGAGGTCTCTTGCTACCAGGTGAAGGACTCTATATAGGACATCAAGTTCCATATTACTATTACTGACTTTCTGCCTTTGATTTGCCTTAGTTTTGTCTTGTTTTATGGATTTGTATGTTGACTGTATTGTTTTTATTTTTAAAGCAGGAGCCACCTTGAAAGCACTTCTGAATGGAAGATAATGTGATTATAAACAGTTAAACAAAAATAGAAAAAACAAGGATTTGGGCCAGGGCCACTGACTTCTACCATGATAAATTCCCATGAATCAGAATAGTAAAAAGAGAATGGAGTGGATGCTAACAGAGAATGTGGTGGAGTACAAGAAACTCTCTGTCTATAAGCTCATGTAAGCACTGTATAGCTCTGAATTTCTCACTGCATCTGTCTGCCATGCACACCCTCCCTAACTCAGGGCGGAGCTGAGAAGGTTGTACATCCCATAACACTTTGGAATTATTTAGAAAAAGTCAGTGGAAAGGGTGGGAGGTTCTCTCCCCACTGTGCTATCACTGCCTAGTGGAGAGGAAGGAGTATTGAAAACATGGGTCATGTACAATCGAGATTTGCTAAAGACTATAGAATGTGGGGCTTTTATAAAGATTTAACAGCATTTGATCAGGTGATGCTTAAATCAGATGAGAAAATGATTAAAAGACTATATAATTTCTTACTGGATAGGAGAATGGAAGATGAAAGGTTAAGGAAACTATGATAACATGGGTACAAAACTTTGGATATAATATTGAATTAGAAAAATGGCAAAAGCTGTGGGAGAGAAATTTTAAGGTAACATTAGCAACTTCTTATAAAGAAAACCTGTATAAAATGTTTTATAGATGGTATCTGTTGCCACATCGATTAGCTAAGATGTTTCCAAATATGTCAAATGGATGTTGGAAATGTAAACATAAATTAGGTACTTTCTATCATATGTGGTGGACTTGCGATAATGTGAAAAAGTATTGTACATAAATTAAGTACAAAAGTAAGTACATAAATGGCTTGAGGAAATGTTACAAAAATCCTTAGCTTTTAAACCTGAAGTTTTCTTATTAGGCATTACACCTGTTAATATTAGTAAACAAGAAATGTACTTGATTTTACATGTTAATTACTGCAGTGAGGATTGCATTTGCCCAACACTGAAAAAGTGAAGAACCACCCACCGATGAACTGACCCTAAAAAAGATCTTGGACTGTGCAGAAATGGACGGATTGACTTTGTCATTGAAGGAGAAAGAAGATACTGATTTCTATCAAACTTGGGACTCTTTTTATTATTGGCAAGAGAAACAGGACTTCGTATAGATTTAAAAATGTTTTTAAGTTATCATAAATAGAAAAAAATGTGGGGGCTGACCCAGCAGGTCCGATGTTTCTGATGATTGATGCTGTTTTTAGTTTTCCTTTGTTTTAGGGTTATTTTGAATTAAACTTATTATAAAAAAAACCCATGGGTCATGAACAGGTTCTTTCTGGGCCATGGTATCAGCGTGAAACCCATAATACACCTTTTCTGTTCCAACCTACCAATTCGCCAACTGTGCACTGAGAGGAAGGAAGTGATTCTCGCCCAGACAGAGATGCTTTCTCCACAGGCTCCCCTACCTTTGGCTTTTGCACTCCATCTTCTTCTGACTTTTTCCGCCGTTTTGTCTTCTTCTCCTTTTTCTCCCGATGCTTTCTTCGCTTCTTCTTCCCCACTCCTCCATAATCACTGCCACCACTCTCTGACTTGGCCCGATATTCCTCTCGGTCTGACTCAAATTCATCCTCGCTAACCTGCCAAGAGAAAACAGAGTAAGAGGACACTGCAAGTGAGATCATTAGCATTAATTAATGACAAGACTTCCTGCTGGGCAGAGAAGTCCAATGCCAGGAGAAGAGTTTACTCCCAAAGTAAACAGACCGAGGTTTCTGTGAAAAGTAAACCCTGAAGAAGTGATTAAGCAGTATGTCCGGCAGCAACCTTTACAAAGCCTCTGGGGAGGTTTGGTCACTGACAAGGAGATCCAACAGTTTCTATAACTGGTGCTTGAGAAAACTGGTGACATGCACAAACAACTGACTTTCATCCAAAACCAAGAAAAATTTGAGCAGTATGGCTGCTGGCTCCTGTCTGATCCCGGTTAAAAATATGAGTTATTTTTGCTCTTCCATCAATCTACCATACCTTTTAACAAGGAAAGAATCCCACCTTTGAAGGGCTTGAGAGTGGATATATCAGTACAAGGTAAGGCCATAAATCAACTATCCAGCATGGAGTGGGTTGAAGGGAGAGGTAGTGAGAGCCCTGGAATGGTACCAAATCCTGCCATTCGTTCCTGATTGGCTCGCTTGTACTGGAAGGACAGGAATGAGACCTATGCCCCTTGCTGCAACCTGACTTCCCATATCATGGCTGCCCCATCAGCATCAAACACCTAGAAGCGACCAAGCACCAACACCATGACAAGAGGCGGCCTATAAATTTCCAAATAAATAAATAAATAAATAAATAAAAAAATGACACATGCACACACTTATGGAAAGGATTCTAGTCACAGAACTTACTAATTTCTTGCGCTTCCTGGGTTTTCCAGGCTTGTTCTCCTTCTGCTTTTTGGGTCCTCGTTTCTTCTTCTTGATAACAAGAGGACTCTCTAAGTTGCGCAACTCCTCCTCCTCGTCTGAAAATAAAGGGATGGGGAGAAGGGGAACAAAAAACATCAAAAAAGAAAGAATTCACTTGTCTGCTTTAACTCTTCTGAGCAGCTACAGTTCCAAGCTCACATGCTGAAGCAATTACTCTCTCTCCTTCTCGCCTCCAATCCTCACAGTGCACTCGCTGCCAGCAAGTCTCACCACTGCACTGAAAGGGCCATGCTATGAAAAGCTCTAAGCACTTACGGAGTTTCCCTATGGTCGGCCTTACTCAGGCAGGCTTGACAGAGTGGGGGTGGGGGTTCTTTTTACTATGATTACTGTTCTGTTTTGCTTTTACTCCCCCTCAGTCAGAAGAGCTGCCATCTGTTCCAACACTCCTGAGACAGTCACAGGGCACAGACTACAATCCTCCAAGGAACTTTCACAAAGACCTTAGCTCATTTCACTTCAAAACCCACTTGAAGCTACACAGAGCTGCAGAAGGCTGGCCATTTTAGCACGAGAAGCTAAAATCACATATAATGCACCGGCTAGAAAAACTATGGATGGAAATATCATACTATATTAAAATATAATTTTTAAAATGTTTCAAAATATATATCCTCACAAGATGGCTTACATACACAACAACAAAATTACTGTTTATTGCATTCTATACTAATAGAGCTCTCTGGGCGAATTGCAACAGTTACAACATAGAACAGCAATACAACAAAAATAAAAATATAAAAATAATACTAAACTTGCATAAAACATCAACATATTAAAAATAATAGCAGCAAACAAATATAGACTCAAACAGAGGCCCATAAAATTATACTAATGTAAATAGAAGCTATGCAGAGAGTAAACTGAGAAAGGGCACTTGGGGGGGAGGGTGGAAAACTTCACTTTATTCTCACAGAAGTTTCGCTGAGAACAATACTCAATACATGGGAAAACAGCAACATGTAATGTTGTGGAGTATGCAAACAGAACAGAAATAAGGCTTGTCTGCCTGAATACACTCTAAAAACATGGCTAATAGTTGGCACCTTTGCTCATCTGAATGCGGCCTAACACATCAGGTTCTTCCCCTGTCCTGCTGTGAAGACCCAGCGATACCGCTCTGTCAGTCTTCCTAGTTAGCACGAAGAATGCCCAAATATGGCTGGGAGCCACAAACCATTCACCCTCTGTTCCTTCCACAAACCCCAACATCATTAATTCTTTTCTCTTTCTGTCTCCTTATCTTAGCTTACAAATTTTAAGGAACTCTCAGGGGAGGTTTTGCCTGGCAGACAGTTCCCGCTATCTCTCCTTGAAGATCCTCCCCAAAGCATAACCACTTCTCCGAGGCTCCGTAACACCAAGAGGTGAATGGCAGATCTGGGACTTGCAAGAAGCATGCGAATACAGTCGTTTTAGCCTGGAACCTGCCCCGTGCTCTAGGAATGGGGCAAGCTAGAAATTTTCCAAGTCTAGCTGGGGGTTGATTGTCATAGACATTGCACTATGTGGCAAGTATAGCAACAAGGCATAACTCCTTAATAGGAGTCACCTGGGCCAACTCCCCTCTCATTCACACTTCTTGTAAATCAGAAGCGACTCCACCAGTATCAACTGAAATTACTTCAGTATATTAAGACAGAGGAGGGACCATTAATCCTCTACGTTTTCTCCGACAGCTTTTCAACCTCCTGCTCCCCTCAGTGTGCAAACGAAGGCTCTATCTACAGCAAGCTGCACACACAGGCTATGCACGCCGCTGACTCGTTAATATCACAGGACAGCCAGCTCAGTGGTAATTAGACGCTCCAGAGCCACTCTGCCCCTTGAGCGATTTCTCTTGTCTTGCCAGACAAGGCAGGCAGAGAAGAGACAGAAGAGTCTCACTGTTAACCTGGCTGTGATTAATGTGGGATGTAACCCCCTAAGTGTCAATGCTCGGAAAACCTTTCTCCAAATTAGAAGAACCAATATGTCAGGTACTGTCACTGTTTGTCCAAACCCTTTCTAAGACTGGACAACATAAACCTTTGTTATGCTTAAATTGATACTGGCCAATTACCCTCCCCAAAGCAAAGCAGCTTCTGGACAGGTACACATACAGTGCACTGCAAGTCAGGTTTGAACCTAGAGAGGTTGCAGAGCACCGAATCATAGATGGAAGAAACTGAAAGGCTATGAATCTCCTGAAGAAATGGTTCAGATCTGTCCCAAGCTCAACTCTCAACTCAGCCATGAAAGAGAGAAGATAACCTTGGGCTCTTCTCAGTCTAACTCACTGCACAACCTTGATTGCTGCATGCATAAATTTAAGGATGGAAAGTTATTTGCGTGCTGAAGCACTTGTTCACTGAACAAATGCCATTCCTGTCCACCCCCACTCCCACCCCCACCCCACAACAGGCATTCACATGCTCTGGCTACCACATATTGTACCATTTCTACCACCCAAGAGCCAAAACGGGTAACTGGCTTAGCTCTAGAACAGGCATGCTCGCTGTGTACCTGCAAGGAAGGTACAGAGGAAGTCCCTTAACCTCAGTTCCTCATAATGAGGCCAAGGACAGGTTTGATAGGAACATGGTTACTTTGCACCACTGTTGAAACTAGAACCTTGATTGCTGACTCAGGACACCTCTATGTGCTCCACACCCACTGGAAGAAAATGCTGATAAGCCTTAAAATAAATAAAAATAAATGCATCCTACAGCTACTGAGTCACCTGTTGGGTTGTGTTTTGTCTCTGAAAATCTGGAACACAGATTATGCTGCTCTCAGGCTTCCATCAGCATGACCAGCTGGGGAAAAGGCAGAATGAGAGAAATACAGGTGCAACTGTCTCCTGCTAAAGTAGAATCCCTGCCACATTCCTGCGGGTCATGGACTAGCAGTACATTGAAAATGGGCACTGTACCTTTTCCCAAACCTAAACTAAAACATTCTACAGTTTCAGCTCCATATTCCCACTGCAGTTACAAAATGCAGTAGATTGGAAGAGATTTTGCCATCTTCACAAACTTTTGTCCATTCGCAGTTGCACATTAAGATAATTTACTTCACACAGAAATATAAAGGCTTCTGAAACTGGAAATACCTGGACAGTTAAAAATATCAGCTGTGGGGGCTTTATGGCTGAAAATACTAGTCAATAATTTCATTGTTCCCCTACATCATTAATCATAGCCTTAAAATAGGCATGTTATCTGTTTGTTCATTCATTATAAGACCAATTTCTTAGCTGAGGCTAACAGGAGATATAGACACTGTCAGCTTCAGGCTTTTGAGGGTCCTTGGCAAGACCCTCTCCATGGGCCCCCTCCCCCACAGGATCCGCCTTCTCACTGCCTTGGTCATCCACTGTGACTGCTCCTTACCTTCTTTCTCATCATTGCTACCACCATTTCTCAACAGGTAGAGAACCTGCAAGGAAGTTGGCTGTGGCATCTGCTGCTCTCCCTTGTTACCACCACCATGGTCTGGACCAGAGCAAGCAAGAGGAAGGTGGACAAACAGGATGCACATACAGAGTCCCAGGCAACGTGCTATGTTCCTACTGCACACAGAAAAGCAGGGCAATGCTTGTCTTGGTAATTGACAACATGCAGCAACCATTTCATGCAAAAGCTCTCGGAAATACAACTGTCAGATGTGGTACAATGTAGAGTTCTGTCCCCTCATTTAGACTACCCTGTGCATTTCATGGCTGCTTTTGACCTGCAAAGTCATAATGGTTCAGCAATAGGTTAGCTGAAAGACCACCTTAGAAATCTGTCTGGGTATTCAGATCTTCCTTGGAGACTTCTTCAGACAAGTAACTATACGATCAATCTGGCTGGTGGCTGCAAGAGACCATGCCTAACTTAAATCAACTTTAAAAACTCACCTAATCTTTCCTAAACATTTAATTGGTGCAAGTCTAAACATAATGAGTTTGTCTGAAATGTTTTACTATTTTTGTTTTACTGTTGTTTTGTCTATTTTTATCTGGTCTTGATTCTGAAAGAAACTTTGTCCTGCTGTCAGATACTTGTTTGTAATTTTGATCTAAAATTATATTTTTAATGTGTTATATTATTAACTGTCTTCAGAGAATCATGACCTAAAAGAAGCCTATTAAATAAATAAATGGCTGAGCAGGAATCTGAACTTTGTTTCCCTTGTTCACCACATCTTACTGGTCCCTGTCTAACAATGGCCATTTGTAGCAACAAACACCTTGAGGCCCATGAAGCAACCCATAGCCTAGAATCAGAGAAATCTCAATTTCACCTTCCAATTTAGGGTTCTTCCCAAGGGCTCACTTTTTTTGCTTGATTCTGCTAAAACTTTCTGCTAAAAATGTTACTCAAGGTCACTTACAAAAAAAAATACAATTGATTAAAACAATGAAACACATTAAAATATAACAAAGAGTTATACAATAAAAACAATGCCCAAACCACAAATGCGCTTTCAAGCCTAAGACCTTGAATAAAGCCGTCTCCGCCTGCCATTGGAAGGATTGCAGACAGGGAGCGACCCGAGGCTTTCATGGGAAGGAGCCCCACAGCCTGGGAGTGGGCACTGAAGTGGCCCTCTCTTGCATCCCCACCAGCCAAGACTCTGATGGTGGCAGTGTCAGCAGGAGGGTCCCTGCAGGAGATCTTAAGGAATGAGCAGGTTTGCATGGAAGAAGGCTGTCATTCAGTTAGCCTGGTCTCAAACTGTATTAAACCCTCATAGGTCATACCCAGTATTCTGAATTCTGCTTGGAAACAGACCAATAGCCATGCAAGGTGCTGGATGTTCTCTGCAGCTGGCCTCAGTCAACAGTCTGGCCACACTGTGCTGGACTACCTGAAATTTCTGAGTATTTTTCAAAGGTAGCCCCACATAAAGTGCAAAATAATAGTCCAAATGGGATTTAACCAAAGTACGCGTAGCCACGGCCAGTTCAGACGTCTTTATCACCCAAGCTGATAAGGGGAACCAACACTCCTTCTTTCCCTCTTCTCAACTGCCTTCTCATCAATTTGGCTGCTATGATTAAATACTTGTATTAGATTTGGCCCACTATGGTAACCCAGAACATTTCCTAGTGATTTTAGAATCTAGGTGACGAATGAGTTCCAGTCTAGGCAGGGCAACATCATCAACTGCACAGCCAGAACACAGCCCGCCATTCGCCTCCAGCTTAACGCTCCAGCTATGGGGAGCCCAGGTTCACCACCACCCCATGTCTGTTGGATGACCTACAACGCAGTGTGTTGTCAGGCTCTTAAGTCCTGGCCCCTCTTTACGATTTTCCTTCACCCCACCCCTACAAGCCACAGGACACAAACTACTGTATAAATCACAGCTGGCACTAATTGGCTCACTGCGCCAGCAGCTCTGCTGAGAGGTCGCAGGCTAAACGGGGCTGCAGGAAGCAAAACTGCCCTCTCGTGCTCCCGCAGGGGGGTTCCTCCAGGTCAAAGATTAAACATACTGACTACAGAGGAAGCCAGCGTGCGTGGGAATAGCATGGTGTCCACCCTTTGTGGGTAAACAGAGCGCCTGCGTTTTTCTCTTCCAGTGTGGTGCAGATCCAACTGCTTTCTCCCCACCCACTCAGCAACAGCATTTTAAATCCTTGTCGCACACCAGCCAGATCTTCCTCATTCATGCCAACTGGCCTCCATTTAAAGCAGTGCCAAACTCAGAATAGTCAGAGAAGTTGCTCCGGGAGCTAAATCAGGCCTGTGTGGGAAAGAATCATACACAAACGTTGGCATTGTCAGCCCAACCCCACCTTCCCAGTTCAGACCTGTGTCTCCCACCCCCACTCCTTTCCCCCTCCTTCTCGAGTGTCAGCCAATGCATACAATGTAGGCAAGCTTGCCAGATTTCAAAGACAATCCAGTGATTGGTTGAACCTCTATTCAAAACGCAGTCCAAAAATATGTATCTCCCCTAGCAGAGCGCCAAATGTTATCGTCCTAGATTAAAAACAGGTGCAAAGGAATATCTGGGTTTAACCAAACAACAAGAGGCCAGTGCTCCACCTCAGGCAGTTTTCTCAAATTCAAGGGGATTCTGGCATGGGATGTACATTACAACACAATCCTTGCGCACACCAAGTCAGCCATGCATTGCATGTTTTATCCCCCCCCCCCGCTAAATCCTCAAATAAAGCCAAAATCATCATCCCTTCCAGCAGCTTTCACCACCCCACTTCATTAACAAATGCTATTAAGATTAATGGACATTGGTGCAATAACCCACCATTCAGGACCTCCGCTTCCCATCCCTCCCTCCCTCCCTCCCTCAGCTTGCTACATTTTGCAACTGGTACAATCCTATCTCTCTTTCTGACAATACAACATTTATCTCTGAATCCTCCAAGCTGATTCACCTTGTTGCATTTCCCTCATACAACGCCGCCTTCCTTCCGCTTCTGGTGGGATGGAATTGACAAATACGAGGGGGGGGGAATACATCAGGGTAGGCTTATCAGACACCCCCTCCCCCGCAACTCTTGTCAATTTCTAATTCATCTATCAATCTTTTTTTTCCTTCCTACTTCTTCCACGCATTCTTGTTCCCCCTCCACCCCCCTTTTCCTAATCATAATATTGGCACACATGCGCAGAAGATTCTTATATTTGGCAGGCAATCAACTAGAATTTTCCACACACGTGATATTTCTACTCCCTACCTTGAAAATATATATTATATAAGGCTAACAAAGGATCTGGAAAGGAAATGGGGAGGGAGAATGTAGATGTGTAGCCATAACTACAAATTACAGAAGACCAACCCTGCTTAGAATTGCCATCTCTTTCACCACCAACAGTACTTATGTATTTCAATTTAATACAAAAAAAATGGACGGCCAATTTGGAAAGAAAGAAAGAACAGCGCCTTTTATCTGTGTCAGTTAATGGAGGAGAATAACAGCCATTTCCATTAGTGAGAAATCTTAATCATCAGGGTAAAAACAGTCATGCAGAGATGGGGGTGGCAGAGGGGGGAAAATAACCTATTCAGTGAGATGGGTAAAGATTTATGGGATGGCTCAATTGTGTGATTTGTCTACAAAAAGCAACACAGGATTAATAGTGAGCCAGGCTTTTCTAAACTGTGGTCTCTCAAGAGTTGGACATGGTAGAAAAGAAACACGAAGGAAGCAATTGGGTTTTCAAAAATAGCTTGACAACCAGCTGTCATCTCCAGCCAGCGGCTGAAAACAGGACGGTTGTCTTCCAGCCAGTTACACCGCTGCAAATCTAGACTAGAAGGGCACCAGCTGGCAAGGAGCACTGCTGGCACGCATGGCCGACAGATCTGTGCTCCTACGCAGCCGGGTGAGGTCAGGGCACCAGGGCTTCCTCCCAGATCACACAGGCCTTCCTGCACTGCAAAGGGGGAGGGGAGAAATTGTGTTGCTGCACTGAGAGGCCAACAAGGAAAAAAGACAGAACCATGTGAGCTCTAAGAATGATCAGGATACGAAGGTTTGTGATCAAACTCAAGGGATTCCCACCAAGCCCCCCCCCCCATGAAAATCTGAGGAAAGCACTGGGATTTAAGATACTTCTATACCGCCTATGCTGTGTTCTCTGGAATCTCTCTTGGGAACCAGTGTCCTCCTGTTCCTCTACCTTCTATGCACAGCTTGCACTTTTGTCCTTGCTGGATGCTTGGGGCCAACACCGGCCCCTCTTCTGACTCCCCGTAGAATGCCTTTTCAAACACACTGCAGACACCCTCTGCTTTTTCCTGTGCCATCAGGCACATCTGAGTCTGCACTGCATTGACCTGTGTTGCACGGGGTGGCTCTTAAAATGTTTTACTTTTTTTTGTTTCTAAGCGGTATGTTTCATGTTTTAGAGCAAGGGTGGGGAACAATTTTGGATGTGGTGGCCGAAACGTCCTCTACCACCACTGAGATCAGATGACGGGAGGGGGCAAGTACCCACAGCACTGGGGCAGAGGCTTATTGCCCTGACATTACTGAGTCCCCAGCCAAGGTGCCAGCTGGAGCGCCTCCACTTGGCACCTCAGACAGGAAGCATGTTTTGCTTCACGCGGACTTTTCCCTGCTAGGGAAAGCCTGCATGGAGCAAAGCCACTGAAGCACCAGCTTTGCTTCTCTTTCACAATCCCCAGAGGGAAGGGGAGGCAGAGGTGAAGTAGACTCAGGAGGCACCTTGAAACACCAGCGGAGCGCACAGCGAGATTGCCGTCTCCCTCCTCAAGCAGGGAAGGCAAACGAGGAGCCCTTCTTTCCGGGACATCGAGGAAAGCTTCTGCCGAGGTCCGCAAGTTAGAGGTTCCCTCTCTCTATTTTTGTACCTTGTATGCTACCTTGCAAAGGAAGCACATCTTGACATTTTTTATATACATGTCCATGTAGCCATAACTCGGGTAGATGTTACAGCAAACTACTTCTTCACATTTTGGAAAAGGGGAGCACTGTTAGGGACAACATTTTGGCAACAGTACTGAGACACCGGTTAGCCCTCTGTCGGCCTCATAACTGCTCTTAGTATCACAGAAATTTCAAATCCTTCTGTTAATGTAGAGAAGTTGCCAGAAGCACTGCTGCTTGGTGGATGAAGCTCGCCGTTTCAATATCCCTGTCTCCAACCTTGGCTAACTTATCTCACAGGGTTGTTGTGACAGTACAGTGGAAATGAGGAGGAAAGTTATGTATGCTGCTTTGGACTCCTCAGAGGAAAATGTGGGATATAAACGCAATAAATATTCAGCTTTGATGATAGCAGGGGCCCAGCACATGATATGATTTCCACAGCCCAAACATTTCACACCTGAGTTCATCATTTGCTTAAACACCACAGTAGCTAGTGCTGCTGCTGTGCTCACATCCATTCTGTTGCACAAGTGAGAACTACACCTAGCTCAGGGAACCAGTGCTTCCTAAAGTAACCACAGAAATAAACAGAAATGCTCATTTCTAGAGCGGGACAGTCCTGATTACCTCTCCTAATCCAGAAATGAGCATTTCTGCTCATCTCTGGCCAATTTAAGAACCCCCTAGGTCGCTGCTGCACTACAGGCGGATCCCACTGATCAACAGGCAGGATAGGGCACTGCCTAAACATTTTAAATGAGGCTTTACTTTTACCTCTATTTCATACTGTAGTTTTAAACTTTTATGGTGTATTTTATGTTGTATTTTCTCATTTTGTTTGTTGTATACTGTACAGAAGGCTTTGACTATTGGGCAGTAGAAACTCAGTCAGTCAGTCAATCAATAAAATACTTTGTGTAATGAATTGTATGCTTTAAATAAAATTCTGGGTTACTCAGTAAAACCAGCATGGGGTCTAGATTTATTCCATATTTGACTGTCTCAGATACTCTAAGACCTTTTCACAAGAAATCATGTACTAACCATTCTCAAAATGCTTAAATCTGAAGCCCCTCACCTCTAGGGAAAAAACAGATGAAAGCTACCCATACAGGTTTTCCCAGAAGGCATAACTGAGCCTGAAATAAAAGTATGTCTGTTAATGTCCTTTACTGCATCACATTACTCCACATCTTCAACCTTGTGCAAGTTTCATGTCTAGTTCAGAAACACCTGGATGGAAAAGAGCAATGCCTCTCTCCAAGAGGCTGGTCACCAAAATGTCATGACAGAGTATGCCCAAGTAACTAGCTTTCATTTATGCCAGCCTACTGCAATCGGGAGTCTACCTAATATGCTGGACTACAAATCCCATTATCCCAGGCACTATGACCATGCTAGCAAGGGATGTTGAGAGGGCACCAGGTTGCGAAAGGTTGATTCATATGACAACCATTTGCAATTTCTGCTGCATATTGCAGAGATGATCAAACTGAACTTCTAGAGAAATTGCAGGGTTGTGCAAGATATAAACAACTAAAAACCAACTACCTTACCATAACCAGGGCCCCAAGAGGTTTCTCTCACAGGCAACAGGAACAATATTCAGTGCACAAGATTCATGTCCAGATGCATTTTGGTGGTGAAAATCCATGTCAGTAGGAAAATTTCACTCTGTTTTTCATCCCAGTAAATCAGTACACACAGATTGAAGGATAAAAATATCACAGTCAACATGGCTGGGTTGGCATACATTCCTTAAGCAGCGGTGTCTTGTAGGAAAATATATACTGCAACAATATAACACCTAAGTTGTTCAGGCATCACCCACTTCCATGCATTTCCCATGAATAGCTGCTCTATAGCCTGGTATTTCCACAAATTGTCCATTGCACAACCCAGCAATGGCAGAATTACAAGATACTTAGATATGCATTGCCTGGCTTTACCTTCCTCAAACTGGTGCCCCACAATATTTCTGACAACAACTCCCAGCATGCTTGACTACTGGCCACTGGCCTGGGTTGGTGGAAGCTGAGGTCCAGAACATTTCATGAAGACTCAAGGCACAGTAAGTAGCAAGAACTGTCAGAGTGCCCAAAGTCTAATTAAATCCATAAGATTTGTCTTTTCCACAAAGATTGTGTTACCATTTAACTGTCTTTCTGACAAGCCCTAATAGGATACCCAGTTCTTCTGAGAAATGAAGCTGTACTGCAACAACCATTGTTCAACCCAGTCACAGCCCAAAGCTATTTGGGGAGTGTCCACCAATTTGCAAGATAATCATACCAAGCCTTCAGGAGCTGCTTAGCAGACTCCTCTCTGTCCCATGTACATACTGATGCAGCCTCATCCAACATCATGGCTGGAGTCATAAAGATTACCCCAATATATTAAAAACCAAAGCACACAGCACAGCTTTTTATAGGAGAGATTTTTGTGAACTAGCTACACACAATAAAACCACAAAATACCACTGACAGTTAATATGGGTAAATACCCCTGCAGATGTATGAACTCCGAAGAAGCACTTCCTGTGCTAATTATCACAGTATAAACCAATGCAAGCTATGTGTGAAAGAAAGCAATTTCTTACTACTTTACACCCTAATATTTAAACCAAAAGCAAGAATGCAACAATAAAAACCCTCCTTGTCCACCAGTCATTTATCACCTGTAACTTCTCTGATATCTTTAGTGATAAGCAAAGGAGGATAATGAAATATAGGACTAGGAGGCCACAGATAATTGGAGCAGGGGCAGACTACTGTGTTAAGACACAGTGCTGAACAGAATTTACATGTTCTAAGTATCCCTTGCTAATCAATTCATGGACAAAAGTATGAAAACCACTGTGGCATACTGAACAGTGTGTTGGACCAGAGCTCAGGAGATCCGGGTTCTAGTCTCCACTCAGTCATGAAGTTCTTGGGTCAGTCACTCACTCTGAGTCTAACCTACCACACAGGGTTGTTTTAAGGTTACAGCACAGAAGAGAAAGATGATTATGTAAGTACCTTGGGTTCCCTACAAGAGGCAAAAAGACAAGATATAAATATAATAAAATAGAAATTAAATAAAAATAGACTACCTGAATGTGCCTTTATAAGACTCCAGCCTTTAAAACTGCTAGAGGAATTTTTCATGTACTTTTTCTAAGATCTTTGAGTGAAGGGTTCATTTTTTAAGGAAGTCTCCCGATATCCCTCATTTGGCCCTGAACATATCCAACTTGCTTTCTGTCACATTACTCTCAAGGATAAGCTTGACAATGGTCGTATCATGGTATTCTTGAAGATCAAAGCACCCTTCCTCTCAGATACCAGACCGCCCTATGTGAACTGGGCCTTCCTGTCCCTTTCATGTCCTGCTGCCCTCCCTTTTTACTCCTATTTCTGTGGTTTCGTTTTTCTTATTTTTGAATAGCACTTAGATGTAGGGACTGCATCAGTATTACTTTTAACTCTGGAAGTTCAAGAGGCATACCCTTCTTTCATCCATACCCAATATCGAGCCTGCTCCATCCAAGAGCCACTCATTCAGCTCAACAGGCCTGTGCAACAGCTGGCCCGGATCAATGGGACAACTGCCCTTATCCAAGTCATACCAGTGGATCCAAGCTCATAGACCACCAGGGGCCCCAAACGCTTCAGAACCTCCTTTCCAGTACTATTTGGCTACCAAGCCCTCCTCCTCGTCACTGGAGGATTTTGGCTCCCAGGGTCACCCTGGCCCAGTTTCACCATCCTTCATTAATGCAGTCGCCCTGTGAGGGGGCAGCCCTCAGCGCTAGCCAAAATGGGCACAGACCAACAAGCCGCCAGCTATCCCCCCCACTCCTCCAGCACACCTCTGTCACCGTCACAGAACCCAGCTGATGCCAACCACAAGGCACCCTCATTTCCCAGCATATCTGACAGACCCAGCAACGCCAAATGCAGAGGCCAGTCAGTCAGTTTCTCCCTCCTGGGCAACCGCCTTGCCCTAAAATAAACCCAGAGCGCCGCTGAAGCGCTTCATGCTCCTGTCCAAGGAGATGGGGCAGGCTTGCCCGTGCATGCGGTCACTAGAGAGGGATTCCCTTCCAATCCTGCAGCGAAGGTACTTCCTGCTCCCCAAGCAGGATCCGAGTCCCAAAGCGTGGCCCGAGGTGACTCAAGCACCACCGCGGGGGGAAGACATGGGGCGCCTGACAGCGCTTGCGGGGCGGTGGGGCTGCGAGTGGGCGCACGGGGTGCGCCGGACAGGCTTTTAAGCCGCCCCTCCCCCACCCCCTGCCCACACGGAAGTAGGGGTGTCATGCGGGGGGCTCCCCAACAACGTTCAGAAGCTCCTGGCACATGGTGGTGGTGGTGGTGATGATGATGATGATGATGAGGCGGGGGTGGGGAGGGGGAGATGGGAAACCCTCCCCACCTCCCGCGCCCCGCTTCTCCCCCTCAGACAAGCTGAATCATGAAGCCGACGGGAACTCTCCGGCGCTCGAGAGCTTCCAAGCCGTTTGGCCGGCGACGTGTGGGGGAGGGGCGGCTGGCTCGGACCGGACCCCCCCCCCCCTCGGAAGGTTCCAAAAGCCGCCGGGCGGGCAGTTCGCGCTGGGTGAGGCACTAGGGCGAGGGCAACAGGCGCAGGAGAGGGGGGGAGGCTAAGGGGAGAGGCCAGAGAGGGGGGTGGAACTCCGGGTCCCTCAACATTCCGAAGCCGTTGGGCAGCGCGCGCGCGGCGGCTTTGTGGGGGGGGGGGCGCGAGCGGGTGGCGGCGCGAGGGCGGCGGCGGCGGCTCGGCACTCCCGGCCCCTCGCCGTTCGGCGGCCGTTGGTTGTTTACAAACAATCTGCCCCCCCCCCGCCGCCGGCCGCGGCGCTCGGGGGACGCCGGGGCAGTTCTCTTCCCGCCAAAGCGCCGAGGGGCAAATGGGGGGTGGGGGTGGGGTGTTGTTTACCTGGAAGCGCCTCAGTCCCTTCAGCTGCTGCTGGCGTGGATGCTGTTGGTGTCAGCGGAGCAGCCTCAGCCTGAACAGCAGGCGGGAATATGTCGCCTGGGCTGTTGTCCCCTGCTCCTTCTTCCTCCTCCTCTTCCTCCTCTTCGTCTTCATCCCCCTCCACCTCAGACACCACCATCTCCTCCTCCTCTTCCTCGTCCTCCCTCAGAGGGGAAGCCATGGTGGTGCTGGAGGAGGGGGGTGGGGGAACACAGAGAAAAGCAGAAGGGGGGGCAACCCCCCTTCCCTCTCTCACTCACACACACACAAAGCTCTCCCCCCCTTCAGATCACCTCAGGAAAAAAAAGGGAAAAAGTCCCATAAATTAAAAGAAGTCTCCTTCTTTAAAACTTTGTTCTTCCTTGTAATGTTTTCTCCACCCCCTTAAAAAAAAATAATAATAAGGGGGGAGTAAAGATATATTTAAATTCTGAGGGGGGAGTTCAGGGTAATATTTTCCACAAGAGCTAGAAACAAAAATGGCCGCCCTTAAATTATTTTTAAAACAGACCCCCCCGGAGGTAAAAGATATATATGTTCCCCCCCATATAAAAAACAAAACAAAACAAAATGGCTGGCTTAATTTTAACCCCCTCTTCCTTAGGGTTAAAAAAGATCTCCCCACTTCCAAAAATCAGTTCCAAATTAAAAACAAATCCCATGCAAGAAAAAATGATAAAAGGTAAAGGCTTTTTCTTCTTGCTGTTGTTATATTTTCTTTTCAATCTCCAAGATCTGTGATCATGAACAATATTTAGACATTCCTGGCACTGGGGGGAAACTGACAAGATTTCTGCATAAAACAAAGATGGCTGCTCTAAATTATTTCTTTTTTTTTTCTTATGCTCTCCCCCCACCTCCCTCAATAAAAATATTTTTTACAGGGAGGGGGAAGAGAGAGAAAAGGTTGGATTAATCAGTACTCATGCTCAGTTATGACATCAGCATAAAATTGTTAAAGGTTAACTAGTTCCATACTAGTATCACCATGACTTTTCTGTGTGCCCGTCTCTGCTTTACTAGCACAAGAGAAGAAAGAATAGGGGTGTTTTATTTCCTCCCCCCTTTTTTTTCTTCTTCTTCTTCTTCTAACTTTAAATACTTCAGAAGGGAGTGGTTTATTTCTCTGCTTTTCCTCTAGGGCAAGAAAGGAAGAATAGAAGAGAGAAAAAACACACACTGATTACTGCAGTTCATTAAAAGATTTTACCCACATTCACATAAGTGGATTTCACTGGTTTCATAGAGGAGACTTTGGCTTTTTTATTTTTTATTTTTTTAACTGAGTGGGTGGGTTGTTGGGGTTTTTTTGTTCCTTTAAGGTGTGTTTTTGGCCAACTAATATACAGAAAGCCTTTTTCCATACATAAATACAAACAGGAAGAGAAAGGTTATATTTATCTTAATACATTTGCCCCCACATGAATAAATCAGTACGCTATTAAATGTTGTGTTACAAAATCTCCCTCTCTCGACTTTTTTTTCTCATCAAACTATTGGGGAGCATTTTTTAAAGCAGGTTATGAAAGAAGGATGACTACAGTCCAGCACCCAGTTATATATACAGACTGAACCCCACTGAACTCATTGAGGCTTAAAACATGTCTAAGGCTTCAGTCCCGTTCTCACCAGGGAAGAAGTCCCATTGAACTCAGTAGGATTTCTTCTGAGTAGCCACAACCAAGGATTCTGCTGTAAGATGGGCATCCACCCCACAGCCCCTTTATCAAAGGGGAAATAACCTTTGTGTGTGTGTGTGTGGGGGGGGGGGATAAAACCTAAACATGCAGTCAAGCTTTTACTTTTGGACAAGCTAGCCAGCAATTTTGTTGTTGGGTTAACTGTGTTATTTAACTCTTACCAGCCCAGAGTGCCTGGGTTAGGACTTCACACTGACAACCTACAGAATGCAGTGATCATAGATAGTTAATTGAAAGCAGAGGTGAGGAACATGGTGGACTTGGCAGGTTCGCTCACTCTCACTTATGTGCAAACTGATTCAATACAATCTTTAAGTTACCTTTTTTCTTATTTGTGGTCACAGGAACAGGTTCCAAAACCAAAAGGAGGTTTTAAAATGACCAATATTCCATTTTTTAAATCAAAAGATTCTTATAAGTTATCGTTTTGTATTTCTAGTTGTTATGTTTGTACAAATGGGGTTTCCTATCCTACCTGAATAGATGAAGAGAGAACAATCTAGTCCAGCATGGACCGGCCTGTATCACAAGACACACCCTTGCAAAAGAAAATGAGGCAAGTTTAAGGTTGGAAGGGCATCGTGATGTAGGACAACACTGCTGCAGTCAAAACAGGTAGGCAAGTCCTAAACAAAATCCAGGTTTGAAATTTGTATGGATTCCATTTCAAATTGAGGCTCACTTGTTACAGAGCTAATACCCATCAAAGGAAGTTATAACTACTGACATGGTAATCCTGTGCATACTTACTATACCATTCAGTGAAACTTCTGAGTACACATGCACAAGATTGACTTGTGGGATATCCTCAGTATATAATAGTGTTTTCCTGCCCTCATTAAACATGCTTCTTAGGGACCTGATCCTACATCTGAATAGTGCCACTTGTATTATAGAAACTGTACGAACAACAGCCAAATGTCTTTACGGAGGACAACTGAATAGCAATTCTCTCAATGAGATTTGATACTAGAATTTTTAAAATCTTTGACATGTTCTTCCCAGCAGAATTTCCCAGCAGATCTTATAGTTTAAAAGATTTTATGCAACTTAGCTTTATACAGTACTGTAACGTGACAGAAACACAAGGTTTGTGTTACTTTTAAAATACGCTTTTCTAAACATTACCTACAATAGTTGATTCTACCACAACCCAGTGTTTGTGAGACAAAAGTCTGCAGATTTTCTCATCACTGTTACTGTCTTTATTACATTTTCATTTTTTTCCCCAAGCAATTCTGGTTATTTTTGGGCCTGATCCTTCCCATTGTCCAAATAGCAAAGAAATTATTTCTGAAAATGAAGAGAGGATTCATTTTCATCTTACCAAAGGATTGTCTACAAACACAAGGTGCACAGATTATTGTTCCAAGGTAGTCCCACTTAAAGCTATGAGTTTGTTAAAGATAATGTTTTGTATATAATATATAATGCAGAAGATTTCATCATTTCTCATCTGCATTGCTTTGAAAAAGCTGTGTAATACTCTGGTTCTTAAGGGTATCTGAATACCCCAATATATTTTACTGGTTAACAGAATAAACTTCATTAGAAAATCAGAGACAAGCTTAAAAACAACGAGGTTCCTTTGAAATACTACACATTTATTTATATTGAAATTGGACCAGAGCTTAAATCCTGTTTTCATATATATTTTGTAATATTGAACTAGACATAGTAGTAAAGTTGATCAAACATTTAATTAATTTTGAGGAGCACAAGTTTTCAGATTTTCTTCCATCTGTAATTCTGCTGCAAGTAAAAACGCCATGACATATTATACAGAAGAAAACTCACTGATCTTGGTGAAGCTTCTTTTTACATAAGTTTGCTTAAAAACATGTCACATCATATCTGAATAATTCCCTGTGAAGACAGCAGTTTTATGGTCAGTGAGACACTTACTTTATTGGCCAGAGTGGGGGCAGGTTTCCTTTTATGGGAACATAAGGACAGCAATCCCAGCTACCAAAGCATGGCTGTTCTTGTGAAGTGTTCAACCTAACCCTATGCTTATTCCCCTGCAGACTAGTTATAAATGTCCACAGAGGAGTAGCAGTGCCTGCAGGAGACACGGCTTGCCAATGAATGGATCCCCCATGTGGCTTTTATATTTAACGCAACACCCTCTGAAGCCCTCCAGGAGCTTGGGCGCCAATCCCATCCACTCATGTTGAAACATTTCCCTGGCAGAGCTGGAAGCCACTGCTCCAGGAAGAGCTTTGGAGGTTTCATGCCATCAAAATAGTTTCCTCTAAAATGCAATTTCTACTTCACTTACCGAGCATTTCTCTATTAGGAGGTAAGGTGAAAGATTAAAGTGGTGCAATATTATCTGAATTTAGACCTGGGATTTCATCCGTTTTGAGTATTATATGGCACATTAGTCAAAAATAAAACAATGAGAACAAAACAAAACTTTCCAAAAGAAGGAGGGAAAAGCCTTTTTTGGATTTTGACCTTAGCTGTTTGTGGCTTGGACCTTGTTGCTCAAGGGAACAGACTGCAGAGAGGAAAAATTCTTTTCCTTCTGTCTCTTGCCTGCCTTTGATCTTTTTTCACAATAATGAAGCTTCAGGAATCCCATCAAGGAATGTACAGCATGATACTAATCGTGGCAATGTGTTGATTTTGACAGTTCGCCCCATCATCACGTGTATCTTGCCTTTCAAGAGGGTCAAAAACATGCTGCTCATTACCCCACAAACCTTTTCTTCTCTCAAGGGAAAGGTGACTGTTCCGTTTGGGACTGAGGCAGGAAACTTTCAAGCCCTTTCTATTGAGGATTATGCTATGTTGTAACATGTGCATGCACACACACAGTGTGAGCGCTGTCAGAAACAGGAATTACATACTTCGATTCAAAAAATCAAAGTGTAGAAGCATTTGTCAGAAATACTTCCTGTGACCTCAGGCAGTTTATTGACACCTCTGCCAACTTCCAGCATTTGGAAAACATGAGGCATCCCATCACTTGGATCAAATGTCTTAAGACTCATGACAAAATTACTCTGAATTTGGGAATGGCCACAGGGCATCCTGCATCATTCCACAACTGGTTCTGAAAGCTTCCGCTCACTCTATCCAGTAACTGAGGCCTGAAGACAAACACCTCCCACCATTTTGGCTCATTAGCAAACAAGCAGCACTGGAGGATTTCCAGGTCAGAGTTCATACTCTGCACGGCCTGCTTTAGCCACAGCCCGGTGCATTTTCCACCACAGCACGAAGGATCTTGGGTAGCAGGAGCTGTTTGTTTCATTTTGCACCAAACTAACGTATATCCCATTTGAAATACAGAAAATGCTCCCATAAATTCACAGTTGTTCTGTCATCTGAGGTTCATCTGGCCCCATTGCTCCATTGTTTTTTAGGGAGCTGGCAAAGACATAGTTATTTAACAAACAGTTCAGTTGAATATTTTTCTGTTTTAATGGTAATGTTTCTCTACTTTTAACTGCAGTCCATAGAAACGTGTGATTGTTGTTGGTATATGTTAATGTGATTTAATGGTTGTTTGTATTAGGAATGGGGAGTACTATCAAGTGCTTTCATATATTGTGACATTTTTATAGCTTCCTTACGTTCTCCTGAAAATAAGGTAGGATGCACATTTTTAAAATAAAAAATGTGTTTGGCTGTACAGTAATAACCGTTACTTTGTTCATCCATCTCAAAATAGGAAGCAAACCAAGAGAGAGAAAAGCAAGCCCTGCTTAGCAGGCCTACATACCAGTGCTTGCTGTCATTGTCTTTCTTACTTTCACATCCCAGCTTCCTTCTACAGATCCCCAGGTGGAATCTTCTCTTTTAATCAGATTAGTGTGGTAGATTAGGCCAATGATTCGGCCGAAGGTCATCTAGCTGGGCCTCCCTGGCCCTAGTCCAGCCACGTGGACTGTCCACGTGGTACCACAAAATCCTCAACCGTGGCAGCCATAGAGAGCTGACCATTCAGTTCCTACATTTGTGCAATGGTAAAGTGGTTGGGTAGAAGATGAATATGAGTGAGGAACGAGTCAGGGGAACATTGTTGGTTTCTCAAGGATGGGAACTTGTGTGCACGCAAACTTCACATATGCTTTCATGAACATTTTTAAGCCACCTTTTTGCCTTTTAAACGATTCCTAAGGAGAATAACAAATCTCAGTAAAATAATTTACCAAAAAAATCAAATCAGTTGACAGTGCAAACCTATGCATGTTTACTCAGAAGTAAGCCTTTGTTCAATGGGATGGACTCCCAATTAAGTGTACACAGGATTGCAGCAAAGAGCTGCCAACTGCAGCTAAAATCTGCAGGAAAATAATGGATTATTCTACAAGCCCCCTGCCAAATAATCTATGGAAGAGCCATCCTTACTTCAGAGTAAAAGATCAGGGCCGAAGCCAAACTGAAACGGAAAAGATGCTCCCTTGCATATCCATCTACCATATGTCAGTTGAGGTTGTCCCAGGTGGTGGTGGTGGTGGGACAGCAAGAAGAGAAAGGAGGGCAGGTCACAGGTCAAGAGAAATGCTGCTTTTGTGGGTGAATGGTCAGGACTTCCTTTCAAAAACAGAGTCTGGAAGATGGGTGGCAGCAATCCCATCTGTTCTCTATACAAGTGAATGTTTCCCAGAGGTTATGGGACCTGCCAGTACAAGACAATGTTCAACCTTCACGTCTCATTTTATAACCCGCAGTTCGGAGGTTGCTCCTTTCCCTACAACAGCTGCCAGGGACAGCAACTACCCGAGGAGAGCAAAAACGAGGGGGCAGCTGGGGCCTTATTAGCATTATGGGGGGTGAGTAGACAGATGCCGCTGTTTCTGCCACCACTGAGCAGAAATGTCGATGCCCAAGGAGCAGAGGAGGACAATGTGCTTGTGAGTAGACTGCCAACGGTGAGCAATGAGGTGGGAGTCTAGGATCAGAGGACGGCGCCAGTCCCTTACGCTGAGTCAGACCACTGGTCTGTATAGCTCAGCCGTGTCCACCACATTGAGAGTTGGTAGCTTTCCAGAGATTCAGCCAAGAGCTCTTTCCCAGCCACACCTGGAGGTGCAGGGAATTATGCAGGACCTGAGGCATGCAAAGCGTGTGCTCCAGCACTAAGCTGTACCCCTTCTCCAAGCTGTCCTGGATATTTTCAGGTGTATGTGCCTCGAGCAGCTGGGGCACACGGGGAGCTGTGGCATTGTTTCCACCTAAATATGCACAGGGTTGCACCCTTAATGGATATAGCGCTGGCTGTTTCAATTAATGTTCTCCTGGTTATGTGTGGAGAGAGAGTTTTTTAAATTTCATACGCATAAATGTTTTGGGATTGCAACAGGAGGAAACCCTTGAGAAGACTACACTGCTAGAATTTACTAAGTCTCCGAAGGGAACAAACCCATCATATAAATGCATCATACTAAATGAAGTTACACTCGCTGGGACAAAATATGTTTAGGATTCTGGCATATGTAGTATCTTTTGGCTTCAAAGTGCACTGGAAATTCCTCCATGACACATTTGTGAGAATCTCCCTTCATGTGCTTTTTGCATCTTTGGCCCTTCAGGTTCAGGTAGGTCTCCAAATGTGGCTGTAGTGCTAAGCAAGCCTGGGCAGAACGTTCACAAACATTTGGGGCTGGAGCAGAAGCTGTCTTTAAAAGTTAACAGGCTGGCTTTGTTCAGTCAATAACCTCCCTGGAGATCTGTCATGTTCGCTCCTTCTGAAGGAAGATCCTCTCACCCACCCACCGCCTCTCTCAAAGCACCGCCACTTTGCCTACAGACACGGGTCAGCAGGCGGAGAACCCAGCTGCTGCTTGGCAAGAGAGAAACACCCACCAAGCAATTATCGCACAAGTACACTCACTGGAGGGAGTTACACCGCACCACGGGGTTCCCTGCTCCCCCGGAGGTCTAGCCTGACGCCGCTCTAAGCATTTCCTTTTCTACCGCACTGGCTATCCATGCATGATGATCCATGGATGCTTCTATTCTATATGGCTGGACTGGCAGTTAACATTTCCTTTTCTCTCTCCGTGAGTGTGTGTGTCTTATCCAGATCTTGATAGTTCGCTAAGAACTACCTTTGGTAGCAGCAGCAAGCTTGAGCAGCAAAAGTGCGGAGATGTGTTTACTATGGCAGCGCCCCAAAAACGCTGATAAAGCACATTTCAGAAGTACTGCAATGTCATCTGACTGGCAGTCATGGCCCCTGATGAATGGGAATTCCATGAGGGTTAACTGTAGTTTAATTTTTTTTATTTTAAAAGTTATACTTTTTAATATAATTAAATATTGAGACAGTGCAGCTGGAATTCTTTAAAAATCAAAATGAATTTTTGATGGCTAGTGTAGTGTAATTTATACTGAATTCACACAATACTGAGTTCTTTACCCCTAGGCAGATATTATGAGAAAAAATTGACATGGGGAAGAATTGGGAAAACATGAGTTTCCACAACACACTTGACTGCATGGATTTACCTTTTCTACAAATGCAGGATGTCAAAGCAGATTTTGACTGCAATCCTAAACACACTTACTAGAAAGGAAACCCAGCTGAAAGATGCATAGGATTGGGTATTTTGTACTGATTCCAGGCCCAAAGGGCATAAACAGATTATTAAGACTCAAATAGATACTTTTCCCTCACACCGTTTCAACAGGTTGAATACAGATTTAATCCTATCTAAAGGAGTCCCACTGAAATCAGTGGATCTACTCCAAATACGACAATCTGTATCCAACCCAAATTATTTAAGGGAATATTTACAGGTGTTTAGAGAATTTCAGACATTTTTCCAACTAATGCAGCACTACAAAAGAATAATCTGGACTTATCAATAGTCTTTTTTCTGACTCCACAGTCCGTTTTATTATTTTTTTTAATTATTCCCATCCTCCCAGGCTAGGCTGAGAAAAACAGCATCCCAAGGTTGTCCAAGTGAACTCGGAGCTGAGCAGGGACTTGCATGATTCTAGCACTATCAACCAAAAGGCACTGCACCATTTAACAGGTTTTGGAGGCAAGAAAGGCAGATAGAAGCAGCAGTGGGAAAACACTAGAGGCTAACAAACAAGCAAGGCAGCACCACAAAAACCTCACCCAGAAACTTTCCAGGACCCGAGGTGCCTACTGCCAGGGGGACAGGTAACCTTAACAACCAAGATTGCATTTGGATAAAAATGCTTCCTCCCAAATGAAAAAGGAAGAGCGGCAGCAGGGCGTCTCCCAATTTTCATGCCCCTGGAAGATAATGAATTGCTGGGTGTAAGAGTCAACACTATCTGTAAAACCATTTGAAAAGTTGCATTGCTGCAAAATGGCTACTTGATGAGCCATGCCTGACCCCTAGTGGCCACCAAAGTAGACTGACGTGATGGGCCTCTAGCCAAATGTCCCTTCCTCTGAGCCGCTGAAAAGGATACGTTTTACGGCATCCTCATTTCCAGAAAATATCACCACCTGAAGAATGGTGAATCCTGGCCTAGGTGGTGCCTGAAACTGGACCGAATAAGCCCAAGAAATGGTTCCCATTTCCCCTACAAGGTTAGCTAGGAGTCCGACTGGAAGGAATCACTTTACTTCTTACATGGAGATACAGCAGCCTGATCCATTAGGAGAAAGCGATGATGAGCCTCAAATCCAGAAAATGTTTCACTGAAACACAGGACCTTCATCACGTCTGACCCAGAACTACATGCCAGCAGGGCCACCATCTTGTCTATCTTCTCGGCGCCTGCTTCACACATCTCTGTGATCAACATGGGCAAAGCAGGTGTTGCCTCGCTGCTCTTGCCACAGAATGTGTCCTGGGTGAGAAATATATTTACAGAGGCTCTCGGAATTCATGCAAAGAATGTTTACCTTTCGGAAAAAGAGCCACATCTGGAACAGGACAATCCACATTTCCCCAGTCAGGAACTTCTTCCAGAGTTCACCTTTCTCCCAGTGCAATATTGCGTGCCCCCCACCCGTGCCAGGCTTCCAGGTAGGCAGGTCTGAGAAGGGGTCATTCCTGCTATCAGCTTGACAAGAAACACGTCAGTCCCAGACTTCCCCGGCCTCCAGATGTGTTAGACTGCAACTCCCATCACTTCCACCCAGCATGCCAATAGCCATACTGGCTGAGAATGATAGGAGCTGCAGTTTAAACATATCTGGAGAATATTAGGTTGAGGGAGGCTACCCATCAGATCACGTATGGCTGCTCCCTATTCTTGCTCAAGGAAAGCACAACTGAATGGCACATCAGATCAGTGACTTGCTGCAGAACATTAAATAATCACAGCTGCTAAGATGAAAGGAGAATATGGCCCTGAAGAAGAGGGGAGAGCCAGAACAGGCCTCGGCGGGACAGTAGGAAAGTTAGCAGAACTCTAAATGTGATGAGCTGGGGTGGGGGGGATCCCGGGATGGCAGGGGATGAGGCAAGCTCCTCCGCTGCCCACTTGATACAACTGCTCGCCACTCTCCTGGTGTTACCTAGAATTCAGTGAGGTCGTCATTGAAATACAGCAAAACGGCTGGTGTGAAGGAATCGGCATCCATGTTGAGCTGGTAGAACTCTTCATCCTCATCTGGAATCTCGTTCCGTTGAAGGTTCTTGTCCATGTCTAGGTTGCGGCCTTCATATTTCCATGTGTAACTGGCTGCATGGGCATTGTAGGGTAGGTATCGCCGCAAGATCTCCCACATGGATTCCTCTGCACACACCTGTGGGACATTCCTAGTTACTTCCATGCATGGAATCACAGGATTTGGGGATGCGTTGCAAAACCAAGGGATTCCCTTACACCTCCATGACCTTGGCAGAGCAAATCAGCCAAATTACCTAGTCACAGGGGTGAACACTCAAAAACACGAGCCGGGAAGGAAGTCCATTTGCTGAAATCATGATGTTTTTTTAATCCTAACTCTGTGGAAGTAGGACAGGGCTCGCTCACCTCAAGAGCATGTTCCTGAGAAGTCAGAGTGTTGATGATCCGAATATGCCTGGTTTTGCTAGACAGAATGCCCACCTCGTATCTGCAATCTTTCCACCAGGGCCTACCGAAGTCATTTGCCCAGTCTGAGCGAGGCAATGGGGGTGGGACGTGCACAAAGCGACCTTGTGGGGTACAGTACTTGAGGCACCCAGTCAGAGGGTCGATGTGCGTCAGTATCTGGAAGAAAGGCGAGAGATGTCAGCCGGAGTCCTGCACTTGACTCATGGCCAGGAGGGGAGTGGGTGCCAAGAACAGGGCTCACACACGTGATGACTGACGCGGTGTCACAATTGAAAGCCATCCGTTGAAATTTGTGGTAACAGGAATAATTAGTCCTCTTTACTTTGCCTTTGAAACTCCACTCAGGGAGTATCCATTTTAGGGCAGCAAAACGCAAGGAAGTTGTTAACGAACTAGTAATGCTCAAAGAAGGAGAAATAACTATGATAGGTGCCAACCGTTTTTAACGGAAGATTATGCAAAATCTAATAAAGAGAAGGCATACAACAAGTCTTGATCATAGCTGAAGAACAGAGAAATCGTGGAAACTGAAGCCTGAGGGCACTATAAATGGTGGAGTAGACCTGAGCTGAGCTTTTAGCATCCCACCCTGCCCTATGTTTTCTTAGGGTACTGCACAACTGTGCTTGCAGACAGCCAGAAAAAGTGCCATGCACAGCCTTTGGAAGGAGCATAGAAATCTGCAGAAGCCATGAAAATTGGGTTGGAGAGTAAGAGGCAGAAACCCAGGTGGCTGGGAAATGCTGGGAGTCGGAGTTTTTTTCTGTCTAAAACTGCATTAGATTGTACCGTAAGTCTACAGTCCTAAACAGACTTACGAGTACAAGGAATAAGTCTCAGTGAACTCACTGGAAAAGACTTCTGCACATAGATACTTAAATTGGGTGGGTCTACCTCTGAAAATGATCCGGAACCTTCCGTTTGTTCAAACAAGGACAGCTAGTTTGTTAACTAGGTCTTACTGATACAGTCCTATCACGCCAAGATTGTACCATCACCGCTGGTCTCCAGCCCATTTCTTGCCTCCACTCAAAGTGCTGGTTTTAACCTTTAAGGTGCACCCTATGTACGCTTAGACAGAAAAAAGTCGTAAAACTTCCACCATCCCCTGGAAGCCATACTGGAAATTGTAGGACATTTCCCTGTCTAGACATGCATCAGACTGCACCTTTAAAGCCTTAAATGGCTTGAGGCTTAAAGTTACTCAACCTCTCTGCTAGATTTACTTGTCTGGATCCTAAGATTGTCATCTGAGTCTTCTGTCTATGCACACTTGCTAAATGAAGTGAGTTCGGTTGCTAAAAGAGAGACAGCCTTTTAAGAGGTGCCACCTACTTACAGAATGTCCTTCCCAAAGAAGTTTGCCTGGGCACCCAATAAATTCAAATAAACAAAATTTATGAAGATAAGTGTAAGTACTCTGTTAAACAGCACGATCACCCAAACACTGAGATAACTAACACTCAGCCAAGCTTTCTCAAGTGTTGTCCTAAGCCCCAGCCGCTGTTCTAAATTGCCCCGAGTGCCTGGAGCTAAAGTACTCACATCTTTGGTTTTGGGGTTGAACCAGTGGCTAATGTCTTTCCCTGCTGCTTCCAGAATAGGTTTCAGCAAGAGATCACCTGGATAGGCAGATTACACATATATTACATAAACAGGTAAACCTGCCTTAGCCCAAGTCAGAGACTGTCTAGGCCAGGATTTAACTAGTAGCCTCTCTGCCAAAGCGGGGGCAGGGGGAGGGGGATCTTTCAAGCCAAGATGGGGTCTTCCCCATCTTCTGCTATCTGATCCTTACATAAAAGAAAACATCCGGGGACAAGAACTAGGGCAATGTGCATGCAAATAATCTAAATTTTCACTGAGATTTTCTTTCAAAATAAAAAAGGAGGCTAATTTGACCATTGGTGTGGAAGGAATGGCTGGAGTTATGGGGGGGGGGGGCAGGGTAGAAACAGGAGCACCTTCTCCACTGGTGTTTCTCCTCAGCATCTTGTACCAAGATTTCATATTTGCATAGGCAGTGTAATACTGCACCAACGTTAAGGTCGTATAAATTGTGCAAGCCACCCAGAGTTCTTCTGCAGGTGAAATGCGGCACAAAGGAACCGGGAAGGGACTGAGACTGGCTTGATGTTGAAACCATGGCTCATGTCCTGTGGTGAGCTGGGGAAGGAAGGGTTGCAGAATTTCAAACTGGGCTCCCGGACGTTCATCCAGGTGATACAGTGGCTACCGGCAACTCTCCCGCTCTGGCACTTTCCAATGTATTGAGCTTCAGCTCCCAATATTGCCAGTCAGCATGGTGGCAGCTGTAATCCCAAACATCTGGAGGACGCTGGGTTGGGTCTTACTTGGAATTCTCCCCCACCAGGACTTCTGGCACCCACGACTCATGCATGGCACGTTGCGAGCCCATGTGGCACAGTGGTTTGCGAGTCAAACTGGGATTCGGGAGACCCACCCTCTCATCCCCACACAGCCCCAAAGCTCATCGGGGGCCTTCCGCCCAGGCACAGCCCCTCAGCCCAAGCCACCAGCCCTCACAAGGTCGTTGTGAAGATTAAATGGACACAAGGCAGGGGACCATGGAAGACACGCTGGGTGCCTTGCATGAAAAAAGGATAAAACGGATAAACGAACCGAGCAGCCCGCCTCTCAACAGGTCCCCCTCCAAATTTTGGGCCATAATTTCCATCCTCCCACACTACTGGCCCCGCTGGCTGGGTTGGATGGGAGCTGTGGTCCAGAACCTTTGGCAGGCTCCAGAGAGGGGGAGTCTGCAACCGAGCATGCAGGCGCCTGGTCCCCCTTTTGGAGGAGAAACATGGGCACCTTAAGCAGCGCACTGAGCCCCCTGCCAGCTGCTGCGGGGCGCGGCGAAAGCCACGGGGGAGTCTGCGGGCTACTTGGGGGGCAGACAGGCGGGCAAGGCGGTGAACCCCACAGGAAGGGGGCCCCCCGCATACTTTACCCTGGTTGGCCGCAGCCAGGGAGGTAAGGTCATAGACCCTCCCCAGGTAAGAGACCCAGAGGTCCCAGGGCCGGTTGTGCACCGCCACCTCCTGCGGGGTGAAGTAGCGAGGCCGTAAGGAGTCCATGCTCCGGAGCAGGCCGCGCCGACGCCGCTGCCATGGCAACCGCCAGCTCCAGGCGCCGGGCCTGACGGGAGATGACGTCTGGCCACGGGGAGAGGGAGGGGCGAGGGAACCGGGGGCGGATCGTCCTGGAGCGAAGGGGAGCGGCGAGTCCGCGCACGGGATTGTGGGAGCCTGGTGCCTCCAGGCCTTCTGGGAGCGGTAGTCCCTTCCTGTGCCGGCGGTGGGGAAGATGGCGGCCCCTGTGGCTCCGGAAGCGGTGCAGCAGCAAAGGGGGGAGGAGAATGGCTGTGGAAACAGCCCCAGCCCTGCAGTAAGTGGCGGGAGGGCTGGGGGTCCGTGTCAGCCCCCACCAAAGTGTGTGGGGGGCCACACTCCCCCGTGGGGAGGCGAGGGGGCCATGCGGGGGGGGGATAGGCTTGAGCAAGAACTTTACAGGGCAAGAGTGGGGGGGGGCGCCCCCCAGGCCCAACGTGGGGGGGGGGCGGGAGCCCACACAGCGAGCGGACGGGGCTGGGGGCGGGACTTTCAATTCCCTGGGGGTGCAGCGCCGTGCACCTTGAGGCAGCTCCTTGAAAAAAGCTGGCTGGGAAATGCTGGGAGTTCCGAATCTTTTTTAAAAATCCGTCCAAATGTTCCTAGGGTGGCCCCTAAGTGACTGCAAGTTTTAAGGGCTTGGACACGTGTATCAATATATTTATTTCACACTTTGCATTTCCGTAAGCCTTCAAACAAGCAAGGGAAAACGATGGGTCCCAGCCGTCTGCTCCAGCCTGGTGTGTCTTCCAAGCAGTTCAACCAAAGCAGTTCAATTCTCGGGGGTCATCCAGCCTATAGATTCGTACATTGAAATTTGGAGAAAATGCATCTTTTTTCTACTCCATAGCAAATCTAACTAAGAAACAAAAATGGGAGCCTTTTGGCTTTGTTATTCTCTCAGCATCAGGTTAAGACTTTCCCCTACCTTTAGGCATTTGGCATCATGCATTAACATTTGAATCAAATTCTGGATTTTTTTTCTTGTTGATTGTTTAAAATTGCTTAGAAAAAGACAGTGTGCAATCGGCCCATATGTTGTATGCTGACAGGTTTTATGGTTTATATAATATTGTATTTTTAAAGTTTTAACCTTTGGAAACTGCCAGGAGAGCTTTGACAATTGGATGGTATAGAAATGGAATGAGAAACATATTGGAGTGGGAACTACCCTGTATTACGTCTTTTTGTGAACAGAAATCAAGAAGCAAACAGTTTCCCCCATATGGCAGATCACCCTTTCCTCCAGGTGTGTTGGACTAAACTCCCATAACCCCAGAACTAGTGACCAACCTGATTGTATACATAAACTGCTGTAACCTGTTTTCTTCTGGTTGGCAGTATACAAAATAGGCAAATGGTGTGTCCCAGATGGAGAACAGGAGTCAGGAAAAGAGATGGGGAAGCGCTTCATAAAGGAGAGTCTCCCATGTGTTGTATACCAACATGACACACCTCACTATGGAGCAATGGAAGGAGAGAGGATGAAGCTGGAAGCATCCTAATACAACATAGCATCCTATAAAAATGACTCTCAATAAGGTCTTGAAGTGAGAGCTAGGTGACTAGAAGGAAGAGACAATCGTTTTATGTGGTGGCTTACATTCTCTCCGACTTCATGTGGTGCTCCGTTACGCCTTGAGAGAGACGGATGGCAAACCTGTTTCTTGGAGTCTTCCTAAGCACCTGCCAAGACCAGCCTAATTTGTTATCACCCTTCATGAGGATTGCAGGCTTGGTTTGTGCTGTTTTGAAAAGTAGAAAAACAACACCAACAAGGAGAAAAGACATCCCAACACCAGTTCTTGTGCAGTCTTTTCCAGTTAACCAGGATAGGAAGATTCCCTCGTTCCCCTGACCCATTAAGAACAACGCTCTGTGTCTTCTAGGATTCAAGTGAGGAAAAAGTGGATACATCGTACCTGCATGCTCGCCGCAAGCTGGAGAACCTCCTTAATAAGAGCATGCGCATCCGTATGACGGACGGACGGACCCTGGTGGGATGCTTCCTGTGCACTGACCGAGACTGCAACGTGATCCTTGGCTCTGCCCAGGAGTACCTCAAGCCCACAGGTCAGTGTGGTCACCTGAGTTCTCGGCTGAATGCCTGCTCTCTTAGATTTGTTTAGAAACAGTCATTTGCTGTCCAGTATTTCCTGCAGCCTTTAAGGGAGCAGCCATGGGTTAGTGCTGGAGGCCCTGCTTTGCCCACGGAAGGTCCCAGGATCCCTCCCGGGGTTCTCCAGGTGGAGCAGGAAAGCATCCTGTGCGGAAACCGCATCCTGTGCTTGCCAGACCCAGGCTCCTTCTCGGGACGCAGCCGCCTGTGCCCCCACTTAATTGTCAGCTTGCTGCGCCTGCGGAATTTCCTATTCCGTTCCTCAGCCAAAAGAGCTCCCAGGCTGCCTTGCGGTCATTCGTTGGCACAAGATCGTCTCCGGTGGCAGACGTACATTCTAAAAAAGGCCTGATGCGCAAGGAAAAGGGGAGGTGGAGGGAAGAGGATTGAAGCAAAAGGAACACAGGCTTTTACCAGCACTGCCCCCTCGGCTCCTGTGGGGTGGGGGTGGGTGGGAAGAGACACCCCAGCCAGCATGCGGACCAATATTCCCTCCGCCTTGAGTTGCTTTCCTTGTTGCTTTCCTTGTTCCCATTTCTTTCCTGGAGAGCCGTTGATGTCATACAAATGGTGGGGACAAATTGTTCGTAACAAGTCAATTAGGAGCTGGGAGAGGCCGGGGGAGCAGCCAGCTTTCCTGAATTCTCTGGGAAGGGACTTTGGGGTTCTCGTGCAAAGGAGAGGGGTGCAGCTGAGGAATTTTTTTTTCCTTTTCACATAAGCCATACTGAGACGCTTGTAGTGGGCTGCCTATAAAAACTTTTAATTGATTAATCAACCAACCGAACACCTAGATTCCCTGGCAGGAGCCAGGAGTGCTCTAGGCTCAGTTGGGGCCTGAACTCGTTGACTTCTCATCTTCTCTCTGCTCTGCTCTGCAGACTCCTTCTCTACCGGAGAGCCCCGAGTCTTGGGCCTCGCCATGGTTCCAGGCCATCACATCGTCTCCATCGAGGTGGAGCTGGAGAGCCTGGCCTCCCTGCAGTACCTCTGATGCACTGGCGTCCTCCAGAGCC
This sequence comes from Varanus salvator macromaculatus, assembly GCA_023646645.1. NCBI lineage: Eukaryota > Metazoa > Chordata > Lepidosauria > Squamata > Varanidae > Varanus > Varanus salvator. The sequence goes on along the minus strand of JAIXND010000753.1, from coordinate 1,400,764 downwards.
AAGACGCGCGTCCCACGGAGGGCGGCAAGAGGTGCTCTCCTTCCCGTTTCGCGTGACAATTTCGGGCTTTGTGGTGGTCATGAAGAGCGGGAGCTCTGCCGGTAAAACCGGACCAGAGTGGTGTGTGCAGCGGGAACGAGGAGGTGTCTGCGGCCTCAGCTTGGGAAGCGGTTGACTGTAATGATGCTCGTATTTGTCAGGTGTTCGTGAATTCAAGGAAAAAACTCAGTGTGTTTTTCTGAAGCGGTGTGTGTGTTATATCACACCTAGACCAGGGTGGGCCGCTGTAGGGGGACTTGGGGGCCACTCTGCACCCCCACGCAGGCTGCTCTTCTGCTGCGGTTCCGGTGCTAAAATTTGCTGATAGTAGCAAATGAAGATCTTTTTGCTGATTTGTTAGTAATACTCTGCTGCAGAGCGTAAAAACCACAGTGCAGCTTGATGGGGGGAATGGTTGCTAGCTCTATAGCAACAGATTTCACTGTGCAGCAGGGACATCGCAGAGGATGCTCCCCCCCCCCCAATGGCCTGCCCCTGACCCGGTCAACACCCCTTCCCAGCTCACCCCGAAATGCTGCACCTCCGATTACTGCTTTTGAGCTCAGTACCCCCAAATGCTTGCTTGCTCTTCACACGAGCACAAGAGTGTGCAGCTCATGGCTTTCAAGCAAAATGCAGCTCGCAGGGGGTTATGTTTGCTTCCAAATGGCTGGCAGAGATGCACCTCACTTTGATCTGTTTTCCCTGAGGCAGCTTTGGAGATGTGAAGGACACACGAGCAGAGCCAGCCGGAGCCCCTCAGCTATTTCCAGAAGCCTGTGGGGCAGCACTTGCAGTGCAGTGAGCAGGACAGGGGCAGGGACCCTCCTTCCACTCACCTGGGCCCCAGCCCAGACCCTCACAACCTCGCCAGCTCCTTTGGCCCAGTTCTTTCTCTGCACACACCTGTCCCCGTCCCCCCGAATGAAAGAGGAATCACAACATGTTTCAGCCTTTTCATGTCAGCACTGAGAACTGCTAAGGAGTCAGAAGAAGGTGCAGAAGGCAAGATTCGTCGGAAGCCACAGATTCCTGTGCCATGACTCCCGCTGTCCAGCTGAAGGGGAGGGCGGCAGCGTTTTGTTTCCCCCTTGTGCTGTACAGGAAAAGGCAGCGTCACCATGATGTTTGTGGGCAGGGGAACACACGAACCGGTGCCAAGAACTCACTTCTTAACTTTTCCAAAGGAAAGTCTGTGAACGTGCGATGGTGCAGCCCCAACCCTTTGTTAACCCCTAAGAGTCTGCAGAGTAATAGCCAGGAATGGCACATATTCTAATGTCTTTCTTTAAAAAGACCTGTAAAAATAAAAGTGGAATTTGTAACACATGAAATATTTGCAGAATTATGTCTCCTTCATTACGAGAAGGCTATTCAAGGTGTCGCCTTGGCAATTCCACCCAGCCTTCTTGCAGCTTCTAAGTTTTTGCATAAGGTCTAGAAACGTGAACCGACTCTCCAGAGGCGGCATCTGAGACCCACCACTCCACTGCAAAACGCCGCTGCAGAGCGGGTAAGCGATCCCGTAGCATGGGGAACTGTGGCTGGTGGTACGTACATGCAGCTCCCCGCCTGCCTGCACGGAGGGGCATTTGTGCAACGGAAGCCCTGCCAAAGCCGCCTTGAGAAGCAGCAGCACAACCTGCTCCCCGATTGACCTCTGTGGTTGTTCCATCCACAGCAAACCACGCAGGAAGCGGTATCTATAGATAGCAAGGGCTGTCTCCTTTGGCTCGTCTTTTGCTCCCACATCACAATGGAGAGCTTGCAGGAGCCGGAGACTGTTATCTTATCCAAGGTTCCTTCCTCCCCAGAACATGGAGTTTCCATCGGCCTCTTGGCGCCCGGAGCTGATTCAGTTCTTCCTTATCCTGTTCGGAACAGGATATTCGCCTCACTGACCCCACAGCAACAGTGACAGCCTTTCCCTGGGTGGTTGGTGTCCTTTCCGCCTTTGACAGCTGCACAAGAGGTCGGACTTCAGCTTTCCCGGTCGCTGCACCTCCATGCCAGGAAAAGCATCCCTGGCTGAACTTCTGTCTTCTGGCCTAGCAGCTTCAGCAGAGCGGAACAGAAGGTACCAACACTTTCAAAGTGAAAAACAACACTTTGTAAATGTAGGGCCTTCTCAGGGGAGTGTTTCCCTATAGCTGTTCCCAAGCACGCTCTTTTTACCATTGTCCTGCGCCAAAGGTAGATTGCAATGAGATTGGGACCAGGTTACCTAAAGGAACGGCTTCTTCCCTATTTGCCCTCCCTCCCCCGAGATCGGCAACAAGCCCTCCTCCGGGAACCCTCCGTGAAAGGAGACAGAGTACCCGGAGGAGGGCCTTCTCTGCAGTGGCACCCCGACTGTGGAATGCGCTCCCCAGAGGGGTCCACCTGGCACCGTCGTCATGTTTTTCGGCACCAGGTTAAGACCTTTTTATTTAATCGATGTTTTAATACTGAATTTTTTTGCATTTTATTAATTTGCAGCCAGTGTGGATGGTCAACTTATCCATGCTGTCCAGAGACTCAAGTAATTGGACGGCATACACATTTTATAAATAATTATTCCCATTTCACAGGAGAAAGAGAGGCTGCAGTATTCTCTTGACACAGGCTGGCTCAGTTGAACCCCTGTTGCCAAATTCTGAGTCCTGCAAGCCATGCCATATTTGGCAGCCTCCAGATGTTTTGGTATACAACTCCCATAATCTGAGTGTTGTCCATTCTGGCAAGGAGTGATAGGAGCTGTGGTCCTCAAAACATCCTGAAGATACCACATGGCCTGTTAAAGTGGGTGGAAACTAGAAGGCCAAGATTTCCAGATTATGACCCAAGAGAGAAACCGGAAACAGGGCGACTAGGTTCCAGTTTGGACACGGCTGTGCACATCTGGCTGTGCACATCTTCGCAGCCTCGCCAATCTACCATCAAGCACATTTGCTCTGAATATTCAAATGAAAATCCACTTTTTGAGGAACTGCAAATCAGGTGTTTGAATATAAAACTGAAATTGATATGGAGGGCTGCCCAAATTCCTGCTCAAAGGCAATCAGTTAATCCTTATTTATTCCAGCTGAGGAATGCAGAGTCTAAGAGAAGCAATTTTTACAAGGTTGTTGATGGCTGAGCCTTATTCTTTCGATCCCTTGTATTTTTACTTGCTTTGATAAAAAGCCTGCAAGCTCCTTTTGCCTGCTTTTCCAGTAGAAAGACAGTTGTCTGACAGTTTCTATGCAGCTGGCTGCACAAGTGCAGCGCTTGGAAGATCAAGATGTTTATCATGGCAGATGCTCTGCTCAAGCCCATGTCAGCAGAAGCAGTGGCTAGTTTTTGGGGCAACAAGTCTTCCACCGTCGCTCAAGACAAGGGCACGTCACGCATCCTACCTGTGCCTCATTTGATTTGCAAGATGCCAGGAGAAAAGCGCCAGCAAGGTGAGACCGACAGCTCCTTGCGGTGCCAGCTTGGCAGAAAAGGTTGCTTTCAAACATGGTATGTTCCCAGAGGGAGAAGGGAGAGGGAAGTCACCTGTGTGAAACCTCCGCTGGAAAGCCGAATTCCAAACCAACCATGCACAGATGCCTTGAGATCATTTACCATAAACTACACACTTGAAAATCCCCACTCCCACCCCATTGCACTGCATGTCCCTCCTCCTGCAAAATTAACCGGGGAAGACTAAATAACTCCCCACCCCCTCAAAATACAAAGGCAGTTGCCCAAAAGTTTGCAACGAAGCTTTAGTCTGCATATTGTCAAAACTGTACAAATTATTTTCATCTTCAGTAAATGTATTAACTGTATAGGAATTAAGTTTCCAAGGACTCGGGTTGTCAGGAGGGTGAGAAAAGATGGGCATCTCTTTTAAGAATCAAGTACTGCTTTCCACTTTTCAACAGTCCTGACTGCATAAGCAAAAGGGTCATAATTAAGGGAAGAAATGAGACACTAACTTCGCAAACTCTGTCCATGGCGACTCCCAAGAAAGCCCCATCGAGCTCAGTGGGGCAAACTCCCAGGTAAATAAGTTTAAGCTTGCAGTCTAAGGAGTTAGCCTGTCTCTCCCCACCTCCCACACTCCACAAACTTACAGACCAGCAAAGACAGCGTCTCTTCCAATTTGTATTTGTTTGCCAACACTGATGAATGGCTTCCATTAAAAAGATACATCAACACAATATACAAAAAATGCCGTATAAAAACCGTAATAAAATGCAGTATAAAACATGGAAGGGGCAGTAGCGAGGCAGCAAGGAAAAGGGGGACCGTCTGTTCTGGGAAGGCTTGCGAGGGGTTTTCGGTCGGCGCCAAAACCCCAGGAAGGCGGGTGTCTGGCCCATCTGGACTGGGTGGGAGAGGAAGGGACTCGGAGGGCCTGCTGTGCACCTTCTGGATCAGCACCTGGGCACTGGCAAGAGGGCGAGGTTGGCAGCCCAACGGGCAGCCCAGGAACCAGGCGCCCCCCCCCCGCACTGCTTTGGGCATTGCCAGCGGGTGCCGGATCCTGGAGAACTGGCCAGCAGCGTGGGCAAAATGCACTTTGGCGCGTCGGGCTGGCTCAAGCTGCCCCCGTTGCCAGCTGGCTGCAGTGTCCGGCTGCTGCCGGGCCAGCCAAAGGGCAGCGTCACCATGGCCACTGCAGTGAGCTGACGTGCGGGTGGCCAACGCACGAGCCACAGTGCTTGCGCGATCCCTGTCCGGGAACACACAAGGCCTTCCGCGACAGCGCCGGATCGTGGGGCAGCCCCAGCCTGCCCAGCCCCGTCCAGAACAAGCAACGTGCCTCCCTCCCAAGCTCGGGGCCCGCCCAGCCCCATCCTGCCGGGCTCAGGGCTCCGTTTAGCGGCCTTCACCCGGCCCACCGCCTTCTCAGGCCTCTGGTTTCAGAGATGGTTCAGCGTGGAGCCAGGCACTCTTGCCACACAATGGCTCTGGGGCTGCTGCAGAGGGCAAAGGTCTGCCGGATGTGAACCAGGGCCTGCTGCTCTCCTCACAAGCCAGACGGGCATGCTTCCTGTCCGTTCTTCCCTTCCCTGAATGATTCATGGTCCTTGCGGGGGAGAGGCTGGGGCTCGCAGCTGCTGCCCAAATTAGCTACCTCACCCCCTCCCTGAGCCAGGTGCGCCCGGTTTGCAAAGGGCCTTCACACAGCCACAGTGGCCACACTAGCAGTGAGTCTCATGTTCGGGGAGAGTCTGACAGGCTGCGGCACATCCCACTGCAGTGATGCAGCCACCCTTTGCTGGAAGAGAGCCAGTTCCTCAACAGCTGGCTGGTCTGGGTTCCTCAGCTGATGTTCCTGAAGCCCGGCCCACGGGCCCACGGGGTTCTCCTTCCCTTGGCGATTTCAATCCCCCGGCCCCCCACCCCCACGCTGCCACCCCTCCTCAGACCCAGACTTTCTCCACCGTGTCGAGGTCCCGACTGCAGCAGCAGCCGGAGCTGTGGTACTGGTTTGCCGGGAGGTTCTTGTAGACGGCTTTGCTGTAGGGGACAAGGCAGTAGCCCAGCTGGAGCCGGCGGGCCAGGCGGCAGTAGGCGGCCAGTGCCAGGACCAGGAGGGGCACCACGAGGGCGAAGCCCACCACCAGGAGCGCCACGGAGGCCGCGTCGTGCAGGTGGGCAGTGCAATATTGCCCTTGGGCGTGCAGGAACTGCGGAGAGAGGGGGGGTGGAGAAAGCACACTCGTGAGAACGCGCGTCCAGGTCTCCTACGCTTGTGCAAGTCCCAAGTGCAAAAGGACAGGGTGCTGCCCCCCCACCCCATGCGCATCGGGAGTTTCGCACACCCCAGTGGCTGGGGAACGGGGCACCCGGGGGGCTGTGGCACCCGTCCCGTGCTTGTGGGAGCCGGCGGGGCGGCCACTGGGGGAGCAAAACAGACCCTGGACGAGAGGTACCCCCTCAAATCAAGGGGGCGCTTCCTGTGCCCTGTGAGCAGAACCAAGCCAGGAGTACCTGGGAGTACCTGGGGACTCTTTTATCTCCCACCCCCCCATATGGAAATTGGCAGTGTGGATCCCCAACCCAGCCATCTCATCTGGCAGCCAACTGGGCGGTGGGGGAAGGTCTGTGTTTCATCACCTTGTCCAGCCTGCAAAAGACCCTTCCTCTACTCGGGGCATATCCCAAAAGTTTTGGGCTGCAACCAGCCAGAGGGACGGGAGCTGCCTGCGCCCCGGCTCATGTTCACTTGCGCTTCCACCAGCAGCCCAGTCCCATGGGTGCTTCCCCAGGATGGGAGGGGAGGGGAGGGGAGGCACAACCTCCCCCACTCCGGACTCCGGGGTTGGTGGCCGCCTGTGGATCCGTGCCTGGAATGTGCTCTTTGAGGTTTTGCCTTTTGTTTTTTCCGGCCCCACAAAGCCGTCAAAGCCGTTTCTGCAGGGTCTGGCTTTTGTCAGTGTGAGTGAAGGCTCTGCCCTGTGCCCCCCACCCCCCCGACGGCCTGGCAGGTCTCCTCCAGCAATTCCTGTCGAGTAACCGCCTTCGTTTAATGCCCTGAACATGCCATTTCAGACACAGGGCCCTCCCCACAGCTCCAGCCCTGGCTCTCTGCCTAACCTACCTTGCAGGGCTGTTGTGATGGAGGGAGGGAGGGAGGGAGGGAGAACCATTTAAGCTGACGTGCGCTCCACACAAGAGGGAGAAAAAGACAGGCTTTGAATGTTACGATGCATACGGAATAACCTTCTGCCCCTCCTGTGGTTTGATCTATAACCACTAGCTAGCATGGCCAATGGTCAGGGAGTATGGGATTTGCAGTGCAAAATATCCAAAGGGGCCTGCCCCTCCACTGTTGCCCTGCAGCTGGGGCGCAGACCCTCTCTGAGTCCAGGGCCAAACGCCTTTTGGAGACGCAACTGAAGGCAAAGGAGCGCTGTGGGGCAGAGACCCCCATTTTTTAACCTTGCACCTAGTGCCCATAGCTAAGTCTTAGGAGAGCAGAAAAGTGGAAACCGCCCACCGAGGGCTGGCCCGGGAAAAGGGGTGAAGCCAGGGGAGGGGACGGGCCTCGGCCAGGTGTGGCTGTAAGGTTTTGCACACCTGCTGCAGGAGGAGCCTTAAAAGCCCTTCATCCCACCAAAGGGGCGGCCGCTCTTGGGTGCATCTGCTGCGCCCTGCTGGACGTGCAGCCAGGCCGAGACGGCACAGACGTCTCCCCCATCACCGTCACGGAGCCGGACCGAGGCCACGGAGGGGCTTGCCCGGCCCACGAGCCGAGGCGGCATCCCGTGGCGCCCCTCCACAGGGAACGAACGCGACGCGGCACTTCCACACGGGATGCCGGCTGCACGGAGGGGGCTGCGTCCGTGGGTGCACACGGGGCGCCGCGCTGAGCGGCTCCGTGTGACACCTCCCAAGGGGAGGGAGGCGTGGCGAGAGCTGCCGGAGCCCACCACCAGCACCAGCGGGGCGGCTTAATCCCAGCGCATTCCACAGTCGCTTCCCCTCAGGGAAGACCACCCCAGAGCGCCGCAGCCGCCCGGCCAGCTGGGTGGGGGGGCACGGTTGGTCAGGACCGGCCAAGCAAGAGTCACAGGACTCCTGAGCCAGAGGCCAGGTGGGCCCCCCAATTCCAGGCCTAAGGGAAACAGTAGGTACAAAGTGTGCGATACGAAGGCGGCCGCCTAAAATACGGACAAGATGCCGGCCCGAGAATGATGGGACTCTTAATTAAAGCATACACTTAAAAGCCATCTTTTACTGTGTGTCAGCCTCACTAAGCCATGAAGCTCTCTGCCAGAGTGCGGTCCTGAAGCATGTGCAGAGTAGTTTCTTCTCCCTCGTGCAACTGCGGGCAGCCCCCGCAGCCTGGAAGCATTCACACGTTCTCGTGCCTCCAGTGCAGAAGCTGCTCTCCGAGTCCGTGCCTGGAAGCCCCAAAATACTTCCTGGCTTGATAGACGGGCTTGCGCTCCCCCCACCAGAATTTGTGCATGTGTTCGAGAGCACGGTACCTCATGCCACCAGTCAGCCCTACCTGTAAAATGGGCATTTTGCAGGAGCTGGCTCTGGGTGGCCAGCACACTGAAAGGTGTCAGGTATGTTACAGGTGGAGGGGTGCAGCAGGAGACAATGGTGTGAGTGGGGGGGTCGAGACTCAGGTATTCCGCATGCCAACTACCAGCCACACCTCAAAGTTAGCAATTTGTTTAATTAATGGAGGAAAACTAATTTGCTTTGCTAATTGTGTGTGAACAAGGCACTCCAGCCCAGCGATTGCTGCAGTGCTTTGAGGGAGGCGAGGAAGGCGGCCTGAACTGGGGATCGCTGCGCATGTTACTTTTTGCATTCAAGGCCGAGCGAGCGAGCGCTTTTCGCCAGCCCGGGAGCAGAAACCCATCCGGAACCCCCACCTTGGAATTTAAGTGCAAGCTCCTACACTTCTCCAACCGAGAAGTGCTGCACGTGGCTGGCAGCCCTAAACTGGAAATTCTCTTCACTTTCAGGTTCCAGGAAGAGAGAGGACCTCTGAGCCAGCGCAGAGTATCGTTTCTTGCTTTAAAGAAGACATGCTTCGAGGAACAGGTCTTACACGAGGGAAAACGTATTCCTGGCAAATGATTCTGGAAACACATCCCCCCCCTCCCGCTTGCAGCTTTCCTCCCCAATCCTGGCAACCCCCCCCCCAACACACCCATTCAAATTATATGAATGTTAATAATGAGCCTGTCCAAAAGATCCCGCTCTCACGGGAAGAGCGCGACTTGGCACCCGGGTTAATTGCCAGCGCGGGGAAACTGAGCCCTGCGGCGGCGCCGGGAGGGCGCGCCGAGGCCCCCCGCGAACTGGCCGGGCGCGGGGCGGCCGAGGGTCGCGCGCCCACCTACCTTGGAGTGGCACAGGAAGCCGAAGCCCAGCAGGACGCCTGCGGGGAGCAGGACGAGCCCGAAGATGAGCGCCCCCAGCAGCAGGTTGAGCGCCCCCACCAGCAGGTTCTGCACCGTGACCAGGACGGCGCAGGCCCAGCAGTCGAGCGAGCCGCGCAGCTCCAGCGCGCCCTCCCCGGCGTAGGGCGGCGGCGGCGGCGGCGGGGAGCCCCCGGGGAGCCCCCCGGCCCGCTCCCGCCGCCCGGGGCAGCCGTGCCCGAGCGCGCCTCCACGCCCATCGCAGCCTGCCGCGCCGCCGGCCCGCCGCGCCCTTTATAGGCGCCCGGCCCGCCCGGCCCCCGCCCCGGCCCGGCCCGGGGGAGCGCCGCCCCCGCGCCCGCCCCGGGAAGGGGCTCCCCGCGCGCGAATTCCAGGGATGCCTCCGCCACGGTGCAGCCGCCGAGCCGCGGGCGCGCCCGTGCCGCGAACACGGGGGGACGTGGGAACGGGGGCGCAGTGGCCCCGCAGCTGGCGGCCCCGCGGTGCAGAGGCGCGGCTAGCGGGCGCCCTGCCCGCCCCGGCCACTGGAATGAATGGGGGGCCCGCAGGAGCGCCGCAGCTTCAGCCCCGTGCGCCCCCGAGGCGGGGTCCTGGGGTCGCGCTCCCTGGGAAGGCCCCGCGTTGCCCCCCCGCCCGGCCGCCCCCCCCCCGGGACCCCGCTTTCCCGATGGGCCACGACCCGCGCCGTTCACATTTGGCTTGCTCCTTAGGGGACGTTTCCCAGCCCCAGAAGCAGAAAAGCCCCACCGAGCGCAGCTGCGCAGAGAGAGCTCCCATGGCCTGGCAACATACAGAAAAGAAGGAAAACAGAGCGACTCTTTTTTATCTCTGTGAGTTAATTTAATTTTTTTTTTTACATTTACAAAATAAGTTTTGCTTTCTTCTTGTCCTCTACAGTACAATAAGAATCCATTTGTGTGTGTGTTGCTTTCAGAGAAGGGGGTGGGACCAGGGAATTAAAAAGTGCAGTTTCGGAAGGAAGAGATTTTTACAATGCAAGGTGGGGTGAGGTTCTGTTAGAGGGGGAAATCAACAGATGAAACAGGGTCAAGCTTTATTTTTCCCTCCCCACCCCACCCCCCAGTGAGAAAACTGAGCACCATGTCCAGGAAAACATTGACAGACAAAAATAAAACATTTAGAAATTCAATAAAAATTCCAGCGAGTAGCCAAAAAAGAACAACAAAAAAAGAAATACTTAAAAAAATAAAAAATAAAACTGATACAACAACATTGTAAAATTTATTTTTAAAACAAGATGAAGGAAAAGTTGGATCAAACCCCAATAAAGGACCAATAAATAGAGAAATCATTACCAAAAATAGACATATAAATTAGAGAGTGCGAAAGAGGGAGGGAGGATTTACAAAACAGTTCTGAGGCATGGAGGTACACATTTAAAAAGTTAGTGGGGAAAGAAAAATTACCCCAAATCTGAGAACATTTATTCTTGCTGATATTTTCAACCCAGTGGGAGTGGGAACTGCAAAGCTGCGTTTCAGAAGGAAGGGGCGGCAGATTCCACAAGGAAAAGAAAAGGTTCAAAGGCAGAGGTCCGAACGATTTTATCAGTGAACGATGAAGCTTCATGGGGCAGCCTTAAGGGTCTTTAACAGAGGAGGGGGCTCCTTGTTAGACTGCCCACTGCCCAACTGGCGGGGGGGGGGGGTGAAGTGGGCAGGGAGAAATAAGCCCCGTCCTCCTTTTTGCAAAACGAAGAAGCCTCCCACCTACCCGTGTGTCTGATCTGGGGCGAGCACCACTTCCTTTGCACAGGGCTATTGTCGTGCCATTCCAACCCGCTGCACGGGGGCCCATCCTGCGCGTCGCACAACCACCTCGACTGGACTCGGTTTTTTTTAACGTTTTGTGTTTTTGTTTTTAAAAGCAGTTTCTAATACAAACCAAGATTTTTTTCTTATATTTATATATATAATATATAAAAGGATGTAAGAAATCAAATGTCCATCAGAATAATTAAAAACCACACGCGCAAATTGTCCCCGGCCCGCCCGCCAATATATATAAATCCATGTACACTGTCCCCCCTCCCCGCAAGACGTTCGCCCCAGAGAACTGAACCCATAAAAGTCCTGTGTTAAGAAACCCGTATTAATTTTTTTGCTTGCTTGCGTTTTTGTTTTCCAAACTCTCTTTCTTTTTTCTTTTAAATTTCCAACAAGAAAAAATGTAATTAAAAGGAAAAAAAACCACAAATCCACACACCGCAAATTAACAGCCACCTCTCGGTCCGCACTTTGTTCTCCTCCCCAGCGAGAGAGACAAAAATTAATGCTCTTGTGAAGAAGGAAATGCACTGATCTCCTCTTTTCTCTGTTCATTGAAGGCCCCGATCCTTGTCCAAGGGGAAGCAGGCACGGTGGGAGTCGGACACCGAACGGGCAGACAGACACGCTCCCGTCAAGTCCAGAGAGGCTGCCGTGTCTTTCCCCTCGATTTTGCTGCCCTTCCTGTTGTCAAGGTCATTTTGATTCAGTTTATTTTTCCTTTTTTAATACAAAATCAGCACCACCCAGAGAAAAAGGTCCGTTCTGAAGAATAAATTAAGAAGGGTCCGTGGGGGGAACGTCTGGTGCGCCAGGTCCGTGTCGCCCCAGCTCAGGGCAGGCGAGAGTCCCGTGAACGGGTGGCAATCGAAGGCTCAGCTGCTACTGACGGAGGACGGGGGCAGGCTAGCGCCCCCCCCACAACATTCACGGCAAGCGGGGGGAGGCCAGCGTGGAGCGAGGAGCCCAGACATCCATGTCCAGGCACGGTATGGCTCATCTTGAACTCGGAGATGCAGACTGGCGAGAGAGCGGGGTGGGGGAGAGGTGGATGGGGGGCTGCGTCCCAGACTCCTGCTCCTACCCCATTCAGCCCTCCCGCTTTTGGATAAATCCAGGGAACGGCGGAGGATCACGGCCAGCAGCCTCTTGGAGGGGATGGACTGGCCTGGAAGGGTCTTGCAGGGCTGCCTGCTTCCCGCAGCTGGGAGTCCGGGAAGTCCCTCTTTCACTAGCGAGGGCAAAGTCGGGCGTGTGGGGGGCACCTGGGGGGCTGAGCAGCAGAGCCCGGGAGGCGAGGTGGTGCCTGGTGCGTGGAAGCACAGAGTGGGCAGCTTGTTCCCCTCGCTCGGAACCTGGGACCCCGATGGGGTCTTCCCGTGCGGCAGAGGGCGGGAGATTCGGGGCCAGACCAAGCAAGGGCTTCAGCACGACGGCTCCACACAGGGACTGGGCACACTGGTGGAGGAGGACAAGGTCCCCCGGCTCCCCGTCCGGACGCTACCTCCAGGATCAGCGCCATCCGGCCCGTGTGCCCCGGTCGCTGGGAAACGGGGACAGGAGAGGCCGCCCCCCTTCCGCGCTTGCGCTCTCCCGCTGGGTCAGCGGCTGGACAGACCAGACCCCGCCCCCCCGGCAGAGCCCCCCCCCGGCCTCCGGGCCCCCACCGGGCACTAACCAGGGTGAAGCTGTCATAGATGTGGATCAGCTCCTCCGTCTTGTACTGCTCCAGCACCACGACGCCGTGCAGGGACGCACTCCGCTTGCGGGCACACGCCTCGCAGTGCACCAGGTAGGTGTTCTTGCCGCCATTTTCGCTTGTCACAAAGAGGATGTTGAACACCTCCACCTGCGGGGAACAGGCGGACATCAGCGCCCGTCCCTGCCACGCGGCTTGCTCCCTCGCCGAGCAATGGAGACGCGTCGGGGAAGGGTTAGGGTCGGGGTCGAGGTCGGGGTGGAAGAAACGCAGGCAAAGGCCACCCCCGCAGCTGGCCGGGCGGCCTGGCACCAGCTCCCACTCATAAGCCAAGTTGTCCCCTTCTCACGGTGCCCGCGCAGCTGAGCCATGGGCTCCAGTCCTCACCCGTGACTAAAACCAAACCCCTTTCTACTCCACCTGCATCTTCTGGAAATAGTCCGTGCTTTTGGAACCACGCTAGAACTTTCCAGACCTTAACCAAACCCCAACACCTCACTTTGCTTAGCATTAATTCCTGGGATCAAATCAACAACCAAAAAACGCCCCCAAAAAAGCCAAATCTAGACGGGCGTTTTTGACAAAATCTCATGCCATGGGACGAAATAGCTTCCTGTACAGCCCCCTTCCCCAGCCTGGCACCCTCCGGATGTGGTGGATGACAACTCCCAGCATCCCCCTGCCTGTATTGGGAGGGTACTCCATCAGGGATGGCTGAGCTAAACCCTTCCGGGGGCTCGGCCTCTCGCCGCCCCCTCGCGGGACTCCGCTGCGCACGGGCACAGCCGGGGGCCGGGGTCGTCGCTGCAGCCGCGGTCTGCCTGGCGTGTCCACCGACGGCGGCTCGGCAGCTACACGCAGGCACAAAAGAAGAGAAGCCCAGTGGCAGAGCCTACGAACGCACGCAGATTTCGCACGATGGGGCTGGGAAGCGGGCGGAAGAGCCGCACAGGTGCGGAGGCGGGGGAAGGCCTGTGTTTCTTCTCTGGCGACATCCATCCGGCGGGTCCCGAGCTTGGCTTCCCCGCCGTGAAGCGAAGGCAGCCCAGACCTCCTGGGCTGGAGACCAAATCCCAGCCTTCGGGCTCGTCCGGGGGTCCTCTTCCTGGATTTTGCAGCAAGAGGTCTATGCTAGCTCGTGCTCCAGGGCCGAAGAGCAATCCGCGTGTTCTTGACCTTGCTTCTCAGTTCCTGGTCACTTTCAGGAGCGCTCTGTTCCGGGACAAATCGCCGCACAAGCCTGGGGCTGACAGCCCAGTCCCAGTGGCAGGAAACTTTGGAGAGAAGGCTTCTTGCTTGCCTCTCGGTCTGGAAGCCTATCTGGACTTCAGGCTTTTAATCCCCTCAGCCGCTGGAGTGACCTTTCAGTAGAAACAGGCCTCTATCCCTTGCACATCACTGTCTCCCTAGCCAAGAACTGAGGCTTGGTCCTTTTCCAGCCTAGCTGAGTCACGCTTTAGTCCGTGCAGCTTTCTTGACTCAGTCAAGTCATTGCCCCTAGTCCTGCAAGAATCTGCTTGCTTTCTCCCTGGCTCAGGTGAAAGAAAAAATCCTCAGCAATGCTCTTCAAGGCCTTTCAGGGCTGTTCAATCAACTCTAATGCACTCTCCAAAGCAGATGGCTGGCTGGAAGCTATTCCTTACTCACTAACTAGCTGGCACACCATTACTGCTTGTCTCCTCAGCTGGCTGTGTCGCTGCTCTGCCATTTCCCTGTCTATCCAGGCGACTGTGGCTTAGCTGTGCCACTTTTCCATCCACCTCTACGCTGCTGATTCTCTGCTCCACGCTCCCGGGCTTATCCTAATCATGCCACGTTTGCCTCGCCCGTCCATCAGGCTGTTGTTCCGCCAACTCCCTGCTTCCTCCTTCCTGTGCCAGAATCTTCACCCACAATTCGCAGGCCTTCCTGAGCGAGGCGACTGTACCGTTGCCCTGGCATCTTCTCTCTGGTTCAGACAGGGCACCTTCTCCTCCTCCACTCGTGTCAACCGTCCATTTTGGACTTGGGGTTCTGGGAGGAGAATCCTGCCAGGGACCACAGCTGCTTCCTGCATCCTCTCCATGGGTGGCCACTGGCCCTTCTCTTGCACTGGCTCGGAAAACCCGCGGGTTATACTCACAGTTTGGCTCCTGCTACTCTCTCACAGCCCCGCTTCTCCGAGTTGTCGGGCGTGAAGGAGATCCGACACTCCCCAACTGGAGGTGGGACAGGAGGCATTTTAAAGACAATTAGGCCTCATGTAACACTGGGCGCACCGGTGGTCGAGCAAAAGCCTCCTCCAGGTGCTTAAGGTGGGCCCCTTTTCGTGACAGGTGTGTGGCGGGAACAGAAGTACAGAGGCCGGTTGCTGGGAGGCTGCAGGTGAGCTGGGAAAAGCGGGAGAGCGTGCAGGGTGGCGGCGGCACCACCTGCCCCGCGGCCCCAACGCTCCTGACCGACAACGTCCCCGCACTCCGGGCCCTGCTCCGCCTTGGCGCGGGCAGCACTGCCTACCCAGTTACTCCGTGGGGCAGAGCCGGCCGTGGGGACGCGGCTGCTGCCAGCTAGAAAGAGAGAGTGGCTGACGGCTGGCCGTGTGGGGACACCAGAGAGCCCCGGGAAACTCACGTCACATTCATTGCAGTAGTACGCCGGCTCGTCCTTCACCCGGCCCTGGTAGGCGATCTTCTTGCCGGACCGCACGAGGTTCTCTCGTTGCACCTGGCAGTGCTTGATCGACTGCATCAGACAGTACCTGCCGGGGCGGGGTGGGGGGGAAGCGGTGAGGATGCATCTCTCAGTGAGCAGGACCCCTTCGGCGATCCCCCCCCCAGAGGTAGCGCTGCGAGGAAGGGGCTGGGGAGGAAGTGCTGGGGCCCAGGATGTGCGAGCGCACGCAGATGCTTGGAGGGAGGGGGGGGGGCAGCAGTCAGCTCAGCAGAAACAAGCCGGGGGCGGGAATGAGACGCATGCCAGGGTATGGGTGACGGAGAGGCGTAATCCCTGGAATTTCCCCCCTCATTCTACAGAGATAGGGCTCTTGTAAACCCCGATCTCAGTATGTGAATACTTCTGACAATTTCCAGAAGGGTGGACAAGTTAAATCTGCTACAGAAACGTCAGCCAAGACTCTCATGGTACGCTATTTCAGCACAGTCCACAAATATTTATGTTGTAATAAATTTACTAGTCCTGAAGGTTCCATGGGCTGTAAGTACTTTGAATTAATTCAAAAGAGACAAATTATCTGTTCCATGATAAATGAGCATTGGACCATCTGGGGAGAAGGGAGAAGCCTTCCTTGTGGTGCGTGAGCATAACCTGCGAATCCACCCATTTATAAAACCATAAAGGTGCTTTTCCCGGCTGATTAACTGGAGGCTTCGCCAGTGTCCCCATCCCAGGCACGACCGAGTTACACTCAGCTGTCTCTCCTTCTTCTTTTTCCACTGGAACATCTCCAGGGTACATTAACCGCCACCCCAAACAGACCATCTCCTAACGTGACTCCTTTCAGTGGGTAAATATAATTAAGTTCCCCATTTTCCCTTAGTCCACCACAGGGCCACCCCACATTCCTGCCTATGGCGCAGCTCTTACTGGCTCCGGAGGCCTGGCTGCCCCCCACCAAAGATGGGGTGCAGTCAGTGCCCACGGGCATCCACCTCACGGAGTTCCAGTACCCAGAATCAGGGCCTTTCTCGTGGCTGCCTGGATTCCCCAAGCAGAAGGGAGCGTGCGTGTGCCGGGGGTCACCCGAAAGCAAAGAGGGGCCCCGCGAGGCCCGGCCCGAGTCGGAGGGGCCCGGAGAGACTCACTTGATCATTTTGTACAAGTCGGGGTCGCTGATCTTGACCGTGCGGGCCACGTTCCAGGAGACGTGGATCATGGGCACGATCGACTTGACATTCTTCACCTCGTTCCACTCGTACCGCTCCAGTGCCAGCTGGTACTGATAAGCTGTGCGGAGACACCGAGACGTTTGCTGGGCTACGGGAGAACTCAGCCCCGGGTGCAGGAAGGGTGGACTTTGCCGCAGCCCCCCCTTCACGCAAGCACATCCCCCACACGGTGAGGAATGTGGCGGAAGCTCTTCCAGAGCTCTCCCCTCCTCGTTTCAATCAGCTTGGTGGGGGGGGCAGAGCGGCCCCCATTTGCCAATCTTCCCGTGAGCAAAATGCGGCCAGGGTACAGATCCGGGGTGAGGTGACTTCTGCCCCCCGCCAAGAAGACAGCACAAGGACATGGCGGTTACACTACCGAGCGTGGACTCTGCAGGGCTTTTGCGTTCACGGGCCGGTGTGGCTGCGGACGAGCCCCGGCAACCCCCTGAATGTTGTCACAGGGTCTCCTAGCAGCCCCAAGAGTGAGTGGCCGTTTCTAAGGGTGCAGCCCCAGCCGGACTGAGAGGGGCAAAAGGCCTACAGCTCCCAGCACGCCCCTGTTCCACCCTGCACAGAGGGCACCTCCGGGAAGGAGGAGGTTCGTGAGCTCCACACCCGAGTGAAATTCTGCTTCCGAGGCTTCGGCGTGGTCTTCGTCCCAGGAGACGATCCGCCACCGGCCTGGGACGCCCCCGAGCCCCCCGCTCTCCCAGGACCTGGGCCCGGCTCCCTTACCTGTCAGCGGGCCGACGTTCCAGGCGATGTTATTACACCACCCGGTGGCCTGGACCCAGTGCACGGTCCCGGCGTTGATCCACACCAGGTCTCCGGGGCGCTGGATGAAGCGGTACACGGGGATGTTGGACTGGTAAAGGTCCTCCAGGAGGGGCCACCATGAGCCAGTCAGGTAGTCCACACCATGCCTGCGGAAAAGCAGTGGGGCGATGCGGCGGGAAAGCCAACTGACACGCGCCGCCTGCTCATCAGCCTGGGGGGAGTCCCACGGGAGTTCCCTCCACAGCCCCTCCAACGGAACAGGCGTGCCAGAGGGAGCAGCCGGCGGGAAGGGCAGCCGGGCACGAGTGGGGGCCCCGCCGCCCGGCAGAGACCTCGGCACGGCACAGGCGCCCTTGGCCCCAAGCCCTCGCCTGTGAAGCGCTCCGAGCCAAAGGGAGGGCTGCCCGGCCTACCTGTCACAGAAGGCACTGATGCTCTGCCAGTAATGCTCGTGGACCGCAAACCATTCGCAATCCCCTGGCCCGATGTTGATATTCACAGAGCAGAAGTTATTGTTTTCCTGGTGGCCTGCAAACGGGGGGGGGGGGGGGGTCAGTCCCGTGAGCAGAGCCCTGCATGGAAGGCTCCTGTGGGGCGAGGGTGCCTGGAGCCCTTTCAGCTTGAGGGCCGGACTCAGCTCAGGTGATGTGGGGTGGGGGGAGCAAAAGTGGCAAGCAAACCAGCCGGGGGGCTGTCAGCTCGCGCTGCCAGGAGCACAAGCCTCCCCGTCTTCGGCAGGCTTCCCCCTGCCTAGCACAGGGAGCAACGGGTGCGAGAGCCAGGAAGCCGCCCACCCATCCGTGGCTGCGGGGCCGTGCAGGCAGCGGGGGAGGCCAGGTGGGGCCCCCAGGTAGGTCCAGCCCCCCAGCGCAGAGAAGCGGTCCCTGCCCCTGGCACGGTCACCGGGCCAGGCGCAGCCCACACGGCGTGGCTGGCGTGCAGCTGCCGGGCACCTTCATGTACCTGGCGTGCGGCTGCCGGGCACCTTCATGTACAGCTGCACCGTGTTCATGCCCAGGATGGTGTGGCCCACGTGGCTGAGCATGTTCCCCGTCGACGTGACGCGCATGAAAGCCGGCAGCTTCAGCAGCTCCTGCAGCTGCGGTTTCCACCTGCGGGGCAGGGCGGGGGTGAGGCTTTCGAAAAAGGCATGCCCCTCTAAGCCCTTCCCGCAGTTTTGGGATTAGTATTTTAGATATGTTGTTGTTTTTAGTTTTGACCGAGAGATGGGCTAGTTTTTAATAATGTTTTAAAATTTAAGCTGCTTTCTATTATTATTTGGTTGTCTGTCTGAAATTGTGAGCCGCCCCGAGGCTTATTGCAGGGGGCGGAATATAAATCTGTAAATAAATAAAATAAATAGTAGCAATCCGCGTTCTGCACTCTAATCTTTCCATATACTTCTTCCCCGCACCTGCCTGTTTACTCACACGTCATGCGAACAAAGCACCCAAACAAGCCACCTGCGGTTTGGAGAGTCGGCACAGAATCCATGAGAATGAATACAAAAAACCCTCAATGAAAATATTTAAAACGTTTGAGCAGTGCTTTGTAAAAAAAAAAAAACAAAAGGTGCCGGAACTCACGTCTTGGGGTCACACTTTTACACAACGGTCGCCGCCGGCAGTAAGCACTCAGCGCGCAACCACACAACCGAGCCGAGCAGCGCCACAAGCCGAGCAGCACCCTCACAACCAGCGCGGACACACAAGCAGCCCGCAGGCACTATGTTAATGATTTCTGCCGCCGACCTGCTACGCCCAACAAGGCGATTCACAATCACCTGGAAAAATCCGCCAAAAAATGGTGCCAGAACGCCGTTCCGGTGCGTTCTATGACAAAAAAAGCCCTGCGTTTGAGAACAAGACGTTCTCTCAAAGAGCGTCTTTGCTCGACTTGCCCAAAAGCTGCCCGGCAGGCACTCACAACATCCACCAGGGAAAAAACCCTTTCGGTCAGCGCCCCGGCTTCCGTGGCACGAGGACTCGCTCGGCAGGCACGGGCCCGTGGCTCTGCTTTGGCCGCCTGCCGGCGCCGTGGTGCCAATCAGCCGGTTTTACCCAGAAATTTGCTCCGGCCCAGTGGCAACGAGGGAGAGCCCCCCCAGTCATGGCGCCAGCTCCTGAGCCCTGCCTGGTGCCCACACTGTTCTCCTTCCCCCATCAGCTTAGCTCTGCCCTCGGGGCCAAGCCACTCAATGCTGCGTGTGGCCTGTCCACCGGAGTCCCGAACGTACTGCGTGCGCTGAATTGCTCAAATGGCTGATCATTCGATTTTTAATGTTATCTCGGGTTTTAGGCTGTTTTAATGGTCTCCGTACTGTATTTTGTTGGTATTGGAAAACTGTTGTTAGCCATGCAGAGCATTTGGTTAATGGAGGTATTTATTTAGTGAACTAATAGTAATTAGTATTAGCACCTATGCACAGCAGCACCAATATGCACTACTCTTTCCACCTGTGGAAGTTTAAATCTTTTATCATGTTTTAAATCTTGATTATTTATTTTATTTTATTTATTATAATTCTATCCCACCTTTTTTCCTTTCAAGGAGCTCCAGGTGGCTCACATGATTCTCTGCCTCACAATCTTATCCTCACAACCACTACCCTGTGAGGGAGGCTGTGACTGGCCCAAAGTCCCCCCCCCCCGCCGTTGCCTCCATGGCTGAGCAGGGATTCGAACCCGGATCTCCCATCCTGCATTCCCAACCACTACGCCACGCTGGCTCTATCGGTGCCATTCGAGTTTACTTTGGCCTTTATATATATTTTTTAATATCACAGTTTTATATACACACAGTTATTTTGCTGCAGCAGGTTTTGTGAATGGCCCAGAAAGCATTGGCGATCGGGCAGGGAAGCAAGGGAATGTAATTTTAAAGATGTTAACATTTCGGCGCTCCTCCGTGTTGGCTTTGCTGCACCTGGCTGCTCTTGCGTGACATCGCACGGCTCTTGGCTGCCCCGCGGGTCATGGCGGGTCAAGCCATTTCTCCCGTGCAAAGTCAAAATACGAGCAGGAGGAGGCAGCACAGGGCCGCGTCACAGAGCAGGCGCCCTTCCGAGAGAGGGGCCGCTCTTGGGACGGTTCCGGGACGTCACCGTGCTTGCACTTCCAACCATGGCCGTGGAGGGGCAGCAAGGGGCAATCCTGCCCCCCCACCCGCAATCCCCGCTTGCAGTGGCAAATGCTCACCTGCAGGGGGCAAGGGAAAGCTGCGATGAGACATCCAGGCCACTCGGGGGCGGCACGCTCTCATGCCCTTGCAAGGGCCAAAGCGACCACAAAGAGGCAGCCTAGAACATTCTGCGGGAACGCCGCTGTGTGGCCGCAAGGGGGCGACGCTGAGCGACGCTTCCCTGCAGTGCCCAGTACGGCCACAAAGCGGCGACAGAGAGCCGCCGAGAGGCCAGGACTGGGGTCCAGCTTCCCTCGGTCCCCCGTTTTCTCAGAGCCACTAGAAGCCTTTCAGGCAAAACATGTTCATGGGGCAAGAAGCAATCCAAGCAGCAGCTTCAGGGGGGGAAAGCAGGCCGGGTGGGGTGGGCAGCGGAAATGCATGGCGCCCCTTTCGTCCTCCTGCAGCGCAGAGGACGGGGCAGGGGCCTGGGGCTGTGGCCTGCCGCCCTCCCGTCCCGCCGTTCTCACCGCTTGGCATCGGAGAGGTCAATGTTGGTCCCAAACTTGATAATCTGGTGCGGTTTCTGGTCGGGGTTGCTAGGAAGAGCGGAAAAGAAAATATGAGGATGTGAGATGCAGGATGCGGGGAAGAGCAGGCAGAGGTGCCAACGTGCCCCTCCTGCCCCCATGTCTGAATTTTGACTTTCAATCCTGACCCCCCGCCACCAGGCAAGCTCTCCTGTGCGACACGGCTCCGTCTTCCAAGTCCTTGCTCTTCCAAAGACTGCAGGCGTTTCGCCACGGTTGGGCGGGGAGGGGGAAGAGAGTGTGGTGTCCCTGTGCCCCCATCTCAAGAGCACCACCACCTTAATCCTGGCCCAGTAGCAAGGAGAAAGCATCGACTGGGAATTTGCCACTGGGCCGAGCTTAACGTTTTAGGGCTAGTACTGGGACCTGCGTGCCCTGGACAGCCCTTCCCTTAGTCCCAGCGGGACTGGGGGACATCCGGCTGTTTCCACATGCAGCCTTCAGTGCGGAGGCCGTTCGTTCCCTCCCTCCTTAGAGAGGTGAGGCACCTGCTGACGCCATCCGTGCCCCAGGAAGTCTACCTTGCTAACCAGGCACGGTGTTAGGCCTCCCTTGTTTTCACCGTACTGTTTTTGTCCTTAGACGTCTATGTTTTAAGATTTTTGCTCCAAAACCTGCCCAGCTATAGAGAGATATACGAAGGCGGTGAATCCAATAAAAAGAATATTTCCCCCCTTTATTTCGTTTTTTTAAACGACATACGGGGCTTTTCAGCCAAAGCCCCTGGAGAGGCGCATGATAAGGCATAAAAGCCATCAGAGCAACGGCTGCAGTCGGAAGAGCGCGCACGGTGCAAACACCACGGCAGGGAAGGGGGGCTCTACCTGGGAGGCGTTTCTGTGGTGCTGTCCGGTTCGTCGGCTTCCTCGTCATCCGTTTCCTTGTCTTCCTGCCTCGACAGAGGGGAAAGCTGACAATGGGAACCCTCTCCGTCCCATCGCCCCTGGATGGAGCACCCCATGAGGATGGAGCACCCCCCATCAGGTGCTCTCCCTCAGGCGCCTGGCTAAGCAGGGAGGCAGCATGGCCGCGCGTGGAGCGGGCCCTCACCTGAAGGGACTCCTGGAAGGAGGCGGCCTGGTACTGCGCGTACTTCGCGATGGTGGTGTACGACCGGCTGCTCTCGCAGGGCCAGACTTGCTTGGCCCCCGACAGGTCCCAGTTCTCGTCCGAGGGCTGCTGTACCTGCGTGCGCACCTCCACCGCGTGCTCGCCGCTCGCCTCCACGAGGGTCTTGGTGCTGAAGAGGCCCAGGTCTGACGGGGGAGGAGAGACGCGTGACCGGACGGGGAGCCGAGGGGGCTCTGGGTCGCCCCACAGCTGGGGGGGCAGGCAAGGCGGCACATCCCCTCTGTGGGCCGGCCCCCCCTCCTCCCGGGGCCACGTCACCCCTGCCCCGTCCCGGCCTCTCAGAAGCCCCTTCATCACGCACGTTCTGGGAGAAGCCAGTCCCGCCCAACTTCCCGCTGAGCTTCACGTGCTTCCCTCGGCTCTCTTGGCAGCCCCGGAGTCTCTGGTCCACAGAATCGCGATGCTGCCGCCATCCGTGGAGGCCGCCACGCCAAGCCCAGCCCAGAGCAGGGGCCGCGCCAGGCACCCCGCCCGACGGCTGCGCCGGCTCTGCCGGAAAGCCTCCGGCGACGGGAGGCCCGGCGGCTCTGCCCTGAGCGCTGGGAAGTCCCCCGATGCTCACCTAACGCCCCTGCCCAGCCCAGTGGGGTCTCCCCGGCCTCGGGCGGGAGCAGCAGCTCCTTCCCTATTCTGCAGGGCATGACCTGCCCCCCTCTCCTCTCGCTGGGCCTAAGCATGCCCACGTTGTTCCCCTCCGTCCCCGCAGGTCTTTGTTTCTAGGCCCCGATCCTCCTCGCTGCCCTTCCCCGGACTCCTTCCAGCTCATCTGAAACTTTACAGCTCACCGGGTGGGATCCAGAAGCGGCCGCAGGATCCGAGGTGAAGCCTGACCTGCCGAGCGGAGGGGGCTTTGGACAGGGTAGGTCTCTGGGAGCCAAAACCCGCACCCCCGTTTTGCAGCCGTGCCCTGCGGGTGGCTCATTCTCCGCTCGTGACTCCCCATCACCCCATGCCCCTTTTCACCCGCACCTGGCCAGCCCGGCAGCCACACCTGGCACCTGCGCAGCTGGCCTCTCTTTCTGGCTGGAGGGCTGCTGTGCTTTTTGTCACGGGAGCCATTATTTTCTGCCGGGCCTTCTAAGGGGCCTTCTAATCTGTCGGGAGCCTTCTGAATTTTGCTCCTGCCTTCTAAGGCTATCAGCCACCCCAGGCGATCCTGCCTCCTCTGCAGACTTGCTCAGCCTCCCCACACCTCTCCCTCCAGGGCGCTGATAAGGAATGTGGCACTTACTGAGGCGAAGCGATCCGGCCAAGCCCCGGATGACCGTGATGGGGTTCTTGGGGTCAGTGCAGAACTGCAGCAGCACCGGCGAGAAAGCATCCCGTTTGCTCTCCAGCTGCAGAAAGCGAGAGACCCATCAGTGCCACGAGGATCCCTCGTCTCCCCGCCACCCAGCCCCATCCTCAGAGCGGCACCAACCCGGCACCCGAGTGCCGACCGCAGCCTTTCCTCGGCACGGCCGGGCTGCACCCCAGCGTCTTCGGCCGGCTGCCCCGGGAGCTGCAGTCCGGCACAGCTCGAGGGCGCCGTGCCGGGGAAAGGCTGACCGGCCCTGATGGGGCTGGAGCCGCCCCACTGCAGCCATGAGGCCTGGCCCGTCTCCCCCACCATGCCAAGACGAGAGGGCTTCACCCAGCGTTCCCAGGTCCGCTCTGCAGCCCACCTCGCAGCCAGCAGGCTCCCCCGGGCCCAGAAAGGATCTCTCCCCACTGAGTGGGCTCAGATCCGCACCTGCGGATCGTGGGGTTCGTGCTTCGTGCAGGCACGGGACTGTGCCAGATCGTGCAAGACGCAGCCAAACAGCAGCTCGCTCGCAAAGAAGCGGAGGCAGAAATGACGCCAGAGGGCCAGGCTCAGAGCACGGGGGGCTGGGAAGCCGCCGTCGCAAAGTGCTGTGCAAACGGGGCGAGAAGGGGACGGGGTGAAGCTCCCGCCAGGAATGCTTCGGAGGAGCCTCAGGAACAAAAGGAAGCGGAACGCTCCACGGACCCAAGCCGAGCATTCGGGGCTCCAGCTTTGCGCTGCTTCCCAGCAGAAGCGAGACCCGGATCTCAGAAGCAGAGGCGGCGCTCCCCTGGGTGCCGAGCCGAGCAGGCAGGGGGGGGAGGGGGGGAACTGGGCAGGGCACACTGGAGGGAAGTGGAGGAAGTCCACACAAAGAAGGTAAAAAGAAAACAAAGAAACTCCCGAGATGAATTGCAGGAGGGGAAAGGGGAAATGGTTCGCGATCTCTTCCCATGCTGGAGGTCTCCAGCCCCACAAGCAGAGTGGGTGGAAATGCTGGGAAGTCCTGCTGGCGGTGCAGCGGAAGTGCCCACGACCCGCCCACACGGAATGATGGGGCTCCGCGCAACGCCCCGGGTAGGAAGGCCCACCCTGATGAGGCACGGGGCGCGGGCGGTGCTGAGGGCAGCGTTCCGCTTGGCCCCGAGACGGTGGGCCAAGCCCGGATGCTCCGCTCTGGGGGGACACGCCTGGGTGTGGGGCTGGGCGCCCTGCCGGTTCCAGGGAGGCCAGGGGGCTCCTGCCGGCACCCGGTGGCCCGAAGAGGCGGCGGCCAGAGATCTTCCCGGCCTCCAAAACCGAAGAGAAGCCCGGCCAGGTCAGGCAGGCCCCGCCTGGCCCAGCCGTCTCTTCCCACACTGGCCTGCCAGCTGCCCAGGGGAGCCGTCCCCGTCCACCCGTGTTGCCCGCCTGGCCCCTCGGACAGCACACGGCCAGCGTGGCTAGTGGCCACGGGGAGCCTCCCCTTCTGCCTGCACGACCCCGTCCAGCCGCCTGTCAGAGCCCGCTGGTGGCCTTCACCGCTTCCCGTGGCAGCAGATCCCACAGGTCAGTGCTGTGCGGTGTGAAGGCGACTCCCTCTGATGCCCCGAAACTCCCGCCCGTCCACTGCATGGGAAGGCCCTTTTGGGAGGGGGGGAAGCCCCCCACAGGCTCCCTCCAGAGCCTTCAAGGCGAGGCGCTGCTGCCGTGCTGTGACCAAGCTGCTTCCAGCAACTGCGCCGAAGGCCGACGCCAGCCAAGGCCCGGCTGTCGCCAGCCCGGAACGGCTTAGCCGCGGAGGAGATGAGGGGAGCGTGGGCATGCCGACGGACGTGAGCGGCTGCAGCAAACCGGCCGCCCCAGAACACAGGGAACTTGGCCACTTGCGGACTGAAGGGTCCCACAGAGGAACAAACAGCCATTATCTTGAGGCTTCGGGCCAGATACCGAGACATCCCAAACAGCTTTCCCATTATATGGGGGAGCACGCGAAGCGGTCGCTGAAGACAGAAGACTTCTTGGATAAGGAGCACAGCCCGTCCCCAGGGCGTGTTCAGTTGCCTTTACGAATGTGGAAGATGCTAATGGGGTCCATGCAAACCCAGGCAGCGTCCATTCCAGAGTTCAGGAGGAACCAAGCAAGGGAAATGTCTCTTTGCTCTTCGAAAAGCGAAGCGATGCTTCAGGTTTCGGAAGGAGGGGAGCCTTTGCCAGCCACGGCTCAGTTGGCCTGGAGTTGGTGGCCGAGGATAAAAGCCACGGAACGGGTGGTGCAGAGCGTGGGACGACGGTGCGGACCAGCGGAGCCAGGAAAGAGCAGTGGTTGCCACAGTCTGGGAGCTGGAAAGGTCTAATCCGGCCCCTGGTCAGGGGTGCAGCGAGCCCACGCAGGAGCCTCCCTCCCCAGCGTCCCCAGCTGAGCGCTCGGCACTGCACGGGCGGCCGGATGGCTTCTCTCCAGAAGGGATCTTAAAAGCAAATCACGGAGCATCGTCCAGCGTTCACCCAAACTCTACCTTCCTGCGGTGCAAAACATGTCAGAGTTGGCCTTGCTTTCCGGGAAGCAGCGGGCAAGCCTTTGCTGTCCAGCCCTCTGCTCGCGTTATGTGGGGGATGTTACGCATTGCAGCCAAAAATAAATGCCGGGTTTTGGCAGCCGCCGCAGGTCACGTGACCGACTCACGTTCCGCGTGTGGCCGGCAGGCATCTTCGGCTCTTGTCCGTGTGTGTCGTGGCCGAGCCAGCTGTGCACCCCACCTTCCATGCTGTCTCCTGAATTGCATTTCTGCTGCTTAGGCAAAGGACGCGCCGTCCAAACCGGCCGAGGAACGGACCTCGGGGAGCCGCTGCCAAAGATTCTGCATCCCGCAGCTCAGTCGTCAGCTCGAAGAGAGGCCCAAGTCATGGAATTGGAAGAAGACCGAGACTGGGGAGGGCGGCAGCAACAGAGCTAGAAAAATCCCCCCGTTTCACAGGAGGCCGTGGCCAAGTCCACCCACGACGGTGGAGGCAACGAGCAGGAAGAAATGGGCGAGTGCCCAGACACGGAGCTGCCGAGGAGCTTTGCAAAGACGAACGAGTGGATCCTGGATCAAGCCAAGCCAGAACTTTCCCTGGAGAAGATCATGCGGCTGGGGAAAGCCGGAGGCAGGAAGAGGAGGAGGAAGAGCCACCGGGAGAGGGGTGGGCTTCGACGGGGAAGCCGGCAGCCTCGGTTCTGCAAGAGCTGGGCAGGGAGGTCGAGGGTCCCCGTGAATCAGCACCAGGGTAGTTGTGAGGTAGGGAGGACTTTTGAGCAAGATTTCAGCCAGAACCGGGTCGACGGCCCCAAGATCTTAAAAACGGGCTTTTGCCCTGTGACGGGGAAGGGCTGTTATTCTTAAATCCGCTCTGCCTTCAGCGATGGCGAGGAGACATTTGGCCACGGAGGAGGCATGCGAGAGGGGATGGCCCAAAAGGCTTCCCGAAGCTCCACAGACCAGTGTGACCCTCGCGAGGGAGGAAAAGGGAGCAACCGCGCATCACCTGCAGGCACGGCTGCTGGGACGCTGCTCACCTGGACCCGGAACAGCTCTGGAGATCCTCCGGAAAGGCGCACAGGGCTCTTTTTTTAGAAATTGGCAGTGGCTTGAACTGGGGGCAGAAAGTCTGGAAGATTCCCTCCCGCTCCACAAACCAAGGCAGGAGCAGAATGGCTGATGATGCGGATGATCGTTGGGGGGCGAGACGGTTTGGGGGAAGAAGTGGGAAACACGACGGACGAGGCTGGATGTTCTGTGTGCAGCAGCAGCAGCTTCGCGGGGCCTCCCCAGGGTGCATTCAGCCCCACACTCCCGGGACCCCCCAGCTTCCCCCTCAGGGCTCCTGCTAAGGGCCAGGTCAGCCACAGTGCTCCATGGAGAGGCACCATGTGTCACCTGGAGCTCAGGATAACTACACCAAGAAGGGGCACAGCACAACTGTTAACCTCCTACTACGTTGCCGATCTGCTGACCCCCGGCTGTAAGGAGGCCCCCCTGTACCCAGGGCAGCTCTGCTATGCCCCCTTCCGGCATCTGGAGTCACACATTTATAAACCTGTCTCTCCGTCCATGAGGACTAGAATCTTTGCTGCGGCTTCTTTTCCAATGCAACCCACATTCTGCACCTTAAACCCCATACTTCTGTGCCGTGCCATCCTCGCGCACGGCACCCAGTTTAAGGCTTTCCCAACCGCCTCCCAGCCCAGCCCCTCCACTAAGCGCTGTGCTCAGCATTCCCACGTCCTCCCCCGCCCCCCACTCCACAAAAGAGGTGCTTACGTAGATGCTCGGGGTCGGCGGGCTGAGCTTGTCCCGGGGAGCTTCTCATCCACGTTGATCTGAGGCTTGACCGAGTGGGTGGACAACAGGTACGACTCCTTGAACTTCCCTTTCACCTTGGTGCTCCTGCCAGGGAGACGCACACAGAGAAGAACCAGAGAGCGGCCGTTAGCCAGGGGGCTGGCGCAGAGCTGCCCCCTTTCTCGAGGAGTTTAAGGTTGGCGTGTCCCCGCAGTGGGGTGGGAGTCCAGAAAACCCCCTATTCTGCAGGGCCAGACCTGCCCCGGGAGACCTGGCGTGAGCACGTGCGTTTGGCGGCAGGCCGCTTGCGCAAGGCTAAGAACGGAAGGAACGGGCACTCCGGTTCCGCCAGAGAGGCGGGCCGCTCGCCGAATTTCGGCCACAGGAGAAACTCCTGAGAGTGGCGGCCCAGGAGCTGTGGCCCTCCGTGTCCTGGGCTGCAGGTGTCCAGAGATGGGGGCCAGGCCCAGCCCGCTGCCTCCCTTTTTCTGGCCAAGGTCCCCCTTGCCAGGCCCGACCTTGCAAAAACAAGCAGAACTCGGGCAGGGGCGGGTTTAAAAATGAAAGCAGCAGAGAGCGAGGGACGCGGCCAGAAGGCTCCAGCGGGACTTCGTTTCGCAAGCCACCCGTTATCATCCATCCTCCGCCCAGCAGGAGCTCAGCCGCTTTCCACACGGGGCTCCGGCGTGCTCACGACCTTCGCTCCAAGAGAACTCTGCCCCCGGGAGGGTCTGGATCAGCAGCCTTCTGCAGCTGGAGGGTGGATTTCAAGGGCAAAGCGCCAGAAGCGGGGAGCAGGGCACGGGGCTGCGGGCGGGGAGGGCCTGGCTCCTCGCCCACACGCCCCTCCTGCCCTTGAACTCACCCATCCACCCCCAAAATCCACCGCTCTGCAAGCGACGGGGGTCACACCCGGACTTGGGTGGAACGGCCTGCATGGGTTGCACGTCGTTTGCCCGCAGGACGCCGCTCCGTCCCTTCCAGGCAAGCGCACCTTGACCTGGCACCTGCCCGCCCGCACCAGCACTACTCTCCTAGCATCCCCGCCTGTCCCCAGGACCCACATTCCCCCATACCTTCCTCCTTTGCCTAATGCCTGTGGTCCTTCAGTTGGCCACATCCTTTGTGGGTTCAAGAACGAGCCAACCCGAAGGAGAGGCAGGGGCTTCCGTGCAGGCTGTGGGGAACCCCACGAATGCCCCCGCTGCCCAGCCTCGGCCGCTGTCTCAGATGCGGAAGCGGGTTTTAGAAAGCAGCCGGCTAAGAAAGGCGGAGATGCCGCCGCATTGCCGGACAGGTGGCGAGAGAGAGATCCGGCGAATCTTGCAAGACCAGCTTGCGTCTCCGGCTTCGTTTCCGATGCAACGCCAGAGGAGGGCGGAGAGGCGGCCGCAGCCCCGAGGATCGCACTTCCTGGGCACTGCACTCTCCTTTTTTGAAAAAGACGCACCGTGCAGGCTCTAAGAGATGCCTGGAAAGGTGTGGGCACGGCCCGGTGAAACGTTACGAGGCAGCGAGACGGCTGGGTAAAATTCCGGGAAAGGCCTGGAGGGCCCCGGGCAGCCGAAGCGTTGCAAATCGAGCAAAGTAGCTTCACCGTAGCAGAGCAGAGAGAGCGAAATGTACGTTCTGAATCCAACTTCTCTTAGTCGTGTCCTCCTGCCGTTTTTCTGCTCGCGTGTGGACGAGTGGGGGGCTTGTTTGTTTTTAAATGCAGAGTACGGGCAGAAACAGAGGCGCAGGTGATGAGCCAGCAAAACTGTCAGGAAATGCGAAACAGCAGGAAGGCGACCCGCTGCTGCGGAGCCTGGGAACGGCGTCTGGGGTTTGGGCCCGCGGGGGCAGGGGGTGCCCCCTCGGGCGGGACCCCCGCAACCTGACACCCTTCGCATCGTGGCTTCATCGTGGCTTCCTGCCACGCTCCACCCTAGCAGGCAGCCAGCAGCTCGCTGTGTCCCAAGATGAGCGCGCCGAAAACGGGGCTGGGGAGGACGGGGAGAGCACACGGCGCTCTTCCTGCAGGAGCGGCACGGGCGGGCCGAGGCAGCATGCCCGTGCGCACTTGAAGCAGGCCAGGCGTGCCTCTCGCTGCGGGTGGAGGAAGTGCGGCGACGCAGCGCCGTCTTCTCCGCGCCCTCCCTCCCCGTGCCGGGGGCCACGTGTCCCCTGGGAGCGCCTCTCGCCCACAGCCCTGCTCTAAAGCGTCCCCAGAGCTGGAGCGGGGATGCAGCTCGCGTCCCTCCGGCGTCCCTCGTGAGCAGGCCGCCCGCCCTCCCGCGGACACCCGGCCCAGCGATTCCAGCGCGTGGGCTTTTCCCGCCGGCGGGCGTGGGGCGCGGACGGGGGAAGGCAGGCGTGGGCCGAGAGGGCAGTGGGGCCGAGGCCCGCCCCCGCCCCTGCCCCGCGGGGCACTCACTTGCAGGCCCGCACGACCTCCGCGGCCGAGTGGCTGATGGTGAGCTCCCGCAGCGGGATGCGCCGCTCCTCCACCTCGGAGGCGATGAAGGTCTCCTTGTCGCCGCTCTCGACCTTGATCAGCCGGATCTTCAGCTCCTTCGGCGGCCCTTCCGTGAAGGAGCGGAGCTTGAGCAGGTCGGCCGAGCACACGACGGCGGGGCCGCCCCCGGCCGAGCCCTCCTCCTTCTTCCCGGGGGGCTTCCGCTCGGGCTGGGGGGCCGCGGGGGGCGGGGGCGGGGGCGGGGGCTTGGCCCCGTTCTCGCGGGCCTGGGCCTCGCTGCTCTGCACGTCGAGGCTGCCCAGGATCTGGCGGTTCTTCTCCTTGTGGGCCTTGCCGTCGCGGTGCCGCCGGGAGCCGTCCTTGCCGGAGCGGCGGTGCCGGCGGTGCTCGCGGTCCCGCTTGCGGGACTCGTCCTTGGGCCGCGGGGCGGGGGGCGCGGGCGGGGGCGACGTGGGCGCGGGAGGGGGCGGCGGGGGCGGGCTGGGGGGCTGGGCCGGGGCCGGGGGAGGGGGGCCGGGGGCCGGGGCCGGCGGGGAGGCCCCCGGGGGCGGGGGGGGGCGGGCTCCTCTCCCGCTCGGCCCGCTCCACCAGGGTCTCGCAGGCGCGGCTGATCTCCTCCAGCACCTCGGAGGCGCTCTTGACGGGCCGGGGGGCGGGCGGGGGCGGGGGGGTGGCCACGCGCTCCCCCAGCGCCCCGGCCCCTCCGGCCCAGGCGCGGCTTGAGGTAGAGAAGTGGGCCAGGGCGCCGGGGCCGCCCGGGGCGGGGGGCTTCGCGCCCGGCGGGGGCAGCGGCTTGGGCCGGTAGGAGTGCTTCTGCCCCTCCAGCACACTGGCCAGCGACTTCAGCAGGGACGTGGTGCTGCTGGGGGGGGACTTGCCGCCTCCCCCGGGGGCAGTGGCGGCGGGGGCCGCCGGTGGGGGCCGCTCCTCCGCGTCCCGCTTGCCGAATCGGTACAGGCAGGGCGGCTCCGGGGGCTCCTGGCCGGGCGGCTTGGGGAAGTCGAAGGAGCCGGTGGAGGCCGGGGGCGGCTTGGGCCTGGCCAGGGGCGGGGGGCTGGGGAGCAGCGGGGGGCTGGGGAGCAGCGGGGCGGGCGGGGGCGGCGGGGGGAAGCTCTCCTCGCGCTCCTCCTCCCCCCGCCGGATCGACTCGTCCAGCATCTTCATGATGTTCGCCAGGCCGTCGGGCAGGATCTTGGAGAACTCGGAGGGCTCCTCGAACTGGTCCTCGAGCGGGGGGCTGGCGAAGCCGAAGAGCCGGTCGGGGGCGGCCTCCGTGGCCGGGGGCGCCGCCGGCGGGTCCAGTGTCTTTGGGTAGGAGGCCCGGGGCGGGGGCGGCGGGGGCGGCGGCGGGGGGCTCTCTGGGGACCGGAAGGTTCCTGAGGCAACGGTGGGGCTCGGTGCCAGGGCCCCGGGGCCGACCGGGCCCTCCTCCTCCCGGCCGCTCTCCTGCAGCCAGAACTCGGGGGTGGGCGTGGGCTCGGGGCTGGCCGAGCGGGGGGGGCTCGCTTTCTGCACGGCCTCCTCCCGGGGGTGGGGGAAGGCCCCCTGCGGGCCGCTGGTGTTGGCGCCCTGGAAACCGCACCCCGATTCACAGGCGGCCAGGGGGGGGGGGGGGGGGGGGGGGGGGGTGGGCGCAGGGGGCTCCCCCCGGTGGGGCTCGCCGCACACAAACAGGAGGTCTCCCAGGGGGTCCCCGCTGGATTTCCCCTCCCCTGCTTTGCTACCGAATGCGGCGCCTTTCAGCCATGGCAGAGGGGGGGGCGGGGGCGGCGGGGGAGGGGGCGGGCACTGCGGGGCAGGCGGGGGCCGTGTGACCGCTGGTGGGGGCGCCCTGGGGATGGCCAGGGGTGGGGGCAAGCGGGAGCAGGGGAGGGGGCGGGGGGCGAGGCAGGAGGGCGCTGGCCGGGGCAGTGGGGCTGGCTTGCCCTCCCCGCTCTCTGCCGTGGGGCTGGGCTGCTCCAAGGCCGGTGTTTGGTACTGGTCAGGACCCTGTGAGGCGGACAGGGAGAGAGGCGGTCAGGGGATGGCCGCGGCCGCCCGGTCCCCCGCAACGGGACCGGCCTACAGCCGAGACACCCCGACGGGCCACCCCGGGGCCGCCCCCCCCGGTGCTCGCGGGGGCCGGCCAAGGCCCCCTCCCCACCCGCGGCCCAGCGCCCGCCCCACTCACAAGGCTGTCCGGGGCCGGCTGCCCCCGCGAGGTGCTCTTGCTGGTGGCGGGGGGCCCTGCCGGGGCCGGGCGCGGGGCGTAAGGCACGCAGGCGACTGTTGCTGGTGTGGCGGTGGGTTCTGGGCGCGCCCGGGCGGCTCGGCCGTCTCTAAGGTCACTTCCGTTGGGCCGGGCCAGGCCGCCATGGCTCTCCAGGGGCGGGCGGTGAGCCGGCGGCGTGCGGGGACTGGGCGCGACGGCCGGGGGGCGGTGCGGGGGCGGGTGGGATCCGTAGGCGGGGGACGGGTATGGGAAGGGGTGAGCCACCGAGTTCCTCTGCTCCTGGGTGGGGTGGGGGGGGGGAGAGGAAGAGAACACCTTTTACCTGGGAGCATCCTTTGGCCCTCCCCGCGCCCCGGCACCCGAATCGGCCCTTCGCCCTGAGAGCAAGCATGATTCCTCCCGTGCGACCAGCAATAAGACCTGGGCACACACTTGCGAAGGCGTTTGGGGGCTCCACAGCAGCCTCCCCCGACTGGGAGCCCTCCAGACCACACCTCCCATCATCAGCAGCCACGGCCCGTGATGGCTGTGGCCGATGGATGGTTGCAGTCCGGACGACCTCCGAGGCTGGAGATCCATTCCCGGGAGCCCCCCGGCCCCGGCCCTGTTGTGCAGGACTGCAGGAGCGGCTCGCTTCTCCCCTTTCGCAGCTGCCAAGCCAAGCCAAGCGCACGGCGGAAGCAGAACGAGCCCCAGACGCTGCCCAGGCAAGCAGGTGGCCCCGAACTCACCGCCTTTCCGAGTTCTAAGTCACGGGAGCGGGAAACGTGCAACCCACGGTTTCGTGAGCGCGGGGGATCAAAGCCGTCTCCCCTCCTCGGGCTGCGTGCACTATCTGCGAGGAGCCCCTTCAGAGCCTCAGGGGCGATCTGTGCCCCCCGCCGCCTCCCACCTTGCACGCTGGACCCACGGGCTGGGGGCAGCCTTACTTGTCTCTCTGGGGCAGCCACGTTCTTGCGCTCCTGCCCCCACGAGTCTCCGTGGAGCGGGTTCCACAATCCCGGCTTAGGCAGCTGGTAGTGGGGAGTGCCTAGGAGGCCCAGCCCGGGGAGATGCTGGCTGACCCCGTTCCCACTCTGCTCCAGGGTAGAGGGCCGCAGAAAGGGGCAAGACAGAGAGACACCGTCAGCGCACCCGCCTTCCCGAGCGCCCCCTCGAAGCGCGCACTCCATGCCCCCAACACCAACGCCGGCCTTCCCCTGCGAGCGCCCAAGCAAGATGGGCCTCCCCTCGGGGAGCCGGCCACAGGGCTCCCTCGAGCTGGACTCCACGCGGCCCTGCGAGGCGAGGCTTGCCACGGCTCCATGCGGCCCTCTTTTACCCCGAGTGAGCCGCTGGGCCCCCCATGGCAGGACGAAGCATGCGAGGGCGCGGGCCCTCGGAAGCCCCTGCGGGAGTGCGAGGCACCAAGCGCAAAGCACAAGCGATAGGCGTGAGAGAGGGAAGGGGCAGGACGGCCACCGAGCAGGGGCATTGCCTCTGCCGCCGCTAGGCCCCTCGGCCGATTCCACGTAGCCCCCCGGTACCTGGTCAGGACTGGTGCTCCTCCGTCGCTTCATGGGGGCGGGCAGCTCCTCGCCGTGCCCTGGGTGGGGCGGGTGCTGGACGGGGGGGATGGGCTGGACCACGGGGGGCTCCATCGGTGGGCCGGGCCGCTTCAGCTGGGGGTTGCGCTTGGCCGAGAAGTTCCTCTTCTGGAGGGGGAGCGAGAGGGAAACGGTTGCCGGGGGCTATTCGCCGGACCTCTGGCCCCCAGGCCCACGGGGTGCGACAAGGGGCAGCGGCACACACGATGGAAGGCCTGGGAGCACGGCGAGCCTCGGGGGGCTACAGGACAGCCCCCCCCGCCCCAGCAAGCCAGTGAGGAGATAACGAGGCTCCCGAGTTGATCAGCTGCCTGTCATGCGCGCGGCCCTGCACAGGATCCGTATCTTCTCTGCATTAATTGATTGGAGCAGGCAGAAAATCGGGCAGGTTAGACCCCAGGGCCTTGGTCAAACACGGCGAGCGTCACTTGCGCCTCAGCGGCAGCAGCGAGACGGCTGCATCTCAGGCCGCATCCCGTGACCCAACGGTGCCCTGAACAAGCTGAACCCACGGCAGTCAGACATCGGTGTCCGAATCCCATGGAGCTGACTCCCATGGGCCACGCAACGGGGGCAGCCAAGCCCCTCCGCCTCTGCCCCAAAGGGGGTCTTCTGCGTACCCAGGCAGCCCCCACTCAAAAACTGGCCATTGTTCCTTTGGCGACAAAAATAACTACTCCAACACGCACCTTACTGGGCAAAACCTACATCGTGTGACATTTTGAGGTGCGCACCAGAAAACAGCTCTATGTTTACTATTTGAGTGTACAGGAAACACAGATATTTGTGTGGCTGGGTGTCGATCAGCCACGGATCAGCCAAAGACTCGTTCTCCCGCTTTCGTGATGGCGTTGCGCTTCGTAGCCAGCAAGTGTCGGGAGAGCTGGGGCAGCGTGTGTGGGCCCCTCGCTGGGCGGGGACGATGGCTCAGAACCGAACAACAACCGCTGCGGCGCCTGGGTGAGGGAGGCGGAGGCCGACGGGTCTCCACTGAGCCGGTGGAAGGTGCTACCCGGAGAGGCGCGTGATGGAGTGGGCGCAGGGCCTGCCCTGGCCCGAGGCTCCACAAGAAGGGAGCAGAGCAGCGCAGGCCCGCGGGCGCGACGGCAAAGGGGACGCAGGTGACCGTGCTCTGCCCTCTGGGCCGGGCAGGGGGCAACGGGGGGGACCCACCTCGAGGTGCAGGAGGTTCCAGACTTGCTGAAGCGGAGGTAGCAACCCTTTGGCTCGGTGATGAGACGACCCAGAATGGAAATTCCACAGCTGAGCCTGGAAAGGGAGAGTGGAAAGGCGGGGGTGAACGCCGGGCTGCCCCCCGGTCCCCGCGCCCTCCCCACGACCAATTCCATCCCCATGCAGCCCCCGCCTGCCCCGGGCCTCCCCCGCCCCCGCCCCCGGCTCTGCTGCACTGCGCACCTGCTGCAGGCGCCCGATCCGGGCATGCATCTCCTCGTAGCCTCCGTAGTCGCGCTGGTAGCGGGCCGCGTTCTGGTAGCAGCGCATGGCATCGTCACAGTTCTGCTCGGACTCGTACACCTCGCCCAGCTGCTCCCAGAGCTGGGGCTGCCCCTGGTCCCGCAGCAGGGCCTGGACACAGGCGTGGATGACCTCCAGCTTCCCATGCAAGGGGCGGGGGGGCAGGTTCCTAGCAGCAGGGGGGAGACGGCAGCAAGAGGAGGCGTGGTGAGTGAAGCGGGGGGCGCCCGGGCAGACCTGCGCATAGCTCCTGGGAAGGGGCGGCAGGGCCCGGTGGGTAGAATGGGGGGAGATTATGGAGCCTCGGAGCCCTTGTTCCACGGGGGGTGGGGGGTTCAAGAAAGGTGCAGCGGGTTCTCGGCTGGGAGACGTGCCACCCGGCCACTGACTTCCGCGGGGCGCTGGGCTCCAGCGCTCAGCACCTCCCCCCCTTCCCCAGGATACCGACTAGGGGCAAATCTGCTGGGATCCAGGAAGGCCAGTTCCACCCGCCTGCCCGCCCCCCGCGTGCATGCGCTGCCGAGCGGGAGTCCGATGCCCCGGGCATCTGGGGCTGCACTTACCCCGGGGGGTAATAGCCTTTGCTGTGCTGCCCCATGTTAGCGCCATGGTTGGGCGGCAGGTGCAGGGGCAGCTGCGGCTGGCCGACACTGGCGGAGCACCTGGGGGGCAGCGGAAAGGAAGAGAATCAAGGGGGAGAAGCTCGGGGGGGGGACGCCTCCCTCAAGAGGCGGCGCGAGGAAGGAAACCCGGCCCGGGTGCGTTCGCGGACGCCCTGCTCCGTATTCCTTCCAGGCCCCTGGGGCTCAGCTGCAGCTGCAGGAAGCTGGCAGCCACGGCTTCCCGGTCTGGGGCCGAGCCAGAGATGGACCCGGGCCTGGGAACGAGCGCTCCTCCCAGGCCACCTCACGAGCCGAGCCAGAGGGGGACAGGGGAGGGGATGCTTGCGGGAAGGGGGGCGCTTGGCGCTCGCCCCACTCGGAGCAGGGGAGTCGGGTCCTTCCGCACGGGCCATGGGGGATCCCTGCGGGGGTGGCCGTCCCGCACAAAAGGGCCAGTCGCTCCCCACGTTCCGCTGGTGTGCGCTTCTTCCAGGGAGAGTTTGCTCTGCGTGGGATGGGAGCGTGTTTGCTCTTTCGGGGAAGGCGCAATGTGGGCCACTCGTTCTGCTGATTATATTCAGGGGGAAGGAGGAGGCAAGACGGAGGCTGGGAGCCCGTCTGCAAGTCGCGGCAGCCCACGGGGGCCGTTTCTGCATGCGGCCCTCAAGCCCTTGTGCGTCTGAGGGTGGGACAAGCCCCAAGCAAGCCCCGGGTGATGAGAGTGCCCCAACCCTCGAGCAAGCCCTGCTGCCTGGCTTCACGAGGCACACTGAAGTGCGACAGGCCAGGCGCCTGCAGGCACCCCGAGAAAACAGCGCCCCGGGGCAAGCAGCCTGGCCCCGACAGCCCCCACCACAGGCACACTCTGTGGGAGAGAGGGGCCGGAGGCGGGTTCGTCCTCCTACACAGGACCGCCCGCCAAAGGGCCTCTTTGCCATCCGGGGTGAATGGCCCACACCCGCTTCCTGCTGCTAGTCCCCGCCTCTGGGCCAAGCTGAGCTGAGGGGAAGCCTGCCCAATGCCCATGGACCCCTTGCTCTGCCCCAGAGTGGCTGCAGGACGCAGGATGGGCCCAGGCGCCATGCCGGGAAGCCCGGCGGCCCTCCGCCTTCGCCACTGCCGGTCTTCTCGCCTGCCGGGTGCGGCCAACGGCCGCTGCAGCCGGTGTGCAAGAGGGGTGCTGCTTCCACGGCGCACGGCGCTTGATTCCTGGCGAGCACCCGCCCTGCAAACGCAGGAGCTCAGACCCGGGGCCGCTGCAAAGCAGGCCGGGGGCCAGGGAGCCCAGCCCGGGGAACCTGGCAGATCCCCGCCCGCAGGACAGATTCCTCGTCCGCCCCGGCTGCGTCCCGCCCTCCTGTCCCAGACAGGTACCTGCCGCCCGGGAGCCACGGGCGAGAATGGCATGCGCTCCAGGGCCCGCTGCAGCCCAGGTTGCCGACAGCAAAAGGGTCCCGCCCAGCACGGCCCCCCAGCTGCTCCACGGTGCGATGCATCCAGTCTGCG
Organism: Varanus salvator macromaculatus; assembly: GCA_023646645.1. Classification (NCBI taxonomy): domain Eukaryota; kingdom Metazoa; phylum Chordata; class Lepidosauria; order Squamata; family Varanidae; genus Varanus; species Varanus salvator. The sequence goes on along the minus strand of JAIXND010000753.1, from coordinate 1,363,462 downwards.
GGAGGAAGAGGGACAGGCTCAGAGGCCAGCTGGACGGCGGGGTCATCCCCCACCCCCCTGCCTCCCCTTCCTCGAGGCCATGCTCGCCCCCTGAGCCCATCTGCCCCAGCCAGCCACTTCCCCAGAGCGTGAGCTGCCCACCTGGGGCCGGAGCACTGCAGCCCTCCTCAGGGCAGGAAGAATAGATTCAGCCACCTGCACATCTGGAATGTCTCCCCGGAATTTGGGGCAGGAACCGTCCCGCTTTTGCTGCGGGCACCAAAACCCCTTTGGCAACACACCCAGCTTATATGCCAGGATCCTGCTTCATTAACCATGTCTTTCTTTGCTGGTCAAGAGGGGGCAGAGAGGGGGCAAGCCTCTCACTCATGGCCCAGCTAAATGTGCTTCCAGTGGCAGCGGGGCTGCGAGGAGTCCCAGTCTCCCCGGAAGCACTCAAAACCCGGTCAGGCGTTTACGTCAGAAGGCCGATCTTGAGTCAAACAGGGCTTTTCCAAGTGGTGTTTTGTACATTTGGAAAGCCTTTTGAAGGACTTTTTTAAAATGAGGAAATAGAGGAGAGATATGAGGAAGTAAAGATGTACAGATCCGTCTCTCATGCCAGCTCCCGCCCCAACCCACATCCCCTCTTGTACCTCTCCCCAGTGCAAGCGCTTACCTCTCCTGCCACAGTGGATGCGTCTTGGTACCCCACCCTCCACCCCCCAGGATCCGAGCGACGGGTGCCCCCACCCAGTCGCTGCTGGTTGTGTCTCCTCTGTTTCTCCCCTCCTCCAGTCACTGCCACATACAAGGCTGGGAAAGAGAAGAGAGAGATGGCGAGCAGAGGTCATTTGGCATTCAGGGAAAGGAAGAGGTATCCTTCCTTCGCTTGGAAGGGACTTGCAGCTCAGGGCGTGACTCGAGAAAGCCAGGCCAGGAATCTGCTAGCTTTGTAACGGATAAATAAATCCGCACCTTGCATATCGGCCTATCTAGAATTATTTGCAAGAGTACCTGTAAAAGGCATATTTAATGCATCCCAACTCTTGGCGTTGAGCTATCGCACCCGGAAAAACCTCGCTGATTTTGAAGTTCAACACATTTAAAGGAAAACGTGCGAAGGAAAGCCACCATTGTGTTTGCTTTTTAAACACCGAGCAACATCTGGACTCTCCGTGCATTTCACTAAAAGGCATGTTTGCCCCTGGTTTGGAGCGGTGTTTTGGGAAGGGCGCGCCATTTCCAGACTGGACGGGCGCGGGCGCAGCCCTTTGAATGTTGGCACCCGGCGCTGGGCTGGCGCTCGTCGCCTCATGGCCGCCGCCGGACCGAACGCGCGGCCGCCGAGTCCCGCATCCCCCTTCGCTCTCAGGCCAAGCATCCCGTCCAGGAAGGTAGGAGTTAACAAGCCGCGAGCGTCCCTCCAATGAACACAGGCCTGGCCCCCTGCAGGGCGGGCCCCTCTTGCCCCTTCCAATGGAATGCCTGCGTTCGGGAAGGGAGGCGGGGCCTCTGCGCAGGCCGGCACAGCGTTAACCCCTGCGTGCCTTGCCACCACCCAGGATGCAAACCACACCTACTGTGGCACTCTCTCTCGCTCTCGCTCGCTCTCTCCCCCCCCTTCCAGAAGACAGCCAATCACACGAGCTCCTTCGCGACCTCCTTCGCGGGGCCACCAATCATCTTTCACATCAGTCTCCCACTGGGTTCTGGACACAGCGGGGGGGGGGGTGAGCGGCAGGGCCGCATTCGTCTCCCGGCGCTCGGAGGGGAAGGAGCGCCACGCGCCCCGCCGAGCGGGCGATCAATGCGCTTCACTGCAGAGCCTCCCTCAGGCCACCGCCTCTCCCTGCCGGATGCCGCCAGCCGCGGGCGGGCAGGCTGCCTGCCCCCCCACCCCACCCCGGTCTCCCCGGTGGGTCGGAGGCCGGGATGTCACCGCCGGCCGCCGCGCGCCAGCCTCTGGGGCGGAGAGGACGCGGAGGGCTGGCCCGCGCCGCAGCGCTGCCGTGAGCCGCCTCGGCCTCAGTGCGGGGCCGGTGCAGGCGCGGCGCACGAGAACCGCCTTGGGCAGCGCCGTTCCTGCCTTCCCAAGGAAGCCCCGGGCCGCGTGGCCGAACACGTGGAATGCACATGCGCCCTGAGGCGGCGGCGCGGGGGAGAGCAGTTTGGGCCCCTGCTTTGCGGACGGGGGGGCCGCGTGGCCCCCCGTCTCCTGCTCGCGGGACTAACCGGGCAAAGCTGCCTGGCAGGCAGGCACGTGGCCAGTGGCCCGTTCTTAGCTCTACCATACGAGCAGACACCGAGAGGGGGGCAGGAGGTGCTCCATGCGCAAGCAACATCGCACATCTCGGGCCTTGGGTGTGCAGACCCAAGCTCGGTGCACCTCCGTGTGCGCTCGGTTCTCCCAGAAGAGGCATGCCGTACAGCCATAAACGCGCGGCCCTGCCCTGCCCACATCCCCATCCCAGTAGCCACAGGTTCTTGCAGCTCGTGTGCCACCACGAGCACCGGGTGACTGTAGCTGTTCCTGGACCACATGTCAGACTACAACCCCCATCGTTCCTCGCCGGGTGGGGTGCATGGGTGCTGTCGCCGGGCATGCCTGGAGGCCGCCAGACAGGGAAGGCTGGGTTACTCGAGGGAAAGGCCGAAGTGCTCCGGGCGCCCCGGCCAGGCGGCCGCCTCTGGAGGCTGCGGGGCGTGACCTGGGCCCGGCTCTGCCAGCAGGCCGGGCGCCCCACAAGAAGGGCTGCAGGCTGCAGCTTTTTCCCACGCTGCCACAAGACGCCAGGAGGGGAGGGACGGCCGGCTGGCCAGCAGTCCCCACCCGCGCCTGTGACTCAGTGCCCCCGCCCGGACCGCCCCCGCCCGCTGCCCGCGCCGGCTGAGCCTGCGTCCCGCCACAAGCGCGGCCCGGCACGCACGCCAGCCTGCCCCCCGCGCGCCACGCACAGCACACACCCGCACCGTGTGGCTCGAGCCGCTCTGCTCTTCCTGCCGTGGGCGTCAGCCAGACAGCGACTTGCACGCCCACCCCCGGCCCCAGCGGCCCTCGAGGCAGGCCGGGGAGAGGGGGTGGGGGGCAGCGTGCGCCGCGCGGCTGCATTTTGCGCCCCCGGCCGCATGAAGCACCAGCACCCCCCTCCCCGCCGGGCCGGGAGAGCAGGCGTGAATTTATGGCCGGGCCACATAGCAACCCGGCAGCCAAAGAGCACGGCTATTTCTGGAAGAGCCGGGACGGAGCGCTAAGTTTGGCTCATGGCAGGGCGAGGCAGCGGTCAGTCCCAGTCCGTGGTGGCTGCCGCGACAGACCCCGAACGGGCGGGGGCCCCGGGCAGGCAATTCTTGGCTTGTCGAGCAGACCAGCGCAGAGGGAAGGGGAGCAGTCCCACAGCAGCTGGGCTCTTCCTTGTATGTTTAGACACACTGAGAGAGAGAGAGAGAGAGGGACACACGGGCGCGTGCATCGATTCCGTTAAAGATCTTCCCAACTGTGATTCACAGATTTGGCTTTCCTTCTGTTGGCCCCTCGTGGACCAAACTGGACTCTTTCAGTATATATGAGGGTTTTATTCCATCTGTGCAAGTGCGCAGCAGGGCTTTTGCAAACAGTCCTCCCTGACCCATGGTCCACAGCCTGCGTGGCACAGGAAAAGGGCTGCCCACTGCAGCCCACCGACCAGCTTCACAGAAACCTCCGCTTACTTGAACTGGCCCCGATTCCTCTGCCCAGCCCAGGTCCACACTGCGGAGAGCTTCCCGCCACACCCCTGCTTTCGTTTTCCCGACTGATGGCAAGGTCACAACATATGCCCGCAGCACGCTCCGAACAGCGCATGTTGTAGGCTGGCACCGTGCCAGGGATGGTGTTCCAGGCCCCACTGGGTGCTTGTGGGAGACACTCGCGAAAAGGTGTCGGGCAAAGCACAAGCACAATGAGGAGGAGCGGAGGCGTCCGAAGATGCAGGGCACACGAGGTGTGCGCGCATCGAGGGGTGTGCGCATCTTAGTTTGGAGACACGCTGTCCGGACCAAGGCGAGCTCAGGGGAAGTGGGCAGCCTGCGCCAGGTGAGGATTCATGGGGTGTGGAAGGAGTGGCGGGGTGCTGTTGGCACGTGTATGAGGAGGAGTAGAAACCGCCTCGCATGGGGCCAGACCACACAGCCCCAAAGCATGCCAGAGGCATGACAACACGGTCGCTGCGGATGTGCCCGGTGCTCCCGGGAGCCCCGGGAGAGCCCTTCCCCTTGACCGGCTCCCACATCCTCCCTTGGAGGAGTTACTCCAAATGATGTGCCCAGAACAGAGGTCTAGGCGCTCTGCGTCCACGCAGGATCTCGCCGTCCAAACACATCAGCCTTGGATGTTCACAGGCGTGCCATCTCCACGGATCTACCCATTCATGCACTTGTGAGTTTCCACCTGTGACCGGCCGTGCCCACGCTTGGCATCTTCCCTCTTGCTCATACAGCCCCGGGTGTCCAGGTGCATGCAGAATTTGTCCTCCGCACCCCGCCTCTGCTTCCTCAAATCTGGAGGGGACCACGCTACCCTTCCCCAAACTGGCACTTTCCAGATCCACAAGTTCGACCTTCCCGTGCTGGCTGGGAAGGAAAGGAGCTGCGGTCAAACACACCTGGAGGGCACCCTGTTGGAGCAGGCTGGGCACACCGTGTCCCAACCTTTACAGGTAGGAGGAGCTGCACAGGCCGGCAGCCACACCTTCTCTGAATGGTGGCCACCTCCTTTGGCCACCATTTGCACCCCAGGGTCGTCCTTCTCATCTCTTTTCCTCGCCAGGCAACCCGTGACAGCTCTGGACAGCAGCCTCACCCGACTCTCTGTTTGCAATTCCAAATTCCAGGTCGGTGGACGGCTCTTGTTTTCCAGCCCGTTTTGGTTCCTCAGACGGGGCGAGGGGTTTGGCCGTGCACCGCTGCAGGTGTCTTCCCCTACCCCACCGCCCTTTGGCAACGAGCCATGCGTCTGCGAGAAGGCGGCAACGTGCCTCCAGATGCTCCATCCCTTTCAGCGTTCAAACACATGACCTCCCCACACCTGGCCACCTCCACACGATCACGCTGCCCACACAACTGTTTCCACACACGTACTGCACTCGGCTTATCGCTCACCATCTCCCTCTGCACTCAACCACACATCACCACTGTGTGCCCACGAGGGCAGGCTCTTTCCGTGCCCCTCGCACAGCCACATGCTGGCGATGCCTTTGCCTCTGGCCACGCACCTCCTCAGCCTGCTCACTCCACCGCTTGTGCGCTCTCTGACACTCTCACTCTCCAACAAGCACGCTTCTCTCCCACAAACGGCACGGCCCCCCCGGTGTTGCGCCACTCGTCACGGTCTCCACGCCGTGGGGGACTTTGGGCTGAGCCATGACGCGAAGGCACATGACCTTCGGGGGCAGGCCTCAGAACGGCTGGCGTGGGAGGGCGAGGCTGGCACAGTCCGCCGGCAGAGGACCGTGGCAGCAGCCCTCTTCCGCCCCGTGTGGCCCGGGAGCTGCCCCCCCCGCTGCCCCCAGCCTCCAGGGCCCGCACAGGCAGGGTCCGGTGGCTTTCTCAGGCAGCCGAGGCCGGGCCGAGAGGCCCCCTGGGTGGGGTGAGGCGAGGGCAAGCCCCTTCTCGCTCCGCAGGCCTCCCCTGGCCTTGTGCGAACGTGAACTGAGATGCCTTCCGACACTGTCCACCCGGGGAGGAAGCGGCGCACCGGTGCATGTGCGCAGGGGAGGGGGAAGGGCAGGAAACGGGGCCCCGCAGGAAACCGTTTCCTGTGCAAGCCGCGTTAGACACACCGCCGAGAGAGGAAGTCGAGGCCTGGCCAACTGCACACAGGCACCTCTCTGAGGCCAGGGGTCAGGAAACTCGGGGGACAGGCTCAAGCCGTGCGCATGCACACCTTCGCTTGCCCTCCCACACGCTGGTCCCCGGCCTTGATCCCTCCGCCCCGCCACTCACAGGATTCTGGGTAAGCGGGTGGGCATGTCCGCCTTCCAGGGGGAACATGCCCCTGCGGCATGCCGGGATGCGCGTGGACCGCTCTCCCTCCCACGCCACTGGGAAGGTGACGCCGCAGGGCAGGTGGGGGCGGCTACTTGGAAGGGAGTGGGGCAGAAAGGCGGTGCCATCCACCTTCCCCAAAACGCCCCAAAGGCTTGCCGCCGGCAAAGACGGCCCCCACCGAAGAGCACGGGTCCATGCCCTCCTTGGCCGGACTAGAAATTCTTCCCGTATCGGTGACGCAGCTATGGGTTCCCCCCACCCACTCTCCGCAGCACCGGGCGTTTTGGGAAATGGCCGTTTCGGTTTCCCCATACCTACTGCATTCTCTGAATTCAGAGATTTGTCTGGGTTCGGTGGATTTACAAGAAAAAGGAACCACCACGGGATGTGCACAAGCACAAACCACAGAGGAAGAAGGGACGCTCAAGAGCACTAACATGTCACGGGTGAGTCTTCACAAGCCCCAGGGCCCCCCGACAAGGTTCACGAGGAGGAAAGGGTCATGAGAGGCCGGGGCAAATGGCTCCCCAAGCGCCGTGCGCAGGAAGGCAAAGGAAAGTGCACGTGTAGGTGGGCGGAAGGAGGCAGAGGTGAAGAGGGCGCGAGCCAGGCGAAGCAAGAGCAGGAGCATGCCGCGGCAAGAGAGCACGGCGCACAGGAACGGCGCAAAGAGGCAACCCAGACGGAGCGATCTGCAGAGCGGTGCGGACGAGGTGGCCCACAGGCAAAACGTGTGGAAGGCCAGGTGGCCAAAGAGCACCAAGCAGAGGGACAGAGGGAATGCTCCGAGGGAGAGCACCGGTGTGCTTATGCGCAGGGCAGCGACTGCAGGTGGACAAGGGGAATGGGTGCCATTGAAAAGCAAGCCCTCGCCACATGAAACATGTGGAAAAGCATGGTGGCAGAGCATAAGGTGGGAGCACATGGGAACAGAATGCAGCAAATGAAAGAGAGCCACCTTTGCTGGACTGCGACAGCAGCTCCGGCTTCCAAGCGCACGAGGAACAAGACAAAGTGTGCAGAGGCCCGGCAGAAGCGTGCAAGAGCACACATGGAAGCACATACGGGGGGCGCCAAAGCATGAGGAACTCCCTGTCCTTGAGAAGCTCCCCGGTGGCGTTTCATAGTCCCGCTCGCTGTGGGCCTCACATGGGCTACGCACGGTTGCCCCCGGGGCAAGCAACACAGGCGGCTTAGTGGCCCAATTTCTCCCGCAGGGCAATGCCGAGGCTGGGTGGGAAGCTGAGGACTGGGGTGCACCCGAGGAAGCCGCTGGGCAACGGAGGTCTGTTTGGAGAGGCATGTCTCGCTTTGCCAGGCAGCTGCGTTGGCGGGTACACATGTGCGCCTGCGCGCATCCCTGGTGAATCCCTGGCCGATGAGAACACTGGGGGACACCAATCCGACCACAGATGTCCGCAAGCCCAACCCCACAGAGCCACCGCAACACGCGTGTGCGCACACACAGGGTGCGCGTGCTCCTGGTGCAGGCACTGAAAGCACACATGGAAAGCAGAGCAGTGTAAGGAGCACGCAGGGGAAACACACGTGTGTGAACTCGAGTGCTCACACGGATGACAACCACCGAACAAGCGTCTCCCTCGACTTTTGCCCCATGCAGAGAGTGCCGTGTGCGCACGGGATGGGAGGCGATCATCTGGAAGGAGAGGCTTGCCAGACGCGTCCCCTCGGGCCTGGGGGGGGGGCCGGGTGGTCCTCAGGACTCGGTCTGTGGGAGGACTGAAGGGGCCGGGAGCGCATGGAAGCGCCCGTCTCCCTTCCAGGATGTGGGTTTCAGAAAGGAGCTGCAGTGTTTTGGTGTGGATGTGTGTTTGTGATTCATTAAACGACGGACAGTTCCCGCATATCCACACGCACGGGAGGGTGAGAACAGCTGTGTCAGTGTTGAGTCAGCACCCGCTTGGCCGCCACTTCCCCCTCCCGAAAACTCCTGAGGATTGGGAGGGGATGGGGCGTGTGCAACGTCACTCCAGTTCATCCCCTCGATATCCCGGTGTGCGGAAAAGCGCCGCGACGGTACACACCGAGAGGGACGCAAACCCGATGGAGGTTCCTCGCCCACAAACACAGACGCCCCAAATTCCCCCGCAACAGACGCGATGTCACACCGGCACAAGACAGCAGCGCGCACAGAGGCGTCCGGCGCCCGGTGCACCAGGCAATTCACCGAAGCACAACACAAAGGCCACACAAGTGTGTGTACACATGTGGGCACTGCCAGCGTTGAGCTGCCCGCAGGCCCTGGCAAGGGGCTTTCTCCGCCCCACTCTTCCCTGAGAGGCTCAGCCCAGAGCGCATGTTACGAGAAGTTTGTGTTTGTGTGTGTAGGCGGGGCCGGGGGGAGCATGGGAGGACACCACATGCGGCTGAGCCGGCCCAATGGGGAGCTCAGCTGACTGTCTTGCCGGAAAACCCCTCTGCATTTCAGGGGTTCACAGCAGGGAGAGGGGAAATTCCTTTTTGAAGCGCTCAGCTTGGGAAGCCCAGAGAGACGGGGGCGTATTTTGGAAGCCGGGCTGCTCCAGCCCCTCCCCACTGCGCCCCAGCCGGGTGCCCTCCCAAACTTGAAGCCCCATCATCCCCAGAAAACTTGGCTCGGGTGGGGAAAGAGCCCATGCCCTGCCCGTAGCTGAAAGGAGAGCCCAAACGGGCACACGCGGGCTCTGCCCTCGCTGCCGTGGGGGAGACACTCGGGGCAGGAAAGGCCGGTGCGCCAGAGGCACCCGACCCGACCGTCTGGGCCAAGAGACACAACCTAGAAACACCAGGAAGTCAAGCACACAGCCGAGAGGGACGAGAAAGGCGCATGAAGAGCTCCTGCCTTCCACGCGGGGGGGGGGGGGGCAGCACCCGGACTCACAAACGCCTGGCGCCAGCCCTCGGGAAACCACGCCGGCCCGAGGCGCCAGCACACCCCGCGGCCCTCACACTCGCTCACACGGTGCGGGCAGCAAGCCGCACCGCAAGCACTGAAATGGGAGACGCCGCTCCGCTTTGTGCCTGCCCCCAGAACAGCATGACAGCCGGCCAGAGACACAATCACCCACAGTAACACACACAGTAACACACACGCTTTGTGCGCGAAACAAGCCCACCCGCACCCGGCGCCTCAGCACAGGACCACAGGGATGTGTCGACCCTGCGCACACTGCTCACATGCGCGTCGGAGACCGGGCGCCGGGTTCACGGGGCCAGGCAGCGTCAACCAGCGAGCGCCGGCGCGCCGGCAAGAAAGTACAGAAAACACACGTGCTACGTGTGAGACGCTCAACAGGCTCTCCGTCTCCCTTTCCCCCAGCATCATTCCCGTCTCTGCCGAGAGGGAGAGCAACCCGACTCAGCCCCCTTCGGACAGCATGGCCTTACCTCCCGGCACACGCGGGCCGGCCCCCTTCAGGCCCCACTTCAGAGTATCTCCGAGGAGGAGAAGCACACGGGAGCATTTACGAGCAGCGCTGGCCAAACCGGGACTCGCGTGCGACGAACACAAAGGGTGTTACTTCTGAGTCGCCTTGCCTCGCCTGCCGGTGGCGCATCCCCGCTTGTCCTCCCCCCACTGTGTGGGGTTCGGGGTGTCTGCCAAGTCAGCGGAGCATGTGTGGGGGGTGAATTCCGGCCACAAGTGACTCAGCCCCCTTTCCTCCCCCGAGTAAATTTATCCTGATTTAAAAGGGCTGAGATGACATCATTCTCTCCCGGTTCCCTCCTCTCCGCCCAGCAGCACAAGGCGCCCGGGGAACCCAGACACGCTGCCTCCTGCGCGGCCCATGCCGGGGAGGAGCAAGCACCAAAGCCACACCGGCTTCACATTCGTTTCAGGCTCGCGCCCGTCGGCCCAACCACGGGACACACACGTGGGAAACTTGTCATATGGGGCCCCATTCATCTGAGGGCAGGCCACTCGCGCTCACGTGCAAGCCGAGGGGAAACACTGCTCAGCGGCACACCCAGGAGACCTGCAACCACACGCCAGCAGGAATGAGATGCAGGAGGGTCCGCGGAGGAAAACGCTAGCGGAGCAAAGTCGCACGCGGCCGGTCTCACAAAAGGTCATTTGCGGCTCCCAACAGACACGCCTCCACGTACGTACGCACGCACCCAGCAGCAACACGACGGCGGCCCGACGCGGGTTGCAGATGCCCACGTGTGGGGGCAGGCCCTGACCCTTGCCCCCTCCCAGGAAGCGCTGCCCAAAGCCAGACTCCGACCCAAGAAACAGGAAGGTCTTTTCCCCGCTTGGAATAAGCCCTCCTCCTCTGGCCCTTTTCTCCCTGCCCGTGGCAGACTCTGGACCGCCGGCTGAACAGGAAGCGCCACTGCCAAGCAACCGTGTGGTGCTTTTAAAGGAAGCACGGAAACATGGCCACGCGGGGAAGCGCCAGGCGTGTGCCACCTCCCGCTCTCACGCCATCTGCTTCAGCCGTAACCTCTTCCCTGCTGGATTTCAGAGCTCCCAGGGAACCCGGCTAATGCCGTGGCGGACAGCACAGACCGTTCCCGGCCCCGCACACAGGGGCGCACGGGTCGGCCGGGTGGAAGGTCAGGCTTGCCCGCATCGGGGCATGTACAGAGAGAGGGCTTGGCACGGGGCAGGCCGCAGGGGCACACGATCCCACTCTGCGTGCAGACACGGGAGGGCGGTCGCTGGGGCCGCCCATCCGGACAATCACGTCCCCGCACAAACAACAGATCATGCATATGACACCAGGGATCCCCCCCACGAGGGGGGGAAGGGGGCCACGCGCCCCGCACCCCGACCCTGCTCTGGGGACCGGCCTCGGAGGGTCCCGCCCCTCTGGGCGCGCGACCGCCCCCCCCGCCGCGCGGGCAGGGGCGCCCCGGGCCGGCGGGCGAGGAGGCTTCCCCGCGGCGCGCAGGGCCGCGCGGGGTTAACCGCCGCGCCCTCCGACAAGGAGCCTTTTAAGGTCACAGCGCCGCGCTGGGGGAGGCGCCTCGCCGGGGGCGCGTGAGTCACGCTCGCGCCGCCCGCCTCCCTCCCTCGCAGCGACGTAGCCGAGCCTCCCCCTCGTTCCGCCGCCCCCCCGCGCCCCCCGCCCAGCTGCTCCGCTGGCGGGCGGCCAGGAGGCGGGCGGCTGCACCAGCGCGGCGGGGGCGAGCAAGGCGCTCGGAGCCGCGGCGCCCCCGCCATGCACGCGCGGACCCGCCGCCGCGCCGGAGACTCCGCAGAGCGCCCCCCCGCCCGCGGACTGCCCAGCAGACGGCCGCCCCCCCAGCCCCGGGCCCTGCTCCGTGGCCTGCCTCGGCCCCGCTGACCTGGAACAGGCCCCCCTCTCCCCGCGCTGGGTGGGGTCCAGGTTGTGGGGCGCCGCTCTGGAACACGGCTGAGCGCCGAAAGGGCGCCCCAAGCACGCCAAGCCTCGGGACCCCCGCCCATGAATCCCCCCACTGGCAGCAACAGGAGAGGGAAACAGACATGCCCCCCACCCCCCACTTGCTTTGCAGGAAGCCCAGGGAAGCCCCGGCCGGGCGGCCACTCACCGAGGCAGAAGGGCTCTCGTCCAGCTTTCTCATCGGCTGACCGCCCCCCCCACACCAGGCCCATGCGGCGCTTGGGCCCACGAGGCACGGCTGGTGTGGGGGGCAGGTTTGCAGCTACGCTCCAGCCATGGCACGGGACCCGATCCTGCGGAAAAGGAAGGGAGGGAGGAGGGTTACAGCAGTAGGGGCCCAATAACTCTCCCCCTGCCCAGTTTTCAGGGAAACAAGCTTCTCATGGCCCCTTTCCACGCAGACCTTTGTTTCATTTAAAGGGCTTTTATCCTGCTCCTCTTGCAAGACAGCCCTGCCCACAGGCCCACAAACAAACACGACACACAAGGAACAAGAACTGCGGAGGGAAGAGGAAAAGTATGTCGTAGGCCTTCGGCTGGGCTAGTGGAATGACGCCGCTCCCCTCTCTCATCTCCCTCAGTCCAGCCTTGAGAGATCCCACCCCACCCCACACTGCCTGCCCCACACTCTGTGCCTGCCGGGAGCCAGGACGCATCCGGACCGGGAGATGGGGGCAGGCCCTGGGCAGCCAACCCGCACCTGCTTCTGCTGGCCAGGAGAGCCGCCTTTGGCTGGGCGACGCTGGCCCAGCTTCTCAGAGGACGGTCGGCCACCAGAGGGCCTGCCCAGCCCAGGTGCAGTCTAAGGACAAAGGCCCCACAGGAGGGGTGGCCAGGAAGGGCCCACTGTGGCCACCCACATGAACGTGCAGGTTGCCGGGCCGGTCAACCCCGCAAGGGGAGCGTGCCTCCCATTTCTGTCCAGCGACAGTCCTGTCCTCTGACGCTCCCCCATTCCCACGCCACTTGACACCCGCTTTTTTGATGCTGCATTTCCCTTGGGCCACCTCCAAAGTGGCCGCCACTTTCTCCCAGAAGCGTGCGACTACAATTCCCATCGCCTCCAGCCAGCACAAGCACTGTGGTCCACATTGCTGGGAGGTGTCAGCTCAGGGGAGGCCTGCTTTATCACTGGGGCAGGGCTGGCAGCGTTTCTGGGGATGCCAGAAAATCCCATCTCTGGGAGGCGGATAAGTGGGGCCGGAGAGGCCAGGTGCTTACCCAGAATCCCCTGGGTGCCCGAGCAGCACCACTTCCCCGCACCAGCAGCTCTGGGGAGGCAATGGCTGCAACTTATCAAGCCCAGGCACGACAGCACGGGGCGCATGGGGCCTCCATTGCTCCTGCCCCCAGAGTGGTGGGGAACCCGAAAATTCACGGCCTCCTTGCTCAACGCAGCCTCCAAGCCACAGCCCCACGGGGGGTGGGGGGCGCCGGGGTCAACGTTTCAAAAGCTCTTCCTGCAAAACCAACCCAACCCGTCCCAAGCGATTCCCCGCAGGACCCAAAGCCAAACCTGCTGCAACCCCACTGATCCTGCCCACCCCCCCAGGCCCGCCGTCACGGACGTTTCCAAACTCCGAGGTCAAAGGACACGGCTGGAACTGGCAGCCTCTCCGAGCCCTGGGACCTTGAGGGCAGGGCAGCAACCGCGGCCCTGCTGGGCTGCCCGGGGGGACCCAGGCGCTCTCAGCGTGGGCCTCCTGCCGTGGCCTCGGCTTCCCCTTCTCCCCGGCCCGCCTGGGCAGCAGGAGTGAGCAGGGCGGCCAGAGACGGGCCCACCCAGGGCCTGCGAAGGCTCCCGGCGTGACGCCACGGCGGCCACTTTGGGGGCGTTCGCGGAAAGGGTGCGTGGAGGATGGCAGAGCGGCCCTGGCAGAGATAAAGGCCGCACTGTGAGGAGACAATGCACACAAGAGGCCGGCCCAGCCGCACAAGGGCCCTTCAGAGCGGCCCACGTGGACAGGGGGTCCCTGCCGGGCGGGCGGGGGGCGCAGCAGCTGCAGGCCAGCTCCCGAGGCTCCTGGGCGGCCCCGCGGCAAGGCTGGCCCCCGGCTCTGCGGCCAAGGCAAGGCAGGGCGACCACAAAGGGCTCCGGGGTCTGAGCCGTGTGGCCGGGCAAGCGGCTGCCTCGCAACAGCCCCCGCCTCCTCCTGTCACCTTGAGCTTTGCTTTGCAAGCTCCTTGGGGCAGTGACTTGCTCCGCTCCCTGTAAGTGTGGGACAGGAGGAGGTGCGATCGCCACACATGAGGCGGCCCGGGCTCACTTCGGGAGGGATTGGGACGCTGCCGGATCCAGAACCTAGACGACGCGTCTCTTCCAAACTGCAGCAACACTGACCTGAAAGACAGGCGGTAACACGTGGCATGCCCCTGACCATGTGCAAAGTGCCTTGCTTCGCATAGGCAGGGCTCCTGCCATCAGAGGCCCACCTCCTCCTCCCAAATGGACAGGCACCTGGACTTAACCCGCATGACCACCGCATGAGGACCGGCCGCCCTTCAGTGCCCCCGAGGCCACGCCGCTACTCCAGCTGAAGGAAAAGGGCCGTGAACAACCAGTCCCCTGCCCCAGCTTGGAACTCGCTCCTCTCACGCTGTGCACAACGCCCATTTCTGCTCCCGTTGCCCAACACTCCCACGCCAGCCTGTAACACTCGGGAGAGAACGCACCGCTCTGGGCTCCTACGCCCCACACCCGTCTCCACAGGCACCCAGGGTGGCGGGCATCTCTCTGCCTTTTTCCTGGAAACCCTTAAAAAAACCCGAGCCATTTTGTCATGTCTGGCAGGCCGCTTTTCACTCTCTTTCCAGCCGAGGGTTGGTGGAGCTCCTGGCAGTGACGGTGCGATGCGAGGCAGCAGCCGGAAGCGAAGCCAAGCGAAGCAGGGAGGGGCTCAGCTTCACCTGGGGAGCGCACAGAAACCTGTGCCACACGCGCTCCGGCAGTGCAGCTGGTGCCTTTCCCTGATGATGCAAGAAAGGGCAACCCGGTGCATTTGATGGTGCAACCATTCCCCAGGCTGGCCCAGGCGGATGGCCCTGATGCAGGGGCCCCACCGGTGCCTCTGACCCCCACACAAGCCCCACCACCCCTGAGAACAGGGAGCGGCTCATCGGCACTGGGCCGAAGAAACCTGCTGTTATTCTCGCGTGCGATTAAGCCCGGCAGTGGAAAAGCAGAGCCTGGGAGTTGCACAGAACTCTTCGTCGGGGAGGGGAGAAAAGGCGCTTCCCTGGCTCCAGTTGGCCCCCCTTTCGCCCCCCTGCCTTCGGCTCCCGACAAAAAGCGAAGAGGCAGCGCAAGGGCAGACGCGCACGGGCCATTCTGGCTCCATGGGGTGGTCCCTTCAGCCCCAGCGGTGCCAGCAGCCCACAGCCCATGTTCCCCCATGGAAGGCAGGTTTTTCTTGTTCCTATACCTCTTCCCCATAAAGGACTATCTCTGGAATCAAAGGTTCCTCCCTGCGCCTGCAGCAGCTCCAACAAACAGCCGCCCCGCTCTCCGGCCCCTCTGGCCACAGGGTCCATGAGCCCTGCTCTGCCCCAGGCCCGAGAATCCTGAAATTCAAGCAGCCAGTCTCCCCAATACCAACTCAAACCCTAAGAGATATGCTTCCAGTTAAACAGAAGTGTTTTTAAAACCCCAGGAAACCTATACGCAAACCCCTCTACATTTATTAACGTTATTATTAATGCTATTGCTGCTGTTCCTGAGCAGGACATGGGCACATGCCGGAGTGGAATGCGGGGATTCCTCCCCAGAAGCCATCCTGGCCGGCCGCACCACCTCTGTGGGTGGCATCCTGGCCTCGCAACGGTGCCACGTGAATTCTGCCCAAAGCGCAAGCAAAGCGCAGAAACTGGGGGACCGGATAAGATCCGGCAGACTTCGGCCTACCGTCACGGGCCATGCTTGCCCCACGGCTTCGAGGGCCGGGCTGCAGGTCTCCCCTCCAGCTGCCCTTGAGAGATGCTGGCAGTGGGTGTGCCGAGGGCGCCATATCCCACACGTTCTCAGTGGAAGGGCGCATGGGCCCCACATCACAGCAGGGCCAACCCGCTATCCCTTTTCCCACCCAGCAAAGGGCTTTTCCAAGGGGCCACAGTATGAGTAACGGCAGCGATTGCCACAGATGCAGATACGCATGTGCCCAAACATGTACGCACACACCTGCTCGTGTACATTGCGTAAATATGGGGTTTCGATTCTGCACCATTGTGGGAGGGAGAGCAACCGACTTCTGGGTAACCAGGGAAAGAAAACCTAAGAAGGGGGTGGGAGGTAGAAAGTGGAAACAGGAGCTCCCTCCCTCCCTCCCTCCCAGGCAGCCGCTCATCATCGTTGTGGAGGAGGGAGGTTAACATGTCCTCTGAGGGACCTCAGGATACCTTGAGGGGAGTCCCAGTCTCTGGGCTGTGTGACGTTAATGGGCTTTTATGGGGACGTTTGGAGCCTCCAGAGTCCAGGGACTCCGTGGAGATGCCCGGGGGCCGAGCTGTGGGGCCCTCTCCTGCTCTCTTGCCCTCTTGAAAGAAGCTTGCAAATATTTTTTCCCAGGGGAGTAGGAAAGCTCACCCGAAAGACACCTTGCAGGGCTGGGCCTAGTCTCACCCTCGGCACAGATTCACTGGTGGGACAGGCCCTGGCGTTAAGAAATGGACACATTAAT
Organism: Varanus salvator macromaculatus; assembly: GCA_023646645.1. NCBI lineage: Eukaryota > Metazoa > Chordata > Lepidosauria > Squamata > Varanidae > Varanus > Varanus salvator. The sequence goes on along the minus strand of JAIXND010000753.1, from coordinate 1,347,411 downwards.
AATCGTCCTTGGATGGGTGACAGACAAAGCCTGCAGAAACGTCCAGGGCAAGGCACTCTCTTCCTCGCAATTGCAGTCGGGGGGGGGGCAGACCAGGGCCTGGGAAGAGCCTCCTCCGGGGCGAATCCACCCAAGGACCCGGGAGTCCCGCCCGCCTCGCCCCAGCCGCAGCCGCAGCCCCAGCCCCACACACGCATCGGGGCAGAGGCGCCACAGCCTCCCGACAGCAACCCGCAGCTCAAGCGGTGCACAGACGGGACCCAGGCGTCCGGGCTCCCGGCAGCCCCCGCGCCTCTGAGCCAACCCACCAGGAAGCCATGTGACTCCGAGTCTCATGAAGGCGGCCAGGCAGGGAGGGGAGGGATCCCCATTCATGCCTGGGGAGCGTCGTTTATGACCCCGCGTGACCCACACACAGGCCCGAGCCCCCCGGAAGCGCCCCAGGAGCCCCCTCTGCCCATGGCTGCAGCGGCCGCAGCAAGAGTGGGGCGACAGAAGCGCAGCCCCCTCCCGGGAACAGACGCCGGCCTCTCCCCTCCCCCACTGGAGCAGCTGCCTGGACTGGGACCAGTGGCGTGGGCTGCCCCGTCCATCGCCCCCGCTAGTCCACCCGTGGGGCAGGCTGCCGAAAGGGGGGCTGGCCACTCACGTCTGCCGGAGGGAAGGTCTGTGCCCAGCTTGGCAGCTCTGCCTTTCGTGGCAACACACGGACTGCACCGTGTAAGAGGTGCGCCCCACGCCACCCGGCCCTGGCCAGGAAGGGACCCCACGCTGCCCGCGCCGCGTGTCGAAAACCAGGGAGAAATCCAGACGCAGGCACGCACGCAAACGGCTCGCTGGTCTCCGGACACCTTTGCACGGTGGACCTTAGGTGTGCATTCCCGTTGAGGACCAGCCTGCCTGACCCGTTTTGTCAGCCAGGTGCCACCCTCATCACAACACACCTCGTCTCACCTGGGCACCCTTAAAGGGCCAGGCGCACGGGAGCCGGAGGAAGCCGGGTGGCAGGCTCTCCTTGGGCCGTCCCCATTTCTAAGGGGTGGGGGTGGCCAGCTCACTGCCCTGTCTGTCTGTCTGTCTTCTTGACAGGGAAAGCTCAAGAATAGTTCCTCGACAGTGTCCAAAAGCACTCTGCATGCTCTCAGAGGCTCTCTTGGTTTCACTGTGGCTTTGCTTTCCCTTGGGCTGAGTTCTGACATCAAAAGGCGGATGCGACTTCAGCCCTGAGCAAACTGTTCTTCTCCCCACTTTGCCCCATTTCCTTAAGGGCTCCTACACGCTCTGGGTCCGCATGGATTTTGTCTTGGAAGCTTGCCCCATCCAAGACCAAGAACGAACGAACGCATTCAAGGCAGAGCAGGGCAACCCCCTGCATCTTAACCCCCCCTAACCATGATCTGCAAACAGACCTCTGGTTCACACCCTCGGCAAGGTTAACTCCTTCACCACCTACCCCTGTGCCCTCTCACCACCCTGCCGGCTTCACGGAAAACCCACCCCATGCCCTTCATCACCCCCTCCCAAACCCACATTCTGTGGGTGACACAGACAATGCTCCAAGCCCGTTTCCACTTCCGGAGCTGTTCAGGACACGCCTGCCTGAAAAGTCGACCACCCTGAACCCCCCGCGCGCGCCCCCCGTTAATGACACCCAGCTCTTTTCCCCGGCATAGACACAAATGGCCCCACACACGAAAAGCGAGGCCCCCCTCCCCGGTCACGCAGCCCGGCTTCCCCGCAGTCCCGCAGCATCGTCCCCCACCCCCGGCCGGCCGGCCGGCCAGCTGCCCTTCCTCCCCTCCTCCGCGCAGAGCTTCTCTCAAAACAGCCACGCGCTTTTTGCAGCCGAAATTCTCCGAGGACAGATCCTGCTCAGGGAGAAAAACTGGAACTGGGGCGCAGCCACCGCTGTGCCGGAGTTTGTGCAAGTTGTCCCGCACCGCAGGCCAGATCCCAAGTTCCACCAGCCGCACGCACGGGGACCCCACCGGCGGGTGCCAAGCGTTTCTGAGCAGACATCCACCTCTACCTCTCTCGCGGGTCCTCACCAAGCAGCAGCAGGATTGGGGCCCCGGCTTCCACCCCCGGGTGGCCCAAGTCCGGAGATCGCCAGGAAGTGGTGACAGGCGCGGCCGGGCTACGGGGGCAGCGCGGGGGCTCCTCCCGCATGCACGCGGACCGGAGCCGGAGAAGGGGCACCGTCAGGATTGGGATCCCGCCGCAGTCCCGCTGCTGCGCCGGCGGCCGCAACGCGAGCGGGGCAACCGGGGCGGTCGCGGCCCCGGCCCCGGCAGGAGGCACGGGGCGCCCGCGGCAGGCGGCCGGGCGGCCCGCACAGAGTCCTCGCCTCTGCCCGAGCGGCGGCATGCGGGCCTTGCGCGGCAGCCGAGCGGGGCCGGCACCCTCCAGCCGGGAACGCGGGCTGCTGCGGGAACGGGTCGCATCCGGCCGTGTCCAGGGAGCGCGCCCGCGGCTGGCACCGGCGGGCCACCAAGCCGGGCCGGCTGCTGCGGAGGCCAGCTCCGCGCCGGTGCCGAGGGCGCGGGGCTAGGCCCGACGAGCCCCGAAGGGACCCGGCCCCGGCGGAGCAGCTTAGGCCGCCCAGCGCCCGCCGAGGCGCTCCCCTCCTGCAGCAGGCGAGTCCCGCGGAGTCCTCGGAGCTGGGCGCACGCCGGCTCCGCCACTGCTGCTGGAAGCGCGGCCGCCCGTCCTCCGGCCAGCCCGGGCCAGCCGGCCCGCCGTCTGCTCCTTTAAAGGTCCCTTTTCCTCGCCTCGCTTTCTTTCTTTTTTTTTTTTTTGGTGGCATACGAGGTGAGCCCAGTGAGGCGGCGGCGGCGGCGGAGAGCGAGCGAGCGAGCGAGCGAGCGAGCGAGCGGAGCTAGGCCCGTGCCAAACTACGTTTCCCCCACCCTGTGCGTCCTTTCGCTTCTCTTCCCAACAGATAACAAAGCCAGCAAAAGCAGCCAGAAAGACCTCGCAGACACACACACGCGCGCGCAAACACACACAGAGAGCTCCCCTCCACACACACACACACACACACACACACACACACGTTCACGTCAAGTCGATCCGACTAGGGCAAGATCCCGCAAAACTGCTAGAAGAAGGCGAGAAAAAAAAAGGGGGGGGGAATCAGACAGACGGCAACGGGGAGGAACAGGGTGCCGAGCCGACGTTACCTGCAGAAAGGGGACTGCTAAGGTTGGGGGGGGCGGAGGGCTCCGTTCTTCGGGATCTCCCCTCGCCTGGCTGGGGAGGGGGAAAAAACTGTAAATTTTCCAACCCCCCACGGGGAAAAATGGAAAAAAATCGACAGGGCAGGAAAAAAAATGGCCAATCTTGCTTCTTTGGGAGCGGACTTTGGTGCCAACTAGGATAAATCCACCGGGTTCAGCGCCCTGAGCTCTCTAGACTAACTCGCTTCCACACTCGCTGGCTGGCTGGTTTGCCTTCGCTCGCTCCCCCCCCAGTCTCTACTCAAACAAAGAAATGTGTTCCGTGCCCAACCCCCTCCCGGCCCCCCCTTTCCCGAGCCCAGACATACCTCCTCCTCCTCCCCCTCCCCTCCTCCCCCTCCCTTTCCGGCAGCCTCGCTTCCATGTTCCCTGCTCGCTCACATGCTCCGATGCGCCGGAGAGCCCACTGGCGGAGAAGCCGGAATGGCGGGGCAGGGCAGGGCAGGGCAGGGCAGGGCGGGCGGCGGCGGAAGGAGGCGAGCGGGCGCGGGCACCGGGGCGGCCGCGCTCGGGGCCGCTGCCCGGGGAGCCCGCTTGGGGGGCGCGTTTCCCGGAGAGGGGGGCAGCGGCAGACAGGCAGGTGTGCGCGCTGGGGGGCGGGCGGCGCGGGCGGCCAGACGGACGCCGAGAGGGGCTCGGAGGGAGCCGGAGGGCTGGTTGTCGGAGGCAGGGGAGGGGAGGCACGGCGCAGGACCAGACGCTTCGCCGAGGACGGGTGGACAGATGGACGGATGGCTGAAGGCACGGAGGCTCCGGGAGCAGCGAAGGGAGGCGTGCGTCTGGCATAGCTGGAGAGCGAAGCGTATGTACGGCGATGCATGCATTTCGGGGGCTGAAGGATGCACTCGAGGACGAGCCGAGGGGCACCTGGCTGCGCTCTGGCTGTGCGTGAGCAAGGGCTGTGCCAGGGGGCCGTGGGGCCACGGGCCACTCGCCAGTTCCGCCCTGGACCACTGGATCACGACGACCACGGATTCTTGGCAATGTTTTCATGACCAGCTCTGCAAGAGAGCAAACTCCACTGCAGAACATGAGGCCGCGCGTTGCGGAAAGAAGCCTGAGGGCTGGAACAGGCATCTGGGGATTCTCAGCCCAGCCCCATGCGCTATCCTGGGATCCCCCACACGTCCAACACTCTGTCCCGGGAAATCTTTGCCACAGCGGGAGCCACAGGGTCGCGGCTGCTTCCAGTGCAGAATGCTTTCTGCTCCAAGCACTTTGCTGACCACCCTGAATCTGTCTTTCCCTTGTTTGGCTCCAATGCTTCTTAACTTACAAAGGACTGGACCAGCACGGCGTCTCCTTTCCCAGCATCCTTCTGCAAGAGCTGGCAGTTGTCTGTACAGCCTACCCGGCACCGGCACCAGCACCAGCACCATGATGTCAGAAAAGCAGACATCCAGAACTGTCCACCTCAGTCGCTCCAAGAGGTATCCCTTTTCTCAACCTTTTCCAGGTGTGACAGCATCCCTGGCCAAATGGATGCTCGCCACAGAAACAAAAAGACAGTCTGGGGGGCTCACGCCAGGCCAGGCCAGGTGTCACCGTGTTTTAAACAAAGGGGCTTGCTGTTCTCTGGTATTTTCCAAACAGAGCCTGGGTGAAGACGGTGGAAAGCTGGCAGGTGAACATGCACCCTGGACGTGGGCAGTGCCTCAGAGCATGCAGAGCAGGGTGTTTCCTAGTCATCGGCACATCAGAACCCTGACCGAGCATCTAAGAACGCAGGAAGCCCTCGCATCCTGGTTCTCATTTGACGAGTGGCTCCCTTAATTTTAAAAACATTGTGACCCATTGCAAGAATTCCTCTGCCCTGAAATCGGATACTCCGCAGCCCCAAAGTCCCCCAAAACGTGGTACTCCTTGGCCCTGTCACACCCTCCCCGAAGTGGGGGTGTGCACATGAATTCTGAATGCATCACCACCATCGGCAACCCCCCCCCCCCGCGTACTGCACTGCAAGGACAGTGCGCCGGCTGCCACACGCGCTGAGCTGGCTTCGCCTGCCCCTGTGCTTCCCCTGCTCATACCCGGCACGGCACGGGAGGGCTCCCTCCATCCTCGGTTCTGGCAGCCTCCCACAGGGAAGCAAGTCCAACACAATCTCCCCGTCCTACCAAACATCCCACAAAGCGGATTTTGCCTGCACTCAAGGCACAGATGGGAGACAGATGGCTCCCTGCTCCGAGCAGGTCCTGGCAAGGGAGCATCAGGGCTGCAGAGAGCAAGGTTGGGGCGAGAAGTCGCAGCGGGGGGAGAGGCGGGGAGCCCGAGAGGGCAAGGTCCGAGCTCCGCACCCACACCTCGCCAAGGCGCGTCGCTTGCTGCCCACTGTGCTGGGACCCGCACGCGTCCAGCCCTGGCATCTCCCGGTGCAAAAGAACACAGGATGGGCGGACGGTCCACAATAAAGCTCACGAGGAATCTTTCCAATTCAACGTGCCGTGTAGATGCCGAACTGTGTGCACGTCCGAGATGGGCGCTTGTGCGCGAGAGAGGGCTTCTAGCGTGGCTCGGGACAGCAGGACGTGCGTAAAACAGGAATCGCGGGCGCGAGCCCTTCCCACAACGGCGTGCAGTTGTGATGAGAGGCTGCATGGGCCACCACTGCGCGCGCCTTCCTTTCACCCATCCGATGGGGGGAGACCCACGCCTGGTGCCCAAGGTGGCGCAAGGCCGGCCCTGGCATTAGGAAGGCCCCGGGTGCCACAAAGCGTCAGTCATCGGATTCTTTCCCCACTGCCAGGGAGGGAAAATGGTGCTTTTCTTCCCCGTGTGCACACTCGCCTGGCTTTGGGTGCTGCGTGTTCCAGCCGCCTCGGACAGCAAAATTCCTGGAGCAGCCCGGCCCCGGAAGGCCCTTCAAGGCATGAGATGTACAGGGGGACAGAACTCAGCGTCCCATGTGGCACAGGACAGAGCCAGTGGGTCGGTCCCCGTTTGGGCAGCTCTCCTCCCACCTGCGGGGAGCCGAGGCATGCCCTCCCCCCCCACACAGGGATCAAGCCTTCCTGTCCCCCACCCCACCCTCGGTGCTGACCCATGGAAAGGGGAAAGGGAGGGCTCTTCCCAAAGGAGACGGGCCTGAGAGTGCAGGCGGGGCAGGACGCCCGGGTTCCGCCAGCAGAGCAGGAGGGACAGTGAGGCCTAGTGGGTGAGGACATGCATTTGCAGGGACACTTGTGGGGAAGGGAGTCGGAGAGAGAGAGTGAGTCGGGGCATGGGCAAGCGTGTGTGCCTGCACGTGGGTGTGCGTGCGCGTGCACACGTGTGTGAGAAACAGGTCTGCCTCCCGCAAGCAAAGCCGGATGGAGAGCTGAGTGTCCACTACCCAGTAAGCTAGATGAGTGTGTGTATGGGGGGGGGGGGCTGGGGAATATTTATAGCGGGGCCTGAATGGCAGGAGAGGAAGGGGCTCCTGGTTCCCAGGCAACTGCCGGGGGGCACGTGCAGAGGCCGCGTAATCTCCGGCGACCTTTCACCCCACCTCTGACCCCGTGGCACAAGGGAGGGAAACAGATGCACGGGGTGGGACGCTCTGGCCAAAAGGACCGCCCCGCTGCCGCCTCCGCTCTCCTGCGCCCGCCAGCACACCAGGGGCTGCCCCACAGGGTTTGCCCGCAACCTTCGAAGGCTGGCAGGCCAAGCCATGCCCCTTGCAGAGCCAGCCCACCAGCGCTCTGCTCCGGGGGCTGCCACATTTGCCATGGGGGGGGTTGCTTGGCTTGGGTCAATGACATTTCTGCCGCCTCCTTCATGGGTGACCTCCGCTGCTCACCGAGCAGGGCCTCCCTCCGCCAGGCGCCCTGCGGTGGGCTGGAGCGCGACCCGGGACGGCCAATGGCAGGCAGGCTAGCGACGGTGGGCATCACAGCCCAGGCGCCTCCGGGCTCCAGCGTGCGGCTGGAAGGGGCCGCACGGACTGCACCGCCTGCGAAAGGGGATCCCGCTGCTCTCGCTTCAGCGCCAGCTGGGCATGGGGTTGGAAACTCCAGCGCGGCTCCGAAACGCTGACCCACATACCCACATTTGCGTGGGGCACGTCTTCTCTCCCTCCCGGCAAGATCCACATCGCTACCACAGCGCCCACCCGGGCCTGCATCCTCTGCCGATTTGAGCGAGCCGAGAGTTCAGCCCAGGACAAGCGAACTGCAGACGTTATATAAGCCGCTCGCTCGCTCGCTCGCTCTCGCAAAGACGAGGCAAGGTGGGAGGGAGCGAGGTGGGCGGCCGTGTCGCCGCAGCGCTCCCGGTGACTCAGGGGCTGCGCCTTCCGTGTTTCCTCCCAGGGACCCCGGGGCCGCAAGTCCGCCCCGGAGCCCGGGAGGAGAGGGCAGGAAGCGTGCCCCCTTCTCTCCCCGCAAAGCCTCTGACTTAGTGGGGCGCCTTCTGCCAGGCACAAGACAGGCTTCCTCCTCTCCGCAGGAAGCAGAGCAGGTGAAGCCTGGTGCAACGACGACGTTTCGGTTCTCTTCCTGGCCTGGGGACGGGGCGGGGGGCGGCACAGCTCGGCCGGAGGAAGCCCCCCGCCCCATGTGCCCGGCCCACGCTCGCTCGGCTCGAGCACGGACGTGTGCACGACTCCGTCACGTGAGCGCCACCGGCTCCACCCCGGCAGTCGCAGCTGTGCTACCGCGGCTGACAGCCCCCCTGCACGACCCCCTTGGCAGCCATCACGTCCGCAATGGCTGATCGGCTTGGACAGCCAATCCCGGCAAGAGGCCACCCAGACAGCCAATGGGAGCGCTCGCGGGAGGCGAGGGGGCTTGAACCCAGGAGTCCCGGTTTCCCAGGCTGCCAGTTCCGCCCCCGGCTTCCCCCTCCCCGCGCACCCGCTGCTCCCCCTCAAAAGCTGCTTCACGATCCCCGTTTGGGGAGCGTGCTGGGAACCTGCTGGCCACACGGACGGGACTGCTGCCTCCGCCTCTCCCAGGGCCGGTTCTCCCGTCCCGTAAAATGGGAGCAGGCAGGCGGTGCAGAGCAGGTCACCCCGCAAAGGGATTTTGGATGGGGCGGCTGCACCGCAACGTTACGAAACAGAGAAGCACTTACTGCAATCCAGGGGAGGGGGCTGCCTCCTCTCGGGGGTCCTGGTGGGGAGCAGTTACCAGCCCCGATGCAAAAGGGGCCCTGGCGCACCCCTGGCCTGAAAGAAAAGGGCTGTTAGAACTGGCGGAGATCCAATGCAGCAGGCAGCCCATCTTTGCTTATAGGACATGCTGTGCTACCTGACGTGACTCCCAGAGCCCTTTGCTGCCGTCAGCTTCTATAGGATAGCTTCTGTTTTTAGCTTCTTTTATGGTGTTGCAGTAACTCACAGCCAAACCAGAAAACCCACTCTGAGTTCTGACTTTTACGTTCAGTTGTAATTATTTCTGGGTTGAGGAAGGAGGAGAAAAAGAATCCAGACTCCCTGGAATTACAGAATGTGCCATTCCAGGCCTCTTGTACGGTAGCAAGTCTGGAAAAGTCCTGGCTCAAGGCTGAAGGCGTCCCCTAACCCACTGGTCAGGCCTTCAGCCTCAGTCTGGGAGTACCAGCGGCATCCTGCAGGGGACAGAAAGCCCCTGGAGTTGCTGCACCTCCTTTCTCCACTGGAGTGACACGGTTCCTTATGCCTGACCCGCTTCCCGAAGGCCCCCTTTCCATGCGGGAGGGTGTGTATCAAAGCGGGATGCTGAGGGTCAGTTCCCCCCCCCCACCCCAAGTGCCCCTGTGTTCAGCCAGGCCTCACTAAGACACAACGGTTGAACTTCACCTGAGCTCTGGTACACATCAGCAGGGCCTTCTTGGGGGCCCCTCCCAGGCTGTGAGACTCCCGGCCAAGCGAGGCCAGGATGCCTTCCCTGGCTGTCGCTTTTCTGCTGCAGGCAAGGACCAGTCACCAGGCAGGATTCGGGCGGACAAACTGCCTGCCTGGGCTGGAGGCTGGCTTTATAGGTGCTCACGACTGTGTTTTTTAACTGTGCTTTCACGTAGCTGTTTTATCACTTGTTAAAAAAGCGTTCCTAACGGTGTTAGCTGCCTTGAGCCCCACGGTTCGGGCAGCAACGAAAAGCAGAAATCAGATCGCTATATGCGCAAGTTAAGAGCACAGTGGCATCTCAGAGCATGTGCAGAGTGCCTTTGAGGGCCAGTTGCTTGGGGCAGAGGCTGGATCCGCCCAGTGCACGTGCCACATCTCTCCCGCCACCAGTGGCCCAGAAGAAGCGAGACGCAAGGCCACAGGCAGGCCACAGACATGCCGGCAGGGCGCGCCTGGCCCTGCTGGAATGGGCTCGCAGTGGGGGAACGAACGGACGAGCCGCACCATGGCGGGAAGTCTGGAGGCAGTCTGGCGTGGGGGAAAGGGAAAACCGCTTCGGAAGGGCCTGGCAAGGCCGCATCCTGTCCCTGCCCCAGCCGCTGCAACCCTTCACTATCCACTGTCCTCCACAAGCACCCCTGCAACTGACAAGAAGGAGCAAAGGGCAGGTGGGCCCTGCAGGGGCCTACCCCGCCGCAGCGAACTGTGCGAAAGAGCTGCAGCCCCTCACCGCTGGCTGGGGGCGAGCGCGGGGGCCGCCCCAAGGAAAAATCGGGGAGAAATGCTTCGCGGGCCATGGAGTGACACTTGGGGGCACGTGGTCTGCGGAAAGCCTTCCCGGAGCAGTTGGGCTGCACTGATTTCTCGGGGGCCAAAAGCGGCGCCCCCATTTCAGGGGCAGGAAGCAGAGGCCCGCCCATTTGCCCCCCGGGGCCGGGACCAGGGCAGACCCCACCGGGCTTCCGAAGGAAGGGACCCGCCGGAGGGGCTGCTTCCGCACCGCCCGAGGGAGGGGCTGCAGGCGAGCGTGGCCGGTTCCGCCTCCCCGCCCAGCCCAGCGGGACCATTCTCCTGCCCACGACGGCCCCGCGCGGTAGGCCGGGCCGAGCCCGCGACGTCCTGCCGGCACCCCGCGAGCGGCACTTGCTTGTGCGGACTCACTGCGAGGGGGCCACGCGGCTCCTCCCGCGCCACCGGGGCCCAGCCGCGGGAGCCGGTCGCGCCCGGCGCAGCCCCGCCTCGCCTGGCCTGGCCTCGCGCCACACGCGCCCGGCGGCCTCGCGCCCCGGCGGCCGGGCCCGTGCAGGGCTCGCCTCGCGCCCGAGGGCCGGGCGGGCGGCGCGTGCGGGCGCCCCCCCCGCGGGCGGCGCCGGGCGACGGGGAGAGCGCGCACGTGTGCGCCGCCCAGCAGCTGTTTCCAGGGTCCCCTCCCATCGCCCGAGCAACAAGGCCGCTCCCGCGCCGCCATTGGCTGCCGCGCCGGTGACGTCGGCGTCCCTGGAACGTGAATGGGGCCGCTGCGGGAGCGGGCCGGCATTCCTGCCTCTGTTCCCATGGCAACAGGGCAAGCGCCCCAGCTGAGCCGCGCCGCCGCGCGCAGGCCCCGCCCCGCCCCTCGCGCCGGGCGGGAGGGCGGGAGCACTCTGCACGCGCTCGGGGGCTTTCGTGTCCCCGCACGCTCCAACATGGCGGAGGGTGCCTCTTATCGGCGGTCGCCCTGACTCATTCGTGGCATTCTGGGGGAGGTGGCCTTTCGCCTGCGGGGGCGCAGAGGCCGAGTCGCGCCGGGAGCCTCCCGTGAAGCCCTGTCGCTCGTCCTGCCCTCGGCACCTCCCGCCAAGCGCGCGAGGCGAGGCGAGGCGGGCGCGGCGCCAGCACCCTGCACGGGAGCCAGGCCGGCCCTCTGCAAGCCCGAGCCAGCGGGATCGCAGACCTGAGGCGGGCTCTCGCGAGCGACCGTGCCCCACGGTGCAGCAGGAAGGGGCCTGCCGCTCCGGGGTCCCAGCCACCCTGCGGGGTTGTGTGCGGCAAGGCGCTGTGGGGAGACTCCCGCTTCGCCCCCTGGACTCTCTGCCCCACACGCTCTGCCTGGCGTCGTTCAACCCCAGCAAGCATTGCTTCGCGCAATTCAGTGCGAGCCTGTGGAACTCCTGGCCACAGGGCGCTGGATGGCTTTGCTAACCGCTGCGCTTTGAGAAGCAGCTGCATGCCTTGCAGTCCGCAACACGGACGGGTACGACCCATAGGGAGGGCAGGTTTGGCCCCCTGGAGACCTCACGCCATATGCCCAGGCAGCAACCGGGCCGGCAGCTCATGCCGTAGAGAATCTTCTGGAAAAGCATTCCTACCATGCCCTCCTGAAATTTGGGGAGGAAAACCTACGCACTGCTTCATAATCCAAACTGTCCTGCTGTAGCAAGGAACGTGCCGAATGGGGGCCCTTCTTGGTTCAGGACTGGAGAAAGGGACAGATGGAGACAAAGGATGGAGAAGGAGCCACCTGGCCCGTTTCCAGGTGAGGGCAGGAGTGCCCTGGGCTTAATAATTAACCCCCTGCCAGCTGGGGGAAGAAGAGCCTTACGGAAGGGGCCAGCAGCTCCTTCGAGATATCCTGGCATCAGCTTTCATCGTGGGCATGACAAAGTGTCTCCGCACACCTACACACCACACCTGTATTTGCACAGATGCATTAAGCGAGAATCACACTTCAGTGTAGAGTCTTTAAGGTGCCACAGAAGGTTTTGCTCCTTCAGGCGACAAGAAAAGCGTTAAGCCCTCCGCAACGCAGAGGTGACGACCCGCCACCCCCTTCATGCCAGGGACCTTTCATCTGAGCCCAAACACTTGCGGGATGGGACCTGGAGCCCGGCACATCTGGCACAGCTGCCATAGAGCATGCACAGAGTGCCTTTCTCCTACTCCTGCGGTATCCTCTCAAGTGCTGCGATGAGAAAGAGGCATGTGCCTCTTCGCTCGCAGAAAGCACGTTTTGTCTTAAGCCTTGCAACAAAGGTCAGAGACGCAACCGAATCTGCTCCATCTACCCTCCCCACAGCGGGGGCGGGGGGTGCTTCCTGTTTTGCACACTGCTGTGCGCCAAGCCAGGGGAGGGAGGTGGCAAGGAGACGATTCCTCCCTGTACCCACATCAAGAAGCAGGGGAGAGGTGCGCCCGGGCCCCCTCCGCTCCGGGCACGCATGCACCTGACACGGGGAGAAAAGCCTGGCACTGGGACACATCTGCCCCGCTCAGGGTAGGCGCCCCCCGTGTGGGGCCGTGGCGGGCCCTGCATGGCACGCCGGCTGGGCTGGGGATGAACATACAGGCCCTGTTCCCACTCTCTAGACGGGCAGAGAAAGCCGCGGCAAACGCTGCCCACCGCTTCTCCTCCTCCTCACTCCGTATCAATGACAGCAGCCCTCCGCACCTTGGCGCCCCCCAGAGGTAGGGCCTACTACTCCCATCACCCCCCGCCACTTGCCTGCGATGCACACTGAAGTATGATGCTCTCCAGCCAGGGTTTCATAGCAGGGCCTCCCCAGCCATGCTTGCCAGCAAACACACCAGGAACCTGCCACAGGAAAAGCGGCGTCCGCTCCACTCAGCCATGCCTCTTCCCCGAAGCGATCCGTGGCCAGAGGAGGATTTGAACTCGCGCCTCCAGCGGAGGCTGGAGCCAAGCACCGCAGGCAGCTCAGCGACCTTGATGGCTGAGAACGACGGCTAAAAGTGCATTCGGGGAGCTTCCCTGGGATCCTTCACTGTCCGTTAGCTGCCCCCTCTCAGCGCAACTTTCTTGTTTGCACGGCTGGCGGGCCGAGAGCAAATGGGGGGGCCTGAAACGCGTCTGCAAAGTGGGGTGGGAGCATGGACTGCGTCAGGGAGGCCCGGACGGCAGTGGCTGGTCAGTCCCACCCGCGCCGAGTGTTCAAACTGAACCTCGCCCCATAAACCTGGTTTGACTGGGACAGAGGCCAGAGTACACGCATTGTCTGAGCCGCTGTGTGTGCCCAAAGGAGAGGCCGGCTCCGTGGTTAATGATAAAACATTTCACAATATTCGTGTAACCTCAAGCGTTCGGAAAGCGTTGTGTTATCGCGCTCAAGGAAGGCGAGGCGGCACGATTTACCCCCATTCTGCAGAAAGGAGCCCGGCCTCCGTGGGCCTCAGGCCAGGTCTGACTTCTGCAGCTTGGGCCAAGAAGCTCGTGCAGGGGCTAAGCAGCCTCAGACACACACCCCAGGTGTGCAAGGACAATCCAAATCCGTGCCATGGGTGGAAATGCAAAAGTGGGGGAGGGAGGGGACCCGAAGGCCACCCCCCTTGCCCCAAGGGGAAGTTCCGCTCTTCAGGCCCCAAGACGCCCAACCTCCCGCCCAGCCTGCTGCAATCCAGCGGCCAGGAAACACCCCGCAAAGGGGGTGGCAAGGGCCCGTCCCTGCGGGAACCTCCGGCAGAGGGGAGTCAGGCAGAAGATGATGGGCAGCCCCACAGGTGGCCGGGGAGGGAGGCCAAGGGTCTGACCTGGTCTAAGCCGGCATGCTGGGTTGCTGCCTCCAAGCTGCAGGATCCATGCCGGGTCCCAGCCCTGGGAAAGCCTCGAACAGGTGGGGACTCCGCCTGGCCCTCCCTGGCGAGGATCCGGTTCCACACCTTGCCCGAGGGTGTGGCACATGGGCGGCGACCCAGCCAGGTGGTTGGCTGCTCAGGTAACAAGGCAGGCAGGGGCCAAGCCACAGAGAGGCAAACGCCTCTCCCCCAGGCCTCTTGCAGAGTCTCCCAGGGCTGCCAGGGGCAGTGGGGTCCACAGAGGTGAATGGGTGGGGGGCAGAGCTGCACCCAACCGCTCAGAAGAGGGAGGGGTTGGCCATCCTCGTCGTTAGACCGCAAGTCCTGCGGGGTAACAAGGGCAGACTGGGTAGAGAGCCATGACTTTCTGCCTGGAAAGGCCAGGAAGATGTTTATCCTGTTCAGATTCCCTCTAGTTAGAAAACACCCACCCTGATGAATTCCTGCCTGTCGTCCTCACTACCCACCACAAAAAGGACGCATGGCTGTATCCAGGCCTGGGAACAGCTCTCCCCACCCAGCATTTTGCCAGCTGAATTTGCAGGGCGAAGGAGTGGAGGGGCCACCCGTACACCACAACAGAGCCTGGTTTTTTCTGGACTAAATGAAAAGGGGGGGGGCAGGGAGGGTCCTAACCCAACCTGTGATTTTGGGGTGGAAGAGAAAGATAACAGTTCTTCTCACCCCAGGACAACATTTGCTTCTGGCATCTGCTTCTCCAAGAACCACAGCACAGGGGATTAAAACTCACAGATGTATTAACAAGATCCTAGTCCCTAAGAGGAGAGATTTGAGACTGGGGCGTTTGGCAAACATGTTCTCAACACCTGCTCATTAAATCCAGTACCTCGCCTTACTCCTTCTTGTAACAGCATATGGGGCTGGAGCTGGAGCTGGAGCTGGGGAAGGCCAGGGGCCCAGCTAAATTGGCTGAAAACTATAATTAGCTACCAAATTACACGTACCCTCCCCTGAGGAAGGGAGATCAAGATTGAGGGTTTACCCAAGCACCTGGCATCGCATCGTGGCTGCGAAAGAGGTGGGCCGTTCCGAAATACCTTGTGCAACGGAGCAAGAAACCGAAGCAGCACATGCTTGTTGTGCATTTCCTTCTCTGTGTTTCCTGAGGTCCCAGTCCGCTCCAACTACCCGCTATGCAAATACAGAGCCCTGGTAGAGTAAGAGCCATCAAGAGCCGCAGAACCTCACTGGGGAGCGGGAACGGAGAGAGATCAGCCCCTTTCCGATTTCTCTGACCGCTTAAGGACGTCCCCTCAAGCTAGATCTGTGCCCCCTACCCTGTTTACCTGCAGGTGAGAGGAAAAGCACTTTGCACATGTTCAAGGGCAGGCCATCTGTTGCTCTCTGCCAAGCCTGAGCCCTGGCACCGAAAGCAGGCCCTAGAAATGCCCTTGGTGCGCACTTATGGGGCTGCATCAAGGACCGCGGGCCCCAAGGCTAAGGACGAGAAATGGCTCCCGCTGAAGTTTGGCGGCTGCGCTTGGCCAGGAAGTGCAGCCTCCGCACAAGGCTCCGCCGAGATTCCCGCTCCTTGCGCGCCCTCTCGTGGGCGCTGCGGGCACCGCAACCCCGCCGGGAAAGGGAGCTGTGCCCGGGGCAAGAGGCGGGCCATCTGCCTGGGCCGGGGGCCTCGGCCATGTCCCCCAGGAAGGCCCCTCTGCAGGGAGGTTCCAGAGCGGCCCCACGCTAGATCTGGGGGCCAGCATCTCTGCAAGCCAGCGTTGCTCCAGGCATGGCACTCGGGACCCCTTTCTCCAAGGACTCGTGCGGGAGGCAGCCCGCCCAAGCAGAACAGTCTCTCTAGGAGACCCAAGAGCGGGCCCAGACTGCAGGGCAGGGGACTGGAGAATTTGGCCTTAAGGGCACGATCCTATGTGTGTTTGGATGGGGGGGGGGTCCTCCCCAGCATTCATCTATCAGCAATGCTTTAATTTAATGCAATGCAATGCTTATGTTGTTTAACTGTTCACCTGCTGGAGCCAGTGCCCATCTCGGCCCTAAGTCTCTGTTTAACGCATTCTAAGAGAAACAGTGGCAACAGAACAAGGCACCTTATGGAACTCATGGCTGCAATGGCAGAAAATTCCTTAGCCCTGAAATGTCATCCTTTGCTAAGAAAAATCCGATTTCCCGCAGGTGGCGCCAACACAGGGAAGGAATCATGCCCTGGATGCGAATTTCCGAGTCGCACAGAGCGCTTCCTCGATCCGAAGAACCGTTCTGTGAACCCCAGAAGCCGGCACCCCTCCCTCAGGGGTTAAGCGGCAGCCGTTCTGAAGCCACACCCTCTGGAAAGCTCCCTTCGTGCCGATTGGGCAAGGCGGCTGCACACGGCGATCGGGCTGCCCAATGGGAGGCCACGCCAGAGGAGCTGCGCCCTCCCCCTCTTTACATTTCAAAACAGTGAACGGGCAGAGGACTCGGCGCCGGACGGGACCCGCCTGCGCTCGCCCCTCTTCCCGGGCCGCGAGCGGGGCTCGGACGGTGCCCCTTGCCCGGCCGCAGCCCGACGCGGGGGCGCCGAAGGGGGACGCGCGCGCGCTTAAAGGGGACGCTGGCGAGACAACGGGCCGGCCGCGAGCCCTGGGTTCAAGTGCTGCGCCAGCCCCGGAGGACTCCTTGCGACCAGGGAAACCTCGCGCTCCCTTGCAAAGGAGCTCCAGCCACGAGATGGCGGGCTGGGGTCGGGGTCGGGGTCGGGGTCGGGGTAGGCTCCGTTCCACGAGGGGCCATGTCAGGTTAATGCTTATTCAGTATATGACGATGAGTGCCGCTTTCCGGACGTGCAGGTAACACGTAACTCGGCGTGGAGGGCAACCCCTCTTCCGCCACAGCCCCCCCCCCGGTTCCTCTGCCACCCCATCGGGACGTCCTTCCTCCCCACTGCATGTGGGCTGCCTTCCAGCCCCATTTTAGTTCGCGTCCATCTGGAAATCATGCACAAGAGGCGCGCACCGTGTCACGCTGGGCCATGGATCCCAGACCTCCGGGCCCGCTTTGCCAGCCGCTGGCTCGCTCGCCCCCCACCCCACCCCGTGAGCAGGCGCCCCCCAGATGCGCTGGTCCGCGACTCCCATAATCCCCTAGCCGTTCCGGCACATGCGGGGGGCGCCCAGTTGGGGAAGCCTGGTTTGGACTGGGCACAGCTGCCCCACTGCCTCGCTGGAGCGCGGAAGGGGAAGGACGCGGGGCGGGGGAGCGAGCTAGCCAGCAGGTAGGGGCCTCACAAGGCGGTGCAGCCCACCCGCTCCGGCTCAGCCTTCAAAGGCCCCGAGGGCTCGCTCAGCGCGGGGCGAGCAGCAGCCGCGCCCTCGGCCGCCGGGTCAGTGGCGGGCACGGCAGGGGCGGGAGGGGCCGCGACGGCGGCGGAGACGCGCTTCGCCCCCGGGGGCCGCTTCTCCGAGCAGGTGGATGCCGCGGAAGCGGTCGCAGGCCGGGACGGGGCCGAGCTGGACAAGTGGAGCAAGGAAGGACCCCCCTGCAAAGAGAGGCTCTGAAACCCCCCTTCCCCACGTTGCTACCCCAGGACCCCCGCCAGCCTAGCTGCAGAAGAGGGGGAGCGTAGCGGGGAGGCGCGGGGGAGGGCTTTCTCGGAGAAGGGGCAACTCTCCCCCTCCCCGACAAACGACTGGGGGTCCTAACCTCTTCTTTCAAGGAGGCAAACTGAGCCACATCCTATCCCCTGCTGCATGGAAGATGAGTAAACTGCCCCCCCGCCCCACTTCGGATCCGTGCAAGTGGGTCCCCGGAGGTGCGCGGGGGCGGAGCACGGCCCCAGAGTGGCCCCCGCGCCCGCTCTCTTCGCATGCCAGGACTGCAAGCAAAACCGGGGTGTCCGCCGCCCCGCCCCGCCCCCCGCCGCACCCCCTTCCCGCCTCGCTCCTCTTTCCGCGCGCCCGCGAGGCGCCCCCGCCCCCCAGCTCCCCCGGGAGGGGGCCGGCTCCGGCCGCGGCCCTGCCTCACCTGCCCCCGTGGCGGGGGGCGAAGCGCCCTCCCAGGCCGGGGGCGCCCCCTCCGCGGGGCAGCGAGGCCCGAGTAGTCCGGCGCGCGTCCGGCAACTGCGCGCCGCCTGGAAGTTGCGAGGAAGCCCGGCTGGCGGCGGGGCCGCTTTCCGTCTTACCTGCGAGCGGGAGGGGGGCGCCCCCGGGCCGAGCCGCCGCAGCCCCCCGGCGGGCGGCAGCATCCTCCCGCGCCGGGACCTCCGCCGCCGCCGCCGCCGCGCCGGGGCGACGGTGGGCCGGGGCGCGGGCGCGGGGCCGCGGTGGCCCCTGCCCGCCCGCCCGGGCCCCGCGCCTGGCAAAGTCCTCCCGGTTGCGCAGTTGCATTTCCCGACGCAGACACGCGCCCCGCGCCTCCCTCCGCCGCTCGTGTCAATTTTGTTCCCTGGGCAGGATCCGAGCGCGGCCCCTCCTCCCGGCCGCCTCCCCGGCAAGCGCCGCCGCGGCCGCGCCGCTCTCGTTCCCCGCTCGGCTCGGCTCGGCTCGGCTCGCCGCCCGCCCGCCCAGGCGAGAGGGGAGGCGAGGCGAGGCGAGGCCGGCCCGGGCGAGGCGCAGCTCCATCGGGACGCGCGGGCGGTGCGGTGCGGTGCGGTGCGGGGCGCCCGCGGAGCCCCGCTGGAGGGGAGGCGGCCGAGCCGGGCTTCGGCCCTCCTGGCCACGTGCCCCGGGGCCTGGGCGAGCGGAAGGGAAGGGAGGGAGGAAGCGAGGGAAGGGAAGCCCAGGCCAGCTAGCCCGGCCTGGCGAGGGGGGAGCCGGCCGCCCCGGGCAGCTTGGCCCAGGCCTTCCCCGCCCCCCCACCGGCCCCGCCTGCCTGCAGGGCCTGGCCGGGGGCAGCCCAGGGCCACTGCCCCCCCCCCCGGATCCTGCCCTGCCCTGCGGACAGGTTTCTGCTGCCCCTGCCCGAGGGGAGGGGGGCCAGGCCAGGCCTCGGCTGCCCCTGCACCGCATCCACTGAGGCAAGGGCACACACAGTAAACAAAACAGCTTTATTGGGCTTGGCCTGGGGGCGGTCAGGCCGCCTTGGGGGGGTCAGGTGTCCAGGCTCATCAGCAGGGCTGTGCCGCGCTTGATCCAGTGGTCCGCCGGCATGGCTCCGGAGCGCAGGTCCACGCCGATGACGAAGGAGGGCCGCCCCGAGGTGCCGGCCCGGTTGGGGTAGTAGTAGCAGGGGCAGGCGTACGTCCCTGGGGGGCAGAGGGCGGGCGTCACGCCGGGCGGGGAGAGCGGCCGCCCCCTCCGCGGGGTCCGTGGCGGGAAGCGGGAGCACAGAGCGCCCCGGCTGAGCCCAGCCCCGCTCCCCCCCCCCCCGTGGCCAGGGAGCCCCCCGGCCCCCACCTTTGCCGCTCTTCTTCTTGTTCTCCACGGGCTTGAAGTGGATGGTGGGGATGGGGCACACGAGCTGCATGGGCTCGGCCTCCATCAGGCACGAGTTCTTCTTGTCCCAGCCGGCGCCCTCCAGGAAGAGGCCTCGCACCCACACGCCTTCCTGGACACGGGGCAGCGAGCACATGCATGGGGGGGGCGCCCGGGCAGGGGGCCCTGACCCGGCACCCCCCAGCAGGCAGGCCCCTACCTTGGGCGGGTACACCAGGTTGTTGTCGTCCACCGTGGAGACAAGGAAGTCCCAGGACAGCGTGTCCACCGAGATCTGAAAGGGGCGGCGAGAGGGAGCCCTGGGGGGGCAGCCACCATCCGGGCCCCGGGGCCCCTCCTCTGAGGGGGCGCGTGCCTGCCCCCCGCCCCTCGCTGCCCCCGCCAGACAAGCCCTCCAGGCAATCGGGCTGCCGGCTGCCAGGCCTCCCGACCTGGGCCCACCCGGGCAAGGCTGCCAGGCATCCGGAGGCGTCCTGGAGGGTGCCGGGCAGGGAAGGCTGGAGAGCCGCCACGCTTCCTCCTGCCGGCCAGAGGGCGGGATGCCCTGCGCCTCCAGCACCCCCACATCTCCCCCTCCCCCCAGCCCCACAGGGCCATGTGCCCACTGCTGGGCTCCGCAAAGCCACGCCGGGCAGCTCCCGGCTCCCCGCTCAGCCCGTCCCGCTCCCTCGGCTCCCGCTGCCTGGGGGGGGGGGGGGGTCGTACGTTGTTCAGGCGTGCCGCAGCCTGCAGGACGGCGGTGAGGAACCCCGTCGGGAAAGTGAACCCCGAGAGCCAGAACAGCACCGGGGGGTGCGTGGTCTTGGCCCAGTGGGCGAACTGCTCCACACGCAGGCCCAGGTCCCGGGTCCAAGCAGCCAGGGGCTTCTGGGAGGGATAGGCCTGCGGAGGAAGGGGAAGGCAGAGATGGCGGGCGCCCACCAAGCCCCGAGGCAGGAAGTCCAAGCGGGATTCACGGGAAATGGCGACCTGGGCAGCACCCGGTCCCTGCCGCTCCCCAGGGGCTCCGGAGAAGATGTGGATTGCGCATCTTCCCTAGGGGGGATTCCCTGCCTGAGAAACAGGCAGTGGGGCAGGGGGACGAGGTGTGGGCAGAAGGGATCCAGGGGAAACCGAGGGATCCCAAAAGCTCTGCAGACCCCTCTCCTGAGATACAGTCTGTCTCTGGTGCAAAACAGGACAGTGTCCTTAACACACGGAACAAGCAGGAGCGTTTCTCTCGGCAAAGTTCCGGGGCTGACGGAGCATCAGGACAAGAGACGGTGGACCGTCTCCGGCGCCCCGGACCTCACCTGGCCAGGACACAGCAACTCACCTTTCCCAAAAGGAGGGGAGGGGAGGGGAGGAGCACCGACCCCCAGGCCTTACCCTCTCCCACATGGGGGGCACACGAGCATCAAAAATGCAGTTGAAGATCTCCTCCAGGTCCGTGGACATCACCACCAGCCCCTGGATGCCCTTCTCCAGCTCCACCAGGGAGGAACTGTGGGAAACAGATGTTCGCGCACCCACAGCATAGGCCACGCTGAGCCAGGGATCCCACGGAAGTCTGAGCGTGCCCTTGGTTCTCAGGCAAAATGGCTGCCATGAGGGGCTTTGCGCACCCACAAAATGGCTGCCAGGCTGGACCCGCCGAGCCACGAAACACCCACTTCGCTCCCCCTGGAGCACCTGAACGGGAAGTAACTCCCCCAGCGGCACACCTGAGCCCCCCTAGGGGTGGGATCCAGCTCCCGAAGCGAAAGCCACGCTCTGTCGCAACTAGCCTGCTGCTCCAGCAGCCATTTCGCAGAAGGCCAGCGGCTTCCCCGGGAAGCTGTGCGGGAGGCAGCAGCGAGACCGGGCCCCCTGTGCCGCCGCCACAAGCCACACCACGCAACGCCATCAGGAGCCCCGCGGGCCAGGCCAGAAGCAGAGCCGTGCTTTGGCCCAAAGGCCTCGCCAGCCAGCTGCCCTGGGGAGGCCATGCGTGGCACCCAGGGGCAGCCATGCCCTCCCACTGGGGTTCCCCAGCAGTGGGGCGGAGACGCACGTCCCTGGGCAAAGCACGCACGGCTCCCGCAGAGCACACCAGCGGACCCCCGGACCAGGCCGTGCGCAGGCAGCCCCCCGCCCCAGCCCTTCCAGCGCCTGGCACCTCCCCAGCGCCCCCAGCCCCACCTTCAGCAGTGGGACAGCACCTTCAAGGCAAAGCACTGGGCTGCAGCCCACCCCTCCCCTCCACTCCCCTCCCCAGCACCCCACGTGGGGCTCAGAAGCACCCCCCTTGGCTTTGCGGAGGGGGCCCCACCTGATGACCTGCAGCAAGGAGTTGTAGCGCTGGATCTCCTGCAGCAGCACGACGTTGAGCGGGGAGGGGTCCGTGGACAGCATCTTGCAGGTGCCCTCGTAGTCGATCTCCTCGGGGACCTTGCTGAGCACGTCGGCCGAGAGCTCCAGCACCTGCGGAGGGAGGCCCTGAGCCGGGGGCCATGGGCCCCACCGCCAGGGGCTCCTCCGCCTCCCGGCAGCCCCGGCCCTTCCTTTTCTCCTGGGCCCCAATCTCGGCTCAGCCGGCCCACGTGGAGCCTGGGCCCCGGGGAGCCCACCCTTCCCCGAGCCAGCCCCCTTCGGGAACACAGGAGGCTTCCGGTGCCAGGCAAGAGGCGGCCGGCTTGGCTGCACCCAGCACACGCGGAGGAAAGCCAGGGCAGGGCCCTCGGCCGCGGGGGCCGATCCAGGCCTCTTGGCGGAGTCTCGGACGGCCCGGCAGGGACCAGCAGGACTTGTGCAGCAGCAGCAGGACGCCCCACCCACCCTAAATTACGAGGACAGCCCGGGGTTCCTGCCCCAGGAGGACCGTGTGCTCCGTTCAGTCCTGCCCTCCGGAACCCGCCAGGCTCCGCATTCCTCCACTTCCAGGGCTGCCTCTGGCTCGGGCTGGTGGCCGGTCCTGGGGCTCCACGTGCCCCCCGCTGGGTACCTTGTCCTCCCGGCTCTGCCCGGTGCCCCCCGAAGGGGTGGTCTGCGGCTGCAGGGAAAGCAGCGTCTCGAAGAGTGTCCGGGCCTCCGTGATCTGGGAGGCCACGTCCGCGTTGGGGTGCTGGCCAAACGCCTCAGGGGCGTCCATGCCGGGCAGCAGGCTGATGAACTCCTTGTACGAGGCCAGGTTGCCGTCCTTGGGGATGTAGTAGGTGTCCAGCACGGAGAGCCTGTGGAGGCGGGGGCCCTGCTCAGCCGCGGCCTGTGCCCGGGGGTCCGCCGGGCCCGTGCCCGCCAGCCACGCCACGCTCTCCCACACCTCCGTGCCTCGAGGGCAGAGCCGCCTGGGCAACCGAAGTGCCCCCGCAGCGCCCTGTGGCCGGGGGGGCCTGCGACGTGGACTCGTGGCTCCTGGAGCGTCTCTCCCCACCGCATCCGGTTGCCGAGTGGCCCTGCTCAACCCGCTCCCCGCCACAGCACCCCGCTCCCCAGGCAAGCCCCCCCGTGAACCCCGAGGTCCCCGGCACCCCCTGGCCCACGCGCACTTGTAGAAGGGGGCCGCGATGCTTTGCTCGTTGAAGTAGTCGTTGATGTAGGTGGTGAGGAGGCGCCGGTCCCAGTCGTCCGTCACGTGGCCGCCGTAGTTCACCCCGGCGATCAGGTACGTGAGGGCCTCCCAGGGCGTCTCCTCGTACTCGTCCAGGTACAGGCTCAGGAGGTTCTCAGACACCTGCGGGGTGGGGTGGGCGGACGAGAGGGCTGACAAGGCAGGACCAACCTCGGGGGGGGGCGCTTCCGTGGGTTCCCGGGGCGCTCAGGTGAGCCTGCCTCCTCAGCAGGCAGCCCCCGCTGGAGCACCACCGAGCCCCCGCCCGTGGCACACGCCGCAGCCAGACTCGGCAGCAGTGCCAGGCGGCATCGTCTCCCGTGGCGCGTATTCCGAGGGAGAAGGGCCGGCAGGGCTTCCGCCAGGCCGGGCCAGGCCAGGCCATGCCCCGGGCCGGGGAGGGTCGGGACGCTCAGCCACGGGGTGCCCACGCCCCGAGGACGGCGGCCTTCCTAGGCACACGGGCTCCGTGCGCATCAGTCTGCCGGAGCCCGGCAGCGAAGGCTGCCCCCAGAGCCCTGCCCCGCCTGTGGCCGCCGCACCTCGAAGTCCGAGTCGTTGAAGCCGTAGACGATGTTCCAGCCCAGCTGCAGGAACTTCTTGCGCTCCAGCAGGATGCTGTGGAAGAAGCAGAGGGCGAAGAGCAGCTTCTTGTACTTGGCTGGCTTCGTGCAACGGTTGAACTGCGGCTCCGTGATGAGCTGGTACAGGCGCTTCATGTTGGCCTTCAGGCCCTGCAAGGCAGGGGGCGGGGGTGGATCAGGGCCGGTGCCGGGGGGCAGCCGGGCCCCTGCGGCTGTGGGCGGGGCGTGCCCCCCGGCCGGCCCCCCTGCACTCACGGTGGGCGGCTCCGTCGTCATCTTGATGCCGGCCTGCAGGATGGAGATGGGGAAGTCGGGGTGCGGGCTGGAGCTGAGCCACAGCCGGAAGGACGGGTGCGGCTCCTCCACCTGCAGCTGCTCCACCAGCTTGTCCAGCTGCGGCATCCAGGACAGCGAGAGGTGGCAGTTGGCCAGGAAGACCCAGTTGCCTGCCGGGAGGCGAGAGGGAGGCCGGTGTGGGAGGCCGGAGGCCGCGGTGCCTGGGCTGGGGCTGGGCCAGGGCTGCGCACGGGGAGAGGCTGTGGGGCAGCGGCCACAGCCCTCGGCCACAGCCCTTCTGCAAATGCCCCCTCCCAGCAGTGGGCACGGGGCCTTCTCGGTAGGGGCCGCCGTGGCGGAATGAGCTCCCTCCACCGGGCCCCTGCGCCATCCTCTCCAGGGCTTTGTATCACGTTCCCGTTCTGCGTTTGTAGGGTTTCCTTCCCCGCAAGCTTCCCAGAGAGCTCTTGCGGCTCGGCCCTGTGGAGACGGAGCAGAGGGACTCCGGCGCGGACAGGCCCATCCCACCCGGGACCCTGCCCCTCCGGCACCCACCCTGATGGACCCCGTCCTTGATCATGCGGGTGGCGATGGGCGCCTGGCCCTGGCCCAGCGAGAGGGCGTGGAAGCGCTGGGCCATGCCGGACTGCTCGGCCAGCTGCAGCAGCGAGGAGGTGGGGTCCACGCCCGGGGACAGGACGAAGATCAGCGGCGTCTTGGTCGTGGAGTCGTCCACCACCTGCACCCAGAGGGAGGAGGCGGTCAGGGCCGAGGCAGGGTGGCCCGGCAGGGAAGGGAAGGGGCCGCGGCCGGCGCCCCACTCACCGACTTCATGTTGAGCACGGGGGGCTCAACGAACTGGGAGCCCAGGTTGGAGACGATGAAGGCTGTGACGCAGAAGGCCACGCGGTCGGGCCGCAGCGACCGGACGACCAGCATGCGCTGCATCTGGTTGCAGGAGTTCTCCCACTCGCCTGCAGGCAGAGGCGGAACGTGGGCGGGCCGTGGGGGGGGAGTAGTGCCCCTCCCCACGCCGGCCGGCTGCTCTGGGAGGAGGCCTCTCCACAGACCCCAGACATGCCGTCTCCACTCCACGAGCGCCTTCCAGGGGCTGTGCTGCCCCAGGGCAGGGACCGGCCCCGGGGATGTCTGGCAAGGCCCCTCCGGGAGCCCCTGCCAGTACGGCTGGCAGCCAGGCCCCCTGGGAGTTGGGGGCCGGACCTGCTGGGAGCCCCTTTCTTCCAGCCGCGGGCTGGAGGGCTGGGGTCGGAGGCGGGGGGGCGGGGGCCCAGCGAGCCCGGCCCCCTGGCCATCCAGCCACAGTCCGGGCCTCACCTGGCAGCATGGCCTTCTCGGGCCGGGAGCTGGTGTACCACAGGTTCCAGTCCCGGGGGTACTGCTCAAAGGAGTTCATGATGCCGTGGAAGTTGGTGAGCTTGTCCAGCTCCGTGATGTTGTCCCAGTAGGTGTCGGCCAGCCAGCTGGTGCAGGGGTTGTCCATCTGCCCCTCCCTGTCCAGCACCTGACGAGGGACACGGTGGGGGAAGGGCCCCCCCAGGATCAGGCAGCCGCGGGGCTGGGCCCCATCCCCTCCACCCAGCACGGCCCCTGCCTGGATGGATGCATGCTGCGGGCCGACGCATCTGGGGAGCGCCCCTCTGGCGTGGGAGGAGTTGGGGGCGCCCCCGCCTCAGCACCAGGATGCCCGGGAAAGGCAAGGCAGCGACTGGCGCAGTGCCAACGGCCGTGAGGGCGCAAAGGGGGCGGGGGGGGGGCTCTCACAGGCTCCGGAACTGCAGAAAACGTCCACCGGAGGGCAGAGCCGCAGCCTGAGCAGGCAGAGCCCGCCGGGTGGCCGGACGACGGGCTTGTCCTCTGCCCGCCTCGAGCCGGCCTTCCGCTCCAAGCCAGAACGCCCGGGACGGCCCAGGGACGGCCCCAGCCAGACACTGCCCTCCCCTGCCTGCCCCAGGGATGAACGCTTCCTCAGCGGGAGAAGGGGGCCCCGCAGGCCGCACCCGGCTGCCGCACCCAGGCCTCGTCCGGTCAGGGCCCCCTTCCTCGCCTCCAGGGGTCAGGCGAGCCCCCTCCGCGTGCAGCGGGTGGGGAGCGGGCTGGAGCCCATGGGACCGGCTGCGGCCAGCCCCTGGCTGGGGAGGGCCGCACGCCTGCTCCCCACCCGCTCTCGGGCCCGGGGCCACCCGCCAGGTGCATCTCCTGCAAGGCCAACAGGCCCCTGCAAGGGCGCCCACCCTGCCCACGCGAGGAGGAGCCTCCCCAGGGCGCGCCACCCGCTGCCCTCTGCTGCCCGTGGCGCGACTTGCTTGCCAGGCCTGGGAGGAAGGTGCAGGCCCGAGGGACTGCCCCACATGCCCTGGCCAACTCTCCAGTTGGACTGCGGGAAGCAGGACTGATGCTCCAAGGACGGGGAGGTCCGGGGGACCATCAGCCCCCCAGAAGAGGTCCCCTTGCGTAGGAGCAGGAGCCGGGACAGGCTTTCTGCAGGCTGCTGGGGCCTGAGGCTGCCAAGGGGCTGCCCTTCCTCTGCCCGCAAGAGGGTCTCCGGCTGAATTGGCAGCCTCCCCAGGCAGGGTGAGGAGAAGCCCTTCCCTGCCTGGGACCCTGCAGAGCAGGCCAGCCAGTGCAGACGGGCCGCCCGAGGGGCTCAGCACAGGGCAGTGGCTCGTGCGCCTGCCGCTCAGCCCAGCGACGCCAGGACTGCAGCCCCTCCTGGGGCCCGGGGCCCGCCTGCTCCTGCCCCCAAGTGGCGCTTACCACTCCCCCACGGAGGAAGAAGTTGTACTCGTCCATCTTGAGGTTGCCGGACACTTCCAGGATCTTGGCGCACATCTGGAAGCTGAAGAGGAGCTTGTGCCGTTCGAAGAGGCCCCGGCAGGTGTACCTGGCGAAGGCAGAGCCAGAGGAGTGTGGCGGAAGCTCGGAGGGAAGCCCAGCCTGCTCTCTGGGTGCACCGTGCGCGAGCTGATCTCCCCAGGCCCTCTGGGGGTTCTCGGCTGGGAGGCTGCAGCCCGGTCTGGAAATGGCCGGCTGCCTGCTGCCTCCCTTCGGCTGCCCCTTGTCCCACGAGGGACACCCCAGATTGTGCCGCATGGCAGCACCGGAGGGGAGGGGAGGGGAGGGGATCCCAGTCGCGCCCGGGACAGCGGCAGCTGCGCGGGACGGCTACCTGTAGACGGCGTAGGTGTGGTACTCGTTCAGGTACCGGATCCGCTCATCCAGCTTGGCGCTTCGGTGGCTCTTGGAGATGCTGAGGTTGAACAGGTCAATGTAGGCGTCCAGGGAGAACTGGTACATGGGGTCGATCCTGCCCATGTCGTTGAGGACGAAGAAGAGGATGGACGCCCTCTGAGCGCAGGGGCGGTAGGCCTGCGGGAGCGGGAGCAGCAGGCTGGTTCAGGGGCCGTCGGGAGAAGGCCAGGGTGTACTGGCAGCATCCAGCTGCCTCCCCCACCACGTGCTGGGCTAGGAACCCCGTGCTGAGCACCAGAGGGAGCCGTGCTGGCCAAGGGCTGTGGGAGGTGCAGCTCACCACCCCCGAGGAAGCCGGCTGCAAACAGAGCGACCCCCACACCAGCCGCCTTCCCGAAGAGGCAGCCCTCCAGGTTCCCAGGTTTGAGGAATGGGTTCCCAGCCCCCAGGACTGCGTGGGGGCCGGGAGGAGCTGGGGCAGAGGAGTCTGTGCCCGCAGGCCACCCCTGCCCTGGCAATTCTGGTGCTGGGAGGGCAGCAGGCGCTCCGTGCACACACGGCCAGGCCCCGGCGCCTCCCCGGCTGACCTCCCGCGCCGTGTCAATCTTGATCTCCGTCGTCTCGCTGGTCTCCAGCTGCTCCGTGACTTCGGTGGCGGTGACCTTCGAGGTCTGCAGCGTGTTCACCAGCTGCACGTCATCCAGAAGGGAACCCGTGGCCTCATTCAGTAACCTGCAGCCCGGGGACAGGGCGGCTGAGCCGACCCAAGAGCGTGGCCTGCTCCCAGTGGCCTCGGACTGCAGGGGGCAGCTGGGGGGGCGGGGGGGGCAAAGCTGCCGCTGCACCGAGGGCCAGGAAGGCAGGAGGCCCGGTGGCCAGTTGCCGCCCACCACAGAACGGAGCCGGGGCCTGCAGGGCTGCCCAGGGACCCCCAGCCAAGGTGGAAAGGGCAGCCGTGGGGCAAGAGTCGCCACGTGGCCCCCGAGGCGAAGCTGGCCCGGAATGTGCCACCCGGGCCATGGAGGTCCCGCAGCCCCCCGCGCGCCCACACCCGCCGCCCCGCACCTCAGGATCTCGTCCTCCAGCTCCTTCAGCTTCCTCTTCCCGGCGGCGATGTTCAGCACCAGGTGGTCCTTCTGCTCCTCCAGCTCGGGCCGCTCCCTCCGCACCACGATGCCCAGCAGCTGGGCCTCCAGTCCCTGTGGGGGCCCAGGCGCTCAGCTCGGGGCGGGCCACCCCCGGCCGGCCGGCTCCTTCCGCGGCCCGGCAAGTGGGCTGCTCACTGGGGGCCCCGAGGAGCCCGCCCCGCGCGCACACCTGCTCCTTGACGGCGAAGTTGACGATGGTGGTCTGAGAGGAGGTCTCGGGCGTGTAGTGGGGGTTGGGCAGCTTGGTGGTCAGGTAGAAGCGGAAGTCGGGGTGGTACTCCACCTCTTTGTCCCCCAGCCGGATCAGGAGGCGGCCACCTGCCACGGGCGAGAGGCCGAGTGAGCCATGCGGGGGACGGGGCCGCGCCAGCTCCCGGGCCCGGGCCGGGGCCCCTGGCACTCACCCACTTTGGTGACGGAGCGGTTGAGGATGGGGGCCAGCGTGGGGTCCAGCTCCTCCTGCACGTTCTGCAGCAGCACTGGCGAGCCGAACTGGATGGCCGACTCCAGAACACGCAGGTAGTCGGGCATGTGCAGGTCGATGATCTTGAGGCCCTGCGGGGATGCCGAGCAGGCGTGGGTATTGGCCTCCGAAGCTGAGGGGGCCGCGCGGGACGGGGTGGGGGACCCCTCCCCCCGAGCGCCCCGTGCAGCTCCTCACCCGCTTCATCTCCATATTCTTGATCCACTTCGTGGCCTGACACTGCGGGTCGATCATGAGGGGCCACCTGGAGACGACCAAGCGG
Source organism: Varanus salvator macromaculatus (assembly GCA_023646645.1). Taxonomy (NCBI): domain Eukaryota; kingdom Metazoa; phylum Chordata; class Lepidosauria; order Squamata; family Varanidae; genus Varanus; species Varanus salvator. The sequence continues at coordinate 1,318,872 of JAIXND010000753.1, read as the reverse complement.
AGAGGCACTTGAGGGCCTGCAGGGCCCCCCATGCTCCTCAGACGGGGACGGGGACGGGGCCGGGGGAGGCCCCGGGGGCGGAGGGCCCCGGCTGCGGCCCCAAGGATCCAACCCACCTGTTCCCGCGCGTGACGATGATCCCGTTCTCCGTGGAGAAGTTATCTGAGGGCAGCCCCTGGATGTTCCAGTTGCGCACGACCGTCGGGTTGGAGAGGAAGCTGTCGCACGTGAACCGGGGGGAGCACGGCACGTGGAGCTCTCGGATCTGCAGGGCGGAGCAACTGCCGCAGTCGGAGGGCCCGCCTGCTCCGGCTTCCCGGGGCACCGCCTCCCCTGTGCCGAGGGCAGCGTGGCTGGGCGGCCCCGCAGGCTTCTCAGCAGTGCCTCGCCCCCTCGCCCGGCCCCCGCCAGCCCTGCAGACTCCGGAGCATCTTTGAGGCGTTCCCGCCGAGCGCAACCCTCTGCAGGGGCCCGGGGCCCTGCCAGGGGAGCTTGCCTGGAGGAGGGGAGGGTGCGGCCCACTCACCTGCTTGATCCAGATGTGCGAGACAATCTCGTCCCGGTAATTCGAAAGGAAGGGCCCCATGTACGACAGAAACGCCGCCGCCAGCAGGCAGTCGCCCACCAGGTAGCCCAGATCTTCCTCGAGGCCCTAGAGGGGAGCGGGGCCAGGCTCGTCTTCCACCCCCGCAGGAGCCCTTCCACCGGGACGCCCGGGGGCTCCATGGGGCGACGCCGGCAGGCTGCCTGGAGCCCACCCTCATGCCTCCCACTGTTCCCGCATCTCAAGGGTCCAGCCTTCCCACAGGCTCGGGCCACAGGCCACCCTGCTGGATCCTAGAGACATGCCAGCGGGAACTGGCCATGGCAGTTCGAGGGAGGGAGGACCCCAGTAGAGGGGCCATCACCCCCCGAATGCCCCACGCCTCACCTGCTGAACACGGGAGGCGGGTGTGGAGCTGCCAGCCAGGCCCTACCTTGACCGTCTCCTCCCATCGGACCTTCTCCCCGGCCAGGCCGGAGACCAGCTTGTCGGCGCGGTCCAGCTTGATCTCCATCTCCTCGGATTTCTTGCGCAGCTCCTCCTTCTGGGCAAGCTTCTCCTCATACTCCTTCTTGAGCCTCTCCAGTTTCTCGGCAACCTGAGGAGAGGGGATTTAAGAGCAGGATTTCCCAGCAGCCTCCTCTCTGCAGGAGGAGGCGTTACACGCATGGAGGCGGTGCCCCGGGGTGCAGCGGGCGCAGCGCCCTTCGGGTTCAGAAGGGGCCCGGGGGGGGGTGGCGTGAGGTCCCCCCGCCAGGCCAGGTCCTGGGCCTTCCTCCGCAGCAGACTGACCTCCCGGAGCCTCTCCTGGGCCTCGGCCTGGGCAGCCTGCTTCTCCGCCAACTGGGCCAGGGCGGCGTTCATCCGCGCACGCTTGGGCTCCACCACACGGTAAATGCGGCCGTACATCTGCGAAGGCGAAGCGAGCGGCTGGGCCCTCCGTGGAAGCCAAGCTCCCCCGAGGCCAGCGGCCTCACGGCCCAGAAGCCCAGTCCCCAGCTGGGAGCGGGCGAGAGCCGGAAGCGGAATTCCGGGGGTCCCCGGGCTGGCAGGGGCTCCGCGGAGCTGGGCACCGGCCGTCCCGTCCCGTCCCGTCCCGTCCCTTCCCTTCGCCACGCTCACCTCCATGGCGCGCACCCACATGCACAGGGACTTGGCGGCCACGGAGACGCGCCCGATGATGTCCGGCTGGAAGTCCGGCTGCGAGCAGTAGGCGCTGATCTTCTTGAGCACCTTGTCGGAGATGTTGTCCTTGTCGAAGTACACCAGCTGCTTGATGAAGTTGGGCTCGCCTGGGGAGGATCAGGAAAGGAAAGGAAAGGGAGCCCCAGCTGCAGCAAAGCCCCCCCCTCCCCGCTGGAGGGGTGGCCGGAGGCAGGGCCCAAAGGGACGTGGCCACCACTGCTGCTCTGCCCCGGCCAGCCGGCTTCCGAGCAGGGCCCGGGGCCAGGAGGACTCTCCCTGCCACATGCCACGCGCCATGCTCCACAGCCGTGCTGCGCCCGCGGGGGCGGGTGCTTCCCAAGCCAGGCCAAGCGGTGCCAGATGCTCGCATGTGTCCAACGCCCGGCCTCATCCGGCCCTCTGCTCTCCTTACCCAGCTGCTTCTTGGCTTCTGCCCACGTGGGCTCGTTGCCTCGTAGGATCATGACCGCCTGCATGACTGTCTCCACCAGGGTGGGAGGCCGGCCGTAAGACTTGATCTCGGTCAAGTCCTTCTTGTTGAGAGACTCGAGCGCCTGCGGGGGAGATCGCGGGGCGGGGATGGGCGAGGGACCCGGGCGGGCTGTGCAGAGCCACCCGCCTCCCCGGCTCAGCACCCTGGACTGCAGCCCCTTCCTTCCCTCACTGCCTCACACCGGAAGTCCGTCCAGCAGGGAGGGCGTGCAAGCCGAGTTGCACTCAGGCACGTGCACCGGGGGGGGCTTTGCACACAAAGTTCTCCGCAGTGCTCCCAAGCTCTCGTGGACGTGCTCCCGGCTCAGCTCGGCTCACTTCCTCACCAGGAAGCAACCAGCATGCCACGGACGCCCAACGAGCGCAAGGGCCCGGGCCTGGCCTGATCGCCACATCCCTGGCACAAGACCGTTCGGGGGGAGGGTCTCCACATGGAACCAAAGCATGTAAAAGGCCAGGCCAGGTCAGGCCTGCACTTCTGGCCCGCAGAGGAAACACGGAGCGTCAGGACCCTGCCACCCCAACACGGAGAGGCACTCTCCCAGCAGCTCGAGGAAAAGCTTGGAAGGGGAGCAGGCGGAGCTGTTCGCCAGGGGAGGAGCTGGAAGAGACCCACGCGCCTCGGGCTGGGTCTAGCCCTCTGCCGCAGCACGTCCTCAGGGAGGGCTCTCGGCGGCTGCTGCGGAGCACGCCCAAGGGCCAGTGCGCTGGCCCTGCTGCACTGCCCAGGCTGGGGACCGCGGCCCAGGGAGCCTCCGGGGGAGGGGGTGCCCGCCTACCTTCATGGCCTCCTCCAGGGCCGGCAGGGCCTCCTCCAGGTCCTTCTGGGCATTGTCAGCCAGCGCCTTGCACTTGATCTCCTCAGCGGCGATCTTCTCGCTGTTGGCCGTCACGGTCTGCGGAGAGCAGAGAGGGGAGGCGGCTCAGCACTGGGGCCGGCGGTGCGGGCCCCGCGGCGGAGGGACTGCCCGGCCCAGCACTGGCCTTCTGCTGCTCGTCCGCCTCGCGCTTCTGCTGGACGATGATGACCAGGTACTCCTCGCACTGCTTCTGGAACTCGGCCACCTTCTTCCGGGCGTCCTCCAGCTCCAGCGTCATCACCTCCACCTTCGCCCGGGTCTCGTCGATCTTGAACAGCCCGTTGCGGAGCTTGTTCGCCTGGTCCGAGAGCTCCTTGCGCTTCTCTGCCAGCAGCCTGCAAGGCGGAAGGCACCCTCTGTGGCTGCCCCGGGACTCGCCCCTGCAGCTCCGGCTCCGGCTCCGGCTCGCGCCCCCGGGCCCCCGCACTCCGGGCCAGCCGAGTCCTCCCGGGCCCCGCTTCCCAGAGAGATTTGGGGAGCCTCACTTCTTGTAGCCGGAGACGAGCTCCAGGTAGTTGGTCGGGGTGACGTAATTGTGGCGCCGGAGCTCCAGCAGCATCTTCTGCGAATAGCGGGCCACGGACCAGTGCATGGTCACGAAGATTTTGGCCACACGCTTATGGATCTGGGGGGTGGGAGGAGCGTTGAGCCAGGGGGCGCACGGCCGCCCCCCGTGCCCGCCCCCCGGGACGGGCCGCGCCCCTCACCGTGTCCAGGCTGCCCCGCTCCACGCTCCCCAGGTCCACGCCTTCCAGGTACTTCTCCGCCACCTCGAGCAGCGCCTGCTTGGGCCACTCGGAGAACCAGTCGATGGTGGTGCAGTTCACCAGGGCCGGGTACTGGCGGATCCAGTTCCTGCGCGAGGGGCGGGTTGAGCGCCGGGCTGCTGCCTGCAGCCGCGCGGCAGCCCACCAGGGGTCGCTCCTGCTCCAGCGCAGCCCGTGCCCGGCGGCCGCCCTCACCTGAACGGGTCCCCGACGGGGCTCAGGCACAGCACCACGTGCAGGTTGTTGCGCACCCTCTCGATGAGGTAGGCGAAGAGGCTGTCCGGGCTCTCCTGGATGCCCTCGGCCCGGGCCGCGTCGATGATCTGGCTTTGGATCTGCGCGGGGAGAAGCGTCTGGCGCCGCTTCCGGGAGCGGGCGCCCCGGCCCTGCAGCATCCCCGGGCGCCGTGGAGCCGGGGGCCCCCAGGAGCGGCTCGCCAGCTCCGCAGAGGCCGGGCTGCCAAAGCCTCCGGGGCCGCAAGCGAGCAGGAGCGGCGGCCCGGCTCAAACGCCCCGGCAGCCCCGCCGGGAGGGCCCCCACTCCGCAGCACTGCCTCCTGAGCCGGGAGGAGGCTGCCGCGGGCACGGCCACGGCTGCCCCTCGCGGAGGCGGGGGAAGTGCCAAGGGGAGGCGGCTCCGTGGGGCCGGCCAGACTCTGGGCACAAACCGACCCGGCAGGAGGCTCACGCTCGCCCCAAAGCACCCTCCTTTCTTCCCAGAGGCACAGCAAGGAGGCCTGCTGTTCCCCGTGGCAGGGGTTATGGGACTCTGCGCGTGCTCAGAGCCACGCTCCCCATCACTTCACATTCCCAGGGGCCGTACGAGACCCCTCGGGTTCGGAGCGGTCCGGAGGAGGAGGCCACCAGACCCGGGCAGGCATCGGCATGGATGGGGCAGCCGGCCTTCCCTCGCCCGGCCCGGCCCGGCCCGGCCCGGCCCGTGTCCCACACCCCGCGCCCCGCGGGGCACGCACCTCCTCGAACTCGTCCGCCTTGTAGAGGTTGGGCACCTCCCAGAGCTGAGGATGTTGTTGATGTCCTCTAGGAAGCATTCATCAGCCACCTGGGTGTCGACGAAGAGGAAGGTGGTGGGCTTCTGGTCCAGGCCGGTCTGGCGGTAGAGCCGCTTGATGTCTGTGGGCAGAGGAGCCGCCGGGGTGAGCGGCGGGGCGGCCCGGGCCAGTGCGGGATGCCGGGCCCCGAGCAGACGGCAGCGCCTCACCTTCGCGGAACTCCTGCTTGCGGTACTGCCTGGAGACCTCGACCTGGAAGGTGTAGTACTCGCAGATGGACGAGGCCAGGCGGGCCAGGCTCTGCCGGCCGCTGCCCCCGATGCCCACCAGCAGCATGTTCCCCCGCGGCTGGCTGATCACCCGCACGATCCGGGTTACTGCGGGGAAACGGCACCGCGGAGTTGCTGCAGCAGCAGAGCGGGAGGGGGCGGTGGCGGGACCCCCCCAGCACGCAGATTCTGGCGGATCCGGGGCCCCGCTGCTTCCCCTTGCAACCTCCCTGCGCTCTCCCACCGCTTCTTCGGGAGAGTCCGCACGGAGCAGGCACCGGGGGGAGCGTCAGGACGGCCCCGCAGCGTCTTCGGATCAGCGGCGTGACGAGCCCTCCGCCTGGAGGCCCGCCTGGAGGCCCACCTGGGCCACACACACGCCTGCCCGGTGCCGGGCCCCAGAGCAAGCCCCGGAGGAGGATACGCCCGCCCACCGCTGGAGATGCACCCCGCCTGCCGTGCCCCCGCAAAGGGCGGAGCGGGACGATCCCGCAGGGCCCCCCACTCACTGTGCTCAATGGCATCCCGGAAGAGCACCAGCCGCATCGGCACCACCCCCGGCAACCGGTTGTAGTCGCCTAGTGCCCGCTCCATCTCTGCTTTCAGGATGCCCATGTCGGTCATGTCCTCGTACACGTTGCGCATGAAGTCCCCTGCGGCGAAGCATCGCTCCGTTCCAGAAGCGGCAAGCACCGCTCGCCTGCCGACAGGCCCGGCCCCCAGCCTCCCAGCGCAAGCCTCTCATGCACATGTGTGCCCGGGCACCCAAGCACAACCCTCCAGCAGCCCTGCTCGGACATCATCCGGATCTCCCCCTCCTTGCAACCCCGTCTCCATCCGGTTTCCCACCCAGGACTAAACGCACACGCAGTCGCACGCGTTCACCCATCAAGGGCACATCGAGGCCTAGACGGAAAAGTGGGCGGCAGCTTCCTGCGTTCCCGGCCAGGCGCGGCTGTGCCCGAGGAACGTGACGAGCGGCTGAACAGTTGCTTCCAATTAGAGAGGCAGCAGCTTTTTCCGTTTTAAAAATTACGCTCAAAATACAAGTGCTTATAAAAACGGCGAGTGCAAAGCATCATTTCAGGAGAGACGTTCTCCCTTCGAAGTGGGAGAGAGAAGGGGTCCGTGCTGGCTGTGCCTTTGGGTGGAAAGCGGGAATGTGCATTTCACAAATTTCTCTTCGAGGGAAAAACCTCCTCTGGGCTCCAGCCTATAAGCCAAACAGGCCCGTGTGCTTCTGCATCATTTCAAAACCGAACCGAACCGAACAAAGCAAGTGTTCTTCTGTTCTTCGGGAGTCTCGTCTTTCTGGTCCAGGCCCACGGAGATGTGAGGCCACGTCCCAGGCCTGCTCACACAGAAAAGCCTCCCACAGTGCCTGGCATTCCCCTGGCAGCATCTTTTGGGGTGCACACGCGGGGGCCTGTGCCCCTAATTGACAAATAGGCCTGGCTAAAACTATAGGCACTGATCCACTTGGATTAGGGAACAGCTTTGAAACACACACACACACACAGAAAGGATGGATCCTGCAGCCCCAAGGGGCAGGCAGGGCATCGTCTTCCCCAGTCGCCAGGGACTGCCCTCCCACCGGCGCCCCGCACGGTCCGCGCCCGCAGCCCTCCGGCCAGGACGAGCCACCGGAACGCACCGAAGATGGGCGAGCGCTTGTTGGGACAGAGGTTGTGGAAGGTCAGGTCGAAGAAGGTGCCCAGCTTCTCGCTCAAGAGGGCCGTGAAGGTCTCCATGTCCCCAGCGTCCACAAGGCGGTCAGAGAAGACCCTGCGGCAGAGGGGGCGGAATCTGCGTCCCCGAGACTTCCCCGCGGGCCACTCGCCCCGGAAGTGCAGGGCAGGCCGCCCAGACCCCCACCCCGCGCTTGCCTCCCCTGCCCCCCGCAGTGGCCGGGCAGCTCTCCGGCTCGGCCCGGCCCGGCTGGCCGGCAGCAGCTCTACCTGAAGCATTCGTGGATCCAGAGGCGTGTCAGGCTGGGCTTGGTGTCGTGGAAGTCCTTGTGGGCCCGCAGCATGCCCTGGAACACCTGCGCGGGCACACGCACAGCCGCTTCGGCCAGGCTGCCCCACCCAGGGCCCCCCCCATCCCGGCCAGCGCAGCCCTCGCTTCCGATCGGAGAAGGGCGCCAGCGGGGTCTCCCCTTCGCCATCCACGGCCAGAGGACTGCGGCTGCCCCTGCCCCGCCCCGTGGCCTGGAAGAGGCCGCTCAGACCCTGCGGCCGGGCAGGCTGGTGTCGTGTGGGCCCAGTGCTCCTCAGAGGAGGCCAGCCCATGTTCCCCGTCCACTTGGGAAAGCTGGCGGGGGAACCAGCCTCCGTCCTCAGACACTGGGCGGCACAGCGCCTCTGCAGGGAGGGCCCCTCCGAGGGCGCTTCCCCCAGACGCCCTTCAGCCCCACAGCCCCCCAGCCGGCGGGAAGGTGCCGCGCCGCTGCTGCCACACGGGAACTCTGGGGCCACGGCATCTGATGTGTGCGAGGAGAGCTGGGGGCCGAACGCAGAGCAGCGTTTGATGTCTTCAAACTGCCTGCAAGTTGCCGGGCCCATTTGATGTCGCTCTGCCTCCGCTGCAGCAGCAGCAGGAGACGCGGCTCGCCTGGAATCCCAATGCTGCCAGCCCCGGGTCGCGTTAACCCTGCCCCTGCTGGCGCCGGGCTGAGCCGAGCCAGCCCGCCCGGCGCCACACGCCCGCTCGGATGCCCTGGAGCGCAGAGCCCAGCTGGCAGGGCGGCCGTCCCCACAAGTGACCCCGGCTCAGCTGCAGAATTCCGCGTCTGGGGCTGGGCACACGCCCGTCTGGGCCGGCACGTCCATTGCGGGCGCGGCACCCGAGGTGGGCCGACCTCTCTGGCCCCCGAGAAATGCGGCCCCTCGCTTTCTGAGGTCGCCCCAGGCTCGGCCCCCCCACCGCTCTGCAAGGGGGCAGACGGAAGGCGGAGGAGGGCGTGGGGCCGGGAGGAAGAATGAGAAATGAAGACGTCAGGAGGACACCGAGAGGGAAGATGAGGCAGGTGGGCCGGGAAAGACGAGCTCCTCCAAGTCCAAGCGCTGGAGAACTAACGAGGACTCGCTTCCTTGCCGGAGGCAGAATGAGCCGGAACGGCGGGGGATGAGCCCCCATCCTTGCGTACAGAGCGGCATCCGACAGGCCACACCTGCTGCCTTCCCTCCCTCCCTGCTGCCGAGGGAAGGGGCAGGAGCCCCGCAAGCAGTGCCCCTTTCCTGCCCCGCCCCACTGGCTCAAGGCAGCCGCCCCTCCTACCTTGGAAATGTCACGCAGGTTGAAGAGGTAGTGGATCTTGGCCGGGGTGGGCAGGAACCTCTGGACCACGCCGTTGTACAGCTCCACCGTCGCCTCCGTGATGATGTTGCCGATCGGCTTGATCCCCTCGTCAAAATTCTGCAGCTTCTGGTTGATCATGGTGCCAAAGATGCGCCGGATTTGGGAATCCTGTGGGAGTGCAGGAAGGCTGAGGCGGGGTCGCCCACCCCCGTCCTCTCCTGGACGGGGCCTCCCGGGGAGCCCCCCGGCCTTCCCCGGGAGCTGCGTGCAAGCAGGAGGGGCCAGTGCCGAGCACCACGGAAGGTGGAGCCACGGATCGCTGCAGCGGCAGCCACACGGCGAGCCGAGGTGGGCCAGCCGCCTTTGGGCCGCCTCAGGAGGCACGGGAGCCAGTCGTGCCCCCGCTCTGCGCACGGACGCTGCTCCGGCCGGAAGGAGCCAGCCCTTCGTGGGGCCAGCCCAGAGCCCGGCAGCCGCCATGGCCGCAGAAGCCCGCCTCCCCTCGGCTGCTCAGCACCCATGGCCGCCGTCCCCACAGCCCGCCTCCCACCTGCCTCCATTTTGTTTATCCGCCGTGAGGAAAACCGGCTTAAGGCCACAGGAGTGGCTAGACCGGCACGGCCAGGCCTCAATAAACGCCAGCGTGGCACAGCGCCCGGCCCGAAGACACTGAGATCCAGGCGAGCAACCTTCCCCCACCTGGGGCCTCGCAGATGTGCCGGACTACAACTCCCAAACGCCCCAGCCAGCCTTCCGACACATCTGGAGGGGCCAGCAGAAGCACTACAGAGCAAGCCAGCAGTCCAGCCCAGCCCCCGGAAACAAGCAGGCCTCTCCAAGCCCAGGCCCTCGTGGGGCCCCCAGGCCCCTCTCGCAATGGGGCACGGAAGAAGCCAAGCCTGGGCCGAGGCCGGGCTCTGGAACGGGGCTGGCAGCAGCCGGCCCAAGAGCCACCTCAGGGTGAGGAAGCTGCAGAGGGAGCTTCTGCTCCACCCCGCCTGGCCCCACCCTCACAGGCAGGCCAGAGGGCCCCTTGCGCAGTGCCCTGGGGGCCGACCCGAGGGGCTCCACTGCAGGCCTCTGTGGGCTCATACCGTGCGGGAGAAGGTGCCGGAACGCCGTGCCACCCCCACTGGCCACCCCCGGCGTGGGTGCCGAGGCCAGTCCTCGCCACGCCTTGGTGTTGGGGCGGCTAGGGCTAGGGCGCTGGATCTTGCGGGGTTCGGGGAGCCAGGAGGCTGTGCATGCTGGTGGCGGGGGCCCTAAAGGAGAGGGAGCATGACTGCCGGCTCAGCCCGGCCCCCGAGCTGCCCCCGCACTGCACGTCTGGGCAGCCCTTACCGTGGGGAAGGTCATGTTGATCAGGTTGAAGCGGCTCTGAAGCCGGCTGGAGATCACCGTCCGCCCGCCTCCGGGGGCCCCATGGCTGCCATCAGGAACATGTCCTGCGGGGAAGGCAAACAGCCCCGATCAAACCGAGGGAGATGAAACGAAGCCCCCACCCCATGGAAGTGCCTTGGCAGCACGGCGACTAAAGGGTCCGGAGGGACCCCGGGAGGGGAGGGGAGGGGAGGGGAGCATCGGGCCGCGCACAAGTGGGGCCGGTGTGGGTGCAGGAGCGGCACGTGCCGCCCCTCCTTCTCGCCCCCCTGTTGAAATTCAGATGCGCAGCCGCCCAGGAAGCTGCCTCAATTATTCCAGGCACACACGTCTCCGCTCACAGGCCGCTGAGCGCCCAAACAAGAGAGGGGCTCTCCGGGCGACCCGGAGGCGCGCCATTCGCAGGGACGTGGCTGGCCTTCTCGGCCGGCCCGCCCGCCTTTCAGGCAACATCTGTGGGGGATCAGGCCTGGGGCCGAGGGTGCAGGATTCCCCCCCTCCCCGTATGGCCCTGAAGCGGCTCTCGGCACCAAGAGAGGAAACGGCTGGCCGCTCCTCATGCGCTGAGCCCCCTGCCCGGGTGCCCCCCTCCCGCTGCTGCGGCCACGTAGGAAAAGGGCCCGCACGGACCCCCGTGGGCCCCGGCATGGCCACAGGGCAGCTGCCCAGAATCCCCAGCAGGAAGAGGGAGCACAGCCCGGCGCGGGCGTCGCTTGGGGGGGCGTGCCCCTCCCGCGCCCCTCACCTTGATGTACTTGATGGTCTGCTTGGCCCGGTCGTACCAGAAGCCGTAGTCCAGCCAGAGGCGGAGCAGCTCCAGGGGCGGCTGGGAGCCGAACGTGTCCTTGGCCGGCATGTTGAGGTCGTCCATGAAGGTCACCATGCTCTTCCCGCCCAGGGGCACGTACACCCCCTTGGTGCGCTTCTCCACGCGGCTCTCAATGATGCTCTGGACGTTGTTCGAGGTGGTCTGCGGGGGGAGGGGCGGTGTGAGGGGGCACGGGGGGGGCTGGCCACGTGCCGCAAGCGGCCCTCCCCACACTCTGGTGATCCTGACCGCCAGCCAGGCTGGCGGGGACACCCGGGGATCCCCCCCGGCTTCCCCACATCGGGGCGGGGGAGACGTGCGGGGGCCCGGCGGGGGCGTCACCTGCGCAGACATGTTGATGACCAGCACGGCCCACTTGGCACTGTCGAGGGACTGCAGCACGCCCTGGGCCACCGAGGTCTTGCCCGTGCCCACCGGGCCCACCAGCAGCACCGGGTTCTGGTTGGAGATGAGGGCGGTCACGAGGTAGTTGTAGCGCACCGTGTCCACGGTGGGGACGACGATCTTGTAGAAGGGGGCGCTGGAAAGAGCAGGGGGTGAGTGCCCCAGCCCGGCCTGGCACAGGGCAGCAGGGGGCAGGCCGCGTCGCAGGTCCGAGCGCCTGGCCCGCAGCCCCCCGCTCCCGCCTGCAGAGAAAGCCGGGGTGCCACCCCCAGTGCCGCGACGGGCCTGTTGGACGCGGCTGTCAGCGCTCCACAACAGACACCAGCCTAAATGCATGAAGACATCCGACGCAGGGCGCGATTCGCGCGGCTGCCATCCCTGCCGGGGCCTGACAGCTGGGAAGGAAGCCACCGTTCATGAAGGCTTGTCCCTCTGCCCGGCTCCTGACGCGGGCGGCCAGCAGCCCGTGGCAGCTCGGGGACCACGTTCCGGTAATTTCAGGCCACTGATCGGATTAGGGAGTGAGGGGAGGTGGGGGGGCGATGAATGTGAGCTCTTGGCTCAAGGAAGAAGCCCGGTGGTGTGAATCGACGGCACCAAGAAACCAGGCTGCTTGGTGCCAGGAAGGAAATGGAGATGGAGGCCCCCCAGGGGTGAGAAAGCATGTGCCCCCCAACGGCTCAGAGGCTTCCACCAATCTCTGCCCCCCCCCCCACCCGAACTGGCCCCGGTGCCTTTCAGAGCCATCTCAGCATCGCAGTGGCCCTAAGCAGGTCTCCGGCCAGAAAGCTGCACAGATGAACTGTGTTGTGTGAGAAGATCCCCCTTGGATCTGCCCCAGAGCTGCTCTCCATCACCCGCGTCCGAGCCGCCTTTGGGACACGATGGCAGGAGGAAGAAGGTGCGCCTTACGGGGGAGCCGGGCCCGCTTCCTGCCCTGCTCCCCAGCTCAGGCCGGCGGAGGGGCCACGGCTGCCTCTTGCGCTAACTCACTTGGGTGGGTATCTCCACATCTTGGGGAGCATGTCCTCAAAAGAAGCCCACTGCTTCCGCTTGGGGTCCACGTAGTACTCATAGACTGTGTCCTGGGCAGGAGGGAGGGAAGGTGTCGGTCGCGCTGCCCACGGGTGGGGTGGGGGGGAGTCTGGCCCTCCAGGCCAGCACGGATGGGATCCCCAATGGGAGGTTCAGGGAGGCTCCCAGGAGGCGCTGGGACCCAGCCTGGCACGGCCCGCAGCCCCCAGCGAAGGCACAGCACAGATGGCAGATAGCAAAAAGGCTGGAACTCGCGCTGCTCCTTGGCAAGAGACCGCAGGCGGAGCTGGAGCAGCACCTCAGCCACCCAAGGACGGCAGAGGAAGCCGGAGATGGGCAGAAACACCACGGGAGGGGCGATGCCCCTCCTGCCTCATTAGCACGCTGGTGCTGGAACCCACTGAAAATCCCCTTCCCCTTTTCCTGCCCACGCGGCGCCACTCTTTTCAGAGGCCCAACTTCCTGCCTGTTCTTCACCCCCGCTTTGTGCTGCCCCACAGAGCATCGCCCGGACTGTGGGATCCAGCCCAAGGGCGGGCAACAGGGAGCGCTCCAGATGGGTTGGGCTGCATGAGGGATGCTGGGAGCCGCACTCCAAAACATCTGGAAATCGCTTTCGCAGACTAGCCCTGCAGGAGCTCTGGGCAGAAACGGTCGAGAAACCTTGTTGGGAAAGGAGCCCTCCATCTCTCGAAGGAAGCTGTCGATTTTCTTACGGCCCTCCTCATCCACGGCGGCGCACAGCGACCAGATCAGGCTAAAGATGAAGTACATCTCCACCACGGCCAAGTAGTTCTCGCTGTCTGCGGGATTCAGCTGGACAGGGAAGGAACAGGGTCTGACCCCGAGCAGCTCTAGGTTCCCCGGGGAGTTCTTCCTGGGGGACCATTCCGGTCGTTGGGAAGGGATGACTCCAGGGGAATCGGGGCAGGTCAAGGGCACGAAAGGCTTCTCTTCAAGCACTGAGCCTGCCCACACGGCCATACGTGGAGTGAGCCTGTCGCGTCACCTTTGCTAAGCTGGCGCGGCACGGGCCCGCAGCTGGATGGGAGACCGACCGCATGTGGAAGCGGAGCAGGCCCCTTCCCGCTCGACCTCTCATCTGCTCTAGAACCTGCTAGACTCAGAGAGACTCCAGGAAAGAGAAAAGCATTCTTGACTGGTGCGCCTTATTTTATGTCTCGGCATGAGAAAGCACCGCAGCAGAAGGCTGGGCAGGCCGAGAGCTCATTTCGAAGTACTGGGCAGGATATAACGCAAGTCAGTCCGTGACCCCGAACAGCACCGCAGGGTTGCCCTTCAGGGCAGCATGGTGAGAGCTCGGGGTGATGTCCCCCGGAACATCCTGCAGAGTCTGGAAGCCTGCCCTGCCCGCCACCTACCCCGTTCTCTGAGGAGGCCAAGGACGAGAACAGCTTGCACAGAGCCACGATCCCGCTGTATTCGGGAATAGGGACCAGCTCTTGGCAGTTCTCCTTCTTGAAGGTCAGGATCTTGTTGGTGAATTTGTCAAACATGCGCTGCAGGGTTTCCGCTTCAACCTGAGAAGAGGCAGAGCATGAAAGCTTGCTTGCCGGCTCAAAGCAGAGCTGGGCAACCAAGTGGCGTCCGTCTGATCTCCTCTCTGGCCATTTGAACCCCCACCCACCCAACCCTTCCTCCTCCTACACAACCTGTCCTCCGAGTTCCTCTCTTGTCCTGTTTCAGGGCTCCTACCACCCCCCACTCGTCCCTCAAAATCCTTCGAGACGTCCTTGTCACGCCTCTCAGCCCTCACTCGAGACCGTCGGGATCCGTCCTGCCGTCGCTCCTTCAGGCCGTGCCCACGAAGGACGGAGCAGCGGAGCTGCACCGGGGGAGAAATCGGCAGGCAGGCAGGGAGAGCTGCCTGATCCAGACACCCTCCGGAGGCCACTGGAGGGGCTCCCCTCTCCACTGCCCCAGAACTGCACCGGCCGCAGATCTCGGCTCTTCCCCGCAAGCACCTTTGGGCGTTTCTCAATCCAGGAAAAGACATAGGGTTTCCAGCCCAGGTCGCTGTAGTCCGTGTACACCATCCCGCACCGGGAGACGGTCGCGGGGGAAGCCACTGCCAGGTTCTCCACCTCAAAGAGCAGCGAGACCTGGAGCGAGGGGGCAGCACAGGCAGCCGGTCAGACTCGACGGGGCCCCTGCTGGGGGCGGCGCCACTTGCGCGAGCCGCACGTCTCGCTCACCTGCTCGGGCATGGCGATCCTCTCGCCATTGATCAGGGTGAGCACCTTGTTGTCATCCATGACCGAGTTCATACTCTCAATCCACAGCGTGTCCACGGGGCCGTCGAAAAGGATCCACTTCTCATCGGGCTTCTCATCTATGCAGGGCAGGGCAGGGCAGGGCAGGTGGGTGGGTGGGGAGAGCTTTGCTGGACCCCCGCTGGACCCCAAGCTTCTGGGACTAATGCAGCTCCCCAACACCAGCATAAAAGTACAGAGGAAAAACGTAGGAGAAGCTCGGCAGAGTCAGCGCTGATCTTTTAAAATGCTTCTGCCTCAATGAGAACTAGAAGCATGACATGCCATACGTGGGAGAGTGCAGGTATCTGAGAGGCGAGGGCTGCCCAAAGCCCCATGTGCAGCCTGCCAGGAGGACCAGGGGAGGGCAAAGGGGGGCTCGGCCCATGCGGCGCCACCCACAGAGGAGAGGCACTCAGCCCTGGCCCCGTCGCGGCAGCCGTGCTCAGGGGCTCACACGCGCCTCCTGGGGCCCGGCCGGCACAGGCAGTTCAGAAGAGCAGCTGCACGTCTCTTCCAGGGCTGCTCTGAAGAGGTTGGCGGGCCCTGGCACACGGCAGTGCCAGCTCGTGCAGCAGAGAGTGACTGGCAGCGGAGGCTGGCACCTGGCACCTGGCACGGCCAAGACGGGCCTCCCGGAGGGTAAATACCTGCGCAGGCTTCACGCATGATGGAGGCCAAAATGCCTCCACAGCGTTCGCAGGTGGCGGCGCCGCGCCTGCCAGGCAGCTCTGCGGGGCTCAGGGCTCGGGAGCGAAGGGCTGGGACGGGAGGCCGGATTAGAGGCCTATGAGGCACCGAGGCCGGGCATCAGGACCGACACGGCAAGCCCGGACCCCCTATCCAGCCCCCAGAGTGCCCCCACCCAGGGACTCGGGGAGCTAAGCAGGGCTGCCCTCTTGGCCCTGCTCTGCTGGCCAGTTCTGGCCACTCCATGTAGCCAGGTGGCCCCCGCAGCCCAGCCCAGCCCAGCCCAGCCCAGCCCAGCGGCTGCAGCTTCAACGGGGCACCGGGAGGGGTCCGACCTGCTGTCCCCGAAGCAGCCTGGCTCCACTCCCGCCTTTTAGCCCCCCCCCCGCCCCCCGCCGGCTCTTCCCCTCAGGGGATTCCAGCGGCCCGCTGGCACGGAGAAGCGCCCCGCCTCCCTCTGCCCGCACGCCGCCAGGCCCCGTCCTCAATTATCACAGAGATGGGGGTCAGGGGAGGGTCTCCGCATTTCCTCCACGCAGCAGTGCCCCTGCTCCGCTGGTCCTGGAAGAGCGGCGCCTGCAGGGGGCCACCTGCCCGCGTGCAGATAGCAGCCTGTGCCCCTCGGCATGGGGCCATCCGCTGCTGGCATGCGCCCTGGCTGGGAGGCAGCAGCTAGTGGTGCTGGCCCTTGGCAGAGGGGACCGCCAGTCCCCGCCCGCAGGTGGGGCAGCACCCTGGCCCTTCAGGGCAAGCCCCCACGGGGCAGCAGCCTCCAGAGCCTGTGCCCCGTGCCCCACGGCGGGCATGCCTCGCGCCCATTGCTGCACGGGGCAAACACGGTCCAGAGGAGTAAGCACCCCAGTGGAGGCGGCAAGGAGGAAGGACGGCACAGGCCAGCCCGGGGCGGGAGGAGGGGCGGGAGCTGCGGCAGGCCCAGGCCGGGCCCCATTCAGCCGCGCCCCAAGGGGTGGGCTTTATGCCGCCCATGTTTCAGGCCCAGCAGGCGGCAAGCGGCCTGGCACCCAGGGCCCCAGCAGCCTCTGCCCGGGCTCGCTGGCGCCATCTCCAGGCTGGGCTGGGAGAGGCCTCTGCCTGCCCACCCGAGAGCACAAGCCCCTGGCCCTGACCGACACCGCTGCAAGGGCCTCGCTCCGTGTCGCCTGGGATGCGCGGAGTGCCAGCGGGCAGAGTGGCACCGTGCCCCCTCCCGGGCACCCAGAGCCCTTCGGGCAGCCCTGCCCTCTGAAACCAGCCCAGTGGCCAGGCCGCCTACCTGCGCAGGCCGTCCTCATGACGCTCGACAGGATCCCGTCCGACCACTCATTGGTGTTGAGGTCGTACTCTCCGTACAGCTCGCCCAGGGAAACGGCCTTGGGGTTCAGGGGGTACTCCTGCGAGTAGCCGTGCCGGCGGGCGGAGGGAGGGGAGGCGGCGGTCAGAAGCCGTGGCTGAGGGAGCCCCAGCCTCTGCCCTTGGAGGCTCCGCTGCCGGCCACGGTGTGCTGGGCGGGAGGAACCACGAGCCGGAGGACGGGGCGGTGGCGCAGCCGCCCCGCTCTCGTGGCTGGCGGGGTCGGACCGGCAGGCTAAACTCGCCTCCCAGCCAGGGCAAAGAGGCCAGATACCGTGCCGCACCCGCGTGGCCCCGGAGCCCCCCGGAGGCGGGGCAGGCAGAGGGCCCGAGGGAAGGGGCCGCGCCGTGGCTCACCCGGACCAGGTTGGCGGAGGGGTCCCCGCCCCGGTGCAGGCTGCAGAGGGTGGCCTGCAGGGCACGCCAGGCGACCGTCTTGCCGCTGCCCGTGTTGCCCACGATCATGGAGGAGTGGCGCGAGTTCTTGGTCTCATACAGCTGGATCACCTTGGTGGTGGTGAAGGGGATGGGCTGCAGCCCCATCTCGCGCAGCTCTCCCTCCAGCACCTCCTTCAGCTGTGGGGAAGCGGAGCCTCCTGAGGCTGGGGCCGCCTCGTCCCCCTCCCACGCTGGGGGCCGCGGCCCGGCCCGGAGCTGCCGGGGAGCGTTCCGGGGGAGCGGGGGGTGCCGGGAGGAGTCCCGCGGGGGAGGGCCGGGGGAGGCCGACCTTGCCGTAGTCGATGGTGGGGCACTCGATGCCTGGGAAGAGGTCCTGGATGATGGCGCTGAAGAGCGGCACGTCGTTGGAGGTCAGCTTGGCGATGTTCATGTCCTTCATGGCCATCAGGAGCACCTGGGGGCGAAAAGCGGGGGGGTGGTTCGAAGGACACGTGAGGAAGGGGGGCCAGGGCCCCCACCCCCGCCACCCGGAGGATCCGAGTGGGGCCCACAGTGGCGTCCCACCAGCCACGTGCCAGAAGGCCGCTGGCGGGAGGGCCGGAGATGCAGCCACCTGCCCCATCCCTCGGCAGGGAAGCCCCGGCCGCTTCCGCACCCCGCCAGCTCCGCGGGGGCGTCCCCGGGGGCCCGGGAGTGCCGGCGGCGAGGGGCCTCACTTCCTCGTCGGCGAGGTCCGGCCTCACGCGGCGCTTCTTCCCGGCGTAGCGGAGCAGGGAGGTGAGGGCGCGCAGGCCGAAGTCGTAGTGGTCCTGCTTGGACAGCTGCTGCACGGCCAGGCAGTACAGGGTGTAGACCTTCTTGGCCAGGACCTGGAAGGGGAGGGACCGTCCGTGGGGCTCGCCCGGGCCACTCCGCACCCCGTCCGAGGCACCCCGCCGGGCCGCACGGCCGCCCAAACCTTGCAATTGTTGAAGCCTTCGCCAAAGAGGATGATTTCGGCGATCAGCGTGGAGTCAGGCACGACCATGGAGATGGGGCGGAACATCGACTTGAGGTTGTCGGGCAGCTCCGTGCGGCCGGCGTAACCTGCCAGGCGGGGCACACCGGAGCTGAGCGCCGGGAGGGGGGCGCGGCGATGCCCCCCGCCACGAGCGGCGCGGCCCCCGCAGGCGCCCACCTGGGTTCATGGTGATGAAGATGCCGCAGGACCACACCAGGCTGATCTCGTGGCCCTCGAAGGCGAAGCGCGTCATGTGGGCAGCCAGGGCCGAGAGGATGGACAGGATCTGCTGCGCCACCACCGACAGCACCTCGATGTTGATGCGGTTGAACTCGTCGAAGCAGCCCCAGGCGCCCGTCTGAGGGCGAAGCCACAGGCGTGGGTCACGGGCGGCGGGCGGGCCACTCCGGCAGCCGTGGGCTCGGGGGCCGCCGCCTGCCCGCCCACCCACCGGGGCCCCTCACCTGCGCCAGGCCGGAGTACATGCGCCCCATGGACTTGTAGTCCAGGCCCTCGGAGCAGTTCACCACGATCACGTACATGCCCAGCGCCTTGCCCAGGTCCTTCACCGTCTCGGTCTTGCCCGTGCCCGCGGGGCCCTTGGGGGAGCCGCCCCGGTGCAGGTGCAGGGCCGTGGTCAGCGTCATGTAGCACCTGCGGAAGGGAAGGGGGACCCACGCCTCGCACCCTCTCCCCGACGACTTGCCCGCCAGGGCAGGGAGAGTTGGGAAGACGCTGCGGGCGTCCCCCTGGCCCCTCGCCTTCCTCCGTGCCCCCTTCCTCTCCCCAGACTCCTCTCCGTCTTCCCAGCCGATTCCTCTGCCTGCCAGTCCAGGCGGATCGCGATGGCGAACGTGGTGCCAGTCACCCAGACCCTCCCGTGCACGCCCCTCGTCAGCCTGTGCGGCCCCCGTGGCTGCCGGCCGGGAGGTACCTGTCCGTGAGGGGAGTGATGACCAGGCGCCCCGAGTTCCCCAGGTACTCATAGCCGTACGCAAACTGGGTGTTTGTCTGTCGAATCACGCAGTCGTCCAGGTCCTGCAGGGAGAGGCCGGAGAGGCCCCTTCTCAGTGGGCCCTCAGTGGCCAGGTCAGGTCAGCTGGGCCCCTGCCTGTTCCGGACCAGGACTCCGCTTGGGCCCCCCTGGCCCTGGAGCCCAGAAAGCGGGGCCTCGCCAAAGCGAGGGGGTGGCCACAGCGGAAGGAGAGCCGGTGGCAACTGGCCCCCGTGGCCAACCCAGCCTTACCAAGGGCCTGCCAGCCAGGTGCGCATGGAGGCGCGAGGGAGATGCTTCGGCCCAGGCTCACCCCGCGGCCTGACGTGAATCTCCTGCGGCGTCAGACCGCAAACCGCAGCGAGCGGAGGATGGTGGTGCGGTGGGGAGGGGCGCCGGACCCGGTCTGGCCAGCAGAGGGCAGAGCAGGCGCTCATGGCCGCCTCGGGCGCCCGCCCACACCCCGACGCGTGCCCAGGCCCACCCGGCTGGCCGGTCCCCGTGAGGCACGGGCTCCCCCACCTTCTCCCAGTAGAGCCGCAGCTGGCTGAGCCACTCGAAGGACGTCACGTCGATCAGGCCGCTCTTGTAGAGCCTCTCGATCACGTCCCGGGCATGGACTTCCACGGTCACCAGCGCCACGATCTTCAGCCGCATGATTTTGGTCAGGTTGCCTCGGATGGCCTCCGAGTACTTGTTGAGCATGGACACCTGCCCGGAGGAGGGAGGCCTGCGCGTGACGGAGCCGTCGGCCAGCAGGGAGCATCAGCGCGCTGCGTCCCGGGCAGGCCCCCTCCGAACACGGCTTCTGGGCGGAGGAGCAGGAGGAGGAAGGCTGCCGGCCCCTGTCCTGCATGCGGCCTTCCCAGAGGTGCCTGGGCAGCTTCTGTCGCAGGTGGGTGCTGGTCTGGATGGATCCAGGCCCCCCAACCCTCCCGAGCTCGACCTGAGCAAGTTTGGGCAGCCTCACTTTGTGGATGACAAAGAGCCGGGTCGGGAGAGTGGGCAGCCGGGCCCCATATGCTGGGACCCGGCTGCCCCTGCAGCCATGCCGGCAGAGGGCAAGGGCCAGGGAAGCGCCTGGAGAGGCCGGCCGGCCACCCGCCCTCACCTGCCTCTTCTTCATGGCCTTCAGGTACTTCTTGTCCCCGCGTTCCTTGCAGGTGGCCAGGCACTTGCTCACGTCTGCCGTCCACTGGATCTGGCTTGCCGTGATCACCATCTGCCAGGCGAGGCAGGGAGAGGGAGGGGAGAGGCGTGTGTGTAGGGGGCCTCCAAGCACACCTTTGCCCTGAGTGCCTCAGCACAGATCCACCCGGACTTGCCCTCCGGGGGGAGAACCGCCCCCCCCGGCTCTCCTCATTCTCTGTGACTCCGGCCAGAAAAGGGCGCTGAGCGGGGCAGGGGAAATGCCCGGCTCGGGGGTCCCATCCGGGGGCTCCCACGCCGAGTCCTTTTCCTCCCTCCCCTTGGGGGACACCCTCACACATGCCGGACACGCGCGCACGGCTGACGGGGCTGCATGCTGCACGAGCGCACAGGACCCACGGGCCGGGGTGCCCCCGCCGCCATCCGTGTGGCCGCCCCCCCACCTCCGCCCCGCCGGTCACCTGGCCGGGCCACTCCTTCACCCATTTGTCGCGCTTGCTCAGCATCTTCTTCAGGGCCAGGCGGCAGCTCCGCAGCACCTCCCGCAGCGTCCAGCGCATGGCCCGCTCCACGTCGCACAGCCACTCCTGCGGCACAGCGGCGCCGGGTGAGCACCTGCGCACCCGCCTTGGGAGCAGGGCAGCAGAGGCCGCGCCACGGGGCGGGGGGCTGAGCGGAGGATCTCGGGGGCCCCGAGGGAGGGAAGGGCTGGGAGGGGAGAGCGCCGGGGCACCCCGACCTGCTCCCTGGCCCGCGTGCCCGGCAGCCACCACTGTGCACTGGCAGGGCGGCGTGACACACGGTGCGCAGCAGAGAAATTGGCAAGGGGGCAGCGAGGGGAGCGCAAGACTGGGTGTCTGGGCCACCCACGGAGACCCGGACCGGGCGGTCGATGCTGCCGCCGGGCTCGGCCTGCCCCCCGCGTCACAGCCGCATCCCACACCAGGCAGTGCAGGCATGGCAGCCCTTGCTGGGCACGTGGCCGGCCTGGTCCTCGCCACGGGGCCTGCGGTACTCGGAGCGGACCGGCCCGGGGCCCGGAACAGGGCTGGGGCCGGGCAGGGGCCGAGGAGGGCGGGCCACTCACCTCCACCGGCCCTTCCAGCAGCACGGCGTGCGTGAAGTCCACGTACTCTCCGTCCAGGGAGTACATGCCCAGGGCTTCGGACCGGGTGGTCGTGCCAATCTGAGGCCAAAGAGAGGGTGAGGCCGGCCCGCCACGGGCTTCCCCGCGCCGCCTGCCGCGTACCTGCCCAGAGAACCCGCAGCACAGCACGGGGGGCGCTCGGCCCGCCCACGGGGCCCCGGGGCCAGCAGGGGAAGGGGGCGGCGAGGCAGGTGCCAAGGGGCACGCGGGGGACGGGGCGGACCTTCTGGATCTTGAGGGACTTGATGTTGTCGAAGCACTTCTTGAGGTGGGGCTGGATGGCCTCCGGGTTGCGCGACTGGCCCAAGATCTCCAGCAGGTCGTCGTTGGACAGGAAGTAGAAGCGGGGAAACATGTGCCGCTTGGTCTCCAGGTACATGTCGAGCGACTTCTGGATCTCCTCCAGCACACCGTTCATCTCAACCAGCTTGTCCAGTAGCCCTGCGGGAGGGCGCAGAACAGTCGCAGGCGGCCCTGGCACCCCCCATGCCCCCCGTGGGTCCCGATCCGCTCCCAGGCACGGTCCCCCTGTCCTCCCTTGTCCAGCCTGGCCCCACGCTGCTCCCCGCCCTCTCTGCGCGGTCCGCACTGGACCCCCGGTGAGCCCCACGGCCCTTGACGGCCGAGCTCCCTGTGACGTGGCCTCGTGCCGGGGGCCCTCCAAGCCGGGCTCGGCCGCTCTGGCTGGCCGCAGCGCCACAGGCTCTCGGGGAGGGCCCTTCCCAGCACCCGAGCGTCCTTCAGCGACCGCGAAGACTCGGATGCTGTGCCCGCCGGCACGCCCGGAAGGCGCGCAGCCACCTGGGTAGTGCGTGGCGCGCAGGGCGTTGCTGTCCTTGACGAAGCGGTCCATGATGCTCTTCCAGCTGCTGTTGATCCTGTCAAAGGAGGCGGACTCGCTGGGCAGCTGCTTGCGGATGTCCTCGCCCAGGAAGATGTTCTGGCCGAGAGGAGGGAAGAGGGGGACGGAGGGGAGGTTGCCGGGTTGCGCAGCGGAGGTGCCGCTCCTCTGCGCGAAGGGCCCCCAAGGCCGCCTCGCTCTCCCCACAGAAGCGACGGAGAGAACCCGGCTCTCCCCACACGGGGAGGAGGAACCCGCGGAGCGGGTGGGCGTCCCTCAAAAAGATGGCCGCGTTTTCTGCACGGGCAGGATTCCAACCCCACACCTGCAGGGCTCCCTGGGGATGACGGGCAATTTCCCTCTCTCCAGGATGCCTGGAGGAAAAGGATGCGGCTGTTTCTGCCCGGGAGAGAGGCTCTCTGTGGGAGCACGAGGCGAGCAGCCAGTCCTCTGCGGGGAGCCCCCTCCGTTCCCTCGGAGGACGGGCGGCCGCCCTCCGCGGCAATCCCCCCCCCGCCGTCCCGCGAGCCCGCAGCACCCTCGCTCAGGGGCAAATCTGCTCACGCCGGAGCAGGGCTGTGGTTTCCCGGGTCTCCCCATCCAGGAAGCCACCCTGCGCTTGCCTCCCGGCCTGAGGGAAAGCCCCTGGGAGCCTGTCGGTGACGCAAGGCAAGGGGAGGAGCTGGGAGCCGCCTCACCTCCAGGTACATCCACTGCCGCTGCACCGTCAGCACCATCTCGATCACCTCCAGGATGAGGGAGAGGCCACGCTCCCAGCGGTCCACCTCCTTCTCGAAGGGCTTCACGAAGCGCGAGGCCTTCATGGTGGACAGGGCCACCTGGTTGTCATCCAGCGCCTGGAAAACGTCCTCGGTGCCCCTGCAGACAGAGGGGCGCTCAGGCGTGCAAGGAAAGTGAGGTTCGCTGTGCACCCCTGCGCACGCACGCACGCACACACAAGAACTCTGAGCGTGAAGGTACAGGCCGGTGTGAGGAACCTGGAAGCAGCCCCACGTGCACCCCCAGGCCCCGAGTCATGGCGCTCTGCAGGAAATGGAGGCCCCCCTCCTGGGCGTGCGGACACCCACCTGGCCCCCTGCCTTCTGAGTGCGGGTGAGGGACACCCCAGGCTCAGCTAGCGGAAGGGAAAAGAGTTGCCAGGCTGGACTCCCTTCCAGGGCGGGCAGATCTGGGGGAGGCGTTGCTCGGGGGCCCAGGAACGCACCAGCCCTCTCAGAACCGCCCCCACACCCTCCCTGCCAGATCCCGCCACAGGAAGCCCTGAAGGGAGGCTGTCTTGGAGCACCCCCGGACCGGCTGCAGGTTGCACTTCCACAGGGGAAGCCATCCGGAAAGCCAGGCCCGACAAAAGGCGGCGAACAGCTTGGGGTCCTCACAGGCGCGCAAGTCGCTCAGTTCCTGCGTTTCGTTTTATGTGGGAAATGCACCCACTGCCTTCTGTCCCAGTCACGGCACGGAGGGCAGCAGGCAGCAACCCGGCACTCACAAAAAGCATTCCAGTTAGTAGAACAATAATCGCAGCACGATGTTTTTCCAAATCGGGACAAGCGCTGCCATAGAATCACCCACAGGACCACCGAAGGTCCCAACCAGTTGTGGCTCCGCCGCCGGCCAGCCCACAGAACAGGCCACGGAGAGCAGGCAGGTCTGTGGTGGACGAGGGCGTCCCAGGGCTTCCCTGCCTGGGCCCGGCCCCACCGCGGCTTCCCACACTGCGGACGGTGGCCGGAAAGCCGCTGGGGGCTGCTGCGGCCCTCGCACTGCCCGGCCAGGCCCCCAGTGCACCCACAGGTGCGCCCAGCCGCTGCTCACAGGGAGTCCCACGCACACACAGCACAGCGACCCGGGCACCGAGCTGTCTTGCGCATGGGCTACAGAGTCCAGGCCTGGCTCACCAGCTCGGGTTTCGCATGGCATTTACCTAATTAGAGTCGTTATTGTTTCTGGGTCCTGAGAAAGATGGACAATGGACTGGACACGCAGCTGTGCTCAGCCTGGGACCCCACCTTATCAGACCAGTTAACGAGCTTACACTTAGTGTTATGATTAGCTTAACGAGCCTGTGCATTGCTGTATGCTTGGCTTAATTAGTTTAGGATGCTGCAGCCCGTCAAGTTGACACATGGAGTGGGAATATTTGGACTGGCCAGGACGGGAAGCCTCCCTGAGACACACTAACAAGAGGGGGAACTTTCGGTCCAACGGAGTCCAGTGATGGGAAGTGGCCTATACATTCTGTCTTGCTAACAGGTACAGGGCCAGCCCCTTCCCCACGCGCCAGCTATGGGCGCTGGCCATTTCCCCTCACGTCTGGCTCGGACACCACCGTCCCCGAGGGGGCCTCGCGGACGGCCCACCCAAGCAATTAGGGCCCGCCCAGCTGCGCATTCCACGTGGCTCCCTGCTGAACCCCTTGCAAAGCTAGCTATGCTTCGCCTGCTGCAGAGATGAAGAAGGTTCCTCCCCGTAGGTACACCTGAACCCTGCAGGCTGTTCCCCCGGAATCTCAAAGAAGTCTCTCGGCCCCACGGCCACTGAGGCGCGCCTCCCCTGCAGCCCCGACGGGCCTGGCACAGGGCCTCTGCCAGCTGCCCACCTGATTCGGTGGTGCCCCTTGTCCTTGTAGGGCACGATATCCAGAGTGGTCACGTCCCAGGTCCGGGAGATGTTCTCAAGAGCCTGAGAGGAGGAGGACAACGTGACAGGCCAGCGGGAGCCCTGGGCGGGGCGGGGGGCGCCACGTCCCTCTGGGCCCTGCAAGGGGGACCCGCCTGGCGTCTTCAGTGGGGCGGCCCAGGGGGCACAGTGCAGGCGCTACCTGCTCGATGGCCAGCTCCTTGGTCGCGGAGGCAGAGATCTCCCCGATCTGCTCCACGTGCTTGTCCAGGCCCAGCTCGACGATGTTTTCCAGCCTGAAATCCTCCGCATCCTGGTCAAATGTCCGGAGGACCAGATCCTTCACCTGGTCCCAGTGCCTGCGGGGACCCAGAGCATGCTGGTCCAAGGGGGGCCCGGGAGGACCAAGGAGAGCCCCCGCCGATGCCGCAGAAGACCCTCTGCGGGCTGCGGGCGAACCTCTTCTCCCGGCCTGACAAACCACAGGACCGTCTCCGCCCCACCTTTGCCCCACCTCCCTTGGCCAAGAGCAACCTCACCCGGATCTGGAGCGCTGACCCGGCCCCCGCCAGCAGCACCCCACTTCGCCTCAGGCGCCCCGCCTGGCAAGGCAGCTGCAGAGCCACCGCAGCACGGACACCCCCCCCCGGCAGGTGCGAAGGTGCCCACCTCTCCCGCAAGGCGGGGTTCCGGAGGTCCGTGATCAGGGGCATCGTCCGCTTGAACTGCTCAATCTTCGACTTGGAGGTCTCGATGATCTCCCAGTTCCGATCCTCCGGAAACAGACGGCGGAGGCCCGCTCAGCCGGGCAAAGCGGAAGGGGAGCCGCCTTCCGGCTGAGGCAGGTCAAATGCAGGGACAGCCGCCCCACCCGGCACGGTCTTCCTCTCAGGCAGGAAGGCGATCCCAGGGCTCCCGGGACAGGCCGGGTGGGGGCTACCGCCCGGTGCCCCACCCCCTACCTTGAGCTCCTTGCTCAGCTTATTGAGCTTCCGATAGAGGGCGAAGGCCGTGTTCTCCATCACTTCCGTCCGCAGGGTCTTGAAGCTGCCCGTCTTCCACTCGTTCCAGTGGTCCTCCCACTCCTTCGTGATCTCCCACACTTGCTGGATGTAGTCCAGCTCCTGCCAGGCACAGCGGCGGCTGGTGACGGGAGGCCCCCACTCGGGGCCAAGAGGCCTGCCCCTCCCCCCGAGGCCCCGGCCGTGGGGCGCGGGGAGCGCGTCCCCAGGGTCTCGCAGGATCCACGCGGAAGCCCCCTACCCTCTCCAGCTTCTGCAGGTCCTTCGAGGCCGGCTGGTCGATCTTGAAAATGCCCAGGTTGGAGCGGAGCGTGTTCTCCTCCTCCTTCAGGGTGGCCAGCAGCTGCCTCATGGCGGCAATCTGGCCCAGAGCGGCCTCAGCGGACAAGGCGCTGGTGAAGGGGCCTACCAGGGCAGGAGCAGAGGCCCCCGTGAGCCCTGGCCTGCCTCCTCCTCCTCCTCCTCCTCCTCCGCGCCGCTTGGCCGGCCCAGGCCGTCCTGGCTCAACGGCTGCATCGCTGGGGGGCACTTGCCTGCGGAGCACCAGCACCGTGGCTGGCGGGAACCTTGCCGTGCGCTGCATCTGGAGCGCGGTGCAGCTGGGGACTGGAGCCGGGGCAGGGCAGGGCAGGGCAGGGCAGGTGCGCTGGGTGGGGGCAGAGAGGCCTGGCTACAGCCTGGCGCGGTGCGCAGTTCCTGGGAAGCGTGCCCCACCGAGATTGGAGGCTTCCTCCCCTCTAGCTACAGCTCGGTTTGCACCCTCACGCCGCGGATTGTGTCCAGGAGGAGAAGAGAAGCGACACCGCCTCTCCCGCTGCCACTGGCCACCAGATGGTGCTGGGGCTGGATCTCGATTTAGGGGCGAGCGAGAAGCAGGGGCCTGGGCCGCCGTGCCCGCTGGGCAGGGGAGAGTGCCAGCCACCTCTGCCCCCAGGGTGGGCCGCACTCGGCTGCCCGTGGCTCCGGCCAGCAGGTGGGAGTGGGCACAGCGCTACTCTTGGCGTGCTTTCCAGGGCCGGGGGGCACCAACTCTTCGGATGAGGACTGGGCAGGCTGGGAAGCGGGGAGTGTGGAGACGGTGGTGGCGGAGGAGGGCGAGGGTATCCCCAGGCCGCCTGCTGCAGGTGCTCATGGGAGACGGCAGGCTTTGGAAGCAAGGGCGGGGGGCCGGGCCGAGCTGGTGTCATGCCGAATGCCACGGCCTGGCGCTGAGCCAGGAGGGGCGCAGCTCTGAGCAGGGCTGGCCTCCTAGTCCTTCAAGCCCTGGAGATGAGCCCTCCCTGCTCCGGCACCGCGGTCTCCGCACGCCTTGCTTCCAGCGCGAGGAGCTGGAGCCGCCCCGGCCCCGGGGGGCGAGCCAAACGCAGCGGCCTGGTCCCTGCCCAGCAGCAGGGAGCGGGGCGGAGAGCGGCCAGGGCCGGCCGGCCGCTCACCGTTGGAGCCAAAGTCCTGCAGCAGGTTCTGGGCCTTCTTCTTGAAGTCGTCCGCGCAGTGGATGAGCCCCGTCTTGAACTTCTCCTTGTGCTTCTTCAGCATGGCATCGCTGTCCAGGAGGCACTGCTGGAAGGACAGCCACTCCGCGTGGAGCTCGCCCAGCAGCTGCAGCACCTGCAACAGAGGGAGGGGAGCGCTGGGGCCGCGGGACGGAGGCCTGGGGGCGAGGGGATGGGCCGGCGCAGCCTCTCGTCGGGCGACGACTCCCGGCCTCCTCGAGGTGGCCGCCCGGCACACCTGGGGGGCACCCGGGCTCTCCTCCGAGGGGTTCTCCACGGCACCTCCCCTCTCGGCCGCCCGGGCCTGGAGAGGCGCATGCTGCAAGCCGCGGCCCCCAGCGCGCTTCGGCACGACGGATGCCAATCAAATTTGCGCCTGCCTCTTGCCCTTATAAAAGGCATCTAACCGAACGCTGAGACTGCCTGCCTCAGCAGAAAAGCGGGGAGCTGCGCTCAGGATCAGGTTAGCATGGAGAAGCCAGGCAGAGGTCACAGCCTTGCTCGGGGTGGGAGGGGCACGTCTGGCGGCCCCCCCCAACCCATGGCCAGGGGCGTACCTCTTCCTCCACGGCCACCTCGTACTTCGCGAGGATGGCGAACTGCTCGTGGATGGGCGGGATCTGCCCCTCGATCTTCGGCAGCTCGTTCTGGAGCGTCTCGTGCAGCTGCAGGCTCCGGCCGAGCTCCTCCAGGGTCTGCGGGGGGCGGCTGACGCTGTGGGACGAGGGGCCCTCCTTCAGCGGGGGGAGGCCGGCGCCCGAGGGGCCCCCCGCTTTGCACGCGGAGGGCCCTCGTTCGGCCCCAGGCAGTGCCTCCCGCCGGCTTGGGAGGAGGCGTCTCCCTGCGGCTCCGTCCGCGCCGGCCCAGGGGCCCCGCACTCACTCGGCGGCGTTCTCCTGCAGGTAGGCGTGCAGCTCGCGCAGGCGGCTGCTGGCCATCTCGTTCAGCAGGCTGGTCAGCTTGCCCTGCCACTCACTGCAGTGCTGCACGACGGCCGCCTTCAGGTGGGAGCAGTCCAGCAGCACGAACTGGATGCTCAGCACCGTCTCCTCCTTCTGGACGTTGTTGGCCACCTCCATGTACCTGGGCACAGGCACCCCAGGCCCGTCAGCCGCTCCGCGCGGAAAGGAGCCTTCCGGCAGCGACCGCAGCCCTCCCCACCTGGAGCCACCCAGCGCTGGGCTGGGCCGCCGGGGGGTGCCGGGGGTGCCATCCAGCCCACGGGGGGGGGGGTGCAGGTCAGTGAAGGCCAGGACACCGTCTCCACGAGTCCCAGCGTGGTGAGCCGGAAGCCACTGGGAAGCGCAGGCGCAGGGTCCAAATCGGCCGTGCCCCTCCGCCAGCCCCCACCCCAGGCCCCGACATCCCCCCACTGCAGCTGCTGGACCTGCGCGCCCCTCCATGCCTCTGCGCCGCAGGCAAAAGGGCCGGGAGCTGCCGACATGCGGCGGAAGGTCACCAAACTCCGGAGCAGCGGACACGCTGAGGTCACAGCAATGAACTGCATGTGTGTCACCTAGAATCATAGAGTAGCAGAGCTGGAAGGGGCCCTGAAGGCCAGCAGCTCCACCCTCTGCTGTTGCAGGACAGCAAGGCACACCCTCCCACTCAGAGGGCTGCCTGGTTTCTTCTTGAATGTCTCCAGTGTGGGAGAGCCCCCCACCTCCCGGGCAGCCGGTTCCACTGCCCTATTGCTCTGACGGCGAGGCAGCTTTTCCTGATGTCCAGCCTGAATCTGGGTTGTCGCAACTTGCATTGATTATTCCGTGTCCTACACCTACACCTTGAGTTGATTATTCCGTGTCCTCCCAGCCCCTACGTGATGCGTCACATTTCTGAACGAGTCACGTTCTTCTAATCCTCACCCTCAGTTTGCTGCACTCTGAGAAGGGCATTATAAGGACCCAGATCTAAAAGTCCGCCGATTAATCTGCTGCTTCAGGCTCTAGTCGAGCCAGCCGGAGGGCCACCGAAGCATTCGGAATCCAGGGCAGCCCGTTGAGCTATGCCCGGCTGGGCCTCGAGGCCCCGGGAGCCCTCCTTCCACACGCCTGCACGATGCGCACACAGCAAACGGAGGCCTGCCACCCTCCGTCCTCTGAGCAGGCCAGCCGGCGTCCCACGGAGCAGGAGGAGGAGGGCCAGGGCCCTCCAAGCGGTCTGCTAGCTGAGATGAGCTTTTATGTCTGCCTCCCTGACTCATCCAAGCAGGGAAGGCCAGCAGGTGGAGAATTGTTCCAGCCCCAAGGGATCTTATTAAATCTTCCCGTTTCATTAATTAATTCCCTGTCAATGGGTCACTGGAAACACAAAGCCAAACTTTATTAACAGGGAGACAAACAAAAAAGAGGGGACACGGCGCAGTCCCAGAGAGACGAAGGGGACAATGGCAACCGTCGGGCACTGGCAGAGACTGATCGGGCCGCGGCACCCTTCGCGCCCGCCCCTCGTTAGGGGTCCGCTCTCGCCTCCCCCTCACGCCGAGCCCATAAATTAGGTGTGTCAGGAACACCGAGTCAGCAGAGCGGGGAGGCAGGGAGGGGTGGAACGGTGCTGGGGGGGCAAGGGAGGGGTGCAGCCCGGACGGTGGGCGAGGACCAAGGTGGCGGGGCAGCCGGGGCTGATGGGCTGTCCTGCCCACCTGCAGTGAAATGCGCCCCCCGCCCCTGCCGCCCGCCCTCCATGCCTCGAATCTCAGAATGCCCCTGTGTGCTACTGAAGCCGCGTGAGAGTCGGGGGCGGCAGGCGCTTGCGAGCCCCACCAGACGAGGAAGTTCAAAGGGCGAGAGGCAGCCGCGGAAGAGGCCTCGCGGTGCCGCCTGCCCCAGGGACGCCCCGGCCTGCACGCGACACCAGGATGCTGGGGGACCCCGCTCCGGCTGGGCGGCTCCCCGGCTCTCCCCCCGCAGCGAGCCACGAGTGGCCGGCCCAGGCGCCCCGGCCTCCCAGGCCCCTCTCGGATCCGCGAGCGGCGCGCTCCAGGGGTGGCGTGGCGGGGGAGCGGCGCACGTCGGCGTCTCGCTCCCCCTCCGAGGTACTCGACATGCTTGTTCAATAAATTATTAAGAGATTAAAGGATCAGGGATGGAATCCTTCCGCTTATCCTCTCCCATGTAGACACGGATTGCTCTCGGCCACGATGCCTGGTCTTGGGGACCGGCGCCGGATAACTGACTGGAGAGCGGGGAGTGGGGAGCTTGACCCGGCCTGCTGGGGGCAACGCGGCCCTTGCTGGCTCTCCCGCCTCGGCTCGGCGGAGGCGGGAAGGGCCTCTGCAAACCGGCCAGGAATGCAGGCAAAACGCACCCCTGTTCCTCCCAGCCATATCCTCCCCTCCTCTCCCCGAGCTTCTTCCTCAGGCACTGGCCCCGCGGCCCCGGGGGACACTCACAGCCTTGGCTTTGCCTGGACCCTCCACGCGCCTCTGCTCAGTCCCATCGGCAAGCGCTCTGCACGTGCCCCGGGCTTGTTTTCCTCCCTGCTTCGCCTCTGCACCTGACCACGCAGCATCCCTCCCACCCGTGTGCAGGCTGGCTGTCCAGTCCTGGAGTTGGCACCCCGTCCTGCCCCCCGGCTCTCCTCCCCTGCTTCCGGCCACCGAGCCCCCCTCCCTGGCCCCTCAGTGCTCCTGCCCCTCCGAAGATGCCCTCCTGGTTCCTTGGCTGGGCCTCCCTGGCTGCATTTTGCTGGCCACCACGTGCCCGGGCTTCCTTGCTGCTTTCCCCCCATGCTGGGGGCCGAACGGAATGCCCTCCGCTCAGGGACCAGTCCCGCAGTGCCCAGCGATGCAGCAAAGAAGGC
Source organism: Varanus salvator macromaculatus (assembly GCA_023646645.1). NCBI lineage: Eukaryota > Metazoa > Chordata > Lepidosauria > Squamata > Varanidae > Varanus > Varanus salvator. The sequence continues at coordinate 1,288,019 of JAIXND010000753.1, read as the reverse complement.
ATCCCAATAACCCCTGACGTGAGGAACCCTCCTCGTGTGCTCCTGCAAGGGCCCCGGGCCAAAGGCCCCTGCCGGCCACGCACGGAGGCTCTCCGCTGCATGGGGAGAGGGCCTTCAGGGGGCCGCCCCCCTCCGGGCATGCTCTCCCGCTCGCTCTCCAGCGAGGTCGGCCCCGCCAGGCCGGGTCTCCGAGGGAGGCCTGGGCTTCCGAGCCGATTTGCTTCCTCTCCCGCGGCAGCTGGATCTTGTTTACAAAGCTCTTAATGTGATGTCTCCAGGGGGAGAGCTGTACAAACATCCAACGTGCACTCAGACACTCGGTATTTCTCTCCCCAGTTTGGGGTTTTTACAATCACTTTTGACATTTGCATGGAAACAGGTTTTCTCCTTCCTGCTGCTCATTCCCCCAAAGCCATCGCTCAAGCCGCTCCGAGTCCCAGCCTCCGCCGCAGAATGGGCAGGGCTGCTGCTGAGTGCTGCACAGCGGTGGTTCCACCACCGTCTGCCGCGTGCAGGGAAAGCGGAATGCCCTCGTCGGCAGAAGCCGCGGGGACGCGGGGCAGAGGCGAGGGCCAGCTCTCTGCCCGCCTCCTCTCTCCCACAATGCTTTGCTCCAGGCGGGAGAGCTCCCAAATCCGCCGGGGGGGAGCACCGTGCGCCAACTGCAAACCGTGGCGGGCGGGACAGGGGCCCTCCTGGCCATGTCTGCCCCACTGCCCCTCCCCTCCAGCCAGCCGCACACGCTGCAGCGGCGGAAACCGACGGCAACGTCCACCCCTGCGGGGCAGCCCTCCCCACCCCGGCCCCCTCCGACTCCCGGCATCCCTCAGCCAGCCAGGCTGCGGACGGCGGCTCCGGGACGAGGCCCTGCCGGCCCGCTGTCTTCTCCACGCAGACCGAGGCGATTGTGCAGGTCCCTTGGAAGGGGATCTGTGCCCAAACCCAGAGCGACGGCGCCAAAGCACAGCAGGCAGAGCCAGAGGTATGCCTCCTGGGATGGCACCGCCGGGAACCTGTTGCCACGCCTTGGCACATGGCCCTTGCCATGCACGTTGCACCCCAGCCAAATGCCCCCGGAAGCCCACAATGGCAACCGCCCTGCTGCTCCCCTCCGGCGGCCATCTGCCGACTGGTCCTTGGCCACACCGGCACGCTCCCACTCACCGGGCCGTGTCCGCATCGAAGGAAGACACCAGCGGGTTGAGGTGCCGGTAGCGGTTGATAAAGGCGTCCTTGTTGACCTCCCAGATCTCGCGGTACACATCCCAGGTCTTCAGGTACGCCTGGAGGTGCGTCGCGTTGTTCTGCATGCCGCTGCTGATCTGCAGCTGGATTTTCTTTATCTCCTCATCCCGTTCTGCGGAAGGAGAAGCGAGCTCGGTGCCGGGACACCGCCGTGGCTCAGCGACAGCACCGCACCTTCCAGTGAGACTCCCTGATGCCGAGGGCCTGCTCACCAGGAGAAGCCCACGGTCTCTAACAAATCCTCACGAACTCGGATGTGAATTTGCCGATTCAGCTGTGCAACCTGTCACTAAAATTGCCCTCAGACTGCAGAGCCGAAAGATGGCCAACAAGCCGTTTTAAAAAAGAGGTCCAGGGGTTTCAGGAAACTACAGGGCACCCAAACATTTGGGTGCTGCCTTGGTGGAAGGAACATGATCGGAAGGAGCACACTCAAACCTGTAAAAGAACAAGCCTTGCCGAAGAAGGAGCAGCACCGCTTCTCCAAAGGAAAATCCAAGCTTCGGAGTCCTCTGGGACTCAGACGGAACGTCCTTTTATGCGTCATTAACGCGCCCATTCAAACGGCCTGTACCAGACACCGTGGCCAACAGCACCAACCGCTGCCAAGACGCTCAAGAACCAAACTGCCACACTCTCTCGCTCCCTCATAGGTCGTTTCAGGGGTGGCAGAATCTGCTTCTCCTCCAGGGCCAGGCCGAAAGCCGACCGAAGTGACGACAGAAAACCTGTTCTGCCCAGGAGTGTCGCAGTCGGTCGGCTGCCACCCGCGCTGGCGTCTCGGCCGGGAAGGGAAGGTTGGCCGGCAGCCTGCAACTGCCCCCGTCCGTCTTCAGAGTTCTGGAGCGGTTCTTTTGGGGCAGCCCAGTAACGGCTTCTTTCAGAAAGACTGGATCCACTTCCTCTCACGAGGAGGCGCTGATCTCCTCCCGATCCCAGCTGGAAGCCCCCTCCTTTGTGGATGCAGTGAGCCAAGATGGGCCGCAATTAAGTGAGCGGCGCCTGATGCACCTGCCCGAGCGCTTCGTGCGCGTCCTCAGGCCTCCGTGACGGAAGCTCATCCAAAGAAATGACAGCAGACGCTGCTCCCAGCGACTCCACTGACGGCATGGACCTGAGCGGGAGGCCAGTGCTGCGCCAGAGGCAAGCAGCTCGGCCGTGAAAGATGCTCAGAGAGGCGCAAGATGCCACGGCCTGCCCACGAGGGCTCCACTGCTCTCCCTCTCGACCAGGGTGAGCTGATCTTTGCTCCCGAGAGGAATCAGTACAAGCTGCAAGGATCTCACCAGAGAGGCCGACACCTGCGCCTGGCTGGCCCTGGCGTGGGTCTTCCCTCGACGGCCTCCCAGCCACCTGTCCCACTGCCCACCGCTCACAGGGGTGCCAAGGGACCGCCGTGGCTCTGCGTGGAAAGAAGGGGCACTCGGGGGCGGTCAGCCCACTGCCCAAATCACCCCGCGCTCCCCTGGGCCAGAGCCCCTGCCACGCCAGCCAGAAAATCCCCCAGGGCCCGCTGGTCTAAGCCCCGGGGCAAGTCGGAGCACGTGGCGGCCGCTGCTTCTCCAGGGGAGACACCTGCCGGCCATGCTACCAACCCCACATGCAGGACTTGCACACAAGGCGAACTGGGAGAAAAGGCCGTCACGAAGAGCGTGTTGCTCCGGAGGGACAACCCGGTGTGCCGTTCCAGCCACTCGCCACAGCGGGGGTCTTGGAGAGCCTGGGCCAGGGCACCCCCATGCAGAGAAGAGCGGAGGCGCAAGCACAGGTGCCGGGGGGGGCGGGGGGCAGCCTCTCCTCCGGCAACCCTAGTGAGAGAGCTGAAGAGCATGGCGGCAGAGCCAGGGCCTGCAATTCATCGCCCCAGGCACAGCCACCGCTGCCAGCCGGGGTCAGGTTGCACGATGTGCTGGGGGCACAGCTTGCTTCTGTGTCGCTCGCTTTAAAGCAGCAGCCGTGGAGACCCAGTGGGCGCCAGGAGCACGGCGGGGCTGGAGGGGGGGCTCCCCCTCCCCCTCGCGGCCTCCCGCACCACAAGCCCTCGCTTCCCCCAGGAAGGACACGGCCCTCGCCGCCCTTCCCAGCCGGGGCCATCCAGATGTGCGGGCCAGACGCCTGGGGTTCTCGGCCGGCACCGGCCAAGCACGTCTGGAGGGCCGCGGGTCGGGAAGCGGGTGCCGAGCCCACCAGCCCTCGCTCCTGCACCAGGCCGGCGCTTTGGGGGCTCATCGGGGCGATTCTGGACCGCACGAGTCGGCAGGGGACGTGGCGCCCACAGGCCTTCCTCGAGGAAGGCAAGCAAGGAGAGGCGCCAGCCAAGAAGCCCGCGCTCTCTCCCCCTGCCAGGATTCGGGGGTAGGAGGCTGCACAGGCTCCGCATTACTCAAGCCTCCCCTTCCGAGGCTTCCTGGGGAGCTACCAGGAGGAGCGGCGCCAAAGCCATGAATCACACCGTGACACAAACAAACCTCATGCGCTGGCAGGCGCTCCTTTCTGTCAAGGAAGGAGCGGCGGCGGCAGTAGCCGAACACAGGAGCCTTCCTGGGCTCTGGCCCAGGGAAAGAGGCTGACGACGGACGAGACAAAAGCCAGGAGGCAGCCTGGCTCTGTGTGCATGCAGTCCGCACGCAGCTGCGGCCCGGGTCCTCTCCCCGCCCAGCCCGCAGTGGCTCCCTCGCCTCCGTTACCGAGCCCCCAGTGCCCACCTGCCTGTTCCAGGGTTGGTGCCTGGGGGGCGCAACCGCGCAAAGGCCCCGTAGCGCCTCCCGAGCTCACACACACAGGCAGGGCCGGGCTCCTTCGCCCTCTCAAGTCGAACGCATACACGATCCACTGAGGACTGCCCCTTCCCACTTGCTCGGCTCAGCATCTTGCAGCAACGGCGCAGGATGGGACCTGGCCTGCAGAGAGAGCCTTCTCTGTGGAGATGCCCTGGTGGCGGAACAGCCGTCTGGGGGGGGCGGGGGGGCACGGAGCCCGCTCCAGTGTCATCTCAACAGCAAGGGAAGACGCCTGTCTCCTCAGCTCTCCCGCCAGTGTACCTCTGCAGGGGCTCGTAAAGCACTTGCCTGTGCTGGCCGGAGAATTCGGGGAGCTGCAGGGCCCTCTTCTAAGCAAGCACGCCCAGAATCACACCTTACCGTGTTTTCGTTCTCTTTTGAACAGGGGAGGGCATTCGATGCCTTCCCAGGAACTTGCTCGTAGGTAGAAACTTCCGTCCATATATGCCCGCCCGCCCCTTGAGATCAGGGGCAGAGGCCCTCCTCTGGGAGCCCTCCATGAAGGATATCAGGAGGGTGAGTACCCGGAGGAGGGCTTTCTCTGCGGTGGCGCCCCATCTGTGGAATGCGCTCCCCAGAGAGGTCTGCCTGGCGCCGTCGTTATTTGTTTTTCGGCGCCAGGTGAAGACCTTTTTATTCAAACATTATTTTAATTGTTAACATTATTTATTTTATTTTTCGGGCCAGGTTGACTCAAATTATATTGTATTGTATTGCATTGCATTGTATTATATTATATTGTTTTATACTGTGTTTATTTATTATTGTGAGCCACCCCGAGGGGCAGCATAGAAGCCTTCTAAATAAGTAATTAAGTAAGTAAGTAAGTAACAAAAGGTTTGCAACTGAACCAAACCGAACTGCTCTGCCGCCCCAGCCCTGGACCTGGCTGGACCCGAGGCGTGAAGCGTGGGGGACCGACAGACCACCTTACGAAGCAGCCCCACACTTTGGCAGGAGTCGGCAAAGCCTGGGATGCCTCCAGCCCTGCTGCAGGCGCCGGGGGGTGGGGGGTGGAGGGCTTACCCACAAGCGCAGAGATGGGATCCCGGGCAAACTTGCGCCTGATGAGGATCTCTGGCAGGTGGCGGAAGAGCGCGATGCTGGCAAACAGGTGCATGCTGATGTCGTTGATCATGCCCGCCAGCTGAGCCAGCGTGGGCGAAAACTCCACCTGTGAAAGCAGATGCCGGCAGGTCAGTGGAAAAGGCGAGGCGCCCGGGGCGAGTCCCCCGCCAAGAGGAAGGGGGCCGGGACAGAACCAAGCCCCTTCCAGTTTGCTCTTCTGAGAATCGAGGTACGGTACATCCCCTCGCCTCCAAATGCTTCTTTTGCCGCATCTGAAGGTATTCCAGAGCTCGAGGACACGACGTTCCCACCGGCCTCCCTCTTAATTCCAGCCTGGGAACGGAAGGGTGGGAGAGGCAGCTTTCCTGAAGGGTCCAGAGCAAGTGGAGATGAGGCGAGAGGGGAGGGGAGGGGCCGGGCTCACCTGCGGGGCCTGGCCGGGGCAGGTGTCCTGCAGGATCACCTTCACCCTGAAGAGGGGGTTGGGGCTGGCCTTCCCGTCCCCATTGATGGCCTTGGAGAGCTCCATGAGGGACCACTTGACGTTCAGCCGCAGGGCGTCCTCCATCATCCTGTCCATCTTGACCGTGTAGTTGAACCAGTGCTGCTGCACCTGTGGGGAGAGTGTTGCAGGAGCCCTGCCGGAGCACCCGCTCTGCCCTCCCTGCCCTCTGGCGCCCCCGGCACCGCGTGGGCAAGTGGAGGGATGCGCCATTCTGCCCCTGGGGAACCTGCTACCGCTCCCGGGAGCAAGCATCCTTCCCCGCCATGCGAAGAGCAACGGGGGCCCATGACCGGATGAACCAGAGGACCTGGCCGGGTGCCCCAGCAGCCCCTCCCCAAAGCACTCCCCATCAGGCTGCCCTTCCAAAGCGACCTCCCCCCCCCCCCGAGAAACACAAAGGCACTGTCCGCAGGAAGCTGGACGAGCACAGCGTGCGCTTCGGTTCCTCTCAGCGGCGCTCAGTTCACTCGCGTGGGCTCGATCTTTCAATTATGTACCTCGAAAAGGCCCCGCCAAACCTGAGAGCGGAGCATCCCCCTCGGGAGCCCACCCGCCCGCCATCTCGGCCTGCTCACCTCCGGCCCGTCATGCTTGAAGACCTCGTAGGTCTGCTGCATGATGGCGATGCTGTCCTCGTGCAAGCTGAGCAGCTTCTTCTGCCCCAGCTCCCGGTGCTCCTTCTGGTCCGCCTCGAACTCCAGGTCGTTGTACACCCTTTTGCCCGTGATGCGCACCAGCAGGGCCTCACTGATCTGCTGGGCCCGGCGGGCGATGGCCAAGGTCGCCGCCTTGTACTCGTTCACGATGTTCTGCACCTGCGGGGCAGCCGGGACGGCGGGCCGTGAGCAGCGGGGACGGCCGTGAGCAGTGGGGACGGCCGTGAGCAGCGGGCCGTGAGCAGCGGGGACGGCCGTGAGCAGCGGGGACGGCCATGAGCAGCGGGGACGGCCGTCCCCTGGCGGCCACGCTCCCCGTTTGCAGGGGGCTGGCGAGCTCCTGGGCGGGAGGCACCCAACAGCCGTGCGATGCCAGCAAAAGAACGGGCGCTCCCAGGCCAGTGCGCCACTGGAAATGCTGTGGCTTCTCCCAGCTACCCATGGAGGGGAAGGGATGGCTCCCGGGCCAAGCTGGAGGACAGAACTGGCGGGAGGCGAGGGGTCACTGCACAGCCCCATCGCCGGAAGGCCCCGGGGGTCTCTTCCCCATCCCTCAGGCTCCTCGGCAGGCCCTGCCCCCAAGCCACGGGTTCCCACTGACCTTGCTAGCGTGCAGCCGGCACTCTGAGATGAAGACGGTGCTGGCCCCTTTGAGCGACCAGTGGAGCTTCTTCAGGCCGGGCTGGATTTTCCGGTCGAGGTAGCGGATGCGCTCCCGGAAGAGGCCCCGCTCTTCTGTGGACAGCATGCTGATGATCCTGGGGAGCCAGGACAGGAGCGGGGAGGGGAGGTGTGTGAGCGGGTGGGGGGAGATGAGGTCCCGCAACAGGGCCGGCACCTTCCTCCCCTCCGACCAAACCGGCACGCATCCTCCTGGTCGCAGGGTCTGCAGGAGAGGCAGCCGCAGCATCTAAGGACAAGCGGTCCAACTGCCGAGCGAAGAGCATCATTGGGAAAGGGCTGCGGGGGGGGGGAGGGCAGAGAGCCCCTCCCATCCAGCCCTGCCCCCTGCAGCAGCCAGGCCGGTGCCTCCGGAAAGCCCAGGAACAGGACGAGAGGGCCCCAGGCCTGTCCTGCACCTCCCCAAGGTGTGTGACCCCTGAACACCACAGCTCGTGTGGTCTTCACAGCGAGCAGTCCTGGGCGCACCTCTCCTCCTCCGCCTCCTCAACTTGGTTAAATCCCTTTCATAAGCTGTTAAGCATCACCCTACGTAATAAGAAAGGGGCAAGCCCTCCAACCAAGTTTACATACAATGCGAACCCATGATCTGGGCTGATTCCTGGACTGCCATGTTGTGGGAACCTAGCCACACCAACAAATCATGGTTTGTAAATCACTAATATCCCAGGAAAAGACCCTACAGTTTCTTTTTAGGTATTGAGCTCATGGCTGTTTAAACAATGGCTTGTTGTTACATGTGAACTCAGAACCGTGGGTTGTTCACGGGTTATTTTCCCAGGCTACAAAGGTAAGCAAGAGCAGTGAAAAACCCTAGAAGCCAGCAACCACACCACTAAAATATTCTGGATACATGAGGTAAGGAAGAGGGAATCAAACAACTGTAGCATTGAGAAAACAAACCGTATTTTGCTTGATCGTCTGCCATGCAAACCCTACGCAAGGCAACCAAACAAGGGTGAAACAGATCATGGGTTAGCATCATCAAGGCAGTCGCCATGAAGTGGAATTTTTCTCCAGAGCTTCAGTCCATGTTTAGGGTGAACTGGAGGCTGTTCCCCGACTGTGTCAGCGATTAAATTCCAAACACAGAATGTCGATGTAATCCCAATTAAGTAGCCCGGGAAGCACAAGGGTGCGACTCCTTGGTGCATGTCACCTCAATCCGCTCGCGTGCAGATGAGGATCCAAACCGGCGCTCGCTCGGTGCACGCCGGCCCGTTCCAGCCCTCCTCCCTCAGCCATGCAGGAGCGCCTGTCGAGATTGGGGAAGGAACGCTGCCCATTCCTCTCCCGCACCACCAGCCTGGTCTCCAATTAATTCCCGAGTGGAAAAAAGCCAGCACAAAAGAAATGCTTACACTTGTGTCGGGATAAAAATACAGGTGCCAAGACAAAGCTCGTTTCAAACAACACTTTCTCGGCAGAGAAACGCCTCCATGTCACACTTCGGAGAAGACGGCGATAAAGCAAGCGCGCTCCCCCCCCGCCCCCAGTGCCAAGCACACCTTCAAAACCGTCGTCAGGAATCACTGCATTTTGGTCTCCCCCTGAAGCCGGTCCCACCCCCAGGCGAGTGGGCCCTCGGCGTCGCTGCCTCCGGACCCCACGCTGCCACCGGGGGGCGGCTGGACGGGGCAGGGGCCCGCCAGCGGGGCTGTTCTCACACCGCCGCTCGGCCTCATTTGCAGAATTTGCAGGAGGCCTGGGAGGAAATGTCCTCCACTCACGTCCCTCCCGATTTCCCATTTCCTCCCGTCTTTCTCCTGATCACAGACAATTATCTAGGGAGGAACAGCTGTGCATGTGGCAGCGCTCGGAGTCCTGCCTGGGAACCAGTGGGTCAGCCCCGGAGCCCAGCTCCAGCCTCCTGTCTGGCACGTGGAGGGCGGCTCTGATCTGGGGCTGCTTGGGAGCGGGAGCGGGATGGCCAGAGGGCAAGCAGTGGGAAGCGAACCCACCCGTCCCCCCGCAGGTGTGCTGGCCCAGGGCGCACGGCCAGGAAGGGCCCGGCTGCAGCACAGGGGAGCTGCACGAAGAAGGGGGGAGACTCCCGGAGGAACGCGCCCCTCTCAGGCAGCACACCTGTTATAATCGCGAGCCACGAGCAGGAGGTTCTCCCGGAGATTGCGCAGGTCCTCCTTCCTCTCGTAAACCTCCACCACGTAGTGGGGGATCTCAAAGAGCACCCTTTCCCAGTAGTGGATCTCCACAAACAACTTGAGCAGATGCCTGGAGCAGAAGCAGAGGGGCAGCGTGAGGCGGGGATCCGGCGCACAGGCCCCTCCGCGCCGGCACACACGCACTTGTCGAAGTTGATGTCCAGCATGCCGGGCTTCTCGGTGCTCAGGATGAGGAGAGGGGTGTCCAGGCGCTTCAGGCAGTCCTTGTCCAGGGTCTGGGTCCACCCCTGGAAGGTCTTCCTCTCGATCTCGTCCATGGCCTGCACCAGCAGCTGGTAGCTCTGGAAGCTCTCCTCCCCGGTCCCGATGTGCGGGATGAAGTGGGCTTTGGTGAGGCACTGCCCGGAGGGAAGCGGGAGGCTCTGCTCAGGGCGCGCCGCGTGGGGGGCTGTGGCCCTGGGGACCCACTCTCTTGCCCCTCTCCGGCGGGAAGGACACCCCTCAACCAGCAAGTGGGAGGGCGGCTCCCCTCGGAAGCAGGGAACACTCCAGCCGCCCGGCCAGCGCCACCTTGTCCCGGCTGCACATGGCGCGCCGGGGGGGGTGCATCAGCCAAGGCCCCACGGATTGAACCAGGGACCCTCCGTGGGCCAGACACAGAGCGCAGACCAAGCTGAAGGCACCGCCAGGTCCGTGCAGCCCCTGGCCCCAAATCAGGGGCAGCGCTTCCAGCCAGCAACACCAGGCCCATGCGTTCCCTGGGCAGCCCGCACCCCAGGATCCCGGGGCTCCGGTGGCTGGAAGCAGAGAGTGCCAGCTGGGAGGCCGGGGCACACGCTCCGCGAGAGCGAGCCCTCCCCTCTGCCGCTGGCCTCAGCCATGCCTGGCCCAACCCAGCCTCAGGCCGCACCCTCCCCTCCCCTGCTGCCCCAGCAGGGTGCTCCAGTCCTGCCCCCCGCTGGCCCCTACGGCCTTGAGCTTGGTTCTCCTGCCTCAGCGCAGCTGCCCTGCTGCCCGGCCTCCTGCTCTCGGCTCTGGGGGCGTCCACAACCAAGCCCCTGCTCAGCCAATGCGCCGCGGCACTCAGCATGCCGGCCGGAGGAAGACCGGCGTCCGCCTCTGCCTCCCAAGTGCTCCAGAGTCACCTGCCAGGCCCCGGGGTGTGGCACCCCGGCCGGGCCCAAGCGGTCCGGCACGAGCAGTGCCTCAGTCCAGCAGAGCTGGCAGGTCAATGTTCCCCTCCTGTCCCACACTGGGGGTGGGGGGGCATGATTCTGTGAGCCGGGGGTTGCCAATCTCCCGGTTCCCCGCCTGCGGGTGCAGCCGCCCCCTTGCCCGGGAAGGGGTGCTTCTGGAGGGGCTGAAGCGACGCGCAGGTGCGTCAGCAGGGGAGGAGGCGCGAGCGCACCGGTGCGCTCATGTGGGAGGGGGGCCCGGGCCGGCGTGCCACGGGAGAGCAGACCAGTGCGAGGGCGGCTGCGTCAGGCCCGCCCGTGTGCCCGCACTCCCGCAGCCCCGTCCTGAGCGCAACGGGAACGTTAGTTCACCCTCGGTCAAGAGCGGGCACAGACGAAGGGAGGACGCAAGGTCCCGGGTGCCCATTCGACTCTTTCCGGTGGGTGTAATAAAGAAAACAACATATGCCACCAAGAAAAATCAGGCCAGCTATTTGTGCCAAAATTAAAAATAATAAAAGAAAGCCTTCTGAAAGCAATTGCCGTTAGCAACGCTGACTCATCCGGGACATCTTGGTTCACCCAGCATGACGGGCTCTGGGCCAGGACAGGCGAGAGCGAAGAGCCATCGCTCGGCGAGCCACGCGGCATGGAGGGCTGCCACTGCCGGGGCCACGAAGCGAGAGCCGGGCAGGCCCACCTCCCCGCAGCCCACGGACCCTTGGCGGCCATTCTGCGGGCACGGCTCAAGGACCCCTCCGGGGCCTTTCCTGCCTCCAAGGGCTGCGCAGTCCGGTCAGGGGGAACCCGTTTGCGACTCCATCACAGGGCAGCTAGGGTGAGACGCCTGCCTTCTTCGGGGCTGCCTCTGCTGCCCCGGCCAGCGAGGAGCGGAGAGAAGCAGCCAACCCCACACCCACGTTAAACACGCCACGACTACAGGACAGCTGCCACGAGAGCTCCTCAAACGACGCCGACGCCGGGCCCGTATCGCAGCCCATGCCTCTTCCTGCCACCGATGGATCGCCAACGCTTCCCAAAGCCCAGGCGCCTGCTGCCTGGCACGCAGAGGCAGACGAAGGCCGCCCCGGGAAAGCAGGGCTCCCCCCCTGCAGCCCAAAGGGCCCCCCAGGAGGAAGAGTGCTTCCGAGCCAAACACGAAGCAGTCCGTCAGCCGGGACATTCTGCCGGCTTGGCCCGCCTCACTGCGAAGGCAGCCACCTTCCAGGCAGGTGCGGACCCACTCCCGCCAGTGCCAGCTGCAGCTTTCCATGTGGAGTGACGCCACCGGGAGACTCAGGCGCATCCTGGCTCCAGGATCCACCCGCTGGAAGGAGAGCACCTGCCCCAGCGCACCCTGTGCCCCGGCAACAGAAGCCCGCGGGGAAAGGGCGCTTTGCGAAAAAGCCCCCTCCCTACAACCTCTCCACGCAAGCAGGGGTTGCGAGACTTCCTTGCCCGGCTCCCCTGCAGAATCGCATCCCGGGGGCCGCACCCCAAACGGGAAGCACACGGGAGCCTCGGAGCACCCCCACCGGAGCCAGGGACGGGGAGCAGGTGCAGCCGGCACAGCCTCCCTCAGAGCCCTGCCCCCTGTGCCGTGCCATCGCCCGCTCTCCCCCACCAGCAGCCAGGAGCATGTGCCCCAGTGTGCCTCCTCTGCCCAGGAAGTGCCTGGCGAGGGCCAGCCAGCACCCGGGGAGGGAGTGGACGGGCTGCTCACCCTGCCGGCTATTCAAGTCAGGCTGGGGACCTGCCGGGGCGGGGGGCGCACACCGGTGATGGAGCGGGGAGTAGGCCAAGGGGCCTGAGAGAACTGCTGCCCCAGCAGCCCGGCTGTGGCTGGGGTGACAGCGTGGGGGCTCCCTGGCCCATTTCTCGGCACCCGCCTGGGCCAAGGGAGCCCCGCAGCCCGTGGCTGGGGGGCTGCCGGCAGCTCCAAGGCTGGCACCGGGAAAGGTGGTCCAAGGAAGGCGAGGACTGGGCAGCAAGAGCAGGGCTGGGCGGGCTCAGGAGGCAGAGGCCCAGGATGGAGGGCGAGTTCGCACTGGGTGCCAGGCAGAGCCCAGAGCTTGCGGCTTGCGGCCCGGGAAGGCGCTCGGCTTCCAGACTGGCCCCGCTGCTGAACGTTCTGCCTCCAAACCCTGTGGCGCTAACCCTGAACCCGGGGGGGGGGGGGGGGAGAAGCACTCAGAAACAAAGCAGGGCTTTTCCGGATTCCAATCAACATTTGCAAATACGCTGGTCACCTCCTGCGTGACAGCTCCTCCTTCCCCGGTCCATTTGCATCTCTCCACACTTGCGTCAGTCCCCACCACACCACACCGCCTGCTCTCAAAGGCGGCCCTCCCTGACACCCCACACGCCCCCTGCGCCCCACTCCTGGGCCACTTAGCCCCTTGCACTCGGGCATCCTGACAGGGGGCCAACGCAGGCCCCTTGCCACGAGGCGCGCAGAACGGCGGGCGTCCCGCATCACCCACGTGCGAGGAATGCTCGGCCGGAGGCGAGCGCAGGAGGGGGTGTTCACCACGCCTGCCGAGCGCCTCGCGGGCACGGGGCACGTGCGCCCGGACACGGTGCACATCGAAAGCGGGGCGGAGGAGCCCCGGCTGCCCTCAGCCCCAGCAGTGGGGCGGCTGGCAGGGGAGCGGCACGGGCCGGGCAGGGCGGCGTGCACAGACAGCTTGCTTCGCACCCCAACACGGGCTCGGCCACTTCAATTTTCCAATGTGCACGGAGAAAGGAGCGTGCGCGCGGGGGGCTGCTGATTGATGGCGGAAGCGCCGTTTTGTTTCTACTCAACGTATAATTAAACCTGTCAAAAAGAACTCAGCAGCAGAGGGGTGTTATTGAGGTAAATAGCTGAGAAACAGACCAAAAAGGATGAGGGCTGCCTGATGAATACAGAGGAGCGGCCGCGGCCGCCCCGGGGCCAGCTGCCTCGGCCAGCCCGCACAAGGGCCCACGTTGCAGGAGGGCTCTGGGGATGAGCGTCCCCCACGCGCCCCAGTGCGAGACGGGGGGGAAGAACGTGTGGTGCTGCAGAAGGGGCCTGTCCCCTCGTCACCAGGCGGGAGGGCCGTGGGGCAGGGTGCATGCAGAGCTGCAGCAGCCCGCCCCCCACCACGCTAGGAGACGGGCGGACGACACGCAAACCAGAGGACGCTGGCCGAAGCGTCCACACGTGCAGGGCGCTCAGCGCACGTCCACACGGCCCCCTCCCCCCCGCAGGGGCTCTTGTGCACGTGTGTGCTCCCGATCCACCCACCCAAACCGAGGGCGCCCGCCAAGCGCCTCTACGACCGTCCGCCGCCGCGGCCCTACCTGCATGGGCTTGTCCACACGCCGCCGCAGCGCGCGCATCCAGTGCGCCAGGCCGGAGTAGTGGCACATGTGCGGTGGCAGGAACGGGATCTTCTTGCTGAGCTCTTTGTTGACCAGCGAAAGCTCCCGGTTGAACAGCATGTAGATGTCGACAGTCTTCTTGTCGAAGGTCCGCTTGATGGCCTGGGGGGGCACTTTCCTTGACCCACGGCCCCCGCGTCTCCAGAACAGCCCCCTCACCACCCCTCCCCTCCCCTGCCGCCCAGGCATCCCGCCTCTCTCGGGGCTCCCCGCGGCGGCGCTCGACCCCGTTTCTCCAGCCGGGCAGGCAAGGGCAAGCCAGGCCTCCCAAGCAGCAGCCCTGGAAGCCGCTCGGCCTCCGAGCCCGCTGCAGCCACGCCGCCAAGGTGCGGCAGCCCGGCTCGGAGGCGCCTGCCACGTCCAGTGCCCTACCTCACGCGAGGACAGGTGGTGGAAGATGTCCTGGATCTCCACGCCTCGCTCCACATCCTTCACGGTCTCGAAGGCGGAGCTGATCAGGTTCTGGGTCATCACCTCCAGGTCCTTGACCCCGGCACGGAAGCTGGCGCCGCCAGGGAGAGGGCGTGAGGAGGGAGGCGGGAGAGGCCCGTGCCCCCCGGCAGCCCCACCCCCGCTTGCTTCCCTGCACTGGCCAAAGCGAGCGCCCCAAGGGGGCCGATCTCTCCCAAGCGCTGGGCCGCCCTCCGGCCAGAGCCGCGCGCACCGTGGCTGGGGCGCCGCTCACCGGTTGAAGTCCTCGTGCCAGGAGGTGTTCTTCACGTCCAGGATGCCGCCCTTCACGCTCCGCAGGTTGCTCAGGTACTTGTGGAAGGTCTCCTCGATCTCCAGCAGGCTCCGGGCCATCTGGGGCCCCCGCTGGCCGAAGAAGCAGGGCAGTGGCGCCTGCTTGCCGTCCTCCCAGCGCGCAAAGTGATGCTGGCTGTCACAGACCTGGGGCAGAGACAGGCAGCCCGCCGGCCTGTGAGGTGGCGTGAGCGGGGGCAAGGACTGGTCCCCTGGTCCCCCAGCCAGGGGACCGCAGGACCCAGAAATGATCGTGGGTCAGAGGGGTCCGGCCTGCACGGCCGGAGGCCCAGCCTGAATATCCAGGCCATGGGAACAGAGGAGCCAGAACATCGGTCCGGGGGACCGACCGGGAAGTGGGGTGCTGGGGCACAGCTGCCATGAGATGTCCCACCTACCTCCAGGAGGTCTTTGCAGCGCTGGACAAAGGCATCGACCTGAGCGAAGATGCTGGTCTGGTCCAGCACCCAGCCCTTGCCGGAAAGCCTGCGGAGAGGGACTGGGTCAGGCGGGTCCCCACTGCCGACCCCCCACCGGGCCTGGGGGCCAGGGGCCCGTTCCCCGCCAAGGCTGCTGGGTGGTCCGGGGTGGGGGGCAGGCAGGTGTGAACAACAGGATACTGATTAGACAGTATCCCCTGAATGGACAGAAGGCTCCCCAGGGAGAGTCCCGCCCACTGGAGAAAGGCCAGAGAAGCTGCTGGATGGTGAGCGAGCGACCCCCATGTGCCTGCCTCTCCCCCCCGCCCCCCTGCCCCCCCGCCCACCCCAGGCAAGAGGGCTCTGGAGAAAGCATCTAATCAAGGAGCGTGGAGGACGTGCGGCCTCGCCCCGGGAGCACGGCTGAGTGCCTCATCCAGGCCTGGCCGCGCCTGCCTCACATCAGAGCTGCTCACACGCTAAACATCTTTATGTCTTTTATGATATTGATCCAGGCCCCACTAATTTGAATTTGAAGCAGACAAGCAACACTTAGACTTAATTGTCAAGGACCAGGCACCCACTTAAACCTGACATCCCTAATCATAATGATGGATTACGTTGCATTATTTCTGAAGTACAGCTCGGAGAATCAGGGAAGAGACGACAGGGCCCGGGCCAGAAGGGAGCCGAAGAAGCCAAGGATCAGCGGCCCTCTGGGCTGGCAAGGGCTGGGCAAGGGCCTCAAACAGCCAGCCCGCACAGTCCTCATTCCACATCAGCTCGGATGCTGCCCGCTCCATGAAGCCGGAGGAGCCCGTTCCTCCTGGACTCGCACAGCAGAGGGGAAGGGAACCGTGTCCGGGCGGGCGAGAGTGTCCCGAGCCGGCTGCACCGCTGCTCCGTACCTCAGAGGACACCTCATGGGGCTGGGCTGGAGAAGGCAGGTGCTAGGGAGGCAGGGGCAGCAGGCTGAGAACGCCGCAAAACTGCTTTGAGACCCCTGAAAGTGGCTTGGGGGAGGTCTCGACTCACGGGCTTCCGTGCCTCTGGTCAGTCAGGCTGGGAGGTTTCAGAGTGAGGCATCGCGAGGGGAAGAGCGCATGGGCCGGTCTCCTTCCTGGCCTATCTCAGCCGCACGCCATCGTGCCGCCCCAGCGCCAAGCGCTGGGAAGGCAGCACGGCCAGCTTGCTGCACAGCACGCCCCCGGCCCAGCAGCCGCACCACCTCGCCCTGGCCCTCTGCCCCGAGGAGCCGAGGGGATTGCCCACCCTGGCCGGAGGGCTGGAGAGACACCACAGCCAGAACTCAGCTGGGAGCGCAGCCCGAGCACAAGGGCTCCAGGAGGAAGCGGGGTCCGTGCGTGGGGGGGCCCATGCCCGCGAGAAGACAAAGCGATGGGCTTCTTCCGGGGAGCTCCTCTGTGCACGGATGAGGCCTCTGGTCAGCCCCGCCACCTCCAGCCAAAGGGCCCCGGGCAGGAGGGGCTGGGACAGGGGCCTCCCGCTGCCTGAGCCCTCCGGGAGCTGCTGCAGGCCATGTGGGGCAGCCGCGAGCCCTCACTTGTTGTGCATGTAAGCCGCGTGCTGGTAGCACTCCTTCCAGGAAGACATGCAGGCGATGCAGCCGTGGAGGGTCTGCCGGGAGGAGCGGACGTAGCCCTCGAAGAGCCGGTCCAGCGAGATGTCCTTGCAGCACATCCGGATGATCTTGTTGCTCATCTGGGGAGAACGGGGAAGAGGACGCCTGCCCACCCCTTCCGCGCTTCCGAGGCTCAGGCTCCCCGCGCTGAGGGGCGCCAGCTCAGGGAGGGCCGCCTTACGCAAACCAGAGCAGGAAAAGGTCTAACTGGAATGGCGGGGGAATTGGGCTATGTGCCGTCAGTCGTTTTATGACTTGCTGCCCAGAGCGCTCCGGCTATTGGGCCGCACAGAAATGAATACCCAAAGGAGCCTTGAGGAATAATTCCTACGACCGAATATTGCAAACTGGCCATTTCCTTGTTCCCACACGAGCCCATCGGACATGGAAGGTCGGTGGCACAGGCCCGGTTCTCGCACCCCACTTCCAGCGGATAAGCAGGGAGGGTGCAGGGAGGGGGGCCTTTCAGGGGTGGCACCCCAGTTCAGGAAGGCCTTCCCCAGGGAGACTGGGCTGGCTCTTCTCGCGTGTGGGTTTTTAGTGCGAGCTTGATGCCGGAGTGTGTGCTTGCGATTTCCGATTGTTTCTTTGCATTTAATAGGCCTTTTAACTGAACAGTGTTTTTGTGTTCTTATAGCTATTTAACTGCTCTAGACATTATTTTGTCACAGAAAATAATAGTGGCTTGGAAGCATTTCAAATAATTTTTGACGAACAACACAGAATGGCCTAAGCAGTGGGGCGTGATGGGCAGAAAGCAGGCCCCCAAAGGTTTGGCTCTCCGCCCGGCATTTCTGCCCATCCTCACAGGAGCTTCTCGGAGTTGGTCTGAGACAACTGGGGATCTGCCCGCCGGCCTAGGGGACTGGCTGGCTGCCCTCACCTTCCGGAAGAGCGCCGTTATTCTCTCTCGGCTGTTGTAGTACGGGGAGTTGACCCACACGATTCGGACGAGGCTGATGAGGTGGGGCAGCTTCTCTGGGATGTCCTTGGGCCGCAGGGTGGCCAGCTCCTGGAACGGGTCTTTCAGGATCGAGAGGAACCGGAGGTTGGACTGGGCTTGCTCCGACCCGTCCTGCAAGGCAGAGGCCGAGGGCCATGAGCCAGTCCTCCTGCGCTCCCCCCGGAAGGGGCAGGGCACCGCACTCCGCAGTGGCTGGGGGAGAGAGTGCACTGCCCTGGGGCCGTGCTCCGCCCCCCAACCAGGTGCCCTCCAGGTATCTGGGGCTGCAGCGCCCCTCAGGCCAGCCAGCATGTCTCTCCCACCGACCTGGATCTGCCTGGCGAGTCGCTGGAAGGGGCCCACATAGGAGGACTTTGAGAAGGCCAGGATGGCCTCGACATGCTTCACCCCTTGCTGGCAGAGCTGCTTGCTGATCTCGGAGAGGTCCGTGCAGCGGTTCCGCCAGAACTCGATCTCCTCCAGGGGGCCCGAGCTCTCCCTGCTCTCCACCGCCTCCTGGGCTCTCAGTACCTCCTTGATCTGCCGGGTCCAGTGAATCATGGAGGCTGGAACAGAAGCGGCCAGCGGCGGTTCCCCTCGGCTGCCGGGCTGCGGGGCCGAGCCCACCCGCCGGCTCTCGGCCTCCCCTTCGATCAAATGTGGTGAAAGGGCCGGGCCACCCGAATGCTGAAGAGCAGCTGCCAGAATGAAGCTGCTCCGTTCAGCGGTGGGGGAGCCAGGGCACCCCAACGGCCGACGGAGCTGCCTGGCAGCACGACGTGCCGTGTTTCCTGTGCCAAACAGGAAACGGACGGACGGACATTACAAAACGCCAGCTATGGATCACCAAGTTGCACAGTCCAGAGGAAGGCAGAGATTATACTTCAGAGCAGGGACCCAAATTTAACCCGGAAGTTTCTCCCAACCAGGTCGTTAGGCGGCACCCCAGCTTCCACCATCCCAAAAGACGGAACAAAGCTGTCACGCTCTGTATTCGGGGCCCCATCCCTTTGGCACTCGGCCACACCCGCCAATGCAATGCACCACACAAAAGCCTCGGGGGGGGGAAGGGGTGCTCTGCCCCCCATTTCAGAGCTGCCGGCCATGTCGCAATGAACAGATGCCTCAGCCGCGTGAGGCCTGGCACCCTTCAGTCAGGAGGGCCCCAACGCACACCCCAGCTGCATGGCTACCTGCCCGCGCAAATCTTTCAGAGCCAGCCCTGTGTCACTTGTTTGAAGTTTGTCTGCTAGGAAAAGAGACCATCTGCCCCCCCTCCAGAAAATGTACAGAATTCCAGGCTATCTTCCGAAGGCTCCCATGAAGCCCGTCCTCCTGGGCAGATTAAAACTGGGAGAATACTTTGGCACAAAGAGGGAGTGACCCGTACAGAAAAGAGGCCTGTCCTTTGGAGGAGGGGGGCGTCCTTCCGAGAGGAGCTGAGGCGAGGTGCCTTTGTTCCAGGCAAACACACATTTTGAGCATCGTGGTGCTGGCGACACTTTTATGTTGTCCTTCCACACATCAGAAAGCAAAGGAGAGCGGAACACAGGGAGTTCTTTGTCCCAACAATTCTATATGCAAGGCACCAGCGCTTGCCAAAATGCGTAGTCATCCCTGCTCTTTAATATGGGACTTCGGCTGCTGCGTCTGGGCAAGTGCAGAAATTGCCTTCTACTTTGTGGTCTGTTGTCTGATAGATCCCAAATGCTTTGCATCCAAGCGCTGGGCGGGGGGAAGCCAAGAGGAGGAGGGGCGTGCGAACAGGGACTTTCCAGGCTGCAGGAAGTGGGGACCCCTTCGGATGCCGGGTCCACACGACTCCCAGGAGAGCCGAACCCCCAGGAGAGCCGCCGGGCTCCAGCTGCGGAGAAAGTCTGCAGCCCCGGAGCGAGCTAACTTTGCTGCCTCCCCCCGTGCCTGGAATGGAAGAGGCTAATAGCTCCAAAGCAGCCATCTAGGAAGAGTTAGTATCTCAGCGTGGAAGCTGCTGTCTCCGTGCCAAATTGCAGGGGTAAGACAATCACACAGCCCAGGGATTAGAATAGCCAAGTATCTCTAAGTGCTTGATAACAGCTGAGGTTTTAGTCACACAAGAGACAACCCGAGGTAGCCAATTGGATGCTTAACCCAGGCATGCATTGCCATGCAAAAATATCCAGCCACGGGAAGATCTGAATGCGCACGGCACAGCGCATCGCAGGCACGGCGCTGCCAGCCGCACAGGCCTCTCATTACGGGACAACCATGTGAATCGCAAATCCTCCATCTGCGTTCGGCAGTGGGGGAGGTCTTCCCGACGTTTTTAAACTTCGAAAAGGGCCATGTTCCGCCATTGCTTGGTGTCCCTCGATTCCCGCACTCAGATTCAGATAGACGGTAACGCACGAGCCGAGCCGGCCCTTTGTGCTTGGCTCGCTTGTTCGCTTGAACCCACAACGGTGGGGAAAGAGGGCGAGTGCCAGCCTCTGCTTATGATGCATGTGAGCGAGAGAGCGGGTCCATTAATGCCTGTCGTTCCTCAGAGCCACGTTACCCTTCCTCACAGTAATGGCGACTTAACGTTCACGCCGCAAGCGGGACGGAGTGAGCGGCAGCCGGCGCGGCCAGGCCCCGGAAGAGAACCAGCCGGGACAGCGAAGGCCCTTCCGCAATCAGGGCTTCTTCCAGGCAGGGTGCACCCGCAGCCAGGCCCCGATCCCTGAAGCACGGACCCCGCCTCGGGGGCACTCTGGGGTGCGCGGCACGTGCCGCGGGCTGTGCCTTTCCAGCCCGGTGCTGGTGCACCCCACGGACTGTGGGCCGGGAGCGGAGGACGCGGGCCTGGCTTGCGCTCCCGGCGGGCTCCCGCGGCCTTTGGCACGCAGGAGCGCAGGAGAGCTGCGCCCGGTGAGTCACACCTTCGCCAGGCTTCGCTTCATTATGCCTAATAGAGACACGCATGCTGCATAATTCAGCCAACATCTTTCTCCCCTTGTCCACAGCGAGACGTTCAATTGAATTTGCGCAGGGCGGAACAGACGAGCAGCCGCTCCGGCGCTGACGGGGGATTTCTCTCCACGGCGCTTCTGCCCGCCGGGCAGTGATGGAACCGGAGGCCCCTGGGATCCGGAGAGGGAGGCGAGGCGCCCTGCGCGGGGGCCGAGAGCCAAGCGGCACGCGAGGGCAGGCGCCCTGGATCCGACGCTGGGCGGGGGCAGCCGCTGCCTCCCCACCCCGGGGCCCACCTCCCGTGCATCCGAGGCCCCCGAGGCAGCTGGGTTTTCGTACCAGCAGCTTCGACATGTCAGCACTTTTGCTGCAAGAGCAGCGCTGGGGGAAATCGCCCGGGGGAAGGGGCTGCCCGCCGATCGTGCCCCCCGGAGCGTCCGACACGAAGAGGCAGAGCCGTGCGGAAGCAGCTCACGCACTCCAGCCGCAAGGGCCACGGGGCGGGAGGCCTTGCACAGGGAGGGACTGCTCGGGCTCAAGGCCTGGCCTCTCCAGCCGCAAGGGGCTTTTCGGGCCATGGGGCGGTGCGGGCCCCGCCTCACACAGAGGGGGAGTCTGACTCCTGGGACACGGGGAGCGGAGGGCATGGGCGCCCCCAAAATTCCACCCTGCCCCACACCGGAAACGTGCTCCAAGGTCCCAGGGCCTCCTGCGGGCAGGGTGGAAACGCGAAAGGGCTCTCCGTGCAGGCGGGGTTTCAGCCGGGGCAGGCTGGGCAGGAGGGTGAGGTGCCCCCCGAGGCAGCAAGAGCCGCGGGCAGCCCGGGACCCCGGGAAGGGCAGCCGGCCGATCCACAGAAGCTACAAAGCAGAGTCCTGCGGGCCCCTGCTGCCACACCTCCCTCTGGTGCCAACCGGGGCTGACGTGGCCCGCAGCCCGGCCAGGGGCTCTGCTCCTGCGCCCCCGGCAGCCAAGAGCGGCCTGCGCGCCCGGAGCAGAGGCTCCCGGAAATGGAGGCTGGCATGAGCAAAAGGTGCCGCAGGGCACAAGGCCCCGGGGCGGATGCCGAGGCGACCGAGCGGCCCCTGCCCTCCCCACGTGCCCTGGTCGCCTGCGTCGCAGAGCCAGCCAAGGCAGGGGCTAGAAGCGGGCCTGGCCGGGTTCCAAGACGCCCCCGGGGGACGCAGCCACAGGCTGGCCTGGCTGCGAGATCGTGGCCGGGCTCACCTCCGCCCACACCTTCGTTCTCTGGGCACTTCCCCTCCCAATTTTCTTCCAAAATAGCAGCAGCGGAGGGATTTATATTAGACCTGAGGAGGAAAGCGCTTGGAAGCAAGAGGAGGGAAGCCTCACCCCCGCCATCTTGCCGCCGAGTCGCTGGTCACGAGGCCCAGCTCAGGGGGAAGCGGGCGGCAGGGCAGGGCAGGGCAGGGCAGGGCAGGGCAGGGCGGAGGCGACCGAAACACGCCTGCTGGGCAGGGAGTGGGAAAGCTGGCTTCTCTTCTCCTCCTCTCATGGGGCCCCTCGGTGCCTCCCGGTCCTGCAGGCTCCCTGGAGGCATCAGGTTCGCCACTCTGGGAGAGCCGGGCACTTCCACTGAGCCGCTCCTTCCATGAGGCGCTACTTGGGGTCCCCGGCAGGGCCCTGCCACTGGGGATCCCTCGGGACGAGAGTCCGAAGCGCCCGCAGGCGGCCTCCAGCAATCCTGGGAAGTCTGCAGCCTCTCCCACATCTGCTGGCCCTTGCTTTCCTTCAGGAAACGGTGCCCCTGTCCCAGAGCAGGGCAAGGGGAGGCCCCTCATGGCCACCCAGTCGCGTGGGGGCACCAGGACCCTGAATGAAGCCATACGAGGGCAGCAAGGCCTCTGGGCCCACACCTGTGGGGCTGAACCGGAAGCCCAGGAAGGCTCGGCTCGTGCTTGGAGAGACAGGCGGAGCGTCTTGCCTCCACGGATGCGGAGGGCCGAGGGAAACGCCGCAGGGACACCTTCATACACCGCTCTGGACACCAAAACTGCAGTGCTTGTGAGCGTAAAGGCCGACCCTGAGACGGGGAAGGGCTTCCGGCAGCCTGCGTGGAACGGATGCCCCACCTGGCACCCGCAGCGAAGCCTCTTCGGTCCCCACACACGGCCTGCTGCTTCCCAGGCCTCCCAGGCCGTGCCCTGCCTCCCTCGCCCACCCCCTCAAACACCACGCCTCCCCCCGCCCTTGACAACACGTCTGAGGAGCTGGAAATGCCCAAAGGCTGTGCCGAGAAAGCGAAATCGGCCCAGCGCCCCTCCCTGCTCCAGCCTCACTCCAGGTGTGGCGCAGAACAAGAGAGGCGGCAGCACGAGGACGCGGGCGCGGGGGCGGGCGGGGGGCTGGCCCGGCGTGCCCCGGATGCCATTTCCTGGCACGCCGCCTGCCGCAGAGCGTGCGGTCCCCAGATGGGGCCGGCACAGGCTCACGGCCTGACAAACCTGCTTTCCCTGATTGGGAATGACGGATGCTGCTCAGATGCTGCTGGGGTTACCGCCTTCACTTACCGCCTTCGGAGCGGCTCCCCGTGCGGGGCCCCCATCAGCCCTTTCCCTGCTCTGCCGAGCCCGCTGCCCGCTGCCCGCTCCCGGCTCGCATCCCCGGAGACCCGCCACTCACTCTCCAGCCGCTGAACCAGGGCTTTGTCCTTTATGGCCACCTCCGTCTTTATGATGAGGGACTCGATCGGGATGTAGAGGGTGGTGCGGCCCCGCATTCTGAAGCGCGTGTCTGGAGGGGGACAAAGATGGAGGGGCGACTGGTAACGGGATTCAGCAGGACGGTCCCTTTGGTGACTTGTGGCCTGAGCGGCCCACGATGCAGGGAAGGAAGGAGCCTTGCGTGTGTAGACGGGGATTATGGAAGAAAGAAAGAAAGAAAGAAAGAAAGAAAAGAAAGGAAGGAAGGAAGGAAGGAAGGCAGGCAGGCAGGCAGGCAGGCAGGCAGGCAGGCAGGCAGGCAGGCAGGCAGGCAGGCAGGCCGCTCTCCGTACAAAACAGAACAGAAAAGCCGTTCATGGTTTCTTGCCAAACTCCTGAGCCCACCGCTTGCCATTTGACCCACCTATCACCTTGATCCTCCCCCAGATCGTGCAGAAAAACAAAAACCTTCTAGGGACCACATTATGCAAATCAGTTGCTTAAGCAGATGTGCTTTGCTTGCAAAAGCCTTGCAGCGGCATACAGTAAGAGAAAAGACAGGTGACTCTCGACCTGGGCATGCTTAAAGGGGACTAGAAACCTCGACCGAGAACCTATGGGAGAGCAAAAGCTCAGAGGACCAGCCCGTACATGAAGTGGGTAGAAGGCCAGCTGTCCTTCAAAGGGCAGGCACCCTGGGGCTTCCACGGGCTCTGATGCCCTGAGCAACACCCAGCCCTCTCGCAGGAAAGTTGCCAGCCACAGAATACTGGCAGAAGGCAGGTTCTGTGGCAGAAGCGAAGGCCTGGGCCCAGTGGAGAAATTCCACCTCTGTGGCCTAGGAGGAGGAGGGTGCCGGGAACACTGTCAAACGTCGTTTTGGACCATGCTCGATGCGCGGGCAAATCTTTGGAAGGTGGTCTTAGTACTTAGCAAAATGGTAACTTCTGCAACGGAAGAAAGGGCAGGGACCCACCTGTGAGGGAGGTCATGAAGTGGTAAACTTCTGAGAAAAATTCATTCTTGATGCTTTCAGGCCAGGACGCCTTGCGAAAGAGCCGGGGCAGATAGATGGCGCTGAGCATGCGCATCAGGCAATCGATGTAAGGACTCCGGACCGTGCCGAACTGCACGACCTCGTGGAAATTCTCCTCGGTGATTTCCACGTTCTCCTGACGGATGAAATAGGAGACCTGCTTCTGCTCCTGCAGGGACAAGGCGGAAAGAGAGGCAGAAGGTTGTCAGTGGAAATGGAGCCGGGTGTCCCCACAGTGGAACTGCCGTTCTGGCCAGTCCTCTGCACCCAGCAGGACCTCCCTGCAGTCGGCGGTCCTGAGGCCGTGAAGCTGGGTCGCTTCAGCACCTCCCGTGCAGCCACCCTGCCTGCAACACCAAGGTAGGCGAAAGACCTTCCAAGGACAGGTGTTAGGCGGCAGGTTTTGTTTTTAATGAGGGTCAGGAACTCTGCACTGCTTTTAGGCAGGATGTACCTGGAGACGGGATAATTCAGTCTGTTCTCATCCTTGGATACGCAGCAGTAGAAAGATCGTTACACACGGGACCAAGGAGGCAGAAAGGCTGCACCAGACTTTGGCCCCGTGGATTGATTTTATGGGATGCAATCAGGCCAACGGGGAACCCACGACGGTCTCGGGGGCTGGAAGGGGAAGGGGGGCCCCCACCAACCAACAGGGCATTAAATATATTCCTAAGCTGGGGCCATTGTTAAGAAGGCGAGGTGGCATCCCTGTCAGCCGAAGCGGGGGCCCGTGGAACGCCAGGCAAGGAACGCTGGGCGGGTTTCCAAAAGCCCCTGTTGGCCACCTGGGAGGCTGACGACGGACAGGTGCAGCCGGCCACCTTGCTCGGCCAAGCAGGGCTCGTCTGGGGCTCTGGGGCTGCCACGGCGGGCTACGCTTCCCTCACAGTCGCCGTGACCGAAGAGACGGAGAAGCACCCAGGAGAGCTCGGACTCCCTGGGCCAAACCAACCTGACAGGGCATGAGCAGCTCCACTTTCAGGCCAGCGTATTCGTCAATGTAGAGCACAAGCAACTGCTTGGAGACGTCCTTCAGGAACTGGTCCATCGTGGCCTCGTGCTCTTCGGTCCACATCTCCTCCCTCAGGCCAGTCAGTGCAACGCGGTTCCGGATGCAAGGTTTCTGGGCACAGGGGAAAGGGGCAGCTGTCTGGCAGGCGGGACTTGGCGCGCCCGCATCACGGAGTGTGACCGAGGCGGCGCCTGGCCGCAGGAGCTCCCCATCCCTCCGTCTGTGGAGGAACCAGACTGGAGGCCGCGCTGGTGCAGTTCCTCTGCTTCTCCTGCTGGGCTTCTCTGGCAAACAGGATACTGGACTAGAGAGGCTTTGAGTCTGGTCTCGGGGGGCTCTTCAGATCCGTCCACATTTTCATGGCTAGTGACTGGGGTGTGGGAATTATTCGTAGAGTACAAGGCGCTCCATGCCCACGACTTGCCGCAAGGGCTACATCCCTGCTCCCCCCGTCGTAGGACTAGGAGCCACCGAAAGGGCCATTTCCCTCCTGCCTGCCCGGGACGCCTCGGAGGCACCTGACAGGTTGGCCACTGTGGAAAGCAGAGGGGCAGGCCTAGGCTTGGTTCCGGAACACCCTTCCAGTGGGATCCTGGCCCAAAACGGACAGCCCGGCATCCCAGGCGCTGCCTGCTGCACTGCCGAGTGGCCAAGAGCTCAGGAGCTGCGGGCAGGAAACGAGCACCCAGCTGGCAACGGGACGGGAAGGGTGGGGGGCCAAGCAGGGCATCTCTACCGGTCCCGCAACAAAGCCGCCGGGGAGGGAGGCACGCAGCGCAGACGAGCGTCAAGAGCCCCTCCCCGAGCACCACAGGCAACAGCCAGTGCCAGCTCCAGGCCTCTGAGGGCCCGGGGAAGACCCCCCTGAGGCCCCTCCCTTGGCCAGGCGACCTTCTCACCACCACCACCACCACCAGCTGGTCTGCTGCTCAGCCCCCCCCCCCCATCACGGCTCCCAGGCGCTTGCCCGGCTCGGCAGGCGAGCAGAGAGCCAAGGTGCAGGGGAGCCATGGCACCCACTCCTGCTCGCCCCCACCGCTGTCTGGGTGGGAGCAGAGGCAGCCGAACGAGCAGGCCAGGAGCCCCCGGGCCCCCCTGCTGCCAGCCACGGGGCGGGCGGCTCTGCTCGCCTCGGCCTCCTCGCAGGTCCGCGAGGCGGGGCTACGGAGCGAGCTGCCCGTTCCCACCACAGACCAGCAGCATGTGAAACGACGGTGCGCATCCAAGGAGGCCTTCGCTGCCCTGGCGCCTTCCAGATGTGCCGGGCTGCAACACCCAGTGAGGCTGGCTGGGGATGCTGGGGGTTGCAGTCCAAAGCACCTGGAGGGCGCAGGGCCAACGAAGGCTCATTCAACGTGCCCGAGTCTTACTTCAGTGGCGACTGAGGTGGCTGAGCCAGATGCGAACTCGGGGAGGGCAGAATTTGCAATGTGCCTTTTTACAACGCGCCGCAGCCCCAAGAGCAGTTGTTTCGGGGCCGCGTGTCATCAGGCCCGTGCCATGGGAGCCAGGCTTCTCAGAAGCCCACTCTGCAGGGGAGGCAGGGCCCTTACCCTGACCGACACCGGTGGCACGTGATCAGGAAACGCTCCGAGCAATTCGCAGGCGCCCTCAGCCTTTCGCCTTCATCCTGGAGGCGTGCCTGGCCCCCTCCCTGGCCTGGTGCAGCCCGTCCACGAGATGCAAACGCCTCCAACCAGGCCCTGCCGCAAATGGGAAGTCGCGGTGCCTGATCCTGTTACGTCCCTTTGTCTGGCCAGACCCGCCCAGGGCCCCCAGCGAGCGGGAAGGGGGCTGCTTGCTGAGGTGAATAAAAGGCAGCCCCTTGCTCAGAGAGCTTCTGCAGGCTGAGGAGGCAGCAAAGGGGAGAGGACGGCTGAGGACAGGAGTGGCGGGAAGGGAAGGGAAGGGAAGGGAAGGGAAGGGAAGGGAAGGGAAGGGAAGGGAAGGGAAGGGAAGGGAAGGGAAGGGAAGGGAAGGGAAGGGAAGGGAAGGGAAGGGAAGGGAAGGGAAGGACCGCAGTAGCTGCTCTTCGGGCTTTGAGCCGGCATCTTTTTTCCGCAAAACACATTAAGGCTTTTTTCCTCATTCCCAAGGGCTTCTCAAAGAAAACCTGGGAGATCGGGATCAAATTAACAGAGCATCTGGCACGGAAGAGCGGAGCCAGATGTTCCAGCCCTAATGCGGCAAAACGGTGCGGTGTTCCACACAGCCAGGCCTCCGCTGCCGTTCTTCAGGTCTCCGTGGGAGGAGGAGACATCTGGGCCCCACACCAGCCAGTGCCAGGTCAGAACTGCAGCTCCTCCCTCAGGGAGGGCATTGCCCCCCAACGAGCCAGGAACTGATCCACACTTGATGGCAGCTCCCAGGACCGGAAGCTCCTATGGCATCCCCAAATATGTGCATAAGCGGCACAACCTACAAGGGGCCTTAGCACTGGAGCATTTCGTTCACGGCATGGGTGCCACGGCTTTGACAACCGAGAACAATGTTTTGTCAAGGGATACAGAAGGTTTGGACAAAACATGAAGGAATGAAGGAAGCAAGGGAAGGAAGGAAGGAAGGAAGACCATGGCTGATCAAGATCACGACTTCTGATCCTTGACTAAGAAAACTTTGTCAGCAGCCACAGAGTCAGTGCCAAAGGCAGAGAGAAACTCATGTACCCCACACTCATGCTCCCAAACCACTCACCTGTCTGCGCCTGCTCAAAGATGTTTGCAAGAACGGCTGAAGGTTCACAGAGAGAACATCCCCGGCACGCCCTCCCCACGGATGCGTGCGGCTCCCCTTCCACGCAGGGCAGCCAGGCAGGCATCTCCTGCGGCACAGCCAAGTCCTGCCCGCCGGGTCGCTTACCAAATCCACCTCTTGCTCCACAGGGCTGGGTGGGATCACTATCTCCTCCTTGCTGTCCTCCATCGGGGGCAGAGATTCCACCGAAACATCTACTAAGGGGAGAGCAGAAGACGAAGGAGCAGAAATCACAGCCCAGCAGGAACGAAGGCAAACGTAAATTTCAGGGACATCAATATCGGTCTGTTTTCTAGCTCCTGGGAAAGCCTCCACTCTGCCCGGGGCTGGTCAGACCTCCCACTGAAACCGGCGTCACGTTCCGGACAACACAATTTAAGAAAGATTCAGAAGAACTGAAACAGGTTCAGAGAAAGAAACAAGGATGATCCGGGAGCAAGACCCAAAGCCCTGCAAGGACGAGGGAAAGAACAGGAAAGGTTTAGCCTTGGTACGAGAAGTTGGAGGGGCAACAGGACACTTTTGAGGGTGCCAAGGCGCCTGTCCCACAAGGAAGGCATCATCCACGGCTGCAGGACACGGAATAGCGGGCAGAAGTGATGGGAAGGCAGAGCTTGGTTGATCATGAGGGGCCAGACAAGGGCATCGGGGCCGGAGGAGGTGCTGACTCGCCGTTGCAGCAGGCATGTGAGGGTGGACTGGACAGTCCTTGGCCAGGGACGCTTTAAGCTGGGCTCCTGCAACAGGATGGCAGATTGGGCTCAAGGACTTTGATGGCCCCAGCCCGACCGACCGACCGCAGGGCCCTTCAAGCAAGCTTAGTGCCGAGGGCAGCTCCGTCTCTCCAAGGACCGCCAGAGTTCACCTGGCCTTCAGCTCAC
Source organism: Varanus salvator macromaculatus (assembly GCA_023646645.1). Lineage (NCBI taxonomy): Eukaryota > Metazoa > Chordata > Lepidosauria > Squamata > Varanidae > Varanus > Varanus salvator. The sequence goes on along the minus strand of JAIXND010000753.1, from coordinate 1,259,350 downwards.
GCAGGAGCCCCCAGACAGGCTCCACATGCAAAGCTTAAACCTTAAGTTTTCATTTAAGTTTAAATGGAAGGTTAACCCAGTTAGCCATGGCTCTTAGGGCTACGCCTTGAGGTTCCGTAACGGAGTGGCCAGGCTGGCACAGTGCAAGGAACAGGATGGGGCAATCCACACAGGAGTGACCAAGGGCAGGGAAGATGCTCGGCCCCACCCCAGCGCAGATCATGGGGGCACCCCATTACCTCCACGGGTGCCTCCTCCTCCTCCTGGGGACAGAAGGCAGATGCTGCCGAGGGGTCAACACTGCCGAGAGGCAGAGCCGGCATGGGTGGGCGCCACTGTGTGCCCCATGGGCTCTCAGCCTGGCCTTCCTTGCAGGGTTGTTGTGCAAACAAATGGGGAAAGGAATTGGCCAGAGGGAGACGGCAATGTAATCCCCTGAAAGACTTGTCCACGAGCCTTGCATTCCTGGGGCATTTGCTTGAGCTGAGCACAGTTACAGCCCTTGGTGAACACGACAAAAAGCACAACAGAAGGGACCCTGAAACTGCCTGTATCGCTTGGCTCACTTGCTCGACCCATCTGAACTCAGGTTTCATTACACAAGGACCCTGCAGAGTACAAACAACTCTACCGCCCTTTCACTTCCACCCCCACCGCCGAGAAAGCCCCGGCCTCTTAGGTTGCTGGTGGGGCGCGGCCTCCTCTCCTGCAAGGATCTTGCGCTCCGGCTGCCACTCATTGGCCTCAAGCCCATTCAGGGGAATCATGAACACATTTCTTTTAAATCATGACAATATTTCAGGCTCGCGTGCTTTTAAAGCACGGTTTGGAAACCCTGACCAGCAGCTTAGAGCCTAACTGGCAAATCCAAAGAGCCAGGCAGGTAAGTGTAAGTGTGTGCTTGTGTGTGTGTGTGTGTACAGTGAATTTTAGACGACCAACTCCAGCTCTTCTTTGGAACATTTGGAGTTGTCAAACCAAATTACAAACAATTTCCCCATAAACCTGCTTCTGTGTCAGGAGTTGTCATGCACTACAACGTTTAATACTCATTGCAAATGGCAGTTTGAGACGGGTTTATTCCCGTTCCACCATTTTTTCGACCGAGACAGCGCAGAAGGGCTTGCGGAGGACAGAGGAGGGGATGAAGGCCGGTGCGGCCGCCCAAGGTAGTTCAGCAGCTGGAGCACAAACTCCAAAGAGACCCTTTGCGCTGCGAGGCACGAACCCCAGGAAAGTTCGCTGCTGGAATGGCCGCTGCATGAAAGAGGAGAACTCTTGCGTAGCCGCAGCCACGGGGGGGGGGGGCATTTCTGGCCAGCTCTCAGCAGGCAGCCTTCTGCGCCCCCCCCACAAACCTCCCCCCCCCAGCGTACCCTGGGCTGGTGCCTCTTTGCCCCCCGAGTCAGAGGTTGATCAGGTGACCAGCACAGGGTGCCGCAACGCAACCGTGCGATGTGCAAGGTGACCACCAGTTCTCGCTATAGGGCGGAAGCAGCCCTTCTGCCCCAGAGAGCGCAGCCTCAGCCACCGGGAGCGGAGGAGACGTGCTGGCGGGCACAGGTGGCCTTGACGTGGAAGTGCGGCTGCGCCCGGCTGCTGCAGGAGCAGCGCCGGAGGCGACCTGGCCGCAGGAAGCAAGGAGGCCGCAGGGAGAAACCCTTCCTGGGCTCGGCTCTCAGAAAGGGCAGGGGGGACCTTCCGGCTGCTGCATGGAGCGTGCCCACTTGCCCCAAAGCCGGCCGGGTGCTGCCCGCACGCAGGGCTCCCGCAAAGCAAGAGGCACCGTGCCCCTCTGCTCCCCCGTTTTCCCTCAGCAGACTTCCCCGAAGGGAAAGGGCAGGAGGACCGGGCCGGGAAGCACAGGAGAACGACCCAGGCAGATCCGTGCCTGAGGCAGGGTCTCCCAGGATAAAAGCCTCTTCCGGAAGGACCAAGCCATTCCCTCTCCAAAAGGTTGCCGCTAAATGCTCCAACTGTGCCCACATGCCCGGGCGTGGGCGGAGGGGAGTCTGCAGCCCACCTCCCGCCACCTGATCAGTGGCCACCCACCAGTCCCCTGCCAAAATCCCCGCCTGACTTTCTTCCTTGCCTGCTCGCCACCACCTCCCCGGCTGCCACTGCTAAAGCAAAAGCAGAGCCTGCCAGCTGGAGAGCCGTGGGCACCTGGCCAAAGATCCATCGGACAGGAGAGCTGCAAGAGTCCATGAAAGCCTGCTGTCGCGGGACACCAAGTCACACCACGCCAGGGGGCAGGTTCTCAGTCCTGGTGGGATCTCCCTGGGGGCAGCCTGCCCCCCATGGGTGTCACAGGGACAGGTGGTGCTGCCAGGCAGCGGACAGGTGGGGCCACGGATGTGGGAGGGCAGGGTTGGGGGGTCGAGTCTCTGCTCGGGGCAGGGCTGTCTCCTTCCTGGCCGCGTGCCCCACCACCTGCAGCTTCTGCGAGAAGAGAGAAGCGCGTATCGTGCCACCCGCCTTGCTCATTTTACAGCCGGCCGGCCGGACACTGTGTCTTCTGCATTTTCTCTTGCTGCAGGAAACCCATTCGGGAGGAAAGAGAGGGGTCGCTGCACGATTCCGTCCAACCACGGTGCTAGAAGTGGCCCCTGCAAGACCAGCTCACCCAGGCCAGGAGGAGGGTGCCTGCAGCAACTGAGCTTGGGGTAGGTTTGGTCCCCCTCGCACCCAGGCACCCTTGGATGCCAAACTCGGGCGCCATCCGGGGCTTACACACAAACAGGGCAGCCACGCGAAGGGCAAATGCGCCCCCTTCTCGCTCCCCACGGTGCTCGGCCCCCAAAGCCTCGAGGGCCTGGCTCTGCCCGAGCTCTCCGGGGCAATGGAGACAGCACAAGGCCTTATGGGAAGCCAGGGGAAGGACGGTCCGAGGCCCACTGGACCAGAGGGATGTGGCCTAAAGAAGAACGGGCGAGTAGGAGCAGGAGGCAGCCCCTGCACATTTCGAGCAGCAAGGGTAGCTCTGTCCCCCAGACCCTGGCCAAATCCGTTTCCCTGGTTGCTTTGCCAAGCTTCAAAGCTTCCTGCAGCTGCGTGGCACCCATGGTGCTCCCGCTGGAAAAGCCTGCAGCAGGGCTGGCGCTGCCCACAGGCTCCTGGCACCGTCTTGAGGGAGGCCGCACTGAAAAACGGGAAGTGGGCCACCCAGCTGCGTTAGCGCAGACACGCATCTCACGGGAATTACTCTGCGCATTGCAGCGGCTCCGAGGAGCTCAGCCCTGTCCGAGTCTGACCTGGAATGGAACGGCCCGGCTGTTCGGCTCTTTCCTCCCACAGCAGGATCCCTCCGAGCTCAGAGCACCCCCTCCCTCCCAGCTCCTGCAGCTGCTGGCGGGTGGCAGGGCAGGGCAGGGCAGGGCACCCCGCTCAGATGCCCGCCGCTCTTCTGAAATGAATGAATGAATGAATGAAACCCAACCCAGCGCTCCCAACACACATGTCCCATCTGGACTGTCTATCCCGGCAGTCTATATTTAGAGTAAGTGAGGGTTTCAATTCATACTTCAAGTGATGTGCCGTCTGCCAGCCAGGATTCGCTCCCGCTTTTCAAAAGGATAAGCTACGTTATGACATACAGCTAAATAAGCGGGCAGTCCATGCAGACACACCAGCAGAGCGGGCGGGCGGGCGGGCAGGTTAGCCAAGTGCAGGGACTCCCCCTCTCCCCCAAGCGCTTTGGGAGAGTCTGCCCAGGCTCAGGCACAAGCATGCAAGGGCCCCCTCTCCTCCCTGTTCCATAATCAAACTCCCCTGTGCCCACGGAGCATGGCTCTCCCGCGGACGCAGCGCGCGGGCCCGCACGGCACAGCGGTGCTTCTTGATGCGGCCGGCACTCAGCTGGATGACAGGGGATGTCACTTCCCTGCCTGTTGTGGCAGATGGGATCAGAGTAGCGGGGGCTTGTGCATGTTACATTAGGCACCAACAACTGCCGGGAGCAAGGGACCGGTTTGCGCTTTGAAGCGTGGTGTGGGAAGCCCCAGTGGGTTACCGTGGTAACGTGCGGGAGGGAGGTGATGGAGGAAACTCTCGGGACGCAGGTAGGGCCAAACATCACACACAGAGACATTCCCCCCCTCCACCCATGAAATGAAAAGACGTTTGGCGGTCCAAACACAAGGAGGGAGCAAGGCAGACTCCCAAGGCACAGCTTCGATTCCACCGGGAGGACTAGAAATGAGGAAGGGGTTTTTCCAGGACTCCCCCCAGTCACCCAGAGCAGCCTGTAAAGGACTCCGTTGATTAGCGATTGTATTTTCGAAGACCTAAAGGCTTGGCTCTGACTTGTGCTAATTGTGGGGAAAGGGCCTATGCCTGCTTCACCGCCATTAGGCCAATCAGAGACAATCACCCGACGCACGTGAAGCAATCCGACCTGGAAGGAGACCTCAACACACAGGACCAGGACTGGCAAGCATAAAATGGATGCCCCCCTAAAGGGAGATGCCGTCCAGCCGCAATGCATTACTCCACACACGGAGTTTCTCCTCACCCACATTCTAGTGCAGTTAGTCGCACAGGAAGCATCACCTTCATGCTGGCGCTGGGCAACGGCATGGGGCTTGCGCAAAATCCAGAGTTTCTGGAGATGTTGGGAAATGGTGGCAGAGAATGGTGGCGGGAGGCCTGGGCCTGCAGTCGTAAGAGGGAAGGAGTTCTGCAGGGCTGGCCGAAGATGACCCTGGCCAATAAGCACGGATCCCCCTGCACCATTTGCGGGGAGGCAGCGGTCGCAGAGCGAACGGAAACAGGTGGGGGCGGCTCTTCAGCAGCCGCCTAGCCTGTTTGCTGTGCCTCTGCAGGAAAACCTGCACCTGCTCAGTAGTTCCAGGAACGTGCCACAGAAGTGAAAACTTTGATCGTGCTCACAACGTGGCAATGTTCTGAGGCGTTCCGCTAGTTCTCGTTCCCTAAAGCACCAGTTCGACTCTGTGCTTGCACAGATCAGCCTGAAGTGGGGAGAAACCTCTTTTGCGCTACTCTGGGGCAAAGAAGAATTTACTGCTGGCCGGAGTAAGAGGGAGCCCTTCAACGCCCCTCCTGGCTGGCAAAGCCATTCAAAATTATCGGCCAGTGCAGGCAACTTAGCTTGCTCAACATCAGGCACCAGGTGCACGGAATGCTATTCCATAGTGCAGAATCTGGATGCCCCTGATGAGCACGGAGGACACGCAGCCCCGCCTACAAATGTAGCCCCTTCAGTGCCTGAAAGAGCTTTCCCCGAGGTGAGGAATCAAAGGGGCACTCAGCCTGCTCTGTCACGGCAGAATATCTGGGACCAGGAAACCCGACCGAAACACTTTGGTGAGAATACCAGCAGACTCTTCGGGGACGAGAGGTGGCAGGGGAATGTCACTCTTCTGTGCAGCCACGGCGGCTCCGCGGCCAGCGCTCCGCCGCCCTTTCTTGTCCCCGGGCGTGCCACGCCGTCGGCCACTCATCTTTCACCACAGGATGCTGTAAAAAGTCATGGGTGTTATGAGCAAATACAAAACTGACCGCCAGAGAGGGTGGACAAATGGTTGGTGCGCAGGGAGACGAGAGGCTGTGCCGTGCCCGCTGCTTGACCCGCTTGTCTTTGGCATGCTGTCTGCTCTTTCTGCCCTCATCATCGTTCCCCGTTCTTGCTAGAACAGCTCCCATGTGGCGCTGGGTGAGATGAAGACCTGGGTCCAAATGCCCACTCATTCCTGAGGCTGAGAGGGTGACCGCGAGTCACTCAGACTCTCCCTCAGCTTAAGTCGCTGCACAAGGGCAAGGGCAGAAACATGCGCATTGCTCCAAGCTCCTGGGTGAAAAGCGGGGGGGGGGGAACTAAAGCAAAATGCTCTCCGTCTCACCGTCCATCAAATCGAGCTCGCCCTTTGCCCAGACCTTCAGCTGGACGGGCTACGCCTCCATTCCTCCAAAATGTGATCCTGCTCTCCTTCACCATGATTCTCCCTCCCCCTATGCTCACCCACCTCTTCCTGCTTCCAACCTCCAGCACCTTCCTAGGCTGCCCACTGCAGCCTCACAGTGCTTCCCCTTCTTTGCTCACACATCTGTGCAAACCTGATCCACACCTGCTCCCTTGTTCACCCCCCTCCTCCTCATCATCATGATGAAGGATTACTAGCAGGAGTAGCATATCCTTATCTCTCCTTTCCCCAGGGACAGCATGCCCTGTATTATCCTGACAACCCTGTAAGTTAGGCAGGGTCAATTTTAGGGGGGCCCCCCCAGGCCTGGAGCACTGAATCTTTCATCTGGAGCCCCAAGCTCTGCACAGCCTGCTTCCCACCACCTCGCTGAAAGAAAGGCACGGGGCCCGCGAGGACCCCCGCTGCAGCTGGCCCCCGGGGTCTTCTGCCCACCTGTGCGTCCTGTCCTACTTCCCTTCCTGGAATCATTCTGCCTGAGGCTGTTCCCTAAATCGGGCGCTCTCCACTCCCCGTCCACGCACCCTTCTTGCATGTACTTCGGGGCGGAGAGATGCACACCCACATACAAGCTCGAGCTTGTCCGGGTCTCCGGGGCCGAGCCGCGAAGCTGAGCGGAGCGTCCCTCTCCGGCCACCGTCCGCCCTTCCCCACTGCCCCTCCAGCGGCCGCCCCCGGTTTTCGTCCCATGTTTCCCCTTTTGCCCTCCCGCCGCCCCCACACTGGCTCGCCCCCCTTCTCCTGCCCCCCACCGACCGCCCCACACCTTTTTTCCAGCTCCCAACTTCGCACCTGTCCCCCCTACAACTCCCAGCAAGCTTGGTCCCTTCCAGAACTCCGCCCACCATCAACGTTTCCATGGGCAACGGATCAACGGGGAAGCCGAAGGCGGAGCGCGAGCGCCACCGGTCGACCAATAGGGCAGCGAGGAGAGAGGCGTGGGAGGAGCTTGCAATTAAAGACTGCTCAACGGACGCCGCTGCGAGGGCGAGGAGCGCTTGGCGTGCACTAGCCGAAGGGGTGGGGCTATGGGCTCATGAGTGACAGGAGGAGGAGAGGAGGAGGAGCTGTGGGCGCGGGGGAGGGAGGAGTTCCGTTCGCGAGCGGCAGTTGGTGAGAGCTATGGGGCGGGCCTGTGAGGCTGTCAATCACTCCGCGGCGTGGAGGCGGTGAAAGACGGTTGAGTGTTGAGGCGGGCGTCAGCCTGTCAATCACCATCAGAGTGTCGCCTAATTGGATAACGTGGAGTGCGGCTGAGGGAGAGGCCCCAGGCGCTTTTACAGCAACGACGCTGAGAGGAGACGAGAGACGGGGCCGTTTTCCCGATGTGTTCAGACACAGCCCCCGTTAGGGCATTCCTGGGGGAACTAAATGCCCCCCGTGTTTCCCGAGCCTGCCAGTGTCAAGTAACAACAGAAAGAACGGAGGGCTGCGGCCTTGTCTTAGCATCACTCCCAGAATGCATTGCAACAGACCAGCCATGACAGTTGCCTTGCTGGGGAATAGCTCAGCCTTCTTTGACCTGCCGCCCTCCAGATGTGTGGGGCTACCATTTCCAGAGTCCTCCAGCCAGTTAAAGGATTTGGTTGTGTAGTCCCAGCACATCTGATGGGTGCCATGTTGGGGAAGGTGGGTGTCTGCTTGAGTTCCACAGGCGGGCTGGCAGTGCCAGAGTCAGGAGGGGGCAAGAAGTGGGCTTGGCCCATGCCTACACATAGAAGTGTTGCCAATCGCAGCACCCCAAAACACCCCAAAAGTAGTTGGTCAGAGGGAGGCCACATAGTAAAAACACCACAGTTATACTGTCCCAGAAGGGACGGGGGATAAGAACAACATGAGCTTTGTGTAACCCACAGCTACCCAGCTAGCCTGACCTTAATGCAGTAATCAAAGGGACAGTGGAAACAGGTTCTAGCCGCCATGAAAGTTGCAAATGTGCAGGGAGTAAGAACATGGCAAGCCTGTGTGAACCTCGAGCAGATAAGAAATAAACATGGGAAACGTCCAGTCCTTGACAGAAAAAAAGGACTCTTTGAAGCCAACAGCAGTGGGGGTGTGCATACATTGACATATTAGTGCATTAGATGTGCATTAGATGACCTAATTGGTTACCTAGGGTATAAAACGCATGTACTGAGGTGCAACTTTCGAGACACTGCTTCAGGCTGAACATCCCCTTTTGTCCCCCTTTATTCTATAGTGCACTGGAATAAAGCTGGTTTTGGCTCTAAGACTCGCCTCAGGCTCCTTTTGACCCAGGTCTGGGGTCCACCCGGGTTTGCCCTAGCATTTGACCGGCCAAGTTCAGTAACAAAGGGAGAGGCCCACATTGGCAAGCAGTTCCATCCAGCAGATGAAAACGATACTATAGGCAGTGCTGGTTCCAGCTGATGTAGGAGGGACAACCTCTGGCCCTCTGGACCGTCTGACCTACAACTCCCATCTTCTCTTGCTATTGGCCTATGCTGACAAAGGCTGCTGGAAGTTGTAAGCCAGCACTTCAAGCGGGTGGGACAACTTCCCCACACCTGATGTAAAACGGAGGAGCCACTTCACCAGTAAGCAAAGTTAAGGTACATCAGGCTACATTTGATGATCCCATGTTTTCAACTTGGCATCCTTCAGAGTCTAGGAAATTTGTGATTGATGCCTCAGAGGCCAGATATACACTGACAAGTCCCAACTCTTTGTCTAATAAGTGGAACTGACAAGACCAAGCCGCATTTCAGCCCGTCAGCCCTTATTTCAGTTTATATCATCAGCATTTTAGGAGTTTCTTATGGGTAGTTTTGTTCTTCCTGTACTTGCGATCCTGTAGCGCTGCTATTTTTGATTCTGATATTTCCTATGTAGGATTAACGGTACCAAATAGAAGCATCTCTAACTACATATTATACACTGTTCTACCTTACGTATTAGAAATTGCAGTCTTTCAGTGCTTTGGCCAACCTCAGGTACACCTTTGTTTAATGGTATTTGAAATGTAAAACCAAGGGGTGTTGCCAGTTGTGAAAGCTGGACCTTTGCCAGGCTTCAGCACCATCACAATTGCTACTACTTGTATTATTGGCTAATGTTCTACTTAAAAGTACCCAAAGGAACATGCAAAATAAAACACAGATAGCAATCATTAAAATTTAAAAAGACTGAAATGCTATAAAATGTAAAGTCGCTTAAATACTGCATAAAACAGCCTGCAATCACAGAATAACTAGAAGCAACAATATTTCCAAGCTACAGAAATCTGCAGCTGCTTACATCAAAACGAATAAGGCCTCTGAATATAGAAATTTTATGCCCACTGATGAAAGCTAGTGAGGAAGCTGGCTAGTTGGCTCTCCCTTGAGAGTGACTTCATAATTTGAGTGCCATTCCTGAGAAGATCTTTTGACCTGATCTGCAGATAAGGACAAACCATAGTTTAATTAACCATGGTCTGTTGAATCATGGATTGTTATTATAGACAAGCCCATAATTATGATTCGTTAAACACGAAACTTGAAGAAAACCCATTGTTTATCCCTGGGTTGTGAACTGTGTGTTATTTAAGCAACGGATTGTTGATAAGTGTGATCCTATCATCTTGAGTTGTTCATGGGGTGTTTTTCCAGACTGCAGAGGCAGCAAGCAAATATTTTTGTCTGTTTTTGCAGCAGTCACTTTGCAGGCGTTGCTGGACAGTGGAAACAAACTCAGGACTGAGAAAGCAAAGCATTGGGCTTCTTTGGCCATCTGCCTGGGTAGGGCTGCAAACCACAGTTTAACTCATGGGTAAACAGGTGGTATGAACCAAACCTTTCACTGCAGTCTTGTGGCTGTGGCCACTTTCTCTTGACTAGCTGAGCTATTATAGCTGCACTATGCAAATGTTTTTTCCTCCTCTGTTCATTGATGGCAGACAATCAACACTAATGAGCAATTAGGCTGAGCTTTTTCCCAGGCCACCTAGGAATGTAACTTGAGTCACCACGGTCAGTGCAGGATGAAGCTATTTTTGTCTGTGGGGCCTGCGTGAGAGGAAGAGGGAACTGCTGGAGAGCAGCAGCCATGGATTTTGACCATGGGGGATCTTTTTAAATCCCACACAGTCCATGCCCCTCAGAATGTTCCACGGATGCTCCTTCTTCCACAAAGGACACGGATTCCGTTATCGAAGCCCCAAACTTCTCCCTGCATGGGAAAGAAAGGAACAGCAACACCTGTCCCGGGTCCAGGTTTGGGGGGACTGCAAGTCTCCTTCCCTGTGGTGCCTTGGCGCCACCACTGTCTCCAGCCGCTATTATGCCACCTCTCCCTCTTCTTCATCGGTGCTGCCACTGCCTTCCTTGCCAGGCAGCAAGCAAATTGGCGGCGGCCTTTACTGCTTCCCTCTCAGCATCTGCTGTGTGGGCCAGAGAAAGGCTAGTGAATGGTGACCAGGAGAAACAGCTCAATGGGGACCTAGCCAGCGGGCCCCGGCTCGCATGCGGCTCCTCAGCAGGTGCCCGACCACGCTGAGTGAAATGCAAAAACACAACCAATTCTGTCATCAGCCAAACTGCCTGGACTCCTCAGGGGGCTAGTCCTCTCCACCTTGTTCCATATGATGTCCACCACCAGGGAAAATGCGTTTTCAGGACAGCTCCGTATCCCTTCCCCTGAGGTTCCCATGTGCTTCCCCCTCCGCTCCGTTTCATCACGGCTTCTGCTCACTGAGGAGGCGGCATTTTCCGGCTCTTCCCTTCCATGGTACCATTTGTCGCCAGCTCACGTCTATCAAAGCCGCCCCACTGCCTGAGCAGCTCATGGTGGCGACTAGAAGATAGTGGCTTAATAACAGAGCTTGCTGGGAACCCGCTGATAATCCAGGACCACTGACGGCTCCTGGGCCGATAAGGCTGTGCAAAACAGCCAGCTAATCTACCTTCCTGGCAGCGGACTGAGGATGCTCTGCTAGCTACCTGGAAGCCACGGGTGCTGCTAATAATGAGACTCCAAATGGATTCTTCTCCTAGATGGGAGAAGGGGAGAGAAGGGAGGTGAGGGAGCCTCGTGCATGCTGGCAAGGCCAGGTCCCTTCACCTTGAAGTGTCTGCAAGCAGCCAGCCTTTCCTGGGGCTTGGGGCAGCTCCAACTCACAGTGCCACCAAAACACACAATCTCAAGCGAAAGATTGCCTTGCAAATCCCAAGATCAAATGCTCATCTCTTTTGGTTAGGACTGGAAGAACAGTTTGCAGCTGGCATCTCTGTTTCTTCCTTTCCTTCCTTCCTCCTGCCCTCATTTATCATACAGTTTTTATACCTGCTCTCATACGGATAGACGAGCCAATTTATCTGATTTCTATACACACTATGTTTCTTAATTCTGAGAGAGGTAACACAGGGGAATAAGTCTTCAAAAACCAATAAATAAAGGTAGGTTTTCTACATCCGTCTATCCTTTCCTCTCACATAGCCTCTTCCCACCCACAATACCCTCCCGTGAAGACACTTTACCAAATTTTATGGTGGAGTGTCCAGCATCAACATTTGGCACCCTTTCTGCCTAAACCGGCCCATGGCCTTCATCTCCAGGTGAGCCTCTGGTCACTCTGCCAGGTGCCCAGTTCTGTTCTTCTCATTGCAGTCAGACTGGAGAAGGCAATGTGCATTCTGCAAGATACCCCTTTCCGAAAGGTAGAGAAAAGTTTCACCTTTTAACATTTGGGTTGCCATGTGCCATCAAGTCGTCTCCAGAATGTCCTATTCCACCGATGTTAAAGCCCCGTGTGTTTAAGGATAGGCTGGACATGCACATGGTAGGCACGTCTTGAGTGGAGCCAGCTGGAGCCAGGGGTCAGACTAGATGGCCCGGGAGGCCCCTTCTGACTCACTCTGTTTCTGTGTCTATGTTTCTATCCATGGCAGCCCTGCTCAGTTCTTAAATTTCAGGCAGTGGCTTCCTTTACGGAGTCAACGCATCTCATAATTTCTCCTGAATCCAGTGCTGGAAGATAAAAGTCCCACAGAAGGACCAAACATGACAATGCAAGCAGTCAGGCCAGTGCCTGAAAGATCAGGTTTCACTATTGAAGGAACCTTGGAAAGAGCATAACCACTCCCTCCATCCCTGCCCCTCTCTCTCTCTCTCTCTCTCTCTCTCTCTCTCTCTCTCTCTCTCTCTCCCTGCCTCGGTTTGCACACACTGTACCAAACCTTCTGTTATAAATCAGGGCTCATACACTTTTGGCACAAGCATTATAATGCAAAAGAGAGAAGAACAGGCAGAAGGGAGCCAAAGGACCTGAAGGCGGCGGGTGAGAGAAGAAAGATCGGAAATGCATCAGGGCAACATCTGGCGAGAAAGTGAGGTCCTAAGAGAGCAGCCAGAGGTTGGATGGCCCCCTTCTTCCAGGAGGAAGAGGTGGGGGCAGCCTCGGGAGGTGTCTGGGGAGCCCCCTCTGCTGTAAGGAGTGAAATGGGGCTTCTTGCCAAGTTTGAATCCAAGCCCGTGATCCTTGGTTCATTTCCAGACAGAGCAGTCACCCTCCAACTGGACCTCTGCGGATGCAGCTTGAGCTTGGACCCCCTCACCTATTAGTGGCGCGCTGGACCCTGTCATACAGGGTGTGAACTGGACTGGAGGGTTTGCCGGTCCGTTCCCTCCCCAGCAACAAGCCGGGGCTCAGGCTCTGGCTTGTTCAGTAACCCCGAGTGCCGGGTTCAGATGCAACGCAGGCATGAACAACCCAGGGTTGTGGAGCAAAGTGGAAGTGGTGAGCATGGGGGCAAGGCTTGCAAACAGCCCCAGCTGTATTAAACTGCAAGGCTTAAGCGACCCATGGGTGGTTGTGACATGCAAGGTGAACCTGTCCCGAAGTAATTTCCTCTTTTGAAAATGGCACTGGTCGGCTGCAGGCTGAACAGGAGCCAGCCGTGTGATGCGGTGGCCAAGAGGGCGAACGCCACCCTTGGTTGCATAGCCAGAAGTGTGGCTTCTAGATCGAGAGAGGTATTACTGCCACTCTACACAACTCTGGTGCGCCCGCAACTGGAGTATTGTGCTCGGTTTTGGGCCCTCATTACAGGAAGGATATAGCCAGGTTGGAGTCAGTGCAGCTCAGGGCCACAAGGTTGGTGGTTGGTTTGCAGGGGATGAGGGATGAGGCAAGAATGAGGGAGCTGGGTCTCCTCAGCCTGGAGGAAAGGAGACTCAGAGGGGATCTGTTGGCGTATGTGAGGGGGTGTCACACGGAGGAGGTTGAGGCCTGTTCTCCCCTGCAGAGGAAGGCAGGACACACTCCAACGGAGCAAAGCTCAGGGAGCCAAGGTTCAATTGGGATGCCAGGAAGCACTTCCTGACAGTCAGGACCCCGAGGGTGTGGAATGGGCTTCCACGGGAGGTCGTTGAGGCCCCATCGGTGCAAGTGTTCAAGGATAGGCTGGACATGCACATGGTGGGCATGTTGTGAGTGGAGCCCGCTGGAGCCGGAGGTCAGACTAGATGGCCTCGGAGGTACCTTCTGACTTGCTCTTTTTTATGTTTTGATGATGATGCTGTTGCTGCTGTGATTTATTTCATTTCTAGAGCACCCCACAGCCGGAGCCCTCTGGGCAGTTTGCAACAACCCACCGTTGGTCCCTTCAGCTGACCGAAAGCCAGCTCCCTCCCTCCCCCAGGGAGGGGAAAGGACACTGGGGGTCATGGGGCAAAGATCCTTTTAAGAGCAAACACAGTTTCGCCGCATTATTGCAAGCGCAACCTAGTACCCCAAACAGCCCAGCTGCTGTTGAGAAATCCACATGACCTGGATAAATTAAGGGATATTTTAGCAAAGCCATTAAAGTCTTCACACAAGGTGCATCATTAGGCAAATTACCCAGTGATGACTTTCTAAGTATCCCATTACACGGGAAAAATGCTCTTTTCTGCCGGTGTGGCTCCACACAACAAACGCCAAGGCCTGTTTGGCCCACCCATCTGAACACCCCCTTCCCAGAGCGGTGGGAAGCTCCAGACAGGCTGTACCACCCCATCGGTCGCCCTTGGAGGAAAGAACATTCGAGCCCTGATGGCGTCTTTGCTAAAATATGTTCAATTGCAAAATGACAGCTTGAGAAATAACGATCGGAAGGAAAGCATCGCGACGCTCGCAGCCGATGCCAACCCTCAGGCGGAATCAGCGCAGCCCCAGAGCCGAAGGACGCATGCAGCACACCAGAGCTTTCCAGCAACTAAACCAGCTGGTACCAAAACAACGCCAGTTCCAGGGGCATCTCCTTATTTGTATTATGAGACCCCTCACAAGATTATGATTAGTATGATTGATTTATTGATTGCATTTTAAGGATTTCTGGGCTGCTGCTCAGGCTCCAGAAAGGTTTCCAGTGGAGCACTGTGGTTATGCGCCATCAGGTCGTCCTGGCGACCTTATGAATGAGGCCTTCCAAAATGCCCAGCCCTTGCAAACTCAAGGCTGTGGCTTCTTTTATGGAATCGGTGCATCTCGCCATTGCTCGTCCTCTTCTGCCTTCAACCTTCCTTAGCCATGACGGGAGGGAGAAACTCTCCAGACTCTCGCTTACAATCAAAAAAGGTTATTTCTTTATTTAAGGCTTTTATAGACCATCCAGTTAGCAAAAGCTCTCAGAACAGTGTACAAGAAAATTAAAAACCATATAATATGCATATATTGATGTCAGAGGACATCTAGAACATCCATCAAAATATAACATCATAACCAGTGATAACAATACATAATAATACATAACTCTCGATAGCAAATCCACAGTGCTATCCACACATATTTATTTATTTAAATATTTATATGCCGCCCCTTGCAACAGCAAATATAAAACAAATAGTAATATTTAGCCATTAAGATTCCAGGAAAACAAAAAAGTTTTGACCTGCCACTGAAATATACAATGAGTTGGTGGCAGGTGTGCTTCTCTAGAGAACTGCTTCCACAGTCGGTGCCACAGCGAAGAAGGCCCTTCACCTCACGGCCACCTTTCTTCCATCTTTTAAAGGCTGCTCCTGGAGAAGGGCCCCTGGGATACAACACACAAGGAAAGGAAGAGGGGAATAAATGTGCAGCCGGTCGGGCTTGCTTCGGCTCGTCCCTTGGGGCAGTGGCGGAACTATCCCACTGGAGCAGACACCGGCATCACTACCCTCTTCTTCCTCTTCCACGTGGCAGCTGATGTCAGTCCTGTAGGCAGGAGGGGCCAGATGGAGAGAGGCCCTGTCGCTCCTGAAGTTCTTCCTGTTGGCATGAATGTCTTCTCCACACTGCCCCAAAGCATTGATAATAATGAAAGTTCTGTGTCTGTCCGTCCAGCTGGCCATCAGCACCCCAGTGCCCCAACCACGACCCTGACACTTGAAGTGTGCACTCTGGGAACCCTGTGGATGCCCACCTCAGGATTATTTTCATGAATTCATGTTAATAATTTTAATCATCCTGCAGTTGAAGCCTGCAGTAACCTCTTCAGTCACTAGGTGGCAGGTTTCCTTGAACCACCATAGCTTTGCATGGGATACAGGCTGGGAGAGACAGTCATGCAACTGGCTTGCTAGGAATGAGGCAGCCCCCCCCCCTCCGTTGAGGAGCATGGAGTTGACAGACCCCCCCTCCCCTGGGGAGCTATGGGATGATCATAGCTTGGTCATAGCAAGGCTTGGGTGCAAGGGGGCGGCATACAAATTTGTAAATAAATAAAATAAAATAAAATCAATCAATGATCGGGGCGGGGGGCTGAGCCTGAGGTGCCAGGAGACTCGGCCTCGCTGCAGCCAGGTGAGTGAATGAGGCCACCCGACAGCTGCACCTGCTGAATTGAAGCCATGTTAAGCGGAGGGCTATTCCATCCCATACAAAACCAGAGGCTGTAATACAACGATGCAACCACGGAGACAATAAACCTCTCTCCTCTCCCAACCCCGCCAAGCCAGTCAAGAGACTTTTCAAAACCACGTCCTACACACAGGCAGAGGGAGAGATCAGACAATCGAAAGGCGAGTCCTGCCCACGCAAGCTGTGCGATTCAATAGGCTCCTCCCGGGGAGGCCGTGCCGGCGAACCGAATCCCACGTTAAGAAGCGGCAGATTTTCCAGCAGGGAAGCAAAGCATCTGCCGGGCAGACCTACGGTTCTGTGATTAGATGCGCGCATTTGAATTCTGGCTAGGGAGGACGGGAGGCCGAGCCATCGGTGGGGCACCGGGCTGGGCAAGGCTGCAGAGGCCCTCGGATAAGTCCAGCAGAGAAGGCTTCGCCCCAGCTTCCTTCTCCGTTTGCAGTACGTGCGGCACAGAAAAGGCGGCCTTTGCCACGGGGACTGTACCACCACCGCCCCCCCCGCCCACCAGAATGCGCCACTGTGACATCACCCCCGCGACTTCTCCGCCGGGGCAGCCGTTTACCGGTTCCTTCTGCCTCCCCACACCTCACCCCCCACATTGCGTTGCCTTGAGCTATCTCGCCTCGCTTGGCTCGGTAGGTCACCCCTCGGCCCGAGGGGACGAAGCTGAGGCGGCGCTTGCCCAGTCTCTGGGTCTTTCACTGGGATGGCCTGCCAGAAATGGCCATTTCCGCCTCCTTGTTAGCCCCGGGGCTTTCCATCACTGCAGGGAGGAAAGGAAGCAAAATGAAGCCGGTGTCCCTCGGAGGCCCCAGGAAGCCGTGGCTGTGCCCTGCGGTCCTTCTGGCACCGTCCGTGTGCACCGGCGAACACGCGTGCCATTCGGACGAGGGAAAAGATCCCTGCGGGAGCAGACCAGGGGCGCCATCGTGTCCAGCGCTCCCTTGCCAGCAGGGCACCTGCCGGATGCCCCACGCTTAGGATACAGCTGCAGCCAGTCCCCACTGCCCAAATTCCACCCCCCGCCCCGATCTTGGAGGCGGCACGTGGCTACCGGACTAGTATCTGTGGCCAGTCTCTCCTCTCCTCTCCTCTCCTCTCCTCTCCTCTCCTCTCCTCTCCTGGATTGCCAGTCTAGAAAACACGGGGAGGGAAATAGAGGCAGGAGGAAGCGGGGCTGGGAGGGACGGTCCCTCGGTCACACCGACGGGCCCTTCCGGCTGTCGTGGGCCCCCCAGGCACTGAAGGGCTCCCTGCCTCTGCTCTCCACAGGAGATGGCCGCCCACGTCCCCGTGGCCCCGGGCCTCCCCCAGATGCTCAAAGCCGGCATGAAGTACTTCAGCGGCCTCCAGGAGACGCTCTTCAGCAACCTCACGGCGTGCAAGGCCCTGGTGCGCTCCCTGCGCACCTGCTACGGCCCCCTGGGCTGCAACAAGCTGGTGGTGAGCCACCTGGGCAAGAGCTTCCACACCTCGCATGCCGCCACCATCCTGCGCGAGCTGGAGCTGCAGAACCCCGTGGCGTGCCTGCTGCGCTCGGCCGCCGAGACGCAGGAGGAGGAGACGGGCGACGGCACCAACTTCGTCGTCCTGCTGGCCGGGGCGCTGCTGGATAACGCCGAGAAGCTGCTGCGTTCGGGGCTCCCCATGGTCCACATCCGCGCCGGCTACCAGATGGCCTGCAAGGAGACCCTGCGCTTGCTCCCGGGCCTCACCTGCCACGTCCTGAAAAACCCCGGCGACGCGGAGGAGGCGCGGTGGGCCCTGCAGACGGTGGTGGGCAGCAAGGTCTTCGGCTACCAGGCGCTGCTCTCCAGGCTGCTGGCCAAGGCCTGTGTCTTGGTCCTGCCCCCTGACCGCACCGCCTTCAGCCCGGACCTCATCCGCCTCTGCAAGATCCCCGGCGGGGGGGTGGCCGACTCCTGCGTTCTGGAGGGGGTGGTCGTGTGCACCGAAGCCGAGGGGGTCTTTAGGCGTGTGGAGAGGGCCCGCATCGCAGCCTACTGCTGCTCCTTCGGGCCGTCCGGCCTGGAGGCCAAGAACACCATCACGTTCCAAAGCGCAGCGGAGCTGAAGGGCTACGGCGGGGGAGAGGAGCAGCTGCTGGACCAGCAAGTCCTGGCCATCGCCAAGGCTGGCGTCAACACGGTGGTGGTGGGCGGGCAGGTGGACGCGAGGGCCCTCTTCTATGCCAACAGGTGCCGGCTGATGGTGGTCCGCCTGACCTCCCGGTCGGAGCTGCAGCGCCTGTGCAAAGCCGTGGGGGCCACCCTGCTGCTCAGCATGGCCCCGCCGTCCCCCGAAGAAATCGGGCACTGCCGCCGCGTCTACATGAGCGAGATTGGCAGCACCAGCGTGGTCGTCTTCAGCCAAGACGGGGCCACTTGCCCCCTGGCCACCATCGTGCTGAGAGGGGCCACGGCAGACATGCTGCAGTGCCTCGAAGAGGCGCTCCGGGACGGCATCAGCGTCTTCAAGGCCTTGTGCAGCGACGCCCGGCTCCTGCCTGGTGCGGGGGCCACCGAGATGGCCCTCTCCGTGCGCCTCCACACCCTGGGGATGTACTTCCCCGGACCGGAGCACTACGGCATCCTGGAGTTCGCGCAGGCCCTGAAGACTCTCCCCGCCACCTTGGCCGAAAACGCGGGGCTCCCCGTCAACGAGGTGATGGCGAAGATCGAGATGCAGCACCAGCTGGGCGCGCAGAACGCCGGCATCAAAGTGGCCGCGGAAGAGGCCGGTACCGTCGACGTTGCCCGCGAAGGCCTGCTGGACCCCTTCCTCGTGAAGCACCGGGGCCTGGCGCTGGCCACCCAGGTGGCTGTCACTCTGCTCGGGGTCAGCAACATCATAGTGGCCAAGAAGAGTGGGGGACCCAAACCCCGCGGGGAAGACCCCAACTGGGACAAAGAGCCGGATGCGCTAGATTAATGCGGGGGCCTCGTCCGCGCCTTCTCCCAAATGGCTAAGATCACCCTATCAATAAAGTCCGTTTGCTGGGAAGAGAACCCTGTTTTCCTTGACCTGAGTGGAGCTGCCAGCACCACCGTGTTGAGGAAATGGCCGACAGCCCTGCTCGCCTATTTATTTGTGTTGCGAAGAATATTTTTTTTAATAGAGAATGTTGGGCAAGCAGTGCTCCAGAGATGGTGGGGGCCGGGAGAAACCAATCCTGCCATCCAAATCTATTATGCAGATTAAGTAAATTTGCATGCATTTATCGGGAAGGGCTAAGATGAGCAGGTGTAGCAAGCTCAGTTCTCTGATCTGTGACTTCAGCTGACCAGGGTGAGATTCTTCCTCATCTCGTTGGGTTTATATCCTCTCTTCTTCCTCCTGCGAGGCAGCTTGCACGTTTTCCTCCTTAGCCTTTTATCCTCGCAACAACAACCTTGCGGGGTTGGTTGCCTGGAGGAAGGCTGAGGGTGGGGGTGACTCAGTTGAGCTGCCAACTGGGTGGGGGTTTCCCTAGCCAAACCCACCCCTTGGGCCCCACCACATCGCACCCCAAGAGGGCAGCCACAGACCCAGTCTCTTTGCAAGCCGCTGCCCGTCTTCCAAGCTGCTTCTCTCTGCCTCCTCGCAGCAATGCCGAAGCGCGCAGGTGGTCTGCTCACCGCTTTCTCCCAGCCTTTCCAAAATTTTCTCACCAGCGGAAACGTAACAGGATGGGAGCACGAGGGAGCAGGCTTCCCGTGGTTTCCATCTTTCCCCGCTCGCACCTGACAGCTTTTAGGAGAATTCTCTGGCATTCTCCCCCCCCCCCCCGCACCCAGCCTTAATTACCGAAACAGCCCACAAATAAGACTCATCTCCCTGTAATCAATTACATTAACCCGTGTCGGTTTTCCGCTGCGGACTGGCAGCGTGCAAGACGGACGGAGGCAGAGAATTGCCTGCGCGAAATTTGGACAAAGACTGCGCGGGGCTGGTGCGGGTGGCCAGCAGGGCAAGAGAAAGAGAGCGAGCAGCATGACTTGGTAGCGTTTGCTTTGATTTTTTCCGGGCCTGCAAGCCTTCCAGGGCACAGGGAGCAGGCTTTTTCTTCCCGGAAGCCTGAGGACTAGTGGCACAGTTTTTAATTCTCAGTCGTCCACCGGTTTCCCCCTCTTGCCACGCCTGGGCAGAACGGCCGTGCCGAGTCTCTTTCAGCCCCCTTGCAGACGGACACACGTGCATGCACCGAGCCACCCCCGCACACAACCGGTGCTCTGCCCGGGAACAGGCGAGGAAGAGGAGGAGACTCCACGGCGGGCGAGGGTGCCCAAAGGGGCGCCCGCGCCCTCCCACGCCCAGAGCCCCGCCGGCTGGCGGGGCGCGCGCCCGGGACCCCCTCTGCGCCCCCCTGCTCCGGGCAGCCAAAGGCGAGCCCCGGCTTTGAGAGCCTGCAGAAAAGGGTCGGGAACCCGGCGCCGTGTGCTGAAGGGCGCCCCCTACTGGCTGCAGGGGGGCAGGCAGCCTTCGAGGGGCGCCTGACCCGGGTCGGTCACCGCTGGGCCCCTCTTCCCGCTCCAGGGTCGATTCTGGAGAGCTCGACATTCCTGACAACGTACGAAGTCGAATCCCCCCACACGCCCCGAATCCCCCCCCCACGCCCCGGAATTTGGGATCAGGCTGGGTCAGCAACACTTCCAGTGGGGGCGGCTCGGTCTATGTGTTGCTTTCTACACTGCGCTTCCAGTTTCCCAAAGTTCTCCGGGTGGCATACAAAGGAAACACATAAAATAAAAGGGAACCACAGAACGGTAAGCATAAAACAGGTGAGCCAAATGCGAGATAAAACCAGCAGCCGCCCACGGACTGAAAAGCCATGCCTAAGTTCCTGAGAGAAGCAAAAGGTTTGCACCTGGTGCCAAAAGGTCTAAAACAGGTGTGCCAGGTAAGCTGCTCTCTGAAGGGCTTTTGGGGGGGCACATTGGGTTTATACACGTGAGAGCATTTAAGGGTGCATGTTACATATATGCCAAAGATGGGGTATTTTTCACCCATCCCGTTACGGATTCAGAAGAAGGGGTGCTTATTTAGGAGCCAAATAATGGGGAGCCAAACAGACTCAGGACAAACATAACAGAGGTCGGGGAATGGCCTGACAATACACACACCTTGGCTTTTTAATTTCTTGGCAAATTCCAATTCCCCCAGTCTGTACAGGAGCAGCAAAACAAAAAGAGATAAAATGGTATCTTGATTTCTGTGAGGAGCTAAAGATAGATCACAAAGTGTGTGTGTGTGTGGGGGGGTGATGGGGGTGAGATGGGATGGTGTGGGGGGAGGCTGGGGGTGAGAAGAGGGGAAGGGGAGTGCAGAAGAAGGTGTGAGGAATAAGAGGGGAGAAGAGAAAGGACGGGGAAGATGGCAGGATGTGTAGAAGTGTGAACGGCAGAGATGCGAGGAGGATGTGAGGGAAGGAACGAGGGGGAGCAGGGTGTGCGGGGCAGGTGCTGGGAGCCCCAAGGTGACATTCTGGGATGGGGAGTCGGTGCCTGCGGGAAGAGATGTGGAGGGCAGGCCGCTTTCGGCGGGTGATGGGAAAGGAAGCTGCAAGCCAGCTCCGGGGGCCCCCCAGCAACGAGGGCCTGGCTGGCTGGGGAGAGCTGCGGGGAGGCCGAGGCTCCCTTCCCCTCCCTCCCTATGAGACCTGCCCGACCCCACTTGCGCCCATTCAGAGCAATGTCCAACCCATGTGGCTAAAACGGGGGGAACGGGGTGGGTCTGCCTGGCCCAAGATGGAGGCTGCTCTTTTCGGGCAAGGACGCGAACAGAGATCTCGTGTGGTGCCCCGGGCTCGGAGCTCTGCGTGAGGAACCCCCATCAGCCGCTCGGGTGCCAGGGGAGCCGTGCCCAGCAACCCTGGAGAGAAAGTGCGTGGGCAGAGGCTGCCGGAAGGGTCCGGGCCGCCCCTTGTCTGCCCCAGGCCCATGCTGGAGAAGGTGGGGATCCAGGTGCAGGTGGCCAGGCAGGAGGGAGGGGAGGAGCGTTCCAGGTGCGTCGGGCCTCCCGTGGCATCTCCTTGCAGGACCACCGGGCCCATCCAGGACGCCTCTGTTCTCACAGGCGGGCCAGCATCTTGGCGGCCTGTTGGGCGGTGTTCTCCGGCGCTGAAAAGGCCCCGGCATAAGACGCGGTACAGGCAGATTTTTTTTAACTCCGCGGACAATAGGTTTGCATGGCTGTCCTTCCTGATCAGGATAAATTTGGTGGGCTCAGCCCCCTGTGCGGACCTCCAGCCGAAATGCAACTGGAAGCAGCCCAGCAGCTTCCCGCCGAGATGGGAAGGCTTCTGATGAAGGGGCCCAGAGAACAAACAGAGGCAGCCGGCAGGACTCACCCAAGGCCGGAGGGAGCTTGGGGGATGACCTTTGCAAGAGCTGCTTAGATTTGGCACACCTTTCTGATGCTAAATCAATCGAGGCACCGGGAAAAGACACACATATATATTTGAAAAACCCTTTTCTTGGCTCATTGGCCGATTCCATCTCTTTTGTCCTCTCCGCTTTATGTCCGGGTGGCCTTTCGCTTCTCCCGGCTCCTAGACAGGTTCCCACCAGAACTGCTTTTCACACTGCAAGCTCCAGGAGGCATGACTGATTCGCTCCGCTTGTAAGGAGTGAACTTTTCAATCCGTCAATATTTAACTTCTCCGTGGGGGCCGCTCCGTTCCGGCTTGTGTTCCTCTCCCCGTGTGCCAGATACTCCCCAAATCCCATAGCCTCCTCTGCCACAGCACCACGGTGCTGGCCACTGGAATGTGGCTGAGTGCCACGGAACAGCCTCATGGGAGAGTCCCACATTGCGCGCAGCTGGGCTGGCCTCATCCGGTCGGTCCCCAGTCCACCTCCCGACCTTGCCAGGTCCCCAGCCCAGTCTGGAAAAAGACGCCAGCACGGGCGCAGGACTCAACGCGGGCTCTGGGAGGCCAGGGAGACCCGATGGGACAGAGAGGAGGAAAACAGGGACTTGGGTCCTTGGGCAATTGCTGGGCAGGGAAAAATCCTTTGGAGAGAGCGTCCTTGTTCCTGCATTCGCATCTGAAGAGCGGGGGAACCGCTCTCAGCCCCTGGACTGGCTTTCCTTGCGGAACAGCTGCAGATCCCGCCATCCTATCACCTCCACCATCCAGGAACGCTTTCCGGGATACCCCCTTTGCAGAAGATCTGGAGAGCTACAGACATGGAGAAAGAGAGACGGCTTGTCCTAAAAACCGAAGAAGCACCTTGCCGGACTAGACCAAAGGTTGCCCTGTACTCTGGTGGCCAGCCCGTCGTGGCTCACGGCCAGCCTGTGGCATGAGCCTGTTGTGTCGCCTTTGCTAAGCGGGGAAGGCCTGGGCCTGCAGCTGGATGGGTGACCACACGCGGAAGCAGAGCAGGGGTTGGACATGAGACCCTTCCACTCCACTGCTATGGTGTGCTATTTTTCTGGCTGCCCAGAAGGTGAAGGCAGAAGCGATCCAAGGAGGAGTGAGACAGGACCAGCCCGACTCGAATACGCAGCAGCAAAACAGGACACCCTTTGAAGCAAACCTGGGGATTCTATGCCGAGCTTTGCTTTGCACAAGGCAAAGAACTAGCTGGCTTTCCTTTCTGTCACACCTGGCTCTTTGGGATCTTCAAATGCTTGCACAAACACCGCGCACTCACCTGCGCGCCTTGTCTTTCCCACCAGACTCACGCTGGAACCCGCAAAAACACTACTGTCAGTGCACATACCCAAAACAAAGCAAGGAAAGAATGCTTTTCAAATAGTGCGGACAGCAGAGCAACCAAAGTGGCGTCGTCAGGAAAGGACCCTGCGAATCGGTGTGATTCATTACGATAACAACACTGTAGGTTGCTGGCTGTGGCATCTGGGAATTCTTGGTTTGGTTTTTAAAAACTCAACATCAAAAGCCTTTTACTTTTTGGGTGGGCTTCTAAGCACAGCCGAACATGCAAAGTTGGAATCGCATCCTTGCCGCTTCCTCTGCAGCAGCGATGTCGTTTCTCGGGGCCCCCTCCTACCTCGGCCTCTTGTATGGCCGCCATGGGGTGGGTGGGGAAGCCGGGGGAGGGGGCAGAGAACATGCCATGCAAACAAGGTGAGATCAGGGTTTATACAGAAAAGGGAAATGTCATTAGTGTTACTTTAGATGGAAATGCAATCAGAAGTTCTTGCCGCTCCTTTGTCTTAATTAGGGACTATTGATATGTGTTTCTTCCTCTCCAAAGTAGACTGGAACGCTGCCTGGGGATTAATAAAGTTCATCAGGAGAGCTTTCCCTGGCACCACCCTCCCCCCCGCAAGATCTCCCAGGCAGCCCTGCTCCGCCACTGCTCTCCAGCGCGGCTGGAGGCCCCGCCGTGGGGCAGCAAGTCCCAACATGTGGCTGCGGATTTGCAGGTCCAGAGGCAGGGAAGCTGGCACCTCAGAGGGTGTTAGTGGCCCCCACCTCTCCCGTGACGCCACGCAGGCGTGCCCTGGAAGGCCGCACCTCGGCCAGGAGGACTGGAGAGGCCGCGGTCTGCAGAGACAGCCACGGAACCGCACAGGCGCCGGAAAGCAGCGTGCACCTTCATTAGCACATAGGAAGCCATGTGCGAAGGCTCACACAAGCGCCGTCTCTCACCCCCAGACACAAAGCGAGTCACACACAGGTGCAGTTCCTCAGGCCAAAACAGGCAGACATGTGCGCACCCGCGCAACATCGCGCATGCACGCCACGTAGGCCAGATCACACCGGCACACTGCTAATTAATCCAGAATAAGCATCGCTCCCAGTTCTGCGCTCAACAACCAGAAATGCGGATTTTAAGCCTGCTCGAGCCACCAACCCCGGCCGGGCTTGCTGCAGAAATCGGCACTGCCGGGGTGGACAAAGAACTCCGAGGGGGGATTTGTCGTGAGGGGGTGCTTATCGGTGCAAACACACGTACCCATGCACACGGGCCCATGTCAGAGGAACGGACACCCTCTAAGTGATGTTTCCCTGCCAGCAACCACAGCAGGACAAATGAAGTCTCCCCCAGATCACCTGCACCATGTACCGCACATGAGTGGGCACAGGTGTGGCGGCCCTGCACACAGGCGCAAGACACCGCAATTGTGCCCAGTCAAGAGAGCTAGGCCTTGGCTGGTCAGGGAGAGGCATGGGACAGAGGGGAGGGTCTCTCCCCCCCACCACCACCACTACGATCGGTCGTTCAGCAGTCCTACCAGGCGTGGACTGTGGGAACGGGCAGACATTTGCTGATCTCTCCCCCGGTGCGTGATTGATGTCAGTTTTAAATTAAAAACCCTCTATATTTTCCTCTCGTTCAATAAAAGTTGGTTTCTAGGAACCTCTCCTCCCTGTTTCCTCATCCCACCTCCAGCAACCTAGTGATAGACACCTTCTTTGTTCTCGGGGTTTGCCGAGTTCACCCGTTTCCAGAAGCACCCGCGGACGCGGTGTCCCCTCCCGCCGCCCCGCCACAATCTGTCGCTGCTTTTTGCGGGGCGAGGGAAGGGGGAAGGGGAGGCGCGCCTCCGAGCAGCCGAATGCTCTGCGGGGCTGCCTGGGCGCTGCGGCTTTCGTGGGCCCAGGGGAGGCAGCTCGCAGGGGGTGCGGGACGGGGAAAGGCGACTCAGTCCAGGGGAGACGGAGGCCCTGCGGGGAGGTGGGTTGACTGGCCGCTCGGGAGATCTTCAGCCTGTCCTGCGTGAGGTTGCACTCCCTCTAAAGGTCAGCGTTCGTATTTTGGGGATCCCGACTTGTTGCTGGAGTCACAAGCGGACTCGGTGGCTAGAACAGCTAAGATGGATTATCCACCGGCAGCCCTGCCTGGACAACCACAGTCCACATTCGGGTAGCCTCTCGTTTGGACTGTTGTGACCACTTGGTTCAAAATAGGGCCACCAGGCTGCTAACGGGACCGGCCGACACAAACACATCACACCCAACCTCTATCAATCACACAAGTTACTGCTTGAAGTCCGGGCCCAATGAAGTCTGGGTGCTAATATTGACATTTAAAACTCGAAACGGTTACACCCAGGCTATCCGAAAGGGCAGCTGTTTTCGTATGTGCCTCCCCAAACCCTGAGATTGGTGAAGATCCTTCTCAGAGAGCCGCCGCCTCAAAAGGAAGCCGGGAGGCTGGCCATTGGGCAGGGCCTTCTCGGTTGTGGCTCCCACCTGTGGAATCAGCTTCCCAAAGAGGTGCCCACAGTACCCACTCGTTGCCCCTTTTGGCACAAGGGGAAAAGCTTTTTATTCTCCCACTACTTTAAGAGTTAGATTTTTATCTTCCCTTTTTACTATATTTTTACTGTACCTCTGGGATTGTTTTGACTGCGGTGGTGGAGGGTGGATTCTTCTACTGTTGTATTTATAATCGCATTGTTGTGATTTACCATGCGTTTTATATTAATTAGCACAATTTTGATTTGTAAAGCGCCCAGGGAGTCTTCAGGAGAAAGATAATAAGTAGAATTCATGGGCCGACTGGAGCCCAAGTCCCATCTGAAGAGGTAAGTTGAGACTGAGCAAGGACAGGCGGGCAGGGCAGGTGCCAGGAAGGGAGGAGCTGTGGCAAAGCGACCCAGGGCCGCCCGTCCACATACAGACCGCTCTCTGCCAGCACGGATCTGCTCCGGCTAGACCGGCCAAGGGGTGGAGAAGCTCCCTTCTAGCGGGGGGCGGAAGGGGTCGGGGAGAATACCTGGGCTGGGCTGGGAGTGCTGCTCTCTCTTCAAAACAGCTGGGCCATCGGGGGCCCCGGAGGCGAAGGCTTTCAGGCAGCCGTGCCAACGCTTTGCACAGCCGCCCGCTATCCGAGGAGGCCCTTGATGGCGGCACCTGCCAAGCACTGAAGCAGCTTGGGCCTGGCTGGGAAACGGTCGCTCCGGACTGCAGCGGCTGCTCCGCAGGCAAGCGGGCGATCGCTGAAGCTGGGGCGCGATTGCGGTGCGAGGGTTGGGGCCGGGCCCTGGGCTGGAAGGGCACCCCGGGCCTGGCCTCCGCCTCCCTCCTCCTCCTCCTCCTCCTCAGGAGGGAAAGCATGGGGAGGACTGCAGACCACCCTTGCGGAGGTGGAGCCACACCTGCTCCCCCAGTGTCTCGATAAGCTCTCCTCAGAGGGTGCGACATTTGCGGCAGGCGGGCGAGGAAGCCGTGCCGAATCAGCCCAGCCCCTGCGCCCAGGAACTTCGGCAGAGCCACGCCGAGAAGCAGTGGGGGTCGCACGCCCTCTCCGGGGCTGGAACGGCTTGTCTGCGGGCAAGTGGGAGGGACAGAGCCCCCGAGGGTCAGGGCCCAGGACCCCGGGGACGCTGGGCACCAGTGCTGATCCCGGGCCCAAACGGTACGCGAGGAAAAGTTTGGTTCATGCCCAAATGTCTGGCACGAACAAGGACTGTGCGTGTGGGGCAGGATTGCATGAAGTGGGGCCTTTTCACTGGGGCTCCATAGCGCCGTGAAGAAAAACCGGCCCGGCCCCACGCTCTTCACTGGCTCTGCGCAGCACTGTCTGCCCTTGGCCACTGGAAATTCTGCTCAGAAATCTCCCAGTGCTTCCTTAAGCACCCCCTGGCCATTTTAAAGCAGGATATTACAATCCCAAGGACTAGTGACTTGGGGGACTAGCTCAACAGGGCCAGGTGGTATTTTGGGCAACTCCAGAATATCTGCTCTGGGCCAGACACCCCCCCCCCCCGCACCTCCCCGCAGCTCCCTGAGCTGCCAGTTCCCCTTTTGGGCTCTCTCCCCCTCCATGCAGATGTTGATACAGCTTTTACGGTTCTGCCAGCTGCTACCCTCCTTACACAATCACTCACACACTTGGGCACACACAGACGCAACCCTGTTCTATCCCAATTAACACCTTAAAGAAAGAGGTGGCGAAGAATGGATCTGCTGAGATGCCACCTGAGAGACACGTGACGAGGGACTCAATTTTCTGTTCCCGGCCATTCCCTGGCGCATTTCTGAATAAGCTGTCTCCAGTACGGAAAAGGAGGACAGGTTCTCTGGTGCAGCTTTATCTGAAATAGCTTCAGTTTAATCCCCAGTCCTGCTTTCAGGGCCTTAGGCATGTGTAAAATGCTCGCTGGGACAAAAGTGCCTCTGAGCATGAACAATGTGCTTTCCGTGGGATAAGCATCTGACCTGGGGGAGACAGGGAGGGAGGCAGAATGCAAAACGTGGCAGCTGGGCCCTAAAAGGCATTTCACAAATTACATGTCTAAACCCCCAATAGCGAAAGATTTGCTGGCAGTTAACGAAGATGAAAATCTTTAAAAGGCATGATAAAAACAATAGGCATACAAACTCACAAGCAGGCCTAAAAAGAATCTTTAAAGAACAGCAAGAAAAATTCGAAGCTTGCTTAAACCCTCACCGTGTGTTGCCAAATGGCTGAGAAAAGCTCTTGACCTGGCGCCAAAACGGTGACCCTCCCCGTGTTGGCTCTGTGCCAGCGGATCGCCACCCGCGGGGGGCTCCAGCTCTCCCGGGGCGCCAGGTCCTTTCCGCTCCCCAAGCAGCACCCTGGGAGGCTGAAAGGGGCTCCCCCAGAGCTGTCTGGGGGGTTCAGCCGGGCCCCAGCGCCCTCGGAGGCCATCAGGGCCCCTCGCACCCCTTGAACGGCCTGCACCCAAGCGCAGACACAAGCGATGCCGCTCTGCCCTGTGTCCCCTCGGCAGCTCGGCCTGGCTTCTCTTCCGCCTGCACCCGTCTCCCCACCCCTCTGCACCCCCCACCGCCCACCTGCTGCCACAGCCCCCTTCCTCCAGCACCCAACCCGTGCCCAGCCGCTGGCCCTCCACTGGCCGCCTGCTGCACGGTTCCCGGGCCTGGAGGTCTGTCAGAACCAGAGGTGCAGCGAGGACGGGGAGAAGCCACGAGGGCGGCAGGAGAGCCCTGCTGGGTCGGGTTGCAGTCGGCCGAGTCCAGCTCTTGGGCTCACACTGCAGCCCCGCAGCTGCCCCCCAAGCGGCCCCACCCATTTTCCCCAGCCGGGGGGCACGCAGGCACATGGCCTCTGACACTGGAGGTGGCGGGGGGCCATCAGGACTAGGAGCCCCGAGGGACCCCTCACAAAGTGCCCCCTGGGGCCCAGCTGCACGTCTTGTCCAGGGGAGCCCCACGGTGCCGCTGCACGAAGAAGGGGGTGCCATGCATAATCCAGCACCTCTTCCAAGCCGCCCTTTTCCCGCCCTTGCTCCAAGCCGGGCCGCCCCACCAGTGGCAACCTTTCCTCTTGGGGGTGTCGCATCAACCTCGGGACCATCTCGGTTGCTCTTTTTCCAGTTCTACAATATCCTTTTTCAGGTGTAGTTACCCAAATGTGCGACATACAGAAGATGACAGTACCGCCCCCCCCCCCCATGAGCACCCACACTAGAGTGTCATGTTGGGTTTCGGAAGCTTCATGCTTATTCTCTTTCTCCTCTTCTTACCCCTGAATATGCAGTGGGGGGCGGGGGGGTTCCTAGCAGAGCCAGGACCGTCTTGGTGGTGGCTTCTCTTCCATGGAACAAGCAGATCGACAAGGCCACTTTTAAGCGGGTGACCAATAGCTGACTTTTTGGCCACATACCCTGGATGCTACATGGATGACTGTGGATAATGGGGTCCAGGGGAGTTGGATTCTGCACCGCTTGCTGATGTAATTCCTCATTTCTGGTGTGTGTTTCAATATGTTTGCTCTTCAGTACAGCCTGTTTAATGCCAGTGTTTCATGCACATGACTTTGGTGGCATGGGCAGGCAAGCGACAAGTGAAACCTATGCAGGAAATGTTGTGAGATTTCTACTCACACCCTCCTTTTGTGATCCTCGGAGGTTTGGTTGGGGCCCTGTGTGCAGCCCCCCCCCCCGCACTTCCCCTTCATCTGGGAGCCACCAAACTGGTGCTTTTACATCAGTTGCCGCTCCAGGCAAATGGGGCTGCCCGCAGGGGGGGGTGTGGGTGCCCCGTGCTTGGAGGGGAGGGCCGGAGCTGGCTTTTGCCCCCAGCACTCCCCTGGAAACCACTCCCCCCTGCCCCCTCAAAAAATGCTTCAGTCTGCCTTTGTGATGATCGCATGATCGCGTGCTTAGCTCCTCTCCTGGCAGGCCATCCCAGATCCCTGGCTAACGCTCTGAGAATGCAGCAGTGGGGAGCTTGCCTGGGTGTCAGGAGGGAAGTGGGGAGAAGCTGGCATCCCCCAAAATTCCCTCTTGCATGCACACCCCACCCCGAGCTCTGCAGATGCACCTGGCCCTCGCACGCGCTCCCCCAGCCTTCTGGCTCTAGTCCCGCGTCCCCCCAGGGGTCCCACCCCCGGACCCTGCCCCTTCTCCACCCTGTGGTCACACCGGGGCAGCAGCAAAGAGCCGGTCCGGGCCAGGGGGTTGGGGGTGTTCAAATAGGACTGGAAAGCCGCCCCCTTTCTTTCCGGGAGGGAGCCGGGATCGGGGCATCCTCCTTGGCACAGTGTGCTTCCTGTCGCTGGGCAACAGGTTGTCATGGTTACCGTTGCTGTTGCCCAGGGCGATGGCCAGCGATAGGAACACCTCCCCGTGGGGTGTGGTGGTCGTGAATAGAGATGTAAAAATTCTGGGGTGGCGGGACTGGCGAGGAAATGAAGACAAGTGGGAAAACATTGCTTTGCTTTGGGCTCTGTGTCCCCCCCCCACACACACACACTTTCCTGGGGGTGTGGGAGCCACGTGCAAAAATTAAATATTTGGCGTATTTGCCTTCCGATCCCCCTCAAGCCGGGGTTATATCTTCCAGGCTCAGAAATAATATCTAAAATGAATCCATCTTGACATTCTGGTGTGTACAAAGGGACCTATGTTTGCAGAGGCTGCGGAGGAATTAACATATTCAGGACTTTATAGTGCGAGAAGGTTTTGCTGTTCCCCCCCTCCCCCCCTCCTCGCCAGTTTTCTCACCAGACTGTAAGAGGGAGGGGGGAGTCTCTTAGACCGCTTTGCACGGGGGTGGAAGAGTCCAAAGAAAAAATGCAACCCCCCCCCCAAGTCTTCCTTTTCTTTCATTGCAGCCCTGGGTGCTTACGTGGCTTATGAATGAGGATCCGGCGTGGGGAGGGGGGGGGATGAGGAGGCACTGTTATTTTTTCTCCATCATGGATCGCCACCCCCCACCTTGTGTTAATGCATCTACGCAAGACGCATGCTGCCCCCCACTCGCCTGAACATGCCTCCTGGGGATCTAACTCTTAGCCAGCACTGCCTTTTCACGAGCCGGGACCGTACCACAGCCAAGCACCAGGGGTCAGTGTGGCGTCGCGGGCATTAGCATGCAGTTTGCGCAGCCGACACCAGAGGGCGATGTTTGCCCCTGTGCGTTGGAGTTCGGGGACCCCCGAAGGAGGGGGCGAGGAGGAGGGCCTGCCCCCCTCCCCCACATAGGGGGCTACAGGAGGGGGATCCCCCGTTGGGCCGTTCGAGGCCTGCCCCCCTTGCTTGCGCCCTCCAGCCCACCCCGCTCGCTGCCTTCCGGAAGGCCTCCATTGTTCCACTCCCTCAAAGGCCGGGCTGACCCGTCCCAGCTGCAAGGGGACACTCGAGCCCGGGGGAAGCTGATTGATGGAGGCCCCCTTCTCCTCGGACCAGCCCCCGGCCGGCCGGCCGGCAGCTGCTGCGTGCGGCTCGCGAGAGGACCCGGCCGCCGGGGCCCCCATCCAGGGAGGCTGGGACTGCAGGCCCGTGGGGGGCAGATGGACCGGCGGGCCCACAGTGCGGTGCAAGCGCCCGGGCGACCCCGGTGGGGCGACCCCAGGCGCCGAGCGGCCTGCCCAGGATCCCGAGGAGGGGGCCGCTGCCCCTGGGCCTGCTGGGGGGTCTCCTGCAGGCTGTGGGATCCCGGCCAGGGGAATCGGCGTGCTCCTTGCCTGCCACATCTCGTCGTGGCTGTCCCGGCACATTGCGAAGGCTTCTGGGCATGGGGGGGGGGTGGCACCGGGAGAGCCCCCCAACCTGGTGCTCTTCAGCTGCAACGTGCTTGCTTCCTGGCTGGCATAAGTTGCATTATTGCCAGTCACCGCCTGAATCAATTCTTGACGAAGGGGCAGGGGTGTACACAACCAACCAACCCTGGAAGAGTGCAGAGAGATCTGTTCATGATGAAGGTGATCCCAGGCTTCCTCCTTTGTGGGCTTCTCCGGGGGGGGATCTACTTTGTCCTGCTTTTGCCCCCCCCCCCGTTGTGTTTTCCCCGCGACTTTGTTTTTTCCTTTCTGCAGAAAACCCTTCCAGGAGGCAGAGGCAGGAGAGCTGCACTGCAAGCGCCCAGAGCTGTCCGACTGGAGACCCCAGCAAGGGAGAAGGGACCGCCGGCAAGGTCTTTGCAAGGAGAGGGAGGGTGCTGCTGACCCCCCCTGCCCTCCCCAGGCCTGTGGCTGCAGTGAGGCCCCCTTCCAGGCCCCACAGAATGGGACAGGCACCCTTCAGGGATGCAGGGTGGCTTTCCTGCGATTCCCATGCTGGCTCCCCAGGGCCTGCCAGCCGGAGGCAGGTGAAGAAAGCCAGGCCTGCATCCCACCAGACCTTCGGCACGGCGAGCAAGCACATGTGCCACCAAAATGCCACGGACTGGGACTCTGAGCGCGCATGTGCGTGCCTGCGTGTGGCGGACAGCGTCTGTGCATGCTGCTGATCACCTGGTGGGGGGGGATTGCTGTCCGTACCTGTGCGGATTACCCAGAATCCACGCTGGGTTGCGTCCTGCCTGCCCCCCGGCCTGTGGCTGGGGCTGCGGAAGGGGGATTCGCAGGCTTCCCAAACTGGGTGCTGCCCAGAACATCCGGGGGCAGCTCCCAGACCCCCAGCCAACTCCGCAGGGAAGCTGGCCAGCCAGTGGGGCAACACAGAAGTGGGAGGGGAGGAGGTGGAGATGCAGACAAAGGACTGGCGGCCGGCCGGCCGGCTGCTGCTCACCCCAGGCCGGCCTGCGTGGGAGGAGAAGTGACAGGGCCCTGCTCCGGCCGTCTTGCCCCGTGTCCACTCTGTTGTGCCAACAGGCCGTGTGTTGTTTCGGAGACAAAAGCGCAGACGAGATCGCCACCCACGCCAGGGCTGCGCCACGTGGCCGACGCCGCTGCTTTGGCCATGTGACCGGCGAGCGACCCAGGGAATCCCGAGTGGCGGCCGCCCCTGTGGGCAAGCGTCCGGGGTTCCCTGCCCGCTAGAAGCTGTGAGGCCATGCTGGACTGGTGGCACCCTGGCTCTCCCCCCAGGTGGAACCCAGGAGTCCTGGCAGCCCAGTCAGTCCAGAACTGCGAGAGGAAGCCAGTGCTATAGTGTGCGTGACCCCCCTGCCCCCGGCTGCAACGTGCTCCCCTCCCCTCCCCTCCCCTCCCCTCCAAAACTCCATCCTGGTGAGGCCTGGAGAGAGGCACTCCTTTCAAGCTGCACCTGAGAAGTTTCCCCCACGCTTAAAAGTCTGGGAAGGGGCCACGAGCCTCCCTGCTGCAGCAGCTCGGCATGCAGAGCCCAGCCGCCCAAGGGCCCTGCCTGGCTCCTGGCTGCCTGCCTGCCACGGGGACCGCTCCAGCCATGGGCTCGGGAGAGGCAGAGATTCAGGGCCATCCAGCCCAGCTGCGCCCCCCGCATGCCCCAGAGGGCTTCCCGCTCTCCCCCATGCGCTGCGGAGGGGCACCCTGGCAAGAGCCCACGGCTGGGCGTGGTCTGGCGGCCTCACCCCAGTGCTGCCCCCACGCCCTTGAGACCCGGGGGTGCCAGGGACGGACGCTCGGACCTTGGCTGAGGTATGGGTGCTTCTGTGCACTGTTCAGGGGCAAAGCCTGGGCACTCGGCCCATGCTCAGTGTTCCCGAGCCCTACCTGGAAAGAGGCTCCCGACCGCCCCCCCCCCCCCCGTGGCCTCCTCGGGAGCTCCTTCACGTCCTCCTACAGAAGAAGCGTGGGAGCTGGGGGAAGCAAAGGCCCCGCCGCCCTCCAGCCCCCCGGCTCGCCACGTCCCCGAATTTAGCGGAGCCCAGTTATGGGGCCTCGCTGATGAATTCCCTTTGTCACAGGCAACCCGCTGGGCTCCGCAGGCCCTTCCCCTGGGCCCCAGCAACTGGGAAGCCGGGGAGGGGGAGAGCCGGCAGCCCTGCCCCCCCACAGCCCATTAGGTGGCACTGCCGGCTCCAAGTATGGTGGCCAGGCAGAGCCCGCCCCCCCCCCCGTGGCTCTCAGCCCAGGCTCCCCGAAGCCCGCTCATTAGCCGTGGCGTGTTCCCAGTGTGGAGACAGGCGGAGAAACAGTGACCTAATTGGGGAATGACCCCAGCCGACTCCTGGCTCCCAGCCAAGCGGCTGAGCTTGCCGAGCTAATGGGCCGCCCCCCCCCCCCGCCTCGGCTTGCCGGCCGGAG
Source organism: Varanus salvator macromaculatus (assembly GCA_023646645.1). Lineage (NCBI taxonomy): Eukaryota > Metazoa > Chordata > Lepidosauria > Squamata > Varanidae > Varanus > Varanus salvator. Next base: position 1,225,238 of record JAIXND010000753.1, on the reverse strand, counting down.
CTCCCCGCGCCCCCCCCCCGCACCCATCGCAGCCCTGGGGCTCGGGCGCAGACGATGCGGGACGAAGCGGCTCCCCAGCTGCCCGCGCAGCCCGACTGAGGATGCGGGAGTTGGGCCCCCCAAGCGCCTTTGTGCCCCGGAACACGCCCCCCCCAGGCATCACCTCCCCTCCAGCCGAGCAGCCTTGAATGCGAGAGCCGCATTTCGCGCTTGGGAGCGTCCGAGGGATGCGTCCCCGGCCCCCGAGCGCAAAGCGACCCTCCCCGAGGAAGCCGGGAGCGCGGCGCGCAAACGGCCGCGCAGCCCCCCGGCGCCCGCGGCTCTCTCCGAGCCGGGATTGGCAAGGCGACGGGGAGACTTCCCGGGCCGAGAGGCGGCCTGGCGAGCCCTGCCCAGCGCGGTCCGGGGGGCCCGTCTCGCTCGGGGGGCGTGCGCGGGCTGCCGGGCGTCCGGGGCGCAGCGCAGCGCAGCCGGCCCGGCCCGGCCCGGCCAGGCAGCCGCAGGCCCGTCTCCGCCGGGGCACATGGCGCCCCCCGCCGCCCTGCTGATGCGTGTTGCTGCCGCCTTCCCAAAATAACCTCGCGAGTCCTTGTCTGCGGCGAATGCTGACAAGGTATCTGGAAGGAGATGGCAGGCGACAGGCCCAGATACGCGCGGCGGCGCGGCGGGGCGGGGGGGACCTGTCACGGGTGCCCGTGGAGGGCCGGGCCGGGCCGGGCCGGGCCGAGCGGAGCGGGATCGCTGGGGAAGCGGCTGCTCGCGGGGCGCCCCCCGCGGGGGCTCCGTGCCGCGTGCGTGGGGGGGCGCCCTCAATTAGATCCCTGCTCCACGGGACGGGCGGGCGGGCGGGCGGACGCAGCCCTGGGGGGCGGGGGCCGCATGCTGTCACAACTCATCAGGGGAAGGCCGGGTTTGCTGATCCAGCCACGGGAGGGGGGCTGGGGGGCACGGCAGGGCGGGCGGGGGGCCGCGGGCTGGGCTGCTCTGCAGCACGGAGGGAGGGGCCGGCCAGACTCGCCCCCCCCAGAACTGCGGGCTTCCACCGGGGGGGGGGGTGGACCGGGTGCTGTTGCTCCCGACTGTGTCGTCGGAAGTGTGCCTGAAATGGTTTCTTTACGCCTCACCAGACCGACTCCAGTAACTTCACCTTCCAATCTGTGTGCATGACCCACCCTCTGTTCCTGAGCATGTGCAGAGCGCCTTTCTCTTGCCCTCTTGCAGCCAAAGCACCACCTGCAGCTGCAGGAGGAAGGAGTCCGGCTTCTGCAGTCCTCCAACAGACATTCAGGCCCTGGGTTTTCCTCTCGGCTAGGAAGGTCTGACCCTTCGCTGGGAAAAACCTCCTGAAGGTGGGGACACGCACCCGGTTGCCTGCCATCCAAACAGCCATGAGGGAGAAACCGGTTTGGTGGCCCCGGGTTCAAAAGGGGCAGGGGAGGAGGAGTGAGGCAAGGAAGAGTCCAAACCAAAACCTGCGCAAGAACTTCTATAATCAACAGTAAAATTCCACCGACAAAGCTAAGAAACTCTCCGATCAAAACACAAAACCCAAAAGCCTGTTAAAGCTGAAAAAGACCACATTTCCCCCCGTTTCTTTCTGTCTTCCTGCCCAAACAGGAACACGTGACCACGTCCCCCCGTCTAACACACAAAGTCCTGCCTCTTTGGGCGTTCCACAAAATGTCACACACAACACGCAGCTTGACATCCACCGGATGTGGCCGTTTGGGATCCACAGTCACGATCTCTCCCCAAAGTGAGGCACCGGAAACCCCGGAGAAGTGCCCCCCACCCCCTGTGTCTTCTCAGCCGGCCCGACGGGCCACGGGGGCCATTTTGCTCTTTCTTCTCGTGAGCAACTTAAGACGACAAAAGGATTCTCAAAATGGCCACCCTGCAAGACCCCCGGCCGACCCTCCTGCAGTCACAGTCCGGGCTGCTGCAGAGTCTTCCGATCCAGGCCCGGGGGGGGGGGTCTCCCCCTGCCGCAAGCAGCCCCGATCCGAAGCGGGCAACTAGTCCAGGAAAGCGCTGGGCTGGCCGGGAAGGAGCAGCGACTGGCGGGTGCCCAGGGTAGCCGAGAGGGTGCGAGGCGGTGGGCAGGGGCGGTCTCTGCCAGCCGTGGCCTTGCCCCAGGATGCTCGCCTTCCAGAGTCCGAAGAAGCCCGAAGAACAAGGAGCTGCGATATACTACAGGGCCCAGCGGGAATTTGGTGGAACACTGAAATGGTGCAAACCCTTGTTCACCCTCTGCAAAATTCTTTGTCTGAAATGTCGGCTTTGAGAGAGGTGTGTTGTGGGAGGTGGGGAGGTTAAAAGGCAAATCTTAAATCCTGATAGATTTTTAAAGAAAACATTAGGCACCAACACTTGATTCCACGGTTTACGATTTTGGGGTTCTGGTTTTTTCACTACAAAGCATATTTTGAAATACTCTTTAGACATTTTGTACGGAAAAAACACAATCCCAAGACGGTAAACGGTTGAAGTTAATGTTATTCTCTGACCACACGTCCCCCCGTCGAGAACATGGACTTTGGATAGAGTGCAACCTCCCCGCCGCAAGAAAATAAGTTTGAATTATTGCAAGGAAATGTGCATGTGGAAAGATACTCGAGTTTTTAAAAGGCAAATTCCTTTTGGCTGTGTGCGCATGTGCTCAAAGCGGGCATCTCTGGAGCAGAGCCGGCCTCCGCAGGACGCCTTCCTGACCTCACGCAGGCGAGGGCCGCTGCCCCCATCACGCCGTGGTCTCCGCAGAGAAATCGCCGCAAGGGGGTGGGGGGGACTCAGCCCTTTTTCAGCAGAGAGTCGGAGGTGGCGGGGTCGCCTCCGCGGAGCCCACTCGCCCACCAACGCCAGACAGGAGAAGGGCGTCTCATCCGAGCCCGGCCAGAATCCCCCGAAGGGAGAGAGTCTTGCCTCCCTCTGGCGGAAGAGGGTCCCAGTGCCAGCGGCCCCAGACACGGGCGGCGTCCCCCGGGGCGGGCGAGGGTCCGTCCCTCCGTGCCGAGTCCTGCCCGCCTCCACGGAGGTCAAAGGTGCAGCTGGGGCCCCTCATACTTTGTAGTAAATGTTTGCCGGGCTCTGCGGGGGCATTTCCTGCACGATGTACACGGGGTGCCCGTAGTCCCCGCTCACCTTCTCGTAGTGGGGGCAGAAGGCGCTGTCGGAAGTCCTGAGCGGAATGATGATGTCGCTGGGCTCGGAGCCGTTGTTGTTGCCGCCCCCGCCGCCCCGCTTGGGGCTGGTCAGGGTGCTGAGCGACAGGGGCGGGTGGTGGGACTCGCTGTGCTTGGCTCGGCGGTGGCGGTAGCAGAGGGCCCCCGTCACGGCTGCCGCGACCAGCAGGACGAAGGCCGCTCCCCCGGCGGCCCCCGCGATGATGGGCACGTTGGACTGCGGCAGGGGGCCGTTCTCGCCCCCCACCTTCCCGGTGGTGTTGCCCGTCGGGGGCCCTGGGGTGGGAGGGAGAAACGGGTGTTTAGCAGAGGGGCTCAAGGCTCGTTCTCTCATCACACCCCGCGAAAGACGGCAAGCGGCCAGCGAGGGAGGAGCGCCCCGGCTTGGGGTGAGGCTGTCCGGGCACCACCGCCGTGGGAACGCGCGTTTCCTGGGCCTCCCGGGAAGGCCTCCCCGCCTGCAGAAAGGTAGCACGGCAGGCAGGCCTCTCCAGCGAGCCCCTTTTCATGGCGTGTGTACTGCATCCCGGCTCCTCTCTGGGTGGCTCACAAGAGAAGACTCGGCAGCATGAACTAACCACAAGAACATTGTAAAACATTATATAAAAAGGCCCCTTAGGTTTAAAACGGAATACGTAAAACCAAAGCAAACACCAAGATGAAGCGAGCGAGAACTGAAAGTCCGAGAGGCACAGGGATGCTGCTTAGGAGAAGAACCGACGGACCAAAAAGCCCGGGGAAGCCCGGGGTCATCTCCCGGTGCCGGAGAGACCACCAGCCGGGGTCCTGCCCGAGAAGGCCTTCCCTGAGCAATCGCCCGTGCCCCCGTGCTCGATGGAGCCACCTTTTCCTGACCTGTTTTCTGCGTACGAGGGGAGCCTTCCTGTCAAGAGCGCTCTGGCCCGCCAGCCCCCTTCTGCAGCGTAACAGGTTCAGGTCAGGAAAAGCGTTTGATCTTTCCGGATGAACCGCCCCCGCTCCCCATGGGAATGCGGCGCTCTGCCGTCTCCTTGACCCCGAGAGAGTCGCCTCTCCCCCTCTCCCAGGCAGCTCTGGACGTTCTGGGAAGGGCTGCTTGTAGGTTCTCTTTGCCAGGCCCCGTCCTGCCAGAATCGGGGCCAGGAGCCTGCCATCCTGCAGGCTCATTCTGCCAACGTGAACCATGCCACGGGGGGCTCTGGCAGGTGAGCGAAGCAGCCTCCAGAGGAGCTGTGGGTGGAACGACGCCTCTGGCGTGCGGCCCCAGCCAGTCAAGAGACCCCAGGCCATGGGGCTGGGAAGGAGATCTGCCAGCCACGAAAGGAAGGGAGGGAGGGAGGGAGGCCAGCCGGCTGGCCCAGGTGGATGCCACGTCCATCCACCCGAAGCCCCCCCCCCGCTGCAGACGCTTGGGGGACCAAGCGGCCCCTGCCTGGCATGGGAAGGTGCTCGTTAGTGTCTGTCGACTCTGGTTAATGGAGCTAATTGCCTCCCCGATACCTCCCCGGCCCAGCTCGGCAGGGTTCATTTCAACCATCACTATCAATAAAGATCAACCGGGCCCCCACGCCAGGCTCCCTCTCCCGGGAAGGGATGGGGCAGCCAGCCCTCCGCAGCCAGCCAGGCCCCAAGCCGCTTCCCGCTTCCCCTGTCTGGGGCTGGACCCAGACACGAGGGGTGGGTGGGGGGCGGAGTGGTCCTGAGCGTCTGTGCACATGCCGGCCTCAAGAGTGGGGGGGGGGGTGCCTGAGCTCTCTGGGAGGAAGCGAAGTCAGGGGAGGTAGCACTGGGGCCTGGCACCCGCGTTCCTTGGGGAAGGTGCCAGGAGGCACACCCCGGGAGCCGGGACTCCCGGGGGTCCGATCAGCGAGGCCAAAGCTGCCCTCCCTTCCACACTCCTGCTAATGGTGGCTCTGGTAAAGACCCCCACCCAGCCGCGGGGAGAAGGCAGCAGGCAGCAGAGGTGGAAAGCTCCCGCAGTCCTCAGAGCAAGCGCTTTAGGGCCTCTTATGGGGGAAGCAGAAGTATGGCCAGTGGAGAATCCTCTATTCGAGGCAGCTCTGGATTGCTGGGGGGGGGGGGGGGGCTGTCCGAGCTGCCTCAAGCTGCGGCTTCATCCAGGGGGGATCCCTGCTGGTCTTTTGGGGCCACAGCAGGGTGCCGGGGGAGCGAGGGGGGCTGCAGGAAGGGGCGTACCTGGGTTCATCTCCTTGTTGGGCTCAGCGGCCCCCGAAGTCCCCCGCTCCTTCTCGCCGGGCGTGTCTGGGAAGGACTTCTGGGATTTGGACCCTGTGCCGGGATCTGGGGGGCGAAGGGCAAAGACAGAATGGTGCAGAACCGGGGGACCGGCGTGGAGGTTGGGGGGGGAGCCCTGCATAGGGGCCGGGGACGGAGATACGTCCACGCCCCAGCCATGCTGGCCACCTGGGCCCTCCTTCACCGGGGGCTGCACACACGCCCTGCCGAGGAGCTGGGGCAGGAGAAGCCTGGCTCCCCCCTGCGAGAGAGTCCTGCTGGGGGGCCGCAGAGCAAAAAAGCCAAGGGTTCAGGTACCCAGGAGTCCACGCTGCCGCTTGTGATGGTGGCACATGGGATACACATACACTGGCGAGCCCCCGCCGCTAATTCTTCCCCCGAAGGAAACGAGAATCTCCTTCCCAGCATGCCCTGTGCTCACCCCGCAACCCCGCTATTTCCCCGGGAAGGTCTGGCTCCCAGCATGTCCTGCTCCTAGCCCAGCTCCAGGGACCCCGCACTTCCTCCAGAGAGAAGTGAGGGGCCCAGAGCCCCCCTTGGGGAGCCCCCTTGGTTCTGCAGCCCGCCCCCCTTTCCTCTCCCCCCACTTACGCTGCCCAACTTTCAAGATGACCTTCATGCCTTTGGACACGCAGGCGCCGCCCTTCATGTTCTCCAGCCCTTCCTTGGTTCCGTCCGACGTTGCTGGGCAGGGGGGAGAGAGCAGAGTTAGTGGCCGGGCCATGCGCCGGGGCTGCCCCGATGGCTGTTTGGGAGCCCCACCTGTTGAACGGCTGCCGCAAGCCCCACTGGCCCTTTGGCACCGCGCAGGCGGCTGGCCCATTCCGGAGTGCAGCCCTGCACAACTCGGGAGCAGTCCCTGAAGGACGGACGGATGGCTGGACCAACCGACAGCCCGTCGTCTGTCCACCCCTGAAAGCCCCCGGGGGCTTCTTCGTGGGCTCTGGCTGGGAGAAGCGAGGCGCAGGGGTGGCCACGTAAGGGGGTGGCATCCCCCTTACGACGCCCGGAACCCTGTCAAACGTCTAATTTTCCTAATTGGCCAAAAAAGCCCACGAAAGGCCTTAAAAACTAAACCCCCCAACTTCTTGACAGCTAAGAGTGCCCCGTTTGCTTTGGGGCCAGTTTCTGCCACTTTTTTTTTCTGTATGTGTCCATGTTGCTGCGAGCCCACGGTGCCGCTTGCTCCAACTCTCTTCTGCAAGCCACCCGGAGAATATAGAAGAGGCAAAGGCCTGTTTAAGTACCTGAGGGCAGGTGAGTAGGTGGCCTTCTAATGGAGAGTTCAGCATGCCCTGTTGGAGGCAGAGGGGCCGGGGTCCTTCTCCCTTGTGGGGTGGGCACCCCCAGGCCCTGGACGACCAGCTTGCGCTCCCTAATCGCCCCAGATAGGCAGAAGCGGACTTTGATCCTGGGAGGATCGTGTGGATTAGGTCCTGGGGGAGGGGGCGCCGCAGTCCCGGCCCCCAAGCTGACTCCTGCCCAGCAGCTCCGGTGCCCTTGAGCAGGCCCCGCACCTCCCCCAGGCCCACCCCCTCGCCGCAGCATCCTCCGCAGGGCATGTAATATTTAAACAAGACGCTTAATGTTTGCACAGACAAAGTTCCCCCGATGATCTGTTAATAAGCCAGCCGCCGCCGAGACGAGCCAGGGTTTCTCAGGCACCTGTCCGAGAGCAGAGAGAACCCGGTGTCCGGGCAGGCCAGCCACCTTCCCGAAGGTACAAGTGCTGGCGCAGGCCGCTGGACCCACAACACAGCTGGGGTCCCCGACGTGGCTCCCCGGAAGAGGTGGGAGCTGCCAGGACGGTGCAGCTGATGCCCAAGTGAGGAGCAACGCGGGACCGGGCTTCGCACAGCGCTTCCTCAGCGACTCCTGGTGACCCAGATATGCCCAGCTGCAATCTGCCATCACGTGGTGCTCAGCAGAATTCGCCACGAAGACATCGGCGCGACTCCCAGGCCTCCGAGTCTACCCAACGCACGCCTCCGGAGGTCTCCCTCCCGGAAGCCATCATATCCCTTTCCCAGAGTGCCCTGGATGGAACCATCAGCATTGTGGGAAAATAAAAAGCCCTTTGGGTGTGGGAGGACCCAGTTCAGAGCAGGGGAAGGGAAACTTAGAGGGGGCCTCGGGCTGGAGTCAGGGCCCCCAGTAGCTGAACGAGGATGTAGGGATGTGGCCAGAAAATATTACCTTCCTGCCATGCTTCACATTCTAAATCTAGAGTTTGTTACGGCAACGATCCCGTACGCGAGATGACTTTGCATGGCTTCTCTGCTGCTTAAGACCCTTTAAAATTGAGATGCAGGACCTCCTTCCATTTTGAGCACAGTTTTGGGGGCTGCATTCCAGGGCTGGGCGGGAACGGAGGCCATGCCGGGGGTGGGGGGTGGTCATAATAGCGCACTGTTCCTGAAAATGCTTCCTGCCAGGGACCACGGCCCAGAATGAGGAGACAGGCCTGTACCAAGGCCAGGAATGCACCCCACATCGGCTTTAAGGACTCCCTGGGTTCTTCCCTACCTTTACAGGTGGGTGATGCAGGGACCCTGCTCCCTTTTGAGGGGCACGAGGCAGAAGCAGGGGGAGCTCTTCCGGACTCTTCTCAAAAGGCAAAGCAAATGGGTTCTAGAGGTTCTTCAGAAAGCTCGATCCGGGACCCCTGCCTTCTCATTCCAGCTCTGTGAGGAAAGTGGGCCCGATGGTTGCGGGGGGGGGGGGGTCGCGTGCACGCAGCACCGGAGTCTCTCACTAGCAGCTGCCGGGGGCGCTGAGAATCCAGGCCCGTCGGTTTGGTTTAGACGCGCTCGGCTGAGCCCTCACAAAGAGCAGTTGGCCAGTGCGGCTGCAGTGGGGCTTGCCCGGGTGGGTGGGGGGATGCCAGCCCTTGCTGCCTCGCGAGGGGGACCCTGCACTGCCCCACTGCCATCCGGAAAGGCCCTCAGCAAATCGGGCAGGCTGCCGACGCTTAAGTGCACACTGGCTTTCCCTTTCCAGTTTTCAGGAATCTCAGCACGCCGGATGCTCTTCACCAAACCCTCCGGAGGCCTTCCTTGTCCTCAGAACCCGCAGACGTCCTGCACCCGGTCAGGCGCAAGGTTCGAGGGAGTGAAGGTCGCTTTTGCAAAGCCGGAGCCGTGTGTGCCCAGCGTGCTCTCTCTGGAGCCACGTCCCACACCCCGGGGATGAGGCGATGGGGCCGACACTCCTGTGCCGGGCATGCACCCTCAGAGATGCCCTTTGCCAGCCCACAGAAATACTGCGCAAGCACATGTATGTGCACGCCGCCTTCTGTCACGGTGGTTCCAAGCCAGGTTCCAGGAGCAAGGTACGCTCCGGGGTATTCGGTTACAGTACCGAGTACAACTTCATCCTGCATCCCGGCCTGGCACGTCCCCAGCCGTCACTTCCTGCCCCGGATGGCACCGTCACCCGCGCTCCCCCCACCAGTTCGCTGCCCCCATTCCCGGCCTCCCTTCCTTTCCTCCTCATTCCGCCCAGCCGTCTTCTGCTCTCCCCTCATGCTTGGCTGGGCATAACATCATCCGAAGGTAAAATGGGGAGAAACTGGGTCACCGATGCCACCACCGGGAAAACCCTCGCGCCTGCTTGGATGCGGCTGCAGGGGGGCTCCCATCCCTACCTCTGGCAGGGGGGGCAGGCGCTGGGGGTGTGGGTGGGAGACACGCCGGCTGCCGCTCAGCCCAGGAGCAAAGCGGCGACCTTGGGCGGCCATCCTCTGGCGCCCCACCCGGCAATTAATTAATTAAGTACTGCAAAAGCGTGTCCCTTGCCTGTCTCATTGGAGAAGTCAGCGGTCGGGGAGTGCGGCTGGGGGGCAGCGGAGGGGGGGGCACAAGACCGGTTTGCTTTCAACACAGTCTTCTTGCCCGGGGCATGTGCCACACGCTACAAAGCGGCGCGAACTGACAAGGGAAGAAAGAAAGAGGAAAATACTGCATAGAGATATATACATATATTGAGGGAGGGAGTTCCTCTGTGAGCCCCGAAAGCTGCTTCCCACAAGCCCTTGCAGCGTGCGCATCCATGCACCCCAGCCTATATAAGGCCCAACGCTCACCCATGCACAGAATTGCCTGCGCAGGCCATGGGGGAGACTTATCCCCCCCCCAAAGCAAAACCCAGCCGCATCTCAAGAGCAGCACCCCTCCCTCGGCGAGGGGGGCAGCGTGGACACCTCGGCTTGGAAAGAGAGCAGGGCTGGTGCCGGCCGTGGGGTGGGGGGCAGGGGGGGGCTGGCAGAGCACCACAACACGGTCGCCGTGGTACAGCCAAGTCGCGGGCTCATGCGGGTTTGCTGAGAGATGGTTGCCATGGAAATGGCTGGAGGGCCACCCCGGGCTGCCGGAGCTGATGTCACGGGGATGCGGAGGGTGGGAAGAGAGACGGAGAGGGGTGCCTGCCGGGGCTCGATCCTCGCCCGCCTCCTCCACAAGTGGGCAGGGGCTGCCCCACCAGGGGCCAAAGAGGGACCACCTCGGAACAGCCGGTGCCCCCCCCCCGGGCGCGCCCCTCAAAAGCCACTCCCTGCCTCTTCCTGACTGTTGTCATCTTGAGGCACATGGGCTTCTGGGGACGGCGCAGGACAAGCCCTAGACGGTCGCCTCGGGCTCCGTGTGGGGCTGCCCTAAGAGCCACTCCGGAAATGCAGCTGGAGCACAACAGGTGGGCCGGTTCCTGGGTGGCCGTGACCACATTTCCCCGGTTTTGGACAGCCCTCAAACCCAGTGTTTCAGTGAGGCTGTGAGCACCGCTGTCTGGCCTCCCCTGACCAAACCCCAAGCAGGGATCGCCTTGACCCCAAACAACGACAGCATCCTCCTTTGTCTGGCCTTCCCCTACTGTTGCTCTGCCTCCTTTCCTCGGCCTGGGCCCATCTCCTCCTACGCTTTGCAATCCATCCTGTATGCAGAAAAGGCTTCATCAGGACGAACAGAGCAAGAAGGGATCTTGGAGATCATCTAGTCTGACCCCTGAGCAACGCAGGCTTGTGGGGCAGCCTCGGCATCCCAACAGAAGGCCGCCCAGCCTCTGCCTCAACACCTCCAGCAAAGGGTAACCTGCTACCTCCCCAGGCAGCGGCCTGATCCTGCCTCATCCCAGAAGCTTCCACCAAGGCTTTGCCAAAATTACTTGCTGCAGCACCAGGCACCAACCAAGCTCCTCTCAATCCCTCCTCAGGCTGCCTTAGGGTGCCGTCCTGAGCAGCCGGGACTTGCTGCGACGGCAAGGCGTTTTCGCTGCCTGCTCCAGCACAGGCTTGTGCCTCAAGACAGTTTTAGAAAGCACTGAGAAAATACAAGCCGCGGCTTAAGAAAACCCGTAAACAGAAAGACTCCATCATTTCAGCAGGGCACGCAAGGAGCAAGGCTGTGCAGCTTCCCACCAGGGGAGGGGTCTGCCGCTCTCGGCGTGCCTGGGGGGCGCGGGACAGGAGCTCCACCTGCTTCTGCAGGTGGGAAGCCGCTCCTTGCTGGCAGCAGGTGGGTCCCGCCGGACAGGTTGCAACGCGGCGGCGTCTGCACGCCCTGCTCCTCGCCGGGACACAGCGCTGCCTTTGCCAGGCCCACCACCTCCCCTTCCCCTGCCCAGGGAAGTCTCGGGGAGTCTCCGCTAGGGCCGGGGGGCAGGGGAAGGAGAGCTGCCAGGGCTGCAGCGAGCGTCCAAAGCCCCGCAGCCATGTGCGTATGTGGCTGGACTGTGCTGAAGCAATCCCCCTCGGCCCGGATGGAGCACACGGGAAGGATGGAGTCTTCCAGGGGTGGAGGGTGCAGCTCAAAGCACTGGTGGGAACCTGCAAAGCCACCAGGCCGGGCTTGCGAGTGGGATGTTGGAGGGGCCACCGTCTCTGTGGCCCTGCCTCGCATCCTGATCCCCTGCTGAACCCGGCACCAGCTCCTCTGGGCTTCGCAGGAGGGGAGGAAGCTCCTGCCCGGGGACGGGGTGGCGTCTCAGCCGTCCCGTGCTCTCCTCGAGCATCAGCAACCGCTGAGCACGGAGACCGATGCTTTTCGCAGGAGGGGCTTCCTCCATGGTACTAACATATCACGCTTCCGGGCGAGAGTTTCACCCGGCGATCGCCTGCCCCACACACAGAACCTGATGGGGCTTCCAGTCTCCCCTGTGCAATATTCCGGAATGTCTTTCCGCTTTTTCCAGCCAGGAAGAGCCGGCTAAAGTGATCAACACAACAGAAGCACGAGGCTGTTTTCTGCCAGACGTTCTGGTCCATCCCAATCCGTCTTCGGGCTCCACACCATGCCTGCAAGAGCTGCCAGCTCCCGGCATCCCCTCCGGGCACTGCCAGCCCACATAAGGGGAAGCCACCCGCCCCGGGGCAGGGAGGGGCCGAGCCTAGCCAAGACTTACTGATGATGTAGTAGTCCTGGTTGGTCTTGAACTCGTGGCCCCAGAGGTTGGGGCTGTACTCCTGGAACTTGATGGTGAAGCGCATGTCATGCTCGGGCCGGTCGCAGGTCAGCAGCAAGTTGGGCGTGTGCAGGATCTCGCAGCGCTCCGTCTGGACCAGGTACAGCTTGTAGTACTCGTAGTCCTGGGTGGAGAAGGGGCCCTGCGGCACCGAGCGCGGGCAGATGAGGTCCAGGCGGTCGCCGATCTGCGGGTACAAGACGTAGCCTCCCTCGTTCTGGAACCTGGAGGGGCACAAGAGCCTCGTCGGGTTTCCCTTGCCTTTGAATCCTGCCGGTTTTCCCTGCAAGGACCCCAAAGGGGCATGCACACCCCTCCTCCTCCTCCTCCTCCTCCTCCCCGTCTCTCTGCACCACACCCCTGTGAGGTGGGCTTGTCTGAGCATCAGCAACCGGCCCAGAGCCATCTGGCGAGCGCCACAGCTGGGCTGGGGGGACTAGCCGAGTCCCCCGAGTGCCAGGGCCAGTGCTCTGACCCCACTGGAGTGAGCATGAGGGTGGCGAGGCGCCCGGGCCCCCGCGCCCAGGGAGACGGGGGCCCAAGCCCAGGCGCCCGAGGGCCGGGCCTGCAGCCTCTTCCGGGAAGGGAAGGGCCGGCAAGGAGCGCCTGGAAGCCGGGTGGGCGCAGGTGGCACCTGCCGGGACCGCCTGCCCCCGGGGGCCTGGCTGCAAATCGCTCTGGAGCCGCTCGTGCCCATCACGGAAAGGCTGTTCAGGTATTAAACTGTGAACAGAAATAATGAGGGGAACTCGATGTCTTCAGTCAGCCGTGAATGGCCAGAAAACACATTTGCCTCTGTTTTTCACACACACGCTTTGGAAGGGGGGAAATGGCACTTCGGAAGAAAACACGACGCGTCTGCCTAATCCAGGATGACAACTGGCACCAACGGCAGCGGCCACGCTCCTCCCCCAGTGGCCGGCCCGTTCCTCCCTGGATCCCCCGGGCGTTTTCCACTTAGGCTAGACTTAGACAAACCATCGTTCTTAAGGCTGTATGTGGAGTGAAGGAAGTCTGATTCCCGTGGTTCACCTCAGCCTTCCCTGACCCGGCGTACTCCAGAAGCCTTGGACTCTGACTCCCAGCATCCATTATGCTGCATGGGGATGCTGGGAATCAGAGTCCAATGCCTGTGGAGCGTGTCTGGCCAAGATGGGGTGGTGCACACCAAGGCACCATTTGCTCAAACCCTGCCACACCTGTTGTGCCGTTTTCCTCTTGCTTAAACAGGTGCGGCAGGGTTTGAAAGACCCACAGCAACTCCCCAAACCGTTCAGCAGTGGGAGGAAAGAGCCCCCCCCAACACTGCCCTCCTTTCCTAGCGTCATCCTCCTAGCCTTTCTCTGAGCATTTAAGTTAGTTGTCACACCTGATCCGGCCAAATTTACAATGTTAAATCCCCCAAAGTAGCGCCACACCCAACCCCCCAAATTTCCGTAAAAGGAATTCATCAGACACCATCTTGAAAGGAGCACCTTCTTTCCAACCTTTTCCCAAATTTAAGAGAGAATGCCTCTAAGCTGTGGGGGTGGGGACCTGCTTATCCCCCAGAAGCTGGATTCCAACTCCCATCAGCCCTGACCATTTGAGATGCTGGCAGGGGCAATGGGAGTCGGCATTCCAAAGGATCTGGAAGGCTACATTTGGCCCAGGCCTGTTCCCAGGCAATGCCTGTGAAATCCAGGGAGAATCTTCCAAAACAAAGAAAGTCTCTCACCTTTTCTTTTTTGCCATATGCAAATTTAATCAGTTGATTAACCGATAAACAGCAAAGATTTATTTAACTGGGTAAAAGTCCTAGTTTAACTGTTCTGACATTTAAAGGTATTTAGCATACTCCCTCTCTCCAAAACACACACACACACACTCTCTCTCTCTCTCTCTCACACACACACAAGGTACAACCCTATGAAAAGTCAACACACACACACACACACAAGGTACAACCCTATGAAAAGTCCACACACACACACACACACACAAGGTACAACCCTATGAAAAGTCAACACAAACACACACACACAAGGTACAACCCTATGAAAAGTCAACACAAACACACACACACAAGGTACAACCCTATGAAAAGTCAACACACACACACACACACACACAGAGGAGTCGAACTGAGCAGCCAAGGGTCCAGTGCCTGGAACTCGCCTCTGGTGCACCGTTCTTTGCATCTGCCTTCAATTTTGCTTTCTGTGCGCCGCCCCCTCCCCAAAACCAGCAGGACCACCATCCCATGGTCCCCCAGCCCTGGGACCTCCCCTTGCAGTCCAGCCCCCCATTCAATCCTGTTGACATCTGACCCCAAAGCTGCCTGTCCGAGCCCCCGGGGACAGATCCACTGCCGAATGAGATAACAGCCAGGGGGGAAAGGGCCGGGCCGAGCCAGTGGGGCAGAGAGCCGGGCTCTGGGGTCCCACTCCTGGATCCAAACACAACTCCTGGCCCTTTGAGGGGGCATTTCCTTCCCATTTGCTTGAAATTAAGGGCGAGATGGGTGGGCCTGAATTGGGCAAGAGCTGCAGCTCCTCTTGAGGTGGCACATAAGACCAGGACTGCACAAAGCTCTCCAGACCAAGTACAGGAGAAATCTGCCAACTGATTATTCAATAAGAATGAAATTTAAAGAAGACCCATCAATTCTGCAGATGTGTGGCGAGAAAGGGACTTGCAAGCAAGCGGTGATGGACCAAGAAACAGCTTGTGGGGTGCAGTGAAAATGTCGCCCCAGTTCACAGTCGCTGTGATAAAGGACACTCTGTTGGAGGCACCATTAGGAAAAGAACTAAAAATAAAATTTCCAATGTCATCCTGCTTGTATACGGAATGCAACCGCACTTAAATTCTGCGTGCAGTTCTGATCCCGGCACCTAAAAAGGGGGTATTGTGGGGTTGGAAAAAAGTGCAGGAAAGGGCGCATGTAATGATCCAGGGGCTCGAGCACCCCCTACCCCATGAGGAAAGGTCGCAACATCTGGAATCGCTTTGCTTAGAAAAAGGTGAGGGGAGATGTGCTAGCATCCAGTGTACAGTGTGGAGAGAGCAGAGACCGAGACGTGACCCAGGTGGATCAGTCCATGAGGCCGATGGGCAGGAGATTCACGCCATCATGCAGCGCATTGTTCAAGCTGGGACGGGAGACATTTGTGGAGGAGGAGCAGGCTATCCAGGCTTCTAGTCCTCATGGACTACCTCCAGGATCAGTGAGAGCATGCCTGTGTACTCTGCTTCCTGGGGGATCTGGGGGCTTGCGGGATCTCCCGCCCAGCGGATTGGCCACTGTGTGAACACGCAGCTGGACTGGACGGCCTCGGGTCCAACCAGCAGAGCTCTTCTGGTGCTCTTAGCAGAGAAAGCAAGGCGCCCTCACAGCCTCGTTGCAAAGGAGCAGATGGGCACAGAGACGGCGCTCCTTCAGGATCCACACACCCACTTCTGGAGACATGCATGCTACTAGCCCACCACCTGGCTGGGGGCTTATGGGAGGTGTAGTCCAACACGACTGAGCCCGAGGAGAGCGTACTAACCTCCTAGAAGGCTACAAACATCATCCTGGCAGGCCACTAACATATTGGCAAGGTTGGCCCACCGGCTTCCAGCCAGGACGTGTCAATGAACTGGCACGCGACCCATTCCACGCTGTGTTACGAGGATTTCTGCGCAGTCGCTTGCTTTTCTGCTCCAGAAGTGGGAAAGGGTGTTGTGTGTGTGGGTTCTCGCAGACCTTTAAAGACCATCAAGATACCACCTTCGCATTCAGCATTGCTCCACCGACCTTACCTCCCGCACACCTCCAAAAAAGTCATTATTGGAGAGCCCGTGCATCCATTTTTCTTCCATGGGGATGGGCTGCCGCACCACCGGCCTTCAATCTAGTGCCGGTAAGGCACTAAAAATAAAGTCCATTTTATTTTGCTGTTCGGAACGTCAACGGGAAGCACATTAAGAAATATCGACCGTAGAAAGAAAAGGCGGCCTTCACGCTCTCCGGCGAACCCAAACCTTCTAACTTGACAACTATTCCCAACCGCAAATCGGAGACTTGGCAAAGTCAGACACACACCCGCACGTAGAGCACACCCAGCAGCATTGCACCCTCGACGTGCTGGAGAGGAAAGGACACCCAACCTCCCTCTGCCCCAGGAACGCGGCATCAGCTCTCCCCCCACCCTCTCCATCCTAAAAAAGAAAAGGAAAAGGCTGAGAAAAACAGGACCTTTGACCAAAGATTTACTCAAAATACACCGCTCGGCCGCACACCGAAAGAGCAGAAGGAACTCCGAAAACAGCTGATGCAGCAGTCCTGCATACCAGGCCCCCGCCCCGCCCCCCCTGCAATTAGGACCCAGGCCCGATAACGGCTGCAAGCGAGAGGGGCAGGCAGAGGGCGGTGCGGGGGGGGATCCCGGGCTGCAGCTTCTGCGCAACAGCCCCGCGCGCATCCCGCAGCTCCCCAGGCCAGACTGGCGTGCGCAGGGGAGAGGAGAGCGCACCCATCCGGCCCGCGGGGCTGCTGTCCTCCCACCCCCCCGACCTCCACCCCCCCCCAGGGAATCCAGCTACGCTCCTGCAAGAAGGGGCCCGGAGCCTGCCTGGATCCGGGGCTCCTGGCGCCCTGCGCAACGCCCTGCGCCTTTTGCCCCCCGAAAGTCGCCCCGCCCGGAGAAAGCGAGCAGCCCCGCCGGACGCCGGCTCGGCCCGCTCCTTCCCCGAGGTCGGGGAGAGTTCTTGCGGGTGGGGCGAAAGGCCGATGGTCACCCTCGCCATGCAAGCCCGGAGGGCCCCCACCCCAGTGACTGCGGGTGGGCGCGCCGCCAGCGCACGTGTGTGAGCCGGGGGCGGCGGGGGGGGGGGCGGCCGCGCCGATCCTGACTCCAGGCGGGTTCAACCAGAGCCGGAGCAGGCCGAGGAGGATCAACAGAAAGCAAGCAAATACGGCGGCGGGGGGGGGGGGCTTCTCTGCTCCGCTGCCCCCGTGGCCACCCGGGGGGCCCCCTCCTGGCCATGCTGGAGAAGCCGGAAGCCGCCCCCAACCCAGACCTTTCCCTCTCTCTTGCACCGTTTTTGCCAGCACGGCCTTCCCCATCCTGGCCCCCGCCCCGGATGCGCTGGACTACAGTACCCACTGTCCCCCAGCCAGCGGGGGCCAGGATGGGCCGGCTGCGCTCGCATAGCCTTCACCCTGGCTCCGGCGCTCCGGAGTGCCGCGCTCCCCAACCAGTAGGCCACACTTCCCCCAAAGAAACCCAAGTTCAAAGCACGGGGAAGCTGCGCGCACAGCAAGCTGCAAATGCACCAGCAGCTCGGCGTTTCCCGGCAGGGTTGCGCCCGCCGCGGCGGGAGCAGCCCCTCGCCGGGGCCACCCCGGCGCCCACCCCCAGCCGCCACCCCGCCTTGCGGGGGCGCCCTCGCCGCCTTGCGCGGCGTTCCCCCCAGGAAAGCGCCCCTCGCGCTGGCCTCGCCTGCCCCACGACAAAACGGGAGGCGGGGGGCGTCGCGCACAGGCCCCTCGCTCTGGGCCAAGGCGCAGGGAAGATGCTGCAGCGACCGGTCGCGCATCCAGTCGCCAACCCGCGTCCCGTGCCTGAGCGTGGCTTATCGTGGCATCTGAACGCAGGCCATTTCTCTCGCCCGGAGGTTTATGCAAGACGCACGCGCAGGAACTGTGCTGGCCAGACGCGGAAGAGGTGCCGGGCTGAGGCCCGCAAGACACACACACACACGTCCACACGTGCCAGCTGACATAGCCTCTGGAACCTGCTTGCAAGGGGCGTGTCTTCAAAGGATCCTGTCTCCTAAGGAGACCTATTTGCAAGACAGGATGCCTGCGGAAAGGTCCGCGGGGTCTGCGGGAGCAGAATCACGTGCGCAGATATGAGGGGATACATGCAAAGGAGCACCTGGACCTGCCTGGCCCCTGGACCAGGTGGCTGGCCAGATTCGGGATCCGGCCCCGGGCGGGGGGCGGGGAGGCCTTTTGCACCGACTCCGCGGCCAGTTAGCATTCCGAGCAGATTCTGGCGCGGATCCGGGGAGGGTGGTCTGCCTTTTTATACATGGGTGGGCAGCAATTTTTGACATTCCATTAGTATTTATTTCTACAGCGTGATCAGTACGGATGGCATCCTGCGGAATTTAATAGATAAAAACAGACAGGCCTCTGTCCCCAAGGCACTTACAATCTGCAACAGACTGCGGGGTGGAGAAACAAAGGGAGGGGGTAGGGGGGAGCGCGCGGGGATGTGGCCCGGTGCCCAGCCATGCTGCGCAGCCTTAAAACTTGGCGACTGTCCTGATGTGGGTGGGTGTTGAGCCCCCCCCCCGCGGCTGCATCTGCTGAAGAGGTGCACACAAGTGCTTGAAATGCAGAGTGTGTGAGTGGGGGGGGGGGGCGGGGAGGTGCCCGGACTCCTGGGTCCTTTGAGTTGCTAATTCTCGTAACTGTACTGGAGCAGCTCTTACATTTTTCCAAGCCACTGACTTTGGGTCTTGGTGAGGTTTTCCATCTTCTGGCAATAATTAACGGGGAGGGGGGGGAACTGGGGTCATTGGCCCGCCTTCCTTGGGTGGGAGGGGAAGGGTCAGAAACTGAGGAGCCGCCTGGCGGGGGAGGGGAGAGGTGAAGGGGGAGAGGTCCCCGTTCCAGTTGCTGGGGCAAGTGAAGTATTTATAGCTCTTCCTACCTGAGAGGGTAGAAACCAAACTCCCAACCAAAGCCCCAGGGTAATTGCAGTCTGCCATAAATATAAAGCAGAAGCCAAGAACCGCTCCCTTTGCCCGTGCAAGTTCCCAGCCCAAGCCGAATTTCCCATCCTGAGCTTGGCCGGGCTTTGTAGCAGCCTGGGCCACATCCCCACGCAGCCATAGACCTCACAGGGCTCCGGTGAAGGCACTCCCCACTCTAGCTTACCTCACAGGGTTGTTGTGGGAATAATACGGGCAGTCTCTCGCATTCGGTAGCAGAGCTCCTCAGAGGAAATGCAGGATTTAAGCGGAAGGAATGAACTTGGGCCACCCGGACCCTCCCAGGGCGCCAGGCACCCACCATCCCCCGCTTCTGCCCTGCCCTGCGCGAGAACCCCAATAGTCCTGAATTAGGGTTCGACCTCTCTAATGTCATCCACTAGGCCAGCCTCTCTCAAAGCACCGCCACAGACTGCCCTGGCTGGGGATGATGGGAGTTGTAGGCTGACATCTCAGCGGGGCCCTGCTGGTGGAGGCTGCCCATGGCGGCATTTCTGCCCCGCTTCCTGCCCCTGTCCCGGCTCTCACGCCGGACGGGGCAGGATGTTCGTGATGGTCCCAGGACCGGCTCTTGCAGCAGGGCTGGCGAAGGGAGGGGCCGGAGGGCGGGTGGGATCGCCTGGCGCCACGGTGGCTTTGCTCCTTCGCACATCCTCATTGTCTCCCGCTTGCTCACTCACTCACTCACACCTGCGTAAAATCCCGGGATTTTCCTAGCCTGAACATGCCTGCCCACCTCCAGCTCAGCTCCTGGGGCAACATTCCCAACATTTCTTTTCCGCATTTGCTGATGCCGCTGAGCTGTCGGACGGAAAAGACGGATGCGCCAGGTGAGACGTGCACAGCCCGGCCTGGAGCTCCCGTCCACCCCAGCGCTTCCCAGCTGCACCCACGGACGCCCTCCGGACGCCCTCCCCCAGAGAGGGTAGAAACCAAGACTGCCTCAGCCCCAGTCCCAGTCCCAAATAGATGCACCCGGCCTGCCCAGGAGACAAGGGTGTGCCCGAACCCACACAAGCTCTGCCACATCCCTCGGGCGCCTCTCCTCCTGTCACACAACTAATTTGTCCGTATTTCCTGCACATAAAAGCTCTCCCGTCTGTTGCAGGAAGCTCAGGTCCGTTGGCCGATCTCACGTGACTTTTGCTGAATGCTACTCCAGGGCAAGGGACCCCCACAGGCACAGAGGTGCGTGGTCCTTGTCTTGCAGCTGCTCTCGAGTCAGCCGTGGCCAGACGGGGAGGCCATGGGACATTCCCCATGCAAGCCCCCTCACACGGGCTTTGGGCTGCCCAGCACCAGCACCCAAGGCCCCGGCCTGGCCTCAGGTGGGTGGAAGGAGCGTCAGGTGGGAGCAACATAGCAGGCAGAGGGAAAGTGGGCCCCAATCCTTAGGCAGAGACCTTTTCTCCTCGGGCCCAGCCCAGGGACCCATCCACCCCGCCAAACGCCAGCACGCTCCTTGCAAACCAGAAGCTGAGCGCGTTGACAAACTTCAGTTCATCTTGCAGTGAGAAGCTGAGCACCAAAAGATGCTCCCCGCCCCGCCCTACACACACCTCTCGCTCACTCACTGCCTTCCTTCCTTCGAGAAAGGCCACCTCCCTGCTTTGGCAACTCCCAGCAAGTTCCACGGGCCCAAATACCCGGCCCACCCCAGCGCTACTGGGAGAGGCTCCACAGACAAGCTTTGCTTCCAAGTCTGGCACCAGGCGGGGCGGTGGGGGGGTGGAAACAACCAGCTTCCACCTGAACAAAGGCCGGACTGACTACCACGCAACACAATGCAAGTTCATTACATTTTTACATACATTTGCATGTGCCGAAACTTGTCTCCACGCTGAGAAGGGCTGGACTCCTGCATTTAAAGAGAAAATGTGGTGTACAGCGCCGCATTTTCAATCTGTTACCAGATCCCACCGTTTATGCAATGCCGGCACAGAGGCGTGTGTGCACGCACAGACAGGCCTGCGTTTGGGCCCTGGTTATCGTTCCAAAAATCCAAAACAAAACTACTGCACAGCGCCCTAGCCTGCCCAAGCCTCTCTCTAGGGGTGCGAGGAAGCAATTTGGGACAGGCGCACAGTCCGCGAAGGCCCACCATGGACCACCTCCAGCTGCACGAGAGAAAATTGCCCAGAAAGCTTAATCACCCGGACACCCCGCGACAGCGTGCAGTTTGGGTCGCTCTGACTGCATTTTAAAACTGTGTTCTTAGTGACTTTTGCAGAGTTATGCCGAATTATGAATTCCACGGGAGCCGGGGCAGCTGGGAAGCGTATTAAACTAGCGGAATGGCCACCATACGTCCCCGGCCACTCTGGACTGAATGCAGTTCAGACATCCTCTGAACTTTTCAGACTCTGCCAAGTTCCAGGTGGAGGAAAGCTGGAGAAGCTGTGGAGCAAAGAGAGGCCGGGTATCCGCACTGCCTCCTCCTCCTCCTCCCCTTCCTGGAAAAGGTAATTTCTTCTTCTGCTCCCCATCCCTCCGGGAACACATTTGCCGTGATGGACTGACGTCTGAAACACACCGATTGTATCGATTCCGCTGACCAGTTACTGCTGCTTGGCACAACACCTGTCTGTGTGAGATAGGATGGGGGAATAGACGGCTTCAAATCTGAAATTTGAATTCAGAGCTTGGTTTACGAGGGCGAGCGGATGCAGTCCGATTGGCAACTTTCCCCCAACTCATTTGTTTCTATAATGAATTTACTACCGATCAGTTGGCTATTTGGCGGTGGGGTTCGCGGCGGCACATAGCCTGATATTTCAAATGTTGAGATAATTTTAAGGTTTCATAATATATTGTGGAATTTTATATTTTAGTTCTATTGTGCCTTTTGTTGTGTTGCTGTGGGTAAAGATTTGACAGGGAAAGATGTGAGGTTATTGTGAAATTTTGCGGCAGCACTTTGTTGGTTGATCGTTTGATCGTTAGATTTGAGTGTTTTATTTTTTGTTGTTTTAATACCACTGGCTTTTGTTCTGTAAAGTGTAATCTTGTAACACACCAGAGAGCCTTTTTGGCTCATGGGGCAGGATATACATCTAAGAAATAGGTAAGTAAATAAACCTCCCCCTGCTCTCCTTTCATGCGGGGAGGGGGCAGCTGAGGGCCCTAAGAACCAGCTTCCTTGGAGGACGCGGAGGAGGTTGGTCCCTTCATCCGGAGAATTTAGCTGTCCTCTTTGTGGATTTCCTGGGCTGCAGCTTGTGTGGAAAAAGATGGGGTGAGAGAACCAAAACTTAATCGAAATCAAATAGAACCACTGTTAGCTGGGAGAAATCCTTCTTCTCCATTGTCCAGCGGCACCGGCGACAATTTTGCTGACCAAGGTGGTGAGTGTTTGCGCAGTTCTGCCTTCCCCCCCTTAGCAGATTTCCTGGAAGAATGCAGACGAAACAGTGGGAATACACAACTAGGAGGTGATTTTGTCTGGACACCTCCGGGTGAGATTCCATGAAAGGAACTAGGGAATCACACAAAAAGCAGCTTGTCTCCAACGCAAGAAGAGCTGTGCTGGATTGAACCGATTGTTCACACAGCGCTGGACCAGCTGTGAGCAGCACCCTCCTGCCACGTTTCCCAGCAACCACGTACACCGCACGCTGCCTCCCATCCTGGAGAGAGCACACAACCATCAGGACTAGAAGCCTGGATAGGCTGCTCCTCCTCCACAAATTTCTCCAGTCCCCTGTGAGAGCCATGCGGATGGGTGGCCATCGCCACAGCCGGTGGAAGGGGAGTCCACAGCTGAACAATGCGCCGCATGACGGCGTCCTTCCTTCAGCCCCGACTCTCCCGCCCATCAGCCTCATGGACTGACCCACCTGGGTCGTGTCTCCGTCTCTACTCTCCCCACACGGCGCCTAATTCTGCCCCCCTCTAGCTCATCTCCCCTCACTCGCCTTTCTCCTAAGCAAAGCGATTCCAGATGTTGCAACCTTTCCTCATGATGGGGGCCCTGGATCATTTCTCTCGCCCTTTCCTGCACGTTTTTCCAACCCCACAATACCCTTTCTTAGGTGCTGGGATCAGAACTGTGCAGCGACATTACAGGTTTGTATCGGAGCGGTTTTATTTTCAATGCCTCTCCTAATTATGCCTGCCTAACACGGAATTTGCCCTTTTCATGGCAGCTCCAGGCCAGGCTGACATTTTCCTCGAGCTGTCCACTACAACGCCAAGATCTCTTTCTCGGTCGGTCACCAACCACTGGCTCCGATCCCATCAGGTACACTTCAAGTGGGATTTCTTGCCCTGACGTGCATTATGTCGGAAGAGTCTTCAGACGCGTCTAGCGGAAGATCAGTTGAACAAACAAATATTTTCACTCTTGCGAACATTGTCTCCCATTGGCTATTTTGACGCCGTTTCTCCCACCGGCTCTGGGAGTTCCTTTTGGAGCTTCTCATAATCCTTTTTTGTTTAAGCCGCACTGACCACTTTGGTAGCAAACTTGGGCACTGCATTTCACGCCTAATCCCAGGGTATTTGTGAATTAGTTGCAGAATTGCTTGCAGGATAGATCCCTGCAGGACTCCAGGGTCTGCTTGCGTGTCAGTCCTAGCCATGTTACGAGACTTTTCCCAGCCTTGCTCTTCCTGGGGGAAGATGGGCCTGGCCAGAGCGGCTCTGCTCCAGTGGCCCTCACATCAGGCTGCTGCAGTGCCCTCTGTCCCACCACTGCTACCCCAAAGAGGAGCTCAGTGCCAACAGCTGGACCAAGCCACCGTGTCAGAGGTGATGCTCCGGGGCATCTGGACAAAACCCTCTTCCTTGACTTCTGTTGGCCCCCGTTCGTTTCCAGCACGGCGCAAGATGCGAGAGGCCGCCTTTCAAGTCCTGAAGGCGTCACAACCTGGCACTTCCAGACCACACAAGATGTGCTTGTTCCACTTGCTTTTGCTGGATTCCCGGGACTGCTGCTCAGGATGGTAGCTGGAGGGGAGGGCGCCAGACGCAACAAGGACCCGTATCTGCATTTACAAACCTCCATCAGAGCTATTGTGGATCAAGGTTTCCAACGACCTGACGCAGGAGGGGAAAGAGACCATCCCGCCATATTGGTCATCTTCTAAAGCCTGCGTGGCGACTGGATGCCTTCTTCAAATTACCCACTGACTGAAGCCTGGGGGCTCAGCACACGGAACGGGGCCTTTGCCGTGGTGGCACCGATGTTTTCGAATGCCTTCCCTTGGCAGTCCCAGATGGCTCCATGGCTGCATTCTTTCCAGCACTATAGAACAGCTAGACTTGCCTTTCGAAAAAAGCCTTGGTGGGAGTGGGATTTTGCTTGGTTTGCTTGTTTTTAACCTGCAGATGGACTGGATTTTCTTGATTCCTGTTGACTGCATTTTGTTATTTCATTATCTGATTTTGATAATGTTCAGATTATTCCTATCTACGCTGAAAGCCAGTTGGCATTCCCTGGTGGGAGAAGAGGAGGGTAAACGTGTCTGTGTGTGTGTGTGTGTGTGTGTGTGTTTTCAAAGAAAACTAAAAGAAAAGAATAGCAGGAGCATGTTGGGTGGTGTGAGCGTGCAACACATTGATTGCACGTCTATTTTGCACGTGAACCATTGTGTTGCTCACGGCTTTGCGCAGGGGAACTTGGTGCCCATGTCCGGAAGTGGAAGGAATTGGCACGGCCTGCTCTCTGCGCCTCTAAATGTGAGGGAGATGGGGTGCAGCCTGCAGGCAGTGGAGCCCAGTGGCCAGAGGATGAAATCCCCCAAATGCAGCATCGGTCACAGAGAACCATTGACCTCAGAAAGGGGGTGCCCCGAGGCCCTCTACCTCATGCACCAAGCCAAGGTGGGACTAATTTGACTCCAGCCATGGGTTTAGTATTAAGCTGGGGCTGCCAACTCTGGGAACTGTACACCTACAGTCTTGGGCAGGTCTAAAGTTACAAGACATAAGGGGCTCTTTTTATTATATGCTCCTTTAAGGGACTGGGGGGGGGCAGCATCCACAGAGCGCCTGTGTGCCCGCCTCATGAAGCCCCCTCCCTGTTTATACTCGACACTCCTATCGAACGGCCTCGTGCATAACATTTTTAACATCTAAATGCTCCAAATTGTTCATGACCTAATTAAGAGGAGCACCACCAGCTTGCCCTGTCTGCTTGTCAGCAAAATTACCCGCAGAAGCCTGGCGGTGTGTTCTTCGGCCTGCCTGCCGAGAGCTGCGCTGCCCGGCCTTGTCCGGCCATGCCACATGCCCTTCTGTGCCCGAAGCAGAGAACCCAAAAGCCACTCCTGCCCCTGCCTGCAAAAGTAACCAGAATAATCGGCCACTGCTCCCCTTCAAGGGCGTCCCAAATCGGCCTCTTCACCTGCTTCACACCAGAACCGGAGGGGCACGTTAAGCTTTTACACAGAGGCCTCCCTGTGGCGACCTGCTCCAAAATTAAAGGCAAAAATGCATACTCCAACCTATAATGGTTCCAAGTCCAGCCGGTGGGTCAGAATTAAAATGCTTCCCGAAGGACAGTAGGCCAGTCCCAGCCAAAGGTGGCTGCGCGGTGACTCGGCCTTCCCCCACCCTGGTGCTCTCCAGTTGTGCTGGACTCCAAGTCCCAGCATGCTGCTTGGAGATGCTGGGAGTTGCGCCTGCAGAGGTCCACAGAGCGAGGGAGGGCTGCTCCGGGTTAACCCTGCCCCGCAAAGCACGTCTTTCAGACACTTGGTGGGCTACCTTGCATCGCACCATCCAGCCATGCACGGAGAGCGTGCCCTGCCTGTCCTTGCAAGGTCTCCGCCCCGCGCCGACGCCAAAGCTGGCGGGCTGCCGCGTGGGCGAGCTGCTCCCTGCCCCGTCGTCAGCGAGGGCGCCCGCCCCGCGGCCCGCCCGCCAATGCGCACGAAGCGGTGCCTCGGGAGCCCCGGAGGGCGACCTGGCCCCGCTCTGGCCTCCGGGGGCGCGTGCCTGGCGCAGGGGCTGCACGGCTGGTGAGCCGGGCGGGAGAAGGGGCGCAGGGGGGTGCAGAGCCCGCCAGCCGTGACACGCCTCCCGAAGCACCCGTCCCTCGAACACCTGGGCGGAGGGGAACCGGGAGGACTCCGGCGCCGGCCCGGTGGGGCGCCGGGGAACGGCCACGGGTCTGCGTGTTCCCTTTTCCCGGGGATCCGAAAGGGCCACGATCCGGACGGTTGTGGCGGGGCGGCACCAGCCGGGCTTCCCTTTGGATGGACGGGCAGCCAGGCCGAACTCCTCCATCCTCAGGGAACTTTCAGTTTGCACATGATTCGCTTCTAGGATGCTGGTTTCTGGTGGCTGGGCCGTATCATGTGGGTTCGGTTTCTGCAAATTGTGTGTTTTGAAAATACAGTGCATAATTTTTGAGAGTTGCTTCAGGTTGAGCATTTTGGAACGATGGAAGATGATGCTGCCCACATTTGGGGGTGAGGAAGGCGAATGCTGGAGTAGGACAGCCTTCCCCAAGCCGGTGCCCTCCAGGAGTTTCGTGACCTACGGCGCTGCAGGGCAGCGTGGTGGTTAAGAGCGCTGGAGGTGCGGGTTCAAGGCCTCCCTCATTCCCAGCTAGCACAAGCATGGGGCCCGGGGATGATGGGAGCCAGTGTTTGACACGCCTGGAAGGTGCCAAGGTGGGAAGGCCAAGGTAGGCGGGCACGACAAAGCGCTACCTCCGTGGGTCAGCGGAAGGAGCCATGTGACCAGGCAGGCTGGCCAGCCAGATGTCTCTGGAACATCTGGACGGTACAAGCAAGGCATGATGGAGACAGCAAAGCCATCTGACCCCCATGCAATCTGTCCCATTATTCGCCGTGGCCTATTTTTCACGCATGTGACTAATCTTTGCAAGGCCTCTAAGTCAGCAGTCACCACCACCCCAACATGGTGACGAATTCCTTCCATCCCTCGTGTGCGCCCCAGGGAAGAATTTCCCTTCCCTCCTCTCTCTAGTGCACCCCTTATCTGCACACCCGAGAGACGTGCACACCTCCTTCTCCTCTGTTGCACCTGCTGCACGTTGGGGACCACCCTAAAACAGGCATTCAAATGGGCCCCCTCCCCACCGACGCACACGCCTTTCCGCTAATTAGCAAGAGGGCAAGTTTTCCTGGTAGAGTCCCACTCTGATGAACAGGAGCCATGCGACCAAGCACTGCCGCCACATGCTAATTATGGGGGGCTGGATTTTCTCTGTCTTGGACCCCCAACTCCCACACACGGGGAGCCCCCAAGAGAGGCCTCCTTCCCAGGGCCTGGCAGTCCTTGTGTGCGAAGGTCACACCGGCTACATTTTTGATTAGGGACGATCAGTTATTTGCTACCTTAATTTTACTGGGAATTTCTACGTTGTAGCTGAGAATTCTTCAGGGACGCCGTTGCAAAGACAGCTGAGCCTCTTTTGGCTCCAGGACATGGAACTGTCGATTTTAATAAAAGGAGAATGCTCAGACTTACTGGGCACATCAGCAGATATGTAAGTACAAACATGGCGGAAGAAAAGGCATATACAGCACTCAATCCGTGAATGAATGAAAGAAAGGCACACCCCAAACCTTTTCCAGCGCTGGATGACTTCTAGTTGTCGCAATCGCCTTCAGGTCCTGAGCGAAGAGGACCAAAATACCATCTCCGTGAGCGGCACACAGCCTCTGAAGGGATCTTTTTGAATACAAGAGCAGTACCTTGTCGCTTTCTTTCCTCTCGCACCATTTATGTGCACAGGGGAGAATTAACGTAATGCGGTTTTTAAATGGGCAGGAAACCAGTTTTTAAAAGCAGTTGAGGGCTGAACAGGAAGGTGGATTTACGGTCACATGTCGAAGCTTCATGCGCTTTGCGCGACACCTGTGAACAGATGTACTCCACCTGAAGCACTTTGCTGGCCGCCCGGCCACCATTACCGCGGCAGAGCTCATCGCGTTACAAGCTTTTAAAAGCTCCTCTTTGGAGGAAGCTCAATTAAAGGGGAAAATGGAATGGGCCTATTCAGAAGAATTACAAGCTATTCTTTCCCCTGGCTTCTCGTCTCTGACCAGCACTCGTCAAGCACAGCAATCTTCTCCTGGTACCACCAGAAAGCCAAGCTGGAGCGGAGAGCCAGAGCAAGACTGAGGGAAGATCCACCGCTGCCCTTTGTGACGGGCAAAAGTTTCACCAAGCAAGTGAATTCATGCAAAGCTCCGGCAACGACATCCAAGATTCACAGGCGATGGCAAAAGCAGTTTGCAGGCCGCTTGTGAAAATCCACCCGAATGCCAAATGCCTCTGGTTGGCAAGAACAGAACCCTACTTTTACCCTGAAGCGGGAGCGATTTAATGCTGCTAGCCCATGTGAACATAGGGGCAACTGGCCTGCCTCAGTCAGCAAACCCCCCGAGACAGAGCCTGCGTTTGATCCCTCTTGGGAAATAATGGAGAGGGCTCACGCGGCTGTGAACTGCTCAAGAGCTTCAACTTTAGGGTGGGAGAAGAACATAATACAGAGAGCAGGGCAACCAATCCTGGTTAGAGGAGTGGAAGGTGGGGGGGGATCAAGGATGATGGGGAAGGTTGGGCTTGTCTAGCCTGGAGAAGGGGAACCAGGGTGGGGGTACCCTGACAGGCATCACAGGAATAAGAAAATCCACCCTAAGGAAGACAGGGATCTGACAGGCTGACTTTGTCTCTGAAGGAGAAAGAGGATACAGACTTCTGTCATATTTGGAACTCCTTTTATTATTGGCTAGAGAAACGGGACTCTGCGTAGATTTGAATATATCTACGGATTGTTATAAAAAAAATGGGGGGCTGACCCAGTATGTCTGATGTCTTTGATGATTGATGTTTCTAGGGTTTTTTTAGCTTGTAGAAAATAATAATAATAATAAAATTTATTTTTTGAAAAAAGAAAGACAGGAATCTCTTGGCCATCATATATGACATTAAACTGCCCCCCACCCCCCACCCCAAAAGTCAGGACCAAATCCCAGGTCATGAGCAGAAAGCTTTTTCTAATTGCCAGGAGCAGAAAGCAAATTTGAGACAGCAGATTTGGAGTGGCAGTAAAGCAGCGATTCTCTAAAATTGCATGATCAATCAATTAATTAATTGGCGGTGTGTGTTCTGCCTTCGCATCAAGAAAACAATCCTCGACTTCCTGAATCCGGGGTGGTAGAGATCTCGTACCGAGCCCTGCTCCGTGGAAGCTGAAGCCTCGCGAACGCGTCTGCAGGTGGGGGTCTCCGCTTTCCATTTTACCATATATTTCTATGCCACGCACTAGCTGAAGAGCAACAGGGTAGTGCAGAGATGTGCCGCTTTGGCTTCCCGTGTCAACATTTCCTGGCCCCGATCATCGGTCAGCAGAAACAAAGATCAGAGGCCTTGTTTAAACACATTCGCCTCCGTAAGTCTGGCTCCTTCCCTATCCAAAGCCGCCTCGTGACAACCGCCTTCCCAGCCCTGGGCCCACAGCTGCGTGTGGGTCATCGCTGCATCACAAGCACAACTGGGTTCGGGTGGCACAGCCTGACAAAGCACGGAGCACAAACCACAGTTCGCAAACTCACATTAAGTCCCCTTCCTCTTTGCGGTTACCTGGGCCGGTCCAAACAACACAAGAACCTAGATTTGGGAACAGCCCAGCCTGTGCCCCCGCTCAGCCCATTGTGTGTGGGTTCCCATGTTCTCTGAGACCAGGTCTGTGCAACCAGCTGCGGCCACCCCGACCCCCACCCTGCCCTGCTGGCTGTGCACCGCCGTGTTTCCACGATTCCCCGTGCCAAACACGGGTTGGCATACCGGTCAAACCCAGGGAGGGAGGGAGCAACAGCAGCTTCCAAGCACCCCAGATCTTGAGAAGACGCCAGGGGTCGATCGCAGGGTGGCTTGGAACTCCCCTTGAATGACCCACTTTGCCGAGTTCAGACAACACGGTTGCCGGCTGCCAGCGCACGCCGCGCTCAAGGACAGACACGAGGCAGGGTGCGACCGGCATGTACTCCCAGTCATGTGAACCCAGCCATCGCCAGACACAATGAAAAGCAGAGCTGTGACCCCATTCGACTGTTTTTTGAACGAGTTATCATTTAGCTTTCAGTTGAAGTAGGAATAAACCAGCCAGCAGCAAATTTTAACCTGCGATTACAACGTGAGTCGATTCATCCCGCAGGGAACGAGAAGCCGCAGCCGAGCCGAGCCGAGCCACACCGGTTTCAAGCAGGCCCCTTTTCCCAGGCTGAGCACTGCCCGACACTCAGCTCTGTGGAAGATTTTGCAGTGCCGAACGACTAGGAGTATCTGCTCTCTCTAAACGTCGCAGCAGGAATAACCAATGTGGAAATATTAATTTTTAGGGAAACATTCCCCGACGGCTGCAACACATACAACCTTCAGAAAGGTACTTCAAGGCCTGATTTAAAATAAAAATAAAAATTGACTGCATAAGCATGTACATATTGGGCCAAAGAGACATTTGAAGGTTTCAATGTTGATGTCGAAATTTGGAAGATGTTCTTATTTATTTATTTTCAAAAAGGAGGCACAAACCGGTTTGGCTCGATTGCTCCATAGGGGAAAAAGCACACCACTTTAATGTTCAAATATCTCATTTATCCCAATGGCCTGAGGGACTGAAGGTATATGTGTGCTGAGGAAGATGAGAGAGGCGGGGCGGGGGGAGAGGGGAGCAGAGATGGATATGGAAGAGTTCATAAGAATGGGAACATTGGCTTTTTTTCTGGGAGGATCACTATCTAGGCTTAAATAGGAGAAGAGAAGAGACAGGGACCCCCTAACGAAGTCCAGACGCCTCCTGAACCATCCCCCACAATTTTGCCAAATGCTCGGTAGAAAAGCACAGCTGAGTTCCCATGCAAGGACAGCCCACGGATGGCCAACGGCACGGAAAATGTCATTTGCCTGCTCGCCTTTGCATCCACTTCTCTTCAACAGCCCAGGAACACCCCCTTCCTGGGTGGTTTGCTGCAACATGCAGACCCGGAAGTCTGGGTTGCTGGAATCGAGCAAGCCAGAGCTGTAACCCAGGCACGACAACCACAAGTTGGCACATTGTGGCAACAAGTCTGGGAAGGGGTTTTCCCGGGGTTGTTGAAGGAGGATGCAAAGCAGGAGCAGGGGGTGCAGTGCAGGGTGACCCCACCGCATGGCCCCGATCATAGCGTGGAAAGAGGTTGCAGTGGTCAGGGGTGAGGGGAAAGCACTTTACACATGCTCAGAGGGACTCTTTCTCATTGCTGCACAGACATTCTGGGAAGCGGTCATGGGTGTTGAACACAGCGTAAGGTCTACTCTAGGTAAAAGAACCACCACTGCAGAGCCAAGAAAGGAGCGGTCAAACAGGAGGGCACACAATTATATTCTTAAGTTCCACCGAGGGATGATGGGAAAATCTGCCAGGGATTCAAATGAGCTCAGATTTCTGTACGTCTGACATACCGATACCGCAGTGCACCGCCTTTTCCATGTCACATGGGGGCATTTGAACAAGTGCTCATCCGTGCAAGGGCCCATTAGCACGAGTGCACAATTCCACTAGCACGCTTGCACAAGTGAAATGAAATTCCCATACATCCATGTAGAAAAGCTGATTCCATCCATGAGATGATAGGACAAAAGACACCCGACAATCCGCAAAACAGACAGCATGTATTCATTTTATTTATTTTATTTTTCAATTTCTATCCTGCCTTTTTCCTGCAAAGGGCTCAAGGCAGCTTACATCCTCCTCCTCCTCCGTCTTATCCCCACAACAACAACCCTGTGAGGTAGGTTGGGCTGAGAGTCTGACTGGCCCAAAGTCACCCAGTTGGCTCCATGGCCCAGCAGGGACTCGAACCCGGATTGCTCGAGTCCCCAGTCCCAGCCCTGAACCATTACACCACACTGGCTCTCAGCTCCCTAGCTCTACCCACCATCTAAAGAAGCCAGGGCTGTCCGAAGCGGCCTTCCTCCCGGGCCAGGCAACCTGTGTGCCCAGGGAACCTGGCGCCATCCCTTTGAACGGTGAGCCATTCTCCAAAGTCCGGGGCAGGAGAGAATCCCGCCTGGAATTCAGGGCTGCACTCCAGAGCTATGGCCCCGCTCCGAACAGGGCCCACGGCATGTATCACAAAGTGGAAAGTAGTTATGGGAACATGGAGTGGAATCAAAGACACCCAGCCGGCAATTCCGTGGGGCAGCACACGTGGGAAGACACACTCCCCTCTCCACGGTGCCTTGTGCTGCACGGAGCGCCCAGTGTGACGAGCACGGAAGGATGTGCAAGGACCACACTGCCCACACCAAAAAGAGCATTCTCACAAAACGAAGGGAAACAAATGGCCAGCATTTAAAGCCATCTCAGAACGACAGTTTTCAATGGCTTTTGAAGAAAGATTACAGTACTAAATAATTGTAGGTCTATGAAAGATGGTACAGGTCATCCAACCTGACCTCTCCACACAGAACAGGGCAGGCTCCAGCACGCCCAAGCCATCTCCACAAGATTAGTTAGCAGAATGGAAGAATATAAAGCTCCGATCAGGACAAATTACAGTTTGCCAGAAACAGTGAAGGGCCAAGATGAAGTCCCCGAAAGCCCGGGAGGGTCCCACGGGGCAGGAAGTCAAGTGAGATCACAGTGGCTGGCCTTACATTTCCAGAAAACAGAAAAAGTCAAGGAGATTCTTACTCTAGGAAGACTGTGGCACGCAAAACGGGGGATTCGTAGATGTGAGAAACCATGCATTTCAGCAAGGGCCGGTGGTGAAGCAAAAATTATTCTTCATGCAGGCTTGTATGACAGAAATAAAGACAAACACCTTGAGCAATTTGACATCCACCGGCCGAGGTATCATAGGCGTCTTTCCAGGCACCAGGAAGAGGAAAACGTTTGCACAAGGAGCCGGACTGCTGCTTGACTTTGGGGTTTGCAGCTTTGTCAGTCGCCAACCCTAAACAGATAACGGAGCCGCTTTTGTTAGACCTGTTCCAGCAGAGGTAGAACGAACGGAGAGAAGCTACGAGCTACCCAGAACCCTGTGTCCGACGGAAGGGAAAATGCCACGTTATACACTGCTTCTGTGTACCCAGATGTCGCTGCAGGTGGGCTTCCTGGCCGGAGGACTCTCACCCCCCCCCCCGCCCCCGAGATGCAGCCTGTGTCCTTCCAGTGGGAAGCCCACGGAACACGCTCCGCTCAGCCAAGTCTGCCCACACACCCGAAGCACCTGCGGCAGGGGACGCCGCTGGACAGGGGCGGTCTGCGTGCTGCCCACGGGGCCAGCCGGTGGAAAATAGCAGCCGGTTGTTGTTTCCAAGGAAAAGTTGCCGCAGCCACGCGCTCAGGAGGCAACATCAGAGTGGGCGACTCGCATCCGTGGCGCTCCCAGAGAACCTTAAACACAAAACCCTTCAGGGGAGACGGCTCACTTGTTAATATGGATAAGTGCTTGTGAGACGAGCCACTTTATCCACCAACAACCAAAAATACGATAGAAGAGTTCTCTGTATTAATGCCAAAGCTTGCAACCTTCCCGGTCCTCCTGAAATCTGTCTACCGCCTAGGCCAAAGGCCCAACTGCCTGCCACCATCTTTTGCCAAGCACGGCTATATTTGCCAGTCTACCTCTGAGGTCAGCTGGAGATTTGAGCAGGTGGCCACTCTCTCTGGGGTGACCTTCCCCAGCCTCTCGGCACCACGACCGAACCGCATTTCTCAAGAACCTTTGGGGAAACAGCAAGGTGGGCCGCACTGGCAGTGAGACGGTTGTGCGTCTGTTAGTGCAGATTGTCCCGACGTCTCCACAGAGCGGGATGCTCTGGGAACCGGGAGCCAAAGCGCGGGGCCGGCTGTGGGGCAGGGGGCTTCCATCATCTCAGGAGGGAGGGAACGAGTCGGGTGAGTGGGCCGGGTGGCTTCCAAGCACGGGACCGCTTGCATCTTCCTGGGGTGCAAACGGACCAAAGTGGGCCCATCAGAGCAGCGGACCCCAACACGCAGGCACCTCGGCGATCCTTGCGATCATTCTTTCATCCACACCAAATCCCGCAGAATTCAGGGTAAGACGGTGGATGTTTTGCAGGGGATGGAAGGGTGCAATCCAGTGTCTGGGAGCTGCAAGGTCTCCTCTGTCTCAGAAACCATGAGGTTGTCCTCTGAGTGGCTTTTTCCACTCACAGGGCCGGAAATGGGTTGGCCGCACCAGCCACTTGGCTTTGAAGACACATTATTGCAAGGCAGCCGGAGTTGGGTAATCTTCAGCGTAGAATGCCCTAGAGCCAGCATGGCTAGTCAGCTCAGGAAGGAGTTGGGTAATTTACCTGGTTCGCCCAGGAGTGTCTCCTCTGGCAAACAGGGACTCCGAAAGAGAGCTGTGCGGGGGCCTTCTATCTCCTTTAGCTGCAAATACGTGATGGGCAGATGACTTATTTTCTTCCTCCAACCCCCAGGGTGAGATGCAGTCCTCCCCATGAAGCCTTGTCTCTACAGCAATAAGGGCTAGAATCTTGGTTTTAAAAAAGAGGAAAATGTGAAGCGAGGATACTTCCAGACCCTGCGCCACACCTATCGTAATCTTGTGGTAACAAGTTAGACATGGGTGGAGTTACCAAACGTGCCCAGGGCAGAGCGCTCCTCAAACGCCTCCACAACTCCGCTCGGTGTCTGCGGGACTGGAGCCGTCGCTGCACCGCTTCGGTTGCGGGGACCAGCCGGCCCCCTGGCTCATTTCCGCCAGCTGGGGCCTTCGTGGTCGGGGCAGCCGAAAAGCTCCTGGCATTCTGCTTACGTTGCTTTTTGCCACTTGTATAATCCAAGGTGTGATTTGTATCCATTTGGACAACAGTGCTCCGAGCTAGGGGGGTGGTTGTTCTTCTAGAAAGACTCAATCCAGCATCGAAAGGTGAAATGTTTGGTGACGGGGAAAGGCGATGCTGAACATGCTTCGCGGCGGTGGCAGAAAGCGCCCCCCGCGTGGGGGGAAAGCGCACGTGCCGTCCGATCTGGTTGCGGGCGTTCGGAGGAGGTCTCGATTCTGCTGGACACGCATTTGATGCAGAACACGAGGGCAGTGGCCGTGCCCAACGCCAATACCCTTCAAGTGTTTTGCAGCACAACTCCCAGAACCCATCAAATAAATGTTAAAAGGATTATGGGAGTTGTAGTCCAAGACATATGGAAGGCATTGAGGTCAGGGAAGGCTCCGGGTGCGAGATGCTCATGGCCGGTGCTCTACCAGGGGGCCTTTGCACGCCGAATGCCGGGGGTGGCAGAACAAGGTCCAAGCTGGAGCGGATCTGGAAGCTTTCCATCTGGCTCCCTGGATTCTCCTCGGGCACGTCCGCCTGTCTCTCAGGCTTACAGACTTTGCTGGCTGATGGGCAGAGCCAAACTGGGAAGCAGCTCTGTGCGATGGGGACCGGAGCAGCAGCAGAGGCCCGGCTCATCCTTCCTGGGGCAGCTTCCATGAGTCTGGCCATATCCCCCCTGCCCCCGATCTGGGGTGTGCCAGGCCTGCAGATTCCAAACACGCAACCTTCCTTTCTGAAGGACACGCTCCGTCTCGGATAGGCTGGCCAACCTCCTTCCTCAGCGCATTCACTTGTCACATTTAAATCCATCTGCAAATTACCAGACTATGAATTGACCAGGATGTCGAAGGAAGTGCAAAGTAACTTCCAGTTTAAGCATCCAGAGCTAAAAATCACTGGGGGGAAAGAGTATCGTTAAAGCCATTTTATCTCCTGTTTACAATCACAGGCTAAAGCTGAAAACCTTTACACATCCGGGGCTACCACTCAATCAACTAAAAACATTCAAGTTGATTAATCTACTGCAGCCCCACCTCTTAGGGAAAGGGGGGGAAATGCACACAGGCACACCCAAAAGTGCTCCGGTCTCAGGCACCAGAAGCATCAGTGGTAATCCCACGCCAGCAGATGCCACAAAAAGAGGGGCCCCCCAGAAGTCGCACCGCATACCTTGTCCCTCTCCCCTCCATCTTTTTCCAGAGGGGCACTCCAGCATGCTAAGGCGATGGGGGCAGAGTGAGACCACAACTACGTGGATGGGAACCGAAGACACACAGACCACACGCCCCGCAGCCCCAGTCTCCTTAGCACAATGCAAAAGCAGTTACTGGATGTGGGGTAGTTTGGAAATAACTTTTATAAGGAGCAACCTTTTGCTTGCCTGATTTAAACAACACACGGCTGACTCGATGGGGCAACTCTTCCAAGACTCCTCGATATTTCCAGGGGTGGGGTGGGTAGGAAAGTAGCCTTCAATTTTAGACACATCCGGAGCACAGAAGCTTCCTGCACCAGCCCCCCTCCTGGACCAATCTTTTCTCTTTCAGACCCCCCTGCAAATTCATAGACCAAATCAGACATCCCCCCCCCAGCGCACACCAAAGTCATCCCGGTGGACCATCACCCAAGATCCCAACGCCACAAGACGCCCTGAGCAGCAACCCCACCAGGCAGGAGTTCACATTTTCCGAACAGCTTGGACACAGTGCTTGGAGCAGGGGGAGCCACCCACCGCCCCATCCAGGCCCCCCATTCATTTCAATGGGACACCATTCCAGAGGGTTCCCCAGAGGTTCTGCCCCCAGACGAGAGAGAAAGCGGAGGGGCGGCAACTTAGGGAGCCAGCGAGGAACCGCTCAGGCCTGCTCCGTTCAGGTTCTCACTTTTATGTCATTTCCCCAAACATTTCAAAGAGAGACCCTTCCCCCTGCCCAATTTCAGCTTTGTTGTTCTGATAGTTTGGTTATCAAAGGCGGACATCCATCAAAGAGTGAGAGGAGGGCTGGAATCGGGTGTTTGAAAACATGATTTCCTCCCTTCCCTTTGTGGGAGATTACTAAGGTGAGGGAAGGAGAAGGTAAAGCAGAGCACCGCTCCATTTAGGCAAACAAGCTCATTAAGCACTAATATATATTTCTGTTGCTAGGAAGCGTTTCCTCGCATGGCGACAGAGCGCAAATTGTACCACTTATGAATCATAGGGATTTTTTTAATGTGTGAGAGAGGATTTCTGACAAACAACCACCGTGCCCCCCTCTCCTCTCTCTCTCTCTCCCTCTCCCTCCCCCCCAAACCCTTCAGCTCCCCCACACCGCCACCAGTTTTTGAAAACGACTGTCCTCACAGCTCGCAGCTCCTACGTGCATTATTCCAATTCGGCCTCCTCCCCACCCCACCTCGACAAAAATGCGCACGGAGACTTGGGTTTCAGAAGTTATTGGGGGCTCAGCCACAATTGTTAACAGATGGGGAGTAATTTCTGGACTCACCCGGGAGGTGTGCGCGTGTGAGTGTGAGAGGCGTAAATGCAGAAAGAGAAAGAACTGCGTGTGTGTGTGTGTGTGTGTGTGTGCGGAGGGTGGGGGGGGATTGTTGTCCACCCCATCGCAAGGGACACCTCTGGCACCTCAGGTGGAAACTGGCAGGCGCTGAGACGCCCGTTCAAGCACAGGGGCAGCCGAAAAGGGGAAAGTTCTTCATTTGACCTATTAAAGCTCTGATCAGGAAAAATTGTGCGCGTGTTTGTGCGTGCTGACATACAGTTAAGGAGGAGAACAGGCAAGGGGCGAGCCTGTTCCCCCTGCATCCCTGGGCGCTTGCAAAGGGTCATGCCCGAAGGGGCTGACGCACCGCTTTTACATTTTGAGCCACATGTTTGGGAGGGAGAATGAGAGAGAGGGAGAGCGAGAGAGAGAGGGAGGAAGGGAGCAGGTTGGGTAAGAATACAAAAAGCCCCAGGTAGCAGGAGAAGGGTTCCTGCAGACCCACCCAGATCCCATAGTGGGAGTTCTGACCTCCACGCCTCGGAGCGAGCCCTAAAATGAAGGCGGCCACGCGAGCGGAGCTCTCCTAGCGACTGCGTTGAAAAAGGCCGCGATGGCAGGCAACCCACGAGCCCATCATCCTGCTTCCTTTCTAGTTTCCTGGCCGAGATCGGTAAGCCCTCTCTGCACGCCATCACTCGCAGGGGGCGAGCAGGCGGCAGCCACGCCACACCGAGCCGGCGGTTCCAGAAAATCAACTTCCAGGGGACGTGTTTAGATCAGGGGTCTGAGATGGGACACACACTTGACCACTAACTTTAAGATACCGCCAAAGTACTATTTCTCTCTCACACACACCCCAAACGCGTTGCCTTTTCCCCTGGACAACCGCGCTTAACCACACCAACTAGTCAAGACATCAGATAAACTCTTTGACGAAGGACTAACGCTTCTTCAAAAGCGCACAGAGATCAACATGCCTGCAAGCCGATTTTTTAAAAAGCAGCTCAAGAATTTAATATCTTCATTGAGTTTTGCTCTTGCCCCCCGCCCCAAAAAAAAAAAAAAAAAAAAAAATCATCCAAGAACAGGAGGAGGAAATGGAGAGTCTGAAAGTTTGCAAAAAGGAAGTGTGTTAAAATTTTAGTAGCAAGTGTGAGTCTACACCTTCCTCCAGGCTGTTTCCTTCTCGTCTGTTTTACCTGAAACTGACCACCACCAAAACGCTGGCATTTCAGACAGCCCCAAACGTCCACCTTTGCCCCTCTGTTCGCTTCAAAGATTTGCAAGGCGAGAATCCAAGCGAGTTCTAAAAAATATAGGCTTTTCTGTTCCAAATTCCTTCTCAACCACCATCCCTCCCCCTTTTTTACGAAGACAAACAGCCAGGGAAACTTGCATCTCACCCACCCAGGGTACCCCGCCAGAAGGAGCCTTTTGGGACTCACCATTCCTACTTACTTTTTGTTTGAGGTATTCCAGTAAATGGGCTCTAAGCTGAGTCCTTCTATAAACCAGAGTTCCAGCAAGGAGAACAACAAGCTTGTATAAAATCCAACCCAGGAGATCCCCAGAGCCATAACTGCAAAAGAGAAACAACTCCTTAAAAAAAAAAGGTGGGAGTAGACTCACTCCCGTCTTCTTTCGCTCTTTGTTTTCCTTCTTTGACAATCTCTCACGCACAAATTCCAAGAGGCAGTAAGTATAATGCTCCTTTGGAAATGAGGAGGGAAAAAGGAGGAACGCATACAATAGGCATATATTTTTAAAAAGAATATATCTACTTCCCTCGGTCAGTAAAGTTTTATAATTCCTCGGCTCTGCACAAGGTTTTCGGTGGATCCGGAAACTTTGAAGCACCTAGAGACATCCAGAGAAGATGGAGACAATCTTGGGAGAAAGGGCCGCATCTTTTTCTGTTGTTTTGCTTGGAAAAAAGGAGGAAAAACGGGGGGAAGTCACCAAGAAAATACAGAAAAGCAAGGGAAAAATTGCCTCCACTTAAGCCCCCGAATGTGTAGGTCTCTCTGTTCTGAGATCCTTAGGGGGTGCTGAAGGGAGGTGGGTGAAAGTGTGCGAGACGGAAGAAAGGGGGCTAGAGAAGAATTCATTTGACCGCCCCCCTCTTTTTTTATGCCTCCTCTCGGTCTGATTTTGGGCTTTGGTTCCCTCCCACCCTTGCGAAAGCAATGAATAACTCCCAGCGATGAGGCAGAAATCTTGGGAATAAGCGGTGGAGAGATTTTTCCCCCTTTTTTAGGAGGGCGAGAGGGAGAGAGAGAGAGAAAGGGAGGAGGAAAGAATTGGTGAATGCGAAATACTGGAACGAAGACACTCAAAATGCATTCAGGGAGGTGGAGTCAGGAGATGAAAGAAGATACGGAGTCAGGATTGAAGCCGCCTGCACGTTAAAAAAAAGCACTCCAGCGAAAAAGGAATAAACCAGAGAGAAAGAGGCAAGGAGCGGAGAAGGATGCCAACTGCATGCGCTAGCGTGGCTGGTGGAAAGCGAAATATTTTCCAGCGTCGGCTCTCCCAGCCAGCTCTGTCGAGAACGCGAACAACAAAACAAATGGACGGATCGGGGACCCCGGTGTGCTGCTTTAAAGAGAAAAGCCACGGGAAGAGGGATCTTAAAAACCGAGTTGCTTCTCTGCCTTCCCTCCCTCCCCAGGTGAATGGGGAGGTGTGTTAATGGGAGGGCTGATTTTAATGGAGTCAGCATAATTCCAGGGAGAGGGAATTGAGGAAAGATGAGGGCGCACGGAGGCGGCAGAGGGATGCAGGGGGTGTGGGAAGCCGGGCCTGGAGAGAAGGGCCTCTGGGGAGGGGGCGGGCTCGGGCCGGGCCGGGCCGGGCCTGGCCTGGCTAGCTGGCAGCAGAGCCCCTCCACGGAGAGATCAGATCCGGCCATCCCTGGGCCCAACCAGCAGGAAATTCTCCCGCACAAGTTTCCACTGCAAATACCAGAAGCAACTCTGGAGGAAGGGATGTCAGGGGCCTCGGCACCCCATCACCATGGAGCCTGTCGAAGGGTCAAAGTTAGGGGCGGGGGGGGGGGGAAGGTCCAAAGGCATGGATTTCCAGGGTCCTTGGAGGGCCGGAAGAAGACATGAGGCGAGGCGTCCCCAAGAAAGTTCGGCTAGGGTAGCTTCCCTGTTTTTGCAGACAAATCCACACCTGTTGGGCTTCCACCAAGGTGGGGGCCCTGACCATCACAGGAGGAGTGCATGGCATCTGGACTTCAGGTGCTTCTGCAGTAGGAGGAAAAGACCTTTTTCTGCAGTAAGAAGAAAAGACAGAAGGAGTCGTGGGAATACAAGGGGAGGTCCCAGTCGTCCACTGCCCCCCCATAAAATCCTGCAACCAGGAAGTGTAATCAGAACCTCCTGTGCTTAGCACCCCATAGGAATGAACTCCATGGGTCTTCAGTTAGTAAAAGTCAAGCCCCACTGATTCTATGGGTCTGCTTTAAGTGTGGCCCAAAGGGTGTAAGTGCAGATGGTGAAAAACAGCCCGCAACACCCAGCATGCCTCGCGAGCCCACGCAGGGTAACGCTTTGACTCTGCATGCAGCCCGCTGCCCTATTTCAGGCGCGCTCTTGCCCACAAAGCCGCTTGCGTATTAAGAGAGCAACAGATAATTCATAAAATAGCTCGAGAAAGATCGAGAAAGACCTACGGCAGAGGAAAAGTATTTCAGTAGCCCCGATGTGGGTTGGTGGAAGCCCCTGAGAACTTGGGGGAGCTGCGCCGCTCTTTGCCCGACCCCCCGAGGCAAGTGAGCAAGCTTTCGCCCCCTTTCAGGGTCCCCAAATGAGCAGCATGGAGGTGGCTACGTCGGCCTGCCCTAGCCATTGGGCTCGGCTGGGCGAAAGAAAAAATACCTGCTTTTGCACCAGTTAATTCGGCTTAACGGGAGGCGGAGAAGGCAAAGGTTCTGGGTTCCACGGGAGAAGAATCTCGAGAACGAAGATGAGCCAGGTGGTCTACACTTCCACGGAGTGAATTGCCCCTTGAGCATCATGGAACTCGTGCCTCTAGGGAAAAGCACAGGGCATTCACCCCAGACCCCGACAAGGAAGGGGAACAGGATGACGTTGCTGGAATCCAAACACTGCCAGACCGCAAGCCTGCAAAAACACCATTTTCATCTGCGCTTGCACTTGCTTTGCATATCGAATAAACATCCAGGGTGCTGCTTCGTTTCCTCAGAGTGTGCAAGAATTAATCAGAAGAACTTCGTGCCATTGGATGTGGCGAATGCCATTAATACCAGGAAAATGGAAAGATGGATTTCCATCGCCAGCTTCAACCCAAGATAGTTCATCGATACTGATTCATTCAAAGAATTCCTGTACGTTTCGCATTTTCTTTTCTGATTTCAGGATTCCTGAGAAGAAGTCTTTAAGGATGTGCAAGAAAACAAAACATAGCTCCAGTAATAGGGATGATCCCTGCTTTGGTAATATCAGAAAGATTCTGGTCCTCATTGAGGAACGATGTGAGCGGCTCCTGCTGGAAGATGCACATCCGGATCCTTTTAAAATGGTGCCCCCAGGGCAGTGGAGAGACGGCGGCCTGTCCCTCGAGTGAGCACACTTGCAGGATCCCTCGGAGAGTCCGCGTTACACGAAGACGCTGGCCCAGAGGGGCGGAGGGGAAGTTCTGTTGCACACCTGTCACAAGTTGCTCACAGTCACACTGATGAGCAGCTGAAGGGACAACCCTGCACAAGCTCGGGCAGAAAAGTCCAAGTATACTCTATCAGCCCTGCTGGCTGGGGATGCTGGGAGCGGTAGGACTCTCACTGCACCCCAAGAGAGGTGGGTGGAAGGAAGGAGGTCGCAAGGAGTCACGATGGTTTTCGTACTCCCCAGCTTTTCCCCAAAGCTACCGCCCCGTCTGAAAATAGGCACAACTCAGGAAAGCAGCCTGTCAGAAGAGGGATGAGGCAGATGAGGGATGAGGCCCCGGGGCCCCGCTGAATTCGGCGGCCCAGCCCTACCTCGCACAGGCGGCTGCCTCCCAGGATGTGCAAACTGAAGGAGGCCTGGTGTTTATAGAGCAAATTCTGGCCTAGCTGGGAGACAGACAGAGAGTCGCACAAACATGCTCAAAGGAAAGGACGAAGCTGCCCCTTCTGTCCCCTTTCGCATTGCTTTAATTACTTATTCACTATATTGATGCCCTGGCTTTTTTCCCACCAAGGAACTCAAGGTGGCGTTAATCATTCTCATCTCCTGCTCTCCACCTCGTCTCCACAACAACAACCCTGCGAGGTAGGCTGGGTTGAGTGTCTGTGACTGGCCCGAAGTCCCCCAGTTGGCGCCATGGCTGAGCGGGGACTCGAACCCGGATCGCCTGTGTCCTGGACCCCGCTCTTAACCACTACCCCACTGGCTGGGGAATGCTGGGAACTGAACCTCTTTTCTCCTTTAAGCCCATGCACACTCTGAATAATCTTTTTTTTTCTCCTGCTGATCAAAGCAAGACTGATAGCTTAACAGCTGTAAGCCTTGGCCTTTGGAATCAGATGGAGGTGCCTCTTTTTGTGTGGACAACGTTTTGTGACATCTACATCCAACATCAGAAAAAAAAATCAAGTACAAAGCTTCACAGAAACATCTTTCACTGTTCTGCAACTTCTCCTTGGACCTCTAAAAAGGAACCGCTGCAGATCAACGCTGGTCCATGGACCTCAGTTTAAGACCCCCTTCCTTAAAGTTAACTTGTGAGGCTGCACCACTCTATCGTTACAGAAGTCTTCCCTTCATGAGGGCTAGTAGCATGCTTAAAAACTTGCGAGATGTTGACTCTTGCAAATATCTGACAAAGGACAAACTGAGAAGAACTACGCCCCTGTGTTGTGCGGTGCCTAGAATTTCCTGGAAGCATATATAGGATCTTTCAATTAAAAACTTGGACAATTTCTCCCACAAATCAGTCTACCCCCAACTACCAGTGCCTTATTCCAGAAGGCACGCTCCGTTCATGAGTGACATTGAGCCCCCAACATATGGAAAGTATTCTAGGAAGGCTAAAGTCTAGAAAAAATACAGTCAAGTGACTGCTAGTCATGATGCCGGAGTCATTATTGCAGAATAATGTGTAATATTTTGGCTTTCATTCCCACCCCCCGCCCCCATAGGGATCCAGACCTACACATATTATAAACATGATGCTATGGCTGTGTGTAGATTAGTTTGTGGGGTCCTGTTTTGAGTGGATTTGCTGGACCTCACGACTTCTGAGAGGCCGGAAAATTTGCTAGGGAGAGGAATGGAATTGCAGGCGGGTTAGGCTGCAAATTGGAGTC
Organism: Varanus salvator macromaculatus; assembly: GCA_023646645.1. Classification (NCBI taxonomy): domain Eukaryota; kingdom Metazoa; phylum Chordata; class Lepidosauria; order Squamata; family Varanidae; genus Varanus; species Varanus salvator. Next base: position 1,182,039 of record JAIXND010000753.1, on the reverse strand, counting down.
CATCTGATGCTCTCTAAACAGGGTGGGCAACAAGCTAAAATAAATGGGATGTTTTATGAAAAGTTCCTGTCTTAATTAAGGAAATTTGGCAGCTGTTCAGGATTGTGGCATGTGGAGATGACTGGTGGGGCTTTCAGAGCGGACTGCAAAATGCGAGTATTTGGGGGGGGTTATTAGACTGGGGAGGCAGAAATTGGACCCCCCCACACACACCTCAAACGCACACCCTCTGATGCCCCGGAGAAATGAAGGTGAACCAGGTTCAAAAGGGAAAACAGCACCATCTACAGTCGAAGGATGGAGACGCGCGGACAGCGAGGAACCGAAATAAAGGCACTGAAGAATAAGACAAAAACCCTAAGCAGGGGAAAAGGAAGGGCGCTCAGCCCCAGGACCTGTTCGGACGGACAGCGCTCAGACTGGTGAAGCATGATAAGGGGAGAGGATTCTGGCAATATCCCCCGCCCCCCCAGCAAAAAAATAAAACCCTTTAGGGCTGCAAGCAATGGACTGAACCCCCTCTTTGGAGCACCCTTCGTAAGATCGGCTCCCGGGGCAGAGGGTGCAACGCAATTTAAGCCCCAGCAGCTCTCCTGTCGGGAAATTCAGGTATTCACGCAAGGAACGTGTGAACAGGATGGCGGTGCCTTGGTCGCTGTGGGGTGGGCATGCCACAGCCCACCCCACACAGGCAGATGCTCGGGGCAAAGCCCCTTGAACTGGAATCAGGGCCTGGAGCCAGAGGCCTCAAATCTGTCCCTGCCATTGCTAGAAGAAAACGGTTTGCTTGCTTTCTGCCAGCTCTAACTATTAGGCTCCACTTCCCTTTGCAAGCATCCCTGCCTGGCGCCTGGAAGATCATCCAGGTCCCTTACCTGGGCTAACCTTAGGAGACATGGCCGTTTGGATGGGGTGCCCCAAAGGGAAGCTTTCATGGACTTTTAGAAGCTCAGTCCCTTCTTGGCTTTGTTTGGCAGCCATGCTTGCAGGGTATCCGAAGAACACGCAGAGGCGCTCCTTACAACAGCCCAGTGAGGTAGACCAGTGTCACTTTTTCCCATGGGGAGCTAAGAACCTGGACTGCAGGGAGGTTTCTGCCCCCATGTGTCCCTCTTCCTGCCACCCTTGATCTTGCATAACCTCTTCAGATTATTTATATCCTGGGCTTTTATAGTTATGCAAATGCTTGACAGATTTTGGAAAAATTTAATTTATGCAGAACATACAATTTTGTTCCATTTACATACAATGGATGGTCACGAACTCTGAAGACTGCCGTATGAAGTGCAGGAAGCCTGGCCTGATCCTGGAATGGTTTCTGAGCTGTGCTGGTCCTCCTACCTTGTCAAGCTCTTTCTTTATACTCTTAAGGGCTAGAAACTTAGTTTAAAATACAACAAAAAGCATCGACCGGGGCAGAGAGGATGATAATGAACTCTGTTTCTGCTACATTTCATCTTTTGGTGGAGTTTGGTTTATAGTCCTCCTTATTTGAAAAGGGGGCTGAACTAGTTGTGTAGGAGTGTGTATGTGTTTGTGTGTATGTGTGTGTGTGTGTGTGTTTGAAGAAAAAGAACATTCCAAAGCAAAAAGAAGACTATGTTTCATTCAGACCAGTTGGTGTTTTTCTTAAAAAATACTATGATGTCAATTTTCAAATTATACAGAGTTTTTCCTCTGGCTGGATATTGAATAAAAGAAAACATGCTTTTTCTAAGATACGGAAAGCGTCTGGCTTTCCCCGAACCTTTTAGTGGCAAAGAGAGAGAATTCCAGCGAGCAGAAAGAGACCTGTTTTATAAAGGCATTGTGGCAAACCCATCGCACATCCGAATGGATGCCAAAGCTCACAGGGCGGGATGCTTCTCCAAGCCACACGCACAAAATGATACAAAGGGACTCCTTGCACCTAGAAATGTAGCCTCTCAAGAAGCGGGCTAAGGGGGAAACTCACTGACATGCCGATTGTCTTGCTGCAGGCAATTTGTTCTATGGGAAGGAGGATTCGGTCATGAAAGCCTCAGGCCAGAAGCAGCTGCTCCATGTTCACTGCCTCTGTGGCAGAACTACCGGCCCCTTTCAGGGAGTCAAGAAAGCAGGGCTGGAGCTGGAGCGAGGCAGCCGCTGAAGCCAACAGGTCTCCTCCAAGCACAGCCAAATCGCTACCCAGTCCTCCCTTTGGTGCAAAGAGATACACAAATATTTCTCCATTCAGCAATGGAAGGAGGAGGCCCTGCTGGGACAGCCGAGTGACAATCAAAACAACAGATCAGCAGCCGCTGTGCCCAAAACCCGCACGGTGCTCCTGGGCACCTAATGATGCGTAAGAGCCGAGCAGCATGGCTGGCAGGAGAGCGGAGACGACACCGCCCAGAGAGCTTCGGCTGCGGGGCGGCGTGGAAAGGAAATGGAGGCGGAGGAGGAGCCCGCTCTGCAGAGGAAGGTCCCCGGCTCCTCCAGCGGAAAAGGAGCCGGAGGCGGATGGGAGGCCCGCCTCTCCTTGCCCGGGACCCTGCTGAGCGACATTCAGGGAGAACTGGCCGCTTTCAGCCCCGGAGCCTCCAGACGGCCTGGACCGCGACCGTGCTTCCCCCGGCAGCCCGGAGCAGAAAGCGGCGGACAGGGCCCGAAGGTTGGCCTGGCACAAGACAACTGGCCGCAGGCCCCCGTGGCCTCCGTGGGTCCCTGGGGGCGGCCAGAAAAGCCCCGGCACCTCTTGGTGGCCTGGAGGCGGGTCCTACATCTGGCAAAAGCGGCATCCTCCAAAAGAGAGAGATGCTCAGGGCACCTGCGGCCAGTCCCATGGCAGAAGTCGATTTCTGCCTGCGCTCAGGATCTGCAGTGGCTGCCATGGGACTGAATGTGCCCCTTCCTCTTGGGAGCATCAAGCATGAGGCAGGCAGTGCTTCTCCCATGCTCCCTGGAAAGTTGGAAAGCGTGTTAGCCATGAGATGGCTGTCGGAAAAAGAAATTGGGATCTTGGGAGGCAGAAAGGTCCCTGACGGCTCTAGCGAGGTCCAGCAGGCAAGGAAACCAACCCCTGGCTCACGTCAGCCTCACAATCGCCATGGGAGGTCGTTATCACTTTGTAACCAAAGGAAAACCCACTTTATAACCCCCTTCTCTAGCACACGGACAATTTACTCCGCCGTAACTAATCCACTCTCGCTCCCACCCTCTGCATCCATACCAGCGACCTATCATCACAGGGCCGGAAAACTTAACGCAGGCACAGAAGAGCTGCATGGAACGCGAGCATAGAAGATGCTCAAGCACCCTCATGGGCGCACGACAAAAGGTTACTTCGGAAGTGCGCAGGAAAAGCGGCAAATCAGATACGCCCTCGTCGCAAAGAGCGCCTCGCATTGAAGCAAGAAGCCGCTCGCCGGCTCTTCTCTGCCCCCGGCCGATAAAATCACGCCGCACTCTTTCCGCCCGCGCAGCACACCAGTTCCTCAGCTCAGCGCCTCCAGAGGCATTGGGCTGCAATGCCCATCATCCCCATGAGGTGTGGGGCTGGGGAAGGGCGCCTTGACCTCCTGCCATGCCGGGCAGGCCTGCTCCCAGGCCCCATGGAGGAGGGACAAGCCGAGGCAGGCTGGGGCGGCGGGGAAGGGGGCATGAGGATGCTGGCGATCCGTGCCCGGCTTCCCCTTGCGGCGCCCCTGCGGCTCCGGTGATGCTGTTACGGGGCCAGGGACACCCTGGGGCGAGCCCAAGCACCCCTCTTTGGGCGATGGCCCTTTTGGCCCCCAGGCTCTGGCAGGGGCTCGGATTGTCTCCCCAAGCCCACCCGAGCCTCCTCTTCTCCCCACGGGGCAGGGAAGCACAAGCCCAGAAGAAAAGGACTACAAAGAGAGGACCAGACGGGGCTTACCAAAAATGCACCATTGGTTCTTTAAGCTCAACCCGGGAAGGTTTTAAGGGTGCAGGCAGTGGGGCTGACCTGGGGTCAATTTTGGGGGGCCTCTAAAGCAGCCAGCGTGGCCTTGAGCCGGCCTCAGAGAGTTCAGTGGATAAAAAGCTGCACCTTGGAAACCGGTTGCAGAAAAACAAATGCTATTTTTGGAACAGACTATCCAGCTGAAGCCTAATGCAATGAAGAAGGGCTGGGGTCAGTCCAAAATGTACTCTGGACATGCTCAAAGGCACTTCGATGTCTCCTGGGCCAGACAAGGCTCTGAATGACGTCCTGACTTTGACACCAAGGTAACCAGCCTCGCATGGACACAGGACAGACGTGTTCCCTGGCCTGGTGCCCCGGATGGGGTGGACTGCAACTCCCAACTGGGAATGATGGGGCTTGCAGTCCAGCCCATCGGCTGCGGGCTCCGATTTGCAATAGTCTTGAACGTCTTTGTTACCCCCGTGTTTGCAGCCTCGTGTGCAGGCCAGGCCGGCCTTGTTCACGCTCTGGCACGCACGAGAGGAAATGTGGCTCGCTCGCTTGCTCGCTACACAGGCAGCCGTGCGCTCGCTCACCAGGCCCGTTCAGTTTACATGGTTGCCAGGCAACCGTCTCTCCGTGCAAAAATTCACTTTGGGGCCATTAAGAGTAACTATTTATACCACAACGGAGGGGGGCCGCGGCCGAATCCTGCTCTCCCAGACCCTTTCACCAGCGGCCGCCTGCCGACTAGGACAGGATCCCGGGGACCGCGGAGCATTTTGAGCAGATTAGAAAGGGAAATAAGCTGCTCCCACTGGCGAGACCTGCGCACTTGCACCTCCCCGACTTGCGAGCAGCACCGCCTTTGTGTGGTGCGCGAGCCGCTCTTGGGTAGCGAGCATGACTGAGAGCCCAAAATGCCTTTCAAGTCAAGCACAGTCCTTCACCTGAGGACGCATGCGGCACATGACGGGAGGCTCGCGAGCGGCCGGATCCCACACGGCCCTGCTCACCGCTTCATCCTTTTATCAGCCGAGGTTCTCCCAGCGCCCCCAGACCGAAAGGGGGACGGGGAGGAAGCTTTTCTGCATGGTGCCACGTCCACCTCGGAGCGCGTCTGCCTGCATTTTGGGCCGCAGGCGAAGCCCTTCCTCGCTCGCCCGACCTTTTAACACCGAGCCGATTTATGCTGCCGTTCCAGACTTTAGGCAGCGCTCCTCCTCGGTTCTCTTTCTGGCCTTGATTGATTTGCCGTGACTGTTTTATTAATTTTGCTTAAATTGCTGGGGATCATTTTTTGGGTGGATGACAAACATATTCTGCAAGTTTCATCTTCCTGGGAAGGCCCCCAATCCGTTTGAACACGGATTCAAACGGTCTGGGCTGCGGTCATTTCACTGCACCCCGGAATGATGCTTCAGGGAGCAAGAGGCACACAAGCATCGCTTGCAGAAATGCCCCGAGTCTGAAGGGCAGCGATCCCTCCCTCCTACTCGTGCTGCCCGTCTTGAAGACACGGCAGCCCGGCCTTGGAGCGTCCCTTTCCCATGCAGGCCCATCAATCGGCTAAACGGATGGAGGAAGGCGGAGGACAGGAACGCTGGCCGGCCACCAGGAGTCGTGGGGTCACTAAGACAGGGCGATCCTCCTAGAGAAGAATTTACTCCGCCACGGGGTGTGCCAGTCACCTGTAAAGCAAAGCTGCAAGACTGAAGGGGAAGAGGCAACAGGCCCGTCCCAGGCGCACGAGGGCCGGTCTTTTCCAACACCTGCTCGCCCTCCATGGCCACCCAGTTAAATCCGTTCAGCACATTCACATGCAGGCCCCAGGCAAACACAAAAGCGGAGGCAGGCAGGCAGGCAGGCCGCCGTTCAGCACAGCGAACTCAGGAGTTGTAGAAGCAAATTCCACTTTTGCACGGGCCTACTGGCTTCCCTCGGAGTCATTTTGCGGCAGGCGGCCCGTTCGGACACAAAACCTTTCTCCGTCTCCCTCTGTTCTGCACACACATGCCCTCATCCCCTAAATCGGACTTCCCCAAGCAGGCACCCTTACAATGCGCTGGACCGCAACTCCCATAATACCCTTCAGAATGCTAGGAGCTGTAGTCTGGCCCTTCTGGCAGGCACTGGATTGGCCGCACCACGGGGGTTGAGTGGAATTTCGGGCAGGATGCTCCAAGATATGGATTCCAGGCCAGGCATCCTTGCTCTGAATGAGCCGCGGTTAAACATGCGCTCAGCCAAGTTGTGTTTCGCCAAACTGCCCGGAGTTGACTTCGAAGAAGGCCCTGATCCATCCCCCTAGGCGAACATCTGGGGGTGGCTCACGGGCACAGAACGGCTTCCTTCTCTGCCTCTCCCCCGCAATCCCTTCGGCAAAGGCAGAAGGCAACTGAGTGAACCAAGCGCCCCACCAGCACAGGGTGGGGGAGAAGCCGAGGGCAGGAAAACGCCATTTCCCTGTCGCGGCTCCCAGAGGCCTGGTTCAGTTCCTTGCTCATTCTCAGGACTGAAGTAACGCAGGCAGATTCCAAAAACACGCAGTCCCCCCAGCCCAAGCCTTGTGGAACTCCAGGGCCTGCACCCGGAAGACCATGGGATGCTATTCAGCCAATTCTGTGCAGCTCTTCTTCGGAGGAACACATTTTAAAAACATTGTTTGACAGCTAATGTTTGTTCGAAAGAAGGCTCTTTATTTCCAGAAAAAAAATATTCTCAGAAATATTAAAATGCTACAAGGGGGAGCAGGGATCGAAAAAGGACAAGGGAAATGATTTTCAAGATGCGCACGCTCTATTTCCCGATGCCCCCAGGAGGAAGCCCATGGTACCCTCTCCCGTCCCTTCGACAGCCGGTGGGTTCTGGCTTGTGATTTGCACCAAACCCACTTCAGAAGGAAGGACTTAGGAAAACAGCGCCACAACAGAGCAACGCTTTATTCGACACCTGTTGCCAAACGGGACTTCTGCAAATAGGTCTGCAAACAGGAACCACAGAGGAACATTCACGAAAACTCACAACAAGGTGTTCCTTCCTCCAAGCCAGATGGCCCAATGCCCCACTTGCCGGGCAGGTGTCAGATCGCAAAAAAAAAAATATTTACACAGCAAGGAAGAGAAAGCACTTTTAAAACCTTAAACAATCGAGTTGCTGTCATACATGCACACAGAGCTCCAGGCACAACAGCCAAAACACCAGCACCCCTACACACACACACACACACACACACACACACACACCACCACCACCACCACCACCACCACCACCATACAGGTCCCGTGTTCTCCGGTCAGGGCATATCCTGAGTAGCTTCCACAAAAGTGACCTGCTAGCCAAGGAAGTGGGCTGCTTGGGCTACAAAGCACCCCCCCCCCATCCCGAGGAATGTATGGAAAGACATATGGCCTTTTTGGCTTTAAGGAGAGGGATGTACGCGAGCTGCGAAGGGGGTGGCACAAGGCGACTGCCAACCGTCTGCAGCGGGATTAGTTCTGGTCCAGAGGAGAGCAGAGGCCGCCAGGCGGCGCAGGGCCTGCTCTCCTCCAAACACAGCAGGCACTTCGGCTCCCCCAGACTCTGCCCCACTCCCCGGCGAGGATGCGTCCGCCCCAAAGTGACCCCGTGTGTAGGGCAGCAGTTCATTTCCGGGGCCGTTTACTTCCCAGGAATGTCTGATGTTCCATAACGCCTTCACACCAGCGTGCGCCCTCTTTGGTAATCGCTTCACGGGTATGCACACACATTCGCACATGCAAAGAGCCGGCACACGTGGGCTTGATCAGCCCTTCCCCACACATACAACATGGCAGCTGGTGCACAGGCCCCAAACAGGGCCCAGCCAGGGGGCGGCTCTGGGGTCCGTCTTCTTCCCCCCCGTGGAGGAGGGCTGCTCATGGAACGGCCGGGGGCGGCTCTGCTCCAGCGTCCAAGGAGCACCACCAGAGCTGCAGAGAGTTGTCCCCATGTGCCGGACGGCGGCTGGACGGGGCATCCCCTTCCGTCTCGGCCTCCTCATCCCACGGGTCAGGAAACTTGCGCTGGCCAGAGGCTGTGGCCAGCAGGGGCAGGCTGGGGTGGAGGCTGAGCAAAGGGGTCAGACGGTCAGACAGGAAAGCGAGGGGCAGCTGGCCACCCTCCCCTTGACTCCCGGGTTTGAGGGCCCAGCTCTCATCTCCAATGGGATGCCCCGCAGCAGCCCTCGAGGGACTCCCCCAGCCAGGCGTACCTGATCCCGTTGACACAGTCCTGCAGGGCCTGGAACTGCAAGGTGGGCTGTAGGACCGGGCCGGGGGCACTGCTGGGGGGCTGGGTGGTATCCCAGACCGTCACGAGCCCCTCTGTGTCCCCACTCAGCAAATAGCTGCCGCTCCTGCAAGGGAGGACACGAGACCCCAAGCGGTGAGAGCGACCCAGTGGGTCTCCGAGGACTCACCACCTGCCCCAGTCCCGCTCGCGAACTGCAGGCAAGCTCAAGCCATGGGCCCCTCAGAAAAGTGCTCCCCCAGAGGAGCCCGGCTCCCCACAGATTGTCCCAGGCATCGGCAGGGGCCCTGGAGTCTGGCGGCCGGCCAGCCGGGTGGCCGCTTTTGCGTGAAAGCAGGAAGCCGCGTCGCGCAGGATCATGTCCTCCCAGTCTGGCATCCTGTCCCGCCACAGCCAGCCAGTGCAGGGCTCAGCGTCCGTGACACAGCACACGCTGTGGTGACAGCCCCCAGGCCCTAAGGGGGGCGGGGCCCGTGCGTGGGGGAGGGGAAGGCTGTCCGCGGCCCCCATCCCGACGGCTGCAAGCTCGTCCCGATCGGGGCAGTGAGCCTGTGCACGGCCATCACTGGGGAAGATGGGTGGCAGTGCGCCCCTGCGGTGCCTGGGGGAATCTGGGCTGGCTGCCTGCACGTGCCAGGGGCTGAGGAGCCTGGGTGGGACAGATCCTGGGTGGGACAGACCCTGGGGGCAGCTCGGGAGTCCACGGCATGCTGGACCAAATGGGCCCCGGGCGCGATATGGCAGGGCCTTTCCTGCATTTTTCGCTAGTCGAACCCTGTGCTGGCACCCCACACTTTCTGGTAAATGTGAGGAAAACTACCGGAGGGCAGGAGCGAGGGGGGCAGAAAAGGGCAGGGAATCACTCACGGGTCCAGGTCAAAGTAGAGCCTTTGGTTGGTGGCCACCGTTCGGCGCATGGAGAAGAGCACGTCGCCCGGGCGCCGAAGGTCCCAGCAGAGAATCTCCGCGTCCTGGCAGGGGGAAGCGACACCACCGCCGCGGGGGGGTTGCCAGAGCCGAAGGAAACGGGGGCCCAACGCTGCCCCTTCCTAGCCGCTTCGGCGGAAGAAGCACGGAGTCCATGCCCGCCCGCCACACCTCCCTCTGCGCCTCCGACAGCAAGGCCTTACCTTGCGGCCACCCGTGAAGAGGTGGAAGCCATCGGGGGAGAAGAGGGCGTGGGTGACCCCACCGCGGTGTCCGTGCAGCATGGCCAGGGGGGCGCCCTCTGCGCGGGAGTAGAGGCCCACCGTCTTGGAGTAGGAGGTGCAGGCGTACAGCGGCTGCGTCGGGCTGAAGGCGATGCAGGAGATGATTCCACTCTGGCCTTGCTTCTTTGCTGGGGGGGGGGGGAGGCGGTTAGGACTGGCGGGGCTCGGCGGCCGGAAGGCACGGGCCTTCTCGGGTCGGCAGCTGGCCAGGCCCTGTGCAAACTGAAGGGACCCGGGTCCGGTCTGGCATGGCTCGTCTGAAGCTCTTTCGCCACACCATTCCAGGTGTCCTTCCAGAACGGGCACATCAATCAGCGGAGGTTTTGCAATCGGGCTTTGGTAGCATGGCACAAAGGTCTGAAGCCCCTGCCTCTCCCGAGGTCTGAAGCCTCGGGTCGCCCCCTTTCTGCTACCCTCCAATGGCAGGCGGAGACGGCTGGATTCGAGGTCCTTGGCCTGGAAGGGCACGTCTGTTTCGGGAGCTGACTGTGACGTTTTTGCTGTACTTTCTATTTGCTTTTGCTTAAAATTGCTTCATAAACAACCTTGAGAGACATTTTTGGTGGAAAGTACACAACTTTTCTCACACACACACACACACACACCCCCGTTTGAGCTGAGTTTTCTACCTGGGAAAACTAGTGTTTATTCGCACTGTTTACTCATGTTTTGGATGACTCGCTGAGTTCTAATGCACTCTGAACATTTGAACAAGACGCGAGTTTAGCTCTAAAACAAATGGTTCACGCCATTTTGGTCTTGAGTATTTGGAAATAAAAAATAAGGGATACAAAAGCGTTGACGTCTGGGGCAGACCCATTTGCTCAGATGCTAAAGCAAAAGCGATTATGATACAGCCGTGATGTAGAAACTCAGGTTTTTTGGGGGGTGGGGGGAGGGAAAGACAGCCCGGTAGAATTCCTCAGATGATCCCACCCCCTTTAACAACAGATCCATGGATGACTTCCTGGCATTTTTCTCATTCTAGCAAGTGGAAATGCCTCAGCTAAGACTTAATCAGTGGCAGCAGAAGCTTTAAGCTCAGATAAGCTGGGTTTTCTGTATTTGGTGCCCCTGCTCCGCCTACGGCCCCACCTACCACGGGAATCTATGAAGACGGAATTTGGCCATGGGGCCGAGAGCGGCTCCCCATCTCTGCTAAGCAAAGATCTAACACAATCCCAACATGCCCAGCAACTCTGAAATTCCGCACAGCCCAGCTCACAAAGGTGGGTCTGTTTTCACAGGTCCGGCCCGGCCGGGACGTCTCAAACACTCTCACAGTCTTGTCAAAGCCACAGAAGAGCTGGGAGCCGTCGGGTGTGAAGCAGAGGGAGTGTGCAGCCGTCAGCTCGTCCTGGGGAAAGATGGGAGGGTCCAGCGGAAAAGGGCTGGGTGAGGACGGGCTCATAGAGAGGAGAGCGCAGCCAACACGGGCTTTGCTTCCAGGAGAGCAGGCTGGGGAAGCGGCTCGTCTCCAGCAGACATACTCACGAGATGATTGTAGGGGCGGAAAGTGGCCCGCAGGTCTCCATGGAAAGCGTCCCAGATGTGGATGGGGTTGTCACGGCTGCTGCTGGCAACGCTGGAGGGGAAGAGCCGGAGGGGAAGACAGTGAGGGGCCGCTGCGGCTGGGAGGAGTCCTGGGAACGCCGCAGAAGGAGCAGGGAGGCGTGGAGGTGCTGCTGGCTCGCCTGTGCCGGGGGGGCACAGCCTGCGCTGAACAAACACCGGCACAGAATCCAGCCCCCACCACTGCTTGTGGAATTTAGTGAACACAAGCTCCTAGCTCTCAAGACTGAGAAGAGGGCCTTGACAGGGACCTGGGGAATATCTCTTGGGCATGCAAGGAGTGCCTGTGCAGGACCTTCCCACGGTCAGGCTGTCAGCAGCCCACCCAGCCCTGAGAAATGCTCAGTTCCCCGTGGAGCAGGCAAGCACGTTTCTCCCAACGGAATCATTTGGCAAGCTGTAGGACTTGCCTTCCTTAGCCCAGGACTGGCTTCAGCGCACAGCAGGCAAGACTGGCCTCGCCCGGGAGCCTCCAGCCATACCCCGTCTGCCCTGGCAATACCCCAGACCCTGCGACCCTCAGCCCCCTGGGACCTGCCCTCTCGCTCAGCCCAGGACGTGGTGGCAGCCACTGAACTCCTGGCAGTGGCCTCTTTCTACGGTTCCCCCACCAGATCCCATGTTGTGCCTCAAAGTCCGGGGCAGTTCTGGGCAAGTGGGAAAGGGAGCAGGCAGGAAAGGGGGGAGATGGATTTACAAACAAGTCTGCGGGTCGGAAGAATTCATCAGTGGGAACCAGCAGTAGTCGTAGATGGTGTCTCCTTCCATCATGCGTAGCACAGGGCTCTGTGGGGGAAAGGCGGGCTCAGCGGGTCTGGCGTGGAGGTCGCTCCTGGCGTGGCCTCGAGAGAACAGGCTGGGTGCCCTGGCCTCCTCTCCCTGGCCACGCCGAAAACACTCCTCGCGAGGGGCGGCCCATATTTGGCGAGCCGAGCAGGTCCTTCCCTGTGTTGTGGAACATGTGTCTTGAGAAGCCTGGCCAAGAGGCTTCCTTCGGTAAGAAACAAACAGATCAGGATTAGGGGTATGTCCTCCTCTTTTAGGGGCAGCCCAAGTCTTTCTGCCCTTCGGGGGCAATTCACACCCTGCTTCCCTTAATAAGCCAGTATGTGCACTTGGGTCCCCTCCAGGGACTGAGAGCGACCCCCACCTGGCACCCAAACCCCCTCCAGGGGCTGGTACAAGCAACACAGAAATTTGGTGGTCCATCTTGAGCAATCGCAAAGATCCTACTACGTTCTGCACACTCAGGAAACCCCTTCCAATTAACTACGTTTCCAGGGATGTCAATGAACCGGGTTTTCTCCCTCCCTCTCCCGCATTTGCAGAGCGACATGCGTATTGGCCCTCTTGCGTTGAGGGTTCTGAAAAGTGAAGTTCCCTGTTTGCATCAGAAAGAGTTCAGCCTCAAGGCCAGGAAATTCCTGCCCCTGCCCTCCCTCCGGCCATGTGCACGGCCTCCTCTGCCCACTCCACACCATTTCGGCAACAGCACCCCACTCCTCAGTGTACAGCTCCGCAGGAAGGTTGTAAATCCGCAGGGTGTTGTCAGCACTGTTGGTCAGCAGGCAAGTCCCATCGGGGGCCCTGGGGAGAGAGCGGCCGCGTAAACGATCCGAGCGCCCCGGCTCCTCCCAGCAGCGCAGGAGAGGCAAACGAGGCGCCTGGCCCATCCTCCACCAGCAGCAATGCACTCATCTTGGACCGCTCTGGCCGCTCTGCCCAATGCCCTCATCCTGCCTTAAGGCCAGGCTCTTCATTCTCAGGCCTTCCGCTTCTGAACCCGCAGTGGCTGTTTCGTGTCCCAGCCTCAGACCTCTGGCTCTCTGCCCAAAGATCCTTCCGCGTCACCAAGCCTTTTTCCTGAAGCCTCTCAAGGCCTATGAGTCTGTGCCCCACCCGCCCCCACCACTCTGTTTGCACTGCTGCTAGTGCGGACCGAGAATCCCCACAGCAGTGCCCTTTCCGTACGGTCTGCACAACACGCAGCATCGTCCCGTCTGAGCAGGGAAGAGGGCCTGCCACAGCAAGCCGCAGGTTCTCCAGCATCTCAGATGGAGAGGCCAGGCAGGTGATGCAGCTGCCCAAAGGCATCCCTCTCCGTTTCCAGCCATGCCCAGGCCATGCACACTGGCTTGTGAGCGAGGCCCAGAGCAACGGGCAATGTGGTGCCCCACACCCAGGGGCCAGGCAATCAGACAAAGCCAGCAGGACAGCCCTCCCAGTACATACCACTTGCAGCCCTTGAGAAAGTTCTCTGGAACACGACTGTACGCTGCCCAAGAGCCCGTCAGGAGCTTAGGTGGCTGCAAGAAGCTGTATGCTGGAAAGCTGGGAGAGAACAGAGAGGCGAGTCATGTCTCAGAGATACCCTTGGAATGCCCCGTTCCCCTTCCAGGCTGCAGCCCAGGCACCGTGGGGTAGGAGCTACCCTGCTCAGGGCTCCTTGCCCTCTCCCACACCCAGGAAGGGAAATCTGCACTCTTGGCTCTCCGTTCTTCCCTCTGGCAAAACAGAGCACAGAACCCAGGTGTTCTGATCACGCTCCACCCAGCAGAGAGCAAAGCAGTATCAACACTCACTAATATTCTCCTTCTGTTGCCATTTCTCCTCCGTCATCTGCTTCTTCCTTCTTCCCTTCCTCAAGAAGCTGTGCTGCACCCACCATCCTGGGCTCTTCTCCCAAGGGTTCCAAGCCAGAAACGGTCTCCTCGGCTGTCTCTCCATTTTCCTGGCTCCCATTCAGCCTCAGCACCTTAGCCGCAGGTCCAGACACCCCGCCAGCTACCACGTCGTTCTCATCTGGTTGCTCCAGGTTCGATCCAGCCTGGCCATCAAGGGGCGGCTCCCCCTCCATCACGTGAGCCCCAGAGAGCCACAAAAGCCCAATTTTCAAGGGGCACTGCTGGGATAGTGTTTATGCAGACTTTGGCCCTGTTTCCAGTCAGACCTCCCAAAACTGCAAGAGCAGACCACGGCATCAGATGCCTTACTCATCCCAGCAAAGAGTGGGGATGCCAGCAAGGTGAACGCTCTGCAAGTAAAGGGCACATTAACAAAGCAAAATGCCTCCCAAGCTGAGCTCAGCTATTCTAGTGACTAGCAGGGCTGCCTGCATTCCAACAACAACGAAATTCAGTAACCTGAACGTTTTAGCTTTTATTTAACAAAGGAGGTACATGAAAAGAGTACACGCTGCAATTCTGTAGGACAAGGAAAGCCTAAGCAGATTTTCCATAGCACAGCCTTCAAGAGGATTCTTACCTGCTGCATAGCTAAGGGAAACATACGAGAGAAAATGAACCAGGGCGAGGTATGGACAGGTTTTTAATCAACATTCCAGCACCAAGGAAGACACAATATCAACACTGATGCAGCAGGCAGGGAAAGCCTTTTTTCTTGGCCAGGAAAAAAGGCAACCTCGAGAGACTCAGGAAGGGCTGTGGTTTTGTGGCAGAGTCAAGCTTTGTGGACAAATTTCCTTGGCTTTACCTTTGACGCCCTCCCTTCCTCAGTTCTCTAGGACTGTCGCAAAGGCATGTTGCTGCTCCCCTGGCAAACTGCAAAAAACGTGGTCTTTCTACTCTGCTCCCTCAGCAAGCCGCCTCACCCCCGGAATTGCCTGCACAATACTTCGGCGACACCCCTCCCGCCCTCCCTTCAAATCATCGCTTTGCCCAGTTCTTTAGACCCCATGCCCTTCCGTACCTGCAAAAGAAGCTGCTGCATTTTGTCCTTGCTTACCCGGGCATCCCGTCTTCCCCGCCCCCCACCGTATTGCACGGTAGACTGTAACCTCTGCGGGGCAGGGACCTTACATTCCCTACAAGCACCTTGTACGCCGCCTTGGGATCCTTGCAAGAAAAAGAAAGGCAGGGTATAAATGCCACGTGATGACAATGAGCGGGCAGCCTTCGCCGGTGAGGTGCCGTCCAGACGAGCTGGATCCCATCTCCCAGAATCCCCCGCCCCCAGGGGATTATGGGAGCTGCCATCCAAGGCGCCCGGAAAGCACGAGGCTCGGGAAGGCTGCTCGGAGCACCGAGAACCCGAGCGCCGCGACCGCAGCCGCAGCAGGAATATGTGCCCCAGAGCAGAGGGTGCCACGCAGAGACCTTTCCGCCGGAGCAGCCGCTCACGGGGCGCGCCTGGGCGCAGCCATGACGCCGCCGCCCCGCCCCGTCTCGCGAGACTTGGGCGCGGCAACTCTCGCGTCGCGCGCGCCCGCCCGCCGGTCGTCCCGCAGAGATGGGAAAAGACAGAGCGGCCCGCCGTGCCGCCCGAGGGGCGCTTCCGGGTCGCGGCCGCCCCGGGGCCCCAGCACGGAGCCCGGGCAAGCCGCTCGCAGGGCAGCCCGCCGCCCGCGCTGCGGCTCGAGCCCCGCTCCGGGCGGGCCTCTGGCCGGGGCGTCCCTGCCCCGCGTGCCTTGGATCGTAGCCAGGGCCGACCTGGTTCCGTTGCCCCCGCACCCCCCCGGGCCTCCCTCCCCCCGGGCCAGATCCACGCTCCCCCGGTGCACGGAACCTCATCGACCGGCATCGAAATGCTGCAGTGTTGTGCTAGCGCTGCAACATTGTGACCACGCACAGGCTGCCCTTGCGGTTTGTGCTGCCGCGAGAATTGAACAGCCGCCTTTCCTCGGGTAAAATCAACTGCAACGGGAGCAGCCCCTGGTGCATGCACGGCCGCTGCTGCTCATGTCAAATGAACGTCCGTTTGCCTGCATCTGATGACACCCAGTTGCGTCCACACGTGCTGGCCCTGCTTTATGAAGGGGTGGCCACCGACGTGCATTTGCTAGAATTGAGGTCGACTCTCCTTGACAGACGCAGAGGCGTAGCAGAATCGTGGCCTACAGGATGCGACATTAGCAGAGACGTTGATGTGAATTGCCACCACACTCAGACTTCCCTGTTCCGTCTGAGCAGAAATTCCCACG
Organism: Varanus salvator macromaculatus; assembly: GCA_023646645.1. Classification (NCBI taxonomy): domain Eukaryota; kingdom Metazoa; phylum Chordata; class Lepidosauria; order Squamata; family Varanidae; genus Varanus; species Varanus salvator. The sequence continues at coordinate 1,166,162 of JAIXND010000753.1, read as the reverse complement.
GTGCGGGGGAAGACTTTCCCCAGTAGTGACTAGGATCAGACAACACACTCGCTTGCACTCAGAAACGTGGCCCGTCGGGTCTTCTGAACTCAGCCAAGACAGCAAACCAAGTTGAACTGCCACCAGCTCAAAATCCAGCCACAAACCACAGATTCTCTGCACGGTTAACAAGCCCAGCTGAGTTCGGATGACACCGTAACTATTTGATAACAACCCATGCTCAGCCCCTGGGTATCGATTGTCAGGTGTCTGAAGCTCCGCTCCCCATCCCAGCAGGAGCCCCAAATACAGAAGGGGTGCCCTGGCACGGCCCTCCTGATGCCTGGCACTGATCTTTCTGGTGCCAGGCTGGAACCCTCCCCTGCTGCAGGGCTTCGGATGTTTCTGCTCCGGCCATGGGGTATGGCTTGGATGTGTGTGTTCGCTCTGCCTGTGCTGGTGGGTCGGACATTACACTGCACTTGGAGGATTTCAGTCTTCGTGACCCACCCAGAGAGAGCGCCTTGGCCATGGGGCAGAATGACAAAGTGGACTGTGGAGAGCTGGGGGTCGGCACAGTCCGGCACCCTGGCGTCCGGAGCTGCCCTTCGCCCTGCAGAGCGGCATCAAGGCAGTGAAGCGACTGCTGGAGGCGGGCAAGGGGGGATGCCCCGTGCCGGGAGGAGTTAATGTGCACCAGCTTAACCCGGTAACCCCTGTGCCGGGATTGCTGACAAGATCTCTTTGGAGTTCCCTGGCTGGCGGGAGGTGGGGAATAAGAGGATGCCAGCTCCTGGCCTACCTGCCCCTTTCTGTGCGGCCCCAGGGGCCTCCCGGGGGGGGGGGGAGAACAGCTGACTGTCAGGAACTGGGCGGGGTGAGAGTCAGAGCCGCCTTTAAAAGCACCCAAATCCAGGGCTGGAGGACAGAGAAGGGATCCCAACCCAACATGAGTTACATCATCCGTCTGTGGACCGCCAGAGACCTCAAGGATGTGATGCGGCTTATCAAGGTGAGAATTTGTGTGTGGGGGAGGGGGTTTTATTACTGTCATTAATCTTATTGTTGTTATATCTACTATGCCCCGTATCCAAAGCATTCTGGGTGGTTTGCGACAGTTTCCCAGAATACAGGAAGCTTTGCAAAGAATATGAAAAGTCAGACATGGGGCTGCAGTTCAGTTTACCCTGTTTTATGTGGGCAAGGAAAAACTTCTTGGGGCCTCCACACACACACACACACACACACACACACACACACACACCAGAACACACACACACACACACACACACACACCAGAGGGGAAATAGTCTACCAAGGCCAGCCTTCTTCAACCTGGTGCAAAGCAGATCTGGTACAAGGGCTGTGTGTGGACTACAGCTCCCATATTCCCCCAGCCAGATCATCAAACACTGGTTTTACACAGCTGTATTTCTCAACTTCTCCAGCCTGGCTGGGGGATTATGGGAGTTGTAATCTACACACATTTGGACAATGCCAGGCCAGGGAAAGATGCTTTCTGCTTCCACCCCACTGCCTCCTGGGGCTCTGGACTTGTCTTGGTGGCTTTGGGGTACTCCATGAGAGGCCAGGTCGCCCAAACCTCCTTTCTAAGAAAGAGGCGCCCCACTCAGGATCTCACACCCAGGTTTCAGGGTGTACTTTGTATGCACCCACAACAGCTGAATCTCTTTCAGGAATCCGCAGCGTTTCACAAAGCTTTGGACCAAGTCAGAATCACCCCGGAAGGTAAGGACTGGAGGACGTCCTCCCTGTTTCGCCATCAAATTGGTTGCTTTTGCATCAAACCAGCCCTCCGGGGAAAGGTGGGCAAAGCAGACTTGGAACACGGCTCCGTCCTTGGGAAGTCCGCTGGCTGTCTTTTCCCGCTGGCAAAAGCTCCGAGCCTTTGGCAGCTTCAAGACCAGTGGGGAGCCAACAGGTGCAGCGGTGGGAAAATTTCACCCTGGAGTCCCTGCGTTCCTGTGGTGCCCATCCTGGAGCCTGCCATATTCCTTCATGGTCTGGATTTGCATTTTATTTCTCCAAGCTGTAAAACATTTAAACCAGGAGTCTAGCAAGCTGCAAAGCAAAGGGCTTCCAGAGAGCACCATCTTTTTTTTGGGGGGGGGGTGTCCAAATAAGTGACCTGTTTGGGTTCTTGGGCCTATCTGTGCTCCTCAGCATCAGTATTAACCACCCAGAGAGCCTATGGGCTATGGGGCAGTATAGAAGAGCAATACATAAACAATATTATCATGATATATTTATATCCCACCTTTTCTGCACTTGCAAGGAACTCAAGCCAGCTTGCAAGTTTCTCCTTCTCTCCATTTATCCCCACAACAGCCCTGTGAGGTAGAAACATAGAAACAGAGCGAGTCAGAAGGGGCCTCCCGGGCCATCTAGTCTGACCTCCAGCACCAGCCGGCTCCGCTCACGACATGCCCACCATGTGCATGTCCAGCCTGTCTTTGAACACCCTCACCAACGGGGCCTCAACGACCTCCCGTGGAAGCCCATTCCACCCCTCGGGGTCCTGACTGTCAGGAAGTGCTTCCTGGCATCCAAATGGAACCTGGGCTCCCTGAGCTTTGCTCCATTGGAGCGCGTCCTGCCTTCCTCTGCAGGGGAGAACAAGCCTCTCCCCACCTCCGTGTGACACCCCCTCACATACCTGTATGTCATCAACAGATCCCCTCAGAGTCTCCTCTCCTCCAGGCTGAAGAGACCCAGTTCCCTCCGTCTCGCCTCGTACGGCATCCCCTGCAAACCGGCCACCATCCTTGTGGCCCTGCGCTGCACTGACTCCAACCTGGCTATATCCTTCCTGTAATGAGGGGCCCAAAACTGAACACAATACTCCAGTTGTGGGCGCACCAGAGTCGTGTAGAGTGGTAGTAATGCCTCTCTCGCTCTAGAAGCCACACTTCTGGCTATGCACCCAAGGGTGGTGTTCGCCCTCTTGGCCACCGCATCACACGGCTGACTCATGTTTAGCCTGCGGTCAACCAGCACCCCGAGTCCCTTTCACAAGTGCTGCTCTCCAGCCACTTGTCACCTAACCTGTACTTATAACGCCCATTCCTATGCCCCAAGTGCAAGACCTTGCACTTATCCACATTGAACGCCATCCTGTTGTCTCGTGCCCACTTCCATAGTCTGTCCAGATCCTTCTGGATCTGGAGTACCTGCTCCTCAGTTGTGGTCACTGCTCCAGTTTTATTTTATTTATTTTATTTATTTAAATATTTGTATGCCGCCCCTTGCAGCAGCCTCGGGGCGGTTTTAGTGTCGTCTGCGAATTGGCTGAGAGCCTGTGACAGGCCCGAAGGCACCCAGCAAGCTTCATGGCCCAGCGGGGACCAGGCCTGGATTCGTCCTGGTTCCCAGCGCTCTCTCGCCACGAGGCGGGCACGGGCCGGCTTTCTCTCCACGGCAGCCATGCATTCCTGGAATGCCAGGTGCCATTTCAAGATGGTCCCCAAATGGCCAATGGAAGGAGGGGATTTTTCTCCAGCCGGCCAAGCTGGCCACATGGCCAGTGACCTCTGGGCGAGCTACCACCGGCTGGTCGGTGAGAGTCTTGTGAGGGGCCAGCAACCACACTTCCTAAGTCCTTTTGCAAGAGGGTGGACTTGGGTTCAAGGATCAGCAAGCTCGTTTCAGTTCTGTCTTCACCTCCGAGAAAGTCCGTATCTTGCCTTGTAAACATTAACCCCTCTTAATGGGACTGCGAGACATCTAGTTCTTTGTAAAAAAGGGGAGACAGCTCGTTTTGTCTTTTGTCCTGGAATGCCAAAGCCATGGAGCAGCTGGCCTTCCCCAAGCTGGGGTCCTCCAGATGTATTGGCTTACAACTCCCATCATCCTTTGGCCACGGTGACTGAGAGTTGCAGCCTGAGGCATCTGGATGGCACCTGGGAGGGGAACGGTACATGTGCCTTCCTTCTCTGCAGAATCCATGTTATTTGCAGTTTTGAGCTCTGAAGAAAAACCTGGAGAGAAAGGACTCCTGCTCATGTTCTTTTTTAATACACTGCCTTTGCTTTGTATATTTCTGAATTTGTAGTTCTCCAAGCTGATGCGTTTGAGAAGGAGGCGACCTTCGGGTGCCTGGTAGCAGAAGTGCCACCAGAGTACAAGAGCAAAGAGGGTAAGGAACCCCAGAACTTTTGGGGAGCCCGCCTTCTGCCATGGGTGGCACGAGGGGAGGGACACCTTGAAGCACCCAGCAGAAATTTGAGCAGTTTGGTGGCTCAGGAGTCAAGCCACAAACTGGATTCGATCTCTCATAATTATGGAAGCTGGTTTTATTTATGTAGCCGTATGTTGTGGGAAAGAGCGAAAACTATCCACAGGGTCCATGACGAGCCGGAGACAGGGGAGCCCCTCCCTGTGCTGAGATTAAGATTCCCACCCGGTTTCCTCATGCAGGGAAGCCGAGGTGGCTTGTTTAGCCACCCTCACCGTCTGACCCTCACAACAGCCCTGTGAGGTGGGCTAGACTGATAGTCTGCAGTGAGCTTTGTGGCCAGCGGAGGAGGAGGACCCGGCCTCCAAAGTTCCAGCCCACACGGCTCTCAGGAATGGCCGTCAGACCCGTTGGACCATCCCAGTGCACAACAGCCTGGGACCAGTCCAGTTCCCGATTCTAGCTGAGCCCTGGGTAGTAGAAAGGGCTGAGCGATTCTTATCCCTGCCCCTTTTCCCCTGCTTTCCGTTGCACTGCTGGAAACTTGTGAACGCCTGAATCTCGATTGTAAAACTAATTAAGCACTGGAAGCAATCGCCAAGATTTAAGTGGTACAACACTGACTACCGTATTTTGGTAAAGCAAATATATCGGTTGTAAATCCGGACCCGCACCAGTTGATTGCAGGGCGGAATCTTTCAGATCTCTTAGTCTGGTGGCGGCTTTGGTCCTGCTCAACGCGATAACAGAAATCTTTTTTCTTCCTCTGGTTTTCTTCCTGCAGTTAAAATGCATCATAAAATATTATTAACATTTGATAATGTTTCTAAGAAACAGACACAACAAATGGTTGCATTGCTTAATTTAGTCCGCTGAACGGGGCCCTCTGTATTTTGCTTTGGCGAATGAACACACACACACACACACACACACACACACACTGCTGGCTTAATGTGGCCTGTTTTTATCCAGCAGTGGGCAGATGTAAAAGAAAAAAGCCCACAGATGAAGAAATAGTTTGAATACAACGAATTTAATGGGTATGTTTTATAAACATTACAATCAGTGTATTCAGTGGACAACCCTGATTGTGCAACTTTTGTGTGTTTGGTTTCTTGGGCATACAATAAAATGTGAGTGAGATTTTAGGATGCAATTTTTAATTGCTGCCCCTGAGGAAGGAAACGTTTTTCCCCAAAATGCACTGGGCAAAATAAACATTTTCTTCAGGAACCTCAGCACTTCCCCATGTTTGTTTTGTGACTCTTCCCTTCTTGTGGTTTTTCTCTCCAGGTCACACGATTGTTGGCTACCAGTTTCATTATCTGTCCTACTGCACCTGGGACGGGCCCATTCTCTTTGGGGAAGATCTCTATGTGCTGCCAGAATTCAGAGGTAATGCCTAAGGGAATCGGGTTCCTCCAGGCACACTCAAAAGGCATTGCTCTGCCTCCGATACCCATCAGCAGAAACCGTACCAGAGTTAGTGCATCAGGAAGACTTTGAGGCCAAGGGCGGAGTGGGGTGGGAGCCACGATCCTGGCTCAGCAAAAACAGCGTGAATTCCATAAGTCCCACGAGGGGAACCTGCTGGAGAGAGAGCCAAACGGTCTCCAAACGGCCACGGGCATGGTATGTTGTCGCCCAGCACGTCCCCGACTTGGTGTGGCTTGGAATAGCCCTTCAGTGGAGTTGTGCGCCCCATCGGGTGAAGCCCCGGCCCTCGGCAGCCTTGCTCACGGCTCCATCGCCCCTGGGGCAAGGTGCCCCCATGGAGAAATCACACCAGTGGTAAAGGACACCCTGAGGAATTCCCAACACCCCGTCTCCCTGGAGGACACAAAGCACCTGCTCCGTGATGGGGCTGACTGAGTGGCTTGTTCGAATTTCTGGCTTTTTAAAATGTAACTGGCATTCCAGGGTAAAGGCCAAAGAGAAGAATTTTCAGCTACTTGTTCGCTTTTATGCAGACTTTAACTGACATGTTAGCCATTAGAATAATTCATTGCTTAAGAAAGTAAATTTTATTGCTAGCCCCTGTTCTGATAATACTTCTGCTTCCAAACCTATTACACACTGCAGTGCTTTTTGTTGACCTAATTGTGTGTGTGTGTACACACTTGACCATTCTCTGACAATTGTTAATTGGAGCAGTCAGTTGAAAATCTTTTTCAGCCAGGCACGTCTCCAAATTAAAGGAGATTCTCTGTCTCTCTCTCTCTCATTTTCTTGCGTAGGCAAAGGGATCGGGACCAGTTTAATGAATAAAGTGGCAAAGGTGAGTCTGGAAGGGCAGTGGGGCAGGGTGGGGGTTTGCTGCAGTGGTGAGAAGAGTTGGACCAGCCACCCGGGGGCCACACACGGTCCCTGACTCAGTCACCAACAGGCGGTCCAGCCGAGTTGGGGCTGCAGCCAGCTGGGTCAGCCTTCACACACTGGGGGGGCGGGGGCACTCCTGGTAGTGGGAGACCGCGTCGATCCATCTCTCGCTCTAGATTGCACTGGAGAGAAACTGTTCCCAGTTCCGCTTTGTCTCGGCCAAATGGAACCGGACCGCAACGGATTTCTTCTCCAAGCTAGGCGCCGTGAACGTCACCAGCCAGAACTACTGGAACCTGCTCCACGTCGATGGGGAACATGTCTGGAAACTGGTGGAGGAAGCCAGACGGTCGTGCCCCAAATAGCACGCAGATGCAGGTCCCCTTTCCAAGCCGGGGATCTTGCCTCGTCACCCCGCACACCACTCCAGGCTGCTGTAGACCCCAGTGGGTTTCTCCCCACTGGGCCCAGCTCAGCCCCAGTTCTGTACTCTCCCTGAGTCACACATTTGGCCTGTGCTCCCCTCCCAGAGACCCCAATGTGCCCCCTGGTTCCACCACCCTCTCCCCACCAGAGAAATCCCAACCTCCCGCCTCTTTATCCCCCGCCCCCCACCATGTTGAATTCTGATAAAAGTTTGAAGCAGTAGTTCGAAGCAGCAGAAGTATCGCCTGCCCCATCCCTCAGTCGGAGAATAAATGGTATTTGATTGCTGTATTCTAGCACATCATTTCCTCAAAATGGGCACGTTCTCTCTTACCCAGCCTTGTGTCTCAAACAGCGGGGAATCCATGCAGGGTCTGAGGGACAGAAAGCGAGAGAATGACTCACTTCACATGTGATCACAACCCAGGGTACGGGGTGTCTGTCAGCTGTCCCTGAATACTGGCTTGTTGTTCATGCGCATGTTATTGTCACGTGTGAACTCTGCAGTTTGGTTTAACTCTGTGGTGTTAACTCAACCCAGAGTTAAGCTACTGTGCAGGGTTCACATGCAGTAGCGGCCTGAGAGTCAGCAAACCCCCATTCAACAGGGACTCTGGGTTGCCACTGTGTGTTAACCAGATCATGGCGCACAAGTGACCAGCAAATACACCTGTGGGACAGTGTGCAAAGGATTTCCACGTGCACGGGCAGCTTTCTGCCGGTCTTTCACAAAAGCGAGCCCCAGTGCCAAGTCTCCTGACGGAAGCGCTCCACAGGGCTGCTGGCTCGGATCCTGCAGCCATCTTCCCCAGATGCATTAAGCTGCCACTTCTCCCATTGCCAGGAAGCCTGGTGGCCAGTGGCCTTGCTGGCCTGGGGCGATGGATGCTGTAGTCCAACACACCATGGCAGTGCTTGGTGGGGGAAGACCGCACTCGGGGCTGAAGCAGGGACGCAGACTTTTGGGCTGCAGGTGTGTGGCTCTATCCTGAGCGACCTGGTGCTCTGCAGGTGGGGGATAATGGGAGTTGTAGTCCAATCCAGCTGGAGGGGAGGAGGTGGTGAGTGTTTGGCTTCCAGCTCGCCCTAAAAGCCCTGTTACATCTCCCCTGAGGCAGAGGTGAGAACTGCCCGTTGCAAGCAGAGCAGAAATCCAGCATTTTGGCCTGGGGAACTGGACTTTTAACTGCACCTCTTACAGGGATGTATATGAAGGATTCCACTGAGTTACCTGATGAAAAAAATATGACTGCAGCCCACTCCGAGCCCCGAGGCAAAAGGGATCCCCGCCGGCAGCGAGAGGCAGGCGGCACAGGGCTCCCTGCGTCGCAGGTCTTGTTCCCTCTGAACCAATCTGGCTTAATCTCGCAGTTTGCAGAGGCGCCAGGACTGCCGCAAGACGCGCGCGTATGTGGAAGGCCAAAAGAACCTCTGCCTCAGCTCTGACGGCACTGGCAGAGGACTGCCCCGCAAGGCTGGTGTAACCCCCCCCCCCTCAGCCACACGCCACCCCTCTCCCCAGTTCCCTCCACCAGCAACATGCAGATAACAGACCGTAGCTGGCATTAGACCATCATGCGCACGACCAGCACACTGACAAATATTTTTAGGGTGTGCTCTTATGAAGGTTTAAAATATTTAGGGCAGTGGTGGTGAACCTATGGCACGCAGGCCACAGTGGGCACACAGAGCCCTGTCAGCATGTGAGCCAAGTCGCCCCAGCAGCCGAGCATCGGATAACTGTGCACACAGGGGCCATGCGCACGCTCGGAAAGGAGTAGTGGTGCCAGGCGATGACATCACGAGCCGCAACTCATTAGCTGCGACTCGTCCAAGCTTTTGCATGGCCGGTCAGTGCGCTGCCAAGGATATATGCATATATATTTGCCTCAGTCTCCATGTTTTATTGCAGTGTTGTCCCTTTGCGATAAATAAGTGGGTTTTTGGGTTGCAGTTTGGGCATTCAAGTCTGCCCTCACTGATCTAGCTGTGCTCCTATTCAAGGTCAGAGGGGATGGCCTACAACTCCCAGCATGCCAGCCGCCCTCTTTCCCATCTAAACTTGCATAGGATCGCATCTTTAAACACCTATCCCGACAATGAACCACATTTTTAGAACCCACTCAGACTTGGATAAACCCAGTTCTCCAACCTAGTGCCCTGCAGGAATACATCATTCCCAATTCCCAAACTGGGGGTGATGGGAGTTGCAGTCCAAGCCGTCAGGAAAAGGCTTGCACCTATGCCTGAATGGCTTGTTTCTGGTTGTGCCTCTTCCCCCTCGTTTCTAAAGGGCTTTTCCACGTTTTTCCCTCAGAGAAACCTAAGAGAATCCGAAGGAACCAGGGAGTTCCCGACTCTACAGTTTCCTAGCTCTAAGTTTCTGTCACGCAGCTCACAGAAGCGCCACCTCTCGCTCGAATCTCGCGAGAGGTTGATGTCTCAGTGGCCAAATCACCCAGGCCCTTCCGTTTGCGGCCCACCCTCAAATCGCGCGATATTACAGCACCACGTCCCGCGAGATTTCATTTTCGGAAGGGTCTTTTGACGGCGTGACGCAAGACTCCACGAAGCCTAGTATTCTGTCTCCGACAGCGGTCAGCCAGTTCTCCCCCCCCCCCCAACTTGTATGGAAACGATATTTGCCTTTAAATAGGACTGCCCTTCCCCAACCTGGCGCCCTCCAGATGTCCCGGATCACATTGCCCAAACTCCCCAGCTGGCACAAAACCACTAGGAAGACTGATTTTGCAGACCAGCTGCAGTTTCCAACCGCAACCCTTAAAAGCCCAAGCGTGCAAACCACACTGAACACAGCGTGGTCTTCTCTTGAGTAAGCCCACAGTGGACTGCAGAGCCGTTCTGGGGGCTGCTGGAATCGTGCCCGACTTCACATTTCACTGCTACGGCAAGTGACCACCCTGCGTTTGCACCATGCGCTTGTTGGAAGCAGCTGACTGAGAGTCGGAAGTGCACTTCTGAACACGAGTGCAAGGGGTTAATCATCTCTTGCACCAGCAGAAGAAAGCGTCCTTTGTTCAGCTTCAGTCTGCAGCCCATCAGTCCCCTGGCCTCTGGCAGGCGGCTTCGCTCTTTCCACAGAACTCCACTTGGTTTGCCAAGTCCTGCCCCACGAAGGATTAGCAAAGATCCCAGTATATCGCTCCCCCCTGCACAGATCAGATTCCAATGTACATAACAATTACCCATCCGCTCGTGAAGCTTCCTGGCATGAGGTTTCTACACAGAGGCCCTGCATCCAGCCCACGAGTCCAGTATTAAGGCAGGTTTTGCTTTATTCTACAAGGCGACCGTCTTTCCCACTTCCCTTTGCCCAGATAGGCCTACAGCAAAATTAGGAAAAAGATTCACCTTACAGCTGGGCATTCCTGAGAGATTCAGCGCCGTGAAGCATTTTTACAAGAGCAGGGCATGCCACAAGCGCCTGCCTTACCAGGGTATCGCCTGTGAAAAAATATTCTGGTTTAGGCGCTCCGCCGATTTTTCTGGTGCAGTGCGGGTCCTTGTGCATGGGGCAGTGCAGGCGGGGCTGTGGCAGGCACAATTGGCTAAGAAAGGGGGCACCTTTAGATTTGCAGATGTTCCAGATGCATGAAGACTGGACCTGGGGTCTTGAAAAAGGATCAGACTTCCTTTGCGTCCAACTTGGATTAAATATAAGCCCCACGTTGGCTCCAGACCCGATTTCCCCCCAAAGCTAGAAAGAGAACGCAGGGTTCTTCCGTCACCTACCCCCCAGCAAAAAAAGACGAAAAGAAAATGCCAGCATCCCAGGAGCATTAAGTCTCACAGTCTCGCTTCTCCCGGAGACCAGGAGTGCTTGGGTTCATCAGTGTCTGTGTCCGGGCTCGGCCTCAGCGTTGTCCCGGGCGGGTGCCGAGAGGCCTCGGCTGGGCGCCGCTAGAGACGGAGGAGCCCCAGGAAGGTCCCGTGAGCGCTGAAGTCGAAGGACGCATTGCAGCGCGGAATGTAGAGGTTCAGGCGGTCGCCGTGCTGGAGGTGGAAGACGCCTACGGGGAGGCAAAGGGGTCAGGCAGCGGGCACGCAGGGCGGGACGGCCCTCCCGGCCCCTGCGCATCTCCCCCCACCGCAGTGCTCCCTGCCACCACCGCCTCGATTCGGCACCAGGGCAGCAAGGTGTGGGGCGATGAGGAATGGCCATGCGCTCATTTCAGCTTCTGCGGCCTGCTTGTGCCCCCTTGCTCCACGTGGGTGCATCAGCCCCCCCCCGGCTTTTGAGGTGCCCCCGGCCCTTTCCTTCACTTCTCCCCACAGGCTTTCCAGCTGGACAGGCTCTGGCACATCCTTGCCGGTTTTCCTTTTTATGGAATGGACCCGAGAACCTCACGGTGCTGAATTCTGCTCTCGCCGCTCTTTGCGGGCAGAAAACAGCCCTGCATTTTCTGTCAGCGGTTTCACTTTACAAGAGGCTATTGGGTGCCCCCCTGGTTCATGCCTTCCACACCTTTTATCCTTTCTGCAGGGCAAGCCAAGGCGGGAGACGACTCGACTTCAGAGTATTCTTGTTGGGTATTTTAAGTCATGGGGTGGAACTCTCCAGAACTTGGGTGAACTATAGTTCCCATCATCCTCACCATTGGTTCTGCTGGGTAAAGACACCCTACTAATGTTGCCCAGATCCTGGATGAGACATTTGAAAGGGCCAGAAAGCCCCACGGAATACATGGGGGATGCCCGCTCATTTTGAGTGCTGCACATTGGCTCTCCAAAATTCAACAGGTAAAGCACTGTTCAGCATGAAAATGCAGGGTGGAATGTCTGCCTGTCTTCCCTCCCAGACGGTGCAGGAGAAAGACGGGCAGCCAACTGGAAGTGTTTGTTCCCAACGCTCCTTCGGGCATCCCAAACCGCTGGATCCCACTGCCCCTCCCAGGTGTCAGGAGTGAGAAGGATAGCACCCCAGATCGTTCCATCCAGGGAAACACAAGATGTGAAGCAAGCAAGAGTGATCACTTGTGGAATTTATAAGATTTGACTAGAGGGAGATGGAGTCCGGTATGAACCTCTGAAGATTTCACAGGAAATAGATACACAGAGGGATATAGGTAAGGAAAAATGGAAAAAATACAGGATAAGAGACCACTAAAAGGCATGTCAAGTAGAATTGAGGAAAAAGTTTATGAGTTAGTAAAGAAGTGGTACCTGACACAGGTAAAACTATTCTATATGGATAATAAATATTCCAATTTATGTTGGTCAAAAAGTGGGTACCTATTTACATATGTGGTGGAATGAAGAAATGGATTAATTATTATGTAGCCAAGGTCCTAGTGGAAGGGTGCACAAGATATTTTATTAGTTTTTTTCTTTCTCTTCCCCCTTTTATCTAAGTATTTTTTGTTGTTCTTGATGTATGTTTGTATCTCTATTGGGTTTTTTTAGTTTTGTATTTTAGATTATTGAGACAGAGAGAACGAGCGCCTCCCAAGACATATTCATAAGGAGAGTTCCAGGTGGTAAACGCTAGATTGGGTTCCACAAACCGCTCTGAGCATGCTCAGAGATCCATTCCATGTGATTTGTACTTGGGAGCAATAAGGAATGTTTTGCAAGGAAAACAGACTGTGCCTTTGCCTGCCTGAAGCAGGAACCTCTGCTCACGATGCCAGGAGGCCCGCTGCCCGCCCGCCCGCCCCTTGTCCTCTGCCAGGCAGGCCCAGCACCTCTCACCTCCGCTGTAGCAGCTGTTGTACGCTCGCTCTGGGTCCGCGGGCATGCTCTGGATGCAGCGAAACAGGACTTGGTTCTGCCGCCCCGGCGCCAGCCGCTGCAGCACCTGCCCCATGGTGAAGGTGGGGTCATGGAAGAGCACCTGGGAAGCAGAGGGGCAGTTGCCGGCTCAGGGTGGCGGAAGGACGGCGAGGCGTGTGGCAGCTAGCTCCCTTCCAGCACGGAGCAGACTGCTGGCCCGCCCTCGCCGAGCGCCGGTGCCTGCCGTGCCCTCCATCCCGGCCCGCACGGTGCCAGCAACGGAGAGCGGCTCTCCAGCATCGCAGGCCGGTTCTCCTCGCTCTCAACAGAGAGTGGGACCGAGCCGTGCGTTCTCCAGGCACAGCACCCTTCCGGCCCCGAGCTTCGGCCCCTCCGCCTGCTGGAGGTCACGTGGCCTCACCATGCAGGGGAGACCTGCCGGCACGCCGAGATGCGTGGCCAGGGCTGCTCCCACCCCTTACCTGGCTGTACACGAGGTAGAGCCCCGTGTGCTTCACCAGCACGTCCCGGCCGCTCGGCTCCAGGGCCCGCCCTTGCTGCAGGAAGGGCTTCCACCAGACCTCTGTGATGCATTCCCGGTCTGCGGAGGGAGGGAAAATGGCAGTGATGTTGCGGTGCCCACACAGCGTCCAGACTCGAGTGCCCGCCTTTCACAGACGACTCCCGTGAGGAGAGTTCTGGTAGTTCTGCACGGACCAGGGCCTGACTGGAGTCTGCCAGCAGAGCCTTCACGGGGTGGCCCCATTTCTGTGGAATTCCCTGCCTCGGGAGGCGAGACCGGCACCGACCCCGTGTTGATCTCAGTGCCTGCTGCAGACATCCTTGTTCTGGGAAAGCTTTCTTGGCCTTCTCCAGCCATGGGTTTAACCTTATTCAGTTTTTAGTGTATTCTTCTCCTCCTTTAATCTATGTTAGCTCTGCACTGCCCTCCGCTCTGCAATCTGCCTAGATTTGGAGCAGTTTGCACGTGCTGGGGAGGAAGGAAGGGAGGAGGAGGGCTGGCTGGCTGGCTGCTGTGGAGCAGGACCTTGGCAGATGCCCAAGGAGAGCAAGCACAGGTGGATTTTCCACCTGCCCCTTGAGTAGGCACACAGGAAACACGCCAAGAAGACACGCACCAGCAAAAGAGCCGCCGTCACCTGGAAGCACAGCGAGGAACGGTCCTCTGCTGGCTCGCTTGCGATCTGGCCGGCTGCCCCAAAGAAGCCTCGGTGGCTAGGATCCGACAGAGGCCTGCTTGTGTGTGGGACCAAGAATGGGGAACTCCCGGGCTGACTTCCTTGCACCTGTGTGCCTTGATTTGGTTTGCTTTTCTTGGGAGACTAGCCCAGGCAGCAAACCGTGTTGGAGGGGAGCCATCCTCCCGGCTGGGGTGACCCGAGGGCAAGGCCTCTGCACGTGCCCAGGGAAGGAGGCGGCGAGGACGGCCGCAGGTGTGCGGGGAAGCCAGAAGGAGCCGCTGCAGCCTGGCAAAGCGGCCGGGTGCCCCTGCCCTCCTCACGTTCTCAGGGGATCTGAGCGTAGCTGCGGGGCTCGGAGCTCTTTTGGCCAGGCTTCCCCAAGCCAGCACTCTCTGGAGGCGCTGGACTCCCGCCTGGGGATGATGTGTGCTGCATCATGGGGGCCTGAGGATGATGGGGGCTGCAACCCGCCTACGCTCCCCTGTCTCTTTGCAAAGAAATACCCGTTTTTCAGAGCACGCTAGCCAAAGCTGCGACAAGCTCCTTGCAAAGGGAAGCAAAGCAGCCCTGGCAAGGAAACGCTTCCGGTCTGGAGAGGGCAGACTGGGAGCCCTGAGCAAGCCCTGGGGGGGGGGGGGGCAGCCTCACGGGTGGATCCACAGGCAAGGAGCGCCTTTGTTGGAGCTTATGCGCAATTGCCTTTAATAACAGCAGCACGTTATCCTACTGAGATGGGCATCCATCACGGAAAACTGACTTAAGTCTCACATAACACACAAAAACATAGAAACTGAGCAAGCCAGAAGGGGTCTCCCAGGCCATCTAGTCTGACCCCGGCTCCAGCCAGCTCCACTCACAACATGCCTCCCGTTTGTTTTTGAGTTTTGAAAAGCAACACCCGCATATTCCTGTCTTTGTATTGCCACCCTTCACCTTGCTGCCCTCCCCAAATGGCAAACGCTTGAACAGCATTTCGAAAGGTTTTGTTTTATCTCCCTCCGCTTTGTTTGTTGGCTGGGGTGCTGGTTTTGGTTTCCAATGGGGTGATCCAGATAAATAACGTAAAAAGAGCAGGGCTTCACGAGCGGAGGTGCCACTTCGAAGAAACTCAAAGTGGAAAAGGAGGCACTGGTCCCAGCTGGGCCCGTCTGCTGGGTACAGAAGCTCCCTCCCGCCCCGGTAGGTGTGCCCAGAGAGGAGGTGGAGAGGCCGAGATAAGGATCGGCTGCCAGGCGGGAGAGGGATGGCCGCAGAGCGGCTGCGAGGGCCAGGGGAGAGGCCGGCCACGTGTCAGGGACGCATGTCGCAAGAGCGGCATGGTGCAACCAGGGGAAAGCAAACAGCGCGGATGCGGGAGAGGGACCCACGTGGGCGGAGGCGCCCTCCGCTCGAGCTAGCACTGCCGTGCCCCTTTGCATGGGATCCGCTCAGACCAGCTCTGAGAAGGAACCCCGAAGGCGGAGGAAGACGTCAAATGACGGCATGGACGAGACACGGCACGATGAACGACGGCAGAGCTAAGAAGGGGGAGGATGAGTGGGGAAGGAGGCGAGGAAGAGGCCATGTGCCTTCCGGGCTGCCTGCGGGATCAGGAGAGGTGTGCAACACCCCTGCCCATGTTCCCCGGCTGCTGGTGTACTCAGGCATGCATCCTCCGACCGTGGAGGTCACAGGTGAGCCGGCAAAACACTTGCCCGGTCCCCTTAGCTGTCCAAATCCTCTTTATTTCAAGGAAGTGAATTTCTCAGTCTAATTCTGCACTGGGCGAGGAAATCGTCCTTCGTGTCTCTCCTAAATATTCCACTGCTCAGGTAGAGTATTCCCTGTCAGGTCCCAGCATTATAAGCCCTCTCCACACCTCTGTCCCACACCAGGCCTAATGCTGGGCCCCTCGATCACATCTTTCTTGATTTGCCTTTTTCCTAAGCACAACATAATCCCGGATTTTGCAATCTTTCCTTGCAGGAGAGCTGCTCCAACCCCCTCCTCATTTTAGCTGCCCTGGCCTGCCCTTTTTCCAAGTCAAGAATGATATTTTGCAGGTGTGGCGGCCACGACTGCCCATGATATTTGGTGGCACCACAGAATATGCGCAAGAGCACCGTCTTGGCAGTTTCGCTTTTAATTCCTTTCCCAATTATGTCCAACGCGCAGCTTGCCTTTTTCACGGGCTGACGGTTTCATCCAGCTGCCTGCCATCACCCCAGATCCCTCCTTGCGCAGTCACTGCGAGCTCAGCCTAGACTCCAAGCTGGGCTGTTTTGCCCTCCCCCCAGGCGCGTGATGCCCACATGCTTCCATGGAACTGCATGGCCATTTTGATACCCCTTCTCCCAGCCTGGAGGTGGGGGGGGAGGGGGGATCCTGTTGGAATGCGTTACAAGGGCTTTTTGTTTAATTCGCCCTAAATAATTTGGCATCGTTGGAAAACTTGGCCGCTGTACGGTTCACTTCCAACTTGAGATCATGCATGAGCAAGATGCTAAGCATCGGTCCCCACAGGGACCGTCTGAGGAGCATCTCTGTCTCAGAAGAATTTGGCATGTACGTCTACTCTCTGCCTTCCGCTCTGCAGCCAGTGGCTGAGCCATGAGAGGCCATCTCCCGTCTTCCCCCCCTTCTTGATACTTCTCAACAAGCTCTGAAAGGTCAATGAACTGAAAAGAAGAGAAGTACAGCGGTCAAGACCACGAAGAATAAAGAATAGAGCAGTGATCCGTTTTCCAGCGGGAGCGAGCGCAACTGGGAAAGGGGAGGAGTTGTAGCAACGTTCAAGAGTTGGAAAGGCCAGGTTTGAGTGCAGGAGATGGAAGCGGAGGAATTCCTGCGGCCCCCAGAGCATCATACCTGGGGGAGGTGGAGCGGGACCCTCGCCCCAACTCGCCAGGTGCTGGAAGGTCCAGCGTGCGGCACTGGGCTGGCCGGGGCTGCTTCTGGGTGAGGCTACAGGGTGCTCGCACTGGCTCTTATTTGCAGGCACGTCGTGTGAGCAGAGGCCACACCTGCAGCTCCCAGAAATCCCAAACTTGGCTGCCCGCCCCCCACCGGCAGGTTTCTTGGGGCAGCCGAGAGTCTGGGGGAGCGGCTGAGCTTTCTGAGGCCTGTTTGGATCTTGCCTGCTTCCCAGTCCTGCAGCTTCCTCCAGCAAGGGGCGCTGCACCACAAGACCCATCATTCCCAGCCAGCAGGAACGGCAGTGTTTCCAAGGGTGGCTCCAGAACTGTCTCCGGCCATTCAGGAAGAGCCGGCCAGCGCTGCGGGCTCCCCGACCCCTTCTCAATTGCCTGCGGCACGAGCAGGGGGCGAGAGGGCAGCTGTGGCTGCTCCAGCAAGGGAGCAGCGGATTGCAGGGGGCAAGCAGGCCCCTAGCAGGGGGAGACAGGTTGTCCCTGGACGCCCGGGCTGGCCTGGCCTGGCCTCAGCAAAAGGATGCCACTAGGCTCCACCGCTGCAGCCAGTGTGGCCCATCCTGCAGCTCCCCTTGTTATGGCAGGGAATCACAGGGCCAGGAGGGGGACCTCAGAGGTCATCTAGTCCAGACCCCATTTCTTAGCAGATCGCGAGAAGATGATGCCTGCTGCACCGCCGAGAGGGGAACTACTCACCTTTGTTGGATTGCCTTTCGGGGACCAGATGCAGGGCCGACTGCTTCCCTGGCGGGGGAGAGAGACAGCCTGAAATATTTGGGTTCAAGGGTTAATTCTTGCCTCCTTGTCCAAACTTCACCCCCCACAGTTGCCCATGCACCCCCCCCACATCCTTGTTCTGTTTCCCCCAGTCAGATCCTAAGGAAGAGGGGGCGGGGGTGGGGGTGCCCGTTTGCTCATCTACAGGGCGAACGAGGAGCCATAATGTAACGGGATCCTCTGGGCATCTCATCCGAGTGGGCGGATCAGGGCCCCCGGCCTGCAGTCTCGAGCGAACTGTGGAGAGGGGACCTGGAGGCCACCGGACTGGACGGCTCTTGCCTCCGAGGACTCTCCACCATGAAACAGGCCACTGGGCCCAGCTGGGTTGCAGGCGTGCATGACAAGCCCTGTGATAATAGGCTCCTAGAACAGCTAGGCGGGAAGGGGCCAAGGAGTCCAGTCCCCTGCCGTGGCAGGTCACCATTTTACACCGTCTCACTCAGGTGATGACTGAGTAGTGCAGGAAAGCCACCCTGCACATGCTCAGGGGTACTATATTTATTGCAACTCAGCCCCAACAGTGGAAAAAGTTTCCAGAAGCAGGTGAGCTCCCTGTCCACCTCGCTCCAGCCACGTTGGCCCGCGTGACGAATGAAATGGGCTTGCCAGGTAAAAAACACTTTGCACATGGCCCTTTGCCCTAGGTGCACCTGCCAAATTCAAGTAATGTTTCCTTGCATCTGACGATACCCGGATCCGGGAAGCATTTTTTCTAAAAAGTGAAGCGTTTTTTCTAAGAGGAGGTTGTCTTTGGAACAACCTCGCGGCTGCAGGCCACATGGCACACATGTGCCGTCCTTTCGGTGCCGGGTTAAGGCAGCCCTCCTTGCAGAGCCGTTTAAAGACCTCCCTGCTCCTTTGGGGCCCTGACTCAATGAGGTAGGTGCGTTTCTTTTATTCTTGGCCAGGTCTTTTTATTGTCTTCTAATGCTTTTGTGCTATTTGAAGTTAATTTCAGTTCTTGTTAATGCTTTTACCTATTATGCTTCATTCTTTTTGTATTTTGTTGTAAACCAGCCAAAACCTTCAGCTTATGGACGGTGTAGAAGATGGATGATAATGCTTAATATAATTATATAATTTAAAATTATAATGATCTAATGATTGTAATTATTATTATTATTATTATTACCTTTCTGTTGGTTTTCGCTGCAACACACAAATCCTGCTACCTCTCAAACTAAATTCACAGAAGCCGTATCAAAGAGAACAAACTCCACCCAGTGGCCCAGC
This sequence comes from Varanus salvator macromaculatus, assembly GCA_023646645.1. Classification (NCBI taxonomy): domain Eukaryota; kingdom Metazoa; phylum Chordata; class Lepidosauria; order Squamata; family Varanidae; genus Varanus; species Varanus salvator. The sequence goes on along the minus strand of JAIXND010000753.1, from coordinate 1,147,386 downwards.
GCCGGATCAGCAAGTCCGCCAACCAGGACTGTAAAGCCCACTAGAAAATGAACGACCTGGGATTGGAAGCCAGGTTTTTAAAGGAATCTTTGCTGGGAGCAAGAAGACAGTCCACGCAATGCCAGGAGAATCTCTTCGGAGGCCAGAGCACACCCGTCCAAAAAGAGCCCTGGCTGGATCCCGTTGTCTCGCTTTCCGGTGGTGGCATTACCAGAGGAAGCCTGGGATAAGGCGGCATGGGGTCTCTGCTCGCTCGCCCGGCCCGTGCAAAGCCACGGATCCGCCACGAGTCCTCGCAAGAAGCTGGGCTTGTATTCTCCGTTGCATTTTATATCACTTTCACTTCCTCACCAAACTGGCCAACGCGTTTCCCGCCTTCTACCTCCTGCCTTCCTTTTCTGCTGTTATTGGGCCAACGGCACAAAACTGTTGAGACAGCTCCTACCCACCCTGCCCTGCCCTGCCCGCAGCCCAAGCGCGGGCTTCCCCAGCCTCTGGAAAACCCAGCCAGCTGCCTCACCAGACACACTGAGTCATTTCTGGTGTGGAGTGCGGTGATGTCCGGCTGTGCTGAAATGCAACTCCCATCATTCCCAGCCAGCCCGGCCCTCTTCTCAGTGGCCTCCTGCCTCGCTTTCCTTGCCGGGGCACTTGATTCAGGGCCAGTCCCGATGGGAGGAGGCGACCCTCTGGGTACCCTGCCCCAAGCCGTCTGGGGCTTTGCAAGTTAACACTGGCGCTTCGAACTGAGCCTGGAGACGGACCGAAGATGCCGTTTTGCCCAGTCTGTGCCAACGATCTCATCAGCCTGTTTAGGAGCATCAGACGTTCCCAGACCGTGTTCAAACACATCCCCATGAGAAACACACTGCAGCCACCAGTAGGTAGGTCCGCGCCACCCAGTTCACCTGGGTTCCTGTGACAGTGCCGGATGCAGAAGCATCCCCCGAGCTATGAGCAGCGCTCCCCGCTCCAGATCCACGGGAGACCACGGCCAAGCTCTTTTAGCCTGCTCTTGATGTGCTCAAAGTAGGACGGCCGCCGTTTGCTTCCAGGGAGAAGCTCCGCCTTGCAAACTCGCACCCACTCTGCATTTACCCCAAAGAGATCCCCTCCTGCAGAGATCCCGAAAAGCGACAGAAGTGCAACTTGAGCGTAAACCTTGCAACAGGCTCATCCTCTACCGGAAAAATACAGCCCCGTGCTGTTTTTGTGGCCAGTGCAAGGGAAAGAACATCGAGTGTAAGGATGTTTCACTGGAGACCACGGCCAAGCTCATCCACACTATCGCATCCCCCATCGGTATGGATGGGTGTGAAAGCTGGACAGTGAAGGGAATGGATGCGCTCGAAACGGTGCTGGAGGAAAGCTTTGGGAGCGCCCTGGACCGACAGAAAGACAAACGGGGGTCCTGCGTCGAATCGAGGCAGAGCTTTCCCTGGAAGCAAACGGCGGCCGTCCTACTTTGGGCACATCAAGAGCAGGCTAAACTCCTAGGAGAAGACGATCGTGCCAGGGAAGGTCGAAGGCAGAAGAGGAGACAAACCAGCTAGGAGATGGATCGGCTCCGTGAAGGCAGCCCCGGCCTTGAGTTACACGAGCTGAGCAGGGCTGCCCTGGAGAGCACGTCTCGGGGGGCTTCATTCAGGGGGTCGCCTTAAGTTGGAGATGACTGGATGGCAGGTAACAGCACCCCTCCAGAGCAGGTCGAACGTCTCTTATCTGAGCAGCAGAAGCACCTCCCACAGCAGCCCCATCCAGGCTGCAACCATCCCCTGACGCTGGGCCAGATCAGCCACCGTCTCGCCAGGATGGGACTCCACACGGTGACTACGTATGTATTATATTCACACCCCATCTGTCTCCCGTGGTGCAACTCAGGGTGGCTCCGTGGGGTTCCCAGGCGGTCTCCCCTCCGTGCTCAAGCCAGCCCCACCCCTGCTTAGCTTCAGCTGGGGACAATCCCCTCCAGAAGTTTCACGCAGATGGCGAAGGGCTCGGGGGATAAGACAGTGCCCCGTGGAGCAATGTGCAACCCTCCACCAGCATCCCTGTGGGGAAAGCAGTGCCGATTCCCCTCCACCGACTCTCCAGCATCCCGAAGCCCAGCTTGGAGAGGCCCAGGGGAATCGACCTTGCCCTCCGCATCCGGATGCTCCGTCGTATCCGCACCAACAACATCTCGATCATGCATTGTGTAGCTCCAAAGTCTTCCCATTTACACATTTCATTCAGAAACAAACCGAGCCCGAGCAGAGAGAGAAAAATCTCCGTTGCCCGGAGAGGTCACGGGCTCTCCCACACTAGAGACAAGCAGAAAGAAACGGGGCAGTCCACTGAGTGGGGTGGGGCGAGCTGGTGTCCGGCGGGGTTGGACTCGAAGGCCTTCCCGGCCCCCTCCAGCTCTGCTCTCTACGGTTCTGTGAAATCCTGCCTGTCCTCGTTTGCTCCTCATTCGAAAAGACCCTCTGCCCGTTTTCCGTTTTCTTAATACAGCAATACCTTTGAGGAGGATTATTCTATGATAGTTTGGATGTCGGTTGCTTCCGACACTCCGATGTCGGTTGCTGCCGATGTTGGTGGGAGGGCGCCGGGTTGTCACGAACAGCCCGTGAGAGCGGAATCGTTCCTGCTCCCCATGCAAAAATCTTTAGCCTGCTGAATTTCTGTCCCCGGTATTTCCTACTCCTGCCGGGGGGATGCTAGGGAGTGAACTGGGGAGCATGGGCCTGAAAAGCGGGGGCTCCCAGCCAAAGCTCCTCCATGCTGGCATCCTGCCTCCCACCCAGCAGCTGCAAAAATGCCCTCGGGGAGGCTGGGCAGGGGCCACGTGCATCGAAACGGCACGGTCCACACCGCTGCTCGACGGTTGTCTGCCAAACAGTTTGAGGACAGTCTACTCACTTCGTTGACGCAGCTGCTCCTGCGAGGTCCTTCCCACTTCCCGTTTCCTTCTTTCCGAGTGTCCGGAGAGCTTCTCTCTTGTGGCACATGGCCCCAGAAAGTCACCAGCCCTCTGCAATCAAGCCAGGGAGAGAGACGGTCGCAGCCCGGCTGGCGAAGGATGCTCTGTGCCTTTGCCCACGATCCTTTCAGGCCTCCCTCCATGCAGGGGTCTCTCCCCTCCTGCCCCCCATCACTCTCTTTTTAGCTGCCCGGGGCACAGAGCACGGCTGTTCTTCAGAGCTGGGTTCCAGCTCGAAACGATGGCCAATCCCAGACTGGGAACCCCAGGAGTCCCGTGGGGTCCCACAGACACCTGATCCTATCAGTCACAGCCCCAGTCATGGACTGGATGATGGGCCTTATAGTCCAGCAACATGTATCTGAGGGGGATAGGTTCTCCCACTGTGTTCCAGACTTAGGTTCCCACCCACTCGTCCTTTACAAAGCAGGGCTTTTGAACGTGTTTTTAAAGGACGCCGGCAAGGGGACGGGGGGAATCCGGGAGAATTTCCCCCAAATTCTCAGCTTCCTCACTTCTGTTTAGGCCTGTGCCAAGCCGAATCGACTGCAGACTCGTCCAGGGAGAGGGCTGCAAGTCTTCCTTCCCCCCGGCCCTGATCCTGCACTTCTAAGAACATCCGGAGACGAGGCCGAAACGTTTCCCATGCAAATTTTGCCAGCATGGAGCTGGAGCGAGCCAGCGAGCCTGCGCGGCATCTCCACGGGTCAAGAAACTCTTGAGAGCGAGGTGTGGAACCAGCAGCCAAAAGGTGGCCGTTTAATTCAGGAAGTGGCACACCTTGAAAGAGCTTCCTGGCTTCTTAAAAAGGGAAATTTCTAATGTGCCGATTATCGGAACACTGTTTCCGTCTTGCACATACAGGCAATATTTTGTAGGCTGCGTATTTTATAGAGAACCACGCATGAAGAGGAAGTTCAAAAGAGAGAGTAATAAATGTAATGATAAGACATGAATGGCTGGAGCCGGATTAGTGCTCAGGATTCCTGGGTGAGAGAACTGAGGCGGTAAGAGTGTCGGAAGCCCCAGCAGCCCTGGCTCCTGTGCCTGGGCTGCATGCCCCGAATCCAGCGTCAGTCTCGGGAGAAAGCCGATGGCAATGCCCAAGCGGAATGTTGAAATAAACGATAGGGTGTCCCCTCCACCTTTGAGCATACGCAGAGTGCCTTTCCTTCACTTGTGCATAGTTTAGAAACAGAAACAGAGCGAGTCAGAAGGGGCCTCCTGGGCCATCTAGTCTGACCCCCAGCACCAGCCGGCTCTGCTCACGACATGCCCACCATGTGCCTGTCCAGCCTGTCTTTGAACTCCCTGTTTAGTGGCAGGCCTGCTGTCAGCCTCGAGCTCACGGTGTGTGTGGCTGGCTGCTAGGGCACGACCTAAAGCTTGAGCCAAAGCATTCCAGGCACTCTGCACATGCTCAGAGGAATGCTTATTTCCCGCTCGCTTCACGTATAACTCAGTCTCTGAATTATGCTGCTGAGGGTGGTGCCGACATGCATGCATGGGGGCACACAAGCCACACGGGATGGCATTCCTTGGTGTCCCCCCCTCCATCCTGCCTGGGGCATGCTGGGAGTCGTGGGTCAGTTTTCCACCCAGACTGGCCCCTTAAATGGATCAGTCCCTGGAAGGGCTGGCACTGCATTCCCATGCCAGGCCGCGCGACTGGGGGCCTCGGCAGGGAGGGAAGCAAAGCGACTCTGGGAAACCCCTCGGGGCAGAAAGAGGGTTTCGCTCCTCGGAGGGATGAGGTCAGCTCTGCTCTGCACTGCCAATGTGGTGAAACCACACTCTTGTGCAACAAGCGGAGCGCCTCCCGCCGCGTCCCTCTCCTCCAGTCCCACCAGGGGCTTCTTGGGGATCCCCAGGAGCTGCGGAGGTGCTTTCTGCCCCGTTGGGAGGACAGCAAGGCAGTTCCAGTCCCGGGCTCCACGCTGGCTAACCTCCTAAGCCAGAAATGAAAGCGAAGCCAGACAGACACATATGCCTCCTTCTCTTTTCTTGGAAGTTTTGTTTGTGTGCATGCATGCGTGGGGTGAACCGGAGGCCTCCCTCCCCATTTCAGGATCCATGTGGGCCGCGTCTCTCCTTATGCTGCATGGGGATGCAAGCGTGACCCTCTCGCTTTGTTAGACTGCGGCGTCCAGCAGCCACAGGAGCAGAGCTCACGGCGAGGGGTGCGGGGATGGCAGGCAGGCAGGGCGGTCGTCGGGAGGGCCCCCTGCACGGCCAGGGTCAGGGGCCGGCGCTGCCCGGCAGGAGGGCTTCTCCTGGGGCCAAAGCGCCGCCGGGGGAAATGCGACACGAGCGGGAGACGCGCGGGGGCCCCGGCCCGCCCCCGCCCCCGCCTTGCGCGGCCGCCGCATGCTTACCGGGAGTGGCCCGGGCGTCCCCGGCAGGCCCCCCGCCGGCCCGGGCATCCTGGCTCTCAGCTCCCCGCGCAGCTGCACCACCTCGTCTCGCAACACCTCCAGGCGGCACTGGAGGCTCCACAGCGCCAACAGGCAGGCCAGGAGCCCCGCGGCCAGCGCGCCCCCGGCCGCCCAGGCCGCCGCCAGGGGCGACGCGTGGCGGCAGGCGCCCCCCCGCAGGCGCGCGCCGGCCATGGGACCCGCCGCCGGGGCCCGGCCCGGGCCCGGCATGGCGCCCGCCCGGCAGCCCCGAGCCGCGCAGGAGCCTGGCGACGCCCCTTCCCCTTCGCGGGCAGCCCGGGCGCCGACGCGCAGCGCGCCCGCTACGGAGCCGCCGCCGCGCCCCGGCCGCGATCCCCGCGCGCCGGCCGCGCCCGCATGGCCCGCCGGCGCCGCGCTAGGTGCCCCGGGCTCCCGCGCGGCGGGGCGCCCCCGGGCTCCGCATGCGGCCGCGGCCCGCGCTCAGGCGCTGCCGGCCCCCCCCGGCCCCGGCCCCGGCCCCGGCCCCGGCCGCCGCTCCCCTCCGCGGGCTGCTCGCCGCTGCGCCGCCGACGGCGCGCACGGGCATGCGGCGCGGCGCCTCCCGGCCCGTTCAGCGGCGGCCGGCGCGGCCAGCAGGCATCTGGTGCCCGTCGGCTGCCTGGCCGGAGCGGAGGCACCGGTTGTGCAAGACGCGGGGGAAGCGGCCCGGGCGCGCCTCCGCCCGCCCACCGTGGAGCGCAGCCAAGAGCCCGCGGCGCGCACCGGGCCGGTCGGGCGGCCTCCCGCGCGCACGTGCTCGAGCGCGCCCGCGCCGGGACTTCGCCCCTGGCCTGCGCGTGGCCCTTCCGCCGGCCCGGGGCCGAGCGCCTGCACGCGGCGCCTCCGGGCCCGGCGCCCATCATCCCCCGCCAGCGCGGCCCCTGGGGGCCGCAGCCCCGCGGGCGCGGAGGGCGGCAGGGTCGCGTGGCTGGCCGCCGCCCGCCCGCCCGCTCGGCCCCGCCGCTCCTCGCCCAGCCTTCCTCACGGGGGTGTCGTGAGGGCTGAGTTGGGGCGCGGGGCGCACAGGGGCCCTGCGCTCTGGGGGGGCGAGTGTGGCCCCCAAGTGACACACAGGCAGAAAGCAGTCCTGGCGCCGGGCAAAGCCACCTCCCCCGACTTTGTGCCCCGGAGGCGTTGCACTTCAAGGCCCATCAGCTGCAGCCCATAACATCTGGAGGACCACAGCTGCCCCGCGCCGCCCCCCCCCCCCGGTCGGCTGGGCAATTCCCATGGAACAAAGCCGGGAATTGGGTGATTCAGTGTTTCTGGAAACTTTGTCCTGAAACTCCGAGAAGCCGCAGACATGGGCAGTGCCAGCCAAGTTTCACGTCCAGAATGCCTGAAAGCCCCCCAGTTGCACCAGCTGCAGGAGGACTTTGCTGTGGGGGCTCGATCCTCCTCCTCCTCCACCAAACGATCCTTCAGGGGAGGGGCTCCCACTGAACCTATACATCCGGGGCAATCGCAAGACCCCTCCTCTCAGTGTCCGTGCTGCCCAGGCTGCGACCCCAGACCCTGAGAACCGTGGTGGGGTATCCCAACCCCCACCCACCCGGGCCCCTCAGATAGGGTGGACTACAGCATCCATCATCCCCAGCCAGCGGCATGGGGCAGATGGGGAAGCTGCAAGGCTGGCTGCGGAAGAAGCAATGGGCCCTTTGTGTTCTCCTTGTTCCCCTTTTGCCCTTGGAGCACAAGGCTAGAACAGCTGGAGCGAAAGTCCAGCCGCTCCCCTCTAGACCACGGGGTGGGGGGTGGAAATTCCCCATCACTCAGCGCAGCCTATTCTTTCCTCTTTTTGGCATCAAAGACGTTCCTCTCAGCTGGGGAGGGAACGAGGGTTGTCATAAGAGAGACTCTCCTGCACATTTTTTTGAAATACTCTCCTTCATGCCAACCCCCCCAAAATGCCAAACACCTTCCTCCTCCAAGCACGGCTGCATGTCACTGCCTTTCTTTCTGCAGGGCCCGCCAGTCCTTGGTGGGGACACGAATGGCCCCCCTCCAACGAAGTGTCGCGCAAGTTTGCTGTGTCCACACGGGCGCCAGTGCTGTATCTTGGGCTGCACCCCTTTTGCCGCTGGGACACAGTCCCCGGGAATGTCGAAACGGGATTCAGCCCGAGCCGAAAGCGCTCGACCCCGTGCATTTGGATGCGAGGACGGCAAAAGTCCCCAGTTGCGTAACACGTATCCCAACGTAGCTGGAAAAAAATTGAATCGGGGGTGTCTGTTACTGACCGTGCATCCCTCGGCCCTGATTCCCACCCCCGTCCGCCCCCCAGCTCTCCCAAGAGCAGGAGGAGGGATGTCAGTACAACCAGCCCTGGCTGGTTGGGCATTCAGGGAGTCACCGCCTCGTGTGACGGGGGCTTGGCCAGATCACGGTCCAAATCGGGACTGTTGCTTTCCCAGCCTGGCACCTGAGCAAGGTGCCCAAAATTGCACGGAAGCACGGCATGGCTCCGGATCGAAGGTGTTCGCCCAGTCGTGCTGCAGGGCTTCCCTGCTCACCAGGCTTCATCCTGAGCTGGAGTCCTGCAGCACGAGGGGGGAAAGCTCCTTTCCTCCACGGTCCTGCCTTGCATGGAGTTTTGCTTTGGGAAAGGAGAACCGAGAGGAAGCATACCTCGCAACTGCCCTCTCTCTCCCCCCCTCTCTCACACGCACACACCCCTTTTGCAGGATCATTTAAACTGTTAGATGATTTGCCCTTTTTGCAGATTAAATTGCCCTTGTTTGCCGGGGGGGGGGTGGGGGCGGCAATTTGGGAACCTGGTGAAGGCAGAAATTGGGCTCAAGGCAAAGCACAAGCTAAGCCAAATACCCCTTTCCCTTTAGGTTAGCCTTCCTCAGCCTGATGCCCTCCGGATGGGGTGGGGTGCAGCCCCCCTCGTCCTGCACCAGCCACAGGTTCTTGCTGAGATGTGGGAAACTGGGTTGTCTGCCCTTAGCTGACAATCCATGGCTTGCTAACAAGAACCCATGGTTTGTCTGTGGGGGGTGGGGTTAACTGCAGGAGGTTCGCCTTGGTTTCTCTCTTCCACAGGGGCCAGACAACCACCTGTTAACCCACACTGCAGGGCTACAGGTTGGGTAACCTTTCCCTGAAACTTGGCTTCTTGCTGAAATGTGGGTTACCATGCTGTCTGAACCCGCCATGCCCACAACCCATGATGTTTTAATCACGGTTTGTTGTTGGGTTGTGAACTGTGGATTGCTTCCCACGATTTGTTATCTTGGCTGGGTTCGACGACAATCCACAGTCCAACAGCAACCCCACCTCAACACCTGAGTGTGGGTTGTCGTGTTGTGCGAGCTGATGCAATCACAGACACAGGAAATAAAGAGGCACACATTGATTTTAACAAGACTTTTCTGTTATTGTTAAGATGCCTCCATTCCATCCCAGCCTCTCCTGTACGAACAGGTCCTGTAACACTGTCACCATTTCCCGTCTTCCCGTTCCAAGTCTGTCGGTGGCTGGCAGGAAAACACCGGGCGGCTGGACTCCCCCCAGGAATTCTCCCATGGACAGCCCCACCGCTTCGCACAGCCAATGGGAAGCTTCTGCGCATCCCATTGGCCCCTGGTGGCTTGGAGAAGGCGGGACTCATCACGGCAGACGGCCTCCTCTTCCTCTGCATTTTGTCGCCCTCGCCTGGCCGTGAGCAGAACTGCAGCCTCCGGGCGCAGGCGAGCCCTGATGGGGCGCTGTGCTGCCCCCGGCTGGAGCAGGGGGGCAGCTGCAGCCCGCAGGGTTGCACAAGGCCGTGAAGCGTCCCGCAGCATCCGGCTCCCCACGCGAGAAAGCAGAGCAAGTGTACAACGTGGAGCAAGGGAGTTCGGGGTGCAAACCGGCAGCGGCAAAAGCAGTACTGGAAAGACGACACAGTCCCGGAAGGAGACGCGGCCGAATCCACTCCTTTCAGCACGACCGGCGCCGGTCCTTTCCTGCTGTTCCACCGTTCTGGTTGGTAGCTGAGGTTCGGGGTCCAACAGTTCACAGCAGGGCCCAACGGGGGGAGCGCTCCAAGGATCGCCACGGGGGCAGCGACTCCCCCCGCCTGCCCCTCTCCCGCTTCCGTCAAAAGCGCACGAAGAGTCGCTTCGGGGGCCGCGACGAAGCAGGAAACGGGAGATCAGGCGGGCAGAGGGACGAGCCGGACGCGGGCCCCGACCCGGCGCAGTGGAGAAGGGCCCTCCGCAGCGCCCGAGCCGGGAGGCCCAGCTCCCAGCCCCCTCCCCTGCTCTCGGGCCTCGTCCCCCAGACCAGCCCCACGAAAGCCCAGGCCGCCCCGCCCCGCGCGGCCCCAGCCCTCCTCGCTCAGTGCACTTGGAAGAGGCCGAAGTAGGTGTGGTAGCGGTCGGCCTTGAGCCGCACCCTGGGGATGGTGCGCAGCCGGATGGAGCCCTCGGGCCGCAGCAGCACCAGGCCGGACACCTGGCACACCCGCAGCTCGGGCACCTGCGGGCCGGAGCTGGTGGGCAGGAACTCCTCCAGGCAGCGCAGCGCCAGCTGGCCGTCCAGCAGCACGTCCAGCTTCATGTAGACGATCTTGCCCTCGTTGAAATGGACCTGCACCGGGGAGGCACAGGGCGGGAAGGCTGAGCGGCGCTGGACTGCGGCCCCCAGCATCCCCGGTCATCCAGCCTCCCCAGCTAGCCCACTCCGACACACCCGGGGGCGCCCCGTTGGGGAACGCTGGGTGAGCCGCACCGCAGGCAGGACGGAGCCGTGAATGCCTCTCAGTGGCGCGATCGGGTTTAGCTTTTGTTGAAAAACTGCCCTGGTTTTCGGGGACCGCGTCTGGGTGCTTTCACACATGCAGATGTTTCCCCTCTTCTAAACAAATTCCTTCTAAGCGGGGACAATGCCCTGATGTGGCACGGGGGCAGCGACGGACGGATCGCCACGCTCCCCGGGTGCAGCTGGGACTGCAAAGCACAGGGAACCCCCTGGCCATCCCCACGGAGGCACCCCAACTCCGGGCCCTGCCACACACGCCTGCTCCCCTGCCACTCTGGCGTGTGTGGGGAACGCCCCTTCAGAAGCACCCACCGTCTGGTCTCCTCCCCCGCCGCCGGGGTCCCTCTTCCTTGTTACCCACAAGCCGCCCCCCTCAGAGGAGTCTCTGGGTCACTCCTGCCCCCCTCACCTGGCAGTACAGGTAATACAGCCCCCTTTTGGCCACGGTGAACTCCCCACGGCTGCTGTCGTAACGGAGGGGATTCGTCGTGTTCAGCTTGGCTTCCGCCCACCCGCGGATGGTCCCGTTGGCGTCTGTGGTGCGGGAGGTTGGGAGGGTTGCGATGCAAAGAGCGGGGAGGGGGGCACCCCTGGGCGGCCCCAGTGGCCTCTCCTGCTTGCTCCCAGCAGGTGGGCCTCCCCTGCTCATTCCCCCCGCACCTGCCCATGAAGTGTTACCTGCCTGGATCCCTGCCCGGGCTTCGGTGGAGCGCACTGGAAGAAAGAAGCTGAGTCAGGCAGGGGGACAGGAAGAGGGGCGTGGGGTCCCCCGTGGAGGCGGGGCCTCGCAGCCATGCCAACGTCTAGGGGGCCCCCTTTTTCTCTGCACATGAGGGTCAGGGACGGCCCCGGAGGCCAGGCCTGTCGGGGGCCCACGGGTGCACTGCACGTCGCTCACCTTCGTAATGCGCCGCCGAGACGGAGCTGGGTTGGCGTGGCCGGGAACGCTTCCCTTTCCTGGGTGCTGAAGGAAGGGGAGAGGCGGGTTGGGTGAAAGGGCTAGAGACGCCGCCGCGACCGGCTCACCCCGAGACCCTCTGAGCAGCGGGAGTGCTCTGCCAGGCCATCTTGGGGGGCAAGACACCTCGAAAACAGGCGCTTGCCTGCAGATCGCCTGGAATGGCTTGGGATCCTGTGTGGGGGACGCGGCCGGCCGGCAGAACCACCCCTGGTTTTGCATCCACACAGACACTCAACCCCGAGAAAGGAACGCTTACGAATCTTCCCCTGCATTTCTAAGGCGATGAAGAGCACCCTAACACAGAGGGACGCAAACAGAGAGCGAGCGAGGGAGAGAATAGGCGTCCTTTGGCCCTTGGGCGGGCAGGAAGGGTGCAGGGTGCCCATGGGCAGTGTGCCAGGCCTGGGTGGGATTCCAGACCCTGCCCACAGTTCGGGGGGTTGCTGGAGCTCCGTTTCCGGTGCAGTCTGCCAGGCAGGGCTCATTTCTGGGGGTCTCCCCCTCTGTTGACTAGGAGCTCACCCACCTGCAGGGTTGTTTTGCCTATTGCCGAATGGTCGGAAATACTCGTGCGGATCCAAGTTTAATAAATAAAAAATAAACCGTCTCTCTCGGGGAAACGTCCAGCATTCTCTCGCGTGGCTAATGCAGGGTAGGAGGCGCTTGCTCTTGAGCGCCAGCCTACCCAACATGGTCCGTGGCCGGAGAGCCAGTTCTGGCCCGGGAGCCCATCGCTCCGGCACGGACTGTGAGCCCGTTGGTGGGCGATGCTCTTGCATGCCAGTGCTGGCCTGCTTCGGGGTGGCGATGAGCCGCCCTCTCCAGGGAGTTCTGGCCCCGTGGGCTGCAGCGCATGATGCAGTGTGGTGGAAAGATGTCCTCTGCAGCCCACTGCCTCCTGGTAGCACCCCAGGTCAAAGAGCTCGGGTGGCAATTCGGGCACGGCAGCCCATATGAAATGGGACTCCGCGGGTGCCAACCAGGATGGGTGTATGAGCACTTGTTGGGCAGACGTCCGGTTTCCAGGATCCACCGATTTACAGGGGTTTCTTTTCCTAGATCCTGATCTATCTTCCACCTAGCACACAGGACACCAGTATTCATTCTCCCTCTTCCCTCCCCTTTCCTCTTTCCTCGCATGTTGTGTCTGCAAACCTCCGAACGGGGCTGATTAAGCCACTTGGGCTGAGGAGTGGGGCGAAAGTTCTTGAAATAGATGAAATGAAGGAAGGACGACAGTGCATGGCCAGATGCCCTGCAGGTCGGCGGCGAGTCCCACACTCCGTGTCCGACCGGGGGCCGCCTTCGCAGGGCTTGTTCGCTCTCTGAGCCAGGTGCTCCCTGCTTCCTTTTCATGTGCTTTTAATACGACTTTTAAAGAAGGGCTCATCGGTGTTTTCATTTCCGGCGAACGGAAGAGGAGGGTAAAATATCAAACCCATCGCTCTCTCCTGATCGCCTGTGATGATAACGAGCAGAGCAAAGTGTGCGAATCATGTGCCAGTCCCTTCCATGTGCTTGCCACGTGGTGTCCCCAACTTGGTGCCCTCCAGGTGTGCTGGCCTATCAGCAATCCCATCATCCCCAGCTATGCTGAAGTGCAGATCTGGCAACAGGATTAATGTGATCACTACTTCCAGTGTTACTAGCCCCGCACTGCATACGCAGGTCCAAACATCCCACGAGGCCTCTGCAGAAGTGCGCAGCTACCTGGGTGTGCAGCCCCCCAACACACCTGGCCGACTCTCCCCTCGACCGAAGGATGGGGGGGTTGACTCACCTTGCCTTCGCTGCCGTAGCGCCCCCTGCTGGCTAAAATGGTGCACGAGCTTCCCCTGGCTGTTCCAACCTGTGGTGATCACCACCTGGAGGGAAAAGGAGGCAGGTGTGACCCAGGGTCCCCAGGTGCGCTACCTGGTCTTGACAATTTACCCTTCTGTCACAAGGCACGGGGAATGGGCAGCGCCGGCCAGAGTGTGCCGCATTGCGTCGGCCCTTCACTGACACGCACCGCGACGCATTCAACACACGCTAAAAGCGAGGCCCTGTGCAAACCGTCCCGCTGAGCCAATGTGGGAAGCCCTAAACTCTCGGGACTGGGATGCCCGCGGAGGGCCTTTCCTACCAACCTACCCAGCACTAGGCTCCATCACACGGGACACCCCTGATGGGCAGGCTGGTATCCACCTGGAGAAGCGCCTTCCATCCCCGGAGCTTTGAGGACCAAGGGAACAAGAAGCCCGTCCAACACGATTGTCAAGGCTCTGACAACCACGCCTGCCGGATACGTACCTGCACCTGAAAGCGGACTGCTTTGTGGTCAAAAGGACAAGATTAAATTGTGGCTAACTAGTCTGTCTGTGATGCATCTAAGACACCAAACTGTTGCACACAAAGCATGTGTGTTACTTCCTTCGTCAGTGCAAAGTTCGTCTGTTCTTTACTGTCTGCGGTACCTTTGAGGTATGTTGCGTTATCTGGTTGAAGGGTGCTGTATCGGGGGTGACCACCCACAAATTAAATCTTGAACCCCAGAATATCAGCTGGGAATTCCAAATCTGTCGCTGAGCAAGCAAAGCTCTCTCCACACAGATGCGTGTTTCTCTCTCAGGCAAAGGAAAAAGCTAGCAGGTTGAGCAGGGATGGTTCTCCTGTCGGAATTTTATTCATCCCTCATCCAACCACCCCAAAAAAAGAAAAGAAATATATGCTTTGGGGTCATTTTACTATCACAAACCATTTCCCAAAGGTTGTAAATGCTCCACCGTGTTAATGCGTCTTCGGTGTAACAATAAAGGCATTCTAAAGTAGAAATATTCGCTTGGATGGCCAATGTAAAATTTTAGGCACAAGTTTATTATTACTGAAAGCAAATGCTTTTGGGGCATTGGGGTGTTTTTTTTTAACCCCCAATAAGAACTCTGTCTGTGCTGCAGAAAATGTTTTCCCAATGAAACCCAGTGGGTGGGGACAACCTAAGTCTGCTTCCCCAAACCAGATTTCTTTGGAAAAACCCACAGGGGAATTTTATACCACCGCATGATGCTTGTGTTTGGGGCATGAAGACACCTCACTCTTGATGGCCAAGTTAATTATTACTATTCCACTGTATTTATAATGTGCTTTTTCTTTCTTGCAAGAAATTCAAGGCAGCTTACATGGGTTCACTTTCTTTTCACAACAGCCCTGTGAGGTGGGCTAGGCTCAGAGGGAGGGACTGGCCCAAGGCACCCACTGCGCGTCATGGCAGTGTGGGGACTCGGTCCCAGATTCCTGGGTCCCAGACCAGTACCAGAACCACCACACCACGCTGGCTCTCAGGCCCCGATGGAGAGATGTCTGCTACCCAGGATCATCCAGCGAGCTCCGGGTGGCTCACTGGGGATTTTAAACCGAGTCTCCTCAGCCTTTGTCTGACTCTCCCTCAAACCTGAGCCCCAAAGCAGCCCCCAGGCCTCCCTGAAGGTTGAACCCTTTCCCCCACGCCGTGCTCCTCGGGCAGGTCTTTCCCCATTTGTTTGTGACGCCTCTCCAGCTGTGGCTGCCACAGCAGCTGGAAGTCGAAGGAAGCTGGGGTGCTGGCCCCCCCGCTCTCCTTCGCGCCTGCGCACCACTCAGTGTGGTCCCTGGACCGATGCTGCAAGAGTCGCGCAAGCCGTGCAACAGCAGAGCAGAGACAAGGTCCAGAAACAGGCTCTCGCTGTTCCCATGCGTGCAAGACTCCGGGGGGGCCCACGCATCCTCCCGTCGTGCAGGCAGAAGATCGGCTGGATCGGGGCCCCAAGTCGCATGGGACAGCCACCTACCGGGTCCGGCTCCTCCTCAGCTCCGTCATCTGACAGCAACTCCTGAGAATGAGAGAGGAGAGAGGGGCGTGGATCAGACCCCAGCTGCGCAAGCGGTCCTCACCCGCAGCGCCACTGCCCTGCGAGCACGGCCGCCTAATCGCAGCGCCCAGTCGAGGCGCCTTCCACCCCGAGGCAGCCCGTCTCGGACCGAGCAGCACAAAACAAGACATCCCGGAAGAAAAAGCCACAAGACGGATGTCACCACCTCAGGCAACCGAGACGGATCCCTGGGCCGAGCTGCCGACTTTCGCTCTCTTCAAACGAGGGCAAAACCATCTCTGCCTACATTTCCTGGGGTTCAAGTCACCCTTTCAAAACAACAGGAAAAAAACCCTGCGCATTTAATGCGGGGATTACAGAGACGGTGCCCCAGGCAAATTCACTGCTTTGTACCTGGGG
Organism: Varanus salvator macromaculatus; assembly: GCA_023646645.1. Lineage (NCBI taxonomy): Eukaryota > Metazoa > Chordata > Lepidosauria > Squamata > Varanidae > Varanus > Varanus salvator. Next base: position 1,132,029 of record JAIXND010000753.1, on the reverse strand, counting down.
GAGCAGAGGGTGTTGGGAAGCCTTCAAATATGCAGGGCTCGAAATACGCTGGGGGTTTCAGCGGAGAGCCGGTTGCTAAGCAAGCACAGCAAACAACACTCATGGCATCCCAGCTGCTGGAGCCTTTGAAAAAGTCCGAAAAGCGGATCCATCGCTGCGCAGCCCAGTGGTGTCGCCGGGACAAGAAACCGTGCAGTGGGCCACAAAAGGGGAAACCGGCATTCTCGGCGTGGGGACAGCCTGGCAGCTAGGTCAGCTTTTGTCTGCCACGTGAAACGGGCACACACAGACTGGCAAATGGCGAACGAAACGCACCACAGAGAAAGTCATTTCCCGCAGCCCTGGCGCCTTCTCGCCACCGAACCCGAATCGCGCACCCAGAGCATGCTCGGCCGGGAGGCACCCTGGGCTCTCTGAGAATTTCATGGGGTCAAGAGGGCAAACGCCTTCCCCCCTGAGTTTTAGTGTGCCTCCATATTGGGGTAAAGAAAACCATGCTCAACAGCTTCTTTCCTTGAAGGCGCCATGGGGGGCCCCACACTGGGGAACGAGTGGGGGGAAGCGAGCACCTCGGCACCCTCGCGACGCCACCGCTGTCCTCCGCTGGACTCCCAGAATGCAAACTGGACTCAGTGCCATTAAGGGAAAGAGCTTGCCAAAGCACCCGGCCAAGGCTGGGAAGCGTGAAGGACCCTCCACCGGGGCCTGGCCTGTGCCCCGAGGGGAGGCTGGCCCCCCAATGTCCCATTCGGGGCTCACGCGGCACACCCCCGAGGCTCTCGCTCTTTTCCGCACATCTGCCAAAGGGAAAACCGTGCATGGAGCACATGCTGCACACAGGACTGGGGACCCCCCCCGCCCCACGCACTCACAGCTCTGCAGCCTACTGGGTCTCATCCACACGCAACAGCTGCGAACGTCAGCTCCGCTTTTATTGCCAGGGAAAAGTTCGGAAGGTCGCTGTGGAGAAGCGGCCAGGCCCGGCAGGACCGCCAGCCTCCGAGGCCAGGGCACTGCGGGGAGTGTGGGTCTGCGGGTATGAAAAACGGAGCGCGGACGGGCGGCACAGAACCAGCATCCCAACAGGCCGCCCACCACGGAGAGACGCGCAGGCCGTGCCCCCCACCCCCCGGAGGGCCGGCTGGCTGTCAGCGTCGGCTCTCCTGGCAGGATTGCTCTTCCAGGCCCCGGCCAACTGTTGCCTCACTTGGGTGGCCTGGGCCAAGCCCTGCGTTCTCCCCACCTGAGAGGTGGGGTGTGGTGGGGTGGGGTGAGGGAAGCTCTCTGGGGATCCACCCAGCAGCTGGGCTGAGCTCCGGGCCCCCGGTCAGGACGCAGGCTTGCCGCAACCTCCCGGACCAGGCCACTGCTCAGCCGCTGGCCAAACAACCGGGTTTCTCAACACTGGTCTTGGCTCGTGCGGTGCAGGACGAACTGGTCCGGTCAAAAGCCAGCAGAGCTGACTGAGCGTGATGGGGACTGTAGTCCAACCGATATAGGAGAGAGTAGGAGGCCCTGCATCGAAGCGATGACGTCCATTTGGATAAAGAGCGTAGTGTTTTCAAGGGAGAGCTGCTATTTTTAGTCCTGTGTTTCTTGGGAAGGCAGAAACCCAGCAAGCAAAGCTTTCTGCAGCGCCTGCAGAGCCAAGGCTGCACCTGCTGAGTTACCGCCTGCTGAGCAGTTGTTAAAGGCACAGGAAAAACGGCCCACTCAGAGAATGTTTGAGCAAAGGCTCTGACCGTAACCACCGCCTACCAGGCCGAGCCTCTGCCAGGGCCAGTCGGACTCGCCACAGGCCGCCCCGTGTCTGCCCGGCGTGCGCTGGTTCTCGTCCGGCATCGACAGAGAGTGGCGACTGCGCACACGTAGCTCTTGCACCCACCGTGAGACCGCTGTGCAAAGTGGCGCAGGGTCCCTCTGTCTGGGGAGGGGGCTGCCACCCCAGGCGCTCCCCTCCCAGAACAGGTGCTAATTCGGCCCCGCAGGGCTCCCCGGACCGGTCTGTTACCGCCGGCAGACCCTGACTTATGACCCTTCCCACACATTTTCTGCCTGCTCACGGGAACACCTGTTGCGTCCGGCCAAGCCGGCCGGAGCCCGGCCTTCCCCAACACGGCGCTCTCCTGGTGGCCTGGGTGCAACGCCGATCACCCCGCCGGCCCCCCCGCCCGGCCGCCGAGCCATCCGGGAGCACCGAGCCGCCCCAAGCCCACCCACCGGCCGCAGGGCCGCTGCTGCGAGGGATCCAGCAGCGAAGGGTTCTCCTCGGGCCTCCGGCGTGTTTACACTCGGCGGCCAGATAACGGGCTATTTATGAAATGTGGGGGGGCGCTTTTTCGGCCGCTGGCACCGAGCGCCGGCGCGCCTAACCGCGCGGGGCGCACCGTTGCGCGCCGTGTGCGGGCGCAGCGGCGCCCTTGCGCTCCCTGGCCCGGACGGACCCACCTGCGCCGGCGCAAGCCCGGCGGCGAGATCCGCGTCGCCGCGCAGTTCGCGAAGCGCGCAGGAAGCGCCCCCGCGGCCCCGCGCCCGCCCGCCCGCCCGCCCCGCGCCCCTCACCTGCGGCATCGCGGCGGCGGCGGCCTCTTGCTGGAGGGCGCGGGCGCTCGAGCGGGGCCAGGCGGCCAGCAAAAGGCTGAGCGACGCCAGCAGCAGCGCCGAGCCGGAGGCCAGCGCCAGCGCCAGCAGCACCAGCCGGGCGGGCGGCTCCCGGGCCCGGCGGCGCCTCCCCATGGCCGAGGCAGGGGCGCGCGGGGCGGCGGCGGCGGGCGGCGCGGGCGCGGGAGCTCGGCGGCGGCGGCGGCGGCGCGGACGAGCGCGAGGCGGAGGCGGAGGAGGAGGAGGAGGAGGAAGCGAGGCCGTCGCGGGGAGGCCGCGCTCGGCCGTCTGCCAGCGGCAGCAGCGCCAGCGGCAGCAGCGGCAGCAGCGGCAGCCGCCCCGTCGGCGAAGGGCCGCGCGCGGCGCAGGAGGCGCAGCCCCGAAGCATCGGCACAGGAAGCGGCCGCGGCGCCGCCGCTCTCGCGCGGGCGGGCGGGAGGGCGGGCGCGGGCCAGGGGGGGGGCGGCGGCGGCGGCGGCGGCGGCGGAGAGGCGCGCCCGGCCGGGCCGAGGAGGGGCGCCGCTCGCCGCAGGAGCGTGGGAGGCGCGCCAGCGGAAGCGGCCGCGCGGCGCTCCCGGGCTCCGCCGAGCCTCCGCGGCCGGGCGCAGTCTACCCGCGGGCCCGCGCTCCGGGGGCAGGGCGGCCGATCCCGCTGCTGGAGGCCGGGCACTGGGCGGGCGGGCGGGCGCAGGACCTTTCCGGTGGGATCCGCCAGGGCGGCTTCTTCCGAAGAGACGAAGCCTCTCGCGGGCGTCGGAATCCTCCCGCTGCGGATGCGCCTCGACCGGCCTCGCCAGCCTGGTCGGAGTCCTCCGGAGGTGTTGGACTACAACCCCCAGCATTCCCCAGTGCCAGCCGAGGGATGCTGGGAGTTGTAGTCTGAGCAGTCCGGACGGTGGCAGGTTTGGGGAGGAAAGGCTTAGAACGCGTGTTCGGGAAGGCGCTCTGGCACGCTGCTGGTCCACACATTACTCTTCTTCGGCAGGTTTCAACAAAGGGGGGGGGATAACACTCTCGTGAAATTGGGGTGCTACAATTCCCATATGCCTCAGCCAGCATGACTGGCTGCGAAATACTGGGAATTGTATGCCTTTCTGTCTAAACATGCCTAGCATTGCATTCTTAGAAACTGCTATGCTTGCACAACCCAGATGCTGAACGGCAATTCCCATCACCCCTGGGCCGTTGTGAGGGACGATGGGAACTGCAGTCCAACGACATCTGGAAGGACACATGTTCTCCCTCCAAGGACAAATGCATTTATTAGCGCAGAAGCTCTCGGGGGCTAAATGCTGGACGCACATCCGTGGAGTGGTGAGAAACTTGGTTTTGGCATCTGCATCAGGGCTGGTTGTATAAATCATTTACTTCTGTCTTGTGTATACGTGACATGTGGAAAGTATTATTTTGCTCTCCCACCAGCAGCTGATCGGCAACTCTCTCTTAGCTTTCAGTTTCAAGACCTGGGAACAAATCATTCTGTTTCTCAATCTATTCATTCCCAAGGGGAAAGCTGCGTAAACATCCGCAGAGCAATTAAAAAGCTTTTAAAATAGCATCCCTTCCTTCACTGGCCTGGAAGCGAATCTGGGGCTGCTGAGATGATCCTCACTTCTGGACCACAACACCCAGGTGCCACGTAGCCCCAGGGGTGGGAGTCCAAGGATGCTGAGCGTAACTGCACCTGTTGGACTACGGCAGAATTGGATTTCGCCAGCCCACTCCCGGTTTTGCGCCCCCCTCCGTGAAATCTGCCCCCCCTCCCCGTGCCTGCAAGAGAGCTTGGAACTATTTTAATCCAGATGTTGTAAACACACAAACTGCTCCTCGACTCAGCTCTGCCCAGGACAAAACCACAAGGAGCCAGCCCTGGGCAGCCTTCTCGGCCCGAAATCCTATCAGTGGCTAGGAAGAGGCCCAGAGGGGCTTCTGAGGTCGGCACAGTGTTCTCCGTGTGCGTATATAAATAAATGCTCGTCGTTGTTTTTTCAATTTCTAGCGTTGTTCCCCATGCCCCCATCTAAGGTAGCGTGGCCGAGCGGTCTAAGGCGCTGGATTTAGGCTCCAGTCTCTCTGGGGACGTGGGTTCGAATCCCACCGCTGCCACATGCTTTTCCCCGGGCTTGCGAGGAGCGGGTTGCCGCGTTGCGGACTTGGCGGCCCTTCCCTTCCCTTCCCTTCCCTTCGTGCCGCGGCTCCCCGTCTTTTCTGCAGCCGAGCACTCAGACTCGTTTCCATCTTCAGCTCCCAGCAGCCCGCTTTTTCCAGCGGGCGTTGGTGGTATAGTGGTGAGCATAGCTGCCTTCCAAGCAGTTGACCCGGGTTCGATTCCCGGCCAACGCAGTTGCTTTTCTTTCTTGTGTTTGTAATTCTGCTCCCTTGCCTTCTCTGTTTTTTGTGTGTGTGCGCGCACACGCACACGCACACACTCAGAGCTGCAGTCCCGTCTTTTGTTCCGAAATGCGAACACCAAGCCAAGCAGCAGACAAGGACAGCTTCTGTCCAAGTCGGATCTTTTCCCAACCTGAACAACATTAGTGCGTTATGTCAGACCAACAGTGGGACGTGTGAACGTGTCGCAGGGAACACGAGAAACAGACTTCCTTATTCCTCAGAGCAAGACAGGGGCCTCCCCTCCTTTCCTCGGCTCGGCTGAATCAGAGTGAGAGGGCCGTCCCTCACAGCCCTGCCCGGCAATTGGGCAGCTGCAGGCCTCCAAGGACAAGACATAAAAATAGGAACACGCCGGCGATGCCCACGAGAGAGGACAAGAGGCCAGATCCTTCTTGCTGCAAGGAGGCGACAGCTTCAAGTGGAAATCTGGGACGAGCACTGAGCAAGCCGCCCCAGCAGTGCTCTCCAGATGTGCATGGCTGGGGATGCCGCTGCAGCATCTGGAGATCGCCAAGTGGCACGAGGCTGCCGTGGAGAACAGGGTGGGACGGGTGTGTTTATCCCGGGGGCAGGTGTTTCAGCTCCATCGGGCCAGGTGGGGTGGGCATTAGAGGATGTTGCGAAGAGGGTGGCAGAAGGTGGGTGGCTCGGGGAGCAACCCGGGCGAGAAGCATCGGCAGGAAAGGGGCAGGGAGGCTGGAATTATTCCCTGGATTTCCCCTGCTCCTGGTATTCGGGGGTACGCTGCTCCTGTCCGTGGATGCTTCGGCACGAGTGATAGCCACCGCAGGCACTGCCTTGCTCCAGGAGTGAGGAGCGTTCCCCGGAAGGATTTGGTCCTGCTGCGAAATTGGCAGGAAGACCCGTGGATGCTTCCACTTGCACAGCTGTGGGACTCAACGACCTGCCCGCATTTGGGGCCCTCCCTGCCCGGAAGGAGACAGGCCCAGGGCGAGGGCAAGCCGTTCCGCAGAGGCCGTGTCAGGAGCAGAGATGGACGAGGCCAGCCTCCCCCAGCCAGGCCGATCGGAAGGAACAAGCGCACAGCCTTCCTCCACCAGGAGCGGCTCCGGCCGGCACGGCGCTTTGCGTCCTCCGCAGTCCAGTTGTGACTTTTCCTACAGTGTTGCTCTGTGCCTCCGAGTCGCCTCTGACTGACGGCAACCCCATGAACGGAAGCCCTCCAAAATGTCCAGTCCACGGCATGTATCCTGAAGGGCCTGATTGTGCCCCATCTTGGAAACTAAGCAGGGCCAGGAACCTGGATGGGGGACTTCAATGTTGTGAACCACCCAGAGAGCTTTGGCTATGGGTGGTATAGAAATATAATTAATATATATACTATAATTATATAATTATAATTCTATATTATAATATAATGGCTGCTCTTCTCCCCTGAATTCAGGGCCGCGGCATCTCTCGTGGAGCCTATCCATCCCACAGCTGGCTCTCCTTTTCTTCTTTTGCCCTCGCCTTTCCCCAACATGGCTGCCTTCTCCCATGACTCTCGTCTTCTCATGACGCGCCCAGTCAAGCCCTCCTCCAAGTTGCCTTCATCTGTACAGCCTGAAATTCCTGATCCTGCCTCATCTTGGAAGCTAAGCAGGGCCCGGCCTGGTTGCCATCTGGATGGGCGACTGACTGTTGCCAACAGCCCGGAAGGTGTTGGCTGTGGGCGGTATAGAAATGTCATGAATCAACGATTCCCCAGCTATCGGTCAACAGTCCTGAGGTTTTAATTCGGACCTTGAGATGGGCCAGTTTTTAATATTGTGTATATTTTTAATATTATGTATGTTTCTGGATGTTGTAAGCCACCCCAAGGCTTGTGGCAAGGGGCGGCATATAAATTTGTTAATAAAATAATAAATAAAATAAGCCCCCCTCTGAGCTCACTTCCTCCTTGTGGGCCACCCTGGCGGGATGTCCGAGCCGAAGGGGAGGTGCCGAGGGATTGCTCTCTCGCATAGGTGTACACCTTGGACAGGCCTTACGGAGGGATCACCTGGCGGCCGCCCTCCGCCCCGCATTTGGGACACTTCCCACGGAAATGGAGGGACGGCCTCGGCTCTTAGGCAGCTCCGCTGGTCCGTTGCAAGAGGCCATCTGTGGCCAGAGCACATGCCAGCTTCCCTGGCCCACTTCCTCTTATTTAAAGGTTGAGGCTCACGCAAGCGCCACCGCCCCGCCTCGTGATCAGTGAGTGTGCCTCATGGGTCATGAGACTCAGCGGCCCCTGCCATCGGTTGGTACCAGACCCACATCTAAAAATAGGCTGGCTCGAGCCGGGCCCGAAGCCGCTGGGGCTGGAAGGGCGAGGGCACACACGCTCTGCACTACCCACATGGGACCCTCAAAGCTGCGGCCCCCAAACCTTGCACAGAAGGGTAAAGCCAAGCGTGAGTCGCTGCGCCAGATGCATGCGCGGCCTCTCGGGCTTGGGGGTCTGGCACTTTGCGTCCCCTCACAGCCAGCAAGCAAACCACTGTGGAGGCTGAAGCACACGCCGGCCTCATCCAACGGGTCGCAAAAATTGGATCTCTTGCACCAGCGGAAACCCTCAGCCTGAGCCAACCTCCGCCAACTGGATGCCCGAATGCAAGATCCCAAAATGAGGCGGTAGTGCGACCGCAGCCTTCACCTTCCGATCCTAGCGGCGGGCGCCACGAGGCACCGTGTGCCCAGAACCGGAGCAGCACCGCCCGCGAGACCAGCGGCCTCCAGGGGCTTGTCCTCCCCCCTGCACTGGCCACCCCGCTTGGAAAACCATCCGTCGCTCCAAGATGTGCCCATGAATAGCCGCACGATGTCTGGCACACCCCACCTCGGCAGGGATGTTTAAATTCCACAAGAAACGCACCTGTACGTGGTCCAAAGTTAGTAAAAAAGTTTTATTTTTTTTTTGCAGAAAGTTACAATTTTGAGCTCAGAGAAAAGCAAGGATTCCAAACACCCAACAAAACGACATTTTAACTGGTCTGGCCCATTCTTCTCCGCTCCCGACATGAGCCTCTTTGCCCCTGCCCAAAGCGGATTTGCAAGGACAAGATGCCCCTCCTTGGCAGGTAAGAACTCAGACCAGGAAACGGTTTCAAACTTTTAAACATGCTTATGCAGGACAAAAGAAAAGTCAGCCAAACTGACCGAAGTTTCAAAGAGTTAAAAACAGCTTTTGAGAGCTTTCATTTTCAGACCAAAAAGTAAAGTGAACACCATAATGCACCTAAGTCAAGAAACTTTCTAACGTCTTCAACATAAATAATTCCCAACAGACACGTGGAGAAGTACAATATAGTTGAAGCTGGGAAAATAAACGGGCAAAGCAGGCTGAAGTAATCAAAGCTTCAAAATGCCGGTGCTTTTTTCCCAGTCGAGTTGCATGAGATCGGAAACTTGGCTCCATTTTGCTGGGGTGGAGGCGGCACGCCTGGCCCCCTCACACCGCGTGTTCGCAGCTTCACGTGTGTAAATTTGCGGATCCATCTATGTGATTATTTACAAGGGGTTTTTTCTTGAAGGTAAAAAGACCAAAAGATCGAGCCAGCCCCCTCGCCGCTGGGGGAAAAGCACACAGGTCCCCTGGGTTCTTCCTTGTCCCACCTGGCAAGGGGTCCTGGGAACTCCCTGCCACTGGAAAAGTGGCACGGGCTCCTCGATCGTCTGCCTCCCTCTCCCAAGCCTTTTTTTTTTGTCAAATGGCAAGCACCGCAGCCCGGCCGGTGTCGGGGGCAACGGCGGGCAGCCACGGCACTCAGTTGTCTTCATCGCTGTCGTCCGGACTGATGGCAGGGCTGGTGAGGCTGTACGTGGGCGAGGTGGGGCTGTAGCCCGGAGAGGTCGGGGAGTACGTGGAGCCCTTCGGGGAGGTTGGCGAGTATGTCGGCGAGGTGGGGCTGTACTTGGGAGACGTCGGCGAGTAAGTGGGGCTGGTCGGGCTGTACTTGGGCGAGGTCGGTGTGTAGACCGGCGACGTTGGCGAGTACGTGGGGCTGGTCGGGCTGTATTTAGGTGTGGTGGGGCTGTAGGTTGGAGAAGTGGGGCTGTACTTGGGTGAAGTTGGGCTGTACTTTGGACTTGTTGGGCTGTACTTGGGCGAGGTTGGGGTGTACTCAGGCGAGCTGGGGCTGTAGGATGGGCTGGTTGGGGTGTACTTGGGGCTGGTCGGGCTGTAGCTTGGGGAGCTGGGGCTGTAGCTAGGTGATGAGGGGGTATATGTGGGTGACTGTGGGGTGTAGCGTGGGCTGGAGGGAGAGTAGCTGGGCGAGGTGGGGCTGTAGGAGGGGCTGGTAGGAGAATAGCTGGGCGAGGTGGGGCTGTAGTTTGGAGAAGTTGGTGTGTAATTAGGCGAGGTTGGGCTGTAACTTGGTGATGTCGGGCTGTAACTTGGCGAGGTTGGGGTATAATTTGGAGAAGTTGGACTGTAATTGGGACTTGTTGGACTGTAGCTCGGGCTCGTTGGGCTGTAGCTAGGACTGGTAGGACTGTAGCTCGGGCTTGTTGGGCTGTAGCTGGGGCTGGTGGGGCTGTAACTGGGTGATGTCGGGCTATAGCTGGGGCTAGTGGGGCTGTAGCTGGGGCTGGTGGGGCTGTAGCTGGGCGACGTCGGGCTGTAACTGGGACTGGTGGGGCTGTAGCTTGGCGACGTCGGGCTGTAACTGGGGCTGGTGGGGCTGTAGCTGGGCGACGTTGGGCTGTAACTGGGGCTGGTGGGGCTGTAGCTGGGCGACGTCGGGCTGTAGCTGGGGCTGGTGGGGCTGTAATTTGGACTAGTAGGAGAGTATGAGGGAGACGCCGGGCTGTAGGAAGGTGAGGTGGGGCTGTAGCTGGGACTTTGTGGGGTGAATCCTCCAGGGGAACGGGGCTCATAGGCAGGAGACGTCGGGGAATAGCTGGGAGACATCGCTCCACCTGGGGAAGAGGCAGAGTTGTTAGCCAGGTGATGCCACTCCATCTTTCGGGGTGCCCAGTGGGGAGAGCGGGAACGCCCCTGCAAGCCATCCTGACTTACCTGGGGATGGGATATACGGGCTGGACGGTCCGGGAGAGCCAGGTGAGCCTGGGGTGGGTGACCAGGCTGGCGAATAGGCGGGACTGAACCCGCTCGCGTCTGAGGCTGCGCTGGGCGAAAAGCCGGCTGCCCCCGGGGTCATTCCGCTTCCTGTTCAGGAGACGCAGGGGGGAGAGAGCAAGAGAGCCAGTGAGTCAGAACTGCTCCCCCACAGCTGTGGCTTGTTCCGACAGACCACGCTATAACCCCGCTGAAGGGGACAACTGCACCTGGTTTTATTCACTTTTAATTGCATTTCAGGGTCATTTTGATATGGCTTTTCCCCTCCCCGAAAACAGACCTGTTTAAAGTGGCTTACAAAATATAAATACTGTTCCTAATTCATCATCAAACCACACGGACAAGCTGAAAACAGCAGCCAAACCCACAAGAAGCCCTAAAACCAAGCCAAGCAGAGAGAGTGTATTCGGCTGGCGACTGCGGGGTGGAAAGGCAGGGTCACGGAAAGCCACGAGGTGCAAGAGCCGCTCCGTGGCGTTCCCTTTCTGGAAGTCCAAAGCAGTTGGCAGCGGGAACGTAGGGTCGAGGGGCAAGTCGGGGGACCTCTCCCCTCGGATGCCTTTTGGCACGCGTGCAGCCGGTTCACCTGTGCCGGTTCCCGCAGGTTTCAAGCACTCTCACTGCCTTCGGAGGCCGGAAGGGTGGGGAGAAGGCGAAGCCGGGCTCCTTACGGCAGCGGAAGAACGGAGCCTTCCGCTTGAGAACTCAACTTTTTAAAAGCTGAGACCTGGGCGGTGCGAATGTACGCAGATATTGGGTAGGAAAATCCATACATACAGCGAGAGAATGGCTGGGTTGGAAGTGCGGACTAGGACCAGGAAAGACCTGGGTTCAAATCCCCGCTTAGTCAGAGGACCTCAGGGGCAGCCCTAGGCCTCTCAGCCTGACCCACCTCACAGGGGTGCTGTGAGAATAAAACAGGGGACAGAAGCAATACAGGCCCTGCCTTGAGCTCCTGGTCAGGGAGGTGGAATCGGAAAGGAAAAAGTTCGCTGCCCCCACACCCCACGGAAAGCGAGTTCCCAGTGAGCCTCAGAGCCCGGCTGCCACACCTGAGCCGACACATACCGACACTGGGGGACCAGGCTCCGTAGGCTGGCGTGGCACCTTGGTTCCAGGGGGTCATGGCAGGAGACAGGCCTCCCATGGGGCTGGGGGCGGATCCGAAGAACATGCCGGTGGCTGCCGGGAACAGAGCAGAGTTAGTGTGGAGTGCCGGGCTTGGCTGCAGCTGGGGGGGGGGGGGGGCGGGCAAGTGTGCCGCGCAAGAGCCCTTCCTCTCGGTCAGTCCACCTGGCCCAGTGGAAGGATGCGCCTCAGGTCGGGCCTGGGGAGGGAAGATAAGGCAAGGAGCCCCTTCTCCTGCCTGCGTCCGCCCCTCGGCCTCCCCAAGCGACACGATTCTTCACGTCCCGTGATTCATGCAGCCGTGCGCTGGGAAGGCCCGGAGGCCATCAGGCCATCCACAGAGGGGTGGGGTCTTCCCCCAACCCTGCCATCGCAGGGGAGGGGCCCCTCCCCAAGGGGCCCGGCACGGGGCCCCTCCTGGTCCAGACGCCCCCTCGCGAACCCCAGGAAGAGCGGACATCGTGCCGGGGGGAAGTGCGCAGAGGCAACGGACGCCCGAGCTGAGGCCAAGGGGAGCACGCTCCCCTGCAGGGCTGGAGCAGAGAGCACCAGGCGCAGCCCCCGCCCCCCGTGACGTGCGGCAAGGATGGAGGGGCCGGATACTCACGCCCCCCCATGCCCAGCCCGGGGAAGTTGGTCGGGATCTCCATGCCGTATTTGCACTTCTCGGCATCCAGCAGGAGGTCGAAGCAGCCGGTGCCGGCGGGGGCCAGCTGGCCCAGCATGATGTTCTCCGAGACGCCCTTCATGGGGTCGCTCTCGCCGTGGGCGGCTGCCTCCACCAAGACGTCGACCTGCGGGGGCACCAGAGGACCGTGGGTCAAGCTCGGCTCCCCCCGCTCCCCCCGGCAACGCGACGGAGGGCGCCGCCCCGCTCACCGTCTCCTCGAAGGAGCACTTCATGAGGGGCCCCGTGTCCTGGCGGTTGACGCCGTGCCGGGTGATGGCCATCAGGTGCCCGCGGCACGTCATGGTGTCGCAGAGCAGCGCCAGGTGGCGGTAGTTGACGTAGGAGCCGTCGAAGGAGATGACGTGGTACAGCTCCCGCTCCAGCGCCTTCCGCACCGCCTCGATGCCCAGGACCTGCAGTGGCGGAGAAGCCAGGGAGGTGCTCGAGGTGCGGCCCACTCCCCCGAAGCTTCCCTCAGGCCGGCCTCCTGGCTCCAGCCCTCCAGGATCAACCCCTCTGCCCCCGCCCCGCCCCGAAGGCCCGCACATCCCCGCCGGCCGCGCACCGTGAAGATCTCCACAATGTCGTTGGAGGTGGTGCGCACGGGGTCCACGTCCTTCTCGCTCAGCACGCGCATGAGGCTGACGCCGTCCGTCTCCAGGATCCACTCCTGCAGCGCCTTGAACTCCCCCTCCTCCGTGATTATGATCTTCTTCTTGTTGTCCGTCTGGGGCAGGTGCATGTACACCTGGGCGGGAGAGAGGGAGCAGAGGGGCAGTGGCAGGGTCAGGCGCCCTCCTGGGGGGGAAGCGGGGCGAGGGCAGCTCCAGCCCAGAGCCGGCCGGGCTCACCTTGCTGATCTGCTCAATGCCCTGCAGGGTCATGTCCGTCAGCATGTTGGACTCGATGCAGCGCAGGAAGACGTCGTCGTCCATCTTGTCCACCACCTCCTCCTCCTAAGGGATGGGGGAGAGGAGAGGAGGTGGAGAGCGTCAGCCCCGTCCTTCACAGGGGACCCCCCCGCAGGCGCGGCCAGGGAAGCCGAGCCGCACTCCTGGGAAGGGGCTGCTTAGCAGAAAGCACCAGTGGGACCCGGGGCTTTTCCGCGGGCTCTGCAAGGGCCCTGTGCAGCGGGGGGGGGCCGCCCCTCGGCCTCCCCCACCCCCCAGCTCAAGCCGCGTGGCCGCACCTCCTGCATCTTGTTCTCGTCGCTGTTCATGATGCGGATCCGCAGCACCAGCTTCTCCGCATTGTCATCGTTGAAAATGCAGTTGAGGTCGTCCCCAAAGCCTGCAAGGGAGGAAAGGAGGGGCAGGGGGGTCACTTTCCCACGGAGAGGCAGTCGGCGGCCCCTCGGGCGAGCCTAGCATGGCCATGGCACGTGGCGCCCGCCCGCCCGCCCGCCTCACCGGCATTGATCTTCTCCGCGATCTGCTCCATGGTGAGCTTCCTGTCGGTCATGTGCTTGCGGTCCAACTCCACCCGCAGCAGCCAGGGGGAGATGCGGGTGACGTCGAAGTCCGGCATCTCGTAGTACACGTTCACCCATTCCTGGTCCTCGGAGACCACCGTGTTCTGGGGGTTGGGGTCGTAGTAGATGGCCGTGTTGGCCGTCACCTTGCGAAGCGTTGTGTGCTCGAGACGGCAAAGGATGTCCTAGAAGGACGACGGACAGAGGGGGCCACGGGGCTGGTAAGGAGAAAACCCACGTGGCCCCCGCGTGGAGAAGGAGCCGGCCCCGCCAGGCTCTTCCACCCTCCGCTGACTAACGCCTCTGCGCACAGTCCCCAGCCGAGCCTTCCAGAGGGGTCGGACTACCACTCCCACAATGCCCCAGCTGGCCATCCTACCTCCCGCAAGCCATGCCCCAAGAGGGCCCACAGAGGCCTGCCTCCCCTGTCTGAAGCTGCTGCTGGACACTGGAGGCCGCAGAGGCCTGGAAATGGGAGGCCGGCTGCTGTCAGGATGAGAGCGCTCGGAGGGGCCGGGGAAGCCGGGCCACGAGGTTTCCCGGGCCCGTGGCTCAGCTGTGCTCACCTTGGCCCGCTCGGCATCGCGCGCCGACTGCCCAAGCAGAAAGACAGTCAGTGAGGGGGTCTTGGGCTTCTTGGAGATGTTGATCAGCTCCTTGAGCCGGGGCACTCCCAGCGTCACGTTCTTTGCCGAGACGCCGGCGTAGTGGAAGGTGTTCAGCGTCATCTGAGTGGCGGGCTCGCCCAGGGACTGGGCAGCCAGCGCCCCCACCATCTCGCCCGGATGAGCCTGGGGGGAGTGACAAGGGGGGGGTGCTGTGAGGATCCACGCTGCCCTCCAGGGCCTGGGTCGGACATCCTGGCGCCCTTTGCTGGAACACCATCCAGCGGACCGGGGCCTGTTCTCTCCCGGACCCCTGGGCCAGCCTGGCTCCGAGAAAGCTACTCATTTTGCTTTGAACACACAACCCCGTTCCCACAGGCTCTGGGCAGTTTGTTTCCGAGAGATTAAAGCCAGCCACGGTTAACACTTCTACCCAAAGCAAGCGTACTGAAGATGCCCAAAAGGAAGCAGCTTTTGCACTGATCCTCCCCGCAAAACACTTGCAGTTTAGCATGAAGGCAAAGTCCCAGAGCGAGCTGAATCTCAGCCACGGTTTGTTGGAACAAGCCAGCAAACCAAAACAGACTGTAGCGCCTGGGCTGGGGCAAGAAATGCTGCCGGTTGTTTGCAGAGGGAAGCAAAAGCTTCAGGACTCCTCCTGGTGGCCACCGAGGGGAGTGACACACGCCCCCCCCCCCGGCCCCCAGCACAACAAGCCACAGCTTGTCTGGCGACAGTCGCACTGGCCCGGTGGGGGTGGGAACCTCCCTGCCCCCCCAGCCCCGCTTCTGCAGGTCTTTCGAGCCGGCCTGGCACTGGCCGGGGAACTCGGTTCCGGTGCCGGAGGACACAGCTGGCTCAGGACCCCCTGCCGCCCGCTGCTCCGCGGACCCTTCCCGCGAGGGGGCTGGGGGCTGCGAACTCACAATGGCCTGGTTGAACTTGGACTCGATCTCGCCCAGCAGCCAGTCGAAGGCCTCGCCGCTGAGCCGGAACTCCTCGATCATGCGCCGGCTGCAGAGCGTGGAGCGCAAGTGGATGTTGAAGAGCAGCGTGGCGTTCTCCTGCGCCTGCTTGCTCAGCGGGTCGTCGCCGTTCACGATCACCAGCTTCTTGCTCAGCTCCTTCACACCTGAGAAGCGGGAGGGGAAGATGCAGGTGGTGCAGGGTCCCCCCTGGGCTGCCCTCCCTTCCCCCCCCAGCACGCCGGCGACTGAGCCCCAGGCCCCATGGCCCTCAGAGCACGGAACAGGCGTCTCCCGCCCGCCCCACTCCTGCCCCCAAGCTCACCCTCCGCCACTTTGATGGGGTGCAGGTCGGAGGGCAGGCGGGTGTTGATGTGGAAGATCTTCTGGGCGTTCCAGATCATGCGCAGCAGGTTGCAGGGAAGAACCACCTGGGTGGGAACGGAATCGCGCCGGCTCGGACCGGGTCTGGGGGCGCAGGCCAGCCCTGCCCCCCCCCGCAGCAGCCCACTTCCTCCACCCCGTGACTTGTACCAGGAAAGGATGGCGAGGGGAAGCGGACGGCACCTGCTCGCTTTTGAGGTGCAGGGCAGCTGCCAGGAAAGCCCGCCAGGAGCCGCGCCCGCCACCCCGGCCGTTGAGGAGACGGCTGAGAAAGCAGAGGCGGGGAAGGTCGCCCATGCCGTGATCGCTGGGAGGGGCAGCAGCCGGATCGGGCTTGGAGCCGGGACCAGCGCAGCGCAGGGCAGGGCAGGGCAGGGCGCTGCAGGAGCGGGCCGTAAAAATGCCCTTCCGGGGCAGGGCAGAAGCCCCGGGGGAGAGGGGGCCGCGGGGGCGCACCTTGCTGTCTCCCGTGGGGAAGATGACCCGCAGCACCTCCCGGTCCTCCTTCATCTTCTCGAATTCCCTCTCCAGCTCGTTCTGGATGTGCGCGTTGCTCAGAATGTCCTTCACCATCTCCTCCTGCAGCGTGCGCCGCAGGGCCCGCTCGTTCGTGTAGTCGAACTTGAACCTGGGGAAACGCAGGGTGGGGGCTTTCAGGGCGACGAGGGCCGGGCCGGCTCCGGGCTTTCCCACGGCCAGGCCGGAAAGCAGCGCGACACGCGGCACGGCCCTCCGTGCCACAGAAGACGGGACGCCCGTCCGTGGGGGGTGGGGGGTGGCGGGCACTCCGCCTCCTGCGCAACACACGCGCGAGCCCTTTGCCGCTCGCACGGCCCCCTCCCCTCGATCCTCGGGGGGCTTCCCGCAGGAGGGCAGAGCCCCCGGGCAGCACGGAGGGGAGCGCCCCGCATGGGGCCCCGGGGGCGCGACTCACTTCTTCTCGAAGGCCTTGTTGGAAGGCTTGAGGGTGGCCAGGTTCTGGAACTCCACGCTCTCCCCGGCCAGCCCGTCCTCGCCGTAGCGCAGCTGCACGACCTGGTTGATGGAGTTGCGCACCGTGGCGTCGTATTTCACCATCACCGACTCCATGGACTTGATCAGCCGGCGCTGGATGTAGCCTGCCGGGGAGCGTCGGAGGGGTCAGGCCGGCAGCCCCCCCCATCCGCGTGACCACGAGCACCGCCGGCCCAAGCCCTCCCTCCTCGGCAAGCTGCCCCTGCCAGCTCACCTGTCTCAGCGGTCTTGACAGCCGTGTCGATCAGCCCCTCTCTGCCCCCCATGGCGTGGAAGAAGAACTCGGTTGGGGTGAGGCCGGCCAGGTAGGAGTTCTCCACGAAGCCCCTGCTCTCGGGACCGTAGTCGTCCTTGATGAAGTGCGGCAGCGTCCGGTGCTTGAAGCCGAAGGGGATCCGCTTCCCCTCCACGTTCTGCTGGCCCACCACAGCGATGACCTGTGCGGCAGCGGAGGGACCGTCACCCACGGCGCTGTGGCGGGTGGGCCGGCGGGGGGCCCTCCCTGGCAGCCAGAGCGGGGAGGGGGCCCTACCTGTGAGATGTTGATCTTGGACCCTTTGGCCCCAGACACCACCATGGACTTGAAGTTGTTGTACTCGGAGAGGGACTTCTGGGCGGAGGAGCCCGTCTTGTCTCGGGCGTCGTTCAGGATCCTGTTCACCTGGTTCTCAAAGGTCTGCCGGAGCGTGTTTCCCGGCGTGGGCTCCAGCTCGTTGTTGTGGGCCTTCTCGATGACCTGGCCGTGGGCAAAGGCAGGAGAGCTCCACACCAGGTCCCCACGGCCCCGCCTGCAGGCCTGTCCCCACCCAGCCACTCGATCTTTCCCCGCATCTAAATTCTCCTCTGGCCCCAGCTCGCCACAGGTCCTCCCGACTGCCCCAAACCGCTGCCCTGTTGCCCCCTGCTGGGCGCCCCCGGGGTCTCCCCAGGGCTCTGGGGGGCTCTCGGTGAGGCTTTGGCTCAGCTCTTGCATCTGGGCTTCTTTCTGTAAGCCACCTGGGGACGTGCCGCTCGTGGCTGCCTCGGATACGTCAAAGGACGGCGGCGAGCACCCCAGCTCAGGTCTCTCCTCCCCCATCACTGCCCTGCCTGCCAGTGCAAAGACGGGGGACAATGGGCCCCGGCCCCCCACTCCTGCCTGGGAAGGGGCTTCCCTCCCCCGCCCCCCCACCTCAATCACATCCTGCTTGGCCTTCTTGATGGTGTTCTGAATGTCTTGGTAGGTCTTCGCGTCAGCGATGGAGTCGCCGATGCCGATGGTGTGGCCTGCAGAGGAGAGCAAGCGGGAAGGGACTGAGAAGCCAGCGAAGCGCCTGTGGCCCTGCCCCCCAAAGGGCCGGATCTTCCTGCCCGGAATCGGAGCAAGGCTCATCATGAAGCGGACGCTGTGCTGACCAGGGGAACAGCCGCCTCCACGCAGCGGCTGGCCAACTGGCCGCCCTCTCGCAAGCCCCCCTCGCTCAGCTGCCCAGAGGAACCCCTGCTGGGCAACAGCTCAGACTGTGCGGACCCCCAAAGGGCAGCTCCCAGCATGGCACTTGAGGAGGACAGGAGGCCCATTCTGCTGAGGCCCCCGCCTCCCCAGCCCGCCCTGCACTCCGCCTGTTTCAGAGCTAGCCCGGGAGCCCGGAGGAAGGCTGGGTCCGGCCAGGGGCTCGGCAGGAAGCTGGGCCCCCGGGGTCCCCTGCCGGGCACGCGCACCTTCAATCAGTAGCCAGTTGTTGATGACCGTCTGGATGTTGCTGTAGAAGAGGCGCGTGACGTCGTGGCCCATCTCCAGGTAGGAGATGTGGACCAGGGAGCCGGCCGAGGTGCCCAGCGACTTCTTGCACAGGATGCCCATGATCAGCTCCCCGTTCTCCACGATGACCTAGGGAGGGAGGGAGGGAGGGAGGGAAGGGGTGCCTGATACGTCTGGCCGAGAGCCGCCTTCCCCACACGGTGCTCTTCGGACGGGCGGGTCTACACCCCCAGAATCCCCGGCCAGCAGGGCCAGGGAAACAGAGCCGGGCCCCCACGACGCTGGCCGGATGCATGAACCGGGGCAGAAAGAGGAGAGGGGCCCCGCTTGGAAATCTGTGGCCACGTGGCTCCAGGCTCACAGAGCACACCCGCTGAGAAGCAGCAGGCTCAAGGGCTCACGCCTCCCCAGGCAGGCTTCTCGGGCCCGCAGTCCCTGGGTGGGCTGCACTACAACTCCCGGCGCCCTCCCTGCTGCGGCACCTTGGTGTCCCCGGGCGAGATGTGCTTGTACAGGCCGCTGTCCTCGTCGTCCGGGTGGGTGCTGTGGGTGCGGATGCAGTTGATGTGGCCCGGGATGATCAGGGAGAAGATCTGCTTCCCGGTCCAGAGCGGGCGCGGCTTGAGGATGGCAGGCTGTGGCACTTTGCCGTCCCAGGTGGAGAGGAACATCAGCAGGTTCATGACCTCGCCCTGCAGGTGAGCCGGAGGAGCGCTGAGGCCAGGCAGCGGGTGGGGGGGGCCGCCCAGCGCCTGCCCTGCAGAGCCCCTCTGGACGAGGGGAACCTCCCCGCCTGCTTCCCCTGCTGTGCCGGCAGGAGCACGAGAAAAAGCCACGGGGAGCTTGCCTGGCCCCCCACTTGTATTTATTTATATTTATTTATATATATATTTGTATGCCGCCCCTCGCAGCAGCCTCGGGGCGGCTCACAGCAACTTGAAAGACATATACAATATTAAAAACTGCTGCCAGGAAGAACCTCTCCATGGGCTCCCAAGCGTCCCTCTTCTCCCAGTACTGTCTCTGCCACGGCCTTCAGACTTTCACGCGCTGTGCTTACGCTGAAGGAGCTCGGTGCGGCAGAGCGGAGACGCGGGCCACGGGCCCAAAGAAACCTCCCCTCCGCCCTTCCCTTTCACTCACCCGCTCCAGGAAGACGTCCCGCTTGGTGAATTTGCGGACGGCCGTCAGGGTGTCCTGCACAATGCCCATGACGGGCCGGTTGGACTGCGGGGTGACGATCATGCGAGGCACCATCGCCAGCTCCTGGATCTCGGCCCGCGTCTCCAGGGACTGCGGCAGGTGCAGGTTCATCTCGTCACCGTCGAAGTCAGCGTTGTAAGGGGTGGTCACGCTGTCGGGGAGTGGGCGCAGCCAGGTGAGGAAGCGATCAGGCCGAGGGCCCACACGCCGCCCACCTCGGCTCGCACGAGCAACACGTGGGGTCACCCGGAAGACGGGCGAGCACAGCAGAGGCACCCCGATTCCTCTGCTCAGAGATGCTCTTCGAAACGCCGGTCTCCCCCGCTCTCCGCACCCAGAGGCGGAGGAAGTGCAGAAGGGGCTCACCTGAGATTCAGGCGGAAGGTGGACCACGGCAGGATGCGGACTCGGTGCCCCATCATGGACATCTTGTGCAGTGTCGGCTGCCGGTTGAAAATGACTATATCCCCGTCACACATGTGCCTTTCCACCTGGAGAGGGAGGAACAGCAGCTCCCTGGTGACCCACTTTGAAGGGGGCCAGGAAGGCATCACCGGGGGGGGGGGGCCGCTCGACAGCCAACCCAACGCACACGGACGGCACCCTAATTCTAACTCAGCCCAACACTCAACCCTAGCCCTGTACTTAACGCACAACACCCAGAATTAATTAATTAATTAATTTAGAATTTTCGTATGCCGTCCCATCGCTTATAGCCTCAGGACAGCTCACATAAACAAACAAATGTAATACACTTAAAAACCCAGAAACACCCTGGCTGCACAATTGAAACCTATAGATATTATTAAGCGTTGTTAAAATATTGTTTAAATAAAAAGGTCTTAGCCTGGTGCTGAAAAACAAATAACGACGGCGCCAGGCGGACCTCTCTGGGGAGCATCCTTTGAGAATTCTCAAAGGAGCATCCGTGAAGGCAGTTCCCTGCTCCAAGGAACTGACAATTATCAGATGGAAACAGGCGATCAGGCCCACTTGCATTTTCCTACTAGAAAAATAATTCCTAAATTGCTGCCGAAAAATCAGCACCGCTTGTGCTGTTAAAAGGGAACAGTATGTATGTATGTATGTATGTATGTATGAATGTATGTATTTAGAAGGCTTCTATGCCGCCCCATTTGCCGAATAATAAACAAATAAGAACAGGCTAAAACAATTTAATACGAGTATTCCTCCCCACACCTGGCTCGCCACATTTCTAAAGCATTTACAGGCTTGGGACACAGCGGAAAACCTAGATGTGGCCCTTGAAGCGTTTGCCAACAGTTGCACGCGGCTTTCACCAGTCGATTTCTAGGGAACACACTGCCTCGTGCAGTCTCTCGCAGCCCCATCTCGGTCTATCAGGAAGGGAGGGGCGACAAGGCCTGCGGTGCCTTCCAAGGCGACCCGCTCATCACGGCCTCTCTGGCGCCTTCTCCTCTTCCCTGGGGAAGCTCGGTGGGCTCCCCAGATCCACCTTGGGCCACTCGAGGGCACGGGGGCTCCTGTGCCAGGCCTCCTTCCTCCCCGTAAGCATCACTGACCTTGTACCCGATCTGGAGGTGGAGGTCACTGGGCTTGGGGTGGAAGCGGAGGTCGATCCTGTCGCCGTTATCCCGGATGATGTACTTGGCCCCAGGATACTGGCTGTTCCCTCTGCGCACCAACTCCTGCAGCCTGGAGGGGGTCGAGGGGCGTCAGCCGGAGTCCGGCGCGCCATGGGCCTCGGCTGCTTGCGGGGCACGGGGGGGGGGGCCTCACCTGTCGATGTTGAAGGGCGTCACGATCTCGGCAAAGGTCATGTTGGCCGCGATGGAGCGGGGCACGCCCACCTGGTCGATGGAGAGGTTGGGGTCCGGCGTGATGACCGTGCGGGCAGAGAAGTCCACTCGCTTGCCCATGAGGTTCCCTCGCACACGGCCCTCCTTGCCCTTCAGCCTCTGCTTGAGGGACTTCAGGGGGCGCCCCGATTTCTGCATCGCCTGCACATGGGGGGGGAAGCGGAGAGTTCGCAGAGGGCAGGGCTATGGCTGCTCTCTTGCACACTGTGCACCGCTCGCGGGTGGGGGGCAGGCGGCCAGCTTCGTTCACATGGTGGTGCCGGACAAGCACTGAGCCAGGCTGTCCCTCGGCTCCCCCAACCTGGGGCCCCCCAGACATCATGCACAGCGACTCCCATCATTTCCAGCCAAGGCGTCTGGAGGGTCCACGCTGGGGGAGGACATAAGCCACTCAGGACACCCTCCCTCATGCACAGAGAACTGCTCTTTCTTCCGGGATACGCAAGGGCCACACCTAGCTTTGGTCCTTCTTATGATCAGACCCACAAAAAGTGAGGGGACAAGTTAATCCTAATCGATCATTCCATCGATTTCGATGGGCCAGTTCAAAGCACACCTAAATCTGGATCCGACCCAAGCGCTGAAAGGGCTGAGCGTCCGCAGTGATGTCACTGCTCAGTGACGAGGCCCGTCAAGCAATCGGTTAAACCGGAAGCAGCAAATTAATTAAAATGCCATATTCATTACAGCAGAATCAGTCCCAGATAATCCATTAAATAAAATATAACCCGAAATGGACAAAGCCAATTCATTATTTAAACAGGGAAATCGATCAATTAAATATGCCAAATCAATTCTAAGCGTTCCAATTAAGGGATGAAAAATTACTGAACAACCTATTATAGCTTCTGTCAATAAAGCTTTTTTCTGGTCACCTCAGCATGTTTCATAGTCTCTCGTCTCGGGGAAGGCAAAAGGTAAGATCTCCAGATATTTGGGACTCGTAACTCTGGGAAGCTCCTGCCCCCTTAGACACCAGTTAACACACTGGGAACCGCAGTCCCAAACACATGGACACCTGCCTTCTGCTTGCACACTCCCTTGAGTCTGGTCGGCGTAGTACAATTGTGAAAACAACAACAAACAGTACAAAATGGAAGTATGTAAAAGCAACAGCCCAATCCAGGGAAGAGCACCCCACATTCCCAGTCGCCTCAGCGGATGGAAGAGGTTTGAGAAGAACCCTATGGCTGCAGAGCAGACCGGACCGGGACCGCTGAGGTCCCGCTGTGTGAAAACAGGGCAGCTGACGTGGCCCTGCCTGTGATGCGCAGGGGAGGGGAAGCAGCCCCCCCCCCAAGCCAGTGCCCCCTCTGGGTGAGTGGGGCACTTACGCGGGGCAGCCCCGGGAGCTCATTGTCCACCATGGTGGCCACATGGAACTGCAGCAGCTTGACATCCTCAGCGATGACGTGAGCGGCCGCTCCGTTCTGCTCGTTGCGCCGCAGCTGGTTGTTGATTTTCACAATGTCCGCCAGTTTGTGGGTCAAGTCGTCCTGCAACGAGAAAGCGCCCCGCTACGGAACGGCTCACTCACGGCCAGACACCCACCTATGCTGTTGTTGGGCTACAGTGGCTGCCATTCCCCGGTGGCGTGCCCAGGCTGGCTGGCGTGACAGGCATTACCGTCTGGCACGCTCCAGGTCAGGGAAGGCTGTGTAAGGAGCGTTTCACACATGCAGGAAAACTGCAGCTTGCTTCTCAAGCTTTAGTTTCATGTTTAAGTTGATCTTGTCGGCAACAGAACAAGTGCAACGTGAATGCCAGCGCCGGGGGGGGGCGGAACGGGACACCGACCTCTTTCAGTTCAAGGGCCACATTTAATTTTAGAGCAGTGCTGGGAGGGGGAATACAAGCACACACCCCCCCAGCATATCGGAAACCACTCGATGACGGGTGTCTGGGAGCAAAGCGAGGCGTGGCCCCTCGGAGGAACCCAGAGGGGCAGATCTGGCTCTGGGGCCGGGACCCCCATCCCCGGGGCAGGTGCAGAAGCAACGCCTCTGCCTGATGCAGCTAACCGGCGCCTGGCTCCCCCTCCCTGGCCCAGCCTCGGCCCTGACCTGGTTCCTGGCGGAGCCCTGCATGACGACGGCCGGCCTGACGGAGAGCGGCGGGACCGGAAGCACGGTACAGATCATCCACTCTGGCCGGGCGTACTTGGGGTCCATGCCGAGGATGAAGCACTCCTCGTCCGAGATGCGCTTGAAGATCTCGTGCACCCTCTCCGGGCTCAGCAGGATCTTCTTCTCCTGCGAGTCCTCGTTGACGTGCTTCCACTCGGCGTACAGCTCCAGGCCGGAGCGCCGGATCCCCGGCTGGTAGCGTCCACAGCCGCCATGACCCTAGAGAGGAGGAGCGGAAGGAGCAAGGCTGTGAGATGGAGCAGAGCCTCCCGCGTGGAGCAGGCTGTCCCCACCTCAGGCGGGTCACTCTCCGCTCAAGCCTCTTTCGGGGATCCGCGTTCGTGAAGTTCCTTCGGGGTCCAGCTCACCACGCCAGAGCCAGAGCTCTGAGCAAGATCTAGGATGCCTCAGTATAGCTTTGAACACACACAGCAGCCCCCGACGGTGCAGCAGCCGTACGGCAAGGATTTCGTCTGGGAACGGTTTGCGGATTGTATTTGATTTGGAAGGCAGTGATTCCTCGGAGACGTCCTGGAAAGTATTTGCCAGAGCCAGAGAGGCTGCCTGCCTGTCATGCAGCTT
This sequence comes from Varanus salvator macromaculatus, assembly GCA_023646645.1. NCBI lineage: Eukaryota > Metazoa > Chordata > Lepidosauria > Squamata > Varanidae > Varanus > Varanus salvator. The sequence continues at coordinate 1,108,236 of JAIXND010000753.1, read as the reverse complement.
CAAGGATGTGAACCCCGGGGAGCTGAGCCCTGGCAGGCCCATTCAGGGAATATGTACGATGGGGTTGCTGGCTTTTCACAACGTGTTTGTTTAAAAGAATCGGAGCGCGCCTACTCATTTTATGTCTGCAGTATCATCTTCAGTCACTAGGTGGCACATTTCCCTAGCCAGGGCAAAACTTTGCCTTTACAGGCGGTGCTGTTCGGAGGGGAGGGGGCAAGGGGCAGGCATACAGCTGAGCCCTCCTTCCTTCCTCCTGGGGAGAAGCGGCCCCCAGGAGAACAGAGGGGGCTGACCAAAGCCGGAGCTCTGCTCAGACAATGTGAGCAGCTGTGCCAGCTTCTGTTGTTCCCAGCCCAGAGGTCATTCCGACCTGTGCCACGCTGATCCGACTGCACGGGCAGGACGATCCCCGGCAGTGAAACGGAGCAGCAAGCGAGGGCGAACTCCCCCGCTGTGGTAACAGGAGGACAGAGGCTGCGAGGGGCTGCGAGAGCCAAACAGCTCCGCGGAAAACGCGGCCACCAACAGTCAGCAGTCACGCCGCCGCCTCCACGGCTGCCCCCCCGGACCAGCGCGCGGGCGCAGAGTGGAAGGGTGCCGCCGTGCTCACACCCCACTTGTGAGCTTCCCAGTGGGGCCTCAGGAGGCCTGGGGTCCCTGCCATCGCGCAGCCACACTGCCAGTGGCGGTTCAATGGATACAACGGGAAGCCTCATGAAACGTGGCCGAATCCAGACGGTTTCAGACCGTGAAAGCAAACGTCTACCTTGGTCCGGGGGACTCCCAGGGAAGTATTAATGTGCCTTTAAGGCAGCGATCTTGTTAATCTGCAGCCAAGCAAAGGCGACCCTCTCACCAGATGCGTCACCTTGAGATTTTTCTGTCTCGCAAAAAGCTTGGAGTGGAAATAGCAGCAACCAATGAAAACAGCCTGCCTTCTTCTGAAATGAAAGCTGCGATAAAGATTTTTGTCACCAGACCAAGGGAGAAAAACACTCTCCAAAGGAGTCGAAAACGAGAATGTCACAGAGTTTGAAATAAACTCTTGGAAGATGTGCTTCAGGCTATCGCACGGAAAGACAACTGAGAATTATCACAAAGCGGCTCCCCCAATAACTGAACGCCTCTCGAGCTCAGACAGACAGCGACTGGGTTCACCCGACGCAACACCCGGCACTCAAGGTCAGATGTGAGTTGTTGTGTCACGTGAACCCAGCTAGGCCAACGAATTGTGTTTTGTGAGCAGCGACTGACCCACAGTTCATAGTCCAACAACAAATGATGGATTCTCGTTCGGGGCTGTTCATGGTTAACCAAGAATGGCATGTTTGCACAGCTGGGTTTCATGATGCAACAACCCACAGGTCACGTACCACCCCCGCAGGTGAAACAGGTAAAAATGCATATGGTTCAGTTGAGTTGAAGGAGACTTCCGGTGGAAAAGCCCCAAGATGAGTATTTTTGGACAGGGGTGTTCTTTTACCTAACAAACTATATTCACAACCATTCCCACAGACCCATTTCCTGTACATGAGAAGCATCTAAATAAGCAAGGCCTAGAAGTCTGGTTCCAACCGGCTTTAAAAAAGTTCTTTTTCCATAGCAGCATAATTACCCAAACACTTGGAATGCTGAAATCGATAAGTCTAGCAGGTGTAATTTACTTCTGTTGAGAATAAAGACTCTTGACTTCGAGATGGCATTAAATCTGCGATGTTTTACAATCACTAAACAATCTTTGGCCGGTCCATCAGCTGCATCCTTACCTGGACACAGACTGCTTAGCAACGGTGATTCATGCTCTGGTAACCTCCAGGTTGGATTATTGTAACGCGCTCTACGTGGGGCTGCCCTTGAAAATGGTCCAGGTACTTCAGCTGGTACAGAACAGAGCTGCCAGGCTGCTGATGGGGACCAGCTGTTCCCTCACGTAACCAGTCCCCTACCAGCTCCACTGGCTCCCAGTTGACGTCTGGGCCCAATTCAAGGTGCTGGTTTTGACCTATAAAGCCCTGAACGGCTTGGGACTGGGAACTTCTCCTTCCGTATATGCCCTCACGCCCCTTAAGATCAGCGAGGGAGGCCTTGCTCCGAGAACCCTCCCTGAAGGAGGTAAAAAGGGCATCTACTCAAGAGTAGGGCCTTCTCTGCGGTGGCACCCAGATCAAGGAATGCGCTTCCCAGAGGCGTTCGTCTGGCGCCAGGCTTATGCTCTTTTTGGCGCCAGATCAAAACCTTTTTATTCAACCATTATTTTAAAAATTAGTATTTTAATGTTACAGTCGCGTTGTATATGCCACTTATTGTTAGATTGTTTTTAAGGTATTTGACTTTATTGTGAGCCGTCCCGAGATGCCACGCATATGGGACAGCACCCAAATTTTTAAATAAATAAATAAATAAATAAATAAAATCTTGTCGAAATGTCCAACTGTGAGTTACAAACTGGATTAAGGATTGCTCCTTTTAAGGTTACTTTTACTCATCTTGGCTTCTTAATCCTTTGCCAAACTGCACAAGTAGCTTTGAGAAAGGGCAAAAAAACCCACAATGGAGAATAATTAGCAAAAACGAAAACAAAAAACCCACGCTTGAGAAAAGCGTGGCATCTCAGCTGTCAAAAGGAGGACCAGAAGACAAAAGCGAACACGGAAAGTCAGCAGCCGCCCACCCTGCGAGGGGCCACGCCAGCCCCCTCCCGGCGGATCCAGAGCTCTGACCTTTTCCTTCGCAATCTCCTCATCTCCCTCCGGCTGCTCCACTCCGAACTTGTTGTCCATCTCCTCCCCACCTTCGCAGATGTTCTTGCCTTTGCAAAGGTCGTAGACGTGGGTCAAGCGCTTCTTCGGCTGTCCTTTGGATTTGGTCAGGATATCTTTGATCTTTGGATTGTTCTTCAGAAAAGGGAAATACATGAAGTTGAGGTGAGGACCTGGGTTCTCGGAGCCATTTTGGTTGCTCAAGAGATACTGGCTGGGTTCCCACAACATATTTAAGGATGAGCATTGGTGGAGCGCAGGTCATCACTGGCAAGGTTGTGTGAACCCAGCTGTGCTAACCACAAACAGCCCACAGTTCATGGCCAAAGAACAAACCCTGCATTCTTTTCAGGGGTTGCTCATGGTTAATAAACCTTGGCTTGTTTGTGAGACTAAGTTAACACAGCACAGCAATCTATGGTTCAACAAGAGCGTGCGCTCAAACTTGAGCATGGGTGGTTGTGTGTCCCCCGTGCTGTCACAGCACCCTTGCCCAGCCTTGTACCAACCGGATACACAAAGCCCAGAATCCCACAGGTAGAGGCCATACAGAAAAGTCACCTGGATCTTGCACAAAGGGGGATGCAACTTCGTGGCACAGAATTTGGCAGCGCTGGAGTTGGATGAGGCTTAAGCAGTGGGCAGGGCCGGAGCCACAGGGGGTGCCCCGTTTCTCCGCTGCCTCCTCTCCTCTCCCCTCCCCTCCTCCAGTCCGGCAAGCTCTCAAGCAAAGCAGAGACGGCCCTTTCCAAGATGGCCGGGCCAATCTCACACAGAGAGCTTTGGAGCCTAGGCCAGGAGCTGCACAGTGGGGGTGGGGGGGGGGGGTAGAGCCCCTGGCTGCCCCCCCTGCCTTAGATGAACTTGCGGTCAGTGTCACTGCCATGTTATTTACTTCATTTTCTTACTGCTCAATAGCGGAAACGGTTTGGACAGCTCACAACCATTCATGAAGGTACAAACCACAGATGTAGATACAACAACAAAATTTCATATACAGCATTTTAAACCGTTTTAACTCTCAGACTGACAAGCCTGTGATGAGAAGAGAGGAGGGCGGCAATAGAAAGATGGCTGTGGGAAAAACGGAGGGGGAGGGGGGGCTGTGCTGATCCACGCCCCAAATGGGGGATCAAGCAGAGGCACACACAACATGTGCGTGTGTGTGTCAGCAAGCTTGTGACCAGGCGGAAGTGCTCCCCACCAACGTTCTGGTTTTAACCCCGCTCCATCTGGAGCTGGTGCGGAAAGCCAACCATGCCTGCACAGCCACTGCGCTCTGCGGGGGACCCAGGGAGGCTGGGGGCGAGGATGCACTCCTGCCTCAGTGGACTGCGGACGAGGCAGGGGCCCACTTGGCAGCCCACCTGGCCACCCCGCACGCGTCTCCCCGGCGCTGGCGGGATCCCACCACAAGGCCGTCAGCAGGTGGGGACTCAGGGCAGCCGCCACGCTGCAGAACACTCCCTTGTGGGCACACCTGGTCTTCAGGTGTGCTTCCTGAAGATCCACCGTCAGCTGACCTGAAAGAATCGCGCCCATCCCGCTTTGATGTAATATTTCTGCTGTGTGCCTGGTACGCAAAGCGCTTTGAGTGCCAGCCAGGCTGGGGGCCGGGAGAGAAATAATAAAAACACGCACACGGACTTTATTCTTCGGAACTACGGAAACTCGTGCCAGCTTTTCCTCCTGCAATTACTCTGGGAAAAGAACATTTTGCTTCCGCAGTTTGCACATCACACAGGATGGTGTTTCCTCACTAGGGAGGAAGTGAGGTGAGAACAGCACAACATTCGCACAACATTCGCCACCGTTCTTCTTTCCAGACTGGAGGCCGTCTTGCTGCTGCTGCCCTGACCAGGGGCAGAAGGGAATTTTTTAAATGATTTCTAGCGAGTATACGCCAACTCCGGGTTTACCAAGAGGGACATTATTTATTATTGCAATAATATCCAAACCGCCTAGCTAGACTTCCACAACTTTTAGCAGCAAGCCTCTTATCCTGCACAGCGAGGGCTTCTGCAAAGTAGGATTTCAATCAGCTGGGCCCAGAAAAGAGAGCAGAATTCCCATTAAAAAAGACTCTGAACCCGAGACCAAAGAAAGTGGCTAGCTTTTACAGATTGCTAACTTATGGCATTGTAACACACGCGTACAGCATTCTACACAATTAAAATATACGGTTGCGAGAGTAATATTGTTTACACAGGTGCTAAGAGATGATGAAGTGTAGTGAGCTAACAAGGAGGATTCCCGTCTGCACGGCCGATGTTTCTTTCTGCCAGAGAATCGAAGCACAGGCTCATTACTGCGTCTTGCTCGCAGAAGTAATGGCTGATCAAGAATGTTCCAGGGCGGTGCACATGGTCTTGCGCCATCTCACCATCAGGAAAAGAAAACTTCCTAGTTCCAAGAAAGGGGACTCTCATGGTCAGAGCACGGCTAACTAAAGCTCCATTGCACAATTGTAAGCAGCTAGACTTTAATGCCAAGCGAGGCAAGCAATTTAAAGGGCAAGAGGCCCAGGCCTGGGGATGAAGGGTGCTGAGGACAGGGTAGGTCTTTCTATGGCGAGAAGGAATCCTCCAACTGTGTCCATACAAAGCTCCCTAATGAGGACTCCGGGCTCTTCCACCTGCCCGTCTCAGTGAGAAAAGCAGTTCTGATCAGCGGCTTCGTGTGCAGAAACTGCCTGGAGTCAGAGAGACCAGCAACAGGGGGGCCAACAGTCAAGACCTTCCCGCTCTGGAGTTCCCTCCATCGTACTGCTCATGTTACACCAAAGCTGTTGGGCGGAAATGTGCTTTTTGTTCTGTTTCTTAACTGTTTGAAGAGAAATGATTTTAAGAAGCTCTTGGGAATATCGTGCTACTGAACCGTTTGGGGTGTTTTAGTTCGTGGTCTTTCTTGTCAATGGCTTAAGTCGCCCGATCCAGAGCTGTCACTGGAAATTGAAGTGGCAGCGGGGGCGAGGAGCGCTTTCCTCCGGCTTCGGCCGGTCCATCAGCTGTGTCCTTACCTGGACACAGACTGCCTAGCAACGGTGATTCATGCTCTGGTAACCTCCAGGTTGGATTATTGTAATGCGCTCTATGTGGGACTGCCCTTGAAAATGGTCCAGATACTTCAACTGGTACAGAACAGAGCGGCCAGGATGCTGACAGGGACTGGTTGTTATTCTCATATACCCTGGTAGGTCCCCTACCAGCTCCGCTGGCTCCCAGTTGAAGTCTGGGCCCAATTCAAGGTGCTGGTTTTGACCTATAAAGCCCTGAACGGCTTGGGACTGGGAACTTCTCCTTCCGTATATGCCCTCACGCCCCTTAAGATCAGCGAGGGAGGCCCTGCTCCGAGAACCCTCCCTGAAGGAGGTAAAAAGGGCAGCTACTCAGAGTAGGGCCTTCTCTGTGGTGGCACCCAGATTATGGAATGAGCTTCCCGGAGGCGTTCGTCTGGCGCCAGGTCAAAACCTTTTTATTCAACCGTTATTTTAAAAATTAGTATTAATGTAACAGACGCTTTTTATTTCTTTTACTGCTTGAATTGTTTTAATATGTGGTTTTATCGACTGTTTTAATGTATTGATTGTGAGCTGCCCCGAGATGCCTTGCATGGGGGATGGAATACAAAAGTTTTAAACAAACAAACAAAATAACCCCCCTACAAAGAGACAGAGTTACCGGAAAGGAGCGCTGCACAACATCAGAGACCTGAAATCAATTTCATCCTGCGATTCGGGCCAAAAAGGCTGTCTGGGAACTACATGAAAGATCCCTGTGCAGCTTCTCTCTGGACCCCTCAGCAGGCACTCAGCTACTCACTGGTGACAAACATGCACGAGCAACCAAGCCGGGAAGCTGTTCCAACTGCAAGAGCGCTGCTTTTCTCTGAACGGCATCTGACGGGGCCCAAGCAAGCACCGTGTGCCGTATTACTGGAAGTCTCGGGGGTTTGGAGTGGGCAGGGCAAAGGCTGCCTGGAAAAGACACCTACAGCTGCAAATTAGGTTTACTGGTACTTACAGAGTCAACCAACAGCTTGGAGCAGAAAAAGCAAACGCAGCGGAGGACCTTCATCGTCTTGCCCAAGAAGCCGACGTGGAAGACCGGCTTGGCCAGCTCGATGTGACCAAAGTGGCCCGGACACTCTGTCATGTTGCCTGTCGGAGGAGAACGGAGGCGGCCCGGTCAGCCTGCAGCTCCCATCCCAGGCCCTGCAACCGGCTTGCACTGGGCCTCCCCTTGCCTTCCTCGCAGCTCGCCCGCCAGCGAGGGCCTGGCCGCAGCACCCACCTGCACAGGTCTGGCATCTTCCTGTCCGCTCGATGACGCCCTGCCGAGGGTCCATTAAGCCCCCCAGCTTAGGACGGCCCCCTTCGGTCGTCTCAGGGTACTTGATGCCCCCTTCCGTGACAGACATCCGTTTCTGGAGAAGGAAAAAAGCAAGCGCAGGGTCAGCCTCAAGCAACCGCATCAAGCTGCTCCAAGAGGAACATGGGCCTCAGAAGAGAGGAAGACGGTGCCAGAAGAACAAGGGGGTCAGAGCCAAGAAGATCAGGCACTAAGGTTTATGTCAGGCCAGAAATGTCCTTTTGTCTGGGGAGGCTGGGGAGCCAGTAAACAGAACCACTTCAGTCTTAAATTGTGCCACCTCTGCCATGAGTCCCTAAAACTAACTTATCAGGAACATAAACTTTAAAAAAAATGAGATTATCACAAGGATATTGGCCATCCAGGAGAAAACTTGCGGCGGGAATGAGTTCTTAAACTGGAATGCCATTTTCAACACAAATTCATTGAAAAGAGCTGAAATTTAATATCAAGGTTACAGGCAAAAAAAGGCAAGTCTGGGAACTACACGATCATCCCTTTTTGCAGATTCTCTTCCTGCTCACATGGAAAGCAAGAGACACGTATCAGGGAGATCCTTGAAATTTAGATTTGTGAGGGCATTTTAGCCAATACGACACCCTGAGAACAGCTGAAATGGAACCGTGTGGTTTGTATAGGAAACTTCAAAGAAAATCCATCTTTAATATCCTTTCAACATGCAGTTCTGTGCTTAATGGAACGGGAAGGGGCAGTCCTTCAGCATCGGCTATTCCACTAAAAAGGCTTTGCACTCAGAGTTGCAGGAGCGATGCCCTGCAAGCCTACCCACGCAACATCCTCAAATTTACCAAAGTTTTAAAAGAACAATTAAACCTGCCCAAGTGCCAAGACAGCTTTCTGGAGTCGTCAAGCCTGCTGCACAATTACAAGTTTGGGAGTTGTGTTTGCAGCACAGGCACCCTTTGCAGGAGGAAAAAAAGCCATTTCTTGTGGTCGGGCAACCTGCCACCCGCGCTTCAAAGCATCCAACACGGGGAGGGGGTCAGAAGACGCGGCAGATGCCCCCCCGCTGGCGGAGGAAGGCGGCCACGCACACACCGCCGACGGGGTCTTCGGGCGCTGCACGTCGCGGAGCCACACTGCAGCGCACAAAGCCTTTGCACTAGCTGCCCGCTCACGCCGCCCGCCCCCCCCCAGACCTGCGCCACCCACCATCTCGTCCGGGCTGAGGATGCCGAACTGCACGCGCTTGATGGTGCGCAGCGGGCACGCGCTGTCCCCGGAGGGCGCTCCCCCGTGCATCTCGGCGCGCGCGCGCTCTCCGCCTCTGGGGGTCACGTGACGCAGACGCTGCCCTGCCTCCGCCTCAGTCAGTCAAGTCAGCAGCCAGGAAGCGGCGGCCGCCTCCGCCCCTCCCCCCACTACTACTACTCCGGTTTTAACCGCGGCCCAGGCAGTCGCCGACCGAGCTCGCCGCCGGCCGCGGGGCGCGCTCGCCTCGCGCAGCTCCTTCCGTGGAAGAGGGGCGGTCGCCGCCGTGCCCAGCGCCTCCTCCCGCGGTCTCGCGCTCTCCCGCGACCACGTCCGGCCGCCTCTCCCCTCCCTCCTATCCTCTCCCTCCGCGCTCTTCAGCGCGACTGAGCTCGCAGGCGCTCTGGCGCCGTCTTATATAGACTCGCCCTCCTCCACGGGGCTACAGGAGCAGAACTGCACGGGCGACGCGGCAAAGAGGGGTGGTGCTGCGGCTGCGTACTCTTCCAGGGAAAGGCGAGAGGGAGGGGGCGTGGCTCTAGTAAGGTGGCAAAGGGGAGGGGGCGGTCCCGGAGATGGGGCGAGGAATAAACCAACTTTGGCACGGGGGGGAGAGAGAACAGAATAAACCGTAGGAGCAGTATCTCTCTTTTGAATGTCAAGTTTACCGCTTTAGCATTGTCGGCTTATTTTATTCTTACCTTTTGAAGTTGCTGTCTTTTCATAAGCATGCTTTTTTGTCAGTAAGTATTGCAGAGTTCGATGTTGTTTATACCTAAGTAAATGCATTTAGGATTCCCAGACCTAATAAAAGTAATACCATTATTAAGCCAGCCGGAAAAGAATCGCGAAACAAACTAAACTCCTGCAACATAATCCTATGTAGTTTTAGACGGAAAAAGGTTCTGCAGCTCCTAGTATTCCAGCCAACACGGGGCTTTTTTCTCGTTCAAGCATGCATAGGATTGCGCCCTGACATTTAGCGATCAAATTTCAAATAGGATTTATTTGCATTTTCTGCAGAATGTTACCATTGAGTCTAACATACTTGATTGGAAGCCACTGCTACTGATTTTAGTGGCTCTTTTGCCCACCTAAACGTACTGGGCACGATCCTGCGCGTAGTTAGAAAGAAAAACCGTCCTGGAATTCCCAGCTTTCTCCAGCAAGCATAATTTTGGGGACTCTTCGCTCTCCCGTCCTTTCTTTACTAATGGTGCAGTCCGCAAGAAGGCGGAACCTCGTCACAGGCTCCGGCCAGTTTCGTGAAATATTCTACGTGCCTCATTGATTATTCATAAGCTGAGCGAGGCGGGGAAATCAAGCCGTCACCAAAGCGAGGGGTGTGGTTATGTTCCGAAGCTTGCCGGAAAAAGCCGAAGGGAGCCGAGGGCGGAGAGCAGGGCAACTCTCAGAGCCAGCTTTTGTCGAGAGCGAAGACGAGGCGGATGGAACGCTCCGGGGAGCGGCCTTCGAAGCCTCGGTCTCGCGTATTTCAGTTGGCCGAAGGATTGCGGAGGCTGCCCGGCCGCTCCGTCTAGGAAAACACGCGGCTTCGGGGCCTGCTTCCGGATCTGAGTCGGAAGGCACCTAGAGCAGCCTTGGGGGTACGGAGGGCTAGAATTTAGGGGAGTTATGTGGAGGGGCTTATAGAGTACTGTTTGTCTGGCTTAGGCTAAGGATGGCCGCTCTCGGGAGCCATGTTTGAAGTGGGGAGTTCATGGAATTAGGGGCGGGGGTGCAGTTATAGGCTGTTTGGGGGGCGCTTTTGGTGTGGCGAGGGAGCCTGGTAGCTGAATTTCAAGGCCTTGGTGCTAATAGACGAGCTGGTGTTGGTTGGCGGAAGAAATGAGAGAAAAGGGCGGCTTAGCGCGTCTGGAGGGATAATTTAGAGGGTCCCTTTGGGGGGCGAGGTTTGGGGGTTGAGTTGTTTGTGCTGGAAGGAAATAAATATCTGCGACCTGATAGTTTGAGATAAGGTAAAGGATATAGGTGAGTTGGAGACAAGAAGGAGTTACAGGCTACCGAAAGGAGCGGGTACGAGCGGCGGGGGGGGGGGGTCCTTGAGAAATGTTGAAGTCTAAAGATATGTCTGAGTTTCTTAGGGAAAATCCTGTGCACATTTAGACAGAAAAAAGGCCTTCAACTCACAGCCTTGCTGCCGGGGGATGCTGTCAGTGGAGGGAGTTTTCCTTGTCCTAAACGTGCTTAGAATTGTTCTTTTAAGACGACAAAACGGTTTGGGGTCAGAGAGACAGGAGGGTAGGAAGTAGTAAAAGGGAGAGTGGATTTTGTACTCAAAGTTATATGGGGATCCAGGGTTTTGTGGTGGGGGAATAATTGAGAAGGGAGCGCCCAGGCAAATGAAAAAGGCTCATTTCTGACCTGAAACCGAAATCATTCTTGAGCTCTAGACTCCATGAGGTTAAGTAAAGGGATCCATGAGTTAAGTAAAGCGATTTGTGTCTTTATTTTAAACGTTTAGATCAACCAACTCTCTGGGTAGTGCATGAGTCAGTCAGAAATCTAAAATCCAGAACAATGAAGAACGATAAAACAAGCACAGAGCAAAACCATAATAAAACCAGGAGTGAGGGATAAAAACGACACACAAAACCGATATCTGGCATGGGTTGAAATCAGTGGGGTCGGGGGCTTTATGTTATCTGTCTAATAAAGGCCAGGTCAGCTTGGTATGGCACAAGCTGTCTGTGCGAAGCATAGCAGGTCATTTCCTGGGTGCCAGCCTCCAGGTGGGGAGGGCAGGAAAGTATTTCCTGCAAATCAGAAGATCACCAGTCAGTGTCAACAACACTGTCTGACCCTGCATGCTGTGTACCTGAAGTTCCTTTGGAAGTAAGTGGCGGGGAGGATTGTTCTGGAAAACTGGCTGAATAAGGAAAATTTGGATGACAAAAGGTGCTGTGTGTTCAAAAGAGAAAGGGATTCAAGCATCATATGACTTTAGAGGTAAGGGAGCTGAGAGAAACTAGTACAATTCTTAGAAATAGCATCAGATTTATTTAGAGAGCAATCCTACAGTCCCTGGGAGTATCTCAGAAAAACCCTTCTGAAGCTGGAGACATCATTCTGACTTCTGAAGAGGGAATCAGATCCACCTTCCTGTGGAAATAATTTTGCTGACTACCCTCTTCAAAGACAGAGGTTGGGGAGGTCTCTGCCATTCCTGCATTGCTAGCTTGAGCCTAGCAGAGCACAGGAATTCTGAAGGCCTCTAAGGGCAAGTAAAATAACCATATAAAATAAAACACCAGAAAGAAAAATGTATTTTAAAGCCTGCGAGACTAGAAACATCTCTCTCACTTGATACCAGGAGGATAACAATGTTGGTGCCAAGTGAGCTTCATTGGGGTAGGATTTTGACAAAGGCACCACTACTGAGAGCGCTAGCTCTTCTGGTTGATTCCTGCTCTATTGAAAGATGGGCCAGATCTCTAGAGATCCTCTGAAGGTGATACCTGTCCAGCCAGATCAATATGGGAGCAAGTGTTCCTCCAGTTAACCTGGCTCCTGAGTGAAGCACCTGAAGCAGTGCTGTGCTCTGTCTTGAACTGAGAAAATGTTTTTATTCTCCAGTGTCAATTTTGGGTGGATGTAGAAGAAACCACTTGTGTCCTACAGAGATTTATTAGATCTATATCCTGCCTTTTTCCTTTTTCTTTTTAAGAATCAGAGTGGCTTGCATAATTCATGTTCTCTGCTCTCAGTCTTATCCCCACAACAACAACCCTGTGAGGTAGGCTGGGCTGAGAATCTGTGACCGGCCCAAAGTCACGCAGTGGGCTCCGTGGCTGAGCATGGACTAGAACCCAGGTTGCCTGAGTCCCAGACCTGCCCTCTTAAGCCACCCCACCAGCTCTCAATTTGTCACCAGAATTCTCAGAACCCTTGACCATTGGCTGGGGTTTATGGGAACTGATATCCAAGAAAATGGAATTTGCCAGGATTCCTGCTGAAGGATGTGAGTTGGATACAAGTGTAGGATTAGAAAGGAGGGAGGGGAGCAGTAGGCAGTACAGAGCATAGAATGCGGGAAGATGGTGGCAACACCTCCCACTTTAAGAAGGTGCTATAAGACTCTGCTGTTGGTGCGACAGGCAAATCCAGAAAATCCCCCAAAAGTACATGCCACCCACTTGCACCCTTGAGTTTTGTTAATACGGAATGACTGCCCTTCCTTGCTTTCGTTCTTGTTATTCATCGATTATAAATTACAGTGCTGTCTCATTCGTCTCCATTTTATCTTGGCGACAACCCTGTGAGGCAGGCTAGGCTGCCCGTCAGTGGCTGGCCCAGAATCACCCAGTGAGCTGCATGGCAAGCGGGACTGGAACCCAGACCCCTTGCCCAAGGCAGATGCTCCAAGCATTGCCTCTCCCAGGCTCTCGTATTCGGGTTCTTTCTTGAAGGACAGAGGGTTACCCCCCTCTTCCGTTGAGGGGTCACAGAACCTTGAAGCTTCCCTTGCAGAAGAATCCCCTCTTGTATCTCTCATTTTTTGCTATTTATTACTACCGCGTTACATGTCTCCCTCTTGCAAGGAGCCCAGAGCAGCGTTGCAGGGTTACCCCGTCTTGTCTTCATAACATCCACCCTGTGACACAGGTCAGGCCGGGAGGCAGGTGTGACTGACCCAAAGTCCCCCAGTGAGCTTTGTGGCTAAGTGGGGGCTAGACCCCAGATCTCCTGAATTCCTGTCCACTGGCTCCTGCACCACACAGGCTCATGTCACCGCAGGATCCCTGGGGGTCTCTTGCATGTTCTCTCCAGGAAAACCCCAGGCCGTGCCGTCAGGGCAGATGTGGGCCCAAATGCCCAGTGGGCTGCCAGAAATAGCTTTACTTTCTAGTGGGCATGTCGTGAGCGGAGCCGGCTGGAGCCGGGGGGTCAGACTAGATGGCCCGGGAGGCCCCTTCTGACCCGCTCTGTTTCTATGTTACTTTTGCCACCCTGCCTTAGGTGATCCTGAGTGTGTTATTCAGGGTAGGAAAAAGATGGAAAGGGGTTGAAATAAGCTCACTCTGAGAGGTGGCGGAGTGGCTTGGAAATGGAGAGGGGTGGGTGGTGGTCAAGGGAGAGTTGGAAGGCTTGGCGCAGGCGGAGGGGCTGAGCTGTCCTTGGATGGGCGGGGGGCTTGCAGAGGTCTGACAACTGTTGCAGAGTAGGGACTGTCGGGGCTGGAAATGTGGTCAGAGCGCTTTCCTGGCCTTGATCCGGGGGAAGAAGTCTGCCTGTGCCCCTGGGCAAGTTGGAGCCTTTTGTGGGAGTGCAGAAATTACAAAAATGTGCAGAGCTCTGTGGGTCTTCGGGGTGCTGGGCCGCCGGCCCTGCTGCCGGGTGCACATGCTTGCTCTTGCCACTAGATGGCGCGAGCGCCCCAGTGCGCGTCCACGCGGTGTTTTTTCGGCCATCCCATCCAGACTGGGATCGGAGCCAGCAGCTCTAATGCTGCATAATGGCTGCGAGGCCTCGGACCTGCCTCAGACAAATGGGGGCTGCGTTTCCCTCCTGGCTCACCCCGAGCGCGGCGGCGGGCGGGCAGGTTTTGCCCTCATCCGGGGCTGCTGCGTTGACCTCCTGGCTGGCATTGCATCTGGTGCCTGTCGAGAGGCGACATTTGGGGAGGACGCCGATTTCGCGAGCCATTTTAGCATGCGGGAGGGTAAATGTGGGCTTAAGCATAATGCAAAGAACCATTCTGCCTGGCCTGATGCGTAGATGGGATGCGGATGGTGGTAGGGATAAGCTCCAGAGAAAAGAACCGGTGAAGACGTAAAACTGGAAGTCGATTTCTCGTTCCCTGGTCTAACTAGTTGCTCCTTAAAAAGAAAGCTGTCAAAGAACTCTTTATGCCATTTCCTGTCTTTGGCCACAGAATTACAGGGTCACACAAGGCCTCTGAAAGATCACAGCCCTGCCTACCCGCAATTTTCCCCGTTCAGCAAGTTTTGTTGCGTGAAGTCTTCTATTCTCCTGGGGAGCATGTCTGATTTATGCTCATAAATACCAATGCCATCTGGTTTGATGCCTTAAAGTGCCTCTGATTACATTTGCATATTAATTAGCTACTGAGGAGCAGCGCTCGGAGCGCAAGAGCCTCTTTCCTGGGCTCCTGCGGTGGAAAAGCCCATTCCCCATTCTTCCTGCTCGCCTGTGTCCCCTTATGTTGAAATCAGTCTTATAATCAAATGTTGTGAATAAATGGTCCTTCTCCATTGGCTCGATTCTCTTGCAGTGTTTTTGCTCCAAGGGCTGGGTGTTTGCTTGTTCTTCAAAGTGTCAACCGCTTGGGTGGCTGTTACTAAGAGGGCTTTGAGGTTTCTAGTCCTCATGAGGGAACACACTCAGAGACTGTGTGCATGATTTGAAAAGGACTGGGGAAAATGGAAGGCAATTAGAAAGCTTTGGTTCTGTGTTTTGTTGTTTTCCAGATCGGAGCTGCTGAGTCATGACTTTGGAATTTAGAAATATCAGCACTTGTGGTCAGCTCAGCTGGTAAAAGGGGGACTGTTTGCACTGTGCAACCTGCCAGGAATTGTCTCTTAAAACTGGAAAAACCACAAAAGATTTGTGGCGCATTAATGTTCTTTCTCAAGGCCTGTATAGGCTGGTGCGCCAGCTCTCAAGCAGTGGAAGATGGGGGGACCCCTGCTTTGCAGGGGGCTCCGAGGGGATCCTTCAGGCAGAGAACTGAAGCACTTCACTGCGGCAGCAGCTGGGAAGTCCTCGGTTCAGTTCTTGTTGCCAGTGACCTTAGACTAGGGCTGGGACGCTTCAGGCCTGGGGGCCATATCCTGCCCTCCTGGGGTTCATGGTAAGCCACACAGTGCTTCCCCAACCACCAGTCGCTCGGTGGTTTTTGAACAGTTTTTCCTTCCTCCATTCTAAAAGGTGGAGGTGGGGAGGAGTAGTTACTGTCATAGATGTGCATGCTGACATTTTTAAATAATTTGGCCTCACCCCTTTGGCCCACCTAGTGCTGGGATATCACTCCTGAGAACCTGTCTGAAATTGTGTTTGGCGCTCAGGCCAAAAGAGCGGCTGCACCCCACGCTAGGCAAGACATCGTCCTTAGCCTCTGCTCCGGCTGTGTCACACCACAGGGGTAACACTGGCCTGCCTCACAGGACGAACGTAAGGATCACCGAGGAGTACTCTGAGCACCCAAAACTGCTCCTTTTGGATACAGAGTTCTGAAGGGGCTGTAAGGGGCACGCCGGGCGTGTTACAGCTGAAGAAATCCCTCTGTTTTAAGGGCCTCGAAGAAGAGAGCTTGTACTCCGGGGAGGAAGGAGGTTTGTTGTGAATATGCAGATCTGTGATGTGGGGCTGTTGCTGGCTGGTTGGCTCCTTAGAGGCCAGACCTTGTCCTCGGAGTACTTTTAACCAACTCTGTCCAGCCCTGGGGCTCCTGGCCATCACTGGGATTGATTTTCTCGGGCCTCAGGCTCTGGACTCTCTTGGCAGGAATAACAAGAGATTATCTAACTGGAGAGCAGTTTATTTACTTTAGATGTTGCCATGAAAGCAGATTAAAATGGTCATTTGAATAAAAAGGTCATCCAGAAGGATAACTGGATAGCACCTGGCAACCTTCAGCAGAGAGCATTCCCTGTTTTTGGTGTCCCTTCTCCCTTCGTCGCCCCCTCAAATCCTGGGGATCTGAGGAGGAAGCTCCAGAAGGGACCGGAGTATCCGGCTAGAGTCACGTGGAGAAGGCAGTCCCGGAGGTACCCTGCTCCCCTCCTGCTTGGATCTCAAAGGCTAAAGCCCGGCGCTTGGCCTTTCCCTCTCACGCAAGCGGGCCGGTGCCGTCACGCCGAGCCTGGCGAGAGACGCCCCACGTGTGCAGCTTCCCGGTGGGCAGTCGAGCTGCTGCATTTTGCACAGACGGCCTCCCGAGCGGCCACCGGATGCAGACCCCCAGCTAGGGCCTGGCAGTGCATGGACAGGCCTCCTGCCCAGGAAGGCCGTGCTGGCACCGTGCTCCCCTGCCGGAAGGCGCCGTGAGCGTAAGGGCACCCCAGGCTTCATCTCTGAGTAAGGGCTGCCGCTGCAATCCTCAACTGGAAAGGCAAATTCAGTTTTGGTGAAGTTTCTGAGGACCACAGTCCCACGGCAGGTGGCGTCAAAGGCAGAAGGGGGTGAGGCCCAAATACTGCTGTTTCAGTATATACTCTTCCTGCAAAGACTCAGGGGCGTTTCAAGTTTCAGAATGGGGCGAGGGGAGCCATGCGAGCAGCGGGAAATCCCCAGATGGACGCGGAGAGGGGGTGGGGCTGCCTGGCGAGCCTTGGAGGGAGCAGCGTGGGTCTGGATGTGGCCCGCGGACCCAAGCGCCAACACCCCCTTGGGCAGAGCATTGTATCACCAGAAAAGGACGAACGCGGTCTCGGTCCAGTGACGGAGATGGACAGTTCCAGGCCGGAAGCACGGGTTCTAGCACAGTGCTCTTGTCTAGAAGGCCACCAGGAACTGAGGGGAAGAATAAGGAGCAGGGTGGAAGCTTGAATCCTGGTGGAGGGATGGGAAAAGGGAAGCCAGGCTGGCCCAGAAAACGCGTTGCTGCAAAAAGCTGTCCCCGGGACGGAGCAGGGCGCAGCTGGCGGGAGTGGGGAGGCTATTCAGGCTTCGAGCGCAGTGTGGCAGGAGGCCGCAAGATAAGACTGGAAGGAGGAGACTAACTGGAGCAGCATGAAGCGCTGCGAAGAGCTGCGGCGAGGGAAGAGGAAGCGCTCTGCAAGAGGGCCGGCGCCTTGAAGTCAATCCGGAGTGTGATCGGAAGGCAGCACGAGGACTCAAGGGAACATCGGCCTGAACATACCACACTCCGCCCACAGCTTAAGAACTGAATGCTTTGCAGGACACCAAAGGCAAGAGGCGGAAACGCAAGCCAGTGCAACACCCAAGTGTGTGCTGTGAACTTTCTAGGCCGCTGCGTTGGCTGTGCACGCAAGGAGCCCTTCCTGCCGGGTAAGTTCTGCAGCCCGTGAGCCGCCAGAGGGCAGAATGGCGGCAAGGCACGGCCAGATCCTTTGCACGCAGCTTCCGCTGTGCAAAGCGGAGCTGCCTTGGCCCTTGTCTAAGAATCGGCCTTAAAAACAGAGCGAAGGCAGGGCTTGCAGTCGCTCTTAAAGGAACCTGCGGGGAGCCTGCTGCGTGGCACAGGTGACGCTTTGTCTTGTCTCGCTGTGGGGGGGGGACTCCCCGTGAGGGGGCTGCAGGAATAATAAGCCGGAGCAATCTTTCAGACTCGCCGAGGCTGGCATCTAGTTTTATTTATTTTTTTGGCCACCCATGTGAACAGGTATTTTATTTCCAGAATTCATACACTTGATTTGTTTGCGTTCAGATCTGTGCCGATAAGTACACATGCAGGGTGCAAGCAGACAAAGGGCCTCTGGAGTTTTGACCCCCTCTGGCAGAATCACTTTGTACCTGTTCTCTTATCTAGCCTTCCCCACCCAGGTGCCCTCCAGATGCTGCATGGGGATGCTGGGAGGAGTAGGCCCACACATCTGGAGGGCTCTTGGTTGGGCGAGACCGTGCTGGACAGAAAGGGCTTGGGAGAATGGGCCTTTTCTACTACTGTGGCTTGCTCGTGGCTGTTCACGTGGGCATCTCCGTGTCCTTTTAACTTGCGCTCGGAAATTCAGAACGTTGCTCAACAAATCCTGCAGGCGTAGCTTCTGGCATTCCCTATTGTACAGTGCCGTGGTTCATACCAGGCGCAGATCCTGCTCCGAGATAAGACATGCAGTTTGGCCTTGCACAGGGAGTGTCCCTCGGCCACGCCTGGGGTTGGTAGAACATAGGCTGGAGCCCAAAGCTCCAGTCTGCCCATTTTGTGCTGCCCTAAATCCTACACACTGGTGGCTGGGATTCCTGCAGAGCATCTCCGACCCCATTTTGATGCAGAATGGCCATTCCTGTATCCTCAACCCAAGAAGGCAGACTTTCAATGCCCTTACATAGCTTTTCGGAACCTGCATTTGGTGTCTTGCCTTGTAAACATGAAGCACAGAAAGAATGAAAGACGCTGTCTTACACTGAAGCAAACCCCTACCCTGCCCACGCTAGCATTCTCTGCTTCTGCTAACAGGCAGTGGCTCTCCGGGATTTCATCATGAACTCTTCCAGGGCAAGCTGGAAATACCAGGATTGAACCCGGTTAACGCGTGTTGATCTAAAGGCCCGTGTGGGCTTTGGGGCTTTGGAAAGACCCCCGATATCTTGCACCTGGCCCATCCCTCCTATGCAGGCCCGAGGCCCAAAGATACCTTCCTTCAGCAGTTTATATTCTTATGACTCGAAACCAGGACTGTGATGGGGATCCTGAGGGACTCCTCCCTTGCCTGTACCTTTAAAAAGAATCTGTCCGATAAAGTCTTTGTGAAGAAGAATTTAACCAGCAGCCACGACAAGCTGGAAGATTTCTCTCCCCACTTGCAGGGTAATCGGGACTTGAATACCAGTTTCTAAACTGGGCCAATCCCCCAGAACCAGTTCCCCTGCTCCACCAGCATGGGCTCTTCACTAAGCTGAGCTGTCCTCTCCTGTCCATGTGCCTTTGCTTCCCCACCTGGTGCCTTGCAAGTTTCTCAGAGGAGCTCTGAAACCCAGGGAGGCGAGCTCGTTCCCTGACCCTAATTCCTGGCATGCCGATTACATTTTAGTTATAACCCTTTCCGTTTCTGGCAGCTCAGCATGGCTTGCAACCTGTTTTTTCAGTTCTCTTACCCTGTTTAGCCTACGCCACCTCCACAAATTGAATTCGCGCTACATACGCATAGCTCTTAAATACATTTTCTTCAAGATTCGTGTAAGGGATCTAATTCCTTTCTTAGCTTTCTTTTCCATGACCTCTTAGCTGTTCTGCGAAAGAAAATGCCCATCCGTCAGCTACTTAACTTGCTAGGTTTGTGGGGAGGGGTATTTTGCAGCTGGAGCCGAAACACAAGAAAAGTGCTTATCTTTTACCACCACCCCCTCCCATTTCAAGGGCCGCAGCTTTGGAGATGGTATCTGTTACCTGGTATGCATGCTTTTAACTTTCTTGGCTTTAAAAAACAATAGAAGCATTGGAAAACGAAACCCCAGCTAGGCGCAAGAAAGATGGAAATTATGAAAATGTCCTTCGGTGCGGTAATATTTTCTAAATCCATACTGCAGTTTTGCTTCCTGCAGCATTTGGAAGGTCTCACGAGCAGGACTCCTATTACTGTGTCCACATTGCTAGGGGCAGGCCAGCTTCCTCCCTCTTGGAAACAATGGCTGTTGAAAACAATACCTGATTCTTGCTCAGCGCCTGCTGCTTTCTTTGACTCCGCTCTGTTGGGTCTCCCTGGTAGATGCCCCCCCCCCCGTTCATCCCCCCAGGGGCAAAAAAAGCCATGCAGGAAGGTGAAGGTCACCACCTCCTAGGTTCTCTTCAGGGAGGGCCGAGCAGGCGCGTCACCTCTGTCCATGCAGGGATAACGAGCCGTCCTTCTTTCGCCTCCCGATCTTCCTCTGCCAAAAACCCTTCCATCAGCAGATCTTAACACGGCTATCTCCCACTTCGAGAAGGTTGATATGTGCGACACAGATGTCCTATTTCCTGCCTTTGTGTTGCAGCTGGTTGGGAGGAGGAGCATGGTTCTCCACCACCATCAGGCATGTGGTATCGAAAGGGCCCGGAAGCATTTTCCTCGGGATTTCTGTAGATGGATGCGGAGATAGACGGATGTCTATCTTGCGGAGGTAGACGGATGCTTGTCATCAGCTCGGCCCGTGGGCCTCCAAATCCCTGGCTAGGGGTTTCCTTAGTCCCTCCCAAATCCATGACCCATGTCCTGTAGGTTTCCCAAGAGAAGCTTTTCATTCAGGAATGCCCATGAAGGGGGAACTAATTGAAATTCTGCCTGGATTCATGGCTTCACACAGATAACCTGAGGGCTGTCTCCACCTTCCCTGTTGCCGGAGGTCTGCCCCACCCCTTGCGTCTACTCCGCCAGCCCCAGGTAATAGCATCTGGGGAGGGATTCGCAAGCTGCCTCACCCCCCGCAGATGGCAGATGGTCGCTCGGACATCACCTGCTTGCAGCCCTTGAGCTGGGACCTGCACGTTTGGGTCACGCCACCTCTCGGCTATTGGATCCCTTTGATCACTTCGTTGTCGTCTTCAGCCGCATCGCAGCTGATATTTTGGGCGGTGATAATGGCGATGCTTCCGAGGATAACGCCTGCCCCCATGATGTCGAAGTGCGTGACTGCTTCACGCAAAACGTAGTACTGGACGGCCAGGGTCACCACCACCTCGGAGTGCAGAACGGCGCACACCAGAGCGGGATGAGCTTTAGTCACGGCGTAGCTGGCGCACAAGAAGGAGACCAAGGCGAGGAAGCTGATGGCCACCACGCAAGTCCAGGTCAAGGGGTCCAAAGGCATCACCGGGTCCTGCAGGAGGAACATGGCCGGCGAGCACACCAGGCTCCCCACCACCCCGAACAGGAAGGCGACCGTCACCAGCTTGGCTGGGAAGGCCAGAGTTCGGAAGATGACGAGCCCCAAGGCCAGGGCCATCCCTCCCAGGCAGGCCAAGACGTACCCAAAAGTGTCGTAGAGTTGGGTGCTCTTGTCTAGGTTCAGCAAGTCCGGAACCACCATGATGGTTAAGCCCAGGGTGCTGCCCACCAGTCCAAACCAGTCGTAACCAGTCAACTGGCCGTTCTCTATGCACAGCGCCAGCAAGACAGAGCAGATGGTGGAGGAGCCCTTGCGCACCGTGGCGGCGTTCCCGCTCGGGACCACCATGAACGAGCTGTAGGCACAGCCGATGGAGATGACGTTGATGGAGGCATGGAGCAGGGTGCGCTGGCGAGCCTCGGGGGGCCCGAAGCAGGGTGCTTTCTGGCAGTGCAGGTAGCAGGCGAAGAGCAGGTGCAGGACACACCGGAAGAGGAGGATCTCCAGGGAGGGGATGCCTGAGGCCTCGTTGGCCATCCGCGTGAAGGGGGCGACAAAGCCGGCGGGCACGCCGCCCCCCAGGAGAGCTACCAGCAGCCCCTTCATGCTTTCCGAGAGGCGGTAGCGGTTCCAGGCTGGGCGGCGGGGGGGCGGCGGGGAGCAGGGAGGGGAGAAGCGCAAGAGGTCTGCCAGGGTCCATGCTGCTTTGCCAGGAGGGCTGGGTGCCATCGGGGGCTTCTTGGGGGCCGTGTGCATAGGTCTGATGCAAGCGGGGTAATTGCGTCACAGCCTGTGAGAAAGAGCGGAGGAGATAAACAGGCTGCAAGGGAGACATTTGTCTGGCTGCCTTTGCGAGTGCATAAAAGCTGATTAGAAAACCTACACTCATTTCACACCTCTGACCCTAATTTTGTTGCGGCCTTGGGCGAATGGTGTGCAGGCTCCGTGGTGGCTCTCGGCCTCCCCATTTCTAAAAGGGGAATGAAAGTAACTTACCTGAGAGCTGTGCTGTGAAGCTCAACACACTGGAAATGCAGTGCGTGAGTCATGCTGTGGAAATGGTGGTGCCGAAGACGCTCTGCTCTAAATAAATAAATCGGCATTCTGCACCAACAGAAGTTGAACGCGGGAGCTGTGTCAACCATACATATGAAGGGACGGCGTATGTGTTGGATGATTTTTATATTGCTTTTTCTAGGCAGTGGCAGAAGAGCTATACTGAGCGCTTAAGACCTAAACCCCAGCCAGGAAGTCCATTTCCGCTTGCTTTTCTGTACCATCTCTGTAGCCATATCCTTCCGAGACTGTCTCGGTACCTTAAGGACTAGAAACTTAATAGGTACTTATGTGTGCCATCAAGTCGTCTTTGACTTATGGCGCGCCATGAATACACGAGTGCCCTTCAGAACTTCCTGTTCTTGAGAGCCCTGCCCAGCTCTTGTAAACGCAGCGGCTTCTTCTGTGGCATTAACACGAGAAAGCAAAGTAACACATGCTGACTGCATGTGGTGGGGCCGTGCAGCTTGACCGTTCATTTATGCCTCTGCCTTGCATCCTTCAGCCCCCAACCATTGCCCCCTTTTTCTGTGCAAGCTGCTCCTCCACTGCCTGCTTTCCTCGCTGCCATCGTGCTCCTTCGTGTATGTGGTATTATTTCTATGGAAGTTGCGTACCCTGTACTACTTGTTGAAATGTGCCTTCCAGTTCTTAGGACCCTGTTACAGATGGGGGAACTGTGGCTTATAGTGGAGGAGTCCGGTTTGCCTATGTCCACTCCAGTGCGTTCCCACATGCCTGGGGTTTTCTCGTAAGGGACGTTAGCTTCGGGCCCCGCGTAGGTCCCTAAGCTGCTCTTGTATGCAGATCCACACGTTCCCTCATGCCCTCCTTCACAGATGTGCACGCGCATGGGTGTTGCGCACGTACGCTGAGCCTCCTTTATCTAGGGTTTGTTGATGTCGGCCCGTCTGTGTTCTATGCCCCGGTTCTAGAAGGAGTGAGCGCCCTGGTGGGTTAGGCTATGGGAGGCCAGCGAGTGTGGAGGCCTGGAACACCTGGGGTCTCTCTGGGGAGGGGGGTTAATGATTGGAGAAGCACCCACCTCAAAACTCCTCGCTTGTCTCTCCTGCCACTGTGCAAACACCTCAACACCCAGGCTAGCTCCTCGCCGGGGAGAAATTCTGATGTCATCCTGCATGCATGCATGTCTGTGACATCACTCTTTGGGAAACCGGCCGGGGGGCTGCTCAGAGCTGGAGGGCAGCAGGTTGGGGAAGTCTGCTTTTGGGGGGGTTAACAGGACGTGCAGTGTGGCGATCTGGAGAGGTCAACGCTCCGCAAAATGCCACGGCCACACGCCTCCTTCGCTGGGGACTTTCTCTGCCTCGTGTCACGGAAATGAATACTTTTTGAGTCTGGACTGGAAGCCTAGCCTGCCCCGTTCCTCCAGGCTCAAGGTGCTTAAGGAATGGTTTGTAAAATGACATCCATAAAACCAACAAAACGAAATGTTTCGTGGTCACAGTGCTGCAGTGCCCTTGTAGTAATCTGTTTATTTACAAGTGTAGAGGCTGAGCAAGCACCCCGGGGTGCCCAGAAGCAAGCAAGCAAGCAAGCAAGCAAGCAAGCAAGCAAGCAGGTAAGGCAGCGCTGTTGCTTCCAAAGCCGCGCCAGCGCTGCGAATCCCCCAGCCCCCCCAGAAACCACTTGGCAGCTGCTCTTCCAGCCAAAAGCGGCTTCTCCTCTTGCCCCCACCCTGCAGCTGCGTGTGAGGCAAGATGGCCCCTACCTGTTACACACCAGCTGCAGGAAAGCTGCCTAAATGTGCAAGCTCATGTTTTGGCATAAATCCAGTGGGGGGGTCTCGGGCTGGGGTTCCTCTGCCCTTTCCCAGCAGTCAGCCCGGCAAGCAAGCAAACCTGGCTCAAGAGCCAAGCGTGACTGTGTGCCCCCCCCCCCGCGATCACAGCCTCGCTTCATCCCCCTTCCCTGGGGGCTGGCTGGCTGGTGGGGGGGGGCTGCTCTTAGCTGTGCGATCCGTGTCCCTACAGTTTTCTTGCTGTGCTTTCCGTTACGCTGAGAGCAGTGCGATCAATTTCTCATTTGCTTTGAAGGTTGCAGCTACAGCTTAATACGCTGCCAGCAGCGAGCCCAGAATCTGCTGCTTGACCTGGGATGAGTTATTGCCCTACTCCCTCGAACATGTGCAGAGTGCTTTTCAGGGCACTTGCTGTGTCTCTCTGGCTGCCTCCAGCCACATCCGGTATAAGGAAAAGGAGTTCAAAAGCAGCAGAGGCTTGAGACTTAGGATTCCAAGTCTCCAGGGCGTGTGCAATGCAGTCCCGCTCATGTCTGCTCATCGGTGAGCCCCATTCAGTTCAGTGGATCGCTCCTCCCGGTGGACGGGAGGTCGCCCGTGGAATGGCTGGCCCGGGGCCTTGGCCGGCCACGTCCAGTAAGTGCTCGGCGATGGCGCTTTCCAGGCCGATTGTGCCCCCCCCCGCCCCGCTTTCCGTTGGCAGGAAGGCCCAGTCACCTCGGCGGAGGCGGGGTGCGGGGCTGTCACGAGGCGAGGCCCCTGCCCGATGCGGGGCAGCCACCCCTCGGCGTCTCCTTCGCGCTGCCAGGCAAGCCGTGACACCGGGCGGGCAGGAGCACCGCGCGATGCGCGCGCGCCTCCGTGGCCCCGGCCGGACGCGCTCGTGTGAATGGCGCCGCGCCGGTGCGCGCGCGCCTAACCCGGGGCGGCGCGAGTGGCGCAGCAGCTGCTCCGGGGCGGCGGCGCGTCCTGGGGCGCAGCTGCGCGTGGCGAGGCTGAGCCGCTCCGCTCCGCTCCGCCGCTCCGGCCCGGAGCCGCGAGCGATGATGTCAGAGGGGGCGGCGGCGGCGGCGGCAACAGCAGCGGCGGCGGCGGCAGAGAGCGCGGCGCGGCTGGGCTGAAGGAGCGAGCGCGGAGCGGAGGGAGAGGCGCCCCGTGCCAAGCAGGCTGCGAGCATGAATGGCGGCGCGAGAAGACTCCATCTTGGGCTGCCGCCGCAGCCAGACGCCCGCCGCCGCCGCCGCGCCCCCGACACGCAGGTAGGCGCCCGGCGGGGCCCCTCCGCCCCCGCGCGCGGGCCAGGCCCGGCGGGCGGCTTCCCGACGGCGGGGGCGGCGGGCTGGGAGCCCCGGAGGGCGCGATGCCCCGGGAAGGGGGGGACTCGCCCGCCGCCGCCGCCGCCGCGCCGGGGTCCGCGCGCCCCGGCCGGCGGCGGGGCTGGGCCCCCGGAAGGGGCGAGCGTTGGGGCGCCGGGGGTCAAGTTCACTCCGCAGCCCGTTCGCGCCGGCCCCGGAAAGGGCAGCGGAGCCCCTGCCCGCATCCCCAGCCCAGCCCAGCCCAGCCCAGCCCAGCCCCGCGCCGCGCCGCGCCGCCGCGCGAGCAAAGTTTCTCGCTCTTCCGCCCGCCGCCCGCTTTTCTCCGGGAGGCGTCTGCGGATCGGGGCCGGCCCTGCGATCCCAGGGGGGGGGCGCGGGGAGCCGGGGCCGCGCTGCTCCGGCGCGTCCCGCACCCCTTGCGGAGGGCCCGGAGCCCCACGCGGCCGGCCCGGGCGCGCAGCTCCGAGCACCCGCGGGCCCGGCGCCGGCGGCTCGGGGATGGCCAGCAGCCGCCCCGAGCCGCGAGCAGGGCCGCTCGCCCCCATCCCGCGGGAGGCACCCGGGATTCCCGCGAGGGGGGCCGTTCGGGGCGCTTGGGTCCTTCGCAGGAGGCGCCGTGGCCCGGGAGGCCGAAGGGCGGGCCCGCTTTGGAGGGAGAGCGGGGCGCATCTGGGTATGTGGGTCTCAAGGGGGTTATGAGCTGTTCCGCAGTCGACCTGGAAATACGGGACGGCGGGAGGTCTGGGAGGGGAGCTGCCCTGGGAAGGGTGGATGTGTATAGGAAGCGGAGGCTGGGTCTGGAGCAGGCCCCCGGTGTGGAGGTCACTGGAAGCGCCTCTGAGGGTGACCTCATTCGAAGTTTCCCCCTTCCCCTCTTATCCTTCTTCTCTTGTTCCTCGCAGAACCCCGAGGAAGGGCCAGCTGTGCCTTCACACAGCACAACACGACCCTGGTGCAGCTCAGGAATTTTGTTTTCCTCATAGGTTACCCACACATCTCACTCTGGCGTCTGGATAATGGCCCCGTGCTGTCCCCGTAGCTCGTGTCCCTTTTTGCTGTGCCTTCCTACGCTACACGCCGCGCGCTCATGCCTTCCTTGCAACTCTTTCCAAAAGCGCATTCGTGGCAAAGATGTCTTCCTCACGACCTCACGTTTATTTCTTCCAACTTCTCTCATACTTTGGATGCGTATTCCCGCCCTCTAGGCTCCCTTTCCCTTTCTTGCAACCTCTCCACGCTCCTCGCTTTCTGCCTGGCCACAGCTCTGGCTTCGTTCACAGCAGAACCCCACTCAACGCGCACATGCGTGCCTCAGAGCTAATCTCATGTTTCCCGATGTTCCTTCCCTCACTGTTTGTTCTTTCGCCTTGACTGTATCCCGTGTCTGCCATGGCCACTCGCCTACCGTTCATTGTGCCTGGCAGAGCATCACGGCCCTCGAAGCCTCTGTGTGTCACATTCCGGCCCAAAACAGTTGGATGCCCGGGGAAGAAAGTCCCACGGAACCCCCACACCCAGGGTGCAACCAGGGGGTCCCGCCGAGACCCCACAGGACCCGCGAGGGAACTGCAGGGCTGTTCGCTGTTTCATCCCAGGCACAGCAAGGCCATCCGGCCGTCGAGTCTCTCTTGCCGAAGATGCGGCATCGTGACATGTCCGTATGTCGCCGTGCTCTCCGAGTTTGACTGTTTTAGCAGGCAGCTTCCGACTTCAGCACTGAGCACGAGGCAAGGAATGACACAATGCCCAGTTTCTGAAGAGCCATTTTCAAATTCTGAGAGGGTCTGGAGAATGGATCCTAGGATCCTTCACACCCTCTTTGTAATGCCCCTTCTGCAGGCATGCTTGGAACAGGGCCTCTCTCCTGCCCTGCTCCCCAACGGCCCCTTAGACGAAAGCACCCCGGCTTCCGTGTGCAGCTTTCTCTTCCCGTCTTTTGGCATGAGCCGAGCCACCCCACTGTCCTGATTTCCTATGCCCACATGCCTCCCCCCTCAAATGTTCTTTTTCTCGCTGCAACACACAGAATCCCCCCTGCAGATGCACCTCCTGCTGTCCGAGACACACATGTTTTGATGTGTTTTCACCCACACTTCCTTCTTGCGCATCCTGCCCTACAAAACCCCATTCTTAATTCATGTACTTCTAGGCACACCGTGTCCTCCGTGTTTTCTTCTCCATCAGCCCCTTCTCACATCTCACGGCCTTCGCTTGCCCTGCCTGAATCTCTCCTGTAGGTCTTCCCCTCTGCTCCTTTTGCAACCAGAGGGGTGACTGTGGCGTGCACAATTGTGGGTGTTCATGCACACAAAGACGTGTTTATGTCTCAGGCTCCAGTCAAGGCATCACGCATATGAAACTGTGAGGATGCGTATTCAGCAGTGAGTCCGTAATAGCAACGGCGTACGTATTCTCAAGAATGTGATTGAGTCCACATGCGTATTTCTGGTGTGTCTGGGAGTGAGCGTGTGCTTGTAGGGCTTTCGTTTGCCCACTTGCGTGCAAAGGTGAGCTGTGCTTTACATGCCACAGTGCAATTTTGTGCATGCTCCCGGTGTCGTGTCGAGTAACATTGGGTTGATGCCACACGGTCCTCACTCTGCGTGTGTGGCAGATGTGCGTGGGAGTCTTCTGCAGAATCGTACCGTTGCAGAATCGTACCGTTGCAATGTTATATGCAGGGGAGAGGACGCGGTGCTTAGGTGAAAATGTCAAGAGACCGGAGCTGGCAAGCTCGACTCTGCTTCTGACGTGACGTGATTTTCAGGGCGCTGTGATGTGAATGCATGCCGCGATGCTCAGACGGACGCATGTATGTAGTTATTTCATGTTTAAATAACGCTCTTTATATTACCTTCTGGAATTTTGCTGGAGCGTGGAAAACTTCCCCATTTTCAGACTTGTTTGGCATCGAGGATTTTTGCCTGCTGTGGGCTTTGAAATCCGATGTGCCGACTTAGCGCATCTGGCTGCTTCTGCAATCTGCGCTCAGCCTGGTGCACAGACCGAGAGAGTTGCAGAGCTGCAAGTACAGAGGAAAGCGATCCAAAAGCCGTGGCACTCGGTGGCCCATTTACAGGTAATGCTTCTAAACAGGGAAGGCTTTGTGGTAAACATTCCCTCCCGTCCAGGAACTTCCTCATATTTTGGAAAACTTTATATGTTTTCCTTCTAAATAGAGAAACACACTAAAAAAAACATTTTAGAAGTGGTTCCCCCCCCCCCGTGCAGATCTTAATGATAAAACATACACAGTATTTTTAAGTTTTTAAAGTTCTTCACCTACACAGCCTAATTAAAAAACTTCCAACGGCTCTGTAAGGTAAATCACTATTGTTTTCTTTCCACCCCCTCATTGCAATGTGGCGGGGGGGGTAGGGGCTGAGGTTTGGAATAAGGCTTCCTTCCCCTGCCTGCTAGAGGTGCTGAACTACAACACCCATCATTCCCCATCCTCATATAGTCCATTTCTCTAAGCACTTTACGATAATAATGAAAATACCATTAACATCACAATAAAACCAACAATATGCAACTAATGAATGCGCCAACGCAGCATTAAATACATTATCCTATTGCAGGGACTCGGAGAATAAACAACATTGCAGGAAGCAAGATAATAAAATGCAGAAATGCTAGAACATTAGAATACTTTAAGAGACTCCGACTATTTTTTTTAGAGCCTGGGGGAACGGGGAAATTTTACTCTGGCACTGGAATAATAGTCGCAGAGGCACCAGGATTCCCTTGACTGGGCACATTTCAAAGCTGGGGTGCCACTAATGAAAGCCCCCCCCCCCGTTGTGACTATCCTCCAAGCCTCAGAATTGTGGGGGGCGACTGGGGAGAGCCAGGAAGGGCAGCGTGGATCCGGCTGGACTGTGGGATTCCACAAGACGCTGTGACGGCCACCAACCTGGATGGCTTTGGGGGGGGGGGGGGGTCCAGGTAACCCGAGGAGGTGAAGTGGCCCCAGGGCTCCTTCCTACCTCCAGCATCAAAGTCGCTGGGGAGCAGGAATTGGCAGGCCCATGGACAGAACTGATTGGCTACTGTGTGACGTGGATGATGGGCCCTTGGGCTGACGTGGCCCCGGGGTGCTTCAGTTCCTATGAAGGCCTTCTGTGAGTGGCTTCAGTGTTGTAGTCCGACCCGTCCGGGGATTGTCAGGTAGGGGAGCCCCACGGCCACCAGCTCGTGCCACCAGCTCCCTTGCCACCGTTTCTTCTCCATTTTAAGGAGAGAATGTCGAAGCAACACATCCGAGGCCAAAACCCAGAGTAGGGGCAGTTGTGGCTGACACTTGATGAAGCTTTTCTGGCTGTTCGATGTGGCTGCCTGTTCTTATGAATAAGTCCGTGGCTGCCTCTCGCACGGCTGCCCCGTGGGGGCTCGCAAGACGGGGCTGGCAGAGGCGCTGTGGCCGGCCGGCCGGCGGCCATCTTGTTTTGGCGCCGGGTTGGCCCAGCGCAGGGCAATTCCACGGGACGGTGTGGCAGGCTTGGTCGTGTTTTCCCTGGAGGGCTTCCAAGCCCGTCTGATTTTCATGGCTGCGTTGGCTTCCCTCCCTCTTGTTGTTTTTCTCCTCTTGTTGGTTTAGTGCTGCTTCTCTTTTCGCTCCTGTTACACGAGCCAGGCCTCTCTTTTGCTGCTAACAGGAACGAGCTGTCTCACGCAGAAAAGGTCATCCGTCCATGGAAAGCATCCCAGCTGAACGTCAGATGGGCCTTTGCTCGGAAATGGGAGGGGCTGAAACGTTCAAGAGGGGCTCTTGGTAGGCGACATTTTGCTTCGCAGCGCCGTGCGCTCCCAAGGGCTGGATGTTACGACGATTAAATGCAGATAAAGAAATGCCTTAGCATATTTTAGCCTTTCTTTATACTCCGTAGTGGAAGACGTATTTGAGATCACTAAGAGCATAATCCTGCACAGGATTAGGCAGAAAAAACACCCAGCAGCATGCAGCCGCACCGCTTAAGAGTTAAGCAAGCCAGAGTTAACCAAACGATTGCCCATGGTTTGTCGGTGGGTTAACTCTGGACTGTTAACTCCTAAGCATTCTAGCGCTCTGGGTCTGAATGTTACCGTTACAGCCCAGGCATGAGGTATTCCTGGGTTTCGGAGAGAACAAGTGGAGAGCATGGAAGAGCATGTATTCCGTAAGAGTTGCTGGATTGTTTGACCCAATGACACGTGTTTGGGCAGGCAAAGGACGTGTTCCCCACTCAGACTATAGAACGGCATAAGAAGCTGCTGCATGTCACATCCATGTACATGGAGCTTTTCCGGACCACACGCACCGTCGCTCTTTTTAGGGGGACGTTGGGCATCCTGAATTATGATAAGCACTCCCCTTTCTTTTGGCTCCTAAAATAACAAAAATCAAATGTTTACAGGAGAGCATTCTGTAACGGTGCGGCTGAAGAATCCAGCCACCCTTGCACAACGAATGTCTGTAAAGTTGTTGTGTGTGTGTGTGTGTGTGTGTGTGTACCAGCATTCTCCAACCTGGTGCCTGCGGAATGTGTTGGCGTACAGCCGCCGTAATTCGTGACCGGTTGGGCACGCCATTTGTGCACGCAAGAATTTGTGCATGCAACGGATCTTGCACACCTGGGAATGTCGCTGCAGATTCTTTTGTGCTGAGGTTGCCGTTGGGATTGGCTGTGAAAGGGTGTGTCTTGCTGGGGCCTGTCTTGTGTGTGTTTTTTTACAGAGATGGCGCCCGTCCATACAGCGTCAAGTGTGTTTATCATTCCGGGGTGGGGGGGGTAGAAGTTGTGGAGGGGTGGGGGCGAAGGAAGCAACAAGGCGCCCGGTGTAGCTTGGCCTGTAGCGACGCAGACCCTTGCCGTGCGTGCCGTTCTGGCTTGCCAGTCAGCCCTGGACGCCGTGAAGCTTCGCATGGGCTCGCCTGGTCTTTACAAGGACAGCTGTCCAACTATCCCTCACCTGTGCTGGCACCTGGAAAAGGCTCCCTCTCTTTCAGAGGCTCTGGGTTCAGGTCCTCGGGCCTCTTCGGCAGCCCTGGAGGCCCGGTTCTGCCGCTGGCGCTGGTTAGTGCCTCGGCCGCAGCCCGGGGAACCCACGGCCCTGCCTGCCCGTCCGGATCTCAAGCCACTTCCTCTGCTGTTTGCCCTCCTGGCTGCAGAAGGGGAGGGCGACCTGTTTGATGTTCCCATGGTGACACCTGGTGTTGTTCTTTGGTTAATGATTTGTGAGTGCTCGGTTACTTCCTTTGGCTTAAAGGGGATTTCTTGTCAGGTTTGAAAGGGAAAAATAATTTGTCGGAGTTATTTATTAGCTTCGTAAAGCCATCGGCTGGACTCCGCCAGACTCGGTGCGCGGAATCGCCCCAGGCGCCCCAAGCCCATCCAGCTGTAGCCGCGGTACCCCGAAGAGCCGGCTGTCGTGCTCGCTCCCTCCTTGCTCGCCCGAAGAGAACGTGCACATTGCGCACACATGTGCGGGCCTGCGCACTTGCTTCAGCCGACTGGCCTCGGTGCTTCATCGCATCGTGCTGGGCTGCGCCACTTGGCTCACGCCTCGCCCCGGATCTCCGAGCGGCTGTGACATCAGGCTGCGTCCAAGACCTCTTCGCTCAGGCAGTCCCTGTCCGCACCTCCTCCCAGCTGCCCGCCTGGCTCTCTGGTTCCATCCAGCCCTGGTGACGTCTGCAGCACAACCGCTGCCCGACTCCCTGCGCAAGGCTAGGAGCACGTGCTGCCGGGGGTCCCGACACCTCTCCCCCCTCCCCCGGCCCCTCCAGAGGCCTGCATCCGACGGGGTTCTCTGTACTCTCGACCCCACAATCCGCTCTGCGGTGATGTCATGGCCTGCCGTACGCAAAATGTCCCGGCCCGTTTTGCAGCCTGCCGAGAGCGAATGCACAGAGGCGTCCGCTTGGACGGCTGCCTGCTTGCCACTGCTCGGCCCACGTGCTGGAATGTCATCCGTGGGGTCCGAGCGGACTTTCCAACCCCCTGGCCCAGCCCCTACGCGCAGCATGGATCCCACTCCACTCCGCCGAGACCGCGCTCCACGACACGCACCGGGCTCGGCGCAGCAGCCCGTGCCTCCGAGCGATCCCTGTGCCCCGGCCCTCTCCGCGGCGAGGGCCATGCTCTCCAGACGTGGCTTGCGGCGCATCTTGGAGCTGTGGCCTGCTTTTCGTTGGCAGCTAGAAAGGTCCCCCCCGCCCGGCCGCATTCTTCTAGTGTTGCACCCTGGAGGTGGATGCTACGGCAACACAGTCGGCTGTGCTGAGATCAGGGCTCTCCGGAAATGGAAGGGGATCGGGTTCCCTTGCAGTGAGCGCAAGCCGTGGGGGCCGGAGCTTCTGTCGCTGCCGACAGGGAAGAGGGCTTGGCACCCTCCCAGCGCGGAACCCAGACTCCCAAGGCCTCCGCAGGGATGAGCCGGGCGTTAAAACCTGGACCAAGGGGGAATTGAGCCTTAGGGATCCGCAGCGGAGTCAGAGCGAGGCCTTCTGCAGTCCTAGCGCCACGATGGGGCCTGCTAAAGCGGAAATGGCTCCAGCAGGACGCAGGATTTGCTCCGGAAAAAGGAGATGCTGAGCGGAGGCGGCCACGGGGGGTTGTGGCCCCGTGCCAGGGATGAAGCGCTGGGGCAGACCGTTTGCCCCAGCGTGCCGCTGGGTCCTTTCCCTGGGAGCCGGCTCGAGAAAAGCAGTTCGGGGTGGAAAGGGAGAAGGCGCACGTTTGAGCGTCATGCCGTGCTATCTCCACAAAGCAGGCCTCCAAGGTCTGTAAAAATAGCAAGCTGATGACATCCCTTTTCGTTCGTTCGTTCTTTTTTTAGATTTCTGGATTTTTCATGAGGCTGAATAGAAGAACAGTCAGGAATTGCTCTGTCTTGTACTGTTTACTCCAGAATCTGCTTTTAAATGGTGTAAAGCGTTCGGCAATTATTGTTTCTTTTTCAAGTAACAGATAGATCGACATTAAAAAATGGTCGGCATGGGCATGCGGCGGAAACCTATTTTTATAGTGCAAACATGGATAACATTGGTTTTTCATATTTTGTGGGTGTTAAAAGGGTGCAAATATTATGTAAAATTTCAGGCAGAGCATCTGAAGGAAAGCTGTTGAAAGCAATCTTTTTCCTGCTTCTTTCTGGGATGCAAGGAAATAGATTAGCACGTTAAACATGCAGTGGGAATTGTTTTCATTTGTATATCTAGCCGAGCCTCATCTAAGGATTCAGAACTGTCTGTAGATGAATCTCAGTCAATACTAATATGGCCTGGTTCACACACAATGCTGACCTGTGGTTTAATTAAACCATGGTTTGTTGCTGTGTATATGGTTTGTCTGGCAGATGAATACACGGAAACTATTATTTATTTGCTTGGTCCCTTGTTTCCCTCCTTTGCCTACTCCTTCCCTGTATAACTGCCTTTATGATACTGAAGCACCAGCATATACTGGCTAAGTTTTGAGAAGGCTCTTGGCAGATGCCTTTATAGTCTGATAAAATAACCAAAGAACACCCCACAACTCTGGGTTTACATATTACAACAACCCTTGGCTTAAACAACCATGGGTTTTCTTTATGAACAGTTCTGGGTTCACATGAAATGACAGCCTGTAATTCAACAAACCATTGTTTGTTGTTGTTATATACAAACCAGGTCTATCTGCTATATTTGACAGAAGGGGAAGCTGAGTGCTTCAGGTCTCCAAATTCTTAGCTGGGTAGTCCATCACCTGAGGTTTGAGGACATGGAACTCCAGCTTTTAAAAACATGTTTCTAGTTCTCATGAATGAGATACTTGAATCTGTGCCTACAGTTTATTGGGGCGCAAAGCTCAGACTGCTTCTCTCTTGAAGCCGTTTCCTGCCCCTCATGCCTCTGAGGCATCCGTTCCCCCATTTCCTTGCCAATCTGCCCATCTTCCTGCCTGTCCTGAAAAAAAAACCAACGTCGAGCAAGTTACGTAAATTAAAGAGAGCTGTGCACATTTTATTAGTCTGCGTACAAATTTTGGAATAAAGTCAGGAAGGGTGCAGATTAGAAAGACGAGTTTGGGCTCGGAGTGATGCGTTGCCCCTTTCTTCTCCGCAGAGGGTCCTGCTCCGGAGAATTTGGAGACCAAACCTCGAGGAGCAGCGACACAGATACCCAGTAGATGTGGTCAGCTTGCCCAGGTAAGGCCAGCTTCCCCACCGTTCCTTCCTACTGGCCCGGCCGGCGTCTTGTGTCTACACACGCCCGGGTCGATGGTCCGACTGTCCGGCTCGGGGCCCTGTGGAAGGGCCGCGTGCCACCGGACCCACCGTCTTTTCCGGTGCTGGTCTCCATAGCAACGGCGGCTGTATCTGGGACAGTCACTGTCTCTACGGCAATGCCTGGATCTAGGCCAGGCCCTACTTTGAGCACCGTCCCCATGGCAACCGCCACTGGCTCTGGCCACCTCTGGTTGCCCAGGCCTGTATGCATGGGAGCTCCGGCTGGCATGGCTCCTCTTCCAGAACTTCCCACTCGGCCTGCGGTTTCCGCTCATCACGTTTTTTGACCTGTCCGGCCAGCCCTCGCAAGCCTGCGTCTCCTCAGTGGCGCCATCGCCGTGCCTCGGGAAGGCCGAGCCGGATCTAGAATCGCGTCTGGGGTTCTAGAAGAGCCGAGGCCCCCGCAACACCGACCGGGCGGCCATCGGATGACTGGTGTGGGCCCCCGTGCTCCCCACTGGCCCTTGATTTCCCTGCCGGCTGAACCACGGCAACACGCCCAGGGTGAAAAGGCGCAGCAGCGTCGCTTTTCCGGGCCCTCAGGTTCCCCTGGAGAACTCTTGGCCCGTTGTTCCAGAGAACTTCCTTTCCAGAGGATGTATTCCAGAGCTGTAGGCCCACAGTGAGAATTCGGCGATTTCTCACACTGATTCAGCCCCATATATTCAGTGAATATACCACTTCTGGTCCCGTTCACATCTGTAACCCGTCTTTTTCCTCTTGCAAGGAACCTGGGGGCGGGGGGGGGGGCAGGCTTCCGGTAGCCGCCTCTTCATTTTGTCTTCACGGCAACCCTGCAAGGCCGGTTGGGCTGAGAGTCCATGACCGGTGCGAAGTCACCCAGGGGACTCCATGCCGAGTGGGGATCCGTCTCCCAGGCCTCAGCTCGGCACACTTGAGCACCTAACGGGTCCCTGCATTTTCGGGACGTAGCAGCCCGGAAGAGGTAGTGAGGAGGAACTGTGCAAGCCGAAGGCAGTGCATGAAACAGAGGAGGGAGAGCAGGGGACCGCCGTCTTCCTCGGGGACGAGGGGCTGCCGTTCTTGCTCATCATCTGTTCCAGCAAAACGGGGACTCTGGGTGAAATGGCCAACGCAGCCTGTTCCCAAACCCCGATGTGCAAACTGCCTTTATTTTTTTTAACAGCTTTCATCTCTCTGGTGGCCTGATGCTCCATGTATTTTTCATATGCGGGCCATCGAGACAGAGAGTGGAGGGGGGCTGCAGGGGGCAACAACAGCGAAAGCTCGTTCCCCATCTTAAAGCAGAGCAGCCCTTCTGAGCGCGCAAAGCTCACGTCGCCGTCGCCAAATCTGATCTAGGGCGAGAGGACAGAGCCGGTCCTGGGATCATAACTCCCTTTGGATCACATGGGGCAAACTTTATGGTGCATTTTGTTCCATTCTGGCAACGGAGGTGGGTTTGTTTGAGGGTGATCGCGGCCAAAAGTCATCCAGGGAGCCTCGCAGCTAAGTGGAGATCTTGGCTGCGTTCCCCGCCCCCCCCCATTCATCAGAATCACACATGGGGGGCATTGTAGCTTTTTTTCCTGTCCCGGCCTGTACAGGAGTACACCCTGAAAGGAGCATGGATTTAGTAAAAAGTGTCAGAAACCGGTCGCTCCGGGTACTTGCGATCTGGGCTTTCTCCAGCCAAAGGGCCGCATCTCCGAGCCAGGGCAATTTTCCCTTCCTGCGTTTGGGAGGAAGCGCTCCTTTGCCCGAGTCCACAGTGCGTCCCTGGCACAGGTGCCCCAGCCTCCCCCTCCCCTCCCCTCGCCTCCCGGCCTTGCATCTGCTCTCCCTCAGTGCACCAATCCAGCCTTGCCGCTCCCGTGCAATCTGCTGACCTCAGCCTGCATGACTCACGAGCAAGAGAGGCCCGCAGAAATGCACACTCCCTCTCCGCTCTGCTCGTTCTGCTCGGCTTGCGTGTCTCCACCGCCCCGTCCCCCCCCCCGCAGCCCCCATTTCAAAGCCCCGACCCAATTCCTCCGCCTGAAGACGGCTCACAGAGCAACTTGATTCCTGGAATACAAACACACAGCGAGCACTGTTCCTCTCCCGGGGCTTTTTCCTGCCCCCAGGAGAGCAGGGGGCGGTGTGTGTGTGTGGGGGGCTTTTGTGCTTCCTCACACCCCACAGTGGCTTCTTTTTGAGGGACACACACTCCTCTCATTATTCAGGGCAAATTTTTGCAAAGGCGTAGCTGATCTGCCGTGTGCGGGAAGTGCGTGCTCTGCAGACCCGGAGCTCAGCAGATGTGCTGGGGCCACAGCTGCCGGCAGCCTGTTCCTTTGGGCGCATGCAAAGCTACTTTGCCACCCACGGGGAGACTCTTTCGGAACCAGGTCCTGGTCAGAGAGCGTTTGATCGCCTCGAGATGTCTCGAACAGGGCACTGATCCCCCCCCGGGGCGTTCGTGATCTTTGCGGGCCTGCGGTGGGAGCCCACCGGCCGGGTGGGCTTCAGGCAGCGGGCACGGAGGTGGCCTTTCGGCTTGCGTGCCACGCTGCCGTCCTCCCGCGGATTCCCGAGCGGCCGTTGCAGTTGAAGGCCGGCCAGCCTGCGTGAATCCGCTATCTCTGGGCCCCAACAGGTAGCGTGCAGAGGCTAAGCTCCTGGACTCCCCCCGGGGGCCCCACTTCCCTCCGCGTCGCTCGCACGGCGACCCGTATCGTCGCCATTAGTTTGCCCGTCCGCCCCTGATCCTCAAATTCCTCTCCCCCCATCGCCACTCTGCCGCTCCCTCCCCCCTCCGGCACGCTCTCCCTCTTCGTCATCCAGACCCGTTTCCATAGAAACTCCCTTTCCGTTTGGATACTCCCGTCATAGCCAGGAAGGGATATTGTGTGTGCGTGCGTGTGAGGGAGAGCGACAGAGACAGAGCGAGCGAGCGAGAGTTCCCCTCAAGGAATTGTTATTGTATTAAGCACACATGTGCGCTCCCCCCGCCCGTGCGCACACCGTGTGGTGTGCACTGTCGCCGCACGGTCCCGGTGACCTGCGTGTGCCTCCAGGTTGGCGCAAGGTCTGGGTACCTCCGCCTAGGCCCAGAAAAGCCGGCGGGAGGCGGGCGGGGGCGCGGAGCGTGTGGTCGACGCAGGCGAGGCGGGAGACCCGGAGGAGGCCGGGGGTCACCCCTCCGCCCCTCCCCTCCCCTCCCCTCCCGTCCTGCTTCCGCACACTCCTCCGGTGCTCGCTCGCGGCAGAGGCTTGCAAATCCCTCCGGGCAGCAAGCTAAATCTGGCAGCCCAGGCAGGGTGCCAGCGCTTGGCACGCGGCGATGCCAGCCCGGAGGAGCCAGTCACAAGTGCCTGGGGCGACGGGGCGAACCTCTTGAACCGGCCTCTGTGCCGGCACGGAGTCGGAGTGGGCTGGACCAGCTCGCCGGCTCTTAATCCAACCTGGCACCAGACTCCGTCTCTTTCAGCCATTTTAGGCTGCCAGCTGGGGGAACTCCTTGAGCAAAATGGCTCCCAAAAGAACGGAAAGGGGGAAGTCTGGGGGGGAGGCGAACGCAGCGCAGCGACGGCTCCGGCATGGAACTGGGGGGCCGCTTTCCCACGGCCTGATCCAGCGCTCCCTGACCGGGGGCTCAAGGTATGTCTGCCTTCAGCACCTAGCACCTTTCAGCTAGCATGGCGACCTGGGGGATGCTGGGAGTTGTTGTCCACCACTGCCCATCTGCGCTTGGGCTTCTCTTCGCTGGGCCTCGGCCTGGCCCGGCCCGGCGCTGTTTGGCGTGGCTCCCGCCGACGGCACCGCAGCGGCCCTTCTGAAGCAGCCGGGAGCAGCGCCGTGCATCTCCAGGGTTCCCTCCCGGTCCCCAGAACTCGGCAGCTTCCCATCGCTCCTTCCTAGGCAGGGTCTTTAGTGGCAGAATGTTTCTGGCAGTCCGGCCGCCTTCCCGTGGAGACCTCCCTTCTAGCCCGGCTGCCCCCTGGCCCCCACGCCTGCCCCCTTTGCTTCCACACATTCTTCGCCCAGATCTCTCAGCTCGCACATCGCCTGTTCTGCCTAGTCATGCTGTGCCTGCCTCAAATCCGGTATTTCTGGTTCACACCCTTCCTGTTCACCTGCAAGCTCCGGCAGCCTTCCCAGGACGCACTGCATCCCCTTGCAGGAAAAGTCCCACCCTCCTCACAGGGAAGCCCCCGAGTTCTGGTCCCTGCCCCTCCTCAGACAGCCTGGGTCCACCTTCCCCACCTGGGCCCCAGGGCCTCGTGCCCCCCGCCGCGCCCTTGGGGGCCCGCCCTCCGCCCATCAGGTCCCCCCATCGTCGTCCCCGAGGCACGGCCGGCGCCATGACGCCTCTTTCTCGTTCTGCAGGGCTGAGAGCGCGCGATGGCTCCCGTCGGGGAGGTCACAGACAGCTGCCACGCCGGCTCGCTTCTGCTCCAGCTGAACGAGCAGCGCCTGAGAGGTCAGTTCTGCGACATCACCGTCATCGCTGAGGAGACCAAGTTCCAGGCCCACAAGAACGTCCTCGCGGCCTCCAGCCTGTACTTCAAGGAGGTGCTCCTGGAGGAGCCGGCGTGTCGCCAGGCCAGCCAGATCCTGGAGCTTCCCAGCATCCAGGCCGAAGTCTTTTCGGACATCCTCAACTTCATCTACAGCTCCCGCTTGCCGGTCCCCAGCCTGGCTGCTGCGAAGGAGCTCGGGGCCGCCGGCCGCCGCCTGGGCATCTCCTGCCTGGAGAATCTGGGTGAGCTGCCCGTCGAGGCCGAGATGGACGACTCCAGCGTGGCTTCCTCCAGGCTGTGCAGCTCGCCTATCGACCTCACCTGCCCTTCCCGCTCGACCGAGCCCTCCAGCCCGCTCTGCTTCCAGGACTTGGCCAAAGCACCCACGCCCCTGCAGGACACGCGCCCCGACACGGAAACGGAGACGGCCAAGATCCTCTATACCCTCAGCTCGGTCGCCCCGGTGCCGCCTCCGCCACCCTCCGACCTGGCGTTCGTGCTGAAGGGAAGCGTCATCTGGGACCGCGACAGTCCCCATGGGAACCCCTCCGCGGCCCCCGGCAACGAGGAGGCAGCCCAGGCGCCGGCCTCCTCTTGCGCCTCCCCGTCGGGACCTTCCTTCCCCGCAAGTAGCACTTTCTGCTGCGGCAGCTGCGGCCGTTCCTTCTCCACGTCTTCTGCCCTGAGCCTCCACATGAAGCTCCACCGGACGCGGCGCTCGCTGTCCTGCCGGCACTGCGGGAAGAGCTTCATCCACATCAAGCGGCTGCAGACGCACGAGGTCGTTTGCAAGGACGCGGAGAAGCCCGAGGAGGGGCCCCGGCGGGCGAGGCGCTGCCGAGCCCCGGGCTGCCGCCCAAGCCAGCGGCCGTGCCCGCCTCCTCCAAGAAGGGCATGATGTTCCGCCACCGGGCCCTGCCTCGCGTGGACTATCTCTCCGAGCAGGACCACTTCGTCAAGGTGGTGGACGGGCACATCATCTACTTCTGCACCGTGTGCGAGCGCTCCTACATGACGCTCTCGAGTCTGAAGCGCCACTCCAACGTGCACTCGTGGCGGCGGAAGTACCCGTGCCGTTACTGCGACAAGGTCTTCGCGCTGGCTGAGTACCGCACCAAGCACGAGGTGTGGCACACGGGGGAGAGGCGCTACCAGTGCATCTTCTGCTGGGAGACCTTCGTCACCTACTACAACCTGAAGACCCACCAGAAGGCCTTCCACGGGATCAACCCCGGCCTCATTTCCTCCGAGAAGACGCCCAACGGGGGGTATAAGCCGAAGCTCAACGCGCTGAAGCTCTACCGGCTGCTGCCCATGCGCTCCCAGAAGAGGCCCTACAAGACCTACAGCCAAGGGCTGGTGCCGGACAACCTCCTGCTCCCTGCCCGGCCGATGCCCATGGCGCTGGGGGACAGCGACTCCTTGGACGGGAAGCTGGTCTCCTCCCTGGGCACCGGCGACGTCGCCTCCGTCTTTGGCCCCGGCGGCGGCTCCCTAGACTTGCCGGAGGCTGAGCCGTTCCAGCGGCAAGAGCCCGCCGGCGCTCCGGAGAGGCCGCCACTCCCGCCGGCTGACAAGAAGGCGGCTCCGGACAAGCGGCTCGGGCCGCTGAACGCGGAGGTGCCCTCCGTCATCGCCTACGGGCGCCCGGCCTCTTCCGTGATCGTCCACAGCACGTCGGTGAAGTCCCAGCCCCCCTCGGTGATCACGTACAACAGCAAGTCGTCCGAGGCCGCCCCGGACACGGGGGGCCCCCCTCCGGTGCCTCTGCTGCCCCCCGCGGCGGCCAAGCCCCTCAAGAAGCAGGTGCTGAAGGAATACATCCAGGCGCAGAAAGCGGAGGAGGCAGCCCTGGAGGAGGAGGCGGGCGACCACGGCCCCCGGGCCAGGGGCCTGCGGGCCGGGCGGACCATGACCTACATGGCCAAGCCGGCCTACGTGGGCGCGGCCTCCGAGAGCCGGGGGGCCCCCCTCTGCCAGATCACCGTGCGCATCGGGGAGGAGGCCATCGTCAAGCGGCGCATCTCCGAGACGGACCTCATGCTGGACAAGGGCAGCCGCCTGGCGGGGCGGCGCTTCGACCTGGGCAGGGAGCACGGCGGGGAGAAGCTGCGGCCGCTGGGGCCCACGCACCACGGGAAGCACGCGGACAGGGGCTACGCCAACGAGAGCGGCGAGGAGGACAGCGACCGCGAGGACCAGCTCTGGCGCCCCTACTACAGCTACAAGCCCAAGCGGAAGGCGTGTGGTGCCGGTGCCGGTGGCGCCACGCCGAGGGTGAAGAAGGCTCGGTGGCGGCGGAAGCTGCGCTCCCTGCGCTGGGTGAAGCGGGCAGAGAAGGAGGAGGAGGAGGAGGAGGAGGCGGCGGCGGTGGCGGCGGCCACGGCAGCGGAGCAGGAGGCTGGCGAGAGGACCAGTGTGCCGGTGGAGGCGGAGGCGCCCGCAGGCCTGGAGGGCGGTGCCTCCGAGGGCGAGGGGACTGGCCTGCCCCCCAAGCCGGGGGCTGGACGCGGCTCGGAGTGGAAGCATGAGTGCAGCGCCTGCGGGAAGCTCTTCTCCGCGCTCAAGAAACTGAGGAAGCACGAGCGCGTGCACGGGCGCGCCGGCAGGGACGACCCTTCCCTGGCCCCCCTGCCGGTGGCTCCCCACCGCGTGGGCCGCAAGCCTCTGGTCAGGTTCACCTGCGCCCACTGCGCCAAGGTGTGCAAGACGGCCGCGGCCCTGAGCCGCCACATGAAGCGGCACGAGGGCCAGCCGCCGGAGCAGACCCCGGTGCCGGCCCTCACCACGGTCATCGCCTACTCCAAGCGGAGCACGGAGGCGCCCCCGCCAGCGCCGTCCCCCGTCGTCAAGGAGGAGACCACGCAAGAGATGCAGGTGTCGTCCTCCAGCGGGGAGGCGCCCGTGGCCCTCCAGGAGGCCGCGGGAGTGGGGCCCGTGGCCATGGAAGCGGCGCCCTACGAAGGCCGCCCTCTGGCGCCGGTGCCCGCCGAGGAGGACCCAGCCCTGCTGGGCGGGAGCAAGTCCCCCTTCCCGCAGGAGGTTGCCGCCCACCCCTCGCCGCCCACGGGGGGCACCACCAGCCTTGCCCAGGGGCCCCCCGGCCTGCCGCACTCCCTCCAGGACCCCGTCATCTCGCACACCGGCCTGGCGCAGAAAGAGGTCCTGGTGCCTCGGGACGTGGAAGAGGAGCCGTACCCCGTCCAGGAGTACCCCCTGCCACTGCTGGTGCCGGGCAGCTGTCGGACCAGGAAGGACCTGGAGGAGAAGCCCTCGTTCCTCGCCTACCCCAGCGCGATCCAGTTCAACGCCATGGGCAAGGCGGGCGGGGGCAGCGACGGGGACGGCAAGGTGAGCTTCTACCCGGATCCGTACCCGCTGATGTACGGCCACCAGCTCCTGGCCGCCTACCCGTACAACTTCACGCTGCCGGTCGCTTTGAACATGGTGGTGCCGGACGACAAGGGGCAGCCCCTGCCCTTCCTGCCCAGCGTCTTCAGCTACGCCATGAACCCCTGCCGGAGTGAGGCGCATGACGGGGGGGCCGCCTCCAACGGGGGCCTGGCCATGGGAGGCGGCCCAGCCCGCGAGGGCAGAGGCGACGGGGCCTCGTCAGAGAGGCTGAAGAAAGGGACCCTTCTGTGAGGGACGCGGGGAGGCTGGTGTGGGGGGGGCACGGGGGTGCGGGGGGGGGCGGCGCGACCCCTGTCCCGAGAAGGGGCTCCCGCGGAGGGCCGAGCCGGGGCCCGCACCCCGAGGTGAGCAGGGGCGCCCGCCGGCTCGCCCGCACCCTCCCGCTTCGCGTTGGGGCCATGCTGAGCGGGCGCATGGTAGGTAAGACTTTTAACAAATAGCAAAAACTGGTACAGGGTAATTCCTCGCCCCCTCCCCTCCCCTCCCCTCCGCCCCCCAGGCCCCCCACGAGCAGACACAGTGGAGAGTGGATTTGCACAACTGCGGCCGGCCGCCTCCCACCCCGCGCGGGGGCCCTGGGCGCCGCTCCCCCCCAACCGGCCGGGGCGCCACTCGCCCTCCCGCCGCTCTCCCCCCCCCCGCCGCGCATGCCTTCCCGGGAGGCGGGTGGGGGGCTCGTGGCACAGCCGCCCCCTCGGCGCTCCCCCCCCCCCCCCGCCAGCGCCAGGGCGGCCTCCGCCTGCAGCTGGAGAGGCTTGTTGTCGCTTTCGGTGGGTGCGTTTGTTTTGCAGCCCGCGAGGATGAATCACATTTTCCTCTCGGCGGGGGGGGGGGCGCGGGGGTGTTGCCGAGGCATCTGCGCAGCGCTGCGGAGCCCAGGGACCGGCTGCGGGTTCTGGTCTTCCCGGCCCGGCCCGGCCCGAGGGCGAGCCGCCGGCGAGGGAGGGGCCGGAAACCCGCCTCGCAGGGGGCGCCCGGCTGCCCCACCGGCGCCCGTCTTGCGGGGCGCAGGGGGGGCGGGAGTTGCAGCCGGGCCCCCGGAGCGCCCCGGGCGGGGGGCGCAGCGGGCGGGGGGGGCGAGCAGACCGGGTTCCACTGTGTACTCTCGATTTTAGTATTTTGCAAAGCTCATCTCACCCGCACGCGGGGGGGGGTCTTTGCCCCACTTAGCAAACCTGCCCCTCTCGGCCCGCCCCACGCCTCAGTCCCCGTCCCAAGCAGCACAAAGGACAGCCCCCCCCCCGGAATTCCCCAGGACAAGTGACCTACTTCGGCAACGGGGCCGTTTCCATTGTATTTAGCTAGCGGTCAGCCCATCCTCGCATTATCTCCCTTTTCACGAACTCGCCCGCTGCCCACCTGGGCGGGGGGGGGGACCCTTGCATAATGCGGGGGGGGGTGCGGGGTGCGGGGGGCGCGGCCTCGGTCCTGTGAAAGCGCCTTCCGGACTGAAGGTTTTGTGCATGACGAAGCAGCCCATTGATCGCAGGCAGGCATGCGCGGCCCCCTCCAGGAAATGCCCACTCAGGCAGTAAAATGTCCTTCCTGGCGCCCCCCCCCCTTTCCCCCTGCTGCAAACCCAAAACATAAGTACTGAATATTTTTAGGATAAGGGAAAATTGAGCTCCCAGTGCTGCATTCCAGAAGAAAACTTGGGCACATTTGGGGAAGCAAAACTTTATTTTTAACAAAGAAAACAAAGCAATTTTCCCATTAAAAGCCAAAGGTTAATGTAGCGTACGTTAAAAAAAAAACAAAACCCTTGGCCAATGGTTCTTTCGCTCCTCCCCAGATGAAAAGCTCATAAATTTAATGTATCGACCTCTTTCAGGACCAAAACCATAGCAATGGAAAAGTGGGTGAGGAGCGGAGGAGAGATACCTGGCACGTGCATGGCTAAGACACAGGCTTTCGGGAAACAAAAGGGCCTTTTAAGGTATAAGCTTTTTGTTTTACGTAGGGGAGGAAATCCAGGCTTGTGCCTCAAGGTTTACGAGATCAAAGCGGGCTGGGAGACGGTTGCTCCAGAGCCCTTTGGACGCACAGGCCTTGCGAAGGGGTGGAGATCAGCCCGTCTCCATGGGTGGCAACCGACCGGCCGACCCACCGGCGAAATCCCCTCCCGCTTCCCCAACCCTGGACCCCCCCCCCCCCCGCTCAGGTCAGCTCACTGCCTACTGCTAAAAGCGTAAGCAACGCGCCCAGACCAAGATCAGGACAACTTGGCCCCCAGGGGGGCTTGCAGCGACCCCCTCCCGCCCTAGTGTCCAAATGCCTCGCCTTTTGCTAAGTCAAGGCGGCCCCTTGCAACCTGGCGCTCTGGGCAGAGGGG
Source organism: Varanus salvator macromaculatus (assembly GCA_023646645.1). Lineage (NCBI taxonomy): Eukaryota > Metazoa > Chordata > Lepidosauria > Squamata > Varanidae > Varanus > Varanus salvator. Next base: position 1,063,826 of record JAIXND010000753.1, on the reverse strand, counting down.
CTTCTGGGAGTTGTAGTCCAATCCACCTGGACGGCTCCACGCTCCGGAACACCGCCTTTAAGACCCACGAGGCCCCTTGCGGCTGACGCCCCGGCTCTTGGCGGGCCGCGGGAGGGGCCCCTCTCCCCGGCTTGCTTGGGTTGGCGCAGTGGCCTGCCCTTTGGCACCTCCAGAAAGGCAGCAGCAGTGAGCGGGGGCGGGGGGGGACAGGTCTCTTGGCTTGTTGGGGGGGGTCCCATGTCAGCTTTGCTTCCAGAGAGAAGGGTTCCACTGTGATATTCCTGGGGGGGGGGTTGTGGCCTTTCACCCCTGTTCTGAGACCAATCGGAGGGGGGAGGGCTGTAGGCCGCCAAGCAGCCCCCCGCCCCGCCCCCGCCCCGGTCAGAAGCGGTGCAGCCCAGCGTGGCGTGGGAAACGCGCACTCTTCCGTTGCCCTGCCCGCGCACTGCGCCACGCAAGCTCCCCTCCCGCCGCCGTGCGCAGCCGCCTTTCCCGCCTCGCAAAGGAGGCGTGTGCACCGTTGCACACTCGCAACGAGGCCTGGCACACGCCTCCCTGCTTCACTGCCGCAGAATCTGGGAATGCACATGTCTCCGCGCTCCCCTTCCGCTCTCCTCCCGTTGCAATGACGTCTTTCAGTGCAGCCGCCCCCCCCCCCGCGGCACTTCCCGCTGCAGCCCCAACGCACACGCCGCGCAGCCGCTTCCTCCCGCCTGCTCCTGCGGGCGCCGGTTTGCAGCAGTGGCGCTCGGCCGCGTCCGTCCTGCACTGCAGCAACGCACCGCCTTGCCGCCGAGAAGGCGCGGCCGGGGGCACTTCCTCGCCGCCCCCCCCCCCGGGCCCGGCCTTTGATTTCTCCCCGAAGTGGCGCGCCGCTCGGCCCTTCCGTGCGGACCCGGCGCGCCTGCCGCCCATCCTTCCCTCTTCCAGCTTCCCCTGGAATGCGTGGCGGGGGGGGGGGGCAGGGCGTGCGCGCTCGTGTGCACACAGGCGACCGACCTGCCGCCTCCCCCTCCCTCCCCCCCCCCCCCGCGGCCGGCCTGTCTGCCTCCCAAGCCGCCCTGCAGGCCCCTGCCGCGGAGAGCCGGCCCCGGGCGCGCCGCCGTGCAGCGCCGACCCCTCCCGGGCTGGCGGTGACCGCGACGGCGGGGGGGGGGTGCCGCGCATGTCTTCCCCGCCCGCCCGCCGCGCTGTTTGTGGGCCCTTCATCCTTGCAAAGCAGTTTGGATCGCGCCCCTCCCCGCTGTCCTGCCGCTTCAGCAACTGAGCAAGCGATGCATTTCTGCATCCCAGCATATGCATGGGGGGGCCCTGCCCGTGGGCGGAACCAGGCTGGTGATGCCAGAGCGAGCGAGAGCGAGAGGGGGAGAGAGAGCACCAAAGGCGTTTTGGGATGGTGCCCCACCCCCTCCATGGGGGGGGTGTTCTGGGTCCCTGGGGGGAGGGGGGCGGTGAAGGGCGGTGGCTGATCTGTACATAGCTGTCCGTCTCTCCGATCTTTTGCACTTTGTCACTGGGGGGCTCTCGGGGATCGTTGGCCGTTTGCTACTGAATGTAACTTGTCTTATTTTTTATTTTCTAGAAGCACCTCTAGCTAGTTTTATGGCACTTTAGAGATTTACTGAAACCGTTTAAGGAGGAAAAAAAGGAAAACTATACCAAGGGTTAAAAAAAATAGAAAAAACCTACAAGAAATGTTAATAATAATGATGAGGGTGAGGATAAATAATTTTTGCCGCTTTTTCCCGGTCTCTGTTCCAAGTGTGACAGTGTGAAGAGTCCGTTAGACAAATACCGTATTTATCTTTCTGCATCTTTGTGTGTAACTCCAATAACTTCTTCAGAATAAAAAGACAATTATACGCTCTGCACAAAACTGTTGCAACACCTGGGCACCGCTGCGCTGAGAAGCCGAGGAGGAGACCCCCGGCCCGAGCTGGGGTGGGTGGCCACGCTGCAAGTGACGTGTCTGGAGCAGGCTGACCCCGCTGGCACGCACCACGTCCACCTCCTCTCCCCGGGCACTTTCATGGGCAGCTACGCCGCTCCCAGTCTGGTCCAGGATCCGCGGCTCCCGCCAGGGCGGGTGTAGCGGCCCCTCCAGGTCAGCCTCAGTCGCCAGCCGGGTTGGCAGCTGCCGCTTCTGCGGTTTGGCACAGGTGTGGATGCCATGGCTTGCGCCTAGAGCCACATGCCAGACCGGGGTGGGGGGGGAGGCTTGTGGATCGGGTGTTGGGGTCACTTTGCTGCCCAACCTCGGGGGGCGGTTTGGGCAAGATGCCCTGTTTTCCCAGCACTTCACTGCTTAGAGCAAAAAACCCGAGGTGATGGGCCTTGCAGTCGAACACGTGGCGCGGGAGCCAGGTCGGGCAAGGCAGATCGCCTGAGGCAGAAGTGGCTTTCCTTGCTGGTTTTCCCCCCGGAGCTGAAACTTCCCGCAGACCGGTCCTTTTAAACCAGGCAAGTGTTCCCGGGCATCTTGTCTGCTGGGCCTTGGGACCCGGGGAGGGCGAGCGCCCAGAGGGCCGTGTTCCGCCAAAGCACCTGCCTGCCAGAACGAGGCGCCGCTGCGGTTTCTGCCCGCCCCGGGTCCAAGTGAAGTGCGGCTTTGCGAAGACCAGTCCGGCCATCGTTGCTCGGTCTTTGCCCCCACACTTAAAGCCCTTTCATGCTGTTGCAACTCTGTACAAACACGGCCACTTGGCCTGGGATGGGGTTCTTTCACCTTACTGAGAAATCCGGAAGGTGTGAACGGGTGGCCGCCAGGCCCCAGGCCCTCGATGGGTGCAGCCCTTTCCCCGCCAGCCAGGAGAGGGCAACCTGAAGCCGGCATGGCCACACTTTTGTGGGGAGGGGGAGCCACTGGGGAGCCCTCCAAATTCCTGGGAGTGGGGAGCGGGCAACACAGACGCAAGCCGCCCATCAGCTGCAAGAGCGAAGATGCGAGACTCGGTGGGCGTGGAGTGAAGGAAGAGCGCCAGCACGGCTCACAGATGCAAGGCCCCGGCGGGCAGTCCCTCCTCAACCCCGCGCCCTCTGGACCGTGTTGGACTACAATGCCCATCACTGCCGGCTGGGGTGATGGGTGTGGCAGTCCAGGACGTCTGGGTGGCGGAGCTGGGGAAGCATCGAGGAGCGCCCCACCGGGAGGGCAAGGCCGGCCGGCTGGCCGGCCGCCCCTGCGCCCGCGCAGCTGCCCCAGCGGCGCGGCCCCGACGAGGCGCAGCGCTCGCCCGCGCAGGGCGCTTCCTCGCCAGGGGGCGCGCGCCCCGCCGCCCGCGCTGCGCCCTCCAAGCGCGCAGGGGCGCGCCCGGCTTGGCAGATGCGCGCCCGGCCTGGAGGAGGCGCTCCGCCCCGACCGCGCAGCGGGGGTCCCGGGCGGGCAGGGAGCGCGACTACCGCGGGCCCCGCGCACCGGGCGGTGGCGGATGGCGGCGCCCGCCCGCCCGCCCGCCCGCGCAGAGGCCGCGGAGCCGAGGGGCCAAGTCCGGCCCGCCCCCCTGCCCAGGCCCGCGTCCCGCCGCCGCCGCCGCCGCCGCCCTTGACCCGCAGAGTTTATGTCAACAGCCCTGCCCGCCGCTGTTTGCCCGCTGCAGGCTCGGCCGCGGCCCCAGTCCCCGCGGAGCCCGCCTCGCCGCGCCGCCATGCTCCCCGCGACGGCGCTGCTGCTGCCGCTGCTGCCGCTGCTGCTCCCCGGCGCCCCCTTCGCGGCAGGGCAGGTGGCCCAGGAGGTGGAGGGCGACCGCAGCGCCACGGTGAGTCGGCGAGCGCGGCCAGCGGCGTGCGCCCACCGGCCGGGGATCCCGGCGCGCCGCGCAGGGCTTCGGCCTCGCCCGGGGCGTGCAAGGCCGGGCTGCCCGCGGGCCTCCAGGGGGGCTTCTCCGGGCCGCCGCGGCTGCTGCGCCGAGCAGAGGGGCCCCGCCGCGCGGCGAGCGCCGTTCCCGGGGGCGCGGGGCTCGCAGGGCAGAGGGAAATGCAGGCCAAGGCGCTTTCTCCAACCCGGGGCGTCCAGATGCTCTGGGTCACGGCGTCCACCATCCCGCAATGATGGGCCCAGTGACCGCGGATGATGGGTCCCTGCCGAGGATGATGACCCATCTGCGGGGACGGCGGCTGCAGCCCCGCACCGTTTTGATGGGCTGCAGGGTTTCCGCACACGTTTTCTTACGCCCAGAGCCTGGGCCAAACCCCGAGCGGTCAGGCGGGCGCCGGGCAAAACAGTAAAAACGCATTTTCCCGCAGCGGGAGGGGGAGGACCTTGCCCGTTGAATTTCTGCCTGTTTTGCAGCTCGTCAAGCGTAAAGGCCTGCTGCTCCAGGGCTTCCTTTGGAGCCGGTGCACTCTGCATGCGCTGGACGCCCGCTCCCCTCGGCGTCCTGCAGCCAGTGGCTGGGGTTGCTGGGAGCTGTAGTCCGGCTCCCCTGGAGGGGACCCCATTGGAACAGCCTGCCCAGCAGGCTCCGCAGCCTCGCGGGGGCCCCCGCGGCTGCAGGAGCTGACGCGCCACGTCTCCAAAAGCTCCCTGCGCGGCTGCTGGAGGGGCGCGGGGCCTGCCTGGGGCGGAGGGTGACCTCGGAGGGCGGCAGCTTCGGTTGTGCGCATCGCCCGACGCAAGGGGAGCCTTCGCACGTCATGCGGGGCTCTGCAGGCTCGTTCCCCGAGGCCTTGAACCGCCTTGGTTGTTCCTGTGCCTAAACAGACCGACACGTTCTGGCGGGCGGCGGGCTAACGCGCAGAAAAGGCCAGATTTCTCCTTGACGGCAACGGGCCCCGCACCCGCCCAGCGGCTGCGCAGCGCTCGGTCCACAGGCGCCGTTCCCGCGAGGCGGGGAGCACGCGAGAAACGCTGAACTGGCCGCCGCTCGGAGCCGCATCACCGTCGGGCCCGCTATTAATGAATACATTAATTTTTCCAAGTTCCTCCCGGGGGTCACGTCCGAAAGTCTGGCGGAGCAGCAGCGCCACCGTGTGGCACTTCGGCGCAATGCGCCCCGCGCGTCTCCTCCGGCCACAGCGCCGCCTGCTGGCTTCCGCTGGCAATGCGGGGACTAAGGGCCGTTCTCTCTTTCCCAGTATGACCAGTGCTTCCAGTCCTTCCCTAGTGAGGCCCGTGCTCTGAACCTCGGGCAGAGATGGGAGGACTCCTCCCCAACAGCCACCATGCACATTGATCTGCACACAGTGACAAGGTAAACCAATGATGCTGTGGGGGGGTGACGTCGCAGCACCCACAAGACACACTGCGGGGCGCACCTAGGCAGGGTGCAGAACCTCGGGGCCCATATTGGCCTTCCTGAGGTCCCCAGAAACTCCTCAGGAGCTTGACCATCTTCTTCCCCACAACCGCCAATCCTTGAATGGCTTCCCCATGTTTGCCTGGTTTCCCCCCAACTCTAAAGGGCTAAAATGCATTTTATTAGCAGTAATAGCATTGTGTTGCGTGTGTGGCAGCACAAATGCCTTATAGCATCCTCTTCCTCCTCCATTTCATCCTTTTTTTAAAAAAAATAAGTTATATTTGAAGTTATAATCCTAAAAAAACAAAAAGAAAACTACAACCAACAACCACCATCAAAAACATCGAGCCCGCTGGGTCAGCCCCCACATTTTTTTCCATTTATGATAACTGAAAAACAGATTTAAATCTATGCCAAGTCCCATTTCTCTAGCCAATAATAAAAAGAGTCCCAAGTTTGATAAAAGTCCCATTTCATCCTCTCAACAACAGCCCTGTGAGGTAGGTCGGGCTGAGGAGCAGTGACTGGCCCAAGGTCATCCAATGCATTTCGTGACTGACCGAGGGGGAAAAGAGCCCGGATCGCTTGAGTCTCGCACCTTCACCACACAGGAAAACCGTTCTTAAGGCCGGGTTCTTGGCACTCTTACCTGCAACACATCGGCATTCCCAGGCCCTGGCTCCGCCCCCTTTGCCTTCAGCCCCGCCCACCACTGCCGTGCGGCCCTGGGGAAAACAGGATCCGGCCCGTGGGCTGAAACGGGTTCTGCGCCCGTGGAGTGGCCGGCACTTGGGAAGAGAGGCTGCTCCAGTTGAATCTCTGCCTGTCGAAAAGCAAAAGCCTTCCTGCCGCGAGTAATGCAAAGCGTTTAAACGGAAGCGGGGAGGCAACAGTAGCGGCACAGAGCCCCCTCGGGCCCATCGGTGCCTGAACCCCCATCGTCCACGCCCCAGGTGAGGCTCGGCCCCGATGCCTGATTCCCGCTCCCCACCCAGGGCCGCCTCCTCCTTCGACTTCCGCACGTTCGACTCGGAGGGCGTCATTTTCTTCGGGGACACCCAGCCAGACGTCGACTGGTTCATCCTGGCGATGCGCGAGGGGAAGCCGGAAATACAGATCTTCAACAATGTCACCAAGATCACCGTCTCCGGGGGGCCGCGCATCGACGATGGGCAGTGGCACCGAGTAGGTCCCCTGTGCTTTGGCCTGCGCCGTCCGAGAAGGCGCGCCTCACGCAGCGATTTCTGCCTCTCGCCCTGCGTTCTGCCGGCGCTCATGCGCCGCCGCGCCGGATCTGGCGCAGGTGGCGCTTCCGCTCACGTGCCGCCGCCCGCCCGCGGGCCCCGCTCTTAAGCGGAGCCCCCCGAATCACGCGAAATAAGGAACGCATCCGGGACTCCAGAGGCTGCGGCCCCCATCATCCAGGGCCATGGGCCAGGCAGGCTGGGGGTGATGGGGGTGGTAGTCCAGGAAGCTCTGGGGAGCCGTGCTTCTGCAAACTGGGTGCAGCTGTTCACGGGGTGGTCTTTTGAGCGGCCACCTCCTTTCCCGCAGGGGGCAGGGCGGGCTGGGGTTGGGGCTGGCCTGGCCTGCTTGTATGTCCGCTCCTTCGCCCCACAGCTTATGGTGAAGAACGAGGGACACGCCGTCTCCCTGGAAGTGGATGGGGAGCTGCACCTGGCCCTGAGCCACGTCTCGCATTCCATCATCAGGCAGTCCAGTCCGTTGCTGCGCATCGCCGTGGGCGGTGTACTGATGCCCCTGCGAAGACTGCTGGCGCCAGTAAGGCTGCCTTGCCCCTCCAGGGGGCGAGGGGCAAAGCTCCGTGGGGCTCTAGAGCCTCCCCGGGGCCCCACAGCGAGCCCCGCAGGCCCTCACACCGTGCCGGCCAGCGCCACCTTGGCGCTCGTTCGTTATCGATTCTGTCTCGTTCCTGCACGTCCCCATAGCACAGGCTCTCTGGGCATTTCGCAGCGGTGCGTAATGAGAAAAGAGTAACATGCACGTCCGTGTTAAATGCATCTCGCATTACTAACACGTGCAACAAAATGGAGTCCGTCAAAGGATTGTTATTTTGTTTTCTGCAAGGGAGCCGAAAGACATACTTCGGTTGTTTGTGGGCCTCCCGTACTGCAGCCTCGGCACCCTGCTTTCGGCGAAAGAGCCGGTTCCGCAGCCCCGGTCTCCCCTTTAGCCCCGGGGCCACCTTCCTTGTCTTTTGGTCTCCCCAGTTCCCCTTCTGGGAAGCGCCCTTTGGGGACTGGCCATGTGCCCCACAGCAGCCATTTAGATGCCCCAGTGTGGGCTGTGACCCAGAGGTTAAAAATACGGTGGGGCAGAGCAGCTTTCCTGACATCGACCCCCTCCAGATGTGTCGGGTGGGGCCTTCCATTACTCCCATCCCACACGGGAGGCGTAGTCCGACGCGTGAGGGACACCCTAAACCGGGCACGGCTGCTGCAAAGCTCCAGAGAGCTGGTGTGGGGCTTCGGCACCGCGGGGAGGGGGCCGTGGCCCCCGCTTCTCTGGCCTCTCCCCGCCCTCTGCAGCTGAAGCCGGCCATGGACGGGTGCATGCGGCGCTGGAACTGGCTGAACAAGAGCCTGGAGTGGCAGGAGGCCTCGTCGCTGGAGGACAAGGGCACCAAGCGCTGCTTCCACAGCATCAGCCGGGGCAGCTTCTTCCCCGGGGACGGGCTGGCCACCTTCTCGCTCGCAGGTACCACTGCGAAGAATGCGGGCGGGCCTGGGGGCCGGCCTGGCCCTTCTCCTGGGCTGCGGGGGTGGATCTGGGCCCCGAGCTTGCCCACATGGCCCACGGCCAGGTCCTCGTGGGCCACAGGCGCCCCTTGGGTGCGGAACCGAGGAGACGGTCTGTGCGGGAGCCTCCGGGGACCCGCCGGGCATTCGGCCGGTGCAGGTTTGCTCGGAAGAGAGACGCACCGATGTGAGGGTGACTTGCCCCCGAGTAAACCCACCTGGCACCGCACCGTTCGGCTCTGCTTGCGGGGTCAGGCTCACCGGTAGGGATTTGGGCTGTGCCCTTTCTCCCCCGAGGAAGAGCGGCCTTGTACAGCCTCCTCCCAGCAGGTCCCCCTGGCCATCTTGGCTGGGGCATCCTGGGGGTTGTAGCCCAACGCATCCGGAAAGAACGGACCGGGATGGAGTGGCCGGAAACACGACAGGCGGCCCGGGGCCTAGTGCCTGCTTTCCAGAAGTTGTTTCTTAGCTCTCCGAGGCAGAGAGATGGGGCAAAATGGCCCCGAATATCCTTCACCGCCACTGCCTGGCGCCTTGCAGGAAAATCGCCCCACGCCTCGCGCGTGTCTCCGAGAACTGGCGCCCGTCCTCCTGCAGAACAAGTCCCAGTGGGCGGAACAGGCTTCCCCAGGGTTTCAGACTCAGCCGGCTGAGCCCGGCCTTTTTCCCCGCCTGGACTTGCCTGGGAAGGTTCCCCAGGGTGCAAGTGCTCCGTGTAGGCAGAGGAGCTGCGTGCATCTCAGCAGCCGGTGGGGGCCGGCACGGGGGTCCGTGATCTGCTCCGCGGAGCAGGGCCTTCCCAGGGTCGTACGACGCAGGCCTGGGGCGGAGGTGCCGATCCAACCTGGTGCCGGTTGCGGCACTGGGGGCCCTTGCAGGACGCCCTGTGTGTGCCCCCAGGGCAAGCCCCCTTCTGCCACCCGGCTCGTGCCCGGCCGCTCTCCCAGTCGGCCACACGGCCTTTCGCTCTTCCCCCTCCACCACTGCCGTCGGGGCTGGAGCACGAGTGGGGGCTCCGGGGGGGCAGTGGGGGCGCTCTTCGTGGCCATGCCGGTCCCCGGAGGCCGATGAGGCGGCCCCCAGCGTCCGGGCCGTGGCCCTCTCGTGCCTGCTACCAGGAGGGGTGGTGAGGGGGTGCGGCCAATGCACGACCCGTGGGTGGGGGGCTGTGCCCGCGTGGGTGGCGCGATCGCCTTGCCGTGAGGAACAGGGCAGGGGCCCCGGCATGCTCTGACCCACTGCCCGCCCCGCTCCGCAGACCTCTCCACGGGACGCAGACCAGCGAACGGGAGCTGGGACCTGAGCTTGAGCGTCCAGGTCAGGGCCCCCCCACAGGCGGCCACCCTGCTGGCCGTGGCCCCCGCCGGGCAGAGGCCGCTGCTGCACCTGGACCAGCAGGGCAAGGTGAGATCTGCAGGTGGGCCCTGCACCTCTCTGAACTGCGGAGCCCGCACCCCGAAGGCCGCAGGAAGCAGGCCCCACGCTCGGCCCCACATCCGTCTCCCAGCAGCCAGGGCACACCAACAGACACCCCCTCCCCCCTGTGGCCTGCTTGCCTTGTAGGGGGCATTTTTCAGCAGGGGGGGCCAAAGGCAAAGTGGGTGCCCCCCCCCCCAGTGCCAGCAACACAAAGCGCTTTCCGCCCATGGTTAAGTCCCGGGAGGAGATTCTGCCTTCCCGAAGACGCATTTTCTGGGGTGGGAAGGGGCGGGGCCTGCTGGGGGACCCGGGGGGGGCGAGGTGGTCCGGGGAGATCTGCATGGGGCCCTCCCTGCTCCAGCTGGACTCCAGCAAGGACGCTGCTGGCCCGTGTCCGGCTTGGGGCTTCCTGGGGCAGCTGCGGGTGGCCCAGGTGGACCCTTGGGGTGGAGCAGGGTGGGCTGCAGGACCCCCCTCCTGGGGAACTGGAGCCCTCCGCCTTGGCCTCCCGCTGCTCGACATCCTCCAGCCGGAACAGGATGCGGGAATGGAGACTGCTCCAGGGATCCTTCTCACGCAGCCCTCTGCCCCAGGACTTGTTCCTCCGGATGGGGAACGAGACGGAGCTTCGGGTGGCGCTGCCGGCGAAGGGCTGCCTGGAGTCGCACCTCTTCGTGCACGTAACCTCGTCGCAGCTGACCCTGACGCTGGACAACATGGAGGAGTCCGCGCCGGTCCCAAAGCCAGAGTTCGAGCGCCTGCGGCTGGCCTGGCTCGGAGGGAGGGGGTCCCTCGTGATCGGCGGGCTGCCTGGTAGGTCTTCCCCCCTCGGGATGGAGGGGCCACCGGGAAGCCTCGCTCTGGGGGGGCGGTGCCCTCCCTGCCGTGCATCCTCCGCACGGCTGGGGCTACAGTTCCCATCATCCCTGAGCATGCTGGCCAGGGAATGGGGGGGTTCCTCGGGTCGCCTTGGGGAACAGCCACAGGGGAACGGCCCGTCTCCGTTGCGAGTCTGTGCAGTGCCCACGTGAGGACCGCTCAGCCACCAGTCACGCCCCGGTTTGTGAGTTCCACACTCTTGTGGCACTTTGCACAAAGCAGGGCCTGTCTGGATGGGACCCTGGCAGCCCCGGGTCTGCGCTGTGGGCCCATGGGACCCCCGTGCCTGCGGACACCTGTTGGCACCCTCCGCCCAAGTTCCTGGACCCGCTTGATTGTTCTTTTGTGCCTTCTTAAAAAGCAAAGTATTTAATTTTAAGCCAAGGCCGGCTGGGATTCTGTGAGGCAAAGAGCCGCCCCTCCCGCTGCCCCGTCCGTCAGGGCACAGAGAGATCCCCTTTCGGGGAGTTTTGCTTCCTAGGAAGCTAATGGCTGGTGCCAGGCCGGGGCAGCCCTTCCATGACCGCGTGAGCCGCCTGACGGCGACCATTTGGTGCCCGCTGGCCCACGGCTGCGGAGAACGTGGCAGGGCCCCGGCCCCGGCCTCACCGCGAGCCCCACGTTTCTCTTGCAGGACAAGACACACTGGTGCAGGCCGAGGATCGCACCTTCTTCCGGGGCTGCCTGCGTGCCATCCTGGTGCAAGGCCGCGAGCTGGACCTGGACGCCGTCCAGTCGCGGAGCAACTCCATCTGGGCCCACAGCTGCCCTGGGGGCGACACCGGTGGGGGCAGCGGGCACTGAGTGGCGCCCCGGGGCATCGCCCACCTGCCCCGCTCGTCTCCAGCAGCACGCTGGCTTCTGGTACAAGGAGGCCGTGCGGCATCGCCAAAAAAGAGAACACCGGCTTACATAACTTTTCCCCTTGCAAATATGTACGTTCTGCTGCTAATTCAGAAATTATAACCATGATTAAAATAGAAAACCAATATATCTCGCTGTAACTGGGAGGACAGTAGCCGAGTGGCCGAACTCCTCTCTCTCCTGATCTGTCTTCTGGCTGTCCTGTGTCTCAAAACTGGACTTCAGACCGGGTGGCACCTCTTCAGCGAGAAAACACTAAAATAGAGGACTGTGCTACCTCCCAGAGGACCGTCCTCCGTAAAGTAGGACACCTGGCCGCTCTTTGGGGTAGAAATGATTAAAAACCTGTCTGGCTGTTTACTCAAAAGAAAGCCCCACTGTTTTTCCTCGGAGCCAGAGGCACCGCGTGGAACATGTCTCCGGATCGACATGTTTGGGCGGTTTGCTCTTGCCCTGACTCAGCGGCCTGGGCAGGAGGAGCCGTCGCAAACAAACTTGCTCTCCCCCCATGGCATCCCGGAGGGCAAGGGAGCAAATCCAGGGTGTACCTGGGAGCAGGTAGGGTGCCAGGCTGCCCTGTTCAGGAAGGAGCAGGAGCGAGTTCGGGTTGCGCTTTAATGTCGGCCGACTGCAGTTTTGAACCCAGACGCAGCTATTCCGTCAAATGTGTGCTTCTCCAGGAGTCCCAATCCGGTTCTCCGATCATAAAAGTCCATATATTAGGGGGAGATGCGAATGAAACATATATAATAGGGGAGGGACATGCAGCAAAAAGAATGCAAATTCTTCTGCCGGCTTTTTGAACCCTCTCGAGCCGATGCGGACTTAATACCGGGACTGCGAGCGAGAGGCAGGGCCCAGCGTGGAGACAGGCATGCCGCAGCAAGGCTCGCGGCTGTCGGGGAGGGAGGCGGAGCCGTGCATGATGGGGCTTGAAGTGCCATCGCCTCCACGCTCCCAAAATAACCCGGCCCTGCTTGTTTTCCAACCCAGAAGGGCTACCAAGTCTTTGTTCCCAGAGCAAAGGGAGCAAATTTGCTCCCCTGCAGTGAGGAGCACTGTGTGTTTGTGTAATTATTAGTGGTTGTGTGAATGGCTTTTTAAAGTGAACTGCAGGTCCGCCAGACCGGTATGTCGGGGCAGGGAAACCTCACCGTTTTCCCACTCCTAGCTTCGGTCCTGAGCCCGATTCGGCCGCGGCACTTTTTGAAGACCCCGCAGGGAATTGGCGATTCTCCAAAAATACATGGTAGTGATGTGGGAACGCTCACGTCGCATGTTGCCCCAAGCTCTTCCTGCCCTGGATGCCACACCGAAGACCAGTGCAAATCCAGCTGCTTCTGGATTCGGAATCTTCTTTATTAATCGGATACACATTAGAATGGACTGAGGTGAAGCGCTCACATGTTCAACCCATGGCAGCTCCCTTCCCTGGGCTGGAGCCGTGACGTTAGTGGCAGGGTCCTCAGCCGGAATTCATGCACGGATGGAAGGTGGGGAACCCCAGAGACGCCCGCGTGCAGAGCTGTGCACACATGTGCTCCAATCTTGTTCCGAAGGGCGCTCCTTCCGTCGTGCTTCCCGGATCCGTCGTGCCCAAAACATCTGCTGATTGTATAAAGGGGTGGGGGGGGATGTGGAAGTTTGTGGCAACGCTGCCCGGTTTCTACAGGAAAACTTTCTACGCTGTCCCACTCGGCTCCAAGAATGTTTCTGGGGTTCGCACGCACCCTTCCGAGTCCAGCTTCGCTTCCATGAGGGCTAGAACCTTGCTCCCAAAGGACATGCCTCAAGCCGGCGTGTTGGACGGCAACTCCCATCATGCCCAGGGGCTGAATATGAGGGGCTTCTTGCAGTCCAACACACCTGGAAGGAGGCAGCCCCTCCAACTCCCTTTGGAGGCTGCCGTGGGGAAGGCCCGGGCCGGTGGCGCCGGCGTGGGGCCTGTCCCAGTTTCCATGCGGAAGCCCAAAGCACGTCCCAGTCACAAGGAGCAACAATCCAGTTCCTGCTGATCAGGCGGATGCTGCAGCCTTGCCCCGGCCTTTCCCCGCGCCCTCCTCTGCTGCCTGCACGGCTCCTTCCGGGGCCAGGAGAGAAAATTAATTGCAGAGCAAGCGTAAAATGCACTAGAAATCGCCGAGCTGACTGTGCGGGTCTTGGGGTGGGGGTTGTTCCTTCTTCAACACCAGAGTGTTTTTCCCAGTACCGAGCTGGGACCAGTCGCTGCCCTCCAACTCCCAGCAGCGGGGTTTTCTTTCTTTCTCCCGTACCCAGTGGCCTCCCCGGGCCTTCCCAATTGCTCCCACTCCCCGGCTGCAAGTGGAGCCACGGGGCCCCGGGCGAACCTCCTTCTGGACTCCAAACTAGGCCAGGGAGCGCAAATCAGAGCCAGTGAGCGACTCAAAGCAAGGAAAGGGCCCGCAGGCGTGTGCCCCAATTCTAGGAGGGCGGTGGCACCTAGTGGTTAGAGGAGGAGGGCAGCAACGCCGTCATCCGCTTGTCTCCCCAAAGGGAGGTGGCGCCAATGCGTTCGAGAACGAGGCCGTGCGTCCGGGTTCCTGGCCTCCTTCCCCAGCGCCTGAAGGATGCAGGTCCCAGTCGTCTGCCCCAGAGGGGGCGCTGTCGCCCACGCAGGGGCCCCCCAGCGGAACACGTCGGAGGTGGCCCCGGGGGGCCTCGCGGTGGCGCGGCCGCTGCCCCTCAGAGCAGAAGGCAAGTTCCGGATTTGGCGGCGGCAGCGGCCGTGGGGCGCGCGTTGCGGTCCAGGTCCTGTGGGACGGACCCCTTGGCACCCCAGACGTTGAGCTCCCCGAAGATGCCCGTCTCGATCATCTCCTCCTGCCAGGGGATGGGGATGTTGCCCGTGGAGAAGTCGTCGTAGAACGCCTTGTCGGTGTCGTCCAGCACGACGCCCTTCACCGTGGAGAAGGCGCCCACGTCCCCGATGTCCTTGGCATAGACCACCTTGGGGTCGGGCACGAACGGCGGCTCCACCAGGCCTGGAGCGAGAGCGAGAGCAGAGGCCGCGGCCACGGCGGCCCCGTCAGCGCCCCGTGGCTCCCCTCCCCTTCCCTTCCCTTCCCTTCCCTTCCCCGGCCCACCTGGCTGGGATGCTCACCTGCCTCCAGCCGGCCCCAGTTCATCTTCTGGAAGAGTGGGTGCTGCTTCAGCTCGGCACACTCGTTGTCCCTGAAGCCCAGGCGCCCGGCGGGGTCCTTGGCCAGCAGCCCCTCACAGCAGGCCTTGCACTCGGCGCTGAACTTCTCTGGGTACGTGACCGGGTCGTTCAGGATGCGGCGGGTCACCTCCTTGTTCTCGACCTGCAGGGAGGCGAGAGCGGGGGGAGGCGAGGGCCCGGACGACCCCCGGCCTCTCGCTGCACCGGGAGGTCGTGGGGCACCGCGTCTTCGCAGCGAGGCCTGGGGGGTGCGTCCCCTCTGAGCGGGCGCCCTCCTCCCCGTCAGCCTCCCCAGGCTGCGTTGGACTACAATCCCATGGCCCCCTGCAGCCTCCGAAGCCCAGTGCATCGCGGCTCGGCTCCGCAGGCTACGGTCCCCTCCGGATGCAGAGAGGCGCTGCGTTGCGCCTGAACGCAGCCTTTCCCAGCAGGACACCTCCAGGCTGTGGGACTACAACTCCCATCATGCCCAGCTGCCCTCCTAGCTGCAACCTCCTTCTCCCACCTGGGTCCTCACCTGCCGTGTCTGCACACGGGGGGGAACTGACCAGGATGGGAAGGGCACGTTTATGCCGACTCTGGGGGGCCCTCCACGAGCGCTGTGGGGACTGTGTGAGCCCGGGGGGCCAGGGGGGCCGCCTGGTGGCCAACCCAGGCGGGGCAGCTGAGGGGGCAGGAGAGCGAGGTGACCCGCTCCCAAAAGCCAGCATCTCGGAGCCCCGGAGGGCAACGTTCCAAGCTGTGCGGCAGGTCGCTTCAGACACCCAGGTGTGCTGCTCGTGGGGAGGATGCCCCCTTGGGGTGGGCACCCCGGCTTGCAGGGCTGCGGGGCCAGCCCTCCCTTCCCCCTGCCCCTGCCCCCTCCCCAAACCCTGTGAGCTGCGTTGCCCTCCCAGCAGCTGGGCCGCCTTGAGCCACGGACTGGCCCGCCTTTGACCTCTTCTTTATGTTTTCACGAGCATTCGCCCCTTTTCACCAAAACCCGGTCTGTGTGCTTGGGGGGCTCACGAGGGGGCACCCCAAGTTCGGCCCACGCGACACTGTTTCAGCACCCGGGTCGCAAGCATCTCGCTGCGCAAAGCTCCACTTGAGAGCAAAACCGGGTTTGCTTACCTCTCCGTTAAACCAGTTAAGGGGGCACATCTATGCGCAGGCCGACTTTCCCGGAAAATGCGTGGTGAAAGTCCAGCCAGACTCACCTGCCTTTATGGCATCTAACTGAATACGCATTTACTTATCTGAATTCTTTTGTAGGGTTTCTTTTAATCCGGCCAACTGCTTCAGGGGGGTTTTAACTCTAATAGGCAGCCTAAAAACATTTTTCAATATATACACAAAATACGAACTAGCAACTTGCTGGATTGCAGCTGGAAGACACTGGAACGGCCCTCGGCCGGCCCTCCCAGGCTGGGGTGGATCGCGGGTCCCTCATTCCCAGCCAGCCCGGCCGCAGAAGGGTCCCGCAAGGGCCGTACCTTCTCCCCGCGGCTGCGGAACGGTCCCTTTGCAGCGATCATCTCAAACAGGGTCACTCCCAGGGTGAAGTAATCGACGCTGGAGTCGTATTCCTCCCCTTTGAGGAGCTCTGGAGCCATAAATCCTGTGGGATGGGAAGGCAGAGGCGGCTCTAGCGTGGGGCCACAGTGGCCAAGGCCCTGCACAGGGGCAGCCCTCACCAATCAGAAGCTGCCCACCTGGGGTGCCCGCATAGCCCTTCGTCTTGTCTTTTCCTTCCGCTAATTCCACGGCCAAGCCCAGATCAGAAAGTCGCACGTGTCCTGACGGAGCAGAGGAAGAAAGAGGCACAGCACAGAATGACGAAAGCTGGAAATCCCGACCCAGAACGTCGCTTCTATTTTAATTTTCCTTTTAAAGTCATGTTTCTAACTGGAAGGCACTTGTGTTGTTAATATTTTACAGTGGGGAACTCCTGAACCCTAAATCCATAGGGTTCCAGCATCCATAGCTCTGCTTCTTAAAAGTCCACCTGGATTCTCAAACGGCAGCGTTGGAAGGGGCCGCAAGGCCATCAGGTCCAGCCCCTCCCGTCGCAGGACACCAAGTTACCCTCAGCCCTCAAGAAATCAGCACACACCACCTCTGCCCGGTGTGCTTTTAAAAGCCCATTTCAAGCCAGTTTGGGGAGGAGTTGCTTTGTCCAGACGGGCAAAGGCATCCCAAGGGCTCCAGGTGGGGAAGGACGCTTAGCTGCTCCCGAGCCTGGTGGATTCTGGGACAACAGACAAGGTGTCCGTGGCTTGTTTTTAAGAGCGTGTGAGATCCGAACCGATGCTGGGAAGAGATACGTGTTTCCAGACAGAGGTGGGCGTTGCTGGTACTCCTGCTAAAATGAGGGATTTGCACGCTTGACGGTAAACTCGTTTTTCAGCAACTTCAAGGGCTGTTTGATGCAAGCGGTGAGCAGGGGGCGGGGGCTGCCCGCTCGCCCGCCGAAATATTTCCGTTCTCCTGCCTTTAGCAGCAGGCCAATTGAGAGCCCCAGACGCCCCCAAAGAGCTTGGCTGCTCGTTTCTGCCGCTCAAGCACCCGTGGAAGCGAATGGCCACTCGGCACACCGGCACTGGGGCTCTTCTGCTGGCTGCAAATTTGCCACTCTGTGTGCCCCGTGGCCCCCGGTGAAATCCCAGATGTGACCGTGGAAAGGGCCAGAACCGCCAGCCAGCCGGGGGCTGTGGGCAGTGCCGCCCCAAAGCCGCTTTTCACCCGCGAGACTGCCGGAAAAGCCAAACGTGGGCTTCGATTCACCAGCTTTCCGGCGCCTCGTGTTACCTGCGTCGTCCAGCAGCACGTTCTCGGGCTTGAGGTCCCGGTAGACGATGCGGTTCTGGTGCAGGTGCTCCAAGCCGCAGATTATTTGTGCCGTGTAGAAAATGGCCCTGCTCTCCGAGAAACCCGGGTTCTTCTCGTCGACGTTGTACACATGGTACCTGCGCGGGGGGAGGAACGATTCCCTGAGGCCAAGTTCTCTGCGAGTTCAGGAGCAGACGCTGTACAAGATGCCCAAGGCCAGGGTGGGGGATGCTCTGCTCTTCCAGATGTGGCTGAACTACACCTCCCATCAGCCCTGGCCGGTGTAGCCAATGGTCTGGGATGATGGGAGGTGGGGTGGAACAATGCCCATAAACTGCCCATCACTGGCAGAAGGGGTCGCGATCCAAAATTCTCCAAGCATGATTTGGGTGAGGGGCTGTGAGGAGTCCAGGGGGAAAGGGCCAGGCGGTGGGTAGCGGAAAAAGACCCCTCGCTTCCCGAGACCCTGGAGGGGTGGGGCTGGGCAGGGCAAGGGATGTCGCACGGTGTGTAGCAACAACCTGGGGCATGGGTTGAGTAGGGGTTGTGCCTGAATCGTGAGTTGTTGTTCTGTGTGAACTATGGGCTGTCGATCACACAGAACTCAGGGAGGGACTCCTTGGTTTGTTGGTGACCGGAGAACCGTGGCTTGTTTGTGCCTAAACCATCATTAAGCCGTGCTGCAGAGTTCACACATAACGACAGCCCGTGGTTCCATCGCAACAATCAACCCCTATGGGGGCTGCTATTAAGTGCAAGCTGATTCAGCGCATCTGAGCTACACGGCGGCTCCCGTGATTTTAAAATCAGGCATTTTAAAGCAACATTTCAGAATAAAAAGGACAGCTTGCACAGGCATGTCCAGCCCAGCTGTCTTGAACTACCATTCCCAGCGTCCTCCAGCCAGCCGCAGTTGTAGTCCAGTGCAGCTGGAGGGCAGCGGGTTGGGGTGCAGGGCTGAACATCGGTGGCTCCTTCGTGTTAGCGCATCCATGCGCATGCGCAGGTGAGCAAGTCCCTCCACATAATGAGTTCACTCGGATAGGCCTGGGTGGGAGCCGAGAGCCGAAGGAGTCAATTAAATGAGCCAGAAATCTGATACGGGACCCCCAGACAGTACAAAGCAAGACGGGGAAGATCGAGGGCCCCGTCCCCTCCACTCCCTCCCCCCAGAGTGCCAAGCGGAGGCAGCGGGACCCGGCCTGGCATCCCCCCGGGCCCACCTGAGGTCTCCCCCATTCATCAGCGTCATGACGAGGCAGAGGTCCGTCTTGGTCTGGAAGGCGTACGCCAAGGTGACGATGAAGCGGCTGTGGACTTTGGCCAGGATCCGCTTCTCCACTATCGCGCCCTGCAACAAAACGAGCCAGAGGTGTCCGGAGCCTCCGGCTGCTCCGCCCCGGCCTCTCCCCTCCTTCCGTTTTTGCCCCACGGCCTCAAGAGGGGCTGCCACCTGCTTCTCGCACCGCAGAAAATGTGCAATCCCTGGACGTTAGCCCGCCTTCGCATAGTTCAATCTGCTACTCATCGGGTGCTTTCTCCTGGCCCCATCCTCGCCGGGGCGCCTAAAATGTGGCTACTTATCGGCGACACAGCGTGAAATCCTGTTTTTGCTGCCTCCGAGCCTGGAAACGTGCATGTTTTGGTTTTAGCATCGTTCAAGCGAGGAAGCGGGCAAGCAAGCTGAGACACCAAAGATACGAAATTTTGCATGGAGAGCACACAACGCTGGGCATGTACACAGGCAGTTGGTTTCTGCTGCGGAAGGATATGCTTGCTGGAATCTCCCGGCTTTAACGCAGCCCCGTCGGAAATCACACAGGCGCTTCCTCCGATCCGTCCTGCTATTGCAAAGATGCCCCCAGAGTTGAAGGGGCAGCCTCGCAAGCGTCTTCAATGCACTCTGGTGCGGTCCACTTTGCTCCAGCGGCTCTGAGGGCTCGAGAGGATCGGACCGAGGGTCCGCCTGATCCAGCGCTCTCCCCCACCGTGGCCCAAGCCACTGCCCACGGGCTCCACGGCAAGGCGGACAACTGGCAGCTGCTCTCTGTGCAGCTCTGAGTAAGAGAAACCTAGAGGGCTTTTTGAAAATCAAGATGGGCCGCGAGTCGGACGGTGCCACGGCAGCCCTGCGATCGTGTGGGCGTGAGCAAGATGGGGCAGTGCCCCTTTCTGGATGGGGCCACAGGGCCGTGTCTTGGACCCGTCCAGAATACCTGCTCGGGGAAGCGGCTCCCTCTCCCCCCACAGAGTGGGATGCATGCACCCCCCGCATCACGTCCGCAGCCGTGTCAGAGGGAGGGCGCTGCCGCCACCTGGCCACCCCCCAGCTGAGGAAGGCTTGATGCTGATCCCCTGCCACAGCCGCGTTGCCGGACACGGGCCTGGCTCTCGAGCGAAGCAGCGCTAAGCCCCGAGCGTCTTTAGGGGAGTAATTGCCTTGGGGATTAGAATGGCTAATTTGCTGGGCTGAAAATAATCCTGGGATGGGAAGTAGGTGGGTTATCCTAAAAGTGGGCGGGGGGGCGCGCGCGGGGCGGGGGGAGGAGATGAGGTGGCGGCAGGCCGGCTGTCCACGTGCCACAACGCACCTGGCCAGGAAGTGTCTCGTGCGCGGCAGCGCGCAGGCCGCCCCCGAACCCGGTGCCTCCAAGGGCACCAGACTGCAGCACCCATCATCCTCAGCTCTCAGGGTAGCTGAAGGCCTGAGGAGCTGGGATCTGGGAGCAGAAGGACCATTTTGGGGCCAGTTTGCCTCTCCTTGTGGGGAGCCCCACGGCCCCCCCCCCGCGAGGCAACCCTTCAGATAAGTGGGCGGGGGGCAGAAATGAACGTGGGAGTCGAGAAATGGTAGAAAGGGGCGTCTTTTTGTCCATTTTCCCCAGCCTTCTGCACCCCTGGCGCCCTCTGGGCACCATGGACTACAGGACCCATCCTCCCCAGCCAGCAAGGGCCTTACTGTCCGGAAGGCACCAGGTTAGGGCGGGCTGGCTGAGGCTGTTGACTACCCTCCAACCTCGCTTGGTATCCAGCACACCCAGGCAGGTCCCGGTGCCCTCCTGGGCCGGAAGGGGCAGGGGGGCCCCCGTCCAGTCTGGGGGGGCTGCTGCGGCCCAGCCCCCTCCATCCCGCCTCCCAGTCTGGCTTCAGCCGGCTCCTCTGGCCTGCCTTGCCCCCGTGGCGGCCCCCTCGTCCCAGTCCCTCCCTCTCCCAGTCCCAGCTGCGGCGCTGGCCGGTTCTGCCCTGATGCCCTCCCAGCATCACCGTACTGGGCCCTGCGTCCCCACATTGTGCTGCCCCACAAAGCTGGGACACTGCCGGGAGGCAGCGGGCTTTGGCGCCCGTTGTTAAACACACACACAGAAGTGGCTAGACCTCATGGCTGCATAGAAACCGAGTGAACCATGCAGGGTTTGTGCTGCATCACTTACGCCCTTTGCCATGGCTGGTTTGCAGAGCCAGCATGCAAATCTATGCAAATGAGCTGAGTTTGCAAAGGGCCTTTGTCTTGCTCATTGGGAGTTCTTTTAAGCAGGAGGAGGTGCAGGCCTAGCCTCCGTGACAGTCCCCCACGGGTTCATTTACGGCAGGCCCCGGCTCGCCCCGGCTTGTGACATCGTGGGAACCCGCACAGAATCCTCCGACACCCCCTGCCACCCCCTGCCCCTGGTTTCGCATGCCGTGCCGAGCCAGGGCGAGCCAGGAGGGCACCTGTGGGCGCCTGGCCCAAGCGGCAGCCCCGGTGAGACTCGTGTCTCTTGCAACGCAGCGCAGCGCAGCTCAGCGTGGACTGTGGCGCGAGCGTGGCCCGGGTGCCAGTCCCCGCTCGGGCCACGAGAGCCGCCCTTGGCCAGCCGCGGCCCTGCAGGCCCCACAGGAGGAACCGCAGGGCCGAGAAGCCGCGCGCTGGCGTCCAGCTCACCTCGTAGCCCTGGCGCTTCTTCAGCCGCTTCTTGTTCAGCCGCTTGTTGGCGTACATCTTGCCGGTGGCCTTCATCTGGCAGGCACACACCTCCCCGAAGCCCCCCTTGCCCAGCACCCGGAAGTCCATGAACCACTCGTCCGTCACGCTCTGGCCCTCCAGCCACTTGAACTGCAGGAAGCGGCCGAAGTGCGGGCTCTCCATGTACCTGGCCAGGGCGCTGGCCTCCAGGTGCTTCAGCAGCTGCTGCTCGGCCTCCTTGAAGAGGTGCCCGTGGCCGTGCCTGGCGTCCTCCTTGGCCCGCATGATGGCCTTCTCCTCCAGGAAGGCGCAGAAGTCTTTGGAGGCCGAGTCGAAGTACTTGTTGATGCTCTTCTGGGCCGCCTGGGGCCGCTCGGCCTCCTCCGCCGTGTTGTAGTCCTCGATGCTCTTCCAGAGGCCGCCCGCCGCCTTGAACTCGTCCGTCTGCTCCAGGAACTGCTGGAAGAGCCGCTTGCCGATGGGCTGCCTCACGCAGATGGCGCCGAAGGCCAGGTCCAGCGAGTCCTTCAGGTGCTCGCACTGCGTGATGTGCGGCAGCTTCAGCTTGGCCCGCATCTTCTTGTCCCGCCCGGCGGAGGCGCTGCCATCCCCGCGGGCCGACACGTAGGCCGAGTTGGCCACCACCGTCTCGAGGCACCCGATGTCCATGGCGCCGGGGGCTCACCTGTAGAGAAGGCAGAGGGCATGTCCTAGAGAGGGGCCGCCTTCCGCCCCCATCGCTTTCGTGTCCCCTTTCCCCTTTCCCAACCTTCCCCATCCCGGGCTCCGCTGGACTGCAGTTCCCACCATCCCCAGCCAGCCCGGCATGGGGGCAAGGGTGGGCTGCAGCCTTCTCCAGCCGCGAGTGAGTTCCAGATATAATCTGAGAGCCAGTGTGGTGTGGTGGTTGAGAGCACGGGACTGGGACTCCAGAGATCCGGGTTCGAGTCCCCGCTCGGCCATGGAGCCAGCTGGGCGACTTTGGGCCAGTCACAGACTCTCAGCCCAGCCTACCTCGCAGGGCTGTTGTTGGGGAAAGCTGGATTAACCGGGGCGGCGGCGGCAGCCACACTGCATGGCATTGCAGGGCAAAATGTTTTGCAGGGGATTTTTCTGTGTCCGGACTGGCCAAGTGCAACGTTTCTCTCCTGGGTGCACACCTGCTGCTGTGAAAGCTGCACAGGTTGAATTCTGCCTGTTGCGTCACGGCTGAGAGCTGTTCAGGCCTGGGAACCTTGCTCCCAGCCGTCCTGGCAGTGCCCTCACTCCAAAAGCTCCTTCAAAAGTTGGAAGGTTACCTCGTTGATCCTCTGCTCAATGGCGGGAGGAAAATACAGATACGGCCCGAGCTGACCAGCCTCCCCTTTGGTAGCTTTCCAGCAATGCTAGACTACAACTCCCATCAACATGCACCAGGGGTGTCCCTTGGGGTGCTCCCGCACTTGGGCTGTTCCTTGCACCCCCAAGGGTCCCTGCCCCTTGTTCTGGGTGCCCGAAAAGCCATTCCAGCCCTAGAAAGTTTGCTTTCCGTGCACAGGAAAGTCAACCATGCATCTCGTTGGCCTTTATCTCCTCCACGGATCACGCGGGAATAGAATTCGTTAAGTAAACGAGCCGAGCTGCTTTACAGCATCGGCGGACAGGGCTGCTCAGAAATAACTTCAAGGGCTCTGAAATGAGGCGGCTCTCAGGTAAACCAAGGTGGGATTCAGCGGGTGTGGCAAAATGCCGTGGCATGTCTCGCTTCTGCTGTATACACGGCCTTCCCCGACCTGGGGCCTGCCAGACGTGCTGGACTGCAACTCCCATCATCCCATCATCCCCCCGCTTGGAGAAGGCACTTGCAGGCTGCGGCTTGGCCTCTTGCGCTCGGGTTTGTGCGCAGGCACAGGTTCACCCGAGGGACTCCCAGCCTGGCAGCCAGAAAGGGGGACCTGCGCCCGCTCCCCACGCCGGTCCCCGCCATCCTGGGCGTCTCTCTCAGCCTCGCCCTGGGAAAACGGCCTTCCCCGCGTCTTCCCCTGCGGAGCAAGGGCGGAGCGGTTTGGCTGCCAGGGGGCGAGGATGGACCCGAGAGAACGGGGCCACGGGGAGCTTGGCGGACCGGGCCGAGGCCCCCACATCGTGCTGGCGGAGGGAGGATCCTGGGGCCTGCGGCTCGGAAGAGGGCTCGCTCAGCCTCATCGTGTGCGAAAGGATTCCTGCATGACGCCCGAGTCACTACGGAGCCTGCGGGGGCGAGGAGAGGCTTCCCCAAATGGCGCCGCGGATGCAGGATCGCACCTGTGCTGCCGGACGCGACGGCCGCGCTCACATCTTCCTCTCTGCTCTGTCCCTGTGCAAAGGAAGCTTTGCAGCCGTGGCTGGAATGAAGGCGCTGGAGGTCAGGCCCCGTGGCCAAAGGCAGCCCTCCAGGGGTCCCAGGTGCCCCCCGCTCTCCCCCAAGGTGCTCAGTGTCCCCCATCTTTGGTGCAGGCACCTCACCTCCATTCCAGAAGCGCCAATAGCGCCTCCCCTAAGATGTATTTAAGAGCTTGAAGCTGAAGTTGGCGTGCTGTGGCTCCACCCCTTTGTCTTTGGCCCCGCCCATTGGTGGAAGGCACCCCGACAGCGGCTCTTGAAAGGGGTCTGCACCCCTGCGGACAACTTTTTAAAGCCCTGAGGATCGCCGTGCCCTGCGGGGCTCCAGTGGCGATGCGAGGAAGGAGACGCCTCGGGCCTCGACGCACAGGGTGCCGCGTGAACCTCGGACGCAGCGCCCCAAAAGGGGCAGACTCTGCGTGAAGGATGGCCAGGGGAAGCGCCGCGCATGAACCCCCAAGTGCATGCGCCCCTTTCATGGCTGTGGGCCATCGGAGGCGCCCAGATTTCAGGACGCAGCGGCAGAAGCGAGCACAAGTCGTGGCACGTCCTTTGTGTGGCTAGTGGGCCCATCTTCCCCCAGGTGCACTGGACTCCGACTGCCAGCATCCCCTGACCAGTCCTGCACATCTGGAGGACCCCGGATGTTTCGTTTATGTTATTTAAAGTTTTTATATGCCGGCCCAAGACGAAAAGTCTTGGGGAAGGGGAACCGGCTGCCCCTGCCCAAGACTCGTGGGGCTGGGGGACGACCTGTCCGATCCCATTAGAGTCCAGGCCGCAAAGCCTCGGATAATCCCCGGGATAAGCGGCTTGCGTGACCCAAGCGTGGCTCCTGCCCTTTCCAGCGGGACACACCAAGAGATCCGGGATCCCGTGCCATGGGGCCGGTCCCTCGAGCGAGGCCCCCGGGTTGTTCTCGCAACGACTGGTGGGAAACACTCCCTTTTCGTTCTGGCTCTTGGGGCTACGGCGGCAGCGGCTTCCTTGATCCCCTCGCACCACCCGTGTGCCCCCCAGGGCTCGGGACGTTTCCCCACTGCATCCCGGGGTGGCCGGGGGTTCTCCTTTGCGGAGGGTTGTCCTCTGCTTGACACCATCCAGTGCCTCGCCCAAGATTCGGGCATGGGGCACCGGGACAAAGTCCTGCTTTGGCAGACGTCTGACTGGACCGGTGCGAGCACAAGCCACTTGGTCGCAGCCTTTCCGTGAGTTGATTAGATGTGCTGCGTTTCAATTTAAATCATAAGAGTAATCTCTAAATTTGCAGCTGTGTACGCACACATTCCAGCAACGTACTGGTCGGTTTTGTGTCCCCCCCGCCCCCCGCAGTCCCGATGATTCATACAAAGCCACGCTGCTTTGAGCTACAGATGGATGGATTTTGTTAAATCCGGTCCCATCTGTGTTTCCTGGATTGTCTGGTGTCTTTCGTTTCATCATCCACTCATGGATGAGCCCAGATTTTTCCGTTCCTGGGGAACAGGGGCATGCTTCTGAAAACGCAAAATCGTGCAAATATACAACCCTCCCCGCACCCACCCTGTGCACATTTTCACACCTCGGGCTGCAAGGGAAAATAAGCATTTTGGTGGAAGGAGCTCTTCAGATGTATTTTGCTACGGGTCAATTTCTGCATGTTTCTGGAAAATCGAAAAATGACCCGCAAGTCTTCACCCTCCAGCAAATATATGGCCTACGGTGGAATCCATGAGGTGGATTCCTCCAGATCAAAGACAGCCTGCCCCTGTACTCTGCTTGCTGGGGATCATGGGTTGCAGGGCCTTGTGCCCCTGGGGGAACAGGGGACCCGGGCGAGAGGGGCCCTGGCCTGGGCCAGCGCAGCTCTTCCGAATCTCTTATGCACAGACACGTGGGTCTGCTCCCCTGCTCTGCCCCTACGCTGCGAAGGAAGCCGGCTCTTCGTCCCCTGCCCTCCGCAGTGGGCGAGGGCGGCTTTGCCCGGCCATTTCTGCCCAGGAGCGGGAGATCGGGAGGCATCTGCCAAGGTGGCCCATTCTGGGGAGCAGAGCGAGAAATGGAGCTATCACTTGTAGCGGGGGGAGCCCAATCCACCAGGATGTGGCCAGGCCAAGCCGAAAGGAGCGGCTCCTGCACGAGGACAGGCGGGCCATGGCTCTGTCCAGCTCTTCCGGCGCTAAGACGGCCGGCAAAGCACCTGCACAAACCGCGGACATGCTTCCGGGCTCCCAGAAGAGAGGTGGAAAGCGGTTCGTGAGAATTGGATTCTTCCCTTGGTTCTATTCTTTAACACCACCCTGGGATTTTCCTCGTGGAGGGATCGGCAAGTATTTTAAGCAATTCCTAAACACGCCGGCACGGCAGGTTCATTTAAAAGCACGCACATTTTAAAAGGAACAGCAAGAAAAGCGGGGGCCGACAGACAGAAAGCGTGTTTTCTCCTCTGCCTGCGTGCTTTCCGTAATGCCTCCTGTTCCCTCTTTCCCACCCTTCCGCTATCTCTTTGGTGCAGCCATGCCACCGACCCCTCCCACCCCTCCATGGCCAAAATGCACACAAGGCAGAGCGGAGGGAGGTCGGCTGCCCCTCTGCCTCTCCTTCTGTCTGGAGGAATATTGAGTCGGCCCACATCCCTTCCGGCCCCACACTGTGCCAGTCCATCTCCTCAGCCCATTTCGCCAGGCTGCAAACCTCCCCATATAAGATTGGAGCCCCGTTCGGCATGGTGAAGCGAGAGGCGAATCGTGCGCCCCGAAGCCCTGAGCTTAGGAAGCCCCGTGCTAAGGTAAACGGGATGCTATTTCGTCCCCATCAGCTCCAATACCCACAGAGTGGCTTAGACTGCCTCTCACTGGCTGCCCCGCACGTTTTGCTCTGCAGAACCCCACATCCTAAGGAAACGGACGGCTTTGGATTCCATCACTGAGGACTCCCCTTCCTCTTTGGGGTGGGGTGGGGAGAATTCGCCTTCTGCCTCTGTTCCAGCTTCTCTGCAGTCTTGCCTAAACTTGAATTCACCTCCCCAATTTCTCGGCCAGTGCCCTACTTCCTTGCATCCCGATGCACCCGAAGGGTCTCCTCCCGTGACATGCCCACCTGCAGAAGGAGCATTTATTTATCTATTTAAACCATTTTTATGCCGCCCCATTCGCAAAAAGCCTCGGGGCGGCTTACAACTTTACTTTCCTGGCTTTGCGACTGCTCCCCTTCCCCATCTGTTAAAGTACCTGCCAGCTCTGATAATTAAATAACAACACACACACACACCCAAATTCGGAGCATTTTGCATTTCGATCCTAGTGCCTTTCTTTCAGCAAAAATGGCACGGCGTTTGCATCCTGCCCTGACTTGCTCCTTCCCCACCAGCCTGGCTCGAGGGGGTCATGTTGCCCCCCACCCTGGCAAGGGAGCCCTGAGCTTCGGCTGCGAGGTCCAGCCTGAGCCGGCTGGTTGGAGGGACCCTGGCAGCTGGGGCGAATCTTGCCTTGGGAGACTCTGCCCGGAAAGTCGGCCTAGAAATACGTTAAATCGAAGCAAACAATCAATAAATAACCGGCACGTGTGAAGGAAGAAGCCTCAAGAGCAGAGCTGGAAGTAGCCGGTCACTTTGGGGATGTTCGTTGCGGGGGAATTTTTCTTGCCGCAACAGTTTGCTTCGTAAACGCGCCTCTGTAGCAAGATGCCCCAAACTCCGGCAGTCTTGGACGCCCTTTCCGTCCCAGACGGGGCTCCCTGTTGCTCCAGCTCCTGCCCTGGATTTTCTGCTCCCTGGAGGAAATGCCAAGAGCCCCGCACAGCAGTGCCTCGCCTGTGACACTCCCCCCTCCCACCACCTCAGCATCCTCCTCAAGCCCGAGCGCCTGGGCCCTGCCTTCCCTGCACACCTGTCTCGGGAAGAGAAGGACCACGTCTGCTTCTCCAGTGCCCCACATGCAACCCTTCCCCCCCCCGTGCGGCCAGCCCTGAGCCCGCTCCTCCTTGGAACCCCGCTTTCCTCCCCGTGCCCACCTGCCCCCTCTCCAAACATGCACGGTTTAAGGCTGCCCCACACACCACCTCCCCCTCCATTCCCAGCTGGAACTGGGACACGGCGTGGGACACTCACCCTTTGGCTGCTGCAGAGAGCGGAGCTGCTTCGGCCGGGGGTGCTGCTGCTCCCCACCCCCACCCAGGCACCTCACCGTGTGGCAGGTGCCGGGTTCCAAGTGTCCGGCTGCATCCGGAGAACACCCAGCAGTGGGAATTAGTGGGGTGAGCGTAGGGTGGGTTGCTCCAGTTCTCCCAGGCTAAACTTAGCTGCCCGGTCCATGTGCCAAGGAATGGAGGAGAACGGAGCGGGCGGAGGTGCCCCAGCGCCTGTCACAGGTAATTAAGACAATCCATCCTGCCTCGTCAAAGAGTCAAAGGCCACTTTGCTGCTCTGTGGGCGATTCTGAAATAATGTTCCCATACCCCGGGGGCTTGATCTCGGGTTTGGCCCGCTCCCGCATCGGGAGATTGGAGCCTGGAGTTGTCCGGCTGTAACCTCAGACACACAACGCGCAAGTAGGAGATGGAAGAGGCATCCTTTAATTGCCAGTGCCTTCGGTCAGCGTGAGAGTCCGCAAGTGTTTGTGTTTTGCAGAATGTGGTCAGGCAGTAATAAGAGTTACAGTGCAGGCCAAACTCTGCATATGTCTCTCCTGGACTCAGCTGGGCAGAGAACATGCGTCCTCTGCTTCTCCTGCACATGTGGGATCGATCCAGCTGTTGCAAAGCAAAACACAGCAAGCCAGGAGCTGCAGGCCCCTTTCCGCCCAAGCATCCACAGAATGGCAGCTTTGGGGTGCAAACCCAGCATTCTCGGGCCTTTCTCCTAGATCAAGGAGTGGAGATGCAGTCTAGCCAGTTACAGGGTTGCTGCCACCACCTCCTCCTCCTCATTCCTGGAGCTGCTCATCTGTCTTCGTCAGCACCCCGAAGGTAGACTTGCAAAAGGTTTGCAAAATGTAGTAAGCTAGGCTTTATCATGGCTCATCCCCATACCTGTAATCCCGCGGCATTTTGCGCCCCTGGCTGTGGAGCGGAGCCCTTGTGAGACCACCGCTCAGCAAGTCAGGGCATTTGACCTCTCCAGTTTTGCTGTTCTGATCCCAGAAGAAGCGTTTTGAGAAATTTGGAATTTGGATTTGCAACATTTGTGCACCTTGGACTCGTCAGCCCCTGTGGAATGGTTTTCATGGTCGCGGGAGCCAGTGGCTAAGTGTAAACAGCCATTGCATGTCAAAAAAGCTCTTAAGGCCATTGCATGTTGGCGGCAACAGGCCAGAATGTCTGACACGGAACACGAGACGGGCGCTCACGTCCCGGGTTCACATGCTGGGACGGGAGTGGCTGGTGGAAGAGGGGTGGAGAGTGCCAAAGCCCCTAAGCGGCTCCTCAGCACCTGGGTGCAACTCTCCCTGCTGACACTGGGGGGCACTTGGGCATCTGCACTCGGCCGTAATCCGGCAGCTGGCAAGGAGCGCCTTTGGCTGGGGACTCGGAGGGGGGCAGGAAGGGAACGGACTTGACCCTGGCGCCCAGCCCAGCCTGGACCCCTTCCAGGGACAAAAACTCATCCGTCATAAAGGCAGATGGTTACCTGGGAACCCACGCGAGCGCTCGCCCGCGCACCGCCTGCGGGATGCCTCTCGCCAAACTCCCAGGAGAGAAGGCGCGCGCCTGGCGGAGTTAATTTCCCGTGGGAGAGAACCGCAGGCCTTCAACCAGGCAGAAGCCAGCAGGGGTAGCTTTGCCCGGCACAGCCATGCTGGGCTGGGGGAATGTTCACCTGTTGGATTTCTGCCTGGTGCGCAACGATCACCGATACGAAACAGTCTTGGAGTTCCAGATCGATCTTCTGCAAGCTGATGCCCTAGATGGGGCCCCGGGGGGGGGGGGGCAGAAGCTGCAGAAGCTGCATCCGAATTGCTCTTATACAAAAAGCCCCTTGCAGCCGGTACCAGAATCAGACCGCCGGGTGCAGCAGACGCTCCCTGCAGTGTCCGCCTCCACAGAAGAAGCGAAGCGGAGGGGGAGAAACTCCCCCAGCCCCGGCCTGTCCGCATCCACAGTTCCCTTTTCTACGTCAAATGCATTTCCCAGGGTGACGGCTCCGAACGAGCCGCCGGGCAGGAATCCAGAGCCGGCTTGAAAAGCCCTGGGCAAGTCTCCACCGGGTTGGGGTTGGGGACCGCGGAGGAGGAGGAGGGTGGCGAGGCAGGACCAGGCGGCTTTCGGGAAGTGGCTTTCAGCTTGGAGACGCTTCTGGGGGGCCATTCCGGAGGGCGGCCAAAGGGACGGGGCTAAATTCCTGGCATATTTTAGTGCAATGTCCCATCCCATGCATGTTTAGACAGAAAAGAGCCTTACCGCTCCCAGGGTGTCTCAGAGTTGTGTAGACTCACAATAGGATTGCGCCTGGATCTCTGGCTGCCAGGGACAAGACCTCCGGAGAGCCGTTTTGGGGAAAGATGGGAAACCGCTGAGTGGTTTTTGGGGGGCGGGAGTTGGGCAGCCGGATTTAGCCTCCCCCACCCCCAGGCACAGAGGAAACTTGTAGGAAAGTGACAGACAGCGGTGAATCTTTGACTTTGATTTATATGTGCCACAATCACAGAAGGCCCATTTGGGAAAGGTGGAGGTTTCTGTGGAGCAGGCTGGGATGTTTGGGAATGGATGGGGACGCTGGCAGTGGAATTGTCTGCCCCCTTTTCCTTCCGTGGGATTCCAGTTTTGGGCACCGGAGCTCCTAGGCCATCTCAGCTCCTTGGGCTTGCAGAACCACAGATGCTTCTGATTCTTGCAAGTAGAGAAAGGGGGTGTGGTTTTGTGGGGTGTTACATGTCGCAGCAGGTCAACGGGCCTGAGGTGCTTTGGTGGGCAGAGGCAAAACAGTGGCCCCTTGCTTAGGGCCCGATCCTGCGGTAACAGCCTGTTTGCAAACGCCCCGGAGCTAATCCGCTTCTGCCGACCACAACAGGTGACTGGGGAAGACCTTTGGGGGCAGAGTGGGAGAAGACCCCCCCCGGGGGCTTTGACACCCCCACAGCTCTTTGGCTTCTGTGCATGTGCGAGGCCATGCTCAGCAGAAAAGCAGCTGTGAGGTTCTCTCCAGGGCTGAATGCAGCAACCGGTCGGCTAGCAAATATGTATATTTATAAAAATAAGCATCCCAGCTGCAGGGTGTGTTTTAAACTGGAAGGCGGGTTGTTGTATTTTGGGTGCCAGGGGAAGGGCCAAGGAGTTTGATTTCTCTCTGTTTGGGTGCCCAGAAACACCCCTTTTCATGACTGCCAGTTCTCTGGCACGGACCCGGCTGAAACAATCGGCAGGAGAACGCCCACCATCTGCCCCTCTGCCCTGCCTCCTCCTGAGCTTAGAGGGCCATCTCTCCCCTTGGCTCTGCCCTCCACAGACTTCAGGCTGACCTTTAGACTTCGATCCAGGCGGGCTTGAGAGATGCGGTTCACCAGACCCCCCCCCCCGCCCCCGTGCCTTGCAACATCCGCACGTTTATTGAGGCTGGACATGTTTGCTTTGAGTTGGGGCCCGGGGCGAAGGGTGAGCCTGGGTCCGATCCGAGTGGAGGCAGTCCTCTTGGAGCCTTATCTGAGCTGGCGGGTGCCACCTCCGTTCCCAAGCGGGTGTTTGCGGAGACCCCATCATAGTGCGATGTGCAAAACTGGAGCAGGCTCTCGCCTAACGCAGACACAGCGGGTGTGGGGCAGAAGTGGGACCCTGCCCCAAGGTCAGGTTTCTGAAGCAATGTGGGCCTCCCCCAGGGGGGCTGCTTTCTCCCCCCCCCCCCCGTCCTCAGCCTCTTTCTCATCCACTGGGGGCTTGGCAGCCCTTCTCCCCTCCCGTTTCCGGTCAGAGCCGGATTGAGATCGTGCAGAAGGAGCAACTCTGGGGGTCCTTTCTGCTGTGGGCCCTCAGCACATGCCGGATCCTGCCGCCCCCAGGCACTGCCCCTCAGCTCCCCCATCTCAGTCAAGACTGCGGCCAGGTGTGACGCTTCAGCTCCGGAAATACCAGGACAGAGAGCTCGCCATGCAAACGCCCGGGGAGAAAACAGGGCCGTCGCAGCTTCTCCGGCAGGTAGAAACCGGAAAGGTTACCGCGAGAGCAGCGCCCCCGCGGGCTTCCGGGTCCCTTGCGTGGCCGCCGGGCCAGGCGCCAGCGTGAGTCAGTGCGACGGCACTAGAGCCAGGTCGCCTTGGAGGAGGGAGGGAAACATGCACGGAGAGCTCCTGGGTGCGGGGAATGTGGGTCACCGGTGTGCCTGAAGGGCTCACCGCCATGGCTGGGGGCCCGCGGCTCGCCCAGGAAGTCGCGGGGTCCGGGGAGGCTGGTTGGGGCCCCCAGCTCTGGCGTGGGTGCGGGAGCTGCCTTGGGGGAGTCCCACCTTCCCTCTCAGAGTTGCCCGCCTGCAGGGGGGGAACCGCACAGGCCACCCCCCCAAGATGGCTGAGCACGGCAGCCTGCTTGCCGTTCTGCAGATGCGACTATTACGCGCTTCCACACCCACCTCGCCTTGGCTTTCACAAGACTGTCTTCTGCAAGCCCCTCTTTGCACCAGAAACGCTACATACGTGGTCTGCCACGTATCCTCATAACACCCCTGCGAGGTAGGACTAGCAGTCTGAAACGGCGACCTCATTCACCCATCAGAACAACCCAGTTTTGAGCAGCGTATGGGTTGTCCCTGAACCCGGGCTTTTTTTTTACGTGCCAAGCTGCACCACGGTTTAGGGCTGTGAAGCACAACGCCTCGGAGTTCACAACCGAGTGGCGAAAGAAAGACCACCTCCTTTTCTGGCTTGCATGTGTGAACCAGGCCAGTGGGTGTGACTGGCCCAGGGTCGCCTCTCTCCAGACTCGAGAAGCACCTTTGGCGCGGAGCAGGGAAGGGGCTGTGGGGGTTCAGTTTGCACCGTGCCACTCCATGCGACTCTGGTGCGCCCGCAACTGGAACATTGTGCTCGGTTTTGGGCCCCTCGTTACAGGAAGAATATGGCCAGGTTGGAGTCAGTGCAGTGCAGGGCCACAAGGCTGGTGGCCGGTTTGCAGGGGATGATGGGGTATGAGGCGAGACTGAGGGAACTGGGTCTCTTCAGCCTGGAGGAGAGGAGACTCCGAGGGGATCTGTTGGCGACTTACAGGCATGTGAGGGGGTGTCACACGGAGGTGGGGAGAGACTTGTTCTCCCCTGCAGAGGAAGGCAGGACGCGCTCCAACAGAGCCAAGTTCAGGGAACCCAGGTTCACTTGGGATGCCAGGAAGCACTTCCTGACAGTCAGGACCCCCAGGGTGTGGGATGGGCTTCCATGGGAGGTGGTTGAGGCCCCATCGGTGAGGGTGTTCAAAGACAGGCTGGACATGCACGTGGTGGGCATGTCGTGAGCGGAGCCGGATGGAGCCGGGGTCAGACTAGATGGCCCGGGAGGCCCCTTCTTACTCGCTCTGTCTCTATGTTCCTGTGCTGTGGAATAGGTCCCCGCGTCCTTCGTGGCGATTGCTCGCCTCCTGAACCTCCAGGCGAGGGCAATGAGCTGCTTCGCCGAGGCAGCGACTTGTCCCCTGCAGCTTCCTTCCCTAGCGAGGACAGTAACAAGCTTGATGACTTTGTGGGGATTTGAACTCAGTACTTGCCAGCCCTAGTCTGATGGCCTTCCCCAGCCTGGTGCCCTCCTGCTGGATTGGACTGCGCTACCCATCATTCCCAGCCAGCTGTGACCACTGCACCACACTATTAATGCTTTTGCTAGCTTGTTTCCTGGCAGGTGCCTTAAACTTTCGCAGGTGCGTGAGATGGGCAGAAGCCGGCGAGGCAGACGCGTCTGCTCGGCAGCGGGATCCAGGGCCCTTCCCTCGCTCCCTCTCCTTGTGGCTTTCCGGTGAGCCACGTCCCCTTCGCCCCACCTGCGGAAGGGAGGCAAACAAGGCAGGCGGAGAGAAGCCGGCCAGTTCGGTCCCAGTGGCCTGGCCTGGTTTGGTGGCAGGTCAGCTCCGCCCTGCGAGGCATCCTTTCCCGGCAACGGGGACACGGGCCGCAGCCCGGCACGCACCTGGGCCCTTGCTCACCTGCCTCCCACGGAGCATCTCCAGAAATAAACACCTGCCGGAGCCAGCCCGGCCCTGCCCCTGCCCGGCCACATTCCCCTTTCATTGGCGAAACCACTCCTGCCCTACATTTCGGCTGTAGGGCGGGAGGGAAACGGTACCTGGGCCGGGCCAGAGCGTTCCTCGCTGGAAAATCCCGGCGAGCTTTTTCTTTCCGCGACTAAAATCGCTCCTATAAAACTTTGCAAGGTTGGCTGTATTTCGTTGAACTCTCTGACTTTTCCCAGGCAGGCCTCCTTGTGAAAGAGGCTCCTGGGAGGGGCAAGAGAGCCCCTGAGAACGTGCAGAGAGTCTTTTTAAAATCAGCCAGTGTGGTGCCGTGGTTATGCGTGCAGGAATGGCACTTGGGAGATCCAGGGTCCTCACTCCCCCATGGAGCTCACTGGGTGACGCTGGGCCACTCACAGACTCTCGCCTACCTCACCAGGTTGTTGTTGTGAGAATGAGGCTGAGAGGGTTATGTAAGCCACCTTGCGTTCCTGGAAAGGGCGGGATATAAATAGAATAAATTATATAAATAGAATAAATAAATAAGGGAAGTACGTGTGCTTCCTGTTAAGATGGGCCTGTGGAGATGCCTGCTAGATGTGTGGGCCTACACGCCCTATAGTCTTGGCTGGGGATGATGGGAGATGAAGTCCAACATGTCTGGATGGGAGCAAATTC
This sequence comes from Varanus salvator macromaculatus, assembly GCA_023646645.1. Taxonomy (NCBI): domain Eukaryota; kingdom Metazoa; phylum Chordata; class Lepidosauria; order Squamata; family Varanidae; genus Varanus; species Varanus salvator. Next base: position 1,029,578 of record JAIXND010000753.1, on the reverse strand, counting down.
TAGGGGAGTGACTCACCATCTCTTAGAGCAGGTGAGCTGTCAGGTCAGGGCTGGAGACCTTTGGAACTTTCTTCTAAGGCCGGGGTGACAAGGAAAGGAGGAACGGGGCATTCGTGTTGGGGTGCCCCGAATTTCGGCTCACCTCCTGGCTTAGTTACGGGCTTTGGACTGGTCTAACTGGTTCTGCGTCGGAAAAAAAGGCATGTGGGTTTGATGGCTCAAGATTTAATTGAAGATAACTATCATCACATGCCTGGTTTTTCCTCTCCCCAAGGTTCTGACCTGATGCAAGAGAAATGTTTGGGATCAGTGGAATTAAAAATGGGGCAGGGGATGAAAGAGGGCAGGATGCCCGGCCAGCATTAGACCTCAGGTCCGGTTCCCTGTTCAGGAAAGAAGTTTGAGATCACCAGTCCTGTATCTTTCGACTCCTTCTCTGATCAGCAACAACAGGGCAGAGCGCGTCTGGAATACCCGGGAGAGCGATTCTTTCCATTCTAATTGCTGAGGGGTTTTGTGTGACTCCCAAAGCTCACACACTTCTACACAAGCAGAGGCTGATGCTGCTCACAAATCCCTGCTCCATTGTCTGCAGCAGACCGTGCCAGTCCTGAAAGGCAGGAGATACAAAGTCAATGCAAGCTTTGGGGGTTTCACAGAACTCTTCATCAAGTGGTGGAAGATGGATTCTGGCCTGAGAAAAGTATTCTGTGAACCTTGGAAGTCTGCACATTCCTACCTCTAGTCCCTGGCTACAAGAATGAGAGGCTGGCAAGATCATACTCTTGTTTGTTTAGACAACCTTCCCCAGCTTAGTTCCTACCTATGGCTGATTGAGTGCATATAAATCAAATAAATAAATAATCTGAGGATTGTGAGGCCGCAGCTTCCAATATCCTCCAGCCTGGTTGTGGATTCCCGAACAACCATGGGGCAGAGGAAGATATTAAAGCCAGCATCCCCAAACCGGTGCCCACACGCACCTCCAATAACAGCTTCAAGGGGGTCCCCAAATCACCGCCCCTTTGAAAAGATGCCCCCTTTGAAAAATATGCTTACATGTATTTAGAAACATAGAAAAAGAGCGAGTCAGAAGGGGCCTCCTGGGCCATCTAGTCTGACCTCCGGCACCAGCCGGCTCCGCTCACGACATGCCCACCATGGGCATGTCCAGCCTGTCTTTGAACACCCTCACCGATGGGGCCTCAACGACCTCCCGTGGAAGCCCATTCCACGCCCTCGGGGTCCTAACTGTCAGGAAGTGCTTCCTGGCATCCAAATTGAACCTTGGCTCCCTGAGCTTTGCTCCATTGGAGCACGTCCTGCCTTCCTCTGCAGGGGAGAACAGGCCTCTACCCACCTCCATAGCACACCTCCTCACATACCTGAGTGTCGCCAACAGATCCCCTCTGAGTCTCCTCCAAGCTGAAGAGACCCAGTTCCCTCAGTCTTGCCTCATACGGCATCCCCTGCAAACCAGCCACCATCCTTGTGGCCCTTCGCTGCACTGGCTCCAACCTGGCTATGTCCTTCCTGTAATGAGGGGCCCAAAACTGAACACAATACTCCAGTTGCGGGCGCACCAGAGTCGTGTAGAGTGGCAGTAATACCTCTCTTGATCTAGAAGCCACACTTCTGGCTATGCAGCCAAGGGTGGCGTTCGCCCTCTTGACCACCGCATCACACGGCTGGCTCATGTTTAGCCTGCGGTCAACCAGCACCCCGAGGTCCCTTTCACAAGTGCTGCTCTCCAGCCACTTGTCACCTAACCTGTACTTATGATAGCTATTCTATGCCCCAAGTGCAGACCTTGCACTTCTCCACATTGAACGCCATCCTGTTGTCTCCTGCCCACTTCCATAGTCTGTCCAGATCCTTTTGGATCTGGAGTACCTGCTCCTCAGTTGTGGCCACTGCTCCAGTTTTAGTGTCGTCTGCGAATTTGATCAGCAGACTGTTCACCCCTTCTTCCATGTCGTTAATGAAATGCACAGAACTTTCTAGCAAGTACAGAAAGGATTTGACAAAAGCAGGGCCAAATATCCAATTACCCATTTGAAGCTGGAGTCTTATACGGCCGCCATGTAAGGTCCTTACGTTGTATGATGAGCATTTTATCATTTTAACCATCCGTTGGTGTAATATGATGTGTGTTTAGTGGTTCCAGGGGCACTTCCACTGCCCATCTGCTAATTTCCAAGAAGTAGGTAGATCATTTTAAAGCATGTATAAGTCGGTAGAAATTCAAGACTGTTCAGTACAAAATCCATCTGTACCATAGCCTCGTCCCCAAAAGAAGCATTTAATGCACGGAGCCAAAACGTGGGTTTAAAGGAAGCGGTTTGCTGAGTTACTGGCTAAGTAACTGAACGACAGAGATTGCGGTCCCCATTGGGTGCGAAAGATGGCAGCCCATGATCCACAGATGTGCCCGGCGGCCGCCAAAGCAGCGATGCTTGGAACGGGTATTCTGTGGTGGTGCTCGGAACCATTTCTCGAGTTTGCTGGAACATCCGCAGACTTGGAAAGGTTGGGGACCCCCACCCCGCATTATGCCCGCCCTATTGGCGATATTCCAGACTGTGCCCTGTGGCATGGCTTTAAGGCATTTGTGCTGGCAATTCCCAGGCCCCCAAATGATGCGACGTGCACCCCACTTTTCTGAGCGGCGGTGGGGCTGTGGAGGCAGCGCTTGGCCTGCTTGGAGGGAGATAGTGGGAGGGTGTCGCATTCCCTCCATTGGTTCCCAGGCACACCGGCTGGGTATGAGCGGAGGCCGTTGGGTGCCAACCTCAGCTGCTCGCCATCGGGCAACCCAACCTGTGACAACCCAGGTTCAGGCTGGGCATCAGGAAAAGCTGCCTCGCCGTCAGAGCAATACGGCAGTGGGGCCGGAGGTGGGGGGCTCTCCCACACTGGAGGCACTCAAGGGGAAACCGGGCAGCCACCTGAGTGGGCTGGTGTGACTTGGTGTCCTGCGACAGCAGGGGGGTGGACTTGATGGCCTTCATGGCCCCTTCCAACTCTGCTCTTCTATAATGCCTTGAGACCTCCAGGGGACCTGCAGCCCCACTGCTCACTGCCCCCTGTTCCAGCCTCTCCCATAGAGCCCCAGGTTCTTCTCACACGGAGAATCTTTGTCACCTGCCCCTGGCTGACAGGGCGGGCTGCAGGCCCCAAAGCTTTCTGAGGGGGCTCGCTCTCCAGGCACCCCCACAGGCAAGCTGACCGAGCCTTATCAGCGACCTACTTCTCAAAAGGAATGGATTGCTGGAGGCTTCCAGCCCAGGCGAAGCCCCCACCCCTCACTGGAGAAGCTGCTCTGGGCAAAACAGAGGCGTGGGTGGGGCTGGGGGGAGCAGATCTGTCCCCCCCCTGGAATATCTGCATGTCAGCCTCCCCCAACTGGGCACCCTCCAGGCATGTGGGCTGCAGCTGGGATTGGGTCATGGGTGGAGAAGGCCTTGGGCTGAAGTTCCCCGGGGAGCTGGCATGCTGAACTTGCCCATTCGCCCTTCTGGGGGTCAGAAGAGCCCCCTGGATCAGGCGGATAACCCTAGCCTAACCCACAAGGTGGACCTGAGCGCAATCTCCTGCCCATGTTCCCCAGCAAGCGGCATGGTGCTTCTGATCCTGGAGGCAGTACAGGTAAGCAGCCACGGATGGGCTTCCTCCAGGAAGTTGTCCATCCCCACGCAAACGATCCAAACTGGGGGCCATCACGTCACGGCACCTTGTGGTCTGCGGGGGAGTGGACTCTGCCGTTCGGGGTTCGCCCCCTCGGCTGTGTGAAGTCCCTCCTTTTATGTGTCCCAAATCTCTCTCCCTTCGTGGGATGACCCCAAGTCTCAGCACTACAAAAATGGGGAGAAACCTCTTCACCCCGCATACATTCTACACACCCGGTTGTGTTTCGCACACCTCTATCAGACCCTCGCTTCTTGTCTTTATTTATTTATTTATTTATTTATATTGCGATTTATATCCTGCCTTTTTTCCTACAAAGGGCTCAAGGCAGCTTACATCATCTCTCCTCCTCCATCTTATCCCCACAACAACAACCCTGTGAGGTAGGTTGGGCTGAGAAGCTGTGACTGGCCCAAAGTCACCCAGTTGGCTCCATGGCCAAGCGGGGACCAGAACCCAGATCGTCTGAGTCCCAGTTCCACGCTCTTAACCACTACACCACACTGGCTTTTTGTAAGTTAAATCGTCCCAAATCCTAACCCTTGGACCCTTTGGGTTCCTATGCTCTTTCCCCAACATCTGTTTCGGCCAGGGCTTGTGGCTCGCCAAGGACTCATGTGCGGCTCCTTCCGATCTTCAGCGGAGGACAGCCTGAGCCTCACTTACGTCCCCTTGTAACCCCGAAGTTACTCCATACTGGCAGGCCGTCCTCGTATCTCTTGCCCCACAAGCGAAGCCAGGGATCAACTTACAGTGAGGCGAACACCCTGCAGGTAAGGCAAGGAGACTGTGCCGGCTGGAAGGCCTTCCCTCCACTTTATCTGCCGGACCTTTATCCCCACGACAAGACAAGGAGTACTTTAATTTTCTGCAAGGGCAGGGAGGGTGCGGGGAAGGAAGAGAGCCAGTCGGACTAGTCCTTCAGGGCGAAATACCCTTCTCTGCACAAGCTGGCTGAGAGTCCAGTCCTCCGGGCTGTTATCACGCCTGCATTTCTACACCTGTCCATTAAACACACACAGCTCTCTGCCACCACAGAGCATGTGGGTGCCCTTTAATCTCTTCCTGCATCCAAGGACAGCGCCATAGAAACACGGAAACGGAGCGAGTCAGAAGGGGCCTCCCGGGTCATCTAGTCTGACCCCACGACACGAGGCTGGAACCGGCATGCCTCACTGGAGGGGACAGGGAACGGGCAGCAGGCGGCCATCCTGGCTTTGCTCGCAGCCACTCCTGGTGGCACAAGCGTCGTTTTTAATGGCACTTGTGGCTCTTGGCGTGCCCTCGGATCACCCTGACGCTGCCTGCCCATCACGGCCATCTTGCAAGGGATGCTCCGATGTTGCCCTTTTACCTCCAAGCACTCCAGGTGGCCTTCTTCAAGGACAAGTCACAGGTGAAGGAGCATTTGAACCCACATCTGAGCCAGTTCAAGTCCCATGTTCCATCTGCCACGACACGGACCGTGTCCTTGGGGGAAGAGCGGATCTAAACGCAGCCCTGGAAGCCACCACCAAACTTTGGCGCCTGTCCATTTCCACCAGACTCACACAACCCTAACCCGAACCCCCCACCCAGGTGGCGTATGTGAGAGTCCTGCTTCTCTCCATTTTTACACGACAACCCTGTGAGGTGGGGTTAGGCAGAGAGCCAGCGGCTGGTTGCAAGTCCCCCGGTGAGCTCCACAGCCGAGCAGGGGCTTGGACCTGAGTCTCCGCAGTCCGAACCTAACCACTAGGCCCCACTTCTGTGGTCCTGTGTGCCGTAATGTGTTGGTCACAGCACCCCTCGACCTTGAACCTTGGCCCTGTGATCCTTGAACATCCCCCAAATAGACAAGGCTCGTTTCTAGTGAAAGGCTTGTGCATTTCACCACAAAAGCTCGCCTGCGTCCTTCTAGCCCGGGGAAGTTCGGTGCTGTTTCTCTCTGGAGGTCACTGAGTTGTGAGGAATATTTTCGAAATGGGCTGAGGTGCTCCGTGCCCACTCAGTCCCTGTTTTTATTTGGAAAGTTGTGAAGAAATGACAGGCTAAGGTGTGAGGAGCGCAGGGCAGCACGGCCTTGCTGAGAAATGCAGGTGCAGAGTTGCGGGGGGTGACCAAACCAGCCTGCATGTGGTATGACAAGAAGGGGGACCCCCTTCCCCGTGGGGCATCGATCCTATCCATTAATGCAACCCGGGATCCGCCCCGCCAGAAGGTTCCCGTGCCGCCTGAACGCCACTTTCGTTCCTCGCTTTGTACACCTGGTTACCGGACGGCCTATAAACGTGAACTGAATCGGGGTGGAATCGCATGTGTGTGCAGCTACATAGAGCTGACAACTCGCAACACACCCCGGGCCGGAATTGCAGCTCAGCGGCTTGGAGACCACGCTTCTGTCCCTGCCACAGAAACATGACAACACTTTCTGCTGCTCGGGGACGTGGCTACTCCCTGTTTGCTTTGTCATTCCGCCTCCCGGCCCTTTCTAGTCCGTCAGCTGCGTCTTCATGGGCTGCCAGGACAATCCCGTTTGTCATTTCTCAGCCTGTACGTTCTGAGCGTACAGTCCGTCCTTCGTCCCCGCCTTGAAAACCTCACCGCACCCCTTCTGCAAAAGCGCAGCCGGTTCTGCTCCGCAAATCTCGCAGCGCCCCACGCAGAATCGGGGATGGTGGGAGCTGCGCCTCCGCCCGACCCCCCAACGCCACCCGGGGCTGAGAAGGGGACGCGGGGCAGGCCCGCGTCTACACGGGCGGCTGCGTGATGGGCCCGTGCTGCGTCGGAGCATGTGAGGGTGCGATAAAATGCCTCACGCGAGCTCAGTAAAGACAAACCAGCCTGCAAAATCGCCAGCGTTGGAAAAGAGGGGCAGCAGATCAGAGGGACTAGAAACACTCCTGTAGGCAAGGCTGACAGCAGGGCCCGGCGGTGGCGCTCCAGTTCCCCTCCAGTGGGAGGGTTGTGCCAAACGGGTTCTTTGTGGGTGGGGGTTGGGAGCCAAGGGCTATGGGCCCCAGGCAGGGAGACCTTTTGTGTCTGACTGGTGTTTGGGCGTTGCTCAATCCCACCTAGTGATGGGTTGTTTGCATCCAAGGAGGCCCTGCTCCCGGGCCTCACCTGCCACGTACCGAAAAACCCCGGCCCCTCGACCTGGAGGAGGCGCGGTGGGCTCTGCAGCCGGTGGTGGGCTGCGAGGTCTCCGGCTGGCCACTGCTCCCCAAGCAGCTGGCCAAGGCCTGTGTCTTGCTCCTGCCCCCCCCCCCACCGCACCACCTCCAGCCCAGACCTCACCCACGTATCCCATCCCAAGCAGGCCTGCCCGAGGCACCGAGAGGAAGAACGAGAGAGATTGCCACTGCCCCGTCCGTCCGCGGGCCCAGGTGCAAAAGCCGCTGGACGGGCTGTCTGTCGCTGCGCGGCGGTGTGCTCTCTGGCCCCGGGAGGCAGCGGGGGCGCTTAAGGGGGCGCAGGGCAGGTGGTGGGCGAGCACCCCCTGCAGCGCCCGTGTCTGAGAGGCTCCCCTGCCCTCGGGCAGGCAAGGGGCTGAAAGAAGGGTCAGGTGGGAAGGGAAGGGCCCGTACCTCACGGGGGGTGGCAGAAGGACCCGAACGTGCCGTCCCAAGCGTGTGTCGCCAAGAGGTGCCCTCCAGCAGGGGCCCCTCCAGGCGGGTTGCCTTCCTTGCAGGGGGCCCCTTTTGGCCATCTTGGCTCGGGCTGATGGGAGCCCTCGCCCGAATCCCGTGGGAGCCCCTCGGGAGAGACCGACCTCGCGCGCTGACCTGGAGGTGAGTGGCTCGGAGCGCCATGGGGCCTGTGTCTCAGTCGAGATGCGCAGGACTGACCTGTGAACGATGCTCTGTGGGTTGGTTCAACATCTCTGTCTGCAGAGCTGTTTCGGTTCTGTTGCAGTTGCGGGGATGGAGACGTACTACGGGGGTGTATTTCTGTACTGCCCCACAGCCGGCGCTCTCGGCGTGGTTCGCAGGGCTGCGGCGCTGCAGCCCGACACGGCCCAAACGCACCAGTGAGGCATCGGCGTGCTCGGTTCTGCATGGGAGTCCGGAGCCGAAGCGCACCGGACGTCCAGACAAGCGCACGCGGGGTCCGGCACGTAGCCTCGGGCCCTCGCCTCAGAACCTCGGTTCCTGGCCTGCGGAGGCTCGGCTGTGCATGCCCTCTGCACATGCTCAAGGCAGCACATGCCTCACCCCCGTTCCAGCCTACGCCATTCAGACCACGGCCAGTCCCAATCGCCAAGAAACTAAACGCGGGGAATGCGGCCGTCAGACATTCCTCGGCGCTCCTGAGCGGCTGCCGGAAGGGCGCGCCGGCAGCCCGGAGGAACGGACCACCACCCGGACGGGCCGTTGGCCTTTCTTCTTGACGGATGGCTGCTTCAAGGTGCTCAGCGGAGGGGAACGGCCTAACGTGCCCATCCTGCCCTCCGCCTGCCCCGTCTCCCGTTTGCGGTGCCCCCTCGTAAGCAAGAGCCGGGAAGAGGGAGCTGCGGAACGGAAGCCCTTTGTGGGCGCCGAGAAGCACAAGGGGGGGTTTCGAACGGCTCGGCACCCCCAGCCGCTGCCAGTGCAAGGCCCGTGCTGGCGAATCAGACGTCAGCCCCGCAGAGTCAGAGGGCTGGCTGGGGATGCTGGGGGTTGCAGTCCAACACGTCTGGAGGGTGCTGGGTTGTAGGAGGCTGGTGCCGAGGACTGGAAACAGCCGCGAGGGGGGTGGAAGGACGGAGAGCGAAACGAACGGGTCAACCTGTCAGGTTAAGTGTGTCAAATATGAGGAAGGAGGTGTCCGGGCTCCTCGTGGCCTCTGCCTCCCCAAGCAGGCCGCCAATTTCCTCGTCTCTGTGCGTGGGGGTAGGCAGACGAGGAAGTGCGGCGCTTCATTTGACTACAGATACCTGTCTACCCATATTGTGAACCCAAGCAAGCCCCACTGAGGAAAACACTTGCCAAATCGTTCCTCGGGGTGCAAAAGGCTCTCTGCCTGTGCTCAGAGGCACTCTTCCACCTTGGGGGGAGTGCTGAAGCATCTCCGAAAAAAGAACACGCTTCGATCGCCCCAATCCAGCTGCAGTGGACTAGGATGCCAGTCACCCCCAGCTGGCATGAGCCATGCTCACTGGGGATGATGGGGGTCGTAGTCACGCATCGACTGGCTTTGCGCTTGCTTTCCGGTTGCGCTCAAGGCGGCTCACAAGAGCGAGAATGAGCCAAGGAAAAACAGAATGCGCTTCTGGCTGCATTAGGGCTCTCGCCCCACTTGCCACGAAGCCCCCGGGGGGCCGTTGGGTCGGCCTCGCCTACCTCACAGGGCTGCTGGGAGGACACCAGAGCGAAAGGTCGAGGGAAGCCTGGTGGGAAGCCCCCTCCCCGCCTCCCCCCTCCCCGCACGCGGCGGCGGCGCTTCCTCCTCGGGAAAACCCGCGATGGGGAAAGCGCGGCGGGACGCGCCCCCGGGCCGGGCGAGCGGGGCGGAGGCGCCCGCTGCATAGTCATGAGGGGGCGGGGCCTGGCGGGCGGGGCGGGGCCAGGCCCGCGGGAGGGCCATAAATAGGGCGCCCGGCGCCCGACCGCCTCCTTCCCTCGCGCCGCAGCGCCGCTGAGCATCCTCGCCCGCCCGCCCGCCCGCGCCGCGCTCACCTTTCCCTGCGCCCGCCCGCCCGCTCTTCCCCCCCCCCCCCGCTCGCTCGGCGCTTTCCGCCCTCCCGGGGCCTGCAGCTCAGCGCGCCCCCGCCCCACGGCTCAGCGCCCCCGGCCCCGCGTCAGCCCCCCGGCATGGCCGTCGAGAAGGAGAAGAAGAGCTGCGGGCAGGTGATGGCGGAGTGGAAGGAGTTCGTCTGGAACTCGCGCACGCACCAGTTTATGGGGCGCACGGGCAGCAGCTGGGGTGAGTGCCCTCCGCGCGCCCCCGGGGGGCAGCCGGCAGATCGGGGGGGGCGGCGGCGGCGGCGCATCTTTAGTCGGGGAGGATTTAATGACAAGATAGTTCAAGGACTTCTGTAGCCAAGCTGGATTATTTAAAGGGGGGGATTAGCGGAGGCTGGGCGGAGGGATTATTTTGGGGGATCGGCGGAGGGGGGGGGGGCCCGGGCCAGCCGCCTTCCTGGGGAGCCCGGTTTGGACAGCAGGGAAGGCAGGCAGGCAGGCAGACGCAGGAACATCGCGTTCCCCGGAGATGGCGGGGTGCTTCTTAGAGGGGGGCTTTTCGGGCGCATTATGTAAGGGGCGTTCCACTGGCTAAATAGGAGATTGTTTGCCGGGGTAGGAGCGGGTTTTCTCTTGGCGGATGCAAAGGGGCTGTTGGAGGGGGGGGAATAAGATGGAAGATCTGGGATGGAAGACGTTGGTCCGGAGGGGGGCCAGCGTCGCGCAGGACCCCTGAAAACAGCGCACGGCTCTCAGTAACGCAGGACTGGCTGCGAAGGCGCGCTGTGCTTAGTTCAACGTATGCGCGTGTATTTATAGATTATAGACGGGCAGGTCGGGATGAGAAATATTTTTATTCTATCGCGTTTCCTCTTGCAGGAGAAAAGCTGGGATAGAAATGTGCTGTGACAATATTTCAATTATTTCTTGCAAGGAGGATAAACATGCTGCCGTTCTAATAATGCCCCAGTTCTAAAATAATGAGCGTTTTGTACAGAAGGGGGAATTTTGTGGGTCCGTCGATTGCAGTCCCCACAGAAGCAAAGGTGGGGGAAAGGCCAGTCTGCGCTGGGGGCAAATGCGGAAAGACCCCCCCCCACCCGGGCCCCATGCCACAGCTCAGATGGCAAAAGAAATTGAGTTGATGGAGCAGGGGTAGAATGAAACTTTTGCCCAGGAGGGACCCCCCCCCCCCAGGAAATCAAGTGGGTAAAATGGTACTTGTTCTTCAGAAATGTTGAGATGGGGGGCAGGGTTGGGTACGATCCTGCTGACTCCACTTCTTTATTCAAAAATGGGGGGGGTTGCCTTGCAGGGAGCTAAGGGGGCAGTTTTGGGAACTACGCAAGGGGGGGGGGGCGGTTAACTTGGAAAGAGTTGTGCATTCTAGAAACCCGGTTCGGAAGGAAAGGGCAGGTGCCACAGGAAGAAATTAGGGGCAAAATTAATACGTGTTATGAGAAAATAAAATTCTGGTGAATTTGGGAGGGGGCAAGAAAGGAAGGGGTGCTCTGGGAGGGATTTATCCAGGCTCCTGAATGAGCACAGGTGGGGGTGCGGAGCGTTTGCCCAGAATAATTTAGATTATTGATGGAGAAGACGTGGGAGGAAAAAAGATGTGAATAAACTGAGGAATGCTCAGTTAATATGGGGGGGGGGGTCACACAGTTTGGGGGTGTCTGTTTCAGCCTGAATTTTCTTGGTGGGAGGTCTCCAGTGATCACATTGTGTTCAGGTGTGGTTACAGTTTAGGGGGGGAAGGAGTTCCAGGTGGATGATGCTGTAGGTCCTAATGGTTTATTTGTGGGGGGGGGGCTCTCACCTTACTCCCCCTTTTGATATGGATGCAGGAAAGAGTTTGCTGCCGCCGCCACCACCCAGCAGAACAGAAAGTAGGTCATTACTTTCCTTCTGCTGGGCTGGCCACCAAGTCCCCTTCCCCCCTGCCTTCACAGCTTGTCAACAAGCCCCCCCCCCGGCACGGGGGGGGGGAGGGGGCTTTGCTGGCTGCAACTTCTGTTGTGCCCCCTGCTTTCTAGTCCTCTTCCTTTCATGCACCATCTCTGCCAAATGTCAACCCCCCCCCCATATGCACATTTTCAGGTCTCTGCCTCCCCCCCACAAGCACAGACTTGTTTATCCAGCACACCTTCCCCCTCCTTAGACCCCCCAAATCTGCAAACGCACTTGGGGTTGACATGCTGCCCTGTCCTGCTGTGTTTTGGGTTCCCTAGTTCCTGCTTCACCCCAGAAATGGACCTGCCTCTGAAAATCCCAGATTGGCTCTTCTCACGTGTCCTTTCCCCCCCCCCCCAATAGTGTTACCTCTCATGGTGCCCCCAAATGAACTGCCTACAAAGGGGTTTGATTTGGGGTGGAGGGCATGGGAGGGGTGGCTGACATTTGGTGCAATAAACGGGGGGGGGGGGGAAGCAGGACAGATCCCGTGGGGAGGGGATGAGTGGTTGGATTGGGTAGGGATTCTCGGAGGGGGGAAATTCATCCTCTGGGGATCCGCAGTACAAGCCGAAAAGTCGGAAGGATCTGGCATGTAGGTGGTCTGGCTCCGAATTTACCTGTCTGTAAAGTTATTTTGCAAAGCCTGCAACTCCTCCGGCAGGCTCTGTGCCCCCCCCTCATTTTTCCGCTTGCCTTCTCCACAAATCTGACGTCCTGGCTTGCATTTTGTGGCCCCTGGACTCGCGCTTCCCCTGCACCGGTGTTCTCCCCCCCCCCCCGCAGCCTCTTCTCCATCTGCAGCACCAGGCCCGGCTCTCTCGCCATCTTCCTTCCGTCCAATTCATTTTGGAGCTGGGCGGAAAATGCTGCACCCCCCACCCCGAGCGGGAGGACTTTCGCCCCACGGCTCCGCGCTTGCTGGCTCGGCCCGTGTCTCACGGTTTATGACCTGCTTTGCTTCGGAGGCTCCTCAGTGCGTGCTTTGTCGGTTGCGGTGTGGGGGGGCGGGCAGAGGAGCTCCTTGGAGCCCGGCTTGTCATTTGCTGCAGAAGCCCCCCCCCCCCCCCATCACTGCAGTAGCTGATACTGATTCGAGGCAGGGAGAGAGGAGCAGAGCTTCCTCGGCTTGGCAGCGGGTTCAGCCTGCTTTGGCACTGCAGAGAAGGGGGGGAGCCCGCGGGCTGGGGGGGGGAGCTGGCACCGGCTTGGCCCAGCCTTCTGCAGCTGGCAGAAAAGGGGGCACTGGCCAGCAGGAGGGGCTCGGGGGGGGCACGGGGAGGCCCCAAGGAACGGGGGAGAAGCATGGAGTCCCCATGGCTCTCCTCTCCCGCTTGCAGCCAAAGGTTTTTCATTTTCCGGAGGAAGTTCTCCAGTGTGAGGCCTGGTGCCTTCCAGACGCCCTGAGCCTCAGCTCCCATGTGCCCCGGCCAGCCAGATGCTGTTCAAGGACAGGGCGCCCCCCGAGCTGCCTTCCCAGCAAGCCTAAGGGGAAGGGGGGGACTATCGCGGTGCCGCACGCCCGGGGTGGCCGCCCGGGCCGTGGACCGCTGGGGCGTCCGCGGAAGATGCTCGGCAAGGCACCCTCCCCTCTAGTTGGCGGGGTGGTCCGGCACGTTTTGAGGGAGGTGGGAGCGAAGGCGGGGACTCCGTCTCCGGTGGATGCTCACCCAGAGGAGGCAGGAGAGGTCCGGAGGACGAGAAAGGTGAGCCCTGCGGCCCGGGAAGGGGGGGCCTGAGGCAGGTGGATCAGTTGGAGGAGACGCAGAGCCCCCGCCTGGCCTTTGCGGCCCTTCCTGGCTGTGCAGGGCTGGCACCGGGGAGGTGAGCCGGTCCCTCCCGCGTCGGCTCGGCCTTCCAGGCCACGGTTTCCGGGGCCAAGGTGCTTCCGAACATGGGCCTTGAGGTGCGGGCGACGCATGGGAAATTTGGGCCGATTGTTCTTGGCACGACTGGCCCACTGAGCCCCTATAAACATTTAAAGAAGCCGTCTCTGACCAGGTGCCCCCGGGTGTGTTGTATCGCGGCTCCCGTCATTCCCAGCCAGCACAATTAACAGCAGTGGATGATGGGGTCTGCAGTCCAGCACATCGGGAGGACACCTGGTTGCGCAAGGCTGGCTCTAAGAATCTTCGTTGGCTCTCCGTTGAGAAGCGTGACCTGGGCGTGTGCCCCAAGCCTCCGGCGCAGAATTTCGCCTGCCTTTTGCCCTAAAGGTCATTAAGACCCCGAGGGCTCGGCACCATCCCTGCGCATTCCCCGGCCCCGAATGGCTTGCCGCAGGTCGATTATTTACCGCAGTAATTGCACGTTGGCCTGTTCAGGTGTGTGATCAAGGCGGGGGGCTGAAGTTTGCCGGCCAGGCCCTCGGTCCCTCTGGCCTGGCCCGGCCCGGCCCGGCCTGCACTGCCCGCTGCCCCTCCTGGCCGATGCTGCTGCAGCCTGAACCCGGGGCCTTCAAGGTGCAGGGGAGGGGCTTTGCCCCCCTCCTCCCTCCCCTCCTGTGTATTTTGCATGCTGGCCTGAAACCGGTTCCGGCTGGGGCTGCCCGTCTTTTTCCTTCCTTCAGCTTCGCTCTTGGTTCTTCCTGCCGTGGCAATTTGCACTGCTCCATAAGGGAGGCCGGCTGCTCCGAATGGACGAGGGTCCGGTCCATATGTCCCCACAGCAAACAATGGGTTAGTTCATTCACCCCAGATGTGCCACGGGGCTTGTTTCCCGGCCTCTGTTCTGGGCCAGCTGGAGGCTGCCGAACTGGGATCGGGCTTGAGCTGCCAAAGGCCACCGAGCGAGCGATGATCTGTGTGCTTGGAGATCTTGGATGCAGGGCCCCGGGACCCTGCCAAGGGAGGGAGAATGAGCCCCCAAAATTGTAGGTCAACTGTGGGCTTTTCCCTCTCTGCTGTGTGGGTCAGGGCTATTTCTCCAAATTGTAGGTCAACTATGTGTGGCTAGCCTATATTGAATTAAGGTGTTGCAACTTGGGGTGGTGAAATGTGGGTCAGCCTTCTCCATGCCCACAGATCCTCACTGGGTGCGGTTTGGCATCAGCCACTTCCTTTTAGCCTCGGTGTTCCCATCTGCAAAATGGCCGTAATTGCACTGTAATGGCAAGGTCGGTGGCTGCTGACGTTAACACAGCCTGCTATTTTCACAAAGCGCCTGTGCCTGGGGAGAATTTGCATATCCTGTGAGTCCCAGGCGTAAATGTTGAGTAAACCTTGGGTAATTGCCGGGAGCAGCTCTGTTCTAGCCATCCGTACTGTGAGTAACTTTACTCAGTTGTAACACCGTGTCGTCCCTGATATTTCTGTGCTTTTACCATGAAAAGGAATATTGCGTGTGAGCCTAAAAGTTGCACCCTTAGTCACCGACCGCTCTGTTCCACAGGGATTTCCAACCAATTAAATATACTTTTTAATATTATACTCCAGCTGCAAGTGACTGAGAAGCAAAATAAAGGTGGCTAGTTCACAACCTCAGCCAAGGAGCGTGTCCCCCGGGATGTCTGAATGCTCCTTGCATTCCACCTGGTGCTTTCCAGAGGAGTTGGAATGCAACCTCCATTATCCCCAGCCAGCATAGGGATGATGGGATTTGGGGAAGACTGTTTCAAGATTGTACGCTCCTTGAAACCATCTCTTTACTTTCTGTTCCTCTATAAAATGTCGTGGATGCTGAAGGGGATGAGGAAGACGTAAAAAGCGCTTTACAGGGTCACCTGAATAAGGTGTTTCAACCGTTGTTTTTCCTTAGAAAATTCCAGGTTGGCGCTCATGAAAAGACCAGTCGGAATTCTAATGACCCAGCTTTTCTCCAATATTCCTGTGGGAAAGCTTTCTATTCCTTAAGGGGCATTACAAATTCAAAGCAATCCTGTGATTTTGTCCTCATGGGCAGGCTGTCCTCCAGAAATCAGGGGTCTGTGTTGCACAACGTAACTGCCTCCAAATTAAAAAGAGGGAAAAAACATCTTTAGAGCTTACGGTCCATTTTTCCTTCTAATGTGTTGGTCCATTGGAACGGAAAAGCCAGAGGAAGAGACGGGATGCGGATAACTTTGCTCCCCTGGATTCTCTCCCGGGCAGTTTCTAACTGGGCCTCCTCAGGTTCTGGCGGCCAAACCAGAATGTTCCTTGGCTACCTGTGGATCGGAGAAAAGCCCAAGAAGGTTATTGGTGCGTAAATATGGAGGGAAAACCCTGCAAGGCTTAGGTAAAAGCAATCTACCGAACCCTAAACTACTGCCCATGTTCGCCTAGCAGTAGATAAAGTACTTAGACTGGTACAAGCATTGAGTATTAGGGAAAAATCTTCCGTAGCTACTTCTGGGACACGTACCGGGGCCTTAACTCTGCTACTTCACCTAGGAGAATGTGACACTAGAGCAGGGAAACTCCTTGTATTATTCCTTTTACCACGTTTGGTTTTATATTCATATTTGTCCTGCGGGGAACCCAAGTTAGCTTGTGGAATTCTCCTCCACTCTATTTTCTCATCTCAACAACAGTCCTGTGAGGTAGGTCAGGCCGGGAGTAGGCGACTGGCCCACAAGCCCCAGGGGCTACATGGTGGAGCAGGGGCTACAACTGGAGTCTTCCAGACCCCGGTCTGATGCTCCAACCCCTCGGTCACATTCTTCCTCTGTTAAAAAGAAATGTGTATTTTGGGAGAAAATCGTAAGTGAAAATTCCCTTCGGCTTGGTAGGAAAGGGAAGTTGCTTTTTTACTTATTCCTTAGTTTTTTACTTATTCCTGGGACGGCAAGATGCCTCTGTGCTCGTGAAGATGCGTCGGAAGGATCTGCTGCCGAGCTCTGTCTAGAAACGGAGAGCGGCAGCCGCGTCTGGTTTGCTAATGGGAATTCAATGGTTTTACCTTCACAAAGGAGGCCGGGAGCACCAAAATCTATTTTTGAGTGCAGCCAGAATGGCAGCTTGTACCCATCTTTCTTTGTGCAAGTGATAGTAACACAGCGACATGGAATTTTGCTCCAGCCACGGTTTCTTCTGGCTATACATAAGGAAAGATGCTTTTCTCGGTAGACAGCTCAGCCTTCCTGAGTTGCTCCCAGCAGAGAAATAAAGAGTATTTACTGGATTTCGGTGGCACCTTTTCCACCAAGAAAATAGCATTCAAGGTGCCACCTGACTGCAAAAACATTAAAATGGCAACAGCCGTGGTTAAAGACCACAAGAAAAAAGCACATTAAACAGCAGAGAAATGCAGGAAAGATTTCAGAATAGAAACGGCATCCAGCCAGCAGCATGTTTTGTAAGTCAAGGAATGGCTTGAACAGAAAGGGGGTGAGGGGAGCCAACCTAAGCTGCCTTCTCAGGGGCCACCACCAAGAAGACGCTTTTCTTGCGATGCCTCCGTTCTTCTAATGGTGGCAGCACTGAAAAAAGCCCCCCCCCCCAAAAAAAAAGATCTTAAAATCTGGGTCAGGTACGCGTCTATGGAGGGAGGTGGTCTTTCTGGGGGTCTGACCCAAGCTGTATAACGTCAGGGAAATCTCCTTCATTGCAGCTTTCCCTAGATTGCCCCCCTGCTCTCGCTGCGCCGGCCTTTAAAGCAAGGCTCGTGCCCGGCCCTAGAACCAGGCTTCCTGCTACCCCGAGAGCAGGGTTGCTGCCGGGCTCCGCTCCCAGGCTCCCACCCTGTAGCTTTTCCCGCTTCCAGCTTCTGGCAACGGCTCTGGAGGTGGCTGAAAGCCCCCCTGCCCCGAGCTCAGGCATCCGGCTTCCTTTCACCCCAGCGTGTCTCTGGGGGGTGGGGATGACCCCCAGAAAGACGGGGTGCGGGGCAGGGAGGGGTGTCCTGCAGCCGCGGCGCTGGCTTTTCGCTCCCCAAAGCCCCGCGGGAGGAAGAGCACGGCTGCTCTCCTGGTGAACCCCTCGGGATGACCGGCGGGGTGTGCGTTCGCCCACGTGTGTGTGGCGGGGGGGGGGGCGTCTCGGGTTTCCCTTTCTGCAATCTTCTAATTAAATTGGCGCCAAGCCCTCGTATCTAGTGAGGCAGGTGCCGAGCGGCGGAGGCGAGGCCGGAGGGTCTGGATGAGAGGGCGGTTAGGGGACAGCAAGGCTAAGTCAGCCAGCATCCCCAGACGTTCTGGACCACAACGGCCATCATCCAGCACCTTGCGTGCTGCATGGGTCTCCTGCACATGGCACGGAAAGCAGGCTTGCATTTTGGGGTGCAGCCCTCACTGGGGGTGGCAGGGTTTTGACCCACAAGCACCTGCTGGGTTCGGACCACACGGGAACCTGTGTCTGTGGGCAGATCTAGCTGCGGGGGGAGGCACTGGGGCAGGTGATACCTGGGTCTTGGCTACGCTGTCCCCGTGAGCCCCCCCAGCCCCGCCACTGCAGGGGGCAGACTTCCTGGGAGGAGCAAGGCAGAGCGCCCGGAAGTGCTTGCCAGGGCATGGGGCTCCTTGGACAGCTGGGCCCCTGTGGAGCTGCTGTCCTGCCCAAGGTGTCGCCGAAAGGTGGGTGATAACGGCAAGGAGGCCGCCAAGCGCAGCCGCAGACGGAGGAGCCGCCTGCTCGCCGGCCCACACCTGGGCTGGGCCCCCCGCCAGTGGCTGCCCCCTCACCTGGTCTCCCCTCTGCTCCCCGCAGCCCTCATTCTGCTCTTCTACCTGGTCTTCTACGGCTTCCTCACTGCCCTCTTCACGCTCACGATGTGGGTCATGCTGCAGACCGTGGATCCGTTCATCCCCAAATACCAAGACCGTCTCTCCGTGCCAGGTGAGGCTTCTGGCAGCGGCGCAGGAGGAAGGGCTGGCGCTCGCCTCGCGGGCTCCTCCCCTGCACGTGGCTCACGTCCTCTGGTGCTCGGCCCGTGCAGGCGCGCGGCCGGGCTCACCGGCCCGTTTGGGGTGCGTGCTGGTCTGTGCCTGGCGCGGATCGGCGGGTCCCTTCAGGGCGCACGTGGGTTTCTCCCCAGGCCTGACGGCCGCTCCAGCTCTCCACAAAATGTGGGTGCAGAGAGAAAGCAAATGTGGCCGGAAGGGGTTCATTCTGGAGAGCTGGCTGCCTGGACCCCCTCGCCAGTGGGGGATGCCGGCCGGACGCTGTGCCTGCCCCAGACTGGAAGCAGGGCCGTTAACACCCAGTGCTTGGCCTCGATTGTGCCTAGAAACTTGCGTAGTTCTGGAAGGGCCTGGGATGGGGGAGGCCGCTGCTGGTGGGCAGAGACTGACCGGGCTACTCAGTGTCCAGAGTCCCTCTCTCCTGCAGCCTTTGTGGGCATTAGTGGTGAAAACAGCTGTCTCGGCTGAGATTAGTCCCGCCGGGGCTGGGAAGGCCCCGGCATTAGCCGCGGTTCAGAAAGGGCCGTGCGGACAGTGGCTGGCTGTGCCCAAAGCGGATTTTCAGCAAGATGCCCGGGAAAGGGGAGTCGACGAGGGCTGAGCCCCCACCGGGAGGCGATTGCTGGGGCGCCTCACGGACTCGGCCCGCTCTCTGTCCCCCCTTTCTGCAGGGATGATGATCCGCCCCAAGACGGAGGCGCTGGACATCACCTACAACGTCACCAACACGGAGTCCTGGGAGGGCTACGTGCGGATGCTAAATAACTTTTTGGACGGTGAGTCCGGGGGGGTGGGGTGGCATTCCTCTGCCAGGCCTTCCACCACGGCTCCTGTCTCAGCAACTCCCTTATTCCCCCCTTCCCCAACTGCCGCCGCCTAGAGGTTGGGCTGGCCGAGAATGATGGGAATTGCAATGCAACTCATCTGGAGGGAGCCAGCTTGGAGAAGGCTGCCTCAGCAGGGAGAGACGGAGCCCCTCTTGGGGGTGAACGTGTGAAGGAGCTCAGCGGGTTAACCAGCGGAGTGCCTTCCTGGGTGAAACGGGAAGGAGGCCCTTCCGCCACCATGTCCCCCCCCCTCTCTCCACCCCCTTTTGATTTTTGTTGAGTTTTTCTACTCCTTTTCTCAAACCCGCTGCAGTTCGAGCAACAAAATCCGCCACGCATTTTCCAGCGGAGGTGAGACTTGCACAGGCTACTCTGTCCAGACAGACAAACCAGTGGGACTCCCCTCTCCGCCTTCAGTGCCCCCACCTAAGTCTGTCCTATGGGGCTATGGATGCTGACCTCCCTTGCAGGGTTGTCGTGTGGATGGCTACAGCACCGTACACTTGGGCTTGCCTCCTTTGATCTGTGCTTAACGGCACACCTGAACTTTCTATGCAGGCGTTTCGGCTGCTAGAAAAGGCCCAAGACTTTTCGGATGGGGACCATCTGGAGTAGCTGTGGCTAGGAGCTGCAGAGACGCTAGCCTGTTTGATCTCCGACACCAGAACGATTCTCTACCCCCCCCCTTTTTTTTAGGGGAAAAGCTGCAGTCCTTTGAGAATCATTTTTGCTAGTCCTCATTATCCCTTTTCCATGAAATGCATAATTAACTTAGGGAACCGGTTGCCATCAAATGAGAGCGGGAGGCCCTGGGACTGAATGCCTTTAAAAGGAGATCAGACAATCTCGCAGATGACGAATTTGACTGTTGTCGCTCAGCAAAGCTTCCCGGTCCAGCAGCAACCATATCCTCAAATATCAGGTGCCGAAAGACGAACAGAAGACGCTGTTCTCACGTTCCTATTTGCACCTAAGGTTCTCCTTGAGAAGCGCTTCTTCGTGGAAGATTAAGGGTCACATTCCCTTTAATCATAGATTCAAGATAATGAAATGCTGTAGAAGAGGATTTCATATTAGGCATAATAGCTGCTCTGTTTGTCTTCACCCAGCAGAGAGAGAGAGAGAGAGAGAGAAACAACAGCTCTTAAGGACGCGGGCCTGTGCACATTCAGACAGAAAACGGTTTCTTCTCTCTAAATGCACATAGTATCGCTCCCTTAAAAAACAGAAATTGTTTTCCAAGCATGTCAGCCCTTTGGTGGAGAGCAGAACCCCAGGCCCTGAAACAGTGCGACCCACTGGTGTTCCTTGGACGGCCGCACCGTTTTCCCCAGCTGCCGATCGGTGGCTTCCTAGCTTTGGGGCTGCGCCTCTCCCTTCCTAAAAGGCCGAAATTGCTCTCCTTCGGCTTAATTCCTGGCAGGAAGAAACAGGGCAGCATCTCGTCCTACCCCTTTTGCCTTTGGCTTCACTCAGGATGCGGCCCCTGAAAGCTTCTCCAAACTGGGATCCAGCCCTTGGTCGGTTGCGGGGAATATATTTTCCAGACGGGTTCTCTGACTCAACGGCACACAGTCCGGGGTGCAGGCTCAAGTCATCTTTCCACGGGGAGCCCGGGGGGTCTCCGATGCCCCTTGGCCCCCATACTCAGTGCACAGGGATGAGAAAGCAGAAAGCGTCTCTCCAGGGCTCGGGCACAATCCGGCCTTCCCACAAGCTGCCCACTTTAATGGATTAGACCCCTGGCACTTCTGCACGCAAGACAGACGCTCTGCCGCTGAGCCAGGATTGTCGCTTTGCTCTCCCCCACAGCTTACAATAACTCCAGGCAAGTGGCCACCAACGAGCGCTGCTTGCCGGGACGCTACAACGAGCAGCCGGACAACGGGGTGCTGAATTACCCCAAGAGGGCCTGCCAGTTCAACCGCACCGAGCTGCGGGACTGCTCGGGCCTCAACGACACCAACTACGGCTACCGGGAAGGGCGCCCCTGCATCCTTGTCAAAATGAACCGGGTAGGTTGGGGGGCGTGCCGTGCAAGCTGCGGGTGGCGGGCCCTCTCTCCCCGTGCCGAGAGTTCATCCCGGGGGTCTGTGACTGGCCGGAGATGCGTGATCATGGCCGAAAGCTGCTTTTCCGTCAAGCGCCCGCTGCAGCGTGGGGGCAGCCCGGGCTGGTTCTGGTGCCGGTTCTGATACCGTGGGTCCCACGCCCTGCCTGCCTCTTCGGCGGAGCGCTTGCTGCCTTCGCGCTGCTGAGCAGCCCCTCCTCTGGGCGGGGAGGGGTCGAAGTGGGGGCTTCAGTCCTCAGCACGCCACGAGCTAGAAAGGGCAGAAGTGGCCGATGTTCCAGTCAGGAGGCAAAGAGCACTCTGTTGTTCTGTTGGGGGCTGCCCCCAAGAGTGCTTAGCACTGGGGGGGCAGGGGAGGGTAAGGAGGCAGAACTGCCAGTGTGCCCCCCTGATCCCTTTCCCTCCCCAATCTTCCTTTGCAGGTCATCAACTTCTACGCGGGAGCCAACCAGACCATGAACGTCACCTGCATGGCGAAGGTAGAAGCTCAGCATGTGGGGTGTCTCGCCCCCCTCTCCCTCCCTCTCTCTCGCTCGCTCTCCTCTCTCTCTCTTGTCATGCATGTGTTCATTCTCTTAACCTTCCACTGTCTCTTGCCTCTTTTTCTCTTGAAAAAATTACCTGTGCACTCAGAGACCCAAGTCCAAGCAAGAGGTAAGGGCTTATCTCGCCAAAACCGTAGAGGATCAGCTAGAATTGTTTGGAGAGATCGTGCCTAGCGGGGTTGTAGATCCACGGGGCGCGACTCCTGCCTCCCCCCACCCTCCGATTCTGCTTTGCTCCGGGAGACCGCAGCCAGTCCCGGCACCCCACACTCCTGAGCTGCCCGTGCCGCAGCCGGCTCAGCTTGGCCTCGCTTTGGGCAAGCTAGCAGTCCTCATGCGCGACGAGCCCGTCTGCTCCATGCGTCTCCCGCTCCAGACAGGTCACCCCTCTCCAGCAGCCCCTTGTCCAGCCCCCCCGCAGCCCCCCTTTCAGACATAAGGCTGGTAGGCAGTGCCGCGACCCATTCCCTTGACTCCGGCATCCATGGCCGTCGGCAACAAATACTCCAGCAACCTGGTTCCTGGC
Organism: Varanus salvator macromaculatus; assembly: GCA_023646645.1. Lineage (NCBI taxonomy): Eukaryota > Metazoa > Chordata > Lepidosauria > Squamata > Varanidae > Varanus > Varanus salvator. Next base: position 1,007,504 of record JAIXND010000753.1, on the reverse strand, counting down.
CACAGCCAGAAACATGCACCTAGTAGCTTCGCACGGGTTGTGCTTTGTGGGTCCAGGATGGGAATCTTGCATTTAAAGGAGCAGCGTGAGGCAGCATCTTAAGGAACTGCGGCTCCTCCGTTTGCTCGGGCTCCATTGGTTGATTATTTCTCCTCTAAATTCATCCCAGGCCAAAATCGATGATGTTTTACAGATGCAGCTGCACTCTGGTCTGGCACCCTTATTCTAGAGTACCATATTTTTCGCTCTATAAGACGCGTCTGACCACAAGACGCACCTAGTTTTTAGAGGAGGAAGACAAGAAAAAAAATATTCTGAATCAAACGGGCACATCATCACAGGCACATTCCCCATCGCTTCCCCATGGGCTGCACATCTGACAGACTCACTGCACACACATATTCGCTCTATAAGACGCACAGACATTTCCCCTTACTTCTGAGGGGGGAAAAAGTGAGTCTTATAGAGCAAAAAATACGGTAGCCCTGGACCCCAACTGGGGGCTTTACCTCCCCTCCCACAATGGGCCTGTCCAAGTTTTTAAATTTTGCTTTGCAAAATACAGACCCATGTGCGTTATGGACTGCTATTTTGCAATTGCAGGTGTGGGGAGGGGGGCGATTTAGACTGGGCTCGGAACAGGGTCAAAGTAATGCCTGTTTTGGACCTCGGTATCTTTTAAGGGGGGATCCATCCCTGCTTCCCTTGGGAAGCTGCTTCCAGTTCTATCACTCGGCATTCTAAACTAAGCCAGTAAAATGATTAAATAATGAACTGATTTTGCGGGCAAATTGAGTGGCTGCTACCTTTGATCTTCTGGGAATGGAGCTATTAGAGGGCCGCCATTTCTTTGTCTTTTAACGAACGCTCCGATGTGGCACTAGCGTGAGCAGCGTGGCTATACATGCAGGAGACAAATCCGTCCCCCAAACACTGCCCTTTCCCTTTCCGTCGTCTGCCTCAGTCGTAGTCTTTCATTAGCCATCTAAGGGGGTGTATATCTTGCACTGAAAAATAAGAAAATATCCTGCACCAAGGAAAGCTGAAATTTGGCATGCAGAAATCAAGCCAGAAATCAAACCTTTCTCGTCTCATTTTTTGGTCTAATCCTAGCGAAGGGACGGGCTGTGAATGAGGCCATGGGCTCAGTTCTCTTCCTTACCAAATTGCAAGGAGTCCTTTCTGCTAACTGCCCCCCCCCCCACCCACGGCCACATTCCTCCCTTCTGGGATCGTGAGCTGGCTGGCAGGTGCCTGGGCGTTGCCCAGCTGCGCAATGAGGACTAGAATCTTGCTTTTGTCGAGTTGGTGTTCCCATGAACCAAGGGCGGAAATATCAAATTCCAATCCGACCGTGCAGTTGCAGAATACACATGCCCTCGTATTAATCCGTGCGTTCTGTACACGGATTATAGGCTGTCTTTTCTTCACTGTTTTTGTTTCCTCTTTGGCCCTTGCTCCCCACGTCTATTCATTTACTCATTCAGTCTGTCTCTTTCTTCTACGTTTCCCTCAGAAGAAGGAAAAAAACCCTCAGGATGAACGAGTAAGGACAAAGCTGGGGAGGGGGAGGTCTGGGGGGCCCCTCCTGGGCACTAAAGGCACCCAGTGAGTGGCAGGAGCCGTGGGTGGGATGCACTCTGGAGCAGCCGTTCCATGGGATCTGTGGGTTGGGTATGGATTGGGTGGAAGAAGATGCGGGACAAGGACAAGGACAGGGACGTTGGGGGTGAGGGAATTAAATCAATCATTTTGCATCCCTTTTGCTTCCCGCAGAAAGAGGAAGATGCACAGAAGCTTGGCGAGATAGAAATGTTCCCACCCAACGGGAACATCGACCTGATGTACTTCCCCTACTACGGGAAAAAAGTCCATGTGAGTGTTCGTGCCGTGGGGGAGTCCACGGGGAGATGGCGTGGCCTTGTCTTGGATTACGTGGCAGGAGACTGGGTGGGAAGGGCTGGATGTGGCCGTGACTCAGGCTGAGATATTTTGGAGTTGTCCCTTCGCTCAGTGAAGGCTTGAGGCGAAGGTTGTCCATTCCCGAGAGCAGAATCCCCTTAAACCCGAACAGTTAGTTCGTTATTTAGAGCATATTTATGCCGCCCCCTTCGCAAAAAGCCTCGGGGCGGCTTACATTTTTCTTCTATAAGTTGTCAAGAATGCTGCCAAATACATAGTCAAGACAACTTCCAAAGTTGTCCAGAATGTAATGCTCCCGAAGAAACCCCACATGAGAGCCGAGGGGGAAGTTCTGGTTGGCGGCTGGGCTGAGGTTCAAGAGACCCGCATCCTGGTTGCATGGAGCTCACTGGGTGAGTTGGGGCCAGGCTGCCCTACCTCACAGGGCTGCGACGTTTGTCGCAGCCTGAGGTCCTCCGTCGCCCTGAGAGGTCTGCCCACCCTGTGCGATTCCTCCGCCTTCAAAGGGGTGTGTGGAGAGCAGGACCCTTTCAGAATGACCCCCCCTATTTGCCCCACTCCTCACTCTCCTCTCCCCCCTTCCAACCCCCCCAGCTCAACTACACCCAGCCGGTCGTGGCCGTGAAGTTTCTCAACCTCACCTTCAATGTCGACCACCATGTGGAATGCAAGATCAACGCAGCCAACATCGCCACGACCGACGAGCGGGACAAGTTTGCCGGCCGCGTGGCTTTCAAGATCCGGGTGAACAAGGACTAGGCGCTCGCGGCGCTTCCTCCTTCCTTCCCACGCAGCACCGCTGCCGACGGCGAATTCTCCCCGGGGGCCGCCGGTGCCGGGACAGGGCCGAGGGCTGTGGAAGGAAGGGGGCTCGGTGGTGGGTGCGTGGAGCTCGACCGCTGCTGCTCGTCCTAGGGGCACTAACCTTTGCTATTAGACAATCCCACCCCCTCGACCCCAGCCCTGGTGCGGCTGTGCTCCCCCCTCCCCGCACCCCCGGCCCTGCCGCCTCCTTTCCCCTCCCGAGACCCGGAATGCTACTTCAGCTTGTTCTAACCTCACGAGTCGCGTCGTCCCTTCTCACCCACGTCTGGTCTGTGGGGAGCTCAGAGGCTGTGACCCCTCCCTTGACCCCCAGAGATATTTCCTAATATAATAATAAATGTACATAGATATTTTATATATATTAAAAATTAAGGTACTGCTGAATCCTCTTGATTTTTCCTGCTCACCCACACGCCCCTTTTCAGCGCTGTTCTCTTGCCATGCGTTCTCCAAATTTCCTCCCCGTTTCATCCGTCCTGCCTGGAAACCTTTTAAGCTTCTCGCGCGCAGATCTGGCGGGCTCCGCATGCCAAGTCGGGGCCCTCCTTGTTTTCCTTGTCTCCCGAGCCTTAATGTTGGCCACGCAAGCCGTGTTGTCTTCATCTCCCGCAAAGGGTTGCCAAGATGTGCAGAGGAGGCTGTTCATGGAGGCCCGGGTGGTTTTGGCCGCAATCCTGGACACGTTTCGCTAGGAATATGCCCCACTGGACACACTGGGACATACTTCCGAGTAGACCTGCCCAGGTTGCACTGTTCATGGAGCGAGAAGCGCGATGGCCGCCCCTTTGCGACGGGCTGCTTCTGCCCACGAGCGATGCGGAAGCCGACCCAACAGGGGTGTCCCCGTCCAGACGAAGGAACAATCAGCTAAAGAACACACAACTAAAGAACACACAACCACGCGGCTGCCCAGCTCAAGGCACCTTTCTCCTTCGGCTTGCGCATGGCCACAACCCCCTACCCTGTTTCTCGGTCGCAAACTGCTTTTGGAAGCAGGGGAAGCAAAGGTTTCTCTGTCCGGTTTGTTTTCCTAGCATGGCACTGTGAATGCGGTTTGTCCGTCTCGAGCGTCTAACCCTCACCGATCCTTTTCCTCTTCTTTCCAAATAGGAACTGCTCTGACCCCGTTCATTCTTGAGTGTACAGTTGTTTTAATCTGTTATTATAGTGGCACTTTGCACTAAGATAATATATAAAAAGTAAAACTACTGTTTCCACCATAGCTGAGGGGGGACTGAATCCCAGTAATGCCTCTTTAGTGACCTTAATTAACTGACAGAGAGTTTTGATTTGATTCTCTGGGCTCTGTCTCCCTGCCTGTTAATATTTGTTCAACAAAACAGGTGTGTTTTAAAGAAGCTTAATTTAGCAAAGGAGGTTTTTCAACTTCCCTTGCTTTTTATTTTTAATAATTATTAAATTTTATCCCTTTACCTTTAAGGTTGCATCTTTGAGAAGTCGTTACATGTATGAATGGAAGACATAACTTAAATTCTTTGGCTTTTTAACTTTTTTGATTTTTTTTTTTTTGGTCTTGGTTTTTATTTGCAGAATTATTTAATTGCCTGTATCAGATTTACTGTAAAATATGAGAAATAAAACTTTAAAAATGTGGCTCAGTGCTGAATTTTTAGGCGTGCAAGTGTGTGTGTGTGTGAGAGAGAAAAGAAGCATTGGTTCTAAGGGTGCCACTGTGTCGGAGAGCTTTCTGAAGCGATGCAAAAGGAAATATTTAAAAGCCATGTTTTTGTGGAATGCGGACAAAAAGCCTGCAAAACTGGTCAAAGACTTATTTGAGACCAGTCTTCTAATTGGATTGCTAGTGTCGAGAAGCAGCGGACTCAGACGTGTGGAGGGTGTTCCATCGAACAAATAATTGCTTTTAATTCAGACATAAAGGAAAAATACATGCACGGGTAGTCAACTGAAGCCGACTATGGAGAATTCAGCTATGAGATGCCTTTTATCTGGCAAGAAGCACATACGTGCAGAAGCAAAAGCTCGAATCGGTTAAGACAAGGGCCAAAGGGGGAAGTTTCGTGGCCGACCTGCATGTGTGTATGTGTACTTCCAAGGAATCGGGAGTAGCACGGTGCGTTCCTGCTCAGTTCAGGCTGTTCCGGGTCGGGGGTCTGACTTTCTGGGGTCTTTGCCAGCCCACTTGTGTATCTGCAGCCAAGGCCCGTCGGACTGGGCTGTGCTCTCCCGTTCACCTGAGCTGGAATGAGATACTGACACCACAAGAACCCCACTCGGGGGCAGAGTGTGGCTGCAGGCGCATCGCGAGTTGTGTCATCCGGACCCGGCCAAGATAGCGCACCCTGGGGAACGACCTGCAGTTGCCACCCGGCAATGACCCCCGGATTCCTCTCGGGGCTCCCTGTGGCCAGCAAGGTGTGGCTTGTCAGCCCGAGCCAGCTCCGGATTCGACAACGATCTACCTGCAGCCCTCGAATGTGGGTTCTTGTGTGGGCTGCATCCGGCCATTTATTGCCCTGTGTGGGAAACAGACGCCACTGGTCCGTAAGCGGCTTTCTTTCTCGTACCTTCACCACTTTGAACGAGTGTGATGGAGTTGTGTGTGCGCCCAGACACGGTGCCCATGATGCAGAGGTTGGTTTCCACTTGGATCCGGCATGGTGCCATCCGAGGCCAAAGGGGCAGGGAGCGCCCGTGTGGCGGGCCATGTTTCCCGGGCAGACAAGTGGACGGGACCGACGCCACGTGGATTTTGCACGCGAGGCTCCTGCTTTGGGTAACAGCTCCCTTTCTGGGCTTTTCTTTGCCCGCTGCTCCACAGCCAGGCCTGGTGACGTGAGGCGCTTCTTGCAGGGCCTCTCGGTGCCCAGCTGCGCCAGCCCGCCAGGGCTATTCGTGGCACCATGAGCTGCTCTCGAGCCCGTGGCCATCCTCATCTTATTGTGAATGCACATGTGTTTTGCTGGATTTCTGACCTGGGAATCGAAGCAGAAGCCTCAAGGGGTGAGCGGTGGGGTTGTAAACACCGCGCTTTGCTGCAGGCAATTGAAGACGAGCAGCTACGCACCACACGCCACGCACGCCGGTGCCGCACTTGTGGGGCTGGGACCATAATTACAGTGATGTGGCTTCCTCCTGGGAGCGAGGCCCATTTCGCAGACTTCAGGAAAACACTTTGCCTTCCTTCTGCCCATGTTTTGTGACGAGAAAAGCCAGGCTGGAGGAGATCTAGGACTTGGCGGGATTCCTCAGCACCTTAGGAATTACAGTTTTCGCGATCCCGTTTGTGAAAAGGTCTTTGCTATGGACGGTCCCTTTCGCTACAGCCTTGGTGAAAGCAGCCACAATGCATGGCTTTGTGGGTTCGTCCCCAGAGGAGGTGGGGTGCCCCTGTGTGTGTGTGTGTGGGGGGTAAATTCACACATGACTGGAGGGCATTCCTGGAGACATCTGGCTACCCTTTTAAGACCCGCCCCAGTGTCACCCAGGAAAGCCATCCCGAGCGGGTGCCTGCAGGCAAAAACGGTTTATTCTATTTTTTCTCCTGCTCAGCATGTTCCTGTTCTAGCAATTATGTGCAGGTTTCAACAGAAACGGCCAAAACTCCAAGCAAGAAACATAGAAACATAGAAACAGAGCGAGTCAGAAGGGGCCTCCTGGGCCATCTAGTCTGACCTCCGGCACCAGCCGGCTCCGCTCATGACATGCCCACCATGTGCATGTCCAGCCTATCTTTGAACAAGCATCTATTTGATACCAGGGTGCCAACCTCCCCTCCGTTCAGACAACAAAACGACAGTACGACTCTCAGTTCTTGGCGTGACAGGAGGTCAGCTTTTCCTATTTCATGCCATCTGTCTTTTCACTGCCAAAACGCCACAGGAAATGCACTTGCTCATTTCGATGACGCGGGGACACGATTTAAAGGCGCTTCCTTTACTATCCAAGGCGCTTCCAGCATCAAACTGCTCCGTACCGTGGTCCTCCATCCAAAAAGAAACATCTGCTGGACGGGGCCAAAACATACGTTTGAAAGAAACATGTGCTGCTAGGCATTAAAAGCGATTAGCCGAATTACCCAAGAGAGACGCCGCAGTGTCCAAAAGACTTGAAACAAACATTTTTGCTGAATAGGATGCCGACCAAGGTCCGCGGCCACGACAGGTAGACATTTGGAGGCGTCCCCAGAGCAGTTTCTCGGGTTCCCAAACCTCCGGCCGTGCCGCTCTTTGTAACTCTCCCTTCGTTGGCTCTCCGGAATAATTTGGGCTTTGCAGGCTTGCGCTGTTGCGAAGCGCCGTCACGTCGCCGTGGATGCAGAAGCACCTTTGCCCGGCAGAAGTGACATGGGGGGAGGAAGGCCTGCCCTTCAGCCTGGAGGGCAACCGGGGGGCTTTTGCTGCTGCCGGAGGCTGTGGGGTGGGAGGCCCCAGGCCCCCGGCTCCCGGTGCGCAGAACAGCTGCCCCCAACCCGCGCGGGCCCCGCAGGACGGCCTTCGCCGCGCAAAGCAGGCATCAGCACCCGGCAGCACCGGAGACAGCTCCCAAAAGTGGGACGGTCGCCATGGCAACGGGAGCAGGGCTCTGAAGCAGCGGGGTTGCTTTGGCAACGGGAGCCCTCTCGCTATTCATCGCGGGCGAGGGTTGCTAGGACGGGTGCGGGGAGTGTTCATGCCGCCACTTGGCCGGGGGCCCTGGGGGCCCTCGGGGAGCCCCGCACTGCTGACACCCCCCCTGCGCATCAGCATCATGCGGGGGGCGGTGAGGAAGCACCAACCGCGTTCGGCTGCTCTGGGATGCGTCCCACTTAAGTGAATAATAGAATGTTGCCCTTCCAATGCACCTTCTACTGGCTGAGGGACGTGCAAGCTTTAAGGTGGCACAGAATTCTTAATCGGACCAAAGAAAAGTAGGTTAAGGGCCAACCCTGCCCCAGTTTAGAGGAGGAAAAACCTTACAACTCCCGGTGCGCATGCTAGGAGCGGAGGCCTTCTTTTCCACCTAAGCTTGCACATGCTTGTGTCCTCGGTCAGCTGCTGCAGCGCCAGCTTCCCGCTGCCCTGGCAGTCTCTGCTCTATTCCATTTTACCTGATGCGGAGTTCTGTGTTACTTGGCGACATGCATGCACCAGCCCTGGAACCAGTTGAAGCTACAAGGCAGTATAGGCTTCCCTTCACGTTGGTCTCCCATGTTCTCCAATAATATCCCCCTGCACTTATGTCCCATGGAAGCGTCTGTTGCCTAACAGCTTTTGGCCACAATAAACCAGGCAGCCTCTGAGGTGCCACAGAACGCTTTGTCTTTCCAGGCCCATGTAGCTGCCGCTGGAATTAGGGCTGCGCACAGTAAATCCGCCTGGAACTGCATCCCTGTTTCGCAAACCGAACTCGATTGTGAAAGAGGCCGTGGCAGCTACTCTGCAGTAAAGTTCCGGCACATGCTCAGAAACAGTCTTGTTTGCCTGGGCTGCAAAGCACTCCACTGCAGTGCCCGTGCACCTCCATCTCTGCCCACCGAACCCCTTCCGGGGTCCGAAGGCCTCGGCACCAATCTCCACCCCGCAACGGCACACCCCAGTCTGCGGAGATGAGCTTCTTCTCTTGCTGCCTTTTCAGCCCGGATTAGTTTCCGTCTCAACGTGCAGGATGCTCTCCCCGCAGGGACGGGAGGTGGTGCATATTCCTCCAGTCTGTGGGCCATTTTCCCCTAGTAACCTATATTCCCCACTCCCCATCTCGCCCCGCAATGCAATGAATCCCCCTCTCCGTCCTCCGCCGGTTCTTTGCTGTCTCTTTCTCCTGGCCCGGATCGCCCTTCATCGCTGCCCACATGCCACTCCCGCCCCTGGGCTGCTGCGGCAGAGGCAGCTTGCCTGCCGTAATCCCCGTGCAGGCGACCTCTCCGCCCAGGGTCCTCGTCCCCGCAGGATCAGCTTCTGGCGGGGGCCCCATAGACCATCTTGAGCTCAAGATACGAATGGGGGGGGGCACCCATGCAGCGAAGGCATCTTTTGCTCGCTCCGCTGAGCATCAGCGACAGCCAAGGGACGGTTCCACGCCGTGGCCCCCCAGACACCGCAGGAGGCGCATCGCAGCTTCATGGCTGGAGGGCGAGCCGTGGGGCCTGGGAGCCTGGCCTGCCTCCCTTTTGATGCTCTAGCAGGCACTCTTTGGGCCTTTGAGAAAGCCCTGCCCAGGATCTCCGGGACCCCCGGCCTGGATGTACAAGCGCCTTCTCTGAGCGCAGCCCCTCCAATACCCTCCCGTGCAAGCGCGGCTGGGCTTCCCCAGCGCGAGAGGGCCGCCCCACTGCAGTGCCCCCCAGTTTGGATGAATCCAGTTCGGAAGAGCCGGTGTGGCATCGTGGCCGAGAGCGTGCAGCTGGGGCTGGAGCAGTCATGCAGCGCACTGGGTGCCGCGGGGCCAGCCACAGGCTCCCCGCCCAGCCGACCTCACAGGGTTGTTGTGAGGATAAGATGGCGAGGAGGGGGAATGGTGCGCCCTGCCTTGAGTTCCTTGGCAGGAAATGGGCAGAGTATAAATAAATATGATGTCATGGCCCATGATAAGGTCACAGCCCACCTTCTGGGGAAACACAAACATGCGGAGCCTCGTGCAAGCAGATGGTGCCAGGAAGCAAGTGGAAAATCTACCATTTGCAGCGAGCGTGAGCGGAAATGCTTGGAAGTAAGCGGGGGCTCCACGCAAGGTGGGTACCGACTGCGGGGAGTTGTGGGGGGGGGCAGAGGGAGCCCCAGCAGCAGGGTGGGACCCTGGATGGCCAGAAGGGTGGCTGCCTGGCTCGTACCCTGAGCAGGAGCGATCGTGCTGCGACATCGCGTTGCAGGCTCCGATTGCAAACGGGAGTCAATTAGTCCTGTCCATCCAGATTATGAGAGGGAGGGAGGGAGGGAGCGTGAGAGGGAGAGAGTCTGTGCATGTGTGAGTTTTAATGCGGCCTTTGCTGTAGACTGCTCCCCCCGCCCTCCATTTGTTCCTCCCGGTTCCAGCTTGCATTTCTGTCTCAAAAGCAGCCCAGCCGGATCCCTGCCAACCTCCGCTTCTCTGTGGCCGCGATGCAGTCCGATGCCAGGCGCGAGAAGGGGGGGCTCTTTGTCACGGCCTCGCATGCCCCGAGCTCTGCAGAGTCACGGAATACGTTCCAGACTGGCTGCTTGCCCGGCGAGCCGGCCGTGGCCACCTCTGCCTCCCCGCATCCCAGCTTTGGCCCCCGTTCTCCCACCCCACGTCGCAGCCCAAACCTCTTCGGCTTCTCTGACGCAGGCAGATCAATGTCAACGCAAAGGACCCTCGTTTGTGGGCAATTACCCCATCGATTTGACCCCAGAGCCGCCGGGAGCCACTGGCCACCAGGAAAATCGGCATGGAGTGGAGGAATGCCAGAGGGGACTGGTTGCAAGAGATGGAAGGCAGAGGCCCGTCAGCATCGATCTGGCGCTCTTGCCCAGTTAGCAGCTCCCGACAAAAAATGAGTGGGTGTTTTGTGACGCCTGAGGGCTGCCGGGCACAAGGGAGTCACACAGCACATTGTGCATGTGCAGAATGCATGGGGGACCACTTAGGAATCCCCCCACATGCCAGCAACTCGCCTGGTCTTTGCACGAGCTCATACGCATTTAGAGGCTCATTTAGGGATAATTCTCACCATGTTGATAAACACGAGCGGGAGCCTGCCCAGGAGGCTGCCTGCCCAGCCTGCGGTGGGCTTTGAAATCGGCACCGGTGGGACCCTGAAGCCGCACCGATTCTGCCGCGGGACCAGCACAGCCTGCAAGTTCCCAAGAGACCCACAAATTCCTTTCCAAGCTGGACAAATGCAGTGGACCCCAGTCGATGCCGTGGCAGCTTCTTCCTGGTCCCACGTCCCTCTGTCCATGCCCAGGAACTCTCTGGCGTCTGAAACGGGTGGAGCTGGATGGCTGGGGTGGGGAGGTCGGAGGGCAGGTCCTTGTGGCCCAGCCCAGGGCATCCGAGGGCAGCGAAGTGGGGCTGCAAAAGGATGTTGCCAACTTCCACCCCGCCCGCCCCGGCTCAGCTCCTGTGCCGCGGCCAAGCCACACCTCAGCAGCCCAACCGTCTCCCATCGCTGCTGCCTGCATGCCGGTCCCTCAGACCTGCCCCTCTCCGGCTGCACAGGCGCCGGGCGACTCACCCCGTGTCCCACCGCGTAATGTGTGCACGCGTAGTGCCAGCCCTGCAGGTTATGCGCTGGGGGGCACACACGACCGCCCCCCCCAGGCAGGAATCTCACACACACATTCCTTCGGGTGCTGCTTCACGAGGTAAGCACACCGACGTGTCCGACCTCTTTCCGCCTCGACCAAATTCCTGTTCCCAGGAAGTGGGGCTACAGCCGGGCAGTGGGCGGGGCCTACGGCAGAAAGGGGCGGGGCCACGCTCTCCCTGGCTGAAAGCCCTTTCCGACGGTCTTGCGAGAAGCGTGGGCAGCCTTTCCAAGGGGAGCGACTGTGGAAAGGCAGGGAGACCACCAATGCCCGGTGTTGGGGGGGGCGGGCGAAGGAGGGGCGTGACCTTCTGCAGAACCGCAGAGGCTGGATGGGGGGCCCCCAGGGGCCAGTTTTTGTCTCCAGGCTGGAGGGTCGCCGCCATTGGGCTTTAGGGCCGCTGCAAAACAGCCCGCGTGTCGCTTCCTTCTGCCGCCCCCGCTCGGCGCGTCAGAGCGACGACCCCCCCCTTTCCCGCCTCCCTGGCACTGAAGGGGTTAACTCCCTATGTGGTCAACTAATCCTTCTGCAAGGACAGAGGAAGATCGCCGGCGGCGGCGGCTTATGGGATTTTCCTTAGGGTGGGGTGGATTATCTGGCCTTCCTGGAGGGCGGCGGCGGCTTGGGCAGCCTTTTTCACCCCCCCCCCGCCGCGCCGTGGCCTGTGGACAAGGCAAAGAGAGCCTCCGGTAAAAAGCCGCTGCCCCGCCACCTATTTCCCCTGGGGGGGGGGGGTCGGTGGCTTTTTAAGAAGTGGCGTTGCGCGCGCGGGGGGGGGGGCGCGTCTCGCAAAATGTTGGGGAATAAAGCAACGAAGAAAACGCCCGGCAGGGACCCATTTCAGCATCTGCATGGGGAAGTGGGGTGAGGGGGGGCCGCGCAGGTACGCGGGGGGGGGCAGCAGGTTCGGGCGCGCTTGCACCGCTGCGCCGCCTCGTCCCTTCCCACGAGCTTCGGGCGTCGAGAGCGGCGCCTGCAGATGCCGCCTGGATCCGGGTTGCCTCGAAGCGCCATGGAAAACAGCTTTGCACATTTGTCTTCCCGAGGCCCGAAAGCCAGACGAGCTGAGCCCCCCTATTTTGTCTCCCCCGTTGAACTTTTAAGCCGGGGCTGGCCTGCTAAATCTGCATGCTTCCCTGCTTTGCATGAATTATCCAGGAGCGCCCGGCTAGGAAGGCGCAGCCCTGCCGGCTGGCCACGGCCCGCCTTCATACCATGGCGAGCGTGGGGGCTAGAAACTTGTTTTTCTTAAACCAAAAAGGGGTGCAGTAAGAGGCAGACTCTTCCTCCGCCCCGCCAGTGCGGCGCTGCGTATCATACGACCCTGAGCCCGGCAGGAGCCAGATGGCAGAGGACGAGATGTCGAGCAGGGGCGCGGGTGGGGGCCCTTCCGGGGAGGCGAAGGGACGCGGGAGGACTGTGCAGCTCGGCCGGGTGGCCCCTGGGCGCCTTCGGGGAAGGCTCCCGCTTCTAGGGCGCTTCCAGTATCGAGTCCCGCATGTTGCCCCTTAGCCAGGGAAGGGGCGGGTGTGGGGGCCCTGCAAAAGTCGCGCAGGCCCCGCGCCGAGAGCGCCTCCAAGGTCGGAGGAAGGGCGCAGAGAGAGGCCCAGCTCTGCCCACTTGCTGCAGGCACTTGGCAGGCCCCCGGCACGGAGGAGAGGGGGCGCGGGGGGAGAATGAAAGCGGGCTCCGTTCCCCGGCCCCCGCCAGGCGCTCTCCCGCATCGCGCCGGCGCAGGACGGCGACCCGGACCGTCCCCGCCCCAGTGCGGGCCCCCGCGCTGACCCCACTGTGCGGGGGTCTCGAGACCCCCTTCCAGGGCCGGGGCGGAGGGCTCTGGCCCGCGCAGAGGCGAGCGGGGCGTCCCTGCCGGGGAGGCTGCCAAGCGCCCGCCCTGCTCCGCTTTGCAGGCGCGCCGAGGCCAACGCGGAGCCGCGGCGCCCTCGGCCCGGTGCGACGCTGCCGCCTGCCGGCGCCGCCCGGGACTGCAGCGCCCGCGGGAAGCGCCGGAGCCCCCCGACCCGCCTTCCGCTCCCGGGGGCAGTGCTGGGCCCGCGCTCCCGGGGGGCTCCGGTGCGGAAGGCGGCTGCGAAAGGCCGGAGCCCCCCGGAGGGAAGGGGCGGGTGGGTGCCAACACCAAGGAGGCCCCCGCGGGGCGAGGCGGGGGGCGGCCGCTGGGCGCGCGGAAGCCCCGGGCTCCATCCCCGGCTTCTCTGGGCCGGCGGGGAAAGGCTCGCCGGAGATGTGCGCTGCCCGCCGGTGCTGGCAGTGCGGGGCTCGGCGCCAGCGGCTTCTCGGGTTCCCGGCGGTAGGTCGCGCCTGCCTGGTTCGCCCCCCGCGCCCCCCAGCATCTGTTGGCAGCTCAGGCGTCAAACACACCTGGACACAAAAGCTGCACCGCGGGAATAGCGAGGGCTGGGAAGACCCGCTGAGTGACACACGATCGCCAGGGGAGGAAGGACCCCAGAGAGCCACTCGCTCTCCGGAGGACCCTCCAGGCACCGAGCCCCCGCTGGCGCCAGACGCGCCTGGCCTTGGGCCGTCGTGCAAAGACTCTGCAGGGACGGCGTGGCCTGGAGCCGAGGCGGGTGACCAGCCCTGCAGCTCCCACCTCCTTTGGCTGGGCTGGGGGGGCGCCCGGACAGCCCCGCCACGGCCTGCCCCTGGCCCGGAGGTATTCCAAGGCGGGCAGCTGCCCTTCTCACCTCTTGCTTAGCTACAAGGTTTGTAACGGTTCGGTTCCACCTGCGGCCCCCAAAGCACCTCTGGATGGCCTGGGTAACACCTGGACTGCCAGATCTTTTGGGGTGGCAACTTCCATCAGCTCCACGCAGCACAGCCCACCATGGGCACCGTCGTTGTCCTTACTATATCGCATCTGTATCCCCTTTTGCAACTTACGAAGGTGTCCTTTCTTAATGTTATCTTCACAACCACCCTGCAAGGTAGGCCAGGCCAAGAGGCAGTGACTGGCCCAAGGCCACTCATGGCTGAGGGGGCACTTGAACCCAGGTCTCCCGAGTCCCAGTTCAGCAGTCCTGACCACGATACGTTCCCCACCCCTGTTCCATGTACCCTGGAACACGGTTCTAGGTCTGCTCCTCAGATTTAAACTGGCTTTTGTGCCTTTTAGATCTTTGCATGGTTGCCCACTTTTGCCCTGGATTTTGCTTGAGCTACTTCACGTTTTGGGTGCTCTGTTCTGCCTCACTATGGAATTTATTGCATGGTTTTCCCTTTTGCATTGTACCCTCATCCAGGCACCCTAAAGCATGTAATGCAGAGCTCCAAAGGCAAGGGAAGTGAGGACGACCAAATCCAGTGTACGCATTTCATAGCTTGTTTTGGAAAGACTTTATAGATTTTAAAGATTAAAATGCTCACATATACCTACGATGCTTTTAAAAGACGGAACGTTGCGGTATAGAGCAGCAGCTCCAGTCGCAACGAGAAGCCTTTTCCGGTGCACTTAGTGGACCCGGGATCCACGTGGAGCGAGGCCACGGGAGCCTGGACCCGCAAGCCGTCCTTACACTGCCCAGCTCAATAAGCTGCGTGAACGAGCATCGTGGCTCGTATCACATTTGGCTAGGTTGCCCATCCCCGGCTCCCGAGTTGGAGCAAGGCCCCCTTTCCCCAGCCTAAATGGAAGGACACTCCAAACGGAGTTTTACAAACCGCACCCGTAATGGCGCACCCCTTTCTTCCCACAACAGCAGGACTTTCCCACGTCCAACGCGCGTCGTCGTGAGGCGTAGAGTTCACAAATTTACTGGGGAAGTTTTAATCTATGACTCACCCAGAAAGCTTTGGCTATGGGCGGTGAGAAGAGTTTTCTGTAGTGGGACAATGTGAAAAACACCGATTTAGAGCAGGAATTCTTACTGGGTGCATGGAATGCCCCTGGGTGCTCACTTTTGGACCCGCAGAAGGCATGGCTACCAGCCATGGCTGTTTTGAAACCACCGCGAGCCAGAAGGCCTCTTTCTTCAGTATATCAGAGAGCTCGCCCTTCTGCCCATCTCTCTTGTAGAGTTCACCCCCACCCCACTTTTCAGAAATGTTGCGGGGATAAGGCCCAAGAAAATTTATTAAAGTACAAAAACCAATTGGCTGATACAAAAAATAATCAAGAAGCAAGCTAAGGAACTAAAATTTGTGCAAGGAGGGGGCCGGGAGTGAGGGGGAGGGATTAAGCAACACTATACTTAAACAAATACTGTATAAGGTGGGAGGGAGGGAATTGTGATAATTTGAATGCTGGAGAACAGAAATCAACACATTAGAAAAACTTGCTTTCGGGAGAGGGAAGGGGCTGCTTGCAGGGACCAGCCCCGAACAACCCCGTTTTTCCAGCCCAGCTAGCTGGAAACACGGCCAGCCCATAATAGCTGGCAATCAATATGGCAGTGATTGCTTGGTATTGCTGCCTTCCTAAGAGGAGGGGTGTTGGAAACAGACCCCTCTGGCTGCCACCGTGTGGGAAACCGTTAATATTGCTAGGAAGGAATGATGGGTGTTGTTAAGTATTTAGTTGGGGAAGACTGGCTACCTACTTCCCTGAACTCCTGGTCAGAGACAGAGCTGTGGGGATTGGCGGGTGGTCCCAGGAGTCCCCCCGCATCACTCCAGGAGAATGCATAGCTTGATGGACAACCCATGCTCTCAGACAGACAAACTGGGAAAAGCAGGTGGGATTGGGTGGGGGATAGAAACAGTCCAAAGGGAGCTAGGAATGGTGCTAGTCTTCGTTTTCCTTCTTCAGTTTCTTTTGAACAGGGCCAGGTTCCTCGTCTTCATCACTTTCTTCCTGAAATTCAGAGGAGCAGCGTGCCATTCTAAATGAGCTGGGCGAGTCACCTTGTTTTTGTGCTTTTAGGGGCCTGGATAAAACACACAGACAACACAAAGACAGGAACAGCAAGGATGGGGTCGTTATCTAAAAGAGCAGCAAGCACTTTGAGGTTTGCGTTGCTCGAGTGAGCGAGCCAAGTTACTTTTTGGCAGAAGCAAG
This sequence comes from Varanus salvator macromaculatus, assembly GCA_023646645.1. NCBI lineage: Eukaryota > Metazoa > Chordata > Lepidosauria > Squamata > Varanidae > Varanus > Varanus salvator. Next base: position 991,517 of record JAIXND010000753.1, on the reverse strand, counting down.
GCAGTTTCCTCCCTCAGAGGGTCGAGCCAATGGAAAGGGGAATCCGTTCCCACCGATTTGTGTGCGTCTGCAGAAATTTTTGGTCTGCCTCGCAGAAGACCCACACGGAGTCTCCTGCATGCGCCGAGAAAGAAGGGTCAATTTGCTCACCCCTTGGCTGGCTTTTGGCTCTCTGCTTCTGTCGGTTGCCACGATTCTTGAAATTCGAGGGCCTCCAGTAACCGCTTCAGTATTTGGTAGTGTTTGCGGTTGCGGATCTGTAAAGAAAGCGGGGAGAGAAGCTGAACACAGGCTCTGAGCTGGGAGGAAGGGCCTGATCCAGGCTGCGGACAAGCGGCGCTTGTGGGGGACAGCCGCACAGACCGGGCAGGTCTGTCCGAAGCGGAAGCAAACAGCTATGGCTTCTCTGCCTGCAATCCACGGCATTCTTGCCCAATTTCACCCCCCCTTTGCACAAAGGCTAACGAAGCAGAATAAACGCCTGCAAAATCCTGCCCGTCAGGCCGCCGCCGGCACACATTTGTGCGGGATTAAGGAAGTGGACTTTTCCAGCTGACTCCGACACGACCCTCACCTGGAGAGTGTACGCTCCGCTTTCAGAGGTGACGCTGCCGGTCTTTGCAACCTTCTTCTTCGAGTTTTCGGACACGCTGCCTTGTGGGAGAGCTGGATGGAAGAAAGAGGAGGCGGCCAAGGGAAGAATTTAAGAGGAGCCATGCGGCTCTGGGACAGCTCACCGGCCTCGAATGGGCCTTTCCAGTGCAGAGAAACGGGAAGTACCCCTGAATCGTTCCATTTGCCCTCATCCTCATCCTCTGTGTCCCTCCTTTTCGCCTCCTCCGGGAAACTGCATACACAGCTCTCGTGTATCCTAACAACGGCCCTGTGGGGTAGGCCAGGCGGAGAGGCAGCAGCTGGCCTAAAGTCACCCACTGAGCTTCCTGGCTGAGAGGGAACCAGTACCGGATCTCCCCGTCCCCACTCTTGCCGCACTGGCAAATTCCTCCGCTGAACCCAAAATCCAAGTCCCCCGCTCCTGCCTCTCCCAAATCGCCTCCTTTCGGCTTTGCGGGAGGAGGAAGTCGCTGGATGCTGGAGACGGGTGCCAGCGTTCTCCCCAGATGTGCTGAACTACAACTCCCATTATGCACCAGCCTTCTGCCCCTTCCGTCCAGGCCCTTCCACATGTGCAGCGGTCCCTGCAGGCCAGGAATGCAGGGTTTTCAGAATCACGGCGCGGGAGGGGCTGCCAGGATCAGGCCCGGCTCATACACAACGCAGCAGCACCAGGGCTGCCGGTGACTCGGACCTGACGCCGCTTTCGGACGGCACCAGCCCTTCCGGCAGCTTTGAGCAGCCCGGGCCAGCTGTGGGGCCCAGCCCTGCTCACGTGTGGGTCACGTGTGCTCCACCAAGTCAGGATTCTCCGCCCCACACCTGTGTCTTTGGCGCTTCGGCACCTAAATGCAAGACTTCGGATTTATCTCCGTGTCGGATCGGCTGAGTTTTCCAGCCCATCTAGAGCCGTCCGACTCCCGACCGTGAGATGGTGCAAACTGGTGTCGTGCAACAGCAGAGGGTCGGACCGGATGGTCTCCCTGGCCCCTTCCACCTCTGCTAGTCCAGGATTCAGTGCCTCGCCATCCGTTCTCCGATGGTCTCCCCCCAAGCTTTGTGCACCTGCAAACCAGGTGAGTCTCCACCCACAACCGGGCGATGGATAAACACACTCACATCTCCACCCATCCGCCCACCTTCGCACGCTGCGGCCCCTTGACCTTGTGCTGCTGCCGCCGAGTGGCACTCTGCCCCCCGCGACCCCACAGACCACTTTGAGACTTACCCTTCTTCAATTTCTTGTCACGGCCAGGAGCCTTCTGGTAGTTCTCCTCCTCTGTCCGGCGGTCCCGGCCGGGGCAGGCACACACTCGGACCTCGAAGCAGCGGCGCCCAAGGAGCTGGCCCCTGGGGTGGGGGGAGCGCAGAGGGAGACCAGAGGCGCGTTAGGGGAGCGGGGAGGCCGGCTCGCCAGCCTGCCAGGCCCCCGCGGAAAGCGCAGCGGGGGGGTACTCACTGAGGGGTCTCCAAGGTGATGATGGTCAGGATGGCGCGCCGGTTCATGCCCCCCATGCAGGAGCTGTTGCACATGAAGTTGTACAGCACCGTGCTGTAGGCCGAGCCCACCTGTGGAGAGGCGGGATTAGGCTGCGAGGACGCCGCCTCGGCCCGTTCCGGCTCCCGAGGGGCAGGGGGCAGAGGCCAGGCGGCGTGCGGGGTCACCTGTGGACGGAACTCCCTGGCCCAGGACGGGGCCGCGGCTCCGGGGCTCAGGCGCAAGCAGGACCCGGCAAAGCAAGCCGCCCCAAGCGATTCCACGTTGCTAAGCTCTGCGGCGGGAAAATGCACTCTGCCCGCGAACCGCAGCGCGGCAGGAAAGGGGCGATCTGGGGCCGGCGGGCGCCGAGAGTCCCCGCTCACGTGCAGGGCCAGCGGGACGAGCCCCCGTTCCGGGAGGCGTCCGGTTTCAGGACCGCCCTATTTACGTCCGCAAGCCACCCAGCAACCGTGTCCTCCGGGTGGCGCACAAGACACGTGGGTGGTGGGAAGACTCACTTGCCGGGCACCGATCGTGGGGCGAGCACCGCCTCTGCGCAAGAGGGGTATCGGCGGGTCTGGGGGCAGGAGCGCCCCACTTCGCAGGAGCACAGAAAGCGACGGAGGAGCCCCGGGCGTGCCCGGCCTGGCTGCCACCGCAGCCGCACGTGCGCACGGCCGGCAGCCCCCCGGACACAGTGCGGCCTCGTCCAGGCGACGATATCCACAGATACCCGCTGCGACGGCCCAACAACAGAGCTTCCACGCCGGGCGGCAGCGTCCCCGAGAAGGCCGCACGCACGCTGGAGACAAACCACAGGGGACGGCGGTCGCCCTCACGCCCTGCCTGCAGGCCCCCGGAGGCGCCGGGGTGGGTGGGGGTGAGAGGGCCGGAGGCAGGACACCCGCGAGGGGCAAGCCTCAAGCGAGGCACTGCGACCTGTCCGGATGAGGAACGCGCTGGCAGAGCTGAGACGCCTGAGCTTCCCGGGGGCTGGCGGGAGGGAAGGGGGCCACGCAGAGAAGGCCCCGCAGTATGGGCCTCTGAGTTGCCTCCTGCTCCTCTGTTGCCAATTAGCTCATGCAGCGAAGTATAACAAGCACACGGGGTGATGCACGGCTGGCCCAAGGGGCTGCAGCTCCCACACTGGCTGGGGATGATGGGAATTGCAGTCTAGCATGTGGGGGGGTGCCGTGCCACGCAGGCAGGGGCTGCCAGAACGCAACGGCCGGGTCGGGTAAATCAGCCGCGAGTGGGTCCGCGTGGGGCATCCCCCCGGCCACCCGCCCCGCCACGTCCCCCAGTAACCTGGGGCATCTCATAAGGGACGATGACGCTGTGGCGCTGGGTGTCCTCGCTGGAGATGTATCGGGCCTGCCTGTTCCCCTCCACACGGATCAGGTGGTCGGCGGGCGCCACACCTGCCACGAGACACAAACGGGGGGGGGGGCAGGGGGAGAAGGGTTAGCCCGGCTTCAGAACCTCACTCCGTCCCGGAGCCTCCCGCCCCAACCCACAGCCGCCAGCGCCCCGCCATGGCACACCGTCGTTGTACTCCGTGGCCCGCTCGTGGTGGGGGCAGCGCTTCACCACGTCGGCGATGTGCTCCGATTTCTTGTAGACGGCCATGGCGCGGATGATGGAGCCTGCGGGCGGCGGGTGGTCCACCTTGATCAGGACCTTGCAGGTCTTCGCCAGCTGGCAGAAGAGTTTCTTCAGAGTCGGCGAGTACTGCGAGGGGCGGGGAGAGGGGGGTTATTTTTCCTGGAAGTTTTTTCCCATTACAGAGCCCCGTGGGAGAACCAGGACCTCTTTCCCCCGCAGCTCCAATCTGCACGAATTCAGGAGCCCTGCGCCAGAACCCCCATGCTGAACACCCCCCCCCCAACCAGGCTCCTCCTGTCCTCAATTTCTTGACTGGCCAGGCAGCCCCCCCACCCCCTCCACACCCCCCCATATTGGCCTCCGGACTCCTTCCCACCTCCCACACGAATTTCTAGCATCCTTCTAGCATCCCTCAATTTCTAGCATCCCTCAAGATAGGTCTCCCCACACCCACCTTGCCCCAAAAGGAGGCAGTCTCCTCCCGCCCCGGGATTCAGCAGCCCATGCTGCACACCCTGGACCAGGGTGAGCAAGGACAGGGACCCCCAGGGCACAGCCCAACCGCAGCCCAGAAGCTGCCCCCCCCCCCCGTGCAAACTTGACTGTCCGTTTGCTGGGCACCCACCTTTCCGTCAGGGCAAGATCAAGCATTTTCTGCTGTGGTGGGGGAGGCTCTAACCAGCCCCCCCAGTGGTCCCCCCCCCCCGTTTCTCTGCAGCACACACACAGCCAATACGAGCTGCCGGAGCACCGCTGGGGCTGAAATGCGCCCGAGCGAGAGTAGCCAGAGCATGCTCGGACTTGCCCAGGAAGGGCCGGGGGCGCAGGAGGGGGAACGTGGTCTCAGATTCGGATCCTCCGCAAAGGGGCTTGAAGTCAAAGCGGAGCTCTGCGTGTGCTGCCGGTCCAAACGGACCGGGGGGTGCGGGGCGGGATGTGGCAGAATCCGAGGGGTGCTTCTACGAGGCCCGGACTGGCGGAGCTCGGCCCCAGAGGAGGAAGGGTGGGCAGCAGAGAGGGGCTGGAGGAACGGCAGGCCACCCCCAGGGACCCCCAAAAGGTAGGCTGATGGAGCGGTTTTGGGGTTCATGGGCAGAACAGGGGGAAGCCGGATTATTTATTCAGGGTGGCAAAGGAATGGGCTGTGGGGGGGGGGGAAGCTGAATCCGCTGGGGGCTGTCAGGGCTCTGGAAGACGATACCAATGCCCAGTTCCTTGGGAAGCCTTCCACAAGCTGGGTTGCAACTCCCAGCATCCACAGCCCATCTGGAGGGCAAGCTGACAGCTTGAGCTCTTTCCTGCCTGAGGTCCGAGACCCTCTGGGAGGATTCGTCCCAGGGCCACAGGCGGCAGGCGTGTGCCAAAACTGGCCCCCATCTTTTGGCTTAAGGTTGCCACTGGCAGTAACCAAGCCTTGGGAAAAGCCTTTTGGCTTCTCAGGATGGGGGTCACACAAGAGCGGGAGAAACAGCGACCCGCCATTGGGGAAAGAGGGGGGGCCTTCGAGGGAAGCCCAGAAGGCCAAACCAGGATCTCACGTGAGCTGCAGGTTCAGTTCCCCCAAGCTGAAGAACAAAGCAGCCGCCGCCACCGCCACTTCCGGCTCTTTACGAACATGCAGCTCACAGGGATGTGCGCCCAAGTTGCAGAGCCCCTTGTCAAAGGGGAAAACTCCCCTCGCCGCTGCCAGGAGGGCGAAGAACACCTAAGACCACCGACTCTGGCAAGCCTTCCTGGGGGGCAAGGCGGCACCGGGGGCCTTTTGCTGCAGACAGAGAAGGGGGCCGAAAAAGCACCTCATACCAAGAGAGGTATTCCTGCCGCTCTATACGACTCTGGTGCGCCCGCAACTGGAGCATTGTGCTCAGTTTTGGACCCCTCGTTACAGGAAGGATATAGCCAGGTTGGAGTCAGTGCAGCGTAGGGCCACAAGGATGGTGGCTGGTTTGCAGGGGATGGGGTATGAGGCGAGACTGAGGGAACTGGGTCTCTTCAGCTTGGAGGAGACTCAGAGGGGATCTGTTGGCGACACTCAGGTGTGTGAGGGGGTGTCACACGGAGGTGGGGAGAGACCTGTTCTCCCCTGCGGAGGAAGGCAGGACATGCTCCCACGGAGCAAAGCTCAGGGAACCAAGGTCCAATTGGGATGCCAGGAAGCACTTCCTGATGGTTAGGACCCCGAGGGCGTGGAATGGGCTTCCACGGGAGGTCGTTGAGGCCCCATCGATGAGGGTGTTCAAGGATAGGCTGGACGTCCACATGGTGGGCATGTTGTGAGCGGAGCTGGCTAGAGCCGGGGGGGCAGACTAGATGGTCCGGGAGGCCCCTTCTGACTCGCTCTGTTTCCATGTTTCCATGTTACCGGGGATTCTAATCTGCTGAAGATTCCAGCTCAAGATTTGTGGGGCAGCCATTCTAGACGAGGCCTTATGGGAAAAGGTGCCTGTTATTATTACTGTTATTAAGGGGAGACGTGATGGAGGTGTTTAATATAACGCAGGGTGTTAGGGAGTGGAGAGGGGGACGTTTTTCTCCCTCTCCCATAACACTTGATCATCCCGTGAAGCCAGAGGGAGGTTTGGGGCAGATAAGAGGAGATCCTTCTTCACGCCGTGATCAACCGTGGAATTCGCTGCCTGGGGAAGTGGTGACGGCCGCCCACCTGGACGGCTCTAAAGGGCGACCGGAGCGGTTCCTGGGGAGGAGGCTGTCGGGGCTACTAGCCGTGCTGGCCACGGGCTCCCTCCTTCACCGGGGTGGCCTGCCTGCCTGCACCCATGGCGGAGCACCTGGGTGGGGGGCCTGGCACCCATCCCGCCTGAGGGATCCGGGGGGCAGCTGGTTTGCCACCCTGTGAACGGCGTGCAGGACCGGGTGGTCCCTGGGTCGGATCCGCCAGGGCTTTTCCGACGTTCCAACAGCAGCAAAACGTGCGCCAGGCTATAGGGCTGAAGGCGGGATTCTCCTTGCTTATGTGGAAATTAACCTGTCAGGGAGAAACCTCGCTGGAATCCTCTCCCTCCACGTGTCTGTTCTGATTTGAGTAGGAATGTCTTTCCTTTTGCCTGAAGAAGCGATCAGTCCTGCGATCGCAGTGCCGCTGCCCCGACACCCAGGTGCTTCCCGTTTGCCTTCTGTTTGTGAGAACTCTGGTGTAATTCAGGATCATACAGGTAGGAAGCAATGCTTCCCCACCCCCGCAATGGCTGAAGCAGAATAGAGACGACGGCAAGGCCCCCCCCCACAGCCACCCCACAGCTGTACCGTGCAGGTGATGGACTTGGAGACCCCCGACTGCTCGAAGATCAGCTCGAAGCCGTATTCGTTGACGTAGTCTTCTGTGGAAGGGACGGTGGAGGTCTGGATGGGCCCCACCGTTTCCAGTGGAGGGATCGGATTTCCATCTTCCTCTGCACTGGAATATCTCCCCTCTTCCGTGAAGGACAGGTTAACAAGCTCGACCGACGGCTGCAGGCCCAAGGTCACATCCTCCATCTGGTATGTGCCCTGGAAGGACAGGGAGAAGAGGAGCAGAAATTCACCCTCCGACCCCTTCCTTCCCTGCCTCATATTCAGCATCCGAACACTCTGAAAGACTTCACACACGTTGCCCCAGTCTTTCCAACAACAGCCCTGTAAGGTAGGCTTCCACTATGCACCCACATTGCAGAGCAGGGGGAGAGGGCGTGACCGGCACGCGAGTGACCTGCCACGGGGCAGGTGGAGCGTTTTTATTACATGGCTACGTGCGTGGCCACCTGGACCGCCACCTCTGCTCCAGCGGCCTGCTTCCTGGTACTCGGCCCGGTTTCATAATTATGGGAGCTGCTTTGAAAAGGTGTCCTGTGGCCTCGCAGGGGGCCAGAGGACAAGTCCGTGGAGCACACGGAGGCTCTCCGTGGCTCCTGGTCCTGAGGGCCGTGTGCTCCCTCACGACAACCCTGTGAGGTAGGCTAGGTGGGAGGGAGGAAGAGAGGACGCAGCATGTGTCCCAAGCTGCCAGGGAAGAAACAGGCTGTAGGGTCCGCCTTCTACCTGTTCGCACACGCAGGCCGACACCCGCAGCTCTTCCGATGGTGCGCAGCAGGGCAGCAACAAACAGAAGCATTCGAGCAGCCAGCGGGCTGAGGCGCTCGTGGCCGTCCTTGGCGTGGGCGAGCCGGCCCCGGTGGCCTTCGAGTGGACCCGCGGGCCTGGCAGGCATCCTGAGACAGCACGCCCTGGCCGTTCTGCGTGGCTGCTGCCCCGGCTCCCGGGTCACCATTCCCGACCTGCCCCGGCTCCCGGGCAGTGCAGTGGCAGAATTAATAGCAACCATCCCGCTTGCTTGCCGTGCGCTGGCCATCTGCTAGAACCTTCCATGCCGGTCTCCTCTGGGCGCACCCCCCATCTGGCTGGTGGCTGCAGGGAAGGTCTGCTTGGTGGTGGCACCTCCACCGCAGAATGAGACCCTTGTGCTGCAGGCCAAAGCCTTTTAAATTTCCTCCGTATGCTGGGTTGCCACTTGGCACCTACTCTTAATTCTGGAGAGTATCTTTATGGGTTTTTGGTGGGGGGGGGCAACATTCTTGTTTTAAACACTTCGATTCCAATGGAGCAAAGCTCAGGGAGCCAAGGTTCAATTCGGATGCCAGGAAGCACTTCCTGACAGTCAGGACCCCGAGGGGGTGGAATGGGCTTCCACGGGAGGTCGTTGAGGCCTCATCGGTGCGGGTGTTCAAAGACAGGCTGGACATGTACATGGTGGGCATGTCATGAGCGGAGCCGGCTGGTGCCGGAGGTCAGACTAGATGGCCCGGGAGGCCCCTTCTGACTCGCTCTGTTTCTATGTTTCTATGATTCATTCTAAGTTTGATTTGCTGCAGGCTGCAAATATTTTGCACAAAACTCAGCCGGGCCGAATCCCCCGGAGCCCCGCTGGCCTCCAGCAGAAGCCGCCTTCCTCAGCTGGGCCCCCCGAGACAGATTTGTCAAACTAAACTCCCATCACCCTTAGCCAGCCTGGATGATGGGAACTGTAGCCCAACATATCTGGCGAGTGCCAGTTTGCAAAAGGTTCGAGTAGCCCGTACTTAGATGGACTAGAGGTTGGACCTCGGATTATGCTCTTCCCTGTATCTTGATCTGTTTCCTCCATCCCATAATGCCTGGGCATCTTTCTGGATCAACTGAGGATCCCTTGCCTGCAATTTCAGAGTCCTGTTTCACCCTTCCCCATTTTGATTGATTGATTAAAAGCTTTTCTATCCCGTCCCTTAACAGACCATCTCGGGGCAACGTACAATAAATAAATAGCACGAACGGTCCCACAGCATCCGACCGATTTTCCTAGGGTATCCAACATGGCCATGAAAGCAAGGAGGGTCCCGCTGCAACCGGAGCCCCCTTCCCCTTCTCCCCCAGCCGTGCCGGCTCGCCACCCACCGAGAACGTGCTGCCGCCTGGCCCAGCACGGTGTTCCACAGGTCCTGGAAGGTCTCCTGGCTCATGAACTGGCTCAGTGATGATTCAAATTCTGGCTCCTGGTCCATTTTGGCGGTCAGGAAAGCTAGAAGGGAAGGAAGCCCAAGCAGTTTAGCAGCTCGCATCGCTTGGACGCATCATCCATTGCGCTGTTTGCTTTCCCCCCAAGGGCCGTCGCTTCAGCTGCACACCAAGGAAGGGATTTGGACCGAGCAAACTGGAAGAACCCTGCCAATCACAGAGCAAACCCGACCGTCCCAGGAATTTACAAAGGTATCTTTTGAGGGATGCGCCGGATTTCTGAAGGCTGAAAGCACACCAACTGGCTTCGACAGGTTTCCGAAGCCACGCAGACCTTCCCAATCGACATTCAATTAACTTTTAGCTCATCTGTTTGTCCCAAAATGGCAGTTAAGAATCAAGTCCAGACTTTAAAATGGCAGTTAAGAATCAAGTCCAGACTTTAACACTGCAGTTAAGAATAAAATCCAGATTAAAACGAACTGTGCTAAGAACAGCATAAAAACAAGTAAATTAGTAAACACAAGACAGGAAACAGACCGCAGGAAATGAATCTCCCAGCAGCAGCGGCAGCAGCTTACATGCCGAAAAGCTCTTTGCCAGCCCGCAGAAGTGCGTGGGTGCAGCAGGGGTGGCCTCACTACCCCTGGCAGGGCCGGACTGGACCGAGTGGCCCCCGAGAAGGCCCTGTCTTCTGTCCCCACCAGAGTCATTTCTGATGGTAGAGCACCAAGGAAGGGTTTCCCCAAGGATCTGACACCCCAGACAAGCTCATAAGGATGAAGGCAGTCTAGTTTGGTCCCAAGCTGTGTAGGGTTTTCTAGGTCATAACATGCCTAGAAACAGGTGGGACACCAGAGAAGCCATCAGAGAAAGCCAGTGTGGTGTCGTGGTTCAGAGCACGGGACTGGGACTCAGGGGATCCAGGTTCGAGTCCCCGCTCGGCCATGGAGCCCACTGGGTGACTTTGGGCCAGTCACAGACTCTCGGCCCATCTACCTCGCAGGGTTGTCATTGTGGGGATGAGCTGGAGGAGGAGAATGATGCAAGCTGCCTTGAGCCCTTTGTAGGAAAAAGGCAAGATGTAAATCGGAAAAATAAAATAAATGACAAAAAAGCCACGTGCTGCTTTCAGCCAGCCTCCTTGGAGGCCTGGCCAGGCCAGCAAAGCGATGGGCTCACAAACTATCCAAAAAAAGCCTGCTTTTAGAAAACAGCTGCAGAACTCAGAGGTCCTTCTTTTAAGGCTGTTTTGCTTCTGCAATTCTCACTGAAAACCAAGACTCTCCGTATGAGACTTTCAGCCTCTTCCTTTTCCTCTTTTTGGGTGCTTCGGAGGAGAAATACTGAAATGTCTGGATCATTTCCCCAACCAACAGCGAGTGCACACTCACTGGGAGTGAGTTCTTAGTAAGATACAACCCCATGTGTACTAAATTTTTAAAATTCATTTCGCTGCACTTTCCTCTACCACCTTATGGCTAATACTCTCTTAGTATTTCCAGAGATTTAAAAACTTAAAAAGTATTGTATATAATATGAAAACAGTTTACATGCAAACATATAATGCACACAGAAGTTCAATCAACAATAAGAAATCTAGCACCAGAATTAAAATACTTATCATAGGATGCCAAACTTTTGGAAGATAGACATTCTTAACCCAGTGCTGAATATAGAACAATATTGACAGGTGATCGGTTTCACAGGGGGGATTGTTCCGTAACAGGGGGCCGGGGGGGGGGGGGCCTCTGTCCTTTGTCACCACCTTCTGAACTGCCTTAGGAAGGCTGAGAGATTTTCAGCATTTGAGTTTAAAAGCCACAGAGGCCCATTTTTTGCATGTGCCAAACCGTCTAGCTTTGTGGGAGAACATCTGGGTCACATGGTTGCATGTTTGAATTTTTTTGAATACTATGTATAACTTTCTCAGGACAGTTTACGGTGTAAACTGCTAGGCAGCAAGCTGTTGGGTTATGTAGTGCATGAAACCTTTTAGCAGACATTATTATTTGAAACACTGCTATGGCACTGAGCAGGCTGCCGGACCTCAGTGAGGTCTTTGGTCTTCATTTGTTGCAGTGCAGATCAGGAACGATTTTCTGTGTTCAGCCTGGCATGTACACGCACATGATTCTACATGTATAAAACAGACCATACTAGGATTCTGCTTTGCTTGTCTACAATCCCATGCAAGTTTAAACTGGAAAAAGCCCTGTAGTCCCCAACATGAACCTGCCAGCTGGGGCATGCTCGGAGTCGTAGGCTTTTTTTCCTGTCTAAACTTGCGCAAGGCTGCGCCTTCGTTTAACTTTGAAACAGTACTCGCTCTCTTGATAACAAAATGCGCCCCATTGTTCCCCACCACTGCCTTCTTGGGGGACATGCAGAAAATAAGAAATCTAAACTCCGGATCCTACTATTTTGCCAGTTTCTCTGCATTTGCAAACAGACCTACCAACAGCATTAATCTTTGCTTAAAATAATGATTTGCTTAAAGCGTTCACTAAGTGATTCCTACTGATTTTTTCTTTAAGAACAGGAGAGTCTAACTTTCTACACACAGTACCTACCGATACCAGGAAGAATTCATTCAATAGGGGAAGGTCTAATCTCATCCTGTTTCCCCCATAAACGTCCTCAAAACGTTTCTCTGCTGCCTCCGGGAAGGAAAAGCACATGTCTTAAGCCATACCATTCCTTAAGGGGGGGAAGCGTATGAAAAGAAGCTCCACCACAAGGACTTAGTCTCGGTCCTGTCTCCAAACAGAGCTTTCAAAACCCTCCGCTAAGCGCCATGCTAGCAATATTTGAAGTTTCCAAATGCTCAGCAGAGCCACACGCTCCTGTATCCACGTCCACCTTTGAGCGCCTCCCCCGCCTGGCGATGGTTCCTTCTGAATCGCCGCGGGAGGACCGCACCATTCCAGATGACGTTTCCGGGGGGGGGGAGAACCCAGAGACCGGAAAGGGGTAAACCCAGGACAGGGGTTAACCCTTTCGGACACCGCGATCGCGCACCGGGGCGGTTCCCACGGCGCCGCGAACCCGAGCCGGGCTGCGGGCGCCACGCGAGGCGGCCTCCCCGCGGCCGCTTCCGTGCCCCGAAAGGGCGTCTGCCAAGCGCGCGCGAAACACCCGCGCGCGACGCGCGGCTTTCGGGGCCACCGGCTGCCCGCGGCACCGGCCGGCTCCGCCCGCCCCGCAGGTCCGTGCCAGGCGCAGAAGCCCCGCCGCGGCCAGGCGACCCCCGCAGCCTGCGGAAGGTCGGCGGTGCGGGCGGGACGGCGGGGCGAACAGGCCCCGATCCCACGCGCACGCTCCCTTCGGGCGCAGCAGCGGGGCCGCCTGCCCGGGTGGCCGCGGGGGCGCGTGGGACGCGCGGGGCATGTCCTCCCGGGGGGGCCCCGGGGCTCGTGCCCTTGGCGGGGCCGCCGCGCCACGCGTGGAGCGCCGCCGTGCCCGGCGATCGCCGCCCCCCCGCGCGCTGCCATCCCCGGGACGGAAGCGCCCGGGCCTCGCCGGCCGGGCGGAGAAGAGGCCCCGGGGCGCTGCCTCGCCCTCCCGCGCCCCTCCGAGCCGCGCTACGCGGGGCGGCCCCGAGCCTTGCCTTTGTCGCCCGCGCCGCCGACACGCGCCTCCCTCGCCGGTGGCCGCGGCGCAACTGGGGGAGCGGCGCCCGGCGGAGCGGCGAGCCCATGCGCCGGGGATTCCCCGCTCGCCGCCGCCGCCTCCCTGCCTCGCCCCCGCCGCCGATCTCGCGAGGGGAGGCCGCGGGAGCCATCTTTGGAGAGGGCGGGCGGGAGGGGGCCCCGACCCTGCCCTGCCCGCCCCGGGGGCTCGCGCGGGTCGCTTTCTGCCTCGTCGGTGGAGCCTCCAGCGTCAGTAGCAGGCTACCTGCCACGAGCCGGGCTGCGGGCTGCTACCTGTGTGAGACGCCCTCTGGGCTGCCATAGTTTCCACCTCTGCTCTCCAGAGGTGTTGGACTTCGCCTCCCACTGCGGGTTGCTCAGAGTTGTAGTCCGAGCTCTGCCATCAGGGGGTCTTCTTACATTATTCGCAGGCCTGAGCCTGGTACCGGGCTGCCGCACCTAAATTAATGGACCTCTCACCGGTGCCTCTTGAGTACGCACAGAGTGCATTTACTGAGCCTAATCTGGCATGCACCCCGATGGCCCGGCCGTGCCAAAGGATGCGCTCATTTGCAGGCTGAGCCCCCACGCTTCTCTCATTTGGTCACCATCTGGGGCTCACAGCTCAGCAAAGAGTTTGGCAATGGAGTTTGAAAGTTTCGTGCCAGCAAGCCAGGTCCCATCTCGTGTGGGTCTGGATAGGAGGAGGAGCGCTGCTGGATCCGACCAGAAGGCTGTTCAGACTCAGCGTTCTGTTTCCCACGGTGGCTGGATAGAATCGTGGAGTTGGAGGGCACCCTAAAGAGCATCTAGTCCAACCCCTGCTCATTGCAGGCTCAGCCCTCGTGTCTCCAGCAAAGGAGAACCCCCCACCTCAAGAAAGACTGAAGGAGGCAGTCAACAAAAATTCAGGGCCTGCTCTAGGTAGACTGCTTCCAATCCTACCAGGAAATGAGACAGGAAGCAGGCTAATTCCACCAGCCAAGCAACTCTTTCCTCTTCCCTCCGCAACCCCTTTCCTTGTATGTCATTCCCTTTTTGATTTTTGGTTTTTTTATTGTAGAAAACAAAACCTAAACTACATATTGAAGAGAAAAAGAAAATGAAACATTACAAAGCTGCAGAAGCAGGCCGGTTAGCTCAGTTGGTTAGAGCGTGCTGCTAATCACGCCAAGGTCGCGGGTTCGATCCCCGTATGGGTCAGTGTGGTTTTGGATATGTACATGGTAAAGATGCCATGAGTGGAGCCTGCTGGATTTTGTATTTTTTAGTGGGTCGATGTACCTGCCTTTCTTCCTGCTGAGGATCAGCCTGTCCCTCTTGCTGAAAGGGTTCAGGCAACATGGGAACTCAGGTGAGCCTTCTGTCTGGGCTGGGCCAAGATGAGAGGCCGTCCGAAGCTCACGACCCACCAACAAACCATGGGTCCCCTTCAGGGGTTGGCAAGCCATGGGCCCCCAAGGCACATGTTCCTGAACATCTCCCAGTCCCTGCCCTGGGCAGAACCTCCTTCGGCTGCAGCATCCCTCCCTGAGCCTGGCTGGTTGGCCAGTCTGGCTGGGAATGATGGGAGCTGTGATCCCTTAAGGCATTGCCTGCAGGGACTGGAGGCCACATGTAACCTCAGAGTGGAAAGGCAGGCCGCCCGCCCCCAAAGCGAGTGGGTTTGCAAAATGCCCTTTGGGGAGGAAAGCGCCTCCCCGAGGAGGGAAGAGGTGTCGACTGGCCCCAGGAATTCAGAGGGGGAAACACTGCCCCTCAGGGAAGATCGCCCCCTTTTCAATGGAACTCTAGCCCTATATTAGGGTTAGGGGTGGGCCCCAGGTAGGGTTAGGGTTCGGAAAACGAGGTGTCCTGGCAGGGTTTTGATGGTTGGAATGTGTTTAGCATGGGCAGAAATGATGAGCTGCGCAGAAAAAGCTTCTCAAGGGCGGCTTTTTCAAAATCGCCCTATTTTCTATAGAACTTTAGCCCTATATTAGGGTTGTGGGTGTGCGCCAGGGCAGGGTTAGGGTTACAAGAACGAGGTGCCCTGGCGTGGTGTTGAGGGTTGGGATGTGAGGAGGCCCCTCCGCTTTGGTCCCTGCCCTGCCGCCGTTCGCTCCGCATGCAATGTGCAGGCACTTCCCCCCTTGCGTGCTCCGCCAGCCTGCCCGGGAGAGCGACCCCAAGCAGCTGAGTATGACCAAGCGCCCGAATCGTGCCTCCGCAGCCCTGCCCTCGTCCTGCCAGCGAACGAAAATGCCTCCCACAGCCGTATCTTTTCCTTCTCACAAAGCCGGCAGCCCCTGGGCACTTCCACGGCACGATCCTACACATACCTGCCGGGTGGCCAGCCCAGGGGAGTCAGGTGTGCTGCTGGGCACAGCATGCCAGGCCCTGACCGGGCATCCTGCCAGCGTCTGCTCAGGAGCCAGGAAGGAAGGCCTGCGGAGGGCGCCGGGAGACGCCCTCCGTCCGCACTGTGCACCTTGCCGGCTGCGGCGGGGGCCCTTCCCACCGGGGGCACCCCGGGCACCCCTCTAGCGTGCCGGTGCTGCGGACTCCAGACCTGCCGTGAGGGCCAGAAGGGGCACCCGCCTTGCCCTGGCCGTGGGCGATCAGCGCATCAAAGCAGCCCTTTTGAGGTACCAACAGCTCCTGCTTTCCCTTTGCTTCCTCCGCCTGCCACCCCTCTCTTGCTCGCTCGCTCGCTCGCTCGGCAGGCAGAGGAAGTCGCCGTGGCACCTGCTGCCTGGAGCAAGAGGCAGGGACGTTGTCAGTGCCAAAGCTGCCCTCTCCACAAGACCCCGAAATCTAAAACTGCAAACTACCTCTCGCAACGGCCATCTTTAGCTCTGGCACTGCAGGAACCTCCTGCATCTTGCTTTCTTTCTTGCTTTCTTTCTTGCTTTCTTGCTTCCTTTCTTTCTTTCTTGCTTTCTTGCTTTC
The DNA here is from genome assembly GCA_023646645.1 of Varanus salvator macromaculatus. Lineage (NCBI taxonomy): Eukaryota > Metazoa > Chordata > Lepidosauria > Squamata > Varanidae > Varanus > Varanus salvator. The sequence goes on along the minus strand of JAIXND010000753.1, from coordinate 975,770 downwards.
TTTCCGGGTCTGCTGAAGTTTCCTGCGGCTCTAGAAAGCTCTCCTGTAACCTTGCGGTGTCCCGGGTGCTACCCTGGGTAGCTTACGTCTCCCTCCGCCGCATGGACCGACTGCCAGCGCCCTTCTCTGGCCACAAGGCGGCATCAGATCCCAGAGCAAGTAAGAGACCGAGATTGTATTTTCCTTTGCAGAGCTGGTCAAAGGGCCAGCCTGTTAGACGTGCCCTTCGCAGGGTGCGCCATCCCATTTCCCTGAGCTTGGTGAACCCTCCCTCTTGTGCATGCACGGTCCTGCTTTGGCCCCCGAAGTATTTGCCCTGAAGAACTGAGCTTCCCGTGAGTGTTTCGCCCAGATTGATGGATTTATTTTAAATATTTGTATGCCGCACCCTTGCAAAAAGCCTCGGGGCGGCTAACAACAATGAAAAATACAATTAAAAACACAATACACTATTTAAAAACTGGCCCATCTCAGAATCCAACTATAAAAATATAAATATATAAATATAACAATATATATAAATAAACAACCAAATTATATAACGAAATATATAAAAATAACAATAATATATAAATATGACAATGTAAAATTAAACCTAACAATTAAACTATTTCTTAAATAAAAAGGTCTTCGCCTGGTGCCAAAAAGCAAATAACAACGGCGCCAGGCGAGCCTCTCTGGGGAGCGCAATCCATAGGTGGGGTGCCACCGCAGAGAAGGCCCTCCTCCGGGTGCTCACCCTCCTTATTTCTCTCACAGAGGGTTCCCGGAGAAAGGCATCAGCTGCCGATCGCAGGGGGCGGGAGGGCATATATGGAGGACTGGCACCAAAAATTCTTTAGGCTTTCCAATAAGTGCATAATTCAAAGGCAACTTTAAAAAAAAAAGACCAATGTACAATAGAGAGGCAGCAGTTCAGCTTCAGACAACACAACGTGGAAGCAAAAACGATTCCAAAGCAATGGCTCAGGGAATTCACACTTTCATGGCCAAACCCCTGGAATTTCTGAGCGGCACTGAATTTTCTCAGCTGCTCCCACCTCTGGCCAGGCAGGTTCATCCGACCCAAAGGCGATCCCTGCCTATGTAATGTGACTTGGCAAGCTGTCCTTGATCCCGTAGATCCAGGGCACAGAGAACTGCAAGCCCGCTTGCTTATCTGAGGCTTCTCTCCTGCAGGCAGAAGAAAACCTTCGGCCCTGATTCCAGAGTTCAGATCTCAACGCTACCATATTGTTCTTGGGTCACTGTGCCAAAAGAGACGCAGGCACATGAATTCATTCGCCTCGTGCTTTGTGCCAACCCCGACCCCAGTGAAGTGTTGGGAAACATGATTATACAGAGCGGCCCAGTTCCCTGTCTCCGCTGAAAGGGCAGAGCGGAGTGGCAGCGCTGCCACAACTGCCTGCTCTTGTATCGTAACTCTGTATGCCTATGCAGTTTGGTGTATAGCCTACCCTGTCTGCAGGGCTCAGGGTGCACACGACAGGGCCTTCTTAGCAGTGGGCCTCCATCTCTGCTCATTTTCAAGATGAGTCAAAGGAGCTGCATCTTTTGGGGTAATCTTGTTATCCAATAAAGTTCTTCCAATGAATATTGTCTGGTATCGGGACAAGCTCTTCCCCCCCTTTACATTTTCTGGGTTTGTCTCTTCTTGATGTTTGCTGTTTCCATGAGACTGTTGTCGTTTGTTTTGCTTGTTCAAGTTATTGTTTCGGTTTCTTCTTTGTTTCTTTTGTGCCGTGAGTGGCCTTGAGTGTGGGAAAGCGGGCTACACATTGTTAAAATAAATAACAGGCCGTTTGTTTCTTGTCATGGCCCCCCAAACAGGAGGCTGAAGTCCCAAAAGCTTTTAGCATGGAAGTAGTGAGTCATTTTTTCTCGTGAACTAGCAGCACCTCTCAGTTCTGTTCAGTGTTATTCCCCATTGCGAAACTTTTCTTATTAAATTCTATTTAAAACATCTGCATGCCACTCAGTTGCGCCACTGCACCTCTGGGCAGCTCACAGTTGCGAGATAAAACAAACACAATAAAAACCAGTAATGCATTTAAAATAAAATAACAGGAAAGTACAAGGAGACCAAAGAAAAGGGAAAGGAAAGGGAAAGGGAAGGGAAAAGGAAAGGGAAGGGGGAAGGGAAAGGGAAGGGGAAGGGAAAGGGAAAGGGGAAAGGGAAAGGGAAGGGAAGGGAAAGGGGAAAGGAAAAGGGAAGGGAAGGGAAAGGGAAAGGGAAAGGGAAAGGGAAAGGGAAAAGGAAAAGGGAAGGGAAAAGGGAAGGGAAGGGAAGGGAAGGGGGAAGGGAAGGGGAAGGGGGAAGGGAAGGGGAAGGGAAGGGAAAGGGAAAGGGAAAGGGAAAGGGAAAGGGAAAGGGAAAGGGAAAGGGAAAGGGAAGTCCTGGAGCTGAAGCTTCCCCGGCAAGGGCTGAGCCCCAGCACCTCTTCACAGAGAGCCAGAGCAGCAGCCTCCCGTGCCTGCCGCGGGGAAGAGCAAGCCCGTTTCCCGCGGAGACGCGGGGCGCGCCAGCCCCCTTGGGCGCCGGCTGCGCGGGGGCGGATCGGGCCCGTCCTGCGGTGCCGGTGGAGGCGGCGGCGGGAAGGGCGAGGAAGCCGCTCCCGGAGGCCGAGGAGCGCGGGGCGGGCGGCTCCCCATCCCCGGGGGCGCCTCGGCGGGTGCCAAGCCGCCCCGGGGCGCCCCTGCGCCGCGCCCACGCCGCGCCCGCGGAGCTGCGGTCTCCCGCCTCGGCGGGACGCGGGAGGGGGAGAGCTGCCAGAGGCGCGTCCATGTGACCCAGCTGGACGGGATCCAGGAAAAACTCCGTCTTGCCCGCGCAGCGGGAGCGGTCGGGACTATAAAGCGCAGCTGCCTCCCTGCCCGGCGGCACTGCCGAGTCGCTCTCCCCGCAGGAAGGATGGCGTGTGTCTTCCGAGATGCCACGCGCGACGACTGCGACGTCCTCATGGGCCTCATACAGGTGAGCTGCTGCCCTCCACCCGGAGCAGGAGACTGGGCCGAGGCTTTGCTCACTCCTGCCCCTGTGTCCCTGTAGTCTGTGTGCGCTCAGAGGAGGCCTGGCCGCTTGGTCGCGCCTTCCGTGTTTGTCACAGTGGACACCCTAAAATGCGCCCCTTCCCCACTGCTGCACCCCCGAATGAAGGAAAGGACACTGGGGAACCGTGGGAGCAATAAAGCGACACGTGGGGAGGGGATTGCATCCCTGTGCCCCACAGTTGGCCCCAGTCCGTGGCAGCGCTTCCAGGGAAAGGCGTCTCTGCAGCCAGTCCGGAGCGGGGGCTGGACAGTCGAGCATTACGCGTCCTCGATGAAACACCTCCCTCTGTTCCCCCCGCCAGGAAATTGCTGCGTACCACAACCTGTTGGAGGACGTGACCATCAATTCTCAAAGTAAGCCTGCCGCTAGCGCGTCAGTGCAGCCCCTCGCTGCACAGGGTCTCCCCGCGGATCCCAAGCTAGCCCGGCCACTTCTCCTCGTCCTCCTCCCAGGACTGCTGTCCTCATTTTTCTGTCCCCATGAGAGGCTGGGGGTCCGTTGCCCGTCAGCATCATAGTGGCAGGGCACCCCTCAGTGTGCAGGTTAAATGCTTGTTTAACTTTAAAAATGCACGGACACCGTTTAATGAACGCAAGTCTCCTTCAAGCCTGTAATACCACGCTTGGTCACTAGGGGGGGACTCTGGAGGGTATCTTCGCAGCCCCCCTGGAAAGCGTTTTAATCCCCTCCCCACCTCTCCGAGGCAGCCCCCCACCTGCCAGGGGAGGGAGGGGATGACCTGCTGCCTCAGGGGCTACCAGGTGGCCACCTGGCAGGTGTCCACGGACACAGGTCTGTGTCCACAGGTGCAGCTGCATCGCAAGGACGCTTCCAACCTGTGCAAAGCTGGGTTTTGGCGTCAAAGCTGCAGCTCCCCAGGTTTTGAGCTCTGAAAGTCCTAGTATATGTTTCCAGCTTGCCTGCTGCCATCCCAGAATATGTACACCCTGTTAGACGTGTTTAATGTTCTGGGGTTCCACCACATTCACCGAAATCTCACCTTCCCTCATATTCCAACTGACTAAATCCCCCCCCCCACCCTTCCCACAATTGTGTATATCAAAGAACAGCAGCTCCCATTTGGCGGCGGGCGGGGGGTTGATGAGGAACAAGGCGGCACTCAAAATCCACTTTTGTCACGCCTGATATATTCTTCCCCCCTGCCCAGTTTTGAAAGCAGACGGATTTGGGGAGCAACCCTTTTTCAAGTGCATATTGGCTGAAACACCTGCCGAAAATGGAAGCAAGCAAGGTAAAGGGGGCCCCAAATTTCAGGACCCTTATGGAAGAGTTGACAGGAGTTTTGCTCCAGGTAGCAAAATGCAGAGAGGGGAAACCGTCGCTGTTGGAGCCCTGCAGGTGAACGACCAGTTCGCACGTTTAAGTGTATAACCTACGGGAGAGACGTGTTTCTCAGTCCATTGGGGTGAGGGGGATCCCCTTTTAGTAAATTCCACAACCAAAGAGTACAGCTCATGAATCAACTCTCATTTTGCACTGAGTGTAACCTGAATTCCAAATTTAGCATTTATTTATCTGTGAAGCTCCGATGTACATTTTACACCAGTGTGTAAAGTATGAGTAAGCCTCAGTCAAGGAAATTACCGTATTTTTCACTCTATAAGACACGCCTGACCATAAGACACACCTAGCTTTTAGAGGAGGAAAACAAGAAAAAAAAATATTCTGAATCCAATGGGCACATCATCACAGGCACATTCCCCATCGCTTCCCCATGGGCTGCACATCTGACAGACTTACTGCACACACACATTCGCTCTATAAGATGCACAGACATTTCCCCTGACTTTTGAGGGGGGGGGAAAGTGAGGCTTATAGAGCAAAAGATACGGTAAACATGAATTTTTTTTCTCATGGTGTGGGTATTGTCATGACCCCGACTCTACTCCAGGTATGAAGAGCAGCTCTTTCCTTTCCCCCATGCAGCGCGCACCGTCGGCTATGCACTGTACTTCTTTGGGTACAATGTCAATCACGGGAGGATTATGTACCTGGAAAACCTCTTTGTGGTGGCTGAATTCAGAGGTAGGTGGAGACCCTCAGTGGGAAAGTCTAGTGATTGTATAAAGCCGCATGGAATCGTGTCACGGTCCCCATTTGGGGTGAACTGAGGTTTAATTTGGAAAAAGCTACTGAAGAAAAAGGCTACAGAATTGAGGAGAGCAAGCGTGGATCCTGCACTAAGTGTTTATAATGAGTCCCCTTTGCAGGGAAAAAACGGTGTGCAGACAGGTTTCCTGGGTGATGTCCTTCCCTTGAGCATCACAAAGAGAAATTTCCAGGACACTGAGCCCAGCTCAGCCAGAACAGGCTGTCAACTAGTACGTTTGTGTAAAGGTTTACCAAAAATAATTAATAATTATAATTATAATGGTATTTAAGAGACCCCCAAATCAGCAGAGTGAGAAAACTCCTTTGGGGCATGTGGCCTGGCTGCCCCCCTGGCCTTTTTTGCTTTATTATGGGTTAAGATCTGACTTGTGGGGGAACATGGGCAGGAAGGCAGGTGCCCCACCTGACATGAATCGGAGGCTTGTGCCAGCCCAGTGTGTGAATGAGCACGTGGGTTGAAGCTGTTGATCCCAGGAGTAGAGAGTAGCAACCAAGTTATCACAAGACTCTGGACCTGAAGGAAAATTTCTGCAATCTGAATGGAAGAACTCATAAAATCTGAAGTCTTATCTATATAACAGACTAGTGTAACTGCTGACTGTGATGTTAAAAATAGTGCAAAGGAGGAGGACAGGTTGCACCTCGGGGACTAGTTGAAATGTCACAGGAGTAAAAATGCAACTCCAATAGAATTTCTGCAGCCATTAATTAGCACTGTTGCGATTAAGGTCTTTGCTTTCTCCTCTGCTTCTCCTGGTTTGTAAATGGAAAATTTGAACGGAGGAGACAACAGAGGGTAGTTATTTTTCTTACAACTAAGTGCAAAGCAAGAGTAAAATTGCAAGGGCTGGCAAAAGTAGTCCCCTTCCTCCATACTCTTTTTATAAACCAGGAGCAGCCCTGATCTTGATGTGTTTTCCTTTGTTGTTTAAACAACTCCATTTTATCGACCTTCTCTCACCTGCAACCCAGAGAAAATGTCTTGTGACGTATCCTAAGAGGAACATTACGAAGGTCAACTTGTCAGGACTAAAACCGGCTCCTTGTGCAATGCGACATGTACTTACAAGCCAGAGGAATAATGGACACGATCCATTTTTCTGTCTTTCATATGTTTGCTTGATGTTAGATGGCATCATGTTTGCATGAAATGTACTGTACATATAGAGACAGAAGTAGATTTGAAGCCGGATTCTGGCTAGATACCAGGGACAATTTCCTGGCGTTTAGAGCAGAACGAAAGTGGAGCCCAGGGCGGAGGTGGCCGCTCCCACACTGGGGGCATTCAGGATGCGGCTGGGCAGCCGTCCAAAAGTTGTGTTGTAATTGGTAACTTACAACAGCAGGGTGTTGGACCTGCCGGCCTTCTGGCCCCTTCCAGCTTCATTATTTGATGAATCTGTGACCAAATTTGGATAAACTTCTCTCATGTTGTCCCGAGACCTAACTTCCCTTTCCATCCGTCTTTTCTGCCAGGATCGGGGATCGGGAAGAAATTCATGGGCAAACTAGCAGAGGTGAGTCTGGCTTCCAGTCCGGCTTGGTTCTCCTGGGATTCTCCTTTCGGCTGTAAAAGTTGGCACAGGTTCTTTGCATAAAAGCCACCTCTGTCCTGCCATGCTGACTGGCAGAACGGAGTGCCTTCCTCTGGTGAGCCCAGTGGACAAGAATGGGATTTGTAGTACTTCGTTTCTGGGGGAGGCACAGCAGCCTCCTGGCTGGAAAGCAGGCAAATGCTTTTCGTCTCCATAGAGCTATGCGAAGTGAAGCTGTACCATCAGAACATCTGCCTGCCCAGCAGTAATAGAACCCTAGACTGATGGAAAGGTTGCAGGCCTAGGAACTTTCACAGGGTTGTAAACTTGGAGGTGGTGCTGAGGAAATGGAGAGGGGTTTCTGTCCCTCTCTTCTAGCCCTAGTTCTGGGGAGGTGGCTGGGCCAGCCTAGTGGGACCCGGATACCTAAAGGAACGCCTGCTTCCATATTTGCCCTCCTGCCCCTTGAGATTGGCGGCAGAGGCCCTCCTCCAGGAGCCCTCCGTGAAGGATATTAGGAGGGCGAGTACGAGGAGGAGGGCCTTCTCTGTGGTGGCGCCCCATCTGTGGAATGCGCTCCCCAGAGAGGCCCGCCTGGCGCCGTCATTATTTGTTTTTCAGTGCCAGGCCAAGACCTTTTTATTTAAACAATATTTTAATAATTGTTAATATTATTAATTGGTTTTAATTTTTATAGCCAGGGTGAATCCGGATTTTAATATGTATTGTTTATATGCTTGTTTATTTATTGTGTTGGAAGCTGTCCCAAGGCTCATGCGAATGGGACGGCATACAAAAACTGCAAATAAATAAATAGTGAGGGAAAGGCATTGTATGAGGCCCCGCCAGGCCAAGACCTTTTTATTTAAACGCTATTTTAATTGTCAATGGTTTATTTGACCAGGCTGGATCCACTATTCTATTCTATTTTATTTTATCTTTTGTATTTATTTATTTATGTATGAATTGTTTGTATTTTATATGGGATTTTAATGATTGTAAGCTGCCCCGAGGCTCATGCGATGGGGCAGCATATAAGTTGTTTAAATCAATCCCTGCTGTTGTCTTCGAGGTGCTGGGCCCAGTTCAGCATCATCTGGCGAAACTGGCAAAGGCAGAGGACACAGCAAGGGCAACCCTTACACAAAGTCCAGCCAAAGCTTGTGTCCTGGACGGCGAGAAGCAGGAAGAGATAAGCCCTTGGTCCAATCCAGCATGGGTTTCCTTTGTGCCCTCATGAATTCCTTAAACTGCAGTGAAAAAGGACTAGCTGTTTGTTCTGGCCGAACCTCTTTTGCTTGCTCCCCACATGTAGATCTAGGCACACTTCCCCCCTGACCGCCCCCCAAGCTGGGATCTCCTGGGAAGAGACTCCCCGTAACTTGATTTCGGAGCTAGCGAGCTGCCCAGTCACCCTGCCTCTTCTCCTCCCCGAATGCAGGTTGCGCTCCAGGCGGGCTGCACCGAGATCAAGTTCGTGACCATGGAGTGGAATCGCGAGGCCAAGGACTTCTACAAGCGCCTCGGGGCGCACGACACCACGGAGTCCGAGCAGTGGCATTGCATGGTGCTGGAGGCAGACGCCCTGAGGCGGCTGGCGCAGGGCAGGAAGGCGCTGGAGTGAAGTGAGGCTGCTCGGGCCCACGTGGCCCTTGGTGGTGTTGGAAAAGAGGCCCGAATAAATCATATTCGAACCTCAGATTTTAAGGCTGTATGGTGTTTTTTGAAGAATGAGCATGGCGCAACTCCAGAATCCATTTTGAACGTCAACAGAAACTGCTGACATTCTTCCTCCCTTTGCCTTGGCAAAGAGCCGACAGGAAAAATGTGGGCTCCCATTCAGTCAAATGCATTCGCTGCTACAGTGTTGCTGCATCGACCCTGCAGGAATTCACAGTTTACAGGAAGTATCTATTTTGCTGGCCCAGAGCTCTCCATGTGCCCTGGCCAATCAGAAAGGTGCGGATCCGTTACTCGGGGTCTCAGTCTTCCTGATAATGGAATGTAACACATGGGCTTATGATTTCAGGGAAGATGTCTCAATAGCCTGAATTTACATGTCTAAGCAGACCCGGAGTTGGGTTCAAGTTGCTGGAATTTGCTCACCTGAAATGTCAATCCACTGCAATTAGAAATATTGTAATCTCATTGTCACGATATGCTTGGCTGATCTTCCTTATTTGTTCTGTACATGATCTCAGAATTTCATTGTAATGTCTGGACTCTGTCATGAATTGCTCTGTACTTGTGTCCGTGATTGGGAGAGTATGGAATGCCCTGTACTTGTATTGAAACCTCACAGGTGAGTCTACCTGTGCCAGGTAATGCATTATCGTGAGTTGAACCTGCAGGGAACCTGGGCTTATGTCAATAAAGCAGTGGAGGGTTGAACGTTTGCTCTTTCCCATGAACCCGAGTTTTTATTTCCTCTCACAAATTGAAAACAAGAGATTCTGTCAGTGGCAGCCGTGGCCCCGACCCCTGACCAGCAACCAACCCCCCAAATTCGACGATCTCACGCAGTTCCCTCCCTCTGTCACAGGGTGACTTTGGTTTTGGAGGGCGAGGCCTCCTGACTGCTGGGGAGAGCAGATCTCCCCCTTCAGGTGTGTTGGACTTCGATGTCTATCATCCCCAGCCAGCACTGCAGCCAAGCAGGAGAGGGATGAGATGAGTTCGCCTTTGATGGCGCCGTCTCCAGGTTGCCCTGGTGTCTTGGAAAAGGGACCCTTTGCTGCAGCCACACAATTGCGGCTCCTCCAAGCTAGCCGGGAATGATGGGACACCTGCAATTTGCATGCACAGATGCCTAAAGGGCCGGTCTATGGAGGACACCCCTAGTCATCAAGGGGGCTGTACGGACTGGGGAGCGGGCGGCGTTTGATTTCAGGGAAGCCCCTCAAGCACGAGGGTTTGGGGCGGCCCAGGTGGGCCCATCCAGGGGCTCAGAGGCAGGGCAGACGCTGGGGCGGCTGTGGGTCTTTCTGGCAGCGACGCCCATGGGCAGCAGGGTGGTGGGCCAGAGGGCTTCCCAAGAGTTGGGGGCTCCGGAGGAAATATCCCGGAAACCCACAGCTCTGGGCCAGCTCCTAGCACCGCCTTTGCCATGCTCATGGTGTGCTTGCCCACGTTCTCCGATGTAAATATACCGAAGCCGCACAGCCCACAGCTTCTGCAAGAGAGTCTGTGGAACCGTGCAGTCCGGAGCGGCCCCCGGGGTTGTCCGCACGGCAAGGCCGAGCAAGCATTTACCGTGGCAGCCGAGGCGCCGGGGCAGAAGGGGCTTGGAGGCCATCTAGTCTCACTGGCACCGCAGTGTAGGCGTCACCCAGCCCTACGTGGCCGACCTCTCTGCAGCCAGAGAGAGCCCGGCACCTCCTCCCCGGCTGCCCTGCATCTCCACCGTCCGCCTGTTTAAAAAACACGCTCTAAGCCCTGATCCACAGAAGAAGGGGATGAGACGGTAGAGTCTCAAGCCTGGAGGATGGGAGGACTCTACCAGATAGGCATGCAGACAGACCCTTGAGCGCTATTTTGCATTTAAATCCCAGCAACACCAGCGGCTTCTGCACGGAGAAATGTACACGGCGGGAGGCGTTGGAGCCCAGCTTAATTCCCCCACTGGCAAAGGAGTTGTGTGCTTTGTAAAATGAAACACACACACACACAAGCAAGAAGCACAACACACCTGTTGGAGCAGCAGTTGCGGGGGGGCTTGAGTTGGCCTTACGTATCTCTGGAGGTGCTCTGACGCATCCGTGTCTTGAATGAGTCTGGCCCGTCACATGCTCCTCCAGGGAGACTCCGGGACTGTGTGTCAGACGCAGCACCCCTTCCTCTGGACCGCTAAGAGCCCTGCTGGATGGGACCAGGGCCAGATCTTGAGTTGAAACCCGAAGCGGCACGCTTACTTTTGGGGTGGGCCCTTGGCCCCTGCGATGTCGGGGCCAGCAAGATCTCCTCCTTGCCTCAGATGGCGTCCCCCCAGCCTCCAGAAGCATGGGGGTGCAACTCCCATCATCCCTGGACTGGCTGGGAAGGATGGGAGTTACAGTCCAACCCAGCCAGAGGGCACCGGAGAAAAGGTGCAAGGAGAGCAAGCTTGGCTCAAGGCAAGGCGGGGCGGAGGATCGGGGCAGAGCCGCATCCATAGGGCCAGGGCCGTTCACAGCAAGGTGGCATCATCACACATGGACTCGGGGGGGGGGGGCAGGCGACATGCTGGCCTGCGGAGGGTGGGGTGGCACACCTGCAGCCCTGGCCAGCAGCCCCAGGTGAGGGGCAGGGAGCAGCCAGGACGTCCGGAAGGCTGCAAAGCGCGCAGGACCGAAGGGTCTGCTGCGGCACACGTGACACAAAGCTTGGTGGACAGAGCCGGTCCTGACCGGACAGACATGGCAGTGAGGGGGCCCGGCCCCCAGGACTCGGGGTCTCACCAGCCGAAAGGGGACCCCTTTTCCCTCCTGTTGTGAGGCAACGAGGGAGATGGTTCGGCCTTTCCTGCTAAAAAGCAGGACGGTGGCATGCCGCAAGTCGGAGCACTGGAACGGTTTGATGAATTGGGGAAGGTGGGAGAAGCCGGTGCTTGGCACCCCCCCCCCCAGAACTGACATCTCTTAGGCCCAGGTTCTGTTGAGCTGACAAAGCTTGAAGGCCACTGGGAAGCTTGCGGGGGACGAGGCTGATGGGTGCGGGAGGCACCTGGTGGGCCCCCATGACTCTGCCTCGCATCCTTGCCCTTTCTAGCCCTCCCACGTGTTCCCTCCACCAGGGGGGTAATTAAGAGCAAGACACCTCGTCAGGCTGAATCTCCATCAAGGGGAAAGGTTAGCAGATGCGTGAGAAGCAGCAGACGCACTGAGAACGACGTTCAGGGTCCAGTACGTAGCCCACAGCGGGGGTCCAAAGCCACCCCCGGATGCATAAACCTGCACCCGTGACCAAGCCAGATCGGAGATCGGTGGGCTTCTGGGGGTGGAATGGGCCACACAAGTCCCAGTGGGACTGTTCTGAGCGGGGGACACTTCCCCCCATCCACATGCCCCACACGGGCGATGCAGCTCTGGAGCGGCTCAGTCCACCTGCCGCGAGGGCCGTCAAATTCATCGTACCCCTTTAGCAGTGCAAAGCAAATCTTTGCCAAGAGAATCCTGCACATGATTTAACCGGAAGGAGCTCCGCTTTCCACACTGAGCTTGGACGGCTGAGGAACAAGTATCTCCATAGCCCACGTCTTGTCATTTGGGGGGGTGGGCAGTTCCATTGCGCAGATAGAGCAGATTTGGCAACTCAGCACCCTCCAGATGTTTCAGTGCTATGGCTATGCTGTCTGGGGATCATGGGCCCTGTGCCACAGTTCATCCCATCCCAGCCACAAAAGATAATTTTCCACAGCACAGAGAATTCAAAGCTATTCCAAACATGTAGCAAGAGAAATGGACAGAGGTAAAAACCATGACATTTTACGCATCAGTTAACACAATATTTTTAATTTGGGGTGGGGGGGGGATAAAAGGGAATTGCGCTGAACTTGCCATCTTGGAAATTGTGTGGTGGGGGAAGGAAAGACAAGAAACTGTGGCGAGCCACTTTGAAAGGCTGCCGGAAGCTCAGGTGTTGCATCTCGGAACAAAAGTTGAGCTCCCAACTTGTTCTTTCAGTGGGCAAATTTGGCTCATGGGCCCCCTCACAAAATGGCAGCAAAGGCTGTGGCTAAGCTGCAAAACATCCATTTCACCGAAGGCAAACGGAGGGGGGTCTCAGAGAAGAGACTCGGCCAAGAAGCTGAACTCGAGGTAGGCAGCCCCGTCCGCCAAGGGCCTCCCCTAAATCTTTTGAATTTTTCCCGGGCGGCAGAATTCATTCCTTCACTCTCCAAATGAAGCCGCCCGCTATTTTCTCATTCTGCCTCTCTTTGCAGCGCGCCGGTGGTACAACATGGGTGGATTAAAGGCCCCCGCCCAAGCTGCGGTCCCGCAAAGCCCGGCCGGCCAAGGGGCTGCGGGGCTCGCCCTGGCCTGCGAGCGCTGCGGCTCCGAGGAGCAGGACGCTCCGGGCGCGGGCAGCCGGGGGCAGCAGGGGGCGCCTGCGGGCGCAGGGGGTCCCCGTCCCGGGGCATGTGGCCACGCGGGTGCGGAGGGGGGGCCGAGGAGGGCGCGGGGGGGGCTAGCACGCGGTGCGGCTCTTCCAGAAGAAGGTCCTGCAGCCCGCCTTGCGCCCCGGCGGGGGCTGCCGGCGGGCGGCGGGCGACTGACGGAGGCCGGCGGGCGGGCGGCGGCGGCGGCGCGCTGCGGAAGGACCGGCGGCGGCGGCGGCGGCGGCTCGCGGACCCAGGCGGCTGGCGGAGACCTGTTTTGGGGAGGGGGACAGGGAAAGCGGAGGCCAGAGAAGTCAAGCGCAAACGCGCAAGGCATGCGCGGGCGCGTTTAGGATTGGATGGCCCCGCCAGAGGCCGGGGAGCCCGGAGGAGGTCAGCCAAGCGCTTCGGGAAACGCGGTCCCCGGAACCGATCGGATTCTTTCCCATCCCTGCGGGGTCTCTGCAGCTGCCTTCGCCAACTGGGCGCCCCCAGACGTGCTGGGCTGCCGCTCGCGGGGCACCCCTTGGAGGAAGGGGCAGTAGGACGTGTTTGCCCCAGTGCTGGGTCGGCGGGGGAGGAATGTGATCCCCCCCCTTTCCACCGTCCTCTCACCCCTGCCAACATCGTAAGATTGTAAGTTCCTCGGGGCGGAGGCCAGGCCCGAATAGTTTAGAAAGTGGCATGCGAGCTGATGGCGCATGAGTCCCCCTCCCCAAAGACCCCCCCCCCAAGAAGTCCCCGGCCCTGCTTCCCCCGCATTCTGTTTCACACGTGCAGTTCCTCTGCGGCCTCGATTCCTCAAGGTTTGCACCGATCCTGACCCGCGCCTGCCTTGGTCGAACTTCCCGCAATAGCGGCCCCCAAGCCCTCCCAGCATTGCGGGGCGCCTCCGCCGAGCCCCCCCCCCCGCCCCAGAGGCATTCCTGGGCCAGCTCTGGGGCGCTTCCTCTCGGACTCTTCCTCCTTGTGGTTCCCAGCTCTTTAACTCTGACCCCGCACCCGCTGGAGCTCAAACTTCACCTCCCCGCGTTTTGGAGCGCAGCGCACAGCGGGGGAAGCTGGCCCCGACCCCCCCCCAACCACGACGGGGGCTGCAGCCCCACACACCTGGGGGGCACGTGCCTGGGGAAGGCCATCCCCACAAGCCGGGAAGACCGATCTGAGCAAGGCGCCCGAGATCTCCACCCCACCCGCTCCACCGGGAAGCCCTCCGGTGTGTTGGATCCCCACGTCCATCTCAGCCCCTGCTGGCTGGGGATGATGGGTGACGAAGCCCGCCAGGTCTGGCCGACGCCGTGCTGGGCAGGCCCTCTTTGCCAGGGGCTCCAGGGCTCTGGGGCCGCTTCCCGTCCCGCAGGGGCGCCCCAGCGTCGGGGCCTCGGCGGTGGGGGACCCCGCAGAGCCGCCTCCCCAGCCCGCTCCTCCAAAACTCACTGCGCTGTCGGGGAGCAAGTGCCCCACGGGCCGGGCCGGGCGCGGCGCCTCGGGCGGCGGCGGCAGCAGCAGCAGCAGGCCGGCGACCACCAGCGCCCAGCACAGCGGGGGGAGCCGCATGGCTGCGCCGCGCAGGTGGCCCGGACCCCGCACCGTCGGAGCGAGCCGAGCCGAGCCGAGCCGAGCCGGTGCGCCGCGCTGGCGCTTACGCGGCGGGGGCGGCGGGGCAGCCGTGCGAGCCCAGCCAATGGGAGAGGCCGGCGTGCAGGGGGGGGGGCAGAATTTGCAGGGGGTAAACTTGCGGGGGGTCTTCACCTCTCCAAAATCCGCGCCCCCCATCCTGTGGGAGAGCAGCTAGCAAAGAGGAAGGCGGGACCCCCGGAATGGCCCCAGGGGGAAATGGCGAGGGGCTTCCATCCTGGGCACGCGCGAGTGCTGAGGAGACCCCCCCCCACCGCGGAATATGGGGCGGGGGGGGGAGAGGGGCTGGCTTCCCGAGCAGGGCTGTGAAGGAGAGCAGCCTCACGCACAGGCGCCGGGCCACCGTGGGAGCAAATCAAGCGGGCCGCGGATGATGGGCGCTGTGGTCCAAGGCATCTGGAGGGCGCCACCGTTTGGAGGCTTGGGTGAAGCCCTGCCCAAGTCCCACCACGCGGCCCCGGGAGCCCCTCCCTCCCGTCCTTTTTAATAACCGGAAGAGCAGTGGTCTACCTTGCAGGGTTCCTCGGGTGCCCACAGAAAACACACCTGGCACCTGAAGCACAGCACAGACTCCTAAGTCCTGGGAGAAAGAGGTCTAAAATGAGGCACACCGTTCCCAAGCTGGCTGGGGATGATGGATGCTGTCGTCCAAGGCAGCTGGAGGGTGCCAGGTTGCGACGCCCGACAAATTTCTGCTAGTTCCGCCTTTTGAGATCCTGTCTTTGGGTCCTGGTGCTTCTGAACCCCATCCTGGGAATGTCACTGAAGGGCTCCTGGCTGTGAGCCAGGGGTGGGCAGGGGGCATGTGGGGATGGGCAGGGGGCAGGGCCCCAGCTTGGCACAGAGACGGCCCCAGCGAGACCCCCGGGACATCTCCGGAAAGACAGGAAAACGCCTTCCTGAAATTCTCAAGAGCTGCTCCTGTCTGTCAGAGTTGACCACACCACTCTGGAGGCGGCACTCAGTGCAAGCAGCTTCAGAGTTCCTTGTACACTGACTGGCCTTGTCCTCAGCACCATGAGGACTAGAACCTTACTTTATTTTCAAGGGAAGGATCTCAGCCCAGGGGCAGAGCACCAGCTTGACACAATCAAGGCTCCAGGTTCAAGTGCCAGCACCTCCTGGCAGGGTGGAAAAGGTCTCGCCTGAAGCCCTGCAGGGGGAGCCACGGCTGCCCCGGGGCTGGGTGGACCGAGGCGTGGACAGGCCATGACAGGGCCCACGTTCCCAGGAGCACAAAGGCAGGTTGGGCCCCGAAGCCGCACCGATTCTGCCTCGGGACCAGCACAGCCTGCCACTTCCGGAGACATCCACAAAATCCCTTCCCAAACTGGATAAATGCAGCAGAACGAGTAAGTTTTGTCAGCCTTTCAAAGGTGCCGGACCTGGTTGTTCTCGCCGCAACAGGCCACCACCCGGAACTTGCTAGCAAGTAAGGACAATGGTAATATCAGAAGCAACCCTAAGCCATCCTTCCCCACTCAGGATAATGGGGTCTGTAGTCCAAGTGTTGCAAGGCTATCCTGTGTCATCCACAAAGCATCAACCTTATATCCCATCCTCCCAGTCAGAGTTTTTTCAGGGTGGGGGTAGAAAATGTGGCAGCCCCTCTTTTTCCCAATGCACTCTTATCGCCCCCAGAGAGCGAATAATCTCCCGAACTTGCTCGCTCCCTGCCTGGCACGGCCAAAACAAGCTTCTAGTCCACAAGGGACCTTACTAGCTCACTTGTCTGCACATCGCAAACGAAGTAATTGGAAGTGTGTTTGAGGAGAGGCAGTTGGAAAAGTCAACAAAATAAAGACTACTCCAATTTTTAGAAAAACGGATTTTCTTCCTGCTTTGCTTCCTCACCTGCCCTCTTGGTTTCTCCGCAGCTTTTAAGTGTATCTTAAAATGCAAGTCTCCACAAGGCGCAGCCAGTCGCAAGGTCTGAACTATTTTTATTAATGCGGACACAAAGGACACACAAGTGTGCACAACATACCCTGTGGGTACGAAAGAGGTCAGATGAGGCGGAAGGTTTATTAAAAAGTCCCCAGCCAGGGGCTTGAACACTGGGGCCAGTTAAAAAGGCAAGAGCCCCCCCGGCCTCGGAGGGGGACCCAGGAGTCCGGGGCCCAGGGTGGCACAAAGCCCGTACCAACCAGCTAAGACCAGCTTATGGGTTTGGGGCTCAGGTTTGTCGCGCTGCGGGGCGGCAGGAACACGGAGACGATCCCAGAACGCCCGGTGCAATTGAGGGCTGTTGCCCAGGTATGGACGAGGCGGGGGGGGGGGGGGGCCAGAAACTCGCCCCACACGACGAGACATCTGCCCCCCACGCATGGGCGGGGGGACCCTTCCCGAAAAGTGAGGGGTGCTAACACACACCTGGAAAGTCAGTGAGGAGGGGGGCGAGGACTGCGCAAAGGGGGAGCCAGGTGTGCGGGGACGGGTGCGGGCGACAAGGCGGGACCCGGAGGCCCGAGGGACGACGGGGGGCGGCGGCAGGGGAGCCGTGGGGCAGCCCCCGCGCATCAGCAGTCCGTGGTGATCTTGGAGGAGAGCTCCTGGATGCGGCGCGCACTGCAGCTCTTGCACAGGATGTGGCCGTCCAGCGGGTAGCAGCCTCGGCCCTCCCCCTCGGAGGAGAGCAGCAGCCCACACTCCTGGGACAAGGAAGACGCGTGAGTGGCGCGGCGCGGCGTGGCGTAGCGGCCCCCTCCCTCCTTTTTCCGCCCTGCCCCCCCCCCGCTTCCCTCCCTGGAACCCAGGAGTCCTGACTGGCCCAGCCCCCAGAGGAGGGTGCCAGAGCCCACGTCGCACCCGGTGGCCGAGCTGGGACCCTGCCCCCAATTGCAGGGGTGTGCAATGGCCGGCGGGGCCACGCGGAGACTCCCCCCCACACGGGCACTCTGCACATGCTCGGGTGCTCTCTTGCTGCTGCAAGTGTTGCAGAACTAAGCCCAGCTTTTTATATAAAAAAATCGGAGCAGAGTGGAGAAAAGGGATGGGAGGCAGGTCACCCCCTTTCTTATTCGACAAGAACCTAAAGGGGTTCACACACAAGGCTGGGTGCAGAGAGAGCCATGACGGACGGACGGACGGATGGAAGGGCTTTTTCCCAGCATGCAGAGTTGAATGAAGCAATTTGCTTGCTGGGGAGCATGGGCCCGCCCAAGGACGGAATTCTAGAGAAGTCCTGGGGTGGGGGGGGGAGGTGCCTTCCACAGCCGAGCGGAGCCACGAGAGCAAAACGACCTGCCCTTCCGGTGCGTAACTCTAGAGAGGCCATTTCAACCGCCCGCGATTGCAGGGGGACGTGTGCGCAGGCCGGGCCCACCCAGCCCTCGGCAGCCCGGGAAACGGGCTCTGGCTAGCAAGGTGGAAGCCCAGGAGGGTCGGCTGTGGCCTGCGAGCCTGAGATGCCGGCCCCCTGCTCTCCACAATGCTTGGAAAGGCGCGCCTCCGTCCGCCGGAGAAGCCGGAGGTGCCCGACCAGCATCCTCGCGGGCCCTTTTCTCCTCACCTCGCACTTGTAGCAGCCGATGTGAAAACTACGGTCCAAAGCGACGATCCTCACCGTCTCCTCCTGCCCCGGCTCCGGCATGATGGCGTTTCCGCACACGGAGCACCGTGGGGCAAATTTCCTACAGGGAAGCAAGCGCGCAGGCCGGGCCTCAACGTCCTGCAAAGCCGCCTCCCTGCAGCCGGGGGCCCACTGTGCGTTTGGACTGCTACCCCCATCATCCCCAGGCAGGACTGGAGCAGAGAATTTAGGGCCGGCCCGTAAGCAGCCAGTTCTCCGGCGGAGGCTCCTTACCGGTGGAAATCTTCGATGCAGTGAATCTGACTGGTGGCGTCCACGGTGAACGGGACGCCGTCCAGGCACCGGTGGCAGATGACGCAGGTGAAGCACTGCGGGTGGTACGCTTTGCCCATGGCCCGCAGGATCCGGTCCGTGATCGGCTTGGAGCACATGGAGCATTTCTCCAGGGTCACCTGGCGGGAAAAGGACGGTGCACAGGTACTGCCCAGCCAACCGAAACCCACACCGACAGGTGCCTGGGCCAACAACTCCCATCATCCTCCACCACTGGCGAAGCAGGCGGGGCTGACTTCTCCATTCCCGACCTGTTAGGGCAGGATGGTTTGCTGTGCCCGCTTGAAAAGGAAGGCAGCTGTGCGTGCACACCGCTTCTGGTGCCATGTTGCTTCTGCTGCCCTCCTGCTTGGCACATCGATCCCGGAATTAAGACGGTTATAAAAAGCTCACGTGCATTTCATGGAAAAACCTAAAAATCAGCCCCTGGATCTACGTGCTCGCCAGCCACAAAGTGGGGGTTTTGCAACACGGAGGGAAGAAAGAACTGTAAGCGTCGGCCATGGAGTCTCCCGCTGGCCCACGAGCGGGTCCCGTGGTCTGCGGAACTTCAGGGGGTCGCTTAGGGGCCCCCTGGATTTGGGGCCTGGCCTGGGGCCGCAGCTGCTGAGCCTTCCCATTCCGATCGCTACCCCCTTCGGCCTGCCGCTATTCCATCGCAAAGAACGTGCGACCTCAGAAAAGCGCAACCGGAGCTGCGTTTGCTATTTTTAAAAAATGTTTCTTGTCCGTCTTTCACAAAGTCTTTCGTGTGGCTGCCCGGCATGCGCGGGCTTGTCTGGCCGACTTCCTGTCTGCTTCTGTCGTCAGCTTCTGCAGAGCGGCCAGGCCAGGCCGCGCACCTCCGGATCTGCCGTCAAAAGGCACCAGCGGAGGAGGAGGAGGAGGGGGGCAAAAGGAAGCGAGGTGTGTGGGGACGGGCAGTTTCGTAGGGCCCCGTAAATCGGAGACTGCTGGATGGTGTCCGACAGCAACGCGCACCATGTGCTCGCGCTCCGGGGCCCGGCCAAAGCACGGTGCGGAGGGCCGGCAAGAGCGCACCAGCCGGGAACTGGAGGGCCTTCCCTGGAGCCTGTGGCGGGCACATCGGCCGTGCTCGGCAACGCGAGAGCCGCGCCGCATGGGCTGACTCGCGTGGAGCTGGCGAGGGGCCCTCCCGCGGGCAAGCAGGATCGTCATGGGGCGCTACTCAAAACCTTCCTGGCCGCTGCTCTCCATGCGCCGCTCTGCCCACACGCTCCCCAGGCCAAGCCAGTGGCCGGCACCAGGACCCCTCGCACTGCACACGGCCCGACGGATAGAGCGGGAGGCGTGCCGGGACAGCCCAAAAGCGTGGCCCCGCTCCGTGGCTCCCTCCTCTAAGCGCCTCCCCCCCGCAGCCTCCCCCACTCACGATGTAGCAGGATTCACAGAAGGAGCGCCGGTCGATGGCGTAGAACGGCTGCCCACGCAGGCGGCAGCGGCAGGTGGCACAGGTGAAGCACTCGACGTGGAAGACCTGGTCCATGGCCACGCAGCCCGTGCCGTCGCCGACCACGTTCTCCCCGCACCGGGCGCAGCGGCCTGCAAGGCGGGAGGGAGCGTTTGGGGGGGCCGGGGGTGCAGTGCCCCTCCGCGGCTCGACGGTACCTCTCCTGCTGAGCCGAGCCGGTCCAGGCCTCGCGGAGGGTGAGCCGAAGTGTCTCCCCGGAGCTGCCGCGGTTCAAGCCCCGCAGAGCCATGGGGGGCAGGCTGATTGGCCCCCCCTGCGCTCCAGGGGACCACGCTGTGCGGCCGCCCCCTGCCCCGGCAGCGCCAGCAAGCAGACCCCCCCCCCTCCGCCGCCTGGCAGTCCTAATCTCAGGCACGAGTGGGTAGCAGGGCCGCCGCACAAAGCCCATGTGCCCCCAGCCCCGCTGCCTGGGTGGCCTCCTCCGAGGCCCTGCACTGGAGCAGCGCGTCCCATCTCAGGGCCGCCCCGGGTTCCCCGGCCAGCTGCTCGCAGAAAGGGGTAAGGCCAGCCCTGCAGTGCGGCTCACCCCTTCTGGGCCTCAGACGTCGCGGGAGGGAGAGGCGTTGCCGTCGTGGGTGACCCTGACGGCTGGATTTGGGCGACGTAACGAGCGCAGCGTGACAAAAAACAGGCCGTGTGTCGTGAAGCGGCAGCCGGCCAGGTGCTGAGGGCAGCAACGTGAGAGGGCCACGGCCTCTCCTTGTGCTGCGACCCCTGCCCCTGGGATTCAGAGGTAGACTTCTCCTAAGGGTGGAGGTTCTACACAGCCCCCATGACTACCAGCCCCTCCCTCTGCCCGGTCTTGGAGGACTGGATCCCCTAAGTCCAGAAGCCTCACCAAAATATTCTCCGGAAGGGGGATTGTTCATGTCGTACACCAGCTTCTTCGTGAGCCGGTCCAGTTCCTCTTCGGGGCGGCTTGGGGGAGCCTGAGAGGAGAGGAGAGGAGAGGAGAGGAGAGGAGAGGAGAGGAGAGGAGCGCCAAGCGCTTTTCTCTGTACCCACCAGTCTCCTCCCTGTCCCACAGCCCTGTTCCCTCTTGCAGGTGAGAGCCTTCGAGGCCACGGACATTTCTGTGCGGATTGTAAGCCCCTTGCGGGCGGGGAATTCTCTCTGCCCCTACAAAGTTCTGGCCACAGGGACGGCACGGCCCCACTAAGGACAGGGACAGGCTATCGGTCTGGCTGCCCACTCTCCAGGGTCAGCCCCCGTGCCTACTCTTCTTTGCCAGGGCTCAGCATGGGGGTGGGGGGGGGGAGAAATCCAGAATAGGGCCCACTTCAGTGCATGTGCAGAGTGCCCTTCACCTCCGAACTCAGCAACCAGAGCCACAAAAGCCCTACCCAAAACATTTGGGATTCAGGCCAAAGGGATGGTTCCCTGGACACTTTGGGCCTCCAGAAAGAGATGCGGGTCGGTGGACTGGGCGAAGGTGCACCTATTAATGAGATGTCCTTTGCCCTCCTCAGCCGTGTTTCCTTGCGTGCTGTGGCTTTGTTTAGACTGAGCCTCCATGGACTGTCTTATGTTACTGCCTGAGTGTGGGCCACCCTGGGAGGAGTGGGGTACAATCACTAACACTAAAAATATGCCCCCCGCCAGCTCTGGGATTCAATGTGCCCCCCCGGCAGAGAAGGCTCCGGATTCCGGCCCCGCTCCTGCCGATCTCGCCTCCTCCATCCCTCACTGCCCAGCCCAGCTCGGATCCCCGACCCGGTCCCCCCTCCAGCCGCCTTTACCTGGTGCTGGTACCGCAGCGCTCCGCCGCCGGCTGGCATCGGCGCCCCCAGGGCCGGCTCCTCCTTTCCGGGCTTGGCGGGCTGGTACGGCCCCATCGGTGCCCCCAGCTTGGCGTGCCCCCCGGGGCCAGCGCAGAACTCTCCCTCGCCCAGCCGCCGGCCATAGGCGGGTGGGTCCGGGCCCCAGGGCTCCGTGTCGTGGGGCCGGCCCCTCACCCCCGGCTCCGGGGCGAACCGCGGGGGTGGCTTGGCCCCGCAGCCTGGCCGGGGCGACGGGGGGCCGTACGCCTGCTCGGCCCTGCGCCGGGGCTGGCTGTAGCCCAGGACAGGCTGGGCCACCTTCACCTGGACATTGAAGAGGGGGCCGGCGGAAGAGGATGCCGTCGTGTAGGAGGCCGGCATCGGCTGGGGGTACGGCTTCGGGGGCGCGGCCGCCCGGTGGTAGCCGGCAGGGAAGGGGTCGCCGGAAATGGGGCCGCCATACTGAGCGGGCAGCCCCGAGACAGGTGGGTAGGACGGAGCAGGTGTGGGCGGGCCGCCCGCGTAAGGCCCGCTCTTGGTGTAGGTATCCGTGGAGAACGCAGGAGCCTTGGCGGGGGAGAAGGTTCCGGAAAGGCCCGGCTTGTAGGCTGCTGCGGGCTTGGTGCCCCCAGGCTGTGGCAGGCTGGTGGGGTACGGGGTGGACTCCAAGTTCTGCAGGGCAGGAGAAACGGCCAGTCAAGCGCCAGGTGGGGGGAAGGCGCCAGGGGACCCACCCCCCGGAATTCCGGGACAGCTTCCCGACCTGCCTCTCGCCCCTCCGGCTCCTGGCGCTCTCCATGTCGGCCAGCATGCTGGTGAGCGAGTCGATCTGCAGGTCGATGCTGGATGGGCGGTGTAGTCCCTGCTCCATGGAGCCCCCCTGCTGGGGGAAACAGACAGGAGGGAAAGGAACCCCCCCCCCCACCGATCGCCTGGAGCCGGAGGGGCAGGAGGCCGGGCGAAGGGAGGGGTCCAGACCCTTCCAGGGGCCTCTGCCAGGCCAGGCTGGGCCCGGCTTCCGCCACACCCCCTCCCCCTTAAACTGGGGGCAGCGGGGGCTGCTTTACTGCACTGAATACCAGGGTGGACAAAAAGCAGCTCCGCAGATGTTTTGGATGGCTGAGAGGCGACGTTCAAAACATCAGCAGCTCCGCTTCCGGCCCGGCCCTGGTGCACACCAGGAGGACTGCACCTGTGGGATTTCAGCCTGCCATGCAGCTATAAAAGCAGAGGATCTTTATGGGGGCGTAGACGCAAATGGCCAAACTTAAGGTGAAGTTGGTCAAGGAGGGAGGGAGGGAGGGAAGGCAGGCAGACCGTTTTTCCAGGGGGTGAATTCCAGAGGGACCCCTCGATTCAGCACAGCCCCCTTCCCCAGGTGAGATTTCATGGGGGCAGCCGGCGTTTCTCCAGGACCAACAACCTGCCCTCACTTATTCCCACTGCTGGAAAGAGGACCCAAAGCCACGTGCGGAATTCCCTGATGCTCAGCAGGTCTCGCTTACCTGCAGCGGATAGTTGGGGGGGGAAATGCTGCCCCAGGAGCCCCCCGATCCCCGCTCATTTACGGAGGAGTATTGGGGTTCACCTTTGGAATCCTGCGGCCCTGGGAAGGTGGAGAGGCGGAGGAAAAGGGGGAGCGGTCAGTGGGTCGGTGCCCCTCTGCCCACATGCCACAGCTTCTCCCACACCAGCACCCTCCCCATGTGCTGGATCACGGCTCCCATCAACCCCAGCCTGTGTCCACATTGTTCTTTGCCCAAAAGAGCAGGGGCAAGGAACTTGGGGGTGGCTCTGCTCCAGACTGGCTCACGGAGCTCACGGGAATTGGAGTCCAACATCACCAAGACGGTGACCGGTTCCACTTGCCGAAGAGGCCCCAGGGTGGGCCGGGCCGGGCCGGGCCGGGCCGGGCCAGGCTCCGCTTTGTCCGTCCCCGCGGGGGCCAAGCAGCCACCCCAACAGGACGCCCCCGGTAGGGCACGAGTGTAGCAACACCCTCCCATCCATGTTCCCCAGCAATTGGCATGCACCGGCCTCTGGTCCTGGGAGTCGCAAGTGGATATCCTTAGGGACTAGCTGCCCGAGAAAGCCCCTTTCCGCCTGAACGGAGCCTTGAAAGCCATCCACGCTGGCCGCATCCTGTGGCAGCCGGATCCGAGCTCCATGAAGAAGCCCTTCCTTCAGTCCGTGCCGACTCTCCCGCCCGTCGGCTCCGGCGACTGACCCTGCCGGGCTCCAGCATGATGGCGCGGGAGAAGATGCCCCCAGCTCGGCTCCGGTTTCTGCGTCACTGTGCCCCCCCGCACGTTTCCCAGAAGTTGCCACCCCTCCTTGCAGGGGGCTAGTGCAGCCCCAGGGGCTCTTCTCTGCCCCCTTTCCAACGGCCCGCGGCCTTCCAAGCGGGCCCAAGCCACATCCGGGGGTTTCGCTTTTTACTTATAACCCCTTTTCCAACGAGCCCCGACGGAAGAATCTCTCTTTTTCACAGCAGCCGCCCACCCGGTCAACCTTTTCGCTGAGCTGAGCTGTCCCCAACGTCCTTCCCCGCTCGCTCACCACCATCTTGCTCCCCATCAGCATGTAGAGACAAAACCAAATGTTTCCCCTTCTCCATTCACCTGGCTTTTCCTCTGAAGAAACGCTTCAAAGCGAGTAAGCCCCTTGAGCCCGCGAGGATCAGATTCCCGGGTAAACAGAAGCAGCGAGAGCATCAACTGAGCATCGCAGGAGGTTGGGTACCTCGGCCAACATGCAATGGCCCCCCAGAAGAGACCCCCCACTCAACCGTCTGGTCCTGCAACCTGCCCCCCCCCCCCGCCGTTCCAGGCATCCGCCACTAAAGCCACCAGGTGGTCAGAGAGGCAGGAAAAACTGGGCCTTTCATTTGTTTAAAACATGTTTGATTAGCATCTTTGATATTTGATTAGCACGGGGCTCTCGGGACAAGCCTGCAGTTCGGCAGCCGTTCCGCATCTCCGAATAGCGGAGTCTCCTCTCCTGACTCCCGCGACCAACAGACAACCCCCCCCCCATTGCTGACAAAGCCCTCAAAACTGCCCTTTTACAAGACAGCCACCCCAAAATCTGCAGGCAAGAAATGCCAGGTTGCTGGGAGTTGCGATCCAGCTGGGGACGGTTGCAGAAAAAATCAGCCCTCTTTCCATTCCAGGGGGTGATCAAACCCCCAGCTGGGCAGCCTGTATTTTCTTGCCCCCCACCAAATGTACGGTTCCCATTCCTAGCCACCTCCCGGCCTCCAGCCGGGCCCGCTTCTTTCCCAAGCCAGCGCCCCAGAGCGGAGGACGCCCACAACACACAAAGCGAGACGCATGCCGGGGCTTGCTGCCGACCGAAGCCACGAAATTGTCAGGAATTCTGGTCAGGCAGTGTCAACGGCGCATCAGGCGGAAAAGATGCCACTGGGCTAGGAGACCTCGAGTCAAGTCTGCTACGGACAGGTTTTCTGCCCCGGCCTTTGCAAACGGCACCCAGCGGCCTACCTCAAAGGGCTGTCAGTAGGAGTCGTTCAGAAACAGCATTATGCAAAACTGGAGAATAGGGAAGTAGCAGAAAGCGGGTCTGTTGCAGAACTCATGGCCCCCCATCTTCCCCCTACGTGTTCGAATAATAGCATGAAATTTCCGTTTCTGCCCACAGCCATGCTAAGTAGCGCCGAACCAAGTTACCTGGCACCTGGGGCTGGTAGTGAGGAGACGGCCCCGTAGCGCTCATGGTCCCATTGGCCTCCTGGGGCTCGTAGGCGGGTTTCGGAGCGGCAGGAATGGGCGCGAAGCTCTTCTGGGACTTGCAAAGTGCCGGAGGGGAAACCACGATGCCGGGCTGTCCTGGGATGCTCACCTGCTTCGGGGGAAGCCAGGTGGGGCCAGACATCACGAGGGAAGCTGGGGAAAGACAAGGCAGCATAAGGAGCCAAAAACGGGGCAAGGGAGGTGGCCTGGGGGGATTTTGGGAGCTTGCACGGGAGATCTTGCAGGGCAGCGGGAGCTGCCCGGACTCCTGGGTTCCGCTTCCCAGAGGTGTAAGTGTGCACACAATATTTAGATGCGCATCCGGTGTGCGCGTGTAATTCCCCGGGGAATTGGTCCTTGGAGCCCCCGCCACTCAGGAGAAACGGCTTCGGTTCCTTGATGCTGAGCCCGGCTTTGGGTCAAAGTAAGGGAGAGGAGCCCCCGACCTCTGCCTGCCATCTAGAGGGCACACGCCCGGCCAGAGCACAGCTGTGCGACAACGCACTATCATGACAACGTTTGCTTGCTTTGAACAGAACTTTTGGATACGAACATGTGCATTTCCGTGCAACTTTCCAGGGCTGCAAAGCAGAGCTTCTTGCTCTGAGTAAACCCTGCAGTATATTGGGGGACGATAACATGCAGAGCGGACCCGGAAGCAACATTTTAGCGTAGCAGCTGCGCACTGGACATGGGATTGGGAGAGCCACGCTCGGGCCCCTTGGCCCCTTGCTCTTCCTTGGGCGAACCTACCTCACTGGGATGTCGTGAGGACAGACCGCCATGAACGTGAGGAGGCCACGCATGCCACCCAAAAGCATACGGAACGTGGAAAACTAAAGGAAAGCCTCTTGAGAGCGCGGGGTTCAAGAGAATTTCAAGAGGGCTCACAACTTCTCAAGACTCTAGCACACACGCTTCAGCTAGCCCATTCGCCAGCTTCTGTAGCCCAGTGAGACAACCGTGGGCATGTTTAGACCCAATGAAGCTGAGGGAGTTGGAAGTCCCTCGCGCATGTTCGGACACGCATAAGACTGCAACTTCAGAGCAAGCACTTAGACAGCAACTCTGGCAGCCCCCCCCCCATGTGCAAGCGGCGTGGAATGAAGGAAGCCATCTTAACAAGTCGGGACAGGACAGGTCACAGCACCGTCCTCAGGCCCTACAGGGGCAAGTAAGTCCGCACGACTCAAGAGAGTGAGCCAAGCCACGACCCCTAGCCTTGGAGGGAAAAGAGCAGGTGCAAAGGGGTTAGACCCCCATCTGGGAGGCTGTGTGGAAATGAGGGCTCTTCCTGGATCTTCAGCGGGGCGCAGCCCCATGCCCAGGAAATTTGGGGGGATGGAGTCCCCAAGCCAGGCCCTTCCAAAGGGGCCGAGCGAGGCAAGCAGCCGTCCGGATGGGGCAGCGAAGAGGCCATTCCTGTGGCGCCACTGCTCCCAAGGCTGCGGCCCGGAGCTGGGGGGCTGCAACGCCGACCCCTCGGGGAAAGCCTTCCCCCCAGAGTGCGCCCTACAAGCAAGACTTTGGTCTCCCCGCCTGGCCTTCCTCTCCCCGCACGCCCAGCCTTCAGCTTCCCAGAGAAATCATGGGGTGGGGGATCAAGCCTCCCCAGAAGCCACGCCGGCCCGGCTTCGCGAAGGAACGGCCCTCTGCACATGCCCCGAGGCAGGCAGGCAGGCAGGCCTTTCTCTGAAGGCGCCCAGATCCGCGGCCGAGGCTGCGCCTTCCTCTCCCCACGTCTCCTCGCGGAGAACCCGGAGGCCGGGCTGCCGGGCCCCTCCGTCCCCGCGCCCCCTTCCCGCGGTGCAAGGAGCCTCCGGGCGCCCTCGGGCCGGGCGGGCCGGGCCGGGGGGCGGCGGGCGGCAGCCGGGGGCGCCCGCCCTCCTCCTGCCCCGCCCGGAGGCGCGTGGACGGGGGCCTTCGCGGGGCAGCAGGCGGCCGGACCCCCGCCCGCCCGCCCGCCCGCCCCGGCGAGCCCCCGCGAGCCCCCGCTGCGACCGGGGGGGACGCGTCCGGCCGGGCTCACCTGCTCCCGCGCTGGGCGCCGGTCCGGCGGCGCCCCCGCCTCGGCCCCCCGCGCCGCCTCGGCCGCCCCCCGGCGCGGGAGCAGCAGCAGCGGCGGCGGCGGCGGCGAAAGTTTCCCTCGAACTTTTCCGTCCTCAAAGAAACTTCTGCTTTTTTCATGGACCCCCGGTGACGTCACCGCATTCCACAGCGTCACGTGGCGCCTGGGAATTCCTGCCACTTCCGGTGGGGGAGGCGGGGCGGGGCGGCGGGGGCGCGTCGCTCCGCGCTTCCGTGCCTCAGTTTCCCCGCGGGAGGCGTCCTTCGCAGCGCGGCTGGGGAGCGGGCCCGGGCCCGTCGGGAGCGCGTGGGTCAACGCGCGCGGGGGGGGGGCAGGACTCCTGGGTCCCCGAAGCGGTGGCCGCCTCCCCAGGGTCACCCCGGAGAGGAGAGAGAGCAAGCGGGGCTTCGGGGCCCTTCTCCTCTTCTCGGGCAGAGCCCCGAGTCGCGCTGTGCGGGGATCCGCTGCGGGCGCGGACTCCCGTCTGGCCCCGCCGAGGGCAGTAGGGTGCAGTGGTTAGAGCAGCGGAGGGTTGCTTTGCCTTGCCTTGCCTTGCCCGGAGGTGGAGGGAGCTGCCAGGAGGGGCGGTCCGGCGCCAAGCGAGCTCTGGGAGGACCACGACTCCTCCGCCATGGCACGGCCGGGGGCCCGCAAGTCAGTGGCGTGTCGGAGGCGGGGCAGGGCCCGCCAGGCGCTCAGTCTGGCGGGCCTGCCGGGGCCTGCCTGGGTGTGCAGCGTGATCCCAGCCTCGGCCTCTCGCACGCCTGCCCCCACGTATGGCTGCCTTTGGGAGCCTCCTGGCCCCGGCTTCTCCCCTGGGGACGATCCTCCAGTCTCACGTGGGCAGGAACCCCAGAAGCTGCTTCCTGAGCTGTGGCTCAGGTGGAGCGAAGCCGGAGTGGAGCTGCTCGCACGCCAGCAGGCATGTGCAGAGTGCCAAAGACTCTCATCTCTCCAGAAGGGGCTTGGGCGGACCAAGGCCCCAAGTTTCGGCCCCAAGTTTCAGCCCCGGCACCTCTCTGAGAAATGAACCCGTTCCCCTCACATGTGCTGGCTCTTTCCCAACCTTATCGACCTCCTTATCAATCTTGGCTGTGACCCAGGTAATTAATAGACACTAAGAAGCTCCAGCAAGCGACTATTGACGTTGCTCCAAGCACTGCGGATTGGAGGAGGCAGGGGGATGGGCAGCGAAGGGGAGTGGTTAGCGCACAGGCTGGTAAGACGGCCTTAGCCTCAACACTCGAGAAGCCGAGGCCAGAACTGGGGGCCGGGGCAGGACTACCAGGCTTGGGTGCAGCCAGAGAGGAGGGTGTGCCGCCCGGTCGCCGGCCACTCTGGCACCGCTCTGGTCAGCAGTGTCTCTTTCCTCCCAAATCTTCCCCGGCGAGCCTCTATTTTAAGGCCTGCCCCGCCCCGTTGGCTGCCGCAGCGTCCTGTGAAACCCGACGTCTAAGTATAAAGCGAGCCCTGGATTGGTGGAGGACCACGAACTGCCCTTGGCTATTTCAGGCCCAGAGATCGACCCTCCTCCCGCAGCTCCAGGGCTGGAAAGCCGCAGTGCTAAACTTTCTGGGACACTTCCTCACGTGGACTACAACTCCCATCATCCAGCTGGCCAGGTGCGGGTCGTAGTCCGTCACACACCCACTGCATCCCCCAAAATCGATTCTGTCTCACCCAAGGGGGCTTGTGTTCTTAAGCTTGCTGCTTGCTTTTGTGCCAGCAAGAAAAAGTGCTGGTTTGGAAGATGAAACATAGTTTCTGTGCATGTGTAGGGCGGAGGGGCTGCAGATGCCCCGTTTGGAAGGAATTTTGCGGGTGTCTCTGGCGGGTGCAGCCCCAGCGCAGAAGTGGGTGGCTTCAGGGACCCAACCTGCTTTTGGTGCCCGTGGGAACATGGGAAGCTGCCGGGCCCCTTCCTCCTCATTCCGTCTAGGCCAGTCTTGCCAGGCAGGTGTTTCTCCAGCCCCACCTGGAGAGTCCCTCCTGGATGCACACCTGAGCCTCGTGCGGGGCTTTGCTACCAGGTGAGCGGAGTGCCGGACTGAACGGACCCCGGTCCGGCCCAGCATGGCTGCCCTCCTCTTCTAAGGCAGCAGGGCCACAGCCGAACCAAGATGCCACCTCCCAGTTCGGGGGAACAGGCGCATCGGCGGAGGAGGGTGGCAGTGGGGCAGAGGAACTCCCGAAGGGCAGCTATGGGGCAGCAGCGCGCAGAGGAAAGCGGTAGTAACCCGCTTCTGAGGTTTCCTACGCTGGCAGCCCTCTGATGAAACGATCCGGAGTGGAACAAGAGGAGGCTCGTGGGTCTGAAGGCGCTGAGTCGGCTCCCGGGGCGGGCAAAGGACGCCTGCAAATACTGCTGTTGGTGATGACTCAACCAGAGCGAAGCCGAAAGGAAGTCCAGTGCGGACACAGTCAGCGGCGAAAGGAAAGTCCAGCGCGGCACAACACATGCGACTGGAACACGGCACATGAGACGCGCGAAGCACGGCGCACTGGAGACCAGAAGGCAAGAAATGGGGCGGCCGGACGCTGCAGTACTTGGTGTGCGTGGACTGGAAGGGGACACATTCAGTCCCACGAGCACCAAGTGCCTCACTCGGGAAATGGCAAACCCCGAAAAAACAGGGTGGCTCCGATACTGAGGCCGGAAGGCGCGATAATGCAAAGTCCGACCGAATCGCATCAATCCGAATGGTTGGAAAACCTTTCAACAGGACCATCATGATTCAGGTCTGTGCTCCGGCAACAGATGCTGAAGAAGAAGCAACTGAAAAATGTTGTGCAGGTGTTTAAAAGGAAATTACACACTCATGGAAGACATTCCGATCATCACAGGTGGTTGGAGTAGGATCCACTTGATCTCCCTCCGTGTTCAATTTGTGCCCAGAACCGTCTCATAAGGAAAGCGGATGAGGCTCAGAAGTGGGAGGGAAAACGGGCAGACGGTGCATCTCTTGTTTTGGATAGGCAGATGGTACCACAGTATTGGCAGAAAGCAGCAACGAATTAAAACGACTCTCGAGGGAAGTACAGGAAGAAACCACAAAAGCAGAACTGCGGCTGGACGGTAAGAGAACAAAAATCAGGATTGAGGAACTTTGCTGACAAGAATTAGGAAATCGGAATTGTGAAAGATTTTACGTATCTCGGCTCAGTCATCAGTTCAGAAGGAGACTGTAAACGAGAAGTTGGAAGAAGACCGAGACTTGGAAGGTAGCAATGGAAGAACTTAGAAAGGTCATCGAGTGTAAGGACGTTTCACTGGAGACCACGGCCAAGCTCATCCACACTATCGTATCCCCCATCGGTATGGATGAGAGCCAGTGTGGTGAGGAGAGGCAGTGTGGTGTAGTGGTTAAGAGCGTGGGACTGGGACTCAGAGGATCTGGGTTTGAGTCCCCGCTCAACCATGGAGCCAACTGGATGACTTTAGGCCAGTCCCAGACTCTCAGCCCAGCCTACCTCACAGGGGTGTTGTTGGGGGGATAAGATGGAGGAGGAGAGATGATGTAAGCTGCCTTGAGCCCTTTGTAGGAAAAAGGCAGAGTAGAAATAGATAAATAATAAATAAAGCTGGACAGTGAAGGGAATGGATGCGTTCGAAACGGTGCTGGAGGAAAGCTTTGGGAGCGCCCTGGACCGACAGAAAGACAAACGGGGGTCCTGCGTCGAATCGAGGCAGAGCTTTCCCTGGAAGCAAACGGCGGCTGTCCTACTTTGGGCACATCAAGAGCAGGCTAAACTCCTGGGAGAAGACGATCGTGCCAGGGAAGGTCGAAGGCAGAAGAGGAGACAAACCAGCTAGGAGATGGATCGGCTCCGTGAAGGCAGCCCCGGCCTTGAGTTACACAAGCTGAGCAGGGCTGCCCTGGAGAGCACGTCTCGGGGGGCTTCATTCATGGGGTCGCCATAAGCTGGAGACGGCTTGATGGCACATGGCTGCAGCAAACTTGGGGATGCTTGCAGGGCTCAGACCTGGGACCTGTGGCTTGTGGTCCAGGGACTTCACGCCTGAACTCTTGTGTCCAGTGCCAGTTCAGGCTGGAAGACAATTTGTTCCACACACAGGTTGTGATCGTTCTGGTGCACGTGGCCGTTGTGTGAAGCGGACGCTGAACTAGGCAAGCCCTTCGGTCTGATCCACCAGGAGGCGCCTTTTCTTTTGACCGCACCTAACAACATGGGTTGTGTTTTGTGCTACCTGAACTGGGATTGCCAACTGACCAGAAAACACCTGCGCCTGCTCCTCTGCTCCCTTAAGAGCAGCCTGGTTTACATGACTCAGAGGGTGGAGCAGTTTGTAACATGAATGCCTGTTCCTGTCCATGCATTAAGCTCCTGTGTCAGAGGCATAGGAGCACAGGCCAGGAAGAATGTTGGCCACTGAGGCCGCAAGGCCGTGCGGATGTTGCGGGTCACATCCAAAGTTGTGGGCCGCGGCTGAGATTGCCAGCGGACTGATTTCTACAACTACGTATCTTGGCTTCCATCCACTGCAAGAACCATCATTCAAACGAATCACATCTGGAATGAGCATCGTTCCCCCCTGCAGGCAGCGCTCCTGTGCCGTTTACCAGCAGTTAATAAGCATGACTACCTCTGTAGCGCAGGCTGGACTTCAGCAGGTTCAGTTTTACCGCCTGGCTTCTCTGCTTGCTGTGCGGCTCTTTAAAGCCCCTGGGATGCCCAGAACATCCCCCGAGAATGGCAGCGCTCGGGCGCAGAGCCAAGCTGGCCCTCTTTCCGGGAATTTGCAAACCCCAAACCCCGTTGTAAGACTCCCTATTATCATGCCACAAGTTCCAGTGCTGGACTGAAGTAGGATCCGGCCCAAGCCTTGGAGGGGGTGCCTTGGGGGGGGGGTGGGGGGCGGGGAGGCATCGGAGAGGACAGCTTGAACTTGGAGGGGGCTTGCGCAGCGGTGCTGAACCTCCTCAGCTGGAGAAAGCTCTCCCCAAGCATGCACGGAGTGCCTTTTTCTCTCTACTGGGCAGCCGCAGCCTGTTGTGGGGGGGGGGGTCACTTAGAATTCCCTAAAAAGAAGTGCATTTCCAGATAAGAGTTTCACGGGTTGGGATGTGCAGACGTATGCTGAGAATAAAATATGGAAAGCTGCAGGCAGCAGTAACAAGGTGGGCAACATTTCTTAGGGTTCTCTACCTTTTCGCCAAAAATTCAGGGAGCCAGTCTGCGGGGGGTGGGAGTGTGGGACCAGGCACCCCCTCGGCCGCGAAGCCCTCTGCGTGGAGTGACTTTGGGCCAGTCACTCCCTCTCACCCTATCCCGCCTCGCAGGGCTGTTGTGGTCGCTGGAACAGGACTGTGCAGGTTGTCTTGCTCCCTCCTAAGAGGAGAAGGCAGGATGTGAATGGGAAATGGCAGTACTTCAAAAGGAGCGCTGGCCTTGGTAAAGGGGGCAGGTGCCACCCCACAGTCCTGCCCCACCGGCTGCGTATGTGAGATTCAGGGTCAAGTAAGTCCAGGCAGTGATCGGGGGCTCTTCATGGGCCCCGTTTTCTACGGCTGCGCCCTAAAACTGGGCTCCCGGCCCGGCGCGCGGCCGCGGGGCTGTGCAAGGGCGCCCCCTGCCGCCCAGTGGCTGCTACGGGAGCGCTGGGAACGTGGCCAAAACCGGCTCTTCTCTTCGAGGCGGTGTCGGAGCGCACGAGGGTTTGTTTCGCGCCGTGCAAAACTGCCGGAGCTGCAGAGACCTGCAAGATTCTGCCTGCTGAAGCGTCCTGTGGCCCCCGGAAGCTGCCGACTCGCCGCCAGTAGCCGGTTCCATAAGCGCGTTTCGTCTCCACAATACCCGCGTCCTGCCAAGGCGCTCTTCTCTCCGCGGAGGCGCGGCAGAGGATCGCTGTGAACCGATCTTTCCCAAAGGCCGTGGCATTAAAATGCGGCGCTGGCTTTTCCTCCCTGGAATGAACGCTGTTCCCTTTCTGCTCCTGCGGCATGTGAGGTGCTGGGGGCTGGAGGCCACGCTCAAGGCCTAAGAGGCATGCGCAAGCGGCCGGGGCGTTTGTGTGCCGAAAGCCCCTGCGAGAGTCCCCCGAGGAAGATTGTTCTGCAGAATATACAGCAAATGGGCCCTTTCTCCAGTCGGCCCCTGCAAACCGGCCCAAGGGCCAGTCGTGGAAACAAAGATAGAATCCTGCTTGGGGAGGCTGAGCTCTGCAGCAGGTGAGGGAACCGGGAAGAGAGTGCCTCTGAGCATACACAGAATGCTGCATGTCTGGGATCAGGAGCCCCAGATATAGGCATTCTAGCAGGCTTCGAAACGCAGCGTTTCGCCCTCCGTCCTTCTCGGGTTCACTTGCAGGCAGAGGGGTTCTGCGGTTAAAGCTCCACCTGGAAATCCTCTCTCGGATCGCAGCTGTACAGGGTGGGCGGCGAGCGGAATTGGCTGAGGGAGGAAGGAAATGCACCTGGCACGTGCTCAGAGGACCCTCGTCTTCATGATGACTTCACATGTTCCAGGGCCAAAATCCGGCGCGATGGAGAGCGAGTTCCCCACCCCGCCCCCCAGCGAAGCGCCGCTCTTCGGCTCAGCCGGAATCCAGTGCCAAAGGCTCCGGGAGGACGGAGGGCGGAAATGGCCTCATGCAGGCAGGTGCTTCCTCTGCCCGCTGCACAGGCCCTTGACAAAGCGAGGAAGTGAGAGAGGGAACAATGTCCTCCCAGGACCGGCCCTTTGTGAGCGTCCCACCGCAGCAGCTCTGGGGGCCTCCGAGGCAGGAGTCCTGGGGCTTTTGGCAGGGGCTGGAGGCCTGTGGGCCACGCCGGTCTTGGTGATTCATGCGTGTCCCCGTTCGGGGGCATGTCAGGACCCGGCGGTGGTGCTGAGCGGAGAGGCTTCCTGAATGGCCGGTCCATCCCTTTTCCTGACAGCCCTATAAATACACCCTCCCCCCACCGCCCCCTCCTTCCCAGGGCAGCCGAGCCAAGCTCAGGCAGGAAGGACGTGACCAGTCCCGGTTCCTTTCCAGGTTGCACCGATGTTATAAAAGAGCCCCCCTGCCCTGGCTGGCCCGAGGCTGGTTCTCAGAGTGCTGGGACTCCAGGAGAGACGGGGGGTCCAGCTGGATCTCTGCCCCCCTCCCCAGTCACCTGCTGGCAGGAACGGACGGGTCGTCCAGGGCGCTGGGAGGGACGTCCCTGCAGGACAGGGGTGAGTCTTTCGGGAGCAGAAGTGGGGAGAAAGGTCTCTCTTTGGGTCTGAGGGGATGGAATTTGGGGTGGGGGGTGAAGGCAGGGTTTGGGGGATGCTGGGTTTGGTGTTCCGTGTATTTGTGCCTTTGCATGCTCGGAATCCGATCCTCTTCCCCAAAGCTCAGGATGATGGGTCAAAACCATCCAAGCTTGAGTGCTACCCATGCCTGAAGCAGTGCAGGCCGGCTCTATTCTCGGGGTGACCAGTTCGCAATGCTGGGATGGGACATTTGGTTGACTGGGGCTGTTTTGGGGGGCTGGACACCAGAACCAAATTCTTGCCCACGGGGCTGAGAGAAGCTGATCTCCATCTGGCTTTTGCTAAGACGTTCCAAGTCTTGTCGTTCTCTTGTTAAAATCATCCCAGGATTTGTTCAGTGAGAAGCAATATTTAACTGTTGTATTTATTTTGCATGATTCGGGGCTCAGCATTGCTTCCCAAATGCCTTTCTAAGTTCTGTTTCTATGTTAAAGCATATAAAACCATCCTATTCCCAGCAGTGGCATGAAATAGCTGGAAGCCGGAGGTCCACTTGGGAGGGGGGGGGGCTCTGCGGAGCGTGCCCGTCCGCAGCTGCTGTGGGCTCATGTTCTCGCTTCGAGAGACTGGAACGGGGCAGAGGGGAAGAGCTGGTGCGTTAAGCGTTGGTGTCCTGCTTACCTAGGCGTGATGCAAAATACCGGGACGAGAGGTGGGAAGGGTGGAGCCAGCGATCCCTCCGTTCAACTCAGCCCAACAGGACCGTCTTTTCCAGGCCTACCTGGAGATGCAGAAGGTCCTGGGTTCAAGCCACTGCATGAATAACAGCCTGGCTAGAGGGCGTGAAGCAGCAGGACTCCTGGGTTCTCTTGCGCGCTCCATGAAGAGCGTTAGATTGATCCAGGGACCATGCACTGGCCAGAGAAGGAACGGCTGCTGGCATGTGGTTTGCCCTTGGCTGCCAGAAAGAGCACCTCTAAGAACTTCTGAATGAGAGGCTGAGTTTTGAATTTTTCCTCTGCCCTCCTGCCTGTCTTTCCTTTTGTGTGGCGCCTTTTAGACTGTAAGCCTGAGGGCAGGACTTTTGCATGAGCCATCTTTGTAAGCTGCTCTGAGAAACCTTTTTTGGAGGAAAAGTGGGGCACGCACAGCAAGCCAGCAACATCCCCTTCCCACGCCCCCCAGGCACGATGGCTGGCGACCAAAGCTATGTGCGCGAATTCACCCGGCACTCCAGCGACGTCTTGTTGAACCTGAACGAGCTACGCAGGCGGCACATCCTCACCGACGTCACCCTGCGGGTGGGGGGCTGCCCCCTCCAGGCCCACAAGGCCGTCCTGACCGCTTGCAGGTGAGAGCTCCCCCCCCAGGTTTGTGGCTGAGGATCGGGGCCATGTGGATGTGGGGCTTGTGGCTGTTGCGGAATGGCGGATTCCGGCTGCATGGCATCAAACCTCTGGGTGCGGATGCCCCCGGGGGGCCAGAGTGTGCAGGGGCCGCGTGGGGAGGCGGGGGCCTCACGGCTCCGGCGTCCTTCCCTCTCTCCCGCAGCGGCTTCTTCTACTCCATCTTCCTGGGCCAGGGCGGCCACGAGGTGAGCGTGCTGACCCTCCCCAGCTCCATCGAGCCGGCCGGCTTCCAGGCCCTCCTCGACTTCATGTACACCTCGCGCCTCCTGCTCACCCCGGGCACGGTGCCGGCCGTCCTGGCCGCGGCCTCCTACCTGCAGATGGAGCACGTGGTGGAGAGCTGCCATCGCTTCATTCAGGCCAGGTATGGGGCGAGTGGAGGGGGCTCCGAGTGCAGGGACCCTCCGGCACGCCCCCCACCCCCGGCCAGCCCTTCCCCAGCTGCGGCCCTCTCGAGGCGCCGACAGCAGCGCGCCAGGCGCGCCCCGCGCTGGGAGCTGCGGCCAAACATCTGGAGGGCGGCAGCGGGCGGAGGCGCTTCTGTGGGGACCCCAGAGGGAGTGAATCCCCGCGGGAAATGCGCGGCGTGCTCTGCCCTGCCGGGAGCCCCGGCGCCAGCGCGACACGTTCCTGGGACCTTCGCGTTTTCAGAGCGTTTGTCTCGCGTCCTGCGCGAAGCCCAGGGCGGCGGACGACCGGGGCGGGCGCCGGGGGCAGCACCGGGCGCGGGGAACCGCGGGGCCCGGGCTCGCCTGCGCGGGCCGGCGGCGGCTCTGCAGGGCCCCGGCGCGAATTCCTTGCCAGCCCGTCCCGGAGGGGCCGCCCCGGACCGCGGGGGTCCCGCCTCGCCGCCTCCCGGGCGCGCCCGCCGCTCTGGCTCGCCTCTCCGCGGGCGCGGCGCCCCGGGCAGGGGCTCCCGCGCCCCGGGCCGCCTTGTAAGCCGCGCTGTCCTTCTCTGCTCCCGG
Organism: Varanus salvator macromaculatus; assembly: GCA_023646645.1. NCBI lineage: Eukaryota > Metazoa > Chordata > Lepidosauria > Squamata > Varanidae > Varanus > Varanus salvator. The sequence goes on along the minus strand of JAIXND010000753.1, from coordinate 938,825 downwards.
CAGCTACGACCGCGTCGCCTTCTTCCTCGCCCCGCCGGCGCCCGACCTCCTCCGCCGCGGGTGCCAGCCGCCCGCCGAGGACGCGCGGCCCGGCGCGCCCGGTGGCCCCCGCCGGGTGCCGGCCCCCGCCGCCGCCGGCTCGGCGCTCCCCGGGCCCGCCTGCCCCGCGGACAAGGATCCGGGGGCCGCGATGTCCCCGGGCTCCGGGGGCCAGTCTCCGCCCGGCCAGCCGGCCTCTCCCGGGGAGTCGAGCGGCTGCGCCCCGGCGCCGGACCCCAAGGCTTGCAACTGGAAGAAGTACCGCTTCATCGTCCGCAGCTCCCTTCCCTGCGAGGGGCGGCAGGCCCCGCCCGAGCCCCCGCGCCCGCCGGGCAGCAGCCAGGGCGCCGGCAGCCGCGAAGAGGCGAAGGCGCCGTGCAGGTCAGGACGGGGGGGGGGGCGGGGGGGCGTTTGGGAGGGCCTCGCGCCCAGCCCCCGCGCCCCCTCTGCTCCTCTTGAGAGGAAGCAGAGCGGGAGGGCTTGGCTGGGGCGGCCGGCCGGGTGCGGACTCTGCACATGCTTCAGAGATGAACTTACTGTTGAGGAAGGTGCCCCTGCGCATGTCCAGAGTGCCTCTCTCCAGTTCTGCCGTGCGCTCGGCACGCAGCCCCTGCACACATTTCTCGTTATGGGAACACACCTCCGTGCATGTGCAGAGTTCTATTCCAGCCCTTGCCTTGCAGTTGCGTGCAGCTTCCTTCCCCTGGCCATGTGCTGGACTACAAATCCCATCCCCAGACCCAGCACAGGCTGTGTGTAGTTCTTCATATGTGGCGATTGGCGTGGAATTGTCGCTGGGGGCTTGGGCCTCTCGTTTTTTCATGGTTATGGTCTCTGGTGCCTTTTAAAAGCTGCACAGAAAGCAGAAATTATGGACGTGCAGAACTTCCTCAGACAGAGAGGCACCTGCTGCATTTCTGCCTGATGTATTTGTCTCTCTCTGTGTGTGTATGCATCACATCACTTAGCTGCAAACTTCTCCCAGACAGCCCCTGCCTGAAAACTTAACATCTATAAAACCATGGCATACAAGGAAGAATGGCTGGGGAGGGCAGAGGAAAAAAATTGGCCTAATGACTGAAGGCTGCTGAGGCAAAGGCAGAAAGAGCTTCATCTTGACTAGGCCAGCCCTGGATTCCTCCCGGGGTGACCCACGTCCGTCTTCCCTCCTGCAGGCCACGTTCCCCTCAGCCCTGCTGCTCCGTCTGCAACCAGCCGCCCCCGCAGCTTTGCTCACATCCTCCGCAGGACGGTTCCGAGGGCCAGAGGCATCCCTGCAGCGCAGGTGAGTCTGGGAGGGGGCAGCAGCGGGTGGCTGGTGTGCCGCACACGTGGAGCCTGTGTGGCCAGACAGTGGCTTTGCAGGGGGGACCTTGGACCGGGGCAGCTCAGCAGTGTGTCGCGGACGCAGGAACTGGCATGTGTGATTTTAGGTTGCCGCAACACAGGTGCGGCTCCAAAATCACAGGAAGAACCGGTTCCCCTCCATTGTGCTCCTTTTGGGCCTCCCTTGAATCCGGTGTGCATTTCAAGAAGGGTTTGGATAACTGGAACACTCTCAGAGAAGGGCAGCAAAGTTGACGGGGGCCAGAAACAAAGCCCTGCGAGGAAGGGCGGAAGGAGCTGCACTTTTCACGCCCCTTCAGAGAAGGGCCGCATCCTGCTCTCTCATCGAGGACGGTAGTGCACAGCGCAAGGGATTTCCGTTGCAGGAAGGCCGGCTGCAGCTGAGCCTCAGGAAAAGCTTCCCAGCGCTCGGATCAGGCCCGCCATGGCGCGCACGGTGCGGGAGGCGGTGGACTTTCCATGCCTCAGGTCTTTCGGCAGCGAGTGGATGCAGGAGTCTGGGATCGGGGGTCCAACTAGGTGGCCCAACTGTTTTGCCTGGGGTGGCCCACGGATTATATTGGGGACCTGAGCTGAAGGCAGGTGGGGGCGCCCCCTTGCGGAAGTGGGCAGGGGTGGGACGGGGAGCCGCCAATTCGCTCTGCCCTGGGAAAAAATAGATGACAAATACACCGTGATCTGTGATTGGTTTATTCCAATGCCGGTCAAGAAATGGGGTGGGTCAGGGAGGCCCATGCACTGCGCGAAAGGAAGTTTCGCAGGTGCAGCTGCAATGCCTGAATTGGTTAGTGCCTCTGGGCATGTGCAGAATGCCCATGCCTCCCCCGCTTCCAGCAGACCTGGGTGAGGAGGAGGGCACCCCAGGCTCTCCGGGCGCAGGGAAGGGGCTGACGGCGTCTGACGTCTTGCTTGCCAGGAACTGGCGTCTGCGGCTGCAGGCCCTGTGGGCTGCGGTACCTCCGCGAGGAGGAGGAGGAGGAGGAGGAGGAGGAGGAGGGAGGAGGGGGTGGCGGGGCCCCCCAGCAGCCCCCACCGCAGAGGAGAAGCCGTACAAATGCCACTTCTGCGACTCCGCGTTCCGCTACAAGGGGAACCTCGCCAGCCACCGGTTTCTGCACACAGGTATCCGCGCGCCGTCCTGCCGGCTTCAGGCCAGAGAAAAGCGTTCCTCCCCATTCGTGGGGGTCACGTCCACTAGGGCAGAAAGGAGGGGCCTCTCCCTCTACGGTGGTCCCTGGCCTGGAACTTCCCGATCAGGGGAACTGATCAGCATGGCCTGCAGCCAGCGAAGGCTCTTTAGCATCGAAGCCTTTCTTGCCCAAACGATCTCGGCCTCGTTCCGCTTTCCCCTTCCGTCAGGCTGGCTGTCTTGCCTTTTGCTTTCTTCAAAGCCAGGTTTGATCGTTCTGTTTTAAGGACTGGATCTTTGCACTGCCGTTATGTCGGGCATCGCTTCAGCCAGCTGCCGTTAGAAGAAAGGGACCGCTGTATAATAGCATTCCGAATGCCATCTTCAGATGTTTAATGCCACGGAAGGAATTTTTTCCTGATCCTTCAAACACACCACCGAAAAACCGGCCTCCAGCCCTTCAGAATTGCCTGTCGAATGGCGGAGGGCTGGAATCCAGTTTTTCTCAGGCATGTTCGGGGTCGGAGAAGACACCTCCTGCTGCATTACAGATTTAACAAGCTCTCAGAGGAGAAAGTACCCAGCAGCTTCTAAGTGTCACCGTTGTCGTCGTTACAGCCAGTCTAGCCATAAGAAAGGGCAGGGGGCCGGGTGTCCACACCATGGCGGGGCAGTTTCTCCTGCTTCCTTGGAAAAGAGCTACCCCGGGCCCCGATCCAAATGGCTCACGGTGCCTCCTCCTCCCACTGTCAGGAGAGAAGCCGTATCGCTGCGGGATCTGCGGGGCTCAGTTCAACCGGCCGGCCAACCTCAAAACTCACCTGCGCATCCATTCTGGGGAGAAACCCTACAAATGCGAGACGTGTGGGTCACGTTTTGTACAGGTAAAAGGGGGCCAGAGGAGGCAGCGTCCTTCTGTTTGGGTTGATTGGTGGCAAAGGAACCCACGACGCTGGCTCTCTGCACGCTCCCCGGGACCACTGCCTGCCTTCCTGTGGTTCGAGCGGCTATAGGGAGGCTCTCTGCCCTTTCCAGATGTTTGGGGCTACAGTTCCCATCCTCCAGCCCCATGGGGCTGCCAGCGTGCTATATAACCACGCCATTTCCCTCGATCTCTCCCTCTTCCCCACACTGCTGCTTGCTTGGTGTTTTCCCGGCATCGGCGCGGCTTTTTCTCTTTTCCAAAAGGCTGAAATGTGGCTGCTTCACTCTAGCATTTTAGGTCTAATGTTTGGCACCCCCCCCGTTGGCCTTTGCCCCCCACTAGAATGCAGCCCCCAAGAACTCGGCCCCGAGCGGACACCCCGTGCCCCTGGCATGCCCACCCAGCTGCCCCCTGCAAACGGCGCACAGATGCTCCCAGGAGCAGCCCGAAGTGGTGCTCAGAGTCGCGCGAAGGTCACCCCGACGCATCCCTTCCAGGTGGCGCATCTGCGGGCACATGTCCTGATCCACACCGGAGAGAAGCCGTACCCCTGCGGGACGTGCGGGTCACGCTTCCGGCACCTGCAGACACTCAAAAGCCACCTCCGCATCCACACGGGAGAGAAGCCCTACCAGGTGAGCAGGCAAGGCGGGCTTAGTTTCCACCGTAGGCCCCCCAGGGTTGTGGGGAATGGGAAAGGGATCCTGGTGGTGCGCGATTCATCCCTCACTGTGCGCAGTCCGTCGGGTGCAAGGGGCGCGAGGTCTGGAGCCAAGTGTCTGAGTGGACATGTGACCACTAGGCGTCATAGTCCCACGTGTCTTGGGAGTTCCAGGTTGGGGAAGGACACCCAGGAGGACTGGGAATAGGAATGAGCAAACGGTTTACAGGGAGGTACGAGGTGGTGAGCATTCCTGAGAGGTGGCAGCTGCAGGAGAGGGTCCTGCCCCACCAAGGGTTAACTAGGCCAGGCTTCAAACAAAGGGACAAGAATTACAATAAGGGCCATGAGAGCAGGATGGTCCCATTGTGCCTTTGGAGAGAGGTGGGAACTCCCAGACTCCTGGGTCGGTGACAAAACCTGAAATGGTGTATCCTCACAACAGCCCTGTGAGGTGGGCTAGGCTGGAAAGAGCAGCTGGCCCAGGGCACCCAGTGAGCGTCATACCTGCATGGGGCTTGGGCCCAGATCTTGGCCGGGTCCCCCCTCCAATATTCTCTGCTGCTAATCATTCACGATCAATCTAATTTAATTGGTACAAAGCCTTCATTTCTGTGCTGCCCCGTGGCCAAGCCCGGCTGCCTTCCAGCGCCCTCCCACGTGGGGGACACGGCCCACAGCGGTGGCCCTTCTTCATGCGCCCACAGAGCTGGGGGTCCCAGCGGGGAACTGGGGCCACACGTCGCTCCGGCGGCCGCTTGACGCGCTCTCTTTCGGCAGTGCGAGAAATGCAGCATGCGCTTCCGCCACAAGAGCCAGCTGCGGCTCCACCTGCGGCAGAAGCACGGCGCCGTCACCAACACCAAGATCCGCTACGAGGTGCTCAGCGGGCCGTACGCGGCTCTGTGCTGAGCGGGAAGCCCCGACGGAGACGCCCCGCAGGCGAAGGCCGGATCCGCGGGATGCCCGTCCTCGGCCGCTGAGATCCGGATCGCTCGGCGTCCCGCTCTTGCAGGATCGGATGCCACGGGCGGCCGTCTTCTCGCGTCCGGCTTCTGGGGTGGGTGCTGCGTTGGTTTTGTTTCACATCCTCTTGGTCAAAACAGTGGAGACCCACATGCCGAAATTCAGTTGCTTCAGCCAGTTTTAAATGCTTAAAGTTTGGAATGCTTTGTTGCAGGTTTCAGCAAAGATGGGGTGTGCGTGGGTGGGGGGGGGAGGTACAGAGTGAGAAAAGCCCCTTTCCTGCAAACACAGGTCTGGCAAAACCCAGTCAAGTCAACTCCCTCCAAGTTTTCTCCCACCCAAGTGCCTTCCAGAGGTCTTGGATTCCAACTCCCAGCTTCCCCAGCCAGCACAGTGACGGTCCAGCACCTCTGGAGGGCACAAATCGGGGGTGCGGGCTGCCCTGGGACGAGAGCCCTGGGCCACACGCCTCACTCGGAAGCAGGACGGGGTGCGGAGACTGTGCAAGCCGCCGCCAGCTCTGCGGGCAGAGTGGGAAAGGGCCTCTTTTTGCCGCCTTCGGCCCCGTGTCGGATTAAGTCTGCAGGGACTGGATTCTCACCCCCTTGCACCCCGATGTCTGTCTGCAAAAGGGCATCGGGGCACTGAGGTCCCTGAGCAGCTCCTGGGATACCTGAAACGCTGGCCGGCTGGTTGTCTGGACTTCAAATCCCATCAGCCCCAGCCAGCAAGGTCAGTGGGAAGGGGTTGCTTATGTAGAACCAGTGTGGTGTAGTGGTTAGCGTCTTGGACCGGGGGTTGGGAGACCTGGGTTCAAGCCACGAAGCTTCCGGAGAGACCCACTCTGAGCCTGATCTACCTTGCAGGGTCGGCGTGGGGCTAAAGGGGAGAGGAGGAGGGGGGTTATGGATGCCACCTGGGGCTCTTGGCAGGAAAAGCAGCGCGATATAAACGTAATAAATAAATCGATCGTGGCTGGGGTGGCCCAAGCTCCGGGTGCCCCTGTCGCCTGCCCCCGTCCGCCAGCAGCCGGCCCCCGGCAAGGAAGCCCCTTTCTGCTCGCCTTTCCCCGAGCCTTTTCGGGGTGCTGGGGCCCAGGACCGAGCCCAGCTCTCCGCTTGAGCTGGCAGCACCCACACAAAGCCAGGCGCGCCGCCGAGGTGCGACTGCCGGACCTCGCTTGCCCAGACGGGCTTCGAATCCGGCATGGCCTCTCCCAGTGCCTGTGCCCTCCCGACGCGTCGGACCACACTCCCACCGTCCCCATCCAGCGTGGTGGGAGCTGTGATCCAGCACTCCGGGACGGCACCCGGCTGGGGACGCCTGGCTGAGAGGGCTTTCTTAGGAGAACCGCTTTGCCTTGCAAATGTTCTGCGATGGTGTCTGTCCGTCTGTCCTGTCCTTTTCCAACGTTATTTGCGGGCCAAATCTGTCCGTGTCTGTTCCCAGCACTGCGACTTCGTTATTCCTGCCTCGCCCGTTCGCGTGGCTGCTTCTGACGCTGCCCATGGACGTGGCGGGAGGCCCTTTGGGAACGGATCCAGAACGAGGCCTGGGGAGGTGCAGTGGTGGGGCTGCAGAGGAGAGACGAGCCGGAGTCGGGGTCCTCAGCCGCTTCCAGGAGGGGCACGCGAGGGTCTCCGGACGGCAGAGTAGAAAGAAACCCGGATGCGCCCTGGATGGGGTGGGGGGCATGCCTGGGTTCTGCCCCTGCCTTACGGCTTGCACATGCGTTGCGGCTCATGGCCGCTTTCCAGGTGCGCTGGGCCACACGGGCCAGCATTCCCCGGTTGGCAATGCTGGGTTTTGTAATCCAACACATCCGCAGGGTGCTAGATAGGTCAACGGGCGCTTTCAGGGAAGTACCCACAGGGAGGCTCTGGAGCTGGACTCCCGGGTTGCATGGAGTGCCGGGTCTTGCGTGACCCGAACCCCGTGGGATCGAGGCCCCGTCCGTGGCAAACACGCGTGCGCTTCATTTCGGTCTGGACGCGGTTTTGGAGCGGGGAAGGAAGAGGGAAGAGTCTGCTTGTTTGTTTTTAAGTTATTTATCCATGGGTGCCTGTAAGAAAAGCTCTCGCCTTTGCAAGGTCTTGCCTCGTTTTAATAAAGCTAGCGCTGTGCAGGGCATCGTGTCACATTTCCAGAGCTCCTCGACTGGGCCGTGTTTTCTTTCTGAAGGGTGGGCTCCGCATCCCCGCCCCCGGCCAAGGGATTCCTTCGCCTCACGCTTGGCCTCAAGCGGAGTTTGCGCTGGATTCAAGCCCACCGCGAGACGGGAGACCCCGTCTCGGGCCAGGGGTTTGCGAACGGCTGGATTCTTGTGTCCAAGCCCTGGGAAGGTCTCGGGATTGGCCACCCCCCCCCTCGCAGCCTGCAGCCGAAACCAGGGCTGGGGTAGGATAAAATAGGAAGCCCCTCCATCCGACCCATTGTAGGCATGTCATGAGTGGAGCTGGCTGGAGCCGGGGGTCAGACTAGATGGCCAAGGAGACCCCTTCTGGCTCGCTCTGTTTCTGTGACCCCTCCCCACCCTCCCACTCTGGCCAGTACCTGGTGAGATGGCAGGGCACTGGAAATGGCGGCCCGTATGAAGAATTGAGGAAGATGCTAAGCCGATTGACCACCTTAGAGAGAAAAGGCAACTCACAGGAGTCCCATCATGCTGAAATGGGTAGGGGGTTTAGGCTCCTTTCCCCCCACGTTGCTTTTCGGGGAGGCTGAACAGAACGCCATCCGTCTTGACGTACCTGCTCCCACCATGGGGCCTTCCCCAACCTGGCGCCCCCGATGGTTTGGGCTGCAGCTTCCACCATGCCCCCAGCTGGGGAAGATTGGAGTCGTGATCCTACACAACTGGAGGGCACCCTAAACCTAACACCCCCCCCCACACACACACACACACTGAGCCCGGCTACAATCCAAATTTCTGCCCAAGCTGAAAGATCTCCTGCCGCTTCCGGGCTGACAAAGCACCCTCCAGGGCCTCATCCTGATCACAAAGCTGTCCCACCAAGCCACTGTCTGCACTCACACTTTCCTCTTGCGTGCGCACTGCAGGTGGCCAGGAGGGGGCACAAGGAGGGCTGAGGCTGCAGGAACATGGGTCTTGCAGCAGGTTCCCTTTGCAGAGGGAAGAAGAGGCGGAAGGTCAGGACTCCCCCCCATCCCCCCCGCAGGAAGGTGGTTCGCAGCCCCAAGCGATGCTTCCCGAGGATCATCCGGTTTTGGCCAGTGCCGGCCAGCGACGTGCGTGCGTGTGTGCGTGCGTGTTACACGCTCACCAGAAACGCTTGCACACGCGGGGCCCCAAACCCCTCCCTGGCTTTCGCTTCACCAGGGCGATCCCTTCCAGCCGGCGTTGACGGCTTTTGCTGGCACAGGCCGCCTTGGGTGACCTTCAAGGGCAGAAGTGGAGATGGGTGGGCCCAATCCACCAGCAACTTCTCCTGCACAGCCTCGTGGACAAGGAACTGCTCCGAGTGGGCGCCAGAGCCCTCCTGGATCGGGGAAGCTGCCCAGCTTTTCCAGGCCAGGGTCCCGAATACCGCGAGTTTTCCAGCGGCATCCCCACGGCAGGAGTTCGTGGCGGTGGTCCAGGGCCCCGCTTGGCAGGATGAGGCCGGACAGTGAGGCCAGCTGAGTTAACGCGGAGGACGTGGGCCGCTGCCGTGACCCCCGTGAGTCCCAACCTGAAAGCGCCTGCATGCGCTGCTCCCCAAGCACCACACGGGTCGGGGTACATTCCCGTACAACCCCCCCCACAATAAAATGCAGTCTTCCATTGTAGATTACAGTTTCATTAAAATTAAAATACATGCAAATCTAGTTGGCCGAGGCAAGTTGCTCAGCGCATCGCCTGATCTGATGGCAGAGACGGGAACACGATTTGCGGGTGTGCAAATAGACCCAGCCGCCCGTTTTCTGAACCATAACCTGTAATTGTAATTTTAAATGTTAATGTTGCTTTAAGGATGGGGTTTTATTTGCTGTAATTTGATGTCTGATGCTGTCCTTTTATTTTATACTATTACCGTCCTGGGACGTAGTGAAGGATGGGATAGAAAAGCTTTTAATTAATTGCTTAATTGAGCAATTGGAGTGGAAGCGGAGGCCACCCAGGCAAGAAGTGCCAGGGCCACGTCGGGAGACCGCTGGTCCGCCCCGGATGCAGCAGCGCCCGGTGCCACGGACAGACCCAGGGGGGCACGGTGGGGTGGGAAGCAGCGCTGCCTGCAGCCCTAAGCCGGTTCCATCCTACTCCGGGCGCACGCCAAAGAGCGGGGTGCTGGGGGTGGCTGGCGTGCCCCCTCTGAACCGGCTTTCGCGCAGAGAAACAAGACCACCCGCCTGAACGCCGTTTTCCCAGTGGCCCTCTGTATACGTATTTTGTTTCCCCCTGGTCCATAGTGGGGAATTCTCCACTGAGAAATGCCTCTGAGCATGCACAGAATTGTATTTATTTCACCTGCCAATAACAAAAGGTTTTCTGGGCCGATTACATAGAAACAGAGCGAATCAGAAGGGACCTCCTGGGACATCTAGTCTGACCCCCGGCTCTAGCCGGCTCCGCGCACGACATGTCCACCATGTGGATATCCAGCCTGTCCTTGAACACCCGCACCGATGGGGCCTCAACCGCCTCCCGGGGAAGCCCATTCCACGCCCTCGGGGTCCTGACTGTCAGGAAGTGCTTCCTGGCATCCAAATTGAACCCTGGTTCCTGGTAAACCAGATTACCTGGTAAAAGGATATCAAACAGCATGCTATAAATACAGCAAGCTGCGTGGGGTCAAGGAAGGAGGCTTATACTGAGCAGTCTGCCTGGCACCCACTGGCAGCTACAGCTTTCCGGGTTGTCAGTCAAGTCTGTGCCTCTCTTTTCTTGAGATGCACCCAAGAGGGGAAGCCAGGCCCTTCTGCATGCAGAGCAAGGACTCTACCACTGAGGAAGTGACCCTACCACTCTCCGCTCAGAAATATAATTCCAGCACACTAGGGACAAATCGAAGCTGTAGAACCGGGAGTCTGAGCACTAGCAAGCCTGGGAGAAAAAGACTTCTTTACCTGATGCTGAAAAGATGTGGGGTGGGGGGGGGAGGCAGGTGAGCTGGCTTGGGAATTAAAGCAGTGGGGTTATTTCCACCAAGCAGCAACCAACAGAGCCATCGCTGTCTGTCGGCGCTAATTTTCAAGCTGGCTTGGTGGGCGTTACAGGACGCCTCTTCTGGCGAAGCGAGCGCAGATTGCGCCCACCAGAGCCGCGGGGCTATCGTGCGGTCAGTTCTGCATGCCGGGAGACCCCGAAGCACCCCTTATTTCGAGCCACCCGGCCGCGGAGCTCCGGGAGGGACGGAGGGGGCCGGACTGGCCCCTCAGAGCGCTGCTGAGGGTCCGAGCAGCTCTCCCCTCGCTGCGCTTCGGGGGCGGCTTCACGCAGCAGCTCAGCCCCGGCTGCTTGCAAAGCGCTTTGGACGCGCCGCCCTGTGCCAGCTCAGCACCGGGGCCAACCCTTGACCCCGGCAAGCTCAAGCTCGCTGACCGAGCACCAGCCAGGGGGGCAAGCCCCGTCACGGGCGGCCAGCGAGGGCTTATCTTCGCATTCTTGTGGGTGAAAATTGCCCAGCGGGGGCACGAGGTCGGGGAGATCGTGTGCAGCCCGTTTTCTCCTGCGAAGAACCTGCTGAGTTTGCCTTCCGGACAATGTTTAACAGGAGCGAGGCACTGGGCAAAACAAGCTTTCCTCTGCGCCCTGGCCATTCGGCACCGTCACCCTCCCCATGTGCTGGACACATGCTGGCTGGGGCTTGTGGTCCAACCCTTCTGGAAAGGACCAGCTTAGGGAAGGCTTTCCCCCTATCCCACACCCTCCAATCTCTCTGCTGATCTTTTCAGCAGCCCATTTCTGCCCATTTTAGCCCTGCTCTGCAAATGCAGCCAGAAAAGTCGCTAGACCTCAAGGTCTTTTGCTAGGGAGACTCTATCTTCCCCCTTTGCAGCCATACAAGGCAGGGGAGCATGGAAGAGGGAAGGTCTGGGACTCTTCCAAGCCCGGCTATTTGCAGGCGGATTCGATCTTCCTGTTTGTACAGTGCCTGGCGCAGATATATTTTTAGCCGCAGATGTCGCAGGGCAGGGTGGGGGTCAGCCCGTCTTCTTTCTTTCTTTCTCGATGCTCTCGGCCGGAGCCCAGTTCCTCACGACATCCTGCACGAGGGGTCGCGGCAGCAGGCTGGGGGAGCGGAAGCGGGTCCCAAGGCAAGCATCCAAAGGCGACGGCAGGAAACAGGTGCCTGGCACCGGCCCCTCTGCTCCAGTAGCCCCAGGTGGCCAATGGGCCGTCACACTGGCTCTGCACACACGTCCTCAGAGATGGATCCAAGCCACGTTGAACACCAGTAGCCCAGAAACCTTGGGCCGCGGGAGGCACAGAGCTCCGTTGCGAGCTCCCCGGCCATTTACAAGGCACAGGAAACCTTCAACACCGGACAAAGGTCGAGAAATATATACTTAAAAGCAAAACCAGCAGTAGTCAGTTGCTAAGAAATTCCCTCTCTCTCACGCACGCATGCCCTTCACAGCTGGGCCGGGGCTTTACCAGGATCAACTCGACTCCCATGACAACGTGGCCAGCTTTCCGGTTCTACGGGATTCTTCAGCAGGTCTGCTGGAACAAAAAAGGGAGGAGCAGGGGAAGAACAGAATGGGAGAAAGAGTCCACACGGCTTGCCGTTCAGTAGGCCCCATCCCAAAATGGGCATCCGTGGGCTGAATGAGACACCAGGTCTGATTAGGAGTTCTGAAGAATCCGCAAGCCTGCACAGTTGGGTGGAATTTTGGCAAAACCTAATAAAGCTATTGCCCAGCTGAGGGGCTTTAATAATGCATGTTTATATTTGCATAATTAATACTATAAAAAGTCCATTTGTACATATACAAAAGCTCACCTGCCACTGGGATACGTTCTCCTCAGCTGCTCCATCTCCTACCTCACACCGGGGCTTCCTCAGTTGCCCAAGTGTTAAAAGACTCACCCCTTTGCTCAGTTCCCCCCCACAAGATTTGCTACTTCCCCGTCCCTCACACAGTGACTGCTCTCTTGGCCTCAGTTGCCCATCTGTAAAATGGGAATAATACTATTGAACACCAGGTAAAACAACTGGCAAGTCGAATTTTTTTCTAATAAATAAGGAACAAAACTCCAGGTCCAACTTGCATAAGGTCTTTATTTATTTGGGCAACTCAAAAACTGCAAAAAACGAGCAAGCTTTTGAGATCTCCACCCCTTATCGGGCGAGCTGGTACAGGATGCAGGTGGGCAGAGATCCAAGCAGTTGCTCATTCTGGGCCTTTGAGTACGCTGAATTGGGGGCTCACGCCAGATGGATTTGGGCTTTTTTCTGACGGCCAGGGCGGCTCCCTTCGCTCCTTTCATGGGAAAGGAATATGCTGCCTCCAGCCCTCTGGTCAAGACAAAATCCTGCAGGAGGCAAAGAGAAGACCAAGCCGCCGAGCCCGTAAGGCGTTCCGGGTGGAGCTGCCCTTGAGGCCGGTCCGGACCGGGAACGGTCCTCTTTACGACGTTCTCCTTCTCTCCATTTTCTCCGCATGACAACCCGAAAGCTTTAAGAATTGCAGCCAACCAGTATGGACAGGAGAAAGTTCACCTGAAGCCAGGATACACCTCAAACCGCTGCCGGTTTGGCCTGCCGAAAGTTTTTTGTTGTTGTTTTTAAATAACTTTTATTATTATTTTCTACTAATTAACAAACCTAACAGAGAAGAAAAAAAAAAAGCTAAAAAATCGTCAGTCATCAAAAACATCAGACCTACTGGGTCAGCCCCCCATATTTTTTTCTTTTTATGATAATCCATAAACATATTTAAATGGGGCTATCTATCCATGCATCTATGCATATCTATGCATAGTCCCGTTTCTCTAGCCAATAATAAAAGGAATTCCAAGTTTGGCAGAAGTCTGTATCTTCTTTCTCCTTCAGAGACAAAGTCAGTCTGTCCATTTCGGGGCAGCCCGAGATCTTTCTTAGGATCAGCTCGTCGGTAGGTGGCTCTTCACTCTTCCAATGTTGGGCAAACGCAATCGAAAGTTTTGCATGCCCGAACTATTTTCTCGGATGCTCTCGGGCTGTTGTCCCAGGGAGTCCCCTCATTGTTAGCCGCCCCGAGGCTTTGTTGCAATGGGGCGGCCTATAAATGTTTTAATAAAATAAAATAAAATAAAATAACCCTCCGCAAGTTAAATTGAGCTCGACGCCGCATTAGCGTTGGATGTTCCTTCATATAATTCCTTTCCTCTACCTTTCTCCAGGTGATACTCTTCAGCCTTTCCTTTCCTCTATAAACCATGCCGATCTTCCGACTTCCTGTGTGCCGTGTGCTTATTCTGCACAGGATATTCACAGTTCTCCCGCTGGAGTTTTCAAATATATTCTCAACTCTGCTGAGTTGTTACATAGCAGGCACTGGGGCAAAGTCAGAAGCTCCTTTTCAGTTCACAGTCCCTTTTATCATCACAGTAGACTCATTAAATTCCCGGAAAAGATTATCAGTGGTTCCCAGACCAGATGGCTATATGCTAATTCCAGTATCACAGACGACACACCGCGGTGCGCTGGTTGCTGGGGAACATGGGCAGGACAGCGCTCCCGTTCTCCAGTCCTGCCTGGGGGACTCCTGTGGGCAGCCGGTTGGCCGCCCTGCGAGCAGGGTGTGGGGCAGGACACTGGGCCGGATCTCGCATGGTCCCCAAGTTCTGATGTTTACGGACAAGGCTGTGGAACGGGCTCTCGGCTCAGAGAAGTGTGGGGCAGCCCAAGGCCCCCGGTGAACTTCCTGGGCGAGAACAAGAGCGGGTCAATCATGCAGCCGGTTGGTTGAGCTGAATATCCCGGATGGAAATGTTCTGCCCCCAGTGGTGGGGATGCCGTCCTAACTCAGCACACAAATACCACAGGTGAAATGCAGCACGGCCTTCCGGCAGAGGGTTGCGCATCAAGCAGGACCCTTTCCCAGCCGGACCCGGAAATGTGGGACGTCGCACCTGTGAGCTTTTGCACGCCGAGCACCTGGCTGCCCAGCTGGGCACTGTCCTTCCTTCTCCGCCCGTCCGCAGCCTTCTCCACGCTCTTACGTCAGTTCCTTTTATTTATTAAAACATTTATATGCCGCCCCATCGCAACAAAGCCTCGGGGCGGCTCACAACATATATAAAAAATACAATAATGCATTTAAAACCTATCTGTCTATCCCACCCCCCCCCGGTGCATCTCGGCAAACGTAAAATACAATCCAAATTAAATATACAAAATCAGAAACAACCCGCACCATATAAATAAACAAACATAATTAAACTATAAATAAATAATAATAACCATTAACTAACAATACATAAATACATAACAATAAACCATCAACCAAACAACCAAATTGTTGTGGAGAGCCAGTGGAGAGGCAGTGTGGCGTAGTGGTTAAGAGCATGGGACTGGGACTCAGACGACCCGGGTTCGAGTCCCGGCTCAGCCATGGAGAGCCAACTGGGTGACTTTGGGCCAGTCACAGCCCAACCTACCTCACAGGGTCGTTGTTGTTGTGGGGATAAGATGGAGGAGGAGAATGATGTCAGCTGCCTTGAGCCCTTTGTAGGAAAAAGGCAGGATATAAATCCAAAAATAAATAAATGAATTAACAATTAAAATACAATTTGAATAAAAAGGTCTTCGCCTGGCACCAAAAAACAAAAGCAGAGAAAGACTGGTTTATTCTGCAAAAGCTGTGCATTTTTGGAACTGTATTCCAAATCAGCAAGACAATCAGCCCCAGCTATGGAATGCGCTCCCCAGAGAGGTCCGCCTGGCGCCGTCGTTATTTGTTTTTTGGTGCCAGGTGGAGACCTTTTTATTTAACCGATATTTTAACAATTTTTAATATCATCTATAGGTTTTAATTTGCTGCCAGGGTGAATCTGGATTTTCTGTGCACTGTTTGTATTGTATTTATTTATAGTAAGTAAGCCGTCCCGAGGCTCATGCGAATGGAACGGCATACAAACATTCTAAATAAATAAATAAAATAAAATTGTGTCGTTTTACTGAGATTCCAGGGGAAATCAGCCTTTTCTTCAGAATTAGGCTTCCCTTGAAAGACCAAAATTTGAGTGATAAAGAAGAGGAGGAAAGTGCAGGACAAGCTACCAATGACTTTTCAGCATGAGCTGCTGGACTTTGATGTTAAGAGGGATTGCAGGGGTAGAAACCCCTGAAAATTTACTAAAGCATAGAAATGTTTTAATAAGTAAAATACATAAATAAAACATGCAGCAGCGAGAGTTCCCTCCCCGACTCAGTACTTCAAGATATCCTGCGGCAGCTTTTGGCATCTTAGCTCCAGCTTCCTTCCAGGGGGGGAGATGGCACACGCAGCCGACACGCAAGACAAAGCGAGGAGCGAGCCAGAAATAACAACGATCGTCTCGTAAGGGTTTCAAAGAAAAACAAGGCCCTGCACAGTATCAAAACATCAAGTGGAAAAGAATGTGGGAAGTGGGCTGGGGAGAGCGGCAGCGGCCACCCGGCTGAGGAGGCCAGGCTTAGAAACGTAGAGACAGAGCGAGTCAGAAGGGGGCTCCCGGGACATCTAGTCTGACCCCAGCTCCAGCGGGCTCCGCTCACGACATGCCCACCATGTGCATGTCCAGCCTATCCTTGAACACCCGCACCGACGGGGCCTCCACCACCACCACCACCACCATCGTGCCCATTCATGGGAGAAAGCTGAGTGTTGCTTCCAGTGATACCCAATGGGTGGCGAAGAGTGGAGGGACCATAGAAACGTAGAAAGAGCGAGTCAGAAGGGGCCTCCCGGGCCATCTAGTCTGACCCCCAGCACCAGCCGGCCCTGCTCACGACATGCCCACCATGTGCATGTCCAGCCTGTCTTTGAACACCCTCCCTGATGGGGCCTCAACGACCTCCCATGGAAGCCCATCCCACACCCTGGGGTCCTAACCATCAAGAAGTGCTTCCTGGCATCTAAATGGAACCCTGGTTCCTGGTAAACCAGATTACCTGGTAAAAGGATATAGAAACATAGAGACAGAGCGAGTCAGAAGGGGCCTCCTGGGACATCTAGTCTGACCTCCGGCACCAGCCGGCCCTGCTCACGACATGCCCACCCTGCAGCCAGGCTGGCCAAGCGAAAGGCAGGGAAGAGGGAAGGAGCAGGGCCATCGAAATGACTTGGAATGGCCTCGCCGGCTTGTGCCAGGGAGTTCCACAGGCACACCGCTGGCTTTCGGAGCACCTGTGAAGGGCGGCTGGGTTTCCCCAGCAGGAGGGTCTTCTCCAGGGAGCCTCGTCTTCTCAGGATGTGCCCAAAGCCGCCTGCCTCAGTTCTGGAATTTCTGCTCTGGGTTCGTTGAGGCCCGAGCAGAACTTCGCTGAGGGATAATAGGCTATTGTTCTTGATACAAAAGGGCCTGGCCCGCAACAGGTACGGCTGGTTATTGTTGCGCTCAGTGCTGTGCAGAACAGCTGCAGCATTTCATGGCGGTTTTCCAAAAGTAACGCGATTCACAATAAAACACAAGGAAAGACGAGCTAGTCAGGCAAGCAGCTTCCAAACGCATCGCCAGAGGAGCGGGGAAGATCAGGCGCAGCCTCTTCCGGATCCCGGACTTCACGGTCCTACGGGGCAGGGGCGCGCAGGCTGCGCCGCGGCAGCCGTGAGCGCGTCGCCCCGCCCCGCTGGCTGGCTGGGGGATGATGGGAGTTGCAGTCCAGCACACGTGCAGGGCGCCCGCTTGGGGCAGGCCGGCTTCCCCGGGGCTGCCTGGCGGGTCGGGGTCGGGGTCGGGCTCGGGCTCGGGCTCCCCCCGCCCGCTCCGGCTGCTTGTGCGACTGCGCCGACCCGATCGCCGCCTTCCCCTCCACGCGCTCGCACCGCGCGGCGCAAACCGGGAGGGGCGTGGCCTCCCGCAGGCCCCGCCCCCGGAGCCCGCACGCTCGGAGCCGCCGCCGCCGGCCCCGGTAGGCGCGGGGCTGCTGCGGCTGGGAGGGGGCTCCGGCGGGGCGGGGGGCGCGCATGCTCCGGGAAGGGGGCGCGGCGGGGGCGCCCGCCGTGCAGCGGCCGGGGCTGCCCGCCGCCCGGGATGGCGCGCGCTGCCCGTGCGCCGGGCGGGCCCGTGGGGATGGGCGCCCCCGCACACGTGCGCGCGCATGCCGTGCCCGCGATCCGAGCCCCCGCCTCACGCGCCGCTCTCGCCCCGCCCGCAGCCCGACGGCCGCCCGAACCCCGGGCTCCCGGCCCGCGTCTGCACGGCCTGACACGTGCGCGGCTCGCCTGATTCCGGGAGGCCGCAGGTGCAGGAGGGGTGAGTCCCCGGGAAGGGGGGCACCGGCGAAGAGGGTGGTTTGGGGGCGCAAGGGCGGATGCCTCGCTTGTGGGTCCGTTCTCCGCGCCTGTGCCTTTGGGGCACAGTCAGGGGAGGCAGGAAGGCTCCCGAGATCGGGGGTGGGCGTGGGGGGGCAGATGTTGTACCCAGAGGGTGCCCGGAAACCTCCGCCTGCCTGGGACAGATGCCATGTGGAGGCTGGCTGCAGCAGTGGTGAGAGACTCTGCACATGCCTTGAGGCACTCTTGCCTTTGTATCACAGGAGCTGAGCCCTGGGAGTCAGCATCTGCACTTGGATAATGCCAAGCCAAATACTGCAAAGGACTGTGCAGGCTTTGGGGCTGTTCAGGATTCTTCACCAGGCTGGGGGGCAGGGGGGGGCTGGATAAGCAAACATACAAAGTGTGACATGGGGAAAGAACAGAAGAGTCCAGACATCACTCCTGAGGGTTTGCAGAGTCGCTTCGGTGTGAAGACAGCCAACACGGATGGGATGAATTAGTCACCGGTAGTGGCTGGGGCGGATTTTCCCCGCCCCGTGGCCTTTCTGAGGCTTCCTCCCACCTGCCTCTTCCTCGGGGCGACATGCTCAGAGTCCCGGCTAGCCACAAAGCAGGAGCGCAGCGCAGCAGGACGGCCCTTCCGTTACCCCACAGAGAATGTAATTTTCGGTGGTGTCGAAGTGCCAGTCGCAGCCGCATTGGGTGGCGCTGCTCGCGGCGGATCCGTCCCTGATGAGCTCAGGGTGCAAGCCGATGAATACTACTCATGGTTCCATTACTCCGTGCGCATGCCGCCTCTCTTCCGCCTTCGTTCCCCTCCTCTCCACTTTATCCCCACCACAGCTGAGAGTCACTGATTTCCCCCCTTCTTACTAACTTTCCTCTTCATTGCCTGGGATAATAGTCTAGAATTTTTACTTCCATATTGATAGTAGCTCCTCTTTAAGTACCCCATTGCTGCGTGTGCTTGTACCAATGCTTCTAATTCTGCTTTGGTCCCTGTAGGTTCTACTCTTTGATCCTGTTTTTTAATGTTCTTCTGTCTGTCTCTTAATTTTGACTTCAAGTTATTCCTGTCATTTGCTTCTCTCTTTTTAAAACTTTGCGCCCTCCATTGCAAAATACCCCTCTAAAAATGCTTTTAGACTATCCCATAAAAGTGCGGCTCTATCTGCTCTTTGTCATTAATCTTATTTTTTTTTAAATCGTCTAATAATTTGAATAACTTGGGGATTTGTAAGTATACTTGATCCTATGTTCCAAATTTTAGGGTCATTCTCAAGGATTTTCAGGGACCATGTTATTTTTATTGGAGCGTGATCCGACGCCAGTATTGGTGCAAATTCTGCTTTCACTAGTAATGGTGCTTGGAGTAATCGAATCACACCCTCTCAGCAGGCGCCGTTGGGTCTCCCGAGTCCCAGTCCAACACCCTCATGACTGCACGGAGCTGATTCTGGTTTGGAAGGGAAAAGGCACGGCTGACAGGGGATCGCTGGAGCTGTAGACATGTACGTACCCGATTGGGCATAAGATCTTGCCTTAACAGAGTATTTCCCTGGACATGTAAAAAGCAAGGAGGAGAGAAAATCTAAAATCCACCATTGTCGCAAAAATGTGCCGGGCTTGGTGTTCCCAAGGGGTAACCATGAGATGTGAGGATCCGGGAATGTGAGACCCTCTTCCGGCTCTCGTGAGTGGAAGCGTCTCGGCCCAGTGGCAAAGCGCCCAAGTCAGGCCCCGAGGCCGCGGGGAGGAGGCCAGCGGGGCCTTTCCGAGCCTTTTCAGCTGTCCACGGATGGCTCCATCAGGAATGATTTCCCCGCTTCCCTCTAGTCGACAACTCAGTCTTCCCAGTGAGCGAGCCCAGTGGCAGCGACCATAGGGAACCTGCGAGGGCAGCGAGTCAGCGGGGCTGTGCAGATTCTCTGCAGCCAGCGAGCTCCTGGCTTTCCGGGAACGAGATCCTTCCCCCCACCAAGGTTGCTGACCTGGAGAAGCTCAGAGGGCCTGGTGGATGAGACCCGTGGGGCCGAGGGAGGTGCCCCGAACCCTGGGCGGCCGCTCCCGTGGAGACGGGGGGTCTTGTTGAAGGGGGGCAGCACTCTGAGGAGCAGAGAAACGTTCCCCTAGAAGCAGCCCACTCCCTGGAAGACAAGCAGGTATCGGGGGCGGGGGGTTGTGACGCGTGGGTGGGCCTCCTCGCGGCTGGAGGGCTCCCTGGCGCGAGGTGGGCAGGTGTCGCCCTGCACTGGAAGGCCTTGTGGCGAGTGTGGGGGTGGCGCCGGTGGCGCGGCCTGTGTTGGCCCCAGCGATGCAGCCGGGAGGTCCGGGAAGCCAAAGTGGGCTGCGTTCCCTCTTCCACACAAAGGGCCAGCCAGGTGGGGACAGGTGAGGGGTCTCGAAGCGTGGGTGAGACGGTGGTGTCGAGTGGATGGCTCGGATCCGATGGGCGCCGAGAGAGGTTTTGACGTGCCCGGAGGTGGGCACCCCGCGGATCAGGCGGCAGGCGCTAAGCTAAACATGGAGACAGAGCAGCCCCCACCCGGGGAAAGCTGGCCGGAGCTGGGAAGCGCCTGGTTTGGGCTGGTCATCCCGACCTCATCAGATGAACGTGTTTCTGACGACTCAAAGGTCAGAGGGGAGGAGGTGGGCCGGAGAGGGCATGGGACCCAGTGGAAGGGAGGGGCTGCAAGGGAGAATACCTGGTGCCGACGCAAATTTAGGCCGGGGAAGGTGCGCTCGCCCCCCAGACCAGGATGCTGAGGCTGACCCCGAGGTGCAGACGGAATCAGGGAGGCCCCGCAAAGAGGAAGTGGGCGACTTCCCACGTTGACAGGATAAATGAGCGTTCCACTTCTGGCAGACACATTACAAGTCTCACTGCCCCAAATTGCCAAGGCAACGTGGGCATCTGAAGAGGGGAGCCCTCCAAAATGCGGAACCCGGTGAAAGGGAATTGAAAGCGGGGGGTCAGGAGGGTTAAATCCATTCCACCTGCTTGGAGGCTACCCAAAACCACAGTAATAGACGCTCGGCTAGACTGCTTGCTTGCTGGTTTCTATCCCGCCTTCCTCCCATGGGGGTGCTCAGGGTCTCCGGGGGTCTCCCCTCCCCACTCAGGCCGGCCCCAAACCTGCTTAGAGTCAGCTTGAGATGTGCCTCGTGTGTCTTCAGACGTTTCTCTGGGCCTGTCACAGGTCCGAAAAGGGGACTCGGAGTCCAAGAGGTCACTAAACGGGGAAGGAGCAGAGTCAAGGAAGGGGCAAGAAGGCCCTCCTTCCAAAGAGGGACCCCTCCCCACGCCGGGAGAGGAGGGGGAGGCAGCAGGTGCGAGCGCGCTGGGGAGCGCTCTGGGGAGCCAGGAAGGGGAAGGAAGTGCTCTGGGGAGCCAGGAAGGGGAAGGAAGCGCTCTGGGGAGCCGCCCCTGAGGATTTCTGTATTAGATCAGCAGCGGGAAGCCGGCTGCAGAGGCAGGCGGACCCCCGAAGGATGAAGATCTGGGAGAGCTAGAGGGCAACAAGTTGTGGAGAAGCTGGGCGAGACAAAAGACCTCTTTCTCCCTCTCCTAAGACCCAACAAGAGCATCCCATGAAGCCGGCCGGTGGGGGATTCAGGAGAGATTAGAAAGGGGCTTCTCCTCACAGTGCCGAGTTAAGCAGTGGAATTCGCTGGCCCAAAGTACCCTGATGGCCCCAGTCTGGCGGCTTGGCAAGGGAGCGGGGCACATATCGTGGAGGAAGAGGAGGCACTAGTCCTAAATGGTGTCGGGGCAGTTGCTGGGGAGCATGGTGGGAGGGTGCCCCTGCACGTGTGCGCTGCTTGTGGGCGTCGTGGGTGCAGCTGGCTGACCGCTAGGTGAACGGGAGCCTGGATTAGCTGAACGTGCAGGGAAGCCGTTCGGGAAAGAGCCGGATAAATTCTGTGCCGCCCAGGCCACTGGGAATCCTTCGCCACGCTCGATCTTGCTCAGGTTGTCGCATCTCTTCCCGCAGAGTCCATGCCGGGCCTGGTGGCGGTCTACCCCGAGCCGCCGGACGGGGGCTGGGGGTGGGTGATTGTGCTGGCGGCCTTCGTCCAGTCGGCCCTGGTCTTCGGCGTGATCCGCTCCTTCGGGGTCTTTTTTGTGGAGTTCGTGGCGCACTTTGGCGAGTTGTCCGGACGCATCTCCTGGATCACGTCCATCGGGATCGCCGTGCAGCAGTTTGCCAGTGAGTAGCGGAAAGGGGGGCGTGGGGCGCTTCTCGGGATGTCTGAGACCAAGAACTGCAAGCTGCCCATCCGCATCCTCCTCTCTGTCGGCTGCGGGGCCACGGAGTCACATGAGCTGCTGTGAGCGGCAGCTGGCTGTGGAGAGCCGGAAGCAGGAAGATGGCCGGAGCAAGAGCCCTGGAATTCCGTTCCAGAAGAATTGTGAGACTGGTCCACCGAAAGCCAGCATGGCACACTGGTCGGGGTGTGGGCCCGGGACGCAGGAGGTCCGGGTTCTAGTCCCCACTTCGCCATGAAGCTGCCTGGGGGACATGAGGCCAGCCACAGACCCCTCCTAGCCTCCCTCACAGGGTTGTTGTGAGGGTACCAGAGAGAACGGTCAGGTCAGCGGCCTTCCGCTCTTCACAAGGGCAAACGGGAAGAGCAGTGCGGCCAGAAACTGGGTGGGGAAGCATGGGAGACGCGCTCGGGGCGCACCCCATGTGCAGCAAGGCAGGCGGCTCCACTCCGCTCCGCTCGACAGGATGCCGCAGTCGGGATCTTTCCTCTTGGCAGGTCCCGTGGGCAGTGCCCTGAGCTCCTGCTATGGGGCCCGCCCGGTCGTCATGGCTGGGGGGTTCTTCTCGGCCCTGGGGCTCTTCCTGGCCTCCTTTGCCAGCTGCCTGGCCCACCTGTACCTCTGCATCGGGCTCCTGTCAGGTACGCTTCTCCCTCCCTTTACCTGCCTGCGTCTTGTCAGCGTCTTGCACCAAAGCAATCTTCCTCCCCCAGCCCATTACAGCAAAGACCCTTCCCCAGCCAAGGATGATGGGAAGTCTTGGGAGGACGCCCAGCTGGGGAAAGCTGCAGTAATCGCTTGTGCCTGTGGGCGACTGCCAGGCCCGCAGAGGCTCCTGTGGGGCCACACCGTTCCTCACGTGGGGCTCAAACATGGACTCCACGTTTCCTTGCCCTACCCCCGGACCTGCGGGACAGCTGGACAATCCTGCAAGGTGCAGAATCCGGCCTTGTTCGAGACGGCTGCCGTGAGGAAGCCTTTTGAACGGATCTCACCAACGCCGGTCCCTGCGGCGTGGGGACGGAGCCGACGGGGGCCTGAATCTTCCTGCACGGGGAGCGGCTGATGTCGGGGCAGCCCCCTTGGGAATGTCGCACAGGCCAGGCTGCTGTCGCTCCGTCGGGAAGCGCATGGGCCGCTTTCCGCTCACGCTGCCCCTCTGCCCTCGGCAGGTTTCGGCTGGGCGCTGGTCTTCACCCCCTCGATGGCCTCTGTGGCGCGGTACTTCGAGAAGCGCCGGATGCTGGCCACGAGCCTGGCGCTGACGGGCGTGGGGCTCTCCTCGTTCGCCTTCTCCCCGCTCTTCCAGCTGCTGGTGGACGTCTACGCCTGGCGCGGGGCCCTGATGATCGTGGCCGCCATGTCCTTCAACCTGGTGGTCTGCGGGGCCCTCATCCGGCCCCTGGCCCTGAAGGGGGACCAGCTGCACCCGCCCAAGGGCGGCCTGGCGGGGCTGAGCCGGAAGACGCTCTCCTCGCTCTTCGGCCTGCACCTCCTCACCCACTGCCCCTTCATGCGGTTCGTCTGCGCCGTGACCCTGATCAACACGGGGTACTTCATCCCCTACATCCACCTGGTGGCCCGGGCGAGGGAGCTGCACGTGGACGAGTACCAGGCCGCCTTCCTGATGTCTGTGGCGGCCGCGGCCGACCTGTGCGGCCGCCTCTTCTCCGGCTGGCTGGGCAGCTGCTGCCGGGCCGTGCGGCTGATCCACCTCCTGGTGCTGTGGACCCTGCTGACGGGGGCCTCGCTGCTGCTGCTCCCCTGGGCCCGCACGTACCCGCCCCTGGTGGCCGTCAGCCTGAGCTACGGCTTCTTCTCCGGAGCTCTTTCGCCCGTGGTCTTCTCCATCATCCCGGAGATCGTGGGCATCGGGAACATCTTCAGCTCCATGGGGCTGCTGCAGATGATAGAGAGCATCGGGGGGCTCCTGGGGGCGCCGCTCTCAGGTAGGTCATGCTCCCACTTCCCTCTCCCCCCCCCCCCAAAACCAGGAATCATCCTCCCAGCATGCGCAGGATTGGCCCCGGTTCAGTGTCACTGTGGGATCAGCTCGGAGCTGGCTGCAGGCTGGAGGGGCTCGTGCCACGGCCATCCAGGGTGGTGCTGAGCACGGGCCGAGTCTCTCTTCCTCTCCAGAGAGCACCAGGGCCCGCATCCTGCGCATCTTGGTACGGCGGCTGGAGCGTTCCAGCAAGAGTTTCCCGGCATTTCTCTCCCTCGAAATTAAGCACAAATGAAGCCCTGCGATTGAGCTGTCCCCTTTTAACCCAAAGCTGCAGCTGGCAGTGAGGAAGTCTCAGGAGGGGCATTTCCCATTTTTGGAACTCGGGAAAACCACAACAGCTGGGAGAGGCCGAGAGGGGTGCTTTGAGGACTGGGTCCCCGGCGTGAGCGTCAGCCCCCCTGAAGGCACGTCCGAGCCGGAGGCCTGGCCTGGGCCTCTCTGGCCGCACCGAGGGCCCCTCGCCGGCGCGTTCTGGGTGGCCCACCCGGCCCAGGCACTCCCATCTCTTCCCCCCGACTTCTCTTCCAGGCTTCCTGAGGGACATGACGGGGGACTACGTGGCCTCCTTCTTGGCCGCCGGCGCCTTCCTCGTGGCGGGCAGCCTCGTCCTGCTCTCCGTGCCCGGCTTCTGCAGCCGCCCGGCCTCGACGGCTCCACAAGAACCCAGCGCCAGGGCGGAGGCCGGGCCGGGCCCTCCCTCGCCGCCAGTGCCTCACCCTGCGGCAGTCCTCTCTTCGCCCAAGGCCACCGTGCCCGAGGCAGGGCAGCTGCTCTCGGCCAGCTGATGTCCGTGCCGCGACCCAGGGCAGCAGTGCGATGCGGGGCGGAGGGCTGACCGCCGCTGGGGCCGGTGAACCGTGCGCCCCACGTGCCTCCGGGTGCCTCCTCCGCCCAGGAGGGCTGTCGGCCCGGCGGGCGTCCGGCTTGGCTCAGCCACGAGCGATGCGGCCCCAGGGCTTGCGGGGGCAGCTGGCTCCCTGGAGAAATGCCCCGCAGTTTGTGGCATCCCTGGCCGGGCCGCCTTTCCTCCAGAGAAGTGAGCTGGGCCTCCCAGCACCCTGCGTGCCCCCCTGCCTCTAGGGAGCGCTGCCGGATCCTCGCCCGCAGGCCTGACCCACGTGCCAGGCTCCCCACGCCGGCCTGCAGAGGCACCGGGGCTGCCCTCCTTCCTTCGGGGCCCCTCGGAACAGCGGAGAGGTGCGGCTCCAGGGAGAGTTGGAAAGGCGCATTCCCTGCTCCAGGGCAACAGCTCCGGCGTTGGTGTACTTGGCTGATGCTCCTGCCCTGGGGGGCCCATCAGGGAAGGTGGCTCCCCCCATCGCCCCCCCCACCCGCCCACAGAGATGACTCACGGGCTGCATCGGCGGAAGGAGCCCCTCCTGCCTCTGGCGCTTCCTGGTCTAGGACCAGTCATGCTCCGAAAGGTGAGGCGGAGCCACTTCTGGGGAACGGTGCACATGTGCCACAGCGGGAGCACATGGCTGCCTTGGTGGGCCTCGTGCCCTCCAGGGGCCAGCCAGGGCCGGAGCACAACTCCGAATGGGGAGATTTCTCTCCCAAGGGAGATGCAGGAAGGCGCTAACCCGCCCCCCCATGCTGCCCTCCCTGGCCCTGCTCCAGCAGGAGAGAGCGCACCTCGGCGCTCTGATGGGCGCATGGCCAGCCCGCCCCACGGAATCGCTCTGCCCTGCCCTGCCCTGCCCTCCCCCTGGGCCTCTCCAGGGCTGGAGGATCCTCCGGTGGCCTGCGCAGCAAGGTTTCCGCCTGGAAAGCGTTGCAAATTGTGATTTGCGGGACGTGGTCTCCCGACAGCTCCCCCTCGGGCCTCAGCAGCACGGCCGACAAACCCACGAAGGGGGGTGGGGTGGGGTGGGTTACGCCACCCTAACCTTAACCCTTTTGCAGTGCCGGCTTCGCATTCCCTTCTCATGCGAGCACATGGAGGCTCCCCGGACCTCTGGCAGGCCGAGCTGCCTTCTGTTGCTCGACACGCGGGGGCTTCCCAATCCCGCAGCCCCCTTGGTTTGCAGGCCGCCGGACGTTCTCCCCTGAGTGGGCGGGAGCTGCACTCCCCCTCCCCACAATTGCTGGGGTCCATTTCTCAGCCTTGGTCTGGAGGCTCAATTCTGAGTCCGCAGCCCAGCAACCGGGACAAGAGCGGGAGAGCCTTCCCCAGCCGGCCGCCTTCCAAGTTTGTTGGACTACAGCACCCATCATTCCCAGCCAGCACAGCAAGAAGCATGCTCTGTGGACAATGGGAGCCGTAATGCAACTCATCTGGAAGGCGTGAGGCAGGGGAGGCTGGAGCGGAGAGTCCGCCTGAAATGGAACGGGGTGACCATGCGTTGTATTTCGGATAAAGATGCGGAACCTCCTCCCACCCTTTCTGGAACTTTCTTTTTATTAGTATAATTCCTTAAAATTTTCACAAGAGATGGCTTGAGTGGCTTATCTAATTCAGGTGCTTCCCAGACACCTGCGCTTTTCCGGCATTCCCTGGGGAGGTGGTGGGCCCTCCCAGGATCAAGGTGCGGCTGGACAGCCCCTCTCCGGGCTGCCTCGCCCTGGGGTCCTGCCTTGAGTGGGGGGCCCCTCCCAGCTCTGCTCGCCGAGGGGCCTGGGAAGGGGCGGCCTGGTGTTTGCAGAGCCCCTGAGCCCTCCGTGTCCTTCCCACAGAGAGTCGGTGGGACCCTCCAGGTCCTTCCCACGGAGCGTCTAGCTGGTGGGATCCTGCAGCTTTGCTCTGGCCTGGTAAACAGCCTGGCATTGACTGCAGCTGGTTATTTTCCCCATTAACTTGCAATCTGGCCTCTTCCGCCAAGGCTCCCCTTTTGCTGCTCGGCGTTCGGAGGGGGGGGCACTCCCAGCCCTGCCATGCGCCCCAGTGCCGGACGAGGGCTCCCCGCTGAGCTGGCCAGGCTGGCTGCCCCGAATTCTCCCGAGCTGCATGGGGAGGAGTTTGTGGGGGGGGTGGGCAGCGCGACTCGCTGGGAGGCAGCGGCAGCCCCTGTGGCCTTGGGCGATTCTGGATGCGAAAGACGACTGGACAGAGGCATCCAGGCAATCCTACAAGGAGAAACCCAGTTTTTAATTCCTCAATAAAGAAGTGCCACGTTTTCTCTCTCTTCCATAGTCCTTGCCTTTCTTACGGAATTGTGACAAACTTCTGGATAGAGTGTTGCCCTCTGTACATTCTCAGAGGCATTTCCTTAGTCCCTTCCCGATTTCAAGGCCCTGGAAAAATGTTTTGGGAGCTGGCTGCCGGGAAAGAGATTAGTAAAAAAAGAGGAGGGGACAGAGTTCGCAGCATCTTCGGGAAGGGTGCGGGGCTGGAGTGGCTTGCTGGCTGTTCTCCCAAGCTCTTCAAAGGGTTCCCCAGTCTGGAGAATGGCGACAGGAGGAGTGTTTTAGCTTAGAAAACAGATGATTCAGGGCACGAGGAGACCCTGGAAGAGTCCCGCTGAATCGGGCCTGGCATTCTGTTCACACAGCAGCCAGTCCACTGTCCACAGGATCTCACCCTGCAACTGGAGTCCAAAGGCGCTCTGGCCTGGTGCTGGAGGTGGCAGAAAACCATGAGGACTAGGGCCATTGGGCGTCTTCTGCATGAATGTGTTTAAGCCCTTCGTGACATCCGCGGCATCATGGCAGAGGCCTTCCTGCCCCAGTGCGGAGTTAATCTCTGGAACGTGCTGCCCCATGGTATAGCCGTGGCTGGGAGCCAGGCGGCCATAAAAAGGAATTTGGCCACTGCAGGAGGTTGTCAGCCGTACCTGGGTGGGACCTGAAAACACGCGGGCACTTTGGGCCACCCTGCAGAGACGGTGGCGGGGCTGCTGCCAAGTTCTGGAAAGATCCAGGGCTCCAGCCACAATTGCATGGTGCGCCTTTAAAGGACGCCAAGGACAACGGGAGGCATGAGCCGCAACTGCCGCCGGGTGGGAACCGGGCCAGTAATGGGGAGCAGAGCATGTGAGCAGAGAGCCACCAATCTGCCTCATGTGTCGGTTGCCTGCATGGGTCCATCCAGGCTCAGGGTGCCAATTTTAACATCAAAGGCTCGGGGCCACAATGCCTCTCCCGACAGAAGTCTCCCCAAACGTTGCGACCAACTTCTCAGGCCTTCTCCCAAGCCCCTTCTCCTAGGGAGCCTCAGAATGTGGTGACAAGAGGCAGGGCCTTCTTCAGGGTGGCCCCCGAATACTGGAACGAACCCCCACAGAGACCTGCCTGGCGCTAGTATGCGCATCGTTTTGGCATCGCATGAAGGCTTCCCTCAACTCGTCTAATCACATGGGATGGGCATCCTGGAGAGGTCTAGTACTGGAACTGTTTATTAAAATGGTTTCTAGCTGCTTAATTTGCTTTAAATGTTTTACATCAATTTTATACTTCATTTTCTTCTATTATACCGCGTGATATTATACATTGTTGGGGTTTGCAAGTTCTGAGTGTTGCTGTGAGCCATCGCTGGAGGCAGCTGGTGGCTCAGTGCCGGTGTGATCCTGCCCTTAGGAAAAGCTCACCGCTTGCTCTGGCAGGCAGCTAGACGTGGAGGTGCCGTGTGGGTGGACTTTGCTTTGGTCTTCCTGACCCGATCCACTGCCTGCAGTGCTTGTTTTGCCCTTTGGAACCTGTTTTCCCTTCTCAGCAATAAAACAAGCATTCCTTTCAAAGAAAAAAGTTCCTTTGTGCGACAGGGACCAGCTGTTGAATTCTTTAAATTTATCTTCGGACACCTGCAAGGGTAAAACCCTCCCAAGACCACACAGCACTCTCCACCACACACAATAAGCAACGATTATACAATAAAATATGATAAACTATAGCAATTATTGTTCAGCTATGACATTCACAATCCTGGATTGGCACGAGAAATAGCCCTTCCCTCCCTCCCTCCCTCCCTCCTTCCTTCCTTCCTTCCTTCCTTCCTTCCCTAAACATCTTAAAGCCATTCTGCTTCGTGTGACTTTCTCAGCCGCATGCCCTGCAAAACCACCACACCTCCACGGCCTTCATTCCCACAACCATCGCAACATGCCACTGGTTATGCTGGCCGGGGGTGATGGGTGCCGTAGTCCACGTGGCAGGCACCCGGCTGGTGAAGCCTGTGCTGGGGAGCAACTCCGAGGAGAAACCCATGCTTCAGAGCTGACCCGGGCACTTCCGACGGAGACGGGGCCGGCGGTATTTTTGGTCCTCGGGACTCCGGAGGCAGAGCCTGTCCTTGGATGACTCGCCCCCCCCGGCCCCCCGCCCTGCATGCCTCCGGTGTCATCTTGCAGAGGGGCCCAGATGAAATGGCTCACCATCCTTCGGGCCGCATACCCTTTGCAAGGGGGAAAAGGGAGGCTAGACATGAAACGGTCGAGACGCTGCTGCTCCCAGGTACCTCTGCGGCCGAAGCAGGTGGGGGGCAGGCAGCCCGTGGGGGGCGCTTTTCTCGGAGGGCCTAGGGAGACCCACATGTAGACCCTTGGGCCAATCATGTTCTGGCGCTCAGGATAGCCTACCTCGCAGGGTTAAAGTGCAGGTCATGTTGCAGGGGTCTTCTAAGCCACGCTGAGACCCCGAAGGAGAGGAGAGCCTATGCAGCGATTACGAGATGCCCCGTGAAGCAGGAAGGCCTGCGTCCAAATCCGCATAAATTTGGGTGGCCTTGGGCAAGCCGCTCCCTCTGAGCCTCAAACCATCCACACCCACCCTGCAACATGGGAAACAGCAACATGGGCTTATCAAGCACTGTGTAGACTTGAAGAAGCTATATAAATGTTAAATATCATTACAGGGAATGAATATATAAAATGCTCATGATTAGAGTTTGGGGGAGACGAAGGGGTAAATCCCCCATGTTGCAGCTCCAGCCCAAATTGGGGTGGAGGCTTTTTCCCAGTACTGCTTTCTGAGGGGGCTCTTTCAGGGGTCCAGCCCCAGAAACCCCCCCCTTGCCCAAAAGGCAGGGCCCGAGGTATGCAAAGGGCATCAGCCACTGCCTAATTGTGGACTGTCCAGAAGTGAGGCTTCTGTGGGGGGGGGGGGTCTCACAGCTTCGCCTAGCCCTCGCCCACTCCCCACGATTAGCAGCAGAACGAATAGCAAGCTGCCTAAATTTCTGCAACACCAGCTTCCTTTCCTTTTGAATCCCACTCTTCAGCCAAAAAAGGTCTCCCAGACAACCAGTAACTGAAGAACAGAGCAAAAGACAGAGGTGGCTGCTGCCAACCAAGCACCGTTTTAGTCAAAAAGCAAATTATGCTATCATATGACATCAGCCTGTGACTCCGAAATACACGGCACGCTTCCTTGGATTGTCTTTGCCAATGAGTTTAAGCAGCTCCAAAAGTAAAAAGGGAATTATTCATCTGTTCCAATGCACCTGGAACAATTTAGATTTAATAACAACCAAGTTTAGCATGACCAATGTGCAAATGCACCAGACGTTCTTTGGATCACCCTAATCTAATAATTTTGATTCCTTCCTTGCGGGGCTTGGATGTGAGAACCCTGGCGGGCAGCATGAACCAGCCCCGCTTGGATCCAGCCCAAAACTTTTCTTCCAGCGTCGGGTAAAAACAAGACAGGGCAAGAAAGCTCCCCTGAGCCGATGCAGAACGGCGTTCCTTCACGCTGGCAACTCTGGCCCCGTCAACACGTCTGAAATGTGGCCTGTCGCACAGAATGCTTCCAAGGAGGGCTCCGACTTGGGTTTAGACAGAAGCCGGTCCAAGTCCGTTCACCCAAATCGTCCGGCTGAAATCCGTTGCAGACGGAGTGGCCCGGACCAAAGAGTTCATTGGCTGGGAAGCGGGGATGAGTTAAGGGCACCGAGACTTTGTCCTGGAAGCCAGCGTGCCTCCGTGCATTTGCGGGATGCAGCCAAATGGACCATCAGATCCTCGAAAGCTCCGGGTTTCTTGGAGCGGTGGCGAGGTAATGCAGGCTGTGCCTTCGGATCGTCAGTGCGGGGGTCTTGCCCCCCCCCCCCGTGCCAGGGAGACCCTCGGCCCTGACGGGACAGCGAGGAGGGCGGGAGACAGCCGGCAAAGCACCTTTTCCCCAGTGGCTGAAGAAGCCGGAGAGGCCAGTGGCGCTCAATGGGACGGACGGGCGGGCCAGTCACCCATCAGCCAGGCCTCTTCCTCGTTCAGCTGCAGTTTGTCCGGCTGGGCCTCTGTGCCTTTGGTTTTGGAAACTATAGCCCGTGTCGCAAAGCTGGAAGCCACCCTGGGGGTGTTTGCGGGGGCAGAACCGGGAGGTGGGAACCTTAAGAATTCGGCAGCCTGCTTCATCCTGCTCAGCCTTTGGAGAGCTCAAACTACCGGCTCTGTGTGAGCGACCTCGGAGTTGATCCCATAAAGGCATTCGGCCACGTGGAGCTCAGCCTTCCTGCACCCCCTTCCCAGCTGCCTCCGGCTTGGTGTTTAAACATGAGCCGTGTCCTCGAAGGAGGCTCCGGAGCGGCTTGCCGGTGCCCCGTATTTCGTGGAAGAGCGACAACGCTGTTCTGTGCCATGACGGGCTTGGG
Organism: Varanus salvator macromaculatus; assembly: GCA_023646645.1. NCBI lineage: Eukaryota > Metazoa > Chordata > Lepidosauria > Squamata > Varanidae > Varanus > Varanus salvator. Next base: position 907,544 of record JAIXND010000753.1, on the reverse strand, counting down.
GCGAGGATGCCAAGGTCCTCGCGGGCTCCGGCTTGGCCCACCGTGCAGCTGTGGAAGTGCAGGGGTTAAGTCCCGTTAGCAACGCCAGAGGAGGAGAAGCTCTTCCTTCCCGGGAAGATCTTGGGACAGAGCGCCTGGCAGCGCCTCTCCACCCAAGGCTGAATTCCAGTTTGGGGAAGCCCCGGTGGGGGGGACACATTCCGGGGTGGGCCGGTCAGACGCAGACACGGTGCGGCAGAAATGCCGAAGCGCTTTTCCACAAGGCTCTTCCTGCCAGCAACTCGGACAGAAGACTGCCTGAATGGGTGGAAACTGCAGAAAAGCCGATCACCCCCGGAATGATTGGCAGGGAGGGGGAGGGGCCATCTGGGAACCCTACCAGGGCCACATCCGGCCTGCCGGTGTGAGGTTCCCCGGCCCCGCCTTAGGAGAAATTTGCTGGTTTGGCACAGATTTTGTATAGTCTCTCCTGATGGTACTCCTGCGAGGCTCCCCTTATCCCCCTGCTCTTTCTACTTTGTCCTCGCAACAACCCTGCAAGGTAGGTTAGGCTGAGAGTCAGTGACTGGCCCAGAGCCACCTGGCGCTCTTCGCAGCTGAGCGGCACCTGCGCCGGAGTCTCCGCATCCCAGTCCTGCGCTCTCACTGCAGTGCCGCTCCGCACCTCATGCAAGCAGGGGCAGCACTCTGGGCTCGTGGGGGCAGCGACGAGCGGACATCCTTGGGGCCTGGGAGCTGGACTTCCGTGGGGTGCCAGGGCAGACGCCAAGCTCGGGGGTCCCTCTAGCACTGCCTCTGAGTGGGCTTGCTGAGCAGAAGCTGCTGCAGGGTCTAAGTTGGAGGCCAACTGAAACCCCATCCCATTTCCTACTCCGGCCCCGATCCCGTGCCCATTCAACCCCCCCTTTCTGGCATCATCCAACCTGGTTGTTTCTCAGCCTTCTCCTTCTGTCCCCCCCCCCTTTTCAATCCCCCCTGGAAAGGAGCAGGGCTCCCCGGCTCCCCAGATGACATCCTCTGACCCAGTGAGCAGCTGGGGATGGATGGTCGTCCTTTCGGGCTTCGTGCAGTCGGCCCTGGTCTTCGGGGTGATCCGCTCCTTCGGGGTCTTCTTTGTGGAGTTTGTGGCCTATTTCGAAGAATCCTCGAGCACCGTCTCCTGGATCCCATCCCTCGGGGTGGCCATCCTGCAGTTTGCAAGTAAGCCACGGGGTGCGACATTGCCGGTTGCCTGGGACTGGGGCAGGATACGGAGATGTAGCCCGGGGTCACCCTCTCCTTCTGCAGAATGATTCCTGCCAACAGACGATACCCACTGGGATCATACATGTTAAACACAAACGCACATTCATTTAACTAGGCTGGAAGAAAGTGGTGACGTTCTTTTAGCCCGAGAGCTTAACTCTGTTTTCGGAGACACCCTCCGGGCCACAGGCTGGGGTGGGCGAGGCTGAAGACGAAGAGGCAGGACCCAAAATGCCAAAAATACCCATGTATTTTAGCTTTAAGTTCCTCCTGTATCTAACCCTTGAATGTGCCTTTTCGGTCTTTTAGGATGGGCAGCATGGAGGAAGCGGGAACAGCACAAAAGCACAGCAACCAGCAAGTGTTCTCCAGGGAAAGAAAGGGGGGTGTCCTTAGGGGCCCCCGGGGTCCCCCATTCTGCACCCATGCTTCCTGACGTTTCTTTTTCTTGCATTTTAAAGATTCTGGAGTCACAGAGTAGCCCTCTGCTTGTTCTAATGGCCCATGCCAGGCTTATAGCAATAGAATGTGTGTTATGTGATGGGATATAACCTGCAGGAAAGTCACATTTGCAAACAGGCTGGAATTGTCTCAGCTGCTGAGCTCGGTTCATTTGGACGGCCTAGTCAACCCCTCACAAATTAGACATTTTGTTGTTGTTAGTCGCGAAGTCGTGTCCGACCCATTGCGACCCCATGGACCACATTCCTCCAGGCCTTCCTGTCCTCCACCATCCCCCGGAGGCCACCCAAGCTCACACCAACTGCTTCAGTGACTCCATCGGGCCCCCCATCCTCTGCCGTCCCCATCTTCTTTTGCCATCTATTGTTCCCAGCATTAGACTCTTCTCCAGGGAGTCCTTCCTTCTCATTTGGTGCCCAAAGTATTTGAGTTTCATCTTCACTATCTGGCCTTCTAAAGAGCAGTCAGGGCTGATCTCCTCTAGGACTGACCGGTTTGATCGCCTTGCGGTCCAAGGGACTCACAGAGTCTCCGCCAGCACCACAATTCAAAGGCCTCAATCCTTTTGCACTCAGCCTTCCTTATGGTCCAGCTTTCACAGCCACACATTGCAACTGGGAAAACCACAGCCTTGACTATACACACTTTTGTGGGCAGGGTGATGTCTCTGCTTTTTAGTATGCTGCCTAGATTTGCCATAGCTTTCCTCCCCAGGAGCAAGCGTCTTTTAATTTCTTGGCTGCAGTCCTTGGGCGATCTTGGAGCCCAGGAAAATAAAATCTGTCACTAATTAGACAATGCTACAGGATTAAAGGGACTGCGGGTGGCGCAGTGGTTGAAACCGCGGTGCTGCTGGGCTGTTTGATCGAAAGGTCGCCGGTTCGAATGTGCGCATGGGATGAGCTCCCGTGCGCCATCCCAGCTCCTGCCCACCTTGCAGTTCGAAAGCATGCAAATGCAAGTAGGTGAAAAGGTGCCACTTCGGTGGGCAGGTAGCAGCGCTCCGTGCACTTCAGTGTTTAGTCATGCGGCCACACGACCACAGAGACTGTCTGCTGACAAGCGCTGGCTCCCTCGGCCAGGAAACGGAGATGAGCGCCGCCCCAAGAGTCAGGCATGACTGGACTTCACGTCAAGGGGGAACCTTTACCTTTACCTATGGGATTAAAGTCGGTCAGCTAACACAGCTGGAGAGCGGGTCTCTTTTTCGGCTTTGTGTTCATCCAGCAACTCTTCCGCTGACGTGCTTAACGGGAGGCAGCCCCGGGACCGGCTCCCCTGTCCTGAGGGTGCCCCTACCGGTGTCTCCTTGCTCTCTGCCTAGGCCCGCTGAGCAGTGCCCTCGCCGCCCGCTATGGGGCACGCCCCGTCGTGGTGCTCGGAGGCTGCCTCGCTGCTCTCGGCCTGATGCTGGCCTCCTTCTCCGTCACCATCGTCCACCTTTACCTGAGCGCCGGCCTGCTCACAGGTGCGTGCTCCGCCGGGCCCTCTCCCTGCGGGGAACGGAGGACGCTCTCCTCCGCACTCCCCTGCCCCGGGGCTTGAAGGGGGGGCGGGGGAGGAAAACCCTTCTCTCAAAGGGTCAAAGGGCGCAAGGAGGAAGGGGCCGTTCTCCGTCCCGGAGCCAGTGGAGCCCCTTCCAAGAGGCTCTTTCCCAGACATGCACCGTCCCTTCCGGTTGCTTCCCGCTCTTTCAAGGAAAGGGTTCAGGCAGTCCCTCTTCGGCCTCGAGCACGTCCCCCTTCTGGATCTTCCAAGGTCCTAGCAAGGGCAGGGCCAGACTCGGGAACGGTGCTCGGCACTGGATTCCTTCGGCCCAGGGGAACAAACAAGTAGTAAGAAAGAGGGCGGTGTACCCGAGAGCATGTGCAGAGGGCCTCGCCACTTCACAAGCACAGGCCGGGGAGGGGCAACCTGGCATCCTGCGCAGGTTCCAGCTGCAGATCAACAGGGCTTAAAGGGGAGCGGGCGGCTTGGGGGGGAGGCGGGGGGCGCTCGGCCGCGCGGCGCCCCCCTCACGGCGGCCCCTCTCTCCCGCTCTCCACACAGGGCTGGGCTGGGCGCTGGTGGTCACGCCGTCCGTGGCGACCGTGGCGCAGTACTTCGAGCGGCGGCGCACGCTGGCCACGGGGCTGGCGGCGGCGGGCGCGGCCGCGGCGGCGCTGCTGCTGCCGCCCGCCTGCCAGCGCCTGCTGGGCGCGTACGGGTGGCGCGGCGCGCTGCGCCTGCTGGCGGCGCTCTCGCTGCACCTGGTGGCGGCCGGCGCGCTGCTGCGGCCCGTGGGCGCGGCGGGGGGCGGCGCGGGGGGCGCGGGGGGCGGCGCGGGGCCGGCGCGGGGGCCGCTGCTGCGCTACGCGCTGGCCTTCGCGCTGGTGGACGCGGGCTACTTCGTGCCCTACGCGCACCTGGTGGCGCGCGCGCGCGAGGTGGGCTGCGGCGAGCGCGGCGCGGCCGCCCTGCTCTCGGCGGCGGCGGCGGCCGACCTGGGCGGGCGCCTGGCGGCGGGCGCGCTGGCCTCCCGCGCCCGCCCGCTGCGCAGCCTGACGCTGTGGGCCGGCGCCACGGGCGCCGCGCTGGCCCTGCTGCCCCTGGGCCGCGGCGCCGCCTCGCTGGCCGCGCTGGCCGCCTGCTACGGCTTCGCGGCGGGCGCGCTCGTCCCGCTGCAGTACAGCGCCCTGGCCGAGGTCGTGGGCGCCGGACACGTGCTGCGCGCCATCGGCCTCATGCACATGCTGGAGAGCGCGGGCGCCCTGCTGGGGACGCCGCTGTCAGGTAACGGGCTGCCTGCCTCCCCCCCTGCGGCGGGCGGGGCGGGCGGGGCGGGGGCTCGCGGGACGCGGGCTTCCTGGGCGTGTGCACGCCTCTCCCCGGGACCCGTCCCGTGCGCCGGGCTGCGGGAGAAGGGCCCCCCCTGGGGGGCGCCGGGCGGCTGGGTGGGTTGCGACCAGGGTCCTCCCGCTGCATGCTTGCTCCGGGGGCCGTTTGCGAACCGGGCTGCCCGGTTAGTCCCGGGCCGCAGCAAGCGCCTCCAGCCGCCCTGTCTGGGCGCAGCGTCCGCAAAGCCCCGGCGGCTGGTGGCCAGGACGGCGTGTCCCCGGTGATCCCGCCAGGGCTTTCACACCGGCTGGCGACTTCGGGGAGGGGTGGGCCGGCCTTCCCCAGAGGGGGAGCTGGATCCCCCGGGGCAGCCACCGAGCAGGCCCTCCGGAGCAGCAGCGTTGGGCTGAGCCGGCTCTTCTCCTGGCAGGTCTGCTGAGGGACCTCACAGGGAGCTACGCCGTCTCCTTCGTGGTGGCCGGGCTGCTCCTCCTGGCCGGCACGCTGGTGCTTTTCACCATGCCAAATTACTTCTCCTGCGCCAGGCCGCCCAGCTCCAAGGTGGCGAGCTCAGCGGGGCAGCCAGACCTCGAGGCCTTGGAACTCGGGGGCGCCCCGCAGCAAGACCGGGGCCTCGACCAGCACAAGGCCGTGACCGGCTAGGCAGCGCCAGCGGCCAAGCAGAGGAGCCCCCTTTGCCCGAAACGCTTCCTGGGGCCGGCGGAAAGAAGGATGGGTGCGGGGCTTTCCCTGCTGCCAGAACTTAACACGAGCAAAGTCTCCGTCCGGACTGCTGGACCGTCTTTCTCTTCCTGGTGCGTTTGTCCTAACGAGGCCAGTGGAACTGAAGTGGAACCTTTTGCCAAAAAGTGAACTGCTTTGTTTTCTCTGGATGTGACATTGTGACATGACCCCAAACGGATGTTCTGTCCTGACCCAGAAAGGGTTGGGACGGCACGTTCCCCAAACACAAAGGCTGAGTGGTAGGAAGGCCGCTTCAATCTCACAAAAATTGGCGGTGTGGAGGGATCGCCGGGCTCTTCGGCGCCCGTCCCCCTTCTGAGGAAAACAAGAGGTGCTTGAGGGGTATGTGCATTTGGGGAACATGACTGGGGCGCTGGACTTTTCTTTCTCACCTTAAATATATGGATGCAAGTCCGTTCTTTCACAGTCGTGAACAGATTAAAAACTTTCAAAATGTCTGTCAAAGCTGCTCCGGGCGTCAGCAGAGGGCACCAGCCAGCGGGCGCTTGGCAATGGGGCGGGGAGGCTGGCCCCCTGGAGCCCCCCGGTTTCGGGCCTGGTGGTGGGACGGAAACCGCTTTGGTCACCTGGGGGATAACGGATGCTGTGGAACATGGGATTGGAGGTGCCCCCCGGTGCTGCCACTTGGCAGCCTTGTCCCTCCACTCCGTTTACCTGGGTTGAGCAGAAGCGGCTCGGTGCTGGTGTGGCTCTGCAGAGTTGGGGGGCCACTGCCCTGCGGGGTCCTGCAAGGCCCCATCCCGGCCCGTGCTTTTCGGCATGGAACCACTGGGAGGAGGCACGGAGAGCGCTGGCTCTTGACTGTGCCTCTCGCTTCCACCTAATGCTGCCGGAGAGCCGGGGAAAGACGCAAGAGGGGTCTGGGGGCGGTTTTGGGGGAGGAGGTCAAACGAGCTGCAGATGCTGAGGGCAGGAAAGCGCTAAAGTGATCAGTCCTGGAAGGCGCGGCCTTCTCTGAAGGCCAAAATATGCCGCACTCTGTGCTAACTAGAGACCAGATGGGCCGGCCACTGCTCCGGGCGACTTCGAGGGGGATGGACGTGTTCGTGCATGAGGATGAGGGTGTTGGTGTCTACCAGTCCTGCATGGCAGCTCTGGGAGCAGTGGCAGCAGGGCCGCGTGCAGTGCCTGCGGGGGAACATGGGCTGCAGGGTGCTGTTGAGCTCCCGCCCTGCCCGTGGCTTGACCACTGGGGGAACTTGGGCCCAACCCAGCATGGTCCACACCCATGGGCTGACCAAGACGGGCTGGGAGCCTCTGCCCCCCACATTCCTGCTTCCAGGCCGGCCTTCCTCGCCTGGTGCCGCCTTGGACCATCTGGCGCCTGAAGCCGACCACCTCAGTGGCAGCCTCCGCTTCTCCCGCCCCCCCCAAAATGGGGTCCTTTCAAAGGAGGTCATCCTGAGCCAGCCTCACGGAAAGAGGCCGCCGTGTCCGGCGCTTCCGGCCTCCCGTTCCCTCACCCGGAGCGGCAGCCCAAGCCGGGTGCCCAGGGGCCGCTGCCTCCCCTGCCCACGGAATATCCACACCTCCTTCCGTGAGCAGCAGGTGTGCCGCTTCTGCCTATCACGGAAGGAGAGCGAGGCACACCTTGCTGCAGACTTTGGTCGAAGATTGCGCGATAACGACGCACTGCTGACAAATGTCTCCGTCTCTTCGCCCTGGACGCTCAGCTGTGGCGACGAACAACATTTGCGCGTTGAAGTGGCTTGGCAGAGCCGGGGAGAGGACGCCGCTGCTCGTGCGACCGCGTTTGGCCTTCCCGTTCTCCATCTGAGAAGCGAGCCTCTTCCGGAGACGGATGCGCCTCTTCGGATGCTGAGGCCGCGGCTGCTTTGGCCGGCCAGGGCGGAAGGAGCGGCCGAGGCCTGCCCTATTCCGGGGTCCTCGCGCAACAGCCCCGCTGAACCGGCATGATCCCGCGGGGGCATTCTGAGCCCCCTGATGGGGGCTGGGGGTGGATGATCGTCTTGGCAACTTTCCTGCAGTCGGCCCTGGTCTTTGGGGTGATCCGATCTTTTGGGGTCTTCTTTGTGGAGTTTATGGATTATTTCGGGGAGCCGGCAAGCGCCACATCATGGATCACCTCGGTCACCATGGCTTTGCTGATGTTTGCCAGTGAGTACCAGAACATCATTGGGGAAGCGGAGGCCTGAAGAACCGAGTTCTAAAGAGGGGGACTGAAAGGCACTCGGCGCATGTTTAGCTCACTGTGCATCTGGTTGTCTGGAGGCCAGAGATGAAATCACGTAACTAATCCCTTTAATATTTGCGTGATTCATGGTCACTGAGAAATACTGTGCTCACACCTGATTCACTCGACCAGTTCAATATTTTAGCCCATTTTTAATTATATTTTGAGGGGGAGGCTGGAAAAACTATGAGATGCTTGGGAATTTTCTCTCTGGGTTGAATACAGAGTTGATTACAATGAAATGTATTATTCACAAGTAAAGACACAATCCTAGGTATGACTGGGCAGAAAACATTCTGCAACTGGTCCCACTTTTCTATCTCGGCATGTCTTGGATTGTGCTCAAACTGTAACCCATCCATTTAGAAACATAGAAACGGAGCGAGTCAGAAGGGGCCTCCTGGGCCATCTAGTCTGACCCCCGGCTCCAACCGGCTCCGCTCATGACATGCCCACCATGTCCCTGTCCAGCCTGTCCTTAAACCCCGTCACCGATGGGGCCTCAACGACCTCCCATGGAAGCCCATTCCACACCCTGGGGGTCCTAACTGTCAGGAAATGCTTCCTGGCATCCAAATTGAACCTTGGCTCCCTGAGCTTGGCTCCATTTGAATGTATCTACCCTCAGAATGACTAATTCTGGATCCAAACCTAGTAAATTGACATTTTGTTCCGCAAGGCCTTTGCGTGCCACAAAACTCGGGGCTTCACCCCGTGGCTGGCTCAGCCTTTGGCAAATTCTCCTACAAGAGCTGCTGGAGATGGTCGAGTCCTGATCGCCCTTCCTGCCCTCTTGCCCCCTGCCTTACAGGTCCACTGTCAAGCGCGCTGGGCAAACGATACGGAGAGCGGCCCATGGCCATCCTTGGGGGCTTCCTTTCGGGGTCCGGATTCCTCTTGGCTTCGTTCGCCACCAGCCTAACCCAGCTGTACCTGTGCATCGGTGTGCTCACAGGTGAGGCAGTCCGCTCTCCCAGGAGGCAGCGCTCCTTTACGCAAAGATTTATGGGGGCTGAGGATTTATGGGGCATGCTGGGAAGTGTAGGCCTTTTCTTCTGTCCCACAGGCTTAGTATTGTCCCTTGGGAATCTATCGTGCCGACTCTCTAAGGCTGAGGTTTTATCTTGATGCTCACGTTCAGCAGGGCAAACGTCCCGTTCTGCAACTCCCGTTTTCTGTGCTGCCCTCGGCTGGGGAAGGGGCGAGAAATTAATTTAGACTGCGTTTAGAAGACACAGTCGCACGATTTTGCACTTTCAAACCGATATGCAACCAGAGCTTAGTTAGCGTCTGAATTTTGCGCTTCTCCAAACTGTTCACTCGAAGCTGATCAATGCAAAATGCATAAATGAGAACATTAAGGCCGAGTGCTTCAGGTGAGTAGTGCTAAGGAAACTCATTTTCGAAAGTGCACTTAGGAAAACGGCTTACAAATCGAAAGCATTGGAAGATTTTCCGCACAGAATCCTGTGCAGACGTGTAAAAGAAGCTCTCCAATGCCAGGAGAAACGGCTGGAAAAATTTTCGGAGTCCGGAACGAACTCCGCCAAGATTGGGGGAGTCAGGACTCGCAAGTGACCACTCTGCCCTTTCTCCTCCCAGGTGTGGGAGGGGCCCTCATCTTCTCCCCGTCTCTGGCCTTGCTGGCGCAGTACTTCAGCCGCCGGCGGGCCCTGGCCAACTCCGTGGCCTTCTCCGGCGCTGGCATCTCCTCGCTGGCTTTCTCGCCGCTCTTCCAGTTCCTGGTCGATGCCTACAGCTGGCGTGGCGCCCTCCTCATCGTGGCTGGCATGGCTTTCCACCTGGTGCCCTGCGGCGCCCTCCTTCGCCCGCTGGACGTGGCCCAGAGCGGCCCGGAGGAGGCTCCCGAACCGGCGAGTCCACGGAAGAGGCTGGCCTCGCTGTTTGAGCTGGGCCTGCTCCGCCACCGCCCCTTCGTGGTCTTCGGCGGGGCTGGCTTGCTGATCACCACGGGGTACTTCGTCCCCTTTGTCCACCTGGTGTCCCACGCCAGAGAGACGGGCTTCGACGAATACCAAGCGGCGTTCCTCGTCTCCGTGGTGGGCGTCGCGGACATTGGGGGGCGCATCGTGGCCGGCTGGCTGGCCGACTGCGGCCCCCTCCAGCTCTCCCACAACCTCACCATCTGGACCCTCCTGACGGGGGCCGCCCTCTTCGCGGTGCCCCTGGGGGGCAGCTACGGGGCGCTGCTGGCCATCAGCGCCTGCTACGGGTTCCTCTCCAGCGCCGTCATCCCACTGAAGTTCTCCAGCCTGGTGGAAATCGTGGGCACGGGCCGGATCATGGGGGCCATTGGGCTCATTCATCTGCTGGAAGGCACCGGGGCCTTGGCGGGACCCCCAGTGTCGGGTGAGGAAGGGAGGCCCCTGGGAGGACGTTCTAGGAGTACACATGCCCCAAAGGAGGCTGCCATGGGCCTGTGTGGCAACCGGTCCATGTGCAAGTCAGAAGCGGGGTTGGAGTTTTTCGACCCAGCAACCTGCCTATACGGGCTTGGGAAGGGGCTGCTTTGGCAGGTCTGATGCCTGGAAAAAGAAGTGCATGTAGCCAAGAGGGCAAGAACAGGCACTCTGCACATGCTTGGGTCTCCTGTGAGCTTCCATTCAAAGCTCGAAGGGGGTGGTTTCGTCCTGATACCCTTGGAAGCGCAGGGACCCTTCTTTTTCCTATCTTTCTTCGAGTCCCTCCTGAGGAAGCGCCTCATGACGGGTTTGCTCGTTTCAGGATGGATCCGGGACGTGACCGGGAGCTTCAGCGCCTCGTTCCTGGCGGCCGGCTCCTTCCTCGTGGTGGGCGGCCTGGTTCTGATGCTGCTGCCCACGTTCTTCTCCTGCCAGGCCCGGTCCCCAGAAGGAGCCACGCGGGAGAAGGTGCCGGACCCGAGCCAGCCCAACGGGGCGTGCCCTGCATGACAAAGGTGGGCTCCAGTGGCCCCCCCCCACTGGCAAGGCCTGCCTCTCCCCACAGCCAGGCAGCACCACCTTCCAGAATGGGCAAAATGGGGCAACAGTCAGGAAAGCACCAAGCAACTGGTGGACAGGGGAAACAGAAACAGAGCGAGTCAGAAGGGGCCTACGGGGCCATCTAGTCTGACCCCCGGCTCCAGCTGGCTCCGCTCATGACATGCCCACCATGTGGACGTCCAGCCTATCCTTGAACACCCACACCGATGGGGCCTCAACGACCCAGAAGAGTGAGAGGAGGGGTGGCTTGCAGGGAATCCCAGAGGGCTGGAGAGGGAATGGGGGGTGGGGGGCAGAGTTGGTTCTGGGGCCTGGGGCTGTGCCAGGGCCAATTTGGGGAACAGAGGGGCCAGGGATGCTGCAATGCCGCCCCCTGCTGGGCCCCTGTTGCAACAGCCCCATTGACAGGACTTTCGGGGACCCGCTTCCCAACCCGGCTGCCCCCAAATGTCTGTGGTGGCTAGGGATGATGGGAGCTGTGGTCCAGCACTCCTGGAGGGCACCAGGCTGGAGGAGGGAACTAAGGAATGGAGGCTTCTTCACAACCACGAACAGTCGCTGTGCAGGGGGCCAGGCAGCAGGAGGGGGCCAGGCGCCCCGGTTCTCTGAGCCTGGGAGTAGAGCGGTGTCGACAGCCGCGGCAGCCGGCAAAACGATCGGGAAGGGCGAGGAAGAAGGTGCCGGCACAGAGGACGAAGGCTCCGCCAACCAGGAATGAGGTCTCCTGCGGCCCCCTCAGCGGGCCTGCAGAGAAATGGGTGGCGGGAGGGGGCCCCTTGCGAGAGCCCACGAGGGCTGCAGCTTGTATAACTTCTGAAAAGGAGGCACGGCCATCGGGTGTGTTGCAGAGGGGGACTACAGTTCCCATGAGTCCTGCTGTGCAGGAGAGGGGTGAGAGGGGATTCCTTGCACCCTTGTCCCGTCGCAAGCCGGCGGGTGGGGATGGTTGGGTGGACCGATGGCCGCGAAGGGGGCAGGAGAGCTCTTTCAGCGGAGGGCCTGGATTTAAGAACAAAACCAAGCCGGCCTTCAAGGAGCGCAAACAGCGGGGGTCGTGGCCCGTCTCTTTGGGGGCAGCAGGGCGGCGAGGCCGGGGCGCATTCCAGCAAGGGAGCTGAGCTCGCCTCCGCCTCCACGAGCGGCTCAAGGTGCGCGGCACCCCCAGTTCAGCAAAGGGCGCCCCAGTCTCCAAAGCCCGCTCGGGGGGGGGGGTCCGTTCCCTGCCGGGGCGCCAGATCCAACCGGCCTTACAGATGGAGGGTGCCTGGCGGGAAGAGGCGCAACGGCCGGAGCGAGCCCACCTGGGAGCGCAGCCGCCCCCTCCAGGTGGATGGCTTCGTTCGGGCGCGGCCCTGCACCCACACCTGCCTGCGGGGTCCCCGGAGCACGTACTTCGCGCCGCTGCTGGGCGGAAAGCGCCAGGCCCAACGCGGCGCCCGGTCCCCGCGCAGGGCCAGTGGCAGGGGCTCCGCAGAGCCGCAGGTGGCGGCCGAAGCGCCGAGCAGGGCGTCCGCCAGGGCCAGGAACGGGGAGAGGGCAGGCCGCGGCCCGCCACGCCAGGCCCGCCTGGACGAGAAGCACGGCGCGCCGGACGGGGCGAAGGCCAAGGCGCAGCGCAAACCTGCGCGGAGACGCGGGCGGTAGGTCCCCGTGCGCCTTCAAGGGGAAGCGAAGGGCACGAGGGCCGCAGCCTGCCAGTGCTGCACGCCCGCATCGCGGTGGCTTCTGCGCATCGTTCGCGAGGATGCGCTGCAGGGGTGGGGAGCCCCTTTCACCCCCGTGCCAGAGGCGCTCTTGGGGCCACGTCCAAGCCGCCCCTGACCTGGCACTTTTCAGAAGTGCTGGACTACAACTCCCATCACCCCGAGCCAGAGACGGCGTGAGCCAAACTCCAAGGCGACTGGCAGCTGCCCCGGCTGGGAAGGGTTCGCACAACCCTCCTTAAAAAGAGGATAGCCAGGCATTCAGAATCGTTTCCTCTTCCACGTCCCCCCAATCCCTTTTTCCTTGCATGACATCTTAGATTGTAATCCTGTGGGGGCAGAGACTGTCTCTATGTAAGCGCCTCTTGCCAAGGCCTGCAAGCAAATTCCCTCAAATCCTTACCTCTTAGGGGGTTTATTACATTTGCACAAATAAATAAATCGAATTGAATATCAAGTCTGTGTGGGGTCAGGCTGGAATCTGCATGGCCTCATGTGCCCAGAATCCCAGGGAGACCCCTGAGCTGAACAGGGCCTCAGGGCCCCCAGGTTCCCCACACCCAGCCCCTGCTGGCAAAAGTCGAAACAACTCTGCCGAGGCTCCGTTACTGGACGGGCGCTTTCGCTCCCACGCCACCTGCCCCTGGGCCACGGCTCCGGAGTGGCTCTCCGCCACTGAGTGGGGAGGAAGGGGAGAGAGGCGTGCGAGGCGGCAAACCGCAGGGCCACGGACCAGTGGCAGGGGCCCACTCTGCAGGTGCACCTCCAGGAAGGAGCGGGAAATATCCTTCCCGGAAGCCCGGAAGAGAAGCACCGGGGGCCGTTCCCGCAGGCCCGCCCAGAGGGGTCCCCGCCTGACCCCAGCACTGCGGGTTCCTGCCTCCCTTCTGGCTTTCTCCTCCCTGGCGGCCACGAGGCTCTTCCTCTCCCGATTCCGACGCAACGGAGCAACGGGGAAGGGAAAGGGCACCCGTCTGCTAGAAGCTGCGATGGGTCAGCAGAGAAAACTTCCGCAACCCGCCGTGTCGTGTGACCGGTTCTTGTTTTTGCGTAAGCGCCGTTCCTGGACAGCATCTCACAGGCTCAGAAAAACAGAACGACATTCTAGGCTGCTTTTAGGTTCGAGGAAGCGCAAACCTGGTTGGTTCCCCATGAGATGCAAACGAAGAGACGTCTCCTACCCATTCCCCCACCCCGTACTGGGGCGACGGGCGCAACTCCTGGATTTCTTCCGGCTGCTCAGCTGTTAAAGGTCCCCTGCCAGTAACGGCTTCTCACATGCTCCTCTTTCCCAGCTATGCTGTAAATACAAGCCAGCCCTGCTTCCCGCCCGGCCCGTTCCCTCAGCAGCACGCAGGCTCTAACCTGGGATGCACCGAGGCTCAAATGCAAGCCAGGCATACCAGCAATGGTGAATAAAAGCTCTGTGGAGCATGCACAGAGTATCCTCATTTCAATGGATGCTGGAGCAGGGTTCAAACTTTGCATTTCCCTTTGAAGCTGTCGCCGGGCGCCCCCGACTCCGGCTTACTGGGTCCCAGGCCTTTTTCTTCCCCAGTTTAGCTGGGATGCTCACAGGAGAACATGGGGTTTGAAGCAGCCAAGGAGGGGCTCCAGCCCCGACCCACGAAGCCCCCATTCCTTAAAAGTAAACCACGGCCCAGGAAAAGTGGGTACGGCACAGAAGGCGAACACATGGGTACCTGGATACATAAACTCGTAATTCGGTTTGGGTGCTCTGGCCACAGATCAGCTTAAATTTTAGGAATCTACCGGGGTCTGGCATCGATGGGACGAGGTCTGCATCCAAGGGAATCCGTCTGGGAAGCCTTCCCACCAAAGCTGCCTGCAGCATCGCAGCCACCGCAAAGGACCCCCTCCCGCCTCGGGGCCGGGTGTCCGCAAAGCACGTGCGCACGCACACAAGGTGGCCCCACTGAGCACAACCGGTTTATTGCGTGTCCTCTCCCACGCATCATGTGCGGCCTTCGCGGCACTGCTGCTCCCACCGAGCTCCCCTGGGGAGGGGCGGAAGTTAACCGGAGCCGGATCAAAGGGGAGGAAAAGACGCAGCCCTTTCCGTATCCATCCAGTGGCCACAGCCGCGATGCGGAGCTGGCGAAGCCCTCTCCCAGGGCAATAAATTAAAAAACGCGGCGGTGGAAAAGGGTCCCGAGCGATGTGCCCAGAGAGGCCGGTTCTTCAGCCCCGCTGGGCCCTTTTGCGCTGCCAAGTCTCCCAGGCAGGGTAGAAAGGAGCAGATCTTGGCGACTGGTCCCTGCTGTCCACACGGCCCACACCGGACGGCAGCTGGCTCCTGCCCCGGAGGCTCTGCAAAGCAGCGCCTCCAAGAGGCGTCTGCCCCACATGTTCCCATCCATCTGGGGGTCCGGGGGGGCCTCACAGGGTTGTCAGTTTCAGCAGGTCTCCGCTTCGCCGAGTCAGCTTGTCCGGGTCGTTGGACGCCATGAGGGAAAAGTCATGGAAGATGTCAAGGTACGTCTCGTCTCCTGGAGGAAGAGGATGGCAAGGTCCAGGACTGTGCCAGAGGCGTCATGGGGCACCGCTCCGTGGGGAGGGGGAACGGCCCCTGGCCCGGCCTGATCCCGCCCCATCTGTGCCAGGAGCCACCCCTCCAAAAAAAGCCCCCAAAGTACTCTCAACATTGCAAGTATCGCTCTGGGTGGGAGCGCATGAAAATGAGCCGTTAAAAAACCGGCGTTGTTACCGTAAAGCAATCCATGGCTGGCATCAGTCACCCTGAGAAAGTGCCCATTTCACAGATGGAATGAATGCCGGCTCAGGAGTGGCCCTGGGCAGGTCAACCCGCTCCAGAGCGGCCTCATTTCCCCATGCCTGAGGTGGAGATGCGCCCCCTGCCCCACTCCCCACATTCCAGGGCCACCTCTCCATCCCCAAAGCCGGGGGACTCACCCGACTGGCCCTGGGCAAGCTCCGATTCACGCATCTTAGCCAAACGCAGCCTTCGACACGGGCAGCGAGACAAGGAAGAGAAAACAGTTGTGCGTTAGAGCTGTTGTGTGGTTATTTTCCTATCTATACCGCCCGTAGCCGCAGCTCTCTGGGTGGTATACAACAAACGCAAGAACAATAAAACATGACAGACAGAAACAGTAAGAAATAAAATGTTAAACTAACACAAAAGGACGTTAAAAGAGGATTAAAAAGGCCTGGCCAAGAGTGAGAGGCGCCTGACTCATCGGGTGAAGCCCCTGAATGACGGGGGGCTTGGAAGGCTGCTGCAAGGGGCTGCCTTAACCTGGTGCCGAAGAGACGGCCCATGGTGCGAGGCTGGCTGTGGCGGGGAGGCTGTTCCAAGATGGGGGGCCCTCGCCCTCGTTGCCGCCCTGCGAGCCACGCAAGCGGCTGGGGGAAGGGCCCGGAGGCCGAGCAGAGCGTCCAGGTAGACCTGGGTTCGCAGAGCCACCGCGACAGGTGCTCTGTTCCTGGGAGAGGCCATTGCACCCTGTCCGAATGTGGGAAAAGCTGCAGGGACCCTCAGACAGCACCGGACACGGGGGCGGAATGCCAGATCCAAGCCCGAGATCCAACTCCCCTGAAATAAGGGTGCAGACGGGGCGGGTGGGGGATCGTCAGAGCCGCTTCCTCATTCCAGTCGTTCCGGGATATTCAGCGCTCCCTGCCCTGCAGGCCCCTGTGCACAGGGGGGCGTTCCCATCACTCGGCACACGGTCTGACTCTTCCCCCCAGGCCCCAAAGAGGCACGACCCACCCGTGGGGCTCTGCTTTGGGTGCCCAGCCAGGAGGGAACAAGAAGCCCGGCTGCACTCACAGGGTCACGATGTCGGCGTTGGCCAGATCGATGGCGATGCTGAGCGGATCCTTGCCGTCCCCGTCGACTGCGCTCACGTTGGCCCCACGCTTGAGGAACAGGCAAGCCAGGCTGGCGAAGGGGAAAACGGGAATGAAGGACACGGTCCTGCAGGTGTTCAGGAAGGAAGGCAGCCTGCCATTCCCAGCATTCCCCGGCCAGTCCTGCAACTGCCTGGGGAATGCTGGGAGCTGTAGCAGGCTGGGGAATGCTGGGAGCTGTAGCAGGCTGGGGAATGCTGGGAAACTGTAGGTTCATTCCCCCTCCACCCCCAGCAAGGGCCAGTAAAGACACCCTGTGAACCCCAGAGGGGGGCTGCCCGATTTCAGCCCTTCTGGGCTTCAAACCCACCTTTAGTTCAAAGTTACATTTAGGGGCCCACTTCTTAATTTCAAAAATGTCATTTAATCATGCCTAATTAAATAAAATTTTAAAAAATAACCTAGTATTCATATTTCTTTAATCGTTTGTAAACGATTATTGATTTAGTCATGGGTTCTGCCCATCGGTTGATGACATGATGTATATTTCGGCATTTACTGAACTGGTACCCCGTTTTTCCATCGAGAAAATGACACGCATGGGGGCTTGCATACAGAGAAGCCGGTTCCACACTTAAATGCCTGATTAAAGAAAAGCACAGAAGACGAGCCTAAAGATGGAATTTAAGATGGCGCTTGTGAGGTGGGAGCAACACGGTCCCTTCCAGATGTTTTGGACCGCAAGGCCAATGGCAAGGGACAGCGGGGTCTTGCGTTAACAACATCTGGTTGACTTCTAAGAGAGCTGCTCCGCTCATGAGCCTTTCCCATCCTGCAGATCAGGAATGTTAAATGAATAAACAGAGAGACTAAGAGGCCAACAATATTTGTTGAAAGGGACAGATGCCAAAAATGAGGCAAGAGGGAGGAAGCGAGGGCCCTGCCTGCCAAAGACCCCAAAGGCCCAGGACCAGGCAGGGACTGCGAGCGAGGGAGAGCGGGACGGATGCTCGGGAGGCCGTACCCGGTGTGGCCCAGGGTGGTGGCGTGGTGGAGCGGCCCCCTCCCCCTGCTGTCCGGCTGGTTGACGCTGGCTCCGTTTTGCAGCAAGAATTCACAGGCCAGCAGAGAATTCTGGGCAGAAACAGAGAAGATTTTTAGGAATAACAGCCAGGTAGGTGGGACGGAAGAGCTCGAGCACATCCGTAGGACGAGCCCCCACTTTCCGGATCCAGACTCACTGCAGCGACGGCCTGTAGCAAGGGGGTGCGGCTCTCCTGCGCCGCGTTCACCCAGTTGACGTCCGCGCCGTGGGCCAGAGCATCGGCCATCGTGGGCAAGCTGGGGGGCGCAGCGGCCGCACGGTACAGCAGGGCCCCCGGGTGCAGGCTCTGCAGGCTTTCCGGAGGGGGGGTGGCGCTCGGAGACACCCTCTCCCGCTGGCCTGGGAGGAAGAGATGGAGCGCGTCACTCACAGCACACCTGCAACCGTCGCCTGCAGGGTATTCAAAGGTGACCTGCCCTTGAATTCTCGCCGGCCAGTGGTCAGAGGTAAGAGGGAAACAGGCTTGCAGGCCACCTGCGGGTCTCCAGGGGCTGCTTCTCGCTTCCTTCCCCTTTTCCCACAACACGAGGAGCGATGCTGGAGAAAAGCACGCCTTTCGCGACCACCGGCTCAGCGGATTTTCTATTAATCTGGCCTGCAGATTCCGCAAGGGGCGGATTTTTCTGAGTCACACGGATACTGCAGACGTGTGAACCGGTTTTTCAGGTTTGGAGCGGATTTTGTGCCCTTTCGCAGTAGCTGTGATGCACACAAGCACAAACCCGAGTGGATTAAAGTGCACTCTGCTAGCGTGGATGACCAGAGGTGGAGTGGATTTGGGATTAACAGGAGAACGTTCTTGCCAAGGAGCAGGCGGCAGAACGAAGGAGGCCTGACAATGCAGGAGACACGGGGCGACGGAACGGCACGTCCCTCCGTCTGGGGCGCAGCGAGCCCCAGGCCCGCTCAGAGGCGTCCGGCAAAGGTAGGCTACTTCAGCAGTCCACCTGCTTGAGACAGCGACTCCCAGCAGCCCCAGCCAATGGTGAGGATGATGGGTGCCGTAGGCCACAAATGGCCATTCCTCAAGGGGAGCCCCCAAGGAAAAGCCCACAAATGCCCAACAGGCCAGGCTCCTCGGCTGGGCCCTCCCCACCCCAAAGAGCCAGCAGGGGTGCAGTACCTCCAGGGGCCACACCGGAGGGGGGGCTCACACGGCGGGGACCACTGCCTGAAAAAGACAAGGCGGTGAGACGCAGCAACTTCGCGCTTCCGCTGTTCATCTTGCCATCCACAGCGACCGATCCGTTGCCCTGTATCCTACAGTGACTGTTTGCCCCGTGCCATTAGCCACCCTGAGCACATCCTCAGAAGACTCCGACACAAACATTATCGTTAATATTACACTGTATTTAGTACCCCTCAGATTTGTTAATCTAGTAAAACCTTCTAAGCAGCTCACCCTAAAACGCGTGGATAACGCAACAGAAAAAAGAGGGTTCGGTAATAACAGATGGAAAACATTACAACTGGCAGAACGCTCTAACTGGGCAGCGATGCTGCTGGAGGAAGCCCAGGCAAGTATGTTTGCAAGAGGAGCCCGAGGTCGGCCGGGGTCACCGCGTCTGTAACCACACGTGCAGGGGGGCGCGGTGTGCCAGACTCCGGGAATATCATCACCAAGGTCCTAAGAATTGCAGGATCGGACAGAAGGTCCCCGGGGTCCCACAGCTCCTTTCCAGCACCCCCCAGCCAGATGCCGCGGGCGAGCCCCCAAGCGGGGCCTCCCCGGGGGGCTCCCAAGCAGCAGCGCCTGCCCCCGAGCGCCTCTGAAGCTGGAGGCTCCAGGCCGCCAGCAACAGGCTTCCCAGGACTTGCTCCGCACGCCTGCAGGACGTTCCAGGGGCCTGGGAGTCCGGCCCCGTCCGACATGCCCCCTGCGGAAGGAACGAGGAGCCCCCGGCCCACCTGCGCTCTCGCGGGCCTGGTGTGGAGGCTTGGGCTTGAGGAACGGCTTCGGCGGCTTCTCGGGGGTCCGGACCTCGCTGCCCTGCGTGGGGCGCAGCCCGGCCTTGGGGAACTTGGTGATGAACTTCTTCTCCACGTACTTGGCCCGGATCCAGGCTTCCTTCTCCAACCTGCGATGGCGGGGAAGAGAGTCAGGGCACTGATGCGTCTATCTAGCGAGTAATGTAGAGCGGAGGCCCATTTTGCGCATGCTCAGAAACACCCTTTTCTGGGCATGGAAGGTGCAAGGGAACTCATAAAAGTAAGAGGCCAGCTCCGGCGTGCAAATTTTGGGGAGGCGGGAGGGGTGCCGCAGGTGCGGTCCACCCAGCAGCCGGAGCACACAGCTGCTACAACAGCGCCACCTCTTGGGCAGGTGTGAGAACGAACTTGTAATACGCATATATAACATGGAATGTGCTCCCCAGAGAGGCCCGCCTGGCGCCGTCGTTATTTGTTTTTCGGCGCCAGGCGGAGACCTTTTTATTTAAACAATATTTTAATCACTTTTAATATCATCTATAGGTTTTAATTTGCAGCCAGGGTGAATCTGGATTTTATCTGTATTATGTTCATTCATTTTATGTAAGCCGTCCCGAGGCGACGCGATGGGACGGCATGCAAAAATTCTAAATAAATCGGCAAACAAGCATCGGCCAGACGGATGGAAGCAAGCGAGGGTGGGGTGCTGCCGGGTGGGGGGCACACGGCCAAGCTGCTGGCGGGGAGAGGGGGGTCCTTACCGTGAGCTGCTCGGGTGGGGCCGCTTCATGTTCATCTCCTCCACCCGAGCCTCGTAAATCCGATTGATCGCATGATTCCCCAGTTCGCACATCAGCTGCAGCGGACAGGAGAGAGTCAGCCGCGCCACTGCCCCCCCCCCCCGGATTCTCCTCTCCCGCAAGCCCAGCTGCCTGGAATCCAGGATCCGCAGGCACAAGGTGGAGAGGAAGACAACTTTGTCCCTTGAACCCGGGGTCACCCCATGAGATGTGGAGGACTTCACACAACACAGAGCTGAGCCACATGGAATGCCTCTCGCGGCTGCCCCAAGAAGTCGAAACGGCCCCCTCTTTGGATGACGTTAAAAGGGGGCTGGAGAAATTCCCGGGGGACGAGGCGACTGAGGGCCACTAGCCCAGGACCACCCTTGGACCCCTTCCTTTGCAGTGCGTCAAGAACCAAGCCGGGCAACAGCCCAACTCTCTGTGAGTGGCCCAGTTTGGAGAAATGCTGCACTATCCCCCCACCCCTCCCATCGGCAGCCACTGTTAATACCCATCTTTACCTTTTCTAAGGTCCTAGTCCTCATTGAGGCAATGCACCCACAGGTGGGCTGCACCACTTCAGACGGTGCTCAGAGACTCACATGACCACTGCCTCTAACACAGGAAAATACTCCCTGCGCATACAATGCTGGGGAGGAGAGTCTAGAATAGCTTTCTCCCGACTTTCTCGCTTTCCGAAGCAGAGTTTGGCTTCGCTTGCCGCAGAAGCGCATCCTGCTGCAGCCAAGACACAGCTCGACCGCCTCAGAAGCTCTCCTGCATTTGCTCTGCCGTCGAAGCCCGCTTATCTTCCCCACAAAAGCTCCTGAGGTCGGCCCCGCCATCCCCATTTCCCAGACTGGAAAGCTGAGGCTCCAAGAGAGCAGCTTCCCACGCTGCAAGGGGGAGCCTCCAGAGGCCAGGCAGCTATCCCACGGGTGCAGCTTACGCCCCGCGGACACGCCCTGCGCCAGCGGACGGGCGACTGCACGGCCTCGGCGGCCCCTCGCAGCTCTCCTGTCCTGCGACCCTCTCGGCCCGCCATCGCCGCCCCACCTGCCCTCACCTTGACAAGCTCAGGTTCCCAGGAGTCGAGCGTCAGCGATCGCACCTTGGAGAAGTGGACCCCCAGGCTCCTGTGGGGAGGGCGAGAGGACAGGCAAGGGGCCGCCAGACAATGTCCTGGGGTGGGGAGAACGGAAGCCCCCCCAGGCGCCACACAAGCCCCACCCCTTTGCCCCCAAGCTCCTCCCTCACTCCAGGCCCCACCCCTCCCTGGCTGCTCACCTGCGAAGCCCATCACCCCCATTTTGAAACTCCGCCCCTGGGGTGCCGAATTGCAGGTGAAAAGGGGGCAAGCCCAAAATGCGGGCCCCGCTTAGCCGGAGGCTCTTACCCCAGGCATGAACCTTCGGAAGACGCATTTCCGCTTAAAACAGGAAAGGCACCCGGAAGTGGGGCCCCAACCTCAGTGGGGCTGTGTACACCCTCCGGGTTTCAGCCCGACCCGTCCACGGTGCTGAACCCTGGCCTCCAAATTGGTGCAGCACCACGCACAGCTCCGCTGGGACAAGCCCCGTCGGAATCCGCCCCCCCAGGCAGCGGCAGGCCTCTGCTCATGCCTGGCCCCGTCTTCCAACGGGAGCCGGGGGGGGCGCGCAAACGGCCGCGGGTGCTCGGCTGGGCCACGGGAGGCCGCCTCCCACCTCGGCTGCTGCAGCCGGGGCAGAAGGGGGTCGTGCGGGAACCGATTCCTGGCGCGCGCCCCACGGACGCTGGGCGCCCCGGCCAGGGATTCCGATTCTGGGCCGCTGCCTGGCCGCATGGGGCCGGGCAGCCGAGCCCCGTGTCCCGGCCCCGAACGGGACCCTCACCCTGGAGGGCTGGATCCGGCCCCCGCCCCATCCCACGGTCAGGGCAGGCGAGGCCCCGCAGGACCCCGGCGGCATGCGCTCGCCCGCACGGCAGGTGCCAACTCACCTGTGGATGCCGGAGCACTCGATGCAGAGCGTGACGCCCAGGTTGATGCTGGCCCACTCGGGGGCCGCCTCGCGGCAGTCGCAGCACTGCGCGTTGCCCTCCAGGCGCTGCAGCTGGTCCACCACGTGCTTGTCCACGCCGCCCCGGAGCTTCCGGCTGGCTGGGGACTGCAGCTCGGCCGCGGAGAGGGAGGCCGTCCGTTCCAGGGGCTGCGGAGAAGCGAGCGAGGGCCTGCACCTCTGCCACCAGGACGGGGCCGGAAAGGTGCGCCGGGCAGGGCGCTCTCCGCTCCCAGAGGGCCTGCCTTTGCCTGAAGGGCAGCAGCCAAGTTCCTAGCCCTTGTGAGGGTGCAGGCAGGCCGGAAGGGAAGTGGGGCAAGGCCGTGGGGACTTGCAGGCACTGTGGGGAGGGCCAGCCTGCAACAAGCGGGGCGGAGGGGGTCTGATCGGGAGCACCACGCAGAAAACAAGCCCTTGCTTTTTGTGCAGGTTAAGGAAAAGGAAGCCACCACAAAGTCACCGACGAGAGACCCCCACGCAAGGGGCCGGGGGCTCTGCGGGTGGGGGGCTGCATCGTGCTCAGAGGCTCCCAGGCTTGACTGCGGCCGTCTCCAGCAACGAAGGCCCTCGGCCACCAGGCGGAGGGAAGGGAAGGGCCCCCTTCGCCCCACACCCTGGAGAGCACCCCGAATTCTGAGCTTAATGGGCCAGTGTCAAGTCTCAGAGCAGGTTTGCCAGTTTACTGGAAAGGGACACACAGGATCCAGGAGGAGCAGGGAAGCAGAAGCAGACGAGGTGCACATCAGGGTCTACTTTAGCCGAACGTCCCCCTCTGCCCCGGGAGACGAGAGGGAAGGCGGGGCCTTTCCACTCCTCATCCCTCCTCGTCCCTATGTCCTCATGTGCTGCGTCTTTGAGATCACAAGCATGCAGGCAGCGACTGACTTTTTGCTGACTGCTGTTCCCGGCTGAGAAATGAGATAAAAATACCTTAATAAATTATACAATTTTGGCTCACACGGAACGTTTCCAGTATCAGAATACTAGAAATAAATTCCAAGGGCTTATTTAAAGCTTAGATCATGTACCTCTTGCATTTCATTGCCACCTACCTAATACACACGCACACTTTACACCAAAACACACACAGCTGTAAACGGAGAATGACCCTTCACACAAACAAGAGGCGTCTCAGCTACATAAACTGAAATTGTACTAACTCTCCCCCTTAATGCTCCTGACAACACAGGTTCAGACAACACAGAAAAGCCAGGGAGGCTTTTTTCCCCCCATTGTTACCCATTGTGTTGCTTGAACCCACTTGTGGAACTTCACCATGGTAAGACTGGTCTTGAGAAACTGATAAAAGCAATGTTTGTTCTACGGCTTCTCTATGCCAGTGGTGGTGAACCTGTGGTACGTGTGAAACGGGGGCACGCAGAGCCCTCTCTGTCGGCACGCGAGCCCAGTCGCCCCAGCATCGCCCCAGCAGCCGAGCATCAGGGAACAGCGCACACAGGGGCCATGCGCCTGCTCGGAAAGGGGTAGCGGCGCCAGGCGATGACGTCACGTGCCGCGACTCATTGGCTGTGACTCATCCGAGCTTCCGCATGGCCGGTCAGTGCGCTGCCAAGGAGATATATATATATATATATATATCTTTGCTTGGACTGGCTCTGTGTTGTTTTTTCGAAGCTAAAACCTCAGTTTGCAGGTCGGATTGCCGTTTGGGCACTTGGTCTCTGAAAGGTTCGCCATCACTGCCCTGTCCCATCATGGCTTGTCGTGCCACCTGAACGCAGGTGCTCACGGCCCTGGGAATGACTGGCCAGCCCTCCAACGTGTGTGTGGACCTATGAGCAAGAGGCAGGCAACACAGACAGGTACCGTGGCATTGTTACCGTGTGTCATGTGAACGCAGCCAGGTTCCTGGTTGTTTCTCCCACAATGGACTAACAAAACTATTTCCCCTCTGCTTGAAACGGGAGTCGAGGTTTCTCATCTAGGGTGAGTCTGATTTGTATACAGGGGAATAGCACGTTGATCTTCAGTTGTCTTGTACTTCAACTCCCAGCAGCCCCTGCCAGCATGCACAGTGGGCAGGAATGCTGGGAGCTGCAGTCCAGCCGGAGCTAAACAATGACCCCTTTTCATATAACCCCCTCCCCCCAAGCCCATCATTATATCATCGCATTTGATGCGTCCTGAGTCAACGAAGCAGAATGGCAGCACTGGCACATACATATAAAAGATGTGGGGGAAACGCAAACAGAACAGCCTCGGGGGCAGAGATCTGGTGGCCACGGTTTGGACTCCATTTTCTTTCGGAGCGTTCTGGCATCACGGCTCGCAAGCGCCTTACCTGTCCCTGGAACTCCAAGTGCGCCTCGCTGTACGCGGAGGCGATGCTGTTTTGAACGGCAGTGACCCACGCGTTCTGGTGCTTCTCCGAGTCCGCTTGCAGGAGGCAGCTCCTGCAGGGAGGGAGAGCGAGCGCTGCACTCCCGGATCCGCGCCGTCCCTGCGCACACACCCCGTGGAGGCACGCCAAAGTCAGAGCTCAAGGCTCCTCCAGAAGCAACTTTAGCGGTCATTGTACGCCAAGCGACGTTCTGATCGGGACAGACCCTTGTGCCCAGACGCAGCTGCCTTTCAGAGGTGTGGGACTACCACTCCCAGCTGGCTGCATGATGCTGGGAGTGGTAATCCCACACCTCCAGAGGGCCCCTGATGGGAAAGTCTGCGGGAAAAGGACGGGGGGTTTCAGAGGGGAGCGGGCTCACTTGGCGGGCGACACCACCTCGAAGCAGAAACGGCGCTCGTGGTCCAGGCAGGGCTTGACCGTGCAGAGCCGGAGGTCCTCCATGACCACCGTCACGGCATCCTGGACACGGACGTGGCGAGAGGAGAGGAGAGGAGAGGACAGGCAGTGAGGCTGGGAGAGCGAACAAGCCGGCCGGGGGGGGACACTTCTCCTGCCTTTGTCCAAGCATGGGCAGAATCACACCCTGATTTATTTAGCAAAGTCCCCAAGCCCGTTTTCACCCCGAAAGGGACTTCAATGCGTATAAAGCGACCCTAAACCAGTGCAGTGAAGTTCAGAAACACCTCGAGCTGCGGGGCCAGAGCTAAATATCGGAAAGGGGCGTCGTCAAGAAAACCGAAGCTATTTCAAGCCACTCCGAAGGGACACGCACTTGAAGTTTCAAGCGAAGGTGAGACGTTGCTCCCCGCCTCCGCGACTGGGGGCTGCACGCAGCCCACCCACCCCCAAAACCCTGCCCCGCGCCACACACCAGCACTCGCAAGCGGATCCATCCCTCACCTTGGCCTTCTTCTGGTACACCAGCTGGTTGCTCTGGATGGAGAACCAGCGCCTGCGGTTTTAGGAGAGATCACACAAAGGATGTGGCTCAGGAGCTGAAAGCAGCTGCCGGGGGAGGGAAGCGGGGAGGCAGCACCGGGGGAGCGCTCAGCACAACCTCCTGCTTTCATCCCCCCCTTGACATGTCTGGCTGGAAGAAGTGGGGCTCACGGGGACCAGGAAGTGCCTCTCTGCTGGCGAGCGGGACTTCAGCCCCCGCAGGAACACGGACGGAGCCTCCATCCATGGCGGAAGCCGAGCAACGCAAGGCCAGGTGCTGGAAACGAGCTACGGCAGGTTCCCCCCTCTTCCCAGGTGAGTAGCCACCACTACGTGCCCGTAAGAATGACCTGGGGTGGGGACTTCGCAGCGGCTGGCCCCTGGGCCTTTGGAGGACTCAGGGATCGGCCCCTCCACAGAACCCCACCAGGAGCTGCACCCCCACCCCCAGCAGCGGCACGAGAGCAAAACTGGCCCCTTGCCCTTAACCCCCCCCCCCTCGCCCAGCTCTGTACTAGCCCGGGGAAAGCAAGAGGCTGGGGGGCACATCAAGAAGGGGGGGTGCAGCTCACCTGCTCCACGTCTTGAAGGCGTTGCTGGCCCGCTTGAACAAGTACCCCTCCATCACGGCCCTGCCTGGCTCTGCCCGGGCTTCGGGAAGGACGTCCTCCTGGGACAGGTCCTGAGGCGAGGCGGGAGGGACAGGAGGCGGTAAGGACCATCCCGACTTGTCAACAGAGGCAAGCAGAGAGGAGCCCCCCATCTCTGACCCTGCCCAGGCGCTGCCCTAGTCCCCAGACCCTCTCCGCCGGTCTACCACAAGCCCCTCCCACACTCCAAGCCCCACCTCCTCACCAGCTCTCCTGCTAAACCCAAGTCCCCGCACTGGAAGCTGTCATTTTTAGCTGACGGGCGCTTGTCGCACCCCTTGCTCTGCCGTCCAGGACAGCACCAGGGGGGGGGGGCTGTTCCCAGCTTCCTCGAGCCCCCCCTTCTTACACACGCCCCCTCACAAGCTCAGATCCCGGCCGCCTTTCCGGGTCCCCCGTGTGCTGCATATTCCAGGCACGCCTTGCAAGACGGCCCCCCGTCGCCGCGGGGCATGCCCACCTTCTGCTTGATCATGGTGTGACGCTGCTCCATCTCCCGCTTCTCTCGGGCCGACTCGAGGACGAGCTGATGGAGCTGCAGAAGAATTTAGGAATGAGGCTGGCCGCCCGGGCTCCTCCCAGGATAGCGGAGGACAAAGCCCGTCATCTCTGGGGCTGTTTTCCCGAACCTTAGGAAGCCCGCCTGACGTTTCCCTTGCCAACAACGGGGCTGCGAGGCCAGGTGTGCCCCGCACCGGCCGCCAAAACACAGATCAGGGGTCGCGCTGCAAGGAAGCGTGTCGCTCCGGATGGGAGACGGCCGGGCGACATTTGAACTCTGCACTGCTAGCTGGACGGCAGGGCGAGGTGGTTCCTGCTCGCTTGCCAGAGCGAAAACACACAGTCAGGACTGATGCACGGGCAAAAACACACACACACACCCGCATCCTGAGAAGCCCCGACGTTTCCCCTTGAACCGGCCCTTCCTTAAGCTAGCTTCCCTTCCACATGGGTTGGGCTGCGAGTTCCATCATTCCCGGCCACCATGAAGGCGGCGAGGGAGCTGACACATCTGAAGGGACGCGTGTCTTAGTCCAAGCAGGGAAGTGCTGGATGTGAGTAATTAGGAAAAGACGCTGACAAGGATAAGCAACCCACGTTCTTGCCAGTTGTTGGTCTACAGCTCCCATCATCCTCAGGCACTGGACACTCAGGCCAATAATTACAAAACTGTATGACGTCTAACTAACGAGTTTAATCGTGTCCACCCAAGAGCAACAGCACAATGAAAGAGTGACTTTGTGAGAATGACAGATCTTCCTTGACAACGGAGCTTTTAAACGCGAAACACAGAGACGCCTGAGACCCATCTGCCCCCTTGCGCATCCCCGTTCAAAGGACTTGGCAGCACTGATATCGTCCGAACGTTGCGGCGAAGCCACTAACGGAGCGGTGCCACATGAGCTGAGACAGAAAAATGGCCTTTGTTCTGCCTCAATATGCACAGATTGTGCCCCGAATTATTAATTTTATTTTATTTTTCGATATTTCATTTAAATGCTGCCGAATTTCCCAAAAAGCCACCGCAGTGCTGCATAGCAGTTTAAAACAGCAAGCCCTTTAAAGGCATTAACATGACTTGGGCTGAAAGACGTGACCTTTTCGGCCACAAAGTGGAAGCAAATAACCACTCAGAGGTTTCACCATGTGAACATTTTGGAGAAGGACGTAATCCCCTGTGGGTTACGAGACGGCTTCTTACCTAGCCCTTTAAGTCAAGCCTTCATGAGGACTGACCTCTTAAACATAAACTCGCAGCCCAATTAAGGCATCTCTGCCAATCTCCAGAACAGCAAAAAGCGTCCGAATTTCAACTTTTCCTAATCTCATCCATGTCCTACTTCTTCACATGCTTCTCATGAACGGTGAAATCTCAGAACTGCGAAAATATTGAGCTCCTAAAATACTGAACTTCCCAAAAATTCAGAGGGACACTCAGGGAATTTAAAGGGATCCGAGAGATCATCCAGCCACACCCCTTGCCCACCACTGGCTCAGCCACACCGGGCGCAGCTCCAGCAGCCTGTCCCAACCAGGATGCTGCCAGATGTGCCGGACTACGACTCCCATCATTCCTAGCCAGTCTAACCGATGGCTGCGGCTGGAACTACGGAAGCTGCAGTCCGACACATCCAAAGGGCACGGTGCCGGGGAACCTTCTGCACGGCACGAGATCCATATGCAGCCTCCTGCCCGGCACCCCTCTGCTGCTCTCCCCTGCAGTCACCCCCCAGGGCCTCCCATTTTTAGGGGGCCAAGCCCCAACCACAGAGCTGTGCCCGTCCTTACCTGCGCCGCCAGGTCCTTGCGATACTTTTCCAGCTGCTTGGTCACCTGGGCCCCCTGCTCGAGGAACAAGGACTGCGCCTCCATCAGCGTCAACATCTGGAAGCAGAGATGGCTGCTTCAGCCAGACGGCAGCTGCGGTTTCCTTGCTGGGCAGGGCAGGTGGGGGCGACAGGCCGGCACATCTGGACACCCCCTCGCTGCCCACACCTGAGCACAGGTTGTGGCTAAAGGGAAAACCTCTGCAGGCGCTCAGATGCAACCTTATTTGATAAACGATGAGGGCCAATAAACTGAAGCTCAATCCAGACAAGACGGAGGTCCTGTTGGTAGGTGGACCGGGCTTTGGGGAAGGTGAACTGAACCTAGTCCTGAATGGGGTTGCACTCCCTCTGAAGGACAAGGTCTGCAGCTTGGGAGTGCTCCTCGACCCGGAGCTTTCACTGGAAGCTCAGGTGACAGCAGTGGCGAGGAGCGCTTTCCATCAGCTGCGGCTGATCCATCAGCTGCGTCCCTACCTGGAGAACGACTGCCTGGCGACAGTGACCCACGCGTTGGTGACTTCCCGACTAGACTTCTGTAATGCGCTGTACGTGGGGCTGCCCTTGAAGACGGTCCGGATACTTCAATTGGTGCAGAATAGAGCTGCCAGGCTGCTGACGGGGACTGGGTTTTATGCTCACATGACTCCAGTTCTCCGTCAGCTGCACTGGCTTCCCATTGAAGTCCGGGCCCAATTCAAGGTGTTGGTTATGACCTATAAAGCCCTGAACGGCTTGGGTCCTGGTTACCTGAAGGAGCACTTACGTCCGTACTCGCCCGCCTGCCCCTTGAGATCAGCGGGAGAGGCCCTCCTCCGGGAACCCTCCGTGAAGGATATCAGGAGGGCGAGTACCCGGAGGAGGGCTTTCTCTGTGGTGGCGCTCCATCTGTGGAATGCGCTCCCCAGAGAGGCTCGCCTGGCGCCGTCGTTATTTGCTTTTCGGCGCCAGGCAAAGACCTTTTTATTCAAATGTTATTTTAATTGTTAATATTATTTATTTATTTTATTATTCGGCCAGGGCAACTTAATTTATACTGTTAAATTATATTGTTTTATATTATGTTATTTATTTATGATTGTGAGCCGCCCCGAGGCTTCGGCGAACGGGGCGGCATAGAAGTTCCCTGAATGAATGAATGAATGAATGAATGAATGAATGAATGAATGCAATCGATCAATAAACAAGCAAATACAATGAATTTGCCTCATGCAGGTCTGAGGGAAGGGGCTGGATGCAGCTCGAGGGGTGGCAGTGGGGCTGTCAAACCCACGGCACGGGGCAGGCGTTCAAAGGCAGAATGGCACCCAAATGCGCCCCCCATGCCCCCCCACAACCTGAATCAAGGGTTTATTCAGAGAGAGACCCCAACGTGCAAACCACATGCAAAGAAAGCCCGGACCCTCGTGCTGACAGAAAGGAGGTCCCTGGAAGCCCCCCCACCTTGCAGCTCTTCTGGACTACAGTCCTTGACCACCAGCTACACTGGCTGAGGCTGATGGGAGCTGTATTCCAATACAGCTGCCTGCCCCGGCTTCTGGTATCCGAGAACTGAGCAGAGGCGGTCGGCATCGGGAGCAGGAGACGGGTCAGGCTGGGAAAGCCCTCGTTCAAATCCGTTACACAACACTAAGCCAACATCCCAGAGCGCTGCAGCAGGCCGCCTCCACCCTGGCACCCTCCAGATGTGTCCGACTACAAGTCCCAGCAGCCCACTTGCAGGTTGGGACATGCTGGGACGTGTGGTCTGACACACCTGGGGCACCCCGGTTGCGGCAGCCCGTGGGGCGCCCAGCCACCCTCCAGAATCTACTCACGAACTTCAGGATCTCAAACTTCTTCTTGGACTGGATCACGTTGATCTGGAAGGAGGTGAGAAGAACGGAAAATCACGCAAGCTTGCGGGGCCGCATCCGTCCAGCGCTTGTCCCCCCAGCCCCGGCCGGGCCCCGCCGCACGCACCTGGAGGACGTAGTCGAGGGCCCGGGCGCAGAAGGCGGTGCGGGCAGACTTCAGGGCCACGGCGGCCTCCTCGGCCTCGTGCTGGCGCCGGCGGGGCACCTCCGCGTTGTGGTGCAGGGCGCTGGCCAGGCTCTCGCTGCCGCGCTCGAACTCCTTCCGGACCTCCTTGAAGTGCTTTATGTCTCTGCGAGGCAGGAGATCGATGCCAAAGGGGCGCTGCACCCCAACGCCCAAGAGCCGCCGCGGCAGCCCCCCACGCGGGGCCGGCCGGCCTCGGCTTGTAAAGCCGCCTTCCGCAGCTCCCGGAGGTGCCAGGGTAGCTCTGCGGCTCCCAGCATCCCCGGCCAGCAGCGTGCAACTGATCCGGAGGGCTTGGGAGGCAGAGAGAGGCTCATGAGGAGCAAGAGGCAAGGCAGGGGCTGGTGGAGAAAGTCCCGATGCCACGCGTACCTTAATGGGATGCGAACGGGGAGCACACCGCCTGGAAAGGGATCTTGGGGTGTAGCCCGACGCTGGGCTAGCCAGGCATCCTGCCCTTCCTGTCCCCTAAACCTCCCCTGCCCGGAGCCATGAGACTAGCACGCCGCCAAGCCCCCTCGAGCGGCAGGGTCACCGGGACCCTGGGAAGCCGCTGCCCCCGCCCAGCCCCAAGCCCCGGCACGCTGGCCCCTGCCACCCCGCACTGCCTCCCCTCCGCCCCGGCTGCCCCGTGGGACGCGCCCCTCCCCACAATCAGGACATGCGCTTACTCCTTCACCAAACTCTGCAGCTGGTACTTGAGCGTCTGCTGCGTCACGTCCAGAAATTCCTGCCACAAGCAAACGGGGGGGGGGGGTGAGCAGGATCCCACAGGGCCATTTCCTGCGGGCACCGGCTCGCGGGCAGCAGAACGGGCGGCTGCCCAGCGGAAGCGGAGCGCGAGTCCGGGGCTCCCAGGGAGGGCTCGATGGAGGACGGGGGAAGGGCCCACAGCTCCTGCGGGGGCTCCATGTCCCATTTTACCCAGTGCAGAGGCATGGTGTTTCTGGGCCCCCCAGCAAGCTGGGCCCCCCACGCCCGGCAGTGCCCATCCCTGGAAATGAACATGGGGATCCCCCCAGATCCTGGCCCCTCTGCCCTGTGGGGCGCTGCCGTCTCAGCCTCCGTCTCCCCTGGGGAACCCCAGAGCAGCCGCGCACATCTGGGGACGGGGAGGGAGCGGGGAGGTGGCGGGGCGGCTGGGGGTGCCGCTCACCTCGTGCTTCTCGATCATTTTGTTTAAGCTCGAGGAAAATTTCTCTAGACACTCCTGGAAAGCAAGTGGAGAAAAGGCGCCATCAGCTGAGGCAGAGTCTGGGGCTTCCCAACCCCCAAGCTGCAATAGGGAGACGATTCAGACGAAAGCCCAACTTACTAACAGCTTGTACAGCAGAGCATATTTTAAACAATCAAGTTTCTAGATCTCTTGCTTTTAAAAAGTTCCCACTGCGCATTGCTGGGAAACGCGGGGAGCCGGGGAGGCACGCTATTCCTGGCAGCTGCTTGCCAACCGTGCCGTCTCTCTCCTCCCCATTCCCTGCGCCTCACAGCCAGCCCTCGGTCTATACCAAGAGGTGCAACAGACCTTTACCCAGCCGTGCAAACACATCTTCTGGGGGACTCT
Source organism: Varanus salvator macromaculatus (assembly GCA_023646645.1). Taxonomy (NCBI): domain Eukaryota; kingdom Metazoa; phylum Chordata; class Lepidosauria; order Squamata; family Varanidae; genus Varanus; species Varanus salvator. The sequence goes on along the minus strand of JAIXND010000753.1, from coordinate 875,797 downwards.
CTCTCTCAGCCTGAGCCCACCTCACAGGGGTGTTGTGACAACGCAAGAGAGAACCCCGGACGAAGTTGCGAGCGTCTTGGAAGAAAAGGGACTTTAATTGTAGCTTGAAAGCAAAGCTCTGCTCCAAGGCCGGATCCTGCTTTGCAGACCCCAGCACTCGAAACCCTACCATTCGAGGTGGTGGGGGGGACGCTCTCTAAATGTGGGCTGCCTGGAATGCCCATCAGCCTCAGCTTGCACAGTCTGTAGAGATGGGAGTTGTGGTCGTGCAAGCCTACAGCAGCAAAAGCCACAGGGAGTTTTCCCACAACACCCTGAAGATCAACCCGTTCATTCTGGCAGGAGCTTTCGTGGACGCTGGCCGAGCCCACGTACGGCAGGAAGCGCCACTGAGAGCTTCGCTGACGTGCCACGGAGCGGGTCCAGGAAGCGAACAGCCACCCAACCGGGCCAGGAGGGCAGGACACATGGCGGAAGCGGCCACGCCACGAACCCTGCACCCAGAGCCCCGGGCAGCGAGAGCAAGCCGGATTCCAGCCCCACCGGCTGTCTTGCGCCACCACCCCTTTCTGGTTCTCTGAAAACTTTGGAAGGCACCCTGCACAAGCCCAGAGGCACCGTCACGAGGGCCAAGCCTTCTCTTTTTATGAGGGCCAAGCAAGGCACTGAAAAACACGGTTCCGGGGCGGGAAAAAGGCTTCAAGCAAACTCCACTCGCAGTTTCCGTCCTCAAATAAAGTAACAATCAGAGCACTATTAAGAACAGCGACCGTTCGGCTGCTTGGAGAAGTCGCGGCTGCCGAGCTGACACACGGGACAAAGGGGCGGCCTGCCGGGCCAGCGTCTGCTCAGCGCGACCTCCAGGCCACGGCCAAACCGGCCTTTCAGGACCAGCCGCTCCACTGGCAGGCCGACTGGAAGGGCGCTCAGAGCCAGGGCTCGGCCCGCAGCCTTTCTGCACACCCGAGAAGACGGCGTCCACCCCCCCGGGCCCCCCATCCCTGCTGGGGCAAACTCACGCTCATCATGGTGTCTCCCGGCGAATTCTGGGAGAGCTCCTGGATGCCGGACAGGAAGCTCTTGCTGTGGGTGCAGTACTGGTGCCCCGAATCCAGCATGGTGGTGCAGAGCTTCAGCAGCTGGCCGGCCAGACAGACGGAGACGGAGACAAGGGGTGGTCAGGCAGGAGAGAGGGGCAGAGGCAAACAGCCGAGGAGGAGGAGGAGGAGGAGGGGGGGGGACTGGCCTTCGCCCCGAAGCTTGCATCGCAGCTCCTAATGCGAGGGGCACCCCATATACCCAGGAGCGCCTCCCCAAATGCCTGCGTGGCTGTGCCCCCCCGATCTGCTGCAAAACTCTTCTCAAAACCCCCGTCCTGCGGAGCTTCTTAGCCCCCACACCTGTTCGTGGCTCTGCCTAAATATGTCTGCTCCAAATTTATCTATCTATCTATCTATCTATCTATCTCCTAGCCTCCCTCCAAGGAATGCAGGTGGGGTGAATGGGGTGCCAGGTCTCTGCACCTTATCCTTACAACACCCCTATAAGGTAGATCAGGCTGAGAGATGGCGAGACCGGCCCACGGCCCGTCCAGCCAAATTCATGGATGGGCCTTGAAGTGAAACGTGGAACAGGGGGTTGAACGCTAACACTGCTCCACCCCGGGTCTCAGCCTAGACCCGCCTCGCAGGGCTGTGGCAAAGCAAGCTCAAGGGATGGGGAGAATCATGCAGCGGCTCTAATTTCTCGGGGGAAAAGGGTAGTGCGGAGTCTCCCCTGCCCCCCGCAGTGTCCCCCACTTTGCATTTTGGATCGCAGGCCCCACCTCCGGCACTCCCCAAAGAAGCTTTTGCACCCTTCGTGGTGAAAGAAGAGTCCAAAGAGACTCTGGACCTTTGAAGGGTCCAAAGCGTACAAGAAACATCTTTGTCCAGCGTTCTTCCCCTGCCTGCTCCTGCCAGGGCTCCGGGATCCTCCGCCAGGAATGGCATCTTTTCCGGGCAAGCGAAGGTGCCCTGTGGAAATTTCCATGCTGCCCTGCGGGGACCCTCCAAGCAGACCCCCAAGCGACAGAACCCGAGGCCTCGCCGCGAGCCAGCTGGCCTGCAAGGCAACGGGGAACCCCCAGCCCCAAATCACCCCTTACCTTCTCCAACTGCGTCTCCAGCACGGACACGTCGGTTTCCACCGTCTCGACTGCAGCCCTGGGCGAGTAAACAGCAGCGCTCAGCGGGGCCGCGTTTCGGCAGAGGAAATGCTGGGCTCCGAGACAGGCCATGGGGCTCAGGGGCGGCCTCGGCCACGGAGCCCCACACAACCGGGGCAGCCGTCCCCGCTGCCTCCCTTCCCGGGAGGCCTGCAAACAGCCTCCTCTCAGTCCTTCGCCAGCGCCTGGAAGTGATGACACCTGCAGGTCTGGAAAGGTGGGCAACCAGTCTGTCGCCTCCCGCGAAATGCCAGACTGGTGATAAGACAACCCGGTGCCCTCCAGATGTTTCGGACTACAGCTCCCATTATCCCTGGCCCTTGGCTATGCTGGCTGGGGCCCATGCAAGGCGCAGAAACTCTGCACTCACGAAGGATCGGCTCTGCCTGGGTCCGCAGGGCCGTTCCTGCTGGAAGCGCAGCTGGACGGTCAGAGCAGGGCAGAGGAGGGGGGCTGGCGTCTCCCCCAGGCCATTGCCGGGGGGGCAGCCCCTCAGAGCATCTGCAAGCCCACTCTGCAGGGCCTGGCCTGGCACCGAGAAGAGCACCAAGTGGTCAATCTAACCACGCTCTCAATTACCCATAATGCCCCGACCTAGAACCACTCCAGGGCATTGTGGGAAACGTGAAGGGTGGTGAGGCCTGCGGCCTATATTTGTTCCAACGCGGAACCAGCCCTTTCGTCACACGGGGACAGAAGCCAGGACTTCACCGAAGTGGGTATGCACAGGGCAACCTTCCCGCACCTGCTGGGGATGATGGGAGCGGCTGCCTAATGCACAGGAGGGCACCCGGCCAGGGGAGGCCGGTGCAGCCGAACCAGGAAGCCCACGCCGGAGAGGGAGAGGATGTCGCCGAACCTTCTCTCCCCGCCCTCCCCCCCCGGCTGCTCTTGCGGTCTCCTGACAGCTTCCTGCGTCTCACGGTGTCGCAGCCACTTCCTGTCTGTTGCCTGGAACCTCCTGCTGCAGGGTGGCGGCTTTCTTGCCGTGCACACAAGCCGGAGGAGGAGCATTTCCAAAGTCATCCGTGATGCGCCGGCGCGCCGGCGCGCCGTGGCGAGGACACGTGGCCGCCACAAACGGCCGGGCATACGGCTGCCCGGAGGAGCCCTCAGGTCCCACCTCCTCCGGCTCTTTCTCTAGGTGCTGGGACCTCCAACTGGGATAAACCGCTGGAGATGTGGAGCTGCCATGCCGTGTGCCAGTACGTTCCTTCCCGAAGATGCACCTGGGCCCTGGCTTTTCCAAGAAGCCGATGCCACGCTCAGCGTTGCCACCGATTCAAGATGGCCCCACCGCGCACATCCTCCAAAATGAGCCGAGACTTCAGCGCAGTCAAGAGTGCGCAAGAGAAAAGTTGTTCAGACCAGGAAGGAAGGAAGTGTCACAAAACCACAGAAGTCAGGAGAAAAACCCACAAGTAGGGAGGAAGCCGCCAGAGAGACACACGCGCCAGATTCCACAATACACAAACCCCGAAGAGGCCAAGGCGGGGGAGACGGGAGGATTAAAAGCCTCCCCTGGACTCCCCAGCCTCGGAAAGAAGTGGCAGTATTTTGGCAAGCGGAAAAGCTGCAGCTCTTGGAAACCGTGCATCACACGTTCCAGAGCAGCTGCTGGGAGGGGCGAAGGGGTGGAGAAACTGCCCTGGATTTCATCCCACAAGCAGGCTGTGGGTGAGAGTAGCATGCCTGCTTCTGTTCCCAAGCAACTGGCACAGACGGGAGCGCACTAGCCCTCGACTGGGTTCAGACAACACAGCAGCACTTGCAAGGGCTGAACGGGGGCGGTTGCTGCCGGTCCCAGCTGTGATAATACACCATGGCAAAAAGCCCCTTCGCAAACCATGGGTTCTCTTCGTGGGTTGTCCAGGGTTAACAAGCCATGGTTTGTTAGCACAGCTGGGTTCACACTGCACACCCATGATTCAGGGGCAGCCCACATGCCGTCCTTGTGTCGCCTGAAACCTGTCACTGAGAGTCTGATCACGCAGAGGTGGGCAGAAAGGGGGTCCCCGGATGCTTCCAGTTCGACTCCTGCCATTCCTGGTCATTCACCAGGCTGGGAAGGGCATCTGGGCAGCCTGCCTTCTGCCCATGCCAGAAGAAAACGGCCCGACCTCCCCCAGGTTCCCTGGAATCCATAGCAATTCTGCTACCCTGGAAAAATGCTGACTTTGGAGCCTCGCATCCTTTCTCCACTGATAAGTAGGACATTGTGAAAAGTTCGGCAGGGCCTGCCCAACTCCGTCAAGGTCCCTGGCCAAGCCCACCGAGAGATCTGAGCGGCGTGACTCCAGGCAGGATTCGAACTCAGCACAGTCGTCCGGCGGGGGGGGGGGTGCAAGAAAACCTGCAATGCGGCCCTTCTGACTGCAAAGCCCCCACGAACGAGCACGGGGGCTGCCATGCACACGGCACGAGAGGCTCTGCAGGTGGCCGCGGTGGCCCCCCTGCCCCCGCTGCCTGCCTTGAACCTTTCGCCTCGTTCCATGACCACTTCCTGCCCTCGCCGCCCCAGCCATGTAAGTCTGCAGCACGAACACATCCTCCAAGGGTGGCCCCTGGAAAGTCCCACAGGCAGGTGGGCGGCTGGACCGGGGCACAAGGCTACTGATGGCCACAGGCTGGGAAGGAAGCAGGGCCTCCTCATCTTAACCCCCCCCAGTCCACCCCGCTGTACCCCGAAAGATCACAACAGCCTTGCAGAAAGGCAGGGCCCAGGCGGGGGGCAGGCCTGCTCCGGGGACTCTAGCAGCAACGGGTCCCAGCAGATCAAGCGGCTCTGGCTCACAGGGGAAGTCGCCACGGGGTGAAGCCCAGGCCCTGCGCTGCAGAGAGCGGCGCAGGGGCTGCTGAGCAGTCGCCCTTCGTGCAGCCACCTCTTGCCTCTGCTGCCCCAGCGCAGCCTTCTGCCCCTCCCGCTGCCCCAAACGCCTCCCGCTCTCAGCGGCACAGGACCGAGGGGAGGAAGCCCAAAGGGGGAGGCAGGGCGGCCCCCCGCTTGGGCAGTGCCCTCAAGGAGAGGCGGATCTGGCCCTCCCTGGCGCGGCGCCGCTTGTTTTCTCCCCGAAAGGCCAGGATCTGGAGAAAAAGTGATTCACGGCGTGACGCGCTGCTCCATTAACTCATGTGTCTTCCATCATCTCCCAAGGGCCCCGCCGCTCAAGGCCCGTGGCCCGCTGCCCCTCGGCCTCCAGCGCCTGGGCCAGCGCGCGCCTGGTCCCACCACTAGGCCCCACTTCCTTTCCTCTGCCAGGAGCAAAGCCCGGGGGGGGGGCTTTCGCGAAGGACGGCATATCGCTGTCCTCCATACCGAAAGCCTCGCCCCTCGCGTCTGAACGTGCAGGCCAGGCCCCACGTCGCTTCCCGCACCTGCAGGCTCCGTCCCCCGCCCGCGCCCCGGTCCGAAACGCGCAGGGGCCGCAGGCAGCCCGGCAGCCGAGCGCGGGGGAGGCGAGCGCAGCTGCGGCCGCGTGGCGGGGCGGGAGGGACGCGACGCGACGCGACGGGACGGGACGGGACGCCTGCCGCCGCCTGGCACCGGCCGCGGCGGGCGATGCGCAAAAACGCGCGGCGGGGCGGCGAGCCCGGGGCCGGGGCCGGGGCCGGGGCCGGGGCCGGGGCAGGGGCGGACGGGGCCCACCTGAAGCGGGGCGAGTCCTTCAGGCACTCCTCGAAGTCCAGCTTGACGGTCATCCTGCCGGCGGCCCTCGGCTCTGCGGCGGCGGCGCGTCGTGCGGGCGCCCCGAAGCGACGGCGCAGGGACGGCGGAGGCCGGCGGCACCTGGACCAAACTTCGCAGCGGCGGCGGCGGAGGCGGCGGGCGGGCGGGAGGAGCCCGCGGCGGCACAAGGAGGCGCTGCCGGCGCCCGCTCCGCCCCGGGGCGGAGTGCGGGCCGGCCATGCCCCTGGGCCCCGGCGCGGGACGGGGCGGCGCAGAAGAGGCCGGGCGCACAGCGCCGCCTGCAGCGCGGGCAGCGGGCGGCAGGTGGCTGTGGGCGCAGGTGGCGGCACGAAGACTGTGTGCGATGAGCACGGATCCACGGCGTTGAAAAAGGGTCGAGGCAGCGAGTTAGGGCAGGCAGAGCTACCAAATTCCCAGTTAAAATTGCAGCAGTAAAAGCAGCAGGTCAGCAGCGCTAGCGCAAGGCGGCCTTAGAAGCTCAGATTCTGCCCAAAGGCCGCCAGGAAGGGACAGGGCCTGCCTCCTGCCAAAGGAGCAACGGAGAGGGCGCCCACCCAGGCTTCTCCGCAGGGAATTCCAGGGCCGCCGGGAAGGCTCCCTCCCGCCCCGGCCTCCCTCCCGTGAGGGAGGTGGGACCAGCCAGAGGGCCTCCCCTGAAGGGCTCGGGGTCCCGGCGGCGAGAGGGCCAGCCTGGGCCCAAGCCGTGCCGGCCTTTGCGGGTCACCAGCGGCGCTTCGAATTTTGCCGGGAAACAGAAGGTGCGCCCGACCCTCTTTCGGCACAGGACTCCTGTGCTTTCTGTCAGCAGCCACGCTCGCTCCAGGGTTTGCCAGCGGTCCTCCGAGCCGGCTGAGGTGTCCGGACACACTCCCGAGGCAACCCGACACAGCCCGTGTCACAGTAGCCCCCATGGGCTGTGACGAAGGCCCACACCACCGTGGCGCAGCTGCTGCACCCGTCTTGGCCGTGCGAACGCACTCTCACCCCTGCCATGAGCTGCGTGTCCACGTGCAGGGGTGGGTCCAGAAGTACACCTGAGCCGGGAAGCTGTGTCTTGGCGGGGGACCCCGTCCGGCACAGGTTGAATCCCGGTTCCTTGATCCCCGTTCTGACTGGCGGTAGATGAGTGAGGACTAGAACCCGGGTCGCCCGAGTCCCGGCCCGGCACTCTTAGCCACTGCGCCACACAGTTGGGCTCCGAGCGGTACAGAAAAGGCGTTAGTTGAATGGAGAGGTTATCGGGCTTCGCCGTACAATGTTTTGGGTGTTTACAAACTGCACCCTTTATGGAAAACATCAACACTGAAGCCAGCGCAAAGCATACGGGTTGGCAGGGAACAAAACCAGGAGCCGAAATCCTCGTGCCACCGTTCATTTACACAAGGGTGCAGGACCTCCTTTGGGGTACGGCCAAAGCACCCCAAAACACCAGCACATTTAGCTTAAAGCGCCTCCCTCCTGACCTTCAGGAGAACAGTTCGAGCCTTTGAAAATGTGGAAAAACCTGCGGAGGAACTCGGAAAGCCAAGCAAGGACTGGTGGTGCGAGAAGGGGCTGGAGAAGGGGACATGGTCCTCTGAGGGGGGGCTGGGGCCCTACGAGGGCCACACTGGGCCCCCCGGCTTGCCGTTCTGCACCCCTGCTTCTATTACACTTGATATCTGAGAATCTCTGTGGTTTACATAAGAGATACATGAAGGCCGTATAACCCTAAAACACATGAAATAGATGGAAGCATATTGGTGCAATATGCAGTGCAGGGTGACGGCCAGCAGTCCCCCAGATGCTGTTGGGATAGCAATCCCCATCTGCCCCAGCCAGCATGGCTAATGTTCAGGGTTGATGGGAACTGTAGTCCAGCGGCAATGGGGTGACGTGCCAGGTGTGATGCATGCGGCCTGAGGCAGTTGGTTTTAACCTTGAAATATGGCTTCCCACACCTGGTGTCTGCCAGAGCTGTTGGGCTACAACTCCCATCATCCCCAGCCCAGTCATTCATCTGTGGTGTGCTAGTCAGAGGGTCAGACTGCTCAGCCTGTCCTACCTCACAGGCTTGTTGTGAGGATAAAATGGAGAGCTAGAGGCCCGTGCAAGGAACCTTAGGTTCTTTGTAAAAGGAAGAAATCCAGGATATAGATGTTCCATGTTTTAAAGTAGTAATAATCTATTTTAAAGTCCCTCTGGAGGGCACCAGGCTGGGGCACCTCCCTTCACCTTACCTGCTGCCCACCTGAGCACAGAACCCCCTCCTTTAAAAGGCCACCTGCCCTTGTGGGCAGGAGCTGAGCATTTTGCTGTGCGGGCCCCGCATTTCAAACCCGCCTTAGTGAACGCCTCGAAGTCACAAAGCTGCTTTCATCAGGCCCGTCCTCATTTCGTTGTCTCTCCCCGACACCCCCGGGAGAAGTTCAGCTCCTGATCTGCTCACCCCTTTCTCCCTTCTCTGCCACGGCGAGAGGTTTCCGGGGTGGGGGACACGCCGGAAGAAGGACCTGCAGGGAGTTACTGGTATTTTAAGACATGCCTCAATGGAATGTAAAGGGCGGCACACCTTTCAAACCAGTCTTCCCCAACCTGTTTGGACTACAGCCCCCAGCACTGGCAGTGCTGGCTGGGAATGATAGCCACTGTAGTCCAGCAAATCTGGAGGGAGCCCGGCCGGAGCAGCAGCCATGGGGCTGCACGGCTATTCCATGCCAGCGGTGCTCCGGCTTTCGAGGCTGGAGGAAGGAGACGGCCCTGCCTCCTGGCTAGTCGAGAAACTGCCTTTCTCCCCCCTCCCTCCCTGGTCTCCCTTCTGGTCGACGACGACACACCCAACATCTAAGCTGGCTTCCGGCTTCCGCTGGCGGGCAACCAGATGTCCCCCAGGAAGTCTGACCGCAGCGCTCGAAGGAAACAAGCTCCCCTGTTTGTCTCCAGTATCGGATCCATCCAGGTAGACTGCCTCTGAAAAGGGAGGCTCTGTTTAGCTAGTGGGGCCAATGGCCACCCATAGACCTCCTCATTCTCCATGCATGTACCCCCCTCTAACAGCCTTCCCCAGCTTGGTGCCCTCCAGATGTATTGGATTGTAGCACCCAGCATCCCCAGCCTGAAGTCATAGTCCAGCACATGTGCAGGGCACCGGGTTGGGGAAGGCTGCCTGAAAAGCCCCTAAGAGCTCTGGGTCTCCTCTTGGCTAGATCAGAGGGGCACTTTGACAAGCTCGGCCACTGTGCCGGGGCTTGCAGGCCCCCTCCTGCCCCATCCTTCTGCACGGGGGCCTTGCAGGGCGACCATCACGTGTTCCCCAGGCTGCCCTCATACCTGGCAGGGCTCACCTGAGCGTACGACGCGGTGGCCAGAGGGCGAATGCCACCCTTGGCTGCATGGCCAGAAGTGTGGCTTCTAGAGCGAGAGAGGGATTATTACCACTCTGTGTGACTCTGGTGCGCCCGCAGCTGGAGTATGGTGTTCAGTTCATGCCCCTCGTTACAAGAGGGATATGGCCAGGTTGGAGTCAGTGCAGCGTAGGGCCATAAGGTTGGTGGCCGGTTTAGCAGGGGATGATGGGGTATGAGGCGAGACTGAGGGAACTGGGTCTCTCCAGCCTGGAGAAGAGGAGACTCAGAGGGGATCTGTTGGCGACACTCAGGTGTGTGAGGGGGTGTCACACGGAGGTGGGTAGGGACCTGTTCTCTCCTGCAGAGGAAGGCAGGACGCACTCCAACGGAGCCAAGCTCAGGGAGCCAAGGTTCAATTGGGATGCCAGGAATTCCTTCCTGAAAGTCAGAACCCCAAGGGTGTGGAATGGGCTTCCCTGGGAGGTGGTTGAGGCCCCATCGGTGCAGGTGTCCAAGGATAGGCTGGACGTCCACATGGTGGGCATGTCGTGAGCGGAGCCGGCTCGTGCCTGAGGTCAGACTAGATGGCCCGGGAGGCCCCTTCTGACTCGCTCTGTTTCTATATTTATTTATCTAAACAATTTCTATGCCGCCCCATTCGCAAAAAGCCTCAGGGCAGCTTACAACATAAACAATTATATAATTAGCCTTAAAAAACTGGAAGCAACTCGGCACGTACATAAAAACCCAATAAATACAATCAATAAATTAACAATTAAAATAACTATATACTTGAGTCCCACCTATTTGGTAACTCATTTTCTTCCCTCCGCCAACACAAAACAGAAATCCACAAAGTCCAGCTTTTGTCCAAAACAGTCTTTATTATGTACAAAAAATATCAATTCCCAGCAACATACAGACAATTCAACAATATCCGGATGTGCACAGAAACCCTTTGTGGGTTCGGCTGTGCTTTAAATAAGGCAAGGTTCTCTTTGGGAACGCCTCTTTTCCTGGCCCAGCCTTCAAAAAATCCTTTTCCTACATCCTCTTCCCCGTGCAATGAAACATAGTATGATTAAAACCTATCAAGCAAGCAAATACCACGACGGACAGAAAAGTGATCTAAACATGATTTGAGGTGAAGGCACGGGGACGTCCTGGGGAAATTTCACACCTGGATAAGGGGGGGTCTTTCATCGCAAGGGGCCTGCCATCTCTCCTCAGGTACACCCCAGAACCGCCGCAGGTGGGACTGCCTTTTGTCTGGGGGTGACCCCCAAAACAGCTCTGGGAGGGTGCAGAATACACAGGGATATAAATCATCACTAAAGCTTCAGGGGGGCTCTCTCCCCCTCCCCCGCCCTGAAAGCTCCCCCCCAGACTTGTCCCCCAAATGCGCATGTCAAAGAGCCTCGTTCATGTCTGTTCACCCCAAATTTGTGCCCCTTCAGGGAGCTCTGGCATTCCTCTCCCTTCCGCCATAAAATGCCCCACCGTGGGTAAACAGTCAAAGAAACACAACTACAGAATTTGGAGTTCCGCTCACTGTAACGCACGACTTGCACACCCAAACCGTCACGCTCTCCCGCGTTCCTCCACCCAGGAGCCGACTCTTGTGCATGAATATTTGGGGCAACGGGGGCCTGTGTTTTGGATCTGCCGCAATTTTATATGCGGTGGAACACAATGTGAACTGCGATTAGTTCCACCGGGACGGCGACAGCTAAAACTCAAGAACTCGGGACAGAGAATTAAGATCCGCCGCCTTTCCGTCCAGAAAGCGCTGCATTGGGTGTGACAAAACATCAGTTAATCATTCACCGAATTTCTCCTGAGTAAAATACGCTTCCCCCATTATAAAAAAGCCTGAACAATTACAAGATTAAAAAAACCGGGATCGCTTAAAAGGCGGCATGAAATGAAGAACGTTAATAGAGTCTCCGATGGTGCCGGAGCGGTGCTGAGGTCATTTCGGAGAGCCCAGGACCCCCAGGATGGGTGCGACCGGCTTGGGGGCATTCCAGGCGAGGTTGTCGGAACGGAACCAGTGCTTCGGGCCAGGTTACACGTATTCTTTGTTACTGGGGGGTCCGGAGATGGGTTTTCCGGCGGGGTATGCGCGATTGCTGTACCCCTGGCCCACGTTTCCTGGGCAGGAGCAGGAGAGCAGGCCTCCTCCGAGAAGCGCTAGCAAGGAGCCGGCCCAGCCAAGGAAAATGGCCGGCCCAAATTCGTACCTGAAACAGAAGGAGAGTAAGATGCCTTTTGGGCTGAGAAACTTTGACTGGGCTGCAGAGCAGCTCCCGTTCTGCCATACTGGGGTTTGCAAAGGCTTCGTTTTCTGGGAGGAAGAAGCTTTTGGCCGAAGAGGGGGATCTCGGTGGGTTGGGTCCTCTGCCTTTGGATGCACCCCTCACTGGGGTGCAGGCCCCAGAACCTCCCTGGCCACAGCCGGCCCTCACACGACGCGCCCTGCACCCCGGTTTAGGCGGAGAATGCGCTCAGACAGCTGCCTCTCCACCTACAGACCGGCAAATCAATCCAGCGGGTGCGGCGGGGGGAGGTTATGCTGGACTCCCTCATGGGGGCCTTATGTGGGGCTCTCTCTAGGGTGGCAGAGGTCCAGATCTCGGAAGGAATCCTCCGTCCCACAGGGGGTGAAGTCCCACCACGAAGGCAACCTCGAGGCTTCAAAGCTGAGGTTTGCTGCAGGGGCAGGTCAAAACTCTGCTCCCATGGAGGACTCCGGAGCCCGTGAGAGAGCCTGCGTCCTGCCCTGCCCGCTTCTCCTCCATCCCCAAGTGCGGACTCACAAACACACGTCACACGGGAGACACTTACTTGGAATTTACAGGCACGTTTGGGGTGTAGTAGAAGTCCCGGACGATCTGGCTCCCTATCCAGGAGCAGGCGATGAGGGCGGCCAGACCTGAGGGTTTGCAGCAGAGAGGGAAGGACACCACCTTAGTTCTCGCGTGTCTGGGGCTCCTCCCCCCCTTTGCTCTCTTTGTGGGTGAATTTCAGCCATGGGGAAACTTTTGACTTCGGAGCTCAGAATTTCGGGATCCTTGCCGGGGAATCGCCCCGGCTTTGCAACGCGAGCCAGTGCGGTGCCCCGGCTGAGAGTGCAGGGCTGGGTCTTAGGGGACCAGGCCCCAGTCTGGAGGCTGTGCAACTGCCTTGCCGCCTGCTTGCAGCCTGACCCACCTCGCAAGGCTGTTGTGAGTGAAAACTGAGAGGAGACAGGATGGCGCACGCCCCTGGCCGCCTTGCAGGAGGAAAAAGGCCGGGAGAGAAGCGAGGGAATCGCCATGCAACCACATCTGGGGGTTAGCTGTTCCCATTGAATGGCCAGTAGCCCAGCCCGGGGCTCTCTGTGTGTGTCAGCCTGCAGCTCCCATCATCCCCAGCTACGGTGGCCAGCGAGGGCAGTGGAGTCCGCACATCTGGCCAGCACCAGCCCAGAGGAGGCTGTGGGGCGCGGGGTGTCCCCTGACTGCGTCCTCCGTTTCCAGTCCGTTTCTGCCTTGCAGACCTGCTGGGTTCCAGGACAGGTGGGCTTTGGGACCGACTCACCTGCCACCAGGAAGATGATCCCTCCCGTCATGGCAATGCGCGCCTTCTGCACCCTGTCCTCGGTCCCGCAGCGGGTGCACTTCATCCCCATGACGGCCACGCCCATGCCGATCAGCCCCAGAACGATGGAGACCACCATCAGCGCCCGGGTGGCTTGTAGGGCGGCTGGAAAGAGAGAGGGGCCAAGTCAGGACGAGGGCCGTGCAGCGCTGCCCCGGAGCCCCGGCCTCCGTTGCGCGAATCCCCCGGCCTCCGTCCCGCTCCAGGCGTCGGCTTCCCTCCCAGAGCACCGGCCAGCAGTGGGGCCCAGGGTGAGCGTGCCAGGGCATCCGCCAGGCACCCCTGCCCCACGGGGGCCGCCCACACCAGCCCCGGAGTTGCGACTCCCCTTCCGCACTGCGCCTGCTGCTGCCTGCTCCTTGCTGGCCCAGGACAGCAAGAGATGCCCAGACGCCTCGCCCCCGGCCCGCTGCACACCAAGCCACTGGGAGCCACAGCGAGGAAGAGGAGGGCCGCCCGAGGGCGTCAGAACCCAACTGCTTGCACAGAGCTCAGCTCCCCGCTGCGTGTGCGGGCTTTGCCGTTTCTCTAATCCCCGCTGAGAGATTTCAGGTTCAGTCTAGTGCGGGAAAAATCCAGGAGAACACGCACAAGAGGCTCGGGTTGGTCCTGGGCTCGCTTCCTAGAAACACCTGTGCTAAATTTGAGCTGAGTCACCTTTCATTGGAGGGAAAGCGCCACAGATTGAAAGACTTTTTGAAAAGCGCAGGTGGAAAGGGGCGAACCGGCTCAAAGGCAGTTCTGGAGCGGCACGATGTGCAAAGTAAGAGGAGAGCCAAACCCAGGACGACCCTTTAGCCGGAGAAAGGGGGGCTCGCCTCGCCCTGCCAGACGGGGTGCTCCTAAATACCTGACACAAAGAAGAGGGCTTGGACTGGGCCTTTCCATCCACCCACACCCTTTCCTTGTATGTTGTATATTTTGATTGTAACAGACAAGCAATGCACTCCCTGCAGAGCCGCGCTAATTCCTTCCCTTCTCCGCCAGCCCCAAATGGAGGTGCTAGACAAGAAGGTGGGTGCAGGGGAGGGGGAGGCGCCTGCGGTGACCTCATGAAGATGCCTTGCAAAGGGTAACTGAGTCACATGTGAGCATTCCAGCATAAACACCCCACAGGGAAGTACCCCAAGAACCGGGTGGGGCCACGGGGCACGGTGGAAGGGAATTCATCCAAAGGATGAACGGAGCAGGCAAAATAAAGAGGCATTCATCGCTGCCTTGAAACTCCAGAAACGCAGGTTGCAAGGGATCGGAGACATCCAGTCGCACCCAAGACGCGAACTTCCACAAGCACACCCTTCGCCACCATGACCTCTGTTTACGTGGCAGCGGGATTAATCCGTGCAGAGTAGCCCCTCGATCCCGCTTCCTCTTTTTAAAATGGCCCCTTCGTGCTTAGCGATATACCCTTTCTGTGCTCGACACAAACTTTCTGCCAGGCCCTGCCGGGGGGCGAGCATTGGGCCCAGGAGATCTCCAGCCCGGTCTGACATGGCCATTCCCCCAAAGCCCCACTTTTGCTGCAATGGTGGGCATGGGTTAAATTGGCCCTCCGGAACTGTTTCGAACCTGTCTGAGCAGATCCAAAGCAGCGTCTGTTCTCCAGGGAAAAGCGACAACTGCAAAATTTAGCTAGTGAATTGAGACTGCAACCCTACCCCACTTTTTTTTTGGGGGGGGGGAAGCCCCTGAAATCAGTGGGATTTCTAAGAAGGCGTGTATGGGGTTTCTCCAGGAAGCAACGAAGGCGCAGCCCTAGCTGTGCCGATGCACAGGCGTGCCCCCGAAGAGTTTTGACCCTTGCTTTTCTAAGCACAACTCCATCAGGCATTCCGGAAGCCTTTGAAATTTGCTTTTTCGTTCTGTCCCACGCGACTCCACAGCCAGTGATTACGCGAAGCGTACCCCTCCATATACACACTGATCAAGCCGGGCTTTCGCCTTCGGTTGGACACAAAGGTTTGACAAAATAATCGCACTGAACACCATTCCAAGAGAGCTGGCCCTGGTTCGGATGCAAGGGTCGGCCCCAGCAGCCCGCTGAAATTCCCATGAAGGTGGTGGCAGCAGCCCCCCGTGGCCTAGTTCAGTTGTGCCAAACTACGCCTCCCATCATCCCTGTCAGTCTCAGTCATGCTGACTGGCGCAGAGAGCAAGGCTAGCCCATCTCGCTGGGGAGAAGAGAGGCTGAGCCAGGCCCTGAGAGACTCCGGCGTTTCCCTCCAGTCTATCTACGCGCCCTTTCAGGGAACGGGGCTTGAGTTGTGTGGAAGCCATGCCCTGCGACGGGGGGGGGGGGGGGGCAGGTGACACTGCTGCCGTGCCACCCCTGGCCCAGTGCCGAGGCGCAGCCAGGTAAAATGCAAAGTCTAAAGGGTTTGTTAGCAGGGGAGCAATAAAGCCACACCTGACTTAACTCTTTCTGGATTCACAACATGGTCGGGGCCTCTCTGGCACCGGGACTCCTGGCCGGGACCCCAGGGCAGCGCCTGCCTCTAAGTGAGGGAGACGAGATCCCGGGAGAGAAGGGTCTCTCGTAAAGCGAATCCAGGCTCTCGTAAAGCGAATCCCAGGCTTTCAGATCAAGGAAGGAGGGCCAGGCGGTCATGGAGGGTTCCCTGGACCCCACACCTTCTTCCATGTGGCCCCAAATCTGGCCCTGTTGTGGAACCCCCGCTTCGGGCACAAGTCGGCAGGGCAATGCAGCTGCAGCAGAGGGGGACGCCTGCCCCCTGCCAGCCAGCGCTGCCCCCAAATCTATCCAGCCTTCTCCCAAGCAATCTCTTTTATCCCTTCCCAGCCGGTCTGGGGATGGCAGGCTTTGTAGTCCAGGCACATCTGAAGGGCACAAGTTTGGGGAAAGGGCAGTCCCTGGGAGAGGGGCCCAACCCAGCCGGGGCAGGAGGTTAACCACAGTCCCTGCCTGCTTAAAACGCTAGAAAGGAGTTTTACACATTTACAAACCGAACAATCAAAAGCATCCCTTCAGCTTCCAAATACAGTTCAAAGTCAGTCCTCGATCACCCA
Source organism: Varanus salvator macromaculatus (assembly GCA_023646645.1). NCBI lineage: Eukaryota > Metazoa > Chordata > Lepidosauria > Squamata > Varanidae > Varanus > Varanus salvator. The sequence goes on along the minus strand of JAIXND010000753.1, from coordinate 859,908 downwards.
GATATTAAATTAAATACATAGGATGAAATAAATATTATGAACTGTTGAACTCCTTCCATCCAGGGCGGCACCGCCTCCATGGACGTGGGGCAGCTGGCACAGGGGGCTGATGCCAGGGAGGGCAATGAGCCTTTGGAGAAACGCACGGGGGTCCCCGCAGCCCGGCTCTGCCCCCGGGGAGGGGAGGAGGCTGCCCCTCCCTTGCAGTGCTGGAGAGACCCCCAAGGGCCAGCCCGGGGGGCACGTTCCTGACAGAGTGCCCCTTCCCAGCATGTCCACGGGAGCCACGCCCGGGACTCGTCGGCCGTTGTAAAACCAGCGCCAGCCCAATTCCTGGCATCGTTTTCTGTCGAAACACCTTAAAGGAAGGGACACAGGAGCCGTTCCCATCTGGCTGCCCTCCAGGTGTGGCAAAGACCATGCTGGCTGGGGGTGATGGGAGCTGTTCTCCAACCCACCTGGAGGGCACCCGGTTGGGGAGGACTGAACTACAGGAGGAATTCTGGGGTCTTTCCCATGCACTGTCATGTCCTGTGGAAAAAGGTATGACCCCCCCCCCCACAATAGGTGAAGGGCAGGAGCATAAACGGACCGTGGCTGCCGCCTGCTTTTTGAAACAACCAAACGGAGAGCCGCTTTGGGCCCACCTGAGGCACCGCGATGGGAAGGAAGACTCCGACCGTGGTGCCTTGAAATGGGCGTCCCTTCAAAGCAAAGCTAGTGTCATGGCTGATCGAAAAGCACCACCCCTCCCTCCCCCTCCCCCTCCCTCCCCACAGGGCGTTGAAGTGACATCAGCCTTCCCCTAGGACAGGTGTGCTGAGTGTGGGCAGCCATCACCAGCCAACAGGCAGGGAACAAAGAGGGCGTTTCGAGTGAGTTTCGCTGAAACTGATGTGGGCAGAGGGGCCTGGTCTGGGAACGGGAGGGGGGCGGGGGGGCTCCTGACAGGGGAAGGGAAGTCCCCCCATGGCTTCAGGGAGTCCAGGCGGCCAGCTCATTCATCGACCTGGGCAGCAGGACAGCACCCAATTCAGCAACCTTTTCAGCTGGCTGCCCACCGGCCAGCCCCCAAACTGGGCCAGAACTCAGACGCCTGCCCCCTCATACCCTCTCGTCACCCTGATCTGCCAGGATGCGCAGTCTCCTTCTGCCCCGATCTAATTTCGTGCAGGGTTCAGACAACACAAGACTCAGCCTCATTCATCCGGCCCCAAGACTCGGTACAGCTTTTCCCTGAACATGGCTGAACGCCATTGAAACAGCACCGTTTGATCGCACCGTCTGAATCCAGTCACAAGCCACAAGCAACTGCTGAAGTTTGTTGTTGGATCGTGGTCTGGATTGTTCACCATGGCTTATCTCAGCTGGGTTCAGAAAACACAATAACCCGCGGTTCAGCAACAACACAAGCAACCCATGCGCAGCACTGTCTTCTCTTCCTTTTCCAGAGAAGCCGGGCGTACCGCCTTCACGACCGATAAGCAACAAGGTCTGGGAAAAGCAAAAACCCCACCAGGGGACCAAAACAGAGCCAACGGTGAAGCTTAACTCTGCCTCGAGCTTCCTCCGAGCTCCGCTCCCCCGTGACCCCTGCGGTTGCTCTATGCCACTGGCGGGGCTGGATTGTTTTCACAAATACTGAGGCCTGATAAGCTATCATGCACCTTTGGAGCCTCGCCTCGGTTTTATAAACAGCAGCAGGCAATGGTATCCGGGTGTGCAAAGAGAGCCAAAGCATCCCTTTTCCAGCCCTGGCAGGAAAAACCCAGGTGAGAGGAGACCCACATGCAAGAAAGGAAAGCAGCGAAGTCTCAGCAGGCTCAACGCTCCTTTGGTCATTCTCGTTTCAGGCTGCCCGGTCTGCCTGCTCCAGCACTTCTGAGGCAGGGAAGACCCGCTCCCCTCGGAGCCTTTGGAAAGGAACAGGGCAAAAGCTAAAGGACTGGTCAGCGGGAAAGGGCCTGTCAGCCGAACATATTACGTCTACCTCCGGAAAAGCCTCAAAGGACGTGGAAGACAGCTCATGGCTGGGTCGAGGGCTTTCGTGCCCAGCCCTGAAACGAAACCAACCTCCCCATTTTTATGGGGGGAGCAGTTTGAGTAAGAGCAGCTCCCACAAGCAGGGGAAGGCGTGGAGCTATTGCAATTAAGTCGGTGGGTAAGAGAAATAGGAAGCAGGACAGCACTGAGCCTGGGAGCCACATTGAGGCAACTCTGCCTTTTGCTCAGAAGCCGGAACAGGTTCCCAGGCCAGGGCTGAGGCGGCGGCGGCGGCGGCGATTGGGAAAAGGGGATTGCACTGGAGATGATGCGGGATTTCACCACCACCACGAGGGCAAGAGTTTTTCCTTCTTCTGCACTCCTCGCCCCCGCCCCCGCCAGGATCCTTTCTCTGACATCAGCTGCTGGGCCCCAGGAGGTATTTCTCTGGCCCAAGCCGGTTAGACGCTTCAATTACTGCTTATTAATAGTATGACTCTGAGCTTGAATTTTTTGCTGTGATTTGATGAGAGTCATGGCGCTGGAAGGCAAGGACTTCAGGTAGTCCTTCCATTCTCCCCCACAGGCTCTTTTAATTGGAGCTGCCTTGGAGGCAGAGACCTATGTGGCTCTGCTGATAAGACTGAGCGCCACTTCCAGCTTCTCCCAGGCTCTCTCTGGCCTCCCTCTTCAGAAAGCTGCCTGGGAGGGCCCCAGGTAACCAGGGGTGACAAAGGGGGAAATCCATCAGCAAAATCCTTTGTCACGCTTGCCTGAGGGTGTGGCCTGAGAAGGGAGGAGGGAAAGACCAAGGAACTGACCCAACCTGCCGGGTCGGTTGCAGGAAGGGACACCTGCAGAAGGAACTGAGAGAGAAAGCCCAGGGAAGATGGGGAGGGGCGAGGGGGGCCCTTTCAAAAGAAAAGAAAATTCTGCCGGCGACAGACCTGCAGCAAATGAGATCACGGGGGGGGGGGAGAAAAAGGGAGAGTCAGGGCAGGGGGGTCCTAGCCCGCGCCGCCACCCCCCCCCCGCTCCCCACACGCAATATTTGGAGACTCGGGAAGAGCGGCTGGCTGCCCTCCCCGCCCTCCTTCTGTTTGGGGAAGGAGGGGCAGCTCCGCGGTTGAAACACGGTGTGCTTTTGGCTTCCCTTGTTTTGCCTTCCAAACCCCACAAATCCCCATTTAAGGCCGCCTCAAGCCGCGCGGATTTAGGTAGACTGCCGACCTGAGCCAAGGCTTCCTCGGAAAAGCCCCTTTGGGGTGCAAAGAGATATCAAGGTTTACTCAGGCTCCGAAAACAAAAACGGACTTCTACAAATGACTCCCCGCAGCCTTTCCCAGCGTGCTGGCTGGGCATGATGGGAGCTGTGGTCCAATGCACCTGAGGAACACGGGCGGGGGGAGGGGGACAGGAAATGCTGTTTCGATGCTTGCTCAACCTCGGCGTTCCTGTTTTTCCTTTCATCTTTGTCAGTTTCCTGACCCATCTCTAATTCCTCGACACTCCACCACACCCCGCAAAGCGCAGCTCCTTCCAACAAGTTTACTGCGATTACTAATAGTTAAGGTCAACAATGAGGATGAATTCAGATAAGCCCAGAAGTGACCCTCTGAGCATGCTTGAAGTGTATTCTTTCGCTGAGGAACCACAATTAACCCGCACTAAGTCAGCTTTCTTTTTAAACTGGGAGAGAAAGAAAGAGGCTTCCGGGTGAGGAGAATTAGAGGGCAAGCACCCCTTGTACCCCCTCCTGCTTCCCTGTCTGTACATTTTTTAAGAACTGGTTTTTTTAAAGGCTGGCCGGGGAAGGCTGGTTGTCGCGAGCCTGTTTCCCCTCTGAACGCGCACCTGAATCCGAAAAGGGGGTTTTGCCCAAAGAGTCTGGAAATGCTTCCCCTCAAGCGCACACGTTTCACCGGCCCCGATCCTTCCCCACACGCCGCCGAGCGCGCAGCCGACCGCGGGGGGGGCGGGGGGAGGTGCCGCTCGAGGCGAAGGGCCCCTTCCAGCCCCCCAAGCCGCCGCCGAGGGCGCAGCGCTCCAGGGCGCGGCCCGAGAACGCGCTCCGGGAAGCGCCGCCGAGGGGCCGCGGCGGAGCCGCAGCCGCGGGGCAAAGGGCGGGCGGGCGAGCCGCCCTTTCCCGGCTCGGCTGCCTCCCGGCTTGGCCCGCGGCCGCCCCTCCGCCCCGGGAAGCCCCCGCGCCCCGCCGCCGCCTCGCTGCGCCCCGCGGCGCCCCTGCGAGGTCGCTCGCCCCGCGCCCCGCAGCGCCCGGTCCCCCTCGTGCCCCCCATGCCCTCCCCCTTTCGCAGCCGCGGCCCCGGCCCCTCGAGAGCCCCTCGGCGCCCCTCTCGCCTCGCCCCGCCCCGCCCCCCCGCGGCCCCCGAAGGCGCCCCCGCCCGGCTGCACTCACGGGAGAGGCCCAGGATGGTGTCGTGGGCCTTGCACTGGATCTGCCCGGTGCTCTGCCAGGCGCAGTCCATCCAGAGGCCGCGGTAGATGGCCTGGGCCGTGATGATGTTGCCGGTGGCGTACGAGGACATCTGCCACTGGGGCAGGAAGGTGGCCACGATGGTGGCGAACCAGCCCAGCAGGGCCAGGGCGAAGCCCAGCAGCTGCAAGCCCGAGTTGGCCATGGAGCGGGAGCGCCGGAGGAAGTGTACCTGCGCGCCAGGTGAGCGCACCTGTATTTATGCGCTAGCCTGGAGGGGGAAGGGAGCGTGACATCAAGGGCCTGGAGTGGGAGGGAGCGTGTCAACAGAAACTGACATCCAAGGCTACTCTGGCTTCCCGGGGAGGGGCTTTCAGCCGCTGCCCCATGCTCCCCTTGCCCCCTCTGCCTTCCCTTTCTTCCTTTTCCGCCTGTTGCCCTGAATTACAGGCAGAAATCCTGAAGGTGAAGCTTCTGTGGTCCTTCCTGGCAATGCCACAAAGGCCATCCAGGAAGAGACTTTTGCAAAATGCCGCATGCGCTGACCGACTCGTTTGAATCCTGTCTGAGACCGTGTGCCTCTCCGTAAACGGTGTTTCGCTTGGTATTTGTTCCCCGCGCTTGACTCTTTCGAAACTGCCCAGAGAACTTCGGCTGTCGGGTGGCAGAGAAAGGGAAGAGGGGCTCAGCCCCATGCCTGTTAGACAGAAATTCAGGCCCCACAAGTCCCAGCAAGCCGTGCCAGGAAGTTGTAGGGCTTCCCCCTAGTCTAAAGGGGCACCTGGTTGTGCCCAGCGGAATTAAGGAATGGCCCTCAAGCGCAGCCCCGAAGACTCAAGTATATTGAGGCGCTCGGTACTGGTGCCTGACCTTGAGAAACTAGGAAGATTTATGTGGGCCTCTTGATGGGGGATGCGGCCATTTGGGGAGGTCCTGAGCAGGCAGGATTTGCCCCAGGGCAAAATTCAGGGCATAACCTGAGGCGTGCAAGAGCTAGAGCGCTATCCGATCTGTTTTGTCTGTTTAGACGAAAGAAGAAGTCCCAGCATGTAAGCAAGGAAAACGGGAAATGCGCCCTGAGTTCTGCCCTCCCCACTCTAAAACCTCTCTAGTTAGGTAAATGTCACCTTTTCTGAGCTTTTCCTAAAAAGGAAGTCAGTTTGTGGAAATGCACCATGTGCGATCGGCCCCTCTCCACTCTCCGCGGCACTTGTAGAATCAGAGCAGTAGAGCTGGAAGGGGCCAAGAGCACCACCGGGCCCGGGCCCGCTGCTTGTTCAGGGCACCAAGTCACACCACCCCACTCAGAGGGCTGCCCAGTTTCACCCTGAATGTCTCCAGTGTGGGAGAGCCCCCCACCTCCCCAGGCAGCCGGTTCCACTGTTGTGTTGTGAGAAAGCTTTTCCTGATGCCCAGCCTGAATCTGGGTTGTCGCAGCTTGACTTGATTATTCTGCGTCCTGCCCTCTGGCAGCAGCAAGAAGAGATCTTGGGCTTCCTCTCTGTGGCAGCCTTTGAGGTCCTTCTAGAGGGGTACCGTGTCCCCCCTCAGTCTTCTCTCCTCAAGGCCGAACATGCCCAGTTCTTTCCGTCTCTCATCACAGGGCAGTGCTTCCAAGCCCTGGATCATTTTTTAAAATAATTTGTGGGTGCGTCCCCGCATTGGAGAGTGAGCCCATCCCCAGATGAGACCAGTGTCCAGCATGCACAGGGCTTTTTAGGGTCAGCTTTTGCAGTCAGGAGAGGTAGGGAAAACAAGCTACAAGCTACTTTTGTACACGGTTATCTTAAGCTACACTTCTCGTCTCAAAATAATGGGCTCCAGGTTGTGCTTTTCCACATTCTTGCCTTCTTAGCAGAGGTTTATATTTCCCACTCTCTTATGTCTTGGTGATAGACTTTATTTTCAGAAAATAATAAGCGTTGCTTCTCATCAAATCATGTTTCATGGATACAATTCATAGAAACATAGAAACAGAGCGAGTCAGAAAGGGCCTCCTGGGCTATCTAGTCTGACCTCCGGCACCAGCCGGCTCCGCTCACGACATGCCCACAATGCGCATGTCCAGCCTGTCTTTGAACATTTTTGTTGCCCTCCTCTGGACCCTTTCTAATTTTTCTGCATCTTTCTGAAATCTTGGTGCCCAGAACTGGACATAGTATGGAATGTGCTCCCCAGAGAGGCTCGCCTGGCGCCGTCTTTATTTGCTTTTCGGCGCCAGGCGAAGACCTTTTTATTTAAACAATATTTTAAATGTTAATTTATTTATATTGGGATGGTTTTAATTTAGACCTGGAGATGGGCCAGTTTTTAATGTTTGTGTATTTAGTATTTGGAAATTTTAATGTTTTAGAATTGTTGTTTGTATTGTTGTGAGCCGCCGCGAGGCTTGTGGCAAGGGGCGGCCTATAAATTTCCAAATAAAATAAAATAAATAAAATAGTATTCCAGGTGAGGTCTGACTAGTGAGGAGCATGGGGGAACTACTACTCCTCGTGATTTAAAAGTAATAATTCTATAAATACTTCCCTATGTAGCCTTTGCCCTTTTCGCGGCTGCATTGCATTGTTGGCTCAGACTTAGCCTGTTGTCCATGATAACTCCAAGACGTTTTTCCTTTTCAGTATTGTCGAGCTACGTATTCCCCTTCTTGTATCGATGCCTTTGGTTTCTTGTTCCTACATGGAGGACTTGGCACCTTGTCCTCACTGAATCTCCTTCAGTTGCTTCCAGCCTGGTGCTCAATCTCACCAAGATCTCCCTGGATCTTCCTTCTGGCTTTTAGGTTGTTTGCAGTTCCACCCGGTTTTGTATTGTCTGCAAATCTGCTACCGATTTCCCTTGCACTTCCAGAACGTGGCCAGGCCCAGCCTCGCTCACCATGTGCCATGGCCGCGGGATGCAGAAGCAACCTGGTGCCCACGCCACTGGGCGGATGCCTTGCGCTGCCCTTCCCCAAGCTGCCCCACCAGTCCCATCATCCTTGCCGGCTGCAGCCCCATGCCGCCTTACGCCCCGTGTTGGGGAGGGCTAGGCGACCACCCCTGCATCGCCCCAGGAATGCCCAGTGGGCGCCGCGGGCCATTCGTAGGCCGGAAGTGGCGCAGGTGCTCGGGGGTGGGCGCAGGGGTCCAGCCGAACCTCCCTTCCGCAGCCGCGCAACTGGAGCGCCGGGACCGGGAAAAGCCGCGGGGGCAAAGGCTTCCGGCTCCTTCCCCTTCTTGCACCGGGGCCACCCACTGGGAAGCCCGAGCGCCCAGCAATACCTCCTGGGGGCGACGTGCAGCCATGAAGAGCAATGAGCATCCCCCCCCACCTGCTCCTCCCTGAACTGGTCGGAGCCCCGTAAAGCCTTCCAAGTCGGCAGCATCAGGACCTGTGCCAGAAGGTGGTCCTTGACCTTTAGACCACCCCCCTGGTTTAGCATTAGGAGGGAAACTCTCCTTTTCCCACTGTCTCTGCAGGCTTTGCAGAGCTACTCGGCTGTCCCCTGTTGGAGGCAGCGTACTCCGCCTGATGATCTGACCTAGCGGTGCTCTTCTCCGTTTCTAATAAGGTGGTTTAGGCAGCCTGAACAATGTCTTTTTTAGAGGTTAAACCTGGCCGAGTTCACGCCTGTGCTCAGTACTGGAAACGAGTGTAAAGTCTGGGAGGAAAGAGGATATCTGAGCATGCGTGGAGTACGTTTTCCTGGTTTGTTTATACTTGCACTTTTTGATTTGAAATCTGAACAGTCCCATTTTTCCTTGCACAAGAACCACATGAAAGTGCTGTGTACAATCTGTGCAGTCAGGCCGTGAGTCATGTTTCTAGGCCGTCACGTCAGCCGGGCACAGGACTGGGCCGGTGATCCGCAGGCCGGGCCCCAAGCAGCCCGTGTGTCTATTATCATCCCGTATCATCCAGTGCTGAGTCATCGGATGGCAAAACCAGGCCCTGGGTCGAGTGCTGATGAGGGAGCACTCTGCACATGTTCAGAGTTGTCCTTATTTGCTCCGAAGCGTTTAAACTATACTGCAGTCCAGGGAGCTCAGGGGCTTCTGGTCCCACCTGCACGTGAACTGCAAGAACATCACCCCCCCCCAGCAGAAAGGGCTTCGCTTTGAACACGCGCATGCGCCAACGGCCCCCTCCCACAATCACACCCGGGCTCCCATCGCAGGGCAGTCCTCGCAGCGCACGTGGCGGGTGGAGGTACAGCTTCCGCATCCAGCCATGCCCGTATTAGGCCAAGGATTCCTGCCACACCCTGTGGCACGGATCCAGGCCTGGGAAGTGCCACCCCCCCGCCGGGTGGCATGACATGCTCTGGAGCACTCCTCCCTGCCATCTCTTGCAGTCTTCCAGGCTCACTTTACGGTTCCTTGTTCCCCCGAGGCGAAACTGAGAGAATGACAGGCAGGCCACCAGCCCTGGGTGACTTTTGGTCTAGAGGGAGGGAGATACACAAGGTGAGATCCAGCCAGGAAACGGAACTAGGCCGACTCACATGCCCCCCCCCCCCCGTCATCACCGCCTCGGCTTCCCTTCTGCTCGGTTTTGGATGCGCCAGTCTCTTGTCCTCGTCCTTCTGTGCCGCCTACTCGCCTAAAAGCTTTGTGCGGCCTGCATCGAAAACCTCTGCCACGGCGGGCGCCCCGGGGAGAGACCTGCAGACGCAGACAGCTATGTACAAATGAACCTCGGAGGTGGCGCAGTAGGTGGGATGGATCGTGCATACAGGTGGCAAAGGTACATTTTGCGCTTGCTGCGGCTTGGCTTCCGCACCAGGTGCCAGGAGAGTCCCAGGTCCTGGTCACCTAACTGGGAGGTCACCAGTGCACGGACCGCTAGGCCGGGCTGCCCCTCACCTGTGTTTTCGCTTTCCCTGCCTGCACCGCTCTATTAGCCATCCAGCTCAGCCTCCCCAGCCTGGCGCCTTCTTGGCTGGCCGGGGATACTGGGTGTGGTGGTCCAGCACCGCTGGAGGCTGCTGGAACGTTCCGGAGAACTCCAAAGCTCATTCGGCGGCCACAGCCTGGTGCTCAGGGTTCAGTTTCTGGGTATTTCTCGCTGCACAGCCGCTGCTGCCAGTCAGAGCCCAGTGGCAGGCTGGGTGGGCCACCGCTCTGGCTCAGCATCCAGTGCCCCTCCTGTTTTGTGACTCCTGGGCTGGGCCTCGTGGGCAGGCCGGGCCGCCGGCACGTAGCGGGTTCGGGGGCTGTTTGCAGCCCCGCTGTGCCATGGAGCCAACTGGCACCTGGACGGACTACAAGGCCAGCGCGCTGGCTCTGGGTTTGGGCGGAAAGAGGAAGAAGGCTGTGCGGGTGCCTTCCTGGCTGCTTGCAACCCCGCAGTCTCCTGCTGCAGAGCCCCGGGGCCTGGGCCAGCCCCCCCTTCCTCCCCCTTGCAGAAGATGGGGCGCCACACGACCCTTTCTAGGGGTAGATCCCTGTGCCCCCTGCCCTCATGGGGCGAAATCGCAGGGTTTAGCCAGGCTGCATCTCTGCATTGCCCATCTTGGGCTCCCAAGCATTCCTCACTATTCGGCTCCCGGAGTATTTGCCCCTCTGTGGGTCTGCGAAGGGGAGCCCCCCCCAGCCCGGAAATGCCCTTGAGGGGCCTGGGCACCAGCAGCAACTGCCCAGTCGTCATGGATGCGGAGTCCGCTTGGCTGAGCCAGGTGGGTTTGCAGGGCTGGCCGAGCGATGCCCTGAGCAAGTCAGGTGTGGCCAGCCAGAGCAGGGCCCAGGTCTCCTGGGGGAGGCTGGGGGCACCTTGAGTGGGTTTGCAGCTGGGGTGGGGGGGGAGGAGGAGGAAGAGGAGGAGGCGGCGGCGGGGGGGGGGCTGCTTAACCCTTCCTTTCCCTGCTAGAATCTACCGCTGGTCGCCCAGGGCTCTGGAAAACTGTTTTGGATGTCTCTGACCCTTTGCTGCATCACATGCTTGCACCCAAGTCAGCGCCCAGCCAGTGCGACGCCCCCGTTTTATTCCTGGAGTCGGGCTGGTCCTACTATTCAAGTCTGCACATGTGCAGAGTTCGCTCCCTTTTAAAATCAGTGCTTGCAAGCCCCGTTCGCGTTTGTCTTTTGCTGAAACTTCAGGAATGCAGAAGCAGTTCTCAGTCCAGGAGAGGGCTGGAGAAAGAGGAACAAGGTTAGTTAGGCACTTGAGAATTCAGGTATTTCGTTCAGTCTCTGAAGGGTCAGGGTGAGGCTGGTCTAAAATTCCCCAGCTGTTCCCATGAAGCTTACAAAAAGTAAACTAGGAAGGGAGGGACCGTTCTCCTGCTTGTCCAGCGTAGACTCACAGTCTACAGATGGTCACACAGGCAGAGGAAGGGTTCTGTGTGACCCAGAAGCTTGCACGCCACTTCTAAACTGCTGTGGATTCACTATGTCCGTAAGTCTTTCTCTGTGGGCCGCTGGCCATCAACTCAGCGATCTACTACCTTATTTTTTGCTCTATAAGACGCACTTTTTCCCCCCTCAAAAGTCAGGGGAAATGTCTGTGCGTCTTATAGAGCGAATCTGTGTGTGCAGTAAGTCTGTCGGATGTGCAGCCCATGGGGAAGTGATGGGGAATGTGCCTGTGATGATGTGCCCATTTGAGTCAGAGTATTTTTCTTCTTGTTTTCCTCCTCTAAAAACTAGGTGCGTCTTATGGTCAGGCGTGGCTTATAGAGCGAAAAATACGGTAATTCAGCCAAGCCGGCATGGCGTAGCGGCGAGTGCGTTGGACTGGGATGTGGGAGATCTGGGATCGAGGCCCCCTCCACCATGAAGATCTGGGATCGAGGCCCCCTAGGTGCCTTTGGGCCAGCCATTCACGCTCAGCCTCACCTACCTCACAGGGTTGTTGTTGTGAGGTTAAAAATGAGGGGAGGAGGCTGATACAAGTGCACAGCTCCTAGCATTTCCAATGGCTGGCTGGGGCTGATGGAAACTGAACTCCTGGACCTTGGCGGGCACCAGGTTGGGGAAACCTGCCCTATGGCATGGTTGTGCCAGGACAGAATATTCCTCCTCAGTCCTGCAGTCTAGCAGGCGACGGCCGATCAGAGCTAAAGCCCAATAGTGTGTCCTAGCGGTTAGAGCACTTTGGCCAGTGACTGACTGTCAGCCTAGCCTTCCTCGCAAGGTTGTTGTGAGGATGAAATGACGACAAGGCGGACTGTGTACACCTTCTTGGGAAAGAAGCTGAGATGCCCGGAATACTAAGCTGAGCGGGAATCATGCGAGCCAGGCTGAGCCCCAGAATCTCTCCGACGCGAGGCCTCTGCCCTGCACCGCAGCAGGGGCCCAAACACGTAAGACACGCGGGCGCCGAGCATGCACAGACTCCCTTGTCCTCCCAGCACGGCGCTTGCGCGTTGCGCACTTTCTTCGCGCTCCGGCAGCCCCGTTTCCTTCCCCCGCCAGGTTTCGCCTTCTCTTGCCCCCGCTCCCGCTGCTAGGAAAAACTCCAGCCCGGGATTTCGGGGCGACCCCCGCACCTGTGTCCGGAGCCTCCTCCACGGGGCGCGGCGGCGGCCGCCAGCAAAACCTGGACCGGATCCCGGGGCGGGGCCGCCGCTCCCTCGTGGGCGCGAGGGGGCGCCCGCGGGCGCCGGGGCGCGCGAGCTCCCCCTGCCGGCGGCGGAGGGCGGCGCTCCGGGGCCGAGGCGCCGCGGGGTCTCGCCTCGCGGGTCCGTGGCGCGGCCCTGCGGCCGGGGCTCCGCTTCTCCGGAGCCCGTTGGAGCGCTCCAGGGCTTTGGACTACAGCCCCTATCATCCCCGCCCATTTGGCAACGCTGGCTGGAGCTGGGGGGTGTTGGAGTCGGGCGAGAGGAGCCCGGAGCACGAGTCCCCCGCTCCCGGGGGAGACTTGCTTTTTCGGAGGACTCTGTAGCCATTCCCTTTTCTATGTTGGAAAAATTTACATTATTAAAAAAAAAAAAAAAAGAACAGGACATCCCCTTTCCAAGGGGTCAGACTGGGGAGGCCTGGACTGGGCAAGCCCACGGGGGGGGGGGTCCCCAATGGATGGCGGCTGCAGTTGCTTATTGGTAAGGGAAGAAAACACTTTGCATGTGACCCGAGGGCCCTCCCTCTTCTAGTACTTCGCGCACTCCAAAGAGGAGATGCGGCTTTTGAATTAAGGGGCCAGTCCTGGGTGGGGGATTTAGGCTGTCCTCAAACGACCATCTGGGGAAAGCGGCTGCTCTGGAGGCTGAAGGTTCGCGACAGGTGCCGCGTCCCCCGCCAGCTTCATACGACCCCCCCAAAGGGATTGGGTTCCAAGCACACGCGTGTGCCCGGGTCGTGCCAGCCCAGCTCACGTGCCTTGCCCGGATCTCGGATCTCTCGTCCTGTGGGAAAGGGCGGCAAAGGCCCCCCGCCAGCTCCGGGGGCCCGGCCCTTCCTCGGCCACGTGAGAAAGCCAGCCGGTGGCCCTGGCCCAAGAGTGCCACGGGCTGCTCCAGGGTTTTCCTACCCATCCAGCTTTTTATCTACCTTTTTTTGTTTACAAAAACTTTTCTTTCTCTCTCTGTTTTTTAGACTGAGGGGAGCTGGTTTTCCTCAACATGCAGGGCTGACTACCAGCACTGTCTCTATTTGTGTCTGAAAGCGTGGTTTCCTGTGTTGGAACCCACCCCCATCTACCGCACAGACCAAATTAGCTTTCTTTCAGTTCCACCGGTGCGCTTTCTGGGAAATGAGTGTGTTGTGACTGGTTGTGGGACCCACAGTAGCCATTTTTAAGTGGGCAAGCTCACCTGCGTGACGGCCCTTTGGGGAGATGACGCACGGCCCCCTCGCAGAGTCCCACATATGCCCACCAACCCAAGGGCTTGGGGGGGGGTCTGCAGTCTCTTTTTGCTTCTTTTAACATCTGTGACAAGAGGGGTACTGCAGCGTTGTCCTGGGCCCTGCCATTTTTTAAATGAATGATTTGGATGAGGAAGCGTGAGGAATGATTCTCAGATTTGCAGATGACACAAAACTGGGCGGGATAAGTAATACTCTGGAAGACAGAAACCAGATTCACGGTGATCCCGAAAGGTTGACGTGCTGGACTGAAAGCAACAGGCTGAAATTTGACAGGGACAAGTGCCAAGTTCTGCATCTCGAAAAAAGAAATTAAATGCACAGCAAAATTATGGGGAATCCTTGGCTCAGCCAGACCCCATGTGGGAAGGATCTCGCAGATCACAAGCTGAACGTGTGGCTGCAAAAGGACAAATGCTATTTTGGGCTGCATTACAAGAAATAGTGCTTCCCGGTCATGTGAGGTGCCTGTTCTCCTCGACTCGGCACCGGACGGCTCTGCTCTGGAGTCCTGCGTCCAGTTCAGGGCACCACCGTTGAAGACAGACGGAGACAAGCTGGGAAGGGTTCGGAGGAGGGCAACAGGAACGATTCGGGGACTGGAAACAAAGCCCTACAAGGAGAGATTGAAAGAACTGGGTATGTTCAGCCTCGAGAAGAGGAGATGTAAGAGCACTCGGCAAGTCCTTGAAAGGCTGTCACAGAATGGAAGGCCGGGATCTCTTCTCCATCATCCCAGAGCGCAGGACATGGAATACTGAGCTCGAGTTACAGGAAGTCCGATTCTGGCTAGACATCAGGGAAAAACCTTCACTATTAGGGCAGTGCAGGAATGGTCCCATGACGCAGCAGCGAGGTTGTGGGCTCTGCCACCCTGGAGCCGTCGGAGGGGCACCCAGGCAGCCGTCTGAGAGGGGTGATCTTAATGGCAGCCCTGCACTGAGCAGGGGCTGGACCCAGCGACCCTCTGGCCCCTGCCAGCTCTCCTGTTCTGTGACCCTGTGCTTTTGCTTGACTGTACACGGCCAAGAGAACTTCCCAGGGGTTTTTTTTTTTTGGGGGGGGGAGGTTTAAGATGAAACTGAATGCATAAAGGCCGAAGAGGGCGTTAGGAGCACAAAACCATCATCCAAGAAAGGGTGCGTGTACACACCCGCCGGTGTGCAGGGAGCCACGATCGAGCCCACGAGCGCAGCATGGCCATGTTATATAACAAGGACAAGTCCTGCCTGCAGGGTCATGCGCTCATGTTGCGGAATAGACTATAAACAGATCACAAAATAACAGCAGTCCAAAGCTGAGCAGATAATGCCTTGTACAGCAGCCTGCCCCCCCACCCCCACCCCCCACCCCCCGGCCCGGTAAGGATCCACTGGCCCTTTTAAGTTCTTTTCCTCTGTATCTGGAGCTGTCCCAATCCTGTGCCCACCCACCCCATTTCAGGGAGAAGGAAACCCAGCACCTATTCATCTTTTAACCCCCTAATTACATGGGGGGGGGTGATCGAGTGTGTTCCTGGGTGTTTGGGGTGAGCATCTTTGGATGCTCACTTGTGTATTTGACAAACTATACCGTTCTGCACTGCATACCATTCTTTTGAGGCTTCCGGGCAAACCTCTAGATGTGTTGGATTACAGTTCCCATCACCCCCAGTCAGTATTGGCCATGCCAGCTGGGGATGCTGGGGGTTGCGGTTCAGCACCTCTGGGGGCAGCTCGACTGAGCATGGCTGGATTGGAGGGCAATCGGATGAGGTCAAATCATGCTACAGGTTCGTGTGACTGAAAAACTGAAAGGGGCTTTTGGGGGGCTTCGGTGCTTCCATTTGAGACTGTTTTGCAAGCCCGAGGTGTAAGCGGTGTATAAATGCTTCCAAATAACTTATTTGGGGACCCTTTGCTAAGCTGCCACTTTTCTTATATAGATCTGAGGGCCCTGTTGTTGGCCCCCAAACCCTTTTCTCACCATAGCCCCCAAGTAGAGACTAGGCCAGCCACAGCCTGGCATGACTCCGAGCTGGTGGGCCCTCCTGCACACTGCACAAGCCCAGAGGCACAGCAGCCCCTTGGCGATCTCTGTCTTCTTGCAGCTCAGACCTTCAGGAGCTGTGGGGGGTGGGAGCTCCCTCCATGACTCACGTTTAGCTTGGGACTTTCCTCCCCCCACAGCCCTGGCACTGCTAAAAGGTGAAGGAACTGGAGTCAGGAGTCCCGCTCACGTGTGTGCTCGCTTGACCCCAGTCCCTCGCGCCTCGGAAAGGCCAACAGGAGGGTCAGCGAGAGCCTCCAGAAAGGGAAAGGGCTTACGACACCCTCTGGGGCCGCGGCAGCCTCCCCAGAGGCCGGAGATCTGAGGCTGCCTGACATTTGAGCTGCCTGAGGGATGAGGCCAGGCTAAATATACGCACCCGCTGGCCACCAGCCGGTCGCCTCCTTGCCCCCTCGCTCTGACACACGGCCCGTATGCGAGGCCTGCTTGCCCCCAGGTTTCGGAACTGGCTGGTGTGCCTTCAGCCTTCCTAAGCCTGCGGCCTTCCAGGAGGACCGTGCTACGACTCCGAGCAATCCCAGCTATGGGAGTTGTAGTCCAGCCCATCTGGAGCGCCGCAGATCAGCGGAGCCTGGCTTCAGTCCTTGCGGCTGATTCCCCCTTTTCTCCCTGCCCCTGCAAAAAAAAAAAAAAAAAAAAAGTTTTCAAAACCAAGGCCTGCAAATGTGCCTCTGAACATGTGCAGATTGCCAGGTAATTGGGAAGCCTCTGGCTGCAAGACCCGGTGTTTTAGAGAGTTATTTTGCATGTTGCGTCCCTGTAATCAAAAGTGCTCAGGCAGCTCACGTAGTGAAGCCGGTTAAAAGGTCATCAGAAACAGGTATAAACACACAAGCAGAAGCACCGGAACTCCGAGTGAATTTCAGATGCCTCACACACGGTTCATCTGCCACTCGCCAGCAGGGGGCGCAGCAAGAAGATGCCAGAGGCAGCCCCCCCCCCCCCGCCCCGCCAACTTGGAAGCCAGCTCTCGATTTCCCTGGCGTCGAGTGGCTTGCTGGGCATCGCCCTCCCGGCTCTGCCCTTCGTCTTCTTCATTTGACCCCGTCTCCTTTTCGGAGCATGTGCCCAGGAGAGCAGCTAAAGACCGTTCCTCCTTGCTTTGTGGAGGACCTCCTTGGCTTTGAGGTTCGGGGCTGGAGCCCTCACCTCGGAAGCCCCCTTCTGACCCCAGGCGCGAGAAGGTGGCGGCTTCCCCATGGCCGGAGATGTGGGACCAACAGAAGCCTGCTTCGCACGGCCCAGTTGTGGAGAGCGCTTGGAATCTGCTCGGCAGCTTCCGTGGCTCCTGTCCTCGTGGCTCAATGCTCCCTCCAGCCTCAGAGGCGATGTGCCTGCGTCATCAGCTGCTGGGGAACATGGGCAGGAAGGCGCTGTTGCACTTCCGTCCTGCCTTGGGCTCCCGGAGGCCGCTGGCTGGCCCCGCTGGGAGCAGGAGCCAGGCACATGGAACTCAGATCCAGCCCAGTACCAGGGCTCTTGTGTCCTTGTGGCACTGGAGTGGCAAGCTGGGTTTTGCTCGCAGGGCTGGCTTCCCTCCACCCTCTGGTTCGGCCTGCATGCTTGTTTTCTCTTTCCACCAAAGCGGAGGGCCGCTTGCAAGAGGACGCCCCCGTGGCTGAGCTGCTCTCATATTGCTGCACCAAAGCATCCAGGAAATCGGGCCCCTGAGCAGCCCTGTCTCCCGTCTCCCCTGCCCCAAACGCCTCGCACCCCCATACTTTCCCTGGGCTGGCCTGGGCCTGGGGAAGAGCAGTGGGTCCCCCAGCTCCATGGGGTGGGGAGCTGTGGGTCAGAGTTGATTTCGAAGCAAGGGAGGAGCCGTCCTGTGGCGTGGCTCGAGCTGGCATGGCCTGGAGGCCGCGGTGCCACGGAGTCGCTTCAGACCCCGCAGGGAGTGGGGGCAGCCGGCCTTGTGCGCTCCTCCAGGCGCGAGCTCCGGGCCGTGCTTTAGAACCGCGTTGACGCTTCCCTTGCTGCGCTCTCACATTGCCCCAAAACCCAAGCTCCAGGGCGCTCCCGTCCTGCCCTGGGTGTCCCCTGGGGGCAAAGCAGCTCTGGGGGTCCTGGGGAGGGGGGCCGAAGGGTCAGGGCCGGCCCTCCCAGGAGACAGTCGCCCCCTCCCCGGCAGCTGCCGTGGCCACCTTGAGGGGGCAGCAAAGAGGGGCCGCGCCACGGACGGCCTTGCAGCCCCATCGCAGGGAAGGGGCGGGGGCTTCTGGCCTTTACGGCGCTCCTCGACGGCGGGGGGCGCAGTTGGCGCTGCTGCTCAGGCGGCGAGATGCCGGCTTGGCGCAAAGGGCGCAGCGGCTCTCCGAGGGGCGCCGCGGGGGGCGCAGGCGCGGGACCCGGGCGGGCGGCAGGCTGCTTCCCGCCGCCCCCACCTGGTGTCCCTCGGCTGGGGTCGTGACCCGCATCCCAGGAGGGCAGCTCGGGCGCTGGGCGCGCCTCCGCCCCGGTCCCTCTGCGCGCCTGGCCTCGCCCGAGGGGCACCTGGCGCAAACCGCCGCGAAGCCCTGGGCGAGCTGCCCGCGTCGGGAGTCTGGCCTGGAGATGTGAAGCGCGGCGGGGCGGGGGGGGAGAAGGCCGGGCGGGGGGCGCGGAGGCGAAAGGAAAGCGGGGGGGACCCTCGTGGGCCAGCCCGGCGGGAGGGCGCCTGAAACCGCGCGGGTCCCTTCGTGACTCAAGCCCGTCAGCGCAGCGCGTCCCCCGGAGCCGCCAGCCCCGTCCGCAGCCCTGCTCCGGTGGGCCTGGCCGTGGCGGGGGGTGGGGGGGCTCCGCGTCGAAGGCGGACCAACAGAGAGGGTCGTGCGGGCCAGTCATGGCCCAGTTCCAGTCCAGAACTGGAGAGGGAGCTGGACTGGGCGCAGGCGGCCCGAGCTCCAGCCTCTCTCGCCCTCCGTGCCGCTCCCGGGTGACTTTGAGCCTGACTTGCGACCGAGCCTACCTGGCAGGGTTGTTGTGTGCGCAAAGGGGGAGGCGCGCTCCCCCCCCGCGCTGCCCGCCACGGGGACGAAGGGAGACGCGCGCAGCCCGCGGAGGAGGAGGACGGGGGCTGCCCAGGGGCTCGTCCGCGGGTGGGCTCCCTGCGCGCGGGGGGGGCGCGGGGAGCCAATGGCAGCGCGCGGGCACCCGAGGGGGCCCTGCGCCAGCCCCCGCCCCCGCCCCGCCCGCCCGCCCGCCCGCTGCCCGCTGCCCAGCGCCCCGCACGCCGGCTGCGCGCCGCAGTCCCGTCGCCGCCTCGGCTCGGCCGCCGCGTCCCTCTCTGCCCGCGCCTTCCTCTTCGCGGCGCCGAGACCCCGCGCCGCCCCTCTCCTGCCCGGCAGCCTTTCTCCCCTCCTGCGCCCCCCTGAGCCTTTGCCTCCAGCCCCGGTCCCTCTCCATCCACCCGCTTCCCGCCCTTCCTCCCCGCAGGGGCGTCTCGCTGCCCCGCGGACTCCACTGCCGCCCTCCGCCTCGACTGGGATTTAAACTTCTGCCCAGGGAAAGGAAGAGCTCAGGCTGAGCATCCCCGCCGGCCCGGGATCTGAACTCGCGACCCTCCGTCCAGGGAGATGCCTACGGGGTTCCAGCAGCTACGGATAAAGGAGGACGAAGAGGAGGAGGAGGAGGAAGAGGAGGTAATTGGGGCTGGAGAGGAGGAAGGAGGCCTGGGTGTGGGGCAGGGCGAGGGTCTCTCAGTGAGCAAAGAGCCACGGGGCAGTAGATCTGGATGGATAATGTTGGGCTCTTGCCCTCTGGACCTCCTGCCTTTACTGATTCCATTGCTGACACATTGTTGATATTTAAAGGTCCCCGATTTGTTAGTGGACGTTCAGACTCGGCCTCCGTGGTGGGTTGTGCCAACACCTATTTTTACTCTCTCGGCGCTCAGCGTGTCCCCGGTTTTGTGTCATGTTGAGGAGACACGTGGCTGGGCGGCCGGGCTGCTCGGGCGCATGGGCGAGGGGCTGCCGCGTCGATTGTTTATTTATTTAACTCCATTTCTGTGCTGCCCCAGAACCCGAAGGCTCATGGGAATACCTCAGCTCTGGCCCTGCTTCCACTCCAGTCCTGCTCCGGATAAACTCTCCAGGGGTCGCAGCGTTGTACAAAAAATGTGGCCCACGCATGCAGAGTACAGCCCGACACACACGTTCTCGAAATTTGGTGCCACCTTAATCAGCCGTCGTCACGGGATGGCAGTCACGGCGGGGCCTGATCTATGCAGATTCCCTAACGGAGGAATTTACCAGCACACCTGGATACCTTGCGGTGTACCTCCAGGGTTAGGGCCCAGCCCAGTGCATGCTTAGGCAGGGAAACAACGGCCGCAGCTCTCAGCGTGCTAACGCCAACAAGCCCCAGTTCACAACTGGGCAATAAACCAGAATTCGCTTCCTGGGTTGGCTCTGGCTAGCAAGCTGCGGCTGCTGGCCCAGCTGGGCTCTGGGAGCACGACAACCCGTGGATTACTTCCCCCTCTGTGCCAGGTGTGAGCTGCCTCCAACATCCCCCACTGGTCCTGTCCGATTTTCTGTTTTGCTGACGGGCAGCTGAGGCGGAGCAGTTCTGGCTCTTCTGAGCACCTTCGGGAACCAGTGCCTTCCTCCGCTTGCTACCCCACAAAGCCCTGTCACCCCCCCCACACACCCTTCTGCTTTTCATTTGCCGGCTTGCGAGGTTTTCGGGTGTGACACGTAAGCAGGTGACGGTTACATGGGAATTGGCCACATACACAGCTGCATGTCAACGCATCCTTCCATGCAACGTAGGAGCCATCCACAAAAGCACCGGCCTTCTGGAATTCTCTTACCCCAATAGGTACTTGTTCAGAGAACAGACGATATAATGCCTCAGTTACTCAGGTTAGATAATATAATTTCTGGAGGTGTTATAACTAGGGAAGGTGCATGACCAAACCCGTCCATCACCAGCAGTGACATAAAAGATACGTATCTGTTTCAGCATGCCTTAAAATCATGCTGCACTTCACCCCTAGGATGTATTTAGGCACATGCGAAAAGGTTTATAATTGTGCTGAACAGTACCGGAAATTACTGTTGTGCCCACTTTACAGGTGGGAGAGTTGAGGCCCAGGAAGAGTGACTTATCCAAGGTGGCATGGGAAAAAAGAAACATGGACCCAGAGGGCCAAAACCCACACTCCCCTCTGGCTGTGTGGGATTACAGCCCCCATCAAGCCAAGCCAGGATGGGTGCATGCCAGCTGAGATGATGGGAGGGTAGTCCAAGCTAGTCAGAGAGCGCCAGCTCTGGGAACACTGGCCCGGCAACCGGAGCATGCTGGGTCACGGAAGCAGCGGCTGGCGTCTTGTCCCTCCTTCCTTGCCCTCCTCCTTCGGCTTCTCCTCTTCGGGGCTCCCCAGAGTTGCCGCCTGCTTCCCCCCACACTTCCAGGTGTTCTTTAGGCATATACAGGCGAAACCTCTTGCACAACACATCCCAGAGGCCTTTGCATCGTGCTGCGTGCTATTCGGATGCGCACGAGTGTGCTGGGAATCGCACAGCTTGTGGAAAGGGGGAACCGCGTGTGCTCGTAGCCTGGGCTCCAGGTAGGGCTCCAAGCCCTGGTGATCCTGTTACCTGGTGCAACATGAGCACCAAGCCCATCCTTTCTCTGTAGCTTAGCTCATGCGCACGTGTCGATGCGTCATGCCTATATTTTACAGTTTCCCATGCGCGAGCTCCACAGGTCCTTCCTGTAGTACTCAGAACACTGGCGCTTTCTCCACGTCACAGTAGAAAATTCCTAACCTTTAGCACACCTTGCATTCTAAAAGCTTTTATTATTAAAAACTTTTATTAAAAGTTTTTATTATTGCTTGGGGGGCAGTTTCTGAATTTAGGCATGGGGGAACCTCCCTGGGAGTTACTGGTCTGGAAGCCGCGGTCTGTTAAAACTACTTGTGTCAAGGAAGCCAGGGGGTTGTGCGCTGGTGGGGGGGGGGGTGCACTCTTTGCATGCTCAGGAGCACCAGCATCTTTCAAAATGCACCTTCATGTATTGCGAGTGCACAGTGGTGGGTAAATATTCTGCAACACGGTTGAGCATGGCTAGGACCTTAGAACTAGGGAGAGGAAAGGGCACCCCGATTTGGTGCCCCCCAGGCAGTTTCAGCCGCAACTCTCATCCTCCCCAGGGGTGCGGCCAATGATGGGAGCTGTAGTCCAGCCCTGCCGGAGGGCGACAGCTTGGGAAGGGCAGGCCTGAGGTGTCCAGAGAGTTCTGTGGCTGCGAGGACTGTGCCGACGGAGACCCGAAGGCGCCCCAGGCAAGCTGTGTTCCGCGCGGGGTCCTTGGCGGGCACCACGTGACGTGGCTGCCGCCTCGGCTCCTAGCCGCTTGCACGGGCTTCTCCGGAGCCCCCGAGAGTCGCTGCCCTATTCGGTCGTGGCTTTGTCCCAGCTGCCACGCTCTCCCTTTCCCCAGAGTAACAGATGCAGAGCGGGAGACGGAGGGTGGGGGGTCCCCAGGGCTGCTGCCGGCCCTTGAAGAATGAGTGGAAAGCTCTCTGCTCACGGTGCCCACGAGAACAGGTGGCGCCCAGAGGGGGGCACTGATGGGCACCGGCCAGCCCTGCCTCCCTCTCCGTTTTCACCCTGGGGGCACGGGCAGCTTTCCTTTTTCAAGGATCCTGCTCAGTCAGAGAGGCTGTTCTTGTCTGTGGGGTGGGCAGAGTGCGGGGACGCGGGCAGCCCCCTTCCGCAGATGGAGAACAGGGACGGGGCACTGGCTCCAGCAACCGCCTCGCCTTGCCGTCATCCGCTGCTTCCTTCCAGACCCATGGCCGGCCCCCTGCCCCCCCGCGGGCCGAATCTTGGCTGTTCCAGCCGTGGGAACAGGCCGCCTTTGGGGACTGTGATTCTGTCTGCGTGTGCAGGGAGATCCGCTCTTGGCCCCCCACCCGGACAGCTTCACAGGAGCAGCCCGAGGCCTGGGAGCGGGGGAGGCTATCGTGGGCACTAGTCCTGCTGGCTACAGGCCACCCCCTGGCCAGAGTTCCTGCAGCCGATCACTTAGTGAGCAGCTTAGGGGACTGCGAGGTGAGAGAAAATCATGCACTTGAAGCGCCGGAAGCTGTGCCGTGGAAGAGGTAACAATGGGGAAAGAGTACCTCTGAGCACTTGCAGAGTGCCTTTTAACTAACCTGGGCTAGCTGGCTCCAAAGGGCAACCTTAGAATTTCTGCAGCCTCCATCCCGCATTATTTTTATTCATGACATGCCTGTAGCCGAAGCTCTCTGAGCAGGGCCCCCCCCCCCCCCCCCGTTTCAGCCAGGCCCGACCCTGCTTAGCTTCCACGATCAGGCAGGCTCAGGGACTTCGGGCTCCGTGGAGGCAACATGGCACAGCCGTCCCTCTTCCTGTCCTTCCTGACACCTTTCTGGGTGAGGCAGTCCAGCCGCAAGCACATCGGCGGCCCCAGCTCTTCCCCGGTGAGTCCTGGTGGGACGGGGCAGCGAGGCTTCCCAGAAGCGGGCGCTTCTCCTGCTCTGGCCACCTTCCGCCCCTTGCGCTGCCTCAGGGCCCGGGCTCTGCTTTGCCCGCCGTGGTCATGTGCATGGGGCGTAGCTGGATTCGTGCGATGCCAGGAGTCGAGGGGCCCCACCTCCGGGACAGCTCCGGCGCTTCAAAGAACACCACGTCCGTCGGGCCACTGCTATCGCGACTGGTAGGGCGAGTTTTGTGTGCATTATGCTGAGTTCCAAAGGATTCCACAGGCCCCGGGCACATTTCGGCGTTCTGGCACATACCTGCAGAGATGCAAGTGGCTGGGGACCCAATTATCTGAAGGTGTGTCTCTTCCTGTAGCAACCTGTCTGGGCTGTTAAGAGCGTCTGCAGCGGACTTCCTCCAGCTGCCTCTCTGTTTACGGAGAAACACTCGGACGGGCAACTGGGCCCGTCCGGCACCGTCAGGCCATGCGAGCGCCTCTGCCGTCGGCACGGGCAACATGGCAGGTTTGGGGGCCCACTCCCACGTTTCCATCCTTAAAAGCTTAGGTCCTTAGGGTGCATTGCCTTCCACCTGCATCTACGCACCTGGGCCCCAACGGCATGCCCTCTGCACGCGCCCCGCCAGGGTGGCTCCTTCAGTCGGGGCCTTTTCGGTGCTGGCACCGCCTGGGGAGCCGCTCCTCTGGCACAGCTTCCTTTCTGCTGGAGCGTCACTTGTGCTTCCTGAGCTGCCTTGCTGCCGGTTTCACTGCGTGCTGTTGCGTGACTGCTCTCTTGTCATTTCCTCTCTCCTATTTTTAAATTTTAAACCTCGATACCGTCCTGAAATCATTAAGTTGGGGGTGGCACTAAAGCCTTATAAATCACACACAGATCCTTCTGTGCCCAGGAAAACCACGGTTTTTCACCCAGGCATTTTAACTTGTTGCAAAGTTTTTCACGTTGAAGGACTTGCTTGCTGTTTCGTGGCTCTGCGATCCAATTCATTGTACTCCCGACAGGACGGAGGTGGCACATTAAGGTTGCCACTCTATCCATATTTAGATGTGGGGGACTACCTCCCACCCTGCTCCAGGTCCGCCTCCTCGGCCTCAGTATTCCCAGTCTGTAAAATGGGACCAGAAGCGCTGAAGGGGCGATGCTGAATTGAAAGGCCGTGTATCTTCTGCACGTCGCCCCAAGTGCTGTGCCCGTGGGAAGAGTCCCGTCGTGCCAAAGCAAACGGGTGGGACCGCGCTGGGAGAGCGCAGGGACGTCAGTGCCCCGATCCGGTCCGATGGCTTCAGCACAGGGCCAGCCCAAGCAAAATGTATCAACAGCAAAACGTGGCATCCGTGCGCAAGAACACCTCCCCCAGCGGCCTCTGGGCCGTGCCCCCCGAGGCCAACCGGCTGCCCCCTGGAAGCACCCGCAGGATCTGAGGGCGACCGCACTCTGCTGCCCATGCTCCCCAGCAGGCCGGATGCAAGGACGACTGTCTCTGGTTCTGGAAGCAGCTGAGAGCCACCAGGAGCAGCAGCCCGGAGAGCCACCACCTCCTCTTCCTCCAAGGACGGCTCCAATCCCCTTGTGAAGCCATCCACACTGGCGGCCATCATGGCATTCCCAGGCGCTGTGAGTGACAACACTGTGCTGCACCTCCTTCAGGGGGTGGAGAGAGAGAGAGAGAGAGAGAGAGAGAGAGTGAGAGTCTCCCTTCCACTTCCTGCACACCGGGCAGAACTCAGGGCCCTCCCTCCAGTCACCCCTTTTCTACCCCAGACAATCCCACAGGCCCCTTCCTGCCCTCCTCCCCACTCCCCAGTCTCCGCTCTGCGCAGCAACGACCCGGGCATGGTGACACCAGCACTCCCCTTTGTTGTGCCCTTCCCGGTTGCTTTTTGCACAGCAGCTGCTCACAGAAGCACATGTGCACGCTCGTGCTCGCTCGCTCTCTCTCGCTCTCTCTCTCTCTCCTGTTCTTTTGAACTTTCTTCAGTTTGATCTGACATGAGACCTTGCTTTTGCGAATCCTTCCAGCCAGCTCTCTCATCTGCATTTACCATCTGCGGAAGCAAGGGGCTGAGGAAAGAGGAAGTGTGGTGCCACATTTCTGTGCGTACGGATTCCTGTGCACGTACACCAGACAGTTAAAAAGAATTTGCCCCCCAGCTTCAGTTCTGAGTAATCCAGACCAACATGTGGAAGTCTGGAAACCTTTCTGTCATGGGTGTGCATGTTAATTTTAAAGGGATACTCGCAACATCTGCCCCAGTCGGGACTGGGGAGGGGCAGGCTCCAACTTGGGCCTGGCAAGAGGAAAGAGCACTTCCTTCCTTCCCTCTCCAACACGCTGTATTTCCCTTTTGTGCTGGAGGGAATTCCCAAGCCCAAAAAATCAAACCTACAGGGAACCAGAATGGCTGGAGATGCTGGAAATAAATAGCAACGCTCTGTCAACAGACTGACATACCGCAAGGATCGTCCCTCCTGTGGAAGCGCATGGAGCATCCGTGAGCTGTGAGCTCCAGCCACTTCTCCCAGGGGACCGTTTCTCAAGAAGAGGGACCCGGGCTGAAGCTCTGGCAAAACCCCTGTATCCCAACTGGAATTCCACTTCATCCGACATGCCAGGTGGCAGCTGCCCAAAGCATCAAGCCCAGGCCGCTTTGCATGTGCCCAGAGACACTCTGCCACGGCTTGGCCATCTTCAGGATGGCCCTGGGGCTCAGTGGCGCAGCAAATGAGCCCTTCCTGTCCGTGCCCCTCCGACGGCACCCCCAAGGGGCACGAGGCCGAGAGACGACCCTCTCCTTCCGGTCCCAACACGCAGGGCAGGCCTGGGAAGCTCCCCGGGTCAAGTCCTTCTGGTGTTTACATTTCGGCAGCTTCCCGACTCCAGCACTATCTCCTAATATGGTCCTTTCGCGTCTGCTGCTCGGCGGGTGCTGAGCCCGGTCGCCTTCCCACGGGATGCGGGGGAGTTCATACCAAACCGCTGGAAAACAAATGCGTGTTTTAGCCACCCGTCCAGGCCGGCGACCTCTGGCTTCCAGCGAAGGACAAAGCGACAGCAGTTCCAACAAGCAGCCAGTCGCCTTCCTCTGACCCCCCCAGACTTCCTAACTGGCTGCGGTCACCCCCCAGGAACGCAAAGTCGTGAGACTTGTCACGCTCCGGAGAGATCCGGCATCAGTGCCTGAGCGCCTCAGAAACGGAGCAGGGGCTTTCACCTTAAAAGCAAGCGAGCCCCCATCTGTGCCTGCAAGAAGCTTCCTGGCAGGCGGGCATTCTGCAGGAGAAGGGCCCCTCTAGGCCAGGTGGAGCTCCACCTGTTGAATCTCCACTTGCTGAGAACTTGTGGAAAGAATTGGACAACACAAGGAGATCAGCCAGACAGAGTAACAAGATGATCGGCACCAACAAAGGACGGCAGGGCAGCAATCGGACACCTAGCCACTGGGCAGTGCTGCCTCCGTTGTCATGGCTCCCTTGTGCCTTCTGGCTGCCCTTTTCTGTCATGCAATTCCTTGGAAACGGCCTCGCCCCGACATGCCAGGCCCAGAGGGGAAGAGGGAGGGACGACTTGACTCCACCACGCAGCCTGACTCACTTCCCTGGGGGTGGACTTACCGGACGCCTCTGCTCTCAGCAAACCGGTCGTGATGGGACTTGGAAGAAGGAGGGTATGTCAGACTTCTCTTGCTCTAGATTCCTCTCTCGGCCGGCCGGGCCGCTCGGCGGCTCTCTTCCCCACCAGGTGCCCCAGGTCGGCTGCTTGGCAGGGCGGGACCCTCCGCCTGGCCATCGGATGCAGCCGGCGGGGGCTGATGCGGTGGAGCTGCGCCCTCGCAGGCGCGCCCGCGGAGGCTCCAGAGGCAGCTGGCACTGGGGCAGAGCGGGGGTGCCTCCCTCCATGGGGCTGCCCTGCCCGTGCCCAGGAGGAGGAGAACGGCCGTCTGGGCAGCGTGTGGATGCGAACCGGGGCAGCGCCCCTCTGAGCCGGCTGGCTGTGGCCCGGAAGCCATTTCAGCGCTACGGAAGCCAAGACTGCTGAAGAGCAGCCCAGGGCCGGCCACCCAACAGAAAGGAGACGCATTTCCAGAAGGAGGAAGCCGCGGCGAAGGTCTCTGGCACGATTCGGAGCCCCGCAGGAAACTGGGAGGACGTTTCTCTGCCGTTGAAGGTCAACAATGAGGCCGCATCCAACGCGGATCAGCGACGCAGGCGGCCGCCGGCCACCTCTGGCACACCTCTGGCACCTCTCGGCCTCCACGCATCCTTTGTGCGCGCGCCTCCCGAAGGCAGGAGGGCCGCAGGGGGCTCCCTGTGGCGGAGGCAGCGTGCCAGCTTGGGCCCGGCTCCCGCGGGCCTGCAGCCCGAGCAGGAGAGGGGGTCTTCGGGCACGCGGCGCGCCCGCATCCCCGCCGGCACAGCGCCTGGCCCCGCCGCACGCCTGGCGGGTGGCCGCCTTCCCGGGCCGCCGGCATCCGAGCCCCACGGGTCTCCTCCCAGGCCCCGCTCAGACAGGCGGGCGGCGGGGAGGGGGGTCCCGCAGTGTCCTGGCTGTCGCCGGCCTGCCTTCTGCTCCCCCCGCACGCGGCTGGGCGCGCTAGTGCGGAAGGAGGCGATAAGGCGCTTGGTTGCGCTGCGGTCAAATATTGACATCTCTCCTTCGGGGAGACAAGGCCGGCGAGGTGTCTGGGGGAAAGGGAAGGGCCGGCGACGCGCCCCCCCCCCCGGCACCACCTCTGCGTGCCGGGCCGGGCCGGGCTCCCGTCCGTCCCTCACTCTCGGGCCCCCGCCGTGCCGGGGACGCGCTCCCGGAGCCCCAGCCCGCGTGGAGCGAAGCCGCGCCCGGCCCCCCGGCGCCACCCCGGGGGCTGCGCGGCTGCCCGGCCGGGAGGGGCGCCTCGGGCTGCCCCCCCGCGTCCCGGCCAGGCGCCCCCGGGGCCCGCTCCGGCGAGCAGAGGCGCGACGCGGCGGCTGGGGCGAGAGCGCGGGGCTTCCCGCCTGCCCGATGCGCGCCCGCCGCCCATAACCGGCCTCGCTCCCTCCTCTCCCGGCTTGCGAAGCGCGCCGGGCAGGGGGTCCGCGGGAGCCATGCGCCCCCGCGGCCGAAGCGGCTCTGGCTCTCCCGGGGAGGAAGAGCTGCTGGAGCCGGGGGGCAGCTGCCCGGGCGCCCCGAGGCAGGCGGGAAGCAGGCAGGCAGGCAGGCGCGGCGGCTGCCCTCCGGGAGCGGGGAGACGGGCGGTGGGCGCCCTGAGGGGCTGGAAGGAGGGCTGGGGGAGCGGGCTCGGCGGGGGCCATCCAGGGTTTCGGGAAGGGGCACCGGGAGAGAGGCGCTGGGAGCTGTGGGTGCTGCACGAGCACGTGGAGGAGCAAGCGATTGTGAAACGCGGGGAGGGGGTGGATCTCGCCTGCCGGGAGTGTGGGGGGAGGGCAGGGGGATTTGTGTGTGGGGGGGAACAGACCCAGAGGCTGCATTCACTCAGATCCACCCGGGGACCCCTCAGTTTGCCCCTTTGGCCTCTGTGGGCGGCCTGCACAGCCCCCGCCCTGGGGCCAGTGCCGTTCTCAACCCGCCTGGCGCCGAAGTGCCTGGCGATCCCCCCAAGCCGACGACGTGGGGTAACGATGCAGCACGACGCCCTCCGTGGAAGCGCATGGGTGTGAGAATACTCTGTGCCAGGACACAAGTCTGCTTGTGCGTGGGCCCCCAGGAAGACTGTACATGGGGGGGCAAGCCCTCCTGCCACCTGGACCACCCCGTCTGTGGGGCCCCAGAGCAGCTCTGAATGGGCCGTCAGGCGTTGGAAGGATCGAGCACACGGGTGCCTGTGTGGGCAGCTGCCGTCACACTGAGCCGGGACACGGCGTGGCAGCGAAGTCGCCTCCATGTGCTTGTCTGTGTCGTTGCACAGGAAGGGGAGGAGGACGCCGGGGGCCAGATCACGACCACCCTGGTCCTGTCCGTCTTCGCGGCCGTCTTGGCATCCCTGCAGTTCGGTTACAACATCGGCGTCATCAATGCACCGCAGAAGGTATGGAGGCTCCGGGGCCGTGGGGCTCCACCTGTGAGCAGTGCTGGGGTTGAAGTCGGGTCCCAGAGGGTGCCTCTGAGCATGCGCAGGTCCCAATCCTGAAGGTCCCTGGGAATGCTCCGAGTTTCGTCTTGCCGATAGGGAAAGTGCCCCAGTTCAGAGCACTGGGACATGGGCTTCCCTCTCCAGTTTGCCTTCATGAGCCTCTGGCGGTTGTGCCGCATGGGGCCACTGGTGGAGGAGCGGCAGGCCGGGCGGCTTTCAAAGGGCCTGGCCGGATTCGTGGGCCGGGAGGCCCTCTGCGGCTACTCGCCTTGCTGGCTATGAGCGGCCTCCATTTGCAGAGGGGGGGCCTGCACCCCAGTTGCGGAGGAGCTGGGGCAGGCGGAAGCCTTGTGGTCCTCCTGCTCGGAGGGTCCTGGGGGCCTCGTCCGGCAGGGCTTTTCTGGCGTCCTGCTCTGCTCCAACGCGAGGAAGGCCGCGTTGCCGCTCGGGAAGGACTGCCTGCCATTTTCTCGTGCTCCTGCCGTTGGTTCAGATCATTGAACAGAACTACAATGCCACGTGGAAGGATCGCAACGGGATGTACATCGATCCCAACATGCTCAAGACTCTCTGGTCCCTGTCCGTTGCCATCTTCTCCATTGGGGGCATGCTCGGCTCCTTCCTGGTGGGAGTCGTCTCAGAACGGCTTGGCAGGTGAGCCTGTTCCACGTGAAGTCAGGAAAAGATGAGGGTGTCTCGGAGCGCGTGCAAAGCTCCGCTGTGGCCAGGTGCTCCGGAGCCCAACACCCCTCTGCTCCCTGACTGCCACAGTGACGGCAACCAGCAGCCACAGTCTGGCAGGGAAAGGGTTCAGGGGCAAGAGGCACTAGTGACCTGTCGGTCAGCCTTTTCCGCCCTCGGGCTCTGCAGAGCGGTTCATAAGAACGCAGCAACAGCCACACTGGCTCGGACCAAAGGCCCGTTTGGCTACAACTGTTAGAATCGGCAAAGTCTGCAGCTTTAGAATAATTATCTATCTATTTATTGAAGTGTTTAAATGCCGCCTATTTTGCTAGTGCTAGGCTATCACGTTAGAAACTGCTATAGAACATTATAGAATTATTATATCACGGCATAGAAACTGCGTGAGATTCTTCCAGGCTTGGTTCACGTCTCCGACCCGCTCGCTCCTCTTCTCTCTGCCCATTCAGGAAGAGGGCCATGATAGTGAACAACGGACTGTCCTTTCTCGGGGGCGGTTTAATGGGCCTGGCGGAGCTGGGCAAATCGTACGAGATGATGATATTTGGACGGTTTATAATTGGCACTTTCTCAGGTAAGAAAGCGCCGTTGGCTGTGCAGGTGGGGAAAGGGAGAGAGGGCAGGCTACTTCCAGGCCATCCTGAAACAAGGGAAACATTAGTGGGAGAGACACAAGGCGAACAGGTTGGGGGGCACGGCCCAAGCGCTCATTCGAGAGTCTGAGGTGCAACTCAGGGACACGCAAAGTGGCCCCAAGGCAGGAAGCGCCCTGCGGCAGGTGCAGGTGGCCTGGGAGGGCCCCAGCCCACACCTTCCTGCTCTAGACACACAGCTGAGGCTGGATACGGCGAGGCACAGGAGGCGCACGTGGGTGCCGGCTGCAGCTGCACCGCCGCTTGGTGCCTTGCCAAGAAGAGGACGTGCGCCAGTACAACGAGCGGGGGGCCTGGGCTCGCGTGTGCTGGAGTGGCAGCTGAGCTTCAGTTAAGCAGAGCGCCGTGGAGCGTCCGGCCACGGCGGGGAAACGGCAACCGGGCAGCCCTCCGGCCCTGGTCTCCGTTCACGGGTGGCTTTGAGGCTCTGGGCAGCCACACAGACTGAGGAGTCTCCTTGGCAGGGGCTCAAGGAGAGGCCGGTCCCGCGGGTGGGAGCAGCCGGGCCCGGGATGCAGCTCTGGCACCTGCTCTCGTCCCGGGGGGCAGCCGGCGACCCACCACGTTTCCTCTGTTTCCCCTCCCATCTCCCACTTCTTTCCCGGCACCAGGATTTGCCTCGGGCCTCGTCCCCATGTACATCGGGGAGATCTCCCCCACCAACCTGCGGGGGGCCCTGGGGACGCTGAATCAGCTGGCCATCGTCGTCGGAATCCTTTTCGCACAGGTAACAATCCCCCCCCCCCCGAGACCACCTCTGGCTTGACCTTTCCTGGAAACGTTTTTGGGCAGGGCCTGCTCGGCAGGGAGCGGGGAAGGCGCTGGGTGGACGTGTGCCAGGACTTGGAGTCGAGCCGAGCCGAGCCGAGACGGGAGGGGTCTGAAGGCCATCCAGCCCAACCCTCTGCTCTTGCGGGGCCTGGAGTTGCACCGCCCCGCTTAGAAGCGGCCCGGACTGGGAGGGCAGCGTTTCGGCGGGTGCTTGCGCAGCACCGATAATTTTAGCTTTGAGAACATGGAGATGCAGCCTTGCATGGCTGGGGCCTCTAGGTGGTCTGGACTGCAGTTCCCATCATTCCCAGCCACTATGTGGAGGAAGGTCGTGGGATGCAGGATGGGTCCCAAGGGTCTCTCTGGGAGTCCTGTTTGGGCGCTGGCGGGCGAGGAGCCTGTTGGATCATGCCGCCTCTCTCCCGCCGCAGGTGCTGGGGCTGGAGACCCTCCTGGGCACCCCCTTGCTGTGGCCCCTCCTGCTGGGCATCACGGTGGTCCCGTCCGTCCTGCAGCTGCTGATCCTGCCCTTCTGCCCGGAGAGCCCCCGGTTCCTGTACATCATCCGCAACAAGGAGTCCAAGGCCAAAGACAGTGCGTCCGCCCCCATCCTGCCCACCCACCCTGCTCTCCGCGGGCCCCTCGGCCACCAACCGCTCCTGGAGCAGCATCCTCTGTCCGGCCTCCCCCTCCCCACCACACCGGGCGCTTCGTCCAGCGTTCCCTTCCCTCCGGCCTCCACGCCCTTCCAGCTAGGCCTGTCTCCCTGGGAGCAGCCCCACTGTTCTCCAGCGGTGCTCTCTCCCGGATGAGGCACCTGGGCGGCAGCCGTAATCCGGGCCCAGCCCCCCGTCAGCCCCCGGCCCCCTTTCTTAGCCTCCAGCCTCTCCCCATCCACGTCTTCGCGGCCGCCTGCTTTCTGCCTTCCCCCTTCCTGCCCTTCCAGCGCAGGGCCGGCTCCGCTGATCACCTGGCCTCACCCGCCCCCTTCCCCATCGCCCCTTGCTCGTCCACCTGCTGGCACGAGGCAGGTGCCTGCTGCGCCGGCAAGAGGAGGACGACACCCTCCGTCTCCCCGTCTCCCCCTCCCCGCGGCTGCCCCTGCCTCCCCTGCCCTCGATTCCCAGCTGTCCCGCCCGCCGTCGTGCCCACAAAGGCCTCGGCCCGCGCACCCACGGGGCACGGCTTCAGCAGCCCCCTCCTGTCCTCGCCAGGTCTCAAGCGGCTGACGGGCCTGGCGGACGTGAGCGCGGCGCTCAACGAGATGAAGGAAGAGAAGCGCCGCATGGACCTGGAGCGCAAGGTCTCCATTCCCCAGCTCTTCCGTTCCCGCATCTACCGGCAGCCCCTGCTCATCGCGGTCGTCCTTCAGCTGTCCCAGCAGCTGTCCGGCATCAACGCGGTGAGTCGGGGCCAGCGGGACGGAGGAGGCAGCGGCCTTCCCAGCCAGAACTCCCAGGACCTTCCAGCCGGCTGCACGGGAGCTGCATTCCGGCCGGTCCGGAGCGCCGAAGCCCCGGAGAGCCTTCGCGTGACCCCTCCTGCGCTTCTCTGCCCCACAGGTCTTCTACTACTCAACCGACATCTTCACCAAGGCCGGGCTGCAGGAGCCCATCTACGCCACCATCGGAGCGGGCGCCGTCAACACGGTGTTCACCATTGTCTCGGTAAGGAGCTGCAGCCCCCTCCCGGACCCCCGTGCGGACGGACCAAACCGCCGCTGCCGTCCAGCACCCTCTGACGTGGCGGGGGGCTCACTGCAGCCCCACTGGGCCAGCTGCACAAATTGTGTGAGGGACCCCGCTTTTGGGAGCGGCGTGTCTCCCCCTCTCTGAAAAGTGTCGTTCGTGGGGACGTCCCTGCGATGGAGTCGCCCTGCCGGGGAACGAAAGGAGAGGAAACTAGCGCAGAGCAGCGAGACCTCCCGCGATTTCCCGGGCACTCTCTGCACTCTGCTTTCTATGCGAGGAATAAAAACGGGGAGCCCTTGCAGGGACGGGCCCCTCCAGCCCAGGGGCCCCAGAAGGCGGGTGAGGCCTCGCCTACTCACAGGGAAGGGGGAGCCCGAGGGACGTTCCTGGGCAAGGCGCAGAGCCGGCCTCTCGCTGGGCTTCCCTCCGCCTGGATCTCCCTTCCTGGAGCTCGTTCATGGCATCGGCTTCAGCCACCGGAAACGGCTGACCCCACCCCAGGCATCCAACAAAATGCGCTCTAGTCCAGGAATAGGTACGCCGGAATATATCCGTGTGTCCTTGCGGGATCTTTGTCGGATGCATTAAGCATCATCCTTGTTGGCAGAGAGATTGCCGCAAGGATGAGGGAGGTAAACATCGCTCAAAGCCATCGATCGATGTTATATTTGGGCGTTAGGTTTTATGGACCACAGGATCCTTTTTCGAATCACTAATTTGCACGGGTGTTTAGAGAGAGGAATGTCCACCATCGGGCTAAACAGTCACGGAATGGAAGAGGCGCTGTTGAAGTAGCCGGTGAGCGAGAAAATGGTTTGTGTGCCTTTAAAGGCCAACAGACGCCTGGCGGGATTTGCATCAAAATTCGAGCCGCAAGACACCTGATAGCCTTCAAAGAGCACAAGCCACTTTCTTTTTCGTTAATTGTAACTGAAGACTTAGCAAAACAACCTCGAAGGACGGGATTGGCACGGCAGACTCTATGGCGAGCTTTCATGCTTGCACTGGGCTTGCTCCCCAGCCCAAAGAGAGCAGAGCATTTAAGGGGGGTGAACAAGGGGCGGTTGACACGCCTGCTCTGGTTCCGTGGCACGAGGCAGTTTTGTTATGAAAAACGCTCACATGCAAACCTGCATTTAAATCCTTTGCGAAATTTGCGTATTCTGGTACTTTGTGAAGCAGTCACTATTGCAACATTTGGAGAGGTGCACGATCTGAAAGGAAAGCCGTGCCAGTCTCTGCGTTAGTTCGAGAAGTGCAATTCAGTTTCCTTGAAAATGGCCGTGGGTGGACTCGTCAGGGTCCCGACTTGGGTGTCTCTGCACGCCGTCAAGCGGCATCCCAGCGAGGCCCTGAGCGCCCTTCCCCACAGAACTGCCTTTCTCAGCCTGGTTCGGGCCACAGGTGCTGGCCCACCACTTACACCATGCCCCAGGCAGAATGGGGGGTGATGGGGGCTGCAGTCCAGGTGGGGAGGAGCCAGCCCTGACCCCAGCTTGTCTCCTTTCTCCTTCCTGCTGCCTGGCTTCTCTCCCTCCTTCGGGCTGCTCCTCCGCGTTTCCTCCACCCAAGGTGTTCCTGGTGGAGCGGGCAGGAAGACGAACCTTGCACCTCCTGGGCTTGGTCGGGATGCTCGCCTGCGCGCTCCTAATGATGATCTCCCTTCTCTTGGCCGTGAGTACCTGAGCGGCGGCGGCGGCGGCACCTGGCTGACCTCGGGCACCCTGTTGCTCTGCCCAGTCCGGCCATCGCCGGCGCTCCTCGTGGCAGGGGGCTCCGCGGAGGGCAGTGGGGGCCCGGCCAGGACTGGCGGGCCCTTGGCTTTCGGGGGGGCCAAATCTCTCGCCCCTCCAAGCTCCCCCCAGGCAGGAGCGCCCCCTCCCCGCATGGCCCAGGCTGCCCCTTCTCGCAGCCGAGGAACTGACCCGCCCCCTTCTCCCCACGGCAGGAGCGCACGCCCGCCATGGGCTACCTCAGCATGGTGGCCATCTACGGCTTCGTGGCGTTCTTTGAGATCGGGCCGGGGCCCATCCCCTGGTTCATCGTGGCGGAGCTGTTCAGCCAGGGCCCCCGCCCCGCCGCGATGGCGGTGGCCGGCTTCGCCAACTGGACTTGCAACTTCATCATCGGCATGAGCTTCCCGTCCATCGCGGTGAGTGCCGGCCCGTTGCCAAGCCGGGGGGGGGGGGATTGGCTTGCGCCACCAAGACCAGATGTGGGGGCGCAGAATTATCCATTCCAGTTGCAGGCTTGATATCAGGAAAATCTTCCATGCTGTCAGAGCAATATGGCAGTGGGACCAGCTGCCCTGAGAGGTGGGGGGCTCCCCCACCCTGGAGACGTTCAAAAGAAACCGGGCAGCCCTCTGAGTGGGATGGTGTGACTTGGTGTCCTGCAACAGCAGGGGGGTGGACTTGATGGCCTTCATGGCCCCTTCCAACTCTGCTATTCTATGATTCTAAGTCAGGCATATTTGGGGCACCGAGGGCCACAAAGGAAGCGTCTCACCTCCTCTGCCCAATCTTCTGTTTGCCCCCCGTGGAGCTCCTTGGGTTATTTGGGGGCCTGCCACACGCTGCCCCCAAGGACACCTTGGCTCCTCCTGCGAGAAATTTGCCATGCACTTCCAGGGCAAAACCTCTTGCATCCCCCAGGACTCGGGCTCCAGTATTGTTGCCGCTGAACCTGGCCAGCCACCTGGAGCGGAGCCTTGGCAAGCGGGCCCAGCCCTTCCCCCTCCCTGCCAGCTGTTAAAAGCCCAGCGGGCCATTGCTGGCCGCCAAGCGCTCTGCAAGCTATTCGGCGGTGTAAAAAGCAAACCAAGAGATGAAGGGCCTCACGCGGACGTGGCTGCAAAACCTGTCCAGGCCCCCTGTCGACATTCTCAAGCTATCCCAACGGAAACCTGAGTACTGCAAGGTGCTGTACGTGGGGCCTGCCCTTGAAGACAGTTCAGAACCTGCGACTTGTGCAAAACGAAGTAGCCAAGCTAATAACCGGAACCGGGCAGCCCAACCCCTCCCATCCTGGCCTGCTTGCACTAGCTGCCCGCGTGTTTCTGAGCCCAGTTCATGGGGCTGGTTCCGATGGATCAAGCCCTCCCGATCACCCTATTCCCCGGTTAAATTAGCAGGAAAATAAAAAGCTTTTAGCCTGGCACTGAAGTGCATCGAGGGCTGGTACCAGGCACGCCTCCCTGGGAGCTGGTACCGTAGTTCTGTTTAAGGAAAGAGGAGAACGGCAGCATTCCTGATGCGATCGCTAAAGATTTGCTGGTCGTAAGAGCGTGTCCGAGTCTTGTAGGTCAAACAACATATAGTTCCTTGACTCCACTTTGCAAATCCTCACTGGGGTGGTGCCAGCGGGCAAAGGACCAGCCAGGCCTCTGGAAAGAGCTTGCCCGGCTCACACAGCCCAAGAGTCTCGTGGGGGTCTGTCTGAGTGACGGTGGGCCACAGCCGCTCAGCAGGACTCGGGGGGGGGGGAATCTTGTACCCCTCCCCCCGGTTTCGGTGGGCTTGTACGCACGCGGGGGACGTCGTCCCTCGGGTCTCTCACTCCGCCATCCTTAGCGGGATGCCCACTTCTGCCCCCACAAGGAATGGCGCCTCGTGCAGCCGCGGTCCGTGACGCTCTCCTCCTTTCTCGCAGGACGCGTGCGGCCCCTATGTCTTCCTCATCTTCGCGCTCCTCCTCCTGGCCTTCGCCATCTTCACCTTCTTCAAGGTGCCGGAGACGCGGGGTCGCACCTTCGATCAGATCGCTGCTACATTCCGACGCACCCCGTCTCTGCTAGAACGGGAGATCAAGCCGTACACCGAGCTGGACGAGCTGAGTCCAGACGCCCACGAATGAGCGGGGCACCCCCGGCGTGGGGGAAGCGTGGCCTGTAGACGCGGGGCAGGGTGGACAGCAACGATACCGGGATCTGCCTAGCACTTTAATTACACCAGGCACATGGTGTCTGGTGGGTAGTGAGAGTTGAACCTATTTTTTTAGGTCAGGTTTTAGACTGGGTGCATTTTAATTGCTTTTCTTGCGTTTTGTAAAAGAGAAATGGTGATTTAAAAAGCTGGGTGGGCGGGCGGGCGGTGCACAAGGTTTTCCATGAGGGGTTTGGGGGACGAGGAGCCTGTGGCACGGCGGACTCGCCGGAGAGCACGGCAAATGAAGGATCGTGGGGCCGAGGCAGGAGCGGGTGCCGTGTATTCCCAGAGTCCAGACAGCTGGTTGCACTGGAAGCAAGGACGGGGCGCCGCAGAGAAGACAGGTACGTGGCTGGAGACCCCGAGCCAAGTCGCCCCCTTGCCATGTCGGCTTTCTGTATATGTGGCTGGTTTTAATTTGAGCCGCGGTTGCACCAGCTCGCAAAGCAGCTGAATGAGTGAGGGGGGCACGGGCAGGGGGAGCAGGGCAGGGCCCCTGCTCTGCTCAGGGTCCCCAAGGCCTGGTGCTCACCGGACGGGCCGGGCTGCAGCCGGGGACCAGGCGTACCTGGTGAGGAAGGCTACCTGCCCTGCCTGGGCGGACCGTCCTTCTCCGCACACACAGACCGGCCCAGGCAACGAGCAGCTTGCCACTGCGGCCTCCCCGGAGCCACGCCAGGCTTCTTGGCACCACAGCGGTCCTTTTTTAGAAGTCCTTCGAGCTCCCGTTGTTTTGCTGCCCTCTCTGCCTGGCCCACTGCTTGGAAGAACCGCCGGGGGGAAGTGAGGGGGGGCCGCGGGCTTTGCACAGGGTTGGTTTTGTGGCGGACATCCTCCAAGCACATGGCATGTAAGTCTGGATTTTATGAGGCCGCAGAATCCAGAGTTCAAATCGTAACAAGGAGCTGCTTATGGTCCGATCCCGTTTTAATCATTCTTCAGGGCTTTTTATTCTGGCAATTTTCCAGGCAGGGTTAGGAGTATATGGCAGAATTTACAAGGGCTGCATTGCCCCGCATAGTTCTATTATGCACCCATGCCTCAAAGAGCGAGGCGCTGTGAGGAGATACACAGATGTCAATGTTTTCCCAGAGTTTGACCTATGCAAGCATAGAATTTGCTTGTTCTATGGGCAAAGAGCGCGGTTGTGTGAGCATGCATGTAATTGTATATTTTCAGGAATATTTGTATATAAAGAATAGGCTATTCTGTGGTTGTCATTTGCTTAGCCAGCATCCACTCCAGCTCCTAATGGATTATCCAAGAAAACGACTCCAAAGAACAGGAAGCTTCAAAACACAATGGGAGGCGGACAGCTCTTCTCAGGCAGCTTTTGTTTGTGTTTCCCTTCCAAAGTTCTTCCACTTGAACATGGGAGGGGGCCTGGCGGAGCTTCCCCGAGAGCTTTCCAGCGATTCCGATCTCCCTGAAGGACAGTTCACATTGCTAATGGCTCTTGCACCATTCCAAGAGTTTCTGCTCCATCTCGTGTGGCGCTGTTCTTGCCAGCGCATTTTTTAAAATACTTCCAGAGGAGCCAGGTGGAGCGCAACTGACCCGGCCCGACACACTGCGGCCTTTCGCAGCGGAGAGCATACGCAACGGCCGGGCGAGAGCCAAAGCCACTGGGTGGACACACGGAGGCATGCGTGCTGAGCAGCCCTTCCAGGGAAGATCTGATCCGGGAGTCCCGAGTGGCAGGCAACGTGCTCCCCAGCTGGGCTTCCAGCTGCAGCCCAGCACGGGGGCCTCTGGCTGAGCTACCATGCCTTCTCCCCCCCCACCCCCTCCACCCACAGCCTGCAGGCCCCCACCCACAGTTCTTAGGAAATGGCCTGGGAGAAGCTGCAGCAGCTGGTCACACCGGACTGGAACTCAGTTCTGGCGAACTGCGCGTTCATCTGGCTATAAGCCGTGGCCAACTATCGCATCCACATGCAAGGCTGGTGACCGACTGACCTTCCTTCCTTCTTGAGAATTCACACCCTTGTGGAGCCGTGCCAGCTCCCTTCCGAGGAGGCTGGGGCAGAGTCCAGCTGCAACACCAGCGCAGTCTCTGTGCACAGCCCGAGCAGTGGTGCGCCCGGAGAGAACTCTGCAGTGGCGCCTTGGCCGGGATCCACGCCAGTCCTGGTTGTGTCGCAATGGGGACGGGGTTTCCGGTGGGGCTACGCTTCCCCCCGAGAACCTCCCTCCCGCCACCCGGTCCCTCTAGCAGCCGACAGGACCTCCCTGGGAGAGAAGCCGCGGATGCTGTGCGTGAGCAAGGACAGCCTTCAGGCCTGTCTCCCCCCCTGCCGCCCCCAAAAAAGGAGACGCTCCCTCCTTCTGAATGCAACAGCAGAACTGAATGGAGCTCACAGCACCTGGGCACCAAGCGCTCTGCACTGCAGCAGCACAGGACAGAACAGGATGGGGCTCACACTGTTGCTGCCACGGGGCAACCAGGAGTCAGACACCCTTGCCAATCCCCCCCAGAGACCTCCCAGGAGACTGCCGTCGCGTGCCCAGCGGCCCCGGGTTTCAAAGACCATTTACTTCTCAGCAGGAGACACAAATGAGACACAGGCTTGTGCTTTTTTTCTTTTTTACTGACGCCCAAACTGCACACAATGGTTCACACGGGGTGTTCTTCAACAATGGGGGGAAAATTAACTGAAGATTCAACAGCCAGTTTCTTTTTTCTTTTTCAAACTGGCAAAGCTGTGGGAGGGGAAAGAAAACCCCCTCAGAAGGTTTTTAAAGAAAAGTGACTTTTTTGGTCAAGTTCCCCCCTCAGGTTTATTTTTTTTTCCTACATTCAGGGCTTCAACAGCAGCAAAGGGGGTACTGGTGAAGTTTGGGGTCTCTTCAAGTGCAGGATGAGGTAACTTGGGTTGTAGGCACATTTGTGGACACCTGTAAGAGGGGAAATGCATAGTGAGCGGCTGGAGGCACCGGCGGCTGTGCAGACGGCAGCTGCGGGCCAGGGTTTCGGGCTGCTCCCGCAAAGTCTACAGCCTCGAGCAAAGCCTGCTGCGAGCGCCTTGATGCCGCAGGAAGGCGAGTTCTGCAGTCTCCGTCCTTACAAGAGCTCTGAGAAGTATGGTGGGAAGGAGAAGGGAGCGCAGTGTGAACCTGCAGATGAGGGGCTCTTGCCAAGAGAGATTTCTGGCCCTGTAAGGCAAGCTCCGAGGTCCGGAGGATCCTTTGATGGCCGTGCAGCAAGAGGCTTGGCAAGTATGACTTTGCATGCAACTGATGCCGCCAAGAAGAGGGTGACGGCCTCAGACGGGGGGCCGGCAGGGCCCAAGCCCCCTGTCCTTCTGTGTCACTCCTGGGGAAGAGCCCACCTACACCAGGGATGGGACATGAATGCACCGACTTGGGAAAGTCTGGGGAGAACCAAAGAGCAGTTCCAAAATGGGGCGCTCTTCTGGAAGAGGCTCCTGCCTGACAGCCCCAGGATCAAAGTATTTTCGCTCCCTCGGGCCAGTCTGACTCTCCGGGCCAAAGCACGCCACCGCCAGCGGCTGCCATCTCCTTCGGCAAAAGGCCGCACCGAAACGCCACAAAGGCAGGCAGCCGCCCGCCGGGCTGACACTCCTGCAGAGGCCCTGCCTTACCAGATCACAGCTCTTGGCATCCCCTGACCGTGTGCGGATTCATCATGCCAGCAGGGCTGGGGCAAGCTCTCCCCCAGGCTCAGGTGTCGAGATCTGCAAGGAAACCCGCGGCTTAGGGCCACACACAACGCAGACGAGCCGGAGCTGCGGCGGAGGGCCCAGGCAGGGCTGCGCTTCCCCGAGCCTGGCTCAGGACAGACCTCTTGTGGCAGGCGGAGACACGGCAGGGCACTGGGTGGCCATCCCCTGACAGCGGCCTGCGCGGGTGAGGGAGGGCCAGGGAACCGGGGCCTGGCTGGCAGCCTCCACTTACGTCCACAAGCTGTTGCTGGATCTCCGGCAGTGGCTGGGAGGGGCTCTCCTGGGCCGGGGGAGCAGGCTTGCTGGCTTCCACCACTGCGTCCGGAGCCATCGCAGGAGTGCTAGTGGCAGGGGTGTCTCCGCCAGCAGCAGCGGAGCTGGGAGCAGGGTGCTCCTTGGCAGCCGTGGGAGCCTGGGGCGGAACGGAGGACAGCCGTCTTAGCAGAGATCCGAGCGCTCCGTGTTCGGGACAACGGTGCTCGTACACGGGGAGTCACTCCTTGGAACCTCCTGGGAACTCGCTGCCTTTTTGCAAATCCCCTTCTGCAGAAGACGCCCTTCCCTGCCGCACCACTGAGAGCCAATGTGGTGTAGTTCCAGTCCCCGCTCGGCCATGGAGCCAACTGGGTGACTTTGGGCCAGTCCCAGACTCTCAGCCCAGGGAAGAGAGAGAGTGTGAGTGAGTGAGTGAGTGAGTGTGTGTGTGTGTGTGTGTGTGCGTGCGCGCAGAGACAGCAGGGTCTGGATGGCAAGCCCAGCCTCGCGAAGTGCCCGTCCGCGAGAGACCACGCTGTCAGCCCGCACACCTTGGACCTTACCTCTGGTGCAGTCTGGCGGGCTGCAGCTGTTTGCTGGCGTCTGCGCTGGAAATAAGGCCGGTTGCGCTGGCGCTGGGGCTCGGGACGGATGCCATCCGCCGGGGCTTGTGCCGCTTTTGTCTCGCCGTCTCCTCCTTCCGTGGTGGGTTGCTGCGGTGGGCGGGGGCGGAAAGGTCTGGATGGGAAGAAGTGTGGGAGTTTTTCAGCCTTTTCGCCCGGAGAAGAAATGCAACGGTTCAAAAAGCCAAAACCACCCCTGAGGTCTCCTGGGACAAAGGTAAGGCTCGGGGGTCACTTATCTTCAGAACCATCACTAGCAATTTGCCTCATCTGAAGCCTAAATGCCTCCCAAAACTCATCTTAATTAGGGGGATAAGAGAGATTTAGCCGAAGGTAAGCATCAGGGTACTGCAGCTTTGAGGATTAAAGTATACATGGGAAATTCAATCCAAAAACTCAGCAGCGGCGGCCACTCAAACTGTTGGAGTAGGTGAGAGAAGAGAAGGCACGGACATGCTGGGTCGTGGGGCAGGAGGTCATCCGAGCAAGAGGGGCACATGTCTTGCAAGCAACCGAGGCTACGGCTGAGGCCCTTCCATGCGCAGCAGTCGGAAGGGGAGGGAGGCGCAGGGCTGTGGACAGGCAGCGATCTCCTACTCTGAACGCGTCTTGCGTTACTAGCAGGGGAAAACCCTGGGATGACCCTCCATGAAGTGGCATGGAGACAGAACCCCCTGGCGCCACTGGGCAGTGGGGAACGTACGCCCATGAACCACGTGCGAGAGCCGTGCGAAGAGTGCTCTCGCCTGGGTGACTCCGCTCTTCGCTGGACCACACGCGCAGGCGACCGCCGCTAGGAAACGGGGGAGCGCTGGCCATGCAAAAGCACTTTGGGAGGTGTGGCGTGCAGCCTTACCTGCGGTACCTGGGGCGGAAGCGAGGGGCTGGGGCTCTCTCGCCAGCCTGGATCTGCTGTTGCTGGTCCCCCTCAGGTTGGGTGGCATCTTTGGGTTCTGTGCTGTCAGAGCCCTGGGGGAGAGCAGTGCTTTAGGCTCGGGCTGCCGCTGCCTCAAGCCAGAGGAGACGTGCCCGGGGGCCCAGGAGGGCAACAGGACGTGCCAACCCCACAGGGGCTCCCTTCCAGGCAGGAGTGTGCGTGAGTCCGGCGCAGGGATCCCAAAATCCGTGATCTAAGGGGGGCTCGGCGTGGCAGGAAAGCCAGGACAGTGCCCTGAGGCGCCTTGTGTGCCGGGGGAGTGAGCAAAGCTTCCACCGCGGTTGCGAGCCGCTCAGGTCCGCCAGCCGACTCTTGGGCGGACTCACTTCTGCTGGCTGGACCTGCTGCTGCTGGGGTGGCGCCCGGGGCCCCCGCACAAATCTCCGGCGGAAGAAGAACGGTGGGGGGCGCCTCCGTCGAGGGCGCTGCTGGACAGCGTCGTCCGCTCTCTCCCCCTCGCTGACCAGCTCGGCAACCCCTTCTGTCCGGGGGCATCCTGGGGCTGCTGGGCCTGCCGGGGCCTGGGGATGAACCTGCGGAAACGGCGGCGGTTGGGGGCATAGCGGCTGCCTTTCACGGGCACGCCGCCGGGGCCAGTCACGTTGGCCGCCTCGGCACCCTGCGGGAGACAAGCGGGGCTCGGGTCAGTGGGGCGCGGCCAGCGGAGTCCGCCAAGGGCTGCCACGCACGGCCCCATCCGAGCTACCTTCTCTCCTTCCACCACATCGAACTCCACCGTTTCCCCGTCTCCAACACTACGGAGGAATTTACGGGGGTTGTTTCTCTTGATCGCCGTCTAGTAAAGAGCAGAGAAGACACAATGACCCTTCAGCAAGATGGCCACGTTCACGCAGCTCTCGTGTTTCTACCGACTCCTCACATCAGAGCAGTGCAAAAGGGTGTGCCCGATCACAAGCGAGTACACCGGCATTTGGGCTGCAGTACGTTTCACATGACCCGCTTCCCTCTAAAATGGGGGCATGGGGAGCAGTGCCGGCCCCTAGAGACAGCGAGAGGAAAGAGGTCATGCCGGCTGAGCAAAGCTAACAAGTGGACGGTGCTCCATAATATTACCAACTAGCGGAAATGGCCAAACTTCCCCACACAGCGCATGAACTAAGGAATCCACTACCACATGGGACAGTGATGGCAGCTAACACGAGACTTCTCTGAAAGGTGATCAGGGAAGTCCCTGGAAGATAACGCTGTCCATCTGAGTACCAGTTGCAGGGACACATCAAAGAAATGCTGCCCCCCACCCCAATCCTGCTTCTGGCCTTCCCGGGGCATCAGGTGGGCCACCAGGAGAAGCGGGATGTGGAACTAGAAAGGTCTGGTTTGATTCAGTGGGGCTGTCTGTGGTTTTGCCCTCATTTGGCTACTGATTCAGGCTGTAAAAGCAGAACACTCTGGTCCATGTTCCGCAGCTTACAGGGGTTCAGGTTTCCAGTAACATGTCCTTTTGAGCCAAGACGCCTTCAGCTCGGGCTCCTAATTTAAATAAGCGCCCAGAACTTTCCTCACGTATATTTAACAAATTGTCCCTCTAGCTAAGGGGGCAGCTGCACCCCTTTCAAGGCAGCTGGCTCTCTAGTGGGCACCTGACCACCTTCCCTCTGTAAACTTGCGGCTTCCACAGCCCAGGATCGAGGACTGCAGCTGCTGCTCCAGGGCGGCATTCCAAAACTTTGGAGCACCTGAGGAATTCTGACACGGAAAAGAGCCTCCACCCAGCCCGCTGTCCCCAGCTCTGGCTCGGCAGCGCGCCTGGTGCTGCCACGTGGAAGAGAAAGCAGTGCGCTTGCCCACAGGGTGCCTC
The DNA here is from genome assembly GCA_023646645.1 of Varanus salvator macromaculatus. NCBI lineage: Eukaryota > Metazoa > Chordata > Lepidosauria > Squamata > Varanidae > Varanus > Varanus salvator. The sequence continues at coordinate 816,063 of JAIXND010000753.1, read as the reverse complement.
TTACCTGGTGCACGAACACATCCTCCTTGGTATCATTCCTGTAGGGAGGGAAGAGACAAAGCTTAGGGGCCTTCCCGGTTGGGGGGTGCGTGTGCCGGGAATGCTCACTGTTCACACTGAATCAAATTGCTGGGGGGAGACGTAATGAAATTCAGACATTTGCAGCACCCCGAGTCTTACTCAAACCATGCCCCTCTTCCAAGAAGCATTCGAAAATAACTGGCGACGGAATGACTATTAATGGGGCTGGGCCACTTTTGCCCCCTCCCGTAATGTGAGTTGCGTCTTGGCTCGCAGCAAGCCTCACACCTACAGGCCAAGCTGGACTGAACACTTCTCCGCTACCCGCCCCCCCGGCTGAGTGCCCCCTCGGCCCCATCTCGACAGCAACAGGAACGGCTAATCTCTGCTCAAGGATTACCTTGGCGGCCAGGTGGGAGGAGGAGATGCAGGCAGGGTTCTCGCCAGCCTGTTTACTGATCAGGTGGCTACATACCCGTGGCAATGTGTGTTCAGCGGCACTTTAGGAAGAGCCGGGCATTTCAGGAGTTCACTCAGAACAAATCAGAGCAAGACCTTTCATTCCCGACTTGGGGACAGGGGCGGGTTGTGCAGGAGGCACGCCGGGCCCCCGCTGCGGCTGAACGCTGCTGGCGCAGACATCCTCCCCTCCCCTCCCCTCCCCCTCCCCAGTGCCCACCAGAAGCGCACAGCCCCCGTCCCTGGCCAGAAATCAACACCGCTGACACATGCGAATAGAGGCTTTCTGCAATCACGACACATTCCTCCGGCACGCAGACACCCTGAGAGACCATCGCGGCACACATGTGGGCCACAGACCCCAAGCCCCCGGCGGAGAGCCCCCAGACACACGTGTGTGTGTGTCACCAGCGGCTTGCGCAGGCCACACCAACACACATTCTCTCTGCCAGGTTAAGTCCAGCACGCAGAAACCACGTAACACCTCTTCTGTGCGCAGGGTCTCTGAGCAAATGAGCCAGAGATTCAGTGAAGGTTCTCCTGTGAGCACTCAGGTTTCAGCACATGCGTTTCTATTCCGGTACACAGAAAAGCCCGCTCAGCTTCAGGCTAGGCTTCCACCGCGTCATCCTGGGTGGGGACCAAAGCATTTTTCTGCAAAAGTTGGGCAGTCAGCTGACCGGTTGCCCTGGTTTCCAGGTAATCTTTGCTCTTCTGACTCAGCCACTTCTCTCTAGCAGGAAGTCAGGCACTGAAAAACAGATCTGCTTTGTAAATCTAAATTCCTTTCAGGCTCAGCAGAGCTCGGTTCTTCCAAGTGCAAGGACGTGGTACCTGAGCATGTGCAGAGTGCATTTGGCCTTGCCAACACCAACTACAAGCAACCTGAGACTGAGGATGCAGCCTCTAGCGAAGCTTGGGTTCTTCACCTCTCATTCCCGTCAGACTCGTTAGCCAATCATCTAGCTAATATTAGTAATTCATTTGGTATTTTCTTCTTGTGAATGGATCTAACTTGTATAATTTAGAAAATTTAGGAAGATTCATGATTACAGCTTTCCAGTTCAACTCTGACATTTAAGGCTTCATGTTTTGTTGACTGGTGGCTGCCTTCAGGCTGCCTAGATTGACAGGGAGCCATGAGTGGCAATCAAAGGTTATCCAAACAGACTCACAACTGCTCCAAAACTTTCAGGAGGAAGAGAAGGGGAGGCTCACCTGTTTATAAATCCATAGCCATTGCGGACGTTGAACCATTTCACTGTGCCCTGCACCTGGGTGGCTGCAACGCGTTCCCAAGGAAGAAAGAAGACGGATGAATTGTCCAGAGGTGCACACACATCCTCAGCCCCCTCCCAGGAAGGCCCAGGCAGTCTAAGCCCCCCAGCCGCTGCAGCATCCCACCCCAGCCCTGGGGTAGTGCTTAGCCCAGGGGCAGAACACGGCTTCAGGAGCGCTGGGGGCACAGGCAGCAGCCCAGCATGGCCAAAACCCGCACATTAGCCGAGTACTCTTACTGCCACTCAACCTAAGGAGGAAGACACCGCACGACAGCCTGGGGACCACCAGGGGCTTGGTGACTGGAAGAGACGGGGTGTGGCCAGGGAGCCAGCCTGGGGCTCCAAGGCCACTGGATCTGGCCCCTGGGCCTGGGCTTCTGCACCCCCGGTTTACGCCCAGATCAAGAGACCCAAAACAGGCTGGGTGATGGTATTTGAAATTAAACCTAGCTGAGAGAGTCCCCTTTCCAGAGAACTCGTGTGGATACTGGAACTTGGCATGACATCAAGCCCCGGCTTCTCCTCTGGCGTTCAGAGAGGCCACTTGGGGTTCTCAGTCAGGGAACTCGGGGGGGGGTGCACTTCATTGGGTGGCCATGGTACATACCTGTACCTGCTTCAATAGCCAAGGGACTTTCCGGGGCTTTTAGCCCTCTAGAGAGAAGCCAGCTCTGGCCTGAGCGCCACTCAGAAGCAAGCAGACCCAAGAGTGCGTGGCGTCCCGCATTCCTCTCATCTACCCCAAGGCAAACATGGCAGCCCCCGGTCTGCCTGCCCAGGCCCTGAAACAGCCGCTCAGTCAAGCCTGCTTGGGAACTCAGGAGAAAGGAGCAGGGGCCGAGTCCCATGCCGGAAGAGGGGCTCCCCGGAGGGCAAGGGAGAAGGCAGAGCTCAAGGGCAGAGGATGAGTACTGCACGCTGCAGGCTCTGGGGTCAACCCCGGCATTGTTAGCCAAAGGGCCAGGTAGCAAGTGACTGGAAATACCTTTCCCTGCCAAAGGAGGTAACACCGTGTGAGATGGACAGAGAGCCGGCCTTGCAGAATGCAATTTATGTCCCTGAGGCAAACTGGGGGGGGGGGGGGGAACCCTTGGCCCAAGAAACTCCCAGTCCCTTGCATAACAGTCTTACAACTCACCTGCGCACTCCCTAGCCCCCACACCCCAAGCAGGTAACTGCAGCCTTGGCCTAGACCAGCCGGAGGGGACCATCATCCCTGACCACTGGCCATACGGGCTGCAGCTGATGGGAGCGGCAATCCAAAGCTTTTGTGGAGCACCAGGCTGGGGAAGGCTGCCTCACTCCCGCACCTGCTACTACACCGCACGCTCATTATTCCCAAAACTGGAATAGTTGGCTGCGGCAACAGCTCCCACCACCCCGAATATGGGCCACTGGAGCAGCTGCGTTGCTGTTGCTGGAGTGGGGCTGCTTCTAAAATACGGGGGCATATTTACAATCCTGAAGACACATCCTGCGCATTGCGCCACAGATCGCCTTGAAGAGGCGGCTATAGCTGGCCCGACATGTTGCGGAAGCCCTTTATTTTTCCGCGGGAACTCCTTTTATTTCATTTTTTCTGCAAGGAACTCATCTCTTACCCGCCCAACCCCAACCCCAACCCCAACCCCCCCGTGCCGCTCCCCGAAAGCCCTTCTTGCGGGCGGGTCCCGGTTCTCCCCCTAAGCTGCTCCAGGCCGTGCAAGAGACGGCGGCGCCCCATTTCGCCCGTCCTCACTGCGGCCAGGACTCCCATCATCCCCAACGCCGCCCCAACACCGGCGCCCTCAAGCGAGCGCCGCCCCTCCAGCCAAGCCCCGCCCCCGGGAAACGGTTGGCCCCGCCCCTCACCTAAAATGCGCTTGGCCGCCTGGCTCCGGGCGACGCCGCCGCCCGCGGGTGCCGCGGGCTTGGCCACTCCGGCCGCGGGGTCCCCCGCGGGGCTCTCCCCGGTGGCGGGCACGGCGCCGCCGCCGCTCTCCGCCTCGCTCAGCATCCCCGCCGCCGCCGCCGCTGTCGCCCGCCCGCCCGGCAGTCCGGTCCGGTCCGTTGGCGCCGCCGCCGCCGCCGCCGCTCCGCTCGCGCCGCTGCTCCCGCGGCCGCCCAACCCGCGCCTCGCGCCTCGCGCCCCGGGACACACCCTCGCTCCGCGCGGCGCCAACGCCCAATCAGCAACGGCTGCTTTCCCCCCGCGCGCGCGCGCGCCTCCCGCTCTGCCAATCAGCGGCTGCCCCTGCCTACCGGCCGCTACCTTGGCTCTTATACCTTTGCGGCCACGCCCCCCGCTCCCCTCCGCCACGCCCCGCGCTCCCATTGGCCGCCCGGCCCGCTCAGGTGCGCCGTGGCCACGTGGGGCGCGAAGCCGCCGCCGCCGCCGCCGGTGCGGGCGGCACGTGCAGCGCTTTTGGGGGGTCTCGGGCTTTCGGCGGCGTCCTCCGGCCCTTCCCGGAGCGGCGCGATCCACCTTCGGCGCGGCTTTTTGCACGCGCCCGACCTGAGCGAATGCCCCGCGTGACTGGCGGCCCTGCTCCCGAGGTGCGGGGGGAAGCAGCGAGACTTGCTCTTGAGTAGACCCGCTAGGCTCGGCCCGTGTAGCTTGTCCCCAACAGCCGCTTCAGATTCAACAGGTGGGCTCAGGTTTTGTTTTTTTTCCTGCACTCGGAGAAGATTTTCTTGCAGCCCCGTTAAAAACGAAACAAGCAGGCCCCTGGATCTCCTCCCTGCACAATATTTTGCTCGTTGTCAAGGTTTACAGTTTGTGTCCGTGAACGCCTACAGCCTGTTTAGGAACCGATTTGCCTTATTGTTTGCATTCTTTATCTTTCATGAGGTGTGTATCTGCCATGTTTCTGTATCTTTTCACAATCACCAGCCATACAGGTATTTGTGTTTACTGCAACGTTAGAGGCCCCAGTTGTGCGTGCAGAACTCCCTCTGCTTTCTTGTGCTGCTTTAGGGTATATATTTATAGCATACAGGAAAGGAAAAAAGGTGGGATTTGCATATGTGACATACATTCACAAATTTATAAATGGTCATATTAGGCATATGGAATCCATATCCACTTTAGCAGGGTGGTACATTGGTGTGTATTTTGTTTGGAGAGACATACCAGTACTTGAATGTGAGAGCTAAGTGCACGAGGAGTTGCTCTGCAGTGGTTTTTGCCTGACTCCCCCAAAGTAAGTGTCAAGTCTGCCCCCCAGTAGTCCTGTGCCGCCACCTCATTTCTTGGAAACTGCTTGCATGGTCTGTGTGGTTGTTTATGCAAGTATTTCTGACTGTTTAGGTTTAGCTTCAGCCACCTTTGAGATAGTTCACCTATCTCTTTAGCCAGGAATGGAGGTTTTGTCACTGATGGTCCAAAGATCTCGCAAGTGGCAGCAGACGCAGGAGACACACACAACTGTTGTGTAGCATCCTGCCTGTAGCACGTTGGAATGGGAACTCTGCATCGGCTCGTAGTCATCTGAACCTCTCTCTGCCAGGCTCAGATGAAATTTCTTCCAAAGCAGTGAACTGAGATGGGTCTCCTAATTTTTAATCTTGCATTTCTCCTCAGTCAGTCTCCCCCCACCCCCAATCTGTGCAGTTTAATCTCCTTTTTGGTTATCTAGGCTAGGTAAAAGTCCAAACGCCTTGTTTCCTGTGTAACCATTAACCAAAGAGGACAGACTGTTGTTTTGCCAGGAGCTGTGGAACCTATGAAAGGAGCACCTGGTCAATTCGGGACACCCCTTTGGACGCACTTCCTCTTCTTGGACAGGATAACAAAAAGTGATTCTTTGTTTGTCTCGCTGGCTCTTCTTTGCTTTGTCAGAGGAACTGTTTTGTTTAACTTGGAATTTGGCCTCCTTTCTTTTAAGACAGCAGTACTTCAGGTGTGGAACCACCGGGCCTCTATATGCTGATGGACATCAGCTCCCATCAGTCCCAGCCAGCATGATCAGTGGCAAAGATCTTAACTTCCCAAGGTGCCCTCCAAGTGCTCTGTATTCTTCTCTCAAGATTTGCTCAGCCTCAGTGTTGCATCAGCAAAATGGGAAGAATACCCAAGTCTCAGCCTGTGCTTTTGAGAGGCTCCAGTTGCAAGTCTAATATGCTTCTGTGAATGTAAGTGAATAACATGTAACCAGAGATAAGAGGAAAGGTAGGGAGACATTAGACAGGGACATTCAAGAATTACATATTTTCAAAGGTGCAGCCCTTTGTAAGTTTAGACCAGGAGAAGGCTTAGGCCCAGCAAGTTTCTCTGGGGACCATCATGATGTTGTGTGTCAGCAAATTGTGTGTCACTTTAAAGGAAGCAGCTAAGGACATGCAAAAAGCGTGTCCTTGATCAGGCCCAGCGTCCATCCAGTCCGGCACTCTGCCTCCAAGGTGGCAAACCAGCTGCCCCCAGGATCTCGCCAGCGGGATGGGGACGAGGCCTCTGCTGGCCAAAGGACACACACCGCCTCCGATGGCACAACTCACACGTAGCCAGCGGACTCTTCGTTCCATCTGCCCTGAAACTCTGACCAAGCCGCTTTTCCAGATGAGGCCTTTGGATTTGCTGCTTCGCTGTGGCCTCTGCTTCCAGATTCTTCCTGGGATGGAGATGGGATCCTGTACCCATAGGCATTCCGGGTGGGGGCCCTTCTCTGCCTTTCTGTGTGTCCCATTGGTGGCACTGAGGTGCACGAGAACTGCCCAACCGCACCAAGTCTTATTCTGGCATACCTCAAAAGATCTGAGCTTGGAAAGCCCCGAAGAGGCGCGGGAAGGACCAAATCCTCTGATGCACCCACAAACTACCGTGACTTGACCTCACAAATGCCTTGCTCATCAGATGTTCCAGTGGGCTCCTCCTATATGAGAGGAGGAAAAATATCTTCCTATCCACTTTTTCCACTCCATGAAAAATTTCACACACCTCTAGCATGTCTCCTGTTATACACCTTTTTTTTTTTTTTGTCCTAGGATGAGGAGCCACAAACGTTCTTCATGGGGACTCCCTCCAGCCCCTTGAATATTTGGGTTGCGCTTTCCAGCTCTGCAACATCCCCTTTGCAGCCCATTTCAGGTCTGGCTGTATCGTAGATGCTGAAGACTTATTTCCCAGGAATTTCAGTTTTGGTCTGTGCTATACTGCACCGCTGAGCAACAAAAACACAACACAACACTTCCCTCCTCCAGCTGCCAACCAATTTTGCATCTTCATTGCTGCTGTGGTTTTTTAAATGAAATGCAAGGGTTAATTAAGCTGTGCGACGTGATCATGAGTTGCTAGCGCTGGGGGCTGCCTCAGCCCAAATTTGATCCAATTGCAAACCCCAAACCTATTGGAACAAACATCCCCCGGCTTGCGTGGCACATCATGCTCTTTCCAGCGCTAGCTGAAGACTGATTTCCCCAGGAATTTTAGTTTTGGTCTGTGCTGTACTGTATTTTTCTGGTCCTTGTACTGCTGCTTCTCATTTATACTGTAGGTTCAAACATTTCAATGTGCACAGTGTGTTTTATGTTTGCAAAGTGCTGTGAACCACCCAGAGAACTTCAGCTGTTGGGCGGAATAGAAATGTAATAAATGAGTATCGTTGGCACGTCCTGGCTGTGGGTTTCATATTAGCATTCGGTTGGCCCCTGTGGGAAACTCGCTAGGCCTTTGGTCTGATTCGTCATAACCCTTCTTCTGTTCTTGTATGTTCACCTAGTTGAGTTAAGGCGCTAGCCAATACCTGCCTCCTGGCTTGGGCATCCAGCAGCAAAGGGAAACTGCTCCCCTGTGCCTTTGTTAGGTAGATAACAGAACAAGAAAGGTGCAAAACATTTCGCCTAGTCTTTGTTCTAAATATTGAGAATGCACAGCTCTTCCGCCTCTGTAGGCCAATCACCTTATTTACACCTGGCCAATTGCCTACACCTTGTGCAGACGGACCCCTGGTGTCTGTCTGGGCACCCTACAGATTTAAAGTGTTACTGCAAAACTGCACATTCCCAGTTGCAGTTAAATACAATTTTAATTACGATAAAGTAAACATACTCATAGCAACATAGGAAGAATAAGTTAAACAACCTAGACTTAAGAAATCAGATATCAAGGATAATATAATATACTCTGCGAATGCAGAGTTAAATGTCAAAACGTCCAGGTTTGGGGAAGTGGACTGGATAGCTAATGCGCCACCTGCATCCCCAGCTAAGTGCTAATAAAGGATAATTCATGATCTAGGGAGGACTTTAGAAAAGGCCCCCCAAAAATAGTGCCATTGGCACTATAAATTCAATGTTATGTATTTATTTATATTTGTAAGCCGCTCCGAGGCTCTGGTGAATGGGGAGGCATATAAGTGTGCTAAATAAATTAATAAATAATTGGACCAAGGCTTGTGTCCAATGCCTCTGGCAAGCACCAGGTTAGGGAACCCTGGATCTAGTTTATCATGTCAAGCTGCAATTCTATGCTCACTTACCTGGAAATTAGTCCTACTGAACTCAATGGGGTTTACTTCTGAGTAGACTTGTATAGTATTATTGTGCAGTTCATATTCCTAACACCAAGAAGCAGGTGTGGTAGTTCTCAACAGATTTATCCAGGTGCTGCCATAGAGGGAGTTACCTGTCAGTTGCTAGACAGAGATGCTACTCTGGGAATTAAGCTTGGCCAGAATATGTTTGGTAGGCAATGAGCAGAGGAGGCATGTTGGAGAAAGAGCAGTGGGCTCGCTCCAGAATTTCTTGTTGTTGTTGTTAGTCATGAAGTCCTGTCCGACCCATCGCGACCCCTTGGACAACATTTTTCCAGGCCTTCCTGTCCTCCACCATCCCCCGGAGTCCACCTAAGCTCACACCAACGGCTACAGTGACTCCATCCAGCCACCCCATCCTCTGCCGTCCCCTTCTTCTTTTGCCATCTATTGTTCCCAGCATCAGGGTCTCCTCCAGGGAGTCCTTCCTTCTCATTAGGTGGCCAAAGTATTTGAGTTTCATCTTCAGGATCTGGCCTTCCAAAGAGCGGTCAGGGTTGATCTTCTCTAGGACTGACCGGTTTGATCGCCTTGCGGTCCAAGGGACTCGCAGGAGTCTCCTCCAGCACCACAACTCAAAGGCCTCAGCCCTTCGGCACTCAGCCTTCCTTATGGTCCAGCTTTCCACAACTAGGTGCCCTCCGGATGGTTTGGACTGCGAGTCCCATCACCCACAGCTAACATGGCTACAGGTGAGAGACGGTAGGAGTCTGTCTGTTCTTCCCAATTGCTGAAGTTGCCTGGAAAGTTTACAACAGTATCCAGATAGGACCATGGAGTGGCAAAAATATTATTTTTTCCTTCCATAATAAACTATGTTTAATTAGAAGTGTTTTGAAAAAGCAGGTGTGGGTACACTGGTCAAGTCAGAGCGAACTTTAGATGTCTTGAGGCAGAGGGCTGGCCTAGCTTGGCTTGGAAGGGGGGCAAAATTGGTGCCAGGCTGGGCTCAGTGGGGAAGCTGGAGGCCAACGCTGCAGTGCGGGTTGTTTTGACCCCAACGATTAAATGTTGTGCAAACGACCACAGCTTTTCCTCCCACCTCTCCGGATTATGAAGCTAAAGGAGCTGAGAACTACCAGGCTTGCTGCCCAGTAGCAACTAAGTCTCAGCCACGCCACAGTCCTACTCTAGTCTACTCAGGATTAAGCCATCTTACTGGACGGCTTTTCAAAGAAATAGGCCGAAGACTGCAGTATGAGCCGGGGTGCTAGCAGGCTTTCCCAACCTGGCGCCCCCACCCCCGGAGCATGGGGTCCCAGAATTCCCCGGGCGGCTGGCTGGGGGATTCTGGGAGGTGGCGTCCAGCGCCCCTGGAGGGCGCCAGGTTGGGGAAGTCTGCAAATAGTGTAGAGCAACGAAACGAAAGAGGCTTCGATGTGTGCCTGCCGTTGGGAAGCAGTTGCGATTACTTTCGGCTTTCGAACGGTTGCAGCCCGCGGTTGCTGTGGTAACCATGGCGGCCGCCACTCGGCTAAGATGGCCGCCGGCGACCGCGTGCGCGGAAAAGGCCTGGGCGGGACGCTCTACGCCGCCCCGTCGCACACTCTATGGTATGGGACCTGAGACCAAGGGGCGGGCGGAAAAAAAAGTCGACCAGGTGCGCACGCGCATTCGGCGATACAGGAGTGAAGGGGAGGTTGCTCAAAGGAGGCCTAGCGCATGCGCGTTGAGAAGCCAATGGCCGCTGTGGGAGTGGGAGGAGGCGCGGCGGCGGCAAAAGAACGCAGTCCTGTGCGCGTGCGTTCCGCCTAGGTGCAGGTAGTCGCCACGTGACGAAGCAGGATGTTTCCTACTCGGTTCCCCTCCCACTTCTGTACATGCGCACTGAGAAGCCATCCTGCCGGAGAGTCACCCCAGTGAGCATGCGTCTTGTCCTGCGGCCTACAGCGCGCACGCTCGGCGACGTCACCGGGCTCGGCGCAGGCGCCGTGCGAGCGCTGGAGGAAGTGGCACCTCCTCCTCTTCTTCCCCTCCCATTGCGGCCTCCTGGCTTTGGGTTGGGTTTCCTCGCAGTGCGCGTGCGGCGAAAGGGAAAGCGAGCGAGAGAGAGAGAGAGCGAGAGCGAGAGAGCGAGCGAGCGCGCGAGAGAGAGCGCGCGCGCGTGCGGGCGAGCGAGCGAGCGAGGAGGAGAGGAGAGGAGAGGAGAGGAGGAGGTGGGGGGGCAGGGCGAGGGGACGCGATAAGTGCGCGTGCGCACTGCGGGCTGGGTTGCAGCAGCGGCGGCGGCGGCGGCGGGCGGCGCGGCGGGCGGCGGTTGAGCTCGCGGGCGGGTGAGTGAGCGAGCGAGGCCGGCGGCGCGCGCGCGTGCGGCCCGGCGGGCCCGGAACCAGGCCAGGCCAGGCCAGGCCAGGCCGCGCGGCCTCCCCGCCCGCCCGCGCGCGCCCTCGCCTCGCCGCGCCGCGCCGCGCCCGCCTCGCCTCGCCTCGCCGTGGGTGACGAGGGGCGGCTGGCGGCGGCGGCGGCGCTCGCGTGGTGGGACGCGGCGGGGCGGGAGAGGCCGCGGCGGCCTGGGCCGAGGGGGGGCAGCTTCCCGGCCGGGGGGCGGGGGCGGGGGCGGGGGCGGCCGCGGCCTGGCCTGGCCTGGCCCGCGGGGGGGGGGCTGTCTGGGGCGGTGTAACGGGGGCGACGGCGTGCGGAGCGGTGCGGTGCGGATCCCCGTGCGGCGGATAAGCCCTCCGCCGGCCCGCCCGCTGGGATGACGAGGCGGCTGCACGGTGGAGCGCCCCCCCCGGGGCCCGTCTCCCCGGCGGGGCACGGGGCGCGGGCAGGTTTCTGGGCTCGCCCGGGGAGGGGCGGGGAGGGGGGCGGCCCGGCCCGTTCTGCTGGGCGCGGGGGGCTTCTCAGTTGGCTCGGAGCGGAGAAAACTTTTCGCCCCCCCCCGCGCCTGGAGGGGAGGCCGGTGGCCGGGGCCGGGCTGCCTTTGGAGTCAGCCTCGCACTTCGGGAACGTGCGGCGGGGGGGCTGGTCCAGGGCAGGCCTCGCGGGGCGGGCAGGCTCGCCCCTTGCTCTCGCTCTTCCCGGCCCGGGTGCTCGGGCCTGCAGTCGCCCTCCTGCCCGGAGCCGTGGGAGCTGCAGCCCCGAGCGCCCGGAGGGCACGGGGCGGCGAGGCTGCCCAGCGACTGCCCGGGGTGCCGTGATAGGACCGCCGCCAGAAGGGCCGGGCAGCCTTTGTGGCTGCAGTAACGGAGGGCCCAGCGTATGGGGACAGGCCGGGGGAAACGTGGGGCTGAGCCAGGGCGGGTGGGCGGGGGGGGGTGCGGCTTGTGCATAGGTGTGGCACGAGGGACGCTGCAGCCGGGGTGCACCCCTTGGACTGCTGTTCTGGGGGTGCGGGTCCAGAAGAGTCGGCTGGGGTTGTGTTCCTCCAGGGAGCACTGCAGGGGTTCTTGCTTCGGGTTACCAGCTTGCCTTTGTGAGCCTAGGGGTCCTGGTGTTGTCTGAATGGGGCTGGGTCAGGAGCGAACGCATTCATTTTCTCTGTCCTCTGGGAAGCGTTGCGTGCAGATGGAGGACGGCAGCGGGGCTTCTTTGCCGTGTGGTTTTGTGGGTCTTTATTTAGTGGTGGGGCTTTTGTGAGGGTTTACTTTGGGGGCGGGAGCCAAGGCAGGTGACAGTGTGCCCTGGCAATGAGTAGGCCGGTTGGGGCAGCCTTCCCAATCCGGGACTCCAGATGGTTAGGACTTCACTTCCCATGTTGCTTTGGATGTGCTTGGAGTCTGTGGCTTGCCTATGAGGAAGGAGGTGTGAGTGAAGAGGCATCTTGGCGCTGGGCTGGGGGGGGGGAGCACGGCAGGAACTTGTGCACAGGTGGGGAAGCACTTGGGAGGGGAGTTGGGGGCTTCCAGTGGCCTGGCGAGGAGGAGGAGCGGCTGCTGGGTGGGCTTATTTCTCTCTGCACGCAGGGTGTGGGGTGGGAGGTGGCTTGACAGGAGGGCTCCCAAGCGGTTACTCAAGGCACGTGAAAAGATGGCTTACCGTGTGAAGGTGTAGCCATTGTGTATTCATGCCACAGACTGCCCGTTCCCTGTGTGCCAGTGCAGTGGCTTAAGTGCTGGGCAGAGCAGGCAGGATTCCCTTTCCTGCATAAGGCGAGGGGTACCGTGTGGTCCAGCTTGCTCCACGCACTTTTGTGGATGTTGGTGGGGTCCCCCTCTTCCATTGCGGGGTGCAGGTCAGTCTCCCGGGACATGGGCTGGGTTTCAGCTTGACTTGGAGCAGAAGGAGCCAGAGGCCCCTGTAAGGAAGGCAAGGTTGTCTGGAGTGCGAGAGCGTCGAGCTTAACCATCGTGGGTAAGGAGGTGAGCCCCAAATCGATCCCTGAAAGAGAGGATCAGGGTGAGTTGAGGGCGTGTGGACCGTCTCTTGCGCGGAGCCGTGCTCTCCCCGACGGAGGATCCCGCTCGGCAGCGGCCCTTCCTCCTCCTCTGTGCCTGGCCTCTGGCTCAGGCCGGGATGACCAAGGCGGTGGCGGCTAGGCGCTCGTTGCGTAACAGAGACCCCAGGCTGGCTGCGAGGGGCTGTTCCTGGAGCGGGCTGCCTCCAGGGTGTCGGGATTGGGGACCATGTGCGAGGAAGTGCTCGCGGCTCATCGGTGGGGTCTGAGTGGATGGAGAACGGGGAGATTCAGTAGCTGGGGGAGCGCTCTTTCTCCCGGGGGCAGTTTGTACGCCGCACCTGAGATGGTTCTGCGGCAAGCGCTTTCGAAGCGGGCTCGGGGACGGGGCAGCGCTCCCTACGTGAGTGTAAAGCGCAAATTCCCTCCCGAATATTCCTGCGTCCCCCCGCCTTCCCTCGGCCACATGGTTGAGCCTGGTTCTCTGCAGTGGCGGCTTAGCTGAATCATGCTCGGTGCTGGCAGGAAAAGAGGGAGTCTCCCTCGAACATGTGGCACAGAGGCTGCCGCTCGCTCGCTCGCGCGCGCACCAAGTGGGCTCAAACTTCCTGCCTGGCTCGCAGCTCCCTCCCCCTGCTCTGCTCCTCCGTCGCAGGCAAGCACGTGGTGGAGGTGCTCCCGGGCTCCCGACGGCGATGGCTGTGGCTGCCGCTGCCGGCTGTCACCCGCATGAGCTATTGCAGTTAGCAGTTGCTGTCATCAAGTATCCGAGCGTGTGCAGGTTGAGAGTTGCCTTTGGAGGAGGTGGGGCGGGGGGGCAGCAGGGCCGGGACGAAAATGAGCTCAGCAGATCCGCGGAGAGGGCGAGTGAGCCATCCCCCTCCCCGCGGCCTGGAGCGGCGGGCAGGGCCGTCTCCGCTCTGTCTCCGCTCTGTCTCAACGCGAGGGTGAGCCCGCGGCACCTCCTCCGGAATCCAATCTAGTTTTTCCAGCTCTGATGTAAGATGGGGAGGACGCCGGACAACCTGGGAGCCACGTGCTGCCTGCACAAGATGGGGCCTGGCCTTTGTCAGTGATCCCGCTGCCCGCAGAGAGGCGTTCTCGGAGTGCAAGCCAAGTCGGTTGAATGAGCCCCTGTGTGCGCACGCCGTATGCCGGCCTTCCTGAGGCGCAGGCACTAAGCCGGTGTTTTGCTGCGTGAGAGTTAAGCACAGTCTGCTGGGCACTAAGTGGTAACTCCACGTCCCTTGGAGTACATTCTCAGCACCTTTTAAGCCTGATGGAGGGTTTTGTGCTTGAATCCTGCTACTGATTTAGATGCTCAGGGCCTGAGTAGCTGCTTTTAAATGGCAGGCCAGTTCCAAAATAGCAGGGTCCTTGTGGTGTGAGGCTGTTTGTGCCAGAGTTTTCTGTCTAGAGGATAAAAGCAGAAACAGGCTTGTGTTTCTTCTCCCCTCATGCCCAAGTACAGTTGCATTGCAAGATTTCACATTCTACATCTGGGGACAAAATATATTTGGGGGGAACTTCCCCTATGGTTCGTGTGTGTCATCTCCTAGCATGTGCTTGCTTGCATCTCTTCGGCATTTGAGACTTCTACTTTCATGGCTTCGGATCCTCCACCTTTGCCACCTTTGCCTCTTGGGAGATTGTCCGCGATGTCGCTCACCTGTCAGGCATGAAGCAGGAGACGGGGCTGCCTGGGGCTGAAGCGTCCGGCTGGCTTGGCGACTGCACAGGGCAAGAGCTACAGGCAGTCTTGCAAAGCTTTGTGGGCTTTGGTAAAGAGGGTGGGAAAGGCTCACGGGTTGTAGTCTTGGAGGAGATGGTTATGAGGCGTCGTTACCGGTGAACGTCCACTCCGTTTTGAGCAGTGCTAGGGCAAAATGTGGTTTTCCAGAGCTCGTGTTAAAGATTTTTAAGTGCCACTTGTGCACCACATGAGAATATTGTGCATTAGTCCAGCTGCTGCTGCTGTTGTGCTTCTCTTGGGTTGATGTACAGGACCAGCTTAGGTCTTGCTGGAGTGCAACTCTCCATGCAAAGCCCACCTACTGTATTTCTGGATCCTTCTGCCCTGTTGCCCAGGCTCATTGGTTTCTCATATGTTGGGCATGTGCATTGACCTGGCAGTCTGTGCAGGTGTTCTCCCTCACCTCACTTAAGCATGGAGCTTTGTGGCCAAGCCTGGCACTACAGGAGAGTTCTGGCAGTTCCTGATTAACCTGCGGAACTCATTGCCACTGAGTATTTTCATGACTGCAGGCATAAACGCCTCCTCAAACCCTTAGCATGGAAGGTGTTACTATGTCAGCGTCCTGAGTTCCACGCTGGCCAGCTTTCTCCTTTCGTGCAGCCATGGCTTTGACGCGCACTCCACAGCCTGAGTGTGTAGAAACGTAACTTTGTTAAAGAAGGGGTGGGGTTGTCGGGATGGCATCTAGCACACCAGTGTCCATGTTCCGTGCCACCTATGTGTCTGCTGTAATCAGCGTTTTTTCCTACTGCTGTCGTCTTGTGGACTAAAGAGACCGCGGGGAACTTGAGCCAGCTCCGTTGAAGCCCAAGCGCTGAGATTCTTCTCTCTCTTTCCGGGCAGCTTTCATAACATCTGATCCACCATGGCTGATGACCTAGACTTTGAGACCGGCGATGCCGGTGCCTCCGCCACCTTCCCCATGCAGTGCTCCGCTCTCCGCAAGAACGGCTTTGTGGTGCTCAAAGGGCGTCCCTGCAAGATTGTGGAGATGTCCACCTCCAAGACCGGCAAGCACGGTCATGCCAAAGTAAGTGCGCACAGCCCGCAGGGGGTGGGAGGGTCGCGCCCGCTCGGCTTGGTGGAGTCTCGGTGGGCCAGCTGCTGGCGGTGCGAGCCTGTTCAGCGCTGCAGCGGAGACCGTGAGCATGGCCGTGTGGATTCGTTGCCTTGCGTATCCTCCAGCCTACTGCAGCCCACGTGGGCATTCCCCTGCGTCACATACCCGGTGAAATGGACAGTCGCTCTCCAGCGCACACAGATGGGTTGGGTCCACATGGCTGTGCATGCACGCTGCACGCTGCCTCAGTTCCATCGTTGCTCGCACCGTGTGTGCTCACCATGTCTCGCCCTGTGAGGTGAGGCAGGCAGGGGGCTTCCTGGGCACCGTAGGACCCACGGCATGTCCTAGGGCTCAGGGATAGTCTGAAAACTCCCCCCTCTGCTCACTCTCACAGGGCTTGGACGACACGGGAGCTCATGTGTGGCTGAAGCAATTCTGGCAATGCGGTGGCGCACCGTTGGCATGCGGAAAAGAGGCCCCCGGCTTGCCCTCCTTGCTTGAGTGTGCGAGCCTGGTTGTTAAACCAGCTGCTTCATGGCGTGCAGGGGGATTGAGCCTTTCCCTCTGTGGGGCGTTCCCATGGCTGCCCCACACAGCCTCTTCAGTGGGGGGAAAGGGAGTCCGTCCTGGGCCAGAGGACTGTGGCCAGCAGAACTGGCGGCTTCAGCTCCTCTTCTCTCCCTGCCTGGCGAGCCTCATCCTCTGAGAGCTGCAGTGATGGTGGAGGTCACAACAGACGGGGGTCCCCCAGGAGCCTCTCTCCATTCTCCCACAGCATGTGCTCCTTCTTGGCTGTGATTTTCCAACTCGCATCTTGCCATGCTCAAGGAACTGTGGCTACAGGAGCTGTCAGGACACACAGGACAACCCTCAAGATTGCCAGTACCCAAAAAAAGTGAGGGAGGACCCCCCCCCGACCCATTGATGTTTATTGAATTTATGCAATATCTTAAATACTTTCGAGGCAATCAAATCATCATAATCCTATCACAGTCCAGTCAGCAACAGAAACCTGACAAACTTAGCCATATGCTCAAAATATGATAACATAATTAGGTACAGAAGGAAAGCCGCGTTGCTGAGAATATAGGTTAATAAAACACACCGCTTCTAAAATGCAGCGTGCATGCAGAATAGACATTGGGGTGGGAGTGCCACTTGTGAGAGCCGTTGGTTGTGTGAATTTGCATGTTCACACATTGACCGGTCCAACGAGAAAGGGAGGAGGGAGCGGCGAATGGACACACCGGATGGATGGTGCATTTGCTTGTTCACCCCGAGAGGCTGTTTCTAAAAGCTCCCAGAGAGGAAAGCGCGAACCGCTTCTAGACTTGTATGACAGTTTTGAATGCAGTTTCTTTTTGGCTGCAAGCTTGTCTACCTTGCAAAGAAGCCCTCAGATGGACAGTCCCTAGAAAGCCCCGGCGAAGGCCAGCCTGGGCTGGCAAGCTGCTAGTTCTGGCTCGGAGCAAAGGCAAAAGAGAGGAGAGTTCGGCAGGGTGGTGGGACGGAGGAATCGTGCCCCCGGGGTCTGGCGCAGGAGCGCCCCGCCCCTTTTTCTGCGCGTTTTGCAGGACAAAATACCTCAATTTAAGCTCTGTGAGGGGAAATTTATTTTCCCACTCCTGTTCTGATCTCTTCTGGTGGCTCTCCTCATTCCACTGCTGCCAGCTCTGCATCCTTCCACCCCCCCCCCCCTCTAGGGCATACTGGCTTCTCTTTCTTCTGCGGTCTCTTCGCAGCCCAGAGTTGGGACAGGAGACCGTGCAAAAGACCCGGGCAGTTTGCTTCTCTTAGCAGCTTGCAGGGAGGCTGGGTGGGGAATTTCTCGTGAACACGTTGACCCATTGCAGCCCTTGCGCCCGTTGGTCTGGGAGGCTTCCTACCAAACGTGGGCTGGCAGCCAGCGCTGGGAAAGAGGGCAAGGAGGTGTCCAGATGCAGAGAAACATGTATTTTTGTGCCCCCCCGCCGAGGGCCATGCCTATTTTAAATGGAATTCTTAATTAGGGAGGTGTTTTCGCATAGCCACAGGAAAAGCTCGGGCTCAGAAGCAACTCTGGGATTTCTGCAAGTCTCTCTGCTGACCTGCCAAAGCAGAAATGCAGACCTGCGAGTTGGTGGACATTGGTATAACTTTGGTTTCCGCAGGGTGTAGTGTTGCGGAAAGGCGTTCAGAGGGTAGGGAGAAGCAAGGAGAGAGGCGGGTGGGGCAGGCCGAGGCAGCGGGCAGCTTTGTGCAAGGCACAAAGCGCACGAGGCAGAGGCGGCCGATCAAGCGGTGCCGGGGCACCGGGGGCGATAACAGGCGTGTGGCCTGGCTGAGGGCACCTGAAGCCGTCTGGGCTCGGCGACCAATAAACGTGTCCTCCGTGCCAAAATTGCTCCCCCGCTGCAGGACGGACAGGGAGGCGGTGCCTCTGAGTGCGCTCCTCTGCCTGCCCTCCCTCGCCGGGGTGCCGCTGGGCTTTGGCACACGTGTCTGCGTGCACACGGCGCCATCGTTGGCCACGTCACTCACTCGCCCCTTCCACCCTCTGCCCGCCATCCTTAGGTGCATCTTGTCGGCATAGACATCTTCACTGGGAAAAAATATGAAGATATCTGTCCTTCAACCCACAATATGGATGTGCCCAACATTAAGAGAAATGACTTCCAGGTAGGTGGACGGCGCTGGGGCGGTCCCCGTTTTCAGGCAAGAGCACCCGAGAGGCGGGGCTCGCAGTGACGGCGCGTGAGGCGGCGTGTGCTTCCACCTCCGTGTGCCGCAGCACCCATGGCCCGTGTGGCTCCTCGAGGGCCCGGCCTCCCCTGGCTCGGGGCAGCTGCAGCTTTGCAGGCGCCGGGGTGGTGGCAAACCAGACGGGTCTGCCTCCTTCCAGAGATGCCCTCCCAGCCAGTGCTGCCCACCCGGCTTGCCCAGATGGGCATCTCCTTTGGGGTGGACGCCCCCCCCCGCGGCGTGGCTGGTGGTGGCTTTACGCCAGATCCACCGTGTTGAAACCTTGGTGCCATGTGAGAGAGGCCGGCATACAGCGGGCGAGAGTGGGAACCTGCCGGATTTCCCTGGGCTCTGGCCCATGTTCTCTCTGTCCAGAGCCCGACTCATGCAGAGTGTGGGTGTGGGTGTGAGGCTGGTTTGCACACACGCCACCCCCTCTGCAAGCAGGGCTTTGCTTCCTCGGGCGACTGACAGGCTCTGGGTACGTTGCACAAGAATATTTCCGTGCAGAGGAGGGGTCTGCGAGGGCTGCCGTGCGCTGGTGGGTTTGCCCTTCCGAGTCGGGGCCTGGCGTGCGAAAGGGGCCCGGGGAGCACAAGAGCCGCCTGGAGCGTTGCGTCCCCAGCTGCCGCGCCCCACTTCTCCGGACAGGGCCAAGGGCCAAGGGACCTCGCCGCCCTTGAAGCGGGGGCTGATGCAGCCCCAGGGGAGCCACTCCCGGCTAAGTGCCGTGTGCGACCACCACTGCAATTCCCAGCCGGCACAGGGCAGGAGGTCGCCGCTCAGGAGAGGGGCTGCCCCAGGTCACGGTTCTCCCGCTCCCCCTCCCCCAATGTTTTTACAGCTTATTGGGATCCAGGATGGGTACCTTTCCCTGCTTCAGGACAGTGGGGAAGTCCGGGAGGATCTGCGCCTTCCTGAGGGAGACCTGGGCAAGGAGATTGAACAGAAATACGACTGTGGCGAGGAAATCCTGGTAGGAGCCGTGCGCCGGGCGGGAGGCGTGCGTGCCTGCGCCTCCCTCGGATTACATGTGTGATGCTTGCGCACCCCATCTGTTCAGTAATGCCAGAGGTGGCCAGAAATAATTAAAAGGCAAATTTAAGATGGCAAAAATAACGCGGTGCGAAAGCCACCTTGCAAAGCAGCCAGCCCCATTTCCGC
Organism: Varanus salvator macromaculatus; assembly: GCA_023646645.1. Classification (NCBI taxonomy): domain Eukaryota; kingdom Metazoa; phylum Chordata; class Lepidosauria; order Squamata; family Varanidae; genus Varanus; species Varanus salvator. The sequence goes on along the minus strand of JAIXND010000753.1, from coordinate 796,754 downwards.
GTGCCCTCCGATCTGCCGCTCCTTGGGCGCCTGTGCTCTAGCCCCGATCGCCGGGACCGTCCCGGGTGAGGCGACTGTGGGCTGTGGAGGAGGGCTCCAGGCGTCCCCTGGCACGCGTGGGCCGGAGCTCGGTCTGAGAGGCGATCCTGAAGGCCAACCGGCTGGCCAGCCCCGCCTTTGGGGTCTCCACGCGGTGACCCCTGACCTTGCGGCCGGCTCTTTCCGCAGATCACCGTACTGTCTGCGATGACGGAGGAAGCGGCTGTTGCTATCAAGGCTATGGCTAAATAAGGGAGCCACAGGTGAGTCCCAGAGGGCCTGGGGCCGGAGCAGCTGTGGGAGAGGGGGCAGTCCCGCTGCCGCCCTTGCGCGGAGCTGCCCCTTCAGCCCCCTTCTCCCCCCCCTTTCCTCAGGTGGCGGCGGCAGCGGCGGCGGCAGCAGCGGCTCCAACCTGTTGTGAACCAGAGAGGAGCGCAAACCCGCAGACTGTCAGATTCGGCTCCAAACCACCCAAATCTTTTTTTTTTCTCTTCCCCTTCCTTTAAAAAAGCAAAATCCTCCCACCCCACCCTTTTGAATTAAACAAAAGAAAAGAAACTTTTTATTTCGTGGTCTTTTTAAAGAAAAAAAGCTGGACGCTGATGTACCCTCCTTATTTTCTTGTTCGGCCCCTTCCGCAGCTTTCCAGTCCCCTCCCTCTCTCGGGTGCCAGTAACACTACAGCTGTTCTCTGGCAAGAGAAGTTGAGAATTTGCACTTAAAGGAAAATATTTAAACTGCTAGAAGGAGGCAAAACATTGCAAAAGACTCGTGTTAATTTTTTTTTTTAGTTTTAATGCGTCTATTGAGAGGTGGTGGTGTTGGGGGGGGGGACTGTCCCTTTTCAGAAACAGCACTGAGCAAAATAACTGTTGCGAACCGAGAAGTCGCACTCTTAGCCCAAACAAATGTGTGTTCTTGTGAGCATTTCTGTTGAGGGTTGGCGGGGGGGGCTTTTTCACTGTCGGATGCTCCCCCCCCCTTGGTGGTTGTAGCAATTCAGTCCCTTCTCTCCAATGGCCCGCTTCCCTGCGCTTGGAGGCCACCCATTACCCGTCTCTTTCTGGGATCGCTGCTCCGGTTGCTGAACTGGCTTAAGCCCCCTCCTCGAGCACGAGGGCCCCCCGTCTGGGAGCACGGGGGAGGCCCCCGCCAGGCACGGAGCTCAGCGCGCTCTTCCTCACAGCGGGAGCCAACCGCTCGTGGCTGTCTGGTCAGAGCACACGTTGCCCTCTGCCCTCGCGCCACCTGGGCCCCGGCCCCGCCAATCATGTCCGACCCGACCCTGCCCCACACAGAGCTGTAGCTGCCCCGGAGCCCCCGCTCGGAGCTAGCAACCCTCGCACGACTCCCTCCCCTCCTGCTCCTGCTGGGTACCTGTATCTCCACCCAAAGGCTGCTCCAGGTAGGGATCTTCTGGGGTGACCAGCTAGCGCCCCACCTGTCTCCTCGGTTCATATTTCCTCTCCTCTGCTGTTCACAGGTCAGCGCTGTGGCCTCCCTCCCCTGTTAATCCAACACATTTGTTAATCAACCTCAATAAAACAAGTTTAATATGAAAACCCGTCTCCGGCTGTATCATTTAGAAAGGGCGGGGAATTTCGGAGTAAGCTAACATCAAGCGCAGCTTTGGTCCCCTGGAAGCCTGCCAGGGCTACGCAGTCAGAGGGGCCATGGCTGGGGGGGGGGCACGATTTGTAGGGGGGCTGCAGGTCTTCAGCCTCTGCCCGCTTTTGCCACCTGACGCGTATTTCAAGCCGAAGATGGCCACGCCAAGCAATGAGCAGTTGGGTATTGGCCATTGCAGTATAAATCCCGAAGTATTTTGCTAAGAAACGGGGTGCATGCAGTGGGAGCCGCAGACTTCCGAACCGGAGACTACGTGGAATACTTAGAAATGCATTTGTTTGCGTAAAAACCTGAACTCGGCATCCACCTGTCAGGCCGCAAGATTTTTGCCCTTGGCTCAGCTCAGTCGCAGGCAAGAACAGCAGGATTGGGGCGGGCGGTGCAGTGGGTGCCAAGGTGGATCACTAGTCGGTGGGGCCCAGGAGATCTTCCATCCCATGCAGACGGAACCCTAAACTGCACAGCAGCCAGGCCTACTTGCCCTTGGCTTCAAAGCTGCTGCCCCACCTTTTCCTGGGTGGTTCCACGCTGGACCCACATCTGCAACCGGCTGCAGCATGTGCCACGCAGACCTCCCTAAAACAGAGCCAGGAGTGCGGCTGACCCTTAACCGGCGAGAGCCTCCCGAATGTTAGTGTCGCGACAGAAGAGCTCGGTCTGCTCGAAGGGCGGGTCACCCGCGGCTGCATGCCGCCCGTTTCAGGCTGACCCCGTCTCATGCTCTGTTTGCTTGACCTAAAGGGGCTGGCCAGAAGAGCCCCCTCCAGAGCAGGGTGGGCAGAGGACGCGCCACCGGGAAGGACCTCCGAGCCCTCGGCCACCATGGGAAAGTCCCGCTCAGCGAATGCCCAAGCCGACCTCCCATTCGTGGCTCAAGCGCCTGACTGACTGGCTGCATGTCCCACGTGCGATTTTGCTCTCCGCACGCCCCATCTGACCGAAGGAGCCAAATGCCCTGCCGGGCGACCGAGGCAGATGTCAGTTGCTTCTGCAGGAACATCACACGCCGCGGCAGCAGTGGGTGGGGGGCGCTGCCCTCCCGTTCCCCGCCGCCTCCCCGGCGAGCCCCCCGGGCCCAGCCGTCCCTTCCGCCGTCACGCCGAGCTGCTGCGCACGGGCACCGGGACACACACGGAACGAACACCACACAAAATGAATTCTGCCAGGTATATTTGGAGTGCGATCCCTGCTTTCACAACAGTATTTCAGCGCAGGAGGAGGGAGGAACAAAGCGACAGTCACGAAGCGGTTTCCTTGTTCACGCTGCGGCTGGGGCAGCTGAAGCAGCGACGGGGCGGGGGACTCGGGCTCACTTGTGGTAGAAGCGCTGCCCCTGGGGGTGCTGTATGAAGGGGTGCCGGGGTGCTGTCTGGGGAGACGCCTGGAAACCAGACTGCGGGAGAGAGAGAGACACAGAGAGAGAGAGACAGAGTTTGAAGGAAAGAACGTTAGCAAGTCTCTTCACTGCCATCATTTTGCATGGCGGCCCGGTGCCCCTCTGCACGAGTTCCTGGCAGCCCGCCGGGCACAGGGCAGCGCTGGCTCTGGCCTACACGAAAGCACTTCTGTTGCAAGAGGTCGCCTCCTCCACTTCCGGTCAAGGGCCTTTAGGACTTGCACTAGACGGAGCCGAGGAGGAACCCTTGGAACGCCCCCCACTGGAGTTCGGCAAACCAACCAGCCCTGCATGCGCTTCCCCCTCACACACCGGATTCAGGGGATGCTTTTCAAACTGGGGTTACGGGGCATCAGGCCGGGCTTTCGTTCTGGTTTGCTGCATATTCCGTCTCATAAAAAGAAGGCGGTCCACCTGTGGTCCCTTTTTGGGGGGGATCTATTCCACGGAAGCTTGTTTTTTAAAAATTCCAGAAACAGACTTCTATTTCTAACTCTCCATTTCTAGAACGCTCTTTCCGTTCCGCTGCTTTGGCAATGACCTTTATGTGCCCAGGCTGAGCCCTGGCTTGGATTCCGTGCTGGGCTCGCCCCTCCATCCACCCATCCCATGACAAGACTTACCGTGTGGGGCTGCTGTGGGGCGCTCCCATGCGAGAAGCTGCCTGGGGAAGCTGGCCGTGCTGGGTGGGTGTAAGCCAGACTGGGCTGTGGTGGGAGGGAGAAAAGAGAGGTGACCCCCATCCCTTGCCGAAATGGGCAAATAAATGAAAACGCAGGAGGAGAAACAACGGGAGACCGGCCAACGCGCCACATAGTGGCCTCTGGAGCAGCCGTGCGTGAGGCTTCCCTGCTGCAGAACCCAAGCAGGACTGTACCACATGCAGGGAGCTGCGACAGCCTGGCGAGGGCGGAGGCGCGGTTTGGGCAGGGTGCAGCGGAGCCCGAAGGTGTGCAGAGTGCACGGGGGGCGGGCCCTGCCAACGGGGAGCGTACCTTGGCGGCTGCCGGCATCTGGACAGGGATTTGGGGAGCTTGCAGGAGTCCCTGGGTGGGATGCAGTGCCTGCGGGTGCATCGGCCGGAGGGTTGACTGGAGGAACAAGAACAGGGACAGAGGGGTCACACGCCGCAGCGCGTGCTCCGAGGCGCTCAGGCTACTTCCGGCCCGAGCCTCGCCTGCCGGACGGTCTCTACGCTCAAGCCCAGGCTGAACATCCAGCAGCACAAGCTTGGCTCGCTGCAACTGCGTTACACTGCAGTGCCCACCCTCCCCGGTCTGCGTGGCGAATGGGCTGCCCCAGCTAGCAGAAGCAAGCCGCCCTGGAGAGCCAGCCCGCGCCCCACACAAGCTGCTCTCCGCGCACCGGGGCGCTCGCTCCGCCTGCCGGCGTCCAGGCAGCGTTCCGGCGGGGGGCTGAGACACGCCTGCATCGGCCCCGAGGTCTGGGGCGCCGGGCAGCGCTGCAGCCCTGCTGCTGAGGGGCTCTCCCTCAGCCGCTCGGTTCGCAACTGGCGGGACTCTCCCGCAAGCCCTCTGGCGAGCCTTGCGGGCCAAAGGCAGCGTGTAAAGACTCACGGAGTCAGTGAATCCGGACTGCTGGTTGGCATGTTCCAGCTGCTTCTGCAGAGGGATGGTGGTGCTTGGAGGGATGAAACCTAGGCAGACACGGGAGGAAGAGCGAGCCCAGGCAGGCAAAGAGACGCGCGTGTGGCACATGGGCAAGGATCTTCGCCTTCCGGTTATGTCGGACAAAGGCCAGCCGCCCGGCCCGCCGTCTCAGGCCAAACCTGCCCCCACCTGCGCTGCAGCCTCAGTCCATGTTCCTGCCCGGGCCGGCCATGCCGACTTCGCCTGGTGCATTCTGGGCCGCACCCCCGCCAACTGAGAGGCGCCCCACACCCTGCGAGGAAGCTGGCAGAGCTGGCCGGCCTCCCCAGAAAGCTCTGCAGGGCCCCGATTTCCCTCCCAAGGCGGCCGAGAGACGTTTCCCAAGCGGAGCTGCCGGACAGGCTGGGATCTAACGAGCGCTTTTCAACGCGCGAGTCGATTCCCAAGCAAGTCACGGCCTGATTTAAGGCGAGTTCTGCCAATGGAACAACAATTTTGGTTCAAACAATAAAAGACAAGGAGCAGGCGGGGGCGGAGGGGCTGTTCGCGGCACTCGAGCGAAGGGCTCTGCTCCGTAACACACCTGGGGAGGCTGCCGCCCGGCTCCATGGCAACCCCCCCAGAGCATCCTCCAATGCATCCTGTCCTTGGCCGCCCTGCCGAGCTAAAAATTCTGCCCGAGACCTTCGCCCACACCTCTTTCCGAGAAACACACGCGGTGCATCCCAGAGCAGCCGACGGAGAAGAAATGGCGACTGGGTGCGGAAGGGCACGGGGCGGTTACCCTGGGAAAGGGGCGGACAGAGGGGCTCAGAGCGTGCCGTGGGCTCCCTCTGGTCTGGGTGGAGTGACCTGTGGGTCCAGCCCGCGCAAAAGCCAAAGCGTCTGAGCAGGGCTCCGAAGATCCCGCCGTGGGCAAGTCGCGCCTGAGACCCCGAGGGCGGGACTGCAAGCGAGGCTGCTCCAGCTCCTCTCCGCCTGCCTCCTGCTCTGCTGCCCAGGCCTCTCCTGGCACGGTCCCTGCAGAGACACCGCTTCCTCCTTCGCAAGGCCGAGGCTCCGGCCCCCTGAAGGCCTGGCCCGCCCTTTCTGTTTCCTGAACCCGCTCCCATATATTGGGGGTCCCAGAAGCAACACCCCGAGAGCCCAAGTGGGGTGGGGGAGGATGTGGAGGGACTGGGCCTCGACCGGCAAGATGAAAGCGGATTCAGGCCAGATTCCTGGAGGTGGGATTTCTTTCTTTCTTTATTTATTTAAAACAATTATATGCCGTCCTGTTGCGGAAGCCCCGGGACAGCTTACATAACTGATATAACGTAAAATACGACATAAATAAATTACCGGCCCACACTGGCTGCAGTTAAAAACATACAGGAAACAATATTAAAACTTATTAAAATATTGCTGAAATAAAAAGGTCTTAACCCGGCGCCGAAAACGATGGCGCCAGTGATGACCCTGGAGAGCGAGATTCCCGCTTTGGTGCATCCAGGCAGCCCTGACCGGCTTGCCTCCCCCCGCCCCCACCCTACCTGGCACCTCGGCTTACCTGGCTGGGCAGTGGGGAAGTGCCCGTGAATGGCGTAACCCGGCTGCTGCTGCGACAGGTACTGCATGGCGGGGAAGGCAGATGGGCCTGCGGGGAGAGGGAGCGAGCTGCCACCTGTTCCGTTCGCTGCCTGCTCCTGCCCGCGGTGCAGCTGGGGGACAAGCCTGCAGGCCCCCGGGGTCCCCAGATGCCCCCCGCCCGTCCCCCGGCCACCGCGGTCACCTCTGATCGACGGGCTGCTGGCGTAGCTGACAGGCACCGTGTGCTGGCCCTGGCCCACCGTGTAGGGGCTGTGTCCCGGCTGGCTGCCCTGGTACTGCCCGTGCTCCGGGGTGCCGGTGGGGAAGGCCTGCTGTGTGGCAAAGTGGCGTGTCTGCGGACAGAAGCAACAACAGCGACACGCCGCATCACCGCGCTGCATGCGCGCCCTGGGGTCCGCTTCACCTTCCAAAGCGGGGGCCGGGTTCAGGCGACACGGGCTGGGTGCGGGTTGCGGCTGACAGGCGGGTGAGCCTGCCGTGCGAACCCAGCGGCGCTGAAAGCGGCTTCTTAGCCACCAACAGCCCGGGAGGAGCACCTGCGCACTGCTCTCAAACGGGGTCGCTCGCCACGCTTTGCTATCTTGGCTGGGCTCGGCCAACACCGTAACTGGCCACGTTTCAAGAACAGCCCACGGCTCGGCAACAGAGCACGTTCAACCCACCCTCGACGCTCGAGGGTGGGCCTCTGTGTTGGCTGAACACTGCCTGAGCTTCCCTTCGGGCCACCCATGGGAGTCGAGCACTCTCCCCACAAGAGGGAACCTTCCACAGCCACCGAAGGCCCCACAGAATCCATGAAAAGAAATCCGGCTAGAACATCGAAGGAGAGTTTAGGACAACCAGTTCCTAGAAAAATGTGTTTTTTAGGGAGCTTGTGGGCACCCCCCTCCTCCGAAACTTCCCTTAAGGCATTACTAATGCCGGCCTTTGCCAAGAAACCAGGGAGAAAAGAGAGAGCACATTCCTAAGGATTAGTCACTGATCTTATTAAATTTCTGTACTGTCCAAGAGCTGGGTGGTTGAGAGAAATCAACGTTCGGGCTCAGAAAAGACGGAGCGGTGTTTCCCAGTTATCCATTTGTATGTCCCTCCTCTGGTTCACCTGGCGCTTTCCAAGTGGGATTTAGACTAATAAATCTACGTAAAGTAGCTGATGTTTCACCTGCTTCAGAAACAACACACATACTCCGACCCTATTAAAATAAATTCTTCGATCGCTCGTGACTTCCCGGCACATGCAGCGTACTTACCGTAATCACCGGAGGACCAAACATCTGCTTTGCTCGATCCGCTGATATCAGTGTGCCAGCCCTGCTGGGCCCGCCAGGGCTCCCTGTGGGGAAGGCAAAGGTGGGAATCGCAGGGACGTCAATTCCGCCACACACCAGCCCACTCAGGTGGTGGAATGGAGACGCCTCTTGAAGGAGGGCAGGCCTCCCAAACGTCTCCCCTCCCTCTTCCCACCCGGCACGTCAGCAGTCCTAGAAGCGCAGGGATCCCAGCCCAAAGACCTGCTTAACGTGCAGAAGGCTCCCTTGGATGTGGTGCCAAAGCAAAACCGTGGCAAGCTGCTGCCGGCCAGAACTGACAATCTGGCCTCAAGGGGCCCGCGTCCAGCCAGTAACGAGGCACCATCCTGCTGGCGGTGCGACTTTCTCCTTCACGCTACCCAAGGGTGCTCTGCGAGGACAATCTTGTTCTCCATTTCTACCACGGGTGCAACAAAAGGATTTCTGCCACAACCGCAAAGACCGGGAAAACTTCCTAGCCCAGGAGCAGCGAAGCCCTGGAGCGGCCCTCCTAGACGAGGTTGGCGGTCCGACCGAGTTCTCATCGCTAGAGGTCTTCGGGAATGGGCCGGATGAAAGTTTGGCCAAGCAGAGACTTGTAAAAGAGCGATTCTGGGCCTCCAGTCATGGGTGTGCACCACAGATGGAAGGAAAGCGACTGGCAACACCAGGTGAGGTACACTTCCTGGCACGGTTCGCATGTAACAGCAGCCCATGGTTTAATTAGCCCCTTACCCATGACTGAGCTCCCAAACACTCGAGCAAACCACAGGCAGTTTTTCCAGTTCCTGGGTTGTCTGGTTGCTGTCCCCTTGGCCCCTCCCTCCTCCTATCCCACCGGTCTCTGTGGCACCGAGAGGGCCGGCTTGTCCCCTGGCAGATTTTCCTGCTCACTCTCGCCTGCCCCCTCTGCTGCGCGGTGGAACAAGCCACGAGCGGCCCATGCTCTTAGTGCGCATGCACTGGCACCCCATGGCTTCCACAGCCCAGAGTTCATAGCCTGACCGACCATGGGTTCTCTTCACGGGCTGCTCACGCTTCACAACCCACACTAACATAAGCCACGGTTGGCAGCGCATGCAAACCGGCGGCCCTCTCTCCAACTCTGAGAGGCAGCAGACAGAAGAGGAAGGAGGGGAGTGTGTGTGTCATTTTCCCCGCACAGAAAGCCTCCTTCCGAGGAGGCTGTCCTCCCGCATCCGGGCACGCCTGCCACCCCCGTCCGGCTCTCGGCCCAGCCGCCAGCCAACCCCCCTGGCGCACCGCCCTGCTGAAAGGCCCACCTTGCATGTTGAGGATGTGGGTCCCAGCGTGCACAGCCATGCCTTGCTGGTAAGCCGCGGCGGCCAGCGTCGTCATGTCACTGCGGGAACAAGGAGGAAGGAACGCGAGGCCCAGGAGACCGTCAGAGGCACACGAGCGGCACGGACAGCCAGCAGCCCTCCCGCCGAGGGGACATCGGCCCGTTGCCCCCCTGCCTTGGCGCCCACCGCGTCAGAAGCATGTCAGAACATAGTTCCGGGCATGGGCTCCATGTGTGCACACAAGCACCCAGCCGAGCCGGCCTCTCCTCCCAAGAAGGCCAGAGTACTCGCCTTCTGGTCGTGGGTGGCGGCTGCCTTCTGCAGTTTGTCCCAATCTGCAAATGCGCTTTTACTTTGGACTACAAATGAGCACTGTGCGTCTCGGGTACCTGCTTGTTCCTAGTCTCCTTCAGATGATTAAACGTGCCTAATCTATGGGGGAAAGGGGTGCGGCTCAGCGCTAAGCCCCTGCTCCTCACACAGAAGGCCCCTCGCTCAGTCCGGGGCAAAGCCAGCTGCTAGAATCGGGGAGCAGAATCCAGGGGCGTGTGTGGAGAAGAACAATGCAAAGCTAGAAAGGCACAGAAAGGGCCCACCAGGGTGAGCAGGGGCTGGATCCCAACACTGGACTTAGGTTATGAAATCTTGATTAGGTTATGAAATCGGGGACCATTTAGTTTAGAGGAAAGGCGAGGTTGAGCAAGATGAATAGAGGTGTACAAAATTTGCAATGTATGCAGAGAGAGAATGAGAGCGAGAGAGAGAGCGCCTCCTCTCTCTAGACCCAGTGGGCTCATCCCATGAAACTGAAAAGTGGGGGAGCAAAACCATCGAGCGGAATGATTCCTTGAAACGGGAGTGCGCCCATCTGGAATTTGCTGCTGTGCGATGCAGTGGCGGCCACTGCCTTGGGCAGCATTAAGGATGTGACAGGTCCCTGCGGGAGCCGGGCCTCCACGGGCGCCCGTCCAGCGTGCTGAAATTCCCCCCAGTGTCTCAGACAGTGCACCTAGGCACGCCAGTCGCCGGGGAACATGGGTGGGAGGGCACTGGCGCCCACGCAGCCTCGATGCGCACTTGCCACTGCGCGAGCACAAGTCTGGACTCTTCGGGCTGGATGCAACAGGGCCGTTCTTGCCTCGGATGCCCCCAGCTGTGTGTGGCCGGGCAGAGCGGGGCATCCCTGGCCCCAGCCGCCCCCACTGCCCGCCTGCAGGCCCTGCCCCCCCAGGGGGCCCTGCCCCCCACCTTTGCTCCTTGCGGCGCCGCTTCTCCTCCTCGTGCAGCACCTTCTTCAGCTGCAGGAACAGCTGGTGCTTCTCCTCCTGCAAGGCCAGCAGCTTCTCCTGCAGCTTCAGGATCTGAGGAGGGGCGGGGGGGTCAGTGGGGCCCCCGGGTGCCCCCGGAGGGGCTCCCGGAGGGGCGGGCGCGGGGCCGGGCGCGGGGCGCACCTGCTCCTTGGTCTCCTCCAGGGACATGCGCTCCTCCATTTCCTTCTTCCTGCGCCTCTCCTGCTCCTCGCGCATCTTCTGCTCCATCATCTTGTCCACCTCCTCCTCCTCTGCAGGGCGGGAGGGAGCGCCGGTCAGGGGCGGGGGGCGGCGGGGGGGAGGGGAGGGGAGGGGGGGGGGACGGGGCCCGCCCGCCGCCCGCCGCCCGCCGCCCGCCGCCCGCCGCCCGCGCTCACCCTGCCGCTTCCTCTCGCGCTCCACCATGACGTGCCGGTGCAGCGCGCGCGCCATGGCCGAGCTCAGCTTCGGCCGCTCCAGCAGCGCCGGCATCGCGGCCGCGCCCCGCGGGCAGGAGGGCGAGGGCGAGCGCGGCGGGGCGGGGCGGGGCGGGACCGGGCGGGACGGGACCGGGCGGCGGCGGCGGCGGCGGCCCTGCTCTGCTCTGCTCTGCTCTGCTCTCCCCGCCCGCCTGCGCGCCCCGCGCTTCCGCCTCCGGGTCGGCGCCGCCCCGCCCCGCCCCGCCCGCGGGAGGGACCCAGGCGTCCGGGCGCCCCGCCCCGCCCCGCCCCGCCTGTCGCGCCGAGCCCCCGGCGCGCTCCCCCCGGGCCCGGCCGAGCGAGGCCTCTGCGGTGGCGGCCCCCGGCCGGGAGACGTCGCAGCCCCCCCCGCCGGGCACCGGGCAGCGCGTGGCCCCCCCCAGCACAGGCGCGGCTGGGAGAGCCCCCCCCGCCTCTGGCCCAGGACGCCCCCCGCCGCCCCCCCCCCCCCCCCGGCCGGGAAGGACACACACAGACGCGAGGCCAGTCGAACGGTGGTTTATAAACCCCTGCAAGGGAGGGAACGCGCTGTACAACCTCACAACTTTTGTCCAAAAAACAAAAACAGAACTCGGCTTCAGACAGATGTAAAAAAGTTAATGCATGTCATTTTCCAACAGATAAAGTGAAAAAGCAGCATAAATACAATTTAAAATATAATATTAATCAAAGGGGGGCGGAGAGGGGGCGTTCTAAACCCCCCTTCCCCTTAAAAATTCACATTTTTTGGACAACCAACACAGGTATAAATAAATAAGGGATGGGGGAGGAGGCAGGAAAAAAGTAATCGAATGGAAAGCGGGCTGCAGCAGTGGCGGGGGGCTTGTCCTGGGTGGGCCGCAGTGCGCAGGGTCTGCAGGGGTGGCCACAGCTGGAGAAAGTGAGGTCTTTTGAGTTCCTTTCGAGTACAGAGATGTGGAACCGAGAAGCCGCCCGTCTCCTGCTTCGGGTCTCCCTCGGGGCTGCATGGATTAAACACACGCAAGCACAACACAGCATACCCCCCCCGGACCCCCCCGAGTGTCCAAGGCCTGGTGGGGACTATACAGGGCTGGTCCTGAAGGCTGAACAAGGGGCAGGACGGAGGTGAAAAAAGGGGCCTCCGCTAAGCACGGGGCCCCGACACAGACAGGCTAAAAACACCCATACCATACCGAGATACTCCACCCACTCACAAAAAGTAGAAATGATGCAGATCCGGCCCTCCAGGAAGCGGGCCGAGAAGTCTTCCCCTGCCGGGGCAGCCTGCCTTCCGTGAAAAACGGGAGCCGAGCCGGCCATCCCCCCCCTCGCCCAAACACACGCTCCCCATTCCCGACGGCATCACTGCAGGCAGCGGAGTCAGTACAGGAGGCCCTGGGTGTTCCAGAGTCCAAAAGTCAAGAAGGTCCTTTTGCGGCAACAAAGCCCCCCTCCCCATGCTCTTAAATACCACGGCTCCGCTCAGCACGCCCGAACCCTCCCCCTTTAGCTCGTCTTGCCTCTGTGCAAAAGAAAAAAGAAGGAAGAGGGAAGCCGCCCGGGGGGCCGCCGGAGGAGGCGTGCCCCCGCCCCGGCTCGGGAGGTCCCTTCCAGTCTCTTGTGCCTGCTGGTCGTAGCCGCCGACCCTCTCGGGCTCGCGAGCGCCCCCCAGTCTGTGCGTGGAAGGGTGGGTCGCAGAGGAGGGTCTTTCCGGCAGGAGCCGCCCTTCCCCACCGTCTTGTGGCGTCGTGGTGCCCCTGGCGCCTCCCCGGGAGGGTGGCCACGAGGTCTCACTCCACGCGGATGAGAAGGCCGTGCAGGACGGTAGCACCTTTCTCCTTGGTGACCCACTCGATTTCGGCACTGCTGAAGCGGGGGTCCAGGGGCTCGGGGGCTGCCAGGGACTGGGCGCACACCTTGTAGGACCCGGGGCGCACGCACACCTGGAAGGCGACCTGGGCGGCGTGCTGCCGATGAGACTTTGGGTCTTTGAATCTGCAAGAGGAGGCGCAGACATTCCCTGAGAAGCGGGCCAAGCCGCGGATTGCAGCAGAAGGGGGTCTGCGAGCCACAAGAGGCTCCAGCCCCCCATGGGGGCGCCCCTGGCCACCCGCCCAGGAACAAGCCCCTCTGAAACGCCGCTCTGCTGGCGGCCCGTACGGGTCGGTCCAGGAGATGCCCTTGCGGGTGCCTCACCTGTCGGCCTCGGGAGCATCCTCGCGCCTTTCCGCTCGCCCAGGCAGTCGCTCCGCCCGACGCCCACCTCCCGCGAGCTGCTGCAGGGCCTGCTGGGCGGGAGGCAGGAAAGGACCCCCCTCCCCCCGGTCTTCCGCCCTCCCAGCCTGCCCACGGCCCGGGAGACCTACTGCACTTTGGTGGCGAAGGGCTCCAGCCCGGCGTAGCGCAGCGTGGGCGACAGCAGGAGCCGCTGGGACTCCCCGCGGCCCGGCGAGCTGTTCTCCTCCGGCTCGTGGTACTCTCCGCTGCCGCCGCCGCCTCCGCCGCCGCCACTGCCGCCCCCCTGCGGGTCTGCTTTGACGGGGCAGCAGCTCAGGATGGATGCGCTTCCTGCTGAGGGAGGAACAGAGGGAGAGATGCCACGGCCGCCGCAAATGGTCCCTGCTCATCGCCCGAGCTTGACTGCCCAAACGCCAGTAATTTAACTTGCACATCCAAACTCCTTCAACGGTTGTCGTTTCCAAAAAATCATAGGATATAGTGCACAAAACGCGATGCAACGAAGCAGTTGCTGGAATGACAAGCCAGCGAGCGGAAAGGGGCCAACCAAACATCCGGCAGGAAGAAGCCAAGAGCATGAATTGTCCTCGTCTCCTGCGCTGAAGTGTCCCAGAGCCACCTGGGCACCGTGAACGAAGGACGGCGTCTGTGAGTTTAGCCCCTGGCCGTCTGCAGTCCCTTGTCGTTCTGCTGAACTGTGATTTAATGCAGCCTTTCATGCACAACTTTCTAAACCTTTCAGGGAGGTTGTGCGCTGGCTTTTTTATTTTGCCGCATGTCCTTTAAACGGGGGTTGAAAGCAGAACAGCATGTCCACCCTGCAACTGCCCGCTCCCGCTTCCGTGTCCTGTGCTGCAAGCAGGCAGCCAGCCTGCGTGTCGGTGGCATGTCCCGCGGCCCACATGGCTGGGGTGCACGATGGCATCAGTGCCGCTGTCCCGGGCCTCCATCTTCCGGGGACCCCCAGGGGCCAGCAATCTGACTGGCCCGTCAGAAGCGGCCGCCCCAGGACAGGTTTTCCAAAGGATCCGTGCGTCCCAGCCGGGCTGCCCCTGAGAGCCAGACAAAACTTCTGGAAGTGGGAGGGGGGAGACCCCCCCCCGCCCCTGTGCTGCTCCATTCCCTGACGAGCAGGTCCTGCAAGCTCACACAGCCTTATTGTGAAACCGAGAACCCAGACCGCACCGTTAGAAGAGGGAATGTGGCACTCAGGTTTGGCAGTGGCCACGGGTGCTCGGTCTCCTTGGCCTCTGCTCAAGGTGCCACGGGATGCTGTGCTGCTGATCGAAGCCCCAGGTCCCTCGCCATCACCTCCCGCCAGCCTTGGATCCTTGGATCCGGACCACTGAATCTTGGGTTGCGTGGCCTGTGAGAACGCTGCACAGGTGGGGGAAGAGAGCAGGCCAGGGGGGACGGGGACGCGGGAGGCAACACGGGGGCAGCTGCTTCTTTGCAGGAACCAGCCTGGTGTCCTCAGGATGCACAGGACTACAAGTCCCAGAAGGCTCCGGGCAGCTCTTTCTGGGACTGGCAGACCAACGCACCTGGCAATACCAGGTTGGGGGAGGCCAGCACAGCCCAGCTCTCCTCACCGCACAAGGGGGGCTTTCTGGAAAGGAGGGGCAGCTGTCCACGAGGCCAAGAGCCCGGAAGCTCTTTCCGCCCGAGAGCTGAATCCGGTTCCAGAGGATGGCCAAAAACCCCACTTCCGGTACAGCTTAGTTTAAAACACCTTCTGTTGACGATGAAGCCTGAGGGGGGCTCTTTGAGAAGGGTGGGGGGATGCCGGAAAGCCACCCAGCGAGCCCCGGAGGGCCAATCGGGGTCCCCGGGGCAGCCCCGAGGCACAGCTCCTCTGCCCCGGCAGACGGCCGGAAGGAAGGCCTCTTGGCGGGGGCGGGGGGGCTCGAGGACTTGCCTGGCACCAGCTCTCCCTGGTCCAACGTGCGTCGCACGGCCCCGACGTTCGTCCCGTGATAGGCAATGTGCCACTTCTTGGACGTGCTGGCCACCTCCAGCTGTGGATTCACCCTGCGAGGAGAAAGGGAGGGATGGCATGGCAGGCGGAGCGCCCCGTTCGGGCCCTGGCAGGCAGAAGGAGCGCTTCCCGGGGCCGAGGCGGGCCACGTCCCCCACCCTGCTCCAGCCCCAGCCCCAGCCCTGCCCGCACCTGAGGTTGAAGCGGCACCATCCAAACGGCAAGGCGTAGTCTCGGGGGGCTCCCCGCGCTTGTAATAGGCCTCGTCGCCCCGGAGCTTGTGGCACGACTCGCAGTAGCAGAGGCTGAACTTGGGGTCCTCCACAAAGTAATTGTCTGGGAAGAGAAGGAGGGGCCTCGGGCATCAGAAGCGGAGCAGGGCCTTCGTGCGGAAAGGAACGAGGGGCAGCTTCGGGGCCCTCACGGCTGCATGGCTGCCGAGGTGCCGCGCCACAGGCCGAGGCGGGAGGCAGGGAGCCCAGGCGGACCCCCAGGCGGTGGGTGAGCTGGGGGGCCTTAGCTCCAACTGCGGCACTGCTTTTCGCTGGGCAAACCTGGCTGCACAGCAGAGCCCTTCCCCTGCACGCAGAAGGCCCTGGGTTCAACGGCCGGCACCGCCAGTCAGGCGTGGGGAAGACGGCTGCCGGGAACGCCGGAGGGGAATGCCGCGGCGGCGGCGTGTTGACCGTCCTGGGCTGGATGGACCCAGGTGGGCTTCCTGCACGGCTGCTGCTGTCCACAGCCACTTTTAACCGGTCGCAGCGTCTCAAGCCCTGAACTGTTGGGGTCCCAAGACTGCCCCTAAGAGGCTCTTTTGGGAAGGCTCTGCTACACTGCAGGGGACGCAGGGCCACCTTTCCCGGGCTGTACACTGGCTCCTCGCCTTCCAGCTCCTAGAAAGGGCGGCCACGAGCTGAACGGAGACAACGGTGCTGGCAGAAGCGGAGGTCCCTGCATGGGACCCGGGGCTCACCTGGCAGGAGGAGCAGGTCTTTGAAGCGTGCACACAGTGCGTGGTACTCGCAGGTCTTCATGGTGTTCAGGTCCACAGGGGGGGTCCAGCACACGCTCTCCTTGATCCCTGGAGTGAGGAAGGGGAGTGTTGGGGGGGCAGAGACCCCCGCGCAGGGCTATTGCCGAGCACGAACTGCCCACCCTCGTGGGCTCTCAGGCGCGATGGCGGCCAAAGGGGCATCGTTTTCCGAGCATCCTAAGAGCCACAAACCAGGCGGACTATGCGACTGAGCCCCCGGCCTCGGAGAGGGAGAGGGAGAGGGAAAGGGGCCCGGGGCAGAAACCCCCCACCCTGAAAACAGGGGGGGCGGAGCCGCCCTACCGTCCACCACGTCGGCCTTCTCCATGTCTCCCTGGCCATGGGGGTCCGCGCCCTCCGCTCCCACCGCCGGAGTGCCGTTTGTTACGATGGACACCTGGGAAGAGGGGGGCACACAAAGCACGGTGGGCGCCTGGGAAGGGGGCGCCCAGCCCCCGCAAGGGAAAGCCCCCCCGGCACCTACCTGCTCGCACTGCCCGTACAGGTCGATGAGGACGTAGCAGGGCTGCGGGACGTCCTGCACGGCTGCGCCCTGGTCCATCCCGTTGACGAAGAGGTGGAGGCAGCCGCTGGCGTCCACCAGGAGGCCCAGCACCGTCCCCTTGGGGCAGGTGTCCAGGTTGGGGCCGTAGTTCTCACAGATCTGCGGCAGAGGGGGGACGCGGGCGGGGTCACGCCAGGCCGGCCACGGGCGGCATGAGGGGCACCTGCTCGCGGACAGGGCTCGCCACATCCAAACGGGTCGGGGGCAGTGTAATCATTTTGAATCGCAGCATGCGCCCGTTAAGAATGCACAACGGGCCATGGCCCACAGGCAGCTCTGGCCCAGCCTACCAACAGGGCTTTTCTTCTGTTTTTAGTGTCACGAAGAAAGGATTACACATCTCAATTCAAATATGCACCCACAGAACCCTACAACCATCCATCCATCCATGTATTTATAAATTTAAAAACCGACGTCTCAGGATGGTTTAACGGAACGACGATGTAAAATAACACACGGCATCCTAAAAAATTCAACTGACAATTAAACCCCAATTAAAACGGTCAGATCTCAAAACATTGGGACAATTAAAAAGTTTTAGCCTGGTGCCAAGAAGAATGAAAACACGCCCTGGCTTTTGCTGCATATAATCCATTTAGAATTGAGGACAGAACGTTCCAGCGGGCAGGTGACCTGCCACAAGCTCAGCACCTGAGATCTAATATCAGTCGCTCTTGTCAACATTATTATAATCCCCTTCAGCGCCACCCAGGATTCATGGCCTGCCTTTCTTCCTCTTCTCGGGAACCCAAGGTGGCTGACAAGGCGTTCTCTCTGTTCTGCCCTCACGAGAACCCTGCGAGGTAGGCTGGACTGAGAGTCTGTGACTGGCCCGGAGCCGCCCGATGGGCTTCGGGGCTGATCCCGCATCCGGGGCCCCCATGCTGAGCCAGCATGCCAGATGGGCTGACTATCGGTTTCGGTCGAGGGCTCCTCAAGGAACCCACCCAGTCGCTCCGCTCATTGACCAGTGTGGACCAGTGTCGCACGTCTGTGGCTAGTGACGTGGACTGGAGGTAGAGGGAGGAGGGAGGCATCTCAGAGGAACATTTTCCTCTGTCCCAAGAAAGCAGCCGCCTGCTCGGGACAGGCAGAACGGGAAAATCGAGGCGGAACGGGTCTACGCTCTTCCCAGGTTTCCTGTCCTGCTACACGGATCTGGGGACGGGAGGTGAGAAAAGGGGCCGTTTGGAAAGGGAGAGCCCGGCCGGCCCGGCCCAGCCCCGCTGCTCTCACCTTGAGGGAGTTGTGGAAGACAGAGTCCCGCTGCAGCAGCCACGTGGAGCGCTTCAGGGAGCAGGCCGTGGCCGGGAAGTTGAGCCGCTCGGGGGAGCTGCCGATCACCCCCAGCGAGAGCGAGGACGTCCACTGCTGGTTCAGGGAATCTATCTGGAACTGTGCGGACGGAGGGGCGTGAGCGGGGCGTTCTCGCTGCGAGAGGGGAGGGGAGGGGAGGGGAGGGGAGGGGAGGGGAGGGATGCGCCGCGTCCCCAGAGCTCCCCCGCGCAGGGCCCCAGCTCCTGCAACGTGGGGCGAGCGTCTTCCTCGCAGGCCCCTCCCCACACTGTCGCAGGTAAGCTCCCCGCATAAAGTCAAGGGCAGCGGCCAAACAGAGCCGGTGCCGCTGCTTCCCTTCCCAGCCCCTTTGCAAGAGTCAGTTCCGGGACCCGGGCGCCGGCCGGGCGCTGCTGAAGCGGCAGCAGGCGGGTGACTTGGGTGGGGCACCAGGGAAGGATCCCCTGCTGCCGCTGCCCATGGCGGGGGGCGCCCGCCACACCCACCCGCTTCCGCTCCGAGGTGCCCCAGGAGCTCCCATCCCCACCCATGCTGTGCTCTCCTTCTGACAGAAACACTGTGAGGCAGAAGGGCCCTCCTGGGCCATCTAGTCTGACCCCAGGCTCCACTCATGTAAGCCCCAATATGTGGGTGCCCAATCTTTGTTGTATTTTTTTATATTTTTTATATGTTGTGAGCTGTCCCGAGGCTTTGTTGCGATGGGGCGGCACAGAAATGTTTAAATAAATGAATGAATGAATGAATAAATCTTTCCTTGAGCGTCCTCACTGACGGGACCCCCAACACCTCCCAGGGAAGCCGTATCCTAGGGCAGTGGTGGCGAACCTACGGCACGCGTGCCAAAGGGGGGGGCGCAGAGCCCCCTCTGTCGGCATGCGAGCCAAGTCCCCCCGGCATTGCCCCAGCAGCCGGGCATCAGATAACAGCACACATAGGGCCATGCGCAGAGGAGTAGCGGCACCAGGTGACGATGTCACAAGCCGCGGATCAGTAGCTGCGATTTGTCCAAGCTTTCATGTTGCCAAGGATGGATGTAGAAACACAGAAACAGAGCGAGTCAGAAGGGGCCTCCCGGGCCATCTAGTCTGACCTCCGGCACCAGCTGGCTCTGCTCTTTTTTTATATATATTTGCTTGGACTGGCTGTGAGGTGTTTTTTCTAAACTAAAACCTCAGTTCTCAGGTTTTATTGCAATGTTGGCACTTTGCGATAAATAAGTGGGTTTTGGGTTGCAGTTTGGGCACTCGGCCTCTAAAAGGTTCGCCATCACTGGGTTGGGGTTGGGAAAATGAGGGGTCCTGGCATGGTTTTGATCGTTGGAATGTATTTAGCATGGCCAGAAATGTTTAGCTGTGCAGGAAACTATACTCAAGGAAGGCTTTTCCAAAATCCTTCTCTTTTGAATGGAACTTTCACGCTCTATTAGGGTTAGGGGTGTGCACCAGGGTAGGATTAGGGTTAGGAAAACGAGGTGTCCCGGCATGGTTTTGAGGGTTGGGTATTCCCGTGTCCCAAGTGCAAGGAATGCACGGAATGCCATCCTGTTCTCCCCCGCCCACTTCCACAGCCGGTGCAGATCCTTTTGGATCCGGAGTCCCTGCTCCCGAGTAGTGACCCCCGCCCCCACTCGGGCAGCAGACTGCTTGCCCCCAGGTCCTCCAGGTCACTGACAGAGGCGGAACAGGGCCTTGAGGTCTCTCCGCCTGGGAGACGAACCCCAGTGGGCCCCGGCCCAGAGAGGAGGCCCCCGGCCCAGCCGCACCTGGAAGAGCCGCTGCGGAGGCAGAGGCTGCGCCACGACCACGATGCCCTGGTTGTAGCTGGAGACGCGGGTGGCCGTCAGGTTGCTGTTGGAGAGCAGTATGTTCTTGCCGTGGTTCCCCAGGAACTCCACAGCGGAGGTCACGGCCGGCACGTCGCTCTCGCACTGAGAGGCAGAAGGCATCTGCGTGAGGAAAGGAAGGGCTGGCGTGTGCTGGGGGGGCGTGTTTTCACTGGACCGAAACTCCAGCCTCTTGGGGGCCTCTTTTCCCCAGCCCTGGAATGCCTGCTGAGCTTCCTCCTCGTTTGTCAGACGCTGCACGGCCATCATGGCAGGTTCTCCAACCAACTTCCCTTCAGGCGTGTTGAACTACGTTCTGCTCCAACACAGCTGGAGAGCACCGGGGTGGAGAAGGCTGCCTTGAGGACTAGTGACTTTTCAAAGGTAACGCTGAATGCCTAAGCTGGCATGGATTTTTTGGCTGCCTGTCACACAGACCTTCTGAGGAAGCCACCAAAGCACAGGTTATTCAAGAACAACAGCAGGCAACACAAAGCGTGAAGGGCAGCGAGACAAAAACAACAACAGCCACACAGAAATAGAAATATAAAACAACACAGCGAA
Source organism: Varanus salvator macromaculatus (assembly GCA_023646645.1). Taxonomy (NCBI): domain Eukaryota; kingdom Metazoa; phylum Chordata; class Lepidosauria; order Squamata; family Varanidae; genus Varanus; species Varanus salvator. The sequence continues at coordinate 776,672 of JAIXND010000753.1, read as the reverse complement.
ACAATGGCAACCGCTAGAAGCGCGGGAGAAAAGGGGTGCTCCCGCTCCAGCCCCATCCCACAGTTGGGCTAGAGAATTCCTCTGGGAATTGGAACTGGGAACGCCAATCCTCCCATCTTTGTATGGGTGACCCAGAGGGGGTGGCTGGGTGGGGAAGAGGCTTCCTGTGTAGCCGCTCGCACTGACCAGAAAGGTCTCTCAAAAGAGATGGGAAGCGGGGGGGGGGGGGAGAAAATCCCTCATTATATTTTTTTTAAAAATACCCCCCCCCTTTTTCTTAGGGATTTTTTAAAGGAAAAGTTTGTATCTGGAGGGGAGAGAAATGGGCAAGTTTCACTGTGTCACCCGATTTCTCGGTCTGTCCCCACTGAGGCCTTTGTCCCTCGCGACGAGCAGCTGCTACCCAGAAGCCTTTGCAGCAGGAGAAGGGCCGTGTTTGCGACGGTCAAGGGGGAGCCCTGCTGGGCCCGGGATTTTCTGCCCCCGTTAACTGGAAGAAGCCCCCGTCCTCAGGCCACTGCCAAAGCGGGGTCAGCCCTTTGGAAGGCTGCCGGGGCTGCAGCGCCTCTTCGGGGCTCCAAACGTGCTTCTGAGCAAGGGGCCGTGGCCGCCGTCCTCTCCTGACCGCACACCTCTTCTACCGGAAGCCCGTTTTCAGTCAAGCGCGGGCTGCGCGTTTTGCATCACCCCATCCGTGCCGCGGTCACATCGGGGGCTCTGCAAGGGACGGGACGGGACGGGACGGGGCCTGCCCATCCCAGGAATGCGTCCTCCCAGGCACTCACCGGCGTGGCCTCCTCCTCTTCCTCCTCCTCGCTGTAGGGCTCCGAGGTGACCGAGGGAGGCTTGGTGCCGTCGGCCTCTTCTAGCGCGGTGGAGCTGACGATGGAGACGGCCGTCACGCGGCCATACAGATCCAGCACCACGTACACGTTCTGGGGGAGCAGAGACGGGACGGTGCACACGCGGCGGGGGAGCAGCTGGCCCGAGGGACCGGCATCCTCGAAGGGCTTCCCCCTCAAAGCCTCGCAGGCGGCTCCCCGGGCCCCGGGCGGGCCGTGGGGCGGTGCATGCGCCTCCTACCTTGGCCACGCCCGTCGCCGCCGGCCCCATGTCCTCGCCGTCGATCAGGATGTGCATGGTGTCGTCGGCGCCCCGCCTCACGCCCACACGGCTCCCCACCTGGAAGAGAGCCGGATGCGTTGCCCAGCGGCTAAGGCCCCGCTCGTCCTCCCGGCTGCCGCGAGGCAGATTGTGCAGCCTTCCGCAGGGCGGATCCGGTCCTGGGGGCCGTGGGCTGGGAGGAGCGGGCCGGCCGGCCGGCCCCTCGGGGAGTGGCTCTGAACCACGGGAGCCGGGAACGCGCATCGGGTCGCGTCCAGCTGTGTCCTTCCTCCAGTGGGAGGAAGCCGGCGGGGCAACAGACCTCCCAGGGCTCTGCAGCCCTTCATGCCCCTGGACCTGCTCCTGAGGGGAGGTCGGGACCTCTGCAGCGAGGGGTCCTGCTCGGGGAGCCGGCTGCCGTCCGGCTGTTCCAGCTATGGCACCAACTGCCCTTCCATTTTGCCCTGTGGATTCCCCCCCTGCTGCATTTTGGGGTCCTGACTGGCCGGAAACGGCCTTGGGAGCCTCCTTTTCTGTCCCGCTGAAGCAAGACCGCTGACACCTTGTAAATAAATCGGGGCACGAACCTGCGGGGGGAGACCCAACGGCCCCCAGCACGGCCCGCCCGGCACGGGATCTGTGCCTGCCACTGCTGTAGCGCCGCAACCTGAAACCCGGCAGCCCTCGGAGGAGATCCGTTGGGGGGGGGACCTCAGATGGGTTTGTTTTCAAACTGCGCTAATTAATTAAGTAATTACACTGCGCCCGCATGGCTGAAGCCTGCCATTTGGATGCCAGGAAGCACTTCCTGACGGTTAGGACCCCGAGGGTGTGGAATGGGCTTCCCTGGGAGGTGGTTGAGGCCCGGTCAGTGTGGGTGTTCAAGGATAGGGTGGACGTCCACATGCTGGGCAAGTCGTGAGCGGAGCCGGCTGGAGCCGGGGGGTCAGACTAGATGGCCTGGGAGACCCCTTCTGACTCGCTCTGTTTCTGTGTTTCCATGAACCTCTTCCGTCCCCAGGAGACAGACACCTCCAGCCAGAACGCAGATCTGAGGCGACACCGTTTCAGGCCGAAGAGGTTAGAGATTGGGGGGATGCCCCAGACGGCGGCCTCGCCCCTGCTGCAGCCCCCTTTTGGGGAATGGAGTGGGCACCCCCCATGGCAGGGGCTGGAGCGGCTTCGCCACATGCCCGCCTCTGGCAACAGCCTCAGCCTGCTCACCGGCTTTGCACCTTTGACCTGTAAGAGTTAGTCTAAACGTATAAAGTAAGCATTGGATAATGCAGCGCCTTGCACGGAGTCAGGCGCTTTTGAGCAGTCCATGGGCAGCGCTGCGGAGGCGCATGGGTGCTTGTCAGCCACGGGCCGATGGGAGCTGTGGCCCCGCAGGGCAAGAGGGCAGCAGGTTCGGGGACACGCTGACGGGGTGCCACAGCGACCCCTCTCTGCAACATCTGAAATGCAGAGAAATGCTCTGCCCCGATCCGGATGAACTCGGCCCAGTCCCCAGGGGATGGCCCTCCCGGCCCCCCGCCTCGCAAACCCCCCCCCCAGCCCCTCGCCCGGACTCACCCCGAGGCGCTCCAGGGAGCAGCCGTAGTTCTGCCGCTGGAGGACGCCGTTGCGGTGCACCTCGGCGCCCGTCACCAGCCACGTCACCTTGGAGCGCAGCTCGAGGACGGAGGAGGGCAGCCCCGTGACCGTGTGGGGGGCGTCCAGGGGCAGCAGCGTGGTCAGGCCGATGTGCACGGTCCCCGACCACTTCTCGTCCATCTCCTCAATCTTCACCTGTGGCGGGGGGGCACGGGGGGGGTCCTTCTTAATGGGAGAAGCGCGGAAACGTGGGCGGCACGGCGGAGACCCCGGAGGAGCTGCCCCAGACAATGCCGCCCCCCCCGTGCCTCCCGAATGTGAGAATGTGGGGCTGCGCCACAGCAGGCGCGATGCTCTCCGAACTGGGGCAGCGGGAGAGTGCGGGGCGCCCTGCGCTTCCCTGCCACACGGAAAAGGGGGTGCGGTGTGGGTGGGGCGAGACCCATCACACCCAAAGATGCCAGCAGGCCTGGGGGAGCGATCGAGCCCCACCCCAACCGGTTCCCCACCCTGCCCGAGAGGCTGCCCCTTCTCAAAAGCACGGAAGGCCCCCAAGGGGGCCCCCGTTTCCTTCAGCGCTCATTGGGGGGGGCGCCCTGGACACGAGCGCAAGAGCAGCCCCTCGTGCTCCCCGGAAACTAGGCGGGGGGGGGGCGTGCTGCCTCTGATGGGGGCCATGCGACTAGCAGCCAATCCTGCCCCCCAAAGCTGTCTAACGCCCCCTTCTACAACTGGATGCCCTCCAGATGGGTCTAACTACCCTGCCCATCAGCCCCAACAGCAATTCGGCCCATCTGAGGGGCACCCGGTTGGGCACGTCGAGTCCAGCCCATCGTGAAGAGCAGGGCAGGCAGCCTGTGGCTCTCCGGATGTCACGCACAACTCCACCCTCCGCAAGTGCAGGCCATCGCACAATGGGGATGATGGGAGTTGTGATCCAAAAGACTTGGCTGCCTGTCCCTGTTGTACAAGCAGCGCTGCCTTCTTCAGTTCAACTGCACTGTGTGAAGGGTGGCCGGCCGGACGGACAGACCCCCTCCCTCCCTCCCATCAGTCAAGCTTGGCAGCTGGACCCCCGTCCCCAGTTCGGATCTCGGGGGGGGGGGGATCTCCGCAGCGTGCACAGCCAGGAGCCCCTCCGCCGCCTCGCTCGCCACGCTCTGCTCTCCTGAGCTAAGTGGTCCCTGAGCTTGCAGGTCTTCCTTGGGGGGTGACGGAACGGTCCAGGGGTCGGGGCCTCGCACGTCGGCACCTTCCCTCCAGCTCGGCAGCTTCTGAGGCGGCACAGGGCCACACAGGGCGCTCCAGCCGCTCCGCCCAGATGCGCAGAAAGGTGCTGGGAGCCGGGCGGTTCCATTCTCGCCCCTTTCCAGAGGCCCCACGGCACACGACCCACCCAGGGGCCTGTGGCCGCGTGCGCACCCCTCGCACCTCAAAGATCTCGTCTGTCTTCAGTTCCTTCATGCTGAAGACGATGCCGTGACAGTAGCTGGCCACCCGCATGGCCCGGCACCCGTCGTCCTGGAAGGCCACGTTCTTGCCGCAGCTGCTGTGGAAGCGGTGGGTCACCCCGGGCACTGAAAGGGGGAAGAGCGTCAGAGCCTGCTCTGCCCGGGGGGCGGGGGCGGCTAGGCAGCAGCCTCGGAGGGAGGGGGGCAGGGGAGTCCTGGCCGGCCGGTGGGCTCTCACCTGGGGAGTGGATGGGGAAGGACTTCTCCGTGACGTTGCTGGTGGAGACGCTGTTGTCCATCGGCCCCGTGGCGCTGGTGATGGACACCTGGACGCACTGGCCGTACAGGTCGACCACGGCATAGACCTCTGCGCCAACCGAAGAGCAGGGAGCAGGGGGTGGAAGAGACCGGGTGAGGTGCCGCCCCGGAGCAGCCCTTCGCAACCCAGCTAGGCCCTCTCCAGAAAGCGAGGACGTAGGACCCGGGCCTGGGGCCGCCGCTCCCCCGTTGCTTGAGGTTCCCTGGCTTCAAGAAGGTGCTCCCCCCAGAGGCTGAAACGCCTCTCCCCTCTCTCTCATCCCTGCTGTCTCAGCCTCACCCTTCACCCCACCCTCTTCGCCTCTGACCCCGAAATTGGGGCTCCCATGGCTTCTCCGCAGGCTGGATGTGTTCCTGCACCCTCTCAGATGACACAGCCTGTCGCCAGAAGCCCTCGGGGGGGCAGCCATGGTCGCCCTCGCGCTGTCCTCTGTCCCTCCGGAGTGACCCCAGTGGCGCCCACAAGCAGGGCACGAGGGGAAGCCCATCCCACCCCGCTGGGCCTCCTGGCCGTCCTGCCAACGGCAAGCCTGACGCCACCCCTCTGCCTCCTGCCCCCACCCTGCCTTCTGCTGCCCAACTGCAGCCCCTCCGACAGAGCCCAGCCCCCGGGCCCCCCGAGAATCCCCTGCGAGGCCCGAGCAGCCCCCCGCCCCGCGTACCCTTTCCCGGCGGCAGCCCCGAGCAGGCCACCCCCTGGTCCACGCCGTTGATGAAGTAGTGCAGGTCGCCCTTGGCCGTGCGCATCATGCCGATGCGCGAGCCCGTGGTCAGCGAGTCCAGGTCGCAGCCGTAGTTGTTGCGCAGGGTGTTCCCGTCCTGCATGATGGCCGTGCCGCTGGAGGAGAGAGGGGCGCCGGTGGCGCGATTGTTCTGCCGAAGGGGCCTCAACCGCTGCTCCGCCAAAGCAGCTTCCACGCTCCAGAAGAGGGCATCCCCCGCTCGCAAAGACGGCGCAACGCCCGACGAAGGGGCGGCGTGCGGCCGGTAAGCGGAGTGGAAGCAGCAGCTCGCTCTCCTCTCCCCACTGCTGCTCCGCACACTCAAGACACGGTGCTCTCGCTCCACCCCTCTGGCAGCCGAACCCCCGGCGGGGCCTGGGCGACACGGGGTCAGCGAGACCCTCGCCCTGCAGGAACGCCGGGGGGTCTCCACCGCAGGCCAGTCCGCGTGCCTGGACAGCTCACCCTGCATGAGCTAGCCCAGGGCGAGGCCGCGGCCTCGGGGGGTGGATGCCGCCCTCGTTCGGCACACCCGCGCCCGCCCCACATGAACCCCCAGAAGAGAGATGCAGCGAGGACTGTTCGGCCCGCACAGCACCCTCATTCCTGGGTCTGCGTGAAGAAGCCCCGAATGGAGACCGGATGCCAGCGTGCTGCCCCGGGAGACACGGCGCCTCTCTATGCACCTCCTCTCGCTTCGAAGCTCTCAGATCCGCCTCGGAGGACGCAGGCGCCTCTTGTGCCGCCAAAGGGACGTCTTAACGGAGGGCGCACCCGGACTGGACGTGTCCCCCCAGCATTGCACAGCGGTCCCGCCTGGGAAAGGCTGCACCCCGGCCCCCCCACCGCTCACCTCACTCCTTCCGACCCGATGCCCTCCAGCGAGACCCTCCCGCCTCACCTCAGCATCCACGTGTCGTAATCGATATCCGTCATCGTGTTGGGGAACTCCAGGTCCTCAGGACGGATGGCCGTGACCCCTGGAGAGGGCAGAAGGGGGGCGGTGGTGAGGGGCCCCCGCTGCACAAGCCCAAGCCAGCCCGCCTGCCCACCCCGCCCTCTCCGCCTCCCACCTGCTTCGATGGAACCAGACCAGCGATCCACCATCTTCTGGATGACGATTTCAAAGAGCTCCCCGTCACGGAGAGGCCTGCAAGGAAGCAGCAGGAGGCGCGTCAGCACGGCCACGGGGAGCGGGCCGGAGGGCCTCACTCGCGCTGGCGCTGCAGCCGTGCCCGGCCACCGCCCCGGGAGCCTCGCGGCACGGCCCAGCGGAGGACATGGCCCCAGGGCTCACCCCGCAGCCAGGCAGGAGGGCGAGGGGCAAGATCGCCACCCATCGCTGGGCCTCCCGGGGTGTCCATCAGGCCCCCACCTCTCCAGCAGGGCGGAGCGTCTGCGCGAAGGCTGGGAAGGGCTGCCTCAGCCTGGCACACGGGCACAGCGGCTGCCTCTCACCCAAAGGCCGAGAGCTGGCAGGCCCCTGCCCACCAAGGGAGAGCCCGGCGGCAGACGGGGAAGGAGCTGCCGTGAGGCCCGGCTCCCTCTGGTTGGCTGGCCGTCCCATCGGCCGCGCGGGTCCCGGGCACAGAAGCACCCAGAGGCCTTTGGGATTCGCAACCCGCTGAGAACCAGAGGGCCCCGGCTGGCCCCCAGGCAAGCACTGACCGGCTGGAGATGACGATGGCGTCGTTGAACTCGCTCCGGCAGTTCTGGCGCAGGGCTGTGCGCCCGCCGTTGGTGATGACGGCGTTGCTGCCGTGCAGCTGGTGGAAGCGCAGGTCGCTCCCCGAGGCCACCGAGGAGGGGCTGCTGGGGGACAGCTGGTTGTTGCCCTCCGAGAGGTCGTCTGGCAGCGGGAGCAGGTCTGGGGAGCAAGCGGGGCGGCCAGACACGTTCAGGGCGGGCGGGCAGGCGGGATGGGAGCGTGGCTGCCCCCGAGCGGTCGGACAGCGGGCTCCCCCTGCGGCCGGCTGAGCATGGCAGTGGGGCAGAACTTCAGCCCGGGCTCAGGGGAGGGCCGCCTCCAGCACCTGCCCTGCCATGCTCGGCCCGTGCGTCCTATGACGGGATTTCAAGGGGCAGGGAGTGGTTCGGAAGTGGCACGCTTCCACGGCCCCCCCCAAGAAGCCTGAGGGCCTCCATGCGCTCCGCAGCCACTACGGAACGCATCCCCCGGGGACGCCCACCTGGCACCACCCGCCACCTGAGACTTTCCTCCCGCCCAGGCTTTGCATGGGCTGCTTAATCGTCAACTATTTTAGCAGGCCGTGTTCTTTCCTCGCGTTCGGAGCTGTCCTAACAATGTTTAAACGGTTCAGTTTTAAGCTCTGTTCAAGATGCTTCGAATGTCTATTGCTCAGAAAGGCATACAAGGCACCTTCGTAGCGATGATGCTAACTGACATTGCAATTCTACGTCGCTTGGAAATGCGGTTTCTTCTCTTGGCAAACGTGCGGAGGGGTGAGCCGCCCGTTCACACATGCACGGCATCCCCCCGGTTCAGTGCTAGAAGAACCGCCGCTTGTTTTACAGGAGCAGTGGGGTCAGGGGCCCCCCGATGGACTCAGCTAAAACGCCCCACAACTGCCGGACGCAGCCGGATGCAGCTCCTGCCCTCGCCTCGCCGGGGCTCAGGATGAGCACTGGATTTGCCCCCGACTCTTTTGCCCCGCGCCACGCCACACCGTCGCACAACCATCGCAATGGGAGATGCATGGCTCTCATCCCATAGCGGTACTGATAAGAAAACGCGGGAGACGGTGGGCGGATGTTTCTTCTCGTACTTTGGAAAACCCCATGGCAGAAATCCGAGGCAGGGCAGGGCTGACCCAGTGCTGGTCACCCGCTGAAGCCTCCCCCCGCGTGCCCCCCGCCCGCCAATCACCTGCGTCATCCACGACGGTTGCCTGGGCGGCCTGCCCGTACAGGTCCACCACGGCGTGGATGTTCGGCGGGACGTTCCACGCAGCCGGGCCCTGCGCCACCCCGTTCACGAAGAAGTGCAGCGTCCCGTCCTCCTTGCGCACCACCCCCACCGTGTCACCCGCCTGAGGGGAGAAGAGGAGGAGGAGGAGGAGGAAGGCTCTCCATCATTCCAGCGGGCGTCAGGGAGGAGGTGCAAACCAGCCAGAGAAGCTGCACCTCTCAGGTCTGGTTGCATCTCCAGTGCCGATTCCGGAGCGGCCCGAGACCCCGCGGTTCGGGCTTGCTGGACAGATCGGGCAGCCTCTCCCGTGGGATCGTGGCCTCCAGCCTCCCAGGGAAGCCGACCTGAGCCTTGTTTTTGGGCCACTGGCCAAGGGGCCCCCGTTCAGAGCCAGCTGTGAGGATTCTGGAACGTGCCCTCCCCTTCCCCCCGTCTGCAGCCCTGCCCCTGCTGCGGATCCCCCATCTCCCACCCTCAAGGCCTCCCCGGCGCAGCTCGGCTTCCCCTGCTCCTCAGTCCTGCCCTTGCCTCAAGAGAGCTCCTGCCCCCTGCCCCCATCCCTGCCCCCGAAAGTGGCTGCAGAGCCTCCTGCTCTCCAGGTGATCCGAGATACTCTACCTGCCGCTCCTCTGCCCTTTCAAAATATTTCATTTCTATTCCACAGCTTTCCCACAGTAAACAAAAGCGAGGGACACCCTCCCTCCCTCCACTGTGTCCAGAAAACAGCCCCGTGAGGTAGGACAGGCAGAGAGTCCGTGACCAGCCCAAAGCCATGCGGTGAGTGAGGCAGGAATCACAGCCCAGCGCCCCCCCGACACTGCTCAAGCGTGGGCAGCCCCCTCCCGCCTCTCCTCTCGTGGTTCTCCTTCTCCGGCGCACTCTGTGCCGAAGCAAACTCTCCAGCAGCCCTGCCCGGCAGCCTCTCTCACCAACGCCCCGCCCACTCCCCCCAAGCTCACCTTCAGGCGGTCCAGGTTGTGGCCGTACTCGTCCAGGATGGTGGTCCCGTTGTGCATCACGCCGTTCCCCGTCATCATCCAGGTGCCTGGGCGAGACGAGAGGAGAAGCGGCGCTCAGGCGGGCCACGCAGGGCTGCGGTGCGTGCACACCGTCATGCTCCGACACACACAGATGCAGCGTGGGCCCACATGCGGCTCTGTCCCTTTGTCGGATGGCAGCTCCCACCAGGACCAGTCCAACCACGGGTGGTGACAAGCTGCGGGGGCAGGAACTACAGGGGCCAGGAGCCCCCGGGTACCACGGCCCACCATGGTTCGCGGGCTGGGCGGGCTGGAGGGATGGCACAGGCCAGGCTTGGAGGCGAGCCCCATCAACACGGATGGGCACCGGCTGCCCCTCCAGCGCCTCAGGCAGACTTTCGAGCCTTGCCCAGAGCGACCGGGGACTGAGCCGGGGGGTGGGGGGGCTCTGACTTCCCATGAAGGATCCGGCAGGCCGCTGGAGGAAACCCGCACTGGACGGGAGAACGCGCCTGTTTCCTCCAGCAAGGCCACGGTTGTGTTCTTACGACCAAGGGAAGATGGAGCCAGCAAGGTGCAGGCAGCCCCCGGCAGGGTCCGGCAGAGCGACGAGGCAATGCGTGCTCACCCGCCACAGCTGCAGGCGGCAGGGCACGGGGCCTGGGTGCCTGGCGTCCAGAGCAGCCCATGGGGACGGACCAAACCGAGCCGGGCCCTGACCCCACGGGCCCTCGTGCCACGGCCGGGGCCTTGCTGGTCCACAAGCCGCTCTGGAGAGTCAGACTCCATGGAAGGGTCAGCCCGGGAGCGAGGAGAGTGGGCCCCGAGGAGCGCCGTTCCCACGTGGCCAGAGGGAGGCCCGGGTTCTCACCTGAGCGCAGGTTGGTCATGGTGGAGGGCAGCTGCAGGTAGGTGGGGTTGTGGGTGGTGACCCCGATCTCAATGGAGCCGGCCCACTTGTCCACCATCTTGTCAATGCGCACCTGGAAGACCTCGCCGTTGCGCAGCGGCCGGTTGCTCAGGACCACGCCGTGGTTGAAGTCGTCGGTGGCACTGCGTGGCAAGGAGATGTTGGGGCACCGTTACTCTTCAGGGGTCGCCGGCAGGTGGCTCTATCCCGCCACCCCGGGCTGACAGACCCTAAGGCCAGGGCATGGGACCAGATCCCACCATGCAGCTGGGCTAAGAACTGGCCATCGCTGGCACACAAGCCTCCCAGTGTCACTCAGCAAACGTGCTGGGGGTCACGGAATATTCACAAGCATCCTAATTGTTCAGGATGAAGGAGCGAGCGACAGAACACAGGCAGTCTTAGTTACGTAAGGGCAGTGAAGTCAAGCTGACCAGGACAAAACTTCCCATCAAACCATCCTGAGACTATTTGGCAAGAAGACAGTATAGAAGATTTAAATGAATAAATAATACAACAGATAGTGCAGGAGGCACCTGCTTCTTCTGGGCACAGGGGCAAGCAGAACGGCAGCAGCAGGGTGGCCATGGGCTGGGAAGCTACTCTGCAGCTCCCGAAACAGGGAAGTTGGGAGACTGAACGGCGGGTTGCTCATCCAAACCAACTGAGGAGCCGCCCGCTCTACTGGGCCGAAGGAAGGAGGCCCGCCAAGCACGCACTGGGGCCGCAGGGCCGTCCGTCCCTCGTTGATGATGGCGGCCTTCTGCCCACAGTTGGGGTGGAAAAGGAGGCGCTCCGGCTCCGGCTCGTTCCCAGCGGCGTCGATGGCGCGGCGCCCCACGTCCGGCGACAGGGCCCTCATGATGGCGTTGTTGCGCCGCAGGCGGTCGCTGTGGTTGTGGTTGTGCACAATGGTGACCTTCACGGCCATGCCGTAGAGGTCCACCACCCCGTAGACCACCAGCGGGGTGAGGGTGGTCGCCACACCTGGAAGGCAGGGAGGGGGAAGTGGGTGAACCGCCCCCAGCTCCACGGGCAGGAGACATGCGGCATCCCTTTGCCGACCCCTTTCCAGGTGGCATTTCTAGGGGGCGAACCCTCCCTCCCCTGCCCTCGCCTCCCAGCTGCCCCGCCAGCAGGCTGTCCCATGGGAGACGAGAGATAGCACAGCCCCCCCCTCCGGCCTGCTGAGAGGCGACTCGACTGTTTTTCCTCCTCCCTCCCCATCCCTTTTCCTTTGTATGTGGTGCCTTTGCAGGCAGAGCATCGCCTTGTTTTACTGTCCGCCAGCGGGGCGGCTCAGGAGCCCCTTGCTCTGCTGTGCGGGATGAAAACTCCACAACGTAGCGCCAGCTCCCAGCCGGTCAGGCTTACTTTCTGCCTCCCACTCCCCACACGCTTTCTGCACACGAGCGCCTCCCCGGGATCGGCCCTGGGAGGCTCCGTGCCAGCCCTGCGAGAGACCCCCCCGGTCCCCTCCCGAACGTCTCGCCCGCCTCTCTGCGAGAGCATCCGGCCTCCGGGAGCGGACCCACCTTGGTCAATGCCGTTGATGTAAAAGTGGAGAGCGTTGTTGGACTTCCTGGTCAGGCCGATGTGGTCTCCTTCCTGCGGAAGCAGAGGAGCAGTGTGGGAAGGAGGAGGGGCGCCCGCGGGGGGACGGCCGAGGGGCGCCGGCTCACCTGCAGCTCGTCCAGGCTGAACTCGCAGTACTCCCGGCGCGTCCCCTTGCCGTTGGTCAGGATGCCGCAGCCGCTCATCATGATGGTTCCTAGGCGGGGAGCAAGCGGGGTGAGGACTGACGGCCCCCGTGGAACCGGGACCGCCTCCAGATGGCCCTTCCCGGCACTCGGCACCAGGGCGGTGACAAAGCTCCGCAGAATCCGCCCCTCTCGCGCTCACAGGCTTCCTCTCCCGCTCAGCCCCACCTGGCGGGGATCCGAGCCGAGAGGAAGTCCCTGCGGAAGGCAGACCACGCAACCGGCGGCCACGCCGTGGCACGGGCAGCATGTGGAGGGGCGCTGCCTGCACAGCACCCATGCAGGGCCCAATTCAGGGGATCACTGTGCCAACCCCGGGCACGCTGGCTGTAGCTCAGACTCACGGCCGTGGCAAAACCGACCAGAGTCTGGGGAACTGGGCCCAGGGATGCCAAAATGGAGGCCACATGCCTCCCCCGTTGGCACTTCTCCAGTCCTTGTTAAAAGCGGCCTCGCCTTGCCCCTCGTGCCCCCCACCAGCTGGATCACCTGAGCGCAGGTTCGTCATGGTGGCTGGGTACTCCAGGTTGTTGGGGTTGTGCGTGGTGACCCCAATCTCTATGGATCCTGACCACTTATCCACCAATTTGTCGATCCGGATCTGGAAGGGGAAACAAGCGGAGCCATCAGCTCTTGTGTGCTGTGCAGCCCGGCTCTGCCTTCGGCGCTGCCTCTGCTGCGGACCCTGCATCTCCCTGGGTGCTCCGTCGAGGCTCGTGCCTCCCAGATGTGGCCAGGGGGTGCTGGGAGCTGTCCTGCAACACATCTGCAACTGGGGGAATGCTGGCCAGGAACACACGCGGGCGAAGGCCCTCCTGGCCCTTTGCACAGCTGTGCAGGAGAGCAGTCGAGATGCTGGGATTTCTGTGCGACGCGCCGCCCCGCCCAGAGCGCTCTCTTCGGCGGGGGGCTCCATCTGCTGGGGCCCACACACCTGGAGTGGGCTGCGTTGTTCTAAAGCCTTTGCGGCTTCCGTTTCACTAGCTGTTGTTTAGAATTGCATTCAGCTGCACCGAGGAAGAGCAAGGACCGGGTTCAAGGGGGGGCAGCCCCTGCTTTGGGTGTCCACGGCAGCCTCGGGTTCAGATCCTGGCAGCTCCCGGGCACAGCGGGCAAAGAGCCCTCCGCTGCAGAGCAGTTCGGCCAGTCAGTGAGAACAGCAGCACTGTGTTGGGAGGGGGGCTGATGGGAATTGGAGTCCAGCGACATCTGCCCGCCCTCCACTCCCTCCTCCGCACCTCAAACATCTCATTGTCCCTCAGCGGGCGGTTGGTCATGACGACGCCGTTGTTGAACTCGTCCAGCGGCCGCCGCCGCTCGGCTGTCTTGTTGTTGTTGCTCAGCTTGATGAGGGTGCCACACTTCTCGTGGAAGAGGAGGGCGTCGTTGGAGGTCATGGGGGGCGCCCCGCAGGGGGCAGGGTCTGGAGGGGGGCTGCCGAGGCTGACGTTCAGCAGGCTCCCGTTGTAGGCCGACAGGATGGCGTTGCTCACCACCTCGGAGAGCTCCATGCTGGAGAAGCCTGCCGAGCGGAGAGGCGGGGGCTCAGGGACGGACAACCTCGCGGGTGGGTTGCCGAGGCAGGGAGGGGCCGCCCAAGCCCCCATCCCGCCCACTCGGGACTTGCGCCACGAGCAAGGCCCGTGGGAGGCCGGGCCTTGGCCATGCAGGGCGGGGGAACGCCTTCACAGATGCAAGACGCTCGGAGACTCAAAGCGGCAGCAGTACGACGCCGTCCTTTCGGCACTGTGAGCGCAGGCTGGGGCGCACGCTCAGGGCCTGCCCTCCAGTAGGGAGCCCCTCACTGCCCGGGTCCCCGGGGGAAGGCGAGGAGAGCGCTCACCGTTCTCTGACTCCAGGCTGTTGGGAAATTTATCCGGCCGATTCTGGTTGCAAGGCAGGGCCAGAGCTGCAAAGCAGAGGAGGCGGTGGGGTTGGCGGCAGACAAGGGCAGGAGAGAGGAGGGGCAGTCGCTCTCCTGGAAGCAGGGCCGCCCCCAGCAGGGACCCCCAAGTTCTTCCCATGTGTTCATGGTTGGCATGGTTCACCCCCCACCCTTTGAAGGATTAAGCTCTATGACCCAGGCCATGGTCTGTGCCCCAAGCAGAGAGGAGAGGCAGGGGCAACAGCTCTCAACAGCTTCGGCAAGCGAGACAAGCTGAGAGCAGCGCAAAGCAACTTCCACTCCACTTCGCCGTTCAGTCCAACCCAACCCCAGCAAGGGCCAGCCAACCAACCCTTGACAAAGCCCACAGGGGCCACCCAAAGGACATTAGAAACAAACATAGAAACAGAGCGAGTTGGAAGGGGTCTCCCGGGCCATCTAGTCTGACCCCCGGCTCCAGCCGACTCCGCTCACGACATGCCCACCATGCGCACGTCCAGCCTATCCCTGAACACATTCTGCAGGCATGGCCCACACTGCCAGAGTGGCACCCCAAGCGGAAAGGGGAGAAGACACCGGCAGCCATGCGAGGGGAGCGGGTGCAGAGAGAGCCCTTCCTCCCGCCCTGCCCTCAAAATCGCCAGCGGACGCGTCTTCCCGCAGCTCACAGGTCGCTCTTTGGACCAGTGCTGGGCTGCAGGAAGGTCTCCGCATGGTTGAGACTTCCACTCCCAGAAGCCCTGCCAGCAAGGCAAGCGACTGGAAATGCTGGGAGCTGAAGTCCAGATCATCGGAAGATCTCCCTCCTGCCCTCAAATGAGATCCGCCAGGTGTCCTGCAGGCAGGTTCTGCCACACCGCCCCACCGGTGGCCATGCTGACTGGAGGGGATGGGAGATGCTGGCCATTGGCGAGGGCAGGTAGGGGAAGGCTTGGCGCACAGAGCCATGGAAGGACCTGGGTTTGCTCCCCGGCCCACTCCCAAGCGGCCCTAACTCCACCCCTACACCTGCTCCTGGAGCTCCGAGTACCTTCATCGCGGGCCACCGCCTCGTCGGGCTCCTCCGGACTGCCAGGCACCACCGTGATCTGGGTGCACTTGCCATACAGGTCCACCACAGCCCAGACTCGGGGCGGGATGCCCGTGGCCGCGACACCACAGTCCTGCCCGTTGACCCAGAGGCGCAGTTCTCCGCCGGCCGTGCGCTGGATGCCCACCCGGTCGCCTTCGCCCAGCTGGTCCAGGTCTTGGCCATACTCCTCCAAGATGGAGCGCCCGTCCCGCAGCACCGAGCAGCCCGAAATGATCCAGGAGCCCCCCTTGAGGCCGGTGGCGCTGCTGGGGAAGTCGAGGTGGTTCGGATCCAGGGCCGTCACCCCGATCTCGATGGAGCCGCTCCAGGAATTAACCTGCAGGGGAGGGGTGGTGGCACAGAAGGTGCTGAGCACGACACGCTTCTGTGTGTGCAACAGTGGAAGGATGCTGGCTTTGCACACAGACGGAACTTCCGCGGATTTCAAAAACACAGACCCAGACGGCCGCGCTGGTGGTCAATTTCCGCAAAGGAGGCGCCGGTGCTTCCTGACCTGGAATCTGGGCCGCCGTATGCTGGGTGGAGACTGTCGCCATCTAGGCCAGTCCTGTCAACTGTGATGGGCAGCACCGACTCCTCGGGGTGCCAGTCCTTGGCCAGCCGAGCCTGCATGCCAAGCAGGGGCCCTGCCCCAAGCAGCAGCCTCCCTAGAGAACGTGGGCCAGCAGGCTCCAGGTCCCCTTTGAATCGGTCCCGAGGCGAGGGAAGCCTCCTTCTAAGCTTCGTGAGAAAACCACCCTGCCACAGACACACGAAGCGTGTCGGATCAGCGAGCGGCCCTGCCAGCTGGGTGGCAGCCCAACACAGCTGCAGGGCGCCTGGAAAAATATTGTGCGTTTTCTCCCCGCATCCCCAATTCTTTTTGGCATTCTGAGCTTTCCAGAAGAACTGCCCTCTAGCCAATCAAACAGCTACAAAATGCAGAAGAAAATGTAGAAATAAAGAACAACAACAAGGAAAACAAAAGATGGAGGGCCAAGGATAGTACTGAAAAGATGGGCTCAAAGGAGCATCTGCCAATGCTCTAGAACGAACTGGACAAGGGGAATTGGCATCCCGATGTTGCAAACTGCACAGCGAGCTTCTGTTGTCGGGCAACATGGAAACCAGCCAACTAACTAACTAAGTGCAGGATCGCTGGGTAAGTTCAAAGGGCCACCCTCCTAATTGCTTCCCATAGTGGACATGCAGGTCTTGACAACAATCCTGCAAGTCAAAAGTGAGCCAACAAAGAACAGAGTCCCCTCATCCAGCTTTCTCACAGGCTCACAGTAGAGCCGGAAGGGCCATGAAGACCACCGGCTGCAACCCCCAGCTGCTGCTGGACACCAGTATGCCCAGGGGCCAGCCAGCTGCTCCCAGCACCCTGCTACCTGCCCCACCTTCTCCAGCCACTGCAGGACAAAGGCAGGCCGCCTCTGGTACGCAAGACAGAGACCACCACCAGAACTAGCAGCCCTAAACAATCTTCTACTCCGGGAGTAGCTCCTGTCCCCTTCAAAGGCACCCAAATTGGTCTAAGTTGAGCCCCACGAGAAAGACCTCCCTTTCCTCCGTCTCCCTTCTGCCACCAGGCAGCTTCATTCAAGTGCTTGTACTAAGGGACGGGGAGAGCGCAAAATGACGCCCCCTCCCCTTTTTCGGACCAGGCACCACTCTCTGGCCTCTAGCCATCCACCCCTGCAGGGCACTCCACCCCTTCCCATCGCCCCAACATCCAGTGAGGAGTGCCACTAAAGTACTATGTGCGCTGAAGCTTCTTTGGGCTGCTTTTCATCCACTCAGTTTTGATTTTAAAAACATATATATATTGGTTGTGCCGTTCTCCTACACATCCTATACTGCCCCCGAGCAAGCTGACAGCGCCTGCTCTGCTCCTTACGAGTCCCACTTGTTTCCGGCTCTCTTCTGGCAGCGCAGACAGTGGGACGCGGCATCTGAGTGTGTTCTTGGAGCGAGCAACTAACCTGCCACTTCGCAAGCCTCGTCACTGTCGCTTTCCCCGGGTGAGAGTGAAGCCCACAGCCTCGCATAACGGGCCCCATGCTTCCTCTCACTCACCTGCCTGCCTCTTCCCAGCTCCACCCTCCCCTTGTCCTGATGGGACCCCTTCTCAAGGGGGGGGTACCCCTCGCCCAGGAGACCCCTCCTCTGCTGAAACCTTACATCCTGCACCTCGAAGGAAACCCTCACGTCCTCACACAAGGAAGGGTCATCGCCAGCCCAGGGAGGCATGAGCCAAATGTCCCCACAGCTCCGAGAGAGCGGGATCCAGCCCCTGTGGAGGAGGCTGCGCCTGAAGCCCTGGGGCCCCCAGGGATCCCCCGCCCCTCCTGCACCGGGTTCTTCCCCGACCCAGCCCAAGCCCCCCTTTTCTTGCGCGCCCCACTGGCTCGCACAAGCCGCCCCCTCCTCCCGCCCGCGGCCCCGGCAGACCCGCTCCGACCGCGACGTGCCGACTCACCCGGCCTCCTGCCCCGGGACGCCGCACGGCTCGCCAGGCGCCCCCGAACCGCCGCCGCAAGGGCCTCCCTTTGTCCCGGCGAGCCGCCCCGCGCCCCCCGCGCCCCCCGCGCCGCGCCGCTCACCTTGCGGTCGATGCGCACCGTGAAGACGGCGCCGGGGGCCAGCGGCTCGCGGCTCAGCACCAGCCCGTGGTTGAACTCCTGGCCCGGCTGCGAGCGGGCCGCGCTGCGCCCGCCCCGCGACACCGTCACCAGCCGGCCCGTGCGCGGGTGCAGCAGCGGCAGCGCCGCCCCGGAGCCCGGCTGCGGCGGCCCGCCGCCCCCGCCGCCCGGCATCGCGCCCCCGGCCCGGCCCGCCCCGGCGCGGCCCGCTCGGCTCCCCGCGGCGGAGGCAGCAGGGCGCACACCCGCGCGCGACAGGCCGCCGCGCTTTACGGCGGAGGGGCATGCCCGGCCGCCGCGCCCGACGGCAGGAGGGCCGCGCGCGCGCTTCACGGCGGCGCGGCGCTTTACGGCCGCCGCCGCCGCCGCCGCCGCCTCGGCGGCCCCCCCGGCGCGGCCCCGATCCGGCGCGCGCCGCCCTCGCGGCTTCCTCCCGAGGCGCCCCCGCCCGGCGGGTCCCCTCCGTCCGGCCGCGCCGCCCGGGCTGCAGCCGCTGGCCGGTGCCCGGGCGCAGGGCCGCGGCTCTCCCGAGGGGGCTCGGCGGGCGGGCGGGCGCGACCCCGCGCGGCTGGGCCGGCCGAACGGGCCCTTCATCCGCGGGCCGCGGTGGCGCCGCTGGGCCGCGCTCCGGTTTGCCCGGCTGGGGCAGAAGTCGCGCCGCGGCCGCCTCAGGCCCGAGGTCGGCCGAGTCCCTCCTGCGGGGCATGCAGCGAGCCCATGCTCCCCCGCCTTGGTCCTGGAAACAGCACAGAGCCCCCAGGCCCCACATCGGCAGCCCGCACTGTGTGTCGCTGGCGGCTTGGGGCTGCGCTCGTGTCCCACTTGCCCACACAGCTCTCCGGGTGGCTCTGGGCCACTCGGGGACTCGGCCGAACCCACCTCACAGGGCTGTTGTGAGGATCACATGCAGCTGCATAAGCCATTCTGAGTTCCTCACAAGAGGAAAAAAAGGCAGGCTATGGATGTAACGGAAGCATAAGAGTATCGTGTGGGTGCAAATTACATACTCCGTGTTCTTAAGGAGACTGGAGGGGACAGTGTCCATGCGGGGAGATGCTTTCGCCTGCAGCTCCCAGGAGCCCTCAGGAGGATAGGCAATTGTAGACTGAAACATTCAGAGGACCACAAGTGGCCCACCTAGCAAGGAAGTACAAGATACTCCTACAGCATGCCACACTGTTTCGATGGGGCAGCCTGGCTTAGGGGGATGTCGGGAGCTGTGGGCCACGCCAACACATTTGGGGAACATCAGGTGCGGGCTGGGGGGCTGCAGTCAAGCCCCTGGCTCCCAGGTGGGCACCTCAGTGCTACATATTCAGCTGGTCTCCCTAATTTGTTCTCTGGAATTTACTTCTGGGGAAGCAGATGCCAGGCGGGGCTGCATGGATGCTGCCCTTTCAGGGGCGCAGTGGCCAGGAGTCATCCCTCTGTGCTTGACACCACTGGAGCCAACAGGCTCCCTTCGTGTCGGCACGTGGCTGATCATTTTGACTGCCATTTCGTCACCTTACCTGGAGCAGCACTGGCCACCACAAGCTCGCTTTCATCCCCTGCCAGAGCAGTGCTGGCTCCAGGTTTTCTTGGGGTGAGGCAGATGCGTTCTGTGGGCCCCTCCCTGGGTCTGCCCACAGCACTTCCGGGCTGCTAGCTCTCCCTGTCTGGTTCCTCGGTCCCAGGAGGCCCTGTTTGCTTGGCTGTGTGGGAGGAAAAAGCACGGGAAAAGGACCCAGAGCAGGGAGCACAAGGATCGACGGCAGACGGCCTACCTGGGTGTGGGCCTCCGCGAGTGCCCGATGGTGTCGGCTTTAGCCCAGCACCCGGGAATGCAGGTAGGGTGGCTGCAAGGGGCTTTCCCTTTAACTGCAAGCTCTGCTCGCCTCTTCTCACCTGGACTGAAACACCAAAATCCCCTCCACTAACTGGCAGTCCCCATGGGGCTGGCCTTGTTAGCCACCTGGTCCAGGAGGGGCTATAAGGGTGCTCTGGGCAGGGGAGTCTTTCTGAGAGCTTCGTAGAGCGTGCAAAATGGGGAGCTGTTGTTGGGTTGTTGTTTATTTAATCAGTAGGGTCATAGCCGCATCTAGAGTTCACAGAGGGCCCCCGTCTCTGAATGCCTGGCCCTTGCAGGCCCCGGAAACTAGTCCTCCGTGGGTCAAGGTATGGTGCAAAGAAACTCATGTCGTCGTGATGGTGGAGATGGGCCGTTTTGTTACAGAGCAGCTCCTCGGAGCAGCTGATCTGTCTCTGGGAAGCTGTCCCTATACCCATCTTGAAAAAGACACCATGATTTTTGTCGTGGGTTTCCAAGAGTGTGGGTCGGACGTTCAGGTGAGCTCACTGGGTCCCTTGCCCTTCCCCTTCTGATTTCCTGGGTTAGATTTGCTGGGCTTGCCTCTCAATGTGGGATGGAGAGCGTGGAACCCAACGGACCCTCTCCAGCAGGCTTTTCAAGCCAGGATATGTGGGGACCCCCTTATGGTCACACCGGTCCCTTCCTGGGCCTGGAAGCACCCCGACTCCTGAGCCGGGGGCATGAGCATTCTGCATGCTGAGATGTGCTGCTGTTTCCCCTCCCCAAAACAGCTAACCCCAAATGCTGGGATCTACAGGAACAGTTTGTTTTACAAGCCAGACGCTTCCAATCCTACAGCGGCCGCGGTGGCAGGCACCCCGTCAGAACGTCTCAGGATTGAGTGTCGCTACCCAAGGTGTGCACACATTTGGGAGGGAGGGAGGGAGGGAGGGAGGGAGGAGGGCACGTGTGGGGTGGGGACCCCTCGCGGTGAGGTATGACTCGGGGCTGAAGTTGAGCTCGAACGGACGTTTGTAGCTGGGTCCTCCCTCTGTGTGAAGGGAAAACGGCAGGCACAGAAGGCCAGACTGCTGCCGTTGCCACTTGCCTGGGGCAGAGGGCAGGTTCCCAGTGTGGACTCTGCGGATCCCACGGCAGGCCTGGGGCACGTTGGCTTCAGCCTCCCGCAGTCCGGTGCCTTCCAGATACATCCATTTATACCCCACCTCAAAGCCACTTACATAATGTTCTCTTCTTCCTCGATCTTTTCCTCACAACAACCCTGTGAGGTAGCTTAGGCTGAGACTGGCCCAAAGTTTCATAGTGAGCCATATGCCCAATGGGGGACCGGAGCGCAAGTCACCCAGATCCTACTGGCTCCCCGGCACGTGGCTTGTGGTCCAACTTATCGGAAGGCACCAGGTGGAAGGGGCCGGATGCAATTCCTAACGACGGGCATTGGTATTCAACTGCCGGGTAGTCCACTGAGTTTCCCCCACATCTTCTGACACGTCTCAGATAGCAGTGGGAAACGGCGTGGTTCCATTAGGCATGCAAGCAAGCTGTCACCCTCCCCTTCCCCCTCTTCTTTCCGGAGAAATTGGAGCTAGCTTGACCAAAGCGAGGGCGGGGTGAGCATAAGCCACACCACGTGGGGAAAGCGAGCCCCAGCCGAACCGGGTGGGTGCAAAGAGCTGCTTGTGCTGGATCGGGAGGGGGACACTGGGTGGAACGCACCACGGCCATTTGCCAGGGTGTCCCTTCGGGGCTTAAAAGGCAGAGAGTTGCATGTGGGTTCATTTATTGTATTTAAATCGTGCCCTTTCTCCTTTAAGGAGCCCAGAGCTGCTACAACGGCTCTCTCCCTCCCTCCCTCTCCATATTATCTTCACACCCACCCTGTAAGGTAGGCTAGGCTGAGACTTAGAAACTAGCCCCAAGCTTCCTAGTGGCTGGAGAGGGGCTAGATCCCAGATCTCTTGAGCCCTAGTCCAAATCTTTTAAAGATTAAAACACCAGCTCTTTTGGAAGCCCGACTTTTAATGGCTAGCAGGAACCATACGTAACACTGGTGCAATGCAGACGTGCCTTCTTGTGTACAGTGACCGCCCCGGCCTGTTTCCTCTGCATTAGATGGCTTTCCGCAGGAGGCTCCAGGGACGGCTGCAAAACCAGGGGCTGCAGGACACACGCCAAACGGAGGCCGCCTGCCAGACACAAGAAAAGATCCCTCTCTCGGCTGCAAGGCAGGTCGCTTTCCAACAGGCCAGCACGGGGGCCACCGGGTGGCGGGGTGCCTCCAGGATGTGGCAGTCCTGCTTTTGGCTGGACGGACATGATGCATCGTGTCCTCAGCCCCCCACGAGGCGCTGATGGACGGGGTGCTGGAGAACCCCGCCACCCCGAGTCTGGGAGATCACCCGAGTCTCTTTTCCACCGACAGAGGACGCATCTTTAGCTGGCACGGAATCAAACGTGGGCGTCAAACTTGGGCCAGCGCAGGACACCGCTCAGAAAGCGCATGAGAACGTGGTGGTCGTGAGGCTCATGCCCACAGGTAACCCGCCCCCTTAAGAAGCCAGTCTGCTCTGACTTGCTTCAGCCCTCTCTGGCCAGCTCTGGAATCGTAGGAATCCTTTCTCGGCCATTCCTCTTCTCCCCAAAGGCTGCCATGTCTCCTCCCTGCTCAGTAGCTTCTGCACTCTGTTACTGTTGTGTTCCTGACCGCTGGATCCTGCACAGCTGTGCCCTGGGCCACAAAGTCAGCCCCAGCAGCTGCTTCCCAGCACCCAAGAGGCTGGCTCCCCGCAGCACAGAGCGCCTGCTCATCGAAGCCGCGTGCGTGTCTGGCGAGAGCGATGCCCTGCTTTCTCTGGCCTCTGCCGGAGCTCACGTGCGATCTTCAGAAAGCCCTTGGCGTCCGTGCTTGTAGGCTCTTGGGCTGCGTGTGGGTCCAGAGACTAAGGCCCCCCGTGTGTCCCCCTCGGTCCCGTTTTACAAGCCAGGTGAAACCTCAGCATTTGAACGAGTGCTGCCCAGCAGAAAGCCGCAGGACCACCTGATGTCAAAGGGGCATCGATTCTGGGGACAGGTGACTGAGGTGGGACGGAGAGAGCCCAGGATCTTCAGGGAGAAGGCTCAGGACAGCCGCTCCACACACTAGTCCAGGACGTGGCTCACTTGCAAATGCTAAGCAGCAATGAGAGAAGCTCCGTGTTAAGGGACTAATCCATATAACTGTTGCTGTTTCTACTTGCAGAGGCGGCAAAGGCGCTGGGGATGGTGCTGGCGCTGGTCCTCTTGGTGGCTTCGGTTGCCGTCGTGCTCGTCACAATGCTGAGTGTGCTGGTGTGCCGGAGATGTGGGGGCACCAGCGCCGCCGTCCCCTAATGTGACATTTTGAAGTTCAATCCTAGGGGAGTTTGGACTGAAAAAAGTCTTAACAGCTGGGAATCGTTCGGCCTTCCTTCTGGCTCATAGGATGGCACCGTGGATTAACTCTGTGTGCATGTAGTCAATAAAAGGTTTGTAGGGGATCTGGTGGCACAGAATCCTATATTCAATTGACGGTGCAGGTCCTTGTTGTAGGAAGGGTTGTGGAGGGTCCTGACGGGCACAGTCCCTGCGATCCTCTCTTGTGAGTCTTGAATCCAAGACATACCACTCTGGAAAGTCTTTTTAACTGGTGAAGGATTCATATGTGTCAACTGCCGTGAGCTTTTGGGTTTTTGTGAAGTGCTGACGTCTCCATGATTGTGGGTTGCTTAAACGGATTAAATTGTTTAAAGAAATGTTTGTCTCGGGTTAATCTTATGCAGGATTGTGTACTCCCTTCCCCAATGCCTGGTCACACCGAATGCCATGTGGAACCATCCTGCCCCAGAGTGCTGTGGCTAATGGGCAGTATAGAAATGACATTGATGTATCCGTGGGGCTGAGAGAGTATTCCCCATTCTTTGCATTCCCCCATCCACGTATCCCGCAGTTCCCACTTCTTTCCTGGCAAGCAGAGTTGTGTGTGCCCGTCTCTCCAGGATGGTTCAGGGGTGCATCAGAGAGGCGCACAGGAAGAGATCCAACCGGTGCAGCCTCTGTAGGCTGTGCATTGCCGAGCGTCACCTGTGGGAGGCTTCGCTCTTCATGCCGCGGCTGTGAACCGCCGCCTGGACGCCCTCGCTAGCCGCCCCTCTCTACAGCAAGCAACAGGATTCGCTCTTGGGGATCCGCCGCTCCCTGACACGCGTTCCTCGCAAGGCAGACACGGGTGCCTTTATAGGCGTCTATAGTGATGCCTGCGCAGACAGAAAACCCCGTGCCAAGCCCTCAGAAAGGCCCCTGCGCTCCCTGGGGGCCTTGCGCGTTCTCCCGCCTGCGCCCCCAACATGGCGGCGCCCGCCGGCGGCGTGCCGTACGGGAAGCGCCGCGCGGTGACGTCACGAGGGCGCGCCGGGCCGCGCGCGGGCAGGCGGGGCGGGGATGCTGGCGGAGCTGGCGGCCGGGCGGGCCGAGGGGCTCGTCCTGCTCCAGGGTGGGTCGGGGGGGCGAGCGCAGGCGCCCGCAGACTGCCGGGCCCCCCGGAGTGTGGGGCAGGCGTCCTGCCTGCTGGGGATGCTGGCGGCTGCACTCCGGCGCATGCCCCAGGCTGGACGAAGCTGAGGCGGGGAGGAAGGGCCGGGGCGAGGGGGTCTCCTTCTGGGGCGGGGTGGGGGGGGTCTCCTCCAGGGGCGGGGGTGGCCCGTGGCGCATGCTGGGGCGGGGTGGGGGGGTCTCCTCCAGGGGCGGGGGTGGCCCGTGGCGCATGCTGGGGCTCCTCCAGGGGCGGGGGTGGCCCGTGGCGCATGCTGGGGCGGGGTGGCGGGGTCTCCTCCAGGGGCCGGGGTGGCCCGTGGCGCATGCTGGGGCTCCTCCAGGGGCGGGGGTGGCCCGTGGCGCATGCTGGGGCGGGGTGGCGGGGTCTCCTCCAGGGGCCGGGGTGGCCCGTGGCGCATGCTGGGGCGGGGTGGCGGGGTCTCCTCCAGGGGCCGGGGTGGCCCGTGGCGCATGCTGGGGCTCCTCCAGGGGCGGGGGTGGCCCGTGGCGCATGCTGGGGCGGGGTGGCGGGGTCTCCTCCAGGGGCCGGGGTGGCCCGTGGCGCATGCTGGGGCTCCTCCAGGGGCGGGGGTGGCCCGTGGCGCATGCTGGGGCGGGGTGGGGGGGTCTCCTCCAGGGGCCGGGGTGGCCCGTGGCGCATGCTGGGGCTCCTCCAGGGGCGGGGGTGGCCCGTGGCGCATGCTGGGGCGGGGTGGCGGGGTCTCCTCCAGGGGCCGGGGTGGCCCGTGGCGCATGCTGGGGCTCCTCCAGGGGCGGGGGTGGCCCGTGGCGCATGCTGGGGCGGGGTGGCGGGGTCTCCTCCAGGGGCCGGGGTGGCCCGTGGCGCATGCTGGGGCGGGGTGGGGGGGTCTCCTCCAGGGGCCGGGGTGGCCCGTGGCGCATGCTGGGGCGGGGGCATGGCTGAACGGGGGGGCGCAGGGGAGAGGCCTGGTGGGGGAGGCAGCAGCCCTGGCCGATCGGCCTTCACCCTGCGCTTTCCCCTTGCAGACTCCGTCCGCTGCGAGGGGCGCACCTTGCTCAAGAGCTTTGCAGCCGCCTCTGCGCAAAGGTGAGTGGGAGCCGCCGGCCTCCGGCGTCCCGTCCCTTGTTGGCTCTGAAGCTCCCGCTTCCCCTTTCCAGACCTTCCTCTGCCTTGGGAGGCCTCCTGGGGGCAGTCTTTGGGGAACCGGGAAGTGCGGAGACAGAAAAGGACCGTTCATCCAGTTACAAAACAGCGGGATCCTATATCTGGCTTTCCTCATGTGGCGTCCTACAGGCATACTGGGCTGGCATTTCCACCGTCCCCAGCCTGCACGGCTGGCAAGCAATGATAGGAGTCGTAGTGCAAGACATCCAGGGGAAAGTCTGCGTGTCGTCTTTAGCATAGGCGCGTCCGGATTGCTTTGATGGACTTTCCTGAAAAAGCGGCACCGACACTGTCCGGGTGTCCGGGATAGCAACCCTTCTCATCCCTGCTGCTTGGTCTTTTTGATCTCATCGGATGTTGCCTCTTGAGTTCCTCCGGGCTAAGTAGCCGCAGAGCTACTGGGACTCCTCTCGATCTCTGCGGGGAGAGAGGGCTCACTGGCCTGAAGCCCTTTCCGATGCCAGCATCAGAGGCAGACACGCTTGGGCATCCACCAGGGGCCTGAACCCCAGCAGGGCCCACCGACTAGGACCCCTGGAGCGACTGCTCCTCCGCATTGCAACTGGCTTGTCCGCTGGCCTCCTGCTGAGCCTGTGGTGGAGCAAGCAGGAGGTGCAAGACTCACTGGCCTTTGGCCTGGCCAGCAGGCGGCAGGAGGAGGAGGAGCAGCCGTGACTGGTGGCCGGGGCAGCGGTGGGGGGTCAGCTCGGTGAGCCAGGGAGCCCTCCAAAACCCGGAGCTGGCATCGCCTCTCACGGCCGATCCTCCCCCCTTCAGCCTGTGAGGGGCGCTCTCCAGTGTCTTGAACACCTAATCAGCTGTGACACATTCCTTGTAGGGGTGAATCCGTTCACGTCCTCAGCTTCGAAGTCCCAGAGAAAGAATTCAAGGCTGGATTTGGCAGCGAAGTGACCTCCCGGTGAGTCTTTCCTGCCTCTTTCTCCCGTTGCCTTTGCTTGTTCTGGGCTTGCACGTTCCGGCAGAGATGGAAGCCAGTGCCGGGGCTCTAGTAGCCCAGGCGACATGCTCCGAGAGTGCTGAAGTGGACTAGATGGGTGGTGATGCTCGGAGGCGTGTAGGCCAACCTCTGGAGAGCAGCTGCTTTGGAGCCCGGGCCGCGTCTGCTCTTGCGTGCGATAGCTGCATGTTGGGCGAAGCGGTGCGCGTGTTCCCCCGCCAGCCACTTAGTGTGACTCACGTGACGCTTTTGTGTGGCTTCTGCTGTGCTGCTGCCAGTATTTTTCTGGCAGGGTCCGTGTGTGGCGCTTTAGAAAGGGGCCTGCTCTGGTTGGAGGACTAGACAACTTCAGAGATGAGGTACCTCGAGCACCTCTGAGAAGAAAGGGGCAGACATGCTGAGCTTCTTAGCGAGGGAAAAATAGCGAGCGAAGCGGACGGGGACACGACAGCAGCACGCAAAGCCAGGCGCGGTAGCGAAGGCAGAGGGGATCCGTCCTGGCACCCGGGAGCATCCCTTCGTGAAGGTGACGGGCAGGAGAGGCAGGACGGGGCCAAGGGAGGCCCTCAGCTCGCACAGCTGGACGGTGGCATCTGGGTGGCTCTCAAAGGGTGGGCAGGTTTGTGTGGGGGGAGGGAGCTATCATGGCTCCTGGTCAGAGTGGCTCAAGATTGCATCCAGTATCGGAGGCCCATCTTCCTGCTTCCGTGTTTCCTAAGGGGGTCTCTGATTGGCCACTGTGGGAACAGGAAGGCTAGACCTGATGGACTTCAGGGTGTCCCCAACCCGGCCCTTCTTATACATAATACTTAAGAATATCACATTTGACACTGGGGAAGCAGGAAGTGCGCTTGAAGAAGGGGAGAATGTGTATTCTGTCTGCATATACTTAGGCTCATTTGCAGCTGGAGTGTGGAAATTAAGGGGTGGCACCACAGCGAAGGTGGGATTTGAGGAGATGTTGGGAGGGAGGGAGCAGCTTTCGTGGGGCGGGTGCTTCATACTGCCTGCCCCACTGCCGTTGTACTGACCCCAGCTACTGGGGGGAGCGGGTTTCCTGCGACATGCCCTTTCCCTGAAGTGTTTCTCCTGCTCCGGATGTCCCTTTGCCTGCCTCCTCCATCCCTGGCAGGGAGCAGCGGGAATCTGGGGAGGGGGGAACCTGAGACTGCTCAGGACTTCTGTGGGGGGCCAGGCTGAGGGAGGCCGCTGTGAGTCACCCTTCCTTGGCCCGGGCTGTCATTTCTGGCTCAGAATAACAGCAGGCCCTCTTGCCCAAGGATATTGTTCCATGACGCTTTCCGGAATCCCCTCGGCTGGGCAGCAGAGGACGGCTGCTTAACGGTGGGAGACTTCTCAGCATCGGGACTGGCATCGCGCCTGGCCCTGGCATCGCAGGGACCCGCGACGGTCCTGCTGGACTCGCTCAGCTGGCTGCTGCTCCGCCTGCCCTTCCCCGGGGTGTGCCAGGTCCTCGCACAGCTGCCCCGGAGTGCCAGTGCCGCTGGTGAGCCAGGAGGGGAGGCGCCGCACCGGGAGGGGGCGCTGCCGCTTAAGCCAGCCTCCCCCCTCCCCCCCTCCAAGGGGCAGGTGCCCAGCCTTGCCCCGTGGGCCAAGCGAGGGGAAAGCCGGGAGCTCTGTGGCCTGGGGAGCGAAAGCGAGCAACACTGGCAAGGAGGGGGAGGAAGCAGCTCCTTGGGCAGGGCTGAACTCGCCCCTCAGGCAGCCCGAACACACGGGGCACAGGCTGCCTGCAGGATCGGGCCCCGGACCCAGCCCTGCCTCTGCTCACAGTCGCACCGCCCTGCTGCCAGTCCGGGCTCCTTCCGGGGCTTGGCCCCTGCCACCGGGGGAGTCTTAGTCCTGCGTACCTGGAGGGCACCAAGCTGGGGAGCCTGTGCTGAGGCAGCGAAGGCTTCTGGGCATGGGCAGAGCATTTCTTGGTCCTGCCCGGCCAGCCCTGCCGTCCGTTGTGGGTCTTGCTGGGCAGCCCCCTGCTGCAGGCTTTGGAAGAGGGTCGCTTTCCTTTGCCTCTGTGCCCAGTGAGCTGTCACCGCTCGCGGGAGAGCAGCGGGCAGGTGTGGAGGCCGCCTGGGGAAGGCTGGAGTTCTACTGGGCACTGTGCTGTTTCCCTCTCTGCAGGCCTGAAGGTCAACACGCTTGTGGCTCTTCTCCATGGGGACTTACACCAGCCAGGAGAGCTCGCAGCCCTGCGTGCGCTGGCCCGTGTGGCCGTGACCGTGGAGCCGGCCCCGGGGACAGTCCCGGACAGGGACGGCGTCCCACGCATGGCTGAGACGCTGCACAGGAAGAGGGGAGGCAAGGTGGTCCGGAAGGTGAGGCTTAGCGGCCCCCGGCCTGTGGCTGCCTGCTCTGAGGGTGCGGCAGAGCGGGCCACTCCGCGTGGGCTGCCCAGCTTTGGAAGCCCCAGAGGCGGGTCCTGCCACGGCGGGTCCCTCTCAGAGTGACCAGGTCATGCAGCTTCGCAGACCCCTGCTCCCCAGCGATTCACCTTAAGCAATCCCGCCCCCGCCAGACTGCACAGATGAAATGGCTGGGGGCTGCCTGTTTGCCCTGGGGCAGGTTGCGTGGGAGAGCACCTTCTCCCTTCCCGAGCTGAGCTGCCCAGTTACTCAGGCTGTCAGCTGGGAGGCGCCTGCTGGTCCCTTCCAGGCCCCTGGCCCACAGAATCCACCCAAGGAGAGCCTCGCCAGTGGTGGCCCCTTCCTCTGGGGCGCCGTGCCCTTTGGGCACCTCCTGAAAAGCCTGCATTCCGGGAAGCCCTCCTTGACTGACCAGCTGTGGTTTTGCCGGTAGCTGGTTTTAACCCACCATTTGCTCCTTTATCGGTTTTTTCCTTTACCGTTCACTGCTCCCAAATCTCCACAGCAGAGCGTGGAGTGGTATACGAATCCAGAGAACATGTATTTCACTCCCTGGGGAGCTGCCATTGACGTCGGTTCAGAAACTGCCGCTTGGGAGCCTGTGGCAACCAGGCTGATCATGGGGACCGGAAGCGCTGAGCGTATCGCAGGGCTTCCCGGCTTCCCTGGAGCGGCTGCTTTAAGTCCAATTCAAGGTGTTGCTTTTGCTCTCGAAAGCCGCGTGCAGCTGGGGATGTGATACCTGGTGAAGCTGCTCTCCCGTCGCAGGGTGGCCGCCCCCGATGCTCCACATCCAAAGACCCCTAGGAAAGGGAGAGGGCCTTCCTGGCAGTGGGGCTGCTGAACTGAACCAGGCAGTATCTTTGATGCTCTGCATGACGGGGCACAAGCCTGACACGTGCCTCTCGCCCTTTGCTCTCTCAGAAAGAATACGTCACATTCCTCCCGGGTTTTATCCTGAAGCACCTTGGCGAGCCACGACCTGGTGACTCTTCCAGAGAGGAAGGCCTGGAGGAAGACGAAGCCCCTGCAAGGGTATGTTCCCCTTCCCCGCGAGTGAGACGCGCGCCCCGGCCCTTCACGTGCCACGGATCGGTCTGAGCCCAGGTGGTGAGATCTGGAAGGAAAGCCCCCTTGAGTAGATCCCAAGGTGCCAGGTGCTGCATGAGCAGCCGGCGTGGGGGAGGCGAAACAGGTGGGGAGCCAGCTGGTTCCCGGAGGCATCCCCCTCCCCAGTGCCCCCAGGAGTACCAAAGTACAGGAATAAAATTCACCCTCTCTTTGGATGTTTCCTGCGATTGATTTCAAGACGCAAGAGGCTCCAGGCTCCCAGCCTGCCTGCGGCTTCCCCCTAAAATTGCGTGTTGTGTTGTGGTTTCCCCAGCTCTCGCGGGAGGAGGAGAGGGTCTCCCAGGTACCTGTAGCCTGCAGGATACCAGGTGGGCACTGTGCCTCTGGGAACACGGGCGAGAAGGTGCTTTCAGCAGCCAGACGTTGCCTGCAGGAACAGAACCGGGACCTGACGGGTCTTCGGCCTGGTGCAGCAGAGTTCTGCCATCTTTCCTCCTGCGAGGCTCGCTGCAGCCTCTCCATGGTTCTGCGGCCGGTGCTGCTGTTTACCCTTCCTGTTTACCTGTATCTTTTTCTCTCATTTTGCTTCCCTTCTCAGGCCGACCCAACAGCCAACTTAACCTTCAATCTGCGGCTGTCGGAGGCTGAGCGCCGGGCAAAGGAGTCAGTGCCCCTGCCGTACCACTTCAGTGAGGAAAAGTACGTCCCGCGACAGGTTTCTTTGTGCCTTCGGAGGCCGGCAGGCCGCTCTCCGGGATCCTTTGGAGATCGTTTTTCCTTGCGTTGCGTCTTTCGCATGGACGGAAGCTGCTTTATGAGCAGAAAATGGGGAATTGCTGTGGAACGGTCCCTGGCTTTTGATGCTAGACTTAGAACCCCCTTGAGCCGGCCCTCCCCTGCTTCACCCAGGGGGCACAACACTTCTGGCCACATCTGATGGCTGTGTGCACAACACAAGTGTAATTCCAATCCGACCTGGAGGTTTTCCCGCCAGGCGCGCAAGGAAGGCGTGGTGTCATTCTGAGCCCGTCTTCTCAGAAGGGAGCTCTGGCGCAGCCAGTCCCACGCGTACAAAGCACTGCTCTGTTCCGGCACGTGAAGCTGTTTCACACGTGGCGTGCCAGCCGCACGCCACCCGCTGCCCATCACACGAGCTGCCCGGAGTTCCCTCCTCAGCACCTCCGTGCTTCCGGTCCCCTATGGAAGCCAGGTTCTTCTGATTCGTGGTCGAGGAGCCCTCTTTAGGCAGCCTTAAACTACCTTGCCGGATGTGTTCATGGCGTTCAGGGGGGTGCGATTACACAAGAGCACTGTGCAAGCGTGCCATGCGCATGCTCAGTGCTCATGAGGAAGCCTCGTGCCTCTGTCCTGCGTGGAAAGACGGCCAGTCTCTCCCGACTGAATTCTTGGCTCCCTCGGTAACCTCCCCCCTCCCTGCGTGTTGGAGTTTTCCTCCTCGTCGTGTCAGCACCATCCTTGATCATTTCTGCCTCGGCGCAGTGCTCTTCACACTAGAATGCCCATCATCCCCAGGCAGCTCAATGACTTTGGGAGGTGGGTTAGAGCAAGGGGTCCAGGGGTCCTGTGGCTGAACAGCCACTGTACCAGGGGTGGGGGATCTCATTCTGCAGGAGGAGGTTTGGTTTCGGAGAAACGGAGTCTGGGCTGGGGGGGGCACGCAAAGGCCTCCAACCCATCTGCCACAGTGTGGTGGTGTAGTGGGAGCCACGCTGCCTCCCTCCAGTCACGAAGCTCAGCGGGCGACTTCGCATCAGCCCCTGGCTCTCGGCCTGAACTACCGCAGGGTCTTGTTGAGGGTGGAATGGCTGGACAGGCGCATGTCAATCGCGCTTGTGGGGGAAAGACCTCTGTAGATACAGGCAGTGACTGGAGGAGCGCAGGTCAAACCGAGGGAGGTGGAGGGCCACGTGGGATCCATGGATGGCCAACTCTCCCCTGGGGTGTGGGTCCCTCTGCCAGCCTAGACCCTCGCTCTGAGCCTGGCACTCGAGACCTGCAGACCCCCCGCCCCTAACTCCCTTTGCCTGCCATCACAGGAAGTCTTCTCTGCTCGGTAGCAGCCAGGGCAAGATCTATTACGAGCCAGATGCCGGCGATGACATTGATGACGAAGATCCAGACGACGACCTGGATGTATGAGAGAGACGGAGAGAGAAACTGGGAGCCCGGCGGGCTTCCCACAGAGGAGGCACCCCTGCCCAGGCAGCCGTCTGCTCCCAAAGGGAGAGCCGCAAAACCGCCGGAGCGGGAACTTTCCGCCGCCTTCTGCCTGCCGTCTCGCTGGCATCTCCCAGCAGCGCTTCTGCTTTGGGCCTCCCTCCCTGGAGGGGAAGGAATGGATCTGTAGCCTCGGACGAGGGGCACACAGCAAATTCCAATGAACGCTGCCCAGGTCAGCCTTCCTCAGGTTGGGGCTCTCCAGATGTCCTGGGCGGCCACTCCCAGAATCCCCCAACCAGCAGAGACTATGGCTTCATCCACGTGCTGCCCCCTGCACTGCACTGTTGTGGGCCCCAGGACTGGTTTTTATCTCGGCATGGACACAACCACGCTCTTAAGATGGTTGCTAATAATAAACCCTTCCATTTGTAGGTATGTTCTGTGGTGCTTTACTTTGCTAATTAAAAATGAATAGGAACAGGTGCAAATGCTGAAAGCACGTGGAAGGACAGTAGAGTTCCTGGTCGAGGAGAGTGCGCGGTGGAAAAGGAAGTGAAAAAGCCCCGGCCACAGGCAAGTCAGAGGTGGTGCTCGCCCGCTAGCAGGGTCATTCTGTGGGAGTTGATTCGGTGCTGGTGCCTTTGCTGAGAAAGCTTATGGACAACCCGGTGGGTGCAGGGAGACCTGAGGCATAGCAGGCCAGACCTGCCGAGAGACCCCAGCAGGTCTGGAGTCCGGGGGCTGACAGACCTCCCCCCACACAAGCTACAGCACATGAGCCTGTCCTTCATGCCCACCTCCCCACCCAGCACAAACCCAGCAGTACCCCATGCAGCCTTGGGGGGGGGGGTTATATGCAGGAAATGCACTGCATGTTTAAAATATCGATTCCGTTCCGCTGCCCAATAGCTGAGGGCTTTCTGGGTGGTTAACAAAAAGGCACATGCAAAAATTCTAGAAGAATAAAACCATAATCGCAATTACTGTATAATAAGATGGTATTTGTGTGTGTGTGTTGAAAGCTGTCCTGTGAAATAAGGGCAAAGCTGAAGGGGCGGCTTCCCGGCCCCCGCTGCTGCCTTACCCTTCTCCCTGAACTGGCGCGCCTCAGAGCCTTGGGATGAGTCGCGGGATCGCGCCTCGGCCACGGACCCGCTCGGTGCGGAGCATGGGCACCGGCCCTTTGCGCTCTCCCGCGGGTGGAAATCCGGCCGCCAGGGGGCGCGCGCGCGCCGGCGCTCCCCGATGTTTCCTCTCCCAGGTCGCCTGCGCGGAAGAGCGCATGCGCCGCCCCCTCGGGCTCGTCCCACCCCGCCGGCGGCGCGCATGCGTGGCCGCCCGCCCGCCCGCCTGCTCCCGCTCCCGCGGACTTCTTCGCAAAGGCTCGCAGGGCAAAGCAGCCAGCGGGCCGCGCGTGCGCAGTGGGAGACCTGGCGCTCCGCCCCTTCCCGCACACGCGCTGCAGGCGTGGGCGTCGCGTCCCCCGCGGCGGCTGATTGGACGCGCCGCCGTGCTCCGGAAGTGGACGCTGGCGCTCGGCGGTTGCCCCGGAAGCGAAGCGCGGAAGAGGCGACCGAGTCGTCGGGGGAGGGGAGCGCCCCTCAGCCGGCAGGCACCGTCAGCGGCCGACGCGCCGAGCGCCATGGCGGAGCTCGCGGGCACGGGCTGAGCCGGAGGGCGGCCGCCGCCCCTCGCCGCCGCCGCCGCCCCCCCTGCCGCCCCCCCGCCGCCCCCCTCCGCGCTCCGTCCGCCGCTCCCCGCTGGAAGCTGGCGGAGCTGGGCCGGGCCGCGGGCGCGGCGGGCCCCGCCGGCGGGATGATGCGCTCGCAGTGCCTGCTCGGCCTCCGGGCCTTCCTCGCCTTCGCCGCCAAGCTCTGGGGCTTCGTCCTCTACCTCCTGCGCCGGCAGGCCCGCACCGTGAGTGCCGACTCGGGACGGGGGCTGGTGGGGAGGGGGCCCGGGTGCGGGACGCCTCCCGCGCGGCTGGGGCGGAGTGCCTCTGGGGACGGGCAGAGCGCGCTTCCCCTGAGACGGCCGGTTAGTCTGTTTCTTCCAGGAGCGAGGTCTGAGGCTGGGCAGTGAAGCAGGCTCTCGCTGGGGAGGCGGCTGTCTGGGGGTCGGGATCCCCCCGGGTGGCGGCATCGCCTCTCTCCCCCTGCCCCGCACCAGCCCGGAAGGGGGGCTGCCTGTGGCATAGACAGCGCGTGGCCAGAGGAGGCTCCCAGCTCTTTCTTGTCCGAGCTCAGTAGGGGAAACTATTCATATGCCGTGTGAAGGATTCGTGGTGTGCCCGGGGTGAGCACAACCGCTTTAAGACCAGGGTGCCGGAGAAGGGTTAGATGGCAGTGGCAGGCTGGGGTGGCTACCGATAAGGACCCACGGGCGACTGAGTGAGAAGGCAAGCAGGTGAATGTGCGGGATGATATGAAGCTCCACCTCTGTGAGAGACAAGCCTGTTGAAAGGGGCTGGCGGCTGTGGGGAAAGGGCTTGGTTGGCGGAATGGGAAAACCAGAGCGAAGGCCAGGCATCAGGGAGCGTGTGCGGAATATCTTGGTACGGGCGAGTATTTTGGGCCGTGTTTGCAGGACGCAAGCAACCATAATCATGCAAACGGGCTGAGAGTCTGGCACTTTTGTAGGGGGCAATTGGGATCATTGTGGTAGGACACCATGGGTTGGAAGGGGGGAAACCTGGCATCAGGACAAAACCTTCACCAGAACACCTGTGTGAAGCAACCTATTTTTCTTTCTTCGTATTTCTACTTTTTCCACCTGCTTTTCTTAGAAGTTCCTGGCACAGCTCCTTCGGCCCCATACCCCATTACTGCAGCCCAAGTAAATGCAGCTAAAACTAAAGCCACCTTTCTCTTGTCTTTCGGTTCCCTCACTTATCTTCCCGGAGTGACTTTGAGGTGGTGAGAACCACAAGCAGGGTTGCTGTTCTTTGTAAACTGTTGTTGACTGCACCAGATAGAGAAATTGCGATGTGTAGGTAGGAGAGCGGACTTGAATATGAAAGCAAGAGAGCCTGTCATAGGAATCCACAGTGGGTGAAGTTGCGTTCAGCAGTGGCAGGTTACCGCAGTGCTGTAAGTGGTCCAGGTATGTCTTCTTCAACAGGCGGTTGTGGGTTTCGTAGGGCTAGAACACAGGAACAGCCCTGCTGGGTTGGGCCAACGGTCCATCCAGTCCAGCACTCGGTACACACGGTGGCAGGCCAGTGGTGCTCAGGATCCCTCACACAGGGTGGGTGCCAGGCCTCCCCCTGCCCGGCTGCTTAGTCACTGATGCACACCGCCGCTGGTGGAGGAGGTAGCCCATAGCCAGCAAGGCTGGTCCCCACCGATAGCCTTCTCCCTTCTAGAACAGGCAGCAGCTCATGGCCCAGCCCACGGTCTGGGGAAGCCACAGGTCTAGAGCATTAAATGAACCTCAGAGTCAGGAAATGGAGGCCAGGTCTGTACTGTGTAAAATGAAAGTCCCTGGAAGTGGTGAACGTAGATGTGAACGAGACTGTCTTGCTGCTTAGATTTTTCTCCTCTTTGTGGATGAGGCTGAAGCAGGGTAATCACTCTAGGTTTTGGTAAAAGTCTTAGCTTGGTCATCTCGGCTGGGGATGTTTAAAGGTGCGTGGTGGACAGAAAGGCAAATAGACTGTTTGCAAGTGCAGCCTCTTCTCCAAAGAAAAGAAGTTTTGCACCGCAGAGACAGCAAACGGCAGGCTACGGGCGGCCTTTGGGTTATGGGAGGTGCTTCTATAGGTTCTGTGCCATTGAGGGGAACACTGGGATGGATTCCTTCTGTTCCGTGAGCCGGTTTAGCTGGGAAAGGAGGAGGTGACTGCAGTTCCCATGGAATTGAGGTACAGCAAAGCACGAGTCTGGTGGTGCACATGCTGGCCTGCAGCAGAGGGGGCTGGGCCTGGTGGCCGCCTTGGCCCCTTCCAGCTCCACTGCTCTGGCATTCTCTGATTCTGCAAGGCCCGTTAAAACCACCAGCTACCAATTGTATGTGAATTTCGCTCTGACCAGTTGTGTGTATTTCCAACTCTGACTGGTGCCCTGAGGTTTCCTGTGAGTTTCAGCTTCCAGCTTCATCAGGCTTCACGCTTCTCTCTCTCAGCTGCCCTAGTGAGATTGTTTCTTCATTCTGTTTCCGCCCCACCAAAAAATAAACTCTCTGGAAGGTTACTTCATGTCCGGCTTTCCCTCTGCATGTGGATTAGGGACAGAGGGACAGGCAGTCACAACCAGGTGGGCCGCCTCTCCGCTTGCCCCGGCCAGGGCTGCCCCATGACGCCAGAAGAGGCCTGGGCCACTCGGTCAGGTGGGATCTCAGCTGACGGACGCTCTCTGAAGTCTGGCTGAGCCAACAAGCTGCTTTTTCATCCCTTATAGTTTCTATGCTTTTGCTTTTGCTTTTGCTTTTGCTTTTGCTTTGTTTAAACACAATTTTAGAGGGAACTGCTTGTGGGGAGGGCCATCCTTTCTCCCCCGGGGTTGGCAAGAGAAAGCCAGGAGGACGGGGTTCTCATCAGGATGGAAGATAGGCGTGGGGTTGGTCATGGTGAGGGGCTCGGCTTCAGAAAACTGCTTATCAGTTTGCTTACAGAAATGAACGGAGCCATCTCTGGTACACTGTGTGTGTGTGTTGTGCATGTACACATTCAGGTGAGAAGGAAGTAGCCTTGTAGGATGACCATGCATTGAATGCCTTCTTGCGGTGTGAGAGGAAGTGGGCCTCCAGGCTCCTCCCTGGCCCCCATCTGTGCTGGGCTGGTGGTGCGATTGGGCGCCAGGCAGGAGCTGGCCATGGGGTTGTGGATGTGGCGCCCGCTTCTGGGATGGACCGGCTTTGTCGTGTTTTCATGAGCAAGGCACTCCACCTCAGCCCCTTGCTTGCGTCTCTCTGGGGAAGTTTCAAGAAGGAGCTTCCACCCAGTGCAGCCCAGCTCGTTGTCATGTTTGGTGCCCGGAGTTTTGGGGCGAGGGAGTGAGTTGGTGGGTCTGCCTCTTTGTGCTTGTCCCCAGTAGCCAGCCTCCAGGAGAGAGTGGCACCACAGTGGCCGGGTCAGAGGCTGGAGTGCGCATGGAACTGGGTAGAATGGGGAGCCGGCCGGTTCAGCGGGTGGTGTGTCTGTGGTCATTTCCAGCATGGTGCGAATTATCTCAGGACATAGTGTGGGCCCATCTTGAAGCCTCAAGTGTCCCTCCTGGCCCCGGAGCACCTGCGTGTGGGGGCAGGGAGCCCTTGACATCCCAGCCGTCAGAACAGCGGTGGGCTAACAGAGACGCGGCAGCCCTGCCTGCTGGGCAAGTGTGCTTGTCCAGAAAGTGGCTGCCGTCGCGGTCGGGAGGCGAGGTCCCGCGTGCCTCTCCGTGTGACTTCCACGTGTTGCCTGTTCTTCCAGGTACAGGGATCAGGCTGCACAGTGGGACTGGCGGCAGCTGCATGTTTTGGTGGATGTTACGCAAGCGACAGTTGTTGGTTTCCTTTCAAGTTCGGGGCCCTTGCTCAGAACGCTGGGAGTGCAGGCTGTGCGGGGCTGGAGGCCCCAAGGGGTGGTTGAGACCAGACTCCCCCAACCTGGTGCCCTCCGGCTGGCTGGGGCTGCAACAGATCTCCCGCAGTAGCAAGGAATGGAGGGGGGGCAGCACCTCGGCAGGGCACCAGGTGCGCGAGGGCTGCTCTTGAGTCAAACTGGCGGTTGCTGGGCTTGTGCGCGTCTCCCAGCCTTCCCTGGTGGCAGCCACTCACGCGCACAGCAGGGGCAAAGGTGGGGGGCTGTGGCTCCCCTGGCGTGCCCAGGACTCTTCCGGAAGCAGTGCGAGGGCCAGGGCAGGGAAGACGCTTGATGCGACTGGCAGGCGGCTTCCAGCTGCCCTGCCCTGCCCTGCCCTGCCCTGCCCTGCCCTGCCCTGCCCTTTTGACCATTCATTGCAGACACCCGATGAACAATGCAGTGTTTCAGCTCCCGTTCAGCGTCTGCTGGTCAGGCACGGCGGCTCCCGCAGCCTGACCCAGGGCGTGGGCGCTGGGAGGTGCTGGGGGAGGGGGTCCCCGTGCTACATGCTGCCGGAGCTCCGTGCGGGTCGGTGAAGACTTGGGGCAGACGCCACTTCCAGGGCGTGAAGAGGTTCGGCGGAGGGCGTGTGAGATGGAGGCGGCCCGGAGGCCCTCCCGTGCCCGGCACGGTCCTGTCCAGGCTCACAACTGGGGAGAGGCTGCCTTCTGAGCGGCAGGGCCCGGCCCGGGAGCCCTGTTGCTCCAGAGCAGCAGGACAGTGAGCTGGCAGGGGCCTCCCTGGCCGCCTGAGGAGGGACGGCCACGCTGGTCGCAGCTTGCAGGAGGGAGGTCTGTCGTGGACGGGTGGTGTGGGGCTGTGGAAGGCCCGCGCCCCTCTCTTTTCTGCACCCCTCGTTGCTCCCCGGCGAGTGGGAGAGCGCCCGCCAGCACCGCCGTTTCCTTGCCTGCTGCCAGTCCTGGAGCCCAGGCGGTCCCCCTGCCAAGGCGAGTCTGCGTCCTGCAGTTCCGGTGCTCTCAGGAGAGCCCCGGGGGCCTTCTGTGCGGACTCCTTTGGGGGCAACCTGCTGCCCTTCCGCTTGCACGGTGTCCTTGGGAACGTGCATTAGCTCCGTGCGGGTGGCGCTGTGCTGCCCTGCCCCCCTCCGGGACTCTTCCCCAGCGCGTCCCGGAAGCCCCCTCACCCTGCGTGACGGAATCAGGCCCTCCGCAGTGGGCAGAAGCCCCGGCCGGGGGTGCCGTGGCCCTGCTCGGTGAGGCGCCTGGCTAGCAGGGCAGCCAGGAGCAGGCGTCCGTCCGCCTGCTCCCACTTCTCCATGCAGCTCCTCCTCTTGGATGTGTGTAGCTCTAGGAGGGTGGCAGCTGTGAGGGAGCTGCCCGTCTGCCCCCGGGGGTGAGCCGAGGACAGGGCTTCCCGTGCAGCTGTGCTTTTGGCCCAGGGAGCAGGGAGAGCTCTGCTCCCTCCCTCCCCACCTGGGGCATATCCTTACTGGGCCCGGCCCTCCCTCTGCCCCCCCCCCCATTTCAGGGCCGTCCTCTTGTGCTTGGTCCAAGGGCTCTGGCTTCTGGCAAGCTTCCCAAGCCCAGGAGCCTGGCTGGCTAATTTTGGAAGAGGACCATGTGAGGGTCAGAAGCGTCCGCCACAGGCACGGGCCCGGTAAATGCCAAGGGAGGGCACTCGAGGGGCGGGGTGGATGTGCGAGAGAGAGAGAGAGAGAGAGTGGGGAAAGGAAGCAGGGAGAAGGCGCACAGCCGCTGGGTTTGTGCCATCTTGGTGCCCTTGCAAAGGGGGAGCAGAGAAGCAGCAGGTGGGAGGCAAAAATAGACTTGCGAAGTGTGAGATAAGGAGCGGCTGGGTGCCGGATGGCCCCGTTGGCCTGTGCCGCCCGCTCCGGCTGGCAGCGGCCTGGCCTGGCCTGGCCTGGCCTGGAGGACGCTCGGCAGGCCCAGGGGCCTTTCCTGGCATGCGTGTCTTCCCCCAGACCGTCCCCTTCAGGAGGCCCTTTCCAAGGAGCTGGTCTTCATTTCAGTCCGAAGCCCCAGGAATCGTGGGCAGGGCCATGCAAGGCTGGTCAGGTCGTCCGGTGTTGCTGCCACGACAGCTTCAGGGCCACGACTCCACACCTGCCTTTTCGCAAGGGTTCAACGTGGGGCTTCACTCTTGCTCAGTTGCCTTTGCTCCGGGTCTCGCTGCTCAGCCGCCGCCTTTGCCGAGAGGCGTGTGCCCCACTGCTTGCCTTGGGCAGCTGAGACAGGGCAGAAGCATCCTTCGGAAAAGGGGGCTTTGCAAGCACAGCCCCACGTGGCAGGCCAGGCCTGGTAGGGAGCAGCTTCCCTCATGCCTTCTCTGATGACGCCCCAGAGGCAATTCCAGGAAGGAGCCGGCAGAGATGCCTCAGGCTTCGTAGATAGCAGGGTGTCCAACTTCTGAATCCAGCCCCTCAGGTGTACGCAGGTGACCCCTGCCCCTTCTCCACCCCCTTCCTCACAGCTGCCACGTGTTTGGCGACTTCCTAGCTTCTGCACCCTTCTTTCCCGCTTCAAAAGGTTTAATGTCTCTCCAAAAGCTTGGCTCCGCCCAGTCTGCATGGGCTGGTGCTTCTGGCCCCACCCCTTTCCTTTTGGCCCCACCCCTCCCTGCAGCGTGCCCTCCTTTCTGCGGCGCAAGACTGTAGGCATGATGGGGGTCGTGGGCCAGGGCACCCGGAGGAGGCAGCAGGCTGGAAAAAGCAGGGGCAGGGGAGCATGGGTGTCCTTTCTCCCCCAGGGCAAGAGCTCACGAGTAGGAGCGTGTGGCTCTTGTCCAAGTGGGCTCCTCCTCGGGACGGTGTCTGCCCTGCACAAGGCTCTTGGCTTGCTGCCTGCCAGTTCTGCAGACGTGTGGAGAGGTGCAGCCTACGGTGAAGGCCGGGGCGAGTGCTGCTTCCTTCACCAAGCTTTGCAGGTGTGAGAGAGAGCCAGCTTCCCCTTTCTGTGCATGTTCACCCTTTTCTGGGAAGAGGAATGAGCAGTGGTTAGCGTTAAGGAGGACTGAAATACTAGCTGTTGGGCAGGAAAGAACTTGCTGAAACGGCGAAATGCAAGGAGAAAGCTGCTTCTTTAAGTGTGTCTAAAACAGCGGCCTTCTGATGGTGGCACACTGCAAGCCGAGACCCTCTGGATGTGCTGGGATCCGCTGGATCCAGCCTGGAATGAGAGGCTCACCGGCTGGTGCGCACGCACATGAAATATCTAACTCCTCCAGTCCCAAAGGCCTGCACCCCATATCCAGAGCATGCGGCCCACGGTTTGTTGGCTTAACCCCCCGAAGACCTCCTTCCCTGCCCTCTCCTCTCGGGGACAAGCCCCGCAAGACCGTTCTCCAGCGGCCTCGGAAGACGCCTGCCTCCTTTCTTCGATGCTGCGGCGTCGCTCTCCAAGAGCAGGGGAACTGCTCTCCTGAATAAATGTGAAATCCGGCGCCGTGCCACTGACTCGTTGTGTCCGAATTGCTCGGTGTGTGTTCGCCCCGCCACCCTCGGTGTGGAAGGGAAACGTTAACAGGAAGTTTTTTTCAGGCTGGGGTTGCTGCGGGATGCAGCTGTCTCTCCATCGGTTACCAGTTTGTGGCTTTGCTTCTCCGTTACCTTGCTATGCGAAGCCACTTCAGGTCCAGAGTTAACCAAGAATCTGATAGCAACTCAACAGCTAAGCCTCGTTCTGTGGACTCTGCCCTGCCACCGTTTCTGCTACCGTACTCCTTACCCCACCACTGAGCCATTTTGGCAACCAGACAGCTAGCTGCATTTCTCAGCTGCCGGCCCGGGTGCGGTGTTCCCCTGGCACTTGCCGCACGTGGCTCTGCCCACAGGCGTTACCTCTGGGACACGGACTGGGGTGCTGCACCGGAGTCCCCTGCATGAACACGACTGCATTGCGGGTTTTGTGCTTCCATCCGGCAGGTGATCCAGTATCAAACCGTGCGCTACGATATTCTTCCTCTTTCCAAAGTCTCACGGGAACGACTCAGTAAGTGCCACTCCGGCCAGAGCGGCCTTGCCTCGCCTCCTCTCCTCTCCTCTCCTCTCCTCTCCTCTCCTCTCCTCTCCTCTCCAGGTCCTGCCAGAGCAGTGGCAGGGCTGGGCAGAGGGGATGCAGGATTCAGACTGGGGGGACCTCGGGGCCACACCGGCCGTTTCTCTCACCTCCCTCCTCTTTCTCTCGCCCCCCCACCTGCCCCCCCTTCCCTCGGCAGACCAGGTGAAGAGGAAAATCCTCGTCTTGGACCTGGATGAGACACTGATCCACTCCCACCACGATGGAGTCCTGCGGCCCACGGTGCGGCCGGGCACTCCGCCCGACTTCATCTTGAAGGTGAGCGGCGTGGGGACAAGGAAGGGAGCCGGGAGACACAGCCCAGCGTCTGTGGGCCTCGGGGGGCTCCCCGGGGCCCCGTGGCCGGGCAGAACGCGGAGGATGTGCGACCGGCAGGCTGCGGACCCTGCCTGGAGCTGCCAGTGGGGCAGGTGCCTGGCGGTATAAAGGCAGCCTCCGCCCGTGCCTGGAAGCGAGCCTGCGGCAGATCTTCCACACTGAGCCTTGTCGTCGGAAAGTGGCCGCTGGGGTTCAAGCTGCCTCCCCTCCGCTCCCCTCCAACCGTCTGTTTCTCCCCAGGTTGTCATAGACAAGCATCCAGTCCGCTTTTTTGTACATAAGAGGCCGCACGTGGACTTTTTTCTAGAAGTGGTAAGAAGCGAGCCGGAGTGTTGGGAGACGTGGTGTGGGGGGGGGTCCCAAGAAAGGCTTCAGGCTTGCGGACAAGGTGGCTTCCTTTGAGCAACTTGCTGCACAAGCTCACCCTCTGCACCAGCCGCCCATCAGCAAGGCCCCGTGGGCTGGCACAGACACACTACGAAGCCCCCCAGTCTGAGCGGGGGCCGTGCGAGCGGTCCAACTGGGACGCCGAGGCATGCCCGGTCCCGTTGTGTGGCTGTGCACTCTGAAGGGCCGTTTCAGCTGCCTCGGCGTCGAGGCCACACGGCGCCCGGCTCTGCTCGACGCAGAGTCCTCCTTTGCAGCCCTCCCCGATCGGCCAGCGGCCAGGCGAGGCCGTGCTGGGTTAGTGAGCGGGTTGCGCTGCAGCCGGTGGGAGGAAGAGCCGGCTGTGCAGCCCCCGATTACATGGCCTGGGCCAGGAACACAAGCGCACGGGCAGGCCGGATAAAGAAGCGCCCCCTCCTTGCTTCGCGCCGTGCCGCGTGGCCGCCCTTTGTCCGCCTCCCCTGTGCAGGGGCCTGTAGCCCGGCCGGGCAAGACGGAAGACTCCGAGGCCTTCACGAGGGGGAGCGGGGCGGGCCTCCGGTGACGGATTCCACGTGCGTCATGCAGGGGCTGCCAGCGTGGAGGAGGGGCTGGCGCACCCACAGGGCTTTGTCGGGCAGCCGTGGGCCCGTCCTCCTCGCTCCCCGTGTTTTGCCTGTGGGGAAACGCAGCCGGGGCTGAAACGGCCGCCGGGCTGCCTGGAGGTGGCGGAGGACGTGGCGTGCAGGCAAGGGCCTCCCGGAAGCGGGGCACCCCCAACCGCCCCGCCTGCCGAACGTGACTGCCCTCCCTGGGGCCGCAAGTGCCCCAGCATGCGTCTCTTTCCGGGAACTGACTCTCCGGCCTTCGGGGAAGAGCCGATGTGGGGCAGGTCTCACCTCCCCGGTCAAAGGGTGAGCCCCGGCCTGGCCGGCTCGGCCTCTCCTCCGGCAGCTCCTTGCCAGCCGGAGACTGAACCTGCCCCATGCTGGGGCCATGCTGGCCGGGGAGGGTGGGAGGTGCAGCCAGCACGGGTGGCGGGCACTGTGGCAGCTGTGTCACGTCGCCTTAAGGCAGGGGCTGTCCTTGCTCTTCTTCACACGCAGCCCCATGGCCGGTGGGTCCCCGCGCTGGCCCAGGTCTCCCCAAGAGCTGGAAGAGGCCCCTGAGCAGGTGGGGGCCCAGCCGGAGGCAGGAAAAGCCTGTTCCACAGCCAGGGGCTCGAGCCACGTGTGCGCCCCTTCCCCCCACCCGGGCCTCGCCAGCGCCAGGTGCTCTGCGACGCTTCCATGGGCAGTCCCAGCGGCACCGCGAAGCTGGAGCCTGGAGCAGGAGGAGGGTGCCGGGGCGTAGCTCTTTCTGGCTAGCTTGTTTGTTTAAGTCATGCTTGCCCCGTCCTTCCGGATAAACTTCTCGGGGTGGCTTACAATTACAGTTGGGTCATCCCGAAGAGGGGTGGCGGGGACTTCACGGGGAAGGGGCCGGGCGGGCTTGGCCCAGGCCCTTCCGCGCCCGCAAAGTGGGTCTTCCGGGAGGCCCTGGGGGGGGGACTTGCGTGGCCCCGGAGGCGTCTGGCCGCCCCCACCTCTCCGCTTCCCTGCCCGCCCAGGTGAGCCAGTGGTATGAGCTCGTGGTCTTCACAGCCAGCATGGAGATCTACGGCTCCGCAGTGGCGGACAAGCTGGACAACAACCGCAGCATCTTGAAGAGGAGATACTACCGACAGGTGGGCCCCGCCCTCTGCGGGGGGCCGCGCAGCGGGGGGCCGTGTGACGGCAGGCCCGGGGAGGGGCCCACGGCCTCGCCCACCTTGCCCTGCCCCGAGCCGAGGGCCACGGTTCCGGGTCTAAGCAGCCTCCTGCCCGCCTTGCTGCTGCTGCTGCCGCTTAGTGGTGGGTCAGGTGCTGGTCAGGCCCCCGCGGAAGCAGGCCGGGGCCCCGGGGGGGGGAGGGCAAGGGGGCGTGGCTTTCCGCTCACGACCTCCCCCCCCTCCTTCCCTCCCTCCAGCATTGCACTTTGGAGCTGGGCAGTTACATCAAGGACCTCTCGGTCGTCCACGGCGACCTGTCCAGCATCGTCATCCTGGACAATTCGCCGGGAGCCTACAGGAGCCATCCAGGTGGGCCGCCCTCCCCTCCCCTCCCCTCCCCCCCACCTTCTGCTGAGGCCGGGGGCCATCGGGTCCAGGTCCCTGTGAGGGGAAGGCTGAGGCCCCCCCCCAGGCACGGTGTGCCTGGCCAGCTTCCCCCGCAGCAGGGCAGCTTTGTGGCCCCCCCCCCACCTTCACGTCCCTGCCCGCACCGGCTGCTGAGCAGGAGTGAGCCCTCGCCCGGCCCCTTTGGGTGAAGAATGTGTGTCGGAACCAAGTTCGGCGCCCTCCGGATGTGTTGGACTTCGGCTCCCATCATCCTCCCGCGCTGGCCATGTTGGGGAACGCGGCTTTCTGTCCCCTAAGACCCTGGCATAGCCTCATCCCGCCTGGCTGACCGCCCCCTCCTCTCGCCACAAGCACAGGGTGGGGCAGGGCCCATCCTAGGCTGGGTCACGGCAGCCTGGAAAGGGGGCCATCCCGAGGCAGGCCCTGCTGACCCCGACGGGCGGCAGGTGCTCTGGGTCTCAGGCGCCTCCACCTAGAGACACTGCATGCACAGGCCTTTGCCGAGGCCTGCTGCTCCGGAAACCGCCGTCCAAGAGTGTCCTCTCCGTCCCACCGTCGTGCCGATGGCTCCGGAGCTGCGGCATCGCGATGCTTAATGCTCCATCTTGTCCAGTTCTTTGCACATTGAAGAAAACCTAGAAGGATGGGAAGAGGCTGGATTTCCCCCCTTGCTGCCCCAATGTTCTGGGCATCGAATTGCTTTTCCCTCCCTCCCCACTGCCCCTTCACCATCCGACTGCAGCCGGAGCGATCGGAGTCGGGATCCCTCCGGTTGCAACTCTTGCAATGTCAGGAACGTGGGCCGCGTCTCTTGGGTTGTAATCCTGCAGGCCGGGACTGTTTTGGGTTTTACTGGCCTTCTGCGTAAGCTGTTCTCACAGCCCTTCTGGCTGCAAAGCGCGGTAGGAGCGCTCCGTGGTTGGAGCCGCCGGTCAGGTGAGGCCCCTGCCCAGCCCTTTCCGAACTC
Source organism: Varanus salvator macromaculatus (assembly GCA_023646645.1). Lineage (NCBI taxonomy): Eukaryota > Metazoa > Chordata > Lepidosauria > Squamata > Varanidae > Varanus > Varanus salvator. Next base: position 731,768 of record JAIXND010000753.1, on the reverse strand, counting down.
AGCCCCTCAGCCAGCCGGGGAAGGCTTTGCTCCTGAACGCCAGCAGCTGCTAACGCGAGCGCGGCCTCTCTCCTCTGTGCCCGGCAGATAACGCGATACCCATCAAGTCCTGGTTCAGCGATCCCAGTGACACAGCGCTGCTAAACCTCCTCCCCATGCTCGACGCCTTGAGGTAAGGCCAGGGGCAGGCTGCCGGGCCCCCCGGACCCCCAAGCTGGGCTGGGGAAGGGAGCCCGGAGAGCGTGCTCCGTCTCGCTGCGGGCCGCCTCCTCGTGGGGCGGGCTGCCAGGCCAGCGGTTGGCTCGCCTCCAGACCGCACTGCGCATGCCACGCGGCCGCCTCTCACGCGCTCTCCCGCTTCCGGCAGGTTCACAGCTGACGTCCGGTCGGTGCTAAGCCGCAACCTGCACCAGCATCGCCTTTGGTGACGGTGGTTCCTCCTTTCTTCAGGGTTCGGCCCACAACCTCTGCCTTATCCCGCCATCGTGACCCCCTGCCCTCGCCACTCGGACTCTGGTGAAGGTGCTTGGACTCCGCCGGCCAGCAGGGGCTGAGCTGGCCGCGAGCCGGTCTCCCCACTGCGAGCTGGTGGGCACCTTGTTCCGCTCCCCGCGCCAGCCAGCCAGCCAGCCAGCCAGCCAGCCAGCGACCCTCGGGGCTTCCACTTCCAGGATGGCGTCTGGCCTAGTGACTTAGCAGGGCGGCGCTTGGGGAGGGGGGGCCGGCGGCGCTTTGGCATGATGCCAACTGTTTGGGGGCAGATGTACAAGAAAGGGGGTGAAAAAGCCCACCGCACAAAAGAGTGCGACAGACACTTGAGTTGCGGCCGCATTTCTCATTGGAAAGACCGAGCTCCCTGTACAAAGATCCAACTTTTACTGCTTTTATTTTGCTTGGTTTTTATTTCGTCGTCGTCCTGCTGCTGCCCTCACTCTGGATAAGGAGAGCCCCCCGTGCGTCTAACAAGCCCCCGTGAGGCGGTTGGCAGGTCTGGCTTCATTTTTCCAGCGCCTTCCCAGCCCCACTGTCGCTGTGGATCGGGCTCGTTCCCCTTCGTCTGGATTTGTGTGGGGCGACTCCTCCTCTCCTGTCCTTGCTCGTTTCCCTTTGGCTTTTGGGAGATGGGAATCGGGTGCTGAGAAACGGCAGCCCTGAGCCGAGCCGAGCCGAGCCGAGCTGAGCGGAGGAGGGGGAAGAACGGAACCCGAACGCTGCTCTGGGCCTCAGGAGCTTTTACGGCCGGCCGGGGGGAACGGAGCCGAGCAGGCTGCTGGTTCGGCTTGTACGGGGGCAAATGATTTAAGAGGTAGAGGTTCCCTTGCCCCGCCACTCCCCAAAACCCGGCAGGTCGGGAGGTGTCGCTGCCCACCTCCACCTCGGATGCCGTGGGGTGCGGGAGCCGGAGAGGCAGCGCAGTGGCGGACGGAAGGGGCCGGGGGAACAGGTGCTTGGGGCAAAGTGGTCCAGGGCCCGGAGGGACGGATGCCTTCCTGCCGCCTCCCGCATTTTGCCCGCCAGGCGAGCGGCTGGGGTGGCTGCGGAATTGGGAATCGGGGCCGCTCCTCCCTTTGCTCCGTGGCTCCGCCGCCTCAGCAGGTGCTGCGGGAGGGAAGGCCAGGCCAGGCCAGGCCGGTCCCCCGGCCCGTGCCCAGGGCGCGGCTGTGGCACCCGCGGGCCCTGGCTGGCTCCCGAGGGCCGCGGGCGCTGCCTCCTGCCGCGGAGGGGACGGGGCGCGGCGCGGCGCAAGGGGCCGGCAGCCGGGGGGCAGGGCGCCCCAAGGACGCGCGCTCCGCGACGCGGGGAGGCGAGTGCGGGCTTCTGCGGGCGCGCAGCCGCGCTGCCCTGCTCCGCGCCTGCACCCCGGGCCGCGGGGCCGTCCTCCCCGCCTGCGCCGGCCGCACGGGCGGCGGGGCTGCGCTCGCCGTCGGGAGCGGCCAGCGCCGCGCCCCGCCCCGCCCCGCCCACCTCGGCGCGGCCCTCCCGGGCAGGGCTCCGCCGTAGCGCCCTCGCCCCCGCCCGCCGCGCCCGCCCCGCCGAGGGTCCTGCGGAGCCGCAACGGCTGGAGGAAGGGGCGGGGGGCGGCTGCCTGGCCCCGCCCCCGGCCAGGGCGGTGAGCGCACGTGACCGCCCTCCGCCCGGGCGTCAATCACATGACGGCCGCCTCGCCGCCCGCGTGATCCTTCCGCGGGTCAGCCGTTTTCTGCGCGCGGCCTTCCCCGGCCGCCGCCTCCGGGTGGGGGCTCGCAGCCCCTTCTCTTGGGCTCGCGCGTCCGTCGCGGCGCGCCCTCTGCTCGGCGGAGCACGGGGAGGCCGGAGCGGGGCGGCCGCACTACTTTGTTTTGGAGTGATCAGCCACGCAAATGGCGCAGCGGAGGCGGCTTCGTGAATCTGCACTGGCGTAACGTTGGCAACCCTTCTGGGCTGATGGAGAAACACCACGCGTCACCGCGCGGGGGGGCAGGCACACGGAGCGCTGAGCCCACAGCAATGAGATCCGAGTACAAGGCGGGGATGGGAAACGATCCGGCCAGACCTATTACGCAATTAGCGCAACTCTCACTTCCTGCCCTCAACGCACGCTGTCTTCGTACGCCGCTTGCGGCGACCCACATCCCGCAGCCACGTTATCCCGCAAAAAGGGCCGTTGTGGCGCCTTAGCCACGCGACAAGCGCAGCGGGCCGCCTCTACGTCGCAATCAGGAACGCTTACGTAAGAAGCGTGCCTGCTCGCGGGGAGGAGCGCGTGACGTCGGCCCCGGCCGCGGAGGACAGGCAGGCCGCTGCCACCCTCGTCGGCCGCTTACGCCACTCGCGTGGCGCTGGGCGGCGTTTCCGTAACGGGCGCCGGGCGGCGCGCTCCCGCCGCCGTACGTGGCGTCGTGAATCGCAGGGCGCGCGAGCCGCGGCGGCGCCCGCCCCTGGCCTGTCCGCCAGTATCCCTGCGCGCGGGGGCAGGAGTGCGCGTGCGCGGTGCCCGTGCAGTGTTTGCGGAGCGGCCCGTCCCGTCCCGGTCCGGCCCGGCCCGCGTCTCGCCCGCCAGACCCGCGCCCGCCCCGCCGCCGCCATGAAGTTCGTCTACAAGGAGGAGCACCCCTTCGAGAAGCGCCGCTGCGAGGGCGAGAAGATCCGCAAGAAGTACCCGGATCGAGTCCCGGTGAGGCGCCGGCGCGCCGCGTATCCTTCCGCCGGGGGGGCGGTGACCCCCGCGGCCGCCGCGGCGCCTCCGAGCGGCGGGGCTCCCCGACCGGCGCCCGGGCGGGGGGCGGGGGGCGCGGGGGGGCCGGGCCCCGCCCCGCCCCGCCCCGCCCCGCCCGGCGGACCCCCGTCGCCAGGCCGCCCTGGCACACGCAGGGCCCGGCGATTCCGCGGAGCTCCGGCCGGGGGCTCCGCCGCCGCCGCACGGAAGCTGCGTGGGAGGGGGCAGGCCATTGCGCCAGCTGTGCTGGACTACGAGGCCCAGCATCCCCCGGTTTGCGGCGGCTGGGGCCGGCTGCCGGTTTTCGGCAGGAGCGGGGCTGCCCCGAGGCGGCGCCGGCTCCCCCGCGGGGTGACGGATCCTGCCCCCGCCTCCCGTGCGGGCCTCGAGCAGCCGCGGCCTCCTCGCAGGCCAGTTCCGCGTCCTCGCAAGGCCTCCGTGAACCGCGGCGGCCCGGCCCTGCCCCGTCGCAACCGCGCCTCCCGCCTCGACCGGCCCGCGCAACCGCGTCTCCGGAAAGGTGATCCTGCGAACAGTGTGTCCTGTTGCCCAATCGCCCCTATAATTAGGTGTTGTGATGCTGCCACCGCCGCTTCTGGAGCTCTTCCGGTTCGCCCTTTGCCGATGCTCTTTCTGCGCTTCTCAAACCCCGCAGGTCATCGTGGAAAAAGCGCCCAAGGCTCGGATAGGCGACCTGGACAAAAAGAAATACCTTGTCCCGTCAGATCTCACAGGTAGGTATGCGCCCGGCTGGCCGAAGTGGCTCTGGGTGCAAGTGGGCGAGGGGGAGAGGAGAGGCGCACAAGGCTTGGGGCCAGAGGTTGTGCGCTAGCTCATCCTTTCAGAAGGGGCTGTGGGGGTGCGCGTAGCGGGTAGCTGCACGGGGCGGTCGCTCGGAGGCATTTGGATCACTCCGCTAGGCCGTCGCCTTCCCGGGCCCACACAAGTCCCACCCCATCCATGAATTCCACCCTGGCGCACCTTGCTTTCAGTGGCATCAGAGCCGTGGTCCTGCTTGGGTTCATGTGCTGCTTTCCCCGGCTTTGGCTGACAGGCCCTCCCCCCCTTTGTATTCTTCAGTTGGGCAGTTCTACTTCCTGATCCGGAAAAGGATCCACCTTCGAGCTGAAGACGCGCTCTTCTTCTTCGTGAACAACGTCATTCCCCCGACCAGCGCCACCATGGGGCAGCTCTACCAGGTGGGTCTGTGCAGCGCCCCCCCCCCCCAGTGCGCCTGGGGCCAAAAAGGGCCCGGTGCGGCTTCCTCGCATCTTGGAAAGGGCACGCAAGGCGACTTGGGGCAGTTTTGAAAGGTAGAACAGGTCAAAATGACAACTGGAGAATCTGACAAGTGAAAAACAGGCTTCCTTGGGGCGAGTGGCGAAAATTTCCAGCAGAAGCTGCTCTGACGGCAGCATCTAGAACAGCCCCCGTCAGGATCGGGTGCAGCGGGGCCACCCGGCCAAAGCGAGAGAGCTCTTGGCGGGCGTGGACGCGATTGTGCAGGAGCGGGCTGGGGAGCCTCTTTCAGTCCGTTGGCCGTACCCCGTTTTGGAGAGGGCCAGTGTGGGGAGAGTGTCCACTGTGGGGTGGGGTGCTGAAGGCCCCCAAATCCACCATACAAGCCTATTTTGGCTTCATGCTCTTTCTGCTCCTTCGAGGATATTAGAAGAGGTGTTTGGTTCTTCACGACTGGGAGAAAAGTTAGGGGACACCGAAAAGTCTTTGGCTGGAGCGATCGCTGGTACCCCTGATGGACCCTGGGGCTGAGGCTGCCCCTCCCTGCTGTATGGGGGAGAGAGCGGGGCAGGTGGCGGGGAGAGGAACGGCCCCGGGCCTCACCCGCCGGACAGCAACAGGTCCGAGCTGGCGAGGGGCCATTGCGCAGCCAGGCCCGCCGGAGCTTCCCCTCGCAGCAGCGGCCCACTGGCCGGCGGCTCTGTGCTTGCCGGGCGTGCGCCCAGACTGAGCGTGCCCCCCTCGCTCCCCCTCCCTTGCAGGAACACCACGAGGAGGACTTCTTCCTTTACATCGCCTACAGCGATGAGAGCGTCTACGGCAGCCTGTAGGGCCTGCCCAGCTGCCGCCACCGCTGCCGCCGCCAAGGGGCCTGCGCTCCTGAAGGGACCTGCACTTTTTCGTTGTTGTTTGTTGTGGATTTTATGTTAAAGAGCCTTTTGCCCCGGGAAGGGGCAGGTGGGTTTTCTCTCTCTTTTTCTGGAATGCTCCTCTCCCGCCCTTTTAATTCCTTTGCCTCACGCTGACACTTCTTCCTCCTGCCCCACTGCTCTGACCCGCCCTGGGCATTCCTTGAGGTGGCCAAAAGAAGATACCTCTCTCCTCTTGCGCGCTCTCCTCCCTCCCCTGTACCTGGGTTTTCACCTCCCTCTACCCGGCTTTTTCCCCGTAAGGGGTAGGATCTCTCAAATCTTCAGCAACAAAAACTTCCTCCTTGTCTCAATCTTACGACTTCTCTATCGCCCCCCCCGGGGGGGTTGCTCCCGCTGGGGTTGTGCACTGCCTGGCCATTTCTGTAACCAGATGGGGTTGGGAATGCTAATTAAAAACGTAAGGCGAAACCCAAGCCTCTAGATTGATTGATCAAGCTATTGACTGTAATTATTTATATCCCACCTGTCAAGATAAAACCCCGCTGGGGGGCCTTGCCAGTAAAAGAACATTACATTAATAAAAGCCGTTCTCCAGCAGCACCAAAAATAACGTGCAGAGGTCTGTCCCACGGGGCCAGCTCTGCAGGGGAAGGGAAGGCAGCCCAGCGATGGCTCCTGGCTGTCAAGCCGCCGGGGTTGTTGCGTCGTGCGGACCCGGAGCAATTCCTGCTGGGTGGATGATTTGAGGGGAACAGGCCGGCCCAAGCAAGCGACCCAGGGCTTGTTGGGCCCACAGAGGGTCGTTGGGGTGTCCGAACCCAGGTGACCTGGCCTGTCCTGGGTTGAGAGCAGCTGCTAAGGAGCCACCGCTCCGCTGCCGTCGGTGAGCCGAGTCCCGGGCTGTGGCTGGTGCCACCCAGGCAGCACAGCAGGGCGCCTGTCCCCGGACCAGGGCTCCCCCACTGCTGTGGGAAGCCCTTTTGTGCTCTCTGTGCCCTCCCCCCCCATTCCTCACTTCCTTTTCTGTGACTTTGGACCTCAGAGGGGCTGTTCCCACTTCCTTACTTCTTACAAAAAATAAAGAAGAAGAAAACTGGCTGCAAGATACTAGTGCAAATGTTTTTAACCGTTCTCGATAGCAAGTCAGACTCGCAAAAGTGCCAGTCCGGAATGGCGAGCCTTGCGTGGGCAATTTCGAAGGGGGTGTCTGCGTGCGAGTGCCGCCGGCCCCCAGGATCAGCGTTGGCCCTGAGGCTGCCAAGGGGTGCTCTTCCCCCTTGCTTCCTCTTGACAGTTCTCCAAAGGCTCTCGGGACAAACCCGAGCACTGAGTCACCTCTGCTCCCGAAAGGCAGTGGCCCTCTTGGTGCGCTCTTGGAGGGTTCTCCTTGGACCCGATTCTTGGCACTTGCCTGGCAGTTTTCCACACTCTCCCGGGCTTCTCGGTGCTTGGAAGAGTGAAAAAATCCAAGCCAGGTGGGAGCACAGGGGGGAAGGTTTCTTTACAGGGCTCTTCTGGCAGGAGCTGGTGGGGAAGCGTTTGGCATGGGAGGTGCCTGCTGAGGTTTGGCCCCTTGGCAAGGCGAGGCTGCTAGCTGTCAAGCTGGAGATGGCAAAAAGGCCACCCCCCCCGCCCCGGGGGAAAGAGCGGGCAGGGATCTGCTGGACTCGGAAGGGGACTGGAATTCCCTGAGGGGACTGTGGGGGAAGGAAGTGGGAGGCGGCCCGCAGCGGGGCACCTCGCATAGGTTCTTCCCGGTGGGCTGGCGTGGCACATGATGCTGCCTCCCCTGCTCTCCCCTCACGGGGCCGTCTTGATCTGGTGCGCCGTCGAGGAGAGCGGCGGAGGCACGGGCCTGCCACGCTGCCGGACCTTGGCGAACTCCCTGCCGAGGGAGCCGGGTGGCACGTGGGGCTGGGATTTCGGCTGGCCCTTGGCGGTGTGGGAGAAGCCGGGTGCGAGGGGAGTGCCGGCGGCAGACCCCTGCCAGCCGGTCCTGCAGAGCTGCAGCCCCTCTTGGCTGTTGCCCTCTCTTCGCTCTGGCCCAGGTGATGGAGAGGAAGAGGAGGGGTGGGGGCTGCCCCCGCCCGCTTGCCCACAAGTCGCGCCTGTCGAGCCGGAACCGATTCCTGGTGGCGAGGCGGCAGGTGGGGCGACGGGCCCTGCGCGAGCGAGGGCCTTGCTCCGGGGCCCCGAGATGGCAGCACCAGGGTGGGTCCTGGCCTTGCTGTCCAGGGCCAGATCCCGGGGGTGTGCTCTCCTCGTGGGGAGGAAGGGTGCTACCGATCCTGGCAGCACACCAAGGCGGAAAAACGGCTGCGGGATCCCACGAAGAGGCCCACGAAAGGGCTCGCGAGTGATCCGAGTGCCCTCGCTGGATGTTTTCGGGGGGACGCTGACTCCGACTCGGGGAGAAGTGGCGTGGGGGGCCCACAGGATCCAAGGGGGTGAGGCGGGGCGTCTCCCAGGCGAGCTGAGAGGGAGCAGAGCTGCAGAGGCGGCAGGGAGCGAGTGGGGGGCTGCGGGGAGCCCCCTTCCCGGCAGTTCCTCGCGCCCAGCGAGGCGGAGATGCGCCCCCCGGGACGAGCCCGTCGCTTGCCGTCTGCGGGAGCGGCGAACGCCTCGGCACTGCAGACCGAGCGCGTCGCCGGGAAGAGCCGCCGACGCGCCGCCCTCGCTCCCGGGGAAGAGGAGGGAGGGTTCCCCGGGCTCAGTCCCTCGTGCCGGGCGCCGCGCAGCTGCCCCGCCTGGGGTCGCCCCACTCTCCGCTGCCCGCCGCCCTCGGGAGGGAGCCGGGCGCCCGCGCATCCGTTGCGATGGCCGGCGCCGTCGGGGGCGCGGGGCGGCGGCAGAGCGCGCAGAAGGCGCGCAGGCCGAGCTCCTGCTGCCAGGATCTGACCCTTCCGGGGCACGTGAGAACGGTGCTGCACCGCTCGCGCCCCCCTTCAAGCGCCTTGGCGGCAAGAGCAGAAGCCGCGCGCGGCGGGAGGAGTTTCCTGCGCCGGGAAGCGCCAGAGCCGCCGCCGCCGCCGCCGCCCAGGACTCCAGCTGCGGGCTTTCCGAACCGGGGAGCGGCGGCCTCTTTCCGGGGCGGGCTAGCGCTCGAGCCGCCCCGTGGGTCCCCGGCGGCGCCTTCCCGGTCCCCAGCCACCTTCCCTCCGGATGGGGAGGGACTGCAAGCCCCATCGACCCCAGCCGGCGTGCCAGGGGCCGGGCATGAGCCTCGCCCCTCTTAGCCGCGGTGGGACTGCCTGTCGGGGACGATGGGAGTGACAGTCGCAGCACAGCGCGAGGTCACCGGGTTGGGCGCTTTCACAAGCAAACAAACTACAGCTCCCGAGATGCCGTGCGTCCAAACAGCCCCTCTTTCCCGCCTCCCGACGGCGAGGAACCACAAACCCCAAGATGCACCTCTTCCCCTTCGGGGGTTTGCCGGGAAGAGGAGGGGAGGAAGGGAGGGCGGAGGGCGCCGCCGCGCGTGCGCGGCGCGGCGCCTGCCGGGGCGTGTAGTACTGCCGGCGCTTCCCGTGCGGCCAGGCGGGCGGGGCGGAGGACTCCACGTCCCGAAGTGCTCGGCGGCGGCAGAAGCGGCGGGGCCGGAGGGAGGGGCGGGGCCGCGAGCGGGAGGGGCAGGAGCGAGCGGGGGGAGAGCAGCGGCGTCGGGCGGCACCGGAGCCGAGCGCGAGGGGCGGCAGCAGCCGGGCGGGGGCGGCGGGTTCCCGAGCCCCGCCGTCGTCGCCGCCGCCGCCGCCGCCGCCGCGGCCTGGGGGGCCGGGCGGCCGGGCGGGCAGCGGGCCGGCCATGGCGGAGCCCAGCCCTGAAGGTAAGGGGCAGGCAGGCGGGCAGGCAGGCGGGCGGGCAGAAGAAAGGAGGGCAGGGGCGCCGGGCCCCCGTTGCGGGGCGCGGGCGCCGGGCGGGGGGCGCCCCGGGGGCTGGCGGCGGCGGCGGCGCCGGAGCCGAGCGGAGCGGAGCGGGGCGGGCGGCGGCGGCCCCTGGTCTGGGCAGCGGGGCCGGGGCCGCGGGAGGGAGCGCGCCCCGGGAGGCCCCGGCGGGGCACGGGGCACGGGGCAGGGCGCGGCGGCGGCGGCGGCGAGGGGGCGCGGGCTCCGCGGCGGGCGGGGGCGCGTCCGGCGGGGCGCAAGATGGAGGCGGGCGGGGGGGCTGCGACCGGGCGGGGGGGCAGGAAGTTGGGGCGCCCGGCCGGGGGTGGCGGCCGGGCGGGTCGGGGGCGCCGGCGCGCAGGGGGCCCGGCAGCTCGGGCTCCGCGCGGCGGGCGCGCCGCCCCCTGCACTTTCCGGGGCAACTCGGCGGCGGGTGTCCGCGCCGCGCCGCCCGGTCCGGCGGGGGACACGTGGAGCGGCTCGGGGGCCGTTCCGGGCAGAGGCCGGGTCGCCGTGGGGCCGGTGGGCGCCGTGGCCTCGCGGGGAGCGACCGACCGACCGACCCGCAGAGCCTTTCCGGCGCCGCCGGGCGGGGGGGGGGCTTTGCGCGGGCGGCTCGCTGGGCGCCCTCCTCCGGGACCGTGCCCGCCGCACGGGGGGGCCGCCGCCGCCGCCGCCGCCCCTGGTGCCCGCCGCGCTCACCGCCCCTCGGCTTCTGTTTTCCAGATCCACCTCCGAACCTCAAACCGGAGTCGCAGGTAAAGTGGGGGTTGGGGGGCTGGTTGCTCGCGCCTGCAAGCTCCCCTTAAATTGGGCAGCCCCGTCGTGGGGGGGGCGGGGGGCGGCCTTAGCTGCTCCGGCGTGGGGCAGCTCGATCGGGAGGGCGCTGCCTTGCAACATCCCAGCATGTGCTCGCCTCCAGTTAGCGGAAAGCCAGCTGGCCTCCCCACCCCGCTTTGGGCGCTGAGACCCGAGACCCCCGGCTTGCGTTCCTCGCCCCCCAGTCCAGCCGCGGAGCTGCCGGAGCGGGGAGGCGGCGCGGCTTGCTCATGCGGCTGCGGAGGGTCCCCCGCCCCACTGAGCCCCCGCTGCCGTCGGGGCGCATGTGGCTTCCTTGCTCTAGAAGATTTGCTGGGGGGGGCGGCTCTGTGCGTTAACCCGTGCCTCTCCCGCCCCCCAGCCCCCCGAGAAGCGGCGGAGGACCATCGAGGACTTCAACAAGTTCTGCAGCTTCGTGCTGGCCTACGCGGGCTACATCCCTTCCACGAAGGAGGTCAGTCGGGGCTCCCGGGAGACACGGGCTCTGGGATCGGCGGGCGCATGCACCCCCCCCCGTTCCGAGGAGGCGCCTTCATCTTTTATCTGGGAGCGTTGGGCAGAGGGTGGGGTGCGAGCCACCCTGGTAGCCTTCCAGCTGCAGAGTCCGGTGCCGAAGAGCAGCCGCTGCGCCCCTTCGCCGCCTCCAAGGCCCATGCGCCCCCGGGTGGGCTCTCGCGCCCCAAGCCCGCAGCTGGCAGGGAGGGCTTCCCTCCGCATCGCATCGTGGCGTCTCTCGCTCTTGGCCTTCGGCTCCCGGCGGCGGCGTTGTCTCCTACAGTCTCTGCTTGTCACAACAGCCGGAACCCGTGAAAGCGGCGACAAATGCCTGTGGGAACTACACATCCCAGAATGCTCTGAGCCATGGCCATTTTGCTGAATGCCCAGGGGTGTTGCTTGTTGGGGAATGCAGGCAGCCGCTCCGGCTCCGGAAGCGAGGGGGCGGACATCTCCTGGCGGCTTCTGCAGCCGAGCCCCCGGAGCGCCCGGCGGGATCCAGCGTCCCTGATCTGTGTTCCAGTCCTGGCTTTCTCCAGGTTTGGAAGGTGGTAGAATAAGATTCGTAATCGCTTGGGAGGAATGATCAGAGCTTGAAAAGCTGCCCGTGCCCACAGCTCCTGGGGCAGCTGATGGAGGGTGAAATTCGGAACTAGGGGAGAGCCTGCCTAAGTTTTCCCATAGGAATCGGGAGTTTCACTCATGTAGTCATAGCAAGGGATGGATGCCAACGGCAAAGGCGGCCTTGGACTAGCAGGACAATTTCCAGGTTACAATTCGAGTGTTTTGGGTGATGGACTTTAGCACTGATGTGAGAGAACACCAGTGTGTGTGTGGTGCATACCTGCCTTGGTGTGAAACTAATAGGCCTTGAGCACCACTGAAAAAGTTGAGTCAGCTTGTCATGCACAATTCTTTGGGGTGGTAAAATTTATTCATGTATCAATAGTTTTCAATATCTTTGTTCCCTCCCCACAAATTTGAAAAAGAGTGGTTTTTCCCAATAAAAATGTCTACAAAATATGTAACATTTAACCCATGTTACGAGCAGAATGATGGGAGAAAAGGCCTACAGGCCCCAGCCGACACTCTTGTCCGTCGAAATGCGCATGCACACTCGCGCCTTCGAGACCAGGATAAGCTGGGAGTAATACGCCCCTTTCTGCCTAACCTAGCATTGGATGGCTCACGAGTTGTGTTTGAATTCTCTCCCTTGAATATTTCAGGTCAAATGCTAGTGATATATTGAGATAATAATGCAGCAGGTACATTATTAACTACAGTCCAAAGAAGGATGCTGGTGATGCAAAGGGTCTCGTGTAAATTAACTTACACAGGAAAGTTTTCCAGACATTTTTCCAATTCAGCATTTTCCGGGAAACCCGTCTCACTGATGGCCAGCTGTCCCGCTTAAGGGTGTGTGCCCCTCAGCCCCAAGGAGGATCACTTGCTTCTATCAGCCACCAGCTTCCTTATGGATTGACTGTGGATATTTTAGCCCACCTTCGCTGTTCTAGGTCCCACAGAGTTGTGTCCAGGAGGTTTGTTGGCTTCTGCCACCAGCAATTCCCCCTTTTCTTCCATCCTTTATGCAAGGCTTACCCCTTAAACCCAACCCTGTTAGTTTTGCTGCACGTTTGTTCCCACCTGGGCATATCTCATGCACCAGGGACTATCCTCTTGTGAGGTCTGGCATGCATAGACTAACGAGGAGGTAAGCTGCTTCTTAAAAAAAAATAAAAATAAAGCGGGACCAGCTGCCCGGAGAGGTGGGGGGCTCTCCCACACCAGAGATGTTCAGGAAGAAGCTGGGCAGCCCTCTGAGTGGGATGGTGTGACTGGGTGTCCTGCGGCAGCAGCGGGTGGACCCGGTGGCCCTTCCAAATTTAGAGCTCTATGCCTCAGGTAGCAAAAGGAAAAGTACACAGAACAAAGGCTGTTAATGTCTTTTCAATCTTCACAGTGTAGTAGCCGAATGTCACAGCCGTCCCTTCATCCCTTCTTGTCTGCCTCTTCCTCTTGACGACATATTCGGGGTGACCCCGAGCGGTCTGTGCAGTGTGATAAGGCGGGAAGCTTAGAATGAGCCCTGCAATCCAGTGATCCTCTGGGGGGCTCAGCACTTGTGGGGCTGGGCCTCCCCCTCTCCACCCGCCACAGCTCCTTCAGCTCAGTCGGTTCCGGGAGCCTGCGTTTAGAAGGCACCGTCACTGCCCGCCCCGCAAGCGTGGCACAGCCTTCGCCGCCATGCGATTCGGCTCGCTGCGGCCTGCCCCACGTGGCGTGGCCGTTGCGCTTGGCCCGTGCACCGCGTGTGGTGCCGAGCGCGGAGCCCGCCCAGTGGGGAACCACACCACTGCCGCGCCTCATCCCGGGCTCCAAGCCGACACTCGCCATGGACCACCTTTCGTGGCAGAGCCCTGTCCGGCTGCTGCGACCTCCAGGGCGCCGTGCGAGGCAGGCCTTCTCCGTGGTGGCGCCCGTTTTGTGGGATGCGCGCTCCCTGGGTGGGGGAGGCACCACCTCCGGCCAGTTTCAGGCGCTACTTTAAGTCCTCAGCCTCCCCAACTATGTGGCCCGGTTTGATGTGTGCTAGTTCTGGGCTTAAAGACTGCGGTCAAGAATGGTTCCTTGCTTTTGTCTTTAAATGGGACTTAAGGCGGACATTTTAGCCTGTTAGCAAACGGTTTGGCAGCGGACGTTCCTCCTCTAAACATTTGCACTGTAAGCGGCTCCAAGGCAGGCAGCTCCTGCTGCCCGGCTCTTTCCGGAGCCCTTGTCCAGGCGACGACGTGCCTGCCTTCTCTCCCCCTGCAGGAAAATGACTGGACGCCCTCCGGCTCCAGCTCCCCGCTCCGCCCGGAGAGCGTGGTGGACAGCGACGGCTGGGAATCGACCCATTCGGACCTGCACACCATCGAGACCTTCGTGAAGAAGGCCAGGTCCTCCAAGAAGAAGGCGGCCTTCCGCCGCCTCAAGTCCGACAGCTCGCTGCTGGAGAAGATGAAGCTCAAGGACTCGCTCTTTGACTTGGACCCCGTCAGCAAGCCGCCGCCGCCGCCGGCCGGGCCCAAGGGGGGCCTGGACAAGAAGAAGGACAGGCGGAGCCGGAAGGTCGCCCTGGAGGCCGGGGGCGCCAGGCGGAACCGGGGCGAGCCGGTGGGGGAGAAGCGCTCGCGCATCAAAAAGAGCAAGAAGCGGAAGTTGAAAAAGGCGGAGCGCGGCGAGAAGAAGCACAAGGCCTCCCTGAGCGAGACGGACTCTGAGGAGGAGGCGGGGGCCGCGGCCGCAGCCACGGCGCTGGTCTCGGTGCAGGCCCCCCCGGAGCTGCTGGCGGGCGGCTTCCCCCTCAAGCTGGAGGAGCGGGAGGGGAAGGGGGGCGTCAGCACGGAGACCAGCCAGGACGGCGAGGGCAGCTCCAGCGAGGGCGAGATGAGGGTGATGGACGAGGACATCATGGTGGAGTCCGGTGAGGGCCGGGGCGCGCCGGGACGGCCCCGTGGCCTTGGCGGTGGCGCCAGGCGCGGGCCCCCCAACCTGGTGCCGCCGGGAGTGCGGCCGCTGCGGCCCCACGCCTCCAGGGCTGCCAGGCTGAGGGGGCCGGGCGGGGGCGTGGGATGGGATGGGATGGGATGGGCTTTCTTCCCCCAGCACTGAGGGCCGGGCGTGGGGTTGCTCGGCCCGCCTTGTGAGCTCCCCTTCCTCGGCCCCAACGGCGGGAGGCGGCGGACGACGGCCGGGAACATCTTGTTGAGGCTCGGTGCAGCCCGGCCCTGGCTGCTGCCCGGCCACGTCCTGTGTGTGCGCTTCCCCTGCCTGCGGTGTGTTAAAGTTACACCGCCGTAATTACACCCAGGATATATGTGTGGTTGATGCAGTGAACAGACGACCGGGCTCTTGTCCGCGAATGGCCCTGTATCCCCCCCTCTGGGGTAATGACACCAGGCGTCTCGCTGGGTCAGGTCCGGGTCTGTCCGGACCAGGACTCCTTTGCGGAATCGCAGCAGCCATCGTGCGCGTGGCCGGCTCCCCGCTGCCTGCTCCGTGTCTGAGAGGGAGAGCTCACGGGTGGATCCAGCCCGCCACGAACAGGCCGCCCCTGGGGGCCAAGCGCAGTCACGCCTCCTGCGTTCCTGCACGTGGGATGCACGTGTGGGGCAGACACCGATGCGCTCATGTGCACCGGACTGGTCTCGGTTGCGGAGCCCCTGAACTTTGCCCGCTCGCTGGGGGATGCGCTCTCGATTCGAGCGGCCGTCCTCGCTCCTTCCAGCGCCGTGGGGGCTGAGCAGGCAACGGGTGCCGACCAAGCTGATGTGAAGCACGCGGCTGCTCTCGCTCGGCATGGCTCCTCTTGCTCTTACGCAGGTTCTCGGTGCAAGGCGCGAGTCTTGCCCCTCAACGGCTGGAAACGGTGCACAGCCCCAGCCAAGCCCATCTTGCAGGCCCTGCCAGGCACGGTGCACGGAGCCACGGCTTTCCCCGGCCCATACACACTGGTGCTGGGAGCATGGGAGTGATGCGAGTTGGAAGAGCTACGCATAGCGGGGCGGCTGTGGGGCGTGGGGTCCGCACGGCGCATGATGCACCTCTGCCTCTCCCCTGCAGGAGATGACTCGTGGGACCTCATCACATGCTACTGCCGGAAGCCCTTCGCGGGCCGGCCCATGATCGAGTGCAGCCAGTGCGGCACCTGGATACACCTCTCCTGCGCCAAGATCAAGAAGACCCACGTCCCGGACATCTTCTACTGCCAGAAGTGCAAGGAGGGCTCCCGGAAGCCGCTCCCGGCCCCTGCCGTTCCCAGCGCGACGGCGGCCATGGCGCCCAGGGGAGGCGGCGAGCCCTAGCGCGGGGCGTGGGAGGGTGGCTCTGAGCCGGGCTTCCACCCCGCGGGGGCAAAGGACTGGACGGAGTGGGAGGGCTGCTCTGGAGGGCCTTGCTTCTTGGGAGGCCGGAAGAGAGGTGCTTGGGCATTTGGGGTGGTGAGAGTCCCAGCACCAGGGGCCGGGGGCTGCACCCCAGGAATCGGCTGCCTCCGGCTGGCGGTTCCAAGCCCCTCACCTCAACCCCATTTCCCCTTCTGGGGCTGACCGAAGTCCACCTCTGTGTTCTGTCAAGGCATGGCATGGGGAGGCCAAAATTGATGTGTGGGATACGAAGCAAACCATCGGGACAGCTCCCGTGGCATGCACTGGGATGCACCCCGTGTCGTGGGGAGCGCTGGGAGAGCGTGACACGGAGGAGGGCAGGCTAAGTGGGGTGTGCTTCTCCCCCCCTTCCCCCCATCCTCCTCCCTCCCGTTCCTGGGAAGTTCAGCTGTAAATAGATAGAAAGCAAACTTTTTTTTCTGGGTTATTCGTTTGTTTCCCAGTTGGAAAGTTTTTTTTTTTTTTTAAGTTTATATCCCTGTTCCCGACACCTCCAAACATTTATTTTATTCGTCCTGGACAAGGGGTGAGGAGTAGAGGGCGCCCACTGAGAGAAACTGGGAAAGAGAAAAGATTCCCTGGACTGGCATTGCTTTTCTTTGGTTAAACAGTTGGGGGGCGGTAGGGGTTCAAGTTGTTCCCATTAAAATTGCACACACAAACACACACATTCTCCAGGATAAGGGAGAGAACAGTTGGAAGGAGGGAAAACTGAAAATTCGCTCATCCCCGAGTGTTGCCCCGTCTCCCCCCCCCCGCCCCGAATACTTGGGGGCGGTGGAGCCGGTCGGGAAGACCCTTGCGCTTTTGCTGGTGTCAAAAGAAGAAGGGGCGCCTTGTTTGCGGGCGCACTTCCCGGCTGCTCCCGCCGGCAACGGTTCGGTGCGGTGAAGAGCCCCGGCCTTGGGAAGTCGGGGAGCGCCCGATCAGGGTCCCCGGGAACGCCGGGAATCCCCCGGCAGGTCGCCCCCCCCCCAGGCGTCTTCTGCTCGTGGGGGGCTGCTGATCGGGGTTTCACGGGGGGGGGCTTGGTTTCGTTTTGTCCGTCTGGGAAGGGGGGGTCCCCTCCCCAGGACATCCATTTTTGTTCTAATATTCGCAACCGTGTACATGGCAGAGTTTTGGAATGTAAATAAAAGATGTGGACCCTTTTGGCGTTTGTACAGGCGGTTGTGCTCTTCCTTGATGTTGGGGGGCGCGGGGGTCTCCGAGGGCGGGGGCTCCTGGGGGGGATGGCGGGGGCGCCCCTCCGGGAAGGCGCCCCCCCTGCAGGGCCCGGCCCGGCCCGGCCGCAGCGCCTCTTCCCTTCCTGCTGGCCCCGCGCCGCCACATCGAAAGGGGAGCGCGGGAACGGGCCTCTGAGCACGTGCAGAGCACCGCGGCGCGTGCCTCGCGGCGCACGCGCAGAGCCGACCGAGCGCGTGGGCGGGGCTCCTGCTCACGTGACCGGCGGCCTGTTGCGGCAGGAGGACAAAGAAGGGGCGAGCCGCTTTCCGCACCGCCTGGTTCTGCGGCGTCACGGGCTGGGGCACGTGACTGGGTCGGGCGGCGAGGGAGGGCTCGCAGACGCGCCCACGTGACAGGCTGAGCGGGGCAGGATCACGTGATGCGATGGCGGCGGCGCGGCGGCTTCACGCCGCCCGGAGGGTCGGACTGCGGCCCCCATAGTTCCTCAGCCAGCACGGCCGTTGTCTCCGCTGGCTGAGGGATTCTGGGAGCCGCAGTCCAACCCGCCCGCGGCGGCGTGCCTCCGTCAGCGCAGGCCGGCCAATAGGGAGGGGCGTGCGCGCTGACGCAGCGCGCGTAGGGACGGCGCCGCGGACGTCGCCGCCGCGCCAGACGAGCGCTCACGCCGCGCCGCGCCGCCCGCCCCGCCCTCCCGCGCCCCCTCCCTCCCGCGCCGTTCCCGTCCGCTCGCGGCGCGGCGGCTGCCGGTGGGCGGGGCCGCCGCCGTTGCCATGGCGATGGCGATGGCGGGCCCGGGCCCCGGCGGTGGCGGCGGCGGCGCGGCGGCGGCGCGCCGGCGGGCGAGACGAAGGTGATCTACCACCTGGACGAGGAGGAGACGCCCTACCTGGTCAAGATCCCGGTGCCCGCCGAGCGCATCACGCTGGGCCACGTCAAGGCGGCCCTGGCGCGGCCCGGCGCCAAGTACTTCTTCAAGAGCATGGACCAGGACTTCGGGTAGGGGGCGGGGGGCCCGGCCCGGGGGGCACACTTTCCTGAGCGGGCCTGGGGCGCGGCGTCCAGGAGGACAGGCGCCCCCGTGGAGAGGCGCCCGGGGGGGAGCGGGGCGGGGCGGGATCCAGCGCCTGCACATCTTTCCGGGCCCGCGGAGAGGGTCCCCGAGAGGGAGCGTGCCCGTGTCTCCGAGGGGCGTCATAGCGGCGGTAAGGGAGGGGAAACCCCCTTTCCCGTGTGCCTGGGAAAGACCCCTGGACAGGGCGAAAGGTTGGAGAAGATCCAGGATCCCCGGATCCTGCTGGATTTGCTGGATCCCCCCGCCCCCACGCACACACACAGCAAAGGCCTTAGCCAGTGGCTTTGGGAAGGGGAGGGACCCAGGCATTCTGGGGGGAAAGCACTTCTGCCCACCCAGGAGAAATAAGGGGACCCTGGCCTCGGAGAGGCAGCCCCCCCACACTGGGAGAAGGAAGGGCTTCGGGGCCTGGGAATGGTGGCCGCCGCTCCGCCTGCCCCCAACCTCATGAAGAAAGGTGTGGCGGAGTCTCGAGGGGGCATCACCCCTCTGGCGAGGTTGATTCTGCAGCCAGCCACACCTTTCCAAGGCCAAGCATCCAGGGGGAAAGGGGACCCGGTGGCCATAAGAGATGCTGCCCCTGTCACCACTGGGCTCCATACAGGCATCCGGACAGACCCCTCCCGGCTTACGCTCCCCCCCCCGGGGCCCCAAAGCACGCCTGCGCTGCTTTTTGGCTTGCCCAGAAGGGCTTCCCTCCCCGCTCGTTCCCTTGCGGCCCCCGTCCTTGCAGTGCTGCCTGGCTGACGGTGTCTCTCTCCTCCCTGCGAAGGGTCGTGAAGGAGGAGATCTCGGACGACAACGCCACGCTCCCCTGCTTCAACGGCAGAGTTGTTTCCTGGGTATGCAGGCGGCGCATCAGTCCGCATCCGGCGCTTGCAGGAATCCCGGAGCCCCGGCCTTCCCCAGGCCCCATCACTGACCCTACGAGCATGTGACATTGGATGCTTTATCGGCCCTAGACATGGGTTCAAGTCCTGACCTGGTCGGAGGGTGGCTTTAACGGGGGGATTGGACCGGTTCCCGGAGGGGGAGGTGCGCTCGGGCTGCTAGGCCGGGTGGCTCTGCCTCCGTTGTCAGAGGCCCTGTGCAGCCCTTGTTGGGGAACATGGGCAGGGAGATGCAGTAGCACTGCCGCCCTGCTTCTGGGTTCCCCGTGGTCGCTGGTCGGTCACTGTGTCCGATCCGGCATGGCTTTTCGTCCCCCTGCTACTCGGAGGCCTCTGGTTGTCCGCTGTGGGGGACGGCTCTGGATGAGAAAAGGGTGCTTTGATCCCGCAGAGTCGTCTTAATGCCCCACAGTCCCTGGGTTCCAGTTCTGGGCAGTGTGTGGAGCCGCTCAGTATTGGCGTGGCGGCCTGGGCGCCTCCGCATGCTGCGGACGTGCCCCTGGGGAAGGTGGGATGGCGCTGCCTATCATGCCTCTTCCTTCCCTTTGCGCAACGCAGCTTGTGTCTTCAGAGACGCCCCAGCCAGAGCCGCCTCCGCCGCTGCCCCCCCCAGAGGTACGACCGGAACCTTCCCCCCCGCCTCCCCCGCTTCCTCCGTTGCCTGTGGAGCGGACCAGTGGCATCGGGGATTCCCGGCCCCCCTCCTTCCAGTGAGTACGGGGAGATTGGGCGCAGGATCTGGGGCCGGGGCTGGGTTCGGCTGCAGGAGGTGCTGCGGCCCTGCGGGGCTCCTGTAGCCACAGAGGGCGCCCGGGGGAGGCACATGCGGGGTTGCAGTGTCCCCAGGAGAGCTTTCGGGGGCCCCGATCGTGCGGCGGCTGGTGGCGGAGGAGGGGGTGCTGTGATCAGGTCAGCCGGAGGACGGTTCCCTTTCTTCTTTGCAGCCCAAACATTTCTGGCAGCCACGAGAACCTGGACCACGAAACGGAGACGGAGTCTGTCGTATCCTTGCGGCGGGAGCGGCCACGGCGCAGGGAGAGCATGGAGCACGGGGGTCGGTGGCTGCCGGGGGCTTCCCTCCTGGGTCCTTTCTCCCTTGGCTGCACGGGGGGCAGGGGCGCAGGTGGGGCGACGGCACCGAGCGCGTCGGCCCGACGGCTGTCCTCTTTTCGCCCCAGGTGGGCACCGGCTGAACGGGCAGTCGCGGCTGGAGCGGCACCTGGCCGGCTACGAGAGCTCCTCCACCCTGCTCACCAGCGAGCTCGAGACCACCAGCCTCTGCGACTCGGAGGACGACGACACCATGAGCAGGTGGGAGCAGGCGTCTGCCTGGGCTGCGTGGTGCTGTGCGTGGAAATCTCTCCCCACTGAGATCTCGGGCACTCAGAGGGTGTCGGGAGGTTGGGCGTTGTGTCCCAGAGGTGTGTGGGGGGGCAGTGGCGGTCTTTGGGCTCCTCACATCCCGGACCCTCTTTGCGAGGCCTGGGGCCAGGAACGCACCGGGCCTGCAGCTCTGGACGCTCACGCAGGACAAGGAGGGGGATCGTCCTGATGGGGCACCGGCGGGAGGGAAAATTTGCTTAAGGACAATGCGAAAGAGGATGCAGAACGGAGGGCTAAATTTCCTGCTGGTAGGAAGTTAGCATTTCGGTGATGGTCTCTCCCTGCTCAAACTCTTTCCCTCGAGTGTCTTATTGGCTCTACCTTTTTTTACTTTTGAGTGGGCCTTAAAAGTATCTTTTTTCTAAAACGATTTTTATTAAAAAGTGTGCCTGGATTTTCGCTTCCTATTTATACCGCTCTTAGTATATTTTGCTTTATAGTTGTCAGAACTGCTGTTTTGAAGTTTTCACTGATGTGTCAGATTTCAGATATTGGTGTCATTTTAATATCTGCCCTAATTTGGATTTTATGCTGCTTTGGGAGAACGTTGTCTCAAAATGTGGCATAGATACCGTGGGACCCAAGAAAAGCCCTTTCCCCCGTGGCTGAACGTGGCACCACAAGGAACAGACACCCCTCCGATATTTCTCCTTTCAGTTTTAGTTTCTGTATTTATTATTCCCATGTGTACGTTGAAAGCTCATACAAATAGAGAGCATACACAACTCAGTTAAACAGAAAGATGGTTCATAAGTTACGGTATTTCCCATGTGGCTGTGAAATGCAAGGAGCCGTAAGATGCCATTCCTTGAAGCGAGCTCCGAGAATGTGGCTCTTTTGCCCTTTGGGTCCCTTTCCTGGCCTCGGCCGCCTTTCCTTTGCTGTTTCTTGGCTCTCCTCCCAACTGGGCTTGGGGGTCGCTGCCTCGGTGGGGCTGAGGGGGGCAGGCCAGCCTTGGGGAGACCCACAGTCAGAGATGGCGCGGCTTCTTGTCAAACTCTTCTACTGAGGCTCTTGGGTTTTCTGGAGCAGGGCCACTGGGGTTCCTACCCGCCTGATGGGAGCCGCTAGTCCAGAGGAGGGCAAGTGGAGGGTGGGGAGCGGTGGCCAAAGGACGGCGTGACGGAGGGAATGGCCGGCGTGCTTGGAACTGAGCTCAGGGTGGCCAGGCGGCCCTCCGAGCTTTGGGGGCTCCCGGGCGCCCTGCCTGGCTGTCCTCCTTTGCCCTGAATGAATGAGTGGCAAGAGAATTCTCCCATGTGCGAGGCGAGGCTCTTTGGATGGGAGCCGCTGGGCCAGAATCTCACCCGGCCTGCCCCTTCCTTGCTGGCCTTCAGGGCCGGCGTGTGCCCCTGGCACGCTCTGGAGGCAAGGGCTCTCGCCGGCCGGCATCCCGGGGCTCCAGCTTCCGCTCTCCTCCCGGGCAGGTTCAGCAGCTCCACGGAGCAGAGCAGCGCCTCCCGCCTCCTGAAGCGCCACCGCCGCCGCCGGAAGCAGCGCCCCCCACGCCTGGAGCGGGTCAGTGTACGGGCACCGGCCTCAGGCAGCCTTAGGAGCAGAGGGGCTGCGGTGAGGCGCGTGGGGGGCCGCGGCGGCAGGGAGCTCGGGTGGAGGGCCGGGCAGACGGCAGGCACGCCCCCCCCCCCCCCGGTGTCTCCCATCCTCAGTGCTGCGGTTCCCGTTGCAGACCTCATCCTTCAGCAGCGTCACGGACTCGACCATGTCGCTCAACATCATCACTGTGACCTTGAACATGGGTAAGGGGTGATTCGTTCGCGGGGTGGAGGAGCGGTAAGAGGGGGAGACGCAATAAGGGTGGGGGTCCAGTGCAGGAGCCCCGCCTGGTGTGGGGGAACAGGGGTGCTTGCCGGGGGTGGGAGCGAAGGCCTGACCCCGAGCACAACAAGGAGCAGCGAGTGCAGGCCAGCTGGCGGTGGCCGAGCAGGGCCGTGAGTCCCCCAAGCAGCTGCCTCGGGGAGAAGCTGGGTCTGCTGTGCGTTGGGAGAGCTGGGGATCCGGAGACCGCCTGCGGCGGAGGCAGGGGAGTGGCTGCGGGGGCCCCCACACCTCGCCCCAAGGCTGCCGTTCCGGCCAGGAATCCTGGCCTGAGTGCTTCTCCTCTTCCTCCCCTGCCTGCCTAGAGAAGTACAATTTCTTGGGCATCTCCATCGTGGGGCAGAGCAACGAGCGGGGGGATGGCGGCATCTACATCGGCTCCATCATGAAAGGGGGAGCTGTGGCGGCAGACGGCCGGATCGAGCCCGGGGACATGCTCCTGCAGGTGGGTCCCCGTGTCCCCCTGGCAGCCCAGGGGCTGCAGGCCCTTTCCCGCCCTGCTGGCCCCCGCGGCCTGGGAGCACGGGCCCCCACGGCCCGGCCCCTCCTGCGGGAGGGGGCGGCGGGGCAGGGCCAGCCAGCGATCCTCCCCAGGCCTGAGAGATGCCTCTTCCCTGGCCCAGGTCAACGACATCAATTTCGAGAACATGAGCAATGACGACGCCGTGCGGGTCCTGAGGGAGATCGTCCACAAGCCGGGGTGGGTGCCGCCCTCCCCCCCCAGCCTCGCCGGGGCCCCGGTGCACGCGGAGCCGGAGGGCTGCCGGCGCCTCGCCTTCCTCGTCGCGCTTACTCTCCCGTCTCCTTTGCAGTCCGATCGTGCTGACCGTGGCCAAGTGCTGGGACCCGTCCCCGCAGGGGTACTTCACGCTGCCTCGAAGTAAGTGGCCGGCAGCTCCATCAGGCCATTGCAAGCGCCGGCTGGGTTCAGCCCTGGCACGGGGGGATTGGATGTGGCTCCCCGCTGGCGGCTGGCGGGGTTTTGCCAAATGGGCCCGCGTGCCGGGGGCTGGCTCCAGCCTGGGGCGTGCCGGGGGGCTTCGGCGTGAGGACGCTGGGTTCTGCGGGAGCCTTCCGAGCCGGTCGCCGCTGTTTCTGTCCAGACGAGCCCATCCAGCCCATCGACCCTGCGGCCTGGGTGTCCCACTCGGCTGCCCTGACGGGGGCCTTCGCACCGTTCCCCGGGAGCAGTTCGATGAGCACCATCACCTCGGGGACCTCGGTCACCGAGACAGAGCGTGAGTCCCCCCGTCCCGCGGCGGGATGCGGCTGGCTTTCACAAGCGTGAAGCCCGGCTGTCGTGCGTGATGCTTCGCGTGGGTGCGTTTCTCTCTGCCGGCCTTTTCCCACCTGATGCTCCCAGTGCGTTGGACTACGAGTGCCATGCAGCTCTGCTGGCTGGGGACGAGGGGCTTTCCAGTCCATCGCAGCTGGGGGCTGCTCTGGGGTGCCCCTTCAACCTGCAAGCTTGTTCCGTCGAGCTTGCTCCTGCGAAGGAGAGCGTCCCAGGCTGTCCTCCGGCCCCGCGCCTTCCCCGCCTGACACTGCCAGCCCCTCCCTGAGGCAGGGACACGCGGCCCCGCTGCGGCCCAGCCCTCCAGAGAGGAAGCCGGCCCGTGGGGCGTGCGCCTCTGCGGGCTCCGCCACGTCTCCGTCACGCTCTCCCGTCCTCGCCTCCGTCCCGCAGGCTTCGACGACTTCAACCTCTCCATCCACACGGACATGGCTTCCGTCACCAAGGCGATGGCCTCTCCCGAGTCCGGCCTGGAGGTCCGGGACCGCATGTGGCTGAAGATCACCATTCCCAATGCCTTTCTAGGTACCGCATTGCAGGAGGGGCGGGGCGGGGCAGGGGCCTGGTGGGGCAGCGGGGGGCCAGCAGAGGGCTGGAGGGCCTCAGCCTGGGGACCCCTCCCCCTCGAGCCCTGACTGGCGCCCCCGCCTCCTCCACCGCCCCCCAGGCTCCGACGTGGTGGACTGGCTCTGCCATCACGTGGAGGGCTTCCAGGACCGCCGGGAGGCCCGCAAGTACGCCAGCAACCTGCTGAAGGCCGGCTTCATCCGCCACACGGTCAACAAGATCACCTTCTCGGAGCAGTGCTACTACATCTTCGGCGACTTCAGCGGCTGCGAGACCTGTAAGGAGGGGCGGTGGCCGCGGCCCTGCGGGTCCTCGTGGCCGGGCGGCCTCGTGCGGAGGCTCCAGCCTCGTTGGGGGCCGGGGGCAGACACCTGCGGCAGGTCGGCCACCAAGCCGGGGGCCTTGGAAGGGGATTGACGGGCTGCATGGCAGGGAGGCTCTCCCTGGCCACCACCCCCCCGGGGGTGGCCTGCCCCCATTGCTGAGGAGCGAGTAGTGGGAGGGCTCGCCCCGCCCTGCCTGCGGGGTCTGGTGGGCAGCTGGCCTGCCCCTCTGCGTGCAGGCTGGGTGGACCTTGGGGGGTCACCTGCTCCGCTTGCTCAAGCACGATCCTGCGAGCAAAAGGGCCCCGCGAGGCCGCCCGGGTGCGGATCCAGGCCCCAGCTGTGTGGCGCTTCCCGGACGCAAGACGGGCTCCTTGGCGCGGAGCAGCCGCGGGACTGGCTGGAGCCCCGGCTCCTGCCCTGCCTGCCTGCCTGCCTTCTGCCCGGGCGCCCGCCCGGCCCTTCTCGGCTACTGATGCCTTCGCCCTCATCTTTCTCCAGACATGGCCAACCTCTCCCTCAACGACAATGACGGCTCGAGCGGGGCCTCCGACCAGGACACGTTGGCCCCTCTGCCGCTCCCCGGCGCCACCCCCTGGCCCCTGATGCCCACCTTCTCCTACCAGTACCCGGCGCCGCACCCCTACAGCACCCAGCCGCCCCCGTACCACGAGCTCTCTTCCTACAGCTACGGCATGGGCAGCGCTGGCAGCCAGCACAGCGAAGGTAGGTGGGGACGGGGGGGCGGCTCCTCGGCCCCAGCGCTCTGCGGGCGGTTCCCCCCCACTCCGGGGCACCTGGGCTCCAAGTGGCCTGAGCACGGAAGCAGCGGCGTGCCAGGGGCCCCCTGTGCGTCCCCCCCCCACCGCTGGGGCAATTCCCGGTGCGGGGCGGCTGCAGGGGGGAGGGCTGCGCTCCAGCCCCGTGCTGATGGGCCGGGCTTCCTGATCCACAGAGCGGCCGTGCTCAAGGCGGGCTCCTGCGTCTCCCGCTCCACTTGGGGGTCGTGGGGTACGGAGGACCCTGCATCCCACGCCCCCGCTGCTGTGTCTTGCAGGCAGTCGGAGCAGCGGGTCCAACCGCAGCGACGGTGGCGGGGGCAGCGGGGGCGGCCGCGGGGCCGGCAAGCACAAGGAGGAGAAGGCGGGGCGGATTCCAAGTCGGGCAGCGGAAGCGAGTCGGAGTACTCGGCGCGCGGCAGCGGCCAGCGAGGGGGGGCCGTGGCCGGGCCCGGTGGGGAGGGGGCCGCGCCACGCGGGCAGCACAGCCTGGGGGGCGGCAGCGTGCGCTCGCACCACTCCCTGCACGCCGCCTACGCGGCCCCCGGCGGCGTGCCCTTGGCCTACAACCCCATGGTGGTGATGATGGTGCCGCCCCCGGCCCCGCCCTCCGCCGCCGCCGTGCAGCCCCCCGGCGCCCCCCCGGTGCGCGACTTGGGCTCCGTGCCCCCCGAGCTCACCGCCAGCCGCCAGTCCTTCCACATGGCGATGGGCAACCCCAGCGAGTTCTTCGTCGACGTGATGTGACCGGAGGGCGGCCCCGAATCGCCGCGGCCCCCTCACATGAGCCTTCGCAACGCCAGACCTCTCCTGTCCTCTGCGACCTCTGGCCACGGCCACGTGGCGGGGGGGGCCCGGGCCCCTCCATCCCCCGCCTCCCGGGGCCCCGTGGGGCACCACAGCCCTCCCAGTCGCGCCGTGGTGCCCAGGCCCGGAGGTGCCGCCGGCCCCGTGATCCTGCCGAGGGAACGCGGCCGCCATCCGTAGGCACGGGGCCGGCTCTTCGAGCGCACGCCTTGCCTCCGGGCCCCGGGCCCCGCCTGGGCCTCGCCAGCACCGCTGCTTGCCTTCAGGCCAAGGGTGGCCGCTTGGCTCCGCTCGGCCGCTGCGCCTTCCGGGAGACGAGGCCGGGCGGCCCGGCCGCTGCCTGGCCCGCGCCTCCCGTCCCTCGGCTGGATGAGCTCTGCCTGCCCGTCCTCACGCCCCTTCGCCGTCCCGCATTGGCCCCTCTGGATCCGGGGCTGCGCGGCCCCCGGTGCGGCTGCCCGTGTGGGCCGTGGAGCGTGCAGCCTCCCCACCCAGGCCCTCTGCCCGGGACGCCGGCCTCGCCCCCAAACGGCCCCGATGGTCCTTTGGCCGCCCTGCGCCCCGTTTCCCTCGGTCCTCACATGCCGGTGTCAATGAAGTGGCGGTTTTGCTTTGCGTTTTTAACTTTAAAAACAGTAAGGGTCTTTTATTCGTTTTTTTGGAGTTAAGCCAGTTCCTGTTTCTTTTTATAGACTTCCTTCTGTATTAAAGCCTCTCCTACCCACCCCAAAGTCAGTGTAACACTACATCCCATCCCACCCCCAAGTGACGTATTTTTTTTAGGGGGGGCTTGTAGCTTTTCTTTCTATTGACAGCTCAGCTCTGCGTTTTGGAGGGTTTGCGAAAAGGGTCCCTCGCGGTGTCTGGTCCAAGCCGTGTCACGACGGCGCCGTTTGCTTCCCTCCCGGTTTCACCGCAGAGGCTCTTTGTTGTTCTTGGGGGCCGGCTGCTTCTGATTAGCCTGTCGACCGGTCTTCTCTGGGGGGTCACAGAGGTCACTGCAGGCAAAACTCCAACATCCCCAGCTCTGCTGGACGAGCCGTGCACGGGCAGGCGGCGTCCAGCCCCCAAGAGCCCCTTCGGCGCAGGTCCCGCCCTCGGCTTCCGTCGGTGCTGAGCATGGGGCTGAGAGGGGTGGTGCAGAGCGCCGGCGCTCAGGCCCTGTTGGACGGGGTGGCTTACCCCCGTGCGGCCTCTTCGGAAGCCCCTGGGGTTGCCCAGGGCCACTACTCTGCTCGCCAGACGTGTCCAAGCTCCCGCACAAATTGCCTGCCCCGGGTCAGGCCAGTGGCACGGTTCCGGGTTTAGGATTCTCCGCAGCAGCATGTTGGCTGAGGGTCATGGGAATCGTACTCCAGCCAACCTGGGCCCCGCTGTTGCCAGCCGCCCTGTGAAAGTGCAGAGGGCTGTTGTGCGCGAGGAAGCCATTGCCCCATGTGGCGCTCTCCCTCCACACCGGAGGAACGGCCGTCACAATGGCAGGCGCACCTGGCCGCAAGCGCATGGAAGGTTTGCCTGCTGGGGCACAAGCGCCAGCCGACGGGGCAGCAGGGGGGGGACAAATTCCATGCTTATGTCGAACATGGGCACATAAGTAAACATGTAGCTGCCGAAATCCCGCATTTGGAATACAGCACATGGTGTTCTGGTGCTTGATGGCGCTTCTAAACGGACCTTGCGCAGTTGGAAAAGTCGGAAAGGGGCAGTGGAAACATCAAGCGCCTGTGACAGCAGCAGCGGGATCCTCCAGCTCAGGGAAGAAGGGGCTGGGGGCCGTGACGGAGCACGGGGGGTGCCTGGTGTGGCAGGGGAGGCACGGTGCCCCCGCCTCCTAATGCCGGAGCCCAGCCGGGTCGTCCCCTGGAGCTGCCCGGGCAGAACTTGGGCCGGATTCAGACGTTGGACTTGATTTCTGCGGGGTGCCAAGCGGGGCTAGCAGCGGGGCAGATTCAGCTCGCGAGGGGGGCCGCTTGGTGCGCCCCGGTCCGTGCGCTGATGTGCGCCTCCTGGTGCCCTTGGCCTCTCCGCTTCCGCATCGAACGCCTACTTGCGCTAACGCAGCGGGGATGTTGGACTTTCCTCAGTGATCTCCTGCCACCTCACAAGCTCAGCTCTGCGTTTTGAAGGGTTTGCGAAAAGGGTCCCTCGCGGTGTCTGGTCCAAGCCGTGTCACGACGGCACCATTTGCTTCCCTCCCGGTTTCACCCCCGAAACATGGGTCAGGGGTGCCTCGCTCCTGCTTCCCCCAGGGCCCCCCCCCAGCCAACACCCCAGCCTTGCTGCCTCTTCCAGAGCTGCGCGGGTTCCTCATCCCTTCCGGGATCCCCTCTGGCAGGAGGCAAAGTCGGGGGACCGGGATGGGGACCGGGATGCGCAGGCCTGGCCGGCTGCCGCGTCTCCCACATCGCTGCCTTGCTCCCGCGCCCCTTCCCGCAACCAGGGTACGAACTCTGTCGTGGTGCTACCTTGTCCCGGCCGGTGCGACCCCGCAAGCGCGTCTCTAGGTACAGCAGGAGGCGTCCCCCGGGGTTGGGCCCCAAGCCTTCAGCCCCCTCGTCTCCAGGGGCCCAAGCACAGGTGTGCATGAGAAGTAGCAGAAAACTATTTTGTAATAACATATTTATTTTTAGCTCTTTTGTGTACAAAAAGTATTCAGTAAAAAAACCAACGAAAACGGAAGCGTGGTGGTGTCTGTTTTGTAAATCTTTGGAGGTGGGCATGCGAGGTGTCGGTTGGCGCCAGAGTTTGGGAGACTCCGGGCAGGAAAGCCGCTGCCGTCAGGAGGAAGGCGGCACCCTGTGATTGCAGAGCGGGCCTAAATTTCCCGAACCTGCGAAGGCTGCACATCACAAGCGTGGCTTCTGCCTGCTGAAGGGGCCACAGGAAGCGGGGCCTTTTCGGTGCCGGCACCTCGTTTCACATGTTCGCTGATGCCCTCCTTGCCGTCTCCAGGCAAGTGCCTGCTGCCCGAGGCCTTTTGAAGCAACCCATGTACCACCTGGTCTTGTTTTAAATTATCTTTTGATTGCGCTCCGTGGCGTTAAATCGGTTTTTAGCATACATGCTGCATTTTAACGGCCTTCTGCCTGGGCAGCCACCCTTGAGAACCTGTCCTTGTGGGGGAGGCTGTGCAGAGAAATAAAGGGGGGGGGGTGTTGCAAGTTGGGTTGTTGGCCATTGTGTTCCCTTCCAGACTGCACACCCTCCCAAGTTGGGCACGGTTGACTGACTATTCGCAAATGCATCCCGAGGTTTTTTTGGGGAAAGAGCCGCAGGCTTTGGAGACTCCCCGACCTGGGGTGGGTTGTGGGGAAGGCCCATCGCGAGAGACGGGGGTGCGGGGAGAGCGCGCCCCTGGCTGCTTCGGGGGAACTTCTCCCGCAAAGGGAGGCGCACGTGGACTCGCCCAGAGGCCCAGGCTGCCCAGCGGGGACTCCGGGGTCCGCGCACACTGCACGATTCGCACGTGCACGCATGCTCCAGTGCATAGATCCACGCAGCGCCTGGATCCAGCGTGCCTACAAGGAGCACGCCCCCTTCCGGCCAATGGCGGCGGCCAGGCGCTCTGCACGTGGTCGGCGTCCCCATGCTCCATCACAGTCCGGTGGAAATAAAAAAGAGCGGAGACGGGCAAAGCCCAGTGGGACCCTTCCCTAATTCCTCAGGGCCCGGCGCGCCCTTCCCGGAAGCCGCTCGTGGGGCCCAGCCCCACTCGTGTGGGGCGTGGGGGGGGCGCCACCTGCCCGGGGCAGGGGCCTCTTCGCTGGGGCCTCCTAGAAGCAGGAGGGGGGTTCTGCACATGCGCAGACGCCCCGCGGAAACCCCCGGCCCTGCGCCGCCGAAGGGCCCCGCCCTGCCGGACAAGCCACGTCCCCACGCGGGGCGAACTACAGCTCCCGGCGTGCCCCGGGGCGGGGCGGAGGGGCGGCGTGTCGTGTCCCTGGGCGGGGAGGAGAGGGGCGCGTCGCGGGGCGCGGCGGGGCGTGTCCCTGGGCGGGGCGGGGCGGGCGCGCCCACGAGCGGCGGCTGGCAGTGCGCGCGGCGCAGGCAGGACGAGGCGGCCGCCATGTACGCGCTCCGGGCGCCCCCGCGGCTCTGCCAGGGCCTCCTGCGCGGCGGCCCCGCGCGGCGGTGAGTCCCGCGGCCCCGGGGGCGGGGGGCGGTCTGGGGCCCCCCGAGGGCGCCGGGCCGGGCCTCGCCCCGCTCACGCCCCGCGCTCTCCCTGCCCAGGTGCGGAGCGCCGCCGCCGCCGACGCGCCCCCGCGGAGCCCGGCCGTACGCCGCGCAGGCCGCCCAGGTACGTGGCCGGTGGACCGTGGGCTCGGCGCGGTCCGGTGCGGCCTCGCGGCTGCTTCGGCGGGGCTTTGAGCGAGGGGGCGCTGGGGGAAGCGGGCCGCTTACTCGCCCCGTTCCCGGACGGGCTTTTCTTGAGGGCTGGAGACTTGGCTGCCGGTGCGTGGCCCGAGAGCCCGTGCGGAGCCCCGTGCGGACAGCTGGAGCCCGGCCGGGAGGCCCCGCCGCCTGCGCAGCGCGCTGAGAGGGTTCGGGCAGCCGGTCCGTCGCCCCAGCGCAGCCCGGGGCTGCCCCTTCAGCCCCCCGGGCGCTCCTGGCTTGCGTGGCCTGGCCCTGACCGCTGGCAGGCAGGCCCCGGGGGCAAGTCCCCGGCCGGGCTGTCAGGGGCTATGTAGGGCAGAGGTGGCGCTGGAAACGTGGCTGGCGCAGCCCCAGGATGCTTTGGCGCGCCCCGAAGGCCGGTTCCCGCGGCCCCGGGTCCCCCCGGCGGGGGATGCGGCTCCCCACCCCTGGCCGAAGCCTGCCTCCTGGCCCGCGGAGCCCCGGGACCAGCGGTGCCCGGCCCCCCGGTTGCTGCGGGGAGGAGGTGCCCCTGGGCCGCTCCTCCAGCATCCCGCGCCCAGAGCGCAGGGCCAGGCGCCTGCGTGCCGGGAAAGTGGCTGCCCCAAGCAAGTGCTGCCTGTGGAGTCGGGGGCGCATGATGCGCTTGGTGCAGAGCGCTGGCCCCTTTGGGAGCTGCTGCCGTGCCGTAGCCAAGCTGAGAGAGCCATGATGGCTGTCGTGCCCCGAGTGTCCCCCCAGCGCTCAGCCCATCGTGGGGGTCTTGCGCAAATCAATGCCAGCTCTTTCTACCTCCCTGCGTTGCTGTGAAGGGGCTTAGCTACCCCCAATGCCCTTGAGCCGAGCAGTTGCCATGGGGGGCGCATGGCCTCACAACGCGTTGGGTGGGACAGAAAGGCCTTCCGTGTCCGGCGGCTGGCGGGGTGGGGGCGACATGCTGGGGTGCTTCCACAGGTAAGCGGCAGCGCACCTGCGGCGGAGCTCCGTTCAGTCTCCTGGTTCCCTTCTCTTGCTTCTCGGCCTCTCGGACACTCACTTCTCTGCACATCGGAGCACGGAAAACGGGCCCCGACTCCGTCCCGTGTGGCCGTTCCCCCGCGGAGCCGCCACCCCGGAACGTCCCAGCGCCTTGCGAGCCGAGGGAAAGCGCGGAGGTTGCCCTGGCTTTTGAGCCAACCGGTGGAACGGCCGCCTTGGCAGCACGGACTGTCCGGTGCGCGTCCTCCGGCTCCGGGGCTCAGGCGTTGTCCGGGCGGATGCCGCCACCGCCTTGTCGCGTCGCCCTCGAGGCTGGGGAGGCCCAACCGGTGCTCATGCGCAGGCAGAAGATGCGTGCGGAGGCTAGGAGAGCAAGAGCGACGCGAGGTCGCTGAAGGGTTGGCTGCCCGTTGGTGGCAGAACAGCCTCCGCCCCCAGAGGGGCTGGGGGTCACCGTCTCACAGTCGCGCCAAAGGCCGATGACAGTCGGCTGACGTCCAAGCTCCGGTTATCTGCCCGAGTCTTGGCCATAGTCCTCCTTCCCTAAGCGTGGCAGGTTAGCACATTAACCAGTAGAGTCCATTGGTCATGCTGCATCTCAGCCAAAAGGCTGCCAGCACACCCAGGTACAAATGCAAAACCAACTCCGATTGCAGGCTGTACTGGAAGAGTTGGGCAGACAGGATGGCGTTTCATGCGGATGCCTGCAAGGTCTTGCACCTGTGACACAGGAATAGGTGTCACAGGTACAGGATGGGGGACAGGTGGCTGGAGAGCAGCACATGGCAGGCGTGTCATGAGTAGAGCTGGCTGGAGCCGGGGTCAGACTAGATGACCCGGGAGGCCCCTTCTGGCTTGCTTTGTTTC
Source organism: Varanus salvator macromaculatus (assembly GCA_023646645.1). Classification (NCBI taxonomy): domain Eukaryota; kingdom Metazoa; phylum Chordata; class Lepidosauria; order Squamata; family Varanidae; genus Varanus; species Varanus salvator. The sequence goes on along the minus strand of JAIXND010000753.1, from coordinate 699,998 downwards.
TCTGTTTATGTTTCAAAGCAGAATCCGCTACACAGGTGGCCTCATGAAAAAAGCCTTTAACCGTAATATGTGCTTTTCCCACTTTCGGGCTACTGGCTCGCAGCTTTCAGGGGAAATAGCAGGCCCCGGTTTCTCTCCGGGCTGCCCGCCAGCCCTGTCCGGGGCACGCTATGGGCGGAAACTGGGCCTCCAGGACTCCTGCTGCTCCTCTCCCAGAAGCCCTGGCCAGCTTGCCCAGCGGTCGGAACTGCCGGGGTCGGAGGCCAGGAGATCCAGGGGTCTCTTTTGTCACCTGTCGCATTACGAGGGGGCCAGGAACCCAAGCAATCGCGTGTCGCCTCGGGAGCTCACAGCCTCCCTTACCAGCTGAGCTGCTGTGGCGCCACGGAACGCGCAGAAGCAGTCCAACTGGCGGAGGGATGGAGAGAGAGCTGGAGCCCGGAGTCTGTGTGGGAGGGTGAACGGGTGGGCATGGTCGGTGCCGCATTTGGGGCCAGTGCCTGGCGTCTCGAGCGCTGTGAGGTGCACGGCACGGACTGGCAGCCGCAGCTCTCCGTGGCCGGCCCCACCGGGCGGCCTCCTGCCTGCCTGCCACACGGGTCTGTCCGCTGAGCCCCACGCCTCCTCCTGTTGCCCCTTCCGCCTCTGCAGGAGTCGAAGTCCTTTGCTGTGGGGATGTTCAAGGGGCAGATCATCACGGAGCAGGTCTTCCCGTACCCTTCAGGTAATGGGCTGCCCCCGGTCTCGTGGTTTTCTGAGTAGGCGCCAGCTCCCATGTGTCCCATGAGGACTAGAACCGTGAATCGGAGGCGGGCTGTGGGTCTAGGTCCAGTCTGTGGCTTGTGCCTTACTCCTCTGTGGGTCCCTCTGGGAGTGGTCTGGAAAGGGCGCCCGGCGCCATGGACTGGTTGCGGTGGGGGGTGGTCTCCCTTGCATGGTGTGAGCTGGAAGAAGCTGGTTGGAAGTGTGGAACGGAGTGAGGAAGAGGAGGGCCGGGCGGCCGTGGGGCTCCGAGGAGGTGGGGGCGCAGCGGGTGGCTCACCCAGCTGTGCCCTTCCGTGTTGCAGTGCTGACCGAGGAGCAAACGCAGACGCTGCAGGAGCTCGTCGGGCCGGTGTCCCGATTCTTCGAGGTGAGGCGTGTGCGGGACGGCCCGGTCCAGAAGTGGGGCGTGCAGCGCGCCTGGGTGGGGGGGTGCCTGGCGGGAGGCACCTCAGGGTTCCTGCGGGGAAGGGGAGCCCGTGGGCCGGCTCGGCGAGGCCCCCTCACTCGGCCCCCTTCCCCCCTCGCAGGAGGTGAACGACCCGGTGCAGAACGACAACCTGGAGCAGGTGGAGGAGAAGACCATGCGGGGCCTGAAGGAGCTCGGCGCCTTCGGCCTGCAGATCCCGACGCAGCTCGGGGGCTCGGCCTCAGCAACAGCCAGGTGGGGCCAGCGCGGGAGCCTTCGCGGAGGCCCCCCGGGCGGGAATGGGTCTCAGACGTGGCCAGAGGCAGCCCCCCCATCGGCCCAGCCTTGGGAGGAGTGATGGAACGGTTCGGGGTGGTCCAGCCAGCCCGGGTCGGGGTCTCGTGGCCCTTCTCCTCTCTGAAGAGGAAGGTGGAACCAGAAGCCACGGTGCCTGGAATCAGGCTGGTTGTTTTTAGCACCTGGGGAAATGCACTCTGCCCATGTTTAGGGCTGTCATTAGGGCTGCTGTTTTTCTCTCTGCAATTGCTTCTCTCCTCTCCTCTCCCCCCTCCACCGCCCCCCCCACCTGCAGTTCGCCCGATTGGTAGAAATCGTGGGCATGCATGATCTGGCAGTGATCACCACTGCAGGTACCCACCTGTCCAATGGTTGTAAGGGGATCCTCCTCTACGGCACGCCTGAGCAGAAGGAGAAATACCTCCCCAAACTGGCCACAGGTATGGGGGTCTGGGTCAGGCTGGGGGGGGGAGGGGAGGGGGGGATGGTGCTGGCAGCCGCAGTGCCAGGCTCCGGGGGGCCTGTGCCCGCGTGGGGGTCATGCTGCTCAGGTGGGGGGCGAGGGCTGTGGGACCTCCGTTGTCCGGGGGCCACGCTCCCCTCTGGGGGCTCATTCCTAGGGTGGGCGTGGCCAGCGGCAGAGGGGGCGGCCCTACCAAAGCGGTCCGGCCAGGCGTGTGCCCTCCGTTTTGGTTCCTGGCCTGTTCTTGGCGTTTGCTTGAACTGTTGGAGCGTCACACCGGGAGGGAGGCTGGGGGGCCCTGCGGAAGCGGCCCCGCTAGGCCCTGTGCCCCTGCATGCGCGTTGCTTCCCATCATCCCCGGTGAGTGTCTTTTTGCTGCTGCCCCGACCCCCCCGAGCCTCTTTCCACCCTCCTGCTCCTCCAGGGGAGACCATCGCCGCGTTCTGCCTGACGGAGCCCACCAGCGGCTCAGACGTCGCGTCCATCCGGACTAGGGCGGAGCTCAGCCCCTGCGGCACGTACTACACGCTGAACGGGGGCAAGATCTGGATCAGGTGGGGGCCGGGGGCCGAAGGAGGGCCGGGGCACGTTTGGTGGGCTGGCGTTCGTCTTGGGGGGCTGGACCCACACTCGGCCGCCTGAGCAGCACCGTGAGCTGCAGCGCATCCTGCATCTGCATCCCCCGGAGCCTTGTTCTCGGGGCAGCTTCCCAAAAAGACCCTTTGATCAGCGCTGCAAAGACAGCGAGGAGGCGGCCAGGCGAGCCTCTCCGAGGAGAACGGCTGTGCAGGCACCGGCCCACGAGGCTCCGTGGCCTGGCAGTCGCCGGCTTTGTCTGCAATAGCGGGGACCCCTGAACAAGCGCCCCCAGTGCAGAGCCGGGTGGTCATGATGGTGGGAGCTGCTCTGCGAGGGCTCGGGAGCAAATCGTCCTGCTTTCCCACCCTCGGGAGTCCGGCACACGCTCGGGTTTGACATAAATCTGTCCGGACGGCACCCGGGTGTCGCGCTGCTGAGGACGTGCACGCTGCGCGCCCTCCGGGGGTCCCGGTCCGGTCCTCGCACAGGTGGTCAAAATGGGCTCGGCAACCCTTCCCGTTGTGGGGAGACCCCTGGATTTAACGACGCGTTAAAATGCCCCGCGGCCGTTGCTCTCCCAGAGTAGCAGGTGGCGGGAGCAGTGTCCCAAAAACCCCCCATGATGGTGTGCTTTGACCAGCCCAGAGAAAAGCCAGAATGGGACCCACGGCAGTGGTGAATAATTGTGGAAGAGCTAAAACGCCTGGGAAAAGCGAGCGCAGAGCGGCTGCAAGGGAAAAAGGCGTTCCAGAGGTGGGGAAGGGAAAGAGAAACAGAGCGAGGCAGAAGGGGCCTCCCGGGCCATCTAGTCTGACCCCCAGCTCCAGCCGGCTCCGCTCACGACATGCAGGATTCCCTCCCCGCATGGCACAAGGAGGGGGCAGGTGTGACAGAGCCCTTTCCTCGCAGCAATGGCGGCCTGGCCGAAATACTTATCGTCTTCGCGCAAACGCGTCTGAAGGAGGCGGCGAGTGGCGAAGCGAAGGACAAGATCACGGCCTTCATCGTGGAGCGCTCCTTCGGGGGGGTCACACAGTGAGTCCGGCCGGGCCCCTTGCAAGTGCAGCCTGGCACTGGCCCCGCGCCCGTGCCTGATCCCTGGAATGCCGCCGGGGGGGGGGGTTGCTATTCACAAAAGGGGCAGGAGCATCCTGGAGAAACAGGGGCATTCGCCCTGGTGCATTGTGGGATCTTGACGCCTCCCTCCACACTTCAGTGGCCCCCCTGTGAAGAAGATGGGGATTAAGGCCTGCGGCACGGCAGAGTTGCACTTTGACGGGGTCCGTGTCCCGGTTGAGAATGTCTTGGGGGCGCCTGGCGCTGGGTTCAAGGTCGCCATGAACATCCTGAACAACGGGCGGTTTGGCATGGCCGCGGCCATGTCCGGCACCATGCGCGGGGTCATCAGGAAAGCGGTGAGTCATCCTCTGGATCCCACGGCTGTGCTGGAAAGACCCGTTTTGGCTCTGCTCACGCTCTCCAAATCCCGCCTTTGCAGCTTTGCTTCTGCCCCGCAGCCCCCCGGTCGGTCTCCCTGGCACCCAAATGCTCACCCGCTTGCTTCCCTCTTCCCCCCAAAGGTGGACCACGCCACCAACCGGATCCAGTTCGGAGAGAAGATCCACAATTTCGGAGCGATTCAGGAGAAGTTGGCCCGGATGGCTCTGCTGCATTATGTGACGCAGGTGAGGCGGGGAAAGGCGGCCGGGCCTCGCGCACAACCCTCCCGGGGAGTCAGCAGCCCAGCCCTGGCCAGTCCACCTCACCGCAGCCCTTGTGGTCCAGGAAGACCTGGGGGCTGTATTAAAACACAACTTCCTTCCTTCCTTCCATCCTTCCTTCTCTTTCATTCATTCTGTATTTGAAACTTTTTAGACAGTACTTTCCATAGTTTTAGGATGGTTTAACAGTAAGACAAAGTAAAATAAAATATTTCTGTTGATGTTTTTGATTCCTGAGGCTCTACGGGCAGTTACGAAGCTGGGTTGGCCGGGGCTGCTGGGAGTTGCGTTGCGGCCCATCTGGAGGTCGCCGGAGGGGGGCCGTGAGGCGCACCGGCACCCAGCCCTTTTTCTCCCCGCAGTCCATGGCGTACATGATCAGCGCGAACATGGATCAGGGAGCCTCTGACTTCCAGATCGAGGCGGCCATCAGCAAGATCTTCGGCTCGGTAAGGGGGCTGGGGTGGGGGGCGCAGGCGCTGCTCGGTCACAGGATCAGGATGGTGGAGCCAGAGGGGCCGGGGCGGCCGGTGGGCCCAGTCCTGCTGGTGCAGGACACCAGTTTGCACCGCCCCACCCAGCTGGCTGTCCGTGTGGCTTGTTGTTCCCCGGCGGCCCCTCGGCCGCCCCGCTTGCTCCTAAGGGGCACATGAGGCTGCCCGGTGTGCACGCTGGAGGAGTGAGTCGCTTGTGGGTCTCTCCCCCTTTGTGCTGCCCAGGAGGCCGCGTGGACCGTCACAGATGAGTGCATCCAACTCATGGGCGGCATGGGATACGTGAAGGTGAGTCACCGGGTACCACCGCTTTCTCCATCACCTGCCCGCCCCCATTGGCTTCAGAGGTAGACTTTCATATAGGTGGGCTTGAATATCTAGCCCAGAAGCGCCTGCCCCCCACCCCGATTTTGGAGTCAAAGCGCTGCCAGCCCCCAGTGCCACTGGCTTTGACCCCGTCCTCCCTGCTTCCCCCCGACTGCTCAACGGCAGGAGGCCGGCGTGGAGCGTGTGCTGCGTGACTTGCGGGTGTTCCGGATCTTCGAGGGAACCAACGACATTTTGCGCCTGTTTGTTGCCCTGAATGGATTTCAGGTTCGTTGCTGGCGGGAGACCGGAAGGGTCAGGAAGTGCCTCTCCAGAACGTGGAAGTGTCTCCCGCCCACAGCCCAGGCTGCTTCCAGTTCCACGCTTCCGGGGATGAAGCGGTCAAACAGTCCCAACATGCCACACCAGCCGTGGCCCCTTAAAATCCTCCTCCCTCGCTTTAGGTAGAGCCCCTCCCTCCCTTCCTCCCTTTGCAGACATGCGCACCCCCAACTGAGTTCCCCCCTTCCCTCATCCAGAATGCCGGGAACCAGCTCCGCGGACTGCAGAAGGCGCTCAAGAGCCCCATCGGGAACGCCGGGCTGCTGGTCGGCGAGCTCGGGAAGCGACTGCGCAGGTGTGCGTCTCCCCGGGGGGGCTGGAGAGCGGCCTTGTTAACGCGGTCGACGATCGCCCAGCAAATGCCCCTCGCCCAGGCACTGGGGGGTCGCCGGTCCTTATTTCCTGGAATTTTCGGAAGTGGCCAAGAGGTGAAGGCTGCCCATGTTCCACGGCTTTTTTGATTGGTCCAAAGCGCCGTATTATAATCTCCAGGTGCATTTTATATTAGGATCTGTGATAGTGAAATAGGCATATATTGGATAAAGTGAATACAAAAAAGTATTTATATTCTATCCCATCTTATGACGGAAAGTCTCGGGATGGTTTTTACAATAAAAGAAATGGCACACAGTAGTTATGACTCTTCATGAAAAATCTTCATGAAATAGTCAGGACTGCTGGAAAATTCGTAAAAAGGCTCCTGAGCTTGGACCTTTTCAAACGGAAGGCAAAAGCCGATGACCCAAAGTTTGTATTCTCGCAAAAGATGCGACAAACGGCTCTTTTCTCCCTCTATAATCCTCGCATCGGGACGAAGTGCCAGTAGCTGGAGCAGAGGTCCCCAGCCCCCCGGGCCCCACAGCACGTGGGGAGCAAAGCCTCGTCGGCCTCTGCAACCGCTCCCCAGCGGGGGCAGAGCCGGGGGGCAGGCGGGCGAGTCGGGGCGGGTGTGGCGAGGGAACTCGAGCCCACTCGAGGCAGGTAAAGGCTGGGCTCCGGGGAGGGGGGAGCTGCGGCCTGCCTGATCCTGTATTTACCACTCTCGCCCCTGCCTCTTTCCTACACAAGACAACGCACAGCAATGTAATGCGCTTGAACCGTCCCAAAGCCATTCCCTGCTCGTGGTCCGTGGAAAAAGCGTCTTTACAGAGCCGGTCCCTGGCGGCAAAGAGGTTGGGGACTGCTGAGCGAGAGCAATGCTCGCCGTTGGCGCCGAACCGCACTTAAGATTGGAAAAGGGAGAAGTTGCGATAGAAGGATTTCTCCCTGTCTCTCGGGGAGAGGTCCTCCTCAGCGGACGGAGGCCTCGTCCTCAGCTCGGTCGGTCAACCCTCCCAGAGCCCTCTAGGCCTCGAGGCCGTCGCTTCGGGTCGCAAGTCTCGGGAGCTGAATGGCCCTATCGCCGTCCTCTTTGGCTGCAGGAGCCCCGGTCCTGCTCGAGGGAAAGCGCGCGGTTTCCTGCTCGCATCGCGCCCCGTTTTGCAAACCTCCCGAGTCGTCCGCTGGTCTTCGTCTTTGTTCGCACGCCTGGATTCCATGCGCATGTTGCTCAAGGAGCATCTCCCTCGGTGCTTTTACTGAGGGCGCTGTGTTGCCCCTTCCTTGGCCCCAGAACCAGTTGCTCTGCCTCCAGTAAGGGTGGGGGGGCTCCATGGAGCCTGACTGGGGCCCCCCGGTGCCTCTTCCTTTGCCCCCTCCAGGAGAGCCGGACTGGGAACGGGGATGTCGGTCAAGGCAGTCGTGCACCCGAGTCTGAATGCGAGTGGCGAGCGGGTGAGAGCGTCCGGCGGGGCGTCCCGAGCGACCGGTCCGGGGATCCGAGTCGGGGCTCCCCGGGAGGAACGCTGGGGATGTAGAGCAGAATGGGAGCCCCCAGCTGCAGCTCCGACACCCCTCGCCCAGGAATGGTGGGCCGTGAGGCGCTGCCTGGGCGAGGCCCAACCCGCTGTGGACCTGGAGCTGCCTGCCCCCGGGCGGGAGCCCCAAAGGCGTTCAGCGGTGGCTCCCCTCACGTCCCAACTCAGTTTCGCGTTCCGCTGCAGTCAAATTGCTCAAATTGAGCGATTTCTCAGTTCCGCTGCACAGAAAGCAAAATTCAGCCCTGCAAGACTGGCCCTCAATCCAGGGCTTTCTGCCGGGTCGGTGGCACAGCGTTGTGACGCTGCCCCGTGTGGGGTGCGGGTTCTGATCGGGAAGGCGTGTGCCCAGAGGGGGGGGGGTCCCTGCAAGCCGCTCTCCCTTTCTCTTGCCCCCTGCCGCCTCCGCAGATGGTCCGGGGGATCGAGCTGTTTGCGGGTGTGGTGGAGGAGCAGCTTCTCAAGTACGGGAAGAAGATCATCGGTGAGTCCGCCCCCTGGGCCCCCCAGCCGCTGCTGTGCTCCCGTCCTGGCGGGTGCAGGCGTGGCCAGCTGGTGGCCCCCTCCCAGGGATGATGGGAGCTGTGAGCCAAGCCATCTGGCAGCTCCGTCATCCCCAGCCGGGACCGGGCGCGGGAGGTGGATTTGCACGACTCCCAAGGGACAGCAGGCGGACTGCCACTGGGCCCGGGCCGTGCCTGGTGGGGGCTCTGAAAAGCTCAGGCCAGGCCTCGCCGCCCCCCCACCCCGCAGCCCCATGACCTACGTGTGCCTCTCCTGCCCCCAGATGAGCAGTTTGTGCTGACGCGCATCGCCGACAGCGCCATCGACCTGTACGGCATGGCGGTGGTCCTCTCGAGGTGAGGTGCACAGCCGTGGAGGTGGGGACCCTCTGGGGGACGCTGGCCATTCCGGGGAGCCTCGGTGGGGAGCAGGCGATGCCCCCGCCCCGGCTCGCCTGCCCTCCCTGAGCCTCGCGCTCTCCCCTCACAGGGCCTCCCGGTCCCTGGAGCGCGGGCAGCCCACCGCCCAGCACGAGAAGCTGCTCTGCGACACCTGGTGCATTGAGGTGAGCTGCTATGGGTACTGTCGTGCCGTGCATCCAGAGGGCCCCAGGCTGATGAAGGCCCACGTAAACCATAAGCCTCTGATCTCGGGGGTGGCAGAACAAACGTGGAATCGCAAGACACTGGCGCCTCACCCTAAAATGTCAAGAGACAGAAGGGCTGGGGGACGACCAGGGCGTCTTGCGGGGTGCCGTTTCACAATCGGCCTTATAGGACATTTCAAGGGATAATAGGACATTTTAACATTAAATAGACTCTCCTTCCCCAGAAGCAAAATACATCCCGAAGGAATTTATTACGCTCAGCAGCGTCGTTTGCTGACCACCAAAACATCAGTGCTGAGTGTGTTTAAACCGCGAGCACCCTCTCTGCCATCTGGAAACCCCTCCTCCTTTTTCCTGCCCTCTTCCCACCCACGGCATTCACACACTTGCACTGTCTGGCAGGAGAGTTTTGGGGTTCACCCCCTTGTTCTTGTCTCGCTCAGGCCCACGACCGCATCACCCAGCGCCTGACATCCCTGCGCTCCGACACCACGCGGGAGTTCTTCCGGAACCTCCGGGGCATCTCCAAAGCGGTGGTGGAGAACGAGGGGGTGGACTCCTTGAACCCCCTGGACTGCTGAGACCCACCCCCACGAGCAGGATCAGGCGCAGGCACAGGCACAGCTCCTGGGACTTTGTCCTTCCCCCACCCCCCTGCAGAAAGAGGACTTGGCACGGAGATTTGGTGGGGGCTTGCTCGCAGCCCCCTCCTGGAAGGCTGGTCATGCCTCGTGAGAAACATGCATGTGAACAGCCCTGCTACAAGCCATGCTCACAATGCTGGATGTGGAAGAACAAGGCAAAGGACTCGGTTGCCAGTGGGGGCCAAAGCCACAGCGGCGTCGAGAGTGAAAGTCCTTGTGTTAGCCATATACTCGGGTCCCAGTCCGAGCCTAGAATAGAATATGCTCAGCCCAGGATACAGCAACTGGGGATGGTGGAAACCGAGTGCAACACCTCTGGAGCTCATGGGCTTGGAGGCAGCTGCTTCAGGAACTGGCCTTGACCAGAAGACTACGTCCCCTGACGCCGGAGGGGCAAGGCAGCAAGCGGCCCATGGAAAAGGAGGCACGGCGCTTGGCATACTCCCGCCTGCAAACAGGTCCCACCCCAAACAGCCTGGGGCACAGGCGGGGGGCGGGTTGGTGCTCCTCCAGGGCGGCACGCGAGCGCTTTTGGAGCCTCCCTCCGGCTTTGGGCCCGCAGGAGGACGTGCTCTGCGCGCCCACCGGGAGCTGCGGGGCTCAGGGCGCCCCCCGGCCTCCCCCCCGGGGCCCTGGGCAGCGGCAGGAGACGTGTTGCGGGTCCCGTGGCGCTGCGCGGGCGGCCGGGGCGGCGGGGCCGAGTCCGTGTGCGGCGTGCAGGGCCGTGGCGGCGGCGGGGGGCCTGGCCGTGGGCCGTGCGGCCTGGGGGACGGGGCCCCAGCTGCGCCCCGGATCGCCCGCCTGCGCGCAATGGCCGCCGGCGCCCACGGGACCCGGCCCCTGCCTCCCAGTGCAGGGCCGGGCCTCCAATGGCGGGGGAGCCACGGCCCCGTGACGCGGGCGGTGATGCGCTTCCGGCTGTGGGCGCACGTGCCCCGGTGGGGCCCCGCAGAGCCACCTGCCTCTGGGCCCGGGATGGCTGCTGCCTCCCGCCGTCTCCCGGGGCGAGGCCTGCGCTCAGCCGGATGAGCCCCTTCGCTGCCCCGCGTTGCCCCGCCAGGCCCAGGCCGCACGGCCCCCCCGGCTTCCCAGCGGTGCTGCACAGGCGGCCCAGGAGACTTGCGCGGCCCCCGGTGTGGCTGCCCGCCCAGGCCCTCTGCCCGGGATGCCGGCCTCGCCCCTGAACGGCCCCATGCTCCTTTTGCCGCCCTGCGCCCCGTTTCCCTCGGTCCTCACATCCCGCTGTTGGTGAAGTGGCGGTTTTGCTTGTCATGTTTAACTTTAAAAACATTAAGGGTCTTTTATTCATGTTTTGGAGTTAAGCCAGTTCCTGTTTCTCTTTATAGACTTCCTTCTGCATTAAAGCCTCTCCTAGTCAGTGTAACACTACATCCCATCCCACCCCCAAGTGACGTATCTTTTGGGGGGGCTTGTAGCTTTTCTTTCTATTGACAGCTCAGCTCTGCGTTTTGAAGGGTTTGCGAAAAGGGTCCCTCGCGGTGTCTGGTCCAAGCCATGTCACGACGGCGCCGTTTGCTTCCCTCCCGGTTTCACCCCCTAAACATGGGTCAGGGGTGCCTCCCTCCTGCTTCCCCCAGGGCCCCCCCCCAGCCAACACCCCAGCCTTGCTGCCTCTTCCAGAGCTGCGCGGGTTCCTCATCCCTTCCGGGATCCCCTCTGGCAGGAGGCAAAGTCGGGGGACCGGGATGGGGACCGGGACGCGCAGGCCTGGCCGGCTGCCGCGTCTCCCACATCGCTGCCTTGCTCCCGCGCCCCTTCCCGCAACCAGGGTACGAACTCTGTCGTGGTGCTACCTTGTCCCGGCCGGTGCGACCCCGCAAGCGCGTCTCTAGGTACAGCAGGAGGCGTCCCCCGGGGTTGGGCCCCAAGCCTTCAGCCCCCTCGTCTCCAGGGGCCCAAGCACAGGTGTGCATGAGAAGTAGCAGAAAACTATATTTTGTTGTAATATACTTCTTTTTAGCTCTTTTGCGTACAAAAATTGAAGTCCGTCTGTGCCAGAATTCGAGAGGCTTGGGGTAGGAAAGCTGCTCTGATCCATGGGAGGCAGTGCTGCGTGATCGCAGAGCGGGGCCCCAATTGTCTGAACCTGCCGAGGGCGACATATCTTCGGACCAGATCCGTGAAAGAGCGCCTCCTCCATGTGCGCCTCGCATGCTGAAAAATTCTTCTGGGAGGCCCAGACTGGGGGGGTCTCTGCCAGGCGAAGTGATAGGAGGAGGCTGGCCCCGTGGAGCGGGGCCTTTTCGGTCGCGGCACCTCAGCGGAGGAGCAGTTTGTCCGGGAGGTTCTCTGATGTCAGGTGTAGTGCTGGGTGACCCAGGCCTTTGAAGTCATCTTTTGAAAGTAATTAGTTTGCCTTCCAGATTGCACAGTGCAAGACGCGGGGACGGGGAGGGGGGGACGGAGACGCTTCCCGAATCCACAGTGCAGCTCAGGGACATCGACGACCTAATTGCAAATGCATCCCGAGGTTTTTTTGGGGAAAGAGCCGCAGGCTTTGGAGACTCCCCGACCTGGGGTGGGTTGTGGGGAAGGCCCATCGCGAGAGACGGGGGTGCGGGGAGAGCGCGCCCCTGGCTGCTTCGGGGGAACTTGTCCCGCAAAGGGAGGCGCACGTGGACTCGCCCAGAGGCCCAGGCTGCCCAGCGGGGACTCCGGGGTCCGCGCACACTGCACGATTCGCACGTGCACGCATGCTCCAGTGCATAGATCCACGCAGCGCCTGGATCCAGCGTGCCTACAAGGAGCACGCCCCCTTCCGGCCAATGGCGGCGGCCAGGCGCTCTGCACGTGGTCGGCGTCCCCATGCTCCATCACAGTCCGGTGGAAATAAAAAAGAGCGGAGACGGGCAAAGCCCAGTGGGACCCTTCCCTAATTCCTCAGGGCCCGGCGCGCCCTTCCCGGAAGCCGCTCGTGGGGCCCAGCCCCACTCGTGTGGGGCGTGGGGGGGCGCCACCTGCCCGGGGCAGGGGCCTCTTCGCTGGGGCCTCCTAGAAGCAGGAGGGGGGTTCTGCACATGCGCAGACGCCCCGCGGAAACCCCCGGCCCTGCGCCGCCGAAGGGCCCCGCCCTGCCGGACAAGCCACGTCCCCACGCGGGGCGAACTACAGCTCCCGGCGTGCCCCGGGGCGGGGCGGAGGGGCGGCGTGTCGTGTCCCTGGGCGGGGAGGGAGGGGCGCGTCGCGGGGCGCGGCGGGGCGTGTCCCTGGGCGGGGCGGGGCGGGCGCGCCCACGAGCGGCGGCTGGCAGTGCGCGCGGCGCAGGCAGGACGAGGCGGCCGCCATGTACGCGCTCCGGGCGCCCCCGCGGCTCTGCCAGGGCCTCCTGCGCGGCGGCCCCGCGCGGCGGTGAGTCCCGCGGCCCCGGGGGGCGGGGGGCGGTCTGGGGCCCCCCGAGGGCGCCGGGCCGGGCCTCGCCCCGCTCACGCCCCGCGCTCTCCCTGCCCAGGTGCGGAGCGCCGCCGCCGCCGACGCGCGCCCCCGCGGAGCCCGGCCGTACGCCGCGCAGGCCGCCCAGGTACGTGGCCGGTGGGCCGTGGGCTCGGCGCGGTCCCCCCCGACGGCCCGGGCCCCCCGCCCTCCTTGAGGGCCGGGAACTGGGCTTCCGGAGCGCCCGGCCGTCCGCGGCGCGTGCCCGCCTGCCCTTGGCGCCCGGTGTCCCGGCGCCCGCGGAGCCGCCCCGCCCCGCCCCGCCCGCGCCAAGTGGGGCAAAGGTGGCGCTGGAAACTTGGCGGCGCGGCCGGTTCCCGCGGCCCCCGCCCTGGCCGAGGCCTGCCCCGGAGCAGCCCTGCCCGCCCCCCGGCGCTGCGGGGAGGAGGGGCCCCTGGGCCGCCCCTCCGCCCCCGAGCCGGGAAGGTCTGGCCCCACTCCAGCGTGCAGCCTTAGTACCCCCCCAATGCCCTTGAGCCGAGCAGTTGCCATGGGGGGCGCATGGCCTCACAACGCCTTGGGTGGGACAGAAGGGCCTTCCGTGTCCGGCGGCTGGCGGGGTGGGGGCGACATGCTGGGGTGCTTCCACAGGTAAGCGGCAGCGCACCTGCGGCGGAGCTCCGTTCGGTCTCCTGGTTCCCTTCTCTTGCTTCTCGGCCTCTCGGACGCTCGCTTCTCTGCACATCGGAGCACGGAAAACGGGCCCCGACTCCGTCCCGTGTGGCCGTTCCCCCGCGGAGCCGCCACCCCGGAACGTCCCAGCGCCTTGCGAGCCGAGGGCAAAGCGCGGAGGTTGCCCTGGCTTTTGAGCCAACCGGTGGAACGGCCGCCTTGGCAGCACGGACTGTCCGGTGCGCGTCCTCCGGCTCCGGGGCTCAGGCGTTGTCCGGGCGGATGCCGCCACCGCCTTGTCGCGTCGCCCTCGAGGCTGGGGAGGCCCAACCGGTGCTCATGCGCAGGCAGAAGATGCGTGCGGAGGCTAGGAGAGCAAGAGCGACGCGAGGTCGCTGAAGGGTTGGCTGCCCGTTGGTGGCAGAACAGCCTCCGCCCCCAGAGGGGCTGGGGGTCACCGTCTCACAGTCGCGCCAAAGGCCGATGACAGTCGGCTGACGTCCAAGCTCCGGTTATCTGCCCGAGTCTTGGCCATAGTCCTCCTTCCCTAAGCGTGGCAGGTTAGCACATTAACCAGTAGAGTCCATTGGTCATGCTGCATCTCAGCCAAAAGGCTGCCGGCGTACACAAAGATTAATACAAAACAAACTCTGCCATTGTTCCCACATTGCAGGCTGTACTGGAAAAGTCAGGCACCAAAGCAGAATCTGCTACACAGGTGGCATCAGGAAAAAAGCCTTTAAGTGTGGTATGTGCTTTTCCCACTTTCGGGCTACTGGCTCGCAGCTTTCAGGGGAAATAGCAGGCCCCGGTTTCTCTCCGGGCTGCCCGCCAGCCCTGTCCGGGGCACGCTATGGGCGGAAACTGGGCCTCCAGGACTCCTGCTGCTCCTCTCCCAGAAGCCCTGGCCAGCTTGCCCAGCGGTCGGAACTGCCGGGGGTCGGAGGCCAGGAGATCCAGGGGTCTCTTTTGTCACCTGTCGCATTACGAGGGGGCCAGGAACCCAAGCAATCGCGTGTCGCCTTGGGAGCTCACAGCCTCCCTTACCAGCTGAGCTGCTGTGGCGCCACGGAACGCGCAGAAGCAGTCCAACTGGCGGAGGGATGGAGAGAGAGCTGGAGCCCGGAGTCTGTGTGGGAGGGTGAACGGGTGGGCATGGTCGGTGCCGCATTTGGGGCCAGTGCCTGGCGTCTCGAGCGCTGTGAGGTGCACGGCACGGACTGGCAGCCGCAGCTCTCCGTGGCCGGCCCCACCGGGCGGCCTCCTGCCTGCCTGCCACACGGGTCTGTCCGCTGAGCCCCCCGCCTCCTCCTGTTGCCCCTTCCGCCTCTGCAGGAGTCGAAGTCCTTTGCTGTGGGGATGTTCAAGGGGCAGATCATCACGGAGCAGGTCTTCCCGTACCCTTCAGGTAATGGGCTGCCCCCGGTCTCGTGGTTTTCTGAGTAGGCGCCAGCTCCCATGTGTCCCATGAGGACTAGAACCGTGAATCGGAGGCGGGCTGTGGGTCTAGGTCCAGTCTGTGGCTTGTGCCTTACTCCTCTGTGGGTCCCTCTGGGAGTGGTCTGGAAAGGGCGCCCGGCGCCATGGACTGGTTGCGGTGGGGGGGTGGTCTCCCTTGCATGGTGTGAGCTGGAAGAAGCTGGTTGGAAGTGTGGAACGGAGTGAGGAAGAGGAGGGCCGGGCGGCCGTGGGGCTCCGAGGAGGAGGGGGCGCAGCGGGTGGCTCACCCGGCTGTGCCCTTCCGTGTTGCAGTGCTGACCGAGGAGCAAACGCAGACGCTGCAGGAGCTCGTCGGGCCGGTGTCCCGATTCTTCGAGGTGAGGAGCGTGCGGGACGGCCCGGTCCAGAAGTGGGGCGTGGAGCGCGCCTGGGTGGGGGGGGGTGCCTGGTGGGAGGCGCCTCGGGGTGCCTGTGGGGAAGGGGAGCCCGTGGGCCGGCTCGGCGAGGCCCCCTCACTCGGCCCCCTTCCCCCCTCGCAGGAGGTGAACGACCCGGTGCAGAACGACAACCTGGAGCAGGTGGAGGAGAGGACGATGCAGGGCCTGAAGGAGCTCGGTGCTTTCGGCCTGCAGATCCCGACGCAGCTCGGGGGGCTCGGCCTCAGCAACAGCCAGGTGGGGCCAGCGCGGGAGCCTTCGCGGAGGCCCCCCGGGCGGGAATGGGTCTCAGACGTGGCCAGAGGCAGCCCCCCATCGGCCCAGCCTTGGGAGGAGTGATGGAACGGTTCGGGGTGGTCCAGCCAGCCCGGGTCGGGGTCTCGTGGCCCTTCTCCTCTCTGAGGAGGAAGGTGGAACCGCAAGCCACGGTGCCTGGAATCGGGCTGGAGTGTTTTAGCACTCTGCCCATGTTTAGAGCAGTCTTCTCACCAGAATGTGGGGTGCTCCATTACTGACCCCCAATTGCTTCCCTTCTCTTCCCTTTTCTCCCCCCCCCCCCCACTGGCAGTACGCTCGGCTGGTGGAAATCGTGGGCATGTATGACCTGGGGGTGGGCATCACACTCGGTGCCCACCAGTCCATCGGGTTTAAGGGGATCCTCCTCTACGGCACGCCGGAGCAGAAGGCGAAATACCTCCCCAAACTGGCCACAGGTATGGGGGTCGGGGTCAGGCTGGGGGGGAGGGGAGGGGGGGGATGGTGCTGGCAGCCGCAGTGCCAGGCTCCGGGGGGCCTGTGCCCGCGTGGGGGTCACGCTGCTCAGGTGGGGGGCGAGGGGTGTGGGACCTCCGTTGTCCGGGGGCCACGCTCCCCTCTGGGGGCTCATTCCAGGGGTGGGCGTGGCCAGCGGCAGAGGGGGCGGCCCCACCAAAGCGGTCCGGCCAGGCGTGTGCCCTCCGTTTTGGTTCCTGCCCTTTATCCCGGGCCTGTTCTTGGCGTTTGCTTGAGCCTAAGAGGGGCATGTCAGTCTGTGTAGAATCCAGGCGGCAGGGTGTGGGGGAGCTGGGGAGGGGGGCAGGAACATTTGGGGAGCCCTGCAGGGCCGGATTCAGTCCCTGGGCCTGAACACGTGTAGGCCCTTTTTGGACAGAGCCAAAACTGAACTCTGGGAAGTGTGCCGGACCTGCGGAAGCGGCCGTGCAGCACAGGCGGCCGTGTGCGCGCAGCTTCACATGGTTGCTGGCAAGGTCTTTTTGCAGGGTCTTTCGCTCTGAGCCTCTTTCCACCCTCCCCTCCTCCTCCTCCTCCAGGGGAGACCATCGCCGCGTTCTGCCTGACGGAGCCAGCCAGCGGCTCTGACGCGGCGTCCATCCGCACCACGGCGGAGCTCAGCCCCTGCGGCACGTACTACACGCTGAACGGAGGCAAGATCTGGATCAGGTGGGGGCCAGGGGCCGAAGGAGGGCCGGCGGGGGGCAGGTTCGGGTTCTCCCCTCATGTATGCGAAGGAAACCGGCTCTCCAGACCCCTGTACTGTATACCACCTTTAAAATGCCCTGTGGTGGCTCTTCTCCCATAGTCGGGGATGGGGGGGGGCAGGGGGCACGGTCCAGGCAAAACCACGAGAGTGGAGTTCCTTCAGCCCAGGGAAAAGCCAGGATGGGACCCGCAGAAACTCTGAAAATGCCAAATGTGCCGGAAGTGAAGCGCCTGGGGAACCGGAAAGGCCTCTGTGTGCCTGGAGAGCCGGTGAGGTCGGCTGCAGGTGGGCTTCCCCGGGAAGGGCCTTCCATGGGGGTATTCCTGCTGGAAAACCTGCAAGAGCTGCCACGGAGGATCCTGGCCGAGCCCCCCCCCGACACCCCCCGGTGCCCCAAGGGGAGGCTCCCACACGGGACAGGCGTGACGGAGCCCTGTCCTCGTAGCAACGGCGGCCTGGCCGAGATATTTACTGTCTTTGCGAGGACGCGTCTGAAGGACGAGGCGAGCGGCGAAGTAAAGGACAAGATCACGGCCTTCGTTGTGGAGCACTCCTTCGGGGGGGTCACGCGGTGAGTGCAGCCCGTGCCTGATCCCTGGAACGCCTTGGCGGGGGGCGGGGTTGCCCTCTTCCCTCCCCATCCTCTTTCCTTTTGTGCTGTGTCCGTTTTGTGTAAGTCTGCTGGCGGGGGCTGTCGCAAGTCGCTTCTAGAACGCTTCCGGCCGCGAAGCGTGTTTGGAATGAAGCGAGCAGGCGCTGCGGTCGGGCCCCGGGGCCCCGCGGAGCACGACAGGCCCCGAGACACAGGGAGGCTGCCGTTCACAAGAAGCCAGGAGCACCCTTGAGAAACAGTAGCCTTCCCCCCGGTGCATTGCGGGATCTCTGACGCCTCCCTCCCCGCTCCAGTGGCCCCCCTGAGAAGAAGATGGGGATCAAGGCCTCCAACACGGCCGAGGTGCACTTCGACGGGGTCCGTGTCCCGGTTGAGAATGTCTTGGGGGCGCCTGGCATGGGGTTCAAGGTCGCCATGAACATCCTGAACAACGGGCGGTTTGGCATGGCCGCGGCCATGTCCGGCACCATGCGCGGCATCATCGGGAAAGCGGTGAGTCGTCCTCTGGATGGCGTGGCCGTGCTGGAAAGACCCGTTTTGGCTCTGCCCCGCTCTAAATCCCACTCGCCCGCTTGTTTCCCTCTTCCCCCCAAAGGTGGACCACGCTGCCAACCGGACCCAGTTCGGAGAGAAGATCCACAATTTCGGAGCGATTCAGGAGAAGTTGGCCCGGATGGCTGTGCTGCATTACGTGACCGAGGTGAGGCGGGGAAAGGCGGCCGGGCCTCGCGCACAACCCTCCCGGGACAGAGCAGTCCTGCCTCAGCACCCGGGCGCTGCCCACATGCTTCCCAGGCCGCGTCGCCATCCTGAGGACCAGGGGCTTGGACTTTGCTGACCTGGCGATGTAGCTCGATACACGCGAGTGCGAGACGGCAACGGGCTCCACGTATCCACAGCAGCAGAATTCGGTGTGGACGTGCAGCCTCAGCGCGGGAGATGTGCCACGTCACAGCAGCCCCGTGACACAAAACCAGGGCTGCCCACGTCAGTCGGCCCCCGTGGCTCAGGAAGAGCTCGTGGCCGAATCAAAACACAATTATGTTTCTGTTGATGCTTTTGATTCCTGAGGCCCTCCGGGCAGTTGCGTTTCGTGTTACGAAGCTGGGCTGGCCGGGGCTGCTGGGAGTTGCGTTGCGGCCCATCTGGAGGTCGCCGGAGGGGGGCCGTGAGGCGCACCGGCACCCAGCCCTTTTTCTCCCCGCAGTCCATGGCGTACATGATCAGCGCGAACATGGATCAGGGAGCCTCTGACTTCCAGATCGAGGCGGCCATCAGCAAGATCTTCGGCTCGGTAAGGGGGCTGGGGTGGGGGGCGCAGGCGCTGCTCGGTCACAGGATCAGGATGGTGGAGCCGGGGCGGCCGGTGGGCCCAGTCCACTGCTGGTGCAGGACACCAGTTTGCACCGCCCCACCCAGCTGGCTGTCCGTGTGGCTTGTTGTTCCCCGGCGGCCCCTCGGCCGCCCCGCTTGCTCCTAAGGGGCACATGAGGCTGCCCGGTGTGCAGGCTGGAGGAGTGAGTCGCTTGTGGGTCTCTCCCCCTTTGTGCTGCCCAGGAGGCCGCGTGGACCGTCACAGATGAGTGCATCCAACTCATGGGCGGCATGGGCTTCATGAAGGTGAGTCACTGGGTACCACCGCTTTCTCCATCACCTCCCCCCCCCAAATTTTGGGGTCAAAGCGCTGCCAGCCCCCAGTGCCACTGGCTTTGACCCCGTCCTCCCTGCTTCCCCCCGACTGCTCAACGGCAGGAGGCCGGCGTGGAGCGTGTGCTGCGTGACTTGCGGGTGTTCCGGATCTTCGAGGGAACCAACGACATTTTGCGCCTGTTTGTTGCCCTGAATGGATTTCAGGTTCGTTGCTGGCGGGAGACCGGAAGGGTCAGGAAGTGCCTCTCCAGAACGTGGAAGTGTCTCCCGCCCACAGCCCGGGCTGCTTCCAGTTCCACGCTTCCGGGGATGAAGCGGTCAAACAGTCCCAACCTGCCACACCAGCCGTGGCCCCTTAAAATCCTCCTCCCTCGCTTTAGGTAGAGCCCCTCCCTCCCTCCCTGCCTTTGCAGGCACGCGCACCCCCAACTGAGTTCCCCCCTTCCCTCATCCAGAATGCCGGGAACCAGCTCCGCGGACTGCAGAAGGCGCTCAAGAGCCCCATCGGGAACGCCGGGCTGCTGGTTGGCGAGCTCGGGAAGCGACTGCGCAGGTGTGCGTCTCCCCGGGGGGGCTGGAGAGCGGCCTCGTTAACGCGGTCGACGATCGCCCAGCAAATGCCCCTCGCCCAGGCACTGGGGGGTCGCCAGTCCTTATTTCCTGGAATTTTCGGAAGTGGCCAAGAGGTGAAGGCAGCCCATGTTCCACGGCTTTTTTGATTGGTCCAAAGCGCAGTATTTTGCTTGTGGCAGCAGCCCACCAGGTGCCTCTCGCAAACACCCGAGGATACTAGCACATGTCACAGGTGGTTCTTGGAAGTTTGTCCTTGGCATATGGCTAGGGGAGCGATTCTTTTAGTTCAGAATTTAACTGAACTTAACCTAATTTTCGGGACTGCAGGTGGCGCAGTGGTTTGAACCGCTGTGCTGTTGGGCTGCTTGATCGAAAGGTTGCCAGTTCGAATCTGCAGGGCGACAGCTCAGATCCGCAGACGGGGTGAGCTCCCATGCTCCATCCCAGCTCCTGCCCACCTTGCAGCTCGAAAGCATGCAAATGCAAGTAGGTGAAAAGGTGCCACTTCGGTGGGCAGGTAGCAGCGCTCCGTGCACCTCGGTGTTTCGTCATGCCGCCCACACGACCACGGAGACTGTCTGGGGACAAGCGCCGGCTCCCTCGGCCAGGAAACGGATATGAGCACTGCCCCCGAGAGTCAGGCATGACTGGACTTCACGTCAAGGGGAAACCTTTATCTTTACCTTTTAACCTAATTTTGTACTTTCAAACAGTTACGCAAGTCAGAACGGCAGCATATACCAAACGCACTGAAATGTGCATAGAAAAATATAACTATTAGAAAGAAACAGTTATGAATCTTCGTGCAAAATCCTGATGAAATGAGCCGGACTGCTGGAGTGTCAAAGAAAAAGCTCATGAAGTTGGGCCTTTAGAAACAGAAGTCAAAAACACGAGATTCCAAGTTTGCACACTCAGGGATGATGTGGCGGAATGACTCTTTTCTTCTGTTGGAAACTTTAGAAAAATAATCCTGTAGTCCAGGACAGACTGAAAGTTGCTGCAGAGATGCTCACTGTTGGTGCTGAACCACACTTGAGATTAGAAAAGAGAGAAGTTGCGATAGAAGGATTGGTGGGAGGGAGCTCCATGGAGCCTGACTGGGCCCCCCGGTGCCTCTTCCTTTGCCCCCTCCAGGAGAGCCGGACTGGGAACGGGGATGTCGGTCAAGGCGGTCGTGCACCCGAGTCTGAATGCGAGTGGCGAGCGGGTGAGAGCGTCCGGCGGGGCGTCCCGAGCGACCGGTCTGGGGATCCGAGTCGGGGCTCCCCAGGAGGAACGCTGGGGATGTAGAGCAGAATGGGAGCCCCCAGCTGCAGATCCGACACCCCTCGCCCAGGAATGGTGGGCCGTGAGGCGCTGCCTGGGCGAGGCCCAACCCGCTGTGGACCTGGAGCTGCCTGCCCCCGGGCGGGAGCCCCAAAGGCGTTCAGCGGTGGCTCCCCTCACGTCCCAACTCAGTTTCGCGTTCCGCTGCAGTCAAATTGCTCAAATTGAGCGATTTCTCAGTTCCGCTGCACAGAAAGCAAAATTCAGCCCTGCAAGACTGGCCCTCAATCCAGGGCTTTCTGCCGGGTCGGTGGCACGGCGTTGTGACGCTGCCCCGTGTGGGGTGTGGGTTCTGATCGGGAAGGCGTGTGCCCAGAGGGGGGTGGTCCCTGCAAGCCGCTCTCCCTTTCCCTTGCCCCCTGCCGCCTCCGCAGATGGTCCGGGGGATCGAGCTGTTTGCGGGTGTGGTGGAGGAGCAGCTTCTCAAGTACGGGAAGAAGATCATCGGTGAGTCCACCCCCTGGGCCCCCCAACCGCTGCTCTGCTCCCGTCCTGGCGGGTGCAGGCGTGGCCAGCTGGCGGCCCCCTCCCAGGGATGATGGGAGCTGTGAGCCAAGCCATCTGGCAGCTCTGTCATCCCCAGCCGGGACCGGGCGCGGGAGGTGGATTTGCACGACTCCCAAGGGACAGCAGGCGGACTGCCACTGGGCCCGGGCCATGCCTGGTGGGGGCTCTGAAAAGCTCAGGCCAGGCCTCGCCGCCCCCCCACCCCGCAGCCCCATGACCTACGTGTGCCTCTCCTGCCCCCAGATGAGCAGTTTGTGCTGACGCGCATCGCCGACAGCGCCATCGACCTGTACGGCATGGCGGTGGTCCTCTCGAGGTGAGGTGCACAGCCGTGGAGGTGGGGACCCTCTGGGGGACGCTGGCCATTCCGGGGAGCCTCGGTGGGGAGCAGGCGATGCCCCCGCCCTGGCTCACCTGCCCTCCCTGAGCCTCGCGCTCTCCCCCCGCAGGGCCTCCCGGTCCCTGGAGCGCGGGCAGCCCACCGCCCAGCACGAGAAGCTGCTCTGCGACACCTGGTGCATTGAGGTGAGCCCGCGGTGGGGGCTCGGTTCTGGGCGAACCTCCTGGAGCCGGAGGGCTGGGCGAGGCGGGCACCTGGCATGGGGAAGCTGGCCGGCTCCTCTTGCGCCTCGTCTTGGGGCCGGCCAGGAGTGTCCCATGGAACTGAGTGTGGGGACTCGGGACAGACCACCCGAAGGCCTGGGGGCAAACAGCAGAGGACAGCCTGCGATGCCCACCCGAGACACGGGCGCTTTCCTCGGGGTGGAAGCGCAAGAATCGCCGCTGTCGCCCCTCAGGGTGACCCCGTGGGTGGGAGCCCCCCACACCGGCCCTCTTGCCTGTGCGGACCCCCGACTGCGGCTTCCCTCCCTCGTGAAGCCGTCCCATCGCGAATTTGGTCTTGCCCTGCCCCTCCTGCTTCACCGCCCCCCAGCATGATGGTCTTCCCTGCCTTCCCACGGTGCGCCCGCAGCGGGGCAGCCTCCGAACCATCATTTCCGCTTCGGGGGGAGCTCCGTTCGCTTTTCCGTGGGTCCAGGGATCCGCCAAGCCCTCCTCCACCCTCTTCCTGCCCCCCGTCTTCAAGACACATTAGCCTGGGGCAATTCTCCAGATTCCATGAGCCTTCCCAGTGCTGGCTGGGGCTTACGGGTAGCGTGGTGCAGTGCATCCTGGGGCCCCCAGGCTGATGAAGGCCGGCGTGAACCATCCTGTGTGAGGGGAGCGTGAGCCACTTTTCAGAAACCAGAGAAGCAAGCAAGCTGCTCCTTCTCAGGGATGTCAGAACAAACATGGAATCGCAAGACACTGGTGGCTCACCCTAAAATGTCAAGAGACAGAAGGGCTGGGGGATGACAAGGACGTCTAGTGGGAGGCCGATTCACCATCCGCGTAATGGGATATTTCGAGGCGTAATAGGGCATTTTAACATCAAGTAGACTCTCCTTCCCCGGAAGCAAAGTTCATCCTGAGACTATTGCAGATCGCTGAGCGGCACAGTCCTTCGACTGCCATCTGCCTCTGTGCCACCGGGAAACGTCTTCTCCCTTGTCCTGCACACTGTCTGGCAGGAGAGTTTTGGGGTTCACCCCCTTGTTCTTGTCTCGCTCAGGCCCACGACCGCATCACCCAGCACCTGACATCCCTGCGCTCCGACACCACGCGGGAGTTCTTCCGGAACCTCCGGGGCATCTCCAAAGCGGTGGTGGAGAACGAGGGGGTGGTCTCCCCGAACCCCCTGGGCATCTGAGACACCCCCAGGATCCGGAGCGGCGTGGCTGCTGGGGCTCTGCCCTTCCCTCCCCCTCCCCACCCTCCTGCAGAAAGAGGAATTGGCGCAAAGATTTGGCGGGGGGCTTCTCGCCGCCCACTCCCGGAGGGCCGGCCGTGCTTTGAGAGAAAGTCGTGTTCCCGCTGTTTAAATGCCTTAATGCCCCCCCCCCTTAGGTGGGGGTGGAGTGAACAGCCCTGCTACAAGCCATAGTTCCAATATTGGGCTCGCTGCAAGCTTAGCCAGCTAACTACCTCCGGGCCTTGCCGCCGTCCGCGCCGAAGCAGCAGGACCCCCTGGCTCGGAAAAGCGGAGGCGGCCCCCCGACTGCTTTCGGTGTTGATCTGGCAGCCGCTCGGATGGGAAGCATTAGCCCTGAAACCAGGCACAAGTTCTCTTGTTCCAGCTGTTGTATTTTCCTGTGAATGCATATTAAATTACTTTGACGCATGTCTGGAGCAAGGATGCAGGGCTGTTGACGTGTCGTGGACGTCGTCCGCCGGAACTCACAGTCGGTTTAAAAACCATCGCCACCACGTGCAGGAAGACAGGGCATGTGGCGGTGGTGCATCGGGGAGTTTAACGCTCAGCCTGCAAGACTTTAAAAAGCGCCAAGAGCATGCAAGTTTCTAGTTCTCACTGTGGCGGAGAATAGCACGCGCATCTCTCAGGGCTATTTCTGTGAAACCTCTCGAAAAGTTTACAGAAGGAAGGGTGCCTAGCACAGAGTTGGCTGTCGGGGGCCCATATTCCAGTGGGGGCCAAAGCCCCCACACCTTCTAAAGGGTGAAAGTCTGCTCTGTTCTGTTATCCATCCCGTGTTAGGTTCAGGCCTCAAAATAAAATGCTCAGCCCAGGATGTAACAATTGGGCCACATGTGGATGATCGTTGACGTGAGGAACTTGGGACATGCTTGCCGAACCCCAATAAATCTTGCAGGGGGGCGTGGGGGGTGCTGAGTGGTCCGTTGACGCCCGTTTTGGGGAGGAGCGAAGCGAATTCCCCTGAGGGTCTGTCTGCAGACGTTGGGAGCATTTCTCCCAATGGGGTTTGCCAACCTTCCGGGTTCGAGATGCTGCCAGTGTTACGGGTTTCATTAGCAGCGTTTGGGTGGTGGTCCATCCCATAATGCAATTCCCCAACGACGCTCGGAGTCACTCTCGGTCCCGAATCAGGCCCACCTTTGGACCGCGCTTGGCTCCCGGGCAGCCTCGCACCGCGGTATCCGTGTTGGAGTATGTCTTCCCCCATCCCCGGTGGTTGGGGATGCTGGAAGTTGTAGTTCGACACCTCTGGAGCTCATGGAGCTGCAGGCCGCTGCTTCGGAAACGGGCCTGGACCGGTGCCGCTGAAGGGACCGGGAAGACTACGTCCCCCAGAATGCCTCTGGGGCGAGGCAGCGTGGCCACAATCTGCCCAGCAAATCTTTTAAGCTGGGCAGCTGTCGGGAGGTGGGGGGATTAGGCGATTAGGGTTGTCCGCGTACGAACCGCTTGCGCGATGCCCGTGAAAAGGCAAGGTAAGGGGGCTTGGGCACGTTCCCCTCCGCAAACAGACCCCACCCCAAAGCAGACTCGGGGTACAGGCTGGAGGTGGGGTGGTCCCCTAGAGCCACACGCCAATCCTCTTAAAACCCTCCTCTGGACCTGCAGTCATGCGCACGGGCTCTGGCCCCAGGGATGATGTGATCCGAGGGCCCGTCGGGATCCGCTCGTGTGGGCCCGCCACACCTCCACACTCTCCGTGCTTCCCCAGGCCGTGCTGCCCTGTCCGCCCTGCGTTGGCTTTGTGATCTGTTGATGGAAGGGTTGGTCCCGGGCTGCTCCTCTTGGAAGGCGCACCGGGCGCTTTCCCACGGAGCCTCCGCGGCCCCGGCTGCAGAGCAACCTGGGTGTGAGCTTGGCCGTGTTTCCAGGCAGGGCCGGGAGAAGCTCCCGCCCGGAAACGCACAGTGCCCGGCCGCTCCGTGCGGCCAAGGCTGGGCCACACGGGCCGGGGGCCGACTCCGTGGAATCGGGCAGCTTTGCCCTCCACGGCGATGCATCCGGGCCGGGAGGGCGCGAGGGGCCGGCGTCTGCCCTTCTTGGGATGCTGCTTGAGCCCTGCGTGTGAGCGGACGGCTCGGAAGTGCGACAAACCGTGGGGTGAGAGCGGCGAGGCCTTTGCCGCGCCGGGCCAGCATGCGCCGGGCGCTCTTTGAGCTGCCCTGGGGAGTGTGGTGCCACGTCCCAAGGGCCCGCATGCTGTGGTGCACTGACCGGGGGACAGAGGCCCACTCGCGGGGTGCGCAAGAATAGGCCCTGCGCGCACGTGTCGGTACGTGCAACTCGGCCACTGGCAGCCTGGAGCCCGGTTTGCGTGCCCCCAGATTCCCGCGCTCTCGGGGCTCATGGGTTCTCGTGGCTCCTCTCTCGGATGACCCGGAAGGTCGGATCTTCCTGCGGGGAGGCTGCCTGGCGGGGTGTGAACGTCTCGCGGGGGCAATCGCTGGGAGAGACGGAGGAGGCTTCCCCAGGCCCGGCCCGGGCCGTGATCTGTGTAGCTCAGAAGTGCCAGCACTGGGTGATGCTGCCACAGCTGAACTGGGGGGCTGTGAGGGCAAATGCCCCCCGTCGCCGAGCCAAGATCCGTGGCTGCCACGGGGGTGCTAGCTTAGCAGCGCACTGATCTGCGTTCGGAGGCTGCCGAGTCCAAGGTGGACGTGGCCAAGCAGTTAGACCGGAACGCCGGAGGTCCCCGTCCCGCTGAGCCGTTGGGCTAGCCTTCCTCACAGGGCTGTTGTGCAGAGACGTGGAAAGGAGTAAATCCCTGTGGCTGCCTTGCTGTGAATAAGCAGCAGAGCCCTGCTGGACGCAACTCGCGTGTCTCCGGTCCAGCGCAGTGCCCAGCCAGCCGGGTGCAGGAAACCCACGCGTCGGACTCGGGGGCCAGAACCCCGTCCCACCCTGTCCAGAGCATAGAAACACTGGCCTGTCCCGGCTCCCTGTGTCCACCGTTCTTCTAACCTAAATGCAAACTTCTCCTCCTGCGGGGGCTCCTCCAGCCCCTTCCCGCCCACCATCATTTCAGTTCTCTGCACTTTTCCAGCCTCACAGCACCCCTTTGTAGGTCCAGGAACCGAACTGCGCATGGTTTCCCAAGTGTGGCCACGCCAGAGAAACAGTGCGCGGGCAGGACGATCTTGGCCGTTTCATCTCTCTCTCCTCTCCTCATTCCGGCCGACATGGCATCTGACTTCCTCTCGGCGGACTCGGCTGTCTGCCGCCACCCTGCAAGGCCGCCTTGGCCCCTGCAAAGCACCCACAGAAAACCCAGCCCCCTGCGTGCCCTGAGCATCGGGGAGCAGTGCCCCCCCATCCCTACACACCCGGGCAGAGGAAATGCCTCCGGGTGGCTTGCGCGAGCGGGCCAGGTTGCACACGGCGCGGAACGGCTCTCCCGCGGAGGCTCGTTTCTGCAGGCGTTCCTTGACGCCACCTTTCGCCTCTACAATAAGCCCCGCAAGCGGCCGCAGAAGACAAACCGGCGTTCAAAAGACCAGCATTGAAACATGCTGCAATCAAATTGGAGTCGAGCATCAGCCACCGTGAGACGCGGGCATGCTGCCTATGTACCCAAGGCCCAAGCGACATGTAAGGGTTCCTTTAAAAAGAATGCTTTCATGGCCCTTTTAGCGGACGTGGAGAGGGAAGCCGTCTGGGTCCCAAAGGCAAGGTGCCACCGCGAAGCAGGCCCCGTTCTGCATGCCCGTCGCGTTCCCCTCACAGAAGTGCGGTGCCTAAGCCCCCGTTTGCTCAGGGATCGCTGCAGGAAGGGGACTCTGGAAATGGCCGGCGTGTGCGTTTCTGCTCTGGAGCAAGGGCCACAAAGCCGTGCTCTGGAACAGGTGCCTGACGGTCCAACAGGATGCGTTCTGCGCATGTCCAGAGACCAAGAGCATGACTACGTGGGTTCCAGGACCGCACACAAAGCCAGATCTGAGAATATTATACCCGGTAGCCTCAGTGCTCCTGCCCATCGGCCACTTGCCGCAAACCTCCTCACTGCTCTGGGGGGCCGCGTGGCAGAGCCCCTGCTCTGGTCCCAAGCCCAGTTCCCGGCTTCCTGAAAGAGCCACCCAACTCCCTGCCAGCCAGAGCTGACAACGGGGGGCACGAGCTGGACACCACAGGAAGCCGTTCCCAGGTTCCCTGGGCTGGGTTGGGAGGGCGGGCAATGCCTCAGAACAAGGCCACACGGCCGCACCAGGGGCCACCCTTGGCTCCCGTCGCAAAGCCAGCGCCCTCCTAATCTGCCAGCATGGAATAAAACATATTCAGAATTCTGTGGCATTAAGGAAGGAAGGGGCCAGCCTTCCCCACCCTGATACCTTCCGGAGGTCTTGGACTCCGGCTCCCAGCGTCCGCCAGCTGGCACCCACCGGGAGGTGCAGGTCAGGTCCCAGGATGGCGCGAGGCGAAGGCCGTTTGCCCCAGTCCTCTGTCTCCGAGAGTCGGTGCAAGGGGCAGCGTCTTGGTGCCGCCGTGCCTGTGGTCCGGCGCTCCGCTTCCGCCCCTTGCCGGGGTTGCTCTCCGGGAGCAGCGGCTCAGCGTGTGGGTGAACCGACCCTGCGGGGCGGCCCTGCTGTGCGTGGGGTGGAGCGGAGGCTCTGCCACGGGGACCGGCCGGCGTGACTCAGTCGTGCGGTTCTGCAGCCGCCCAGCAGTGAGGGAGGAGGAGGCATGTGGGGCACGAAGGAGCGATGGAGAGCCACAGCTCCGCCTTGTCCTCCGTGTCCTGTGCTCAGCTTTCGGACTACATCCCCCATCAGGCCCTGCCACATGGCCAACAAGCAGGAATCCGGTGGAAGGCTGGGAAGCTCTGCTCAAGGACGGGGGTCCCGGCGGCCGTGGGCTCCGTCCAGCACGCGTGTCTGTCCGCTCCCACACGTGCGCACGGCTGCCATGGGGCTCCATGGAGCCAGCGGCCTCCCCGTGACCGTCACACATCCGTGGGGCGCCTTCTCGGGGGCGGGTGCTGCTCCCGGGGATGCCGGGCTGACCCCGTGCAGGGCTTGCTGCCTCGGACTGTCCCCACGGTGTCGGGGCAGCGGGACGGCTGGCTGCGGGACGGCGGGGTGGGGGGCAGTGCCGCCCCTCCGGAGGGCAAGGGGTGGGGAAGCCGAGCCCCCTCACTCTGGCAGGGAGGAGCCCTTTCCTGAACCCGCAACGGGGGCTGGCGAGATTTGGACCTGCAGAGACAGACCAGAGGGTGTTGTTCTCCCCCCGCACCGCTCCCCGTTCCTGCGAATTGGGGCGTGTGAGCTGCATCTCAGCAGCCCACCGAAGCTCAAGGAGCAGGACCCTCTCCTTCCTTTCCCCGTGTTACCTGCACATCCGAAAGCTTGTGTGGGCTGCGGGTATAAAAAGGCTGCCTTCCCCCGCCGTGTGCCCTCCAGATCCCCTCGGGCTACGGTTTCCATCATCCCCCAGCAACCTGCAGGTGAAGGGAACTGGAGCCTGCAACCTTCAGGGGTATTTGAGGCCACTCCTCAAATTGTTCACAGCTTGATTTTAAAACATAAGCCCCTAGTCCCTTGGAGGCACCGCGTATTCCCCTCGGCCGCTTACGAAGAGGTGCGGGGTCTCGGACCCAGTTCTAGGGTTCTGGCCAACAAAGAGATACTGGGCCCACAGTGGGCTCTGCCTACTTCCCTTTAAATGTCATACAATCCACCTTATGTAATTGGGTTAGAGAAAATAGAAGAGCTTGAAACATGCCAGTCCGTCTGTGCATTCCCTGTTCTGAAGCGGCTTCCCCTCCACAGGCTGCTCAACTTTTATCTCCCCAACTTTCAATACAGTAATCAAGGCATTTAACAATACAAAAGAAAACCATGCAAAATAATCATAAACAAGATAGCATCGTTTTTGCCTGTACCCCTGGCTGTGGGCAGGCAATTGTACGTGCCCAATTTACAGTTGTAGAAACCGAGGCAGAGGGATAAAAAGCAGCTTCCCTTTAGCTCAGGGACGGATTCGAGCCCCCAGGCCTCTTCTCTTTTTAATTCCTTGATGCATTTGTGGGTTGCATTTGTCCCAAATATGGCCCACAAGGAGACATAGAGCTGGAACTGTAGAACAATTTAAAATCATAGCAGATTTAAACGTGTTTGCAGCATCAACAGCAAAAAGAGCGGGGAAAGCAGAATCGAGCGCAGGAGAAAATCTGAGCGTGTGGCCGGATACATCCGAGGTGCAAACTTGCGTAGGTTTAGGCAGAAAATCTTGCTCGAACTCCATCAAAGGAGCACAGGATGGTGGCCTTCAGGCATGGGGTGAAACAGTCCCTAGAGCTGGCTGGGAAACGAGGGCCAAGTTGCAGACAGGCAGCCTTAAAATACTGAAATTTATGCGGCCCCCAAATGGCGACCAAACCCTGAACAAGGAAGGGGCCAGTTTAATTTTCTCAAGCGAGGGCAACTCCGGAGGGGGCCGCCACCGAAAAGGCCCTGCATCCAGAGACACCGTGATGGGGCGAGGCGACCTCAGATGACCGGCTCCCTGTTCGGGCCGGGGAAAGCCGTGCGGTGGGTCCGGCTGGCCCTTCGCTCCTCCCGGGGCCGAGGGACGAATCCGGCCCGGCTGCGCAGGGGCGTGTGTGCTGGGGCTGAGGCACCCCCCTCTCTCTCTCCCCTCCCCTCCCGCAGACACGGCGGCCGCCCTGCGCCTCATGCAGGAGTCGCTGCTGCTGGACCAGAACTTCCGGCACAAGGCGGAAAAACTCCTCGGCGTCTTCCAAAGCGAGCTCTTCCAGGCCCTTCTCGGTGCGTATGGGGTGGGGGGGCTGCGCACCCAGCGGGGGGGGGGGTTGGGGTGACTCCGGAGACGCCTCCTGAGTCTGTGGGGGACGGACAGGGCTGGCACGAGGGCGATGCACTCTCGATGGGCTCAGAGACCCTCTCACCTGGCCTGCTGCGTGCATTCGGAGAGCTGTTCTCTTGGGGTGGGAAGAGAAGCGCCCCTGGGCTGCAGGGGGCTGGGTGTGGGGCGCCAGGGGGCGGAGGACAGAGAGGTGCTGGGGTCCGGCAGAGCCGTCTTGCCCAACCTGCGGCCATCTGGCTGCCACCCGGCCGGGAAAGGAGGGCGGCCTCGCATTTCGCCAGACGGAAGGCCGCTCAGAGATTGTGGGCTCTTTATTTCTCGAAGCCGTATCTTGAGTATTTTTAGATGAAGCGATCGTAGCTATTTTTGAGCGGGGCTCTTGAATCCTGTAATTTTCCGGAATTCGGACATGCGGTTTATGTAAGCGGAAGCGCTGGAGCCCACACGGTGCCGAGAAAGACAGAGAGCAGCTTTGGCAGCCCCTGGGGGGAGCGCGGGACCCCCGGGAAGGGGAGAGGTTGAAGATTAGGGTGGGCTGGAGGTCCCTAACCCTAACCCAGGGCCCATGCCGAAGGCTCACACAACCGGGAAAGTGGGGGTCCGTGTACTCCCCACTTGCAGGGGGAGAGCAGACTACCTAGAGGAGGGGGTGGGGCTTCGGGTGTGCAGGTAGTGCACTAGGGGAGTGGGTGGGGCCTAAAAGTGGGGAGGGGCCATGTGGGGGGAGCTTGCATGGCAGGTGGAGGAAGGCTGGGGATGCCTCCGAAAAGGGAATGGACCCGGGGCAGAGGCTTCGGGATGCGGGCAGCGAACGGCTGGCCTGTCCTTGCCCACCTGGGCTCCAGGAGGGGGGAGACCGTGCCAGGAGGGGGCAGGTCTCTTGCAGGCTGACATCGTGGCTGAGACTGGGACTCGGCGATCTGGGTTCGAGTCCCCGCTCAGCCACGGAGCCCGCTGGGTGCCTTCGGGCCAGTGCCAGACCCTCAGCCCAGCCCGCCTCACAGGGTTGTTGTTGTGGGGAGGAGACCGAGAGCAGGCAGGGGAGCACGCAAAGCCGCTCTGGGTGCTTTACAGGAGAAAAGGGCCGGATGTGACTCTAAAAAGGGAAGAAAGAAGAGGGCAGAAATGTGGCCCTGGGGGGTCTTCCACACCCCCATCCAAGGCCTGGGAGCCCCGTCCCAGAGAGGGACCACCCAATATCGGGGGGGGTTCCTGAGCCGTGTCAGCTTTTATTCTGAGTTTTATCGCCGCCATTTACGGTGGTAGGCTCCAGCCCCATCGTAGGTCCACCGCCACGGAGCGGAGAATAAAAGCTGCAGCGAAGGCAGGGCCCCCGGCCTGGGACTTGCTCCTCCTCCCTGCCAGGGGGTCTCCCAGGCCTTGGCAGAGGCTGAGCCGGGGCTGCCCCGCTCCCCAGGCGACTCGGCGCACCCTGCTCCAGCCCCGGAAGCGGGGAGGCCCCGGCTCCCCTTGCGGCCCTGCACCTGCGGACAACCTGCCGGCCGGCCCAGGAGGGGCTTTGGCCGGGCTTGGGAGTCTAATTATAGGGTTTAATCTGCGTTTCATAATTACCTCTGAGCTGGGCCCTGGCGGCGGGATGCCCTGAAGCATCCGGAGCTGAGCCGGAAGGCGCTTGGCGTGTGGGCGCTGCAGACCTGCCTGGCGGCACGGGGCTTAGACTCCCACGCCGGGTGCGCCGGAGGTGGCTCCCTGTGGCAGGCAGGGCCTGGCTGCCTTCCCCAACCTGGTGCCCCCACGTGTGCCGGACGGCGGCTCCGGCACCCCGGCCAGCTTGGGGGAGGCAGAGGAATTGGGCCGCTGCCTGGTTCTGCTCAGTGATCCTTTCTCTCCGCCCGCTCCCCAAATCGGTCCAGACATCCAGGAGTTTTACGAAGTAACCGTGTCGGACAGCCGCCCCACCACTTCACGGAGGCATCGGCCTAAGGTAGGTGTCTACTTCTCTCTGAGTTTTCATCCCTGCATGTCATGCAAGTGCTTGAGAGTTTAATCCGAGTTCGTTCTGAGCCGGCCTTCTGCCTTCTGTGCTCAGCCCTGGAATATCCCTGCCTCTGAGTTGGCACAGAGTTCCCGCCTCTAACCAGGGAACGAGCGCTGTGTGTTGCTCTCCCGTCCGGGCTGTGGGCTCCTGAATCCCATGGCGGAATTGCTCCGTGCCCCTTTCCCTCCGAAATTAATGCGCATGGGGAACTTAGCTTCTCGAACATGTTGACGCTTGGGTCATGGGGGGTCTTTGGGTCATCCACTTGTCCTTTGCAAAGCCCGTTACATCAGCATCACCGCCGCTCGATGCACCCAGAGCTCCCCTCAGGTTCTCGTCCAGCCCAACGTTTGGACCACGTTGCTGCCAGGTGGGGCGCTCCGTGTCAGTCGTAACCCCCGAGGGGTAGAAATGGGAACGAAATCCCGGGAGCACGTCCCGCAGGGAGCTTTGCAATGCTTGGAAGTGTCCTGAGCTCGGAACCGAAGCTGGGGCTGAGCCCTCCTTCTCCGCACTCTCTAGGGTGGGAGGCAGACCTCCAAACAGTCCTGCGTTCAGATCCCAGCATCCCTGATTCTTGGCCAGCCTTGCAGGGGATTCTGGGAGTTGACGTTCCAAGCATGTGGAAGTGCCTCATGCGAGGGGCAGGGCTGGACTGTTTCCAAGTGGGGTTTTTCTCCACCTTCCTCTACGTTGGCTACCCCTGCAGTGGGGCCACACGTGGGGATTCCAACGGAAGCGCTCGTTCTTTCTATTTCTGTCCCGCGGTTCCGAAATAACCGAGTCGGTTTACAAATATCTCAGGCTACTCAAAGAGAGCAATGATTTTAAGAGCCAAGCTTAAATGAACATGTCTTGAGTCCCCCCCTGCTGCCACCCCAATACACAGAGGAGGACGAGGCGCAGCTGCTGGGGAGAAGGGGCGGCCCAGAGTTTCGGACGGAGAAGGGCGAAGGACATGATCCGGGCGCTGGAGCAGCTCTCCTGTGAGGAGTGGCTACAACCACGGAGACCGTGCAAAAGACGGCCAGGAAGGGCAGACCTGGTGAGGGGGAGAGAGCAGGGTGTTAGGGAGTGGAGAGCGGGACGTTTTTCTCCCTCTCCCATAACACTTGAACCCAGGATCATCCTGTGAAGCCAGAGGGAGGCTTGGGGCAGATAAGAGGAGATCCTTCTTCACGCCGTGATCAACCGTGGAATTCGCTGCCTGGGGAAGTGGTGACGGCCACCCACCTGGACGGCTCTAAAGGGCGACCGGAGGGGTTCCTGGGGAGGAGGCTGTCGGGGCTACTAGCCGTGCTGGCCACGGGCTCCCTCCTTCACCGGGGTGGCCTGCCTGCCTGCACCCATGGCTGAGCACCTGGGTGGGGGGGCCTGGCACCCATCCCGCCTGAGGGATCTGGGGGGCAGCTGGTTTGCCACCCTGTGAACGGCGTGCAGGACCGGGTGGTCCCTGGGTCGGATCCTCCAGGGCTTTTCCGACGTTCCAGCAGCAGCAAAACGTGCGCCAGGCTATAGGGCTGAAGGCGGCAGGTGGGATTCTGGGTGGTCCTTGGGTCGGATCCGGCAGGGCCGTTCCTGTGCTGGGAGACGTGCAGGAGAAGCTCTGCCCTCGAGCTCCGCCAGGCAGGGCGCCCATCGCTGCCTTCCGCGTGTCGTCATCTGGCGGTTCCCCCCCCCTTCTGTCATCGCCCTGCGTGGAACATCTGTGGCGTGGGAGGGGTGGCAGTGCCACGGGGCGCCTTCTGGGGCGGCGCAGGCCCTCCGGCCGGAAGCACCCGGTGCCCTCTGCAGGCGGGGGGCGAGAGCAGCCGCTCTGCCCTCTGGAGGAGCCGAGGGCCCTGGTAGCCATGGGGTCCCCAAGGGGGGCAGGCGGCAGTCCGTCTGTCCAAGCCGGGGGACGCTGGCGAGGCTGCGGGCTGTGCTCGTTCCGGCCTCACTGCATACCGGCAGCGCTGGGGCTGCAGGCCGGGGCCCCTGCTGGGGGCTGTGCTAGGCCTCGGCCCGTGCCACCGGTGGGCCCCGCGCCGCCCTCCCCCAGGCCTTTGGGGGCCCCACTCGAGTCCCCCACTGGCAGGTTCCCCAATTAGAGCTGTCCTGACAGTGGGGTGGACCCCCTTCCCATCCCACAAGACCAGCCCTCCCGCACTGGTGTCCACCCCGTGGCTAGGATTTCAACTCCTCTGAGCCCCAGCTGCAAGGGCAATGGTGGACATGCTGGACATTGTAGTCCCAAACCTACAGCTGGGACCATGCAGCTTTCAACGCGTCCTTAAAAGCAGAAATTTCTTTCGGGGTTACTTTCAAGACTGCATGCATTTTTCACAGCCGTTGGTGGGCTGAGGGGCCCCGAAAGCTCTGAGCCGCCGCCGCGCTTGCTCCCTGGCAGTCCCATCTGTGCTGGGCCAAAGACAGGACGATGGGCGGTGGGTGGGGAAAGCGCCAATACTGCCAGCGGTTCTGCAGGAACGCTGCGTCTGATCGGCCCGGGCAGCTTGCGGGCAGCCACGAGGGACCCTCTAATCGGGGACGTCCGCCCTCTAATTGAGGGAACCTGCGCTTAATTAATCTTGCTGCTTCTCTAGCGGGAGGAGACAGGAACGGGAGAAGGGGGGTGCGTGGTGGCCATCTTTGTGCAGCGTATTTGCCGCAACCAGCCGGAGGCCAAAGGACAATTCCCAAGCTGGAAAAAGAGAGGAAAAGATTTAAGCCACGAGAAGCTGGTCTTTTTTGTACGTGGACCCCACCCTGGTTATTCTTGTTATTTCCGAACCTCTCAAGAGCGGAAGCTCTCTGGGTTGTTTGCAACAGCCGCTTTGATCCTTTGGCCTCCCTCGCCCTGGGAAGGCCCCCCGAGCAAGCGTCCCAGAAATGGGCTATGGACTCCCAGTCCTGGGAGCTGTGCTTCTGGCGGGCCCAGCCAGCAGCGGCCCCTTCCCCTTCTGCCATGGGCTGTGGCTGATGGGCTTGCCGGTGGCCGACACAGCACCTCTCGCGGTCAGCTCCAGAGGTCGCCTTGGCCTTTGTGAGACAGGCTGCCTTCCCCCCGCTTGGCCCTCGGTGGAAGTGGCCGCGGGTGAAGGGGGGAGGCGAGGAGGAGGAGGAGGAGACGAGCTCCGCAGGGCAGGCTCAGTGTTGGGAGTGAAAGAGGCCGTTGTTCGTGGCACGTGCTTCAGGGCAGGTGAGACGGGATCTTCCGAGGGGCAGCAGGACCCCTGGGAAGCAGGGCCTCCAGATGGACTCATGTGGCAGGAAGAGGTCCCCTCCCTGCTCCATGCAGGACACACGGCTCCCATCCAGATTCCAGGCAGGCCTGGCCCTCCGCGACCGAGGCGGCGGAAACGCTTGTCTCAAGGCCGCTCTTTCCGGGGGTTCAGGCAGGCCCCAGGTGCCACCTGCGTCTGCCAGTGCCAGGAGGGGCCATGAGGGCAGAGGCGCAGGAGCCAGACAAGCCGAGAGGGTCCTTGGCCCCCGGCATGGCGTCCGGAGAGAAGGGCGTGCAGGCAGGGTGGGTGGAGAACGCGCGCTCTCTCGAGGAAGTCGGGGGGATTCGCGGGATCCCGGAGGGAAGTGGCAGCAGGCCAGGTGAGCAAGAGCAGGTCTGAGCTGTGCATGCGCAGGATGGTTTGGCCGGTGGGGGGAGCCGGCCCGGGGGGTGGGCCGCACAGCCGAGCTCCCTGCCAGGGCGCCGGTGGGGACCCTGCTGTGTCTCGCGGGGGTCCTTCTCCGGCCGCCGTGCAGCCTTTCCCAGGCCAACGGGGAGGCGGGAATACTGGATGGCAGTGGCCGGGGGCCCTGGAGCTGCGTCTGCGCCCCGCTTGTCGGCGTCCTAGAGGTGGCGTTGGGTAGGTCCTGCTGGGCATCCCTTGGGAAGTGGCACATGGGCCTTGGGAGATGCTTCGGAGGTGCCCACAGGCTGCCCTCCATTTGTGGGCAGGGCCCCGATCCAGCTTTCTCAATGCTGCATTGCTTGCTGGTAGCTGCCAGGTTGTGGGGGAGGAATTTCAGCCTTTTGGGAGGGGGGGGGCGGGACTGCACAGATCTCCCAGCAACCAGCAGTTGGGTGGGACTGGGGACCCGGGGGGTGGCCCCGCGGAGGGCAGCTTTGGGTCCCTGCTGGCCAGACTGCTCCTCGGCCTGGAACTGGGCACCCCCACCGAGACACCCCCACTGGTCCCAAGCAGCCGGGCTGCTCTGATGTGCTGTGTGTTGCCTTTTTTGGGGGGGTGGCTCTTCTCCCCCTAGTCAACCACATCACGGCACCTGGGGCTCTGCGTGGCTCTCCAGTCCTTGCCCAGTGGGGGGAGGCTTGCTTCATGTCCACACACCCCTCCCCACCACTCCACAAGGCTGTAATTCCAGCAGTCCGTGCAAATGGAATTCCACAGGATAACTGGTCCAGTTTGCTGAGCGGGAGCCGGAGAGGTCGGGGGTTGCCTAAGCGCGCAAAGCCTTCCTACCCAGACCCGCAGGCCATCCACCTGCATAGCCAGAACCCATGCGAAACCACGTACCTTGCCTTGCTTTGCATGGGCCACCTCGCAGGGCTGTTGTGAGGATACGACTGAGAGGAGGAGCAGACCTCTGTAAGCGGCCTCGAGTTCCTGGGAAGGACACAGGGTGGGAGATAAATATAATAAATAAACAAACCCTCAGTTAACATTCTTCCTAATAGTATTTTGGTGTTGGGAAATACTAGTCATAGTATTTTAAATGTGTTTTTTAAATATTTATACGTGGAACACTTGGGGAATTTCTTATATTAAGTAGTATATATAAATGCATGAAAAATAGCTGCATGAGCTCAATTCCTGCGTGCTCTCGGATTCTGCAGGCGGCCAATTCATTTCTCTTCCCAGTAATTGCCAGCGAAGTCCTTTTCCACAAATTCGACTACTGGCCCAGGGTTCCTCAGACCCTACAAGCGGTTTCCTCCTGAGCCTCCGGCAATTGCCGTGCAGGGGAAAAGGTGTGCAGTGCGTTGCAGGTTCTGGCACAGGGAGGGTTAAGTTTTTCTTCCTAGCTGCAACCCCCCATCCCTCCCCTCACACCTGCATGTCACTAAGGTGGGGACAATGCTTCCTTTGACAAAGGTGGGCACACAGGACCGTGGGGAATAAGTCCTGGATCCTTGGAAATAGATTTGGGGTCAGAACACCTTGACCCAGGATGGAATGCCAGGAAAGAAGGACGCTTTCTAGGAATGGCAGCTTTCCTTCCAGGTAGCTGGCCCTTTTGATCTAATCCAGGTGAGACCCTCTCCTGTCCAGGTGGTCCTTGCTGGAGGGGCACAGTGGGCAGTCATAAAGCTGTCCAGCTTTCGTGGGGAGCGAAAGGGAGGGGAGTGCTGGCCCGACGAGGCGTGGCTTTGCGCCCACTCATGACCACGGGGCGCGACCCACCGGGAAGTCCTCCTGCACACGCTGGCTGGCAAAGTGCTCCGTTCTGGGTGCTGGCGCTTTGCATTTTGATGCTCCCAGCACGGGGGGGCCCTCCCGGTGAGTTGCATCCGGGCCCCTCCGAGTCGGCGCTCCCACCCTTGGCAGCGCTCCAAGCTGGCCCTCCGCCTGGGTCCCCTGGGGCAACTTTTAAAAATGGCCTCTATGAAGCGGGAAACGGCACGAAGCCGAAGCCGGCGAGCTTCTAAGGCAGCCCCTCGCCATGCGCTGCGAGTTGCAGAGCAGCACCTCTGGTGGATGCAGGATTGAGCCTCTGCCTCAAAGGCATCTGTGCTCACCTGGCCTCCAGGTGAAGGTGGAAGCGGCTGGGCCTTGGCTTCGCCTCGCTGGAAAGCTTCGCCTCAAGGACAGCATGAATGATGTTCTACCTTAGGAACATCCTCTGGGTACCGAGCGAATGGCCAGGGAATCTCGTGGGGAGCGGGGAGGTCTCTTAGGGGGTGAGCTGGTGGTGCTGATGAAGCCCTTCCTATCCGCCTGCCTCATGCACATTCCGTGGCATTTTTGCTGTTCTCTTTCTCTCTGCTTCTTGCAGAACCTCTGTCTCTTACACCCCTCATGCCTGTGATCAAGGCATTTTAACTGCAGTTTAAAACCTCTCGTCTCTCCCCTCTCCCCAACATCCGTTTGACCATATATTTCTGTCTCTCTGCATCTCTCTTCACACACATGGATTTTCCAGGCAGTCTGTTCTCTCCCTTCTCCCACCCCACCCTTGGATCCAAATTTAACCCTGTGGCAGCCTGGTTTTTTTTTAGTGCGGGGGGTGGAATGGCAAACTGGAGACCTGGCCCTTGACATGCTTACCCCTTCTCTTTGCCTCCTCTCCCGGCTCCCAGTCAAATCCGCCCCCCCCTTTTGATAATGGAATGTCTGCTCTTATGTGAAAAGTTAAAATGTGTGTGTGAGACACACACACACAAACACACATGCCCATGCTATGGGAGGGCTGTGCTCTCATTTCCCCCACCAACCATCCTATAAAGGAGGACACCCCCCACCCTGTGCAACTTGAATGAGAATCAGCCCTTGCCCTAGAAATGTCACACCCGTTTCAAACGTCCTGCACTCGCACCCTCCAAGTCACAGGGTCGCCCTCCGCTTCTCTCTTCCAGCCAAAGTGTGAGCAAGGCCTCCTTAGTGGTGGCTCCGGAAGTGTAAAGTTCTCTCTGCAGAGAAGCCGACCTGCCACCTGCTCTGCCGATTGGTTTCGGTGCCTCGCAGGCAAAGCAGCCGGTGCTTTTTCTGTCTTGTAACTTGCCCCGCATTGCTCCGTATCTGAAAAGCTGTTTTTATCTTGTCGTTTTTGTCAGCAGCTGTTGATTTAAAAAAAAAAAAAAACGTTGCTGTTTTGTGTTGCGTTTGTGTCTGCCTTGGTTGCATTTGATTAACTTTATTGTGTTGGATTTGGGCTCGACGCAGGTCGCCCGAGACCTTTGCTGAGGAGAATTAATGATCAGAATTTGTGCCGGCGCTGGGTGACGCTGGGTCTCGGAAAGGCACACCTGCGCTCCCCATCCGCTCTCCCTCACCTGCCCAGGGCGCGCGCGCGCACACCTGAAATTCAGCCGCCCTCCCGCCCCGCCCGCGGAGAGTTCGCCTCGCCCCCTTCTGGCGCCTGGAGGGTTAACTCTCAGTGACGCCGCTCCCTCCAATCGCCACCCACCTCCCGGCCGCCTGCATTCCTTCCAGCACCGCAGAGGTTAATCTCCTCGCCTCCCCCGTTTCTTCGCCCCCCCCCGCCTCTGTCTCCCTTGTACTACACCATCTCCCCGGCCCCTCGCTCGGTGGGGGGCAGCCGGGGGCCCTCGCCACCCCTCCGCCCGTCCCTTCCTGGGTCCCCGCGGTCCTGCCCCTCCCATTTCCCCTCCTCTCCCCCCCCCCCGGCACCTTCCTCCGGCTGCCCATCTCGGAGGCAAAGAAGGTCCCTCTTTGGGAAGGCGCCCTCCCCCTCCACGCCCTCCCCTTCCTTTCCCACATTCTGTCACTTCCCCCCCACGCCACTCGCTGCTAGCTCGCCCCCCCGCTCCCCCGCCTTCCTCTTCCTCTTCCTCCTGGATCTCCGCGCTTTCCTTCCACACACGCTGCCTTCGCTTCTTGCTCCTTGCACAATCGCACACGCACCCTGCAACGACCCCCCCACGCGCGCGCGCACACGCGCACACACACACACTCTCTCTCTCTCTCTCTCTCTCTCTCTCACACACACGCACGCACGCCGCCAGTGCCAGTGTGGGCACCCTGAGAGACACAAAAGGGTAGTTCGGGGGTGAGTGGGTGGGACGAGGCACCCCGGCACCCCGTATCGGTCGAGGCGAGGCGAGCTATCCAGGGACCACTGAAAGCGGGGCGAGTGGCAACCCTGAACCCCGGAATATCTGATGTTCTACAGACCTCTCCCAGCTAGGCGCCCGTGTCACGAGAGGAATGGACTGCTTGTGCATAGTCACTACCAAGGTAAGGGCTGCCCCGGGCGTGCGCGCGCGCGCGGGGGGCACATTCATCTTTTGGGGGGCGCCCGGTGCGTCTCGAGCTCGCGGAGCGGCGGGCTCACCTCCGCGAGGGGCTCGGGGGCCGCGTGCGCGCGGGGGGCGTCGCCGCGTGCTTGGCACAGCCGCGGGTGCCCAGGTGGTCTTCGGCGGGGGGCGGCGGAAGCCCCTCCGGTGCCGGCGGGGGTGGGCGGCGAGCGCGAGCGCGTCTCCCCCTCCTCTGCGCCGAGCAGTTTCCATGGAGCCGAGGGGTGCGTGGGAACCGGCGGCTCAGGGCGGTGTGGGTGCGGGGAGCCGGGCGGCCCTGCGCGGCGTGGCGGGCGGCGGCCGGACTGCGGAGCTGGCCCCGGTGCTGGAGACGGCGCTCTCCGTGGTGCTGAAGGCGGGCGCCGCGGGCCGCGCCGGGCCGGGCCGGGCCGGGCCGGCCGCGCAGCGCCGCGCAGCCCAGCGCGGCGCAGCGCGGCGCCTCGGACGTGCCCGCGGGGGCGGCGCGCAGCGGGTGCGGGAGCCGGAGCGTCCGCGCTGCTCCGGCGCGCGGGCCGACGCCCCCTGCCCGCGTTCCCCCCGGCCTGGAGGGGCGAGCGGCCCGCCGTCCTGCGGGCTGGCCCTCTCCCTCGGGGCCCCCGCTGGCTCCGGGCAGGGGCGCGCGGCGCGGCGTGGCGCGGCGCGGCGCGGCGTGGGAGCGCGGCTGTGCCGGGTGCGGGCGCCTCCACAGCCCTGGCCGAGCCCGGGCGGGCGTGGGCCGGCCGGCGGCCAGCTGGGGGCTTGGGGTGGGCAGATCGGTCTGCGTGGCCGGCGATGCCGGTGCCGCCACTTGGCTGCCGGCCTTGGGGGAACTCGCCGTGGGCACCGTCAGAACGGGGTGGGGGCGTCTCCATTTTGTGTCGGGGCCTCTGCAGGGGAACGCCCGCCCCCCATTTCCCTTGGAAGCCTCCATGGGTGTCCGGGGAGAGGGCGGTTCTCCGTGGGCAGCGGCGCCTGTCCTGCCTCGTCCGGTCCCCCGTTCTGGTGCTGGGGGTGTCTTGGAGACCGCCCGGGCCTCATTTGGGCCTGGTTCCGTGTGGGAGCTGGACGGGACTCTCCTCTCGCCTCCCCACCCCCCATCCCCAGACGGTAGCGATGGAGCCTTCTCTTCTTTGGGGCCTTCCGTGCAAAGGGCTGGCCCACAGGTGTGTGGTGACGGAGGCCAAGGTGAGGGCCGCTGAGTGGGCTGGGAAGGAGCCGGAGAGAGACGTGAGAAACAGGCCTGCAGGAGCCAGGACGGCTGGGGGAAGAATTGTGGGGTCCGTGGCAGGGAGCGACAGTCCCAGAACACACGAAGGAAGCAGGGCAGGCAGGGACCTGCAGAAACGCTCTGGCAGATGCCTCCCGGAGCTGTGTCTGCTGCTTCCCATCTCTAGGTTTTATCTGTTATCAAACTCACATGACTTCTGAGGAATGGGGGGGGGGTGTAAGAATGCACCATGGGGGAGCCGAGAAGCGGGGAGCGCTGCGGTGCCTTGGCAATGCAGAGGGAGACGGTGCCTTCCGACAAAAGCGCTTTGCACGGCGAGCAGCGGCCCCTCCATGGAAACGCGCAGCGGTTCAGCATTCCAGTGGGCCCCCGGCACCCGCATGATTCAGTCCCGATTAACAAGGGTGGGGCAGACACTCGGGGCCTGGGGAGGGGGGCGATTGAGTCAGTGGGTCGCAGCAGGAGAGTGGAGGGGCTTGGAAAACAGGTGTGGCTTTAGGTCCACCTTCCCCGCCAGATGCCATCCAGATACATGGGACTACAACTCCCAGTGTGCGTGTGTGGAGGGGGGGACGTGGTCGAGGAGGTCTGCTTTCGGCTGAGCTAGCTGAACCACCGCTTTCCCCCCGGGGTTTGTGGGGGCAGAACAAGAGGGGTGCTTGCGAGCGCCGTGTGGGGGAAAGGAGCCAGAAATAGCACCGAAAGGAGCCATTTGCTTGCGCCTGTCACATTCACGCAATGCGTGCACTAAATACCTCACTCAGACTGCCCGTGAATGCTGATTTCAGGGCGTGTGTGCCTGTGAAGGAGGGTGCCTCCGAAGCCCCCCCACCGCCCCTGTAGCAACCGCAGTGGCTTCTGTTTCCAGCCTGTGGCAGGGTTTGGGAGGTGTGGGGGGTACCCCAGGGTTTGAATGCACATGGCAGGAGGGGAGAACGTCTGGTCTTTAAGGGAGTGCTTTGCAGGTGGGGGGGCGACATGGGCTGAGAAGTGTCGCTAGGCCAGGGAGCTGAATCGCTTCGGTGGGATTCGGCTGCGGGGCGGGGAGGGGGGCAGGCGCCCATCCGAGGCCCTCCGGAATCATTTCGCCGTGGGAGGCATGTGGGAAGGGTGCTCGGGTGCCCGGGGACTGGCACAGGGTGGCGTTTGTGGGGCAGTGGAGACAAGCCTCGGAGGTGGCGGCTTGCATGTCAGGCGGGAGTTTGGCGAACTGAATGTGCATTTCAGGTCAGTGCCAGGCAGGGGACCCTGAAACGGGTCGTGCGGGGAGCCGGCGGCACCGGTCCACGTCCACCTGGGCCAGGCCACATGTGTGTCTGAACTCCTCGTGTGTTTCGGGAGGAGCGCTTTTCTTCCGAAGTGGGGAAACTCTCTTGGGGTGGAGCTGGGGAGGGGAGGCGCCTCCGACATACCGTGGAGCGTGGCAGGGTGTGGACACAGATTAATTCAGGCATGGGGCGCTTGCGCCTTGCTGCGCAGGCCTGCTCCGGCTCCGGAGGACGGGGCTTCTCAGCACGAACAATAGGCTCGGGGGGGGGGGCTTTCTCTGAAGAAGCGCCCCCTTTCCATCGATTGCCGATGGCCCATTAATAATGGATGCCGGCGGGCAGTGACTGATCGGCCCGCCCTGCCTGAGGCCGGGCCATCTTGGCCTGAGCAGCGGCCCAGGATTCATTGCTGGTGGAGGGGGCAGCGGGGGTGGGGGGCTGTGTGTGTTCCCTGAGGTTTGCCGCGCTGCTGTGGTGGTGCTCACTTCCTTCCGTTCTCAGATCCAGGCTGAGGAGGGGACTGCCGCCTGCTTCTCTTCCCGGGCACCACCGTGGTCATTCGGTGCCGTCAAGGCTGGGAAAACCTCCCTGCGGAGCTGGCCATTGCTTCTTGGGAAAAAGAAGCAGCGGGAGGGGAGGGGAGGCGTGCGGGCCACGGGGCGGCTTTCTTTCATTCATGCTTTTGAGTCGCAAAGATTCCCTGAGGTGTCGGGAGCAGGGGCCGTGGGCAGGCTCTGAGGCAGTTGCTTCCCCTTCACCTTTTCGATCGTGGGGTTTTGGAGGCTTTTCGTTTGGGTCAGTGGAGTGTCCAGGCAAGCCCTGGCCACGGGGCCACAGGGTCACGGGGCCCCGGGGCCACAGGGCGGGCGCCCCACCCCTTCCCACCTACTGGCCAGGTGCAGGTGTTCCAGAGGTGCCAGGGGAGACCGTAACTTTGCTTCAAAGCAACCGCATGGGAACCCGTGTGCCTTCAGAAATGGGAAGGGGGCAATGTGAAAACACCCTAGAATTCAGAGGGCAAGGGGTTTCGATATCAAGGAATCAGAGAGTTTGATCAGCAACATCTGGAATGGTCTTTCTGCAAGGATGGGCATTTCAGCCGGTACCTCTGGGGTGTGCCTCTAGTTGTTCTGCACTAGCCGCCACTGCGCTCCCAGTTTTCAGGCGGGGGTCCTTCCCAGCCCTACCTGGGGAGGCCCCGGGGCCCCTCGTCTGCCCTTTCACGGGGATGGGGCCTCTTTCTGATAGCAGCTCCAGAGCTGGACTCCAAGAGCCTGGATCACCAGAGCCACTGCTGCCTGGATCGTGGGGATTAACGACCAGGGTTATTAATGCTCGAGCATCAGTGCGGAGTCTCCTCAGAAGACACACAGGCGAGCCGGGGCAGGCAGCTCCACACACAAGTGGCTTGTGAGTTTATTTTAATTTTAAATGCAAGGTACTTT
The DNA here is from genome assembly GCA_023646645.1 of Varanus salvator macromaculatus. NCBI lineage: Eukaryota > Metazoa > Chordata > Lepidosauria > Squamata > Varanidae > Varanus > Varanus salvator. The sequence goes on along the minus strand of JAIXND010000753.1, from coordinate 656,394 downwards.
CCCAGGAGACTCTGGAAAGTTCCTAGCCAGGCTATTCTGCAAGATGAAAACAAAATTCATGCCAAGCATGTACAGTTGTAACAGAAAGGCTTTTTTTAAAAAAAACTTTGGAGTTAGGGAATGAGCAGACATTTGCTGTGCTAAGGAGGGGCTTTCTCTCCCTCCCCCTGCCCTGTTTTGGCGGGTGACATCCCAGTGGAAGGTTCAGGGGGTCCAAGCTGAGTTTGGTCCCTAATGGAAAACATATACCTATTTCTTCCCCTCTTTCAACTGATTAACATGGGGAAAATGTGCCCCATACATTCCCCTGGAGCCTGCCCAGGGCATCTTCCCAGTGGATCGCGATCTTTTACTCCTGTGTAAAGAGCACTCGGTCTCTCTCTGCCGGAGATGACCACCTCTCCTTGTCTTTTCTTGTGCATAGGGAAAAAATGTTCCATAATTCTCCAGGGACTTTAAACGGGCAACCCAGCAGAACCAAACTTCATCCAGGCATCTGGGAAACGACTCCAGAAACCTAGTATTTAAACACGGAGGAGAAAAGCGCCCCCCCAGTGACCGCACACACTGCTCCCCCCCCGTCCCCCGTCTCTCCATAGGAATGAACATTTTGGTAAGCGCCTGGTGTTCCTTAGCAGCCGTAGATGAGCGAGGGGTATCCGGCTGGTGGGTGACACTTGTGTGTGTACACGCCTGCACATCTCTTGCCATTGATAAGATGGATTGGGCATGAGTCATCCCTGGGGGGCTGCTTTGGGGAGGGGTGTGCACCAAAGGAGCCTAAATATAGGAGAGACACTGTGAACCGAGGAATGAGGTTTCAAAGAGCCGGAGAGTTGCGGGGGGGGCGACCTTTGGCCGCCCCCACACTAAAGGTGGGTGGCAGAGAATGGTTTCCGTCCAGGAATAGCTGGACCTGCTTTTTCTAGAGCCCCGAAAGGGCTTGGAGTTGGCAGACGGTGGGTGGGAGGGACGCAGCGGTATGTGAGAAGAGGGGGGAGGCAGGGAATGGTTGCGGGGGGGGGGGGGGTATCCCAAGGGCATTTTGAAGGGCTTTCTGGAGCCCCGCGGGGCCAACTTTAAATCCAGGCCCGGTCTGAGAGTGTGGAAATGGAGGGCTGTTTGTCGCAAGCTCGGATTGTGGGTGCAGCGCCGCACCACGTCCCCCCCCCACCTGCAGAAACCTTATACAGGGCTTCGTACACGCGTGTGTGAGTAATCGCAGAAGCAATTCATTTAGCAAATGATCCTGTGCCGTTGGCGGCTTGTGCGGGCCCACAGACGCCTCGGTTCCCTTCACGAAAGGCTCTTTGCTAAGGAAGGTGGAACATCATTCTCTTAAAATTATTTTATTCGGTGCTAATATTATTACTGTGAGCCACCTTGAAGCTATTTTGTGCGAGCCGGGGAATCCGGCAGGCTCTACGAAAGTCGCAGAGTTACCCGTGGTGGCTAACTTTTATCCCGTGTTTTTCCTACTAGTTCTGCCTCCCCACCCCGCTGCCGCCCCCCAAGGACAAGCGTCTAGAAGGTTGGCCCTCCAGGAACGGGGGGGGCTTATCGAAGGGCCCCATCCCATTTCTGAGGCTGAACTTGGCACCACCTGCACACTCTTAGCTTCCTTCATAACCTTGAGAACTAGAAACTTGCCTGAAGGAAGAGGGGAGGTTGACTTGCCCCCAAGCTTTGGTCTGCCACAGCTTTATCCCATCCTTCCTCTGAGCAGCTGAGGGCAACAAAATACCGTGGGCCTCTTCCTCGCCACCCCGTTTATCCTCTGCGGCCCCCCCTACCCTGCCCCTCTTGTGCTTTTGAAGTGTCGGTCTAGTGCAGTGTAAAAGGCGAAAAACAGGCAGGAAAAATAGGAAAACTGAATATAAATCCAAGTAGTCTTGCCCAGCCCATTGCTCTTCTGATGTGTTGGATCACAGGTCCCATCATTCTCAGCCAGCATGTACGGGCTGAGGATTATGGGGCCTGCAATCCTACACATTGGAAGGGTGATGTGTTGGGCAAGCTTGGCGTGTGTATTCTGGGGGGGGTGGTATTGCTGGGGTGGCCGAGGGTTCAAGGCCCCGTTTTGCAACGTGTCCAGGCCGGTCCTGATCCTCTGGGCCGGTTCATGGGGAGAAACATGCTGTTTTCAGGAGGAAACCCCACGTGTTTGGGGTGAAGATTCCCGCTCTGAAGGGCAGGGCCCCTCTTCTCCCAGAGAAACGTGGTTACTGGGTGGATTTCAAAACCCGTCACTTCATAAAGCCCAGCCCGTCTGGCCGGGGAGCAGTCTCTGCCCACAGCAGCCTGGGAGGCCCCCGTCCATCCCCAGTTCGATGGACAAGGTGGCAGAAAAGTCCCTGCTCAAGACCAGCACCCTCCCCCCAAATTTGGGCACCAAGGCCGCTTTGGACGACAGCCCCGGGCTTCGCTAACCATTGACCATACTGCCCGCAGTGGCTGGGAGCTGCAGTCCAGGCCGCCTGGAGGGCACCGAGCTGGGTGGCCCAAGTCCTGGGCTATGGTGACCAGTGGCGCAGGGAGCGCCAAGCCACTTTAGTTATTTATTATTTCTTTATTAAAACGTTTATATGCCGCCCCATCGCAACCAAGCCTCAGGGCGGCTTACAGCATAAAAATACAAACACATTTGTATACATTAAAAACCTATATGCCTATCCCTCCCCCCCGGTGCATCTCGGCAAACCTAAAAATACAATAAATTAGGTATACACAGTCATACACAATAGACCAATAAACCACATAATTTAAATAAATCCACACGATTAAACTATAAACAAATAATAACCAAACTAGGCAACAAATGAATACATAAATACCACAATAAACTATAAACCAAATAAACAATGTACCAATTAAAATACGATTTAAATAAAAAGGTCTTCGCCTGGTGCCAAAAAACGAATGACGACGGCGCCAGGCAGACCTCGCTGGGGAGCTTTCAAGGCTCGGAGCACCACCGGCAAGCGGCGCCCACGGCTCAGGCTTGGAGAGGCCCATATAGGAACGGGGATGCATCTCGCGGGCGCTTCGTTCATTCATTATATTTATACGCCGCCGCCTTTCCTTCCCAGGCTTGCACTGTGCCTGGCGCCCCGGGGCTCCATTCCGCGTTCAGATTTCCGCCTGCCCCAACGGGAGGGCAGGAGGGGGGCCGAGGGCGTAGCCCCCCGTTTTATCGGTGTGCCAGTCCCAGTTGGTTGGCAGTGTGGTCTCTCTTGTCGGCCCACGGGGAGCAACGCCTTTCTCAGGGCTGCCCCAAAGTCCCAGTCCTCCGACCCCCTGGCCGGCTCAGCCCGGGGCGACCTCCGACTGCTTTCGCGTTCCCCACACTCTTCCCCCCGGATGTATTTTCTGCAATAGGATTCCCTGTTTTAAGGTTCGATCCAGCAGAGATCCAGCTGAATGCCGAGCTTTAGGACTTGTGCTTTTGAAGGAGCTTCTGGGCCACACATTTGCCGCAGTCCGCCCCATGGCTAGTGTGGGTCCTGAAACAGTGAGTTTTGGGGGCCTTCCCGTCTCAGGAGTACTTTTTTCCAAGTGAGCTGGGTTTGGAGACGGCCACAAGCTCTCTGTTTGCTCACTCTGCTTTAATTAAAACGTTGTTAATCTGGATTTTATTGCTGTCTGCCTCGAGCACCGTTTTTTCTGTCTGACAGAAAGGCAGGATAGAAATTAATGAATTAACGGCATGATAAATACTTGGAATGCAGATAAGCAGAGGAAGCAAAACAGCTCGTTTAGTGACCTTGACTGACGGAGAGCGGGAGGCGGCCGCTCCAGCGGCCTGCTGCACCCCAGATGTGTTAGACTACAGCTCCCATCATCCCAAGCTGGCACAGTCAGCTCTGAGACTCACCCGGCCCATGGGCCACATCCCATATTTCTGGGGACTGCATTCCGGTGGTGGCCAGGCCTGCGGGACAAGGGGGAGGCCAAAAGCCAGTATCTCTGGCTCCAAGTCCTTTCTTCCGGCTCTGGGGAGACCTTTCCAATTTGGGGGGGGGGCGGGGTGCACACAGGCGATGCTGCCTTGGCAGGATTAGCCAGCAGGGGAAAGGGTGCGTGGCACCAAGCCGTCTTCACAGGCCAGATGTGGCCCGTGGCTGGCCAGATCCGGCTCGCAGGCACGGCGGTTGTGCGCTCCTCTTGTGCTCTGCACATCTGGAGGGCGCCGGCTTGGAGATGGCTGCATTAGACCACCAGGGTGTCTGGGTTTGCCAGGGAAGAGGGGCCTGAGGCTGTGGCAGAACCGGGACGGGCGGGCAGTGCATCCATGAGCTCCCCGCTTTCTAGACTTTCTGCACATGCTCCTGGTTGTCTTTCCAAATGTTTTCTTGGAGGCACGAGGAGAACGATGTTCAGAATTTGCCCCGTTGCCAAGAACACTGGGACTTTTGCAGCCACCGGAAGAGGGATTTCGCTGTGATAGGGTGCCTGGTACTTGTGTTCTGCTGCCTGGGCAGTGATCAGGGCCAATGGCCTTAATGAGGACCAGAAGCTTGTGGAGCACTAGATGGGCAAACGCAGACGATGCTACACTTTCCCTTCACCTCTCCGCTCCCCAGGGAGGAAACCGCTCACTTCCTGTGTGCAAAGGGGCTGCTGGAGATGCCCAAGGGCTTCCCCTTGTGAGCGAGCGCTGGGGGCTTCGCACGGAAGACAGGCCCGGGGGTGCAGTCCTCTCACACGCGGACGTGGGGGGGCGGGAGGAAGAGCGCATCTGTGGGGACCTTTCCCCCGTGGGGCACCCTGGCGGATGTGGCGCGGGCCCCACTTGCTCCCGCGGCCGAAGGGCCGGGGCTGGGTCCCCCCGTCCCTCTCCCGGGCGGGCTCTCCCCCACGGGCCCCCCGGAAAGGGGCAGAGCCGCCGCCGCTGCTGAAGCCCCCCTTGGGCTGCCTCTGTCCTCACCCTGCCCCCTGGAGAGACCCCCACCCCAAACGCCGCGGCACACACCTTGCTGTGCCTCATGGGCCCTGCCTGCCCTCGGCGAGCTGACGTCTCGGTGTCGGGCCATCTGTGGATGGGCCGTGTGTGTGGGGGGGGGTGTTGATAAAGACCCCCCCAAGCCTTCCTCCTGGGGGGGCACCGCAGGGCTGCTGGCAGGAGGGACGGAGCCCACGCCTCTTGGACGCGCCTCTCCCAGCTGGGTCCTGCCGGCAGTTCAGCCATCGCTCCCGGCTGGGTGGGGATGATGGGCCTGGCATACCCCAGGGCACCGGGTTGGGGGAGCGAGGCCCCCAGCCGAGCCGGGGCCTCTTCGGAGCGCTTTGCCCTTTCTCCCCCATCCATGGCTGCCTCTCCCCGGCCCCCCCCACCCGAAGAGCCCCCCCACGCCTCCCCCACCTTCCCATCAGCCTCCGCGGCTGCCATGGCAACCAGGCATAACTAATCATGGATGCGTAGGGGGGATTATTTCAGGCAATGCGAATTCAGATTCTGGGCCAGCCTTTGCCAGCCCGCTGCCCTCCAGAGGTTCCGGAGCACAGCTGTGCTGGCTGGGGATGATGGGAGTTGCACTGAAGCACCGTGGGGGCGGCCTCCTCCCCGGCAGCCATGTCCCTCTGTGGAGTCAGGACTCGATTTTCATGTGCCAAGACAAGGCTTGGCATCTTTGCCACGGCGAGGCGGTCTTGGAGATGGTGCCCTGAAAGTAGATGGCAGTGTCTCTGGGCATGTGCAAAGGGCAGCGTTCGCAGCTGTGGTACCACGTTGCTGCCCCCAGGCTTGCTTTTGTAAGGAGGCCAAAGCGGCTGCCTGGTCGTCCTCCTCCTCCCAACAGCGACCCTGCGAGGCGGGCCGGCGGAGAGCCGGTGCTGGCGCGGAGCCACCCGGCGATCTTCGACTCGAACCGGGGCTGCGGTGAGTCCCGCGCAAGAGGGAGACGGGTGGATGTAAAGGTCGGGCGTGGAAAAACACCCTTCGCTCATCCGCGGGGCTGGGCAGTCGGATCAGGGCCCGCGGCCCAAGTCCAAGGCGGTTCCTCAGGCTTTGAGCAGCCGTCCGACGGCAAAGCTTCTGCTCATTCGGCTCGCCTTAGTCCCACCTCCCTCGCAGGGTTGTTGTGAGGATAACGTAGGAGGATGGCGCAAGCTCGCTTGTACTTCTTGCAAAAGAAGGAAGTTGGGTCTCAGTGTAACCAGAAGCAGCACATACTGAGCGGGACGGGCGGATCCGGGTCCTCATGAGCGCCGCTTGACCCGTGTGCTGCACAAGGGACACCAAGCCGGGCCTCTCCTGGGCGTCCCGGGGGCGACAAGCCCCGGTGTGGCTGCCACGGCCCGGGCTGGGGTCCCAGTCGGCTGCGGATCCGTGCATTCGGGCTTGAGTTCTGAGCCGGCATTGTCCCTGTTGGCCCAGCCACTGAGGAGAGGGCTCTGGGCAAAGCCACTCATGTTTGCTGCAGGGGTGGGTTTTGCCCCGGGATGCAGGACACCTCTCCTTTCCCAAGTTTCTAGGCCTCATGAGTCATGGGGCAGAGCAGTGGGGGCAGCCAACCTGTCCAGTGTTTCCATGCTCCTCCTGGGCGTGGTGTGGGGGACACGCTCCGCCGTGGTGGGCGGGTGCCGAGGGCGCTTTGCGGGATGGATTTCCAGAATCTGGGATATTTTGGCTGAGCGCACGGCTGGCTGCGGGGAGACGATCCAAGGCCGTGAAATGGCTCCCCCCGACCCCGCGGCCTCCATCTGATCTAGCGATGTTCCACACCATCTGCTTCCCCTGCTGTTTCTCTCCCCACAAGTTGCCATTCCTCCTCGCCCTGAGCTTCCCCTGCTGCCCCCCACCCCCCGCTGCCAGCTCAGGGATCCGGAGGGCACTGGGAGGGAGCGGCTGGGCCAGTGACCAAGATCCTGCCAGGCCCCAGGGCTGCAGGCCTTAACCCCGGACCTTATTTTTGGAAAAGCAGTCCGAGCGGCTTCCGCAGCTTTCTGCCGGAGCAGCGGACGGAGCGAGGGGGTAGCTGCATTTGTCTGGAGAATGGCCTGCAGGGGGCAGCGTGCGCCCGGTCAGGCTGGGGGATGCTGAGTGTTGTAGTCCAGGGTGTTTGGGGTCAGCAGCTCAGCCCTCCCGCTCTCCTTGCTCATCTGGACGAAGGGGGCTCCGGGATCTCCAGACTGGGAGCTGCCCTTGCCCGTCCGGAGCTGGGTGGCCAAAGGTGCTCTGCCCACCCGCAGAAGCCTTCCCAGGAAGCCCACATCCCCGTGCCCATGCTCCCCAGCAGCTGTGCCACAGAGGCTCGCTCCTGCTCCCAGGCCGGGGCAGCAGGCACCCGTGGCGACAAACCCGGACGCGTCTAATCCTCCGGAAAGCCCTCGGGGCTGCTGGCCTGCGCGATGCCACAGGGGGATGCCTGGACTTTGTTCAGCCCGTTCCGTCTCTGCTTCCCGGATGTCAGGCACGTCTCGTTCCGTCGCCCAGTCGCTGATGGCGTTCTTGCCCGCGCGCCGCCTTCTCCTCGTGCGAACTCGCGCGACCGCTCCCTCGCACAAATGCGCGAACACACACAAGGAAGTGTGACTGCACGGGCGGCCTCCTTCGTGCTGGCGCCTCCCTGCCAGAAAGCCAGAAGCGGAATCTGAGGGCTGCACGAGCAGAAATCAGGCGCTCCGGGCCTCTGTCCCGGACTTCACCAGCACCCCAGAGCATCAGTCTCTCTCGCGTGCCCATGATCCAGCACCGATACCCCGTGCCACGATACCCCGCTCGGGGTGCAGTTTCCGACCACGGCGGCTCCCTCGGTTGCAGGGCAGGGGGGTCTTGGCAGCTGCGTCCTGAGTTTCTTGCCCGCGGTTCCGCAACATGGAATTTGCCTTTTCCTTGCAGCCGCATGGTGTCCGGGGCACTTTTGTCGAACTGGAGATCGTTCAGCCGCAAGATCCTTCTCTTGGCCAGTCACTGCCAGCTCAGGGCCCATCGGCTCCTCCTTCGTGCCAGGCTGGCTGTTTCACGGAAGGCCTTTGTGGGCTTCCAAGATCGCTTAACCTGCAGAACAAGGAGGGCTGGACATGCCATCTTTCGCAGCCGTACATTTCAGAGGGGGAAAGCTGGCCCTGTCTTTGTGCCCCAGGCAGGAGGTCTTGCCCACCCTACTTGGCCCGACACACGTTCCTCTGCGTGCCGTAGGAGGCAGGGCCTTCCCTGTGGTGGCACCCACTGTCTGGAATTCTCTCCCAGTCAAGATCAGGGGGCTCCTGTGGCACAGGATTTCCACCCACCATAAAATACGTACTTGTTTCCGGGCATTTTCCTGACTGCTATGATAACCAGCTACTTGTGGCTATTTTAGTGACGAATATTAACATCTCACTGTCTTTTCCTGGGGTTGAACTTTACAAATTTACTTCTCGATCCCAGTTTAGCAAATCGGCCCTGCCCTGCCTTCTGGGCTGGCGCAGTCGCTCCCATGCTTCGGCGTGTGGGGAAAGCGCAGGAAACAAGCAGGAAATGGTCATTGGCTAGACTCGTGCCCCAGCTTTTCCCTGCAAGAGACCTAAGGCAACTTCCATAAACCCTCTCCCCGTTTTATCCACACAACGACCCTGCGAGGTAGGTTGGGCCGAGCATTTGTGCCGGCTGAGTAGAGACTTGAACCAGACCTGCCTTGCAGGGTTGTTGTGGGGCTGAACCAAAGAGGAGAAGGTCTGTGTACAGCGCCTGCGCGCCCTTTTCAGGTCGCAGCCCCTGGGGCTGTTTGGTTCAGTGAAATGGCGAGTCGAGGCAGACGGGCAAAGGGCAGAGCAGAGGCCTGTGGCGGAGGAGGAAGGCCGGGGGCATCTCCCCCCCCCAGACCCCAGACAGCAAGGCAGCCCTCCTGGGGACCTGGGGCCGGGAAGGGCTTCTTTGCCAGTGTGGCTTGACCGGTGGGAGTCCCGGCTGCAGGGTGTCGTGGGGCCGCCAGTGCCAGAGACGGGGCCTTCGTCCACGGGCTCCTCATCGCTGGAACGGCTCTCCCGGGAAGAGCGCTCCCCGCCGGCTGCTGTGGGGCTTTTAGGAGCTGCTCCTTCCCGGGCCTGGGTGCCGCCCTTCCGAATGAGGGGCCGGCCCGAGGGCAGCAGCCTCCCTCTCAGCAGCCCCCGCACCCCTAAGGACCCCGTCCGTCCGTCCTCCCCCAGGCCCCAGTTGCGTGTGTGTTGCGTGTGCGAGTGCCCTTTTCGTATGGGGGTCCGGCCAGCCCCACTTCTCCGCCGCTCGGCCGTGGCCACAAGCTCTTTGCCTCGTGCTCTCTGCTGCACTGGCCACAGAGACGCGGCCAGACCTCAGGTTGCCATGCGGGCGAGATCAAGAGGAGTCCCTTGAGTCCCTAGGAAGGGGCAACGGCGCGATATCGCTAGAATAAGCAAAAGACACTCCTGTGGTCCCCCAGTCTCTTCCACGCCATGAGGGGGGGCTGCAGCCCTTTCCACGTCCCGGGTTGCAGTGTGCTTCCCGCTGGGCTCTTGTGGGCTCCTGCCCCCTGCCCTGGATCCCATTCCTAAGATGTTTTCCAGCGAAAACGATTCACTGGAGCTTGGATGCTGCCCTCCAGCGCCACCAGTATTTGGGTTCCCAGATTCCGTTTTTCCTTTGCCCAGTGATCGATCGGTCAGCTTTTAGGGCGGCAGCCTTCCCGGGCCGCATCCTGCAACACAGGTATAGAATAACCATTGCCATAATCGTTAAAGGCTGTTGTTGGGCACCTGCGAAGCTCCACTCGAACCAGTGATTAAGTTCTGTCCCTTTTGGGCGCAGGCTGTGCTCGCTTCGGCACTTTGGCCCGGCTGCCACCCTCTGCCCATGGTCCGGACCTCTAGCCGGGTGGGCCGGCATCTCAGGGAAGCGGAAGGGGGAGCTCTTGGCCGCACGGAAGCAGCCGGTGGGGCTGCAGGGTGGGCAGGTGCTCCAGGGCTCGATCCGGTGTGGGCCGGGCCCAGAACGAGCCTTTGGCTGGAGTCTGGCTGCCTTTGGGCTGGCTAGGTTTGCTCTTGAGGAGCCTGCTTGGCTTCAGCATCTCCCAGCTACAGCGGCATGCGAGCAGCCACATGGCCGGCCAGCCTCTCGGGACGTGGGGCTGACCGCTGGGATGTTTCTGGGGGAGACTGGGTCCCGAGAGGTGGACGTCTCCTTTTCATGACCCTCTTTCCAAATGGTTAACTCTGGAGCCTTCTCTGAGGGCCCGAAACCCAGGGCCCTCTGAGGTTGGGGGTTTGGGGTCCCACCTCATGCCAGATTCCTCTGAAAATACCTTTCCTTGAAGGATCCCTGACTTGGGAAGGGTAAGTGCCTCTGTGGGAGCAGCCAGGTTCCCCATGGCAGCGGCTCTGTGAGCAGGCGAACCCCGCCCGGCCATGGCACCCAAGTGGCGAGACATTGCCTGAGCATCCCCGACGTGCCCGCCCGCCCCCTAGATCTGGGTTGCAGGTCCTTCTTCGGGGGCCTTCCTTGAAGGAGATGCAAAGCGTGGCTACTCCCGAGCGGGGCCTTCTCTGTGGTGGCGCCCTGGCTGTGGAACACACGCCCCAGCAAAGTGCCTGGTGCCGACACTTTATCCTCTTGGCACCAGGCGAAAACCTTTTTATTTCCCCAGTATTTTAAGGTTTAAATGACTATTTTAATTGGGGTTTTACTGTATAGAAATGATGCTGTGCTTTATGTTACTGAAAAACCATCCCGAGTCTTCTTGGTAAGAGGATGGTATAGAACCGTTTTGATGTGCCGACTAACCCCAAAACACTGGGGACCCCGTGTCCTACACTTAGATTGGAAGCGCCTCGGGGCAGGGACCTCGTGTTTGGTTTAGGGTGCTCAATCTGCCTAGTAAAGATGCTTTTAGAAATAACCAACCCAACGGGGTCTCATTCCTTCCAGATTTAATGAGAAACTTATCAAGGCAGTGAAGCGCCTGCTGGCGGCATTCCCCGAGAGGGGACACCCGGTGCCCGGCTGTCTCTGTCAAGGGGGGGGTCTTACTGCTCCTGTACTGGGCCTGGGGAGGGCCCTGCCGGACCAGCTCGTCCGGATCCGTGCGCTGGGGATCCTCGCCCTTGCTGTGCTCTGCACAAGTCACGAGGAGGAAGGAAAGCTCCATCCAGGCACCGTGCCAGTGCCAGGACAAAGTCCTCTCCGGCCTTTTCCTCCTCCCGCACCCCTTTGAAAGCCCCCAAGCCGGTGGGCCTTGCCCTATTTCATAGCAGCGAGTGCCAGACGCGAATCGCACGTTCTGTGAAAAAGTCCCGGCAAGTTAGTCATATGTGTGAGCCGTGTGGAGCGGTGTGGCCGTTTGCAGGAGCTGCCGGTGCAAGATCAGGAGCAGGGCCGGCCTTCCCCAGTGGCCACTGGTCCTTGTGGTATCGCTGCCTGGACGTTTCGGAGGGCCCTCCGCTTCCTGGAGCGATGGTGAGGCGTCTGGGGCTGCCCCTCGCCCACGGAAGCGGCCACAAGCCCGTGGTGGCCCCCGTTTCCCGGACGCCTGGCACGTACGCCGCAGAGAATGTGGAAGGGGTTCCTAGAAGGAAGATTCGAAGGCTTACAGGCACGTGTGCGTGAATTCCCCCCAAATGCAAATTTTATCCTTTCAGGAATGGCTGCCTTTCAAAAACACCTTTTAAATCGAAGCCTTTTGAATGCCTTTAATTTATGGTGACAACGTTTGACAATAACCTGCATGTTCCCCTCCCCCCTCCCCCTGGGCTTTGTGTCTGAAATCGACTCCTTGCAAATTTGCAGTTAATGAACAGGGGAATGCAGAATTGGGAGAAATTGACAAAAGCAGTGCGACAAAAACTGGAGCAACTCTTTACGTTGAGTAGGAGAAAAATGCCAGATCTGGACTTGGCATGAGCAAGAGAGCACCGTGCCAGACATGCCCCAGGGTACCACGGACTCAGTCCCTTGCTCTCTGTGCGCCCCTGCCCTGTTTCGGGGCTCGCCGTGCTTGCCCCGGATCCACTCACACTTCTGTAAGGGGGCACGATCATCTCTCGTGGTTCACCCATTTCTTGCACGCCAATCTGAACACTTTTGAAAACGTGAGTGTGTCAGCCCAGCACGGACACACTCCGTGCCACGGATCTGGGGGGCAGGGGGCGGGAGACAGCCGGGATGGCCAAGGGCCACAGGTTCCCTCCTCTGCCACGGGTCTGTTCTAGTCCCCACTTGCCCATGGAGCTCCTTAGGTGACTTTGGGCCAGCCACAGCCCCTCAGCCCAGCCTACCTCACAGGGCTGTTGTGGCTGTGGAGGTAAGACAGTGAGGAGGAAGCGCATCATCATGCAATTCACCTCGCGTTCCTTGGAAAGGAAAGGAATAAACGAAACGAATACACAAGCAAGCCAGAGGCGAGCCGCGCTGGATCCTGCCAAGCCCCTCTGAGCTTTTCCTGAGGGTCAGGAGCGCCCGCCCGCCTGTGTGCGCAGGACCACGAGGGCCTCCGGTGTGGGAAAGAGCGCGGAGCCTTCCCCACGCATTGCTCCAGCCCGCGGCTAAACTCACCAGTCGTGGCCGTGCAGTCCCTATTCCACGAGCTGTTGTGCGAAGGAGCCTGCCTGGGTGTCCCACACTGGGTCCCCATCCATGGGAGGGCTGTCCTCCCCACCCGCTTTCTCTAAGCCAGGTGTCCTTTTGCACTCCGATGCCCCCCCCTGCTCCGCGAGAGGAGGCCCGGCTGCAGTCCCGCCACAGCCGAGCCCGGCTGGGCCACCGGCCGTCCGGCGGTGCTGACAAGACTGGGCAGCGTGCAGCCAGGCAGGTCTGGCCAGGGCAAGAGAGACCGGGGGGCAGACCCTGCGGCTGAGCCAGCTGCAAGGAGGGGACTCGCGGCCGAGGAGGGGGCTGCTTGCAGAACACTGCGGAGCTCCGAGCCGGCGGCCGTCTCCCGACCAGCGACTGCTCGGCCCCAGCTGGGCTTTCAGTCACTGGCCACCCAGCCCTCCCCTCTCATTTCCGCCCTCCACTGGGATGCAGAGGCCTGGGCCCAGTGGGCACCAAACCCAGCCGAAAGTGCCATGCCTGGCCGAACCTTTCCCAATCGAGCGCTCAGAACAACATCTGCCACCATCCCCAGCCAGCCAGCCTGCACTGCAACATCTGGAATCTTAGAAGCATCGAGCTGGAAGGGGCCGAGGCCTTCGAGTCCAACCCTGCTTGGTGTGGGACCGCAAGTCGGCATCCCTCCAGATGGCCGTCCAGCTGCCTCTTGAATACCTCTAGGGTGGGCCTGCCTGGATTATTAGCTCCATTGTCACAGAATCATAGTAGAGTTGGAAGGGGCCATGAAGGCCATCAAGTCCACCCCGCTGCTGTTGCAGGACACCACGTTACACCATCCACTCAGGGCTGCCCGGTTTCTTCTTGAATGTCCCCAGTGTGGGAGAGCCCCCACCTCTTGGGCAGCCGGCCCACTGCTGTATTGCTCTGACAGTGAGGAAGCTTTTCCTGATATCTAGCCTGAACCTGTCACGGCTTGGCTTGACAGCCCTACAAAATCCCATCATCCCCAGGCCGTGACAGTAGGCCCTTTGCATGTGAAACAGGGGCTCAGCCCCTGAGCTTCCCCAGTGTCTGTTCCCTGTTTCAGTCCCTGCCATCCTGGGCCCAACCCTGGAGTAACTTCTAAATGGCGGTTTGTTCGTCAGTGTTGTTCTTAACGGGATCTCCGAGTTCTGCCCACACCAAATCCAGCTGGAGGTGTTAGGAATCAAAACCGGGGCGGAATTTGATGCTTTTTGCAAGAGGGCCGAGCGGGCTTTCAGGTGGCTCCGACTCCGATTTCGGAATTGCGTTCTGTTTGGGGTTTTGCTTCAGGTCAAAGCCCCCAACCCAGCTGGGCCCCGAGCCCAACATTTTGCTTCGCGTGTGTTGCCACGTCTGCAGTACTGCTGATGGGGGTGATGGAATCTGTAGTCCAACATGTCGGAGGGGCCCGAAGATTGGGGGAAGGTTTGGCTGGGCAGGGGAGTCAGGTTGGGTTTGGTGTTTGCTGTACATATAGAGAGACGTCTAGGAACACTGTTCAAATTAGAAGCGATGATTTTAAGTCCAACTTTTAAAAATATAGACAGAGACCTGGAGTACGTAAAACACTCTGGGAAGCCCTACATTTTGGGGAGGCGATTCAGGTGTTGACAAAAAGCAAAATTCTTCCTTCCAGTCTCGTAAAACAAGGAAATGTGTGGCTTGCACTCGTGGAAGTTACTGGCTGTGGTTGCGTGGCTCTCTTCCCCGCCCCGCCTCGTGTGCCATGCGTGTTGCCCCGACCGAAGGGCGAGTTGCGTCCGCTGGATACAACGAACACCGAGCGCCGTTGTGCTGTGCGTCCTTTTAATGCCTTTTGCGGGACTCTAACGCAAATCTCCCATAAGCCCCGTGGTGGGCAGAGAGGGGCGTTCGTGTCCAAACGGAGGAGACGTTGAAGGTTGCACTGCACAGAGAGCGCGACTGAGAGAGCTGCTTTTTGCAGCTGCGCTGCCTGGGGATGATGGGCATTGTTGCATCCCATGCCTAAGGGTTCCTGGTTGGGAGCGGCTGCTCTGCCACGGGCTGTCTCTCGGTTGGGTGTTGTTCGTGTCCCGTTGAGAAAGCCGTGCGGCTCTTAAACAGCCCTTGGTCCGTTTCTCCCTGGCCTTCCCGCTTGTGGGCGTCCTGGTGGCGTCTGGTTAGCCGCTGTGGGAAGGAAGTGGGATGCTAGAATTTAATGGGCCTGCCATAACGATCCAGTTGGTCATGGGCCGCCGACCTTTTTCGACCTGCGGCAACTCGGGAGCTTGGGAGATGGCTGTGGCCCCGCCGCAGAATGATTCCCGTTCAGGATGTGGCTCGTCACGGGCAGGCTGCCGGCGGGGACAGCCGTCGACTGCAGGGCGCAGGATGCAGGGCGAAAAATGCAGGGCAGGCTCTTCCGCTCTTCCCTCCTTGAGTATCACCTGCGGCAAGGCTAGAAAAGCCATGTGTGGGGAAGCGCCCCACGCCTGTGGGGGGTCAGCCAGCATCCTGGGCCAGGCCCTGGGCCGCCGGGACTCTGCCCTGCCCTTCCCATGCCCAGGTGGGGATTCTGAAGGACGGATTTGGTGCGGGTCTCTGGAGAGCACCTGGCCCAAGCGGCCCTGCAGAGGCGTCCGGCTGCAACTCCCGCCACCCCCCTGCCAGGTTGTGTGAATGCGGTGGGGTGCATCTCCATCCCCTCTGGGGTGGAGGAAGCCACCCTGAGCCCGGATGCTCCCGGTGGAGCCCGCCGACTTGCAGGCACCTCGGGTGCAGGGACCTGCTTACGTAAACGGCACCTCGTCTGCCGCTTTCCTCCGTGGTCGGGGGGGGGGGGGCTGCAGCTGTGCAGGGTTGAGGCCTTCCGGAGGAAGGAGACGGTGCGACGGCCGGTGGAGCAGCGTCATGTAGACGGCCGGTGCCCTGACCTCTGGGGACTTCACACTGCCCGCCCCCCCCGGCCATGGGGAAGCGTGTGCCGCCTCCGCAGCCGTCCCCACGTCTGGCCCTCTTTCTTTATTTT
Source organism: Varanus salvator macromaculatus (assembly GCA_023646645.1). Taxonomy (NCBI): domain Eukaryota; kingdom Metazoa; phylum Chordata; class Lepidosauria; order Squamata; family Varanidae; genus Varanus; species Varanus salvator. Next base: position 640,900 of record JAIXND010000753.1, on the reverse strand, counting down.
TGCCCTTTCTGGCTTTTTCGTATTTTTTTAATGGAATGCTGCCCCCCCAACCCAGCTCCATGCAGGAGCAGGAGCCTGTCGCCATGGCAACCCCAGAGCCCCAGTGGCTTGGTTGCTAAGCAACTAAGAGGCAGGGAGGCCTGGATGGATGTAGGAAATGCATCAATGCGGATGAGGAAGGAGAAAAATGGAGTCCCACCCCTTTGACGGCGCGTGTGCTGAGATGCGGGCGGGGGCCGGGACCGTGAGGGGCGCCCTCCGGCCCCCTCCCCCCGCAGGCAGCCCAGCCCAGCCCAGCCCCCTGCTGAGCGCCCCAGGTCCCGCCAGGATGGGAGCCACGGCCTTGGCGCAGGCCTGGGGAAGCCGTTTCCCCGGCCCCTTGCAAGTGGCACATGCCCAGGACCGAGGCCAGGCGGCATGTGGGGGGCGTTCCGGCAACCGGGAGCAGCCCCGGGGCTCGTGGGGGCAGGAGGAAATGCCCAGGGGGCAGCCGGGGCTCTCCAGCTCCTGAACCTTCATGCTGCTGCTGGGAACTGCATGCAAAATCACATGAAAAGCAAGCCCTGCTCTCCGGCACCCTCAGTCTTTCCTAACCCGGATGCCTCCCAGGGCTGGTGGACTACAACTCCCAGCATCCCCAGCCAGCATGGCCCACGCATCCCCAATCATTCTGGGCCAAAAGCTTCCTTGCTCCTTCCTACCACCCCTCCTCCCGTATCCCCACGCCTCACTCACAGAAGCGGGACCCCCATCCCTCCCTCCTCCTCAAGCAGGAGGTGCGCACACTTCTTTGATCGCGTCAGCTTCACCACCACCCTGCAAGGTAGGCCAGTGGTATCGTCCCCCTGTTCCAGACTAGGGCACGGAGGCTGAGAGGGCAGTGACTGGGCTCCAGGTGAGCTTGTGGGCAACAGGCAGCTCCATGTGAGGGGCAAGCCGGTGCGAGAAAGGCGAACTCCACCGGAGGCGTCGTCAGGAAAGGCCCGGAAAATAAAACTTCCAGGATCGCCCTGCCCTTCTGTACATCCCCGGGGCGACCGCGCTTGGAATACTCTGCATGTTCCAGAAGAGGGCACGACAGAGCCGCCAAAGCGCAGGGGCTGGAGCGACACCCCTGTGAGGAAGGCTCGTAGCAGCTGCGGGGTTGGAGAAGCTGCGAGTGGAGGAGAGGGGCAAGGGAGGGGAGCGATCCAGGATGGATGGATGGACGGAAGGGCTTCTCCGCACAGTGCAAAGTGAAAGCGTGTGTCCGGTTGCCTCTCGGGGGCCTTTTCCAGATGGGGCTGAGGGCAAATCCACAGCTGCCTGGAAACAGGCAGTTTAAAGCAGCTAAAATACCCATGAGGCAAGCTCTCCACCACGCGCTTTCAGTGCCGCACCGAACACCGAAGTCTTAGCCTAGCACCCCAAAACAGCGTGTTGGTCCCAGGCGGGCCCTGCTGTGGAGGGCGTCCTGCGGTGGGGGCATGAGCGTACCCCAAGAAGGCCCCTTCCACGTCAGCCTTCTCCAAACCTTCCCCGTGGCAGTGAAGGGGCTGGGTTCAGACCCGGAGAGGCCGTCCAGGGGTGGCGGTGGCTGCGGGCTTGGAAAGGTTTCATTGGCCTAAGCTAGCAGCTCCGACCGGGCTCAGGAACGAAGCCGGTGTCATATGCGGATGCCCGGACTGGGGGGGGGGTCACAGCAATGCGTCTGCCCCCCCTGCTTTGGCCAGGCTCCAGAGGTGCACCCCAGATGCGATTTGACACCCCCCACACCCCCTCTCCACGGCTCCCACGCGTTGCCCTCGCATCATTCACGCAAAGGCGCTCCCCCCCCCCCGCTCTCCCCTCCACGGGCCAGGGCGTGCTCATCAGCGGTGCGAGCAGCCCGGCACGTGTGAAGCGGCCGACACAGATCGGCGCCGCGGGGAACGCGCTTCCGCGCCGCCTCTGCCACGAGCCCCGCCGGGCCGGTTGCGCCGGCGGGCGGGCGGGGGACGGGGCCAGGCGTGGGCGTGCACGTGTGAGCGGCCCTCCTTCCCGGCCTGTTGCGCGGCCTGCCTCCGCAGTGCCCGCCCGCCGCATTCCCCGGAGCGCTGCCGCGGATGCGGCGGCCCCGCGGCTCTGCGCTCGCCCCGCGCCGCCGGCCCGGCCCGGCCCGGCCCGCCGCCATGGGGCCCCCCGCGCGCGCCCCGCCCCGCACAAGCACCCGCGCTCACGCAGCCGCCCGGGCCACGCGTGGGTCCCCCGGCAGGCGCTCCCGCGTGCGCCGCGCGCCGGAGCGTCCCCGCCGCGCAGCCCTTCGCGCCCGCGCCGCACCGCCCCGACGCGCGCAGCTGGAGCGCCCGCGCCCGCGCCCGCGCCCCCCCGCGGCGCACACGGACGCAGCCGCATCCTGGGCACCCCCCCTCCCCTCGCGCGCATCCGCAAACCCTGCGTCGCCGCACCCCGCCCCGCGCCCCGCGCCGCCCGCGTCCTCCCTGCGCACTCGGCTCCCGCTCGCAGGACCAGCCCGGGCGCCCGCCGCGTCCCTGCCCGGCCCCCCCCGCGTCGCCCCCTCGGGACGGCCGAGCCCCCCGCCCCGGCAGCCCCGCGCGCCCCCCGCCTCCGCCCCCCGCCCCCATGAAGACGAAGAGCAAGCTGTCCTCAGTGTGCCTCTGCGTGGTAAGCAGCGCCCCTTCTTTTCCTCCCCGCCTCCCGCGAGCCCCCTGCCCCCTCCCCGCAGCAACAGGTCGGCAGAGCGAGGGGGGAGTGGGGGCGGCACGGCGCGCTCTGGATCAGCCTCCACCCGCCCCCCCAGCGCCGCTCGTCCTTAACCTAGGTCTGTGCCTAGGGGGGGGCTGGGTGGGGGCGGCGCTATTAGCACCAGCCCAAATACTGTCTCCATGCTGCAGAACCGGGGCGTCTGGGCAGCTCACACCTGCCAGGCTGTAGTGCAACCACCGTAATTAGCAGAAAGGGTGCCTCCATAAATTACGATACAACGTTGCAGCAGGATCATCGGCGGTGGGCGCTATTGGGGGCCGATCCCCCCGCCGGTTTTCCTGCAAGCCCCGCACCAGCATCTGGTTCTGCCTGTGTGGCTCCTGTGATCTTGTTTGCAGTCCCCCCCCCCCAAAAAAAAGACAGCAGCCCTCAACGGCCTGGCTCAGCCCCTGTTTGGCACCCCTACATTCCTGAGTCTCCTGCCATGCTGGCCCTGCACCCCACTCCTCCAGGGAGACACTCTGGCGTCGGTCCCTTGCAGCCCCCATGGCAAGGCCCCCCCACCCCGCCTGCCAGTTTCTTGCAGAATGGCCCGAGCAAGGTAGGTGCCCGATTTCCCTCCTCCTCGGCCCTCACGGGAAGCCTCCCAGTACGCAGGCACAGCCCCCCCCAGTGCCAGGCACCCTCCCAGATCGCCGATATGCAACACCACCCTGTGCTCAGCCCCAGGTGCCCCCAGGGGAAAGAGTCCAGCCGTGTATTCCACACCTGCCTGCCTGCACGGCCCCCCTCACACAGGCCGCCCTCTCCACAGCATCCCAGGAGACCTGGGCACCTGCGTTTCTTCTCCAGGGCCCCCAGCCAGCCTTTGCCCCCCTCCAAGTCGGACTTCCCCAGGACCTAGTCCCTGGGTGCGTGCTGTGCCTCAGTTTCCCCACTCACAACCCCCCCCCCTCCATGTTTCTGCTCTACTACGGCAGAAATGTGCAAACCCGTGTGGCTGTTGCTGTGCCTGGCCATCCTTTGAATTATCGCTGCCTATCTAATCCATCCCGTTAATTAGAGGCCTTGCATTATTCCTCTCTTCTCCTTCACAAATGTCTGAGGTTATTTGCATGCTAGGAAACCCTGCAGCTGAAGGGTGTCTGGTGAGGAGTCCCACCAGTTGCTTCTGGTTGTTGCGAATGAGTGGGGGGGTGGCTCCCTTTCTTCCCGCTGCTGCCGGGCTCTTTTTCCTACCATTCTGCCAAAAAAGAACTATTCCTGTCTCCTGTATCGTTCAAGCTTCTGGTTCTCATGGATCAGAGAAATGCTGTGATGTTGCTTTGATGCCGAGGTTGTGTCTGCAGCTGAGGTATGTTCAGGGCTCGGAGAGTCAGGATGTGAATGTTCTCCCCCGATATGAAAAATGTTCCTTTTCCTCAGATTTTTTTTCCCTGTATCAATAATTGCACAGATATGCCACCTTTGTAATTTCAGACATTGAAAAAGCCTTTGAGACTTTTTCTTTAAAATTGCCTTAACTTTGTTCAAATGAGTGGTAAATTGTGTATTTGGTGAAAGAAATGTTTTCGGTGACTAAATACGTTAGAAATATCATAAAAGTTCACAGCGGTACTTGCACCCAGAGCAGCAACGGGGGCGGGACGCTAACGTTTTGAAAAGGGTTTAAATTCTATTTTAGAAGAAAGCTAAAAAAAAAAATCCCCCCCCATGGAGGACAGCTAGTCGTATACTTGACATGGAGTTATCACAAATATTTTTAAGCGTCTGAATTGAGATTTTAATCATATAAAGTTGGCATTTTTGTCTGTGGATAGTTCTTTGATCTGCATAAAATGTTCAGAATTCTCAAGTATTCAAAGGAGTATTTGTTTATTATACTATATATTAAATAAAAGGCAGCCAGGACCTTTTTAAAGGACTCTGATGGGGTTGTAGCTGAAGTTAGTCTAACCTAAGTCAGGAGTATTATGGGCCCATGATGCCTGAGCAGGGAGCCCTGGGCCTGGCGGTTAGAAAACTTCTTCCTGGGTATTATGGCCTGGCTCGCACGTCACGCTAAGCCACGGTGCGGTTTGTTGAAATCTGGCTTGTCATTGCCCCGAAAGCCATCCCTGCAGACAAACCACGGTTTGTCACGCAGCTGCAGCGTGCCAAGGGAGGCCGTGGGGTGTTCGTCAGACGTGTCGCAGCCATGTTGTCTGAACCCAGAACCGTGGTTTATCCCCGGCTTATTATGTTGGTGTCTACCCTGAAATGGAGGCATCCGGCAAGAGCAGCGTGACGGCGAGAGGACTTGAACGTCTGGCCAGATGGGCAGGAGAGAAACAAAACAGAAATAGGGAAAACAAGCCATGGTCTCTTTGTTACCTGCAAGGCAATCAATCCGTAGCTGAAACAACAGACCAGGTTTAACGTGTTGCGTTCCTGAGCCTCTGTCTGTGCAGGACAGGCTGGGGCGAGGCACACAGACGCCATCCGGCAAGCAGAGGCGAGCTTTCAGCCCCATGTGTCTCGGCGAGGGGGAGGCTGGGCCACACGCTCACCTGCGTGCCAGGCCAGGCGTGTTCGACTGCTGACGTCCGCGCAAAGCTGGAGAGTAGGATGCCCCTCGGGGGTCCCACTCGCTGTGGCCTTTAGACCCGACAGCTCCCTGAAACAGCCTTCTCTAACGTGGCACCACCCAGACGCGCTGGACTACGGATCCCATCATCCCCAGCCAGGTTGGTCATGGGCCCAGTGCATGTGGTTGGTGTCGAGGGGGGGGGATCTCATTCCCTCCGCCTGTTTGTTCCCTGCCTGCCTGGCCTTCTCTCCTCGGGGAGCCCCATGCGGTGTCAGTAACCGCTTTACCCTTGGAAAGTGAGCGTCAGTGGCTGACCCCAAGTCACCGGGGGGCTTCATGGCCAAGCGGGGACCCGGACCCCAGTGGGGCCGCCTGGGCCCGGTGCATCATGCCGCAAAAGCGAGCTAGGGCCCTTTCCTCGGAATCGGATGTCGTGGGGCCCCAGCGCCCTCCCCGGGGAGCTCAGCCACAGCAGCCACTTCCCGCAGCAGCCCCCTGGCGCTGGGGCCCCGCACTGGATGTGACCCTGTGGGCAAACGTCTCCCATGGAAGCCCCAGCTGGGCCCGCATTTTCAAATAGGCGCCCGCCGGTTTGGCTCCCGGCTGCTTCCCTTCCACACAGTTGAAACGCCGTTTTCTGTCTCTCTCTAATCCCAAATCCACCAGCAAGGACAATGGAGCTTAACCGGCGTCTCCCGCATGGATGACGAGATGCTTGGGCCGTGCTGCATTGTGCTGTCCCCGGCCACCCCTGGCCGAGGGCTGGCCACACGCCATGCCGGGGTTGGGCCTCGGTCGCCGCCTCCCTCGCCCGGCCAAGCTGGGGGTCCAATGGTTAGAGCCACTGAGCCTGTGACAGGCAGCCTGTGCATTCTGTACGTGCTCCGTCCTGCAAGCCCTGCGTCGTTCGTTCGTTTTGGAATTTACGTCCCCGCCAGCAGTCCTGCGTGGCCCGTGCGCTCGAGTCGGCCTGGCTGCCTTGCTCTCGGCCTCCTTCCCGTGTGCGCGCCTTGTGTTTGTGTCTCTCTGGCCAGCTCTGCCTCTCTCGCCGTGTCTCTGTCTCTGTGCTGGCGCGGCTGGGTTCACACGACACCGTAGCCCCTCTCCGGGCTCGTGCATGGGCTGACCGTGGGTTGTCACTGGACCGTGGCTGCTCTGGTCGGGACCCAACCGAGAGCTCACTCCCGAGTGAACGCACGAGTTTCACAGCCACGGTTCTCCTCCCGGTTGCTTGCGGTTCCTTCGTTAGCGCGGCCGGAGCCGGACGAGAGGCAAAGCCGCGTTTCAGACGCAAGCACCCGCGTGCAGCCCATGCTCGCCCTCGAGCAGGGGTTACCATGTTGTCGGAACCCGGCCTGCGCCCGGCTGCCTCCCTTCCCTCCTTGTCTCTCTTGCCCGTGTGTCTCAGTCCGTCCTTGTCTCGGCCTTCCAGCGAGGTCCTTCAGCAGCGCACCATGCTTTGGACCCGAACGTGTGGACTGGCTGCCTTCCCCAACCTGACATGCTCCGGGGGCTGGTGGGGGGGACCCCCAGCTTCCCCAGCCCCCAGCTGGGAACCCACGATCCGGCCCACCTGGTGGGGTTACGTGGCAGAGGCCCGGCTCCGCATGCAGGGCCTGGCCAGCTCAGCCCCCAGCACCTCGGGGCAGGGGCCCAGGGAGGCCGGTGCTGTGTGGCCCCCGCCCCGTGGTTGTGGGCCGGGACAGACATTCCTGGCCGTCTGGAAGAAGAGCCTCTGATCCGTCGAAAGCTCTCGGCGTGTGTGAGGATGGCGGAGTTGTGCCAGCGCCGTGGCTTGGTTCGGTGCCATCCAGGCCTCTCGGCTTCTGTGGCGGAAGTGGGCAGAGGCCCCGGCGTGGGCGCCTTGGGCTGGGTAGCCGCTGCGAGGGGCCTGTGGACAGGGACGCAAAGGTGCTCTTGGGCCGCCCGTTGTGGCACGGTGGAGGAACGGTGTCTGCAGAAGGATCGGTGGTCTTTGGTTGCGTCGGGAACTAGGATAAGGAGCGGATTCTCTGCGCTGTGGTTTTGTGGTGCACCCTGGTGAGGAAGACCAGGAGGAGGAGGAGCAGGAGGAGCAGGCTAGAGCGAGCATCTCGGGTCTCGCTTGGAGAGGGGTGGCTTGAATCTCTGATTAACCCTGAGGATTAATGAGCTCAGAATAGTCCACGCAGACCACGGCTGGCCGACGCAGCTTGGGAAGGGCGGAGGGAACCGGTTGCCTGCTCGTACCTGCTTCCTGCGCTCTGCGTCGCGGGAGGCGGGCGATTTAAACGCCTTTGCCTGAAACTCACAGGAGTCTTTGCACATGCTCAGGGGTCCCTTTCTCTCAAGCCATCCTGCAGGGTCAAAGTGACCAAAGCCAAAAACTAGCACCAGTCTATGATGGGTGGCAAAGAGGTTCTGGAGCAGGTGGCCTCGCCTGTGGGAGGTGCCCCGTGTGCTGCACCTCCCCAACTGTAATGAGTGGTATCCAAGATCAGGCTTACTTTGAGTAGCCCCATTGAAATAAGCAGAACTTAAGTTAGTCCTAACTTATTCCTCAGCCTGATGCATTTAATGGGTCTGACCGACACTGGATGAATGTCGGCCACAGCACAGTCTGTTTGTAGCAACTTCTTGCCTGCCAAATGTTGAACTACAACACCCATCATCCCCCACTACTGGCTACGCAGGCTGGTGGCAGTTGTAGGCCAAACTATCTCCGGTCCTTTCCCCACTGTTCAGTGTCTGGAGGCAAATCCGGGGACACGTGGTACAGGCAAAGGGCTCAAGGCAGCTTACATCATCCCTCCGCCTCCATCATATCCCCACAACAACAACCCTGTGAGGTAGGTTGGGCTGAGAGGCTGCGACTGGCCCAAAGTCACCCAGATGGCTCCATGGCCGAGCGGGGACCAGAACCCAGATCGTCTGAGTCCCAGTTCCACGCTCTTAACCACTACACCACACTGCCTCTCAGGTTTCTGGTCATCTCCCACTACGGATGCCAATTAAAAGGCCAAGAGGCAAATAAGAAACAATTTCCTTAAATCTGCATTCGCACCGGCTCTGAAATAAGTACTTCGGCAGCATGAGGCGGAATGGGGCCCAGCGAGTGGCGGCCGCAGCGAGGGTGCTGGTGTCCGTGGCGCTGGGGGCTGGAGCCCCCCGAGGCTCGCGGAGGGAGGGGCCATCTTTCCCCAGGGCCCCCCAGAACCTGCCGCTTGTGGCGGTGCTGAGCATCACTGCGCAGCTGCTCACATGCTTCTCCCCTTACAGACTGGCCCCATGGAGCAGAAGCCCTTCGGTGTGCGCATGGCAGCCTTCTCCAAGCTGGCTCTCTCCAGATGTGCCGGCCCAGGGATGCAGGGAGTCGGACACATCTGGGGCAGCGAGCTGGGGAAGGCACCTCCCCGGGGAGGCACGGGGCATGCTGTGGGGTGGGAATGTTGAGTGGGGGAGTGTGGGAAAGGCAGCTAACGGGAGGTCCAGAAGGGCAGCTGCGGTCTCTTAATATTTGCCCTCAGTAAACTGGGAACCAGGTACTCTGCTGGAAGCCAAGGCACCGATCCGACGTGCATGTGCCCCTTCCGGGCCACATCATGAACGCCTCTCAGTTTCAGAGACTGTAGTCCGTGTGATGCGGGGCGTGAAGGAGGCGTGTGCATGTGTTTCGAGCCCAGATCCCCACAGGCCCCGTTTTCACCCCGAACGCCGGGCTCCTGCCTTTTCGGGAACCGGCGCTCCCAACGCTGAGACCAGAACTGCCTAGCAGCTGGGATGCTAGGTTTTCCTGAGCTCTTCAGGAAAAGCGAGCCGACAGCCTAGAGAGGCGGCTTCATCGGCTTCTCCGGCGTGTTTTGTGGGGGCAGGTTCTCCCCGCTCGCCTCCATGTGCCACGAAACGCATCCCGGTGCAACTCGGCCTGCTGAGGACCGTGCCGAATGGAGGTCCCCACCGGTGCCTGTGAATGCCAGGACCTCCGCATGGCTCCCCACAGCAGGCCAACGCTCTCATGCACAAGGCGGGAGGCTTGCGTGGGGATGATGGGAATACAAATCCGCCGCTCGCTGTGCTAAGAGCGGAAGACGATGGGCAGGCTCTGGTCCCTCTCACCCCTTTGGAGCTGCTTCCCCACCCGGTATGGCGCTCTTGAGATGCGTTGAGGTGCATTCCCATCACCCCAGCCAGCAGGCCTGTGGCTGTGTGGGCTGGGGAAGACGGGAGTTGCCATCTGACGTGCCTGGAGGACCCTGGCTTGGCGAACTGCTGGCTGTGGATGATGGGAGTTGCCGCCCAATGCATCCAGAGGGCAGCAGTCTGTGGGAAGCTGCTTCACAGGCGCAGGGCGGGGGATGCCGGGACCCCCGTAGCCACCCACTGCGTTGGAGGGTGCCGCGCAGGGTCCCTCCGTCTCGCAGGGGCAGGAGCCACGGGGGAGTCTCGGCGCCAGCCCCGCAGCCTCTCAGCCCCCTTTCGGCCGCCGAAGCCCAGACCAGCGGGGAGGGAGCAAGCAGCCCTGGGGGGCCGGGGCGGAGGCGGGCAGCGGGGACTCGCTGCTCGTTCCACGGAGCTGGGCGCCTGGTGCCCCCTGCAGGCCCCACACAGGCCTCACCCTGCAGCCGCCCCCAGACCCCAGGCGAGGCGCTGCGTGGCATGTGCCACGAGGCGGGGTCGCAAGCCCATCCCCACCCTGCCTTGGCCGCCGGACTCGAAGGCTACCCAACTGTCCACTGGTGCATTTCTGTGAGAATATGCATTGGAGGAAGGAGAGGATCCCTTAGGTCAACTTTGGGCGGGGGGGGGTGCCATTCCTAAAAGGGGAAGGGGAGACGTGGTTCGCCAGTCCAACGCCTCTTTTGCAGGCAGAAGGACTTGGTGCTTGTGAGAGGCCCGTCTCCCCACAAGCAGAAATAGTAGAGCAAAGCAAAACACAGCAGAAGCCCGGAACAAAACTTGTATTTGAAGAAATAATCACATCATCGAAATTTCAGGGGGTTCCTTGTACTGGTCGCTTGCAGCCAAACAGCCAAGAGTTTTGTGGCTCCGTAAAGACGAACGGATGTAAGATGGGCAGAAGAGGCATCGTCCGCCTCACCCGGTTATTTTGGGGTGGTATCTCAAGAGATGGCCTTTCCGAATAAATCAATGAATTTAGTTATTCTGCCATTTAGAAGTGCAACCAATGAACCAATAAAACTCCAAGGGAGCAGCAGGGCTATTTGGCGACGGAGCAGCTTTCTCCACCCTGGTCTTCCCCAAAGGACTGTGTTGGCTGGGGATGATGGGAGGTGCAGTCTGGCAAACCGGGAGGGAGCCATATGTTGGGGAATATGGCGAGGAGACCAGGCCTCTGTGCTTGGCAGGACACCTTGTGGTCCTCCAGCTCCCCCCCCCCCATGTCTCCCGCTTCCTCCCCGCCGCCTCCTCCTCTGCCACTCTAATCCCGCTGTGGATGCAAGTATTTCCGATTAAGCCGGCCCAGGCCTTGTCTGCAGGGCTTTAGCTGCGGCAGAGCCAGCTGGTCCCTGGAGAAGGAAGGAAGGGGGCTGCCAGGCAAGGAGCCGAGGAGGGGCAGCTCAGCTCGGGCGCGCTGCTGCGGCGGCAGCCGGTCCTCCACGCAGGATGAGATTTCGGGGCCGTCTGCACCAGCTTCCCCTGCCAGGCGCGTTGGCCCCCCACTCCCAGCTGCGGAGGTGGGGCTGGAAGGAGGAGGCCCAAGCCCCAGGGGGTTGGAGGAAGGGGCCCTGCAGAGCTCCGTTGTGGAGGACCCCCCAAATTGCCCCTTGTTTGCCACTGGTGCTTCGGCTCCTGTCCAGTCTCCTGCCTGTGGCTTTTTCCTGGAGTCAGACGCCTCCCACTCCCTGTCCAGGTGACCGTTTTTACAGAGGGGTGTCCTTTCCATGTGCCGCCGGAAAGACGCACATGTAGACTTCAGATGAGATGCAAGTGTACGCGTACGTCTTTTCTCTGGATCTTTTTGGTACCTGGCACCCCAGCCAGTAGCCAGGGCGAAAAGGTGCGATGGGATCGCTTCTCCGTTAAGCCGGCGGGAGAGGAAACCTCTGCCAAGCACAGAATGAATCCCAGCATTGAAAGCGTGCCTGGCAGGCTGCCAGCCCAGCAGGCTGCTTTGTCACGCCGTTCAGTCAGGAGGGGCTACTGCTGGGCAGGCCCTGCACCAAGTGACATAGAAACAGAGCGAGTCAGAAGGGGCCTCCGGGCCATCTAGTCTGACCCCCGGCACCAGCCGGCTCCGCTCACAACCTGCCCACCATGTGGACGTCCAGCCTGTCCTTGAATACCCGCACCGACGGGACCTCAGTGACCTCCCGTGGAAGCCCATTCCACACCCTCGGGGTCCTAACCGTCAGGAAGTGCTTCCTGGCATCCCAATTGAACCTGGGTTCCCTGAGCTTGGCTCCGTTGGAGAGCGTCCTGCCTTCCTCTGCAGGGGAGAACAGGCCTCTACTCACCTCCGTGTGACACCCCCTCACATGCCTGTATGTTGCCAACAGATCCCCTCTGAGTCTCCTCTTCTCCAGGCTGGAGAGACCCAGTTCCCTCCGTCTCGCCTTGTACGGCATCCCCTGCAAACCGGCCACCATCCTTGTGGCCCTACGCTGCACTGACTCCAGCCTGGCTATATCCTTCCTGTAATGAGGGGCCCAAAACTGAGCACAATACTCCAGCTGCGGGCGCACCAGAGTCGTGTAGAGTGGTAGTAATACTTCTCTCGCTCTAGAAGCCACACTTCTGGCTATGCACCCAAGGGTGGTGTTTGCCCTTGGCCACCGCGTCACACGGCTGGCTCCTGTTCAGCCTGCGGTCGACCCAGTAGGCCCTCAATCCGAGGAATATAAAGGGTTACACACGCTCCGGCAGGAGGAGGTGTTTCTTCTGGAAGGGCACAGGACCAGGCCCCTTTCAGCCCCAGCGCCAACTTCCTGTGCTGAGTGGGACAAAATTCAGGGGTCTTTGAGATCCTGGCTGTGCCTGCCAGTGACCGAGCTGTGGCTTTTACAATGGGGTTGGGGGGAACTGCACAGACCCTGGAAAACCGCAAAGGTGCGGTGGGGAGCAAGGGGGTGGGGACATTTGGCATTTCCTGGGGGGCTGCACCTGAGGTCCCTCCCCCAAATTAGGGCTGCAGGCTCTTCCTGTACATGGACTTAGATCAGATGCTCGGCTGGGGCTAAAGCAAGCCCGGGCCTGGTTCCTGTGAAAGAGTTAGATCTGACTCCGGGCAGGACTGTGCCAGTTCCCTGCCTCTACCACTTAAAAGGGGGGACCAGTTAAAAAAAAAAAAAGCCTTGCACTGCAATACGGTGGCAAACTGCTCCAGGGACTCCAATGGGCAAATTTAGGCTGAAAACAAGCTTAATTTGTCCATTCTGAAGCTCTGCAGCATGTGAATTTTGGTGAGAAACTCTTTTTTCCAATTAAAAAGAAATGAGATAGGCACAGAGCTTAGAGTCTCGTGTTGGACCCAAGAGAAACAACGGCGGAAGGGAAGCAGTAAACGACGCTCGTACTTGGACTGAATTGCAAGCACGAGGCTGCAAGTATAATTTGGGAGCTCCTTGGGGCAGGGACCTCCTGACCTGCTTATGTTACACCTAGGCGGCGAACCTTAGCCTGTGCGGACACCAAGGGGTCCCAGCCTGCCCCATGGCTCTGCATCAGTGGCTGCTTGTGGCAAGGGGCGGCCTATAAATCTGTTAATAAATAATAAATAAATAAACAGAAGGGGAGCCAGAGAGGGAAACTGGGAAGCAGCGAGTTGGGTGTTCTTTGGGGTGGGGGCCGAAAGGGTGTGCCAAGCGACATCAAGACCGTGGTGCTGTAAGGAGGGGGCAGAAGGGCAAAGGGCAGGGAGCGCCCAGTGAAGCGGCAGCCACGTTCACCAAGGCCAGCTGAAGATGGTTACCGTATTTTTCGCTCTATAAGACGCGCCTGACCATAAGACGCACCTAGTTTTTAGAGGAGGAAAACAAGAAAAAAAATATTCTGAATCAAATGGGCACATAATCACAGGCACATTCCCCATCGCTTCCCCATGGGCTGCACATCTGACAGACTTACTGCACACACATATTCGCTCTATAAGACGCACAGACATTTCCCCTTATTTTTGAGGGGGGAAAGAGTGAGTCTTATAGAGCAAAAAATACGGTATTTATTTTTTATTTATTTCTGTAGGAGGCTTCCATGCCGCCCCGTTCGCAGAAGCCTCGGGGCGGCTCACAATAATAAATAAATTAACACAATATAAAAACAATACAATTGGAGTCGACCTGGCCAGCTAAGAGAACCCCCATGCCTGGAGGCAGTCTACCTGTGCACGTCTGGCGCTGGGGACGAAGGACTGGGATCGGAGTGGGGTGCCCTTGTGGCTGCCCCCATAGCAGCATGGCTGCTGGACGAGGGACCTTGGCATGATGCGAACAACGGGGAAGTGACCGTGCCGGGGCAAAACCCAGCTTGGGGCAGCTGAGCCAGCAAGGAAGGGGGTCTCGAGGGGCTGGTGGCCGCAGGGTGAAAATGCCAGCCCAGCGCGCAGCTGCTGTGAACATGGCAAACTCGGAGCGAGGCCTCGTTAGGGGAGGACGTGAGAGTAGACCCGCCAAGGGCTTCGGTGTGAGCGCATGTGGAGTATCGGGCACCGTCCTGCTCGGAGCACCTGAGGAAGAGCCGGGCTGAGCGGGCAGGGCAGGGCAGGGCAGGGCAGGGCAGCCGGGCTGGGAAGGCTTCGGGCACCTGCCCTGGGAGCCGCGGCCACCGCAACAGCTCGCTCGGCTCAGCAGACAGGGAGGAAGGCCAGGCCAGGCCAGGCCAGGCGGATGTGCTTAAAGTTGCACCTGTTGTGGAGAAAGTGGGGCAGGACACCTTGTCTGCCTCTCCCCCAAGGTTCAAACCCGGCAGGGCCGTCCATGGGGCCGGCAGGTGGGAGATTCAGGACCCACAACAGGAGGGGCTTCTAGAAGGCAAGAGGCAACGGTGCCGCCCATTTGGGTCGCCTTAGAGGGGGCCTGGGCAGATTCTTGGAGGAGGAGGTGGTGACGCATGCTACTAGCCCTGAGGGCTGTAGGGAACCTGGGGTGGGTGCCTGGGTAGCCCAGTGGCTGGGGAACATGGGTCCCGGCCTGCTTGTGGTTTCCCAGGGGACGGCTGGTTGGCACCGTGTGCAAGGAAGAGGATGCGGGGCTCGGAGGGACCCTCGCCCGGCCGGCAGGACTCCTCGTCTCGTCTCGCCTCCCGGCCGGGCACAGGGCTGCTGGGAGAGGGCTGAGCCCGGCGGATCGGACCCCAGGGCCGGCCCTGCGCTCCCAGCCGCGGTCCGGCAGCCTGGCCTGGCCCCAGTGCTGGGGGGGCGGGCGGGCGGGCGGGCGACGGCTCCCAGCGCCCCCTTGGGAGAAGCTGGGGCTTACCGAGCGGCTTTCCTCGGCTCGTCCAGATGTGCGGCGGCCAGCGGCCGGCGGGGGCGGCCGGCGAGGGCGGGCTGGGGTCTCCCCGGAAGGCACCCGCGGGGCAGGCTGGGGCCCAGGGAAATGGGGCGGCCGGGCCGGGCCGGGCCCGACGAGCCCCGGCCCCGATCCGTGCGCGCGTCCAGGGGCTGGGCTGGGCGGGGCGGGCGGGCGAGGGAGGGAGGGAGGGAGGGAGCGAGGCAGGGAGGGGATTAGGCGGGGCGGGGGGGGGAGGGAGGGAGGCCGGCCTGGCGGGGGGGCGGGCGGGGCGCAGGTGCGGGCGAGCGGAGCATGGCGCGCGGTCGGGGCTCGCCCTGGCCGGAGGCGGCGGCGCCGCGTAGCCGATGGGGGCCGGCGGGCGGGGGGCGCGAGGGGGATGGGCCTGAACGGCGTGTCCCCCCCGTTCCGCAAGCTGGGCTGCTTCTCGCCCGTGCTCTGCCAGTGCAAGGTCACCTGCAGCAACCGCACCCTCTCGCTGGTCTTCGGCTGCAAGGTGAGCCGCGGGATCGGGGCCGCGGGGGGCGGGGGCGGCCGAGGTCAGGCGCGGCGGCGGCGGGGGGGGTCGTGCGCGGCGTGCGTGCGGGCGGAGTGGGCGCCCCCGGGCCGGAGCGCGCTCGGCGGGCTGCTCGGCCGGGGGGGGCGGCGCGCGGAAGGGGGCGCGGGGGCCTCGCGCGGGCACCGCCGGCTGACCCCCCCCACCCGCGGAGGCGCGGGGCGGCACGTGCCCGGGGGCGCGCGGGGACGCGGGCGCGCCCCCGCCGCGCGCAGCGCCCCCGCCCCCCGCGGGCGCCGGCCGGGCCTGCACGGCGGCGCTCCTCCCCCGCGGCCCCCGCCGCGCCCAGGCCGCCCGTGGTGGCGGCGCCGAGCGCGGCCGATGCGGCGCGGCGCCCCCGGAGCCCGGAGCGCGGGGCACGTGCCGCCGCGGGGCCGACGCCGCGCTTCCTCGGCGTCCCGGCGCGTTCAGAAGGGCTTTGTGCTGCGGGGCGGCGGCGCGGGGGGATTGCTGAGCCGGCGCTAATCTTGCCAGCCCGGGGCCCGCGTCCTCGGCAAGTCCTGGCGTGGCGGTGAACCTATTATGCTCCTTAAGCTGCCGCCGCGGAGTTGCTGAGACCGTGGAATAAGAGGCCGCGGCGAGCCGAGGAGGGACCGCGGGGGGGGCGGCTCGCTCCTCCAAAGCCCCTTCACGCCCGCCCCGAAGCTGGCCTCGCCGGTGGGCTCCAGGCGAGGGAAGGGCGCCCTTTCCATGCCCTCCCCATTGCACGTCCCTGCCCCCCCCCCGCCCCCCACAGCCGGGAAGGAAGATCAAAGGCGAGGGGGGGTGTCCCCATGGGAATGCAAGAACGAGGTGGGAGGCGGGGCGGTAGGGATCTGAGAGCGCAGGTAGGAGTGGGGAGGCCTCCTGAGGGTCGGGGGGGGGGCAGCGGAAGGGGCGGCATTTTGCTTTCCTTCCAAACAAAAATGACAGCCGGCCAAGTATCTGCTCCTGCTGCTTACTAGCACTGTGCCAGGCGACCTGGCTTCCTTTCTGTAACGCAGCCTTCCCAAATCCGGTGGCCCCCAGATGTGTAGGACTACAAGTCCCAGAGTCCTCCAGCCAGAGTATAGCCCGACATATCTGAGGGTGCCAGGCTGGGGAAAGTGGGGCAGGACAAGCCTTTGCAGAAGCCAGGTGGAGCTTCTTCTCTTCAGCAAGGCTTGTCCTTCCCCTTCTGGGCTCAGGGAGGCTGCCCTGACGGCTGAATCCCATTTACTAGCGAGGGGTGTAGCTGTGCGACTCCTTAAAGCGATTGAGGCTCCTTGTTTGACTCCACTGAAAGGGAGAGATTCCGACAAGATTCATTCGGGAGCCCTGAAGATCCCGGGTGGTTTCCCGGCCCCGCAATGAGCTACTGCTCACTTAGCCCCATTAAAAATGAAACGAGACTAGGATGCTTCAGTACCCGATAATGTTCGGGGACTTGCTTGGGATCCTGGCCAGGAAGGGAAGCATCTATCCTGCAGCAGATGTAGAAATTCTGCAGGGTCGCCCTGTTCTTATATAGGTGCCAATGGCCAATGGCTGCCACCAGCCATTCAGAAGTCAAGAGTATATGAGGTTTATGTCAGTATATGAGGTTTTCCCGCCAAGGTGCAGGTGGAATAATTTCTTTGTACTTTATAACTGGATGGTGTGGATGGATTTTCCGGCATGTGCAGAATTATTTCTCATGGTTTCTTGGTGGTCTCCTTGTTGGACTTGTGACTTGCTGTGGCCTTTGGAAATTGGAATATTTGTGGTGTGTGAATTGACTTTTCTGCTGGATTCCCAGTAGCCGCTGGCCAGTGTCTGGGAGGAGGGAACCTGCCCGTGGTGACGATATGCCCTTGTATCCTTCTACATTTCTCTTTATCTTGGTATTTCTCTTTTACATTTCTCTTTATCTTGGGTTTCTCTTTGCCTTAAAAGGTCTTTGGGGAGAGGTTTACCCCAAAAACTACAATAATCAATAAAATGGCATCACAGCGACCTCGGAGTGCGCTCTACTAAATACAGTGGGGCTCATGTCTGAGTCTACTCATGCCGGGTGTCGCACTATAAATCAGCCCCTCGTCACTGACAGATGAGAGTTCACATGGAAACACTGAAGGGACCCCTGGAAACCTCCCCCAAATGTTTTGGAATGCACCTCCCATCAGTCCCAGCCAGCATGGGGCATGTCCGCGGTTGGTATTCTGCTCGCTCGCAGGCGCCAGGTTGGCGAAGGCGGGTCTGAGTGAGAGGCCCAGCTGGGCGGAAGGCTGTGTGCCCGTCCCAAAGCAGGGGCCAGCCCCCCGAAGGCCCTGCCTCCGGGCATGTCATCTTGCGCTCCGGGCGACGTGCGCACTGCCTCTGCCGCAGGGTGGGCGGCCCTGGGGGCACGGGAAGAGCGGGCCGCCGTCGGAAGGGGCGTCTTGCCAACTGCCGTTCAGCCCACAATGGGAATGTGCGCCAGTCCGGAAAGGGCGTTCGCTGGCGAGCCTGTCCCACCCTCGGCGGGCAAAGGAGAACGAACGCACTGGAGCGAAGGTGTGGGGAGGCCGAGCCGCTCCAGTGGGGCCGGGCTTACGGGGCTGGGGCTCCATCTCACTGGGGCGTGCCGTGGGGCCGTTCCCTATCCAGGCTGGCAGACCTTGGCCTGTTCAGAGGGGGAGACCTGCTGGAGAAGGAGCAGAGATGGAGGCGAAGAAGGAAATGCGAAACGCAAAACCCTGGGGAAAAGGGGCTGTGGGAGCGACCCTCACACAGCACAGAGTTAGCCTGTGGGTCCTGCGGCGCAGTGGGGAAGGCTCCCGGCTCCGGAGTCCCGCGAGAGTCGGCATGGGATAGCGGCTGGGAGCGTGGGACTGGGGCTCAGGAGGCCCCACTGCGCCGTGGAGCTCATGGGGGGCCGAAACTCTCAGCCCGGCCCACCTCACAGGGCTGTTGTCATGAGGATAAGGTTGAGGGGAGGAGGAGATGATCAGAAGCTGCCTTGAGCTCCTTGGAAGGAAAAGAAGGCAGGCAAGAAATACAATGAATGAGTAAGTGGCCACCCTTTTGGGTGGCTTTCAAGGGGGCCTGGACAGAGAAGCCCACCCCTGCTCAGTTGCCATGCATGGTGGCCATAGCGGGCCTCCAGGGCTGGAGGCAGCAGTGCCTGGGGAGCATGGGGGAGCGGGTGCCGCGGCTCTCGTCCTTGCGCTCTGCGGCTGCCCCCTGGGACGGTGGGTGGTCCCTCCGGAAGCCGGTGGTGGGACTGGACGCGCCCTGCGTGGATCCAGGAGCGCCCCTTCCCCTGTCCTCACGTGACTTCGCAGCAGAGGAACCTCCTTACGGGGAAAAGGTTCCTCGAGGGAGGGACCGGCGGCTTTGTCGGATTTTGTCTGGCTCAGAATCATGAGCCCGAGGATGCTGCCTGGCTCACCTGTCCAGGTGAGGCCCGGGAGAGCTTTGTGGGGGGCCCAGCAGCAACCTGCTCCCAGTGAGACTTCCTCTTCGGGGGGCCCACGGCTGCTAGAGGGCCGCTGCCACCTCCAGCATGGCTTTGCACGCTGCTTCCTGTACACCTTGTCTAGGAAAAGCAAAGCGATCCGGCATCGGAATCCCTCCGGCATGGCGGCTTCTGCCCCACTTGAGGCCTGCTTCTGGAGCACGCCCACCCCCTCGGCACCCCCAGGTGCAGCCTCAGCATCTGGCCCCTTCGGGTCCCTGGCCCGCGGAAACAGTTGGCTCTCCTGTGCATGTTTGGTGCCCGAGGGAGGCATCTTCCGTGTGCCGGCCTGGATGCGAGCATTTCTGCTTGCGTTGGCTTCCTGCAACTCTGGTGCAGGTTCGGGGCGGGGCGACTGTGGCCGGGGGGAGCTGACGGAAGGGCCTGTGCTAAGCAATTTCGCAGCACAAGGTTTTCCTGCGTTCTGTCGGATCTGCTGAGCAGGGCCGTCCTGCGTTTCTGCGGCGGGATATTCCCGTTTCCCAGTGGCCCTCCAGAGCCGAAAGGAGGTTGGGCCGGGGGGGAAATGCCCCGGCAAAGTGGTGTCAGACGTGCCGGCCTGTTCAAACCGCTGCTTGACTGGTCTTCACCGTGTGATCCCCCCACGCCAGGCGCTGTCACTGAGTCGGAGTGTAATTCGTGGGCCCGTGATAAAATCCGCAAAGCCTTCTGCCACACCTGGCCTAATTCGGAGCGCTTGGCCCTTCTCCAGCCTGGTCTGTGCAGCTCCGTCCCTGCGATCAATCAGCCAAGCAGGCTGGAGAAAGCCGATCCATTCAGTTGCTGGAGTGGCTGCGGACTCAGGTTTACGAACGCGTCCCCGTCCCCCGGTCCCCGGTCCTCCTGAGGCTTTGCTTCCTGGTGACAGGAAAGGACAAGCGGGTCAAGTTAGTCCCAGTTGGTGTGTGAGTGGCCGTGACTCCCCCTGCGTCTCCGGGCAGCCCCCTTGGTTGCTTCGCCCTCGGACTTCCCAGGTGTCCAACCCCTTCCCCACTGCCAGGCCAAACCTCCCCTCCCTTCCCAGGAGTTGCATCCTCTTGTCAGTGGAACTTTACCCCCATATTAGGGTTAGGGGTCTGCACCAGGGCAGGGTTGGGGTTAGAAAAATGAGGAGTCCTGTCATGGTTTTGATGGTTGGAATGAGTTTAGAATGGGCAGAAACGATGAGCTGGGCAGAAAAAGCCACTGAAGGACGGCTTTTTCAAAATTGCCCTCTTTTCCAAGGAACTGTAGTCCTATATTAGGGTTAGGGGTGTGCACCAGGGCAGGGTTAGGGTTAGGAAAACGAGGTGTCCTGGCAGGGTTTTGATGGTTGGAATGTGTTTAGCATGGGCAGAAATGATGGGCTGTGCAGAAAAAGCTCCTCAAGGGCGGCTTTTTTTGTGTCCTTTGTGCTATTGTGTGTCCGGGGTTCCTGTGACCCACCGCAGTTTAGCCACAGTGGACAAACACAGTGAAAACCCTCCACTTCAGCCTTCCTTGAAAAAACACAAAAGAACACAGTGAAACAGGACAAGCCCCTCTGTCCGTCCAGTCGTCCTATTTCGGATTTCACAGTGTGCCTCCAAAATTTATGAGAGCCTTGCTGGATGCCGAGGGCGTATCCGGAAAGGGTGCCACCGATCCGGCTTCCCCTCCACCCACAGCTCCCACCCCCCACAATGCGCAGCGAAATAGACACAGGTGCAAGCTTTTGTTGCGGTTGTGTAGCAGAGTTGTCCGAATGTCTCAGCCACGATTAGGGAATTGGGTGTCTTTTACTTAGGCTTTTACTCTGGTCCATTGTGACAGTCCAGTTTTTCTTGTTGTTTTATTTTATCAGTATTATTAATCCTGTAAGCCCCTCCGCGCTCTGTTGGAAGGAAGCGTCACGTCTGCCAATTTAAACCCAAACAACACAATTAATCGGCCTCATCCTTCTGGGAGCATCTTCCTTTCGACCTGCTGCAAGACATGGTATAAAATGCATCCAGGATTTTTGGGATGTGGAGGAAGACGTGGATTGTCTGCAGTGTTTCCTGAGGAATTAATGTGCTCCTTCCGCAGCATAATGTGGAGGATTAAAGTGCAAGGCAGCAAGCGGGAGTCGGGGGTCTCCAGTTGCGCCCCTCTTCAGAACCTGCAGGCAGCCGGAGAACATCTGGGAGGCAGGGCAGGAAGCCTCGCCTAATCCCGGCGGCACGCGGCTGTCCAGAGCGATTCCCTGGGGGAACGCCGGAGGGGCTGAACGGAGGCGGGGCCGAAGCGCTGGGGATTGTGGGTCGCTGGCTCGGGACACGGAGCTCCCCAGCAGCGGGGCAGAGTCCCAAGCCCCTTTTCTGCGCAGGGTTGAGTCCTGAGGGTGGAACGGGCGAGACCTTGGACCAAGGAAGCAGGCCCACGGCCGGTTCCTTGGCTGGCTGGGGATCATGAGCGTTGCAGTCCAAGGCACCTGGGGGCCCCTGGAGGGGGGAAGGCCGGCTGAGCTTAGGACTGTCTGCTGGGCATCAGAGGTTGTTTGGTTCTCCAGTGGGGAATGTCTTCCCTTTCGCAGCCCCCGGTCCTGGAAAAGCAATGTAAGATTGAGAGAAGGGGCATGGAGCGCTGGGCCGATCCACCCCCTGGCACCACCTCTTCGTCTTCCTCTTGCTCTTCGGCAACAGCCTCGCTTCGACAGCTTCGAGGCAGTGGCAGGCGCTCTCCTGGTGGGGGGACTCGTGGGCGGCTCTCGTCCCGCATGGATCCACGGGCCCCCCCGTGGGGGGGCAAGCTGCGCCCTGTGCCTCCCTGGCGGGACCCCGGCAGACATGCTGGGGCCCAGCTTGGCCTGATGCAGCTGTTTGGGTCCTGTCCTGGGCTGCACCGCTGCCATTTGGGGGGCCTGGTGTGGCAGGCCGTGAGGGGAGGGGGTTCGGGCCTTCGCAGGGACTGAGTCAGGGCGGGGCCCCCGAGGGGCGGCGGCAGGCCTGGGACAGCCCCACGGGCCCGCTGAGTGGGGTTGCCGGCCGGGAAGCCGCCCTGCCCACGATCCCGCCGGCAGCAGCCCACCCCAGGCCCAGCGTGGGCCTCCGGCCGCCTCCAGGCCGGTTTGCCTGGAGAGAGGAATACTGATTTATTGACGCACAGTACGGGCTACCCAAACTGCGAGGGCTGCCTAGGCGGCTTACCATGCAAGGCTCCCCCCCCCCCCGAGGCCCCAGCACCGCCCACCTCACGAGGGGACCGTGCCGGGACCAAGCCACTGGAGACCCCTGCGCGGTGCCCGAGAAAACGGCCTGCGCGCTGCCACCAGCAGAGCGCTCCCTCTTGGCTCTGCAGAGGTCCGTGGCTCTCGGCTTGCCCACCCCACGCCGGCGTCCCCACGGATTTTTGTTCCTGCCGTGTGGTGTGCAAAGCTGCTCGAACCGCCACGCTCTCCGCTTTCTCTCTCCCTCTGCCTGCTCGTTTGGTTCGTTTGCTGTTTTGTTTGTTAATCAACCCGATAACGACCAAACTCCAGTGAAGATGTTTCCTTCCTGTGAAATTATGTCTACTTGGAAGAGGGAACTGGGACTTTGAAAGGGATCCGGTACAAAGAACCTCATAATGGCCTTACTAATCCTTTTGCTTATTTTGTTTATTTATTTGGAATTTTTGTATGCCATCCTAGTCGCATAAGCCTCGGGACGGCTTCCAACATTATAAATAAATACATATTTATGAATACATATCTATATAAAATCCGGAAACATCCTGGCACAAAATCATAAAACTAATACATAAAATCAGTGATTATTAAGAAATATCGTTTAAATAAAAAGGTCTTGGCCTGGCGCCAAAAAACACCATTTATCCGCCATTTTGGTTACAGTGTGATGATTATTGGCCACCAGTGGTGCGGACACACAAAGCGCCGTACGGGGCAGGCCGCCAGACGAATTTTGCTGGTCCCGTTCAGGATAGGATTGAACCGGAAGCTCAATGGTGCGAGCCGCTGAACCTCCGCACCCTCCCCTCACCCCCATGCCCTTGCGCACCAATTGTCAGATGGCTTCCCAAATCCCGAATGGCCAACCTGGTGCCCCGACTGGCAGCAAGGGGCTTACCCCCTGCGCTCCTGGGGCTGCCGGTGTTTCAGCGCTGCTCACTTAGCCGCTGGATCTGCTCGTCCCTGGAGGGAGCCCCCGAGAAACGGGGGGTTGCTGTGGGAGTCTGCTCCTCGCGCCACAAAAAGCTCCTCCTCCCCTGGGTGAAACCGACGTATCTGAGGTGGCTTCGGAGCAGCTCCACTCGTGCGGGGCCACGCCTGCCGTTTCGCATGTGCGAGGCCGCGCGTGGCCTGTCCGCCCGGGCTGTCCCAAGCAGAACCCCCTTCTGGAAACCCGCACGGCATCCCATCCGGGGCAGGGTGTTGCGCATGTGTGAAGGGCTCACTGGGTCGACGTTCTCCACCTCTCCTTTTCTCGGCCGCCTCCCCACCGGTCCTCCCTCGCTTCCGGGGGCGAATGTGCCTCGGGGAGCTCCCCGTCCGATCGTGTTCTTCAAGGCTTCGTGGCTGCTTGGCTCTGGAGGGTTGAGCTGTGAGACATCAGGCTTAATTACCTCCTCCTCCTCCGCTGGGGCGACTTGAGAGTGGGGACAGAGGATCCGGGTGGGGCTGAGCAGAGAGAGGCTGCTCCCCGCATCCCGCTCCGGCTTCCCCATCCCGCAGTGCACGGGGATTGTATCTCGGGCACCAGTGGCTGAATCCCTGCGGCTGATTCACTTTCCAGTTTGGAAAGGAGTGCTTGCACGGCCCACGGAGCCAGTTGGGGGCCCGGGGACAGCCCCACGGATGCTTCCTTTGGTCCTGGGACGGGGAGCCCTGGCCCGTGGGCCTAATCCAGCCAGCAAGGGCCTTGGGCCTGGCCTACAGAGCTCTCTTGGGTTCCCTCGGGGCAGAGCTGGCTCTCCAAGCCCCGTCCCCGCAGAAATCCCTGGTGTGGCCTCTGATCCAGGGGCAGGGGCAGCTGGGAGGAGGCGGGCAGCGTGGGGTCACCTGCACGGCACTGGGGGGGGGCCTCCGTGGGGCCTGCTCTCCTTGCTCAGAGGGGCAAGAGATTCAGTGCTGCTTTGGCACGTGGGGAGGAAGCATGAACGGGGGGGGGGGCGGAAATGGAGTCCGTGGGCATGGCCACGTCCCTCGGGTTCCTCTGGCCCGTGGCGGGTGACACTGTTACTGCGAGGGGCACGTCGGTCCTCCCCGGATTTAGCTCTGCAGTTCGGCTCCAGTCTCCAAGTTGAGTGCCCAGGAGCTGCCCTCCGGCTGGGCAAGGGGGCCAGGGCCTGGCCGCCGATTCAGCCACGGCCAAGGTGATCAAAGCTGCAGGCGGACAGCTTGACCCGTGGGGAGCAGGGCCGCTGCGGCCTCGTCCTGACCCTCAGGCGCTGCCCAAGTTGTCCTTGCGCTTCCTGAATGGAGGGGAAAGGATTCTACACGTGCTTAGAGGCACTCTTCTCTGCTGGACACGAGCAGATGTTCCAGGCTGTCAGGAAAACGTTGGAGACTCGGCCCCCTGGAACACTGGATCGAGCCCTGCGGGACATCGGCCTGATCCCAGACGTGAGGTCCAAGTGCCGGTGGGAGGCCTGTGAGCAGCCGAGCAGGTTCTGCCCTGGGGGAAAAGCAGGCCATCCCGAATCGTTCCAGTGAAGCCTCATAACCCGCAGTGTGGCCTGAACTCAGGATGCATATTAAGGGGGGGGGGCAGAGAATATGGTTCTATGCCAGTGCCTTCCCCAGGCTGGGGCTGCCGCCGTCCTGTCTTTGTTTGGGGCGCCACTCGGAAGCAGCTGCCGTTTCAGGACCACGGACGGATCCACACTGGCTGGAACTCGGGAAGGGCTGTTGACTCAGCGGCGTGCAGAGGCCTCCCAAAGGCTGGGCCGGCTGTCCGCCCTCCGAGTTCCCCTCCGGACTGCTGCTCGCTCCTTATGGCTCCGTTCTGATTTTAGGGCGACCATGGTGTGAGGACGATAGAGACTGCCGGGGCAGGTGCTGTCTGAGGCATCCAGTGAACCCACATTCTCTGCCCAGGAGGATCCTGGAGTAGCGTGAGGGTGACTGGAGAGACCCTCCTTGTCAGGGGCCTCCTTTGAGCCAGAGGAGGTTGTGGCGGGGTGGGGCGGTTAAGGCCGGAGAGCCCTACAACACTCAGAGCTGGGCACTCTCTGCTCCTTTAGACAAGAACAAGGACAGGAGAAAGTTGCTGTGCTTTTATATGGCCTTTTATACTGCCATAAAGGAAATGAGCCGGTGAGATCAGGTCTGATGCTATAGAGGCTGGGGGCCTGGGTCTTGGGGGCAGCCCCTCTGCCCGCCTTTCTTTCTCTCCGAGTCTCATGCACACACAAACTACATCGCAATCTGGCCTGGAGAAAGCCTGCCTTTGGAGCCGGGGGTGGGGGTGCATTTTGCAAGGGAAACGCCTCTCTCTGGTGAGGGTTTTTCGGAAACCGACTGCTTGGGGGTCTGCGTGCCAGTTGGGGGGGCGGGTTGTGCCCAGTCTGCCCTTGCCAGCAAGAAAGAAGAGCGGGGGAGATGGAAAGGGGAAGAAGTCCCCAAAGGGGCTGCTTTCTTGCCCCCCGTCCTTGGAAGGATGTGCCGTCTCTCCAGCCAGGCACCCGGCGTGACGTACAGAGGGAAGCTCGACCGGCTGAAATAAAATTCCAAAAACAATTGAGCTTCTGCAAGTGCTTTCCCGGCTTGCCCCAAAGGGGATGGGAATTGTAGTCCGGCACACCTGGGGGGTGCCAGGTTTGGGGGGATGGCTATGCAACTCCATAAGACCTCCAAACCCCCAAAATATCAGCGGTGCAGAGGAAGGATGGACGGGTAGGGCATGCCCCCTGCCCACGTAGTTTGAGGGCAGTGCTCCGAGGAGACGAGCGCAGCAACGAGTTTGGGGGCTGCTTGCTGCCTCACTAGCCGTCCCCCCACCACCTGTGGCTGCCGGCAGTGCTCTTTCACGACGCTTCTGCGGTGTAGGCCGCCTGAGCTGAATTATACAACCAGAAGGAGGTCCTTCCTGGGTCTCTGTGCTGCTCAACATGGGAGGCTTGGTAGGCTCAACAACGAGGCTTTTTTGCAAGGGGGCGGCATATAAATTTGGAAATAAATGAATGAAATAAATAAACATGGTAGCCAGCTCCCTGGGGCTTTCCCGTGGGGCAGCCACTCTGCACAGGCTCAGAAGTCCTCATGGCTCTCGGAGTGGCAAGTCTGCCTCCTCCAATCCGAACATGCCCTGGGGCTAAACTAGATCCGGCGTCACCCCACTTACAAGCCAGACGGAGGGCTGGGCAGGATGAGGCCCCTCCTTGCCTGCCTCTCGCATTCCTGCAGATGTTTTTCAAATTAAGGCGCCTTCAATTTTTTAAAACGATGCCCAGGCGTTTAAATGCCCCGAGGTGGTTTTACTGGGAGGTTCCATTTCCGCTTCACCCCTCCCGGTGCTGCAGACCCATCCGGGGTTGTGTTGTGCTTCCAGTATGTTGTACCAGCTTTCCCCATCCGGGGATGCTGGGCACTGTAGTCTAACCCATCTGGAAGAGGCCATGTGGGAAGGCCGTGTGGATGATCTAGCAGGGACATACCTGGCTATTCCGGCGCTTTTGGGGCGCCCCGCTGCTCCGGCTGCGCCTCGCCATGCCCCATGCCGTGCAGAACTCGGGCTGGGAACGGGCTCAGGCGCAGGGGATGCGCCGTGGGGCTTGGCCCTCCGGCCAGAGGTGGGCTGGGGGAACACACTGTCAGCACAAGCGGAGTAGGGAAGGAATTGGGCCGCCCAGGAAGCAGGCAGGATCACAGAGCTGGGTTTGGGAGATGGAGGTGGATGCGGATGAGACCAGCGCGACTTTGAAAGCGCGCGGGGCAGAAAAAACTGATTTCGGTCGTTCGAGAGGCCCAAAGTATAGGATAACCTTTTAGGATCTGGCCCATTTCGGGATCCTTTCCATCTTGCCAAGCTTGGTGAGCAGGAGGGATGAAAATCCAGAACTAGCCGGGGGTCGCGCAGAAGGTTTTCCTGCTTTGCCCCCCCCCACCAGCCCCCCGTGCCACAAACTGGGGAACAGGTGGACATTCAGCAGGTGGGAAAGTGCCCACCATCACATCTTGGGAAAGCACTGTCTGTTGGATTTTGGTCTGCCGGGCAGGTATCTTAGGGCACAGACACAGCATGGCTGATGGCTTCGTTTTGCAGACGGCTCCCGGGAGGGGAGGGTGGAGGCAGAGCAGCCGATCCGGCCGGCCTGGCCTTGCTCCGGGTCCTGGGCCGCGGCCGTCCGTCGGGTGTGCATGCGAGGTGCTGACCCTCTGCCCTTTCCCTTGCAGAAATATCGCTACCAAGATGAAGACAGCCCCCCGCTGGAGCACAGCCCTGCCCACCTCCCCAACCAGGTAAAGGCCCCCGAGCTGGTCCACGTGGCGGAGAAGAACCTATCCCAGATCGAGAGCATCCATGGCTACGTGTCTCACTCGCACATCTCCCCCATGAAGGTAGGAAGGGGGGGCGCGGGTGCCCCGGCCAGGAGAGGGGTCGCCACCCTGCCGCCGCGGCCATAGGTGCACCTGGCCCCGCCCGGCCCTGCCACGCCCACGGCCTCCGCACACCTGCACCCGCCCGCCGTCCCCCTGGTGGCACGTGTGTCTCCGCCGTGTGTGTGTCGGCGCGTGCGAGGCGCTCTTTGCGGTCGCGGGTGGCGGATCGTGCGGCCTGGCACGGCGGCGGTCTCTCCGGAGCGTGCCCACACCCCCCCGCCGGTCCGGGCGCCTTCCTCCGCACACGTCGGGCCCTGCGTCCACGCGCATGCTCTGTGGATCGCGGTTCTGTGTGTCCGTCCGCCCGTCCGTCCGTCTGGCCGTAGCGCTCGCGGGGACTCGGCGGCGCAGAGTTTCCTGGCCGCAAGCACTTCTGTGTGCTCCTTGTGCATCCGTGGCTCCTCCGGCGTGTCTGTGTGCACATGCGCTTGGCTTTATCCCCCGGCCCGCCGGGATTTCCTGTGGCTCGGTGTTTCTCGGGAGCAGCAGCCGGCCTCGGCCGTGCGGCAGGTCGGCCTTCTCTCCCTGCCATTCCTTTCTGAAATGTGTATAAGCAGCAGCCGGTTTTAGGGGTCTGCCTGTCGTGGGGGCTCCAAGGGCACCTCTGTGCATTAAAGGCTGCTGAAGTTCTGCCCCCTGAATAAGAGAACGGCTGTTTAGTTTCTCATCAGTCACATCTTTCGACTGCCCAAGGGCCGAAAGCGCTCCGTGTGGCTCACAACGATGCGAAACCATTGGGAGCATAGAAACCGGGCGCCAGGAGGGGCCTCCCAGGCCATCTAGTCTGACCCCCAGCTCCAGCTGGCTCCACTCATGTAATCCCTAACATGTGGGTGTCCCGTCTTTCCTGGAGTGCCCTCACCGATGGGGCCTCTACCACTTCCCGTGGAGGCCCGTTCCATATCCTGGGGATCCTAACCCTCAGGAGGTTCTTCCTGGCATCCAGCCTGAAACCTGGTTCCTTGAGCTTTGCCCCATCGGAGCACATCCTGCCCGCCACTGTGGGGAAGAACAGGTCACGGCCCTCTGTGTTGAGACGCCCCTTCACATACCAATAGGTCCCCTCGGAGTCTCCTCTTCATGCTGAGAAGTCCCAGTTCCCTCAGTCGCTCCTCACAGAGCATCCCTCCCAACCCGGCAACCATTCCTGGGACCCAGCGCCACACCGATTCCGACCCAGCTGTGTCTCCCGTAATGTGCAGCCCAGACCGGGACACAGGACTCCAGCTGTGGGCGCACCAGAGTTGTGTAGCGCGGTATCAACACCTCCCTCGGTCTGGAAGCCACGCTTCCCGCGATACATCCACCCCAATTAAAAACCTACGTGACTGTCAAAATGGCAGTATAACATTTGAATTGGTTGAAACTATAGGACAACTGTAGATTTATGTCCAGCGGGTGACTGAGCAGTGATGCAGTTTTAAAACACGATACAGAATTTAAGAGAGACTCAAAGTAAAATTCCTTTTTTTTTTTTTTTTGTAATAAGCTTTTTATTAAAATTTTAAACTAACCCTAAAAACATCAATCATCAAATACATCAGACATCCTGGGTCAGCCCCCCTCTCATATTTTTTAACATTCCATAGTCATATTTAAGTCCATTTATGATGCCTAAAAACATATTTAAATCTAAACCAGGTCCCGTTTCTCTAGCCAACGAAAGTGAAATTCCTGAGGGAATGAGGAGATCTTCAGTTGGCACTCAAAGAGTATGATATGGTACCAGCTGAGCTGAGCTGGGACGTCCCTTCCACCGTCCAGGGCCGGGGGGCCACAACCACAGAGCCCCTTCTTAGTGGCCACCCTCCTGCCTTCCTTTGGCGGCTCCCGCAGGGCCGCTGGCCCAGGCTTAGTGTCTGGCAGATATATATGGGGCAGACCCTCCTTCCAGCCACCCGGGGCCCAGTGCTGGACTGTTCGTGCCAGGAGTGTGGGTCTGGCCCGGCCCCGACGGGCAGCCGGCGCGATGGCGAAGCGCCGTCCCCGAAAGCGTGCTGGCAACCTCGCTGCCCTCTTGGGGACCAGCGGAAGTTTCTGGACCAATTTTGAAGGCAGCCCTGTGAATAGCATGTTGGCAGGACGCGGCCGGGGGGGCATCTGGGCGGGTAGCTATTCGGGCTGCCCCCAAGGACGGAGCTGGCGTGTCCCGCGGAGCGGATGAAAGGTGCTCCGTGCCCAGAATCCGCCTGCGCTTCCAGGGACGGAGCCGGATCCAGCGGCTCCCAAGGTAGGAAGCCGTTCCTGCCTCCAGGGCAGGTGAGCGCCCCCCGTCCGGGCAAGAGAGCTGTCTGCTCAGCGCCTCGGCCTCGCCTGGACTGAGTCTCAGCTCCAGGGCCCCCCAGCCCAGGCCTGGGCCCCGGCACGGATCCCGAGCAGCCACTGGCTCGCCTGGGCCGGAGGAAGAGCAGGGAGCGCAATATCGGTGTTGAAGGCACGGCAGCGTGCGCCTCCCCCAACCTGCAGATGCCCAAGAGCCGGGCACTAGTGCTGGGCCCTCTGGAGCCCCACGGCGGAGCTGCCAAGGCCCGGGACAACAAGCCCCCTGTGCCACCCCCTGGAGTTGGCCGCCCCCGTGGGGGGGAGCTGCTACAACGCAGCGCCCCCTGCTCCCCGCCCAGGCAGCCTCTGCAGAGGGTCCCACACTGGATCGTGTCCAAAGCGAATGAGAGGCCAAGAGAACTGGCAGGGTCCGCCCCCCCCCCCATACACCTCCCACCCAGACCCTCCGGCAGAGAGACCAAGGCGGCTTTGCCCCCAAGCCGGGCCCACAGCTGCCTGGAGGGGATCGGGAGGCGGCGCATCCCTCCGTGGCGCCAGGAACTGTGGGCGGGCAGGCGAGCGAGCGAGCATGCATGTGCGAGCGGGAGACCTTGTAACACCTCCCAGCTGGCGGTGCCGTTCCATGTTCGGTGTGCTGAGCGCGTTCTCGGGCTCGACCATCTGTTTGCAGTGCTGTCGGCCCGCGAACGCAGCAGCTGCAAGGCGGTGGGCGCTTCGGCGTGTGTGTCCGTTGCAGTGTGTTGTAATTGTCCTCTGGTGTGTTCGTTACAATTGCCGCGCCGGGAGGGTCCTGGAGATCGGCTGGGCACACGCTCCAGAAGTGTCTCCCCGTGTTTGGCCTGCATCTGCTCCCATGGGATCCCCCCGCCCTTGCTCTAGCCCACTCCGGGGACGAAGGCCCGGATCCCCGTGGCATTCCTTCGGCCGCGTCCCTCGTCACCTCCTCCTCCTCCTCAGGCTCAACAGAGGAGCCACCCCCCTCACCCGGTTGTGGCTTTCGGGACAAGCTCCCGTTGCCAAAGACTTTTCAAAATGGGGTGCCCGGAACTCCAAATCTGCTCCCACAAATGTGTCATATGGTGGAACGAGGACATATTACTTATCATTATGTATTATTTATTTGATGTTGAGCCCTCCCATAGCCAAAGCTCCTCGGGCAGTTCACAGCAATGCGTAAAACCAAAACAGTTTTATTTTATCCTAAAATAAGAGCAACATGAAAATGAATTTAAAATAGATAAAACATCAGCAAAAGTGACTCTGTAAGAGGAAAAATGAAAATCCCCGGGTGACCCAGTAACTCTTTAACGGGCTTGGCATCAAGAGCCGTCTCAGCCTGGCACTGAAAGGATAAGAAACAGAAACACAGAAACTGAGCCAGCCAGAAGGGGCCTCGTGGGCCATCTAGTCTGACCCCCGGCTCCAGCCGGCTCTGCTCATGGCATGCCTCCCATGCTCATGTCTAGCCTGGTGCGAGGCAGGCAGCAGTGAGAACGCTGCGGAGACTTCCCAAATCCGGGCATGAATGGCGTCCGAGGTCGCCCGCCCCTTTTCACCAGCTCCCACATCCTCCTGGCTCGACCTCGTCCTCTGGCCTGCCGAGACCCGTGGTCCTTTCCGCACATCCCCTTGCCAAGACAGGCCTCCCCCACCTGGGGCTTGCCATTCCCCTGCCCCTCCTCGCTTCGCATCGCCGCCATCCGAGGAACAGCCCCTCTGTGCCCTCACACAAGTCGTGAAAGACGTGCTGGACAGCACAGGGCCAGGCCGGAGCCCCCCGGCGCGGGGCTCAAGCCCCTTTCCCCCAGGAGGTGCTGGGGCCTTCTCAGCATCGGTCAAGCAGGCACAACCTCACCAGATCTATTTATTTTTATTGTTATTTATTTAGAAGGCTTCTATGCCGCCCCATTCGCCGAAGCCTCGGGGCGGCTCACAACAATAAATAAATAATAACGATATAAAAACAACATAATTGGAGACGTCCTGGCCAGATTTGGTGGTTCCACCCAGTTGGTAGATCCCCCGAACTTTCTGCTTTGCTCTGTTACGTCCACAAGATTCCCAAGATCTGCTCACCCAAACTGCCCCCAAGAGAGGAGAGGACGGTGGTCTTGCAGAAATTATTCCTGCAAAATGCACTGTATAACCAACACAGTGTTGTCCTGATGCGCGGGCTGAACATTGAATCCTCAGTGGTGGAATGTTGCTGGATGTGGGCAGCCGCTGCCCGGATCTTTCCGTTTGCCCTCGTTTCAGTCTTCGGCCCCCTCACCTCTCTGCAGGAGTTCTCAGAGTCCACCTGCGAGGCGCTGCCGCCCCTGACGCCCCAGTGAGAAGAATTGGTCTCCTTGCGGGTACAGAGGCTGCCCTTTTGGACAGAAATGCGGCCCACCGTCCCCATGTGCCCCGGCGGCTGCAGGGCTTCTTCCGCTTAGCTGCCAGAGCCGGGAAGGCTCGGCTGCCCCTTGAGTGTGTTGTCACGTCCACCCCTTGGAGTCCCCCTGCCCACCCCGGACGGCCCCCGATTTCAGATTCGGTGCCCCCAGAATCTGGGTAGGGGGCACATTTCAGCCCATCCTCTCCGGGGCTGGAGCGTGCGACGCGGCGGCTCTCCTCAGCCAGAACGCCAGTGCCCCGTGCGCCAGCGTCTGCGCGTACGCAGTTGTGGCTCTGTCTGCCGTTGTGTGCGTTGTGTCTGCGCATGGCTTTGTGCGTTCAGCACCCCCGTCCCCGACTCCCACCACACACGAGCACCCCAGAACCCCGCAACACACGTGGCCTGCGCTCTACCCTGCCAAGAGGTATTTATCGTTGTGAGAGGCGGGGGGTGGCTGCAGAGGCGTCTGTGGGGCTGTGCTTTGAACCACATCTTTTTGCGGGGTAACTGGGGATCCTGGAACTGCCCGGGATCGAGGGTGCAGGAGGGGAAACGGACCTAGAACTAAGCTGGATTAATTTGGACGCAGAGTTTGGGTGCAGCTCAGCCCCTCCCTCCATGCACCTCAGCTGTGCAAACGTGAATCTTGGTGGAGTTGGGTGCAGAAGGGGACATTGCTCCTCCTCCGGCCTTCCCTAGCCCAGTAACCTGCATATGCTTAGACTACAATTCCCATCAGCCCCGACAGCATGGCCTGGGCAAGAGGAGGCAGCAGCGGTAGTCTAAGATACCTGGCAGGTCGTTGGAGAAGGCTTACCTTTCCGTGCCGATTTATTTGCTGTGCAGCTGCATGTGGGTACTTTGGAATTACTTCTGGTAGTTGCTGCCGTCTGTCCTCGACGGCCTCCCGTCTCCACACTTCACCTGTGCATTTCGATCTTCAGCTGGGAGCCCCGACAGGTGCCTTGCCGTGGCAGGTGAAGCTGAGCAGGGTGGGGAGAGAAGCAGAGCCCCCCCGGGGTGGTGGCAGCGGCACCGGCTGTGGGAAGTCCCTGCCCAAGACTCGCCTCCCACCCACCTTCCTGTCCTTTCAGCACCTTTTAGATACGACTGTTTTTATGCCACATTTGTGAAGGTGCAGCTTTGGGCTCCTTTAGGGTTTTTCTCGCAACGCCCTTTTGTTCATATATTTGTATTGTATTTGTTGTTATATTTGTAAACTGACTCGAGAGTTCTGTCAAATCAAATCAAATGGAATCAAAACAGGAACGACGCCGTTCTAAGCCGCTGGCAGACGGCTTCTCATCCCGCGCATTATTGTGTTCCTGGCAGGCACCCCTGCAAGGTGGGGCTGCGCGGCTGAAGACCCTGCCCTCAGTGTGGGGCAGGCGGTCTCTCCCACTGCTCCCTCTGCCCGGATCCGTGCATGGTGCTCCGGTGCCCTGGCCTGGGGCGGCGGGGGAGCCCGGGACTGCGAGGCAGAATAAGAGGCACATAGTGGCAGGATGTCCGGAGCGACCTGGGAGGGGACGATAACTTTGCACGCGCTCCAGAGAGCGGCTGCGGGGAGCAGCACTGCAGGAGGGGTCAAGGCACATGGGGCATGCGGTGGGGACCGGCCCAGCGTACAGTGCAGGGTAGAAACGGCACACAAGAGTCTTCTGCTCCACTGGAGCCCATCTTAGCTAGTGTGCAAAGCAGCTTTTCTCAGGAGTCTTGCAGATGAGCTAGTGGGGAACTCCCATCATCCCCAGCCCGGCTGGTGCGAGGCATGTGTGCGGACTCCCACAAGTTTGGGCGCATCGGCTGATTTAGGGTCTGGATGAGCGTGGAATTTGGGGGACGAGATGGAGGAAAGGCAGGTGCGAAGGGTCATTTTCCCAACAAACAGAACTTTGCCCGTGAATTATAAGAGCAGCCCTTTTCGACCAAGGCAGATGGCAGCCGAACCCCATGGATCTTTCAGAATCCCCGTTCCCCTTCTCCCCGCCCCATCTTTTGGCCCAGACCGAACAGCCCAGCTTTGGTCGGCTCCTTTCCGCTTTTACAATACTTGCATTTGTGTTTTGTTTAGCATTGTAATACTTTTTCGGAAAAAATGGTGCTGGAGATGGGAGGCTGCACCTGGGCGTTGGCATCACTGGGGTATAATTTGGGAGGGCCTGAATTATATGGGAGAGCCACCCCCCCCCCTTTACAGTAGACAGTCCCCGGTCTGTCCCCAGCACCTCCATGTGGGGTAAGGAAAGATTCTTGCCCAACCCCTGGAAGGGGCGTTCGTTGGTGCTGCAAGTTGGCATCCCGCGGCCCCCACGTTTCCGGCTGGTGGATCGCAGCCTCCCCCTTCAGCCCACGGAAATCAACCCCTTCTCTTCCATGGACATCCACCACTGGAAGAGCCAGGCCGATCCCCAAGACAGTCTGGGCAGGAGGCACGACGTCTGTTCTGCCCCCCTTGCTGGCTCCCCCCGGCATCCGCTGGCTACTGAGGGAAGGGGCCTGCGGGGGCCAGATCCGGCGGGGCTGCTTCAAACCTTTTACAACCCAGTTTGGCCCCGCTGGAACAGCCTTCCTCACCTGGGTGCCCTCCAGAGGCATTGGGCTGTGGCTCTCATCATGATGGGAATTGCAGTCAACGCCTCTGGGGGACAGGACACCAGATGGGGGATGCAGCAAGATCATCCCCACTGGCTAGAGCCCCCCCCCCCAGTTGCATAATACCCGGATGGATTCATTTCCGCCCAGGGAGCAGCTCGGGGCACCCTGAGGCTCACCTGTTTGCAGGGCCTCTTCCCACCTGAGGGCCGCAGCCCGAGGCTGGCGGGGCAGCGTTTCGCCCCCTCTAAGCCAAGGACAGGCGCTCCTCCCTTTCTTTCGAGGTGGGGCGCGACCCATATGAAAGGGGGGAACCCTCCATGCCTGCCTGGGGGCTGGAAGGAAAGGCGCAGAGGGTGGGGGCGCCAGGGGGCCGTGTACCCAGAGCTGCTCATCTGCACCCCGCAACAGAAGGGGCCCCGTGGGCGCCCTGGGCAGAGCCTGCCGCGTCCCGGCCCCTTCCGGGAGCAGGTGGGGCTTGGCGGCCCAGCGCCGCAGCGGGGAAGGCCCGCTCGCCATCGATCGGGCCGGCGGGCGGGGGGGCGCGGGGCTCTCCGGGTCGCCCGCCCCGTCCCCGCACGCCGCTCCGGCGCTCCCGAGCCCAGCAGCGGGGCGGCCCGGCCCGGCCGGAGCCTCCGGCGCCCGATCCAATTAAGCTGCGTGCCGCGCCAAGGGCGCTTGGAGGGCGCGCGGCGGCGGGCAGGGGGCGCACTGCGCCCGCGCTGCCCCCGAGGGGCGCCCCGCCCCGCCCGCCCGGCAGGCCCTTCCCGGGGGGCGGCTCGCCCCGGCCCCCTCCCGCGGCCGCCGTGCCTGCCCAGAAGCGCCCCTCCCCCGGCGCTCGGCGGCCCGCGGCGGCGGGCAGGGGCGCCGCCTGGCGGCCGCTGCCCCCGCTGCAGCCCCGCAGCTGGCTCGGCGTCCAGGTGCCAGGCGGGCGCTGCCGGACCCCGCTGCCCACCCGGGGCCGCGGCTCTGCCCCCCGAGTCCGGCCGAGGCGCGCAGGCTGCACCGGGCCGAGAGCGCGGAAGGCTTAGGCGGCCTCTCCCGGGGACGCGCTTCCTTGCCCGGAGCCCCCTCCGCTAAGACTTCTGCCGCCCTCCCCCAGCCTGGGGGCCTCCAGGTACTCTGTACTACAACGCCCCTCACTGATTTGAGGAGGGGGGCCTGTAGTACGACCCCTTCGGAGGGCCGCCCTGCCTGTCCTCGCCGGAGAACCGCGGAGTCCTGCCTCCCAGAATGCTCTCTCCTGCCTCGGTGCCCCCTCCCCGGAGAGCAGGCTCCGGGCCCCCTTGGCCCCCCCTCCTGGCACCCCTTCTCCGGCCGCCCGGCCCCACCGGAAGCAGCCCCCTCCCCGCCTCGCTTGCAGCCTCGTCCGCCGATGGCGGGGCTCCCGGAGGGGCGCGGGGGCTCAGGAGCGCCGCCCCGGTTCCCGGGGGCGGGGGCGCAGCCGCCCACGTCCTGCGGTGCCCCCGGCCGGCGGGAGGCACTGCGGAGGAGCGCGGGGCGCCGCGATTCGCGCCCGGGCAGACGCAGCAGCCCTCCCGGCGCCCCCTCTTGCCGGGGGCGCTCGCCTTCCCCCGCCTCGACGTGCCCGGGCATAGCGGACTCCGTCGCCCGTCCGGGGCCGGGCGCGGAAGGCGGGGCGAGGGCTCCCGCGGCTGCATCGGGCCCCAGCCCTGCCGGGCGGGGCGAGCCGGGGGCGCCCGGGGCCCCCCAGCCCGGGAACTTCCGCCGCCGCCGCCGCCGCGTCCTCCGAGCAGCCCGGCGCTGCACCGGGCGGGGCGGGGCGGGGGGGCCGCCGGGCGCCCCGGCCGCGATGACGAAGGGCGGGTAGCGCCCCCGCCGCCCCGCCCCGCCCCGGGGACGGGGCCGCGCCGATGAGGTCCGGCGGAGCGCGGCCGGCGAGGAGGCTGGGCAGCCGCCGCGGGAGCAGCGGGCGCCCGGCGTCCGCCCCGGGCTGAGAGCCGCGCTCGGAGCGCCCGGCCGGGCCGTCCCGCTCCCGCTCCCGCTCCCGGGGCCGCCGCCGCCGCCGCCGCGCCCGCCCCGCCCCGCCCCGCGCGGCGCCCCCCGCCCGCGGCCGCCATGCTCGTGTCCGTGTGGTACGCGAAGAAGATGGGCCGCCGCTTCATCAGCAACGTGCGGCGCGCCAAGAAGCAGCGGCACCTGCCCACGGTAGGGCGCGGGGGGCAGGGGGCCCGGCCGGCTGGGCTGCGCGTCCTCCCGAGTGAGTGGGCGCCGCGGGGGGGGGGCGTGCTCTCCTGTGCTCCCCGGCAGGGGGCAGGGGGGCAGCTGGGGTGCTAGACAGGTTGTGGCAGCGGCACTTGGGGGGAGTCCGGGGGTGCTGTCGGCCAGGCAGACGCTCTCTGGGGCCCCTCTGCTCTGCCCCATAGACAGCTGTCGTATTAAGACCTGGCCCCACAGCAGAGGATGCGGGGACCCCCAGGCTGCAGGGCGAAAGAGCTGGGGGGGGCACGTCTTTCCTCCTGGTGGTCTGAGCCTCGCATGGGGCTAAACGAGGGGGAGGGCTACCCGGGGCAGGAGCATGTCTGGATGGGGAGGTTATCTGTGGGGTGGGCTCCCAGGTGGGGGTTCAGCAGGGGCCCAGGGCGGGGGGGGAGATAATATGGGGGGGCTGGTGCAGGTGTTGTTCCAGGCAGGACCTGGCACCCGTCTCCAGTAGAACGTTCCGGTCTGCGGTGTTGGGGTGCAGGTGGAGCTTGGGGGTCAGGGCGCCAGGGAGGTCTTGTCTCTCTGGCTGCAGGGGGGGCGTCAAGGACTCCGCGGGGCCGCTCCAAAGCCCCCCCCATTCCGACCCATCTCTGGGGCGGACTATGCAGGGCGGCATGGGGCAGGGGAGCGCCCTTTCGCCTGAGCGTTGGTGGGCCGCTACCGGCGCCCCGGTTCGTGCGTGTGAATGAGCAGAGGCAGCGGCTGCCTGGCGTGTGGGGTGTGTGGGGGGGAGAAGTGCGTCAGCCTCACAGACAGATGGGCGTCAGTGTTTGTACCGTACATGTTCCGAGTTATGAATGGGAGAGTGGAGATCATCCCTTTCCCCGTTCGGGGGGGCCGAGAGCGGAAGGACCCCCCCCTTTCCCGGGCCTTTAATGCGGCAGTGGAGAAAAGGCGCAGGAGCGTCGGCGTGCCGGGCCCCCACGATGGCCCCCCGGCTCCCCCAGTCGGGGCTGCGCAGCCAGCTCGAGCCTTCCCCACCGCGCCTCGGGTCCCCCCCATGCCTTGCACATGGAATTGAGGGCTTCGGCGTAGTGGCCGCCCCCCCCCCCCGTGGTCTTGCTGCCGCCCCCCCCCAGCCGGCTTCATGGTGCAGAGGCCTCGGCCTCCGCAGGTCTCGCTCCGGCCCGCTTGCCCCCGGCCGGCCGGCCGGCCCCCACTGGCTGTGCCAGAGCGAGGGGCCGCCCGCTGGCCTTGGCACCGCTTCCCAGGAACTGCTGCATTGCCTGGCAGGGGCCGGAGCGTGGACGGGGGGGGGGCAGCGGCCGGGGCGCACGGCCCCCTTGGAAATGGCCCCCAGCGCCTCCTGCGCCCAGCAGTCTTGAGCGAGGGTGGGGAAGGCCCCCCCCAGCATCCCCGCCTTGTGCAGGGATCTCATGGGGCCCTGGAGCCGGGGGGGGGTCACCCCGCCCCCCCCCCCGCTGGCTGCGTGCCATCCTCGCCCTTGCAGGTGTCAGGAGAAGCGCAGGCGGCGTGCGGGGGGGGGGCTCTGCCGTTACGCCGCACATCTGCACATGCGCTTCTCCGATGTTACTTCACAAGTGCAGCGATGAACAGGGCCTCCTCTCCAACTATAGCTGCCACACTGCCTCAGAGGGAGAGTTGGTGGGTGGGGATGCTGGGGCCTGTAGTCCGACCCGTCTGGAGGGTGCCGGGTTGGGGGGAAGGAGATGCCGTGTTTGACCAGAGCCCAGGTGCAGATGCGGCCGCTACTCAGCCGTGGAGCTGAGGCTGCCGGCCTGGCCAGTCGCTTCCCCCTCTTCCTCCCAGGCTAAGCCGACCTCGCAGGGTTCTTGTGTGGATGTGAGGCGGGATGGGAGCCGGGCAGGCTGCCCGCCGTGGGCCTCACGGGGCCGGCCGGCTTGCGTCTAGGTTGCTGCCCTCCCCCCAGCGCCGGCCTTGGGCATCCGTGGGGTGGCGAGGCCTCTGCCCCCCTGCGCCCCGTCGCCGCCTCCCGCCTTGTAGCCGCTTCCCCATTCCTGCAGTGTGAGCGCAATAAAACCCAGCACAGTGCGCCGGCCCGGACGGGAAGGGAGGGTGCGGGAAGGGAGAGCGCTTCATCCGTGCGCCGTTCAATCACGGCGCTGTCACAGCCGTGGAACGACAGCAGGGCCTGCCTCTGGTGCCCCGGAGCGAAGCACACCGGCCGGGAACGAGCACTGCAGAAAATGCGCACTCACAGTAGATGTGCTGAGTGCAGCTGCCGCATGCGTGGGCACCCAAGGTTGCTGCCCCCGGACCGTGGAATAGTTTTTCAAACGAGGAGGAGGAAAGATGTGGCGGAAAACAGCATTATCTTCCATCTTAGCTATAGCCCGGACACAAGTGAACCTTGACGGAGAGAGGTGAAGCACATAACGCAACCTCATGAGGACTAGATCCTTAGGTGTAGCCCATGCCTGGGTGGAAGGGGTTACTGATAGCAGTTCACCCCTTGGGGGCTGAAATGAAGCCTCTCCTGGGCTCTCGACTTAAAGAAGAGCCCCCTCTCCATGCAGCAGCCTCGGGGGGGGGCACCCGGTGCCCGCCAGGCGTTTAGGACCACAACTCCGCCATTCCTGTGCTGGCTGGGGCTGATGAGAGTTGGACGTCCCAAACAGTTGGAGCAGGGCAGGTTGGAAGGGTGTTCCAAGCAGATCTCTCGATGCAGCGCCTGCTGCAGTGAAACGGGGGGGGGGGTGGGGGGGACCTGGGCGTGTGCGCATGCATGTGTGGATGGATGGATGGATATGAAATGAAACTTGCCGTGTCTTGGGAGCGCAACGAGGCCGCCTCATTAGCAGCTGTAAATAATTCATGCCCGGCCTCAGCTGGCACGCTCTGCTCCCCCCCCCCCATCTAGGAAAAGTGGGTGCCATGTGTGTGCCTGTTCAAAACAGGCTGGGGGGGTCCTGTGGGGGGGGCGTGAGGGGCCGGGGCACCCAGGTGTCTCCTGGGCTGTCTTCTCCGAGCTGCTGCACAGCCCATCCCAAAAGGGGGAGGGGAGGGGGTCCTGAAGGCAGGTGCCCCCAGCTCTCCACACCCCGTGACACCCCGCATTCGCCACCCGACCCCTGCTGCGCCCAACCCTGATGTTCAGAGGCACACTCCTGGAAACTGCAGTGGTTTTTCTGAGCATGTGCAGAGTGCAGTCCCCACTCTGGGCTCGGAACTCCCCGCCCCCTTTCCGATGCACACAGATGAGGGAGAGGACTCTTGAGAATTCCAGAGACTGTGGGGCAGTTGGGGTTTGGGGTCAGCTGGCGGTGCGCGGCTGTCCTCCTCGCCTGCTTCGCGGTGCGCGTGTGAGGGGATCTGTGGGCACGGCACTGCGGTGCCCTCCCCGTGGGCTGTGGAAAGGACTGACCTTAACGCTCTAGTCCTCAGTGACTTGGCCGCCTGCCTGCCTGCCTGCCTGTCAGAAGGTCCTTCGCTCCTCCATGTACGAAAAAAAATCCCCGTTCTCAGAAACTTAGCATGGCAGGGAGCTGTGCGCTATCCTGACCTTCATTGGGTGTGCCAATTTTCTGCTGAAAGCAAGCTCCCCCTCCCACACACACACACACACACACACACCCCCCCCCCTTTGGGAGAAATTGCTTTTCGGAGCAATTAAGCTTGCTGCAGGAAATTCTAGGCCACGCCGACCCAGCACCTGGCGCTTTGGAGTGGGGGCTGCGCACATGCGCACCGGCGCAGCAGCGGTGCCCAGGGCTAGTGCCCACGTGTGCACAGGGCTTTGGGGGGCTGCCATCTTTCGTGCCGGGGCCACCTTTGCAGAGGGGCGGCCTGGTGTTGTGCCCGTTCAGTGCAGCACACGTGGCTGCTCATTGTCGGTCCCTGTGACGCGGCGCGCCCATGGGTGGCGGGGTCGTTCACCGACACGTTCGCACCCACGTTACTACTGATAGTGGGACAGAGCAAGGTGCCTGGCGGGAGGCCCCTGGGGCTCCCGCTCAGTCCCAAAGCCAGGCTTGTAGGATTTGACAAAAGCTTTGCCACCTTAGGGACTAGGAACTTGTTCTCTTCTTTGACTTTCCTTAAGAAGACAAAATACCGAGGTTCGCGGGATGAATGAGTCCTGACCTCCGTCTCGGATTCCACTTTGGGCAGGTTGGCTGGGGAATTGCATTCGGCTTTTGAGATGCAGGAACATGTTCGGCTTTTCTTTCTAAGTGTAATGATCAAGCTCGCTCAGAATGTTACACACAGAGGAGATGCAGGCCGCTTGCGACTTAGGCACATGTGCGCGCATGCACAGGCACCCGAGCGGCCTTCCGCAACGGGCTGTCTGTCCTCCAGGTGGGTGAGGCCGCAGTTGGAGCACTGCTGCCCGGGGATGCTGGGGGTCGCAGTCCATCCAGCCCGGCTGGAGGGCGGCAGGTTGGGGCCAGCGCCGTCACACACAGGTGCTCTCTCTTGCGCAGCCCACGCCAGCGGCTGCCGAGACCCCGGCCGTCAGCGGTGCGCCCCCCGTCGGCCAGCCCGCCCTCTCCCGCGTGCGCACGGCGCCACGCAAGCTCCGAGGCGGCCGCGCACGCAGGGACCGTCCCGTGCCGCACACGCCTGCGCCACCGCACACATGTTCCCACACGTTCCGCCTGTGGCCGCCCACACGCAGCTGCCAGCCCGCTCCCCCCGGGCCCCCGTGCTGCGCAGCCGCAGACCCCGGGGGCCAGGCCTCCTGCAGGCGGCCGGCTTGGCATCCCCCAGCCCCCCCTGTGCTGGGGGGCAGTCGGGGGCCGCCGCTGCCCCCCCTCGCTCCCACACACCTTGTCCTCTCAGAGCTTTGGAAAAGATCTCCTCGTTTCGGTGGCTCGAGATGATTGGCTTCTCATCTGCCAGGGGGGGAGGCAGGACCCAGAGGTCCGGGGGCTTTGCGGAGCCCCGCAAGGGGTCTGGATTTGGCGTGGGGTGTGGCGGGGGACGCAGACCAGGGCCCCATCCCTGGGCGGGGTGTGGGACCGGAGCGCACTCAGGGTGTGGGTGGACGGGCAGCCAGGACTCCTGGGTTCTCGGCGGGGTGGGGAGACGTGGCCAGGGCAGGCTCGCCCAGTCCGGCTGCCTCCCCCGCCCGCTGGGGATGATGGGGGTGCTGACATCTGACGAGGCCAGGAAGGGAAAGGCTGAACTGGGCGATACTGGGAGAGACGGTTTGGTTCTCAGGAAGGAGGGAAGGAAGGA
Source organism: Varanus salvator macromaculatus (assembly GCA_023646645.1). NCBI lineage: Eukaryota > Metazoa > Chordata > Lepidosauria > Squamata > Varanidae > Varanus > Varanus salvator. The sequence goes on along the minus strand of JAIXND010000753.1, from coordinate 599,028 downwards.
AGGTCCATCTAGGCTCGGGGGGGGTAGGGGCTGAGCTCCTGGGTTCTGCCCCCCCCACCCCTTCCAGGGCCCGATGCTCGTCTTTGTGGGAGGCCCAGCTGAAGCGCGTCTCGCTTGCTGTGGGGCTGCGGGAAAGGGTCCGGGCTGGCGGGGGGGCACCCCCCAGGCACGTCCCCCCCCCCGGCTGCCTGAACAGCGCGGCACGAAGATTCGGCGGCCGACAGCGGGGTGCCAGGGAGCCCAGCTGAGCCGAGCGAGGGGCAGGATGCGCCAGCAAGGGGGTCTTGGGCTGGCGGGGGGGAGTCCCGGCCTCTCCCGGTGGGGGGGCAGCAGGCCTTGCGGTGCAAAGAGCCGCCCCCCCCACACCTGCACTGCTCACCTGGCATGGGCATTTCAGGTTTGGGGAGCTGCGGGGGGGGGCTGGCAGGGGGCAGTGGGGCGCACAGAGGGCAAGAGCATTCGAAAGCCCCAAAGCGCCCCGTTGCCAGAAAGCATTTGGGGTCAGGGGACTTCCCTTGCTTTTACGGGATTTATTCCGCATATCGCTAGCAAGGTGACAGCCGAGCGCAGTAAACGCCGTGGAATTATTTCTGGCACAGTAATGAAGCCAAGGAAATTCATTAGCACCCCTCCCCCACTGCTGCCGCCCCAGCGCACACACACACACACACGCGCACACGCACACACATGTGTGTGCTGGCCGCAAAGCATCTATGCGGGGCACCATTACAACCTGTATAATTTCCTCGGGGCTGCAGGCCGCTCACCCGGCATTTTGGGCACGATGCTGTGCAGGTTTCCACAGAAAAAGGCCTACAACTCCCAGCATTCCATGCGGTGGGCCTTCTCCTTCAGGCTGAGCCTGCCCTTAGACGCTCAAATCACTTGCTCAAAGCTCAGAACCTCAAGATGGTGGGTTTTGTTTTTAAAGTAAGTTTCTAGTCCTTATGGCTCTCCTTATGGAATGGCTGGCTGGACGTGTTGGGAAGCCAGATGCTAGACTAGAGGGAGGTGGGGTCTGATCCTGCCTCTCATTCTTGGTTTCTTAGACGTGCTGGAGCTGAAGCCCTCCCCAAACCTGCAAAATCATGAAATGGTGGCGAAGGATCTCGCAGGTCCTTTTGCATTTCTAGAGTTGAGAAAGACGGGCAGTGTCTGGAGCTTGCCTTTGGGAGTCCCCTCACCTTCCTCTTTCTGCGGTGGGGTTCTGTAAATGGAGACCTGTTGGACTGGGGATGCTGGGAGCTGAGGTCCAGCACGTCAGGGGAGCACCAGGTTGTGTGGGTGCCCTCTCCCATCTGCCCCACTGGCTTCTCTTTCCCCCACGCTGTGGGTTTATTCTTCCTCTCGGGGGCAACGGGGTGCCGCAGCTCCAAACCCTCGTGCCCAAATCCCCCCATCCCCCCCCCCCAAATAAGCTTGTCTCGCTGCCGGCACAAAGGTGGGGTGGCTGCAGCCACGGCGGAGCATCCTGAAGCCCGGCGACACCCCGTTGCCACAGTAACCGCCTCCCCCTGATGCAGATGCTGTTGCCATGGCGTTGCCATGGCTGCCATGGTCGGCCGGCGGCAGCAGCGGTGGGGGAACAATTCGAGAGCGCAGGGGGGCGGGGGAGAGCCGGGCGTGCTGCCGGGGCGAGGGGCCGTGCTTACCCCCTCCCCGAATCTGGGGCAGAGCCCTCCCATGGCGCCGGTGGGCTCCAGGGCGGGCGACTTGGCCCCCTCTGCTGCCGCCCTCCGTCCCGGTCCCGCCGCTAGCCCCGCGCCCGCAGGACCACCCCCCGGCTCCCCCCAGGCTTGCTCGCGGCGAGGGAGCCATGAAGGGCTCCTTTCTTTTGCTGCGTGGGTGGGGCGCACGTGACACGTTGGGGCGAAGGGGGGCCGCCTGCCTTTTGGGGTGGGGACGGCCGGCTTTGTATGCGGACGGGGCGAAAGCGTCGTCTTGACCCTCCCTTGTAAAGGGTGGCCGGTTCTTCCGTGCGGCCGCGGGCCCCTCTGGCCCAGGACTCCCAGCCCTAGCGCTCTGTGCAGGTGCTGGACTGCAGTGCCCATCGCCCCCCCCCCCGTGGGTTGCCGAGGTGGTCCACGCCGCTACTGTCTCCCAGCCCCGAGGGAGCATCTTTGTTCCCTCGTGCCGGCGGGGCTGCTGCCTTCTGGACGTGGGGCCCAGTCCATGCAGAGCCGTCTCCAGGCGAACTTTGCCTGGGGGGCTCGCCAGGGGAAAGATGGCTTCCGGGTCTGGAGCTGTTTTCTGGGCCGCCCCCCCCCCCGGCCCCCGGGGCCTGTCTTTGCTGGCTTTGCATCCACTTCAGGATCCTTCAACCATATCTTGTCCTTTCTCTCTCTCTGTTGCTCTCCCTAGGCCAATTCCCCACCGGTAATTGTGAACACCGACACTTTAGAAGCACCGGCTTATGTGAGTAACGAGCGGCATCCGTCCCCTGCCCCCCCCACCCTCTGCGGCACCTCGAGTTTTCCCTCCTGCTCGGCTTCTCCTCCTCCAGCCGTCCCCCCGCATCCCTGAGTCCCGCTGCTCAGCTGTTCCGCCTTTCAGCAATCCTAAACGTCTTGCAGAATATTCCACATTTTCCTCCGGTCTTCAGGAGCCGGGCATAACCAAACTCCAACCCTCTCCTCCCCCAGGTAAATGGAACAGAAGGTGAAATGGAGTACGAAGAGATAACTTTGGAACGGGTAATTCCTGGCGTGGGAACCGGCGGGGCGGTGGAGGTGGTGAATTCACGCCGTCTAGCCGGGGCGGAGAAGGGGGGTCTGGGCTTGGGTTCGAGCTCCGATTAACCGCGGGCTCCCTGGGCGGGCGGGCGGGCCGGCTCTCTCTTGCAGGGCAACTCCGGTTTGGGGTTCAGCATCGCTGGCGGCACCGACAACCCCCACGTGGGGGACGACCCCAGCATCTTCATCACCAAGATCATCCCCGGGGGAGCCGCTGCGCAAGACGGCCGGCTACGGTAATGGCTGGGGGTGTGTGTGGGCAGGGGGGGGGTCCCAGCCGCTGCCTTGAGTGCCCTTTCCCTGGCGTGGAAGTCCGGGGGTGGCTTCTCCGGGCCGGCGCCACCTTGGGCTGCAGGAGCCACCGGCCCCAGGGAAGATTCTGCCCAGGGGAAGCTTTGGGGAGCCGGCCAAAATACCACGAGGGCCCCCATTCCAGAACGAGGCGCTCCCTGCCCGGGAGGTATCGGCGCTGGAGGGAAGGGGTCGCGGGCTTTTAGAAAGCACGTGGAAGCAGGAGGACCTCCAGATGGGCAAGGGGGGACCCACGGAGCCGCGGAGCCCTGCGCTGGGGCCGGATGCGGCCCTGGGACCACCGGGCAGGGTCAGCGCCTCCGTGGTACGTGGTCTGGGTACAAGCGGCCGCCCCCCACCCACGTCTTTCCCCCTGGCAGGGTCGCTGCCCCACCTGGCGATGCCCAAGCCCCCAGGCAGCGCCGGCCTCCCCTCGGCCCCGGGTTGGGGGTCGGCAGCCCCGCCCCCCGCGCTGACGGCCCCCTTCGGACCTGTGCAGGGTGAACGACAGCATTCTCTTTGTGAACGACGTGGACGTGCGGGAGGTCACGCACAGCACGGCGGTCGAGGCGCTGAAGGAGGCCGGCTCCATCGTGCGCCTCTACGTCATGCGCAGGAAGCCCCTGGCTGAGAAAGTGATGGAGATCAAGCTGATCAAGGGCCCCAAAGGTGAGGTCCCAGCAGCCACCCTCGGGGCCCGGAGGCCGCCTCTGCCCCACGGGTACCCTTCTCCCCAGCAGGCACCCTCAAACTCAGGCCTCCCCAGGTGGCAAGCTCTCGAGGTGTAGGACTGCAGTTCCCATCAGCCCCCCTGGCTGCACACCTGGAGGGGGCTGGGCTCAAGAAGGGCTCTCGGGAGAGAACCACATCCCACGGGTCACGTGGCTCCACTACACCTCCCACAAAAGGCCACATCAGTGCGAGAGAGAGCTCTCACTTGGGCTGTCCTTCGCTGGAGACAGGGCACTGGGCTCTTCCCCTGACCCAGCCCAGGCCGTTCCTACATCCATACCTTCCTAGGAAGAGCCTGAAGGCAAGGCCAGCTGCCTGCTACTGCGGAGAAACTGCCCTGCTTAACGATCCCAATTGCTCCCCACCAGAGGGAGCCTCTGGCCATGTCAAAAGTGCCAGGCTCGCTCACCTTCGGCCCTCCCTCCCCACCCACAGGCCTCGGCTTCAGCATCGCGGGCGGCGTGGGGAACCAGCACATCCCCGGGGACAACAGCATCTACGTCACCAAGATCATCGAGGGCGGGGCGGCCCACAAGGACGGGCGCCTGCAGATCGGGGACAAGATCCTGGCGGTAAGGCCGGGCCCTGCGCATCCTCTGGCGCGGCGGGCCGGCATGCGCGGGGGTGGCCTCGCCAGTGCGCGGCACCCCGAGGCCCCAAGCGCCAGCGCGGCTGGCCTATAATCCCACTGCGCTTCTGCAGCATTGCAAGGCAATGGCCCTTGGATTCCTGCCAGATCCCCGGAACAAGGAGATCTGGGAACCTGTGGAAAGTCCTTGCAGTGCAACCTCGTGGCACAAGCCTTTGTCGCACCAGCCGTTGAAAGATTCCTGAAATTCCTTGAAATTCCTCAAATCTTCAGTTGAAAGATTCCTGCGCGCACACCCCCCAGCTGTGGCTTTGCGGGTGCTTTGCACACCGTGCCCTGGAATTTGGGATGAGGAGGGGGCTCCTCTCAGCCCCCGACAATCACATGCACACCTGTCTCACTTCCTTTTAAAAAGGGCCCAAGATGGCTTGGACGGTGCTCTCCCTCCCCATTTTACCCTCCCCACAACAACCCTGCGAGGGAGGCTAGGCTGAGAGGTCATGATTATTGGCTCAGAGTCTCCCAGTGAGTAACATGACTGAGTGGAGATTCGACCCCAGTGCTCCCAGTCCCTCAGCCGCGCTGGCGCTCGTTCCACCGTGCCGTTGGGTTCCTGCTGGCCTGTCCCAGTTCTGCACGTCCCAAATCCCTTAACTCCATATATACCCTGCCCCCCCGCCCATCAGAGTGAAAGGGCCCGATCCACCATAGCCTCTGGGCTGATCAAGTCAAGATGCCGATCCAAAGGCTTCATCGCTGCCGGCAAGACCATTTTAGTTAGAATAGGCCAATATCTTTTGCATTTTGTCTCCCCCGTCTTTCGCTGTGCCCCCTGCGCCACACTAAAACATGTTCCTAAGAGCTTCGCAGAAATGGAATTTTTTCTGTCTTTATGATAAGTTTTATTCAAAATTATAACCCTGAAACAAAGAAAAACTAAAAACAACATCAGTCGCCGAAAACATCGGACCTGCTGGGTCAGAACAAATGGAATTCCGTTGTCAGGCTGAAAAGCATTCGCCCCCGGCCGGATCCTAAACTCTAGGATGCCCCTCTTAGGCCAGAGGTACAGCAGCCCTGCCCTTCCTTGATTCTGGGGGAAGGCGAGCTCAGCGTGGAAGTGCCAGGCGTCTGCCGGATGCGGCCGATGACGGCCCTGGGAGGCAGGGCAGGATTTGCCCGGATCGTGGGGTCTGAGCTGCGAGCAAAGCGCCAAGAGCCCCGTGGTTCCTCTAGGACCGAGCAAGGGGTCACACGCTCCCCGAGCTGCATCTGGGGATGGCTGGGGTCCCAGGTCTGAGGCTGGAGGAAGCAGCGAATCCGCGCAGCGGCCCTGCAGCCACGAGGAAGGCACCGTGGCCGCGGTGGGCCCTGGCCCTTCCGTGGCAGGCCAGCCCTCCCAAACTGGTACCCTCCAGAGCCGCTGGGCCGCAGCGGTTCTCCTCATGCTCGGCCAGTGGGGTGGAGTTGCCGTCCGGCACGTCCGGAGGGATCCAGCTGTGGGAAGGCTGAGACGAACGCGGAGATAAGACATGGCCGCAGCATCTGAGAAAGCGGCTGTGGTGGCAGAGAAGCGGCCTGCCCTGGGCTGAACCCGGGCCGCATCCGGTCCGCATGAAACCGGCAGGATGGAGCAGGCTTCCTCGGGGATGTCTAGCGTGGACAAGCGCCGCTGGTGCGGCCCTGTGTGTGCCTACTCGCGAGGAAGCCTCTGCGTGCCGTGGTGGCTTGCGCGTTTCCTGGCGGGGCCGCTTTGTGCAAGCCCGTCAGCCGTTCCTGCGGCCCCCCGGGACGAAGAGTGTTTCTGTGGCACCGCCGCGTTTGCCAGAACCCAGGGGCCGCGCCACCCTTGCACTGGAGTCAGATCCCTGCGAGGGCCGCGGGGGAGATGAGCAAAGACCGGGGCTTCCTCGCTCTGGGGGCAGGACACCGGCTCGCTGGCCGGGCCTCCCTGTGGGTCGGTCGGACCGTGGATCGGGTCGGCCCCTCTGGACTGTGTTTCCCACCCGCAGGGGCTTGGGGGGCGTGAGGCGCCCCCCCCCAACCCGGCGCCCTCCGAATGAGAGGTCCGCGGCCTCGTCTCGGGCCGTGGGGGCTGACGGGCGCCGTCCCTTCCTGTCCCCCCTCGCCAGGTGAACAACGTGAGCCTGGAGGACGTCATGCACGAAGACGCGGTGGCTGCCCTGAAGAACACGTACGACATCGTCTACCTGAAGGTGGCCAAGCCCACCAACGTGTACCTGAACGACTCCTACGCCCCGCCGGACATCACTTCGTGTGAGTGGGGCCCCCGGCCAGCGTGCTCCAGGAGCCCCGGGGCAGAATTATCACCCGCATCCCGGTTGTGCTGGATCTTGGTGGGGCGGGGGGTGCACGTGCTTGCAGAGCTGTGAATGTTTCCCTTCCCGCAAAGACGGTGCTTTTATCGCTACCTCTGCATTCGTTGCCTTGGGACGCTTCTGGGCAGCCGCCTGCCCCAGCCATCTGCCCCCTAGAGAAGTCAGACTACAACTCCCAACATCCCCCAGCCGGAGTCTGTGGTTTGTACTCGGGCACATCGCGAGGGCGGCAGGTGGGCAGCGGCCAGTTGAGGGTGCGCAACGCAATCCGTCGCCCTCCGATGATTCGTTTCTGTTTTGCTGTGGGCCGTTGGGTCCTTTCCAGCCGGCAGCCCTCTGGCGGCACGCTCTCCCAGACGTCCTGTCCTTGAGATCCTTGCTCGGCTCTTGGAAACTCGAGGTGGAGGCAGTTCATCTCCAGCGCATAATAGTGGAGCAGAGCCGCCGTTCACGCGACTCTTTGCGATCCCGCTGCAGCAGCCGCAGCTCTGTGGGAAGGCCCCGGTTTGGCACGCCAAGGACTGAAGGTCCAACCCATGGCAGCCATGAGAATCACAGAATCCTAAAAGAATGAGGTTGGGGGGCCTGCGCGACCACCGAGTTCGACTTGTGCTCCGTGCGGGACCGCAAATTAAAGCGTCCCTTTCGGAGGGCTGCCCAGCGGCCCCCTCAATGCCTCTGGGGTGGGAGAACCCCCACCCCCCTGGGCTGGTGGCTCCATCGCTGCTCCTCGGAGGTTCTTCCTGATGTCCAGCCCAAGCTGGGCTTCCCGCCACCATTATTCCCCGTCCTGTGCTCCAGGGCGACCGAGAAGTGACCCCGGCCCTCCTCTTCGCCATGGCCCTTTGAGTGGAAACCCGTGCCCGAAACCCCATGAGAGCTGCGGCTGCTGGTCTGTGTCCACCACGCTGGACTAGCAGGACAGTTCTGGTGGGAATGCAATTCCCATCCTCCATCCGGCTGCATCCCGCCTTGCCTTGAGAGGCCGGCTCCGTGCCCGGCGTGGGTTCGGCCCTTTCGTCGTCCCCGTAAATGCTTTCCCATCTGTTCCCCCTGGCAGCTTACTCCCAGCACCTGGACAATGAGATCGGCCACCAGAGTTACCTGGGCACAGACTACCCGCAAGCCATGACCCCCACCTCGCCTCGGAGGTACTCCCCCATCCCGAAGGAACTGATGGGCGAGGAGGACATTCCCAGGTAGGCCCCGCCGTCCCCCCCGCCCCTCCTGCCTGCGCCCACGTCGTCTGCCTCGGGGTGGCTCCTGCTCCGGCACGGAGGGTGTCATGGCCCCGGGCGCGCCCCTCCTCACCCCGTGTCCCCGCAGGGAACCGCGCCGAATCGTCATCCACCGCGGCTCGACGGGGCTGGGCTTCAACATCGTGGGCGGCGAGGACGGCGAGGGTATTTTCATCTCCTTCATCCTGGCCGGGGGCCCGGCCGACCTCAGCGGGGAGCTCCGGAAAGGGGACCAGATTCTCACGGTAAGGCCAGCCTCCTCCGTGCCGCGCCGGCGATGCGCAGAGGCGCCGCCGCTCCGCCCGAGTGACGCCGCCTCGCCCGCCTCCTCTGCAGGTCAACGGCGTGGACCTCAGGAACGCGACCCACGAGCAGGCGGCCATCGCCCTGAAAAACGCCGGGCAGACGGTCACCATCATCGCTCAGTACAAACCCGACGGTGCGTTCCCGCGGGCCGGGCTCTGTGTCCCTGTGCGCGGCCGGGAAGGCGGTGGCCCTGCTTCCGTCTGCTCCCTCGGGGCCCCTGGGGCGCCTGGGGAGGGTGCCGCGCCTCCCCCTCCCCGTCCCTGCCCCGCATGTTCCCCGGAGGCCTCTTTCAAGCCAGCTTGTCTCTGGGACCACTGAGGCACTCGCGTTGTGGGCCAGTGGGACCGCCGGGAAGTGGGGGGCTGCTTTGAAGGGGGGGCTTCCTTTGCAGGCCGGGGCCCCCAAGAAAGGGCCGTGTCGCCTGTGGCCACGTGGCATTCCACACGGTTGCTTGGTCCGCTGGATGGAAAGGCTTCCTTGGGGTGGATGGCCGGCTGAGCGTGCAGAACGCTCGAGGGGGAAGGGGCACAGGATGCGGCCCTGGCAGAGCCCTCCGGGGCTGGGCGGATGGGGGCCGTGGTGGTGGATGAGCAGCGGGGAGGCCGTTCCTGGGCTGGAGGGAGGTGTGAGGGAAGGAGGCCGTGGCCCCCGAGGGATGGTGCAAGACTGAGCCCACATAAAAGGCTTTTGGATTTTCTGTCCCGCTTTTAACATTCTGGCCTGGACTTTGATTTCGATGAAAGGTGAACTTTGGGGGGGTCAGGTCTGAGCGCTGGGCAGTGGGTTGCCTTCAGGGAAGCAGAGGGGGCTGACGCTCCTCCCCCCACAGAGTACAGCCGCTTCGAGGCCAAGATCCACGACCTCCGGGAGCAGCTGATGAACAGCAGCTTGGGCTCAGGGACAGCGTCGCTGCGGAGCAACCCCAAGCGGGGCTTCTACATCCGGTGAGCCCCAGGGGCCGCCCCCTGCCCAGCCTGGCCGGCCCCCGAACAGCAAGCCCCCCAGCCCCCAGCTTCCATATCTGGTGCTCTCCAGCCATGCCGGATGGGAATATGCCGGCCTGCTGCCGGGAACCGACTTCCTGAAAAGTGCGGTGGCCAATTTTGCGGTTATGGATGGCAGAGTCCGCCCGAGCGCTGCCCCCTGAGCCGGCTCTGTGCTGTGAAGCCTGGCTTCCCCGAGGGTCCTCGCCCGCCTGCCTGCCTGCGAGTCGGGCCCCTGTGGGCACGGCGAGGGCGAGCGGGAGTTGGGTCAGCCACAGCTCCGCTCACTCACGCAAGGAGGGATCGCGTGGCGGGGCCTTTCCTCGGAGGACGGTGCCGAGTCGGGGGGGGCCTCGCCTCGCGCTGCCCCATTGCGCTGAGACGGGAAAGGCCCCACAGCGCCCACCTTTCCCCAGGTAGCCGCGCTGATTGGCTGGCGATTTTTTCAGTGCAGAAAAGGCGGCGATTTCAGCCTAACCGGGCTGGAGAACGCCGGCCTGGATCAGCCGCCACCGATCCCCTTGGCCGTTGGACCTCATGTTGGGGAGGGGGCTCGTGCTGCCAGCCAGGGGCGTGTGTTGACCCCATGCTGCCGGCCCTGCCTCCCCCCAGGGCGCTCTTCGACTACGACAAGACCAAGGACTGCGGCTTCCTGAGCCAGGCGCTGAGCTTCCACTTCGGGGACGTGCTGCATGTGATCGATGCGTCCGATGAGGAGTGGTGGCAGGCGCGGCGTGTCCATCCGGACGGTGACAGCGACGAGATGGGATTCATCCCCAGCAAGAGACGGTAATGAACGAGGGCTTGGCCCCGGGCGCAAAAGGCGGCGGTGTGTGTCCCGGCTATGACGCTCAAGGCCCTTCCTCCTCTTTTTCTGTAGGGTCGAGCGGCGAGAGTGGACACGGCTAAAAGCGAAGGTCAGTGACGCCCCTTCCCACGTGGGGCGGCCCTCCAAGCCCTCCAGGCCCGCTAGAAAGTGGGGACCCCCAGCGTCAATTCGGGGCGTGTGAGCTTTCTCTTTAGCTCTCATCGCTTACCAACCTTCCCTCCCGCTGGAAACAGGCACCTGTCAGTAATTTTGTGGATTTTTAAAAAATCCATTTCTATTGTGAAATTTTACCACCACCAGCAGTTGGGCTGGAATATGTGTATAAACACAGAGATGTAGCTTCCTATATATATCCGTATCACTAAGTACCTCTGAAATTCATTAATGGAAAGACAGCTTTCTTGCCCTCATGCATAAGCTGCAACGAAAGCAGGCCAGCTAGCCAAATAAGTACGTCGCTGAGATTGGTGTCCACATGCAACCATTCAGCTCTCGAAAGTTGTGTAAGATCCTCAGTCACATTATGGGATGGATGTTATCCTTCGGCTATTGTGAAATCATAACCCCACCCATTCATTAATTTCTAAGAAGCAGGTAAACATTTCATGCCCCAGCAAGTATTCAAGAGTGCTCCAGTATAAAATTTATCCATATAGTAACCTCCTTCCGAAAGATGGCACCCCGTGCGCGTTGCATCCCATTCGGCCTCGTTAGGCGATCCCTTATTAAAGAGGTGTTGCAGTCTCCAGAAAACACAGATGGGGTGCAGTCCAAGATCCAGAGACGCAGCCGGTGTGGGCCCCAAACCATCAAGGGGCAAAACCAAGCAGTTTCCCCCCACCCCCCGCCTGGCCAGCCGCACACCTGCAAGGTGCTGCCAGGCTGTGTCTCCTCCGCTCCAGGTCTGCTCCACCCGGTGCCTCCTGGATGTTCCCTTCTGCCTTAGCGGGCTGAGGAAGAGCCCCCTTCCCCGTTCGGGAGCTGCTGCATCTAACCCGGAGGCCCCCCAAGCCCCTTTGCAGAACTAGTTTTGTGCTCGGGTCTCTGTCTCACGTCCGTCTTCTCTTTCTCTCTCTTTCTGCCTTGCTTCCCTCTCCTCATTCGCTCTTCCTTCCTCTCCAGGATCGGGTGCCGGGATCGGGCTCTCAAGGTGCGTGCCTGTCTCTAGGTCTTCCGTTCTGCTTCTTTTCCGAGCGTGTCCTTTGAGATAGACAGACCTATATAGACATGCACATGTACATCTCTCTATATATAATTTCCCACGCCTTCAAATCCTCTGGAACTGGCCTATTTTCGTCTCCCCACCCGGCTGCCTTCCTTCCAGTTCTGCCCCCCCTGCTGCCCCGTTGCCCCGGCGTGTGGCTTCTCTGCGCCTGGGCTGGGCCCACGGGGGTAATGGCTTCCTTTCCCCCCCTCCAGGTCGAGAAGATGCGGTGTTCAGCTACGAAACGGTTGTCCAGATGGAAGGTGAAACCCGTTTCCATCCCCTCCTTCCCTTGCTTCCTCCTGAACGTATTTATTTCTGCTTCAAACTGGCTTGCCCTGCTTCTCGTTAAAAAGCTCAGAGTGGAAAGGAAAAAGTAGCGCGACGTCCAGAATTAAAGGCACTTTTAAAATAAGGGAAACACAGAGGAGCCGGCAGTAAAATTAGCAGCTGGGACTTCAATTAAAGATGACACAAGTGGCGCCAGAAAGAAGGCCTGCGTCTCCCATACTGTCGCAGCCAGCAGAGGCGGCTGGCACAGGCTGGGGATTGTGGGCTCTGGTCAGCCTCAGCTCGCGACGGATTGGGCCCCGTCTGTCCGCTTAGAGAGAGGAGGGTCTCGGCCCGGCACCCAAGTCTGTGCCAGTGGCCCATTCAGAGGAAGGCGGTCTGTCCGCAGCTCCCGTGGGAAACCCGCAGCGCTCTTGGTGTTGGACTCCGGTTCCCAGCAGCCCCGCTGCATGGCCGGGCAGGGATGGTGGCAGTGGTAGTCCAAGAGCCCCAGCCACGCCAACCTTTTCGGGTCTCTGTGTCCCCGCAGTTCACTACGCCCGCCCCATCATCATCCTGGGCCCCACGAAGGACCGCGTCAACGACGACCTCCTCTCGGAGTTCCCGGACAAATTCGGGTCCTGCGTCCCGCGTAAGTCCGTCGCGCGGCGGGGGGGGAGGGGGGAAGACCCCGGGGGCGGGGGGCGAGCCCCGGCGGGGCCCCTGCCGCTTCTGCCGCAGGCACCGATGGGCTCCGTGATCCCTCCCCCCGCAGACACCACGCGGCCGAAACGGGAGTACGAGGTGGACGGGCGGGACTACCATTTCGTGGCCTCGCGGGAGAAGATGGAGAAAGACATTCAGGGCCACAAGTTCATCGAGGCCGGCCAGTACAACAGCCACCTGTATGGGACGAGCGTCCAGTCGGTGCGCGAGGTGGCCGAGCAGGTGCGCCCGGCCGGGCATCCTCTCCAGGTGGAGGGCGGGCAGCGCCCCCGGCCCCTGAGCTGTGTGGCGTGACGTGGCCCCAGAGGCGGGTCGCCACGAAACGCAAGGTCTTCCGGGCCAGACTAGCCGGCCGCTCGGCGGCAGGAAGGGCCAGCAGTGAGGGCAGGAAGCGGGGGTGCTTGTGGGGGGCAGGCGGGGGGCAACGGGGAGCATAGAAACAGAGCGAGTCAGGAGGGGCCTCCCGGGCCATCTAGTCTGACCCCGGCTCCAGCCGGCTCCGCTCACGACATGCCCACCGTGTGCATGTCCAACCTATTCTTGAACACCCGCACCGATGGGGCCCCCATGCGCTCCCTGACCCCGTCCTCTCGCGCTCCCCAGGGGAAGCACTGCATCCTGGACGTCTCGGCCAACGCCGTGCGAAGGCTCCAGGCGGCGCAGCTCCACCCCATCGCCGTCTTCATCCGGCCGCGCTCCCTCGAGAACGTGCTGTGAGTGGCGCCTTGCGGGCGGGATGGGTGTGGGGGGGGGGACACGCACGGTCTTGGGGCTGTGGGGGGTGCAAATGGGTCCGAGCATGCCAGCCCCCGGGAGGGCGGTTTTGGGGTGGGGGGAGCCATGCAGTACATCGATGGGCCAGCTGACCCCTTCCATCCCAACCAGCTGACTTTCCCGGGAAGGCTGCCGGCCGCTTGCTCGTTCTGTTCCACTTGCTTCGGGTTTCATTTCGAGGGTCCGCTTCTCCTCCCGTCATGCTGGGTCTTGGGATCGCCCAGTGAGGAAGGGTGGGCAGGAGAGCCTGGGGCAGGCGGAGCCGGAGCGCTTCAAACGATGCATGAGAAACCTGTGGAACTCACTGCCGCAAGATGTGATGGACGCCACAGCTTTTGCCAGCTTGAAGCTTGGCTTGGGCAAATGCCTGGCCAGCAAGTCTTGATTCAGGCTGTTGGTTCCAGCAGCTCGGGATGATGGGAGCTGTGGCCCCACACATTCCCAGGGCACTGGTTTCAAGAACGCCTTCCTCCGGAATAAATTCTGCTGGAGTGACGTCCGTGGGGCTCAAGGGGAATGCGTTTTTCTGACTCCCTTGTTTCAGGCCCTGCACAGAGGCACCGGGGGGGGGGGGGCTCCTAATGATACCGAAATTGGGGGCCACACCCCCAGGAACCAATGGGTCAGAGGCAGTGCATAAAGCCGCTGGCTCAGGTGGCTTCCGTGAGCTTAGATCAGATCCGATTCCTTACCCGGGGTGCCGTGTCCTTCATGTGGCCCCCTGAGTGTTTAGGTGTCCTGCTGGTGTGGTTGTGGTTGTTTTCGTTGTTTGCCATGGCAGGCTGAGCTGCGGCCTAGCAAGCGCCCTGGCCTGCCATCCGAGCATCGAGCCCCACGTGGTATTTGTGGCCAAGTCGCTAACCTCAAGCCGTATCGCTCTGCTTCCTCGGAACAGTTACTTCTCTTCGAGGCTTCTGGGAAGTGCATGTTTTGCGAATAGGCAAGCTCGGCCCCGCTTCGGCAGCCATCTTGTGAGAGTGCCCACGGCACTTTCTGCAAATCCCCAGCAGCCTGCCTGGGGGGCCCAGGAGCCCCCCGTGCCGGGCGTCTTGTCCTTCTGCGAAAGAAACCGTGCTCTGTCCCGCATTTGACAGCACCCGAGGCGGCCACTTTTCATCGGGCCCATTCCGTCGTTCATTGTAACTTGTTTCACGCTGTTTTAAATTTTTGTGTGTCCGGAGATTCATATGGCGGTTTATCACACTGTGTGGCTGGTTGATGGTCCGGAAATTCAACCGGCCGACGCTCCGGGGGCTTCCCCGTTAAGGAGGGGAGAGCATCCCATGGTGACCGCACGAAGCATGAAGACGCCTCGGCAGAAGCTGCCGGGTGGGGATCCCTGGCCCCAAACCTCGCTCTGTCGTTGGAGCCTGCCGCCCTCCCCCAGCCCGGAATGGTCCGTGCGATCCCGAGATGGGGAATGAAGCCGGGCTGGCCTCTCGCGCAGGCCGGGCCATTTTAACGGGCGCAGGCTGACTGGGAAAGCCCACCTTGCGCTCCGACCGAGAGGCTAAATTCAAATGACGGTGCCTTCGGGCAGCTGGTCAGGGAAGCCCCCCGAGGGGAGGCGATCCAGGTGGGGCTGCCCAGGACACAGGACGGAATGGGCGCACCGCTCAGCGCCAGGCACCCCACGCCGGCGTCCGATTCAGCACCCAGTGGGGCGCCAGGCTGCCGGAGAGAACCGGCACAGTTGCCTTGGGCCCCAAAAGAGGGAATCGCTAAGAAATAGCAGTGAGGAGGGGAACCGAGCCTTGTAAGTTGCTGTACAGTGCTTGGAGATTTCTCCGAAAGAAGGAGGATTGCGGCTTTACACATCCTGTTGCGGGCAGCGCCCAACACGCGCACACACACACACACACACACACACACACACACACACACACGGTTGTAAGTCAGCATGTGCAAATTTGTGCTGGCTGTTTGCTTGTTTTGCCTCCGGATCGGCGCCTGGCGATGTGGGAACATGTCCATCCTCATGCATTGTGAGGTTGGACAGGTCCAAACCGCGCTGCCTCGTTCCTCGGGGGAAAATTCTCAAAGTGCTGCCCATCCAAAGCTCTGCCCCAGCACAGCCAAGAGACTGGCTTGCCGGCCTGCCCTGCCCCCTGCCCCGGGCGAGCCCCCCCAGCACAACCAAGGGCATTTTCAGAGTCTTCTCTAACGGCCCTCCCTTCCCAGGCTCAACTGGGCAGCACCCTCGCTTTGGTGGCAACCCAAGACATAGACACAGAGTGGGTCACAAGGGGTCTCCCGGGCTATCTAGTCTGACCCCGGCTCCGCTCACGACATGCCCGCCATGTGCATGTCCTTGAACACCCTCACCGAGGGGGCTTCTTCCACCTCCCGGGGAAGCGCATTCCACACCCTCAGGGTCCGAACTGCCAGGAAGGACTTCCTGGCGTCCACCCTGTATCTCACGACCCACCTCTGCGTGCCCCCCTCACCTGCATGTCGCCAGCAGGTCCCCTCTGACCCTCGGGCTCCTCAACGGCTTGCCCTGTAAACCAGCCGCCTCCCCAGCGGCCCTTTGCCGGTTGAACAGAAGGGGCCACGGCTAAGCTAGGGCCAGGTTCTTAATTGGGGCTGGGGGACCCACGTGACGGGGCTTGTCTGCAGGAGCAGCTGGGGAGGCGGAGCCCCCGGCCCGCGTGGCGCAGGGAGGCCACGTACAGGACCGGGGCCCACTGGCGTCTCTGCTTTCGTCCCCAGAGAAATTAACAAGCGGATAACGGAGGAGCAGGCGCGGAAAGCCTTCGACAGAGCCACGAAACTGGAGCAGGAGTTCACAGAATGCTTCTCAGGTGGGTGCCGGCCCAGCCGAGCCCCGGCCGTCGCACGAAGCCCCCTCCTCCTCCGTGGTCTGAGCATCTGCAGTCCCACCCGGCAAGGGGGACACGTGGGGTGCGGAATTCAGCCTTCCTAAAATGCTCTGCTTTCCAGAGCGGGTTTCTCGCCCCCGGGCCGTTGGAGACCGGCTCACCATCAGCCCTCGCTTGGGACTGGGCGGACCTGCCCGGCTCGGCCCCCAGGGGTTCCCTTTCAGCGCAGAGGGGTCCCAGCCCGGCTCCCCTCGCCGCCGAAAGCCACGTGCGGTGTGGATGCGCCGTTTTCCGTTGCCCTTTCTCCGAAGGCGAGCCCCTTGCCAGACGTCTCCCTTTCCGCCGTTTGTGGAAGTGGGGGCCTCGCTTGGGGATGCGAACGGGGCACACGCCTCGCCCCCCTTCCTCTGAGCCAGCCGCCTCTGCCCAGTGGCAGCCAGGGGGCACCACCTCTGGGCTTTTCCTGACCGACCCTCCGGCCAAGCCAATGCGCGTCCCGGGGCAGGGCGGGCGGGTTCCTCCCCCCAAACCTTAGCCAGCCGTGAGAAGAGAGACTTCCTCGGCTGAGCTGTCGTGGCCGCTCAGTGCTTGGACCCCTGGGGCGCTGCTCTGCCCGGGGACGCCGAGGGCTGCAGGGCTTCTGTCTGTCTGAACCTGGCCAGGTGTGTGGCCCGAACGCCCTTTAATTTTTTACCTTTCCCTGTGCAGACCGTGATCTGCAAACTCCTCATTTCCCCCACTTGGCTTGGTAAAGGCCGGCCGGGGCGCATGGGAAGTGCAGGCCAACATGCCGGAGGTCCGCGAGCTGCCCACCCCGATGGAGCACCATCGTGGTCAGTGCGGATAAGGACTCGGCCTGTGCTCAGAGGCGCTCTTGGGGAGGAAGGAGGAGGCTCACGAGCAGGAGGTGGAGGGAGCGGAAGAGGCCCGTGAGGCAGAAAAACGTCCAGGAACGAGGCTGGAGAGGCCGGAGAGCCCAGTGCCAGCCTCATCCTTGGACCGCTGCCCGTGTTTCCTCCTGGTCCCCTTGAGTGAATGGGGATTTGCAGTCGGCGCAGGCCAGCGGGCCGGGTGGGGGCCCGTCCTGGGGCCGGGGGCCTTGGGAGCAGCCCCGGCGCCCACCCTGCTCACCCTGCCACCGCCGCCTCCCCGCTCTCTTTGCAGCCATTGTAGAAGGAGACAGCTTCGAGGAGATCTACCACAAGATCAAGAGGGTCATCGAGGAGCTCTCCGGCCCGTACATCTGGATCCCGGCCCGCGAGAGACTTTAGGACCTCTGGACTGACTTTTCCAGGAATGGAAACCAACAAGAACACAGCCACCGGCTCTGCGGCGGAGCCGCCTCCGGAAAGGGGGACCGGCTCCGTCTCTGGCCACTGAACTTAGCTGTTTGGTTAATATTTTGGGATGGGTGGGGATGTCTTGGGATGGGAGTCTTTCGTTTCTTCCTTTATTCTTTAATATTCTCAATTTTTTTTTCTTTTCTCCTTCTTCTTGCGTGATCTCGCCACCCCACCCCGATCCTGGTTTAAAACGCTCCCGTTTTTATTTCCGCAGCAAAAGGGGGTGCTTTTTCCCACCCCAACAGTGCTAGCGCATGCATGCTGTCATTTGGGGGGTCCGGTGGTGGCACTGGGAGACAGGGGGACTCTTCCGTAGATTCTGAGCTCTTTCGATTCGCAAGTAGCAGGCACTCTCGGGGCTCCAGCTGAGGAGGAGGAGGGTGGACACGAAGTCGGGAGACAGAGATATTTTTTAAGAAAAACTTCCTGCAGCCGGAAGGAAGGCTGACCTTTTCTGCGGGGGCCGAGCTGGGAGCCCCGGCCAGAGGACACGCGGTCGGCCGGCCAAGGGGTCCATGCGCTTCTTGGAGCGGTCCTCCTTCGAGCGGGGAAGAGAAGGGCTGGACGTTCAGTTAGGAAGGGAGAGCGCTCCTGCACGCGTAGGAGTCGAAACGTGAAATCAATTCACCACGCTAAGTTTTGCGTTTTTAAGGAAAAAAAATCTATTTTCCCCTGGGATGGAAGGATTACATTTTCATTCCTTCCCTCTGTATTTTTTGGCTGAAGAATATTTTATGATTAAAGCAAGCACAGAGCCAGGACTAGAGAAGCCAAGATAATTCTCATTTGAAAGTATGGCCCGATGACTTTGGGATATATAATATATATATATATTATATATTATTATTAATATTATTTTGTTCCAATTGAATTTTCCTCTTTTGACTTTCTCTTTCGTTTCCCCCCTTCGGTGCATGGAGGTTTAAGTGTGGCAGGACCAGTGAGGGTGGCTACTTGGATAAAACCACATGAAAACATTTGGTCGGCACGGCGATCTCTATTTTTCTTTTTGGGGAAGGGAAGCGGGGGAAAGAGAAGATAGAAAAGAGAAGTTAGGTTTTTTTAATGTCCAGTGATTATTTTTTGGGGTCATATCAAGTATTTTGGTGTGGCTGTGCGTGATGTATGAAAAAGAAAACTGAGAAGACAGCTTGCGGGTGGGAGGTATACGCAGAGGGCTGTTTAATTTCACATCTGAAGATTTTAATTTCCAAATCTAATGGATTAATTATTATTTTTTGTATATAAAGAAAAAAGACAGAGTGGACGGGGGGGTTGGAGAAATGTGACTCCCCCATCACCATGCCGGCCACAGCTGGCCCCCCGCAAGACTCAAAATCCCCCACCGCTTCGCCAGTCGGGGCCCGTGAAAATCACACGACGCATATTAATGTGGGCAGCAAGAGTCGCGCTCGCGTGGAGAAATTATTTCCGTAGCTGCTCTGAAGTCAAGCAACGTGGCGTCGGCCCACCTGCTCGACCTCAGCTTTCAGGGGACTGGGTTCCCCACCTCCCACCCCGCCACCCCTCATCTCTCCAAAAGAGAGCCAAGTTGCTAGCCCTCACTGTTCTAGGAGCAAAACTTGAGAGGAAGTGGTGAGCTCTAACCTGCACGGTTGCCTAGGAAGCATCTGCTGGACCCCAGACTGAGAAAGGCCGGGAGCCGGGCCTGGGGGGGTGGGGGGCGCCCGCCCCGTCTGCCCCTCCTGCAGCCTGGGGGCTCTGCTTAAAGGCCAGGCGTGCCCAGTGCGGGCAGAAAGGAGATGCCGGGAGAAGGGAGGGCCTGAGCGCAGGGGACACTCGGCGCTGCAGACAACAGGGCCGGGTGGCCCCTCACGACTCGGCCGACACCACCCACCCGGTCGGTGGCTCTGGAGGGGAAAGGGGCTGCTAGCCCCCCTGGCAGGGAGGGCTTGCCCACCACTGCGCCCCCGACCCCGTTTGGCTGCCCCCAGTCGCTTCTGGGGGTCCCCACGCCAGGGCACGGGGGCCCGATCCGGGCTGGCCAGTGCTCCTGAAGGGCTGGGCCCCCGCCGGCGCAGCGCCCCCCAGAGGCCTCGTCAAGGGCTCCCTCACAAGGGACGGGGTCCCTGCTGCTCCCCCCAAACGCGTGTTAGCACGGGGAGGTCCTTCGGGGGCAACACCCCCCTCAACACAATCAAAGAATGTACTCGGAGGGGGTCTCTTGCGGGGGGCTGGGGGAGGTTTGTTGGGTGGGGGCGGGCGGGCGGGCGGGGAGATACAAGAGAGTATTTTGCATAGAAATATTATCGCCTTCGGCAAACGAATAATTAAAAACCAATGAAAACCCAGCTCGGCGGTGGCCCGCGTGTTCCTTGCTCGGCGGCCGGATTCTGGCTCCCGCTTGCCCGGACTTGACACGACTCGTTGCGTGGCCTGCGGGGGGCTGCGGCTTGGGGAGGGGGGGCGATCCCCAGCGGGGCAGGCGGCCGGCCCCGGGTTCAAGCCGCGCTGCCCCCCGCCCCGCATGAGGGGCGGAAGGGGGAAGGAAGAGGGAATCTTGCAGGGGCCGGACTGTCCGTCCATCCGTCCGTCCGCGGTGCTCCTGGAGTCCCTCCTATTTGCCCGGCTCCAGCGGGTGTCCTGCGTCGGGGTGGCCGCTGCCGCAGGGCTTCTTCCTCGGGGTCGGCGGCTGAGCCTTCTCCCCCCTGAAGGTCCACGGTCTGTTTCCCCGAGCCCTCGAGGCTCCTCTCCCCGCTCAGTCCCAAGCCGGGGCCCGGGCAGGAAAAGGGCTGACCAAGGGCTGGAGGAGGCGGCTGTGGGGTTTGTGTGTGAAGAGGACTGCGGCCAGTGGGATCAGGGTGGCCTTTGTCCCCTTCCGACTGGGCCGGGGGACAGAGGGCACGAAGTGGAGGGTGCTGCCGGGGCACCGCCAGGCCCGGGGCAAACGCTCCCGGGGGGACCCCCCCAGTGGGGCAGCAGTGTTGGCAGCATGCAGAAGGGCCGTGCCGTAATGGGCATCCGCAAACAGCGCTTCCCAAGCTTGACAACGCGGAGGCTTCTGCCAATACAGCCTCTGGGCATGAGGTAAGTGCGGGAGGTCTTTGGGTGCCAGTCCGTTACTGCTCCAGCCGAGGGGACCGGGACCCGCCGAGGCCCGGCCGGGGGACGTCCGCGGAGGCTTCCCCAGTGCCCCTTGCAGAGCGACTCGCCCCTCGTGCTGGTGCGCGCCAGATGCGTGGGACCACACGTCACATCATCCTCAGCCCGCGAGGCCCAGGATGCGGGGGCAGTGCCCCAGCTCCTCCGTCAAGCCCTCTGCATCGCAGTGACGTTTCTCGGGGCTGCTCCTGGGGTGAGCCGGACACCCGGCCCCCCGCAGAGAGAGCGGCGATGGCAGGAGCTTTGTGTCTGGGTGCGGGCCGCCCCCCCCCCCCCGCCAGAGCAGCACCCTTGGCTGGCCCGAGTCCGTGGCCCATCTGGCTGGCCTGCCGGGCGCGTGTTTCCGTGGCCCTTCGCCTGGGGCTGGACAGGAGCGGGTCTGGATCGGTGCCCCCGCAGGGCAGGCCCCCCCCCCCCCCCCCCCGGCCAGGTTCCTGCTGCTGCTCTGCTTTTGCAGAGTCTGCAGGGCGAAGCGCTGTTGACAGTGCAAAGATCACGGGGCGAGGCGAGCGTCGGTCGGAGCGCGAGAAGCCGCCGGACGGCACCGGGGAGGGGACCCCCCCCGGGGGGCTCCAGAGAGACGGGGCTGGCAGGGCCCTCTGTTCCCCACCCCCAGCCCCCCGGAAATGTGTTGTGCACATCTGGACATGGCGGGGGGGGGGTGAACGCTGCCTGGGCCGGCCAAGCCCTTTGCTCCGCTTCCGGGGGTTCAAACGGAGCGGCTTGGAGCCCTCTGGGGGCCACCCCACATGGCCCCGACTCGGCCCCCTCCTCTGGCTTGGCTGCAGGACCGGGCAGGGCAGCCTTCCTGCAGCCAGCACCAAGGGCAGGCCTGCCCGGGCCCACTCCCAGCGGGGGCCCACTGGCAAGACCCCCTCCCCAGACTGGCCAAGGCTCCCTGGGTGGTTAACGGAGGTGAGGGGGGGGAAAAAAGCACACACACAAGATAAAATCCACTAGAAAGTTCAGTATTGGAGAATGAAGTCAACGCTCCACTGTTAAAATGAGGGAGAAAAAGGGGCAGACCTTCACCCGGTGCCGAGAGAGAGAAGCCGCAGGTGCCGGGGCAGCTCTGTGGAGGCTCAGGCCACAGCTGGGGTGCCACGACCAAGGAGGCCCTGCCCCGTCTTGGGAAGGGGCTCCTGGAGCAGGGCCCCACGGACGAGCTCGGAGTCCGGGCAGGTGCGCCTGGGGGAGGCGATCCTGCCGGCCGCGCAAGCAAGCAGGGCCCTACGGGGAGGGGGGAAGGAGCTCCCTCGCCCAGGGAGGGAGCCCACGCAGGGGCCCTCGCCCAAGCCCCTCCGCAGCCAGCACGAGGCCTCCCCCGACCCAGATGCGGTGCGTGGCAGCACCGTGCCCAGGACGATGGGCACTGCGGCCCAGCACACCTGCAGGCAGCTGGTGGCACAGTGTCCTTGTCGGTGGGCGGTGAAAGGGCCGCTGTGCTGCCGGAGGGGCCAGGCAGGGCCCCCGCACGCCAGGGAGGGTGCCGAAAAGCCGGCCCGGCCCTGAGAAGGGCAGCCAAGATGACTGGCGCTGGGGGGGCGGGGGGCGCAAAGGCCAGCCGGGGGAGTGTGCAGAGCTGGGCCTGTCGAGCTTTGAGAACAGGCAATGGGGGGCATGCACTGCGGGGGGGCGGTTCGCCTTCCTCAAAGGCAAGCAGTGGGGCCCAAGCCTCCCGGAGGCTCCTTGCAGCTGACTAGCCGGAGGGCCTTGGGACCCACGGCCTGGGGAGGGGGCCTCCCACCCCGGAGGTGTTCCCGCAGCGGCTGCACCGGACTCCGGCTCTGAGCAGGGGCCGGACCGGCTGGCCCCCACGGGCTCCTCCGCCCCATCACCTGCAAAACATGGAAGCCCCAAGAAGCGGTCTCAGCACAAAGCGAAAAGCGGGGTGTCCTGTGAGCAGTAGCCTTGAAAGAAGTGTGAATTCCAGGGCCAATCCGGCGGTTCAGTTCTGGGGCGCCTGCTGCCGCCGCCACGTTAAAGCGCTCCCCCCAGGCAGATCTGCAAACTGCAGGACAGCTCGGTGCCCACCCCACCCCCCTGTAGGGGCGCCACATTGAATGGCCATTTGTAGGAAGGGATAAAGCGAGAGTGACTCTCCCAAACTTCATGCCACAGCGGAGGGTGTAGAGCTCGCACTGTACAATGTCAAAGCCGCGGCACAAAATTTCTCCGACGGGAAACGGCGCCCGCAGGAGTGCGCAGGCCACGACGATCTGGCCACGAAGCTGGCGGGAGGGGCACCCGCGTGGCATGACAGTTCTGCGGACGTGCCGCTGCTTAGAAGGAAACGTGACAGTTCGTTTCTTGAAGCTGGTGAGTCACAAGCCCCGTACAGCCCAACATGCAAGCTTGCAGAACGTGGTGCGGGTGACGCGGTCGTTTCTGGGGGGGAAAGGGCTGGGGGGGGGCCTCAAACCTCCATGCAAGAGGGAGCGGCCCCGGCCCCGTGGCACCCAAAGCAGCCCCTCTTTCAGAATCCCTCCCTGCATCCGGAAGCGCCTACGGGCTTCAGGGCGAAGGCAGCCGTGTCTCGGCTCCATCATTCTCACCTCCGCGGAAAGTTCTGGCCTGGCTTCACCTGGGCCCATGTGCCAATCCAAATGTTCCCGAGCGTTCACCCAGCTCCCCTTCAGCGCCGTGTTTCGAACACCCGGCGGCTTTCTTAGCTTCCACGCGAAGGCGCACGGCTCCGTTGGACGAAGCGTCGTGTCCCCAAACCCCGACCTTCTGCTCTGATCTACAGTTGCATCAGAATTTCGTATGGAGGTGACGGACTGAGGTTCGCCGTTCAGCAGCGGTAGCTCTTTGTGCGGTCAAGGAGGGGAAAGGCGCTGCAGTGACGATTCCCGATTCCCGGATGCCTCGCAGGGTGGGCCTCTTCTCACAGCGGCAGGGTGCGCGCTCCAGACCGGAGTATCCGGGGGACACCTCGTGCCACTCGCTGTGTTGCGTTTCCTAGTTTGAAATCCCTTGCCTTGCCTGCGACTGAGTCTTCCCCCCATGCTCAGTCCTCCTTGGGCCTCCCTGGCATTTCTCTCGCTACCCTTTGGGCTTGTTCATCTTTCTCCCTACATACTCTTTCCACTTCTGCAAACGGCAGGGTCCCCCCTTCACTCGCAGGAGGCCTCGTTCTAAGCGATCAGCTCGGATCTCCGAAAGAGAACGCTCCGTTCTAATCGCGTTTCTCCAGATCTTGGGGGGCAGGCTGGGTTTGCTCCCCGAGTGCCTGCGCCATGCTTGGCCATGGTTGGGTCTCTGCTATCTCTTGCACATTTGCCACACTCCCCACAACGATGCGCCGATCCAGCAAACGGGTGACAGCAGAAGGCTCCCCTGCGCCTGCTCTGAAGTCTTGTCTCCAAGGTCTCCCCGCTCCGCAAGCTCCTCGCAGCCTCCTGGGGGGGGGGGAGGAAGCCAGGAGGAAACTTCCCCATTTCAGGGGCACCCACCAGAGTCACTGGGCATGTGCCCTTCCAACGAAGCCCCGTGGTGTTTGGTTTGGCCTCCTTGCAGGGGGAATAGAAACAGAGAAACAGAGCGAGTCATAAGGGGTCTCCTGGGCCATCTAGTCTGACCCCTGGCTCCAGCCAGCTCCGCTCACGACATGCCCACCATGTACACGTCCAGCCTGTCTTTGAACACCCGCACCGATGGGGCCTCAATGACCTCCCGTGGGAGCTCTTGTGGAATCTCTGGGTGGCTCCTGCAGTGGTGCATCAGGAAGGGCACAATGACTGACGGTCCACCCCGTGTCCGGATGCTGCCGGAACATTTCTCCAGCACCTGGCAGCTCTTTCCGGGCCACACTTCTGGGAGTTCCTCCTAGCTGCTGTTGGGAAAATTCAGCCAAATCCCGGTGGAAAAGGGATGCTTACGTGTCTTTGTGTTATAAAATGCCTGCACCCTTTTTCTCAGGAAGCACCCCCCCCCACAAAAAAAATAAAAATTCCAAGCCGGGTCACTGTTTGGCATTTGCTGTCACTTTGAGAAGTGGGACTCGATGGCTCCCCCCAAGCTGCCAGGGCCCTTGTCTTGCTGATCCGTAAGAGCTGGTCAGGCTGCCAGGCCACCGGCATCACAATCACCCTCATTTGCATGCCAAGATCCGCCATAATTCCATGGTCATTAGGTTAATATCCTGCAATCAGACGCCATTGTATTGAGCCCCCTCTGCAGACCCCTCACCTTCTTCTCCCCCTATTTCATCAACTTCCCAGCTGCTGGGCCCACGTGACTCAGAGCCTGTAAAACACTCTGTGTATGTTCTATAAGCTTGCAACTGGCGGTGCAGACCCTCCCCGGGGAACATGCTGTAGGCAGCACCTGCAGGGGGCCTGGGTGCTCTTTCGATGCAACTGCTGGAGTTCAAGGCGAGAGGGGCACTCCCGACTGAACCTGGCTTCCTTCGCTGCAGCCGCCATCGGGGCTTCCCCGGCACCCTTAACCAAGATTCCCGGAAGGCTCTGGGTTCCAGCCCTGCATCTCGGCGGCCTGGACCTGCTGCTGGCGTTAGGCAGAGGTTGGATGGGCAACGGATAAGTCCCCAGCCCTGTAGCTACTGGGGGTCTCACAGTGGAATAAACACATTTGTTGACCTGAGAGGGATTCGCAGAGCGCCCGTCCCCCGGGTCCCTCCCAACCCTCCACTTGAGGTTCTGGGGCTGCCGGGGAGCGCCCGTCTCGGGTGTGCGGCATGGGGCCTTCATGACTGGAAGGGGCACGAGGCCTCGCTGCCCCTGGATCCCACAAGCAGGACACGGACACAAAGCGCCCCTGCCCATGTTCCCCAGCGACTGGTGCACACAGGTGGGCTGTCTCTGGCCCTGGAGGTGGCTCTTAGCCGGCAGGACCCGAGTTCTTCTCCGTGAATTTGCGCCATCCCCGCTCGGAGCCACCCACATCGGCGGCCTTGCCACCCTCCCCTGGAAAGCAGCACGTGTGTGCAGGACCCCCCATTCCTGCTTCCCGGGGTGCTGGCTGGGGGACGCTGAGAGGCCCCCGCCGGAAGAGCAGCAGCAGCAGCAGCGATAAACACAGCAATTCCTAGGAAACCCCCAAGCAGAAGGTTCCTCAGAAGCCGATGGAAGTGAAACCACAACGAGCTGACCTTGCAGCTTCGCTGCTCGGGGTGTTTCTGCAAATGGTTCCTGCCAATTCGGGGGAGCTCCCTTCCCCGCCTTGCCCCAGCTTGGTTCCTCTTACATCTCCTTCCCAGCATCCTCTGTGACAAGAGGCCTTTGGCCTCACCCAGCCAGACATGTCCCGTGCGGGGGACTGAGGCACCTCCGGATGGGACTGGGGCCAGTCCGGCCACATCCGCTGCGGCGCTGCGGCAATGCGGCCGGCACGCGAGTCTGACACTCTTCCCGCCCTCTGAAGCCAACAGGAAGACATTCCTCTCCGGGGCCGGCACGAACCCCCCAGAGCTGAGGAGGAGCCCGCAGGGTGGAGTCGGAAAAGGTCCGTCCGGGCCAGCAGCCAGTTTCCCGCACGGGGAAGCAGGGGCCCTCCTGGGGAGCCCACGGGGGCCGTGACAGCACCCCCACGGCAACAGCAGGCGAGCTGGCGCCCCGGCCCACCTGGACCGGGGCTTGGCCCCAGTGGGGCTCACCGGGCTTCCGCCAGGACCTTCCCAGGGCCTCCGGCACGCCGGCGGGCTGCCCCTTCCCCAGCCGCTCACGAGCAGCGATCCCTAACTCCTTCGGCACATGAACGTACCCGTTGAAGCCGCCCACGTCCATGTCCACCTCTGCCTCTTGCAGAAGGATGTGGCGCTGTGTGAGTTCTGTCATCCACCTCGATCTCCCGCCATTCGGCTTCCTTGACTCCTGCATTATGAATTTGTCCCGTTCGCTTTCTCTGCAGCACACATAACTTTGGGTGCCTCCGCCAGATCCCGACCGGCACCACGCTCCGTCCCGGATGTTTCTGCCGAGGGCCCATGCTGGCCGCCCTTCCTGGCCCTTTTCCCACCTCTGAAAGTTCCTTCCTGAGATGCGGCGAGCAGAGCGATGAGCAGATTTCTGAGTGCGGTCGCACCACAGGCGTGTGCCGTGGCATGACAG
This sequence comes from Varanus salvator macromaculatus, assembly GCA_023646645.1. Lineage (NCBI taxonomy): Eukaryota > Metazoa > Chordata > Lepidosauria > Squamata > Varanidae > Varanus > Varanus salvator. Next base: position 572,656 of record JAIXND010000753.1, on the reverse strand, counting down.
TACCACACGTCCCGGTCCCTGCCAGGGCCTTCCTTGCTCGGCGCTGCTTTCCAGCTGCAGCCGCATCCGGGCCACCCCGTGCTGTGCACCCCCGTGGCTCCAAGACCAGCCGCTCTGGCCACTCAGCCTCAGCTCAGACGGCGCTAGAGGGGAGAAATGCCTTGGGGTTTGCCGTCATTCCCTCTTGCTTTTCCCAACCTGCGTGACTCGCTGGCATTTCTGCCGCTGGTGGGGACGTGGCCATGAATCCCACAGGCACGGGCTCAGCCGGGAGCATTCGCCCAGCAGCTGTACAGGGGAAGGGCCGTGACAGCGGGGTGGAGCCCTGCTCTGACTGGGTCCGGTCGCCAGCGCCGTGTCCTCGCAGAGCTGGGAAAGCGCCCGCCTGAAACCTTGGAGGGAGGGTCGTGGCTGCCGCTCAGTGCTGACTCCAGTGGGCTGGTGCACCGGGGAACTGACTCGGGGATGGAGCAGCCTCCTTGGCCGCATTGCATGTGGGTCACAGGATCATAGAGTAGCAGATTTGGAAGAGCCGGGAAGGCCATCGAGTCCAACCCGCTGCTGCAGCAGGACACCACGTCACACCATCCCACTCAGGGGCTGCCCAGGTTCCTTTTGAATGCCTCCAGTGTGGGGGAGCCCCCTACCCCTCCAGGCAGCTGGTCCCACCGTCGTATTGCTCTGACCGTGAGGAAACTTCTCCTGATATGCAGCCTGAACTCGGGTTGTCGCAGCCTGAATTGGTGACTCCATGTCCTGCACTCCGGCATCAGCGAGGAGAGCTCTTGGCCTTCCTCCTTGTGGCAGCCTTTGAGGTCCTTCTAGAGGGACCTCATGTCCCCCCTCAGTCTCCTCTTCTCGAGGCTGAACGTGCCCAGTTCTCCCAGTCTCTCCTCACAGGGCAGCGTTCCCAAACCCTGGATCAAAATGGTGCCATCGGGCGGAGAACAGACAAGGGCATGAGTCCGCCAAGGAAGCTGCGCCCTGGCAGATCCTGGCACACTTGCGCTGGAGGATCCCAACAGTGGGAAGAGCGCATGGCGGCTCGCTCTGTGTCTGAGTGCCAGAGCACTAAGCACATGGGCGAAGGCAGCATTGAGCATCTTTGAACCCCGAGTGGCTCACGGTCACATGCAAAGGCTCTGTGGGTGGGAAGGTGCACACCGAGCCCGTGTGGTCAATTTCTGTTTCAGAGAAGGGAAGTTCACCAGGAGATACATTCAAAGAAAGGGAACCTTGAGGCAGAGACCAAAACCCAGCAGGTAATTCAGAGATAATTTAAAACCACTAAAATGGAGGGCCAGATAAAGATGTAGCACACACTGGAATCGGCAGGACAGCTGAGAAAGTGGAAACAGAAACTCCGATCCATAAGAGAAAGAGCTGGAAAGCATTTTCTTTCCAAATAATACATCTTTTATTAGCCTTGCGAGATTCAAATGGCAATCGCGTTGGCTTCCCAGTTGGTAAAAAGGTCGTTTTGAATGGGCCGGTGTCATTTCCCTGTGTTAAAAAAATTACCCTAATTTTCTGCCACTACTTTAGACTCTAATCAGTTCATTAAAAAACTCCCATATTGATAACTGTTGAGTCCTTTGATCCAGAAATCATTTCCTTCATATCGGGTAAAATTGTCTTAAGTTTGTGGTGGTATCCAGATGGTCTCATTGGAGAAACTTTTTCAATAACTTAAGGATTCAAATCAAGTTCTTCATTTATCCGTGAAAAGCCGTCTCATTTCTAAACTTTCAGGGAAGAACTTGATTCAAATCCTTAAGTTATGTGTCCATATTAGAGCACGGCCAATTTCAGGTCTGAGCTCTTTAAGAAAGCTCAGGCCAGGCGTAAGCAAACTGGACACAAGGCTTAATTTTTATGTTGCCAATCAGCCCTTGAGCCTGTGATTTTGCCAACTCCTTTTGGCTTGGTTTTCCACGAGCCCCTTGCCACCCCCACCCCTGGCCCCACCTGCAAAAAGCAGTTCAGAAGTGAGGAGCAATTAAAGCAACTTAGTTGGCCATCTCTTCCGGTCCGGGCCGGGCCTTCTCTTCGCTTACTGGTCACCTGCAGTCCAACCCTTTCCCCATCTGACCTCGTGCAGGGGGGCGGGGGGCACAGTTCCTTGCAAAAAGCACGTACGTTGTCCTCAAAATCAACTTCCATCTGTTGGGTCACATTTTGTACTCAGCTTGGTTCCTCCCGGCGGAGTAAATGCTCCTGGCTGAACTTCCACTTTTCAAAGGAAGCCTTGGGAGGGGTTGGTGTCAGCACAGCTCGAGGGGAGGTGGGTGGGATTGGGGCCATGGAGAGAAGGTGGCGCAACCGCTTTTGACGCCACTGGTGCAGGGCTGTGGTTTTTGGAAGACTCGCGCCCGGCTCAGTCCCCAGAGAGAGAAGGCGTATTGACAGTACAAAGATCACCGGAGGGGTGTGCGCATCATGGAAGGGGGCAAGCGGGGAAGCCAGTAAAAGCGGCACGGTTTTCCTTGAACCCCGGGAGACAAGAGGGCGTGAAGGAAGAGTTGACAGCCCTCCAAGCCCAGGCTGTACCTCCTCTTCTTTCCCTTGATGCAAAGGGCTGCCACATTTCTGGAACTCGAGGTGGGTAAGCCACATCACAGAATCCTAGAACAGCAGAGCTGGAAGGGGCCATGAAGGCCACCGGGTCCAACCTCTGCCGCTGCAGGACACCAAGTCACACCATCCCACTCAGGGGGCTGCCTGGTTTCTTTTGAACGTCTCTAGGGTGGGAGAGCCCCCCACCCCTCCGGGCAGCTGGTTCCATTGCTCTGACGGTGAGGAAGCTTTTCCTGATGCCCAGCCTGAACCTGGGTTGTCCCGACTTGAATTGATTGTTCCCTGTCCTGCCCTCTGGCAGCAGCAAGAAGAGATCTTGGCCTTCCCCTTTGTGGCAGCCTTTGAGGTCCTTCTAGAGGGGTACCGTGTCCCCCCTCAGTCTTCTCTTCTCAAGGCTGAACATGCCCAGTTCCCTCAGTCTCTCCTTTTAGGGCAGTTGCCCGAAACCCTGGATCATTTTTGCTGCCCTCCGCTGGACCCTTTCTAATTTTTCTCCATCTCTTAAAACTTGGTGCCCAGAACTGGACACAGGATTCCAGGTGGGCTCTGACTAGTGAGGAGCGTGGGGGAACTACTCCTTCTCGTGATTTGGAAGTCATACTTCTGTTAATGCATCCCAGAATAGCATTTGCCCTTTCGGTGGCTGCGCTGCGGTGTTGGCTCAAGTTTAGCCTCTCGTCCACAATTACTCCAAGTTCTTTTTCTTGTTCGGTTCTGTTGAGCCACGTTTCCCCTTCTTGTATTGATGCCTTTGGTTTCTTGTTCCTAGAGGAGGACTTGGCACTTGGCCTTGTTGAATCTCATTCCGTTGCTTTCAGCCCGGCATTCAGGTTTCTCAAGATCGCCCTGGATCTTCATTCTGTCTTCCAGGGTGTTTGCTATTCCACCCGGTTTTGTATCATCTGCAAATTTGATTATCTTTCCTTGTACTTCCTCATCTAAATCATGAATAAGGATGTTGGGGGGCACTGGGCCAGGACTGAACCCTGCGGCACCTCACAGTTGCCTCCATCCAATGTGGGAAGGTGCCATTAGATTAGCACTACTTGTGCCTGGTTCAGCAGCCAATTTTGGATCCACCTAATAGTTTTTCCATCTAGTCCAGTTTTTGCTAATTTGCTTATCAGAATGTCATGTGGCACTATGTGGAAAGCTTCGCTAAAGTCTAGGTAGATTATGTCCACAGTGTCCCCTTTATCCATCTGGGAGGTTACCCAGTCAAAAAATGAGATTAAATTAGTCTGCCAGGATTTCTTTTTGTCAAATCCATGCTGGCTTCTATCAATCACTGTATTTTCTTGAAGATGCTTGTAGATGGATTTTTAAATCATTTTTAATTAGAGCTCCAGAATTTTTCCAGGGATTGACGTCAGACAACTGGTCTGTAGTTCCCAGGTTCATCTTTCTTTTCTTTCTTTTTTGCACATGGGTGCAAAGTCTCACTGGCAGTGGGGTGGTGCCCGCAAAGTCCTTACAGTGGCGCATGGGGGAGTCCAGCCTTGTTTGCAAGCGGTCCTAGAAAGCTGCTGACCCAGAAGGCTTCCCCGACAGTCCCTCTCGGGTGCAGGGTGCACCGAGAAGGGGAGCTGCGTTCAGAGCGAATGTAATGCTCCCGGATCCCTGCACAGCTCCGCGTGGCCTCGTGTAGCAGAAGCAACGGAGCAATTTGGTGGCTGCAAAGTTCGGCAAGCCAGCTGTGCCAGGCTGGGGCTTTGGCAAACGCAGCAGCCGAGCAGATCTGGAGCTGTGGGCTGCGGTGGCACAGGTGGGTGGTGGAACGGCGCACGGCGGGGCTCGGAGGTCAAGTGAAGGAGGGGGCCAGGTATGCGCTCGTCCTGTTGAGTGTGGGCTGACTGAGATGCTCCTTCAGCCCACAAACCGGACACAAACAAGGTGACACAGTGGGAAGCCAGTGCAACAGGTGAGCGGATTTCGAAGCGGTTCCTGGCCTCTCGGAGAAGTAGTACGTATTCACCTGTCCACCCTGTCTCCCTCTTGGCCAGATCCGCTGTGAGCTGTGGGAGCTGCCGAGGCACCTGCGGCCCGGGAGGAGCGCCCTGCTGGCACGGAGGGGCCGCTTGCGTCCTTGAGGGGAGAGGTGAGGCGGCTGGCACGGGGGGTGGAGGCGGGGGCCTGCAGGGCCAGCGGGATGCCGGCCTGAGCCGGGGAGGCGGCAGGGCACGCCCCACTGAAAATGCACCGACGGTCGGGTCACGGGAGGGAAAGGGGCGGCGCTGGCCGGAGGGACAAAGGGGCCCAGCGATCTTGACCGACCTGCTTCGCCCTCGCAGGGCCTTTCCCTCCCAGCGCCATCCATCCCGCCAGGGCCCCGAGCCCCTCTGGAGCAGCCATGGTGGAGGAGTACCGCAACTTTTCATCGCTGGATGCCGATGAGGAGGAGGGCAGAACCCCCGCCCGAAAAGGTACCGCGAGGGGCACTCTTCGTAATTGCAAAGGCGGACGAGGGACTCAGCTCAGCCGCTCCAGTGAAGCTTTAGTCGGGGGGGTTTAAAGAGCTGCACTGGGACCCCACCTGTGCCCTCCAGATATACTGGACTCCAGCTCCCAGCATCCCCCAGCCGGCATGCATTACTGATCACTGTGCACCATGCCAAATTCGCGGTCACCGAATCAGATCCAGGAGGTCTTGACGACTGTGGAGTAAGCGCACAATGCGACAACCCCCCCCCCATCGCACTGTGGGGCCTTCACGGCTGTGGCGCAAGCCCAGGCGGGTCCCACGTGGCCCCTCTTCTCTAGCCTTCGCCCCTTGGTTCACGCCCTCCTTGCGGAGCATCCGGACGATAAATGTTGCCAAATTGTCTCATTCTTGCAATTTCGGGGATTTTCCCTCACGTCTTTAGGAAGGGCTTTGTGCAAGAGGTCGAGGTTGTTCTGTTGTTCGAACCCCACCAAAATAAGCCATGGCGAAGGGCCCGAAGTTCCTAACCCGGCAGCACAGCGTGGGTTTGGTTTGTGGGTTGTTGGTGGGTAACAAGCCATGGCCTGTGCTCGTGACTGGGTTCTGACAACACAGTAATCCACACTGCAGAGACTGTTGCCCTGGGGACAACCCAAATTCAGCCTACGCTCTGCACTCGACCGCGGGTTCTCCTGGTTGTCAGAACCTAGCCAAAATCTCAAACCATGGTGGGCAGAGATCACAGCCCAGCACCACCCGCGGCTGGTCCGTTCGCGAGTTAGGCAGAAGCAACGCAACAACCCGCATTTCGACAGCAACCCACACGCCACCCTCGCGGGGGCCTCGCTGTGCCACTGAGCCAGTAGGGACGGTGCCGGGCAGGAGGGGGCCGGGCAGGTCCGTGACCCTTGCCCTCTCCGCCCAGCGCCCGCACCGCCTCTGCCGAGCCCCGTGTGGCGCCAGCGCCTCTGCCCCAGCCGCCGCCTGGTCCTGATCCTGCTGGGAGTCAGCCTCGCCCTCCTGCTCGCGATCATCATCGTCGGCGCCAGAGGTGAGTGGCGCAGCGAGCATGCCGACGGTCCAGGGAGCCAGGCCAGGGAGAGGAGGCCGTGCGAGCGCACAGCACGAGGGGCGGCGGGCGAAGACGCAACCGCGGCAGAATTGGGCTCGCTCCCGTGCCGAACGGGGGCCGCCCCACCGGTCTCCCAGCGCTTTTCCTCTTGGGGGAACCCAGGGCAGCTTCCCTGGCTAACAACACCCCTGTGAGGTGGGCCGGGCCGAGAATCGGTGATCCGCCCAAAGGGGGACCTGGGGGCCGGACGCCCCGGGTCCCCACGGAGGCTCCTTGGGGCGAAGGAGCGGGCGGGCCCCGATTTTCCCTCTCCGCATTGCCCCATCCCGGCCAGGCCAGAGCTCCAGCTCCCGCTCGCAGCAGATGGGCCGAGCGCTCAGGGCCCTGAACACCTCCGTGGCCGAGCAGATGGGCATCCTGCAGCAGAAGGGTGAGTGGCCGAGGGGCTGGGCTGGGGCTGGGGGGCAGCGGAAGGCCCCCGAGGGGCCGCTGGCGGCCGGCACACCGGGGCTGCCGGGGCCGTGCCTCCCCCAGCTTCGGGAGGCGGAAGTGAAACACAGCTCTGCTCTTGACCTGAAGTGCCATTTGCTGTGGCCAAGGCTCTCCGGGGCTTACTCACGAGGAAGCCCCCAGCCAACAGCCCTGTGCAGAGCCTCTGGAGGGAGCTCAGTGGTGCTGGGACAAAAGGGGGGGCGGGCGAGGGGAGCTTTCCCCAAAGACCTGTGGAGGGACAGGCGTTTCCTGCCGTATCCACAGCGACCGGAGCCACACGTGGGCAGCGACGTGGGCAGGTTTGCATCTAACTCCTCGGATGTGAGGATCGGCCTGCGAGGGGCAGCCCGGTGCTTTGCAGCCGAAGAGCGGGATGGGGGGTGGGGGGCGCACACCGCCCCTCGAGGCTGCTGGGATCCGGGCAGGAGGCGACTGCCCAAGGAAGCGATCCCAGGGGGGCGACGGGAAGCTCGACAGAGACGTGGCCCCTGTGGAAAAGACCGGTTCTGCGCTGCTCATGTACAGGCTGTGTGCAAAGCTGCGGAGGGGCCCCACTCGTGGTATCGTATCCCGTTCTGGTCCGAGGACCTCTGAGAGATATAGTAGAACTAGGAATATGTGGAACAAGGCCGCTGGGCTGGTCGGGGTGGGAAACTTTGGAGCGCCGGAGGTGGCTTTGTTCGGGAAGAACGGGTGGCCGGGGGGAGATGTGGCAGGGGAGGGGGCTCAGAGAGGAGAGGGGAGATTCGGGGAGGGCCGCCTCTCCAGCCTCGGGGCCATGCTCTTCTCCATGCCAGTTGTGGGGCACACAAGACGGGGTGCCGCCGCACCCACGTCTTTCCGGACAGCCTCTTCCTGTGGGGCCCCTGGTTGGCGCCTGTCGGGACCCGGCGTGGCTCTTCCAACGACCTCTTTCCCCTGCCTGATCAATTAGCTGGTTCCTCGTCCTCACCCGCTCTGGCCCCGGTCAGTGTTTCTCCACATGCCGCAACATCGGAGCGACTCGGTGCCGGCGCAGGCTGGGGGCGGGGGGCTGGGGAGGGCAGGAGGTGGGTCGCAGCATGGCTGGTGCCCCCAACCACCCCCTGTACATTGCAGAAGCCACGACGGACGCAAAGAGGACACAGACCGAGGAGATGGTGAAGAAACTCACCGAGCACATGGAAGCGGGTGAGTCCACACGTCGGTTTCCTGCGAGTAGAGCAGGTGTCAATGAAGCCCACGTCACCTGAGTGGGCCTACAGCGTGTGAGATTTAGGTTGGATTTTGCTTCTTGGACTTTGCAATAAAAACACTCCAGAAATCTTACCGTAAGGCCAAAAAATGCACAGTCTTAACCCCGTTTGAAATAGCTGAAACCACGCAAAAATTCCAGAGCCGGCCCCGGTGGAGGCAGGCAGGCAGGCCTCCCTGGGGGGTGTCTGCCTCGTCAGGGGCCACGGGGCTCTCCCCCAGCCTGGTGCCCTCCAGATGCGCTGCACTGCAGCCGCATGAGCTCCTGGCAGTGCCCGTGGAGCACCCGGGGAGCGGCAGGTTGGAGAGGGCTCCCTGGGAGGGCTGTCCTCGCGCCCCCCTGAAGGCACACGGGGGGAGGCGATTGGGGGCCGGGGTCTCCTGGCAGCAAGGGGCTGGCAGCGTCTGGCGAGAGCGCGGGGAGGGGGGCTCCGTTCTCAGGCAAAAGGGCCGCACGGGGGGGCGCAGTCCTCTGGCGCGGCTGCGCGCAGGGGGCTTGCCCGGCCTGGGGGGAGACGCGCCGCCCGACCGAGCCACGCGACCCCCAGGAAAGCTCCGCAGGGGGCGCGGCTTCTGCCGCAGGAGCCCGGCGGCCACACGGGACCGCCAGGGGGCGCCTCGCCCCAGGCCGCCCTCCTCGCGGCCACCGGGCGGCGCGCTCCCGCACCAGCCCCGCCCGGGGGCCCCGGGGGCTGCGGGGCTGGATGCGCGGGGCCCCCTCTCGCCAGACACCCCCCCCCGCCACATGCCCTCCCTCTCCCTCTCCCTCTCCCTCTCCCTCTCCAGCCCGGGCGCGCCTGCTGGCCCAGATGCACGAGCTGCGGAGGAACATGCGGCTCCTGAACTGCGACCTGGAGAGGTTTAAGAAGAACCAGACAGGTCAGGGGGGGCCGGGATCCGGGATCCGGGCCGAGCCCCGCTGCGCCGGACAGACTGCTCCGCTTTTGGCACCCCGGCCCGTGATTCGTGCGCGCCTGTGCGTGGTCCAAGCCGGGAAACGCGGGTTTCGGGGTGCCGCTGTCCGTGCTGGTGCTCACGGGCCGGAGCCCCCCCCGCGTGCCACCCCTCGTGCCCGCCGCAGCCTCCCTCTTCACCAGCCTCTCGCTCCGGCCAGACCACGGGGGCGGGGGGGGGGCAGGAAGGCCCTCGATCACGGCCACCATGGCGAGGAGGCACGTGGCGGGTGGCCCCACGGCGGAGAGGGGGCAGCCTCCGTGGGAGCCAGTGCAAAGGCGGGCCTGACCACTAGGCCTCCTTCCCCAGCATGGCCCCCTGCCTGGAGCAGGCCGGTGCCGCTGGGGCACCCGGGAGCACTGCAAGCCGGGGCCACCCGGCCCTTGCGGCTCTCCAGAGTCCTCCATCGCCACCCCCACACTCCTTGCTCCACCCCGCAGGTGGCGCTGGGGCCCACGGGACACGGTGCTGAGGCTTTTTGACCAGCGGGAACTGCGGTCTCCTGCCCCCCCCCAAGCCTCCTGTGCCCCCCGAGCTTCCAACCCGCCCTGGCTGGGGAAATGAGCTTCCCCAGCAGCAATGCAATGTGAGGTATTCGGGTGCAGCCTTGAAGGCCAGGGAGCGGCTGCTGGAGAGGAAGCAGGCTGGGACCGCTTGCTGCCCCGATCCACGATCCCCGGAGCCGGGCGGGAGGTCAGACCCTCTGCTTCTGCGCTGGCGTTCCGTCCACTAGGCCAGCCTTCCCCAGCCTGGTGCCTGGAGCTAGCATCCTGAGCATCCCCTGACGGAGGGGATCCCACACCCCCAGAGCGGGGGGCTGCCCTACAAGACGCAGCGGGACACAGAGGCCAGAGCTCCCTGGATCTGGCCAGTAGAACGAGCACTCCGCTTGCCCTCGCTCCTGGGATGCCCGGCCGTGCCCCTGGCACGTCAGCCCTGGGCGCGTTCTCCCAGCCGAAGCTGAAACACGCCCGCGATGCCCTGCACATCCTTCCCCCTTTCGAGCGGAGCGGGCGGCACGCCCAGGATGGCTTCCCTGCATGTGCGAAGGGGTCCACCCGCAGGAGAGTCGGCCTGCACTCCCCCCGTCCCAGGCCGGGGGGCTGAGGACGATGCGGGGCTGGCCTCCCACGTCTCTGGGAGGGGACGGTGCTACCAGTGCCGCCCCCCCGGCCGCCTTTCACCGTGCGCGCTCGTTGTGCCCTTCCGCAGCCGGGGCGGAGGCCTGCTGCCCCCGGGGCTGGGCAGCCTTCCGGAAAAGCTGCTACTGGCACTCCAGGGATGGGAAGACCTGGGAGGACGCCCGGGCCGAGTGCGAGGCCGTGGACGCGCACCTCGCCGTCATCGAGTCGTACGAAGAGCACGTATGTGGCGTGGGGGGCGGGGGGCCCCTGAGGCGGGCGGGGGCCTGCCGGGTTCGCGTCCTGCCACCGACTCCCTTTTCCTGGCCAGCGGTTCGTGGCGGAGCACGTGAGGCCGGCGTCCACGTGGATCGGCTTGAGCGACAGCAGCGGGAGCTGGAAGTGGGCGGACGGGTCCTCCTTCTCCTTCGGCAAGGAGTAAGTTCGGTGCGGGTGCTCCCCTCTTCCCCCGGTTATTCCGTGCAAGGCATGCCAGCAGCTTTTCGTGGGGGGGGGTAGCAATCTTGCCGAGACCCCCAGCGCAGGACATTCCCACTGACGACCTCAACACAGAGAAACAGACTGACTGACAGCCGCCACTTCCAGCAGACGGACAGACACCCCCGGGGGGGGATAGGCGTGCGCAAATGACCCCTGGTGTGCCCAAGGGGCGCGCAGGCCTGTCTCTCCCTCTGCCGTCGCACGAGCCCCTGGAGGGTCGTCCCGGGAGCTGCTGGGCAGGAGATTTGGGGCAGCGTGCAGGAAGGGCCTCTCCGCACACCGCAGAACTGAGCTGCGGGGGCCACGTCCCCAGCGTGCCAGGCGCCCCCCCGCTGGGACGGCTCAGAAGGGGACCGGCCCTCGCCGAGGGCGCATGGGCGCTGCGCCTGGAGGGGCGCCTCCGTCGCTCCGGCGGCTTCCAGCGCATGGCCGTCCCTGGGGAAGGCACAGGGACTGGGTGGGCGGCACTTTGGCTGCCCTTTGCTCCCAAGGTCATGCCCGTCGCCGGATGCCCGCTTTGGGGCTCCCAGGAGTTGTCCACTGAGCATGTGCAGAGTTGCCGCCCGTCTGAGCAGTGCTCCAGGCTGGCAGGCGACGTGTGCGGGAGCGGGGGACGGGCGGGGGGCGCCCCGCTTGCCCCGGACTGAGGCGGCGGCGCCCCGGAGCAGCCCGAAGTGCTGCCACCAGCGTCGCACCTCACGGCCTTCCACGAGGGGCCGCGGGATGCTGCCAGGGCGCCACCGCGGCATCTCCGCTCTCGCCTTCTTCCACTTTCCAGGCAGTGGTGCTCGAATCAGCCTGACAACTGGTACGGCCACGGCTTGGGCGGCGGGGAGGACTGCGCCCACCTCACCCCGGACAGCTGCTGGAACGACGACCACTGCTCTCGCTCCTACGGCTGGATGTGCGAGATGGAGATCAGGGACTAGGCCGGGGCCGGCGACCCAAGCACTCAGGCAGCCATTTGGACCCGTTTCCCACAGGTTGTAAGCCGCCCCGAGGCTTGTGGCAAGGGGCGGCATATAAATGTGTTAATAAAAATAAATAAAAAAGAAGAGAAGACACCGGGAGCCGCAAAACCCTTTTGGCATCTCAAATGAACACAACGCTGCATATACCGTGCTTTACCCTCACGCCTTGCGTTGCGTTTCATAAATCCAACACAAACGATAGTGCGTTGCATTTATGAAATCAATGAATGACTCTTATACAGAATCTCCATCTGTGAACGGCTTCCCGCGCCTGACTATTTCTGAGCGGCCACAAAACTTCGTAGCGCATGTAGTTGGCTTTGCAGACTTAATCCAATTGAGTTTTGCACAGATCGACCTTCCGCATCAGTTCCGAAATGGCTTTTTTTTCTCTCATCTCCATCCGGATATTTCCCAGCAAAGGCTGAGTGTTCGTTCTGGAAAAGTTTTGCAACATTCGACTGTCTGTTGTTTGCCAATTTCTCACCACATATTAAGCGTACTGGTAAGCCAGTCTCGTCAGCAGTGAAAGCAAATGAATCCGCCCACGTACCATTAAACGTTCTGTTTTCCTCTGAAACTTTGCTTTTCTTGAATTTATCCGTGGTTGACCTTCGCTTCAGGTCGAGAAGCGAAATAAATCAGGTGCAGGTGGATGTTGCCGGATGTTGTGGCGGTTGTGACGCGTATTTTGAGCGACGGAGCCGCAGTAGAGGGATGAGAGAGCCACGTGTGGCTCCGGAGCCGCGGGGTGCTGACCCCTGGACTAGGTGGAGCGCGCCCTTCGCGCCCCTCTGCCTGGGGAGGGATGTCCGGCAGCCTCGGGGGCCCAGGCTGACGGAGCCCCCAGCACCGGCGGGCGAGAGCCCCCGCTTCCGCTCCTCCACCCTGCTCGAAAGCGGCGCCGTCTCGTCCTCGTGGATGTGATTCCAGCCGAGCCCGGGCGAGGTCTCCCCAGCCCCCCTTTGCTCTGCTGCCCTTTCCTCCCTCAGCTCCACGCCGCATTTCCTTCCAGACCCCTTTCCCAGGGGTCCCCAACAGTCCCTTCCTTCCTGTAGCTGCCCCGCAGGCCCCACATCTTTCAGCTCCCGGCCTGCCCCTTCTCCCCACAGCATCCTTCCTTCCGGCCAGAGGCCCAGTCCCTGTTTGTCGGCCCGCAGGGGCGGCGTCTTCCACCCTTTCACCTCCCTCCCAGATGCCGCGCTGTTGGCCAACGACCCGTTGCTGTCCCTTTCCCGGAGCGGGGAGAACAGGTGGGGGGCTCAGCCTGCTGGGAGGAGGCCGGCTCGCCGCGGGCAGCCGGAAGGCGGGCTTTGGCCTGCCGCGTAAAGCTGCATCTCCACCAGTTCCCGTGCGCTTCTTGGCGAGGTAACTGCGTTTTGGTTAAACCCAGGGCTGGAAGGGACACCTTTGCCTCCTGGTTTGCCCCCTCCTCTGGCCCACATCTCGGGCGCGCTGCGGGCTGCCTTCGCACCTGCGACCTGTGCAAATCCTGTGCACCAGAAAGGCGTGTTCAGAATCGAAGCGCATTGCATCGCCAACTCCCCCCTTCACACGCACATTTCAAGGATCTTGGAACAGGGCAGGTGTGGGCGAACCTCCATCTTTGCATTTGCAAGCTGGCCGCAGAAATGGGTGGCTCTCTGAGCATGTGCAGAGTTCCAGCAAATGCAGGTGAGACATGAGACAGGGCGTGGGATCAGGCAGGAGGTGGGCACCTCCTCAGCCTGGTCGGGCCCTGGCGGTCTTTCCGCCTTCGGCCCCATGGCACGCAACAATTCCGTGGGGAGGCATGCGCATGGCAAAGGAGCGCCATCTGTCACACCTGGCAGGTGCCTGGGAGCCTCCCCGCCCTGGCCAGGGGCTCGCGGAGCTGCCGGAATTCCTGGCGGAGGCGGAGAGGGGAGGCGAGAGCCACCGGCCGAGGCACCCGTGCCTGGCGGCCCGAGACACAACTTTCAGGGAGGAGCATTAACATGAGCGGAGAGGGTGGGGGGCCGGTGGCGAAGTGTTCAGGGCGTCAGGCTCGCAGCCACGGACTCAGCAAGCGGCCACCCTTAAGCTGGGTGCTGGGAAGAAGCGGGTGGGGGGGGCGGTGCTGTGGCCAGGCAGCTTTGCAGCAAGCCGGATCTGGCCAGGTGCCCGAGCTCAGAGGAGGCGCTCCAACTCCAGGCCAGATCTGCAGTCTGATCTGCACAAGAGCACCAGGCCGGATCAGGACCTGGCCCGGGAGCCCCAGCATCCACCCCCAATCCCGGCAAATCGGGACTGCTCCCGTGGGACGGCACCTTGGTCCCAGACCAGCGCTCTGATGGGTCCCGGGATCTCTGACCTCTGCCAGCAGGGCTCTCGAGATGTGTGGGACTACAGCACCCATCATCCCTGGCCAGCGTGCTCGGCCTTGCCCAGCGTGCTGGCCAGGGGTTCCAAGAGTCAGACAGCCCTGCATCGGCCGGCCATCAGCTTGTGCGAATCAAAGAACCCAACTGGAGCTGCAGGAACGGGGACGGCAAAGCGGCGGCGCCACATTTCTTGCCAAATCCCACACCGCCAGCCTGCAGAGCCACAACGTGCCGCGCAATTTCACCGAATTCCTCAAAATTAATCCTGGAAGACGGCAAGCGACGGAAAGTTTGCGTTGAGTCACGGAGGGTGTAAGTTCAGCCCTGCCCCCATGTCGCTGGAAGCGAACCTGTGATTATGTGGGCTCCTGTGCTTGTGTTTGGCAGTTTTGCTACCTGCACAGGTGTGCTTTTGCACTACAGGTCCAGTCTGTTTTGTTGCATACCTGGGCTGGGCAGACGCAGTGACTAATCAGCTCCTGCACTTAATTACAACAACAAAAGCAGAACGCGGGTTTGGGAAGAGGGAGGCGGCACCTTTTGAGAGGCTGCCAACCCCCGGTTTCGGCAGCGTCTGTGGAAAGGCGCACGTAGGAAGAGGCGGCAGAAGGGGGGCAGCGCAAGCCGCGGTGGCGTGGGGGGCAGCCGCTGTCCGGCAGGCGGCAGGCCCGGCCCCTGTGCGCGGCATCTCCGCTTTAAAAAACCCAGCCCCTGACTGCTGGGATGCGGGTATGTGCAGCGGGGCAGCTTCGGCCTGACCCCGGAGCCAAAGTCCGGCGCCCTGCCGCTCGGGCCGGGAGCCCAAAGAGCGCGCAGCCAGCCTGGGCGCCGGGAGAATGCGCCGGTTGGTTCCAGCGGTGCTGCTGTGACTTCAACTTTCAATGCCACACAAATGCACACATTCTGAGCTCTTTCCGCCAGGCTGAGCGAGCGTTTCGCTCGCTGTCTTAGCGTGAGCCATGTGGAGCGGCAGCTGTCCCGGAGAGCATGAAGACCGGGGCATAACAGGTCGAGTTGCGCCCCTGGGATGTGGAAGGCCACTGCACGGAGCGGCTATGGGGCATGTGAGAGGCGGACTGGGGGCCCCGGGAAGGCCGTGCCGTCCCCCGCCCCGTCTCCTCTTGGATCCAGGCGGTTTGAAGCGTGCAGTGGGCCCAGTCGAGCTGCGAGCACGGCGGCTCAACAGGTGGGGCGCAGCTTCTCCAGGTGACGTCTCCGCCACACCACGACACTAACTTTGCCTGGGCCCACGAAGGTGCTCAGCACTAGGGGAGAGCCTTCCTTTGAAGAAGCTGGCAGGGTGAAGCAAGATGGCGGCCAGAAAGTGCCCAGATTCCTTGGTAGAGGAATCATGGAAAAGCCGGGGACAGCGGAGGTGCCGCGATGCCTGCTCCACATTAAGTGCGACTACCTTTGGGGGCTGACACTCTTTGCCTGGGCAGCCAAGCAGTTCCGGTTTGTCTCCCGAAGGGAGCAGGTATTTTGCTAGTTCAGCAGTCCTGGGCTCAGGAATTCCTGGCTGATTTGTGGGTGTGGCAGCTCGCAATGAGGAGCACCCTTCCCCAACCGGGTGCCCTCCAGAGCGCTTGGCTGCCGCTCCGAGACGCCTCCCGCTTGCGCTCCAAACCCGCTGGAAGGCATCCAGCTGGAAAAGGCTGCTCCATGTGTGGGTTTTCCAAGAGCCGGGAAGGGAAATATCCGGAGAATGCGGGCCGCGCTCGGACTGCGTCATCCTGAATTCCATGTGGGCTTCCTTTTCCATGGCTCCCATGAAATTGCCTCGGGGTGAGGCTGGGCTGCTGGCGGTGCTCCGTCCCCCCCTTTGGGGTCTTGCAGGAAGCTGCTAATGCTCAGCGGCAGAGCCGGGGCCCCCCAAAGATCTCAGGGCACCCAGGCCCTGTAAGCAGAGGTGGCGGGGCTACCCATCCCAAAGCTTTCCCTGATCCCGCTTTTCCTCCAAAGATTCCCGCCCGTTCCCCAAAGGCCTGTGATCCGGATGACCCTGCTCCCGCTCGGGTTTCTGATACAGGAGTCGGCTTTTGGGAACCAGGTCTATTGATCGGGGGCCTTCCTTCGCACCCGGTGTGCCCCATCGTTCAGCCTTTCCCTTGCGATGGCAGACTACCACCCCCATCATCCCGACACAGGCTGGGGTGAAAGGGAGTTCTAGAAAGGAGGGCTCTTCAAAAAGTTTCCGCACTTTTTAAAACTCTATTTAGTAAGAATTTAAAAAACAAATCGCATCACTTTTCTACGATGCATTTTCCTAGCGTCGTACCAACTTTTTAATGTCATCAGCAAAAAATATATATATATTTATTTAAAGTATTTTTACCCTGTGCTACAAAGAAATCATCTCAGGTCGGCTTACAATACTAAGAAAAATTAATAAACAACATATATAACAACAAACAATAAAACCAAAATGCGACTGCAAATATATTAACATCAAGTTAAAATTCCCCAGTCCTTAAAATAAAGGGTAACTAAAAAGGTTTTTACTCGGCGCCGAAAATAATATAAAATATAAATATAAAATACAAAAGTGCAGAAACTTTTTGGAGACCCCTTGTACATTCCAGTTGTAGGGCAGTAGCTGAGGGGATACGGCTTGGCATGGAGGTGCCCGGAAAGGCACTCTGCACATGGGTAGAGGTCTGCCTGGATCCTCATTAGGCGGCTGAGACGTGTGTGTGTGTGGGGGGGGGGGTTGCTGGCGAATAAAGGCGAGGTGGGTCTGCTGAATGGAGGGGAGCGGAGGATGGGTCCTGTTTTCGGGGCCTGGGGCGGCGAGGGCTGGGCAGCTCACGGAAAGGGGGGGCTGCTGCTTCTCCGGGGGGGCGCCGAGGCGGGCGAGGGGCGATCTGGGCGCCAGGGCGCGGAGCTTCTTTCCGCCCCCCCCCCAAGGACGGTGAGGTGGCGGAGGGATGCGGCGGTCCGGAGGGGCTCGGACGCCTGGGTCCGCCTCGCCTGCTCTGGGGCTTGCGGGGGGAAGGGGCGAGCCGCGGGCCGGGCGCCCGAGTCCCCTTCCTTCCCGGGGGGGGGGGAAAGCGCCGAGTCCCTTTGCTTCCCGGCGGGGGGAGCGCCCGGTCCCCGTCCTTCCCGGCGGGGCGGGGAGCGCCTCCTGCCCGCCCCCGCCGGTCCCTCCCCTATAAAGGGCGGCCGCCGCCGCCGCCGCCGAGATAAGCCGCGCCGCTCCGAGCTGCGCTTCACTTCCTGCGCCGCCGCCGCCGCCGGGACGGAGGGAGGGAGGGAGCGAGGGAGCCGCCCGGGACCTCGCCGCCGCCGCCGCGCCTCGCCCGCCTCGCCGCGGTAGGTGCCTCGCCCGCCGCCGCGGCCCCGCAGGCCAGGGCAGCCCCGAGCCCCGAGCGCGCGGCGGGCACCCCGGATTCGAGCCGAGCCCGCCGGCCGGGCCCCCGGAGCGCGGCATCCCCGGCGCCACCGAGCCCCGCCCGGGTCCCGCCTCGCCCTGGCCGGCGGTCCCCGCGCGACCCGGGAGGGCTGCTTTCCCACGTGCCTTCCGGCCACCACCCCCCCCACCCCCCCCCGTCCTCGGGGCGGAGGGAGCCGGCCGGACGCCGTCAGGTGCGCCCTGCCAGGTGTGCCCGTGCGGAGGCTGGTGAGGACGGAGGTGGACGCGGGAGCGCTGCAGCCGCCCCGGCGAGGACTTGGCCGTCTTCCCTCGTCCGGCCCGTCCCCTTTTCCTCTTACGCTGTGGCTTTTTAGCCTGCCGACCCCAGGCCGGGGCTGCCTTGGTGTACAAGTTGGGTTTAACCCCGTGTGGGGGGGGGGGGGAGGGGGCGGGGGTTGGCTGAGAAGCAGGTAAACATACAAAAACTAAATAGGCCTTTGCAATGGACTAGTCAGGGCTTCTTTTAATGAACAGATGGCTCAGGTGGGTTTGTCGCCGTTTTTGAACCAGGTCGATTATTTTGCCGGGAAGCCTGTAGAAGACCTGCCGCAGCGCCTAGGAGGCAGCACTGCCCCCGTCTCCACACGTGCCGGAGAGGGACCCTTCCCGGGTGGGCTTCCCGGCACGGCACATCCTTCAGCGAGGGGCTTCTGCGGACGACGGCTGGCACGACTCGGCTCCTCTCTCTCGCAACAGGCCACGGCGCTCGCCCTGCCATGATGCCCGATCCCTGGGAGGCGCTGGGGCTGCCCGGCGGCCTGGTCACCCTGAACGTGGGCGGGAAGCTGTACAGCACCACGCTGGAGACGCTGACGCGCTTCCCGGACTCCATGCTGGGCGCCATGTTCCGCGGCCCGCAGCCGGCCCTCACCGACAGCCGCGGGAACTACTTCATCGACCGCGACGGCAAGGCCTTCCGCCACATCCTCAACTTCCTCCGCTTTGGCCGGCTGGACCTGCCGGAGGGCTACGCGGAGCTCTCGCTCCTGCGGGCGGAAGCGGACTTCTACCAGATCCGGCCGCTCCTGGACGAGCTGCGGCGGGTGGAGGCAGAGCGCTGGCGCCAGAGGAGCAACGCGGTGCTCCACGCCGACGTGGACGTGCGCAAGCGCCTGCTGCACTTCAACGTGCGCCGCGGGCCGCAGAACTACGAGCTGAGCGCCTGCTCGCTTCACATCTTCACGGCCAACGTCTTCTGCACGGACAGGCACTTCCTGGCCCTGCTGCGCAGGCGCCTGAGCCATGCCGAAGCGCCCGCCGGCGGCTCGGGGGCAGCGCCTCCCGGGAAGGCCCTGGACCGGTCCCAGAGGGAGCCAGAACCTCTGAGCCCCTCGGAGAGGGAGCCCAGAGGCGGCGGCCAGGGGGGTCCCGGGGCTGCCCACCGAGGGGAGGGGAGGGGCAGGAAGAGGCGCCTGGACAATTCCAACGGCGAGCCGAGAGCCTGCCCAGGCGACTCCACCGATGAGGGTGCAGAAACCGACGAAGAGGCCTTGGATCACTCCTTGGAGATATCCCCCGTGGGCACTGCAGCCTGCCACCATCTTTGCCTGGAGTGGACCCCACGCCCCTCAGAGCTCCCCACGGCGGAATATGCCAAGCAGCAGCTGCGCTCGCTGAGAGTAGGCGGCCGGGAGGTTAGAACTGCCAGCGGATTCCTGGAAGAGGTGCTGAGGCTGGCGCTGGCTCAGGGCTTCCGGGTGGACTCGGTCTTCCCCGACCCGGCAGACATCCTGAACGCCCGCTCCTTGCGCTTCGTCCGGCACTGAAGCGCCGCGCCTGGCGGAGGGTGGCTGTTGGCAATCCACCCCGTCCGAAAGGAGAGGAGGGCTGGTAAGGGAGAGGTGGCACGCACGGAGGGGGCCCGCGGTGGCAGCACCCCGTGCATCCAGCCCCCGGGCCATGAGTGGCGACCCTCTTCTGGATATGGGGGGAGTATTCCTCCCCGACTCGAAAGGGATGCCAGCATTCACGGTCTGAACCAAACCTCCCCACGGGTTGCTCTCCAGGCTTGTGGCACTACAGTTGCCATCAGTCCCCAGCCAGCCATGGGTGCTCGGGCCACAGACCTGCAGGGAGCTACGCCGGAGAGGCCTGGGCTGAGCGCCGGGTCAAAATCGCATTAGATTTCTATCTCATCTTTCCTTTCCCTTCGGCAAGGAGTCCCGCCGGCTTGACTGCACAACGGCTCTGGGGTGGGTCAGGCCGAAAGCCTTGCGTGGCCAAGTGGGGGCTGGAACCAGCCTGGCTCTGCACCCCGTGGTTGCTGACACGGCTTGTTCGTTTCCCGGAGTTATACTGAGGTGTCTCAAAATACTTCCCCCTTTCCACGGTGTAAAGTCTGTCTCTGAGGCAGTCGGCCTGGAAGCCCAGGGAAATGTTTCCGTCTTGCATGTCCCTGCTGCTCCGGCGCTTCCAACCTTCGGGGTTCCTCTGCCTGTGGAGGCAGAAGGCCAAGGAGACCGAGAGCGAGACAGACTGACTGGCACGGCTGGGACGCCCACAGATTGGGAGGGCACCCCGCCCTCAGTGGGTCAAGCGGCCCCAGGCCCTTTCTAAGGTGAGCTGCAGCAACAGGGGCCTTTCCTGCCTCGGGAAAACCCACTTTGCTGCAACGGGAGAGGGGAGAGGGCGGACGCTCGGAGCTCAGGACCTTGTCCAGGCGCTCCGCTCCCGATCAGGTGGTGTTTAGACCCCACATTTGGTGGAAGATGTCAGAGTGACAGCATGTCGGGTTCCTCTGGCAAGAGGGCCCGGGAGTCGTGTCTGCTGGCAGCTGGAAAGCCCCGTTCGTTCCACCGAGTAGCACGAACTTTGGCAGTGGCAGCCGAGTTTTGCTTCAGGGGAGGATGGGTGGGTTCTGGAGGGGGAGTCTGGTCTGATGGAAGGGGCGCCCCCCCCCCCGAGACAGGGAAGCCCAAATTTGGGCCTCGGGTCTTGGATCAAGGTGTGCTTCCCACCGTTCCCAGAAATGCCGGCAGCTGGAAAGCGCCCATGAGAGCCGTCTGCAGGCCGTGCACATGTCTGCCCCCCCCGCAAGGGGGCAGGGAGGGGTGAGCTTCCGGCATCGCTGGACCGGCAGCCAGGGACACGTTCCTGGAGAAGGGCCATTTCCAGACCTTGGGCCGGTCTCTAGAGAGCAGCGCAACCTCCTGGAGAATCCCGAACCCGGAGATATGCAGGATAGACGCTGGGACCCGGGTGGCGGGTGGCTTGCCCCGGGCGGCTCCCCGCTGATCTCTGGGGGGTGGGATGTGTGGGCGGGTAGGAGGTGGGCGCCCACATGGGGAGCCACGCTTGCTTTTCGGCCTGGAGGTGGGCGGAGGGTGGTACGTGCAGAGCGGAGCCAGAGGTGGCCCTGGCCCTCCGTGCCATGACAAGCGGCCATTGTCCTCCCGGCCGGGCGTGCGAGAATGCTCGCCTTTGTAGTGCATCTGGTCCAGCGGGGCCGCTGTCTCTCCCCTTTCCTCCCCTCTTCTCTCCGTTCCCCTGCAGGGTTTGCCAGTTCCCTGCCCCTTTGGCCTCGGGATGCCCCTCTGCCCCAGGGCTTTTGGCTAGAGCCCCCTCAGTGCGAGACCCCGCGACCGACGGAAGCGGGCTGCCTGCGATGGGCTGATGCAGGAGAAAGGGGCACCAGGAAGCGGTCGCCCCCCTGTGGGCACTTCCGTGCGGGCAGAAGTGCGGGGTCCTCCCAGGGGAGGCCGGAGCGGCGGATTTTCTTGGGTCTCTGCTCCGTGGCGGCATCCTGGTAGAAGATCAGCCAGCGTGTGTGCCTCCGAAGCGCGGGAATGTGGTGCGGGGTCTTTGCAAGGGATTGCTAATTTGGAAGGGAAAACGATGACAGCCAAGCCACTTTCAAGCTGACTGAGTTTTGTGATGAACATTGAAGAATAATAATAATAATAATATAATAATAATCATAATAGCATTTTCCGTTTTTCTTTTACGGGTTTCCCGTCTGACCACACTGCACAGCCGGGGTGATGAGGGGGGGCTTCCTCTGGGGGCAGAAACAGAATTCGCCCAGCCTGGCTTCCCTTCTCTGGAGCAGCCTCCCGCAATTCTGACCTGTGTGGGGACTACAAACCCCATACTTCTCAGCTGGCTTCTTGGGTGGGCAGTGGAAGGGAGGGCTGCGTGGGTGGGGTGTTGTAAAAGCTGCAGTTGTGTGGAAAAAGTACCCTGCCGGGTCAGGCCGAGGTCACAGAACCCACAAGCGGGAAAGGGGCAGCGGCACTCTCCCACCCATGTTCCCCTGCAGCGGGAGAACACAGGCAGGCCCGCTTGCCCACAGCCTCCCATCCAAGGGCCATCTGAAACGTCGAAACAGCGAGTCAGAAGGGGTCTCCTGGGCCATCTAGTCTGACCTCCGGCACCATCCGGCCGTCAGGGCTCCCAGCCTGGACTACTGGGGCTTGCTGGGCAGCCTCCCCCCCCCCCCCGGCCATTTGGCAGGCTCCCGTGCATTATATGGACGAGCACTTATTTATTTAAAAAATGTTGTATCCCGCCTTTTGCGGTGTCTCAGGGCAGCACCGGGCGGTCCAGCGGGGGCCATGTGCTCGGGCCCCACCTGAAGGTGCCCTGTTTCGCCTTCACGGGCTGCCCGTTTGTTCCCAGGCCAAAGGCAACATGCCGATGTTGACTTAGGAAGGGCTCCATGCCACAAGCATGATGGAGCACGTAGTCCCCTATGCCCATGACCGTCGTCCTTCAGGCCCCCCAACTCCGCCTCGACGAGAGGGCTTTTCCTGTAGGGCCGCCGGAAATCGCTGGAATGCCGCTCCAGGGAAGCGGCCGGACCCTCGCTCTGCGGGGTCGGACCCACGACGGTCCAGCCCAGCTCGCAGTACACACAGTGGTGGATCAGATCCCTCCGGGGGGGGGGGCGCAAGGCTTCCCCCTGCCCAGCCCCTCAGCAACGGGGGCAGCCAGAGGCTGCCTCCGTTCGAGGAGGGAGCTCGGGGCCGGGAGGGCGAGTCGGACAAGAGCCCCCCCCCGCGGCTGCCCGGCTCGATCCTCCCCAGAAAGGCTGCTGTGTGGTTGCACATTCCCTGTTGGGAAGGCGCCCCCGTCCCGCACAGCAGCCGGCAGAGGGCAAAGCGTCTCCCGCTCTCTCCAGGGCGCCGCAGCCTGCTTCGCAACAGCCGGTCACAAGCGGGTGCCGTCGGGACTACCCCTCCCACGATCCCCAGCCAGCTAATGCACCGGTGCGAGCCGCACGCACACACTGCACAGCAATGCACAAGCGTGTGTCTCAGAGCGCATCGCCTGGGCACACTCGGGCGCTCCGTGATGGAGCGGCACCGCCAAAACGGACCCCCGCGGTCCAGTGCCGGACGCTTCCAACGCAGGAGCACTGCAGGCCCCCGCGTGCCTCTGCCTCCCCACTGCAGCCCCCCCCGGCTGCCCCCACTGCCCCCACTCGGGGGGCGGCAGGCGCCAAGGGGGCTGAGCCTCGGCTGCCTCCCATGAGCCCGGCACGGGGGGGGGGGGCAGGGCCGCCCCTGTCCTGGAGGACGACTGCTGTTTGCGGTAGACACGAGAGCGGGGCCCTCGCAGCCAGACGCGCCCTGGCAATGAAAGGTCACACCCTGGCAACAAATGGTGTTTGCTTTGCTTCGGAAAGAAGAGGAAAGGGCACCGGGTGGCCGGGAGGGAGCCCGGATGCCTGTTTCCGTGGAGGGTGGCCAGGCCTGGAGCTGCAGCCCAGGGTGCCCCACTGTGCTGGGATTTCGTGGGCCGACGCGCCGCTCCCTCCTGCCCACGACGGGCGTCCGACGGCCGGCAGAAGCAGCGGGGCCTTGCCGGGGGCCCTCCCCAGAGCCCAAGGTCCCCGGCCCGTGCCCTTGCCATGCCTCTCCCTTGGGCTGCCTTTCAGCAGGGGCTTATTCTGCCAAAATGTGTATACACTGGCAGGCTTTCAAAGGTGTTGGACGGAGCCGCGGGGAACGGCAAGCTGGCGTTCCCTGCTGCGCTCCAGCCGCTCGCTTAGTCGCTCGGATGCGCTCCGTGTGTGCAGGCACCTCAGCAGCGCACGCCCTCCGGCTCTTCCGTGGGGTTTCGGCTCATCAGGCAGGTGGGGCACCAGGCAGTCCCACTGCTCAGACCGAAGCCACCCTGCTCACTGCGAGGCACGCCGCCCCGGTGAGTCACCACGTGCCCCGCGGCCAAGGTCTGGCAGGAGCAGGCGGCTTCCCAGCCGAAATTCGGGTTTTGCCGTGGCCACGTCCTCCCTTCGGGGCCCTCCCGCCTGTTTCGGGCGCGGCGCAGACACGCCGAGAGGGCTCGCCGCTGCACGCTGCCTCCCGCTTGCACGCACGGCTCGCACGCTCGGCACGCCGGCCTTCGCCTCCAGCCCCTCCCCTGCCTGCTGCCGTGCCAGGAATGGCAAAGGGGTGCGGGTGTTTGTGTGGGGAGGTTGCCCACCGCCCAAGCACCGTGACTGGCTTAAACGGGCCTCGGCTGGGCCGCCTCCGACCGGGCCTCACCCTCAGATGCTCCCTGCATCAACAGGCCCCTATTCAAGAAGTTCAACCCCGGGAACCGAGCGTGTGCAGAGTGCACTTCTTCCCAGACGCAAGTTCTGTGCCCACGCATGGCGCAGAGTGGAATGCAGGCGCTGCTTTGCCGGAAGCGGAATCCCAGTCAGAGGGGGGCCCTACGGATAGGCGGCCCCAGGCTCAGCTGGGGCAGGGCCTCATTTGGGGGGGCCCCGGAGGCCGAGGGACCCGGGCTCCCGGGATGCCCTCGGGCCTGGTCCGGAAGCGCACCTGGTGTGGCCGGCAGCAGTGAGGGTGTGTCGGGGGGCGCCCGGCCCTCCTGCCCAGGTACACATGGTGCCCCCATACGGGGGCCGCCCCGGCTGCCTGCCACCCCCAGCCACGCTCGGGTCGGCTGTCTCAGGCCAAGCCCCGGGCGACTCGGGGCCGGGGGCCGGTGGGCCGCGCTCCCTCCTGGACGCTCCACCGGCCTTCCAGAACATCTTCCAGAAGGAGGTTTGCTGGTCTTTCCGGAATTAACGGAGCTCCGCCACATTGGTGGCCTTTCCGAGAGCAGCACCTGCCCCGTGGAAAGTTCCCCACCGTGCGCTTGGGGGGCAGGCCCCAGGGCAGCCCCCGGATGCCTCCCGCCAGTGCTGCTGCGCCCGAACCTTCCCAGGCCGGCAGTGAAGCGTCTCCTCCCGGCACCCTCCGGCCCCGCGCGGTCCTGGGTTCGCCTCGCCTCGCATTATGGCGCGTCATTATGCCTGGAACTGGAGCCGCTGCCAAGAAAGCCGTTGTCACGTGGTTTCGGCATTTTCGTGTAGACCACGTAGGAACGCGCCTCCATAAATACTCCCAGGAAAGGCACGCACCTGTAGGCAGAGAATGCCTACAACTCCCAGCATGCTCCAGCCAGGCAGGGAGGTGGCCAGGATCCCCCCCCGCCCCCCTGCCCCTGCCTCGAATGGGCACGGCCGTGCCTGCGCTCCCAGCCACTGAGGCAGGCGTCAGCATCCCATCATAAGCCCTTCTGCAGCTTTTGTGACCGGCGCCTCCACACTTGTAAGTGGCTTTCTAAGCAGATCGACCCTCAAAAATACCAAATATTCTGTTCATAAAGCACAGGCAAACCCGGTTTCATCTCCTTGTTCCTAACCAAAGGTTAGACAAAAACAGCCGTCGTTCTCTATTTTTTGGATGCGATGTTTGGGACACTCCGGGAGTCTAACTGGAGTATTCTCTTTTAATATAACTTTTACAGTATATATTATTTTAAATTGTACACATCCCTACGGGGTGGGATCAAAATGTAATAAGTAAAATAAGAATGAACATGAATATCAAAGAACTGCTAGTTTAAAGTTGACTCCTTTGGAAAGAGCAACAAAATCAGAAGTTCTCATGTTACACTTACAAATAAACATTGTCCCTTTTAAAGAACGTGTTGGGAAAGTCCAAATAAATCCACAAATAAAACGATATGCTTTTCTGTGCCCTTTAATATAAAAGATGGGGAGGGGGAAGGAAAATCGGCCCCCAGCGATGCTAATCATCCACCTGCTTTCAGCCAAGGCAAGCTCCTTGAAAGGAAGCTGCCAGCCGCAGCTGTGGGGGTCAGACTAGATGGCCCAGGAGGACCCCTTCCGACTCACTCTGCTTCTATGTTTCCTTTGCAATGTAAACCTACCAAGCCAGCTCACACTTT
This sequence comes from Varanus salvator macromaculatus, assembly GCA_023646645.1. NCBI lineage: Eukaryota > Metazoa > Chordata > Lepidosauria > Squamata > Varanidae > Varanus > Varanus salvator. The sequence continues at coordinate 547,372 of JAIXND010000753.1, read as the reverse complement.
GACTTAAGGAATTCTCTATCTCGGCCTGCAAAACCCGCAACATTTTAAACCTCTCCGATTTCTGTAACTCCTGATTGCTTTGTTATCTGCTCCTCGAGCCTTCGATGCGTCACGATTCCTCAGTGTGTCTGTTTTTCCCCATCGTCCTCAGGATTTCATCACTGCCCTGAAACTCTGTACGTGACCCACAACTTATAAAAAAACCCCTGTCTGAGCAATGGAAGCTCCTGGACAGTTCGGCTACCGACCACGGTGTGGCTTTTTCTCCGTCAGAGAAGAATCCCTGGGTTATCCTGCCAATAAATGGCAGAAACTTCTTGCAGTATCTTCCCGTGAAGCCGAGCTTGCGGCCCGCTGGTTCTGCTGGCCGAAATTTCCTCGTCCCGGGGGACTGACTCTCCTTGCCAGGCTCCGTCATCCCGCCGCTTTAAGATCAGAGCCCCAGAGCTCTCGATCAGGCCGCCAGGGCAACTGCTCAGAACCCCGACCCAAAGGGAATGCATAACAGCAGCGGGTTCCAGAACGGGCCAGAGACCCCCGGCTTTCCGGCACTGCGCGGCTGGGGGGACACCCGAGCCCCTCCTGCGCTTCGAGGGGGCCCCTCCATGGCCTCTCGGTCCCCTGGCACAGCCTCAGCCGCAGCCTTCCTCCTCCTCCTCCTCCTCCTGGCCAGCAGGAGCCCCCGGGCAGGGGGCTGCGTCCACTGCGGCCCCCAGTTCAAGAACCTGCGGCTCCGCTTTGCCAGTCTCTGCACTCAGTACAGGGAGCGCTACAACCGGACGAACTGCGCCAAATACCCGTGGAGAGGCGGCCTCTCCCCGGATCTGGCCTTAGGTACAGGGGAACCGAAAACAACCCAACGGCCCTTTCTTTAGGGTTTCGGCCGGGTTGCGCCTTTCCCTGTATTTCTTCTCCCATTTATTTTACCTTGTATGCGCGTCAGGAGCCTCTATTTTTTTTCATTTCTCGTCATACAATGAAAATAGGATCGCTTTGTTTTCTGTGCGATGTATTTCTCACCCTTCCTACATTCTCTGTGTTGCTGGGACTTGTCCGACCGTATGATTTTTGTATAATCAGACTGCCAGTGATTGGTTCTGCCGTCCATTCACAGGTGGCATTGGAGTTTTTTAAAGGATGTACGAGAATTTTATTCCACTTGCGCTGATGAACTTCCAAAAAGGGGGAGAAATTCATTTGCAAGGTTGCACAACTTGGAAAAAGCTGGTCAGACTCTTAGGACGTGCGCTGCGGCTTTGTCCAACACCTGAGCTGGGAACTTCTTCTCGGGGGGCCATGTATGCATTGCCAAAAAGGAGCCATGCAAAAAGAGGGTGCTATTTCCCTACAGCTTGTGTCTGCTAATCGAAATATATTGGTGAAAAAACAGAGATAATTACTCTTTAATTTAAATAGAACATATCTCAGCAGAAGATTGTGGTTAAATGATCCCTCCAGAGGAGCAAAGGACTGTTCCCAGGAAAACAGGGCCTGTGAGGAGGAGCCCAAAGGCAGAGGGCCCTAAACTCAAGAGGCAGTGTGGTACAATGGTTAGGACTGCGGGTCTGGGACTCAGGCAACCTGGATTCCAGTCCCCACTCAGCCGGGGAGCCAACAGAGTGACTTGGGCCGAGACACCGCCTCTCAGTCCAACCAACCCCGCAGGGTTGTTGTGCGGATAAGCAGCAGGGGGAGAAGGATGTAAATTGCTTTGGGTTCTTTAAAAAAGAAAAAGGCGAGATATAAATTTAATAAATTAGAAATAAACAGCCCAGCAAGGCCTGGGCGAGCTGGAAAGCTGGAAGCCCAAATGGAGCCCGGCCTGGCCATGCTGCAAAACTCACCCCAGCCCCCCTGGAGGACTGGCCCCCGGATCCGCCTCGTGGCTTGTCCTCTTCTTGTGGTGACTCAAGACGTTCCCATTTGCATCACCCACTTAAGGATTGAAAACGCTGCAAAATGGAGCCGGGCGGAAACCATTCTCGGCTACCTCGTCCTGCAGCCGGCTGGGGATTATGGGAGCTGTCGCTGCGCACTCCCTGCCCCACCCACCCCGTGTAGCTTGAGCCCCGGGATTATTTCTGTATGGCCATCAATATTTCCTTCTCCCACCGTTCCGCCTCCAAGGACGGCAGGGCCGCTTCCCCCGCCTGGCCCCGGTGTAGCTCCCAAGCAGCCTGGGGGGCTGGCGAGGCCATGCAGGGGGTTCGGAGCCCCGGTTTGCCCCGTGCTCAGTTCTCTGTGCGATGCCGGCTCTTCACGCGGCCCCCCGCGTTCCTCTCCACAGACGAGCTGTCCCTGGATCTTCTCCTGGAAAAGACACACAGAGTCTTTCGGGTTATCGGTAAGTCCCAGCTCCCCGGTGCGGATTCGGGTGACTTTGCGATGCGGGAGGCCGCTGATGGCCGACGCTGCTGGATGCCGCGTGGCGCTCGGCCGGCCTTCGGGAGCCCTCGGCAAGCGGCCCAGGACTGGGGCAGTGGCCCGTTGCCCCCCCTTGGGGCCCGGGAGAGTCGGGCGGGAGGGGAAAGGGGGCTCGGCCGGCCTGCAGCTGGGGTGCCAAACCTGTCGGCCCAAGGGCTGGATTCTGCTCTGGGGCAGCTCTGGGGCAGCATGCTGGTGGTGGGCGGGGCCAGGGGCCAGGGGGCGGGGGCGGGGGCGGGGCCACAACACCAGCCAGTCGTGGCTTCCATCTCTTCCAGGCAGTAGCAGAGCCGGAGGAGAGGCTCTTCGGCCCCTTAGCAAGGGGAGGGGGCGGCACGAGAGCCGGAGACCCTCCCAGCGGGGTGGGGGGCGGGGGGCTTCTGGGGAATCCCGGGCTGAGCTTCCGTGCCCGAGTCCTGGAAAGCCGTGGCGGGGCTGCCTTCTCCTTTCCCAGAAATAAACCAAAGCCTTGCTGATTTTCCGAAGTACTGGAACTGGCTACATGAAGTCAAGATGCCGGAGCAGGGCCAAGAAGGTACGGCAAACCACACAGGTATATCCAGGGATTTGGCTGGTCAGGGGCTCCGCCCGGGGACCTGGAAGCTGTGGACTCTTCTTTTGGAGCAAACTTGTCTCTGAGCATGTGCAAAGTACATTTTTTCCTCATAAACGAACACTTTCCCTCATCCAGGATGAGGGGACGGCAGACAGCGAACGCTGGCCTTGTGACACAAGGGGATGAGACGGGTATCTTCTCATTTGGGACGGGCGGGGGGGGGGGGCAGGACGGAGAAGCTCACTCCCAATTTTCTGAAGGTGCAATTTGCACTAGAGAGCTGCTCAGTCCCGCCACTAACGCAGAGGCGCCTCCAGGGTCCCAGTGGCTGGCCGCGGGCGTCTTTCTGTCCCTCCCTCACAAGAACCCTCTCCCTTTTTCCCCCCACAGCACTGTGCCCACCTGCATGCCGTAAGTTCTGGGGAAGGGGTCGGGACCCCGGGAAAAGCGCTATTATGATCCCATCCCATGCTTTTCCTTCCTTACTGCTTCCCTAAACCCATAACCCAGGATGGTCCCCACACACTGCCAAGCGCTGTTTGAGGCCGCCTGTTCCGGCCGGAAGGGCCCTCAAATTCCCAGGCTGCAGGCCCCTTGATGGCTTCCCGTCCCGCAATCTGCCCACAAAGAGCCTCTTAGCCGCCCAACCCGTAATTAGTGGGTTAGGTGAGGCTCCAGCACCTCCTGGCCAGCCGTGCCTCATCCAGCGCCGTTCGGCTGGCAAGCGGAGCAGCTCCGGCTCGTTGGCGGGCCCTTTTCTTACAAGCCTCTTTCCTGGAATGCTGGCCGGGGGCCGGGGGGGCCTGCCCCGAAAGAGGCTCCCCCACCCGGCGGGCCCTTCCTCCCGCGGACCCCCGCAGGCGCGCCTTCCGTCACGAGGCCCCTCGGCGCCTCCTGGACAGCACGGCTTGGGAAGGGCAGCAGGGGTGCCCGCTGAAGGACCCCCGCCCCGTGCCGGCCCGGGGCGGATCCTGCAATGTGCCGGGAGGCCCCAGCCTGTGGCCGCGACAGATGTGGCCTGCGAGGGGCGTCCCTACGGGCGCTGGACTGAGGGGAGGGCCTCGACCGGTCCTGAGGGCTTTCCCCCCTCCCTGCCCGGGGCCCTCAGGGTGGGGGGCTCGAGGCGCCGGCCTGCCCGGACCCTGACGCCCCTCCACTCGCCTTCCAGAAGGAGCCGCCTCCGTCTTCAACTGCTCCACTTGCCGGCGGGTGGAAGTGCCCTGCTGGGACCCAAAGATCTGCTACCCAGGTGAGGGGCTCCTCATGGCCGGCTCCGCCGCCCTTCCCTGCCCTGCCCGGCCCTTGGTCCCCCAGGGCCTGGCCGCTCGTTCTGCCTGTTCTCACCTCCCTCCCAGCTCTCTGGGGGTATTTGCCTCCCTCCCGCCACCCGCCTCTGTTGCAGCCTCCGCACCAGCCCGGCACTTCCATTAAGGCCCCCAGCGCGCCGTCCCCTCCGCGGCCTCTCCCTCCTCGCCTGCCCCTGACACCCTCTGCTCTGGCCCCACAGGAGGCAGTGGCTTGCAGAGAGCCGTCCGGCTGCTGAGCTACATCTCCAGCTCCTGCCTCTTCCTGGGACTGGTGTCCTGCGCCTTGGAGTGAGTGGGGCTTCGTGGGGCAGGAAGAAACGATGGGGAGGGAAGAGGGAAAAAACAGGGCAGCGGGTGGCGGGTGGCAAAGGGGGATTCCGTTGCTTGGGGAGTAGTGAAGCCACGGCAGAGCGGGAGGAGCGGGGCAGAGCCCCGTGAATGCGTATTACTTAGGGTGGCTGCGGGGGCCCTCTAGGACCAGTGGCAGTGTGTCTCTGGAGCTGCTGGATGTGTCCTGAGTGCAGACTTCCCGGGGCATCTGGTTCGCCACAAGCAGAATCGGGGCCACGGCCGCTGTGGCCACACTCCCGCAGGACTGAAGATGCTCCTCTTGGTTACTGAAGCCACGAGCAACTGGAGCAACTCTGGGGGGGAGGGGGGTTTGCAAGGTCTTTTCATGAAACCCGAACCGCCAGCCCCGTGTATGCGCAGCCTGTGCTGGGTGGACTGCGCTTTCCCCATGCGTCTCCGTAGGAAAGCAGGACACGGAACCTGACGGCAGGTCTTCCCTTCTGTCCTTGCAGATTTCGGCTCCGTCCGGGGATCGGAACGGCTTAGGGAGCAGGAGAAGGCCGGGCAGCGACCCCTCAGCGTCTTGTCCTTTGGCCACGAGGGCAGGGAAGATACGAGAGAGAACAGAGGTGGTGCACGAGAGCGCGAGAGCGAGCTACTCCAGGCCTCTGGCACGCAAGGATCACCTGTGGACTCATGGGGGTGTATAAGCAAATGCAAACTTGTAAAATCACAGCGTGGATTTGAGCATGTGCCGGGCGCACCCTCAAGGTGCTGGACGCGCCTCGCGAGCCCCGCTTGGCTCCAAAGCCCACCAGAGCCACAGGGGCCGGCCCTTTCGCACACTCCTGCAGACCAGCTCCTGGGCTGGCAGAAAGATGCGCTGGGTGCCGGAGAGCAGCCCCTGGCACTGCGGCGCACGGGACAGAGCAGAGCAGGTGAGCGGCGGCAGCATGAAACGGCCCTGCTTGCTCCAGGAAGCCTCAGCCGGAAGGAGGCACCTGCAGCCTGGCTGGTTCCTTCACACTTTTTGCAGAACACTTCCTTCCCCCACCACCCCGGGGGGGGGGTGTCTTGCCAGGCCCGAGCTGGGGACCCCCAGCATATTAGCGGAATAATATTAGCTTACTGCAGGGCAGATCCTGGAAGTAGTGAAGCCCTTTCAAGCCCAGTTCCATCGCCTTAAAATGTCGATCGCTCAACTGGGTGTCGGGTTGTGATCCTAGGGACGTGCACAAGAGGCGTTTTGATGCAGAGATGTGCTGATGCTGAGACAGCGGCCAAAACGGCAGCCGCCACGCACAGGGAGGCACGCCACCTGCAGAGGCGCATGCCCTTCGGTTCTGCCTGCTCTGCAGTTCTCATTTTACGATCTCACATTTGGATCCTCTTCGGTGCTGAGAATTTCTCCAGTCTTAAGCTTTGGTTGCAGTCCAACTCCTCCAGAGGGCACCAGGTTGGGGAAAGTCTGCCTGAGCCAGGATGCTGTCTTTATTCTCCATGAGGGGGGGGGGTGTATGTGGCGGCGAGGGGGGTAGTTTCGCTTTTCATGTCAGGCTTGGCCCCTTGAGGGCTGGCCACCCTCATGCCGGCACACACAATTCCAGACTCCATCCCGCTTAATCAGACGCAGGAAAAACACAACCAGACCCGGCATATTATGGGTTGGGGGTTGTCTCCTCTTAGGGCTTCTTTGCATCCAGCAGTTGGCTGGGGTGGCGCAGAAGCCTCCCCAGGCCGGCTGAGGAAAACCCAGGTGGGTGCTTTTCATTAAGAAGAGCGCTATCTTTTAATCTGCAATCAACGCCGTTATTAGCTCATCAGGCTGATTACGCAAGGGGGGCTTTGAGGGTCCCACTCGGGGTCTGTTTCTGAGAAGAGCTTTGAAAGGGAGCGCTTTGGTGTTCATGCCGAAGGAGAGAGGCCAGAGCTCTTCCACGCGTGGCCACAAGGGGGCGCCTCGGGACCCCACCCACCCCACCCCCTTCCTCCGCCCAGCCCCTCGCCCCCCAAAGGCGCTCTCGAAGGGTTTGCACTTGGCTCCCCGAGCTGAAAGTTTGCTTTCCAGCGGTGCCAGCTGCACATCTCTGCGTGAAGCGCCCGCCTGCAACTCGATGCCCATTCGCGATGCCCATTCGCACGTCAGTGATGCAAATTGGCCGGGCTTTGCACGACAAGAAAAGGCCTCCTCTTTTCAAAATAGCTTCAGGGAAAGATCGCCGGATCCCAGACAGACTCACCAAGAAGCAGCCCGTGCCCCTAAGCGTGCACAGAGTTCCTTCCACCACTGCCGGGAAACCAGCGCCACACACGGCGCTTGGGTAGCTGGAGGCACTCAAGGAGCAGCTCCGAGTCGGGCGAGGGCTCTTCCTGGGCCAGCGGAGGCCCAGCGCCTGCCTGGCGAGCCAGGAACGACCTGAGAAGAGCCCTCTGGTCCGTCCGGCCCGGTGGGAGGGCGAGCGGGGGCCCGGGGCTCGTCGCTCTTCTGTACCTCCCAGCGCGAGAAGCCAGCCCGCTGCATCTACCTGGCCCGCCCAGGTGAGCTGCTGATAGGGAGGGGGGAGGAGCCTCGGCACCCACCTGGCTGCAGCTGCCAGTCCAGGGCAGGAAGAGAGGAAAGGCAACGGAACGAACAAGGAAAAGGACGAGGGAGCCGCCTCCGCGCCCAAGAGGCCCCGCACGGACTCCTTCGCAGAGGTGAGCGGCATGGCAGAGCACCCCGAGGCCCCCCCAGAAGAGCTGCTGCCTGTTCCCCGCAGCCTGCCTGCATTCCCCGCGGCCTTACCTGCTCGGCTGCTCCCTCGAGTTCCTATTTCACCTCTCACTTTCTCCCTTCCTGTTTTCTTGCGCCCTTCCGCCCACAGTCGCACACCTGCGGTTGTGGGTCACCCCGTGAGCCGCCCTGTTGCTGGTCATCCCTTTGACTCCCTTCCCTTAGAACGGTAAAATTGCGCCCCCCAATTTTACTCTCCTTTAATGATCATTCCGCTTCCTTTCAGCCCTGCTGTCTCTTGTATTCTCTTCTCTGGACAGCTTTTCTTCAGGCAGGAAATTCTCCAAGTTTTGCTCACTCCTGAATGGGCTTCCTGGGGATTATTAGTCAGGAAAATTAATGTCTGGCACTTCAGTCTTCGTGCAAGGGAGACACTTCCGGACCTTCCCCCACACGGGGAGTCCTCACAGCGACTCCCAACCTTTGACTCATGCTTTCGCTGCAGGGCCACAAGATGCCTTTAAAGAATTAGGTGAACTTGGCTTTCTCCCACAAAAACACGATGCTCTAAAAATGACAATATTCCGCCCAGGACCCCTGCTTTCTATATTTACATGTATTTTTGGTTCTTTCTGTGGCAGTTTGACTTTCTGAGCTGTGCTCTGTACTGATGTTCATCAGTGTTCCCATTTCACAGATGGAAGGAGCTAAAGCAGACAGGCAGCGACTTGCCCAAGGCAGGCCAAACCAGAGCCTAGCGCAGGGCTGGAGATGTGCACAGGCCGCCCTCTGGACTACACTGGTGCCTATTTGTGGCGCCAGGAATTATTTTGCTTGCGGGTGGCCGTGTGCGCTGTGGCACAAGGGAGGCACCACAAAACTGCTAAAATTGTGGGGTGGGGAGTCTTCTTATAGACATATGTTTATATCTGCCAATTTAAAATCTTTGCGAAACCTGCACGCTAGAAGCCTACTTAAAAATTAAGACTCTAATATGATTTGCAACTAAATGGAAAAGGTTTGAAGGCTCAAGCCTTCCCCAAAACCGCAACCTCTGGCCTGAACATCTGGGTCATATTTGATTGATGTTTTTCAGAGGTGAGGGGACGGCGCTCTGCACATGTGCAGAGCAGAGGTGAATTCTGGAGGTATTTTCCAGTAGGAATGGCCATCTTTAGGAGGTGGGGGTCTAAATGTGCATTAAGGGGGAAAGGCCCAGGAAAGCCCAAGGTGGGGACAGGGAATGGTACCCCGGCATGGAGGTGGTGAGACAGCAAAGGGAGGGAAGTGTAGAGGGGCGCAGGAGCCGGCTGTCACATGATGCGGGATTTGCGACTGGATGGGATGGAGGAGGGAAAGGCAACATTTGACGTGGGCAAGCTTTGTCAGCAGCCTTCCTGGGAAGACCATCAGAAGGGCGCTGCGGGATCAGGCCTGGCATCCCACGAGCAGCTCCCTCCCACCCATGTTCCCCAGCAACCCGTAAACACAGGCACACTGCTCTCCCACTGGAGGCAGTGTGGGGCCCTCAGGACAAGGGCCCGGGCAGCTTTCTCCTCTGAGGATCAGGATCAGGCCAGTCCCGGAGGTGGGGGGGGGGGCCTTCACGACTTCTGCGGAAGTGAATTGCAGAGTTTGTCTGTTGGGAGAGGAAGGACTTCTCTGATCTGTCCTGAATTCCAGTTTCTCCCAGTATCTCTCCTGCTGCTACTTCCTCCCATGATGTGCCGCAGAATATGAAAGACAGAACTCATTCCCAAGCGAGGGATAAAATCCAGCTCAGCCATCCTTTCGCCTACGAGCATTTGCAATATCAGAAAGCTGTTCGGTTTTGTTCTTTAAAAGCCTATGACGCGTTCAGAACCATCCAGGTCGAACGTTGTTGCTTAATCTTGTTGCGGAGCCAGCCGTCCGGGCAGAGGTGCTGAGCCCCAGCCGGCCACGCTCTGTGGGCCACCCTCGACTTCGCACCACAGCCCCTCTGTGCGCGGAGGGAGCGGCTTCCCGCGAGGGTCCGTTGTCCAAAGGAGCAGGGAAGGGGGGAGGACGCCCCCCCTTTTCCTGGCCGAAATGTGGGCGCATCTGTGGGACACGGCACTCTCTCTCCAGGCTGCGCGCCGACACCGTTCTTGCAGGCACCGGATGGATGGCGGGCCTCGCCCCCCCCCGCGACAGGAGACCCCCACCCGTCGCGCTACAGCAGGGCAGGGAAGTGCAGCACGGCCCAGAGGCCGAATCGATGCACCTTCCTTTGGGGCCGCACCTGCAACCAAATCCTGGCTGAGTCTTTGGGGGGGAAGAGGGGGGAAGCCCATTCACGACCCCTAGTGCCCCCCCTCCCGGTCCTTTTCAACGAGAATAGTCGTCTCGGCTCTCCGGAAGCGAGTCGCTGGCCTGTCGATTGTATTCCCAGCATCTTGTCAATATTTGCTCTGGGTTTGGACTTTGCCGGTGTCCCGGGCTGGCCTGGAGAGGCGATTTGGGCAGCAGTGACTTTGGCCAGGCTGATCCCACGGTGGGGGTGTCGGGGGGGGGCGCTTTGGAAGGGAAGGCATCGCAAGCCGAGCGGCTCCTGCCACCGAAGGGGTGGCGCGACCCCTGTAGGATCCCGCCCTGGGCGCTTGAAAGGCCTTTCGCGGGGTGGGGGGGCATGCAGAAAGCGCAAGCGAAATGCTTCGGGGGCTGGAGCGCGCCCCTACCGGGAGGGGCCGCAACCGCTTGCGCCGCTGCGAGAAAAGGGGGGGGGACCGGATGGGGCGTGAGGCAGCGGAGCGGGCGACCCCCGCCCGGGGGCGGCGCGGGGCAGGCGTGGGGGCGCCGTCGGGGGCGCGGAGTGCAGTGGCCGCCGGCTCGGGCGCTCCGGAGGGGGCCGGGCGACTTCGTGGAGGGGAGTGGGGGGCCGTGTCGGCATCGGGCAGCGTGCTCGTCCCGGGGGCCGCCGGGGAGCGAAGCCCCCCTCGCGGGCCGCTGCTCCGGAGCTGCGCCCGCCCGGCTGCCCCGGAGGCGCGCAGCAGGCGGGTGGGCGCGGGAGGGGGCCGAGGCGGCTTCCCCGGGTGAATGTCCGCCTGCCAGCAAGGCGGCGCCGGCTCGGCTCGGCTCGACTCCCTCCCTCCCGGGCCCGGCCCCCCTCCCCTGCCCGCGTCCCGCCCCAGGCCCGGCGCCCGGTCCGGAGCCTCGCTGCTGCCCCCGCGGCTCGGGCGGGACGCGGCCCAGCGCGGCGCGTCACTCGCCCCCGCGGCTGCTCACCGGCCCCGGGGCGGCCCGGCGGGGCGGGCAGAGCAGCGCCCCGTGGGGCCGTGGCCTCCAAGCCCCCCCCCCATGAGCCTCTGGACTCCCCGCCCAGGTCCCTGGCTCCAAGGCGCCCGCGGATGATGGGGCTGAGGCGCTGGTTCCGCCGCCTTCTGCTGCTTGTCGGGACGCAGCGCTCCGCCGCCCTGCTCCGCGGTGGTCCTGCCGGGCAGCCCGGGCGGCGCGCAGAGCGGTGGGCAGGGCAGAGCCCGGGGCCGTGCCCGCGCAGCCTGCCCGCGGGGCCCCCACCGCCCAGCGCCTCGCCCGCCCGACTGGATCCCTCTCGGGCAGGACCGGTTCTGCCGGATTCTCCGTCCTCCTCTTCGCCTGCCTTTTTGACGTTTCTCCTCGATCCACGTGCACGGGGAGTGGGGGGTGCACGCGACCCTTCAGCACCTGGGATCGGGGCCCTTGGAGGCCCAGCTCCGACCGAGGTGCAGCCTGCGGGACAAAGACCCGCCTGCACTCGTCCCCGCAAGCATTGCCACGTTTTTCCCAGCAGGGCGCCTGTGCTGTGAGCAGCCGAGTGACGGGGGGGGGGGTCCCCGCAATGGGAGAAACGCGCATCATGTGTCTCACCACATGCTGGAGAAAGAGACACTCCTGTTGAATTTCTGTGCTTCATTCCCCCGTTCGAGTTTTGCCAGGGAGGGAAAGCAAAAGAACAACATATCCCATCCTGATCAAAGTGAGGTTTAGGCCTAGACCCTCCATCCCCAGCCTGGTGCCACAGCTCCCATCATTCCCGGCCACTGCAGGGTTGCACTTCCTTCTTCACAGCGCTGCGCTTCAGCAGTCTGCGCAACTCGCTCATAGGAAGAACATGCTGGAAGGTCAGTCGCCTCCCCGCAGTGCCTCTGCAGTGCCGTTGTTCCCTTCCTTCGGCTGCCCTGACTGCCCCACAGGTGTTGAGAGAGGGGATGACCCAAGCGGCCTGTCAGAGAGTTACTGGCCCCTCCAGAGTCAACCCACACTGTCCGCAACAGCCTGCTGCAGAGGGAGAGCGGGGCGCTGGGGAAAAGGCAGCTCGAGCAAGTGAGCCAAGGTGCATACCCCATGGTCGCTAGCCAGTCCGTCCAGGGCAGCTTTCCCACTTGAGCGGCTGCGGCACTGAATTAGCATGGATTTGGAGGTGGAGGTCGTCCCCGGCCCACCTTTATACAGGTGCCAGGGGTCGACAAAGCACCTGCTCCCGCTTTTAACCCTTCACAGGTGCCGTGATGGCTCCAGACGACAGCACCGATTGGCTGCTGCAGCTGCTGACCGAAATCCAGCTGGAGCAGTTTTACGGCAAGATCCGAGACGAGCTCCATGTCACGCGCCCGGGCCACTTCGACTACGTCAAGCCGTCCGACCTCGACCGCATCGGCATGGGGCGCCCAGGTAAGGTGTGGGGAGGAGGCAGCACGTGTGACCGCGGGGCAGGAGCGGGGGAATCGCGCGATGAAGCGGAAAGGGGCTGCCGTGGTTTGGCACGTAGGATTCCGCAACCCTGGAAGCAGAGCTTTCATTGAGGAAATCCGGCTAGAGCGACAGGGAGAAGGGGGCTTTGGCGATGGGTGGGCCGTGCCCCCATGAGAAGCTCTGGAGGCTGAATGAATTCCACCCACACTCCGTGGACATATTTATTTTATAATATACGACTCCCTTTCCGAAACGCTGTCCGTGGGTGACAACAGCTTTTTTCCCTCTGAGCTGCCTCTGCAAACAGTTTCCAGTGATTCCGTGAAAGACACCAGCAAGGATATCATGAATTCTGGTGAAAGGTTTGGGGTGAGAAATCGGAGCGCTGGCATGTCGTGAGCGGAGCCGGCTGGAGCTGGAGGTCAGACTAGATGGCCCGGGAGGCCCCTTCTGCCTCGCTCCGTTTCTATGTTTCCTTCCTCTCCTGCAGGGCAGAGGCGGTTAGAGGAGGCCCTGAAGCGCCGGAAGGTGCAGGGACAACGGCCGATGTCCTGGGTGTACAAGGTGGGTGTGTGTCCCCCCCCACACACACACACACTCAAAAATCAAGCAGCAGCCACGCACACGTGTCGGGAAACCAGCGTGTGGAGCCAGAAGTGCGGTTTTCTGGGCCACCGCTGGAGGGCGAGTAGCTCTCGGAGCGGGATTTGGATGTTTCATTAGGACTAGGATGTGATCCAGATGTTTTGCTCTTCTCCCGCTTCCCTTCCCTGCCCGTCCCAACGCCCAGTGGACCCCAGTGACTTCAGATGCTGCCTTTTGTTAGGACGTTACGCTATGGTCAGATTCCTAGATTTCCCTGGTGCCCATAACCGGCGTTCCCTGGCGGTGCACAGCGCCTCAGCCACCCATCCAGGCTTCAACCCTGCTTAGCTTCCAGGATCAGGCAGGATCAGGCACTGCAGCCTATACAGAATAGCAGCGTAGCTGATCTTTTATTTGTTTGTTTAGCAGCGTAGCTGATCCTTTATTTATTTATTTATTTGGGATTCTTATATGCCGCCCCCTTCGCATAAGCCTCAGGGCGGCTTCCAACAAATAAATAACAATACAAATATTGTTGTATTTGTTACAAATATTGTAACAATACAATAACAATACAAATACAATACAATACAATACAAATACAAGTTAATATTGACTATTTATACTTTTAATTGTGACTTGGAGATGGGCCAATTTTAGATTGTGTATTGTTTGTATTGTTGGGTTGCTTTGTTTTTTGGTTTTTTGATATGTTGTGAGCCGCCCCAAGGCTATCTGGTAAGGGGCAGCATAGAAATTTGTCAAATAAAGAAAATAAATAAATAAATAAAATATATAAAAACTAGAAACATCCAGGCAGTAAGTTAAAACCGATAAATAAATTCACAATGCATTAAAATGACGTTTAAATAAAAAGGTCTTGGCCCAGCGCCGAAAAACAAATGACGGCGGCGCCAGGCGGACCTCCCTGGCGAGCGCATTCCATAAGGGGGGGGCTCTTTTATAAGTGATAAAATTGAGCCTTTCCTCGTAGATGTTCACTGGGGGACACGGCCCAGAAAACGAAGAAACGGCCCCCCCGCAGCCGGCCTCGGCGTCCCAGCCGCCCCCACCGCCCCGGGCGGAGGCCGACCTGCCCCTGAAATGCCTCATCAGCGAGTGGGACCTGCGGAGCGGCTCGCGGCTCGGGGACGGCTGCTTTGGGGTCGTGCATCGTGCCGAATGGACCGCGCCGGGCGGGAGGGTGGTAAGTTTGCCCCTCGGCCCTCTGGCTCTCCGACCTGCAGGTGCCGGGGGGCACCGTCTCCACCTGCGGGGCGGCTGGTCGTCGCGGTGGGGCTTCCTGCCGTCACCTGCGGGCCCTTCTGCCCTCCCCTTTCCCCAAACCCACGTCCTTCCCCAGCTTTCCGTGGCCGTGAAAACGCTGCGCTCGGAGGTGTCCGCCGACCCCGGTGCCCTGATCGATTTCCTGAATGAGGTCAACGTCATGTGCTGCCTGGACCACCCCAACCTCATCCGCCTCTACGGGGTGGTGCTCACCCAGCCCCTCAAAATGGTAAGGGCGGCCATGGTAAGCTGGACCCCTGGGGGCCGTCCCCTCACTGGGGCTGGGATAGTGGGGAGGAGGCAGGCCCTCGGTCACGGGAAAAGACGAGGGCGGCTGGGTGGGGCCCCTTCCTGCTGAGAGGGGACGTGACGTGAGGGTCGTCCGCGCAAGTCTTGCTGGAGGCAGCCGCAGCCGCATGCGCTGCTTCCCCGGACATGCGCATCGGCTCCCTCGAGCAGGTGCCCGGCGCTTTCTCCCGGCAGGTGACGGAGCTGGCCCCCCTGGGCTCCCTGCACGACCGCCTCCGGCCGCCCTTCCCGCTGCACCAGCTCTGGAGCTACGCCCTCCAGGTGGCCCGGGGCATGGCCTACCTGGAGGCCAAGCGCTTCATCCACCGCGACCTGGCTGCCCGCAACATCCTGCTGGCCTCGGAGGACCATGCCAAGATCGGCGACTTCGGCCTCATGCGGCCCCTCTCGAGCAAGAGCGACCGCTACATCATGTCGGCCCACCGGCGCATCCCCTTTGCTTGGTAGGAAGGGCTCAGGTGCCCTGTGATGGGGGCTGGGCGGTCCCCCCCTTCCCCCAGAGCGCCCCCCAGCCCTCTCCAGGCTTCGAGCCCCTTTCCTCTGGGGCAGCGGCCCTTGCTCCTCGTGCCCCCTTCTTCGCACGAGGTCTGCTGCTCTGCGGCACGTTTGACGCAACCAGTCCCCCCCCCCCCGATCTTTCCACTCCCCCCAGGGAGGCGGAACTGCCCACCTTGGGGATCGCTGCCCTAGAGCATGAGAAGAGAAGGAAGGCCGGGCAGGGTCCCAGCGCGTCCCGTAAGAGCCCCCCCTGCCCACACTCCTCGCCAGGCCTGTGGGAAACCGCGGAGCAGAGCAGGCATGGCCAACCTCTGGCCCACGGGCTGAGTGCAGCCCAGGCAGCCCCCTGCTTCGCTGGCCCGTCTCTTTCCCCCGGGCGGGTGGGCGGGAGGCGCTTCCTGGCTTTGGCGTGTTTTTCCCACACGCTGCCGGGGAGAAATGCTCCTCCCGTGCCTGACCTTCGCAGGCGAGAGCGAGAGCGTTCCTCTCCTCCAGGCCGGCCTCTTTGTCCCAGCCGTGTGGCTGCCAGACTTGCCCACCTCAGGAATGCGCCTCCTGGGAGCCTCTCCGAAATTGAATCCAGGCGCTGGGCTGCGAGGCGGTCCCACCCCGGATGGGAAGGCTCGCTTGCGCTTGGCCCAGCCCAGAAAGCGTTCTCTGGACAGCCGGGAGCACAAGCAACGCAGTCGTGTTCCGGGGCATGTGTGGGGGGCCTCCCCTCCCTGCCAGCAAGCCTCGCGGACCCGCCGTGTGCATTCGGGGGCTGCCGCGAGGCTTGCTCCGAGATCCACGCGCAGCCGAGCCGTGTTTCCCTCCCGGAATCGAGCAGAAAGTTCCTTGACCCACCCTCATGTATTCCAGCCCGTTGCCCCTGCATGAGAGCCTCTCGGCCACGTGGTCCCCGTGGGGGTTGAGGCCGAGATGGGGGGCTGGGCCTTCGTACCAGGGCCCCGTTTTGGGTGGGTGGTCCTGTCCTCCTGGCCCCCAGGTGTGTGGTGCTGAGGTGGCCAGCAGAGGAGCTCAGTTCAGCCCAAGACTCTCCAGCGGTCCAGGTGTCGCAAAGCTTGTGTAACTCTTCCAGAGGCATCCCCCGTGGCAGAAATATTTTTTGGGGGGGTCCTGTTTGATCGAGAAACCTTGTTGAGGCTTCTGTGGGTTCCTTTGTGGGGGAGCCGAGTCCGACAACAAGACCCCTCTTGCTCGCCGAGCTGAACTCCTGCTGCCGGGTGCGCGGCTGAGGGGGGAGGAGAAGCGGCCAAACCCGGAGGAGCGTTGGGCACGGGAGCCTGTGGGGACGGTTTGCCTTCTCACCTGCTCTCCCTCCCCCCAGGTGCGCCCCGGAGAGCTTGCGCATGGGCATCTTCACCAGTGCCTCAGATGTGTGGATGTTTGGAGTGACGCTCTGGGAGATGTTCTCCTACTGCGAGGAACCCTGGATGGGCTACTCGGGGAGGCAGGTGGGCCTCCGGATCGGGGTTTCTGCGTGGCTTCTAAGTTGGCCCTACCTGATGTGCGGGGCCGTCAGTCCCAGGACGATGGGACGCGCACTCCCATGCCCCTGAGGCCCCAGTCTGAGGAAGGCTGTTTCTGCGCTCTGTGTGGGTGCGGGGTGGGGAGGGGCGCAGAGCAAGCCACGAGGCAGATCTCAAGCTTTGGGCAGCTTCGGGGGGTTCAGACACACTTCAGCCCCCCGCTCTCCCTGGCCTCGCCTGGGTTGGGCTGGCTGGGCCGGCTGCCAGCCATCCCCCGGAAACAGTCAGTGCACGGCTTGTGTGGGGGCCCCCCGGGGAGGGCCAGCCCCAAGCGCCCCGGCTCCAGGCCCCCGTGGAAGCGCCAGACTCATCGGCCAGGAGGGAAGGTGGGCTGGTTCCATTTGGGTCTCCCTCAGAAACGAGGCACGTCTCCCACCCCGAGATTAATTCTGGGGCAGTCCGGCTGAGGGGACCGCCGTCCCCAGGCGGGGGTGGGGGCGGGGACTGTAGGCGAGTGGGTCGCACGTGCGTTGCGCATGTGCCGGTCCCGGGTTCAGTCCGCAGGGACAGCTCCGCTTTGGCGCATGCATGTGACCCAAGGCCTCCCTGCGGATTGTCCAGACCGGGGTGGACAATCCGCGGCCGCTCGGGTGTCATTGACTACGGCTCCCGTCATCCCTGTCCGCGGGCCATGCTAGGCAGAGCGGATGATGGGCGCTGTCGTCCCAAGCCTGCCGAGGAGACCCATCGCACCCCCTCCTTCCCGCAGATCATGCTCAAAATCGACCGAGAGGGCGGGCGGCTGGAGCGGCCAGATGACTGCCCGGGAGGCATCTACTCGCTGGCGCTGAGGTGCTGGGCCCACGGCCCCGAGGAGAGGCCCCGATTCCGCGAGGTTGTCACCCTGCTGCAGGAGGTAAGCGGGGGGCACGGACGCATAGAACGACCCCCCCCCCCCCGCAGAGCAGGCGAGAGGGTGCGTGGCCGGGCCAGCTCGCCTCTTCCGAAGGCCGGCATTTCCCGTTTCCCCCGGCCAAATTGGGGAGGGGGCCCCGGTTCCAGCGGGGGGTTGGGGTGCAGAGACGGCGTCCAGATCGGGGGGGGGCGCTTCTCTTTGACCAATCCCAAATTGCGCACACGTTGCGGGAAGCTGCCGAGGGTCGCGAAAGCCGAGGGTGCGGGAAGGCGCCGCGCCTGCGCCTCGCATGGTCCCCAAGCCCCGGCGGGTTCCCTGGAACCGGGTGGGCAACGCTCTGTGCCCGAGGGCCGGCTGAGCGCCGAAGGGATG
This sequence comes from Varanus salvator macromaculatus, assembly GCA_023646645.1. Lineage (NCBI taxonomy): Eukaryota > Metazoa > Chordata > Lepidosauria > Squamata > Varanidae > Varanus > Varanus salvator. Next base: position 529,950 of record JAIXND010000753.1, on the reverse strand, counting down.
GGCCCACAGCCCGAAAACGCCAGCCGGGCTCGGGGTCAAGCCCTCCAGTCGGAGGAAAGGCTTTTCAGAGCAGGGTGAAAAACTGCCAAATCCAGGGAGGCGCAGAGCGATCCGTAGCCGGAGCAGGGCCAGGCCGGGTCCCGGGGATCGGGGAGCGGCCATAGCGTGACCCGGGCCCCTCCTCAAACCCCCATCCTCACCCCCCCCCCCGCCGGGCACGGCCTTCGCTCTGCCGCGCCCGTCTCTCTCCCTGCTCAGCTCCGTCCGAAGGAAGTGAAGGCCTTCCGGGACCTGGCCGAGCCGGGCTGGCTGCAGGTGCAAGCCCACGATGCGATCACCCTTATCGAGGGCAGGTGAGTGGGGAGGCTGGAGGACCCGCTTTGGCTCCAGGGCACTCGGGGAACAGCCCCCCAGTCCCCTCACTGGGACCGCATCAGCCCCTCTTTGCGTCCGAATTGGGCCTCTGTGTTATTCTTTGCATGCACTCGTCAAGGCTCTAGTCCTCAGGCTCTGGCGCTTCTTTCATCCCATGACTGCTGTTGCACAAAGTTAGCTGTGGCTGGCACTGCTTGGGAGCACTCCCATCTGGTCTCCGTACTGCTTAGGGTAGCCTCCCTCAACCTGGCACAAGCAGCTGGCTGGGGATTATGGGGGTTGTAGTCCAGCACACCTGGCCTGAATCAGTTCAAGCAAGGCTGGAAAGGTGCCTTGTAGAATATGACCCTTCCATTCCTACCACACACGTGCGTGATGAGCAAAGGGACAAGGGACCCACATCTGGGGTGAGGCAAAGACGCCGGGGCCTTGCCTCAGGGACCGTCTCTTTCTGCTCCTCCCCAGCCCGGATTCAGCCACCTGTCGAGGGCAGAACAAGCGGACGCTGAAAGTGGGCATCTTCCCATCGTCCATCGTGGCCCCGGAGGGAGCCGCCCCCGCAGCTGGAGTCCCACGGATCAGCCACCCCATCCGAAGCTCCTTCGTCCACCTGGGCCACGGCGACGTGGATCCGGAGCATGCCTGGGGGGCCCCCGACCGGATGGAGGAGTACGTTCCCGCACTGGGGAGCGCTCTTGTCCAGCACAGGCACACGTGCGCGCATGTACCCAGGACCGGTCTGAGCACCGGCAGCGGCCACGCAGCATGAGCCACGACCTCGCGTGGCCACCCGCGGCTCCCTTGTCGGCCACGTCACACGTGGTTTCCATCCGCCCTGCTCAGTCCTCCTGTGGCCGGCAAGTGTCCGCCCAGAGAGCGCCCCAGACTGGGCGGCGCAGACATTAAATCAATACATCTCCCATCAGCCACAGCACCTGCCCTTCCAGTCCCATGGCGCATTGCTCCTGCCTCGGCTGCCCCCCTCTCCTCCCCGGTCGGCACAACGGAGGCTGGAACATATTTCTGTATGATATCTCTCTCCCGCGTCGCTGCCCTTCCCGGGGGCCGGGGGCCCTTGCATCCCAGTGCCACGGAAGCCACAACCCGGGTTCAGACAGCCCAGCGCCGACCCGCAGGGCGAGGTCCCCACGGCTTGCCCTGCTGTCCGAACGCGGCCGCGGCATCTCCGGGCCAAGGACAAAGCCCCTTCCGACGCAGCGTCCCCCCAGCCTGAGATGCTCCAGGTGTTCGCGCAGTGACCCTCTGGATCCTGGACCAGCGGCTACGCTAGCTGGGGATGATGGGGGTTGCAGGGCGGCAGGGTGGGGGAAGCTGTTCCAGCCCCATTCCGGCAGTGTGACGTGGGGCGTGAGGATGGGCCTTCACAGGGCAGTTCCGAACGGGAGGGAGGGGATTGTGAGGTCACACTGGCTATGGGGCTGCGGGGGGGGGGGAGTCGCCTGGCTTGGGGGTGTTTTGGGGGCACCTTCCATGACGAATCCTTATGCAATTCAGCTCCTTAATTCTAATTTAAGTCGTTGCGGGCTCTGCTTTCTACCCCAGGAAGAAACCGAAGCCACGGGGGGGAAACGTCAAGCCCGAGACTCGCCCCAAGGGGCAGCAGCTGCTGCAGCTCTCACGTGAGTTGTCCCCGTGGCCGGCAAAGGGGAGGCTCGGGCCACGGAGCCCGTCCTCGGTCGCCCTGCACCAGCGCCGGGCACACAGGTTCCCCTCTCCGCCCTCAAGGCTTTGCCCTTCCTCTTTCCCCCAGGCCTCTCCAAAAGCCTGGAGTCCATTTCAGAGTTCAGCGTCCTGCGCAACAGACCCAAGTTTCCAGCCCTCAAGATGGATCACCCCTGCGTGCCCGTCCAGCGGCGCTTCAGCGACCTCCCGGGGCCCTTCCCTGCAGCCCAGCAGCCGGAGCCTCGGCTTGCCAAGCCCGCATCCTGCCTCCCGAACCCGACGCTTCCCTCGTGGGCTCTGCCCAGGGCCAGCTGCCCTCCAGGGGCCGGAGACAAGGACCAGCGACTGCCCAGGCCGGCCAGCAAAGGAGCGGTGGCCCCGGCCCCGGGCCCCCCCGGCGGGCAGAGGCTGGCCATGAGCGATATAGAGAAGAAGATCAAGGAGGTCAGGATGCAAACTGGCCTTTGACTCCCGATTCATCCAGGGCGAGGGGCGATGGCCCAGTGGGCACCCGTGGGGCCGGCATTCCGGGTTCGGGGCTCCCGAGGGGCCAGGCACACACGCACCCTCGTGCCCCTCCAGATGTGGTGGACTGCCACGCCCCTCGTTCCTGGCCCGACACATCTGGAGGAGCACTACGTTGGGGAACCTGGAATGTTTTGACCAGCAGCGATGGCTCCCCGAGGCCTTGGGCGGAGAAGGGGCTCCCACGCTACTGGCCAGCTGCAATTATAGATCCCCCCCGACCCCCCAGCCAGAAAGTCTTACGGTCTTTCACATGAACAAGGTAGTGGGGGGGTCTTACAATCTGGAGAAGTCATAACATACGAGGAAAAAGGGGTGAGGAGGGAAGAGGAAAAACATTAAGTAGACTCATCTCCTGGCTATCGGGGTCAGAGCAGGCCCGGATGTCTCCTCCGCCTGCAGCTCTTTTCCTCCCTAGAGGTCCCACGTGGGGGGTCCTTGCTAGGCCTGGTCTGAGAGGACCTGGGCCTCGACTCCTCCTGGGGGCCCCAGTCCTGTTCCCCGGGGCGCTGATCCACTGGTGCCAGCGGAAGCTTGTTGCCTCTGCCGAACTCGTGCACAGGGGCGGATTTCCTGGGGCTGCAGCTGGGCAGGGAAGGGTTGAAGCTCACCTTCCCGGAAAAGCCAGGCTCCCGGAGAGGGAAAGAGTCCGGCTGCGTTGCTTTGGGACGAGCTGGGCCGGGAGCCGGCGAGCCGGAAGCATTCGTTTGCTCCGAGACCAGGGATGCATTTGATCCCGTGCCGTTTCACAAGGACGCCAGAGCCGATTCGGCCGGAGCGACTTCGCCGAGGCCGGTTTTGTGCAGCCCGCAGCCTGCGAGCCGGAGCCCCAGGCCTCCCCAGCGCCGTGCAGCCCCCCGCGATGGCCGCGGCCTGGACCGGGGGGCTTGCAAAGGCTTTCTCTGCACCTCCTCTTTCTGCCCGCCTCCTGGGCAGCCTGTCCAACTTGCCCCCCTCCAGAGCACCTGGGGGGGCAGCCTTGCAAAACATGCTCATAGGTGCGGAGAGAACGGCAGAGGCGTCTTCTGGAGCAGCACAGGGCGGAAGCCAAGCGATGCCTCGACTCGGGGCCGTCCCCTCCCTCCCCGATCAGACCCCTTCCTAACGCTTTGCTCCCACATCCCCTTCAAGCCCTGCTTTGTATCCTGGGGGCCGAATCGGGGCCCGTCGCCCCCCCGGCACCCCTTACCTGCTGCCTCCTTCCCTCTGCCCGCCCAGGTGGAAGACCGGGTCCACGGGGCCACGACGGAGGAGTGCCGCGAGGCCCTGCGGCTGAGCGGGTGGGAAGCCCAGAAGGCTGTGCAGATGCTGAAGGTGCGAGACCCCCCCAGGGCCTCCGAGCTGTGGCGTCAGAGGCCCGGGGCAGAAGGAAGGCCCGGAGCGGCCCCCCAAAAAGACACCGGGGGGGCATTCTCTTCCCGGTGTCTGGTGGTCCATGCTGTGCCCGGCCGCAGCCGGGGGGGCGCTGGCTGGGGCCCCCGGCTGCGCCCCCACTCTCTCGTCAAGGGCCGGTTGCCCCCAGCCCCGGGGGTCCTGCCCCAGGAGCGCGGCCCCCGCGACCTCCCCCTTCTGCACCCACAGGTGGACCAGCTCTTCCACATCAGCTCCCACTCGCGGGAGGAGTGCCGGCGGATCCTGGAGAAGCACCGCTGGAACATGGCCATGGCCTCGCGCTACGTGCTCAGCCGGAAACTCCGCACCTGACCGGCGGGCCCCGAGCTCCCCTCGCAGCACCCGTGCCGAGCAACGTCCCCCCGGCAGTGGCGGCCGCCACGAGGTGCCAGGATGCCCCCTCCCCATTCACAGAAGGGGGCCTGTTGCAGAACGGTCCCACTGGGTGGTGCAGATGGCATCCAAGACCGTGTGCGCGTCTGCCCTCCTGCCCACGCCCCAACCACCCAAGGAAAAGACTAGCAACGTGGCTCTCAGGGTTACTTTGTTGTTGGTAGAGACTACCAAAGGTGCTAGTCCTCTTGGAGGCAACCTTGGGCTTGGGTTGCACACTTCTAGACTCAACAGGACTGAATTGTCTTCCATGCTGCAGGATGATGTTTAACAATCCGACAGGAATGTGACTTGCCTAAAGGAGGTGGCTGGGATACCGGGGGCTTCATCCAGGATCGCCTTCCACGCACTGTGGGGCCCTTCCCTGGACAGACCAGAGGCCCCCATGATGAATTTCGGCAGCGCTCCTGTGGCTTTGCCGGTGAACGTCTCCCCTTCGCAAGATCTGCTTTCACGGAGCTTAGAGAAGCGCTTATTCCTTCTCGGCCACGTTGCTGAGCACCGCAGCGTCCAAAGCACATGCTCCAAACGCATCCAATTAAGTCGCTTCGCGTTTACTGCAAGCTTCACGCCAGAAGAGCTGCATGGAGGGACCGGCTGGCCGCTTCCTATCCATGTGATGGCAGCCAATCCTAAAGGGAGAACCCAGCATGGCGGGGGGGGGGGGAACCACAGCGGTGGTGCAAAACTACAAGTCCCAAAATGCACTTCGATAGCGCAGATGCAAAGCCTTACTCTCTCCAGAAGTGGGCCACAGGGAAGCAGCTGAAGGACTGCATGTTTGCTTGGGTGTGTCTTCCAACCCTTTGTGCCCCTGGGAGCACATGTGTAGTGTGTGTGTGTGTGTTACATTTGTAAATACAGAATAAACTGATCTCTAAGCATCACGCCCTGCAGTACTAACCCGTCGGCTGCACTTGCGTCCAGAACGGAGCGCCACCTCGCCACTCCGATACCAGCACTGCACTTGCGCCATGCTCGAAAATGCAATGAATGAATCGGGCCGTGTGGTGTGGGGAGCATGCGCCGTGTGGGTGGGGCAGCCAGCGCACGAGACGCATGGCAGGAGTGCCGCAGTCTGCACCCGTGTTAAACATTTTGGAGCACGCTTTCCCTGCCTTGCGGTGCTCGTACGGAGACGCAGAGCTGGGCCGGTGGAGCCGGCCTTCGACCGGCTGCACTCCAGCCATGCTGGACCGCAGCTCCCAGAATCCTTCAGACCAACGCGGAGAAGGGCAGTTCAGCACAACGGGGGTGTGGGGGGGTCAGGCTGGGTCCCGCTGGCACAGGGCCCGGCGCAGGCCTCCCCGGCAGCCCCCCTTCTATTCTCCTCGCTGCCTTTTGGGTCCTGGCGGGCCACCCTGCCCTACCGCAACGTTGGCCCGTACTGGGACGCGGGATAGGCTGGTGCTGATCCGGCAAACGTGGAAATGCAGGAGAGTCCAAAGCACAGGGAAGGCAGAAGAACAACTGAGCAACCAAACATTTATTCTCCGGTTTGCCATGGAGGAACAGGGCCGTGGGGCAGCCCTCCAAAGGGGCATCGCCGTCCACCACTGCCCACCCACTCCATGAACCATGTCAAGTTAATAAGACAACCATCCCGGGGCTTCGTGCACCGTCGTCCGTCGGCCAATCTTCCCGCGGTTTCTGCTCGGCTTCTTCACATGCAACGGTCTAACTTTGGTCATGGCGCAACTAGACGCCGGTCCTTTATCCGGGCAGCTCGCTGTACTCCGTGAGCCCGGAAGTCTCCTTTCCTGCTGCTTTGGCAAGGACCAACCTCTGGCACCCCCCAGTTCTGTGGGACTACGACCCCAGATTCCTGGAGTTCTGGGGCCAACATTTCTGGAGGAAACCAACTTAGGAAGGCTGCTTTCAAGGGCAGGGTTTCTTCTCAGCCCTTTGCAAGACAATATTAAGTACAAACATTTAAATATATAAAATTCACAGAACACACGTAACAACACGACGAAAGCCTTTGGTTTCCTTGGCGAGCGGGAAGGGGAAACCTGCCCGAGGGGCACGGAAGGGGGGCCCCCTGCTCCAGTGGTTAAGGCAAGGTGGGGCTGATGAGCAGCCCGGAGCGCGGAGGCGGAGGGGGCACTGGGGCGGGAGGAGCCGTCTGCAGGGATACACCCCAGCTCTGGCAGCGAACCCCACACTGTGTAGAAGGGGGTGCTTGGGCCATGTCCGCCTTGCCAGCTCGCTCACTCTCTCTCTCACACACACACACTGAGTTTGCTTCGCTGCCACCCACACGTGCCCGTTCCCATCACGCCCTTGGTGCTTCCAAGTCCTCCCAGCCAGCGGGCGGGCGAGTCAGCGAGCCAAGCCGGCCCCCTCCGCCCACTACGCCTCGCAGCTCGGCCCAGGAAGCCGGCCCTCTGCTCTGCCCGTTGCTCATGGCCAAAGATGTCGCGCAAGCCATGGGCCGCTCCGAGCAGCCCGATCCCGGAAGGCCTCCACGGAGCCAGGCAAACCGCTCTCTTCCGGGCCAGCCGGGAACGCCCCGTGCCCGAGGAAGATCTGAAAGGCCCCAAACCGGCAGCCGTCCCTAAAAACCCCGGCCAGGCCCCCTCGCAGCGGCTGGGGTAGAAATCCTGAATCAAGCTGCCCCTCCTGACTGGCATTCGCACACAGGAGGTGTGCCGCACCTCCTGCCAAAGCTTAGCCGGCGCTTTCACAATCGCGCGCTCGCAGGGAGAGCGCCTCCCTCCAGGCAGGCTTCCCCAGCTGGGCGCCCCCCAGATGTTCAGGCCACAACTTCCACCAGATCCAGCCAGCACGGCCGATGCCTGGGGATTATGGGAGTTGTGGTACCAAACGCCTGGAAAGCACCAGGCAGGGGAGGCTGAGCTCAAAGCACGTGCCAGAGAACCCGAAGCAAGCGAGATACGGCCGGAAGCCTTGGTCCCGATCCGCGCCATCCATGCACACGGGCCCTCGTTCCACACTCTCCCCGACACTAGACACACCCTCCCCACAGATGGAGTCCCAGGTGGATCCAGGCCTGCTTCTTTCTCTGGGGCGCCTGGCAAACCCGTGTGTGGCCCCACACGGGGCGATCCCCCCACCCCCCTTACCTCGGGGATGTTATTCTGCAGGCCACCGCGGGGAGGGGGCTTTTCCACACTCATCCACAGCATTCACACCCCTGCTCATCAGCCCTGGGAAGGGGCCCCCTGGGGAAGGGGGCGCCCAGATCGGAGGTGCCCCTAGCTTGTGATCACCGAACTTCGCTGTCCAACTTCTCCCGTCTTCTCGAAAAACATGAAATCCTGCAAGCAAGAGGGGAGGGGAGAGACGTGTCACCCATGCAGTTCCTGGGCCGTCCCCTGAAGGCAAGCATGTGGCCAGACCTGAAGCAGCTTCGGGGCGATTAAAGAAGACCCCGGGCATGTCCTGTGACACCTTCCCAAGCCTGGCACCCCCCCGTGGGGTCAGGCTTCCCCTTCACTAATTTTTCCAGGTCCCCTTGCAAGCCCCATCCTTCCACTTCAACTCTAGGGCGGTCCCCGCCACCCCGCGCGAGAGGTGCTCTTTGTGGGGGCGAACTCACAATGAGGAAACACGCTCCCAGCAGCACCGCCTTGATCTTCACGTCGAGGTCCATGGGGAACTGGACCCCGAAGTTGTCTGTGTCGGTGAAGACCTCCTGCACGAGGCCGCCCCACTGCTTGGTGATGCGCCCCACGCCTCGGGATTCGTCCCGCGTCTTCACCTGCGGGGCGTATTTGCGGCTGGCGTCACTTAACGCCCTGCGGCTCAGAACGAGCCTCCCAGGCGAGCCTCCGAATACAGAGGGGGCTGCGCAGAGGCCCACCCTAGGGCCCCGTGAGCCAGTCACCGGTCCCATGGGCAAGCCGAGCCCCAGGAAGCCGCGTCCGCCTCCACCCAGCAAAAGCAGCTTCCCCATCCTCTGGCCATAAAGACAGAGAGGATTTCAACAAGAGCCACCTTGGCTTTCGCGACAATGTCCGTGAGGGCAGGGTGCTTCTGAGCACAAGCAGAATGCCCTTCTCCAGCAGGAAAGAACCACCGTCTGGCGCCGAGGCAGCAGCGGTGTAGTGGCACAGGGATGCGCACCGGACCCATTTTCCTGAGCAGGGACTCGGACGTCCCCTGCCCGCCCTCCGTGCGCCCTCCTCCCCCTGCCCCGCAGTCCCCCACAGCTCTTCCGGCTGGATCTTCCCGGGAGCAGGTGGCTCCCGGCTTCCACGCAGAGCATTCGGGGCCGTGCCAGCCCTGCAGCTTTGCCAAAGGTCCTGCTCCGAGCACCTGCCGCAGCAGCTTTGTGGGCAGGAAGCTTTAGGCTCTCCCTGGAGCGTTCCTACTACGGGGGACGGTCGCCCCACATTCACCCCGACACCTCCCACCGCAAAGGCAAGTCCAGGAGCGTGTCCCCCGCCCCTGCCCCCCGCCGTGAGCACCTCAAAGTTGACGTCCCCGCCGCAGCTGCAGGCAAAGCAGGGCCCCAAAACGCGCAGCACCGTCTCCTTCTCCACGTTCTGAATGGAGAACTTGGGCGTGAAGGGGTGCCACGTTTGCTGCACGAAGCCGATGGTGGTGCCCGGGGGGCACTGCACCTCCAGCTGCGGGAGAGAATCCGTGCCGCGCGTGAGAATTCGCCTGCGGCGCCCCGCGGCTGGGGGCCTGCGAGGAATCGGTTGCGGGTGGGAATCCGTCGGCTCCCCTGGGCTCTGCTTGCCCATTAAGGGGTTCCGGGGGGGAGGGGAGGTCTCCTGGCGGGTGGAATTAAGGAGCAGCCCGGTGTATGGGGCATGGCCTGTGGGATTCCCCCAACCCGCAAGGGGATCTGCCTCCTTTCACGCCACCGCAGTAGTTCCCCCACCCCGAGGACGTGCGGATCCTCTCCGGCACCCCCCACCCCGTCCCCAGCTCGGGGTCCATGCGCGCAGTGCTGAGAACTGCAGGAATCTTTCCTCAGGCGAAACAAGCATCAGATCGCAGGCACAGGCCGGCCCGGCCCGGTGCGCTGCCCCCCCCTGCACTCAGCCCCCCCCCCGAGATCAGACGCAGCCCTCGGGTTGACAGGGGAACAGCACCCCGGATGTGCGCTGCCCCGGGGCCCCTCACCTCCTGGAGGCAGCAGGGGAACCAGCAACTGACGCACTTCAGGGGGCGCACCATGCGCAGGACCTCGCGCCCCGCGGGGTCGTCCAGCCGCAGCGAGAAGCGGCGCAGGGAGCCGCAGCAGTGGCGAGTGCAGCAGTCATTCTGCTCCTCCGCCCGGAAGACGGGCTGCCCCAGGCTGTTGCACAACTCGTACCTGTTGTTGCCCTCGAAGCCGAGGAACGCTGCGGGGAGAGGGGGCTGAGGCGGGTGTCAGGCGCATGGCGCGGCGAGGGGCCCCGGCAGACAGGCCGCCGGGCCCCACCCGCCACCGTCTCTCGCCTCCCGCCATTTCGTCATGCGCAAGCTCCCACCCTGCCTTTCGCACTGCAAACGGCGCTCAGCAGAGCCAAGACCACCAAGCCACGGGGCGAGGGGCGACCCTCCGAGCATCAGACCACACCTGCAGCAACGCTTCCCGGAACCAAGGCGGGTGCCGGGTGCAGCGTATTTGACGCGCGCGCACAGGTGGTCCGGACACAGAGGCCTGTGCCCAGCGGGGCATCGGAGGGGAACACGCCCCCTCGCGCTGGGTGGGGGTGGGTCGCTCCCCCAGCCCAGCCACAGTCCTGGGGAGGCCTCCCTTGCTCCCTTCGGAAGCGCCTTGGGGTGGCGGGACTTGGAAGCGCCTCCCCGGAGAGCCCCAGACTGGGCAGGCTCGCCCTTGAGGCGGCTGCCTGGTCCCCAGAGGCAGGGGGCTTCATGGGCCATATCCGACAGGCACGGTGCCCGGGAGGCCCCCACCCCCGGCCCCCTCCGCGAAGGAGCAGAGCCACCAGAAAACGGGGCCTCCGAGTCCCAGCCCTACAAGACCTCACAGGCCGAGGGGCTCACGGCCTCAGAGAGTCTGTACATCCCACGGGGACCCCCCCCCACCGTTCCCAGCGTTGCCCAGCTGGAAAGGCACCCAGAGAGGCCCTGGGGGCTGAAGGGGAGCAACCGTGTTCCCCCAAAAGCAACATTGGTCTTTCCACAAAATGGGAGCGGGGGCTGGAAAGAGCCCGGGGGGGGGGCCACCAGCGTGCCCTCCCCTCTCTCACATACCTTCTGTGAGCTCCACCTTCTGGTGTATCAAAATTTGGTCACTCTAAAGAGAAGTAACACTGCATCAGAGGTGGGGCTGTGCGACACTCCTCACACACACGCACCCCTCTCTAGACACAGGTTATCCGGCATCAGGCCGACTAAGGCACTAAAGATACCGACGGCCCGAACAGACTCCCACCATCCCCAACCATGCTGGCGGGGGCGAGGGGAGCTGCAGGCCAACCTGCTGGGAGGGCGCCGGCAGGACAGGGCTGAGAAAGAGCCGGGCCCCAGTCCGTCTGGCCCTGCGTGGGCCGCACAGGCTGGCAGCTGCCGCTCGGCCCCCGGGGCGGCTCCTCCCCAGCCCCACCAGGAGATGCTGCGGGCTGAGCCGGGCTCCCCTGCAGACTCGGCCGCGGGGTCCTCCAGACCCAGCAGGGAACTTGGAAGACCCAGGCTCGAGTCCCACTCGGCCGCGAAGCTAGCCCATCGTCCCCACTCAAGTGCCATCGGCCACAAGCTGCTCTTGCAACGCCGTGCTGCCTGAGCCCAGCCGTGCTGGCCAACCGGCCGGCCACCCCCCTGCACGACCCACGGCCCACACCTGAGCCAGGCCGCGGGGCCTCCTCGCCCGTGCTGCCCCGGCCCCCTCGGCGACGCAGCCTGCGCGCTCACCTGTGCCAGGTACTCCAAGCCGGGCGGGATGCCGGTGGCGACCGGCATGTAGGGGGCGATGGCTGCGTGGGGGTCCGGAGCCTGGTGGTGCGGGTCCCGAAAGCCACGGGGGGGCGGCTGCGGGGGGATGATCTGCCCTGCCCCAGGGCTGGTGGGAGGGTAGACGCTGAGCCCCACGCTGGTGCAGAGGGCACCGGGTGCGGCTGAGGCACCGGGTACGGCGGGGACACCGTGGGATACCCCGGCTGCGGAACGTGGTAACCTGCAGGCATGGGCAGAGAAAGGGGGCGGTTAGATGCGCGCCTGCCCTGGAGTCGGCCTCCCCCGAGGCACCAGGCTGAAGGGGGCTGCCCCACATCGAGAGCCACATTCCTTTCCTGGTAAAGGGGAATGGAGAGACAGCAGGATCCCGGGAGCTGCAGCCTCCAAAGCGGCGGGTGGCCAGAATCGGGGCCTCCCTCCAACGCCCCACCCTGAATCCTGGCATGCTTTACACAGGCTGGGCCTCTGCTTTCGTAGGGCTGAACAGCGGGATCGGGGAGACGAGGCCCAGCACGGACGGAGTTCTCGCCAGGCCTGGGTGGGGAGGAAGGGAAGCGGCATGAGGCATTCAGAGGGGTCCGGGCGTGAGGGCGGGAGGATCCTGGCGTGGCCAGAGCGGAAGGCGGCAAAGGGCAGCCGGGGAGGGGCAGCCGGGGGCGGCTGGCAGGGCCTGGGAGGCCGGGAGGCCCTTTCCCTTGGAAACAAAGGCGGAGGCGGTGCCTGAGGGAGCCGTGCCAAATCCGGCAGCAAAAGCTGCTGGGTGTGGTGGGGGAAGCGAGGGCGGGGATGATGTGCCTCGAAGTAGCGGGGCAGGCAGGGACAGATGGCAGAACGGAGACCCAGAGACGGCTTCGCGCGACAGCACGACCTGTCTGGGGCCGCCCCCTTGCTGCTCCTGCCAGGGGAGCTCACCCCCCAAGTGAATTAAAAATAGGGAAACATCACGAGGTGCCCAGCGGGCTCTGAGCCCGGCTGGCACCGGCTTCTCCTCCTCTGGGATCACGAGCCACGCGGAGCTCGCCGTCTCCAAGCAGACAAAGGCCCTTTGACTGCCCGGATTCCGGGGTCTGTTTAGACAGCTACGGGCAGCCCCCCAAAAGCACCTTGGCGTGCTGGGAAGAGGCGGGCACGAGCGGAGCATCTTCAGCACTGCCCCCACTGGAGGACAAGGGGGTCCCCCGTCCCCCCGGGCCCAGATGGGTCAGGATCCCGGCGGCCACTGAACAAAAGAAGGGCTCTTTTGTACTCCTGGCTAAGGAGAGAAGAGGGCAGGAGAGGGCAAGGCCTCGCGCTGGGGATGATAGGAGGTGGAATCTCATCTTTCTGGAGGTGCCAGCCACGCAAAAAGGGTCAAGTCAGGCCAAGGGAGCCGGCTGGAGAGGGCAGCCCAGCAGCCGTGGGGGAGAAACACGGGCGCCAAGGGAGCCCCCGCCTCTGCCCACGTGGGGAGCTGGCCTGGGCCAGGGGAGGCTCCTGTGCTCCAGCCCTCGGCAGGGCGGTGGAGTGACTCAGCAGCCATGTGCCCCAGCCAGCCCAGCGGCATTCCAGCCAGGCCCCGTCACGTCACGGAGGGCCTGGCCCTGCCCGGAGGAGGCGGCCTTGCCGGTGCCAGAACGCAAGCAGCTGGCGGGCCACGCCTGCCACGGCAAAGGCCGGGCAGGCGGGGGGCTTGCGGGCAGGGACAGGCCCGGGCCCCTCGCCCGGCTCCCCCCCACTGGCCCTGCCTCGCTGGGCATTCAGGAGAGCAGAAGCAGCGGCTTGGCGGAGGGGGGGAGCAGAGCAGCCCCCGCACCCGCGGCCTTGAGGCGCCGGGGCAGCGCAGGAGACGCTCCGCACAGTGGGCGGGCAGGCGGATGGAGGGGGCCAAGGCCGGGGGCCTCCTTACGGCGGGGCCTGGTGCCACGGCAGCCTCGCTGGGGCAGACTAATCGGCACCGTGCATCGGTGGCCGCCTCGCCTGCTTGGCCCAAGGGCAACGCCTGTCCGCTTGCATGTTGCCCCAGTGGTTGACAAGCGGGTAGACTGCAGCGGCACATGGAGGCTCCACTCGGCAAAGGGTGCATCTGAGGGCCCTCGGGGGACTCCTCTAGGCTCAGCCCCACAGCGTAGTCCCACAAATTAATCAAGCATTCCCGAATTCGTTCCATATGTCGATTCAGGAATGGGCTTTCCGAACTCGGCGCCCTGCCCAGTTGCCAGGGGCACCAATTCTCCACAATCCTGTCAAGCAGCTTTGCCAGCCTGGTGCCCTCCAGATGGTACTGAATGGCAACTCCCAGCATGCCACTGGCCATGCCGGCTGAGGGCGATGGGAGCCGCACTCCGACACATCCGGAGAGCATCAGCTTAAGGAAGACCCTCAGCAAGCCCCCCTCCCACCACTGCCGCCCACCCATGTGGCAGCTCCCACAGCGGCCCCCATCCTCCCCGGAAGGCTGGGCTGGTGGCACTGACGGGTGGGGACGCTGGGTGCTTTCTTCCATAATTCGGAAGTGGAACAGCGAGCGGCGCTGGGGGGAAGAGCAGGACCGTCCCTACCTGGAGCCGCCATGCTGGCTCTGTCTTCAGGAGCAGGGGGTGGGGGACCCCGGTCCCCACGGCTTTCCGATCCGCGCTAGCTGCTTCCTTGCATCCACGGTCCCTACAAGGGGGGCAGAGGAGGGTGTCGGTTTTGGCTGAAAGGTTTCACTGGCCTCCAGAAAAGCAGAACAAACCGTTTGAGAAATACTGGGATACCTGGAGTCTGTCTGGGGGTGGGAAAGGGATGGAGTGAGAGCCCGGATCCCATGATAAGAACGGGGGTCGAGCTCGGACCCCGAGCTTTTTCTATCCCGGGTGTGCAAATACTCCTGTGCAGGCACACCCGCTGCATGTCTGCCTCTACACAGACGCTGCGGTAGGTTTCATAATCAAAAGAAGAGTAAACTCTTAGACAAAGGGCACAAGCCAGAAGGACGCTTTCCTGACAACGGCTCACCGAATCCCCCATTCATTTCAATGCACCATGTGCAGGAGAACTTCCTGCTGTGCTTGGCTTCTCTTCCACCAACCGGACTAGCCAGGCAGCCTTCCTAAGCGCCCCCCCTTTCCCATTTGCCCCAAGCCCTTCTAACAGCCGATGAAAACATTTCCCATTTTGTTCCCTGTCCGCTTCCTCCAATTTCTACCTATTCTTCATTATCACAATTCAGTTCAGGGCCTCTCAGCACAAAACCCACACCAAAGATGCCCATGCGGCAAAATAAAGCTAAATTGGACAGCACACAAAACACGGAACAGAAAAACCGTTCCTTTTTTCCATTTCCTTTCCATGTGTTCACTGGTGATGCTCCTGGCGTCCTTCGGCCGAAGCGACTCCTGCAATTTGTGCAGGGGAAACTGTGTCACCCGTGCACAACTTCGAAGCACGCGGAGAATCGTACTTGCGCACGGGCAGTTTGCAGGGAGCCGAAATCAGGTGTACACGAAGCAGGTCTACACGCGAGAAAATAGATAGGCTTGATCGTTGTTTTCTCTGCACACACGCACAGCAAAACGCAGAGATGTTGCACCGTCTGAACACGCTCGGTCAACTCGCCAAGCTCGCATGACCTGCATCCAGTCCCACGGATCACGCGGGCCGCTTCTCAAACCGACAAACCCCCAAGTGGGACCCCCAAGACGCACTTCCTGCCCACTCACCGATTTCCGTAGCACACGCAAGCCGGGCCCCCCGAAATGCGCCCCCGAGGCCCGCCCTCGCACCTCCCGCTAACAAGACCCTACGGGGCCCACGCTCGAAGAGCCTCTTCAGACCCTACAGGGCGCAGCGGTTCGGCTTCCCCCGGATCGCGCCCTCAGAGCTGCAGGCTCAGCCCCGCCAAGTCCCGCCGCCCCGAGCCGAGCAGGGATGTCCAAGGGCACCGCCGCTTCCTGGGCGGGCTCTCCCGAAGCCGTGGTTGCGCCGACCGATCCCAAGGGGGGTTCTCGTCTCTTCCCAGAGAGCCCGCGACGCCTCACAGCCGCCTTCCCTGCTCTGACCATTAGGCGGCACTCTCCCCGCGCAGGCAGGCCGCCGGCCCCCGGCTCCCAGACGTCGCCCCCACCAACCCTGCCCTCTCAAAGCGCACGCACCAAGTTGCGCTCTCTCCTGCCACACGCACGGATCTCTGGAGAGGACCGAGTAGAAGCCCGGCTTGGGTGGCCCCCCTAAAACGGGGGGGGGGGCGGGGCAGCCTCCGCGGGCTGCTCTCGGGAGGGAGGCGGGGGGGCGCTGCAGGCTTGTTTTTCTCTCGCGGGCCCTCCAGCCCAGGCCACGTGGAGCCGCCCGAGCGCCCGCCCCGGACACGCCTGGCCGCGGGGCGCGGGCTGGGCGGCGCCCCGGCCCGGCTGCGGCTTGTTTCCGACGCCGCCAGCTTGGGGAGGGAACAGGCGAGGCGCCGCATCTGCCGAAAGCGCGTTTCTCACGGCCGGGAGCCCCCGGAAGGGGTGCGAGAGTCTTCCGCGCCGCGCACGTGAACGCCGCCCCCGCGCAAGCCCCGCGCAGCGCGCAGCGCCCCCTACACGCGGCAGCCGCCCCGGGCAGGCGGGGGGGGCGGCGGATCGAGACCTCCGGGAAGGGACGGGAAGGGAAGGGAAGCGCCAGGGGCAGGAGGAGAAGCCGCGGGGGGAGGGGGCGCCCCGGCGCGGCCCCCAACGCCCTTTCCTCGAGAGTCGCGGCCGGCGGGGGGCGTAGCGGCCGCTCTGCGCGCACGGCGCCCGCGTGTGCCTGGAGCCCGGCGCGGCGGTCGCTCCCCGCGCAGCGGACGAGGAGCCCCCCCCCGGCACAAGTTTGCGCCCCCCCGGCGTTGTCTCTAGCCCGAAAGGAGAAAAAACGGGGGGGGATGAAATCGGGACCCCCCCCAAGCCCCACCTGGGTTTCTTTGTGGAAGGCAAGGGAGCGCGCGCGCACTGCCCTCGGTGGTGCCCCGAGCCAGCACGGGGAAGGATGGGAGTTGTGGTCCGACGCCTCCGGAGGGTGGCGGGCTGGGAACGGCCCACTGCAGCCTCGCCCAACCGCGCGCCCTCCGGATGCGCTGGAGCGCGAATCCCACCTTCGCGAGGGCTGGCCCTGCCGGCTGGGGCTGATGGGGGCTGAAGTCCACCACCCTGCGGGGCGTGGGGCTGCCAGGAGGAGGCGGGGGCGCCCTTGCATCTGCGCCCCGCCCGCTCCGGGAAGCGGGGGGCGTCTGCAGAGCCCGCCTCCTCCACGGAGCCCGGCGCCGCCTCCCTCGCCCCGGTCCCCGGCGCCCCCGCCCCAGGTACCTCCGCGCCCGGAGCCAGGCCGAGAGCCGAGCGGCGCGGGCGCCGGGCGGGCAGGGTCCGCCGCCCCGGCCCGGCGGAAGCGCGGGAGCGCCGGCGGCCGTGCGCACGCGGCGCCGACGTGTCCGGGCTCGGCTCTTTGTTCTCGGCAGCGGGGGCGGGAGGCCGCGGGCGGGGCTGCCGCCGCCGCCTGCCGGCTCCCCGGGGCCCGGGCCGGGCGCGCCCGCCGGGAGGCGGCCAGGGGGAAGGCCGGCCCGGCCCGGCCCGATCCGTGGCCTGGGATGCTTTGCGGACTCCGGAGCAGCGGGCCGTTCGCACGAGAGTCCCCGCAAGTGCGCGCTCCCACAGCCCTCCTCGCCCCCGTGTCGCCCACTCCGGCTGCCCCGGGCTGCCCACACTCGCCCCCCACCGGAAGGCCCCCTTCTCCCCCACGGCCTCGCAGCGCGACCCCCCCAGATCCGCGCCCGGTGACCCCTCTTGCCTGGCCGTGCAGAGCTGCCTGGAGCATGTGGAGAGCGCCGCTGCCTCCCCGCAGTCACGGCGAGGCCCACGCAGCCCCACGGCGCCGGAGCCGGTTTCCCAGGCCGGCCTGGCTCAGCACAGCCCCGGCTTAGGAGTAGGCCCGCGGCCCCCTCCCTTGTGTGCGGCCCGGGCTGCCCCACAACAGCTCCTCAGAGCTCCTCCTCAGGCTGGCAGGACTAAAAATAGTCCCACTTATTTTTAGACTGCAGGGCAGTTCGGACTCGACAAAACTTCGGCCCTTCAGGTCGCAGAAGCCCTGCACCCCTACCTGGAGGATGACCACCTGGCGACAGTGACCCACGCGCTGGTGACTTCCCGACTAGACTTCTGCAACGCGCTGTACGTGGGGCTGCCCTTGAAGACGGTCCGGATACTTCAATTGGTGCAGAATAGAGCTGCCAGGCTGCTGACGGGGACTGGGCGTTATGTTCACATGACTCCAGTTCTCCCTCAGCTTCACTGGCTCCCCATTGAAGTCCGGGCCCAGTTCAAGGTGTTGGTTATCACCTATAAAGCCCTGAACGGCTTGGGACCTGGTTATCTAAAGGAACATCTGCGCCCATATATGCCCTCCTGCCCCTTACGATCAGCGGGAGAGGCTCTCCTCCGGGAACCCTCCGTGAATAAGATTAGGAGGGTGAGTACCCAGAGGAGGGCCTTCTCTGCGGTGGCACCTCCCTTATGGAATGCGCTCCCCCAGAGAGGTCCGCCTGGCGCTGTCATTATTTGCTTTTCGGCGCCAGGCGAAGACCTTTTTATTCAAAAGTTATTTTAATTGCTAATTTATTATTATTGTATTTATAGTATTTTAATATATAACCGAGATGGGCCAGTTTTAAATGTATTATATTCTGCATTTTATCTTGCATATGTTGTAAGCCACCCCGAAGCTTTGCTGCAATGGGGGCTGCATAGAAATGTTTTAAGTAAGAAAGAAGGGCGGCGGGGAGAACGCCCACTTGGGTGCTCTGGCTGGGCCTGCAGGCAGCTGCCGCTGCTGCTGGAAAGTGTTTTCCCAGCCTGGCGTGTTGCCTTCGGCCACGCGACCTTCCGGCAGAAGCAGGGTCCAGCCGTCCCCCTCCCAGGAGGCGCCCGTCACAAGGCCCTGGGACTCGGCCTTGTTAGTGGTGGCACCAGTAAAATGAAATGCAGGCGGGAGCTCCAGCTGCTGTTTGGTGCCACATCCCCATTCCAGCATGGGAGTTATATGGACTGGATTACTTTATATTGTTTAGAAAAGCTTTCCCCGGCCTTCAAGATGCCTTGGCCAACGGCCATGCTGGCTGGGGATCATGGGTGCGGTGCTCAAAGGCATCTGGAGGATTCCTGTTTGAGGAAGCCTGAGAGAAGCAGCCCTTTGCATCTTCCCATTATCTTGCGGGGCTTTGTGCTGTGACATGTTTGGGGCCACTCCAGGCTTCCCCGTGCAAATATTCTATTGAAAATAATTTGAATTTGAGCGCAAAATAATGATGCAGATGAATAAGGTGCACTTTCTTCTCACAATAACTTTCCGGGGCCGAAGACGTGGCCATGCCCATTCCGTTTTACAAGTCGCTCGCCTGTCGTCACTGCACCAAGGGGGTGGGGGGGGGGAGTGTGCCACACTCATTAGTACTTCCTGTTTTCACACCCACCCAGCACACAAGCTCACCTCGCACCAGCACTCGCGTGAACGTGCCTTCAGCCACATACAGCACTCTCCCTGGCATGTTATACCCAATAGGCTTTCTCTGAGGTCAGCACCCAAAGGATCCCACCGGGAATTCTGCTTTATTATGGAGGCCACGGCCCGCAACTTCCAGGAGCAGAGCAAGGCTGGGGAGAACTGGCCATCCTGCCAGGCGGCTGCCGCACAGCACCCAAGCTCACGCTGGGCAGGGAAGAGTCCACGTGAAGTGGTCGGTCGGTCTGTCTGTCTCTTTGGCTCCCCCATCCCAGGTTTCGTGAGGCCACTATTTACAGAAGGGGATTTAAGTAGTAAATCAGATTTGTTTATTACGCGTATAAATGCAGACAAGTCACAGATTTGTTTTTTAAAAATCACACTTATAAAATGGAATTCCTTCATTCTCCGCAAGCAACAAAGATGCAACAGAAGCGCATTGGTGAAATGTTTTGCTAAGGAAAACAAAGTAACTTGTGATTCGGCATTTTAAGGATTCAAGTTCTGCACAGGATTGGAGGCAAGGAATAAAGCTTGCGGCTTTGGATGCGGTTCTCTGCAAGTTACACGGAAAAACGTCCCCAGGTCCCAGGATGCCCCTGCGCGTAGCTGGGGCTGCTGGGGGTTGTGGGACTCCTTTGGCTAAACTTGCACAGGACGGCCTGCCTGCAGACGGGCCCTGCATTCACCAGGGCTGGCCTCTGAAGCTGGGGAGAAGGGCTCCCTCGCGCCGGTGCAGCTCCCTTTCCGGTACCCTAAGAGAAGCCACGGCTGGGGAGGGCATCTCCCAGCTTCCTCCAGCGCAAGGATACAGACCCCGTGGGGCGGCTTAGGGGGCCAGTGCAATCCAGCCAAGGATGAGGAGGCTCCCACCATACGGTGCTGCCTGGTGAGGACCGGGTCTCCCGTGATCGCGTGGTAATAAAACGAGCCGGAGAACAGTGTCATTCCGGCAACCAGGATACTCCCGGCCTGCAAGACAGCAAAGGTGCAGGTTAACCGATGCTTTGGGAACGAGCGGCAGCCGCCCTCTGTAGCCAGGCAGGGGTCCCACGCCAGCCTCGCAGCAGGAGTGAATCACGGTCCCGACTCGCCTTCTGCCAGGTCAGGGAAGGTGGGGGGAGCCCCATCCGGGCTCCTGGGGCTTCGCTGCAGCCGGAGGGCTCCACGCATCTCCAGCCAGCGTGGAAATGCGGCACAGGCTGCGAAAGGAGGCACCTGTGGTGGTGCTGCCTGCGTGGGGGGAGGGAGTGAGGAAGCGAGGCAGCCTCATCCCCGTTGAGCTGGGCCCACAGCCACGCTCCCCAAAGGAAAACAGCCCTTCTGAGGGAAGAGTCCCACACCTGGGCGGCCACCAGCCATCCAGGAAGACATTCTGGCTAATGGGCGGGGTAGAAATGCCAGGAATTAATAAAGAAATGGAAACAGCACCGGCTGCATCTGACACAGCCTCTCTCAGCTCATTAGGATAATTGCTCATCAGCGCTCCGTGTCAGGAGGACGTGCTGCTGCTTGCATCAAGCAGTGCTGAGAAGCCGACTTTCAGGTCGTCGTCCTTTTCAACCCTTTAATATTCCTGGCAACCATCGGCGTGACTCACTGACGTGAGCCATCGGAAGCCGCTTGCTCTGCGCGCTGGCAGGAACCCGCTGCGCTGTGCGCTGGGGCAGCATGGAATCGCGGCACTACCACGCGCTCGCCAGGCAGCCAAGGGGGAGTCGGGTCCCTCCTGCTCGGTCCCCAGGCGGGCCTTCCAGCAGGGACAATCTGGACGTTTAGAGCGAGGCAAACGGCACGGAATGCTCTGACCACCAGAAGCTGCCAGTGGGGCGTGCAGGCCTGTTGTATTACGACTCCCATCAGGCCTACATGGCCAATGCGCAACAGCAGGTACAGTCCCAGGCATCTGGGCGGCACGGCATGCCCTCCTGCTGCGCCGGGGTTCATTCCCACTGAGTCCATGCACGAGTTGGTGAAACGGCCACTGAGAAAGAAAGCCGGGTGGGGATATGGGTGGGTCTGGGGGATCTGGCGAGGCATGATGGGGATTGCAACCCAGTGCCTCCGCAGGGCCGTGGCGGAGAATCTGAACCTGCTCCATGGCCTTTGGGCAGGCGGTGGGTGGGTGGGGGGGGGTGCCGTCCCCTCCCAAGGCGGACCGCAATCCCGCATACCTACCATCGCGGGGTTCCGGCAATGGGGGACCGCCAAGAGCGCCAGGCTGTGCAGCATGTGGAATTTATTCGCCGTCTCGAAGAGCTGCGGGGGAGCAGTGGCAGCCACGGCTCAGACCTGGGCTCCCCGGAGCAGCGCCCTCCCAGGGCAGGCCCCGCTCCGAGGGGCGGCATCTCGGGCAGGGACGGCGCTGGGAGCCCGGAGGGCCACGAGGGCTCTGGGCCAGACGCTGGAGCACGCCAGGTGTGCCGGACGACCCTGCCCATCATCCCCAGGCCGCAGGGTCCCTGGCCCAAGCGAGGCAAGTCCTCCCATCCATCCCCGGCCCACTGAAGGCAGGCGCCCTCCCGGTCTGAGCCCGAGCCTCAGGTCCCGGCTGCTGGGGGGGAGCGGGCGGGGGGCGCCTTACCTCCTTCAGGTAGTCGTCCCGGTCGCTCCGGCGGAAACCTGGGCGGGGGCGGGGCAGAAACGGGGCGGGGCGTGAGTTTCTCGGCCGGGCCGCGGAGCGCCGCACCGCCAGGGCTGCCCGGAGGCGATAAGGCAGCTGCGGGCCGCGCCGAGGGGCCGGGCGGGCCCAATGCGCGGGCGGCCCCGGCACGCGTCGCGCTGGAGCGAAGCCGCGCGAGACGCTGGCCCGCCCCGGAGCATCGGGCCCCGCGGGGGCTCGTGCCGCGGGGGAGCGTCCTCCGCCCCGGGACGCCAGAGCCGGAGCGGCGTCCGCGCCTCCGCCCTGCGCGGTCACTCCGTCGCGGCGGCGCCCGCCCCGCCCCGCCCCTTCGTGCGCGCGCCCCGCCCTCACCGTGCGCCCCGTACGCGGCCGCGCCCACCGCCGCGGCCCCGCTCAGCGCCCCGAGGCGTCGGAACAGCGGCCCCGCAGCGCCGGCCATGCTCGGCCCGCCGCTTCCTCCCGCGGCGCGTCGCAGCCAATCAGCGCCCCAGGCGCCTCCTTGGCACGCAGGCCCCGCCCTCGGGGCGCCTCACGGCGAATCAGCCGCCAGCGGGGCCTCCCTAGCAGGCAGCCCCCGCCCGGCACCGACGGAGCATCGCCGCCAATCGGCGCTCGCCGTCGCTTCCCCGACCAAGGCGTCCCCTCGCTCCGCATTGGCTGCGTTGGGAACCGGCGGCCAATGGCAGGAGGCGCCCTGCGACGCACGGGGCCGGGATTGGCGCGAGGGGCTGCCCAATGAGAAAGCAGGCTCGTCCCCGCCTCGCGTGCCCGCCTCCGCTTTCAACGATAGGCCGCATCGGGGAAGCCAGTCGCATCCCGCGGGCCAATCGAACGGCGGGGACGGGACGGCGCCCGGAGGGCTCCATGACGTCAGCGCCCGCCGCTCTCAGAGGCGCCTCGCGCGGCCTCGGCGTTTTGCGCTGCGCCGCTTTTCGGGTGCGCGGGGTGATCGCCCCGCCCCGGGCCCGCCGCTTCTGGGGCGCCTCGCTTGGGACCCCGGCGGCGCCAGGCGTGCCTGCCGCGCCCTCTGCTGGCGGGAAAGGGCTTCCCTCGGGATCCCTCGTGATCTGCCTGCCCCGCCTCCTGCAGCGCCTCCCCCCGCTCCCGCTCCCGCTCCCCCCCCGGCAACGTGCACGCGCCGCCGCGATGTCCCGGGCACAGGCCTGCGTTGCAAAGAGGGGAGGGGGCTTGGGCGGGGGTCCCTAGGAGGGGGCCTGGGGAATCTCCCGCAGGCCCTTGGCTCGGCTTTTGATCGCCCTCGCCTGCCCCGGATCGTCTGCATTCGCAACGCAGGAACGCCCCAAAACCGTCGCCAAGAAAGCAGCGGCCGCCCTCGGTAACGGCGCGCTCTCGCCTCCTCGCGGGTGGCGTTGCAAGGGCCCGGCGCCAGAGGGCGGCAAAGGCGCGACCGTCGCGCTCCGGGAGCCTGCGCGGGGGGGGGGCGCGATCCCTCCATCTTGGGCTGCGCGGCCCCGTTCCAGGAATCCTCTCCCCGAATCCGACGAGCTGGCGCCGGTTAACCGGGCGCACGAAGCAGGGCCCGGCAGAGGGGCTCCCTCCCGCGGGGACTCGGCGGGCTGTGCGTCTTCTCCAGCAGCCGGTGGAAATCTTAACTTCTATTAAAACAGCGCTTCAACAATGCCTGGTTCACTTGGGGCACGTTTCCCCAAATTAAATGTAACTGATCGAGATAACCAAGTGATCTCACCTCCCCCCACTTGCAGGGCACGTAGCTCAGCACCTCTGGAGGGCGGGCGCCAGGTTGAGGAAGGCGGGATCAATCTCCTGTCGCCAAGCAAGGGGCCGTGCTGGGGGCCGAAGGAGGGATGCTGCTCCTTGCGTCCAGGCAGAGTTCACTGAGGACCCTCACAAGCAACCTTCCCTCCAAGCCCCCCACCCTCTGATCTGTTGGAGGGAGGGCCCATCATCCCCACCCAGCATGGCACATGAGGATGAGGGGAGTGGCAGTCCAGCACGTCTGCAGAGCCTGTGAAAGGGAACGGTGGGAGGCTTGACGCACGAAGGGCATCTGGGCATGTGCAGTGTGCCTGCCTCCGGCACACCTGGGCTTCAGCGGGGTGGTCTGCTGGTCAGAAGGCCAGAAGGCTGAGCCAGAGCAGGGCATGCAGCGAGCCCCCCGCCCCCCGGTTCTCGCCTCCTCTCTCCTCTCCCCCAGTAACTCACTGCAAACGCTTTCTAGCTCAGCGGTGCAAGAGGCAGAATCGCTCCCACCCAGAGAATCACAGAGGCAGGAAGGAGAAGGGAGCGCTCCGTGTTTACACAGGGGGTCTCCGTCTCCAGAAATTCCCGCCGGGTGTTTACATCTCCAGATCTGAGCCTAGAAGCTGCAGGAGAGACGTCTGCTAAAGAACGACCCCAGGAGAGACGTCTGGCTAAAGAGGGGCACCCCACTGCGCTGAGGCCCGTTTCCTGGGCAGCCAACAGCTTCCTCCTCACCCCAGGTGTGATGTGCAGGGCGAGAGCCGTGCCTTTTCATGCATGAGTGCCCATGTGCACTGCACGTGGTCAGAAGCACTCTCTCCCGCAAAATTGCCGCGTGTGTTCTAGGGTGTTTGGAACACGGGGCATTTTTATATCCAGAATGCGGTATCAGCACATGCGAGAAAGAGAGCTGGATTCAGACACAACAACGCTGAGAGCAGCCCGTTGGAATAAATGGAGCTGGTTGTGACGCGCCGAAGGCCTGTTGCCTGCAGCGGCCTTCAGGATGAGCCAGTCCGGATCCATCCCATAGTGAAAGGCGCATGCCTGGGCCGGGGTTTCATTAGTCCTGCCGTTGCTCTGGGCTATTTCTCACAACACCTGCAAAAGCCAGGTAGGCATCCAATATGGGTACGTGGCGCAGGCAGCTGTGGCCATCCAGGATCTCACAGTGTCATAAACTAAAGTCATGCAGGACTCGCAGACGTGCGATTCCCCCAATACTGGCCATCCCGGATTTATGATCGATTATGCTCATGACACTTCTGAGGAATGTGGCTCGTGGGGCCCGCACTCTGGGCAGGGCCTTTTTGGTGGTATTTCCCTGGCTCTTGAACTCTTCTGATGGAAAGCTGGCTGTGTCCTTTGGGAACCAGCTCAAAACCTATTTATCCTTGCAGGGTGAAACCAGCAAAAACCTATTTATCCTTGCAAAACCTATTTATCCTTGCAGGTATTTTGAGGGTGAAGGCAACTGATTAATGGATTGCATTTTGTTATATATGGGGGACCCCCAAAAACAGAATTAGCTTCTGGAGGGTGGCCCCCCGGTAGGACAGGCTTCCCCCACTAGGTGAGTGTTCTAGGGGAAGAACGGTGCGTTAGATAACTTTTTGTCCCCCCTCCCATGGGAAAAGTCCTCCAAGGGAAACATGGTGCAGATTGCAAGAGGTGAAACAAAAACTGGAAGCGCTAAAAGGCATCAAATTCAACGAGTTCAAAGCCTGTTTTGCTTTGAAGGTGGCTGAATGTGCACTTCTAAAAATAAATACATGATTTTTTATAATTCCTGTATTTCTCTCCCCCCCTTCCAGCCCCCATTCATGCCCTTGGTGCAGTGGAGGAACCGCAGAGCATGAATGGCCTGGGGACACTTTCCCTCTGACCTGCAGCATCTCTGAGCCCCCGATCCAGGAGCAAAAGGGGCTTCAGAAAGGGCAGCAAGCCATTTCGCCTCCAAGCCTGGAGTCTGATGTTGCCACTGGGCATTTACGGTGCATTGCGATTCTGCACTCCTCCTGGTTTGGGGGGGCGCTTTAAGCACTGCCACCCCCCTCGGGGGCTTCTCCCACGCCTTGCAACCACGTCCGCGGCTGCCTGAGCTCGTTAAAGGCGCAGTTCTGTCTGGAAACGGTGCTATCGCACACCTTGCGGTCACGCACTGGAGCACGTAGGAAAGCAGAGAAAGCAAAAGCCCCGGCAAAATCCGTCGCAGGGGAAGCGGCTCAGGTTCCAAGCTGACTCTCTGTTTCCTGAGGGTTCTTAGCTGCCCGGGGCTCCCTGTGAGGAAGGCCAGGATGCAGACGAGGAGGAAAAGCCAACCAGCAAAACCAGCATGGCTTGAAAAGCAACACGTCTGTCCCGATCCGCCGGGAGGCTGTCCAGTGCAGACCCTGCCACCACGTGCAAGGGCGGCTTCCCTGTGGGAATTCCATGGGAATTCAGACCCCCTTTGAATCCCTGGCAGTGCTCCGGGGCCCCTCGTATGCAGTGGTAGTCTCTCTGGATGCATCGGCTGTTGGGGAGCCCAAGCCGCCCGAGATGCGGCAGCTGTGGCTGGAACAGGCAACCGCCACCAGCAGCTGGGATGGATGGGCGGCCCGGCAAGGGCCCCGGTGTGAGGCCGCTCGGCTCATTCTCTTCCCCGCACAGCAGGCTCGGTTTTTCCAGCCGCTTTGCAAGGCGGGCAGGCAGCCTGACAGCCGCCGCTGCCTGCTTATAAATTATCCACACCTTCACAGCCGCCTGAGAATATTTGTGTGGCGGGCAGGGGACGCTGGAGGCTGCCCTAAAGCCCCTTCGGGGACACCAGGCAGCCAACCCTGCGTGTCAAGAGCTTCGCCGGGCCTGCAGCTCGCCGAGACCCCCCCCCCCCCCGCATCGATCCAGGGCGCTTCTCTTCCCTGGCACGTCTTTGCCGAGATCCCCCTTGTGGCTGCTGAGCCGGCGAGCGCAGATCCCTCCGGCTGCCCGGCAGCGGCCGCACCTGCGCCCGCCCATGCATGCGATGGGGACAAGGCCGCCCCTGCAGCCGGGCATCTGCAGTGCCCCAGATGCACAGGCGTCGTCCGTGGGGGCCTGCCTGGGACTCACTCGAGCGGGGCTCTCAGCACACAGGACCCATACGCCCCTGCACAGTGCCTGGCCTTAGCCCGGTTCCTCGCCTGCAGAATAGCGGGGTGCCCTCCGACTGCCTGCGAGCCCCCCAAGACATCCCCATCATCTGGGCCCCGTCCACAGAGGCCTTCCTGCGCCCTCGCCCCGCCTCTCCCTCGCAGCACCGCGGCTCCGCTCCGAGCCCCGGCTGCTTGCGCTACCTGGTGGTCTCCTCCTCAGAGGGGGAGGGGCAGCGTTGCCATGACATCCCCGCAACCCCCCGCAGCTTTTCATCTCCCCCCCCCCCCCGCTCGGATAGGCGCTGCCTCCTCCCCGCGACGCGGCGCAGGCTGCAGCCCGGGGAGCTATTTATAGCCAGGCGCGCACCAGCCCCGCATGCAAAGCGCCGCGGCCCCCGCCCCCCCCGCCACGCCGCGCAGCCTCCGTGCGCCGCTCGCCAGCTCCGCAGCCCCCCCCCGCCCCTCCCTGCGGCCCAGGCCTGGATCAGCGAAACGCGCGGCCAACGCTGCCTGGGCTTGCGCTCCCTCCCTCCCCGCCCCCACCCCGGCCGACTTTGCCGGGAGCGCGGCGCACGGAGCGGCTCTCGGGGCCGCGGGGAGCCCCGCGCTGCAGGCGCACGGGCGATCCAGAAGGCGGGGAGGGCGCGCCTCCCCTCCGCCGGAGCCCGGGAGGAATTAGCGGGGATTTATGGCTGCGGAGCTGCCGGGAGGCGGACGAAGGCCGGGGACAAAAGCGGCCGGGCGGCGCGCGTGGAAGGGGCCCCGAAGGCGCGGCCGGCGCGCGCGCACGAGGCGGCCCGTTCGCGAAAAGGGGGCGGAGAGCCGGGAGGCGCTCAGCCCCGGGATGGGTGGCGGGCCGGGAAGCCCCTCCCGCCCCGGCACGGGGCCCGCCTGCTGCCCCGAAAGCCGCCCGCGAGTGCCGCGCCTGCGGGAAGCCCGGGCTGCACAGGCGCGGAGAGCCCCCCGGGCCCACGCGCGTCCTCCTCCGCAGCGCGCAGGACCCTCCGTGCGCCCCACGGCCTCTCGCCGCCGGGCGGCGGCGGGCCCCGAGCTGCAGGAGGTTCCGGGTGGAGAGGCGCGGAGCCCCCGGCCCCCTGCAGCGCGGCCCGCAAGGCAGCCCTCATCCCGCCGAGCCGGGTTGAGCGCGGCCACGGGGGTCCGGCGCGGTTCGCGCGTCCCGGGCCATCTGGCCGGGCGCAGGGGGGATGCGGCAGCTCCGGATCGGCCCCTCTGCGGACGGGCGCGCTCCCGCCACGCCTCGCCCGGGGCTCGTGGGCTGTGGCTCGGCCGCCCGGCCTCCGCCGCCGTGCGGGGCAAGCGGTGCCTCCAGCCAGGAGGTCCGGGGGCGGAGGGGGAGTGGGACGCCCCCGAGCGCCAGCCCGCCGAGCGGGAGGGCCGGGCTAGCGACCCCCTCCCGGCTCGCTACGAGGAACTTGCCCGAGAGCAGGCGGGGCCTTTCGGCTGCACTGCTGGCCTAGGGCTGGGGGTCTCAGGTGGGGGGCCAAACCCTGCCCCCCGGGGGCCCCAATCTCGCTGTACAAGGCTCTCCAGTAGCCCATCACAGATCGCCCCCCCCTGCACCCGCGCACCCCCCCCCAGTAAATGGCCCCATCCTGCTTCGGTTACCGGTAGCAGGAGCTGCAGGCTGCCCCTTCGCCTTGGCGCTGCCCACCAGAGCGTGTGGCCCCCGAGGGCTGCTCCAGAATGGAAGGACCGCGGCCCCGCAAGGATGAGCCCAGCTCTCCGGGCCTCCTCGCGCGGACAGTGCTCTTTCTGCCCCATCAGCTGCTCCCTGGCCCCACAACCGGCAAGCGCAAGGAACCCGCCCAGTCGGCATCGCAGGAGTACCCCAGACGTGGGGGGATTGTCTGTGGGGAGAGGCAGCTGGTCCTACCTGAGGAGCCTTCCCAAGGGGAGGCCCCCACAGCCACCAAGTGCCGCTTGTGGGCCCACGGTCCGGCAGCCGCCAGACCCCCCAAGCCCTTAATCGGTGGGGAAAGTGGGACAACCCAGTGGGTGCCTCTACTCCCTGGAGTGGGACTGTACCACAAAAGGAGCATGGCTCACCACGGTCTCCCCAGCTTGGCCTCCCTCAGAAATCGCTGTCTTGTTTCCTGAGTTGGCCTGTGGAGGAGATGCTCTGGATTATTTCCCTCGCCCCAGACGCTTCTTCCCGGA
Source organism: Varanus salvator macromaculatus (assembly GCA_023646645.1). Classification (NCBI taxonomy): domain Eukaryota; kingdom Metazoa; phylum Chordata; class Lepidosauria; order Squamata; family Varanidae; genus Varanus; species Varanus salvator. Next base: position 501,597 of record JAIXND010000753.1, on the reverse strand, counting down.
GGATTTTGTTTGGTACCTTTTGGGGGAAGCGGGGGGGCAACATCCTTCCACCATGTTTTTAGGGAGGGGCTTTGATGCCTCCCTCCATTCCACAACTCAAGAAAGCACCTCCAACAGTTAAATCTTTTTTATATTTACAATATCATTTTCCATTTCTTGCAAGGTTTAAAAATGTGTACAGCATCTCAGCTCAGACCCCAGCCTCCCCCCTGCCCCCAAGTTCCTCTTCTTCCGAAGGGGCGCAACCCCCAACACACACCAAAGGTGTTACTCCACCGACTGTCCAGATCATAACAAACGGGGAAAAAAACAGCACCACCAATTTTTGTTTTCAAATTCCAAAAGCTGGAGAAATAGTCCTTCTTCCTTGGGACGGGGTGGGAGAAGAGGGGCTAGAAGAGAGTCCTGGGTGGGGGTGGGGGCAGGGCCTATGATCAGCGGAGTCCGTTGTGGCCGGGGGACCCAGGAGGGTTTTCCAAAAACAACTCCCTCCTGGCCCCAGTCCAAGTCTCATAAAAATAGATTCTCTCTCCTGTGTGGAAGGGGAGTGGGGAGGGGCCCTGCTGCCCCACTTGCGCCGCCTGGGCGACGCTCTCGGCAGCCCCTTGGGGTCATGGAGGCCCCCTCCGTCTCCGACACGGGCCCCCCGGAGCTGGTCCCGTCTCGCTGGCGGTGCACGGCGGAGTCCCAGCGGTGGCCCGGCTGAAACGTGGGACGGGAGAGGAGCGGGGTGGCCAGGCCTGCTGGGGGCTGGGGGCCACCGCGGGAGGCCGGGTCAGCTCTATAAAACCGGGGTGGGGGTCCCAGGTGGCATCTTGGAGGGCGGGAGAGGCAGTCACCCAGGCCAGGCCGGGGCGCTTCCAGGACACAAGGCGGCTCCCGAGGGGGTCTTCCAGTTCAGAAATGTCCGAGGGACAGACCGGCGTGTAGGCCTCCCGGCAGCCTGCTGGGTTGCAGAGGGACGTCACCGCCCGGCCCCCAAAGCGTGGGCCAGGCGTGGTTCTCCAGTGGCCCAGCGGGCGGCTGAGCCGGACTGGGGAGCGCGGTGGGTGGGTGGGCCGTCGTGGATCCCAGCAGAAGCCTGTGCTTTTCTCCGCCGGAGGACGGATCCGGGTAGCGCAGGGGGTGCCGCTGGGTGCGCAGGGCGGCGGGGACGGGCAGGCGGTGGGCGGCGTTTGGCAACAGTGTAAAGGCGCTGACGTTTCTTTGCTAGATATGCAACTGATGGCGGGACATCGTCCCACTCCTTGGCACGGGTATTTCTCACACGCATCCCAACAAACCCAAGTTGCAAAACAGAAAGACCCCCCCCCACACACACACACACACGAAATGAAACAAAATAAGGTTCCCCACCCCCCCATCCAAGTTTGCTGCATTTGGCACAGAATTCTCTTTTTTATGTATTTAATTTTTTTACAAAATAATTGCTTTCCTTTTTAAAAAAAATGGATATATATATCTATATATCTATATATCTATTTATATTTTATAATAAATTCTTTTTTAAAAAAGGAAACCAACTGGCAACATTGCAAAGTTAGATGGAGTTTCAGAATGGCTTAGAACGCAAACGCCCCCCCTGCCCGTCGCTCCCACGCCTGCCGATCCTTTTCTCCGCCAGAAGTTTGACGTGTATAAGCAAGGCCTGGCAGCGCCGTATGCCCGAGGGTGGTCTTTTGAGAGAGTGGGAGGTGTTTGTAATTGTAAGAGCAGAGCCACGGCAGAGTGCCAGTATGGATGAAGCAGCAGAGGAGAATGTGCTTTTCACACAATATTTAAAAAACCCACCTTCCCTCTGTCCAAACTGGATAAAACAAGTGTATATCATTGGCTCCAACTGAGGACTTGATGGAAACAGAGCAGAGGACGAGATTCCTGGAAGGCAGTCTTCCCCAGCCTGGCACTGGGGCTGATGGGAGTTGCAGTCCAACGCATTGGGAGGGTGCCTGGCTGGGGAAGTCGGCTTGCAGCAACACACGGAGTTTCTCAGAAGGGGCATGACTGGGAAAGTTGATGGAGTTTCTCTTGCACGGGTGAATTTGAGAGGCCTCGGTGCCTCTTCCCATGGAGAACAGAATTTAGGAACAGGGCTCAAGAGTTGGGGGGCCACGGAATGTGCCCCTTTGCCCACCCTCCCATCCCTCCCCAGAGAGAAGCCACGTCCATGCCAGCCCTCCCCAACCCTACCGCCAGCCTCCGAAAGTGTGCAACGAACAGGAGAAGGCACTCTGCACAACCACCCGCAGATTGCTCCAAAGCAAATAGCTAACTCATGCAAGCAAGCCAAGCTATGTATATAGAAACAAGCAGGCACGCAAGGATCAATTCCATGGAGAGGCAGGATGAGCTGGCGCTGTGTATGAAAGCGGGGACGGAGGGATGTGGCTCTCGGACACCGGGCTCGGAGGAGGCCGGCTCAGCGGGTTGAAGGATTTCCGCTCATCCACCCCAACTTCCGTCAGGCACGCCCTTCCTCTGGAAAGCTCCCCCCTGTTATTTCCAAGCAAGACCACCGCTCCCCTCCGCCCCACCACCTCCATCGGCCGGCTGCCCTTTCTAGCCCGACTCTCCTGGCCAAAGAACAGCTGGATTGCCCCTTCCGTTCTGGCTCCAAGAGGGCACTGGCTGGCCAAAAGCGGGGAGAGCTTGGCCGCTCTTCCTGGAAGGACTGGGGAGGGGCTGAGATGGGGCAGCTGGGCACCCCCTGCCTGCACGATGCACGTGAGCCTGGCCAGTTGGCCGCCCAAGCCAAGGGCCGTGGCAGGCGTGGTTTGGGCATTGAATGTCGCTCTGCCCGGGCCGAGGCAGCAGCTGTGGGTCTGAACCCGTCTCCACTGCTTGACGTGCGTCGCGTGGGGAGGGCCGCTGGAAGCTCTGCCCTCCCCACCGAGGCGAGGCTCTCTCCGGGGGGACATGGAGAAATATTCTCCAGGAGAACTGGGTTAGAAAGAAAGGCCGAAGACCCGTCTGCACGGAACAAAATCGGCAGAGGGGAGTGAGGGGCCGGAAGCAAGCCGGGGCCTCCAACCCCACCTCCCTTTCTGGCGGGCTGCCGCACCGCCCCCCTCCGGGGTAGTCGCAGCCCTCTCAGGAGCCGGGTGGAAATGGATCCTCACTGCACGCGATGGTGCTGAAGCCCAACACTCTTTGCAGGAACTCCGTGGATTTGGAGGTGGCTTGGTGGCGGATGGACTGCCGGGACCCCTTTGCCTCTCCCGACACCGGCTCCGCCAGAGGAACGTGCTAACACGGGCTCGGCACAGCTGCCCGCCATCCTGGACGCTCCCCGGAGCGTGGCCACGGAGGCGGGTGGGACGCGTTTCCCCCCGCTGCACCATGCCCAAGAGCTCCACAGGGGTCCCGGGGCCGGAGTGACGTTGCTGACCGTGGCGGTTCTCGGACCACAGGCAGATGCGCGTGGCCGGGAGCCACATCCCAGTAACCTCACTGGGAAGGATCCTCAGGTTCACCCCCCCAAGGGCATCTCTTCCTGCGTTTAGTGAGTAGGGAGAGGGGCCGGGGAGAACGCCTGGCTTGGTAGTTCCACGTCTCCAAGACTTGCTCATCCATCCCTGGGCTTCCAAGGGAGGTGGCCGAGGCCCCATTAGTGGGGTGTTCAGGGGAAGATTGGACACCCACATGGGGATTACATGAGCAGAGCGGGCTCGAGCTGGGGGTCAGGCTAGATGCCCGACCCCAGAGACCCTTTTGACTCGCTTTGTTTCTATGTCCCCATGTTTCTTACGTTCCCGGGACGGCCAGTTCCTCAGGCTGACATTTTGCAGGAATGCATGAAACCACATCGAATTGAACCAACAGTCGGCTCATCCAAATCAGGACCATGTGCCACAACCTTCCGCAACCTGCTACTCTGTAAAGGTGTTGAACTACAGCTCCCAGCATCCCCCACCCCTGGAGAATGCCACGTTGGGGAAGGCTGGTCTTTACTCTGCGTACATCCCAGAATCATCCGGCGGGGGGGGGGAGCAGTCCTGCCCCGGCTCACTAAGGGGAATCTTCATGCTCGGGCCAAGCGTTCCCAAGCGCCACGGAGCTACCGAGCAGCAGCCCTCATCGAGCAGGGAGGCCGTGGCCGGACGGCCTCGGCGAGAAGCCTCCGTTCCAACACAATGCCCGGTGTACTTCACCTGTATCGGCCTCGTTCTTCTGCAAAGGAAGGACAGGAGGGACACACACACAGGAGGGACAACAGAAGTGGTCTGATGGACTGGTTAGCCTAAGCGCTGGTTCCCCCGTGGCAATTCCGCGATGCCCACAAGGGGGGCGTCGGAGCAACAGCCCCTGCCGTGGGAGCCCTCCGGCAGCTGGGAGCCGTGGCCTTAGAACATGCGGCCTCCATCCGGCGTGCAGGACTAGAAGCCACTGGTGGAGCTCTTCCCCCTACGGGAAGTTGCTCAATTGCCTCTTAAGACAACAGCATCGCATTGTGTGGCTGGATGATGCCCACAATATGGGAGGCGGCCTTCCGTTCCCCTGCCCTGAAGCTGTGGCCAGATGCCCCTCGCCTTCGACACCTGCAGGAGAAGGTGGCTCGGCGGCCCAGGCAGCCGGCAGCCCTTGGCCCTTCCGGAGTACAGCAAAGGATTCTGAGGAGGACTAGAGACGGGGCCCTCGTGGCCGGAGGCCACAGCCCTGCCCGCCCTTCTCTCCCCGGCCCGGCCCCACGGGCACCTTGGGCTACCCAATCAGGAGAAGGCCCTTGCCAGCCAGCCCCCAGGAGGAGCGGGGCTGCCCACATCTCAGGCCTCGTCTGCCTGCAAGCGGCTTCGGCTGCCTGCTGAGACGACATCCTCCCGCAGTCAGAGCAGGAGCATTCTAACCAAGACGACCCCCGGGAGCTATCCAAGGTCTGATGTTCATCTTGCCTTGTGCTGACAACTCAGATGCCGTCGCCTCCACGAGACTCAAAGGGGTTAGGGAGGGATGTTCAGGGTGCCGGTGAGGCCCATCAAGCAGTGAAAACTAAGCCGGCTGCGGGCGAGGGAGGAGCGGGACGCAGCACTCGCTCAGTCGGAGGGCCAAGCGGATTCCCGAGACAAGCAGGATACGGGGGCACCTCCTCATTTCCTCGTCCAACTCTTTAAAATTAAAACCAAATGGGAACATGCAGTACACTCTCCTAGTGGTTGTTCTTTTGTTTTCAACAGCTGCCCCTCCTCTCCTCAGTCCTTACAATCTCAGTTTTTAAAAAGATAAAAGAATTGTAATAAACTTAATTCCCCCTCCCTTTCAGGAAAAGTGAATTTCCAGTTGTTGCCTTCAAATTTTCACCTTGGAAACGAGCTAGTGCAAGCTGCCCCCCCACACACGCACACGTCACCCCCCTCCTAATTTAATTCAAGGTGCCTCGCCCCCCTCCCACCCCCATCTTCCACTGCAGAGATAGTAAGCGCCTCTTGAGCTGCCACACTAGCGATTCAAGGGGGGTGTGGGGTGCGTTATCTTCGCAATGTCCCTGGAGGGCAAGGAACAGGGGCAAAGGCGGCTTGGCGTTGCTCCTTCCCTCTTCCAGGTCAACCGCTCTCTCCAAATTGTGCTAGGAAGGCACTGGGATTCTGACGGCCCACCCCGTGAGGAAGGCAGGCAGGCAGGCTGGCCGGCCAGCCAGCCCCTCTTTCCCCTGGGGACCCCCCGGGGCCCACGGATCTCCGCGAGGCTTCCGAGCGCTGGCACCGACCACCCCGCGGGCCAGCGGCCACACTGCTGCCTCCGGGTCGGTGGGAGGGCGGCCGGCCTCTCGCAGGACGGGGAGCCGGGCCCGATTCGCATGCACGCAACAGAAAGGGGCGGGAGAGGGCGGGAGAGGGGGGGCAACCTTCCCAGCTCTGGCTCCCGCCCGGCTCTGAAGGAAAATCCGCCAAGCCACCAGCTGGGCAAGCGGCGGCCGAGGGGCCGATCTTCGGCACAATCCAGTGTTGGAAATGCAGGGCTGGGTGGAGTCAGGGATCTCTGCCCTCCGGAGAAGCTGGGTGGGCACCGGCCTCTTTTGCCGCCACCCGGGAACAACGGGACGGCCCCCTCTCCGCCCCCAAGCCCCACACGGGCTGTCTTCGCATCCACAGGATGGATGAAGCCGGGCGGCCCTCGCACTCGCTCCCTGCCTCCCGGGCAGCGGAGCCACACCTGCAGGGGCTGCTTCCCATCGCCCGTCCAAACGTGGGTGGAGGATGGCCACGCTCCCCGCGGCACGGGCGCTGCTAGCCCCGATCCGGCGCACGAGCGGGCCCAGCATCCCGCTCGTCTGCCCGAGCTCCTCGAGAGGGGGGCCGATCTTGTGCACGCCGCCGTGCGCCTCCGGAGCCGTGCCGTGCCGTGCCGTGCCTCCGGAGCGGGCCCCGGTCCTGCAGCGGGCCGGGGGAGGAACCGCCGGCCCATCCACGCGCCACGCGTGGGAGTCCCCGCCGCCCCCGTGGTCAGCTTCCCCGCAGCGTGGTACAGAAGGGCCGTCCCGGTGGCGGAGCGCAGGGCGGACGGGGCCCCGGCCAGGCGGCCGAGGGCGGGGCGACTATACACGGGTGGTGGAGTGAGGGTGCGGGAGGGTGTTGTTGTGTCCGGTGGGGAAGGTGTTGAACGGGTGCAGCGCCGGCATCCCCGTGATGGTGCTGGGGATCATGGTGATGGTGTTGGGCGTCATCAGGGGGACGTCGTCGGGCGCCCGGCGCAGGGCCAGGGTGTAGTCGGGGGGGCAGGTGGGGCGCAGGATCTCGTGGGGCCGCAGCGGCTCCAGGTCCTGGGGCTCGTGCTCCGAGTGCTTGATTTGCAGCGACATGATCTCCTCCTCCTGGCCGCCGTGCACCAGGTCGTTGGCCGCGCTGCGCTGGGGGCTCAGGCGCCGCCCGCCCCGCAGCTCGTGCCGCTTGTCCCGCTTGTAGTAGAGGGCGGCGAAGGCCAGGATATTGAGGAAGAGCAGGGAGGCGCCCACGGCCACCGTGACGCTGAGCTCGGTGGAGTAATCCCGCGAGTCGCCCGGGAAGGGCACGTAGCGCTGGGGGCGCACGACGTCGTCCTCGTCGGGCGGGAGGGTGGCGGCCGGCCGGCGGGTGGTGCTGGTGCCCACGCGGGTGCTGGGCCAGCGCGTGACGTAGGGCGGGATGCGGGTGGTGGTGGAGGTGTAGGGGGGCTCGTGGAGGTTGTGCAGGTGAGGCACCAGCTCCAGCCAGAAGGCCACCTTGTTGGCGCGGTAGTTGTCCCGCACGCGCGGCTTCAGGCCGATGTGCAGGTACTGCTTGTCCTTCGTGTTGAACTTGGTCCACACCACCTCCTCGAAGCGGTTGGGCTTGGTGTGGATGAACTTCGTGTCCTGCGGCACCGGCTGGTTCGGGTCCCTGCAGAGAGGGGGCAGAGACGGGGTCAGGGGGCCCGGCCTCTGGCCACGGGGGGTGGGGTGGCCCCCCACACCGTTCCCCAGTGGGTGCCCTCCGGGGGCGGCCGTGTGGCTGGGGAGATGGGAGCTGTCGTCCTTACAACTGGAGGGTGGAGTGCGCCGGCCGGGAGGCTTTCCAGACACCCACCCAGACCGGCTGCTGGAAGCCCCCCGGAAGACCCCTTGGCCACTGGGTGGCTGGGAAAGGCCAGCGGGAGGGGCCGGCGAGCCAGGCATCGAAATGGCCCGACCGCCGTCTGTCGGCCACGGCTCGGGGTCCGTTCCCGGCATCCCGGCAAGCTGCACGGCTGGCCACCTTTAGGGAAGGAGGCGGCCACTCAAGGGGCCTAGGATTCCACCCGTCCGGAAGCGTCACAGTTTAAGTCCCACTGGGTGCTGAACGCTATTTTCCGAGGCGTTATGAACCAGAATCCTGGAACGCTGCGCAATGTTGCGTTTATGCACATTTTAGCTGCAGCTCCAGTCGACCTCCTTCTCTTCCCCTTGGTTTAATTTCCTCTAGGATAAGTATTCACAGGAGACCTTCGGCGACAGCCATAGGTATAGAAATAAACATGGAGGTGAGGGAAGGGGGTATGGAGAGACCCCCTTGGGAGCGTGTCCACGGACGTCCCCCGTGACCGCCACAAGTTCGAGGCCAGCCTTGCCCAGGGCCGCAGGGACACCTGTGTCCAAACAGGAAGCACGCCAGTCCCCACCGGTGCCGCGCGACCCGACGCACTTGCGCTCACGCGGGGCAGCGAGGCCACGGCGACTGTGGGCCGCGTCTGCGCAGGGGGCAAGTCGTGGCTGCGTCGCAGGCTGTTGTTCACCTGTGAGCTGCTAACCCGCACAACCCGCGACCCAACCGCACACCGCGGGTCGTCTGCCTGGGCTCATTATGGTGGACCACCCACAGCCAAGCTGCAGAGGGCTTGCGCCTAACCTGGCACCCCGGGCTCGCTCGGGGTTGTCGTTATCCGCAGGTAAGGAATGGCCCGCAGGGGCCTGGAGCGGCCCCCCACTCCGGCCCGGTGCCCTGCAGCTCTGTGTGGCTTGTTTGTTTATGAACTGGCACCGATACACTGCCTTACCTGCCAAACGGGCCACCGAGGCAGGGTTCAGCACATTTAAACCCCAAACAGTAAAAATAAAAACTCGAAAGAACCACCAAGCACCTGTTTTACAGGGTCAAATGGGGGAAACCTGCCTTTCCTCCTTTTCCGAAGGCCGGATGAGGGGGCCGCTTGCAGGCCTAGAGGGGCCCGAGAAAGGGACCGCTGAACCGGATGTGGCGCAGCCGGTGCTCGTGCCAGGCCAGCGGAGCCGGGCAGGGCCGCAGCTGGGGCAGCAGGCCTGGCGACGCAAGCGCCCTTCCACGCTCCCGGCCTGGCCCTTCGTGGGGCGGGGGCAGGTGGTGCCCTTCCGGGACAGGCCGGATCCCAAACCTGAGTCGGGCTTTCGGGGGCCAGAACTCCTCCGTCGCGTCCGACCTGACCCTCAGCTTGCTCACCTTCCCCTCGCCCATCCTCAAACTCGGGCAACGTTCGGCGACTCCTCCGCTCCCCAGCACCTGGTCAGGGACCCTGGGGGCAGCCCCCCACACGTGCTCCAGCCCTCCGGCTTGTCCTCTCCCATCAGCCCAGCCAGCTGTTCTCCGAAGAAGAGAGCCTCCCTCCAGGAAGCCGCGCATGCAGCTGCCCGCATTCACCCGCTCGCTCGTCGCTGGCCCTTCCTTCCCCATCAGCCCGGCCCCTCCTTCCCTGGAGGCCTGTGTGGTGTGCCAGCCACACACCCTGATCCGGCCCTGATCCGGGCTCCTCTGGGCTGCTACACCCCGTCGGCCTCCTCCGTCCCCCCTCCTCCTGCTTCGCTAACACCGCTTCCCTCTGCTGGCTCTCGATAGACAGGGCCTGGCAGTCGCCACCAGTGCCCCCCTCCCACGGCAAGCCTGGCCCGAGCTCCGGGGTCCAAGGAGGCCCTTCCAGGGGCGCAGCATCAGTCCAACGGTGGGTTCTGCCAGCTGACCTGCCCCCCAAGGCCGGTCCCCCCACCCCTAAGGCTCTCTGCCTCAGACCATGCGCCTCCGCCCGTCCCAAGGGCGGGGGGCTTGGATCAAGATCCCCGCCTGGCTTCCACTTCCCCCGGCCCTCCCGTGAGGCCGTGGGTCTTGACCTCTACATCAGGATGTCGCCGAAATCCACAACGGGTTCAAAGGGTCCAGATTTCTCTGGCTGTGCGGGGACCAGGGTTCCTGCATCGTGTGAACTCCCCGGTCTCGTGGCCATGTTCAAGCCCCGTGCATTTGCAAACCGGAGTGCGTTCTTGTCCCAAAATCCAGTTCAACCAACAAGCAGGCAACAGATCGAAAGAGGCAAACCGCAGGACGGAACGGGTTTGCCAACGGCGGCACATCCCTGCCCCAGCCTGGCTTTGCCCGGCCCTCCGGCTCTGGCGGCTCACTGCAGAACACAGAGCAGGGGCCACTTCGGGCCCTTCCTCGCACCCAGGGCCCAGCTGCCCAGCACCCGGGAACGCCTCCAGCTCCGCGGGCTCCGGATTCTCCCTAGCTGCCCAGAGACTCGTGATGAGCAGCGTGCTCAGCCTGACCGGACATCCCCTGACTTTCTCTGCCCATCAGGCACTGTCCTGCCACCCATTCCTAATCCATCCTTACTCATCCCAGCGACATCCGCGGGCGACAGGGTGCTGCCTCCGTCTTCGGGGGTGGCTCACCACGGCCGTTCCCGAGAGCCAGCTAAGCCTGCCTGGTCCAACCATTCCTCCGCCCGATTCTGCCAGGCCATGGAGCTGGCGCCCCGAAGCCAAGGCCCATGTCGCCCGTGATGGGAGCCGCGAGAAGCCAGAGTGCAGCCGCCCCTGCTGGGCTGGCCCACCTCACTCCTGGGCACCACGTTCAGGAGGGAGTCGGCGCTGGGACGAGCTCAGAAAACGGGGCAAAGATGATCGGGGGGCTAGGAAAGAGCCCGGCGGGGAAGGGGGAGGAGCTGGGGTGCTCTGGCCCTGAGAAGAGCCGACGGGCAGGGGGCTTTTCAGGACCCTCACGCGGGAAGGACCCCAACCTGCTCCCTTACCCAAGACGGGAGGCAAGAAAATGAGGGGCACACAGAGCCTAGGTGCACGTCAGGAAACGATCAGACGCTGGCACCGGCTGCCTGAAAGGAGGCGGGCGTTGTCCTCGGAGAGATGGCGCAACAGCCCGCCCTCTTCCCGCCCTGGGAATGGGCTGGTGCCCTGCCCGGCTGCACGCTCCTGCGCACCCCCGTCCATCCCCTCCCACGGCCCCCTCTTGAGCTCACCCCGTCTTGGCAAAATTGGTCCAGTAGGTCATGACCACGGCGCTCAGCATGACGTCGTTCTTGGAGAAGTTGCAAGGGAAGAGGTCGGTGGCGCCGATCATGGGCACCCCGAAGACGTAGGGGATCTCGTCCCCGTGCGCGGCGTCGGCCCACTCGGGCCGCGTGTCCGTCTGGCAGTGGTGGTAGAAGGTGTAGAAGTACACGGGCGACTGGTACTCCGCGTGCAGCTTGGCGGTGGCCACGGCCGGCGCCACCCACTGGTGGTCGGTGAAGAGGGCCAGGAGCGTCTTCCGGCGCATCTCGCCGTTGTCCCGGTCCGCCCAGTCGGTGTACATGAACTTGATGGTCTCGCGCAGGATGTCCTTGCCCTCCGGGTAGCCGTACAGGTTGTCCACGAAGTTGGAGATGGTGAAGTCGAAGTAGCTGGCCGAGATGCCGTCCTCATTCTCCATGGAGTCCTCCACGAACTTGAGCCCCTCGCCCTGGTTCACCCCGATGAGAATGTCGTAGTTGAGGAACTCGCCCTGCTGCATCAGGATCTCGGGGTCGTCCGGGACCACGTCGCCGTCCACCACAGGGCCGAACGCGATGTGGTAGCGCGCGGGCTGGATGTCCTGGTCCACCAGCTCCCGGTAGGGCTTGCGCCGAAGGCACTCCACCGTGCTGCCCGTGTCCATGTGGTCGCAGCCGACCTTGGAGGCCAGCATGCGTGTGTATTTGAGGGGCTGGTAGTTGACGGACCAGCTGGAAATGGCCGTGCCGCTCTGAGCAATGGCTTTCTGGAACAGGCCTGCCAGGAGGAGGGGAAGAGAGGTGTGGATCCGCGGGCGGGCGAGAGAGCCGAGGTGCAGGAGTGGGGTGGGCCCCCGCGGACACGGGGCTGCCCTCCGGCCATCCGCCCAAGCCAGCCGTGCCTCCTTTGCCCGCCAGCGGCCCTCCCTGCGGAGGGAGCGCTCGCTGCAGAATCTTTCGACCTGCACAGGTGTGGCGCTGGACTTGGGACACCTGTGTGTGAGGCGGGGGCTGTGCCACTGAGCTAAGGCCCCCCCCCCCCCGGACACAGCGATGCAGAGGAGAAAACTTCTCAGTGACTAGACAGACCGCAGGCGCAGGAGGGAATACGGGAGGGAGCAGCTCACGAGAAATAAGTCTCTGACGTTGCCATTTTCCTCCTCCTGCCCCGTTCCTGTTCCTTGTGTGCCGTGTCCTATATGTTGTAAGCCCGCAAGCACGGACACTCCTACTTCTTGTTTTGGGTGGGGCCAACAACCCGTGCGAATCAACCCGTGCAGTGTGGCCCTTTCGCACAACCCCCCAGGGAAATGAGCAAAGCGTTACCTTCCGAGTGGTGAGAGAGGATGAGGAGGTTGACGCACGAGGCCCCAGCGCCGGAGCCGAAGATGGTGATCCGCTCGGGGTCGCCCCCAAAGTGGCCGATGTTCTCGTTAAGCCACCGCAAGGCCTGGATCTGGTCCAGCAGTCCGTAGTTTCCCTTGGCCGACTGGTCGCCGGTGCTCATGAACCCTGCCGTGAAAATGCGGAGAGAGGAATTGCCGAGGGGAGGGGAGGGGAGGGGAGAGCTGTGGATGCTGGGTCTAGGAAGGGGGTGCACGGACGGGTGGGTTCTGGGGAGGTGCTCCCAGGCATGGGTCCATTCACCGTGTCTCTGCAGGTCTGGGATGTTCAGACCTCCCTTAGCACGGATTGAGCGCCGTCCCACACCCGTTCCGGAGAACGCTCCGGCCCCAGTCTCCGAACCTCCTAGAGCGAGGCGTTCCCACATTCGGACAGGCTCAGACAGGGTGCAATCATTCAGACCATGTGGCCCTTGGCACCAGGCGGAAGGCGAGGCAGCCAGAGGGCTCCGTGCCCTAGGGCTCTCGGGTGAAAACTCGCATGGGGTCCGGGAGGCCTGACCCCGTCGTCCTGCCCCGTTGCCCTCCCCCGTGCGCTCCGTTCTGCCCCCAAGCTCCTTGGCGCCTGCTTGCCCGCCCCCCGCCCCGTCCCATGGCCCAAATGAGGCACGTGGCCCAAAGCAGCAGCTGCACGGAGAGCGTCCCTGCTCCGCATCGGCCTCCCTCGGAAGCAGCTCAGGGGAGCGATCGATCGGAAGAATTTCAGCTGCCTCGCGAAAGGCAGCGGCAACACACGACCACTCTCCTTTAAAATTAATCATCGCTCCATCCCGGGGCCCTTTTGTGGGAGATAACGAGGCCTTGCCGTTAATTATTTAAAGCTTTTTAATGAAATATTAATTTTGGCTGTGCCTGGGTAAATTTCACACCCCCAGGGGAAGAGGAGGGGGAGGGATGTGGTGGGGGGGCCTTGAACCAGCGTCCGATGCGCATTGGCAGTTGGCCTTGAATACCAGACGCGCCGGCTCCTGGCCCAAGTTGGGAGCTCGCGATCTCCTCCGCAGGACGGGCCCCTGTCCACGCTCAGCCGCGGGGCACAGCCTCGCACGGGCCGCTCCGGCTCCCCTCTGGCTTTGGGTGTGTTATCGATCGGGGCAGAAGTAACTGAGCGCGGGGGAAACAGCGCTGCCCGGGAGCATATAAAGAGGGCAGAGATCTGCCACACGCACAACCATGGATGACGCGAGTGTGAGGCCACTACCAAGACCAGAAAACTGGGGGGGGCTCCAAGGAAGGGGCTGGCCCCAGCGGTGCCCCCAGCCCCCCATGGGCACCTGCGTCCTCTAGGGCAGAGTACTGCAGAAGAACATGAGCTGCAGAAGGAGCTGAGAAGGGAGGAGGGCCGCTTGTGGGGTGGACCCCTGGTTCCCGGCCCCGTACCCAGCACGCCGAGCCGGTAGTTCATGGTGACGACGATCACGTTGCCGTAGGCGGCCAAGACGCTGCCGTCGAACATGTTCCCGGTGCCCTCCATGTAGGATCCGCCGTGAAGGAACAGCATCACAGGCTTCTTCCCGCTGTCCCGGATATCTGAAAGGAGAGAGGGGAGACGGGCTGGATGAGGCCGGGGCCGGGGAGGGAACGCCAGTCCCCCGCTGCCTCGTTCCCCTGCGGAGGGGCCCTCGCGAGCCCCCTGGACATCCAGCCCAGTGCTGCACCCATAGCGGGGGTCAGTAGCCACGGAGGGGTGGGTGGGAGCCACGGGGGGAGGGCTCCCACAGAAAGGTGCTCTGCAAGCTTTCGACCCGGCCTTGATGCTCGCCGGGGTGAGTGTGAGAGTCAAAGTGCCGATCTCGAGGGTTGGGACTCAGAACGCAAGGGACAACAGGCACCTGAAGGCCTGCAGGTCTGCTGGGTGGCCAGTCCTTGATCCAGAGCTGCCTGGATGGGGTAGGATGGTGCGGGGCGGGGGGGATACCTTGTTGAGAAACCCCAACAGGGCCACAGGGGAGCGAGGGAGTTATGGGGAGGGGGGCCCCGTCCCAGAACTGTTTCTCGGGGACTCCACGGATCCCGCGACCAGGCAGATCGGTCCGAGGAGGAGGAGAGCAAAGGGAGCGCCAGCGGGATTTGCATCTGCCGGTGGGGGGGCCGATTCCTCCAGGGTCAGTGGCCGGCACGCGAAGGTGCAGCAAGCTCCTCCAGAAGTTTCGGGGTTGTTCTGGAGTCTGGTGGAGGTGGGACGGGCTCTTTCCCACGCGTGAAAAGGCGGCCGGAGAGCGACGGGCCTTGTCAGGGTGCGACCCCTCACCTGCCGGGGGGGGGAGCCACACCTCCGTGGGAAAACGCACCCGAGAACCCCTTGCCTGAAAGCCCCAGCTTCCGTTTCTAGGTCACATCCCATTTCCATGGCAACCTGGAGCCTAATTAATTCGCTGTAAGGGGAGAGCGTTAATTAGACGCACCAAGGTCTTAATTAGCAGTTTCCACCCGCCCCTCCCCCTGCCTTTCCAGAGGGGAACAGATGGGGAGGGAGGGTCGGTCAAAGGCAAGGCGGCACGAGGCGCTGGAGTGCGCGCGAAAAGCCTCTGCATGCGCGCACACGGCACCCCGTGCGGCTCTCTGGACCTCGTGTGGCCACGAGGGCTCGTGAACCAGAGCCCCTCGTGCTAGCCGGATCCCTCCCCGTCCTCTCTGAGCGATCTCACCCCCCACGGCGTGGTCCCCAGATCCCCCATGCTGACCACACGGGCCCCTGGCCCCCTCCCCACAGCACAACTCCCCCCCCATGGGGGCGCCTCGCACGTCCCGCAGCACCCCAGACGCCCACCAGCGGGGCCAGTGGAACCGCACACGTGTCCCCGTGAGACACGTGTGCCGCTCTCGGCACCATCACTGGGGGAGGGGAGGGGAGGGGAGGGGAGGGGAGGAGGCCCCACGGCTCTCCCCCCCCACACACACACAAGCGTGCAAGTCTGCCCATCCGTGCAGGGCATGGTGGGAGGTTTCATCCTGCCCCTCCGGAGGCCGCTGGGCTGGGAAAGGCTGGCCTAGCTCAGGGCCGGCAGCTGCCAAGCAGACCCAAAGGATGGAGAGAGGCGGCTCTGGATGGGCCGCCCCGAGGAGCCGGCGGGCGAGCTGGCGGCCCTCTGGCCCACTGCCCCGAACCCTCGGCGAGGCCCTGAGCTGCGCTGGGCACAGCGGCCGGCTCAGGAGTCCTGGCTGGCCTCACGCAGCCACCACGTTCCTCGGATGCTCGCAGGCCACGCTCGCCGGCGCTCCAGTGGCGGTCCGGTCTCCGCTGAGATGCGCCCGAGGACAGAGAGCTCGTGGCCCTCCTGCGCAGCTGCCCTCGTGGTCGACCGCCCGACAGCCACCAGGACTTTCCCCGTTGTCCGCGGACATCAGCCCTCCGGAGCTTCAGCTCTTCTCCCGCCTCCCGGAGCGCCGGACGACAGAGAGCAGGCTGTGGCCTCTTCCATGGGGCGACCGTGAGGGACCCGAGCGATGCACTCCGCTTCCCGCGGCTGGAAAGCAGCAGGTCTTCCCGTCTCCTGGGAGGGCTCCACTCCGGCCCCCAGAGCATCTCCGTCACCCTCCGCCAGGCGTGTCCCAGCTCGTCCGAGCCCTTCCGCAGGGGTGGTGGGCGCAGGACCAGGGGCGAGGCGGGGTCGGGCAGCCCCATCACGTCCCACGACTGAGAAGACGCGTGTCGCGACGCGGGCCTGCAGTGGCACGTCCCTCTTTTGCGGCCGCGTCCCGGTGCCAAGTCCCTTGCCACGTCAGCGGCTCCCCGAGCCGTCTTCTGCCCGTGCTGGATCGCTTCCCCTGGGCTGGCCTCGTTGGCAGGCTGGAGGAACCCCGAAGCCGGTTCCTGCCCGCAGCAAGCCCCAACAACGCCGGTCCTTCCTAGCCGGCACTCCAAGGGCAAGAGTGCCTCTGGGCATGGAGTCCTCCTCTCCCTCCACGTACATTCGCCCTGTGCCATGTTAAAGCCACCCACACCATCATCCACAGGCCCATCAGCAGCAAGTTGTGAAGAACGTGTCCTTTCCTTGTCCGAACGGCCTCTCAGCTCTGCCGGACGGCGCCGAGTCCGGAGGGTTCCTGGGCCTACCAAGAGTGCCCCAGAAGGGAAGGATGCTTGATGGCCCCGCTGTCTCATGAGGCTTCACAGCAGGAGCAAGTCTGCCCAGGTCCGACGGCCAGGGTAGGGATACGTCGGAGGGTCCCCACTCTTGTGCGAGTCTCCACAGGACGCCCTGCGGCATCCGTCCTGCGCCCGTGCCAGGGAAGGGCGATCCGGAGCCTGCTCCCTGGGGGAAGCCCTCCTGCGGAGAACGGCGTGCCCTGGACACACGGGGCATGGCAGAGGATCCCGGGGCCGATCCTGGGGCCCGGCTGGCTCAAAGGGGGGCTGCCCCGGGGGCACCAGGCGCCCCGTGGAGCGAACACCCGCTCTTCTGAAGCTGGCCGCCGCAGCGGACGTGGGCAGGAGACAAATCGCGAGCGAGCCAGGCCAGGCGGGACCCGCATCCGGAGGGCTCCAGGCAGGGAAAGGGTGTCGGGGGGCGCAGCTGGAGGGCAGCCAGCTTCCTGCCAGGAGCACCTCTCCACCGTCACCTCTGCTCAGACCGCGCAACCAACCACTCAGCGCCGCGCTTGCGAGCAGAGCAGCGAGACGCCCTGCGAGACACCCCCCCCCCCACTCGGGCGGCGTGGGCAACACAGTGCCCTGTTGGTGCCCTTGACTCCGACTCCCATAAGACACAGCCTGTACAGCCTCTGCAGCCTCAGGGTGATGGGACTTCAGGTTGCCTGCCCTGCTCTGCCAGCATCCGAGGCTCTTCTCGGTGTGCCTCCCCCCATGAGGTGCCATGCCGGGGGCCGGGAAGGGAGGCTCCCCATGGGCGCCCGCCCGGCCTGCCGCCCCCTCGAAGCTGCTGCTGCTGCTGCTTCGGAGCAAGGAAACCGCCCCGCCAGGCCTTCCAAGCGGCTTCCACGGCTGCAGCCACTGCGGGGGGGGGGGGGTTAAAGGGTCATTTCTTGTATTTTATGATGGCATTTTATACATATGTTCACTGTTGTTGTATAAACTGCCCTGAAAAACAGAATTATATCTGTAGGGAGGATATAAATAAATTTAGTAAATGGGACATTCCACCCGCCGCCCCGCAAAGGAACAGCGGAGGGCCACATCCACAGGGGAACCACGGAGGGGCTGAGCAGCCCTAAAGGAATTGGTCCCAGAAGAGTCCTGTGAACCCGCAGGTGCTTCTGCAGGCTCCCCTTTTCGGTGCGCACAGGTTTATGCCGCAGCCTCAAATCTTTGTCCCACAGCTGGATCCTGTCCGGGTCTGGTGGAAACTGGCGTCCTGCAACAGCAGGGGGCTGGCCCCACTGACCCCACCGGCCTCTCCAGAACCTGCCCGTCTATGATTCGAAGCCAGTGGTGGCGAACCTTTGGCACGCGGGCCACAACGGTGAGGGTGTTCAAAGACAGGCTGGACATGCACATGGTGGGCACGTCGTGAGTGGAGCCGGCTGCAGCCAGAGGTCAGACTAGATGGCCCAGGAGGCCCCTTCTGACTCGCTGTTTCTATGTTTCTAAGTTGCCCCAGCAGCTGAGCATCGGATCACAGCACACACAGGGGCCACGCGCATGCTCAGAAAGGAGTGGCAGAGCCAGGCGATGTTGTCACGAGCCGCGAATCATTAGCCGCGACTCATCCGCGCTTTCGCATGGCTGGACAGTGCACTGCCAAGGATATATATATCTTTGCTTGGCTTGGCTGTGAGGTGTTTTTTCTAGACTAAAACCTCAGTTTTCAGGTTTTATTGCAATGTTGGCACTTTGCATTAAATAAGTGGGTTTTGGGTTGCAGTTTGGGCACTCGGTCTCTAAAAGGTTCGCCATCACTGGGTTGGGGTTGGGAAAACGAGGGGTCCTGGCATGGTTTTGATCGGTGGAATGTATTGAGCATGGGCAGAAATGATGAGCTGTGCCGAAAAAGCTACTCAAGGAAGGCTTTTCAAAATCGCCCTTTTCAGTAGAACTTTACCCCCATATTAGGGTTAGGGGTTAGGGTTAGAAAAACGAGGGGTCCTGGCATGATTTTGATGGTTGGAATGTGTTTAGAATGGGCAGAAACGATGAGCTGGGCAGAAAAAGCTCCTCAAGGACGGCTTTTGCAAAATCCCATTATTTTTCAATGGAACTTTAGCCCTATATTAGGGTTAGGGGAGTGCACCACGGCAGGGTTAGAGCAGCGGTGGCGAACCCATGGGACGCATGGCACAGTGGGCACGCAGAGCCTTCTCTGTTGGCACGGAAGCCAAGTTGCCCCAACAGATGAGCATCGGATAACAGCGCACACAGGGGCCATGCGCCTGCTCGGAAAGGGGTAGCGGCGCCAGGCGATGACGTCACGCGCCATGACTCATTACCTGTGACTCGTCCGAGCTTTCACATGGCCGGTCAGTGCGCTGCCAAGGAGAGATATATGTGCTTGGACTGGCAGTTCTCAGGTTTCATTGCCGTGTTGGCCCTTTGCGATAAAGTAAGTGGGGTTTGGGTTGCAGTTTGGGCACTCGGCCTCTAAAAGGTTCGCCATCACTGTGCTAAGCCTTCCCCTTGCCCATTCCCTTCTCTTCTTCCCAGAGGGGAAGTCTGCTTTGCTAGGGGGAGTTCAGGCCCTGCAGGGGGGAAGAAACCGGGGTGTCCCCTGTCCCCCAGAATCCAGAGGGTTGCATTGATTCATGTTTCCCCAGGGAGGGAACATCTAGTACGTCGGGGAACCGCACAGGGCCCACCCTCGCCCGACTCTATTCAGGCTCTTAAGTCCCAGAGGGAGCTTTGCTTATATAAAAATTCTAGCCGGGGATGTAGCAGGGAGAACCGCGCTCGCTCTGCCTTTGGCCTGAGCTGCCATGGCGGACCGCCGCATCGCAGCCGTGCAGCCACCTCCTCCCGCAGGCCACGTAACTCTTGCACGGGTGACGGTGGGCACAGGCAGTGTGGCCCGAAGGGCCAGCGGCCTTCTCCGCACGGTCTGGCTGGCCTCGGCAGCCCTTCTCGCCTGCCCACCACAAAGGGCGAGCCGATGGGCAGACTTCCCAGTGGTGGCCCCTCGCTTCTGGAGTCGGCTTCCCACAGGGGTTGTCAGGCCTGTTTGCAAGCATTCAGCAAAGCGCTTTTCCATCACGTTTGATTCACAGAGAAGGGGCTAAAGATGCAAGAGGGTTTTACGCCCGCAGAGGTGGCCCGAACACCGTGTGCATTCAGGAAACACCGCTTGGCTGGTTCGGGTGGAACATAAACTCTGGCACTGCCCCGTATCCCAGCGTGGGGCGACATCGGAAGCTTTCCTCTCACTTCGGCTTTTAAGCTAACCGCAGTTCCCCCATCATGTCAAATTCCGGAGAACGGCGGTTTCTTCAACACTGTGGTTTGTTAAGACAAGCCAGGATCAAAGTGTGGTTTCCGATGGTGGCTTGTTCTTCAACCACAGCTTTTAAGGAAACCGCATTCCCCGGACTTGGATCGGATGGGGCAAGTCTGGCTAGCTGCAGACCGGAAGCAAAAACTTCCCGGTTTGTTCCCGGGGGAATGCATGAGGAGGGGAAGAGGAGGGGAAGCGTGGGAGCTACAGGCTCGAACGCAGGTGGTGACCAAGGCGCTGTGCGAAGGTGGCCTGAATAAGGAGCAGCTGGAGGCCTTGGGGGGGGGGTTCGTGGTGGTCTTTACTCTCGACCACAGGGAAAACCCCACCACTGGGAGACAACTTCTATGCACGTGACTGGAGCCCCTGAAGACCCGGAGGGCCCCTACTGGTATCAAAGGCAAGCGTACACCAACCCCATAGACCGAGGAGCCCCACTGCGCTCTTCAGCTCAGTCGATCAGGACTGTGATCCAGTAAGTCAGGATACTACCTGGATCCACCGGTTCCCTCCCCTCCCCTCTTCCGCCTTTCTCTGCCTCCCACAGCAATTTCGCCACAGCTCTCCTTTCTCGTCCCTTCCGGGATTCCAAGACGTGCCAGAAAACACAGGTAGTTACACCGCTAGTTTCTGTGTAAGCATTCACGGGATCACACGGATCAACCCGAAAGGGCAGGGGCAAAAGGGGGAGAATGTTTTGGCAAAGCAGCAGGGTGCCGAATTCCCCGCTGGGGCCCAGCTGTGAGGCCTAGGCCAGCAGGGTTAGGAATACGGCTGCGTCGCCACCGCCAGCGCATGGAGACGGACAAGAGCAGCACCGCGGCAAAGCCGGGGGCCAGGCCCCGAGGCGCTTCGCCAGGGCGGCTGGGCTGGGCTAGGCTGCGAGCCGCTGCCTGAACTGCCACGCAGTTGTGCAAAATTTACACGTAATGCCGGGGCTTTTAAAAGAGAGCCTGGCACAGCGGGATACCCTGCTTTATCTGGAGGCAAACTGCTCCTGCATATCGCACCCGGCTCACAGCTTCCAGGCATCCCCAGAAACTCGCCATGAGTGCCTCCACCAACAGGAGCTCGGCGGGCGAGCACAGAGGGATGGCCTTCGTGGTGGTGGCACCCAGTTCTGGAATAAGAGGCCCAGCTGTGCTGTTGTCGTTTCAGCACCAGGCCAAGACCTCCCGGCCTTTTCTCACGAGCATTTTAGAGACCTAGTCTGAGGTTACGAGGGCTGTTTTGGGTTTTGCATCCTATTACAGTTGATCTTTTTAAATATTTGTATTGTTATTCTTTGTATTTTAACTCTTCTGTGACATTGAGTTTTTCAGCTGCTTGCCATCTGCCCAGAGAACCTGAGTTATTGGACAGATCAGCAATGTCATAAATAATAAAGCTATTGCCCTGGAACAGATGTTCTTCTCTGTGCAGAAGCCTGCACTGCAAATTCAATCAACATTTACAAAAGCAAATTCACACGTCTTTTCTCAGATTTTGGGCATGAGTGGGTTCCATTTCTGGGACCGTCTCCCTCTGGGTCTTAGGTCCCTCCTCCTCGACAAGCCAAATCAAGTGTAATGCACAGGTCCCCAAACAGTTCCAGCTCTGTCCTTCAAATGTGTTGCATTTTAACTTTGGGGTCAGCCCCGTCTGGATGCAGCCCATGTGTGGCACCCAATGGCTGGGCACCCCCAGTTTTCACAGGCTGACAAGTGGCTGGAGAGCTTGTGAAAGGGACCTCGGGGTGCTGGTCGACTGCAGGCTGAACATGAGCCAGCCGTGTGATGCGGTGGCCAAGAGGGCGAATGCCACCCTTGGTTGCATAGCCAGAAGTGTGGCTTCTAGATCGAGAGAGGTATTACTGCCACTCTACACGACTCTGTGCACCTGCAACTGGAGTACTGTGTTCAGTTTTGGGCCCCTCGTTACAGAAAGGATATAGCCAGGTTGGAGTCCGTGCAGCGTAGGGCCACAAGGCTGGTGGCCGGTTTGCAGGGGATGATGGGGCATGAGGCAAGACTGAGGGAACTGGGTCTCTCCAGCCTGGAGGAGACTCAGGGGGGATCTCTTGGCAACATACAGGCATGTGAGGGGGTGTCACACGGAGGTGAGTAGAGACCTGTTCTCCCCTGCAGAGGAAGGCAGGATGTGCTCCAACGGAGCCAATCTCAGGGAACCCAGGTTCAATTGGGATGCCAGGAAGTCCTTCCTAACGGTTAGGACCCTGAGGGTGTGGGATGGGCTTCCACGAGAGGTCGTTGAGGCCCCATCGGTGCGGGTGTTCAAAGTTAGGTCGGACAGGCACATGGTGGGCATGTCGTGAGCAGAGCCGGCTGGAGCCGGGGGTCAGACTAGATGGCCCGGGAGGCCCCTTCTGACTCGCTCTGTTTCTCTGTTTCTGGAGAAGGCATTCTGGGCAACAGGACGGGGTTCCCCATCTTTCTGCCAGTGGGTGGGCTGCTTTTCCGCGAGAAATTGCAGCGTTTCTCATTAGCCAAACAATCCAACATGCCGCAAGAGAGTGTAATTCCTATTCAGTGGTTCCGTCCCACGCCACAAACACACCCCTCAAACTGGGTGTCCTCCGAGACGGCTTTCCCGCAATGCCCGGGTGCCACCTAGTCCTTCAGCTCTTTGGGACCCTCGGTCTCGTGCCGCTGCACAGCCCCCGTGCCTCATCGGACTTGCTGCTCCCGTGGCTCAGCTCTCCCTTTGGCCAGCAGGACGAGCATCCACTGTGGGCCCTTCTCTGCCTTTGCCGGCTCACCGGTCCCACTGTCCCTGCAGAACCGCAGCTCTTGCTCTCTCCCTCCACACTGTCGGACTACAGCTCCCATGAGGATGCACCGACAGACCAGCGCTCCCCACCTGGGCCTCCTCCAGGTGAGCTTGACTACAACTCCCAGTGGCCCTGCTGGTCGGGCATGATGGCCGTTGCAGGCCAGCAAGGTGGTGGACGGGGGGTCGGGACATCCACTCCCGCCCCCTTTGCCTGCACTCCCCAGCCCCTCGGATGCCAGCCTCCACCTGCACGGACACACAGCCCTTTCCCGCTGGCGGACCGACCCTGGAGCAAACCTGTCCCATCCTCTACCTTATCAAAAGGGACCTCAAGGTGCCACCTGGAACATGTACCTGCTGTGCAGGTGTTCGAAGCACGGGGGGGCGAGGGGGGGCTTTGAAGGGAGCAGCGCTAACGCAAGGCCATCCTGCGCGAAAAAGCTGACAGAATTCCCAAGCATATAGGAAAGCTCAATTAATGCATCGCCACCGGGTAACAAAGACCAGCATTTCACGCCCTTCTGGGCTATTCGTTCTCTCCTTGCCTTTCCCCCATTTCACGTTTTATTGCCAAGTAAGCAAGAAAAATACCCACGACCCATTTGCCACAGAAATCCACTTTAAATTCTAAGGTGGAATTAGTGGGTAAGAAGGATGGGGAACCGGCCGGCCTCGGTAGCTTTTATGGGGTGTTCTCCGGCCCACCCTTGCTGGCACCCAGACCCAAATAAAATATCTCCTTTTAACAATGAAATTCCTCATGACCCCTCCATCTACAGGCCTGGCTGGGCTAGGGGGCATTTTTCCCTTCCAAAAATAAAAAGAAAAAAAGAGGAAAAGGTAGAGAAAGGAGGGCCGGGGGCTCTGGGGGCCACGTCTGATGACTTCGGAAAACAAGAAGGGGTGTTTTTGTTCAAAGAGAAGACCCAAAAAAGGAAAAAAGGGGGGAGTCAAAAGTTCATAGCTCATTTGTTCTGGTTTTTTTCTAAAAAAGAAGAAGTAAAAACCAAAAACAAAAAAGGAAAATATTTTAAAAAGCAAGATTGTGAAACATGCAGAAAAAATACCTTCGTCTGGAGTGGGATTGTTAGCAGACGCCTCCTCACGCTTTTTCGTGAGCGGACCTAAGAGCAAGAAAAAAGAAGAAAAAAGAAAAATGGGACGGGGGAAAAAAGAGAGAGAAAGATCAAGAAAAAAAGAGATCGTTTTTGGTTCATCAAAAAGGGGAAAAAGCAATATTTTTAAAGCAAAATACAAACAATCTTTAGATTTTGGGGGGCCGCACGTGTGCATTACGCTGGGTTTGTGTGTGTGTGTCTTTTTATTTCCTTTTCCCCCACCGAAAAAAGTATGACACAGAAATACAGAGAAAGCGAAGCTGTGAAATCAAAGGTTGGTTAGCGAGGAACCAGGTCGGGGCTGCGGGCGGCCGGGCGCAGGGGCAGCAGCGGTGGAGCCCGGCTGCTCCCCCAGTGATAGGAATCACACAGGTGAAGAGCCGCGGGGAGCGGGGGGCAGGAGGAGAGCTAGGGGCGCCCCCTCCCCGTCCCAGCCCCGCTCCTGTGCTTCCACAGCTGCGTGCCAAGCAGGCAGGAGTCCAACAGGCGCAGCGCCGGGCGGCCCGGAGCTGGAGCCACGCACCTCTTGCACTCCCGTCTGTCGCTGTGCGGCCGCCAAAGGCAGGCCAGGGGGCGGCGGGGTGGGGGCAGGGCCTTCGGGGGCTTCTGGGTCCCGGAGCGGGCGGGGGCCGCGGCCCGAGCAGCGCCGCCCGCGGGTCCGCCCTTTCCCTGCCCGCTCGGCCGGGGAGCCCCGCCGCGTCCGTCCCGGCCAGGCCAGGCCAGGCCGCGGGGCGCGCACCGGGGGGCTCGGAGCGGGCGGGGAGAGGGCCGGCCGGGGCCGGGGCCGGGGCGGGGGCGCGGCCCTCGCGGGAGCCGCGGCGGGCGGGCGGGGGGGGGCCGGGGCCGCGGTGCCCCCGGCCGGGAAGGCCCCCCGCGCCGCGCGCCTCGCTGGCCGCACGGCGGAGCCGGCGCCCGCCGACGAGACAGACGGGCTTGCGCGGGCCGGCGCCCCGCCGCGGGGCAGCCGCCGAGGGTGGGGGGCAGCCGGGCGCGCCCGGCGCCGCCGAGCCTCCCGGGCCGGCCCCCGCGGAGCCCCGTCCCGCTGCCGCACGCACGCGGCTCCGGAGCGGGGCCGGAGGAAGGGGCGCCCGGGGCCTCGGCAGCTGGCCGGGCAGGAGCGGGGCCCGAGCGCGCGTCGCATCCCCGGCTCCCTGCGCCCGGAGGGGCGGCCGTGGGCCACGCTGGCCAGCGCCCCCCGCCTGCACCACGTGCCCAGACCCTCCCTGGCGCCCCGCGCGGGCAGCGCAAAGCGGCCTGGGGGCTGTAGTCCTGGGCGCAGGGGCGACCGCGCGGCTGGGCCAGGCGGCCTCTCGACCTGACCTCCCTCGCAGGGTTGGCGTTCAGTTGTGGGAATAGGACTGAGAGCAGGAGGCGGAGAAGGGATGGAGCTGCTCCGAGTTCTTTGAAACAGAAAAAAGGAAGGCTAGAACTCAGACGCATGAATATGGCTGAAGACCAGGGTGGGGGTGGGGAATTCCTTCCCCCTGGGAACGAGGCACACGACCCTCAAATTAGCACCAGAGCTGCCATTTTGCTGGTGGCGATTTTGCTGGACTGCTACTTGGAGGAGAATGAAGGAGGGGGCCAGCACCCCGCAGCCCGTGCCACAGGGCTGTGCTGTGGGGTCTCGTGGTCTGGGGGGGGCAGCGGGTTCCACAGGGGGGCTGCCTGTTGCCAACCTCGGATTTACAGCTACGGGGCTCCCAAAGTAAGACGTACAAGCAGCCCAGTCTGGAGTGTAGGAAACCGCTACACCCAGTGAGAGAAACCCCGTGTGGTCCCGATTGTTCCCTCCTGCGCAAACCCAAGGGGGAAATTTCGGCCGACCTCCCTATCACTGCACCCGTGAACGTCATAAAAATCCGCCCCACATTTTCCCCGTAGAGCAAACGGTGTAGCAAATTGGATATACCCACCCAACAAAGCACCCCCCCCCCACAGCGTGTTGGAATGCAGTTCCCATCGTTCTCAGCCCGGGCGGCTGCCTGCAAGGAAGGGAGCCGCAGGCCAGCACTCCTGCTGAAATCTGCGTCTACACGATTCCCGGGGAAAGCCGTCTCCAGGCACGAGGCAGCAAGAGCCAGTTTGGCGAGAAGGGATCCCCACCCACCCCAGAGTCCCCGCACGCCCCCTCGGCCAGCTCCTGCATCGGAGACAGGCCGCCTGCGTGCACCTGCTGCTGGGGAACATGGGCAGGAGGGAGCCGCTGCGTCCGCGTCGGGAAGCTGGCCAGCCGCCGTGTGAGCGGCTGGGCCAGAAGCGGCTGGCCCATGCAGCGGGGCAAGGGGGAGGAGCCAGGCCCGGGCCCCCTTTGCCATGGGGGGCGTGGGCGCAGCAGCCGCGTGGTGAAGGACAGGGCGGCCGCTGGGGTCTTGTCCCTCCGCTGCGCACTGCTCCCTTGGCATCCGTTCCAAACCGAGGGAGGAGAAGGGGACGGGGGAGCAGCGGAAACGACTCTTCAGCCCCAGACGCCCGGGGCTGACGCTCAGCACTGGCTGCGGAGCGTGTGAGGCCGCAAAGAGCCCCGGTGAGCATCTGCAGAGTGCCTCCGCTCGATCGATGGCGAACAACCTCAACAGGGACCGGGTGCTTGGAAGCAGTGGGAGGGTTTGAACCGTAAATGAATCGGTTCTTTAAATTGGGGAGAAACCTTTTTAGGGAACTCAAGAGGCATCCCTGCTGAAGTGAGCACCCCAACTTCCGATTAGTTATTCTTCATAAAAATATTAACACCCCTGAGGCCAAGCAGGGACCTTGTGAAAAGAAGTAGCCCCCCTCCTCTCTCCTGGGGGCAGGGGGGGGTCCCTTCAAAGACTAGAACAAGTAGCACCTCAACACAAACACCTGTATGCAAATTTATGCAGATTTAGGCGGCAATCCTAGGCACACCTGCCTGGGAGCGAGACCCACTGAACGCAGCTCTGGATTTACATATAGGTCAGCTCTCCCTGATGCAAAGCTCTCCAGAGGTTCTGGGTTACATCTCCCCAACCCCAGAACCCCGGCTGTGCTGGCCAGGCGGATGGGAGTTGTAGTCCAAGGCGCTCGGAGGGCACTGCGCGGGGGGGTGGGGGGCAGAGGCTGTTCCCAGGGAGCAGTTTCTGCACATCCACTGAGTCATCGAGGCCGGCGCTCCGTCAGGTGACCGCCAGCACCATCGCGCTGCGGCTGCAGCCTCCCCGAGATTGCTTCCCCGGATGCTGGGAGCTGTAGTCCAGCACATCTGGAGGGGAGGCAAGGCGGGAGAGGGCAGCGCGGGGCTCCTTCCCTGCTGGCTTCGTGCGAAGGCATCCGAGGGCGCCCCTCGCTCGCCGGCTCGGCGCGGGCGCGCAGCCGCCTTCCCCGCCTCCCGCCCGGGCCTCGCCGCTCGCCTCGCGTCGGCAACAGCGCCGTCCCGACGTGCCTCTGCGCCTCCACCGGGGCGGGAGGGGCGGAGGGGGGCCCGACCGGGCGGCGCCCCCGCTGCGCTCGCCTCTCGGGACCCCGAATGGGGGCGGCGCTCCCCGCGGCCCCGGGCGGGACGTGACGCGGGAGCGGCGGGGGGCGGCGAGGGGCTGCGCCCCCCCCGCTCCAGAAAGGGGCGCTCCCTCGCCTTGTTGTTTCTGGCAGGCTGGGATTCGCTCTCGCTTCTCCTTTTAATGCGATCCTTCCCTCTTTTTTGTCGTTGCCAAGGCAACCGACTTAGCAGTGCTGCAAAAAGGACGGCGAGGGGGAAGGCGATGGGGGGCACCTGAGCCGCCGCCGCGCTCCTCCCCCCCGCCGCCCGCCCGCCGGGTCCTGCACCTGCCGTTGAGGACAGCCCGGCCCCCCCGGTGCCCCCCAGCCCCGCTCGGGGGAGCCCTGAAGTTGGCCCGTGGGGGCGCGGGGGGGCTCCTCAGCGGCACATGGACGCGGGCGAAGCGACAGGAGGAGGCAGAGCGGGAGAACGTGGGGATGCGCCTGGAGAAGCGAGCGCGGGTTGCGCGAGTCTCTGAGGGGTGCCGCAAAGGATTCTGGGAGCCGAGACGCCCCTGTTCTCCGGGAGCCTTGCAGCCACGGCGGGGGGCGGGGGGGGGGCGGGAAGGCAGAGGCAGCCGAACGGGTGCGGGGTACGGGGGCCGCGGCTGCCCGTGACGGAGGTCACGAGCTGAGCGGCAGGCGGAGGTCCCACAGGTGTCGCTTTCCCACAGTGATGGGGAGCTCAGGGCACGGGGAGGCGCAGCCCTTGGGGGGCTGAGGAAGGGGGCAAATTCAGGGCACGCTGAATCGGGGGGCACGGCTTTCGTGGGAAGGGAAGGGGTCTGGGAGGCCTGGCGCCGTGGACCTCCCGGCTCGGCCGGAATGAGGAAATAGGACACCTGGGTTCCCCGGGAGGAAGTGCGCCAGATTAAGGCAGGGCATGGCATGGGGGGTGATATGGAGACCCAAGGAACCGGGATTTTGGGGAGGGGAAAGGAGTGAGTTACAGGACGGGGGGGGGCAGGGGAGGGGGGGCAGCACTCCTGGGCCCTCCCCACCTGCTTTTCAAGTGCTGGGGGGAAGAGATGCTCAGATCTCTGCCTCTCCCAAAGAGCATCCCCAAATTATGCCAGCTTCTCCCCCCCCCCACCATATTTAGGAGGAAAACCTGAGACGGATCCTGTCAGGATGACCCGGAAAGGGTGGTCGCTCCCCAGCCCCCTCCCCAGGAAAAAGGCATGGGGGGCATCATCACCGGAACCGCCTGGGAGAAGGCATGCAGTGCGGGTCTCGAGGCCGGGAGAACATGGAGGCCGGGCTCGGCGAGGCTTGGGGGGCGCTTCGTGGCAAGGGAAAATCTCATTTATTGGGGTGGGGGCCGAGCACCCTGCCGGACAGTGTATGGCTGCAACCCGCCCCCCCCCCCGGCCCTGGTCAGCTGAGCCATTGGGGAGAAATGATGGGAACTGCATTCCCACAATGTCAGGAAGTGCCGCTACAACAGCTGAGTGCTTGCCTTCCACTAGGTGCGGGAGCTTGGTATTGCTGTGGATGCAGCCTGCCCCCCACCCCACCCCACCCCAAAGCAGGGCCTGCAGGGGCCACTGGGAAAACCCCAGGAAGAAAACACGCAAGGACGTTGCTGATTGGAGCAGGCCAGAGGGCGGTGACCCGAGGCCTTCCAGAGGCTCTGGAATACAAAGCCCCTAATCCCCGGCCACCGGCCACCCTGGCTGGGGCTCAAGGGAACTCTCCCCCCAAATATCTAGCAAGTACTGGTTGCCTACCCTCGCAGGAAGCAAGACTGGCCTAGATCAGGGGGGTGGGGGGGTGGGAATCCTCCGTTGGCCCGAGGGCCACATTCCCTTTCTGGAAGACTCTCGGGGGCCACATTCCAGAGGTGGGAGACAGTGGGAGAAGCGCAAGCTGACAGGGCCACAACTCGAAAGGGATCGGCTCGTTTTGGGTTTTACTCTCACGGTCAGCAACCTGGCTGCTTCCCTTTCAGAATGAGGGAAGGCCAGCACAAGCGGGGAAGCCCCCAAACCAGGACGGGGGGGGCCATCTGAGGATCCCCAGAAGCCCGGATCGGACCCCCGGTGGGCTGGGTCCTGCGTCCCTGGCAAAGGTAGGGGCCGGCCATGGGCCACTGGTCCTGCTTCGCCCACTGGCAGCCATCCGGCAGTAAACAGGTGAGGGGGCGCCCATGCAGCAGTGGGGCATGACCTCCCCCCCACAACAGTGGAGGGCAGGATGCGCTCCCACGGAGCCAAGCTCAGGGAACCCAGGTTCCATTTGGATGCCAGGAAGCACTTCCTGACGGTTAGGACCCCCAGGGTGTGGGATGGGCCTCCACGGGAGGTGGCTGAGGCCCCATCGGTGCGGGTGTTCAAGGACAGGCTGGACATGCACATGGTGGGCATGTCCTGAGCGGAGCCAGCTAGAGCCAGGGGTCAGACTAGATGACCCAGGAAGCCCCTTCTGTTTCTATAAGCAGCACACATCTTGCTAACCTGGGTGGAGTGCGAGGCACAGTGCCCACGGCTCACTTCACCAGAGGCAGCCGGGCCTGACACATCCTGCCCTAGTAGCACGGAAGCATCAGTCCACGCTTTCCCACAGAGACCTCCGAGGGAGGGAGGGAGGGAGGAGGGACCATGGGGAGGAGGCTCAGCGGCCTGGCCGGCCTTCTTGCCCCAGGCGGCAGCTGAACGCAACGCCCTGGCGGCACGGGACACGGGACGGAGTGCTGGTTTCCAGCTGCCCGCCACGGCTGCACATGTGCGGAGGAGCCTGGGTGCCGAGGCCAAGCGCATGCACAGGCGGCCTCTGGCCAAGGGACCAAGGGGGGCATCTCCTCCGCCTGGAACGGCAGGCGCGGTGGCCGCCTCTTTCCGCCCTCCCTTGCCTGCGGGTTGCCCCCTGCTCTCAGTGCCCTGCCCGTGGCCAAGGCCTGGTCACGGTCCGGGAGGGCCGGCACGGGCCCTCGCAGGATGGGGCCCCTCGGCACC
This sequence comes from Varanus salvator macromaculatus, assembly GCA_023646645.1. Classification (NCBI taxonomy): domain Eukaryota; kingdom Metazoa; phylum Chordata; class Lepidosauria; order Squamata; family Varanidae; genus Varanus; species Varanus salvator. The sequence goes on along the minus strand of JAIXND010000753.1, from coordinate 471,754 downwards.
CAGGGAGCAAGCCCAGTTCCGCACGAAGGGAGCCCGGTGCCGGCCAGGGCTCCAGGGCTCCGAGAGGGCCTCCCTCGCAGCCACGGGGCCCGCTGGCTCAGCCCGGCCCCCTCGCCGGGCTGGGGGAGGCTGGGACAGCAGCTTGCGCCCCATGGAGGAGGGTCGTGGCCGGCCTTGCCACCAGGCGCACGGAGCACCGCCCTCGCTACAGACTCGGCTACGGCTGCTTGGATCGCCGGGGAGGGGGCTGGCCGCAGGGAACGCACGGGGGGCCGGGCTTCGCCAGCCGGAGGGGCTGTGGGCGCCCTGCACGGCAAGGGCTGATGTCGGGAGGGCCGGGCTCCGTGCAGAGACTCAGTCCTTGGCGAGCGGGGGCTCTGGCGGGGCCCTCTGTGCCCCCGGAGAGGGGGAAGGGGGTGGGGAATGGCGCGGCCCGCCCAGCCCTCTTACCGTCCTCCATGGGCACATAGATGTTGAGGTACAGGCAGTCCTCGCTCTGGTTCTGTACGTATCCCGCCACAACCTCCAGGTTGTCGGTGAACCAGACCGGGAGCATGATGCTGGGCAGCATCCCGTGGATATTCTGCGGGCAGACAGGGGCGAAGGCTGTGGCGTTGCGCACCTCCGACCAGGAAGCCGGCGCCTCGGGGGGCTGGAAGCGTCTCTCCCCGACAGGCGGCGTGGCGTATGGGATCCCCAGGTACTGCACCACTGGGCCGAGGATCTCGTTGTTCAGGTCTTTCTTGATCCCGCGAAGCTTCCCATAATTGGTGGGGACCACGGGGTACTTGTCCTCGGGCTTCTGCCCCGCGATGGACAGTGAGCGCAGGGCGGACCCCAGAAGCCAGAGGAGGACGGCGGAGCCCGTCCGGATGTTCAGCATCCGCACGGCGAGGCTCGCGGGCGAGAGAATCATGGCGGCCGCGGGGCAGAGGACCCTGGCGGGATGAGAGCGCGTTCCTCGGAGCAGGGCGGGAGTAGAGGCAGAGGCGGCTGGCCAAGCAGCGGCGGCGGAGGAGGAGGAGGAAGAGGAGGAGGAGGAGAGAGCACAGGAGAGGCTGCGGCCGGAGCAGGGAGGGCTGGGGGACCCGGCGGTCCTAGCGAGAGGCACCCGGGGGCTTTCCGGCAGAGAGAAGGCGTCTGTTGCGCTCCATCGCGGCCCAGCGGCAGAAGCAAAGTCCAGCCAGACGCAAGACAGGCACCTGCAGGTTGAGAGACGGGGAGAGAATTTAAGGGCGGGCACCTCAGACGGGAAAGGGGAAAGGAAAGGGTGGGATGCGGCGAGGGAGGGAAGCCGCGCTCGGGAAGAGGAGCTCGCACCCCCGGCTCAGCCGCGCTTCCTGGGCAACAGCCGGCGCACACCGCTTGTCCCCAAAGCAGGACACGCCGGTGGCCCCAACGGAGCCGCGGCGCTACCCACGCTGCGCATGGCCCTTTGCCACCCCTGCGGCACGCCACTCTTCAGCCCGGGAGCAAGCGGCCCATGCGCCACGGGTTCTGCAGCAGCACGATCCAGCCAAGGGTCGTGCCGACCCCTCCTCGCCCCAGGTGTGTGAGACCAACTCCCATCAACCCGGCCATGAGGGCAGCCGGGGCCCGGCACATGTGGACGGAGCGGGCCAGGAAGGCCGCTTCTGGCACGAAGAACGCTCTTCGGCTGACAGCCGCACAGCCGGGCTGCAGGGGCGACCCCGGGACTGGCACCCACAGCCCCTGTGGCCGCAGTCTGCCAAAGGGGCCTGGGGGGGTTGCCTCCCCCTTCCTGCATTTCCGAAAGCAGAAGGCTGCGGGCAGCTTGGCCTCGTGGCCGGACGACTGTAGCCAGGTCCAGGGGCCCGGAGGGGGGGCCATGTGGTTCCTGCGATGCTCTGGGGGGCACCCTCGGCCCAGCCTGCATGTGATCTTAGTGCCCTTCCGGCCCGATACGGGATGCCACGTGGGCAGCTGGCCAGACCTCTGGAAAAGGCAGGCACGCAGGGCACAGCGCATGGGTCCCGGAGGCCCGCATGCACTCCTTGGCACCCACTGAGGCCCGTAGGAAAGCGGTTTTTCCTCAGCTCGGTTGACATTCGGAGAACAACTTCCAAGGGGGGGGGGACTGGAAGGACCCCCTCCTTACCCCACAGGCTCCCCCCATTCCCCACTGCACGGCAACGACACTTCCAAAAAGGCATTTCCACCACAGGGAGCAGTTTTTTCTCAGCTTCCTTTCCATGCTGGGGGGGGGGGGGCAGATTTACATAGGAACAGTGTGGGGGGAGAGTCAACCCTGCCTTCCCTGGGGGATGTAGGGCCCCCAAATCCCCCCCCCATGTGGCAATGAGGCTGGGGCGGGGGAGTTTGTGCGATGGCAAGTGATGAGCTTTGCTAATTCTGTGGGCTAGGAGCAATTTGCCACCAGGAGAGTGGGGGGGGGAGAGAGAGAGAGAAGGAAAAGGTGGGGGGGTGAGTGGCGGGGGGGGCTCTTTTTGCTTTCCAAAAGTGTTCAACAATCGGAGCAGGAGCCCCGAGCGCGAGTCCTCCTTGTGTGTGCCAACAGTGCACAGCTCCACTGATCTCCAGCATTGTGGGGGGAGAGCCTCTGCCCCCCCCCGCCCGGTGCATGTGCTGAGGTCTGGCAGGAAAGAACAACCCCACGCCAGACGGAGGGGCCACACCAGAACCTGCAAAGCAGAGAAAGCAGGTGAGGGGTGCACAGCCACCCCCCCCGGCCTCTGCATCCCTTCCCCTTGCCAGGTGTGGCTCTTCCACCCATCCTCTCCATCGGATCCGCACTCCAAGCCCCTCTGCACCTTCTTTCCTTCCCCCACTACCCTCCCCATCTTCCTCATCTGCCCCCTTTCATGCAGCACATTCTCCAGCCCCACCAGCACTTTGAACCCCCCCACCGCCCCCATCTGTGGAACTGTGCATGGCTTGATTGTGTGTGGAAGGGAAGGCATGGGCCCAGTGACGAGAGAGGACCAGGAGACGGTTTTGGAGGAGCAGCTGGGTGGGAATTGGAAAATTTATTCAGGGTGACCCTCTAATTTGTCCTTGATCTTGTTAAATTGCCGAAATGCAAAAGTTGTCATTTTAAAGTGTGTGTGTGTGTGTGTGTGTGTGTGTGTGTGTGTGTGAGAGAGAACCACCATTCACTCTGTTTTGCATTTTTTCCACAATTGCAAATTATTGTAAATTAATTTTAATTGAACTGAAACTATTGATTTGGGCTAATCTGGGGCAGAGTGAAACATAAGGGAAAAACTGGTTTTATTTGACAAGATTTGGATTCGAAATGAGTTGATTGGCTTTGCCTTCTGTGAAACATCAGGAAATCTTGGGACTTATTTTAAATTTGCTTATGTGGATATCAATTGCCTGACATCCATTTTGGGCAGACTTTAACCCCGTGGAGCTGGGCCCCGAATCGTTTCGGAGTCTAGCAACACGCCTCTTCCCAGGTCAAGTACGGGTACAAAAAGCTGCACCTGTGGCCCAGGGGGGTCTCCGGACCACGGTGGACACCCCCATCAAAATGCCAGGCCAGTGGGCAGCCGCTGGAAAAGTTCAATGCCATGTGGAGAAGAAACAGAAAGAGAGTTGAAAAGTAAGTCATGCCCTTGTACGATTCTAGGGTGCAGCCAGACTGGGCCCAATTCTGGCCCAGAAAAGGATATTATTGGGTTGGAAAAAGTACAGAGAAGGGCAAAGAAAAGGATGGAGCAGCTGATGCAGGGAGGGATAAATTAAAATTGTTTTATTGTTATTGTATTTTAATCATGTTGTTAGCCGCCCCGAGGCTTTGTTGCGATGGGGCAGCCTATAAATGTTTTAATAAATAAATAAATAAAGCAAGGAGGCTGAAACAACGGTGAGGGAGGGGGCAGGACAGCGGTGCAGAAAGCAGTGCTTGTGAGGGGGGGCAAAGCGGGCGGGAGGCCCCTTCCTCCCTTTATGCTCATGCCGGGGCCCACGGGGTCGCCGCATCCAGCAGAGCAGTGGGAGACCCCGGACGGATGCAGGGCAGAAGGGCTTCCCCGAGGCCAGAGTCGGACAAGGTCCTGCTGCCACAGGAAGTGCTCTGGCCACCGCTTTGGATGGCTTTTCAAGAGGACTGGGCCACTCCGTGGGGGAGGAGGCTACTGGCCCTGCGGCTACCGAAGAGAAGGCCGGGTGGTGGGCAGAGGAGCGGGTGTGCTGCAGCCTGGCTCCTCGGATGCCTTCGTCCGGCCGGGCTCCATCCTTCCGACGCTCGCCAGTGACGGCCAAAGGCCCGGCACGGACGCGGACGTGCGTGCTGGCGAACAGGAAGCGCAAGGTGTATCAGTGCGCTTCTTGCAGGCCTGCTAGGGGAGGGCCATGCACAAAGTGGCCATCGGGCTCTGAAATGGGACACCGCTTTATTTATTTTTCTAGCTATCTTCCTACCTACCTATCTCAGGCCACTTCAATAGTCCCACCAGCCCCTGATGGGCGGCCCTAAAGCTCTTTGCCAAGACGATCGATCGGTGCAGACATTCCCGGAAGCGGGTTCCTCTCGTACCACCATGAACCCTGCATCCGAGGCCACGGGATCCAGACGGGTGGCACGGAGGTGCGGCCGCGCAATCTGCTTCCGCGCAACTTTCTGCCACAGATGCGAGAGACCCCTCCCCGCGAGGATCCGGCCTGCAGAGAATTGCACCGTCCTCCGTCTCCCGGAGTCTTTACCCTACGATTCTCCCCGGTGGATTCTACCAGGTCTTTAATTAAATAAAATTGGAGTTTTTTGTTTATCATTCACAATGTGGCAATTAGAGGCAGGAACATGTAATTAGTACAAAATTACGTCTGGGAGAATCCAAAGGCCCGGAGAGAAAGGGCGGGAGGCACGCACCAGAGCCCAACTCCTGTGGACGGACGGACGGATGGACGGACGGACGGACGGACGGAGCAAGGGCTGGTTGGTTGGGTAAACGGGCGGACGTGGCGGGGCACACGGCAGTGCGGTGGAGGGAAGGTGGCAGGTGGGCCGGGAGGGCTGTGCGGCGAGGAAAGAGGCCGGCGGGGAGAAGCGTGGCGGGGGCCACAGAGAGAGGGCGGGGGGCTGCGAGGGGGGACACACGCAGCAGGAGACGGCGGCTGGAGGGCATGAATGGGCGGTGGCACGAAGCGCAAGCGGCAGCCAGCCTGGTGGGGCAGCGGGCAGCCTCCCTGCCCCGGACAAACGCCGCAGGGCAGCCGCCAGGAATCCGGGCTGGTGCACACCGGTTTGCCCCGGCCATCCTCGTGCCCCTCCCGCTCCAGACGAGCCACGTGGGGACCCAGGAAACCGTGGGGAGGGCCCCGGGCGCGGCTCCTCACCCAGACGCCCTCCCCTGGAGTGGCCCCAGCCCAGGCCGGCGGCTTGTTTTTTCTGAGGAGGTGGCAAGTGGGTGCTAAGGGCATGCAAACTGTGCAGAGAGGCGCCTGGTGCATGATGGGACATGGAGTTAAGCTTGGGGATGCAGCATCCCCCTCCTCTCCACCAAGAGTGGCCAGCCCAGGCGTGCTAAGACCCCGGTCATGCACTGCTAGGAAAGGACACAGAGCCTTAAAGAGGAACAGGGTCCTCTGAGCATGAAAGGGTGTTCAAGGAGAGGCTGGCCGTGCACATGGTGGGCATGTCGTGAGCGGAGCCAGCTGCAGCCGGGGTCAGACTAGATGGCCCGGGAGGCCCCTTCTGCCTCGCTCTGTCTCTATGTTTCCATGAACAGATCGCTTCTCCCCCCACCGAGGAACCCTCAGCCGCCCCTGCATGCCGCACATCCGGCATGAAGAACGAGCGCTCCGGGGCATCGCCTCCATTTCCAAGCGGGGAGGACGCTTCTGGCCTCCTGCGCTTGCACGCTGCCCGCTCAGCAGTTCCGCCACAAGTTCACGAGTGGCCTAAAATGAGCCCGGCGGCACGTCCGACGCCACACCGCCATGTGCAGTGAGCACCGATTGCCTGGGATGATCAGGAAGACACAGAACGGACCCCCTGCTGGGCTGCCACTGCAGGAACCACCGAAACGGGACCCACGGAGGGCCTTCCGGAGCCCCTGCAGAAACGCCCCGTGTGCTCCAATTGCGAGTGCTAATTACGATTTTCCTTCCAGCCAAGCCACGGCCCAGCCCGCTCCCCGTGATCGCTCCCCATAATGGCACACCCTCCCAGAGGCCTCCTGGCCCACTCGCTGCCGTCTCCCAGGCTAACTGACAGCGGGTGGCTGCGTGGGAGCAGCCCGCCCTCACCTGGTGCCTGCAGGTGTGCCATGGGGACGGGTGCCAAGGGGAAGTGGCAGGCCTGCCCACAGAGCGCCAGCCCGGCTGGCCCCACCTTCTCATCCCCTCTCCTCCATCTCCCCACCGCGAGTCCCGTTCCGCGGGCCGCGGAGGGCAATGCATGGCATGAAGGGTTTGCGGGGGGGGGGGGGTGAGTGTTCCGCGGCAGACATGCGCTGCAGAAGTGATGGGTATTGCAGTCCAACGTCTCGGGCAGGTGCCAGGCTGGGGGAGGACCGCCTGACACACAGGGGGGCTGAGAACACCCCCTTCAAAAGGGCACCAGGCAGGCTGGTGCCCAGGCTGGAGGGGCCAGGCTTGTGCAACGCCCCCCTGCCCCCCACCGCCATTGCTCTCCTCCTCTAAGCAAAGTCCAACGCTCCCTGGGGACAGGTCCACAAGACAGGCAGGAAACGGGGAGGCCAGCAGTGCTGGCTACTGGCAACAATGGCCGGCTACCAAGCCCAGCCCCCGTGTTTTTCACGGGAACAGGAATGTTTTCCTCCTGGATGCAGCATACGCAGCCCACCCCCCACCCCGGCCCCACAACAAACCTGCCAGGAAGGCCACAGCGGTGGCAGCCCCTGCTGGCTGAACAGGGGTGCTTGCAAGGGGAACCCCGTTCACAACCCAGCCACAAACCGTGGGTCCCTTTCAGGGGCTCCTCGTGGTTGACGAGCCCAGCTTCTTAGCACAACTGGGTGCAGGCGACGCAAGAGGCCACACTCGATACCCGCACACTTGGTGTCTGACCCCCCCGCCCCCCCGGGACCGGGCTAAGCTGCACAGTGCATTTGGCTTGAACCCGGGTCTTCTAAGTTCGGACACTGTAACTGCCTGATACTCGGACTGCTGCGATACTCCGGCTTCTCTACACGCAGGCGTTCGTGTGAATGCTCCTGCAGGCGTCACAGAGAAGCTCACGGTCTTGGGGAGGAGGAAGGGAGCTCACGGGAGGCGCCCCATGGGCGCGGGCCGTGGCCAGCCAGGGAGGGCCGGCATGACCACCGTCCTTCGCCCGGCTGACGTGCCCCAGATGAGGTGCCATGAAGTGGGTTGCAGGAGGGCCAGCAGGCCACGAATGCGCCCATGCGCTTGGGTGGCAGAGAGCGTGGTGCGCAAGGGCTGGGGCCACCCCCAGGCTCCCCTCGCAGCCCCCCCGCCCCAAAGCGGCCCAGAGCTGATCCTGTGCAGGGGGGGAATCCTCCGGGCGCCTGGCCGCGTCTCGGTGCAGCTGGCAGGGAAGGGGGGGCCGGAGCCGGAAACGGGATCTTCAATAGAAAAGGCTCCGCTGGACGCCCGCCAGGCCGGCGATGGCCACCCGCCGGGAAGAGGGCCAGCACCAGGCGGGAGGGAGGAGGCCTGGCTTCCACGCTCCACCTGGCCCTCTTCGTGCCCCCCACCCGTGACCACCCCAGAGGGGCAAACTGGCAGAAGAGGGGCCAGGAAGGGCACAGCCTCCCCTCCACCCCGGTAAGCGTTTTGGGGGTGCCGCAGGGCGGGAGGTCCCCCATCCAGCAGCGGCGCTCAGCCTGGCTGGGGCGTGCTGACACCTGCAGGGAGACCCGGCGGTGGGTGGCTGTGGCTGCCAAGATTTCGGGCTGGGGCTGGAGGGGAACCCAGTGGGAAGTAGGCCTGGCGCTGGAGAGGGACGGGGCAGCCAGACGGACACGGGCGAAGAGGGACCAAAGAAGTGGGGGCGGAAATGGGGTCTCCGCGGTGCTGGAGAATGGGTGACGGGGAGGAAGAAGCGAGCAAGGGGAGACACCGCACAGTGAGAATGGCCGTGAGGGTCAGTGTGCAGCCTTCCCCAAATTTGGTCCCTGCAGACAGGTGGGACTTCGACCCCCAGCATCCCCAGCCAGCCGGGGAGCCCAGGGGCACTGGGGGGGACTGGGCTGGCTGAACGGAGGATGCACGTGTGCCCCGGAAGGGTGCTGCCAGCGGGCGAGGAGGGCCAACCAGCGAACGGGGAACGGGCCACCGGAACGGCGCGGCTGGCGGAGGCGAGAGGGGAGCCCGGTATTCCGGCATCTGGCGATGCAGGAGGAAGGGATGGATGGATGGCCGCCCTCCCCTCCCCTCCCCTCCCCTCCCCGCGCTCCCCTTCCCGCGTAGCAAAGAGGAACAATCCTTTTTATTAATAATGCATGTCCCTTTAGGGCAATTGTTGCGATCCTTACTTGCGTCGCGCCGCCCGCGCTCTCCCCCTCCCCTCCCCTCCCCTCCCCTCCTGCGGAGGAAGGGGCCATACATCGAGAGGCGCGCCGCCGGGCCCCGCACCTTCTCCACCCGCTCCCGCCGCCTCCGTCCCGGCTCACCATCTCGGCAGCCACACGGAAACACACTGCAGGGCCCCACACGGAGGCTGCCCTGCCGGTGCGTGCGCACACATGCACACGCGCACGCGGACGTCAAGGGAAGGGGGGCCGGGATGCGGGGCCGCGGGGCCGCCGCCGCCGCCGCCGTGTCCCCGCCGGGGCAGGCCCGGCCTCGGCCCACGGCCCATCCGCCCGGGCGGCCGCCCAGCCCTCCGCTCGCAGCCCATCCGCGCGCTCGCCTGCGCCCCCGGCCCGCACCGCCCCAGCCCCGCGGCAGCCTGTCGCCCATTGAGGGAGGGGAGGGGAGGGGAGGGGCGGGGGGAGGAGGGGGAGGAGGAGGAAGGTCGTAGAAGGGGGAGGGCTGGGCCGGCAGGGACCCCGGGGAGATTCCCTGCCTTCCCAGTTCAGCGCCGCCGCCCCCCACCCCTCGCAGAGCGATGCGTGGCGTGGCAGCCGCTACGGGGATCCGTGCATCTCCGTGGCAACTGGAGTTCCAGAGCAGCGGCGATTCTCGCTTACTCATCTCACCTGAGATCCCTGCGGTGGGCTGGCTAGCCCCCTCCCGCTCCGGGGGGGGGTGGAGGCACCCACATGCTGTGGGGGGAGACTCCAGCACCCCTCTCGCCTCTCCTGCCCCAATAGCCTAGCCAAGCCGCTGCCTCTCTCTCCTTCTACCAGCAGAACCCGATTCTGAAAGGCATCAGCCTACAAAGACGAAGAGCCCCCGGCCCAGTGCAGAGTGCCTTTCCCCTCAACCAGGACCAGAAGGGACTTTCGGGCTCAGGGTGCAAGAAAATCACCAGAGAGGCCTGAACCCCCAAACCTGCCATGTCAGGAATCTCGCATTGGAAGGACCGGGTCCAACACACCCCTGCCCCCAACTCTCCACTTCCATCGAGAAAACGGGGGGACACGACCTGTTTCATAGCCTCGCAAGCCCAGCCTTTCCAGCCTGGTGCCTTCCAGCTGTCCTGTACTACAACTCCCAGCATCCCCAGCAAGAGGCCACCTGCCTCCCCTTCCGATTGCTTCGGCTCCACTCAGCCTCCTTCCTGCTCCAAACACGTGGCCCCGATTCTTATTAAATTGAATAAGAATTCACCTTTCTCTCCCCACATTTCTGCCCAAATTTCTTGGTGGCAGCAGGCAACTTACAGCAGCCAGACGGGGGGGGGGGGGGGGAGGAAGGCCAGCCCTTCTACATCCTCCGTCTTTTGCCCCCGGCCTTTTCCAGGGTCTCGGAGGGCAGACCCGAGCTGGAGCTGTTTTCAGCGCTGCAAGTCCGCCTCTGCCCCTGGGTGCTCCCTGGCAGGCTCCCTGCCCGCAGCGCGAATCGGGCCCCTCGCAGCATCTCGGGGAGAGACTCCTGTCGACAAGTGATGCGCTTCGCCCGCATGCCCCCTTGGGCCCGATACCTTTTGGGGCGCAGCTTGCACCTGCGCCAAGGCCTTGGTCACAAAGCTCCTGCTGGCCCGCCACAGGGGCTGGACTACAACTCCCATCATGCCCAGCCAGCATTGCCAATGGCCGGGGAAGGGGGCCCGAGCAGAAGCTGTGCTCCCCACACTTTTCCATGAGGGGGCCTTCTGCCAGGTCGCCAACGTTCCCCACCAAGGTCAAAGACCCCCTCCATGCTGCCGCGAGGCGCCCACCGAGTGGGGCCGGACATCAGGTCTCCCACCTGCCCTCTGCTGACTGGTCCCCAGGAGCTGGTGCTCCTTTGGACACGGGGCTGCGTGGCTTGTGGACTTGCCCCAATGCCGTCCGACCCTGGACCACCTAACCCAGCATGGCTGCATTCAGACAAGGGGCTGGCCCACCGTCAAGGGTTGACTAAGGGCTGAGTGTGGGTTGTCGTCTGATTCTGGGTTGCTGTTGAAACCTGGGTTATCAAAACGGTCCGAACCCCACCGAGATAACAAGCCATGATTAGTTCACCAGAAACAGCACAACCAAGAGTTCATAACATAACAAACCAGGGGTTGTCCATGGTTAACAAGCAAGCCATGGCTTGTTATTGCAGCTAGGTCTGGACAACACGATAACCCACAGTTCAACAACATTGCTCTTCAACCATCCAGCGACCGGGGTTTCGGCCAAAAGCTTTTCCGGTCCTACCTGGAGATGCCGGGAAGCACACCTGGCGCCTCTCAGATGCCCCCTTCCCCGGCAGCCCTTCTTGCACTGCCCCCAGTGAGGCAGGAAGGGTATCTATTTCCCCCCAGTTAGTACTGGGGACCTGCTCAACACACTCCCCTCTGGCACAGCAACTGGGTCCTCCAGTCAAGCTGCCACTGGTTGCACTGGTCGGGCTGCCACTCTCCCATGATGTAAATCGATGAAGCCGCACATAAAATCAAGCGGAGCTGCAGTTCCGCCAATGGAGAAGCACATTCCACAGTCCTGAGTGAGGACCTAGAGTGGCCAACCACAACCCCCATCATCCTCAGCTGGCATGGTCAGTGGCCACGAACGTCAACAGTCCTAAACGCCTGGAGGGTGGCCGGGGATGGCTGGCCGAGCACCAAGCCCAGCTTTCCCCTTGGCCACGAATCGGCCACGTCTGGCGTCCAGCTGAGACAGGTTCCCTCACAGGGCTGTTGTGGGGATGACCAGACGGAGAGCCATTCCACCTCTTCCGGAAGAAAAGCCAGGCAGGACGGCCCAACGGGCCCGACTGCCCCATGGCGCGACTCCCGAGCTCTCATGCACCTGCCACTCAATCCGTGGGGACTGGACGGTTCCCCAGGGATTGTGCCCACGGCAGGCGGGGCCCGTCCCTCAACAGAGCTCGGGATCGGGTAGACCCGCGTCCGCCTGCCAACGGGGTGGCCCTCAAAGGCCCTCTGGACTCTCAAAAGCACACGGTGCAGGCCGGGCTCCCGCCACATCCAGGTTGCTTACAGCTCAGTCTGCACCTGCCCGCGGGGTCGTGCAGCCACACAGACTGCCAACTCAGGCTGGCAGCCGCTGCCCTCCGGAGACTCAGGCAGAAAGCTTGCTCAGAACTCTTCAGCTAGAGAGGAGCACTAAACCGGATCAAGGCAAAGTCTTTCCAGTCCGGCCTTCCATTCCCTCCGCAGCCAAAGAGGAAGCCCACACACCAGACACGGGTGTGAGAGCCCCCGCCCCATCTTCCAGAGGCGTCAGTCCAGCAGGAACGGACGGACGGCCATCTCGACAAGCAGCCACTGACAGCCTCCCTCTCTTCCATGGACCGGCCCGGCCCGGCCCTTTTTTAAAGCTGTCCAAGTTGGCAGCCACCATGTCATCTTGCGGCAGCGAGTTCCACAGTTTACCCTGGTGCTCTGGGAGCAAGCTTGCTCCTTGGCCGCCTGGAGCCTCTACCCATGGAGCTTTGTGGAGCTCCACACACGTGTGACTTCACACAACCCCGTCCCAGCCCGCCTGACTTGAAACCAAATGGCACCTTTCCTCCAGGGGAGCCGCTCCAGCCACGGGGCACTGGGGCTGCTCTCTCCTTCTGCGCATGGGACGGAACTTCCCGCTCCAGCCCAGAACACAGGCTCTGGCCCCTAACCCTGATGGAGGGGCTTGCAGTGGGGCAGGGCTGAGCCCCCTCCATGCAAAGGGGTGGGGGGAGGGCACGAAGCCCATGGGGCCCCTTTCCCTCATGCACACACAGCCCCTCCTCTGTGCCGTTTAAAGAGACCTCCTGACGCGGCCTTGGACTGCAAGGCCCGGCAGCCGCGAGGCTTCCTCGCTCCCCACCAGGGCGAGCACAGACTGCACGCTGCGCCATGCCACGGCCGCCCGTGGAGGGGCAGGGGAGGGGGGCCCCATGGCTGGCTGGCTGCTGCTGCCCCCCCACCCCACGGAGGCCCCAGCCACGCCGTGCTCCCCCAGCCCCACGGCCAGGCCTCACCATCCACAGAAGCATCCAGCAGCACCCCACGGTCACCGACCGCCCTGCACGGGGCGCCCCAGGCCTGGAGGTGCCCCGGCAGCCCGGATCGGCCGCGATGCCGGCGCTCGGGCTGCGCGCACACACCACGCTCCGCCGCGGAGCCCTCGCCCTGCCGCGCTGCCCAGCGCGCCTGCCCCCTCCGCTGCGGCCTGCTCCCTCCTCCGGTGCGCCTCACCCGCCGCTCCTCGCCGGGCCGCCCCCCCTCGCTCGCCCCTCCGTCCTCAGCCCCTCCTGAGACGGGCCTTTGAACCCGCGCCGCTCCTGCCTCCCCCCGCCGCCGCCGCCACGAACTCCCGCTTTGTTTCCGAGACTCTGCCCCGCACGGTTCGGTTCGGTCCGGCCCGGCCCGGCCCGCTCCCCTCGCCCCGCGCCTTCGCAGCAGCTGGGGAGTCCCGCTGGCCCGTCTCCCCGCAGCGTCCGGCCCCGAGGCGCCCTCGCGCCCTGCCAGGGCTCAGCCGGGGGCAAACGCCCCCCGCCCGCCCGCCCGCCCGGCCGGGCCCACCTCCGAGCGCTCCCCGGCTCCGGGGCTCGGTGCGGGGGGGCAAGAGGCGTGTGGGGCGCGCGCGAGCCACAGGAGAGGGGGACGAGAAGCGGGGGGGGATGCCCGCTCAGGTGTCAGGAGAGAAAGGAGGACGAGGACGAGCGAGCCGGCGCAGGAGGGGAGAGGGGCCGGCTGGGGCGGGAGGCGCGGGCGGGCAGAGCGACGGCCGGGAGCTCGCGGCACATGCCTGCGGGCGGCCGGATCACCTGGGGCTGCAGCTGGCCGCGGGGTGGGCGCGGGCCCTGCGGGAGGGAAGGGGCGCGGGCACGGAGAGCGGGCGGAGAATCGGGGCGGCGGGGGGGGGGCTGCCGGGGCTTCTCTGGGGCGGACCGGGGCAAGGCGAGGGGCTGCGTGGGAAAGAGCCCCGCGGCCTGCGTCCCAGAGTGGATCCATTCACACTGGATTTCCTGCGCCGGTGTGGGGGGGGCGGGGGGAGGCGAAGCAGGTGCCAGGAAGGGAAAGGAGGCTGGAGGAGCTGAGAAGTGCGGCGGCGTGGGGGGCAGGGAGGGATGGGGGTCGGGGTCTGGGGAGCGTGGGGGGGCTCTGCCTGTACGGGGTAAATGGGATTTGCCAGCTGGGGGGGAGGGAGGAACGAGCCAAGGGAAGATGGAGGGGAAGAGAGACGGCGGGCGGAAGACGCCGAGCCGGGCGGCGAGATCGCGGGGGGAAAGGGACGCAGGAAGGCAGCCCGGAGGAGAGAGGCGCGAAGATGGAGGCGGCGGCGGCGGCAGCAGCGGGGGGGGGGGTCTCCCCTCTGCCCGCGCGCCCACCCCGGAGGCCCGAGCCCCCTCCCCTCCTGGGCCGGATTTCCGCGGCGGGGTTCTGGGGAGCTTACCGGCCTCAGCAGCCGCGGCCGCCGCCGCCGCCGCGCCGCCGCCTCTGCGCTCCCCTCTCGGTGGCTGGATCTCGGGGTGCCGCCGCCGCCGCCGCCGCCGCGCGGGGGTCTCCGTCTCCCTCGACGAGCGCTGCCCGCATCCTGGGAGGAGGGAGGGAGCGAGGGAGGGGGAGAAGCGGAGGGGCAGAGGCTGTTCAGCCGAAGGCCATCGGGGGGAGGACTGCGAGGAAACCGGGGCGCGGGGGGAGGGGGAGGGGAGGGGAGGAGAGGAGGGGCTGAAGCGATGCGGGCGCCCGGCTGGACGGACGGACCGATGGACGGAGCGCCCCCCGCCAGCCAGCCAGCCAGCCGCCCCCGCCCTCCTTCCCCGCCCGCCCTGCCGCTGCCGCCGCCGCCGCCGCCGCTCCGCCGCCTCCCTCCTGGCCGCCCGGCCGCTCGCCTTCCTCGCCCGCCTCGCCTCGCCTCGCCTCGCCCACCAGCCCCGCATCAGCGGCCGCGTCAGGAGGCGGAGGGAGGGCGGGGGAGGGCGCCAGGCGGCGGCGGAGGGGAGGGGGAGCCGGGCGGGCGGACCCCGGCCCGGGGGAGGGCGGAGGAGGAGCCCGAGGCGGCGGGAGGGGAGGGGGAGAGCGGCGGGGAAGAGGCGGCGGCGGTGGGGCGCAGGCGGGGAGTGGACGCGGGCGCGGACGGCGGACGGGCCGGAGGCGGAAGGAGGGCGCGGGCCGGGGCGGGAGGGCGCGCGGAGGGAGGCCGCGGCAGGAGGAGTCCCGGCAAGGCGGGGAAGGGCGGAGAGGCCGCTGCGGAGCCGGGGGAGCGGGCGGGGGGGGGCGAGCAGAGCCGGAGCGAGGAGCCCCGCGGAAGGCACAGCGCCGAGCCGGCGGAAGAGGGGCGCCTCGGCGGAGCGGCTGCGGGGGAGCGCGCGGCGAGCCCCGCCAAGGGAAGAGCCGCGCGCGGCAAGGTGCGGGACGGGGGCGCGGCGGGCCGGGCCGGGGCCGGGACCGGACCGGACCGGACGGGGCCGGGCGGGAGGGCGGGCGCGCCGGGCTGCGTGGGGCCCCGCGGGGGATGCCGAGCGCCCAGGGGATGGTCCCCAACGTGCGCGGCCCGAAGCCGCAGCGAGCGGGCCGAGCGTTGCGGGCTCGGCGCGACACGCACCGGGGGACCTGGGGGGCCGCCCGAGCTCCCGGTCCTGCCCGCCCCCGCGGGCTTCGGCCCGGCTGGATGGCCACCGACAGGGCCCGTCCCCCGAAGCGGAGGGTCGCGCTGCACCAAGCCGTGCCTGCGGGGGGAGGTGGGACTCCGGTGGGCCCTGTTCCCGGCAGGGGCCCTCCGGGTGGGCCGGGCTGCAACTCCTCTTCACTCTGAGCCGGAGTTCTGCTCCTCCCGGGCTCCTTCTCCAGAGCAACAGCTCCAGAAGCCCCGTGCCGAGGCTCGGCCACCTAGAGCCCCTGCGTGGCCGGACACCCCAAGGCACGGAACTGGCCTTGGCCAACCGCCAGGAGACCGGCTTCTGCAAGGGGGGGGGGGCGTGTGGATGTATCCCAAGAGTTTTCTGCACCAGTGGGGTACATGCATCTGTGTAGCCTTTCCCATGATGCACGGCCACTGGGTGCGTACCAGGAGTCAGGCAACCCCAGTCGAACAGGGCTTCCCACAGCCTCGGGGGTTTCTGGGCCTACTAACTCCAAAGGCTCACCTGGCAGGTGCCCTCCAGGTGTGGCTTGGGTGGTCTGCCTCTTTGGGGAAACCTTCCGGAACCTTCTGGGTTCCAGTGCATCCTCACTTTAGTGGGGCTGCTGCAGCACTCCGGGAGCATCTGTAGCGCTAGTCCTCAGGATCATGACAGAACATATCAGAAAAGCCCACTCCTTCAAAGCACAGGTGGAAGCACCACCAATTTGCATGGAACTGAAGAGTCACAGCTTCTGCACCCACCCCAGAGGGTCCTGGGAACTGTAGTCTGGAGCAGGCGGGGCTGTTCCCCTCACAGAATGGCAGTTCCCGGGTGGCAAGCCAGTCCTGGTTGGGAGCGCGGTTGTGTTGTCAGCATCCAAGCCACAGGGCAGCCTTCCTCAGCCAGGTGCCCTCCGGGTGGGCCAGTCTGCAGCTCCCATTCTCCCCAGCTATGGTGAGAATTGCGGTCTAGGCCATGCAGAGGTCACTGGGCCGGCAAAGCTTGACTCTGAGCCAGGGCGATGCCCAGACCGGTCAGGTTGCGGCCTGCCCAGTGGGAAAGCCAGAGGCCAGTCCCATCCCTGGCCTCAGAGCACTTCCAGCGACGAACAGGGCCGGGGGGGCCTTTGCGGTTCCTCCATGGGCACAGCAGAAGCGCTTCTCAGTTGTTCCCAAAGTTCTCCGAACAGTGGAGGATACATTAAAAACATACCCTATGAGCAGTAAGGCGAGTACAAACGGCCCCAAGCCAGGCCCTGCATAAAGACGGAAAGAATTGCAGCCTCCAAAAGCAACATGAAACTGTCACAATAGCGACCCAAAGGCAGCAGAGCGGCCTTGGGATCCCTCGGGAAAGCTCTCCACCCGGTGCGGTGCGGGAAGAGCACAGCCGGGGCCCCGGGCAAGGCCCCTGGGAAGGCGCTTCCCAGCTGGGAGCCACCCCCCCCCCAAAGCATAGCGGCTCCTTCCATCCTGGCCAGCGTCCTCGTCTGGCGGGGCAGCTGGATGAGAGCCGGAAGAGTCCCGAGTGGGTGCATTCGGGGCGCCTCACTCCCTCGGATAGCGTGGCCTCTCGCCGTCCCTGAAAGGCGGTGCGCTGCCGCGAGCACAGAAGCGCTTGGCAAGACCAGGCTGCCGGTGGCGGAGCGAGCCAGGAGTCGGTCCCCGACTCTTCTGCCATGCGAAGCGGCTCCGGGGCCACCCTGCGGGAGCGCCCCACCATCCAGTCTGGGGAAGGGGACAAGGACGGGCGAGGGAGGAGGAGAAGGGTAGGCTGGGCAGCGCGAGGGGGTGGAAGGAAGGGGCTGCGAGGGAACGGCCCGGAGGAGAAGCAGGTCGGAGGGAAGGGGCAGCAGGAGAGATGGGAGGGCCTCAGGGGAGGCGCCCTGGTGGCCATGGGAGCCACTTCATGTGCTGGCCTGCTGGGCCACCCGCCTTTTTCCCGTACCCAAACTTGCACAGATCAAATTGCAGCCCAAGTCTCTGAGCTTGCACAGAGTTGAATCCCCTCGAGTTATCGTAACTGGAATCTCCTTGCACAGAACTGTCCTTCATTATCAGTGTCTAATTGTCTGGCTTGGTCTCCTCACTCCAATGTTTTATTGATGAACGCTGGGGTGGGTAGCTTTTCTTTTTCTACATATTAAAAGAACTGCAAAAGCACCAGCGGCCAAGACTGTCCTGGGGCCGTGTCCTGTGTAATGTTACTGCCTCAGATTTGATTGGGCTTTTAAAGGGCGTGCCTCGACATGAAATTTGAAAATAAAGCAGCTCTAAACTTGCAAATGTCAGATATGCGCACTCTCGCATGTTGAGAATCTGTCCGTGTTTGGATGTGCAGAGATCTGCCGCCTTCATTTCCCACGGGTGGGCAAATTTCGCTCCGTTTGTTGGAGAATGTCATGATGCCACCACTCAGCACCCAAATGGTCCCAGACCAAACCTGTTTGGAGGTTTCACCGCATGCTTTCATTCCCGGAAAATCTGCCCTCGCTAACATGCTGCGTTCCTGTTGTAATATCTATGAGAATCCATCTCCTCTCCAATTCTGCAAGCCAAATGCACGGGGACAGAAACTGCAACGGACGGCACGCTTGTGAATGTAGGCAAAAGGAAGGTCTGACTTTTCTGGGGTCCAAGTGGGCAAAGGATCGTGCCTTGAATGTCCCTCCAAGATGAACACTCGCAACACCCGTGCTTCAGGGCAGCCCACAAACGCCACAGACTGGCCCCAAAAACCTCGGTGAGGCACAGGAACACGCTCGCTAGTGCGGGCCGATCCGGTCCCCTCACTGGCAACGGCAGGGTTCCTTCTGCAGGTTTTGCACGTTTCTTCTGAGAAAAGGCCGCATCTGGTGTCTCGCAGGGTGGGCCACTGGGGACGATGGGGCGATTGGAAGCACGATTCCAGTGCCCAAGGCCGTGGCCCTCTGCGTGCTTTCTAGGGGTGGCTTCCTTCGGAAGTCGGCTCGTCTGCTGCTCTGCTTCCGCGTTGGGAAGCGGCCCCTGAGGGAACGTCGCATCCCACAGAGATTCCGATCTCGCACGCCTGAAATGAGGCCGTGATTTACGGCTGGTTTCTGTGCTCGCACGCTGCTGCTACGTGGGGGGCAGGCAGAGCGACCCGGCTTTCTCGGGCCTGCACCCATTCCTGGCTCAAAGCCTGGGGCACCGGCCTGCGGTGGGGGGAGCAGCTGAGATGGGGGCGCGTGCCTTCCAAGAGGGGGCTGTACCAGCAGGACGGAGGGCATGTAAGGGCCAGAATTGATCTGTCCCTCCATCTGTATTCATGGGCTCTTGCGGGTGAGCAAGCGCTGACTGTGTAGAAAGGGGCCAGTGCTGGACCTGGCTTTGATCCGGGCTTTAAAATCAATGTGGAAGGAAGGAGATGATGAGCAAGACGGTTTCCCGTCGATAGACCCCTCGGCCCGGGGGGCACGCCCTGCGGAAGAGAAAACGAGGCAGGGAGTGCCGTGCAGCCAGAAGGCCACTCAGAGGGGCATTGGGAGGCATGGGGCAAGCCCTCCCGAAATCCCAGTGGCTCTGCCTTGAATGCGTCCTTGTCCCATCACGCCAGGGCCCACAAACGCTCGTGCCAAGGGAAATGCGCTAGTCCTCAAGCTGCCCGCTTTTCCCCGCACCAGACTAAGGCAAGGGAAATTGGGAGAAACGAGGTTTTGAGCAGCATCTGACCCAAGAGCAGTGGGGGGTTATGAAGCAGCCCTCTACTGGGGCCCCAAATACAGCGGCTTCTGGCGTGAGATGCAGCCAGGACCATCTCCGTTCTGGTGGGAAGAGGGCGCCTCGCGGGCTCCGTGGCAAGCAGGAACGCGGCCAGAGGCCTGGGCTGTCCGACCCCCTCCCAGAGGCCTCCGGTGGCCCCAGAAGTGCGTGAGCGGGGCGCCAAGGCGTGAGCCCCCCTGTTGCTTTCTCCCTGGGAGCTGGTGCTCAGCAGCGGGCTGCCTTTTATTCTGGGGGTTTCCAGAGCCATCCAGGCTAGTAGCCAGCACCCCACGGCTGGAAGGAGGCCTGCCAGCCCGTAGCAAATGAGCGGACGAGGCCGTTCCGTCGCTCGCAGGAATTTACGGGCAGCGAGCGCCAGACGCCCTCCGACCTGCGTCTTCAGCAGCTGCTTCAAGTAGAAGCTGGAGGGAGCTGAGCAAGCAGGGACTGCCCGGGAAAAGGTCCTGCCCTGGCAGTGGAGCCAGGGCACGGCTGCCGTGAAAAAGCAGAGTCCACGTTCGCCGTAATTAGGAAACGCATTGCAGGGAAAATGGCCAGGAGCTACACACTGGAAATACTGGGCAGAGCGGGAGGAGGGCTTGGATGGACACAGGAATGATGGAAAGATGAGGAAGCGAGTCCTAGATCAAGCGAAGCCAGAGGCAAAAGGCACGAGACTGAGGCTGTCCTGCTTCGGGCACAGCCTGGGAAGGCGAGCCTCCCTGGGCAAAGGCAATCTTGCCGGGACAAGTCGAAGGCAGGAGAAGGGGAAGACAAATGCGACACGGAGCTGCTCCGTCAAGGAAGCCGCAGCCTGGAATTCCTGGGAGCTGAGCAGGGCTGCGAAGGACGTGGGGTTGTGGAGGGTTCTCATTCATGGGGACGTGGTAAGCCAGAGATGCCTTCATGGCATGAGAACATAGGAAAAGCCCAGCCGGATCAGGCCAGGATTCTACGCACATGGTGGCAAACCCGCTGCCCCCCGGATCCCTCAGGCAGGACGGCTGCAAGGCCTCCCCTGCCCAGCTGACCGCAGGCTGAACAGGAGCCAGCCGTGTGACGCGGTGGTCAAGGGGCCAATGCCACCCTTGGCTGCATAGCCAGAAGTGTGGCTTCTAGATCGAGAGAGGTATTACTACCACTCTACACGACTCTGGTGCGCCCGCAACTGGAGTACTGTGCTCAGTTTTGGGCCCCTCATTACAGGAAGGACATAGCCAGGTTGGAGCCAGTGCAGCGAAGGGCCACAAGGATGGTGGCTGGTTTGCAGGGGATGGGGTATGAGGCAAGACTGAGGGAACTGGGTCTCTTCAGCTTGGAGAAGAGGAGACTCAGAGGGGATCTGTTGGCGACATACGGGTATGTGAGGGGGTGTCACACGGAGGTGGGGAGAGACCTGTTCTCCCCTGCAGAGGAAGGCAGGACATGCTCCCACGGAGCAAAGCTCAGGGAACCCAGGTTCACTTGGGATGCCAGGAAGCACTTCCTGACAGTCAGGACCCCGAGGGTGTGGAATGGGCTTCCACGGGAGGTCATTGAGGTCCCGTCGGTGTGGGTATTCAAGGACAGGCTAGACGTCCACATGAGTGGAGCCAGGTGGAGCTGGGGTCAGACTAGATGGCCCGGGAGGCCTCTTCCGACTCGCTCCGTTTCTGTTTCTATATTGGGGTCAGTTGCAGGACGGTGGGTTCTTGCCGCACAGAATATCGATCGCTTCAAGGCAGCACAGCCTTTACGGGCCTGGGATGGGTCTCAGCCAACGGCCGTGGGTGCTGTTCCTGCTCTGAAGAGCCTTCCCCAGGCTGCCCACACGCCGGGCCCCCCACAGAACACACTGCGGCTCCCGCTTCTCCCCCCCGCCCCCGCCCCCGCCCTCACTTTGCTTGCATCAGAGCAGAACCTCTTTGCTCAGCGCGAAGCTTGGCCCAATTCTCGGGGCCGGAGGCGCCAGCAATGTACTCCGCGTGTGTAATTAGCAGCTGCTTCTCACATCTAGGATGCCGTCACCAATCTCCGCACATGTTACCTCCGCCTCCCTCTCCTTCCCTGCCCCTCCGGCCCCGAATCCCCCGGCCCCCTCCTGGCCTGGCTGGCCTGCGCGTGCTCCTACCCTTGCACGTTGTCACGCTGCTGGGGGCAGGCGCCACTGGCCAGCAGGCCTAGAAGCACCCATTTGTGTGGTGTTGTGCACACACACACAAAAAGCTGCACCCATCGGCCGGTTGCCCACTGTTGTTAGGTTCTTCCGAACACCCGTCTCTCTGCCCTAGAGTTTAAACCCATGGATTCTGGGCCTTAGGGGGTGCAGTGCACCAGCTTGGTGCCCTCCAGCATGTTGGACTACAACTCCCATCATCCCAGCCATATCGGGAGATGGTGATGAGACCTCTCCACAGGCCGCCTCCCGTCCCTCCTGGCAATGCAGCTTGGCTACGCTCTCAGGATACGCTCTGCAAGAACAGCGAGCCCTCTTCCATGCCGGGGGGCTGCAGCATTGCAACTTAGAGTAGAACGGAGGGGTTGGGGTTAGGTTGAAATTTTTTATTTAAATAAAAACCTACTACAAAAGGTACCAAAGTTACAAAACGTGGAACCTTACAAAATTAGAAAATTCAAAATTTGCAAAATAGCAAAAAATTTACGAAACTTCAAAATTACAACTGTGCAGTCCTACAAGAGTCCCAAAATTTACAAATCAAATTTACAGAAAGAACTTTCTACAGAGTTCTCCTTGATATGTTCATGCCATGTGTCTTACAGAAATTTTCCATGCAGAAGCGTTATACATACATTACGTAATTGGGGCATGAGCCCCAGACAACCACGGCCAAAATTTCCTCCACTGACTCGGAGGAAATTTCCTCCAATTTCCTCCCTTTTTCTTCGTGGCTCAACCAAAAGATTTTCTCTTGGACAAATTTCACCGAACCAGCCACATCAGCCAAGTTAGGGTTAGGGTTAGGGTTAACCCCAACCGTAACCCTACCCCTAACCCCACCCACCCACCTCCAAGCCCCCAACCCCAGCCCTAGTCCTGCGTTGGAGCTTGTGCTCAAGACCAACCCTGTAGCCTCGCCTCCCTGAGCCCCACTCATTAACATTGCTCGGTGCTCAGAGCAATGTTAATTAAAAGCTTCCTTCTTGTCCGAATTCAGCTCAGCCTCTTTGGGGCTTCCAGCTAAGGGCAGTGGAGTGAGGGAATGAGCACTGGATGTTCCCTCAGCATCCCCTCTCAGCCCCCCCAAAGTACCTTTCTGTACCTGTAGGAAATGGGGGGGGGGGCTGATTCCCTTCCATCTTCCCCTGCTCATTCTTCGTTCTAAAGAATGAAATGGGGGAAATATTCTTATTTTAAGGCATTTATATTTCTCCCTTCTTAATATTAATCCCAGTCAAGAAAAGAAATCTGGAATTAAAGTCTCTACTATTTGCGAGAAGAGAAACTCGCATTGGGACAACTAAGAACCATCACATAATGTGCGATCAGAACAGTGCTTAATAATCCTTCAGGAGCACTTATCAGAAAGCAATTAAATGGTTAAGCTAAAAACAGCAAGTGTTTAATTAAAGACACTGGAGTCCTAAAAAGTCTTAATGCAGCTTTGGCAGCCTGCTCAGGGCCATGATTGTAATTGTTGCAAAAAGGAAACCTATGTAGAAGCCAGCGCTAAAAAATAAGCCGAACTCTGCAATGATAGGATTTCAATCTCATCTGGATGGGCCATTAACAAAACAAATTAGCGGAGCAGAGCAATCCCAAAGAAAGGGTTTTGGGCTTGGACTATCATTCCCTGGATAACCGGAGTCTCCCCTTCCCTTGCCCAGTTTAGACTTCACCAAAAGTTCCCAGCTCAGGGTGGCCCAGGCTGGGTTTGGACGGAGCAGAAGCCGGATGTCTTGTCCTCCTCAAGACAGGAATGCAGGGGTGGCGTGACTTAAGGAGAGAAATTGAAGCCTAACGGTTAGAGCTGCGTGCGAGGAGGGAGCAGGACTCCGGAGCCTGTAGCTAATGGGCTTGGCTCCCAGGGTCAAAGCATTTGGGGCTCCCACACGGATGCCGGTACCTGGTTCTGGCTTCCCACGTTAGGTTTCCGCAGCATTTTGATGCCACCTGGTGGGCAAACAGCGAACTTCAAGAGAGAATAAGAGCAGAAGGAAGGAAGGGATGAGATGGGAGGATAGAAAATAAAGGACTAGGGAAGGAGATTTGAGAGAGAGAGAGAGAGAGGGAACGCCAGGTTGAGGCACAGAAGTAGAGAGGACGGCTGAATGCAAAGAAAGGAGAAAATTGGAGCATGGAGCGAGAAAATGTGCAGGAAAGAGAGAGAGAGAGAGAGAGATAAATAAAATAAAAATGTGCAGGAAGAGAGAGAGAGAGAGAGAGAGAGAGAGAGAGAGAGAGAGAGAGAGAGAGAGAGAGAGAGAGAGAGAAAATAAAAATGTGCAGGAAAGATCTGTCATGGAGGCAAAAACATTTCCATAAAAATGAGAAGCAATAGGGGAAGGCGCCAAATAAACCTGCCCAGTGCAGATATTCGCTGCAATATATGGAAGAGCCCCACGAGTACTTGAGAGGCTGCCGGGGTGGGGCAGGATGCCTCCTCGATCCCCCCCCCCCCGGGTGCAGGACGTGGAATCAAAGGGGCTGGGGTGACCGGAAGCCAGGTGCTGGCTGGACAGCAGGAAGAACTAACTTCCCGACGGTGACAGCAGCATGACCGTGTGACCCGCGGCCTGCGCTGCAGGCATCCATTCCACAGGCAGCCGGGCAGCCGAGAGAGTGGTTTAACTGGGAGTCCTGCACGGAGCAGGGGGTCTGAGCCTGTGGCCCTCTGGCCCCTTCCAGCTCCCCTGACCCCACATGGCAGGCATCAGCCCCACGATGCGCTGCACCCCCCTTAGCCCCTTTGCATACGAGGGCAGGTGGCAAGAGTAGTGGACTCACGGGGGAACGCCCCACGCCCAGTGCCCCCCAACATCCTTATTCATGATTTAGATGAGGAAGTACAAGGAAAGATAATCAAATTTGCAGATGATACAAAACCGGGTGGAATAGCAAACACCCTGGAAGACAGAATGAAGATCCAGGGCGATCTTGAGAAACCTGAATGCCGGGCTGAAAGCAACGGAATGAGATTCAACAAGGCCAAGTGCCAAGCCCTCCTCTAGGAACAAGAAACCAAAGGCATCGATACAAGAAGGGGAAACGTGGCTCAACAGAACCGAACAAGAAAAAGAACTTGGAGTAATTGTGGACGAGAGGCTAAACTTGAGCCAACACTGCAATGCAGCCACCGAAAGGGCAAATGCTATTCTGGGATGCATTAACAGAAGTATGACTTCCAAATCACGAGAAGGAGTAGTTCCCCCACGCTCCTCACTAGTCAGAGCCCACCTGGAATCCTGTGTCCAGTTCTGGGCACCAAGATTTAAGGAAGATGCAGGTAAATTAGAAAGGGTCCAGCGGAGGGCAGTAAAAATGATCCGGGGTTTGGAAACGCTGCCCTGTGAGGAGGACTGAGGGAACTGGGCATGTTCAGTCTTGAGAAGGGAAGACTGAGGGGAGACACGGTACCCCTCTAGAAGGACCTCAAAGGCTGCCACAAAGGGGAAGGACAAGGTCCCTTTTTGCTGATACCAGAGTGTAGGACACAGGATAACCGATTCAAGTTCTGACAACCCGAGTTCAGGCTGGGCATCAGGAAAAGCTTCCCCACGGTCAGAGCAATGCAACAGAGGAACCAGCTGCCTGGAGGGGTGGGGGGCTCCCCCACACTGGAGGCATTCAAAAGGAACCGGGCAGCCCCCTGAGCGGGCTGGTGCAACGCGGGGTCCTGCAGCAGCAGGGGGGTGGACCCGGGGGCCTTCTGGCCCCCTCCCGCCCTGCCCTTGCACGGGTCTATGGAACAGCGCACCACCCCCGAGAAGGTGCTGCGCTGGCTGCCCTGCTCCCCGCCCCCCCCCCGCTCCAGGGCGGCTCTGGCCAGCACCAGCCCCCCTGGCTCTGCGCCCCCGGCCCGCCCCGGCTGGGGGCACGGAGGGAGGGGCCCCTCCGCCCGCCCGCCCGGTCACAATCCGCGCGGCCGACGGGCCGCCCGGCCGTTGCATCACAAACGCGGCCGCCCCCCGCCGCCCGCCCCCCGCCCGCCCGCCGCGGCCCGGGCAGGGCGCCCCGCGCAGCGCGGGCGCGGGCGGGGGATGCCGGGCAGCGCAGGGCGGCTGCTGGCCCTGTCGCCGCGCCCATGCCATGGGGGAGCCCCGCTCCGACGGCCGCCCGGGCCCCGAGGGCTGCTGCCTGGGCCTGCCCGACGCCGTCCTCGCCCTGGCGGCGCTGATCGTCGCCGTGCAGCTGGCGCTCAAGCTGGCCGCCGCGGTGAGCGCGCCCGGGCGCGGGGCCGGCGGCCGCAGGCGGGGGCGCGCGGGGGCGCGGGCGCGGGCGCGGCGGGGTCTCCGCGCCCCCCCGAGGGCGGCCCGCCGGCCTGGCGAGAAGGTCGCCGGCGCTCTGCGGGCGAGCCAGAAGCGCGGGCGCCGACCCCCCCGGGGGGGGCACGGAGCAAGGGGCGGGGCCAGAGCGCCCGCCCCGCTTAAGCCCCTTGCTGCCTGCCGGTGGCGCAGCCTGGGGGGCTCGCTCGGCCTCTGGGGGGGACGCACGCGGGGGGGCAGGGCGAGGCCCCTTGGGGATCCCAAAAGGCACGCGCGGGCTCCCGCCCCTCGGCCCGAGTGGGGCAGCCCGGGCTGGGCAGGCCGGGGGCCAGACCCTGCCGGGCCCACTCGCAGACCTGGGGGCCAGGCTGGGGCCCCCCGCCGCGGCCGCCCTCACCGCCCTCCCGCTCTCCCGCCAGGTCTGCTGTTCTGTCTTCTGCGTCCTTGGGACCGTCTTTGCGAAGGGTAAGCCGAGGCCGCGGGCGAACAGGTCGCAAAGCAAGGTTCACGGGGGTCCGATGGGGCGAGGATCCCATGTGAACACTTAGGCAAACGCCCAAGCTCACCAACCAGCTCTAAGCGGCTAAGCGGCTATTTAAGCACACGCACAACTCCGTGGTCAAGTCGGCCCTTCCTGTGGCAGGCCAGCCCCGGCACCCATGAGGCCTCCCCACGGGGAGAGGGGGCACCACGGGGCGCTCGAGTCCCACTTAGAAGTTTCGGGAGCCACGTAACAGAACAATTATTCTGGGATGCACCCCAACTTGGCTTACCCTGTGCGTGGTTTGATCCTGGTTTACACACACACACACACTGCATTAAAAACCTAACTGTCTATCCCCCCCAGCTAACAAACCGCAGGGAGTCCCGTTATGGGCTGCTTGTGGTTGCCACTCCATAGTTGGTCAGCACTGCCTGGTCCAAATGGGCCCCTAATCCACGGTTCCAGAATCCACACCCGGCCCTTGAATGCGCATTGCCCAAGAGGGGCAGCCCAGGAGTCCGGCCCCTTCGCATGCCCAGAGGAGAAGCCCCCCACGCCCTGCCAGAAATGTCCCCCGGGACACACGGGAGCAGGGCCGTCCCGTCCAGGACGCCGGGCTGGGCGCATCTGAGACACAGGAAGCGACCACATCGACGCCTGCGAGCGGGCGCGATCCAGTCCACTCACACAGCTCTCACTTGATTGGCAGGGCATGGGGAGGGTGGGAGTTGGAGTCCAATGCAATTTGAAGGTGCTAGATGGAGCGGGCAGGTGCCAGTCTTCAAAGAAATGCGCCACTCGACTGGAATGGCGCAGCTTTGCCATTCTGTGGACACCCGGCACATCCTTCGCACATGACGGAACGACATTGCGTGGTGTCGCTTGCAGCTGCTGTTTAAACGGCGGCCCCGCTGGCCTCCTGGTGCCGCTTGTAGGGCAGTTCTCCTGGCTGGCCAGTTGCAGGAAGGCTTCGGGGCGCCAGAATTAGGGGCCGTGTACACAGTGTTTGCCCGGAGTGACGAATTTGCTGTTCCTGGGAGTTAGTCTGCATCACGTCTGCCCGCGATGTGCTATGTGCCACGTGGGGAGATTTGGGGGCAAACAGAAGGCAGCAAGCAGCCCTTGCAAGCTCTGCCGTGTCCCTCGTGAGAGGAGCCGGATGTGTTCACGGGACACGCGCCCCCCACGTCTTCGCTGGGAACCAGCCAAGCCCAAGGCAGCCGCGAGACGGGCGTGTGGCCCAGGCCGCTCCCCTCCAGCCCCGCGTGTTCCGCTGCTTTGCTCTCTCCCCCCAGAACCCGAAAAGCTGCCGGCTGCCCCCCCCAGGGGCAAGAAGCCCTGCTCCCGGAGGGCATCCATGCGCTGGTCAGAGGAGGAGGTCCCGCGCCGCCGGCACCGGGAAAGCGGCCTGCTGCCGCGCCACTGCGTCCACTGCACCCTCGAGCCGGTCAAGCTCACCATGAACCTGTGCAGGCCGGCGCAGCACCAGCACGAGCATGAGTACGTGGTGTGCCGGGCCGGGCGGCGCCCCCACCCCGACTGCCCACCCTGCCACCTGCTGCACTGCTGCGCCTGCGCCTGCGAAAATCGGCACCGCCAGCGCACCTCCTCCGCCCCCTCGGCGTACAGGGTCACCCGCTGCCGGGAGGTCGCGTGCGGCACCTCGGACACCATGCTGGTCACCAGCAGCAAGGAGCGCCGGCTGCTCCCGGGGGCCGGTCCCGAGCCTTATCCTCGGGCGCCGGTTGGAGAGACCCAGTATTACCCCGTGGGGCCTTCCCAGGACACCGACTACCTGGGGGGCGCTCAGCGCTCCCGCAAGCCTACCAAAGTCTATATCTACCCGGTCCACCCCCCAACACCACCAGGGAGCCGGTCGGGCAGCCCCGAAAGAAGCTACCGGCGCCGGGGGGCCGTGTCGGGCGGCCAAGAGGAGCCGCAAGAATACGAGACCCGAGAACAGCGCCAACAGCGGCACAAGTCACGGGACGCTGAGCACCAGGTGGACACGGTTCCGCCACCGCCTTCGCCACCGCCATCGTCACCGCCATTGTCACGCTTCCGCAACGCGGCCAACAAGGTGATCCAAGGGATGGCGGCGCACCAAGAGTTCCCCCATGCGAAGCAGCGGTACTACTGGCCAGACGCGACAGCCGCCTCCGATTGGGTGTATCGGCCGATGAAATAGCTCGGCCCCACACTGAAGGAAACGAGGCTGGAGGAGGAGAAACGCCTCTGGCAACCCAGAATCCACTCATCCGTGGGTTGGGAAATAATAAAAACGGCACGTCCACCCATCCTGGACCAGTTCCACCAACTCACCCCGAGTCCTGGCTGGCTGTTCTTCATTGGCTGCGCGCTCACCGCTCGCTCTTCCGGGCGGAGAGCTACACTCCCTTCGGAGCACTTGGAGGCCCCGAGTGGGAGCCACGTTCCGTGGGGCCCAGTGCCAAAAGCGCGCCCCGGTGGCAGCGGCACTTACGGGGCCATCCCACGGGGGCGAGGCAGAATGCAGTGGACCGTGGCAGCTGGGACACGTTGGGACTCGGAGGCCTTCGTTCTGTCTCAGCACCCGTAGCGTTGCCCCGTGTGCTGTGGGAGCTTCCTGGAAGGGCAGGAAAACCGCCCCACAGCTGGAAAACGGAAAACTGACAAAAAGGGCAGGAAAGGGAAGCCAAAGTGGCCGAGGGGCCGGGCCATTCTTTTGCGAGGGACTGTCACAACTGTTGTGACGTGTCCGTCAGAGACCAGTGCAAGGGAGAACAGGTACAGGTGTACAAAATGATGCCAGGAGTGGGAAAGGGTGATATAAATCGAAAAATAAATACATACATAAAAAATAAAGGGCGGTCAGCAAAAAGGGCAGGAGGCTTTTTCGAAATCGTCCTCTTTTCAATGGAACCTTAGCCCTATATTAGGGTTAGGGGTGGGCCCCAGGGTAGGGTTAGGGTTAGGAAAACGAGGTGTCCTGGCATGGTTTTGAGGGTTGGAATGGGTTTAGGATGGGTAGAAAGGATGAGCTGTGTAGAAAAAGCTACTCAGGGAAGGCTTTTTCAAAATCGCATTATTTTCAGCGGAACCTTGCCCTATATCAGGGTTAGGGGTGGGCCCCAGGGCAGGGTTAGAGCAGCGGTGGCGAACCCATGGCACGCACGGCACAGTGGGCTCACAGAGCCTTCTCTGTCGGCACGCAAGCCAAGGCGCCCCACGAACCGTGCATCGGATAACATCGCGCATAGGGACCATGCGCCTGCTGGAAAGGAGTAGCGGCGCCAGGCAGTGACGTCACGAGTCGCAGCCGCTGAGTCCAAGCTGTT
The DNA here is from genome assembly GCA_023646645.1 of Varanus salvator macromaculatus. Classification (NCBI taxonomy): domain Eukaryota; kingdom Metazoa; phylum Chordata; class Lepidosauria; order Squamata; family Varanidae; genus Varanus; species Varanus salvator. The sequence goes on along the minus strand of JAIXND010000753.1, from coordinate 442,745 downwards.
GCAGGGCCGGTCGGCGTGTTTCCAAGAGTTTTTTTTTTTCTCGGACTGGCTGTGAGGTGTTTTTTCTAAACTAAAACCTCAGTTTTCAGGTGTTACTGCCGTGTTGGCACTTTGCGATCAATAAGTGGGTTTTGGGCTGCCCTTTGGGCGCTCGGTCCCTATAAAGGTTCGCCATCACTGCTCAAGGCCCTGCTGCTAACCCCGGCTGAGTCCCGGCCCGGACTGGCTGCACCGCACCACTTCCAGCACCAACACAGGATCGGAGGGAGCAGAGCAGCCCCCAAATTGGACCTGCAACCGGAAGTCATGTACCTTAATTATATAATTACCCCGAGGGCGTGGAATGGGCTTCCACGAGGGGTCGTTGAGGCCTCATCGGTGCGGGTGTTCAAAGACGGGCTGGACATGCACATGGTGGGCATGTCGTGAGCGGAGCCGGCTGGTGCCGGAGGTCAGACTAGATGGCCCAGGAGGCCCCTTCTGACTTGCTCTGTTTCTATGTTTCTATATATAATTATTTTTTGCCTCTGTGTTCTCCCCAAAGCAGGACGGGGGATATCCGTATAGGAGATTGGATGAGGCTGGGGACTTAGGGGCAGAGATTAGAGTCACCCCCCTTGAAGTCGAGGGGCTCCTCAGGGCATTGGACATTACAAAGGCGCCAGGCCCTGACGGGTTACACCCGAGAGTACTTAGAGAGTTGGCAGGGGTTCTCTCACGCCCGCTGGCCTCCATTTTTGAGGCCTCATGGAGAACGGGTGAAGTTCCAGAGGACTGGAGGGTGGCATCGGTGGTCCCAATTTTCAAAAAGGGTAGTAGGAACGACATGGGGAATTATAGACCGGTTAGCCTTACGTCCATTGCAGAAAAACAATGGAAAGGCTCATAATAGAGAGAGATCTCGTGATGCTAGATAGGGAAGGGAGGCTGACAGCCACACAACATGGCTTCCGCAGAAACAGGTCCTGCCAGACAAACCTCGTGGGATTCTATGACAAGGTTTCGAGGTGGCTGGATGGAGGGGACGCGGTGGATGTGGTATACCTGGATTTCAGCAAGGCCTTTGACAAAGTGCCCCATGATATCCTGGTGGAGAAACTGAGGAGTTTGGGGATACACCAAAGCACTGTCCGGTGGATTAGGGCATGGCTGACTGACCGAAAGCAGAAGGTAACCATTAGCGGGGAATCGTCGGGATGGCAGCCAGTGACAAGCGGGGTCCCCCAGGGCTCTGTCCTGGAGCCGATCCTGTTTAATCTTTTCATTAACGACATGGAAGAAGGGGTGAACAGTCTGCAGATCAAATTCGCAGACGACACTAAAACTGGAGCAGTGGCCACAACTGAGGAGCAGATACACCAGATCCAAAAGGATCTGGACAGACTATGGAAGTGGGCAGGAGACAACAGGATGGCGTTCAATGTGGAGAAGTGCAAGGTCTGCACTTGGGGCATAAGAATAGCTGTCATAAGTACAGGTTAGGTGGCAAGTGGCTGGAGAGCAGCACTTGTGAAAGGGACCTCGGGGTGCTGGTTGACTGCAGGCTAAACATGAGTCAGCCGTGTGATGCGGTGGCCAAGAGGGCGAACGCCACCCTTGGTTGCATAGCCAGAAGTGTGGCTTCTAGATCAAGAGAGGTATTACTACCACTCTACATGACTCTGGTGCGCCCGCAACTGGAGTATTGTGTTCAGTTTTGGGCCCCTCATTACAGAAAGGAAATAGCCAGGTTGGAGTCAGTGCAGCGTAGGGCCACAAGGATGGTGGCTGGTTTGCAGGGGATGCTGTATGAGGCGAGACTGAGGGAACTGGGTCTCTTCAGCCTGGAGAAGAGGAGACTCAGAGGGGATATGTTGGCAACATACAGGTATGTGAGGGGGTGTCACATGGAGATGGGGAGAGGCCTGTTCTCCCCTGCAGAGGAAGGCAGGACGCGCTCCAATGGAGCAAAGCTCAGGGAGCCAAGGTTCAATTTGGATGCCAGGAAGCACTTCCTGACAGTCGGGACCCCGAGGGCGTGGAATGGGCTTCCACGGGAGGTCGTTGAGGCCCCATCGGTGAGGGTGTTCAAGAATAGGCTGGACATGCACATGGTGGGCATGTCGTGAGCGGAGCCGGCTGGTGCCGGGGGTCAGACTAGATGGCCCGGGAGGCCCCTTCTGACTTGCTATGTTTCTATGTATATTATTTATATAATTGTTTGCACACCGCCTTTGTTTTTTCTGCAGGGACCCCTCAGCGCCTTGCCTACTCCCCTCCTGCATGCACACAACCACCCTGCGGGGTAGATGCAGCTGAGAGGCCCGGATGGGCCCATCGTCGCGCATGAGCTTCATGGCTGAGACGGACCGCGGGGCCGCCCGCCCGAGCACCATCCCACGCTGGCCTTTCCCCAAAGGAAACAAATAAAAAGAAAGAGCCCGTTTTGCAAAGCGACGATCCCCGGCAGTCCGGGGGGCGGGGAGAACCGGGGGCACCGCGGGGCCCGGCACTGAATTAGGCCCCGCGGGAGACGCGGCGCGCCAAGGACTACCTTTCCCAGAGTGCCCCGGGCTTCTCTGTGGGCGGGGCGCGCCGCGAAACTACAGCTCCCGAAGCGCAACGGGGCTTTCTCGCTGGAAGGGCTACTGTGCGTCACCTGCTGGGGGCGGGGCTTTGAGAGGCGTTTAGCCCCTTTTTTCAGAGGGGGGAGTCTGTCTCTCATCTTGGGGCCTCTCCGGAGAGGTGTGAGTTGCAAAAACAGCAAACAAAAGACTACATTTCCCAGAGTTCCCGGGGCTGGGTGGGGCTTCTGCTTGGCCAGGTAGCCGCAGGTGAGTAGGCTGCGAACGCTTCCTGGGCGGCGGAGATCTGGCAGGGCGTCGTGGGGTTCCCGCGGGACCGGGGGCTGCCGGGGGCTTGCGCGCCCCCCACCGCCGCAAGGGGCAGCTGGAAAGCAGGGGAGGCGGCGGGGGGAGGCGCCGGGCGCGAGCTGCGCCTTCTGCTCCTCGACGGGCGGTGAGGTGCAAGCCTTTCGAGGGGTTAAAAGCCGGCCAAGAGACCGGGGGGCGCAGATCTCCGGGCCCGGACCCCCCCCGCAAGGCGCCCCCCGCTAACGCGCCCCCCCGTTCTCCCAAGGACCGTTCTCGGGGGCCCCCCCGCTGCAGCGCGGCGCAGAGCGCATGGCGTCGCCCCCCGAGGACTGCCCCCCGAGGCCGGCGCCCGCCAAGCCGCTCACGGACCTGGACTTTCGGTCCGGGGCTCGCATCGAGGAGCTCAATCAACTCATCCAGGAATACGAAGCCAGGAGCCCGGGGGTCCTGGGCGCCCCGGAGGTGCTCCGAGCGAAGGACGTGGTCTTCTCCCTGCTGGGTGAGTGGGGGCACCTGCGGGACAGGCCTGGCCCGTCTCCCTCGAGCGGCCGACTCTCCCCCGCGCCCTGTGGTCCTGCCCGTCGCCGGGCCATGTGCCGAGCGCGCCCGGCTGGCATGGGACACGTTCACGGGGGAGACCGCGTCTTCTCAGCCGCTGCAAAATGTGCGGCTCCAGAAGCCAAGGCGCCAAACTTCGCAGCGGGAGCAACACCGTTCAGACAGGACCAAAACGCTGAAAAGCCAGCGATGGGTCGGCCATCAGCCGTTCCTCTGGCACCAGTCGGGACACACGCCTCAAAGCTTTGCCGGAGGGTCAGCGATGTCACGCCTGGGTTCTTCAGGGACCCTCCTGCGAGGCCGTCCGTTGTGCAGCGGGGTCTGCGTTGTCCATTTATCTCCTGCCATTTTCCCTCTTGTGAGGCAGGCAGAGCAGCCGCCGTAGCTCCGTTTTATCCTCGCAACAACAGCCCTGCAAGGCAGGGCAAGCTGAGAGTGAGTGACTGGCACCCAGGGGGCTTCGTAGCAGTGGAATGATGATGATGATGTCATGTGGGGACTAGACCCCGCATCTCCCGCGTCCCCGGTCCAATGTACCGACCATCACGTCACACTGCTCTGCCCTGCTCTCCTCTCCTCTCCTGCATCGAGCAGCAGCATCCCCCGCTTCTAGCTTGAAACAGGGCTCCACCCATCAGCCACCATCATCCCCGTTCATGCAACAGCACAGGAGAAGGGGACCGCCGGCGGCCAGGTCTGCCTTCGCGGCCAGCTGAGTGGCCCAGCTCAGCCGATTGCAGGCATAACATAATGGGAAGGCCCCGCCACACACGAGGCCCGGTGGCACGCCTCCCACTCAAAGCCGGCGTGGGCCGAGGCCCCGTTTTCCCGGCCTCTCCGCCTCAGCTTCTCCGTTTTCCTCGCAGGCCAGGTCCAGAAATCGGAGGGGAGGCTGCCGCAGGTCAACCGCTACTTGATCCTGTCCGGGGGCGCTCAGCAGGGCACGGTCAACGTGGAGCCGGGCTCCGTGTCTCCCCTTTCTCCAGGCAGCGACTACGACGTGGACTTCACGCTCCTGGTGCCAGTGCTGCATGCAGCCGGGGTGCCTGTCACCCTGGAGATGAAGCAGAGCCCCCCGGGTTGCACCCAGATCAGCCTCTGCCCCTTCGACGCCGACACGCGCCACACCTGGTCAGACTGCTGCCTGGGCGACGAGGCCTACCTGTCCGCCGAGCGAGTGGCCGACTGGTTTTGCCTCTCCGTCTCCCGCGCTGCCAAAGACGCGAGGGTCGAGCGCCGAGGCTGCCTCACCTCTGTGGTCCTCTCCATCGGGCTCTACCGCATCCTCTACGACGTCGTCCCCGTAGTGGCCTTGAAAGGCTGGCCGGAGGTTGCCCAGCCGTGGCTGGCGCAGGCCCACTTCTGGGACGGGAAGCTGAAGGAGGAAGAGGTGGCCGGCGGCTTCTACCTCCTGCCCTCCGCCTCCGGCGCCTGCTGGCGGCTGGCCTTCTCGGAGAGCGAGCTGCACCTGCGGAAGAGCCTCCCGCCCCCGCTGCTTCACGCCGCCCGCGCAGCCACGGCGCTGCTCGGCGGCCGTCCCCTGCTGGGCCTGGGGCCCTACCAGCTCTTCACCTTGTCCCTCTGGTCCTGCGAGCGCCTGCCCGTCCGCTACCTCGCCCTGGAGGAGAACGCCGCCCACGCCCTGCTGGGGCTGCTGGACGACCTCCTGGCCAGCCTGGTGCACAGGTGTCTCCCCAGCTACTTCCTCCCGCAGTGGAACCTCCTGGAGGGCCTTTCCTGGCGGGCCATGGAGCACCTCGCCCAAGACGTGGCCAGGGTGCGGGCCGACCCCTCCAAGTGCCTCCGCCAAGCCGTGGGGCGGGCGAAAGAAGCCAAGCGCCTGGCAAAGGCCTTTCGAAGCCGGGTGTGCGCCTCCGTGGACCTCTGAGGGCCGTGCAGGCGCGGTGCCCGCGGGGGGAGACCTTGGCCAAATTACCCAAATCCTTCACCCTGCTGGGGCTCCTGGAAGCCTCTTCCCGGAAATGGGATTGGAGGGATGGGTTCTTTGGATCTCTCTCTCCTCTCTCGGGCAGCCCCCCACCAAATCCGGGAGTTGCAACCGGGGACCCAGGCAGAAGTGCTGCAGTTCGTGTTTTGTTCCCTCGTGAAGCCGGCTTTAGCGGGGACGGGGGACGGGGTCAGGTGAGTGCCAGGTGACGCATCGTCAGCTGGGGCAAGGACCGGACGCAGCAGAACAGAGGGCGCCCGGTTGCAGAGGCTGCGAGAGAATAACCAGACTGTGCCTTGAATCAAAGCGCAGACGTCTCGCACCGAAGCAACTTCTCTGGTTGGCTCCTCTTGTTTCGGGGCTGCTATTTTGGTTTGGCAACCTTGGAGGTACATGACCTGCCTAAAACGGGAGCCCTCCAAGACGCCCTTTGCCTCTCTCAGGGCTGCTGGAAAGCGCCGCCCAAAGCACCGTCTCCGTCCCAGTACTCGGAGTCGGCAGGGAGGGGAACGGCACAGGTTCCCCCCCCCCCCAAAATACTTCCCCACTATGCACTAACACGTTGACTTTAAGCAGGACTGCCTTCCACTTGGGAAAAGGCCCCCTATGTCTCAGGGAGACTGGCCATCTTTTTAATCACCTTTTGGGGAGCAGCATCTGCCAATCAAGAAACGACGTCCTGAATGTGTAGGTTGGACGTGGGTCTGTGGTTCTTTCCGTTTGATTTTTGGTGCACACTTTAAAAATCGCCATATCTTCTGCAATGGGAATGACGAGGGTCTGTTTGGGTTTTGAAACTGGGGAGGGTTCTCGGCCTGGGAGAAGTTGCATTTAATATTTAGCAGCAAGCTTTGTACGCAGCATGTCTGTGGGTAAAGACTTCTCTGCAGTGAGCTGTGTTTATCCCTTTATTTGCGGGGAAGAGACTGGCTGGGCGAAGCAGAGGGGGGGGGATGCGAGGGGGGCAGAGAAGTCCTGGCGCAGGGCTGTGGGCTGGGACCGGTGAGCTGGCCGTGTGGGCCTGCGGGTTCGACCGAGCAGCAGTTCCTGGCCGCGGCTTCCTGTCTCGTGCGATGCACACAGGCACCTGCAGCAGGGGCTCTTGCGACCCAATGATTAATTGTTGTTCTGGGGTCTGGCCAAGAGTGCCCCGGCCGTTCAGCCCTTGCGCCCCCGGCTCACCGCCGCCCGTGTTGAAACAGGCCGCCTGCGAGCGTGTGGAGACAGCCAGCTGGGTGCTCCTGCGCCGCATGGGTGGCGCATGCTTTCCCAGCACGGCTGTGAAGTCGGCCTGCTGATCCCGCCCCGCTCGAGGCGTAGCTACCCAGCCTGGCTGAAACAGTCGCCCGCTCTGTGCCAGGGTCACCGCCGCCCCTGCCCCAGTGGCACACTCTGCCTTTGCAGTGTTGACCTGGCTTTTGTCCTCTGCACATGGGCAGGAGGCAGTGGGGGGGGGCAAGGCCCCGTCATGATCGGGACACTGACGCCCCGTGCCATGTTGTTAGTATTTCTGCACCTGGAACATGCAAGAAAATACCTAGCCAGTGCACTCCCCACACCACAGCCTTCTGCAGCCATGGTGGCTGTGGATGATGGGAGCTATAGTTCAACCCACGTGGAGGGCACGTGGATGTGACACTGACAGAAGAAGCCCTTTATTAGGGCCAGCTGAAAAGTCGCACAAGCGCCAGCGAGGCATGCCGGCCTCTCCCTCAGGCGGAGTGTTAATATGGCAGAAATGACGGAGAAACGGGGCGAAAAGAAGCAAAGTAAGGACTACAGCATGATTTCACAAGAGAAACATAGAACATAGAAACATAGAAACAGAGCGAGTCAGAAGGGGCCTCCTGGGCCATCTAGTCTGACCCCCGGCTCCAGCCGGCTCCGCTCACAACATGCCCACCATGTGCATGTCCAGCCTGTCTTTGAACACCCTCACCGATGGGGCCTCAACGACCTCCCGTGGAAGCCGTGGAAGAGCAAAGCACTCGCCCCGAGACTCTTGTGCTGCCCCGGCCTGCAGGGGGTGCCCAGGGGGGTGCTGGAGGGGGAGGCAGGGGGGGCGCACAGATGTGCCCTGATGCCTCGGACGGACGGACGGCCGCCCTGCAGCTGCCCCAAAGAGGGGCTGCCCTGGGCGGGGCGTCTCAAGGGCTCCCACTCATGGGGTCGCCCAGCCCAGAAGGGGAAAGGGGGGCCTGGGACCCCCAAAAGAGTGCCGCCTGGCACCAACTCCCTATTTTCTGCACCGGGTCAAAATCTTTCTATTTACCCAATATTTTCGCAGTTTAGAAAAGGATCCGTCCTTTGTATGCTGCATTTTATCCCACGCTGTCGCAATTCGCTTGGCGTTGCTGCTGCGGTTGCGGTGCGTTTGTGGTGAGCATAACGTGGGTATCGTGTTTCCCTTTGATGCTCTCTGTTTGTGATTGTATGTGCTATTGATGGCTGGGGTACATTTTAATGCTGTGAACTGTCCAAGGAGCCCTCTCTGGCCAGCCCACGGCATGCGACTGTTGAAGCAAGCAGCAAGACCGGGGCACTGGACTTGCGGACTCAGTTCAGAGCCGTCGGGGCTAGAAAAGCGAAGGCGCACGGCTGGAAGGGGCCCCAAAGGCCACAGGATGCAACTCCTGCTCCACTTCCGTGGCCGGTGGCCCGCCCGGCTGCAGCCCTGGCCCCTCCAGCGTAGCAAACATGGCTCAGCGGGGTCACCCCACGTCCAGCTGTGCAGGCAGCTGGGACCCACCCTGGAGTCCCTCGGTCTGTTTCTCCCACCCGCATGGCCCCAAACCCACCCAGGGCCGCCCCGTGGAGCTGACGGGTGGGGGCTTCCCGGCACGGGGGAAGGTCTCCAGCCAGTGAGGACCCCCAATTTGGGGGGCTTCGAAAGGGGAACTCGCGGAGAAGAGAGCAGTTGAGGTGTCCAGCTCCAACGGCTCGTCATGGCCCCCGTTAGCAGAGGACGAGGCCTATGTGCACCAGCTGCTGGGGAGGATGGGCTCTTGCTGCAGGGCTTGGCCGGGGCCCCCGGGACGCTGGACTCGATCCACAGCGGCACGATCCGGAGGGTCTTCGCACGTTCTTGTGACTTGGGGGCATAAACAGAGCTCGCCTTTCGGATGGGCCTGTGCCGATATAGATTTGCCCCGTATTCTCTTAAAGCATTAACTATGCCCCATGTTTGTGGAAGGGGGATATGGGGGTGCACTGCACCCCAGAATTCCTGAAGGGGCCTTTCAGGTGAGAGTTGAAGGGGGGCAACCAAGCTGGAAGAAGGGGGCTTTTGCCCCTAAAAATTGCAGGTGGCCTGCAAGGACAGAAGAGCTGAAAGCACATCGGCCGAGCGGGCAGTTCCCGAAATCCTCTGAGTGGGACGGTGTGAATTGGCCTCTGCAAAAGCAGAGCTGGGACCCCACGGCTTCCTGGCCCCTTCCAACTCTGCTGGTCTAGGATTCTGCAATCGAATTCTGCACATTTGAAATATTTCATTTTTGAAAAAAGGAACTCTGCGGACATTTTTAAATGGGTTCTCCTGGCGGCGATCCTTTGTTTGTTTTTCAAGTGCCGGATCGGATCGGCCTTTCTTTCTGCTTGGCGTTCTCTGCTCGTAAAAGAGGGAGCGGCAGAGTCACAGGCTCCCGCAGTCGCAACGGAAGCAAAGGGATTTCCGCGCATGCTGTTGTACACAAATAATGTTGCGTAAATTCTGCCTCCGCCCCGGTGCGACCAGCCCTGACTCAGGGCTATCTAAATGTTGGATATGTTTGAACAAATGTTTTAAAATGGAAGCAGGAGAGCAGCGAATGACCTTTGGAAAATTAAAAGATGCACGCCGGAAGCATTAAGGTGGGAGCGGTCGATGGTGAAACGCCGAGGCGACCGAACCCGACGTGCGGAGGGAGAACGTGAAGCGTGCAGCGATGGCACGGAAGATCCCGCGGGAACACCGAGCCACGAGAACGGCACCCTGCGGAGGGGGCTACAGCCGGACTTTGCAAAGGCCCCGAAAGGGCAGGACCAGGGATGGCGTGTTGGAGCAGGAGCAACATGGCAATCCCGAAGTTCCTGCAGGCCCAACTCGGAGCGGCTCGAGGTGTCGCTTCGACTCTGCGAACGCCGCCCAGGCCGAGCGGGGAAGGGGAATTGGAGGCTGCCCGCAGGGGCCTGGGGAAGAGGGTTAGGGTTATGGGGAGGGGAGACCCACAGCTTGTGGGAGGAGAGCAAGGGAACCTGTGGGGTGCCCCCCGTCTCCAGGCCATGACCTCTCTGGCCATAGGGCGTTCCAGGCCGGCGCTGGAGATGCAGGCGCTTGGCTTTTATTCAGAGCAAATTTGTGTCCTTTAAACCTACATAGGAAGCAGGATCAGAGCGAGCTTTCGGTCCCAGAAGCTATTTTCTGTGCCGTGCGTTGGCCTGGAAGATGCCGGTCTTCCTCAGAGGGAATTCTGGTAGACATGGATTATCAGGCACGGGGAAATCTGCCCCGGCCAAATTCGCTGCCGAGTCAACCCAACGTGCCTGTAATCGGGTGGGAGGAAAGGGGTAGCGGGTTTGCTTCCTGGGCGGCTTTGCCCCCCGGAAGCTGGGCTGGGGGCATTGAAGAAATTTGCCCACGGCTGAAATAAGGCTTGTCAATGGAACAGGGTCAGGAATGGGGCCAAACACAGACCCCCCCCCCGCTGCCCCCTGGGGCAGCCCTAATGAAAGCTCTAAGCCTCGAGGGGCTTATGGTGAGCCCGGCCGGGCTCTGGCTTTGCGGGGGCGGGAGAGCAGCCAGCGCCCGTCTGGATTAAGACCCTGAGCTTGTTAGAGCTTCCCACCACGGAAAGATTATCACGGCCCCTTGAAAAGGCGGGGGGGGGAGGGGGGGTTTGCACATGCAGATGCGGAAGGGAGGCAGGCCGGCCCTCCCAGCTCTCGAGCCCTCCAGATGTGCTGGACTGCAGTCCCCATCATCCTCAGCCAGCCACCTCGGCCCTCCTAACGGCTCCTGCTGCTGCTGACCCCACGCCCAGCATGGGGGGGGGGCGTCCTTTGCCTTATGGGGGGACCGCCCCTGTGCCATGCGCAGCCCTGGCCGTCTGCCCCCCGCCCCACACAGCTGCTCGGAGGGGTGCCGTGGGGGGCAGAAGGGGCGAGCCCCCACCTTGATTGCCGTTCTGCTCTTGAGTTGGCTTCTGGCTGACTCCTAAATCCCTCATTCCAGCATTAATCTTTAAAGCCCCTCGGCTCGGCTCCAAAGGGAGGGCTTCGGCCCCGCAGCCCTGGCGCGATTCCCGGCCCAGGCGCCGCCATATCTGGGCGCTTCCAGAGAAGAGGCAGAGGAGGGGGAGCGCCAGCAACCCCCAACGTGGCGCCAGGGCTGCTGCGGCAGGGATGCAGTCCACGTGGGCCGCTGTTCCCCCCCGAAGGCGCGGGGTCTGAGCCCCGGAAACGCAGTGCCGGATGCACCCCGAGACACGGCTGGCCTCCCCACCAGGCGCAGCCGTACCCGGCTAAGGGGCGCCTGGGGAGGGGCCCTCCCCTCCCCTCCCCTCCCCTCCCCAGAGGGGGCTGCGGAGCTCAAGCCAGCTGAGCTGAGCCCCGGCATGCGATTTCCCGGTTGAGCCCCGATCCGTGTTTCCTCCGCGGTGCATTTACACGCTGGCTGGCAGAGACGGCGGGGAAGGGGAGGCCCTGGCAGAGAAGGGTGGAGAACCCCGGGGCAGGGGATGTGGGGCAGGCGGGGGCCAGCAGCTGTTCGTGTGAACCCCACTTGAGGGGGTCAGGGTTCACCCCGCCCAGCTCTGGGAAGGACAGGGCCGGGCGAGGTTCCCCATCATCTTCTTTTTCACCAAACCAGGCAACCGACTCCTTGCCAGCCGAGAGGGCGACGCGCAGTCTTTTAGCCTCACCACAACAACAGCCCTGTGAGGTGGGCTGGGCTGAGGGGGAGTCACTGGCCCCAAGTCGCCCGGGAAGCCCGGATCTCTTGGCCCCCCGTCCAGCACCTGAACCAGGGAGCCACGCCGGCTCTCAGCCCCCTTTGGGATGGGGGGCCTGGCTCAGCAGCTGGGAAACCCCCGGATGGGTGCAAGACTAGCCTGGACAGGGAGATCCGCCTGGAGAGCTCGGGGAGGGGGGCTTATGTTGCCCCCCCAGTACTTTGAAACCCCACTGGAAAGATCTACAGCTGCAGAACTGCCTATATGCGCAAGATGTCCCATTATGGCGACCACGCTCGCTCAGCCTCAGGGAAGCGGGCACTCTGCTTATGCCCAGGCACCCCTGTGTCGCTGCTGCCGCATGCCGCCGAATGAGGCCGTGGGCGGAGGCGGCTGCGAGGCCGGGCTGGCCAAAGCCCTGAGCACCCCCACGCCGCCCGCTCGAGCCCCCGGCCTGCTGGGCCCCTTCCGCTCTGCCCTCGCTGCCCCTCCCGGCTGCGGCCGAGCCTTGGCTGTGGGACAGGAAGCTGTCAGCCAGCAGAAACTCTGATGAAAATTTGATGAAGGGGCCATTAATTACGGCGCTTCCAGAGCGGCTTCTCCGAGCGCCTCGCCAGGTGCTTCCCGCTCTGGTGTGGGCGCTTTGGGGGGGGCGGGGAAGGGGAGGGAGGGCTCCCGTGAGCCAAGCTCCAGTGGCCGGTAGAACATGGGACGGCAGCCCCTGCCCCCCCTGCCCTGGGCCCGATCCGGAAAGGGGGAAGTGTGCCTGTGCGGGTCCCGCCGAAGGGCCTGTGGGATACGCCCGAGCACAGCCATTGGTGCGAGTTCCCCAGGCGCACTCTGTGCATGCTCGGGGCACCCTCTCTCGGGTGCAGCCTAAGAATCAACCCCTGAGCTGACAGCAGTTTCTGGAGGGACCCTCGGGCTGCCGGAGAGCTCCCCCCTTGTGGAGGAGGACGGCTCCCCAGACGGGGACCAGTGGGCGCGTGCTCAGGGGGGCCAAGCGCTGCTGTCGAGGACGCTTGTGGGGGGCAGTGCCCGGGTCCTGGGAGCCTTCGCGGGGCAGGATTCCCCAGCCCAGGCCGGGCACCCGAGCCGCTCGCGGTGCCAGCACACGGCTCCTTCTGGGAAGGCCGGGGCCTGCAGGAGAGGTCTGGCCACGCTGGGGTCCCAGTCCCTCGGCCACCCACCCTGCCCCCCAGTGGCCAGCTCTGGGGGGCTCCCCACCTCGGCGCAGCCTTTTCCCTTGTTCAGGAAGGATGAGCAGCGCCTGCTGAAACTCCTGGGGGCCGCCAGGAAGAGCTTCCCGGGGCAGAACGACCATCTGCAACTCAGGCATTTCCAGCTTTGGGACACCCCTTGGCAGTCTGCACATGCTCAGGGGCACCAGTGGGCTGTGGATGGGGTGAGCTGTCCTCCTCCAGAAGCACAAGCCCGGAACGGAGGAATCAAAAGGACGGCAGCAACCAGGAGGGCGGGGGGGGGGGCAGAAGTCCAGCCTCGTCCATCCCCGCACGGTTCCTGCTCCAGGAGGGCAGGCTCCGGGGCCGTGCGCCAGGCATGTGTCTCGTGTGAGGCCGGCCACGTGCTCCTCTGCCCCCGCCAAATGTCACCCCGGCCCCGGGGCAAGGGGCTCGGGGTGAACCAGCTGCCGTCACCGGCTCGCTCCCCGTTTGGCGCACGGACGTGCAGTGGAGTGTGAGAATTTAATGAGGCTGCGCCGTGGGTCTCGGCCCTGGAGACGCGGAGACAGGCAGGCCGGGCGGTGGAGGGTGCCAGGGAGGGTCTCCGCTCCAGCAGAACGCGGCCGGCCCGGCCTCCCCACTGCGCCATCCGCTCCTCGCTGGCCCTCACGCCGCGAGCCCCTTCCCTTGGCTTCCCAAAAACAAACACCCCGAAATGCAGGCGGGCAGGCGAGCGGACACGCTTTCACGCCGAACGCGATTTGCATCGCATTGCATTTCAAAGGCTCTTGCGTGTGTTTATGCTTGGTAATTTCCCTGCCTCCCAGAAAAACATCGCTCCGAACATCCCGGCTCTGCCTGCCAAAATGTTTCCCCCGTGGAACGTTGTGCATGTTCTCCCCTTCCCGCGGATCCTGGCCGGAGCCGGCTCTCCTCGGAAGCCAGGAGGAGGCCGGGCTTGGCCTGTGCGCCATTGCACGCAAGCGGCACTGCAGTGGGGAATGCCTGGCCCCCCGCAGGCCCACGGCACCCCCACGGCGACGGGCCGATCCCTTTCCACAGGGGAAGCGCCTGACTATTCTCCTGCATTTCCCTTCGTCCAGGAAGCAATTCCTCGAAATCCTCTGCGGGGACTGGTGACTCTCCATGCGCCTTCTGTGCATGGGCAGATGCTCCCTTCTTTACGTAGCTTCATGCAGCTTAAGGGCCAGGCTTCTTCCTGAAAGCTGTTTCTGGGCAGAGGATGATGGGAGCTGTCGACAAACACATCCAGAAGGCACCAAGTTGAGCAAAGCATTCATCTTCACCTCTTCCACCCCTTTTAAAAAATTCTTTTGAGGCTAAACTTCCTTTGACAGCCAGAATTCCTGGGCTCAAAACTGGCCAGGCGGCCTGTTCCGTGACCCAGACCTGCCCCGCAGGCAAATTCCGCAGGCTGGGAATGATGCACGCCCTGGCGAACGTTCCTGCCTCCTCCAAGCTGCGGTGGATGCAGGGGCCCTGCTCCCCCCGGAGGCCAGAGGCGGCCGCCCCCTTCGGACACCCCGTGGCTTTCCACCCCATGCGGAACTAGGGGATGGGTTATTTCATGGGCATTATGTAATTTCACGCCGTTTCTTTAAAGATTTGCATGAAATTTTAATGGGAAAGGTGGGGGGAGAGGAAGGATCTGCGGGGAGCAGACTCCGCGCTTGCTGTACACACTTCTCCGACGCCGCACAATGCCAGCCACAAAGCTACGGCCGCGCAGGGAACGTCCACGTGCAGCTCCGAGACAGAAGTCAACGGGCTGCATGCTGAGCTGTCTGTCTTGTTGCGGCTGGAGGAAGGGGTGGGCTCGGGCTGGCGTGGTGAGGGGCCCGCCGGTGCGGATCCCAGGCAGGGGCGGGCAGGTTTCCAGGCACGGGGTCCGACATTACCCTCCTGGAGCCCACGGGGGGCTGAACGCCACTCCCGCTCTGGCGTCACCCTGGAATCGGTTGCAGCCGTGGTGCTGCAAGCGAGAAAGCCGCAAGCGAGCGGTCGAGGCGCGGAGCGTGAGCCTCGTCGCCTGCTGGGCCACAATTCCGCTTGCAAGCAAGGTTCTTGCAGGCCTGAGCTGGGGTGCGTGGTGCCCGCTCTCAGCCTGGGGCCTCGGACCGCCTTGGAGGGCGGCAGCGGACAAAAGGGGAGCATGTCTTTGCAGCAGGCCGAAAACGGCAGCCCGCTGCCAGCCTCCTGCCTCCCAACGACCCACCGAGCTGCTGTGAAGTCACGGGATGCTCAGCAAGGCTCGCTCGGTGCCGGCAAGGGAAGCTTCACAAACGGCGCTGCTTCTGTGGGGGAAGGAAAGGCCCGCTTAACCGGGGAACATTGTTGCTGTGGTCAGTGGAACAGGGCTAATCCAATCCTTCGCTGGCAGGGGGACTGGCCAGGCAGCAGAATTTCGAGGTTGGGCAACGGGGTATGCGAGCCAAAAGGACAGTGCCTGGCTGCATCTGGGTGCGTGTGCGCAAGTGCCAGAGACGGGTCTGAGCTAAGCGGCCAACTCGCTGGCGAGGGTCTGTAGTGAGGCTTGCGGAAACGCACGGTCGGGGCTCATCCGTCAGTGGAAGGCTGCGACCTGTCCAAGCTCCGGTGGCCTGCGCAGCAGCGAGCGCACCGGTAGCGAATCCGCCATCCGGGGGACGCAAGCCGTGCCTTTCCTCCAGGTATCCTGCGGGTGCTGCAGAGAAAGGGCTTCTCCCTGCATAATTCAGCAGCTCTTGGCACCTTCCGTCACCCAAGACAGCCCATAAATCGGTGCTTCCTGGAGGCCAAGAACAGTTCAACCATCTTTCCTCCGCCTATCCCAGGAAACGGGTGTGAATGTCATTTCGGGTCCTGCATCTTCCGGGCCTCGCGTGCTCTCCTCTCGCTCCCCGGAGATGCTAAACTCGGCCGTTGGGGGGGGTAGCTTTGGCTGGGCGATGGGGTGTGCTCCCCGTGCCTGCCTCTCCTGCCGTGCTCGCTCTGCAGACTTAGTGCCGGTCTGTCAGCCCATAATTTACAGCACGGCTTCGATCCACCGCTCCCAGGGTGGGAGGAAGCCGCTGCTTGTCCTTGTCCCCCTCCCAGCGACCCAAATGCCAGGCGCTCCCTCCCCAGGCCTTGCAAACACTGACAGAGAGAGGAGAGTTAAGGGTTACGCATCTCGCTAATTTGTACACAAAGCCCCTAAAGAGGC
The DNA here is from genome assembly GCA_023646645.1 of Varanus salvator macromaculatus. Lineage (NCBI taxonomy): Eukaryota > Metazoa > Chordata > Lepidosauria > Squamata > Varanidae > Varanus > Varanus salvator. Next base: position 427,071 of record JAIXND010000753.1, on the reverse strand, counting down.
GCTCAAGGCAGTCCTGCCTAGAAACCTCCGGCTTCCCGCTTCCTTCTCCCCCCACCCCGTGGACGTGGCGGCCTGTCCGTCCATCTGTGCATAGAACAGAGCCCCTGGTGAAGGGAGGGAGCCCTCTGCACAGGCTCAGGAAAGCCTTTTTCCAACCGTAGCATGGAAAAGTGGGTCTCGGATCCCGGTTCAAGGAAGCCCCGCTGTCGGCTTCGTGGATGGGTGCCCTCATTTTATTGCATTTAAATCGCTTCTGTGTTTGCTCTGCTTGCCACAGTACAATCTTCCCGTTACACAGGTAAGGGAACTGAGGCTGGGGGGCGGTCGTGCGAGAGAGAGATGCTGCTCCCCGCCAGGGAGCCCCTGGTGACAAAGGGCAGGTCAAATCCAGGTCTGTGCACAGGTCAGCAAAAACAGCAACGAACCCCACTCTGTGCATGCTCGGATTTCCCCTTTTGCTCGTTGTTATGCTCTGCAGCTCCCGGCGATGGACGGGCCCTGGGGCTGGCCGCACTCCCACCCTTCAGAAAGCCCCCTCGTCCCTGCCAAGCCCCCAGAGCGATTTGTTTGGAACAAAAGCCGCATTGGTCCTTCCTCTGGGGGCAACGTCTGAAATGCCCGAGAGTGGGGCCTTTGGCCCGCAGGGGGGCGCTATTTCCAGTTTGGAACTGGCCGTTTGTGGGGGGGCGGTCAAGTCTGTGTTTTGCAGAACTCGGGGGTTCTTTGCTTCCTCCCCCCAGATTTTAATTCATGCACCCCACTCGGAGAGCGACACCCCCTGTTAAGACCCTTTCCAAAACCAGGACGACTTTGGGGACAGTCCCCTCTCCCCCGCCCCCCCCGGTGCATCATGACTCACTCATTTCCCGTGTGCTTCAGAGCACCCCCCCCCGCAGGGAAAGCGCACAGCCCCACGTCCTTCCCTCTCCGCCCGTGGGGTGCTCCCCAACACCCACCCTCTCCGGTACACTGCAGGCGGATCTCTGGCTTCCCTGTGGGGCGCGGCGAGGCTCCGGAGCCGAACAGCCGAGTGGATTAATCCAAGGAATGACAGCAGGAACGCCTTGGGGTCGATTCGTCCCGCGGTCCGGAAGACTCGCGCAGAGCAGGTCTCCGGGGCGGGCTCGGGGGGCCGCCCCCCTCCCCCGCTTGCTCCCGGGAGCGGCCGGCGGACAACCCCCGGCGGCGCGGCGGGGGGATGCCTCCGCGCCCCCCTCCCCAGCGCCCGTGGCTCCCCGGCGCAGGATGAAGCCCTTCCCCCGCGCGCGCCCGGGCGGGGCGGCTGGCAGGCCGGGGGATGCCCCCCCACGAGCTTTGTCACGGGCGTGTGACAGGCGCCGCCGCCCGCCCCGCCTCCGCGGCTCGCCTGCCGCGCGCCCAGACCGCGCCGCGCACGCCCCTCGGGGGTCTCCGGGCTTCCCCACCCGCGGCGCCCGCGCCCGCGCCCGCGCCGCGCGTAGTTCACCTCCGCGGCGCTGAAGGACATCGGGGGCTCCCCGCGCCTCCCCAGCCCGCCGGAGCGCGGGCGCGCCGCGCAGCAGAGCCTCCGCCGGGCGGCGCCGCCTCCCGCCTCCTCCGCGGGGACCTCGGGCATCTTCCGACGCGGACGGCGCAGCCCGGCCCGCCGCCCGCCGCCCCGGCCTCCCGCCGCGGCCCCTCCGCCCTGCTCCGGACGGCCGCCCCGCCGCGCGCCCGCCCGCCCGCCCGCCGGGACCGCTCGGCGCGGAGGCGGGCAGGCACCTTGAAGCCGCGCGGCGCGGGCCGGCGAAGGGCGAGCCGCCGCGCCGCGCCGCGCCTGCCGGGCGAGCGGACCCGCAGCCCGGGGCCGGGGGACCGGGGGGGGCGCCGCCGCGCCCGCCCGAGCGCCAGGCTCTGCCCGGCCCGCGCCCCGCTGGCCCCCGGATGGGGCAGGGATGGCGGCGCTAGCCAGCTCCCTGATCCGGCAGAAGCGGGAGATCCGCGACCCCGTCGCCAGCCGCCCCGTCGCGGCGCAGAGGAAGGTCTGCCCGCGCGGGACCAAGTCCCTGTGCCAGAAGCAGCTGCTCATTCTCATCTCCAAAGTCCGGCTGTGCGGGGGGCGGAAGGGCCGGCTGGAGAAGGCGCCCGGTGAGTGAAGTTCGCGGGCGGGCGGGCGGCGGGGGCGCGTCGTCCGTGCGCGGGGAGCCGGGCCGCGGGCCGCCCTTTGCTCCGGCCTCGCCCTCCGCGGGGCCGCGCGAGTCTGGCCCCGGCCCGGGGCCCGCAGAGGGCGGCCCGCTCGGCGCGGCGAAGGCGGGCTTCGCGAACTGCCGTTCCGCGGGGACCGCGCTCCCGACGTGGCCCGCTGGCGGCTCCGCGGTCGCGGGGCTCCCACGGCCTCGCTCCGGAGCGGCCGCCGGCGCCAGGGCGCGCTGCAGTGCCCGGAGGTCAACAGCAGGAGGCGCCGCTCCCTCGCGCGTGGGGTGGCGGCTTCGCCCTGGCTGCTGCGCGCCGGGACACCTGCAGGGGGCGCCGTGCCCCCCCCCCCCCCGGGTCGTGCGGGTGGGCCGGTGTGTTGCTCCCCGTTGTAGGGGCAGAAGCGGGCTCCGTGTCGGGGGCAGTGCTGCGTGCCGGGCTAGGTGGTACCCTTCCCCAGCCTGCTGCCAGTCAGACGTGTTGGACCTCGACTCCCATCATTCCCAGCCAGCAAAGCTGCTGATAGGAGTTGCCATCCAACCTATCTGGAGATCACCGGGCTGGGGGAAGAGGGCTGTACGGACTGCGCGCCATTGTTGCTTCTGGTTGCAGAGGCTGGGAGAAGAGCCTCTACTTGAATCTGTAAAATGGGTTTGCGTCACGCAGGCAGATTGGGGAGAAGGCTGCCTTGGGGCGTTCTGTGGACACGCACATGTGTGTGGTGGGGACAAGAACGCGCTGAAGTGGTGCAGACCATCAGGGCAGACGCCACGAGGTTCATAGGGCCGCAAGTGGGATCGCTACTCCGGAACGGTTTCCGCAGGCTGGTTTGTCCTGGGTCACCCCGTGGGCAGAACACGCAACTGCCAGGGGGAGACTGAGGAGGCAACTCCGCAGATAAGGATTCACAAGGAGGCGCGGACATGCCTGTGATGGAGGGAATGAACGAGCAGCAATGATGAAAATGGGCTGGGTGGGAAGAGGGCAGCGAGGCATGTGCGAAGCGCACCCGCCATGTTTTGCCAGCGTCGCCGTAGGACATAGAGGAGCGTCGCTTTGCCTCTTCTGAGAAGCACTTTGTGGGTGGCACGTTCCCCTGTGGGCTTCCGAAAGAAATCCACCCGCCGGTGGGTGCAGAACGAGAGCTCGGGCCCCCAGGAGAACCGCAGGAGCCTTCTGGCATCGCGCGTGCCGGGCTGTCGGGGTGCTCAGCGGGGGATGTGCTTCCCGCATCGTCCTTCCACAAGGCTGAACCCCGCAAGGGACCCCGTGCTGGGGAGGCTGGGGACGGGCGTCCGGCTGGAGGACCTGGCGGGGCTCCTCTTCCCACAAGCCCCGCCATGCGCTGCTTGCAGCCACATCGGCTGCTGGGGTGACGTCATGTCATCTCTCCTCTTCCCTTTCAGAGGAGCACTGCCACCCTCGCGTCCGGGGCAAGCCCAGCCCTGGCCGGTCTGCTGCTCTGCTCGGGGGGCTGCCTGCGCAGTCCCAGCCTGGCCTTTGACCCCGAGGATCTGTGCCCCCCAGATGCGTGGGACCGCAACTCCCAGCATCCCCAGCTAGCACTGCCCGCGGGAGTGCAGTCCACCCCATCTGGGGAGCTCCAGGTGGAGGAAGGCTGCCTACGCCGTAATCCCGCTGCTGCCGCAGGAAGGGAGGGCTGTGGGGGTGCTGCACCCTTCACATGCCTGGCCGGCCGTCTCCTGCCGAAGCGTGTCCTGTGCGGGGCGCTCTGGGCCCCCGAAGGGTCCGGGCCTCAGGGCCACAGGCGAGGGGGAAAGAGGGAGGCGAGCGCACGGCTGCACACGCCACCACATGCGCCGCCGGGTCCGTGCGCCGTCTTTGAAGGAGCGTCTGCTACGGATTTGTGAGCGGGTGCTCAATCTCAGGAAGACCCTCCAGTTGAAAGATGGGGGGGCAGCAGGGAGAAGGCCATGCAGGCCAAGGCTGCCCCTTGGGGGGACCCGTCACGGTGGAGGTCTGTGGGGCCCGGGCATTTCCTTCAGCAAAGGCTCCTGGGCAGCAAGGCGGTGGGGCAGCGGCCCACCCACAGTCCGGGGCTCCCGAGAAAGGTTCGGGGACCACCTCTGGGCACAAGCCTTAGGGCAAAACAGCAAAGCAGTGTGTAAAACGATCGATCAATAAGCTGCAGGGAGCTGAAGTTCGAATTAGGGGTGGCAGGTGGAGTCTAGGTGGACTTCACAGCACTTAAAATAATGACAAAAAGCTAATTGATTTGAAAGGACCTCAGATGGAAGCAACTGCCTCTGATGAGTCCTGAAACGGAGCCTGGAATGCTGTCCACTTATTCTCCAAATGGGGGAAGACGTGATAAAAGACGGACTTGTTTGCTGAAGTGGTCCTGCCTCTGACCTATTTGGATGGATGCTAATTCCCGTTATTCCAGCCACGGGGCAACGGGTGCAGCCCGTGCAGGTTCTCCTCCTGCCAGAACAAAGCAAGAAAAAGGAGCCATTATGACCGAGGAAAAGAGGCCGGCCATGGATGTCCAGGGGCAGCAGACGGCACTAGGTTTTGGTGGGGAGGTGGGCAAAAGCCCCCAGAGGGGACAGATCTCTCTGCCCCTTGCAGCCCCAGGACATACGGGGAGCTCAGCCCTCCCGGCTCCCCCTTCTAAACCCCACGGTGGTCTCCCACCATGTCAAAGCACACCACCCTGCCTTAAAACTGTTTAACAGAAAAGACGGGGAAAACGCCTGGAGTTCCGGAATCCAAACAGCTGGGTTTTAATCAGAAGTACGCCTCTTGCACTTCGATGCGGCTGACTTCCGTACAAATCGCAACAAGCCTGAGGATTCCTGCTTAAGCCCTTCGGGGTCTTGTTTACAGGGTCGGTTATCCAGGGATAACACAGCCTTCCTGCGGCTTGCGACTGTTTCGCGGCCATCATGCCATCCAGAGGATCAGATCGGAAGCTGAAGTAGCGCGAGGTGTTCATGCAGGGTGCCTTCTGGAATTAAAACAAATAAAGCAGAGGAGTTATGACATCGTTATCCAGACTGGCGACATATGCTGGGTGCCATATTGTTGGAGAAGCGAGGAATTGACAGACCCCGGGGGGTGCGATCCGGGGGAAGTTCCCCTGCAAAGTCTTCCGTCTCTCTCCTTCATTTTGGGGAGACTCGTGCAGAACTGCTCCCCATTTTAATTAAAAACAACAACAACAGGGAAGGGAGTGGAGGTCCAGCCCTACCAGAAGACAGACGGAGGCAGCTGCTACATCTCTCGAAGCCACTCGTGGCCAAAGAGGATGCTCCGTAGCCGGTGCTGAGGAAGGTTAAAGAAGGCCGTTTGCCTACATGGGGTTGGACCATGTGGTCCTTCACCCCCAGCAGCAACGCAGGTCTTGGCAGCACATCTGTGGGGGTCCATGCCGGGTGCCCCAAATACCTGTGAGCAGGCAGGAGGCTGTGGGAACCAGTGGGAACGACGGCTCTCCTCCCAGGCCGGGATATTCGGGGGTCTATCAGCCACGCACCGTCCATTGCTGCTTATTGTGTTGTTCCCTTTGGGATGACGACTTTCCAAAGCAGCTGTACAGGAGAGGAGGAGGAGGCCGGAAGAGCAGGGCCAGGCCCTGAAGTCCACGTTGACATGCCGATCCCCTTCCTCAGATGTGTGTTCAGAGGGAGGGAAGGCGAGTTTCCCTGCCCTTCAAAACCACCTGGGAAGATTTGCATATAAATCAAGGGGAAGGGAAACTGGCTGCGGAGACAAAGAGCCGGTGGGCCTGGCAAGCCACCAGCAAGAAATGCAGGGGGCAGAGGAGAATTTTGCTCTTGCTGAGCAGCACTGTTTCATCGTAATCCCCACTTCTTTCTCTCTCCCCACTCCACCCTGCTGTATGCAGCCTTTCCCATTAATGTACGATATTTATTAAAATATCTCCGCCCTGCCTTTCCACCCACACCGAGATGTGCGTCCTTCAAGGAGACCATAATGAATAATAGGAATGGTCTAAAAGATTGAAAAACAAGCCTGTGCTTGGATTTCAGCAGACTCCTGAAAGTACCAAAGGCAGGCGTCCTGGGCTTCCTGAGGACCATATGCAAAAGCATCGCTAAAGAGCAAGGTTTTTAATTGGTGCTGGAAGGCAAGCCGAAAGCTGTCGGGTTTCCTTGGGTGCCACCGCAGAGGAGACCCCGGGCTGTGTGCTTCCCGATGCGCTTCTCATGCCGGAACAAAGGTTCCTCCGGATTGAGGTACCCTTAAAATACTCAGGCCCTGAGACCTTTAGGCCTGAAAGAGGCCGTGCAGGTGCCAGAGAATGGGGCAAACACAGACGGAAATCCCGGGCCGAGAAACCAGCTTCCGGAGAATCTGCTTTAATTTTTCAAGATGCAAGTCCTCAGTGTTTCTTGACTGCAAAGATACACTCAGCACTGCATGTGTTTGCTGAAAGCTGGCAAGCCAGAGGGCTGCCCCAAATAAGACTTCCAGGGGGCAGCGGAGGAGCAGGGAGCTGGGCCAGCGTGTGCCCCTTGCCCTGCCTCAGGACCAGTATCAGCACTGCCCGTGTGCATGAGAGAGAGATCCCTGCCCCAAGGGGATCGCAGTCTAAAACTGACACGAGGGGCGCAAGCAAGGAATGGGAGGTGAACATGGGGGGGGGATGTGCTTCGTTCCAGCGATTGGTGCTTAGACTCGGCTGTGGCAGCTTGCAGCTGCATTGGGAGACAGCACCCAGAATCCCCCAGCCAGGTGGGTGCTGGGAGTTGTAGTCCAACACCTGGGAGACCTGGCTGGTGAAGGCAGAGTGCATGGAAGCTACGAGGATTGGCTGGGGGGAGCACAGCAAGAGGGGCTGAGGAAGACTCTGCCCTGGCGGACTTAAAGGCTTTGGGGGAAGGCGGGGGAAGAGGCAGGAAGGGAGGGAGGGAGCAAGGGAGGTGGGCCGCGTTGGCAAGAGTGCCCCCGCTCAGCCTCAGCAGGGATGCAAACGACCCCCGGCCAGCCCCCGCCCGGAGGAGCAACGCCACCGGCCCTGCTTCCCCGCCTTCAGCTGCGCTGCGCTGGATGATGGCAGTTGTGGTCTCTGTGGGCTTGCCGTGGGGTGCAGGAGCACACGGGCCCATATTTGGCGTGCGGCACATGACTCATGCCCTCCGGAGTCCGTGGCTGGCTCTTTCCCGGGGCTGATCCGCCCGCGCCAGTGATGGGAACGGCTGCGCAGGCAGCCAAGACTCGGATGACGTGACCCCTCCTGGCTGCCGATCCGAGAGTCCACAGCGTTTACTCGCCAGCTCGCCCCCCACAGCCAGGAGCCCCGGGGTCTGGCGTCAGCCTAGGCCCGGTTCCCAGGGATGGGAGCTGATCGCGGGGTCTTTAGCTAGCGATGCGTGGAAGCGGCAGGCGAGCCGACCCCACTCCCTGGAAGCCACCGCTGCCTGCTCCTGGGCTGCTCAGCCCCCAAACCATCCATCAGTCCAGGCTCATCTGTCGCATGGACGGCTCTGCGCCAAGGGGAGCTTGCTTCTGTGCAAGCGAAGAAGCTCACGCACAGCGCATGGCCCCGCATATCGTGAGAACCCGCCTCCCCAACATGAGAACAACCTGAGTAAAGGCAGCCTCAGGTGTCTGGCACGCAGAGGTGTGCCGTGATCCCAGGCAGAACTGTGTAGACGTGCAAGGAATTGTGCTGTTCGGCCCATGGGGGGGGGGAGTGGCTCCAGCCATGTCCGTGCACCCTGCTGCTGGTGAGCTGCCCCCCACCCCGTTCATGCCTCTTAGGGCCTGTCAGGAAGGCCTCCCTCGCAGCCTGCTGTGAGCGGCACTCCTGGGGTCTCTCTGCACGCAGGCGGAGGTGAGGGAAGGGCCGCCCTTCGCAAGGAAAGCCTTGCTCCGCATGCAGGATGTTCCCCGTCCAGCTGCCGCCTCTCCGGGCCGAGCTGAGGAAAGATCCCTCGCGAAACCCGCAAGAAGAGCTGCGGCGGCAGGGCGAGCGATGCTCAGCTCGGCCGCCTCAGGAGGCCAGGCCCCGGGCTGCATCCGGCGCTTTGCGGGGCACGCCTGGGCTCGGCCTGCCCTTTGCACATGCCCCGGCGGCCGAGGAACGGCCTGCTCGGCAACATCCGCGCAGCACCGAGTTGTTTCTCAGAGCGATTCCGAGCAGTGCAGCGCACAGGGATCGGCGTGGGAAGGCGCCACTGGTCAGGGCAAGCAGTGCAGAGTACAGCGCCCGTGCCGGGGCTGTGGGCGACGCGGAAGGGGGGCCATGGTGGGGGGGCCAGGCAGTGATTCTGGCTGTGGCGCAGAGGGGGTGTCCCCCGTGGCAGCATTTTAATGCCGGGGCCGAGGCAGCGTGGCGAGACGTCAGGGTGCGGGCTGGGTGCTTGGCTCCGTGGAAAAGAGAGGAGGTGCTGGCACTTCGGTGGCTGGAGCTCGGGGCGCAGCCCGGCTCTGCGTGCAGACCGTCCCCGGCGTGACCGCGGCAGCCCACCCAGGTCAGGCTCGGAAAGAGCCCCGCCCAAAGGGTGGGGGGTGTGGGGGAGCCGCCAACCCCAGGCCCCATGGACCGAGGGACTGGCTGGCGCGCTCTTGTTCCTCTTCTGATTAAGCGGAACAGCAGGGCCCAGTTTCTGGGCAGGAACTGAGTTGGGGGTCGGGCTCCATTCGGGACACGTGGTGGGGCTTCCCCCCACCCCCGTCGCTCCTTCGTGGGCGATCCCCTCGTTTCGCGGCCTCTGGGCACCAGCGCTCCACCCGCATCCGCCCCCGTGGATTCCCGGGCGGGGGAGACTCATGGAGGCAGCGTTTCGGCACCCTTCATAGACCATACGATCAGCAACAACTCGGGAGGCTGCAGAGGGGGGCCGGGGCCGGGGCCGGGGCCGGGGCCGGGCGGGCGAGCAGCCTCGGCACGGCGCTGGAGGCGTCGCACAAACCGGCAGGCTGAGCTTCCAGGTGGGGAGTCCCGGGGCAGGGCCCCCCTCAGGGAAGGCCGCCCCTTTTGGGCAGTGCTGCCCAAGGGCTGCAGTGGGACCGCGTGGCTCCGGTGTCGGGAAAAGCACTTCGGCTCAGCCCTTCCCGTAAGAGTGCCTGCGCAGGACGATGGGCCGGCCAGCGGGCCACTGCAGGCCCATCCCAGCCGGGCGCAGGCAGTGCCTCTCTGCTTAGCCTGCCCCGGAGGCCGCCGTGCCGCCTCGCAGCCGCTCCGGGCGCCCGCACGTGCCCTCCTGCGCTTCGGAGCTAGCAGCGAGGCAGGAAAAGGCCGCGGCAGCGCTTCCCAGCCAAATGTAAATTGCTGCTATGAATCATAAAGGCCCGGCGTGCTTTGGACCCAAGGTAATTGGCAGACGACTGCGTGTCCCCCGTCCCAGCCTGCCGGCACGTTGAGATCATCCGCAAAAGCCAGTCCCCCCGGCCGCCGCCAAGGGCAGCGAGACCGGCGAGCGGAAGCCGCGCAGGCCTTCTCAGCCGTGGCCCTGCGCTTGTGGGACCGGCTGGCACCGGAGCACTGGCGGATCCGTCCTTCCCAAGTGTGCGGGAGAACATGGAGGACCCGGCTGTGTTCATGGGCCTTCCCACAGGCGGGGGGCCGACGCGCTTACTGGCAGTGTCTGACGGGATCCTTATGGAATATTGATTCGCTCCACTCGTGCTGCGTTCGTTCAGGGCTGCTTTTGTCCGTTGCGCCAGCTTGCCAGCTTGAGACGGCTCGATCCTTAAAAGCCGACTAAAAATAATGCAAATTCAGAAAGATGCATGAGTCAGAAAGAGGAACCAAACTATGCGAGGGAGTTGTGGAAGTTCCCCTTGGAGGAAACTCTAAAATAATCGTGGGTTTTGCTTTGGAAAAAGGGCTGGAAGGAGGAAGGTCCAGTCCTCCTGGTGCGGAGAAGGGGGAGGCGGAGACTTTCCCCCTCCCCTCACAATACCGGACCCCAATGGGGCTGTTCCAGAAAGCGGGACGGGGGGGTGTCTCGGGGCAGGCAGGAGGAGAAATTTCCTCGGAGAAGGCAGGCGAAACAGTGCAACTGGCTGCCACGGAAGAACCAGCGTGGCGCAGTGGCTGAGAGGGTGGGAGTGGGGCTCGGGCGACCCGGCTGAGCTCTCCACTCAGCCACGGGCCCCCCTGGGTGGCTTTGGGCCAGTCCCAGACCCTCAGCCCAGCCCGCCTCGCAGGGTTGCTGTGTGTGGAGAAGAGTGAGAGCAGGAGGAGGTGGATGCAAAGCCGCTCTGACCGCCTTGGAAGGGAAAAAGGCAGACGGAAATAAGGAAATGAGGCGGTCCGGATGGCCGCCAGCGTCAGGGCAAGCGCAGCCCACCCTGCGAGAGGACGCTGCGGAAGGGACGGGGCGGGGGGCGCGCTGGCCCCCTCGCCCGTCCAGCGTCTGGCTTGCACCCTGGAAAGTGGGTGCGGCGCAGCTTGAACAGCGGGGGCCCCCGGGCGGAGGAGGCTGTGGCAGCCCGTTCCCTGCCCCGGGGAGCCTCCAGTCGCGGCAGCCTCCCGGCCGGCCGGCACCTCAGAGCCGCGGCCTGCGCAGCCTGCTTTCTGCACCCCGTCTCCCGGCCCGGGCCGCCCCGCCTTGCCCGGCGGTGCCCTTGCAGCTGGCAAAGCAGCGTCCCGCGACGCTGCACCGGCCCGGCCCCCCCGCGTCCCTCCGACGGGTCCGTGGCGCCCGAGTCGTGGGGGCGGCGGGGCCCGTGGGGCGCCTTGGCGGGGCGTCCTGCGGCCCGGCTGCGCTCACTCCCCTGCCTGGGGAGCGGGGGCCCCATGGGTTGTGGGGCGCACCGGGGGGGCAGCGGGCCAGGCTGGGCCGCCGTGCCCACACCCGGCGGGGCCCACTCCCTCCAGCGCCTGTGGGCGCACCGGGGAACCCCGCCGACCCTCGGGGAGCATCGCTCCCGCTCCCAGGCATTTCTGTAGAGAAGGGGCCCGACGAGGTGGATGGCGAGAGGCCGCCGTATGGCTGGGCACAGACGCATTTATGGGGCCCCGGGGAGCCGCGAGGGAGGCGCGCGGTTTATTTGCGGTGTTACGGGGAAATTGGGATATAAAGAGGATGGACGGCTCCGCCGCGGATGCCAGGGATGCCGGAGCGCCCCGCCGGCGTGACTCAGGTGCCCCCCCCGCTGCCGCCCAGCCTCCTCCGCCGCACGCAGCCCTCCCTGGCCGAGGCAGCCGCCCCCCCGCAGGGTCTCCCCCCCAGGACCCCCCCAGCGCGTCCAAGGCTGTCCCTGGATCAGCAGCAGCAGTGCCGCCCCTCCCCTTACCCTCCCTCTCTACTTTCCTTCCTATTTATGCGCCCCAGCTGTAACCCTCTAGGCTGAACATATGCACATTAAAATAAATTAAGCCATTTTCATATATTTGCATATATTACAGAGCTGGGGGAAGCTGGCAGGGGGAGCGACTGACCCCTCGGATTGCGGCCCTGGCTGCCCCTCAAGCCAGCAAGGAAGATTGATTCTCGGGCGGCGTCCATTTCTGTTGCCCTTGCACCCGCAGCGCGGTCCCTGCCCGCCCCCCATACGTCTAGCTGTGGCCCCACCTGACCCTCCTTGCTGGAAGAGCGCTCAGTGCCCGCCCCACAGCTCCCCCCGCCCCGTGTCAGGATGCAGGCTGCTTTTCCCGAAGACACCCAGCCCTGTCATGCTGCAGAAGCACCTCCACTAGGCTAGTCCTCATGAAGCCCTCAGACTGTTCCCCAGCATTCCCCTCGCCCTCGCCCTCGGGCCCCCTCCCTTCCTGACCCCTGCATGGACACTCATCTGCTGCCCAGTCTCACTGGTCTGAGTACATGCTTGCTTGTCCTTCCATTGCCCCCCCAATACCACTGCCCCCCCGACTTCCTCACTTGCTCATGGCACTGCCAGCACGAAGCCCCATACACAGCACCTGCCCGGGCAGCCCAGGCATGTGGCTGCACGGGGCCCATCCTGGAAGCCTGCAGGCCACCAAGCCCACACCAGACCTGAGCCCCCCCATCCTTCTGGACCCCCAGTTTGCCGGCTGCCTCACACACGCCTCCCTGACCCCAGCCGGATGGCCTCCGTGGGGATCCGAAACCCCCCTCCACGCTGAGCCAGAGCGAGGGGAGGTGAAGCAGACGGACGGGGACGGGGAGGCCCACCCTGCGCCCTCATCGGCCCCCTGTCCATGCCCTGGCAGGGAAGGGGGCTGGCTGGGCATTGCTCTGGCTGCATCCCACCCCCCGGAGGGCCCATGTTCCAAAGCGCTCGGTGGCCGCACGGCCCGCATCCCAGCCCTCCCCTGCAAGGCGCGATCCGGGACATGGTGCCCCGAGGCCCCCGGCATGCCCGCTCCAGAGCCTGGCCCGAGACGTGCCCGGCCACAGCCCCAGCATCCCCAGCCAGTGTGGGGAATGCTTGTGGGTGGGAGCAGCGTCCTGCGCCTCTGGAGGGGAGCCAGCGGGAAGGCCGGGGAAGGGATGGGAGCGGAGGCGGCCAAGTTCACGGTGCCCTTGTGCACGTCTGGCGCACCGCGCACGGGCGCCTCCTGCAGCGCTGCTCGCCCTCCTCAGAGAGGATCCCGTGGGGCCGGAGAGGAGGCACCGCAGGGAAGGGCGGCGGAGACACCCGTCCGGGGCCGCAGCCGGCCCTGCCGACAGCACCCCGGGCCGGTGAGCTGAGCAGGAGCCACCGGGGTGCGGGGGCACAGCATGTGCCGGGGACGGGCGTGCGGGGCCGTTCTGTCCCTCTCCTGTGGTGCTGGACGCCACGGGTGAAGCGGCCTCGCTGGTGGCCAGCTGCCTTCTCCAGTGGCGGAGGCCGGGTGCCCAGGTGCACCGTGGCTGGGGAGCATGGGAGCAGTGTTGCTGCGCTCATGCCTTGTGTGGGGCCGGCTGGCCCATGAAGAAACCTCTGGCTGAATGGCCGCATCCAGCCTGACGCGTCTTATGGTCTTCGGCCCTCTTCCTCAGCCTCGGCCATCGCCGTCTGTCCAGGGGGCTAGCTGTCATCTTTGAGCAAGCCCCTAAGTCACGTGGGTCCCAGTGTGGCGGGTGCTTTGCGGAATGCCACCTTCTCGTTTGAGTATGGCGCATGGAATAACCCCTCGCCCCTTCCTCACAACCGCGGGCTCCCTCTCTGCTGCGCGGCTGCGGGACCCTCCTGAGGCATGGCGAGGGGCGCTCTGGCAGCCGGACTGCGGCATGCGGGTCTTCCGAGGCCCGCGTCCCCTCGGCTCTGCCCAGCCCGCCTCTGCGGCCCCGCAGGCAGCTCTGGCAGGGACCGTGGCCCATGGGCTCCGAGGTTCCGCACCCCTGCGCTAACGAGGCGCCGGAGCCCGTTCTGCCGCGGGCCGGGCAGCCCAGCAAAGGAGCCCCCGGACGCTGGCCGCCCCCCTCCAGCGCATCCATCCTGGACGGCTTGGGCCTCTTCCCAGCGTTCGCCTCCGCCCCAACTGTGGCGCTTTGAGGAAACAATAGATTTAACATGTTCGGATCTCCCAGCCTTGACTGAACGGGAATCTCTCTCTCTCTCTCTCGGCCGCTCATTAAAAGGGCCCATTTTTCTCTGCTAAGTATCATTTGCTTAAGAGGTTCTCCCTGCCTGTCACATCGCAGATGCTGGGCCCGGACGAGAAAGCCCTTCTCCGAGGTGCTCGTGAATTATTTCCGAGGCCTGTCAGAAGGCAGGAAGGGAGCGTGTGTGGAAAGCAAAGCGGGCCGGCTCCTCACTTGGCGGAGGCCGAGCCGAGCGGCGCTCCCGCCACAGAGAGGTGCCCAGCCTGCTCCGCGGAGAGAGCGCCGCGCACGTGCGCGAGCACGAGGGTGCCACTCTCAGACTGGTGCCCCCTTTGCACGCAGGGGGCGCGTGCCCCTGCTGCTAGGCTCGTGACCCCAAAAGCGCCGCTCACCGTACTCCCCTGCACTCGCACCTGTGAATGGGGCCGCGGAACGGCGAGCGCAAGCCAGGCCCTCATCGCGCCGGAGGGGCCTGTACGGTGTGGGGGTCGCCTCCGCCAGGAGGAACACAAGCGCCAGTCCCAGCCACCCAGGGGGTCCCTCCGGAGCGTGGCCTTTCCCGCTTTGCTTACTCCAAGGAGCCCGAGGTAGTGCGCGTGCCCCTTCTGCGTTCGGTCCTCCACGGGAGCCCTGCGAGGTGGGCCAGGCTGGGAGTCCGTGACTGGCCAAGCCACCCAGCGAGCCTCGTGGCTGGGGGGACTCGAACCCGCATCTCCTGAGCCCCCGACCCACACCCTGCCCTGGTTCCCAGTGGGCAACAGGCCCCCGCGGGTAGTCCCCGGAAGGCTGTCTCACCTCCGGCCTGCCGGGGCCCCAAAGCCCAGCTTAGCTTGCCTTCCGGCTGCTCGGGGGCCGCCGTGGGACAGACCTTGCGGGCAAGTGAGGCAGATGGGCTGAGCAGGCCGGGGAGCATGGGAACGGAAGGAGCGCTCAGAACAAATGCGGGGTTTCTGGCGAGGGGCCTGGGCTCAGCGGTTTGGGCACGTGAGCTCGGACTCCTGGGTCCTTCCAGGCAGAGGCTGCATGGAGATCGGGGAAAAGCTGCCGAGGAGTGGCGGGGCGGGGGTGCACAGCTGTCAGCTGGGATTGCCCCTGGTGGGCCACGGGACTCTCCAGGACACGGGGTGGGCAGCCACACGGCCCCCGCCCAGGCTGGCTCTCACCTGCCGGCCTGCATCACGGCCTCCGCTCTGCTCCCGCCCCCGGGGGGCTTTCTGTCATGGCCCGTCTCGCCGTTTCCATGTGGGCTGCGGGCCTGGCCAGGCGGTGGCTTGGCTGGGTTGTGGGCGCTGGAGAAGGCCTGGGGGTCTGCACAGCCCTGCAGAGAGACGGACGGACGGACGGACGGACAGGCCCCGCGAGCAGAGGCGTGACGAGCTCCTGGGCCCCCCCAGGCACTTCTGAAGGCCGCGACCACGCAGGCCTTCCCAGGGGCTTGCGGCATCTCCGGCCACCCTTAGCAGCTCCTGGCTCCGCATCTTCGAGGGCCCCTGCATCTCCGTTCTTCATGGTACCCCCTTCCTCCCCACCTCCACTGCACAGCCCCCAAACACGTCAGTCACAGCCCTGCGGGGGGCTCACCTCCCCTGGCCAGGGTGCTGGTCGCGTGATGGAGAGCCAGTTCGGGGGGGGGTAGGTTTGGCGTTGCTCGAGGGCCCCCAAGGGAGCCTGCCCAGATCAGGACCCCGTGGTCCGGAAGGGGCAGGGGCCCTGCCCAAGACCCGGCCCGTTGCCTGTGGGGCTCGGTCCAGGCGCACGATGGGGTGGGGCTGGTCCCTCGCCTGGGCTGGCAGACACCACACAGGCCCCAGCGCCTGGTGCGCAGCGAGCGTGCGAAGCTCGCTCGTGCCTCTGGTTGCTGCTTGTAGAGGAAGTGAAACCTTGATGGAATATTTACTCGTCGGATAATTCTATTTACAGTACTTTGCCGCAGCTCTCTGTCAAAAAGGGTCTTAGAGCGGCTTACACAGATCCATCATGAGCTAGCCCTGCCTTCAGGCTCAGAATCGGAAAACACGACACAAAAGGAAGCGCGTGGAGGCGGGAGGAGGGGGAAACGGGCCCCAGCTCTTTGAACGCTCTTATCGATTTTTTTTGCCGCAAGTGTGGGGCTGGGGGGGGGGTCCACAGCAGGCCCCCTGTGGCTGCTCCTTCCGTGGCTCACGCTGGACTCTGCCTGCTGCGGTGGCCTGGCTGGGAGGCAGGGAGTGCGGCCCCCGTGGCCACGGTGGAGGGGGGGGGTGTTCTCTGGCCGCTGGAACGTTAGCATCAATTCGAGTCTGCTGTAAAAAAAATAAAAAAAAATTGGGAAATCTTAGAAACCTGGATTATTTTGACCCCGATTTCACTGCTTCCAACCTCCCCAGAGAAGCCTGGAAAAATGGCTGTTTTTCTAGCCCTTTCTTGCTACCACAGACCTGCAGGGAAGGGCCTGCTCTTGGAACCCCCATTCCTATTTTGATGGAAGCGTCTCAATATATTTTGGGACGGGATCCCTCGCATTTCTCCCAGATGGTTTTAACTTCCTTCTGGGATGTGCCACTGCCCCCGTTCGGGTCTCCCTGACTCGGTTTCCCCTCCCCTCTGCAGAACCACAGCTGAAAGGCATCGTCACCAAGCTCTTCGGCCGGCACGGATATTACCTCCAGGTCCACCCGGACGGCAGCATCGATGGGACAAGAGAAGATACCAACAGTTTCAGTGAGAGCAGCCTGGGCCCCGGGGGTGGGGGTCTCATCTGGGGGTGACCCGACCGGGCGGCTCCTCCTCTGGGACAGCCACGTCCTGGGGGTTGTGTGAGAGAGCTTCCATGTGGATTGGGCCCATATGGGGCCGGCGATGTCCCAATTCCACAGTTCACGATCCAAGGCTTCGCGGGTGCAGCTGCTGTCCAGCAGTGCTTCGAGTGTGGGGGGTCATTCTGGGAAGGGGGGTTCCTGCCCCAGCTGCTCTGGCAAGGGGGCCGTTCAGAAGGCAGCTGGCAGCTTTGCTCTTGCTGCTCCCTCACGGTCTGGCACCCCCGGCACCCCCTTTCTCCCCCCCCACCCCTCGCCTCCTCCTCCATCCACCCAGGCTCCCTGACCCTGCAGAAAGAGCGGGGAGGCGGCCCGATGGAGGGGCCGGTGCCCCCCCATCCGTCCTGCGCCGGGAATCTGCCTCAGCCGCCCGTGTGTGGAAGGCAGAGCGGAGCTTGCAGCCCTTAACTGAGCATTTACAAGGACGGCCCCCTGGGAGCAGGTCGCCACCTGCTTCTCCTGGCAAAAGGCCGCACCTGGAGGAGCGGTTCCCCCCGAGGGCCGAGGCTCCGTCCGCTTCAGCCCCGCTTGCGCGCTGCCACCTCCCGAGCTTCCTTCCACGGGGCTCCGGATCGCGCCCGCCCTTCCCCAGAGAGCGCCCAGCGGCTCCCGGGTGCTTCCTCCGCCCCAGGAGCCCCCGCCCCCAATGGGCCCGTGGGCCTGGCCCCCACTCTGCTCCAAGCAGAGCCCCCTGGCAACTGGGGCTCAGGTTCGGGTTGGGGGTGTCGGCGGCCGCCCCGCCCGGGCCTTCCGAGGCTCTGGACGCAGCTCTGCCGGGCTCCGCACGGTCCCTCCTTCCTTCCTTCCGTCTCTTTCCCAGCCCTCTTCAACCTGATCCCGGTCGGCCTTCGCGTGGTCGCCATCCAGAGCAGCAAGTCCGGGCAGTACGTCGCCATGAACGCAGAGGGCTATCTGTATACCTCCGTGAGTACCCCCATCGCCTCCCGCCAATGCCCTGCCCGGGCGGCCACGCGCGGGGACCCCAAAGGGGCCCGCCTGCCCCCCCCCGACTCCCAGCTGGGCCCTCCCCTTTCCCAGCTGCGGGGCTGGTGGCGGTGCATCTCAGCCCCTCCCGGAAAAGCCGAAGGGGCCGGTGCGGAGCAGCAGCGGAGGGCGCAGCCCTGCGCCCACACCCGCCCCGCCCCGGCCTCCGTCAGGGCCCGCCGGGGCCGGCTGGGCCCCAGGACCAGGCAGCAGGCGGGGAAGGCAGGGCCGGGCGCCTGCAAGCTTGCGCTCAGCGGTCCCAGGATGTGGCCGCCGCGACCCCTCTGCGAAGCAGCGGCCCCGGCGGAGCGTCGAGGCTCCTGCAGCGCACAGGCACACCAGCAGGGGGCGCTGTCACCGCAGCGCCCTTCCCCGACGCGGGGCCCTCTGGGGGCTGAGGTGCTGCTCCCAGGAGCCCCCAGCAGGCGAGCCTCTCCGGCCCCTGCCGTGGGGGCTGCACTGCAGCAGGTGGCCGGCGCTGAGAGGGGCAGGGGCACCCCGTCCCCCCATGTGGCGCCCCGGCTGCCTCTCGGCGGGCGCGGCAGGGACTCCTGGAGCCGAGCCGGTGGCACCTTTCCCGGGGAGGGGAGGGGAGGGGAGGGGAGGGGAGCGGCTCCCGCACACTCCCTCCCTTTCTGCGATGCAATTAGAAGCTGCCCTCCTTAGCGAGGCCTCCCGGGGAGAATTCCCTGACCCCAAAACGGAAGGGAGCCGGTTGCTCCTTCCAGCAGCGCCCCCACGGCCGGCTCCTGGGCTCGGAGGGCCCTGGGCAACCCCCTCCCTGTGCAGCCCCCCCCAGGGGCCCTCTGGGCCAGCAGCTGCTCCTCCCCGCTTCTCCCCGCCGGGCAAACACCCCCCAAGCCTACAGCCCCTGCTCCCTTCTCGCCACCTCCATGGCCTGGGCCAGAGGGCGGGGGCAGCCCAGCAGGGGCAGAGGGCTGTGGGGGGGAGTGGCGCCAGGGGCAGCATGCAACCTCGGCACATCCCAACTTGGGGGGCATCTGCTTGGAGCCCCCAGCTGCTCTCCCCAGGACGGAGGGCAGCCCACCTGCAGTGCACCTGGTGCTCACTCGAGGGCCCCCCCCCCGAAGGTGCTGCGGGAGCCGCCCCCTTTCCACCCCACCCACGGAGCACATGCTCTGGGCCCCCCAGTGAGACACATCCGCCGTGTGGGGCTGGCCCCCTCCCACAGCCAGCCTCCCCGCCCCACCTGCTTGAGCTCTTCGGTCCAGCAGGGCTTGGGGCCGGCCAGGTCTGCTCCACTCCGCGCCCCAGGAAGACCCCCTGCAGCACGGGGGCCCAAGGCCCCTTGGAGCCGGCCCCCGCTCGGGCTGGCTGGGGTGGCTGGGCACGGGCGGGTCCCCTCCTGGCAGCCGGGGGAGGATGGGCACGGCACGTGGATGATGGGAGAGGGAGCGGGCGAGGGGGGAGGCTGCGATGAATCATTTATCAGCTGCATGGAGAGGTGACCCCGATCCGGCAGGGGAACGGGGAACAGCTGACGGAGAGATTTCCCTGGGAAGATGGTGACTGTCAGAAGCGATGAGGCGAGCGCAGGCTGACAGGCCCGCGCATGTGTGAGGGACCAGATGGGGGGGCAGGGAAGGAGCTGGGCGGCGGAGGGGGCGCGGGGAGCCGTGGATGCAAGCAGAGGAGGAGATGCAAGAGAGGAGAGACGAGGCAGCCGGAGAGAGGAACCCTCTTTGCCAAAATCCAGTAAGAAAGAGGAGCACCCCTGAGCATGAGCAGAGAGCCTTCCTCCTTTCCCCGTACCACAGCCACACCCCACAGAACTTGCCCCTCCCCGCGATGTGTTGGGACCAGGGGTCGGAGGCCATGGTCTCCCTGAGCAGCCAAGCTGCAGCCCTACCTGGACCTCCCCCCGCGCGCCTGCCCTGCCCGGCTGTGAAACTTGGGGGGCTGGGAGGGAGGAGGCGAACCCCCGATCCGGCCGGGGACAGTAGGGGAGGCGGGGGCTCCGCAGGATGGGGAGCGAAGGTGCAGGCCAGGGCAGAGCAGGAGCGCGGCGCCCCCCGCTTCCCGCCCCACAAGCCCCCCCTCGGCCGCGGGGGGAAAGCGGCTGCTGCGCCGTCAGTCCCCGCCGGCCCGGCGCGGGGGGCTTCGCGAGGACGCGGGCGGAGGGAGCCCCCGGGCGCTGCGGGCCGGGCCGGGCCGGGCCGGATCGGGTCCCGCGGGGACACCGCGCTCTCATTAGCGAGATGGCTCCGCTGGCCGCCGCCGCCGCACGATTCCGGGCCGAGGACCCAGGCGTCCTGGCGCAACCCCCGCGGAGCCGCGGCCGGCAGCGCCGCCTGGCGGCCGGCAGCGGGCCTGCAGCCGCCTCGCCCGCCCTTCTGCGCGGCCGCCGGCGCACGGCGCTCCCGGCGCACCCAGGATCGGGGCCCCGCCAGGCCTGCAGGCCTGCCCCTTCTCGACGCGCAGGGCGGGCCGCCCGAGGGCTTTCCTCCCGGGCCCCTTTCTCCCAGCTCCGCGTCTCCTGCTGGGCGCTCCGGGTGCCCGCGGGCCCTGCCGCCCCTCGCGATCCGACCGCCAGCTGCTTCCTCGGATCTTGTCCGGAACCACCGAATGACCCGGGATGCCGGCCTGCCGCAAAAGGAAGGGCTGCTCTGCGGCTCCACCGGCACCGGCGGCCCCCGAGTGTCGCTCTCACGCTCCCGAGAGCCTCGCACCCCTTTGCCTCCCCAGCTCTGCCCTCCGGGAAAGCGAGTGCTTTGCGGCCAGCCGTGCCCACGGCAGCAGCCCTCCAACGAGCACGCGGGCACGGGGCCCCCGCAGGAGCCATTTTGCGACAGTGCCTGCGACACGCTTCCAAAATTCCCGAGGCACTCATTAACCCGCAGAATGGTAGCGGTCCCTCGCCCCCCAAACAGGCGTGCAGACACGCAGAGAGAGGTTGGGAGATGCAGCTTCCAGCCCCCCCCCCGCCAATCGGGTGATTTTGGGTGAGGCACAGCTCCCAGCCTAACCTCCCTCGCAGGGTTGTTGTGAAGGTAAGATGGCAAGGAGCTGGAGGCTGTGAGGCGCTTTGGACGAGGGAAAGGGGTGAGCCACAAATGATCGCAATTCGCAGGGAGTAACCCCAGAAGCCAGCCCAGGCAAAGGACTGGGCACCCTGCGGGCGGCCCGGGGCTCTGGCCGGAAGCGGCGCCATGCCGCTCTGCAGGGGAGTCGGTGGGTTAACCCTCTCGCCTCCCCCCCCGCAGGCTCACTTCACCGCCGAGTGCCGTTTCAAGGAGTGCGTCTTCGAGAACTATTACGTCATGTACTCCTCCACCCTGTACCGGCAGCGGGAATCGGGGCGCTCGTGGTTTCTGGGCATCAACAAAGACGGGCAGGTGATGAAGGGCAACCGAGTCAAGAAGACCAAAGCGGCAGCCCACTTCCTCCCCAAGCTGCTGGAAGGTGAGCGAGGGGGGCGCGCCTCTTGCAACAGCCCCCACAGGTCGCTTCCCGGGGGCAAAGCACCCCCCGCACAGGCGGTGCGTCGCGTCCCGTCTCATGCGGCTGACCTCTTGCGCAGCCGCCGCTGCGCGGGCTCTGGCAGGGCTCAGCTTGCCTCGCTGCTGCCCCGCTCTGCCCCCGGGGCCTCCCCGAAGCACCCCCGTGGCAGACGGGGCGGCGTCAGGGGCTGCCGCTCAGGCCTGCGGTGTCTCCCCTCTCCCCTCCGCAGTGGCCTTGTATCGTGAACCTTCGCTGCACAACGTCGTGGAGCCGGCAGCAGCTAAGAAGGCGGAGGAGGGCAGCGCCCCCGCGGCCTCCGTCAAAGAGATCTCCAAGGCGGAAGCCACGTAGCCCTGAGGACGGGGGGTCCGCTCTCCTCCACCCCCCACCTCTCCTGCGTGCTTGTACCTCACTTCCTGGCAGCCGCTCTCCGAACCACCTTTGGAAGCACTCGTTCACGGACCCTCGATTTTCTCAGGATGCCCCTCTCCCCTCTCGTCTCCAGCCACTGGGACTTGGGAAAGCCCACGCCGTCTGGCCAGAAGGGGAGAGGCACTGGCCAAAGCCACGGATGCCGCCCCTCGCCGACGAGGGGACCCCCATGGCCACGTAGGTGCCGTCTTCCATTTCAAGCCATACGCTCACGACATGCAGCCATGGGGCGGCACCGCGGCGGCGGTGCGTGGGGGGCAGACCCCCTTTCTTCGGACTCCGACGAATCCACTGTGCGCTTCCGGTCTGCGTCTGCCCGGAAAGTTGTTAGCGTTTCGGAAAAACCCGATCTCTCCAGTCTTCCATGCAAACGGAATGGGGCGAGACCCACGCTTCGCTTCTCCCGCATTGACAACCCGACTTCTGACACACGCCGGGAAGACGCAGGAAAAGTGTGTCGGCACTCTTTTAACCACCAATGGAACGCGACGCGTGTCGCCTGCTACAGGGAAAAAAGATCTTCCGTTTTCTTAAGAATTTTTTAACCACCACCTACGTCATACCCTTTCCAGCCCCTGGGTGGCGACATTCTCCAGTTCGGAACCATTGCGGAATAGCAGATGTTCCCCGAGTTCGGTTCAGTGCAGAAGCGAACCGCACGGGAATTCTCTGGGGAAGGTGTGCCGGTCCGGCCAAGGGTTGCACCTGAAGCGCTCTTCTCCCAGAGGGACAGGCTGGCCTGACGGGATGCACGGAGCCGGCACTGTTCCGGCAGAGCCGGTCTGAGAAGTGGCCCCTTCCCTCCACCGCCGGGATGGCCGTTTCGGCACCGTGGAGCTCAGTGCCGTCCCCACGCCGGGTCCCTGCAGGAGGAAAGTCTGCGCTTGGGGGTCCACCAGGAGCCCACGCCGTCCTGCCGGTGGAGAGACTTCACTGCCTGCGAGGAGAACGTGGCCCCCCGGCCCCCCCTGTAATGCTCCTTTTGACCACTGGATGGCAGCACCATTTCCAGGGGGGGGCAAGGTTGCGGTTTGGCCACTGAGTGGCAACACGGCCATTTTGGCTTCCGCGGGGGGAGCAGGACGGCTTTAACTCTCGCAACGCTGCAACGCTCCTGTCGGCGAGTGGAACTTGGGGGAAGCCAACAGTGGGGGTGCTATGGGGCCCCACACCTGTGCTCCCCCCCCCACTGTGTCCCAGGAGCCCCACACGAGCCTCATCACTATCTTTACAGGGTTTCCATTGGCAGCAGATCCTCGTGGGGGGACCGACGGGAATGGCGCTTTGGGGTCTGGGACGATATGGATCCCGGCTCGCAGGGTGGGAGGGAGGGCCGCTGGAGCCTCCGGCCGGACTCGGAAAGGCCCGGGGAGGGGGGGTGCAGAAGAGCGCTTCCGAGGTTTTGTCCCGTGTGTGTTGACTTGTGTGTGTGTGTCTTCCAGAACCGAGCAGGAGCCCCATGAACCGATGCAGCTCCTGTTCCCCAGGCCTGCCTGCTCGGGGGGGGGGGGGCTCAGCGGGACTCACTTCTGAGCAGGCACGGAGGGGTTGCACTGAGAAACCCTCTCGGCACCCACCTTCCAGCTCCCCGTGCCCAACCCTCGCCCCTTGCCATCTGCTCCGGCCCCAGCCTCCCCCGGGGCCCCCAGAAAGCCCCGCAGCCCCCCCTTCCCCAAGCACTGCGGCAGGAAGAAGCGGGCAGGCCCCAGCCTCCCCCGGGACCCCCTCCCCGCCGACCCTGCCCAGCCATATCTGGGGAGCCCGAGCGCTGCTTTGCCAGGCACCCGACAGGGAGGGAGGCAGCAATAAGGGGTCTCGGCGGCAGGCCGGGCCCTCTCTCGCCTCCCTCCGGGCGGCGCTGGTGCCCCCAAGAGCCATAACCGACCCCCCGGGCCGCGGGCCACCCCCCCCCCCCATGGTGACAGGGTTCGTGCGAACTCAGGAATTCCAGCCATCGCCGCGGGGCGCAGCCTCTAGGGGCGACCGAGCTGCCGGGGTGCGATTCCCAGTCCAGCCACCCGGCGGCAGCAGAGAGCCCGGGAGCGAAGGGCCAGTCTGTGCTCGCGCGCAGCCGCTTTCCTGACCATGTGCAGATGGTCGCGCGCGCGCGCCCTCCACCCCCCCCCCCCCGCTTTCCCGGTCTGCCCCAGGGAAGATCCCCGTGCAGCCTTACGCGCAGCTTCCGAGCTCCGCGTGACTCTGAACCCCCGGACCTCTTCGGCGGCCGGTCCCGGTTCCTGGAGTCCGAAACTGGCGAAGGGCGATTTCGAGCCGCTGCGGCCCCGATTTCTGCCCGCGAAACACCCGGGCCGTCTGAAACCCCTGTGCACCGGGATGCAACCCCCGGCCGTGGGCTCGGCACGGCCGCGCGCGAATGCAGGGCCCGCTGGAAGCCGACACGCCGCGAGGGAGGCGTTTCGGAGCGCGTCTGAATCGCCCCGACACGCCCCGCAACGAAGCGCGGCCCCGCCTTGGCGCCTCTTTGTTGGCCACACGTGGAGCCACGAGGGCGAGTTCAGACGTCCGCAAGCTCTCGCAGGCAAAGAGCGCCGGTCCCCGCCTTCCCCCGCCCCTCCGATCACGCCCTCTCCCCTCACATCGCGTGTGCGTGTGAACGCGCGCCCAGACTGCCCCAGAAGAGAGGGAGGAACCGGCTGGCACAGAAGCTCTGGGTTTGGGAATCTAACCTCTCCCCTTTTTGTCTACTTTATATTGGAAAATTATACTGTATATAACTGTGTGTTCGTCTCCCTCCAACCACCTTAATGCCTCGGCGCAGGGAGCGGTGCGGGGCGGTGCGGGGTCCCATCGCCGCCTCGCCCCCCGCGCAGTTCCGCCCCTCCGCCTCTGCCCGCCCTTGGGACCCCCTCTCCGCCCACCTCCTCTCCGCAGGGGCCAGACGCGCAATCCGCACTCGGTGCAATCCTCACGGGACTCAAAGGGCCACCCTGCTCTGCCCCCCATCCCGGCCCGCACCTGATTCGGCCTTGAAATCGCGCAGGTCTGATTTCCGCTTAAAATTTGCATGCTCCCAAGTGTTCAGAATCTGGAAATCGCGCCGATTTCTTCTCCAAATTTCGCAATTCTTTCGGTCTCCTGGTCTTTAAAGTCTAAGCCGCACCCGCGAAGCGAAACTTTCGGCCTGAGCGTGGCCGCACGGGGCAAGTCCAGGCCTTTCTTGGGGGGGATCGCAAAACCCCGAGGCCTTGCGAGTGGGAGCTCGGGCTGCGCGCTGGCTCTGCCGCAGGCGCTGCGCAGAGCCGGGCACTCTGCGCCACGCAAGCCCGCCGCTTCCCGGGCCCGGGCAAAGGCGCCCGTTGCTGCGGGCGGGGCAGCGAGCAGCTGCGTCTGGCTCCTGCCGGGGAAGTGGGCCCCCCGACCCCCATCCCGACCCCCCCCCCCGTGACCAGCACAGAAGGCAAAACTAATCGTAGCAGGAAACTCTTTGCCTTTGGCCCGGCGCGGCCTGCATGAGAAAAAGGCCCGCTCGCAGCAATAGCGGAGTCCCCTGGCCCCGATCCCGCACTCTGGAAATAAAAGAAGCATTTGTACTACTCGTCCGGAGTTGACTCTGTGCTTGTCCGCGAGGGACCGGGGCGCGCGGGGCATGTCGACTCGGGTTCCCGCAAGATCCGGCCCGGGCCTTGCTCGTCCTGCCGGTGCCGGAGACGCGGGCCCGGCTTGCAGGGCGCCCAAGGGGAGGCCCCACGCACTCCCGGGCCCCTCCCGGAAGGCTCCCCCGCAGCTGCTGGCGTGGCTGGGAGCGCAGCGCGGCCGCTGCACGCAGCCCCACGGGAGCTGCAGCCCAGCCGGCCCTCCGGCGGGCGCCCCGTTGGGGAGCGCCGCGCCCGCGAACAGCTGCCGGGCGGCGCAGGCGCAGGCGCAAGTGCGGGCCGGGGGCGCAGGGGCGGCGGAGGCCTCGGGCTGCCCTGGCGCAGGTGCGGAGCCGCCCGGCCCCTCCGCCTCGAGGGCCTCCGGGGACAGGTGGCCGGCCGGAAATGCCGGGGGCGGCGGCGCCCCCGGGCCCCTGACGCGCAGCCGCTGCTCCAATGGGCGCCCGGCCCGGCCCGGCCCGGCCCGGCCGGGGAGGGGCGGCGGCGGCGGCGGCGGCCCTCGGTCTGTCCGCCCGCCCGCCGGGCCGTCGAGGAGGCTGCGCGGCAGAGGCGCGGCATGGCGGGCGCGGCGCTGCTTCGCGGGCTCCTCTGGGCGCTCTGCGCGGGCGGTGAGCCTCTCCCGGGAAAGGGCGGCGAGGGTGGGGGGCGGGGGGCCCGATCCTGCCCCCCGCCTGGGGGACCAGCTGGGCGGGCGCCCGGCGGCGGCTCGGCTCGGCTCGGCTCGGCTCTGGCGGCTGCCCCGGGCGCGCTTTCCCCAGCCCCTCGCCAGGAGCCTCCCCAGCCGTGCCCTCCAGCTGTGCCGGGCCGCAACCCCCATCCTCCCCAGCCATGCCAACTGCGGAGGATGGGGTCGCGCCTGCAGGCCCCCGGCGGGGGAAGGCCGCTGGCCGCACAGAGGAAAGGCGCAGGCGTCTGCAGGGGGCCCACCTGCCCCGCCGGCTGCCGCCCCCTCACCCCCCTCTCTGTGCAGCCATAAGCGCCTTGGAAATTGAGGGCCGCCTGCTGGACAAACTCTGCCAGAATTACTCCAAGTTCACCCGCCCGACTCGCCGCATCGCCGACAAAGTCCCCGTTCGGATCGGCATGTCCCTGTCCCAGCTCATCAGCCTGGTGAGTGAGCCCGGGTTCAAGGATGCGGGGCTCGGGGTCCCCACGGAGGGGGGGGGCGGTTGCCACACACCGCCGGTGGCCACGCGTGGCCGGCACAAGGCGCTGGGACACTGCCAGGCAGCTGCAGGATTGGGCCCCGTAACCCGGATGTGCGCTGTGGAACAGAGGCACCCTCTGGCTCGCAGTGGGGCGAGCCGGTCCGACCACGGTTGTTGTGCAATTGTGTGCTGTTCGTATGTGCAAACCCACACGGTGGCTAAAGTGTGAGCTGTTTATCGGAGCAACCCAGGAGCAGGGCCTGCGGGGTGCCTGTCCTGCGGTTCTGAACGCCGGGCTGTTCCTCGCAAGGACGACGCATGACCCAGCATCCCCGTGCGCCCCGTTCCAGGCGCCGCAGGCCTCTGCCCCTTTTCGCAGGCGATGGGCGTCCTGCTCGGCTCCAACGGGGATTTTTGTTTTTCAACCCTTCTGAGCTGGGCGTGGAAATAGTTAAAGGCAGCAGCTGAATTTGCTGGCTATTAATAACCAAATTATCCAGCGGCTCGGGGACAAAGGCCAGTGAGCAAGCCCCGTGGCGAGCCTCCCCCCTCGCCTGCGCGGCTCCGATCTGGCTGCCCTTTCTTCCCAGCCGCAGCCGGCACGACGGCGGCCGCAGAGGGAAAGCCGCAGCCGGGCAGAGGGCTGCACAGGCCCCAGAAGCGCTGAAATGGGGCAGAGCGGGCCCACGCAGAGGGCAGCGATGGCGGGGTGCGGATGCCATCGCAGATGCGTGGCCGAGCCCCTCCGCTGGAACCTCGCAGCGGGGACACGACGAGGGAACAGAACCGGCGCGCGGCAGCAGGCGGAGGCCTGGCCCGGGGGGGGCAGCTGTCCCGTGAGCCCCACTGACTGAGCTGGCGGGGAGATGGCTTTCGTTAGCTTATTTTAAGAACACACAACGCACACCTCCAGCAGGAAGTGGCTGGCAGGGCAGTGTCCGTCGGGGCTTAGAGCGAGGCGATATTAAAGCAGCGGGATAAACTGGGAAGGACGGAACCTCCGGGCTGGGCTTGGACGACGTGACTGACGGGGCCGCGTGGGCTGTGAGCCACGTGGCCCCCTGAGGCTGACGGTGCTGCCCAGGCGCGGTGGATACACCCGGCCAGGTACCCGGGGCTCGTTAATTAACCCCCTTGGGCTTAAGGGCTCGGGTAGCCCCAGGTGAAGGTCAGGCTCGGGCAGACCAGGCTGGGGGCCGGCGAGGTGGGCTCCCCCCTCTTCCTGGGCCCTGCGGGGGGCCGAAATGGGTCTCCCGCCTGCCCGAAGGCAGAGGCAAACGGTGTGGCTGGGCCTCGGAGCCCCGTTCCCCCTCCATCCCTGGGGAAAGGGCAGGGGGGCCGCCCTTCCCTTCAGCCCCACCAGGCAGGGAAGTGCGCGGCCGCAACCAGGGCGCTGCTTCGCCCCACTGCCGCCGCGCTCCTGAGGTGCCTCCTGGGGAACTGTGGGAGGCCTGAACGGGGTGGACATGGGGACGCGAAGTGAGGTGCGCACGGGGCACGTTCCCGGCAGGATTCTGCCCGACACCCGCAGGGGCCAGACGGCAGCTCACCTCGGCCGGTGCAGAGAAAGGACCCCGTGCGCAGCCAGCGGACAGGCCTCTTCGTTCCGGAAGGCACTCCAGAATTGGGGTGCCGTCTCCCCCAAAGAAGGCCGTCTCCTGCATCCCCACACCACACACTTCACCGGGAGATGGAAGCCGGGAGCAGCCAGCGTCTTGCTGGCACGGGAAGAGCCGAGCGGCACCTTGTTTTTTTCACGTACCTTCACACCTTTCCAGGGAGAGCTTCCTCTGGGCATTTCTCAGGATGACATTTTTAAATCAATAAAGCGTAAAACATGCTGTTTGGAGCAGCAGGCATAAGCATTTTAAAATGAGAACAGATGGCTTTCTTTCGTTTAAAGGCAGGTGGGGAGCCGGGCCTGTAAGCCCCGCCGTACAAACTAATCATTTGATTTCCTGAAATAATTTAGGCCCCACGTCTGTGGCTCGACCCCGGACCCGATGGAGCGGGGGGCCGGCACGAAGCCGCCTGGGTGCTGGGGGCAGCCTCCCTCGGCCTGGCTCCACTGGGACCTCGCAGTCACTCATCCTCTTTGGCCTGTTTTCTTCTTTTTTAGAATGAAAAAGATGAAGAACTGACCACAAAGGTCTATATGGATCTGGTGGGTAAACAGAAACCAAAGCCCGGTGCTCGTTGTCTTCTCGATCCGTTCATATGGTTCCATCGCAGCGATCGAGGCTGCAGGCCTTTGTGCCCTGAGACAGAAAAGAAGCCGTACAACTCCCAGCATGCCCCAGCTAGGAATGGGGCATGCTGGGAGTTGTACGGCTTCTTTTCTGATGCCACATGCCTAGGAGGGGAGCTTTGCTGTGTCTCTCTGAATTTTGTGTATCGAAATATTTATATGTACAGTTTCGCAATTGCTCAAAATATTTATAACAGGAGTTGTGATCGGAATACATAGAAAACAATATCAAGAAAGATTTTACGAAGCAAACGTAAAAATGGAAACCGGGAGTTCCTGAGGTAGCCAGGTGACAGGTGCTTCCCTTGGTGAGGCTGAGCACCGAAATTTCTGTTTGCAATGCACACAAGACGCCGGGCGGGTCGGGAGCCACTGGGGCGGCTTTGGCCAAGCACCTGGAGAATGGCCACCTCCGGTCTGGCCCTGGAAGGAAGGAAACGGGGGCTCTGAGGGCAGGGGGTGGCACTAGACCCAGGGGGCTGCTTCATCCAGAGCCGGCTTTGTGCTCCGCCCCATACGCACGCCCCCTTTTCTCTCCGTGGCGGCAGGAGTGGATCGACTACCGCCTGACGTGGGACCCTGCCGACTTCGACAGCATCACCTCCATCAGGATGTTCTCCAGTGAAGTGTGGAACCCGGATATCTTCCTCATGAACAAGTGAGTGGCCATGATCCGTGGCGCAGTCAACACGCAGCTGCCCCCGGGGTGAGGGGAGGTGGCTTCCAGCTGGGATCCGCTGCCGAGCTGCTGGCGCCGTGGAAAGAAGCAGGCCGCGCATGGCTAAGATGGACGGCTTGCATTCTTGGTGCATCGCTCTGCACTCCTCCGCGGGGTGCCGAACCACAAGGCCAAATCGGACCTCCTGTAGCCCAGATC
This sequence comes from Varanus salvator macromaculatus, assembly GCA_023646645.1. Classification (NCBI taxonomy): domain Eukaryota; kingdom Metazoa; phylum Chordata; class Lepidosauria; order Squamata; family Varanidae; genus Varanus; species Varanus salvator. Next base: position 397,907 of record JAIXND010000753.1, on the reverse strand, counting down.
CAGCCCGGCAGGCCAAGCCAGCTCCCCAGTCCCAGCCCCCATCACAGATTGTGTGGTGCTCCCCAGCTTTTGTGCACCCCCATATTCTAAGAGACCAAAATACCTCCCTAACGTTTCTCACTGGTGGTAAGAGCTCTGTCCCCAACCGTTCTCGGGTGGCCCCAAGGACCCAGGGTCCAGGCTGTCGCCCAAACCGCATTCGGTCCTTGATCTGAAGGAGGCCAGAGGGTCAGGGGCTAAGGGGACCGGGGGGCCACGCCGCTGGTTTCCCGCAAATGCAAGGAAAGCAAGCATCCCGGGCGAGTTTAGACACAGGCCTCGTCCTTGCCGCCCTCCTGAACCTACCACCGCTGAGGTGTGTCCCCCGCCCTCCATCCCATCCCATCCCATCCCTCCAGCAACGACGGCGTCTTTGACATCGCCCTGAACGTGAACGTCCTGGTCAGCCACAACGGGTCCGTCCGCTGGCAGCCGCCGGCCATTTATCGGAGCAGCTGCAGTATTCAGGTGAGCGTGTCCGGAAGCGGAGGAACGGAGCACAGCCGAAGGGTGGCCCCGGCCCCGGGCAGGCCTCGTAAGGTGGGGGCCAGTGAGATCCTGGCGCTTCCTTCAGCGGGAGCTGGACTGGCCCAAGAGGGCTGAGCGGGTGGGCGACGTGGATGGCCCTCCCCCCCCGCCCCCGGACAGGGGAGGATGGGAGGCAGGCCTACCTGCGCAGCAGGAGACGGCTCCTTGCAGGAAAGCCGATGGCACCGGTCCCGCAGCCCGAGCCCGCGGGAGCTGCCCAAACCCCTCGCTTGGAGAGCGTGAGGCATGGAGGGGCCGCTCAGGGCAGCAAAGGGAGGGTGCAGGCGAGCCAGGCAGGCGGCTCCGGCCGTGCCGGGGAAGAGTGTGGTGTGTTTTGGGGGGCAATCCAGCCCCGGGCCAAGAGGGGCTGCCCCCCTGCCCTCAACTTCTGAGTGGCGACAGGACTCGGTTGGCCCGAGTGCTCTGAGTCCCCTCCACTCTTCAGACAGTGAGATTTCTGCCACTGCGCTCGCCCAAACGCCCACGGCGATTCACACAAAACACCTGGTACCAGAAGAACAGCACCCAATTCCTACGTGCACAATTTAAAACAGGATTTAGAGCCACCTGGACAGCTGAAGAACTGCAGGCCAGCTAGACTGGCCGTGGCATCGAATGCCGTTTACCTGGCACTGGGAGGCGAGCGGGGTTGGCGCCAGGTGGGCCTCGGGGCAGCAATTCGCAAACTGGGGGCCCACCACTGGTTATTTGCAGGGGACCCCCACAACACGGAAGGGCCACGAACCTCAGGTGCCCCTCTCGTTCCAAGCGACTGGATTTGCAGCTGGCGCGGGGCATGTCCAAGCCACGGGCTGGAAGATGGGGGTGGGGAGGGTGTGAGGGAGCGGGGGCCCTGACCGTGTCCCCGGTGCTTTCTCCGTGGGGTTGTTGGCGGGACGTGGGGGGTGCAGGTGACCTACTTCCCGTTTGACTGGCAAAACTGCACGATGGTCTTCCGCTCGTATACGTACGACGCCTCGGAGGTGACGCTGCTGCACCCGCTCAAGGACGGGAAGGAGCTCAGGGAGATCGTCGTCTACGAGAACACGTTCATTGGTGAGGCGGGCCGGGCGCACCTGCGCCACCTCCCCCCGCCCCGCCCCGCCCCGCCCCTGCATGCGTCTGGCTCGGCCTCCCCCGGCAGGGAATGATGGGCACTGCAGTCCAGCCCCTCCGGGTGGCACCGGGTTGGGGAAGGCTGGTAGAGCTGATGTGGGCTCACACGAATGGGCCCCAGCGCCTCTGTCTCAAGCCGGGGCCAACAGCCAAGACCTCGAGCCTAGGCGCCCCGCTCTGGGCCACCTGCTCCTGCGGGGACTCCTGCGTGGTGGCTCCCCCCCCCCGTTCTGCCTGAGGCCCGGTCAAGGGCAAAATGGGGGCGAGCTGGCAAGAGGAGGCCTTGACCCGCCCCTCGCCCGCTCTCCTGTCCCCCGGCAGACAACGGCCAGTGGGAGATCTGGCACAAGCCGTCCCGGAAGAACACGCTGCCCGGGGATCCGCTGTACGAGGACATCACCTTCTACCTCATCATCCGCCGCAAGCCGCTCTTCTACCTCATCAACGTCATCATCCCCTGCATCCTGATCACCGTCCTGGCCATCTTCGTCTTCTACCTGCCCCCGGACGCTGGTGGGTGCCAGAACCGGCCTCTGCAGTAAAGCGGGGGCCCTCCACTGCGCCCCCAGCCGGGCACCTTCTTGGCCTGGCTGATCTCAGCTTCCACCATCTGGCGCTGGGATGGAACGGACGATGGGACTCGTGGGCTAACTCGACTGGACGTTGTCACACTGGGGAAACAGGGCTGCGTAGGACGAAAATAGCTTCACCTCTCAGGCCTCTTGCGCTTTGCAGGTGGATCCTGCACGGGGTGCCTTGTGGGGCTTCGTGGCTCAGAGAATTGATTCTGTTGTGAAGTTTGGGATGTCTGAACGCAGCCGGTGCCGGTAGGCAGATAAGATGAGGAGGAGACAGATGGTAGCAGAAAGGAAGGAATTTAATGCATTTTTAATTTAATTTAAACCACGTCTAAGATCTTTTCCGTGAGCATGACCCCTCCACCTCCCAAAAGAGGCAGGCGAGTTTCAAACCGCAAAGCACAATAAGGCACAGATCATGCCTAAAAATATGGATGAAATCCAAAGGGATGAAAAGGAGGCACCACCACGTGAGCCAAGGCATCCGGCTCGGGGAACATGGCATCCCACCATTGACTTCAGTGGGACTTCAGATGTCCCCTTTCTACCTCGTGGCTGCTTCAAGAAGTCCCCGGCCTTTTGCTCCGATTCCCTGGGCCGCGCGGCGGGAGAGCCTCTGTGAGCCGACCTCCGTGCTCCCCTTCTCCCCAGGTGAGAAGATGACACTCTCCATCTTCGCCCTCCTCACCCTCACCGTCTTCCTGCTCCTGCTGGCCGACAAGGTGCCGGAGACGTCCTTGGCCGTGCCCGTCATCGTCAAGTACCTCATGTTCACCATGATCCTGGTCACCTTCTCGGTCATCCTCAGCGTGGTGGACCTCAACCTGCACCACCGCTCGCCCAACACCCACGAAATGCCCTTCTGGGTGAGGCAGGTACGGTACGGTCCCCTCGGGCTGCTGGGGCCCAGGCCTTTCCCAGGCGCCGTCCAGCTGGGCCCAAAGCCGCCACGGGGCCCTCCGTGGGGACTCGGCCCGGGTCTCCCGGTCCCAGCCCTGCGGCTCCCCCACCGCGCCACGCTGCCTGTCACGCTGCTCCCGACCTCTGGTTTTGTCAGTTGAGAAGGAGCGACAGCGAGCGAGCAAGGCAGGGAGCGATGCAAAACGCTTCCGTTGCCGGAAATTCTGGGAAGGACACGTTTCTTCCCGTGGGCCTCTTTCCAGGACTTGGACGTTCCGGACTTCGTTTCTGTGAGGGAAGCCTCGGGTGATCCGAGGTATCCTTGCAGCTCAGCTGGATGGCCTGGGAGCCCCGGAGGCCTTGGCCCCCCCACTGCTCCGGGGGCCGCGTTCTGAGGGGCCGGGGAGAGCTGGCTGGCCACCCAGTGCCCTGGGACACCCTGGGACTCGTCGGCCTTCTTTTCCGCCCGAGCACGGCCAGGACTTTCCCCTGAGCTCCTTTGCCAGACAGTGTGACCCCCATCCAGTCTACCCTGCTCCTCACACTCTCTTCCCTGCCGTGGTCTCAGGCAGAAGTCCAGGAATCGTGCCTTCCCCTCCCTCTTTCTCCCCACAGATTTTCATCCACAAGCTGCCTCGGTATTTGGGTCTGCGGCGTCCAAAGCCAGAACCCCTCCCCAAACCCGCCCCCTCGCACGCGAAACAAGAAATCACCATTAAGAGGGGCCACCATGCCGACGAGTATTTTATCCGTACCCCTGCCTACAACTTCCCCAATCCCGACAGGTGAGCACCGGGCCTCGTCTGGGATGCTTGGCCTCAGGGAACAGGTGTGGGTGGAAGGGAAGAGGGGAGGATGGGCAGGCGGACAGATCATTTCTGGAAATGCTGGAGATGGTCATTTGGGGGTTTGCCTCCCTCTTGTTCAAAAAGAAATTAGGAAAACTAATGGCAGGAACTATATATGGTTGCTAAGACGTGATCAATGCAGCTATTCAAGATGTTGGTGCTCAAACCAGAAAATCCAGAGGGCAATTTTTGGCTCTGCACATGGGGAAGACGTAGCTTAGAACATGTTTTTGATATTTGACAGGACCAAATAGCCTCATGGTTAATGGGGCCGCATAAAAATCTAAGTAGGTAAATATTTGCATTGGGTCTTCCGGAGCCATGGTAGTACTTTCGGAAAAGCCCGCATGTCCTCCGGAAAATCCCACATAAAATCATTTTTTCTGTGTGCTTCCCTGGCAAACTTTGCTCTGTTGCTGCTTCAGTGCTATTCGTTCCTTATCCTGGGCTGTTTTCTTGCTGAAAGACAGCGCACAGCATCGGCGATCAGGACGGGCAGGTGGCCGGCCCGTGTCATCTGCCTTCTTGTTCTCTGCTGGTCCCCAAGGCCCCCTGAGCAGATCCAGACACAAATGGCATCCCATGGCCTTGAACCCCTTATCTGTGGAAATTGCTTTGGCAATAAGCCACCGAGAGAGTGGTCAAGCCAGTTCTGAGCACAACGAAGCCAATTCAGAGTAACGCTAATGCTTCTGGCATCCTTGATACTACCTTCGCACTGAGTGGGCTGCATCTTGGCAACCTTTGGAGCAAAATGTCATCGAGGGACGGTGCCCTTTTAGTCGACGCAGGTCATTTTGACAAAAGGATGCTCTCACAGTCCTTGGGTGGGTAGATTCCAGGCTATCCCTCCCTCTCAAGGTTTCACCTGGAGATGTTCTCCACGGACATGACGAAGTTCATTGAGGGCCCGAGCCACTGCCTTGTCCTCCCCCCCAACCTGAAATCTGCCATTGACGGCATCACGTACATCGCTGAGCAGCTGCAGGAACAGGACGACTATGACGCGGTGAGCCACGGGACGCGCCTTTCCAAGATGCCTGTGTGTTTGCAGGCATTCAGGAGGGTCACCGACCTCGTTTGTGGGGGGGCTGTGCAGGGTGACCACCTAGAAGATCGGGGTCACTGCGGCTTAGTGTGTGGACGCGGTAGCTGAGCCGTGGCCTCAGTCCCCAGGTGTCCCAGCCAGCGCCCACCTGCCCGTGCCTCGGGGTGCTTGCCTCGTGTGGCCTCCTCCCCATCCTTCCTTCCCTCTAGCTTAGCCAGAAGTGTGGCTTCAAGATCAAGAGAGGCATTACTGCCACTCTACACGACTCTGGTGCCCCCACAACTGGAGCATTGTGCTCAGTTCTGGGCCCCTCATTACAGGAAGGATAGAGCCAGGTTGGAGTCAGTGCAGCGTAGGGCCACAAGGCTGGTGGCCGGTTTGCAGGGGATGCCGTACAAGGCGAGACGGAGGGAACTGGGTCTCTCCAGCCTGGAGAAGAGGAGACTCAGGGGGGATCTCTTGGCAACATACAGGCATGTGAGGGGGTGTCACACGGAGGTGGGGAGAGATCTGTTCTCCCCTGCAGAAAGTCAGGACCTGCTCCAACAGAGCCAAGCTCAGGGAACCCAGGTTCAATTGGGATGCCAGGAAGCACTTCCTGACAGTCAGGACCCCGAGGGCGTGGAATGGGCTCCCACGGGAGGTGGTTGAGGCCCCGTCGGTGCGGGTGTTCAAGGATAGGCTGGACATGCACGTGGTGGGCATGTCGTGAGCGGAGCCGGCTGGAGCCGGGGGTCAGACTAGATGGCCCAGGAGGCCCCTTCTGACTCGCGCTGTTTCTATGCTTGCGGCTCTTGCAGCTGAAGGAGGACTGGGAATACGTGGCCATCGTGGTGGACCGCCTTTTCTTCTGGACTTTCATCACCTTCACCACTCTCGGCACCCTGAGCATCTTCCTGGACGCCACCTACAACCTGCCCCCCAAACACCCGTTCCCGTGAGCTCCCCGCCGGCTGCCCCCTTCTCCGCAAGGGAGGGTCCGCGCCGGCCCTTCCCCTCCCAGGTCTGCCCCCAGCGATTTCCCTCCGGCAGCGGCCGAACACCGAGAACTTCTCCGTGGCCACTCCGCCTCCCTCCGGGGGCGTTTCTCTAACCCAGTCAGCCGCGTGTTGACGTGGACACGCGTCCCGGTGAGCCGCACGGGGCTTGCTCCCAAGCGAGGGGCTGTGGCCGCCCCCTCGCACGGGGGGCTTGCCCCGGACTCAGACTCGGAAGATGCGGGGGCAGCACGGAGGGTGAACTGCAGCCGAGGGCCCCCGCTTGCGCGGGAGCACTGCCCTTTGGACTTGGCTGCGTTCCCACATGCACTTGCGCCCGGGGCCACGTGCGCCCCCGGGACAAGGTGCAGCAGCGAGAGCCGTGCTCAGTGCCGCCTGCTTTACTCACTGCGTAAGGGAGACCCCGCGGGACCCCTCCGATCGGAGCGCTCTCGTGTGCTCGGTCCCCACCATCCGAGCTTATCCCGTGCACACTCTTCTGCGTCGCTCCAGGGCGTGACCGCGGCAGGATTCGGCCTTGGCAGTCCTGCCACAGAGGGACTGGGAGGCCGGAATCGCTGCCCCGTGCTCCCGGTGGGAGCCGGGCTGGCCCCGAAAGGGACAAGTCGGAGCTGCCTGAGAGGAAGCACCCGTGCGCAGGGACTCGGCCGGCAGAGCGCAGCCGGTGTGGCCCCGAGATGTGCAGGGCCCCGAGAGCGCACATGACGGCAGCTGGGCCCACGCCATGGCTGCTGCGCTTTGCCCCAGCTGGAGCGGGGATGCTGGCAACTGGAGGGCCTCCGAGGGCGGTTTCGCTGGGCCCCCTGCACGGGGAGGGGCTGGCCCCGATGGCCCTCTGGCCCCTTCCAGTTTGACTCTCTTGTGATGAGCGGGCTCCTGACCCTCTGGATGTGTGGGGCTGCGAATCCCCTCCAACCTGGACTGGCCTGGCTGGCTGGGAGTGCCGCCCCACACATCCGGAGGGCCCCCGAGTGGAGAAGGGGGTATCTGGCAGACCAGCGGGGGCCGGGGGGTCCTCCTTCGCGCTATGTGCGCATGGTGCCGCACCATGGGGACCGGGACCGGGAAGGGTGGCCACTGGTTTGGATCCGGGCTTCGAGGAGGCCCCCTGCAATCCGTGGGGCGTATTTTGGTCGTGCTTGAGGTATATCCCGCTGCTGCTGCTGGACTTGAGCCTGGCAGGACCACCTCTGGATCCCACCCAGTGAGACTCAGAGTGGAATTTCACTGGTGACAAATATGCTCGGGGGACAAAGGGGACACACGGAAGGGACCTTGGCTGCTTGTTTTACTGCTCTGCCCACTGAACTCGCCTTCTCTGTCCAGGGAAGCCTTACAGAGACCGCAGCGGAGGTGTGGGGCAGCCCCTTTCATTCGAGGGCCTCCCTCCTCCGGCGCGCTCCCCCCTGTGTGCGCGCAGGTGCGGGATTCACACTCGAGTTGTGCCGACTCTGTTTTTCCCACAATAAAATGCAGTCGCATCACCGGGCGTCCATCGTCTGAGCCTCGCCAGACCTTTTCCACGCACCTGTGCCTTTAAATGCCCCCCCGTGCCCCGTGTGCGGGTGCATTGCAGCCCCCCCAGTCCGCACCCAGCACGGCAGGAGGGGGGCAGGGGCTGCTCAACATAAAAGCGGCCCGTTTCCGGGTCTGTCGATTTTACTGGCTCCTGTGCGCATTGCTAGAGGGTGAGCGACCAGCTGCCCCTCGATTTCCCCTTCACTGGGGAGCTGCTTTCCCCTCCAAGGGGGGCGGGGGGGTTGAATTAGTGCTTCCTTGAATTTCTACCTCCCACCTATTTTTGGCACTGTGAACCAGCTCTAGAAAAGAACGAGTGGCAACAGACCCTGCCCGGCAGGGGCAGAAGCCGGGGCGCCCGGAGAGCCAACGTGGGTGCAGGGCTGGAGAGGGGAGCCATCCTGCAGGCCCCGTGGAAGCTCTCCGCCCCACCCGCTGGGGGCGGCATTCAGAAGAGCAGGGCCTCCGTGACGGCTCGACTCTCCCGTGTGGCGGGGCGTCCGCACCCGGCCCCCTGGGCCCCCGGCCGAAGCCCCGGAGGCTGCTCCGTTTGGAGGGACCCCCTCTGCAGGCTTCCCGGCTGGCGGGATGCGCTCTGGATCTGCCCGAGGGCGACTCGCCCCGGTCCCGGGGGCAGAGGTGGTGGCCTTGCTCGAAGCGGTGCCCGGCGCAGGCGGCCCAGCGTGGCTGCCGGGGAACAGAGTGGGGCCCCTTTCCGTGCCGAGTGGGGTTCCCTGGGGATGTGGGGCCTGCAGTCCAGTGCATCTGGGGGGCTCCCTCCGTAAATGTGGGTCTGGGGCAGCCGCACGCGTGACGAGGAGCCGGGACGACCCAGGCCGCCTGGGTCGGCGGGGGGGGACGGTGCTTCCGCCAGGCCGGGGACTCCGGCCACGCGACTCAGAGCCCCGGGGGCCCCGAATCGGCTTACAGATTAGCGAGGAAGGACGGGCACCTGAGTTACACAGTAAACTGCACTGTTAGCACCTCGGGGCGGCCTTCCCCCTCGAGGGCAAAGTCGCCCGGGAATCCCAAGGAGAAACCGAGGCGTGACCAAATCTTTCCCGTGCAGGCAGTTTTTCACCTCGAAGGACAGGGAGCGGGACACAAACCCATGAATTGTTTTTCCTGAAGACTTTAAATGCCTCATTCTAGACACTGGGGGATCAAAAGGGATCGCACTCTGCACACGCACAGGAAACGGCTCTCCTTTATTGAAGCACGTGTAAACCGGACCGAGCCTGGGTGTGGCAGGCGCGCTCGGTGCTGCCTTTCCCCAGCCCCCACCTGCATTTCTGGCCCCACAACAACACTCGCCTCTGGCTCAGAATCTGCTCTGAGCCGCCATTTTCCAAAGCGTGTCACTGTGGAGCCGCAAGAGGCTCCAGCCCTCCTTGGTGGTCAGGTCCTCTCCTCCGCGCCGCAGGAGGAAGGCGATGTTCTCCGGCTTCTGGGACGAGACGTGCATGCGGAGCTGGGTGCAGCCACGGCCCCACGCAGCCTGCGGGAGCGCAAAGCCGCGCACGGGAGTCAGCCCCCTCGCCGGTCAGGCCTGCCCCGCCGGAGATGCCGCGGGGACGCCCTCGGCCCACCCGCAGGCCGGCCGCGGACCCCCGCGGGGCTTCCAGGGCGTGCCAGAACCGCACTCTGGCCGGGGCAGGACTCACCTCGGCGACTCTGTTGAGCAGCTGCCGTCCAATACGCCGTCCTGCAGGGAGAGCAAGCGGGGGGCAGAGGGGCGGGTTGGCCATCCCTGCTGGGCCCCTCCGGGGGTCCGGCTGTCCGCCCCCCTTGCCGACGGGCGGATTTGGCGCGGCAGCAGGGCTCCCGGGGCCTGTGCCTGGGCATCCATCAGAGGGTCCTCCGGCCCCGGAGCTGAGCACCGCTGCCAGGGGGCCGCTCTGCAGTAGCCTCTCCCATGGCCACTCACCCCCAGTGTGCTTCCGGCCGAGCCTGTTGGGGGCAATCGAGCCGTCCCACCTGGGGACATGTGGGCGAGCCAGGCCACCCGACCGCGAGCCACCAGCCCACGATTTCCCCGAGTCTTCCTTGAGTCTGCGCAGCAGAGAGCAAACGCAGAGCGGCCCAATTCTGTCCAAGCTGAGGCAGCGACACACGCAGGTCCCACAGGCAGGTCCCACAGGCCAGCCGATCACTCCCCGCATTCCCGAGCCATCATGGCCAGCTGGGGATGCTGGGTACTGCAGGGCCTTCTTATCTCAGAAGGTGCTTGGATTGAACTTTGAGGCTTTCTGGCGGGTTTGGTCACCTTTGAACTAGTCCAACACGGAGCTCACATAGTTAAAGGCTGCGATCGTTAACCTGGAGTTAAACGCTTCACGAACTGCCCCCTGCCCCCAATGGCCAGCACGGTCCACCTCAGCGCAGGGTCACCTCGGGGGCCCCACGGCTGGGACCCGTCGCTTCTGCTGTGGGGAGGCCTCATCAGCAACCCCCCCCTGCCCAAAGTGGGGGCCATTGCTGGCCATACCTCTGAATTCCGGCATGACATAGAAATTGTCCATGTAGAGATTCCTTCCCCGCCAGGTGTTGTAGGTGTAACTGGAGAGGGCGTAGCCGATCAGCGTGTGACCTGGGGGGGCAGCGAACCGGCAAGGGAAGCGGGCAGAGGCACCAGAGAGGGAAGAAACCCCTGGGGAGCTGGTGAAAGGTCCCCTGTGCCCCCCAGGCAGGGGGCACCCCGGGGGTCCTCGCCTTCCCTCCCCGCGTGGTCCTCTGCATATCCCGGCAGACGCGGCAGGTGCGCCAAGGTGGCCCCTGGGCCGTGAGCGGCATCAGTCCCTCGCCAGGGCTCTGCTTTACACGGACGTCAAAAGTGGTGAGCCGTGGACACCCGGACTGCCACCGCGTCGCCCACGGCTGCCGTCCTTTATTTGTAGCAGGATCCATAAGCTGCCCTGAGCCGCGGATCCCGCAAGCCCCTGCCAGGACGAAAGGCTTCACCGTGGCCGCAGGGCTGCTTGCTCAGGCCGCCCGACCGCCCAGCAAGTCTGCAGGGAGACTCGCCCCTCTGCTCCCAAACTGTGGCCCGGTGCCCCCCCCCCGCCACACGGAAGACCCGCAGAGCCCCGTGGCCGGGGGAGCGCAGGCCCCGAGTGGCGTGGACAGAGGACCCCTCGCTGCAGCTCCCAAGGCGCCCCCCCGGTCCAAGAGGGCGGGGGGCTGTTCTCGGTCTTGGTGGGTCAGGCAAAGCAGCTGCACTTGGGGCACCGGTGGCACTGGGGGCTCTGCCCCCCGACGCCACATCCCTCCCTTGTCCCCCGTCAAATCCCCTCCTCCAATTACCTTCCTTGCTTCGTTGCTCAGGAGGGACTTCGGCCACAAAGCACTCGTACTGGGGACGAGGCCCGAACCCGGCATCCTTCAGCTCTGGGGGCGGAGGGGAGGGGAGGAAAGGGGCAGGGGACAGGTGAGCCCTGCGCCACAGGGGCGGCTGCCCCTGCTCAGCAGGCAGGGGAGAGGGCAAGGCCGCCCGGAGGACATGTGCCTGCTCCTCGGTGCCCCATCCTTTCGTGGCGCCAGCACGCGCTACGAGTGCCGGCCGCAGTGGGCCACCAAAGGGCGATTCGCCGTCGGGGCAGATCGGAGCCCCTGCCGGGGACGTGGCCGAGCCAGGCGGCACGAGGCTGCGGCGGCGCCTGCGGAAGGGACCGGATTCCCCGTGGGGGCTGCGTTTCCCCAGCCCCCCCCCCCGTGCCGCCTCCCACACGCACCGCCGGCCGCGTCCTCACCTTCCACGCAGGTTCTGAGCTTTTCCAGGGGCACGTTGTAAATGATGGCGATGTCCTGCAGAGGGAGAGGTGGAGCTCGCCAGAGCGGGCTGCAGGTCCGAGGGGGGCAGTGGGACCCCAATAGCACGGTGCTGGGGGGGGGTGCCCGGGGGCCAAGCCTCCCAAGGCCTGGGAGTCAGGCTGCCGCATAGTATTTATCATCCGGAGACGGGACAGCCAAGGGGCCCACTGCCTTCCTCAGGCCCCGACCCACCGGGAAGGGCCCTGGCAGGAGCCCCATGGACTGGCTGGCAGCGCTGCAACCGCTCAGAGCTCCTGCTGCCAAAGGCGCCGGCACCTCCAGGCCGGGAGCCCCGTGGAGCGGCCCAGCCCAGGGAGGGGGGCAGGCCGCTGATGTCCCGGCCACCGGAGGGGCTCCCCGGGGCTCACCTTGACCAGCCGCATGATTTCGGGCAGGTCCCTGGGGACGCAGGGGCGCACGATGGCGTTCATGGCCGGCCGCCTCCTTTGGCTCCTCTCCGCGTCTGCCCCTTCGCCCGCGTGCCGCCTGACTGCATGAGGCTGTGGGAGGGGATCGTGCCCCCCGCCCCCCGGGGGAGTTCTCCGTGGGAGGAGGGGCCCCGGCACCCGCCAAGTGGCTCGCAGCCTCCTTCCCTGGCGCCTCCCCAGACGACGCGGGGAAGGAGCGCCTCTCTCCACCGAGAGCTGAGGGACCTGCCGGGAACCCACCTGTCCTCCTCCGCAGGGGCACGGGGCAGCGGGCACAGAGGGTGCCGGTTCAAGCCCTGGCGGCCCCTGCACAGCCCCCGCAGCACGCGAGGAGAAGGGCCGCTTCCTGCCGGGGGCTTGGGGAAGCCCTGCAGGGAAGCCGAGCTCCCAGGGGCTCTGTGCACAGCGGGGGCGCCAGTGGGGTGAGGGATGCGGAGGCCCGGGGCAGTGGCCGATGGGCTGCACCCTGCTTTGCACGGACGCAGCGGGCCCCCTGCATGGCCCCCCAAGACCAGGCGCCGGGCAGCGCCCACGCGGACGGCAGGACAAGCAGGTTGGAGATGCGCCCCCAACGGGGCCAGTGGAGCCAACTGGGCATCAAGAGTGACAAGAGCCGTAGCGGAGGAGAAACGAAACAGGCCGGGAACCGGAGGCTATTTCAGCCGCCTGGGGCATGAAGAGGCCTCGGTGGCCCAGACTGGACTGGAAAGCAGCCGCCAAGCCGTGTCTCCTCTCCCGGGGAGGGCTTTCCGGGGCAGGTGCCCCCCCACACACTCGGGGCTGAGGCGTTTTGGGGACGCGACTTGGCTCCGACAGGCAGCACGCATTGCGCGGGGCCGGCAAACACGCCTGCTGACTGCAGTGCGCTGCGCAAGCTGCGCACGGGCTGCGCCAGTATTGGCACGACCCGCCGCGCCGGAGGGGGATCCCCGCCGCCCGGGCTGCCGCTTCTCGCCGGAAGCCTCCCCGCGGGGCCGTTCGCACGGTGCGGGCCGGCGCGGCCCCTGCCCGGCCCGGCCCGGGCCCGGCCCGCAGCGCCGCATGCGGCCCCGCAGGTGCGACGCCTTCGCACCGGGCTTCCCGCCGGCCCCCTTCCCCAGCTGCAGCCCCCCTCCGCGGCCCTTGGCCGGCTTGCCGGAGGGCGTCCGTGGGTGCGGGGTCCTCGGGCGCCCCACGCGCGTTCGTGCCGCGGGGCCGGCGTGGGAGGCGCTTCCCGGCCGGAGGGCTCGCGTGGCTGCCGAGGGCGGGCGGCCGGGCGGGGATGCGGCGCACAGCGCCCGCACCGACGGGCTGCGGCTGCCCGGCCCCGGCCCCGGCCCCCGCGGCGCCCGCCCGGCTTCCGGAGGGTCCGCAGCCAACGCGGCGCCCGCCGCCCGGGGGCAGCTGCCTCCCGGCGCCCGCCGCTCGGGGCATCCTGGGAAACGGAGTCCGCCGCGACCGGCCCGCCCCTCCCGCCCGCCCGCCCGGGCATGGCCGCCGCCGAGGCCTCGATCCGCGCCTGCCGGCCCGAGGACTGCGCGGGCGTGGCGCGCCTGATCCGGGTAGGCCACGCGGCCGCGGCGCCCCCGACTCCCCGGCCGCGATCCCGGCGCGCCTGCTCGCGAGGGGCCCCGGGAGCGGTCTCGCTGCCGCCTGCCGGCCCGCGCCCTCCAGGTGCGCGCGACTACCGCGCCTATCATGCACCGCGGGGCGGGCGGGGCGGCCCGGAACTGACGGCCAGCGGCCCGGCGACGGCCCCTCTTCCCGGCCAGGCCGGCCGCCCCCCGGGGCTCCCAGCCCTCCGTCCGCCAGGCCTGCCAACCGCCCTCTTGCACTGCAGCTCCCATCATCCCCAGCCAGCGTGGCCGGGGAGCTGGGATCCGAGGCGTCAGGGCAACGGGGCATGCAGGGCATAATGAGGAACACCGCCCCCCCCCCCGCAAATCCCGCGGTGCCGGAGAGGAGCAGCTCCGAGGATCGGGGCCTGCAGCCGGGGACGCTTCCCCGGAGAAAAGCCCCGGGGGCAGATGGGACTCCGTGTCCTGAGTTACACTGGTGTGGCGAACGCAGCCAAGGCCTCTTCCCGCGCCCACGGCATGGGCATCCAAGGGGCACTTCTCAGACCGAGGGGGGGAGACGCGGGGGGGGGAGGGCCTCCCATGCGGTGGGGGGTTCACTCCCATGACCCGTCCTGTTGGCCCCGATTCGGACAGTAAAAGCGCTCTGGGCCAGCGCCCGGAGGAGTCCCAGTGGCCTGCCCCACCTGTGGCATCCGAGGCCGGGCGCCGGAGGGCACCAGTTTCGGGGTATGTGGGCAGGAGGGGCTGGCTGCGGGCTTCCCGGGGGCAGCCGCCGCGTGAAGGATGCTGGGCTTTGTGGACCGCCGGATGCCCCGGCCTTCCGAGGCCCCTACTGCTGTGATGCGCTGCAGGCTTGGGAGCGGGGCGGGGGGCCAGTTCCCTCCTCCTCCCTGACCAAGCGTTCTGAACAACCTGGAAGTCTGCTCGCTTTTTGGTGACGCAGCAGCCAGTCTGGAGCCTGGCATGGCCCTTCATGCGGGTGGCAGAATTGCTGCTGTCGTTACAGGGGAAAAAATACGGGCCGACAGAACCGCATCACCCGCTTATTTTTTGTATCCTTCGGGGACCTGAAAGCCGTTGTGATCTGTTGTTCACCACGTAGGACAAACAGGTTAGCAGCTCTGTCCTGGCCACGCTGCACATGTCCCATCATTCCCGCAGGCCAGGTATGGTGGGAGTTGTAGCCCAAGGCTTCTGGAGAGCACCAGGTGGGCCAGGCGTTCTGCGCAAGAAGGAACTTCTGGTGCCCAAAAGGGAACCTTCGGAAGAACTGCTCTGCACAGACCTTGGCCGCTTGCCGGGCGGGCCGGCCAGCAGGCGAGCGGAGCAAGTGGCCCTCCCGCGAAGTAAAACTGGACCGGCATTTCTGAGCCCGTCTGGCTCTGTTTGTGTGGCGCTTAAGCAGGTCGAGGATTTTTCTGCGCACAATGAGCATCGGCACCAGCACAGCCCGTGGGGAGAGGCTGTGATCGCCTCCGCCTGCCTCGCCCGGGCTTTTCCCGTATTTCTCTGCTTCGGCATAAAATGCCACTCCTGCCTCTTCCCTTGTGAGTGGCTGGGCTCCAGGGTCTTAACACACACACACACACACCCCACACCCCCCCACACACACACACAGCCCACTGCTGCTCGGCTCTCTGCAGATGGAAGGAGGGAGAACAGCTTTTCCCCAGTAATTCTGGGGCTGCCCAGCGGCTCTTTTCGCTGCATCACTTGCACCTCTCCCCACAGCCTGGTCCCCTCTCGGGCATGATGGGAATCGTGGTCCAACAGAGAGGAAGATTGGAAGCGGCGTTATAATCAATTGAGTCAGCCACCTGGCTGAGCCTTGTCAATGTTAATTGGCTGCAGGATTTTAGGGGGCTGTTTCTCCCCGCCCTGCCCGGAGAGACCAGGTTTGAATCTGGGAGCTTCCGGCAAGTAAAGCGGGGACCCTCCCGCCCCCCCGAGAGACCCCCTCTGCCACCGCTACCACCCCCTCCTCTAAGAGCCCTCTACACTGCCCCAGCCGGTGGCAGCGGCTCTGCAAACTTACTGCTCTTCTTATTTTTAGATGTATTTATATCCCATGTATTCCCAGAGGCTGGGCCTCAAAGCCGCTCACGTCGCGCTTATTAAGCAGTATTTTTGGCCCAGTATTTCAGAGATTAATAGAGGGACAATCCCCGCCGTTGGTGCGCAGTCTTAAAGATCGGGGCCACGAAAGGAAAATGGAACGGGAGGGAGACGAGACGCGGCAAAACAAAGGGCAAAGTTCCTTCTGGCAGCGAAGGGCGAAACACGCTCCGAGCAGCTGCCAGGCTCGGTGTGACAGGAATCCCGGAAAGTGTGTGGGGTGGGGACCTCCCAGTGCCCCCCAGTCTATGGATCAGGCAGAGTCTGCAGTCCCAGGGAACAGTCTGCAAGTCCAACCCACATGCAGAGATGTCGTCTGGTCCCGAGAGTCATCTTTGCTCTTTATGTTTTTTTAAACCCCCCAGATGGATGTGTCTCCCCCTCTCCCCCCCCCCCGCCCCGATGGCTGCATAAGAGGGCTGAGAGACTTCGGGAACAATCTCCTGCCCAGGAGGGGTTTTTCTAAAGCATGTTTTGGGGTAGGGTGGCGAGGAATCCCGCTGTAGCCTTTGGGGCCAGGTGGGTGAATTGGTGGGGTCCTGAGAGGGATTTGGCGGCCCTGGCGACTCGGCGCCTTCACACCTGACAGCATCTTTTCTTCTCCTCAGGAACTGGCGGAGTTTGAGAACCTGTCCGACCAGGTGAAAATCAGTGAGCAAGGTGAGGCTCCATTCCCGGTCGGTCGGAGTGCTTGGGGGAGAGTCCCAGAGCAATAGAGCGGGAAGGGGCCATCGGGACCTGCCCCCTGCTCAGTGCAGAACTCCCAGCTCAACCCCCAGGTGTGTCCTGCGGGACGCCCAGCTCAACCTCCAGGTGTGCCCCCGCACTGCTCGGCCCCACTGGGGGCGTGCTTGGAGGAATCTCCGCACCGAGAGCCCGCGGCCTTGCAGGGGGACCAGGGGAGCAAAGGGGCGCCGCTCCTGGCCTGCCCTTCCCTCCCAGCGTGGCCCAGCCTCCGGCAGCGCAGGCCGGTTTTCTGCCTGGAAAGGTGCACCTTTAAGAGCTTGCTTTGGGCCTACTCAGGTGGACGCATGAGGTGCCGCAGTGGTACCTTTCCCCCTGTAGCCTTCCGGAAGGGGTCGCTGGCCAGGTCAAGAGGGGAAGGGCTGGGGAGAGGAGGCCCGGCCCCGAAGGCCTGGGTTAGGGTGCGTGCCTGCGCTTCGGCTCCTCGGAAGTAAGCGCTGTGCTTGCCGTGCCGCCAGGGGAGTGGGGAAGGGATGCTGAATTTCCAGCAGGAGAATTGCTCTTAGAGGGACGTTCCCTTCAGAGACGGGAGCGCAGGAGACGCATCTGTGGCGGAAATCGCTGGAGGTGATCGGCACAGCCGGTCCCCTTGCAGCCCCTCTCCTCCTCCTCCTCCTCCTCCTCCTCCTCACGTCCCTAATCCCGCGCTCCGCTTTCCCCCTTACCGTGCAAGGGCTTCGTGAAGATGGCTTCAGCCAGGATCCCTTTTATAAGTGCGTGGTGGCCGAGGTCCCCCCCGAGTGCCGGAGCAAAGATGGTAAGTGAGCGACACGCGTTGATTGTGTGTTCATTGCCACATATCTATCCCGCCTTTCTCCCCCGTGCAAGAAGCCCAGTGTGGCTTCACCTTCCCCAGTCCTTTTTATCCTCACAACGACCCTGTGGAGTAGGCGAGGCCGAGAGTCAGTGACTGGCTCAGAGTCACCCCGTAGGTTTCCCGGCTGAGCGTGGGCCCAGTCCACTCCGGCCACCGGAACATGTCGCCCCTCCCATTTATTTATTTATTTATTTATTTTCCGGTTTATATCCTGCCTTTTCCCTACAAAGGGCTCAAGGCAGCTTACATCATTCTCCTCCTCCATCTTATCCCCACAACAACAACCCTGTGAGGTGGGTTGGGCTGAGAGTCTGGGACTGGCCCAAAGCCACCCAGTGGGCTCCATGGCCAAGCGGGGACTCAAACCCGGATCATCTGAGTCCCAGTCCCATGCTCTGAACCATGACGCCACACTGGCTCTCACATCTGCCAGGAGAGGAAGAAGTGGCCCTTCCTCATCTGGGGAGGGGGCGCTCGTTCGTTTGCCCTTTGGGGGAGGGCCAGCACCACCCGCCCGAGAGCACCCTTCCTTCTGCAGAAGAGCTGCAGAGCCCGGCTGGGCGCCCGGAGGGCCATGCCCGGCTCTGCGGATGCGATGTCGGCCCCAGAGCGACCGCCGGGGCTGCGTGTGGGGCCAGGCTCACTGTGGGCGAAGCCTCTGAGATGGGGCCAAAGAATCCCATTGGATTAGGAGCAATTCCGAAAGGATCTCTCTGAGCTGGAGGGACGGGCGCATCCCGGCCGGGGGCCTGCAGAGCCAGCAACTGTGAAGGGAACTACACCGGGAAAAGACAGGCATGGCGTTAGGGGGCAGCCCACACGGGCTGGAGCCCTGCGTCTCTGGCCGGCCCCGTGCCCCCCACCCTGCTGTCTGGGGGGCCTGTTAAAAGTAGGATCCGGAGGCCCTGCAGAGCTCTGGCGTCGGATGAGCGGTTTGCCTGGGGCTTTTCCGAAATGCTTTTTTACAAACAGGGCTGTTCTTCGGAGGCGGGGCCCGTTAGAGACACACACACACGCACGCACGCACAAACACACGTGTCAGAGCATCCGCACATTGGCGTGTGCAAACGGCCCGTGTCTTTTGGTCCGGGGAGCCAAGCGCCAGGTCTTTTCCGTAGGCAGCGGCACCTTTGGGGCCAAAGATCCCGACTCCACGTCGGCGCTGGTGGCGTCCGGCCTGGCGGTGCCCGGCCAAGAAAGGGAAGTCGGGTTGCAGATGGCAGGCAGATGGGCGAGAGTGTTGGCCCAGTGCAGAGCTGCTGTGGAGAGCGCAAGTTTCCATGTTGGGCGTCGTTAGAAAGGGAGGTTGACGCTGGGCTGGTTTCGGATCCTGTACAGGTCCAGGGAAGGGCAACGGAAGTGATCCGGGGGCACAGCCAGTTGAGGAGGCGAGGAAGAGGAGGCAGGGGAACGGCGGTGTGGTGTGGTGTGGTGTGGTGTGTGGAGGCAGCGGAGCAGGAGGCCGTTTTCTCCCTCTCCTACAACACTCCAACCCAGAATCCCCGCGTGAAGCTGATGGGTGGGAGGTTTGGGTCAGGGGAAGGGGACGTGCCTTTTAGCTATGGGAATTGCTGCCCTGGGCGGGGGGGGGGGGTGGCTGCCAGGCTCGGTGGCCTTGAAGGGGGATTGGACAGATCCAGGGGCAGGGGGCTCTCCGTGGCTGCCAGCCCCGCTGAGGGGGGCTCCCTCCCTGACCAGAGGCGGCCTGCCTGCCTGCCTGCCTGCCTGCGTGCAGCTCGGGCCGGCGGAGGCCTCGAACCCCCCCGTGCGAAGGACCCTGCGGGCGGGTGGCTGGCCACCACGCATACCAAGCGCTGGACTGGCCGGGCCGGGGTCCGACCCAGCGGGCTGCACTGGCGTCCTTGTGCTCCTCCCACCCAGCCGCAAACTCGCTTCCTTCCAAGGGGCTTGAGGGTCCTCTGACGCCGCGCAGGCAGACCGCCGGTTCCCGGGACCCGGGGTGGCGACGGGGGCCGCGGGGCGGACTGAGCCCGCTTTCCTTTCTTCCGCAGGTCACACGCTTGTGGGCTACGGCCTCTATTTTTTCACGTACAGCACTTGGAAAGGCAGAAACATCTACATGGAAGACCTTTATGTGATGCCTGAATTTCGGGGTATCTCATTTGAGGGGAGGGGAGGGGAGGGGACGGGAGGGGACGGGGAAACACATTCAGATGCGTAGATCAAAAAGTGATTACACCTCTGTGTGCTTGTACACAAGCCAGAGTTCCCCAGCCTGATGCTGTTCAGACGTGTTGGGACTGCAATTTCCATCCTCCCCAGCTAACTGTCCCGCACCCTTGAGGACCAAATGGCTCACTGGTTCTCTCTTGGGAGCATGGGCTGTGGCTGGACACGAAATGCGGGGTCCCGGGTGCCCTTGCAGCCCTTTGACGTCATTTCGCGCTCTCCTCTCCTCCTCTCTCAATCGCTCGCCTTTCCCTCCATTTTAGGGAAGGGGATCGGGAAGAAGCTGATGAGTGCCGTTGCCAAGGTAACCCGCCTCTCCTGCATCCCCACCTGGTTTCCCCAGGGGCTGCGGGGCTTGGCTTGGCTTGGCCTGGCCTGGGGCCCCTGGGCAGTGGCCTGCTTTACAGAGTAATTTGATAATGGTGCTCCTCAGGCACAGCATTCCCCTTCCGGGAACCAGGGGAAGCTTTCTGCCTCCAGTGTCCGTAGCTGCAATCATTCCTGCATTTCCCCCTTTCCCGAAAAACCCAGGAGTCCTGGCTCATCCCCAGGCATAAGAATGCCAGAAAAGCCATCAGACCGAAGCCTGGCTCAGCCCAGTAGAAACAAATTTATTAGGTTTCTGTGCTACGCATTAGCCAGACGATTAAAATCACAAAATCTAAGCTGATACGGTATAACAAAAATGCAAAAATTCAGAACTAATAATATTTAAAATAATATTTAAAAATAACACCCAGGCAGAAGCAAACGGCAAAATGCAAAGCCGCGTTTCAATAGGAACAGCCTGGGAGCATGAGGTGGCTTTCACCTGCCTTCGGAGAGAGCACGGCGGGTGCCCGGCTGCGCCCCAGAGGGGCAACCCCACCTGGGCTGCCGTGGGAGGAAAGCCCCCCTCTGGGTCGCCCCCGTCGCCCTCCCAGGAAAGCCCCCTGCAGGTGGCTGGGGGGTTGGGGCAGGTGTGGCTGTGGCGGAGGGTCCTCCGGTAACCCGGCCCGGGCCTCTCCGGCTTGGGGCGTTCGCATCGGCTCACTGAAGCAGGCCAGACTCGGGCCGGCGGCCAGCGCAGGTGCCAGGGCACGTCGGCCGGCCCCTCTCCACCCGGAGCCGCCCCTCTTGTCCAGCCAAACTCTCCGGACCATTCGCAAAGGCAGCTGCGCGTCTCATGCGCTGCAGAAATCCAGCCAAGGGTTACGCATGACCTGAACGTACCTGAAGTTCATAATGGGACACAGCAGGGCAAAGGGCTGAAGGGCGCCCCCCGCCCCCCCGTCCGCGATGCCTCTCGCAAAGCTGTTCCCACCGTGGTCAACCAGCTGCCCCCACGCAGGGCAGGAGCGCAGGAGCACCTTCCTGCCCATGTTCCCCAGCGAGTGGGGTGCGCAGGCGTCCCGCCGCTGGTCTGCGGGGTGGTGCAGAGCCGTCCGGACTCGGAGCCCCCCTCGCTGCCTCCTGCCTCGGTCTCCCCGCCCGCAGCGCCAGGGGTGACCCGGCTGGGCTCCAGCCCGGTGGAGAGGGAGGGGGAGGCACGAGGGTGACTGCTCCCCTCCGGCCTTCACTCCTCCGGGCTGCTTCTCTTGGGCCGTTTCCAGTGCTCCTTTCGAGGCGCAGCTATCAGACGTTCTCAGCAGCCCAGTGTGGGGCACGGGGCGACCCCCTTTCCTCCTGGAGAACCGGCAGCCCTCAGCCCCACAGGAACGCTGGACCCTCCCCGTGCTCAGCCCCAGCAGTGGTCTCGGGGGGTTTCCTGTGGGGATTTTTCAAGCCCCGCCTGGAGGGGCTGCTGGAACCGAGCCGGAGGCCTCCTGCCCCGAAGCGGGTGCTCCTCCACAGGGCTCAGCCGCCCCACCAGCCCCACACGCTGCCCCTCCGGGCTCACCCCTGCTCTCGGTTGCCTTCCAGATTGGCTTGGAACGGGGCTGCACGCAGATGCGGCTGGCCGTGCTCGACTGGAATCGCCCGGCCATCGACTTCTACCTGGGCAAGGGGGCCACGGACCTGACGGCCGCGGAGGGCTGGCACGTCTTCCGCTTCGAGGAGGCGGCCATGCTGCGCTTGTCCTCGGGGGAGTGAGCCGCACCTGGGCAGGGGCCGGGCGGAAGATGCGGAGACCCGTCCCACCGCGGAGGAGCACGGGGTCCTCGGGGACCCAGGAGTCCTGCCCCCTGCGTCCTTCGTGCTCAGCCCCATCCGCCTTCCTGACCTGGGCCCCTCCAGATGCGCTTGGACACCCCGGGATGGCAGCCCCCGTGGCTCCCTCCGCAGCCAAGCGGGCACCACAGAGCGTATGGGCGCCATCGCACCCCTGGGAGCCCCCATGGGTCAGGGCGAGCAGTCAGGCAGAAATAAAACACCGTTTTAAAATGCCCGGAGTTTTCTGTATTTTCGCCCCTCCGGTTGGTGCGCTTCTTGGAGCACTGAGTCTGTGACGGGTGGCATTTTTAAAACTGCCCTCCAGTCTCCAGGGCTCCAAAGTGGCTTACATATAATCATTGAAAGACATCCCTGCCTCCCCTTTCAAGCCCCCTTTAAGATCTCAAAGATATGACACCCGGGCGGGGGCGGGGGGGGGGAGAAAGTGGCGCATCAGTTCCTAAAAGTGAGCTAGCCCACCGTGTGCTGCGGGCAGAAGCCCTTCCTTTTGTCAGCCCTAACTGTCCCGCCACCAGCCTTTCCGAAGCTCAGGAAAGGATCTCCGGAGAGCCCTGGGCTCAGCGCTCGTGCCTTGAATTCCTCTTTCCCCCAATTCCGCCGCCCTGTAATTTTCTGGGGGGCCTTCCCGTGCGGCTTTCCTTGTGCCGTCGCCGTTCCTCATTCGTGGGATTTTGCATCTTGGCGTGGTGGCCTGCCCTGCCCTGCCCTGCCCAACCCGCTCACGTCTCCGGCTGCTTCGTCCACCTTCTCCTGAACGCAGGGAAGGCGCAAGAGACGGAGCCGCCGCATGGCGCTGGGAGCCCTCCGGGCGGGAGCGCTGCAGATCCAGCCCGGGCGCTAGCTCTGTTCCGACAACCTTGTGAGGCAGAGGGGGACGCCCAAAGGCCTCAGCCTTGCAGGGGCCGGACCCTCGGCCCGTCTCGCCCGCCGTGCTTGGAGTCCAGGCGCTGCAGGGCGAGGCCCCCGGCCCCAGCCTGGCCGGCTGCGGCGAGGCGGCTTCCGACTCCGGGGGGTCCCGGCCCTCTCCCGGGAGAGGCTGGGGCCGCCGCAGCCGCAGGCCGATCGGGGCCTCGGCCCACTGGGACCAGTTCCGTGGCTGTGCGGGTGCCCGGCCCCTCCCCGGGGATGCCGGGAACGCCGAGCCGTCCCGCGCGAGAATGACCAGGCCGACACAGCCGCAGGCATTGCCTTTATTCGCCCACGCGAGGGGTGCCCGGCCGGCGCGGCCCCCGTGCCCGCGGCTCAGCCCTTGAGCTCCGTCTCGCACATCCAGGCCAGCTGCTGCCTGCAGTGCTCGTCGCTCCACAGGCCGTCGCGGTACATGTAGGCGCAGTGCGACGGCTCCCCGAAGCTGCGGTGCGAGAAGAGGTTGGGCTCGCCGGGCCTCCAGTCTCTGCGGGGAGAGCGGCAGGCGGCTCAGGCGGCGCGCAGGCCAAGCCCCCCTGCGCCACGCAGCCGGCCACCCGGGGGGCACTTGCCCGGAGCCCGTTGGGCCCCCGCGGCTGCCCGTGTGTCCGCGGGGACTGTTGCGGCTGTGGAGGCCAGGGGCCGATGGGCAGCCGCCCCCAGAGTCCCGCGGCCCCCCGCCCCCCGTGTTGCTCCCTGGGGGCCACAGCCGGTGCCGGCTGTGGGGCTGGCGGGGCCCGGGGAGGGGCGGGGCGGGGCGGGGGGGTTCAGGGCAGGGGCCGGGGATGCTTACATCCTGCGGACGGTGTACGTGGTCCCGTCGACCCACTTCCACTGGTCAGACTCGTAGTTCAGGCCCAGCCACGTGTTCCGGGGCTTGGAGAGCTGGGTGACGAATTGCTGCCGCAGGAGAGGACATGAGGCGCTTAGGGGTAGCCAGGGCCGGCCCCCACGGCCCCCCAGGGCCGGCGGGCGGCACCGGGGCTGCCCCCACCCGCCGTGATGCCCGGGAGCTCCGAATGCGGGGCGGGCGGTGGGCACTTCCGCCTGGCGGATCTGGCAGTGGGTGCAGCGGCGTGAGCGGCGAGGGAGTGAAGGGGCGCAGGGGCTCCGTGCTTTGCACCCGAGGCCGCAGCGGTGCCGGAGGAGCCCCGACCGTCACGGTGGCGCAGCCAGCGGCTGATGGCTCATCGCGAACGCCCCGCTTTGACCATGCGCTCTGCAGGACGCTGGGGGAGAGGTCCCCCTGCCCCTGAAGTGGCACCCGTGGAGACCCAGAGCCCTGGAAACGGGTCTGGCCCTGAAGATGACCGGGCTGCACCCCTGGGCTGGGGCGGGTGGGGTGGGGGCTGGGGCAAGGCCTCGAGCCTTCCTGCCCCCTCCCCGTGGGAACCCGGCAAGAGGCGGCTGGCCGAGGGCCCGGCCACTCACCTTCTCCTGGTAGCCAGCGATGACCACCAGGTGCGCGTCCTTGTCCTCGCAGTCCAGCTTGGCCTCCTCCCAGGTCTTCTCCGCCGAGGACACCCAGTAGCAGCTCCGGCCGAACGAGCGCCAGCCCTTCGGGCAGCAGTCCTCTTGGCCACCTGGGGGCACGGGGAGCAGTGGGGCGGAGACCGGATGCCAAGCTCGGACAGCGCCCGATGCTGAGGGGCACGCTGGGGGGATCCGGAGGGGGCTGGGCTGGTTTTCCCCTCCCCTGGGCCTTTCATTCCAGCAGACGTCCTTGGCCGGAGGGTCATGCGCCCGGCCTTCCCCTCTGCTCCTCCCACACGGCCATCTTCCAGCCACATGTGTGCATGTGTGTGCATTCAGACACAGACTCACACCTGGCCGGCATCGTAATCCCGGAGGGCTGACTGCTGAACCCACTGCGTGAATGCCCCTGCTCGGTTCCCGGCTGTGCTGGACTGCAAGCCCCATCATTCCCGGCAGCTGGCCAAGATGGGGGTTCAGGCCAATGCACTGGCAGGTGCCCAGTCGGGAAGCTGGGCGCACCTGCCACCACGGGGAGCTCCCTGGGCCCGAGGAAGGCCTGCCCCGTCGGCCGTGAGCTGCGTGGAGGGGAGCTCATGCAACGGACAGCGGCCCCGGCGAGAGCCCGGGGCGCACGCTCCGAGCACATGGGGCGCTGTTCCCGTCGTGAGCTGCTGTCTCCCCACGGCCCCCCAACCCGGAGCGGCGGCTCCAGGCCAGGTCCTGGGGGGTCCACGTGGCCGGTGTATGCATGGGCCCAGCGCTGGCCACCTGCAACATGGCTGTCTCAGCACGCCTGACTCCCACCCCGCAAAAAGCCAGTTCCCGCCCTCTTGGACACACACACACACACACACACACGCAACAAACGTGGAAATGAAAAACTTGCACATGTTTCTTTTGGGTACGATGCATGAATGTTTAGACAGAAGAGGGGCAGCTCCGACGCTGGGGGGCAGCCCCCTCCTCTGCCCGAGCCAAGCCTCCCCAACCAGTGGCCCTCCTGATGCACGTGGGCGAAGCCACGCTGAATTGTTACTCCGTCAGCGAAAGGAGGAGATTGAGATAAAGTAAGGATAAGTTTTGGTTCCCGTATTCACACAAGAGGGGCAGCTGAACTTGAAAAGAAAAAGTAACACACGAGGAAGACAGAGAAGCAAAGGAGCTGCTAGTCCAGTGATGGAGTTACTATCTGAAGGGATGTGGGGGGAGCAAAGAGAACTGGCGGGAGGGGGCTGCTTCCGACCTCATCCTCCCAGCTGTTTTATGGGACGGGGGTCGTAGGGCAAGGTGAGGTGGGAGGGGGCGAACCACTGAACCTGCAGTTCGAAGCGCGCAGGCCCAGTCGGTTGTTGGATATTAACTCGCACGCCCTGAATAGACAATGGGCTGATTATAATGCGCATGTAATGCATGTAACGGGATGAGACAGGAATTGCACGGAGCAGGCGGACGGAAAGGCTGTGGACCCCCCAGTACCCAGAAAATGGGGAAAGGGGGGGGCTTCTTCTGGACGGGACAGGAATAAAAAGAAACAGCCACGCTGGGGGCGCCTGCCCGCCCGCCCGGGCCCCCCATCTTGCAAAAGGCATGCAGCCACCTGGCGCTCCTTGGACTCCGCTGCCTGGCGCCCGTTTTCCAACACGCCCCCCATGGCCCCCCGCAGCTGGGAGGGCGCACCGCGGGGGGGGCGGGCGAGGCTGCCGATGCTCGTGCCCCTCCCTGCCCAGAAGCCCCCTCTGCGCCTCGCCGGCCCCCGCCAGCCACGCTCCTGACCTGTCCGGTTGTGCTTCACGTCCTCTAGTCTGCAGTTCAGGGTCCGGACGCTGATCCGGAGCTTGGCGATTTGGTCCTGGAACTCGGCCTTGGCTGGAGCAGGGGGAACGGTTCCGGTGGAGGAGACGGCAGCGCTGCCCCGGGGCTTCCCCCCCCCCACGCTAGCCGCAGCCCAGCCAGCCACGCACGAGAAGGTGGGGCAGACAGACCTCCGGGCCTGGCACAGCAGGCCTGCCCGTGAGGCCCCCGCCCCGCACGCTGGGCACCGCAGAGCCACCGGCTGCCGCGCAGGCCAAGCCCCCGGTGCGGTGCCCGCTCGCCGTGCTGCCCACCTGTGTCCACCTCCTTGGTCAGGTTCTTCACCATCTTGTCTATGTTTATGAGTGTCTTCAGGTCCTTTTCCTCTGCGGGCAAGGGCAGGTGATGCGGGGGTCGCAGAGCGTTCTCCCTGCCCCCACCCCACCCCACCCGCAGCGGCAGCATGAACGGCCGCCCCCTAACCTATCCCCGGTGAGGCTAGGGGGCCGGGGAGGGGCTTCCCTCTGCGGACGAGGCCACCCCACACCCTGGGGATGAAAGCCAGGCACCGGGTTGCAGCTCATCGCTCTGCCCTTAGCAGCGTTTCCCCCCGGATTTCCCTGCCTCGTGCCCCTCGCCCCCTGATCTGAGCACGGCTTCCCGTGCCTTTATCTGTGACTCCTTTGATTTTGGGGTTCAGGGCAATGTGCGGCCAGTTCCCGGGCTGTCGCGCCTTCAGAGGGCGGCTGTTTTGATGCTGGATGCTTGGTGGACTTCCTTCCCGAAGCCTCGCGATCGATTTTGCCTCCCGGGTTCTCACAGGCGTTGTGACGACGACGTGGTCGTTGCCGGGAATCGTTCTTCCGGTGGAGCGGGGAAACACGGGCTGTGTCACCCCTGCTCGACGTGGGCCGTGGCGCTGTCTCCCGAGGCTCCCCGTCCCTCCCCCGGCACACGGCAAAAGCCCCCCAACCCACCCCGCGCCCCTCTTCCCCGCTCCTTCAGCAGCTGAACGCCGGCTGCCTGGACTCACCCTTGTCTTTCAGGGCAGCCAGCACCACAAAGCTCGTGCGGTTCACACTCTCGAACTCCTCCTGCATCTTCGCCATATCGGAGTCGAACCTGCGCCCTAGGGGGAGGAAGGCCGAGGCGGGGGGTGTCCACGGGGGCCCCCAGCCTTGGACGCCCACACGGGCGCCGGCCGCCCCGCACAGTCTCTGTGGGTCCCGTAGCAGCGGCGGCGGCTGCCTATGCGCAGCAGCTGGAAGCTGTGCTCACACCTTGACCCGGCCAGGGTCTTTCTCAGAAACAGGTGAATCCAGGTAAAGCTCCATTAAGCCAAAGTCCCTTGCGAATAATAATCCGGGGTTATTCATGTTTGCGGAGCACGACTGCCTCCTTTATTCGGCTTTTCCGTACAAGGCCGTCCCTGCTTCAGATTTTATTGGGGAACTGCGATCCAAGCTCCACACAGAGCTTTTCCGCAGCATGACCTCTAGGTGGGACGGCACTACAGTGGAGCGACGCCGTTTCACACGCGGGAAAAAGCTTCCTTTCGCTTTGGGCAATGACACTCCATTTCTTTCACTCTAAACAAAACTAGGAACATTCTCTTCCAAAAACAGAAATGAAACCAAGAGGCTCCGTTGGTGGCACCACTGCTCCTTACCACAGTAAAATGAAGGGGGGAAAGGGAGCGCCCTGCAGAACACACGGAAACGCCATGCGCCAGCAGCATCGCCATCCGAATTCTTGAGAAAGCGTGAGCACTTTAGAACGGCGATGCTCGGCTGGTGCGGAAGCAGCCCCTGAGGACACGGAGAGTCTGCCGCTGCCGGCACTACGCTGCCTCTCGTGCGGCACACCCAGCTTGCATGCGCTGCTCAGGATTTGGTTTCCCGCAGCCACAACGGGGAGAAATAGAGTGTCGCCTCCAAGGGGCAAGAACCCCGCGACCTTTGGCGTCTGCGCACCCAAGGGGAGAAGCTGGCTGCCCGAGGACGACTTTTTCAAGCCCTAACCAGGTGAAGAGGTGCCTGTTTGCACCAGCATTGGGGTGCCCCATGACCACTGCCCCGGCACGGGCCCGTGCGCCCAACGGAGGCAGAGTGATCCGGCGAAAAGTGGGCTTGCCTCACTCCCACCGTGGCACGCTCGCTCCTCACCTCTCTCGCTGGCCCTCTGCTCCCCCGCGCATACCTGGTTTCTCACCTGGGCCACGTCCTCCGGAGCGCCGGCGTCCCTTGCCTCTTCCACCAGCCTTCCGGAGCCGGTGCCTCCGCCAGCGGTGCACAGTCCCACCCAGCAGGGCGCCCCTTCCCTCGCGCACCACCCACAGCCGCCCGCCGGCTGACGCGCCCCACGCTGGGTCACTCACCCGTGAAGGCAAACACGACGGTCAAGAGGAGTATGACACAGAGGAGGCCCATCAGGATGCAAACCAGGCGCTGGCCGGAGCAGGCCCCTCGCCCCCACGACTGGGACGGAGCATACGCTGCAGGGGCTGGGAGACGCACCATGTCAAGAGCGAGTGTGCACATTCGGGGCGGCCGTCCAGAAGTCTGTGGGCTGAGGATGACGGGGCGGGGATGGCCGTGGGGCTGCGGGGCTTTACAGGGGGGCGCGAGGGCTGCCCCTTGCGCACCTCGAGGCATCAGCGGCTGGCGGCCCAGCTGGGGCAGCGGCAAGTGATGGAGTCCGGCACTCGTCGCGATGCGCCGCCCCTGGGGAAAGGCCAGGCCTTCGAGGGGTTGCGATGCTCACCCGGCGCGCTTCCACTCCACTGGAGACGGCGTTGAACAGTGGTGGTGAACCCATGGCCCGTGTGCCACAGCCCGTGGGCCACGTCACCCCAGCAGCCGAGCATCGGATAACAGCGCGCATATGGGCCGTGCGCATGCTCGGAAAGGAGGAGTGGCACCAGGCGATGATGTCACAAGCCGCAACTCATTAGACACGACTCGTCCGAGTTTTCGCATGGCTGGTTAGTGAAGTGCCAAGGATATATAGATATATATATATTTGCTTGGACCAGCCGTGAGGTGTTTTTTCTAAACTAAAACCTCAGTTTTCAGGTTTTATTGCAGTGTGGGCACTTTGTGATCAATAAGTGGGTTTTGGGTTGCAGTTTGGGCACTCGGTCCCTATAAAGGTGCACCATCACTGGGTTAGGGTTAGGAAAACGAGGGGTCCTGGCATGATTTTGATGGTTGGAATGTGCTTAGAGTGGGCAGAAAGGATGAGCTGTGAAGAAAAAGCTCCTCAAGGATGGCTTTTTCAAAATTGCATTATTTTGAATGGAACCTTAGCCCTATATTAGGGTTAGGGGTGGGCCCCAGGGTAGGGTTCGGGTTCAGAAAACGAGGGATCCTGGCATGGTTTTGATGGTTGGAATGTGCTTAGCATGGGCAGAAATGATGAGCTGTGCCGAAAAAGCTCCTCAAGGACGGCTTTTTCAGAATCGCTCCCTTTTCAGTGGAACTTTAGCCCTATATCAGGGTTAGGGGAGTGCACCAGGGCAGGGTTAGGCCAGCGGTGGCGAACCCATGGCATGCACGGCACAGTGGGCACGCAGAGCCCTCTCTGTTGGCACGGAAGCCACGTCACCCCAGCGTCCAAGCATCGGATAACAGCGCACACAGGGGCCATGCGCCTGCTCAGAAAGGAGTGGCGGCACCAGGCAGTGACGTCACAAGCCACAAATCAGTAGCCGCGACTCGTCCGCGCTTTCGCATGGCCGGTCTGTGCGCTGCCAAGGATGTATATATATATATTTGCTTCGACTGGCTGTGAGGTGTTTTTTCTAAATAAAACCTCAGTTTTCAGGTTTTATTGTAAGTCTTGGCACTTTGCGATAAATAAGTGGGTTTTGGGATGCAATTTGGGCACTTGGCCTCTAAAAGGTGCACCATCACTGGGTTAGGGGATTCCAGAGGCATCCCAAAAGGGGATTCCAGGAGATTCCCGGCACAGTGTGGGGGATTCCAGACCCCGGCTGCTGGGCCAGCGCGATCCCGAACCATATCCGGTCTTTTTGGTCTGACGCAGCTCTGTGGCTCTTGCGTTCTTCTGAATTAAGTCACAGAGATGGTCTTCCAGGGTGGGAGGGAGGACAGGCAGATGGACAGACAGACCGACCCACGGCCCATACCTCTTCCGAGATCAATATCATCCTCAGCCTCTGAGCCCAGGGACTTGACGTTGCGATACTCTTGGGTCATCGTGGTCTGGAGAGCTCAGGAGCAGCCTAGAATCAAGATGGGGGCTCATGGCCAGGAGGCACGGGCTCGGGGGCGGGGAGGCAAGACGGGCGGCCCAGCCCTCCTGCGGACAAGCAGAGTGGCCACAGGCTCTCGCTTTCCCGGGCAAGATTATTGCAGGTTGATTAAGTGGGCATTCCACACCTCTGGAGATTCCTTTGGAGGGCAGGGATTTTTATTTATTTCATTTATTTAAACAACGGATATGCCGCCTCATCTCATGAGCCTCGGGGAGGCTTACAATCATTAAAAATATATATAAAATTTTTTAAAAAATCATACATAAATAAATACAAAAAAATAAAATAGAATAAAATAGAATTTTGCGCCCCTGTATGTTTTCCTCATCGCATTAAGAAAAACAGCAGGGCTGGGAGCTTGCATTTAAGCCGCACTGGGTCACGCAACATCCAAATGCGCAGCTTTGTGGCAAAGGTCATCTTGTAATTCAGCATTTCACTTATGAGCAACCACACAAATTAAAATTAGGGAGGTAAACACGTTCTAATTAACAATCTCCCCCTTAAGAATAGGTAAACAGCAGCGGGCTTCGGACTGAGAGGAGCTGACTGGCAACGCAGCGTGAAGCACGTCAGTACAGGCCCTCGTCCCAAACGAAATTTGGCTCAAAATTAAATTGGGATCACTCATTCCTGAACAGCCCAAGCTGCAAATGGAGATCTCGACATCCAGAATCGCCCTTTTAGCATTAGAAATTCATTTTTCTTGTATTTGTAAGTGTATTTGTCTGGACATTCCAGTTCGAAATGAAATGTGGCTTTGCGACTGACACTGGCCGAGTTGTTTCGGTCAACATGTCGCCTGTCCATGCTTGAGCGGCCCGCCGGCCGCACCCTCCCGAAATCACTACATGAACCTCCGACTGGCAACACACACAGACACATTCAAACGTTAACCGTTTAAAAAAAGGAAATGCAGCATTAGGTGTTCCCGAGCAAGTTTGGCTCCCCGATCCCGGTGGGTCATTTGATTTCCGACCCCACATTTTCCCGCCCGCTGCAGGGGGAAGCCGGACCCTGCGGCTTAGCTTTCGGGAGATGCTGCGATTTGTATTTGCACGAAATTATCCACCTGAACGAACACCGTGGTGGGTAAATACCACGTTCCATCTCTCAAAACGTGCCTAGTTTTCCACCCAAGCAAAATTTCTGCCGGATTTTCCCACCCCTTTGAAAGGGAAACCTGCACAACCTCCCCGCTTTGCTTTCCTCTGGCAGATCCTGCTACCTGGCTGGCCCCACACAGGTGGGAGGCATGTGGAAGAGCCGCGCACGGTCCTGCCTTACCGGCCTCTTTCTCCCTCGGGGGCTCCAATCCTCTGTGCCGATCCTTGGCTCTTCTCTCAGCCGCCCTCTCACTTTGTCCCCCCCCCACATACACACACACCCCGCCGTCCAGTGTGACCTTTGCCTTGTCAATATTATTTGTCCTTCGGGTTCAAAAGCAGAGCTTCCCAGAAGCCGAGGGAGCAGGCTCTGCGTCAGAGCGGAATCCCCCACGGCCCCCACACAGAGGGGAGCCGGGCCGCCTCTGCCCTGGGGTGGGGCAGACACCGGGTGGGCTTTCCCCAGGCCAGGTGGGCACCGTGGGCCTTCGGGAAGCACGGCTGGGGTTCATCGGGGCTGCGTTTTGGCTAGTGCGCTTCCCGGACACACACGGTGTGCATGCCCAAAGCCGGCGTTGTGCCGGCGTTAACTGGCTGAGAAAGAGGAGACCCTTAACTATTCAAGGATTCTCTGCAGCACAAGCTTTGGGGGGCCCATGGGGGGCCCTTTGCAGGTCAGGATAACCCAGTGACACACAAGCCCACACCTCCTAGCCAGAAAAGCTCTGTGAATCCAGCAGAAAAGGTGCTGGGAGGCTCTCACTCAATCCCCCCCTTTAAGGGAAATTCTGGGGGAGTTGGGGTGATCACAGGTTCCGAGGGGCCCCTCGCACTTGCTGTTGGCCCCAAGGGGAGCGCATCTGGGGGAGCCACAAAACCAGGGGGGGCTCCCCACTGACTGGAGCTCAGCCCAGCTGTCAGAATTCAAACCTCCATTTTGGGAATGGGGCTTGGAAGAGGCTGAGGGAATGTGTCCAGGCGGCCAAGGACATGGCTGTGGGGGGGGCTGCAGAGCGGCCCCCCACCCCAGCCGCGAGGGGATCCCAACCTTCTGAACCCCACGTTAAAAGCCGAGCGCTGCCGTCCACAGTGGTCCAACTCAGAGCCCCCGTCCCGGAAAATCCGCTCTCACTTTGAGAGGCCCCCAATTCTGGCCTGGGCAGGACACTTCCAAAGCTGAGGGGGTGTGGGGCACAGACCCCCCCCAACAAGCCCTCGGGGACCTTGCTGCCAAAGGGGGAAATGATTCCCCTTTCCAAGCACTGTTTCTTGGGGGTTTGCCGGCTTCCGAGAGATGGGCATTTCTCAGACTGGCTACCAGCAGCCCCGGCCGGCACCTGGGGTAGGGATGGGGGGGTCGTTCCTGCCGAATGTGTCCGCCTGTTTGTGTCTTGGGGAGGGACTCTTCACCGATCACTGGCTCGTGGGCTGCTGAAGCGATCATAAAGCTGCGGAGAGCCCGGAAGGACTTGCCTCGCACGCGTGTGTGCGCACACACGGGCAGGGGACACATGCGCTTCCTTCCCGGGACACCTGTGGGAGGTCTGAAGTGGAGGGAGGGGCCAGGATGCGCCCAACCTGCTGCCAGGCACATGGGCTCCGTGCGCCACCTCGTATCTTGCAGGCCCCCGTCCGAAAGTGGATGTGGCTTAAACAGACAGCAGGACAGTGCAAAGGGAAAGCAGCTCCGGGAAGCAGAAGACAAGAAGTCACGGTTACCTGCGATGCTCCAGTTGAACAATCCGGCCTGAAAGGGCTCGATTTCGTGCTGCTGCTTCCTGGGCGAGGGGAAGCGGATGACGCTGCAGCAGAAAACCAGCTAGCTATGCCACCCTTTTATATTTGGATTGCTCTTCCTCTTTTCTGAGAAGCAGTGTCTCAGCGAAGGGGGAGGGTTGAAAGACGGAAGGAAGGAGAACTGTGCCTCTGAGCATGGACAGAAAGAAGTAATTGGCCTTCAGGTTGAAAAAAACCCCTATTGCAATGCTTTGAAACAAATTTAGGATTCATATCACCACCTTCATATCATGTTCCTTAAAAGCGTTCCTGCACTTATTCAGTTTCAACGGCTCTAAAAGTCGGCGTTAACGTCTTTGGCGGTGCTGCAAGGGGAGACGGTCGGGGTCCTCTTAGGGTTCATAACCTGAGCACAGGTTGCAAGGACGGGTCATGACAGGCCGAGCAGCAGCTGGCCCCAGGTGGCCCCAGGTGCGCCACGAGGCGAGGGGAGGCACCCGGTGCCGCCGGGCTCAGTCCCGGGCCGGCCGCCTCGGCGTCTTTTTAAGGGCTTGGAGGAGGAAGCGCGGGAACGCGGATCAGATCTGCAGATGACACGAAACTGGTGGGACAGCACATTTCCCGCAGACGGAAGATTCGGGGCGAGCCTGGTAGGTTTGGCGCGCTGGGCTGAGAGCGGCCGAGCGCCATGCAGCAGGGACAAATGCCCCGTTTCGCACCCAGGAGGGGGGAAGCAAATGGCTTCTCGCGAGGTGGGGATGCTTGGCTGACGAGGCTGCAGGTGGGAAGGGCCTTGGAGCCGCCGTAGGGCCAGGCTGAGTAGGCGCCCGTGATGCGAAGCGGCCGCAAACGGGCGCCCACAGTTTTGGGCTCCATTCAGAGGCGCATCACTTCCCCTCCGCTTGGGATGCTTCGTCCTTCTCTGGAGTCCCGCGTCCCGTTCTGGGCACCAGAGTTTAGGAAAGACGCAGGGAAGCGGGACAAGGTCCGGAGGAGGGATGATCCGGGGACTGGGAACAAAGCCCCGCGAGGAGAGGGGGAAAGCGCTGGGCACGTTCGGCCTCGAGACGAGAAGGCCGTGGGAGACACGATCGCTCGCTCGCTCACTCGCTCGCCCCACGTCCCTGAAGGGCTGTCCCAAAGGCAAGGACGGGGCATCCTTTTGATCCCCCGAGTGCAGGACGCGGAACAAGGGGCTCGACTTGCAGGCAGCCGCGTTCCGGCTGGACACCTGGACAAAGCGCCTGCTGGCTGGGGCAGGTCGGCCGTGGATCCCGTTACCTGGAGAGGCCGTGGGCTCTCCCACCCTGGAGCCATTCCAGGGGCAGCGGGGCAGCCCGCTGAGAGGGACGCCTTAGCCTGCCGCCCGGCGCTGAGTCGGGGCTGGACTGGATGGCCTCACAGGCCCCTCCAACTCTGCTATTCCAGGATTCTGAGATTCTTTTCTGCTTTTCCAGAGAACAGGATACCGGAAAGAGAGAAGAAAACATGGTAATAGCAGCACTTGAAATCTGTTTGACATTGGTAGTGGCACATGTTTCTTTCTGCTTCCAAATGTTGGTGGGTTTCTTGCTGTGTGTTCAAAAAGCAAATTGGTTTCTCACTTCATCGCTTTGGGAGCCATCAGGAGGGGCTGCTGGCGCCGGGAAAAAGGGCCAGGAGAACGAAGGTTCGGATTCACCTGGAAGGCACGCACTTTCTTGGGAAGCTGCCAGGTACCCCGACAGAGAAAACACCAGTGCTAATGAGTAGCCAGTATACAGAACTGACTACGAGTGCTCCAGAGCATATGCAGAGTTTTTATAAGTTGTGGCTCACATACAGCGTTTCAGGGCACTGAGTAATGGGATATGAATGAGAACGTGTACAGAAGACAGGATGGAAAACCAGTCGGACAATGAAAATGTGACATCGAGAAACACGCTGTGAAGGGTGGCAGAGGCTGAGCGTGTCGGTGTGGCTGATGAGCGACGAGTCCAGTGATATGAATTATCACAGGTCCCCGGGCAGGTTTCCACATTCAGAATTTTATTGTTATTTATATTGATGTTTTTGGAAGCCGTCCTGAGGCTGCGGCGAAGGACAGCATAGAAACGTTTTAATCAATTACTTAATAATAAATAAGAAGGCGATTACATTGGGACAAAGCGGCGTCTCGTCTCAAGTAACAGGAGAAGATGCAGGACCCCCTCCCACCTTTTCCCTGCTCGGTGGCAGAGGAATGAAGCCGGGCGCTTAATCTGCCAAGAGCAGCGAGGATGAGGGGCTCTGCGAGAGAAGGGGCGCGTGGGGCAGCCCCCCCCCCCGTGCTGCCTGCTTTCCCAGGAAAAGTTCTGTTCCTTTCGGGGCGAGGAGCTGAGGGCGCAGCTGCCGGAGTTCATATTGAAAGAGACCCGCGAAAGGGCCGCTGCCGTTCGAGGGCCCCGTCTGGGTTTTCTTGACTGCGGGACCCCGAGCCGGGCGCGCTCACCTGCGCTCCTCCAGCCCCGCCGCCCCCAGAGGGCCCATCTTGGCCACCTCGCCGCCACGCTCCAGAAAGGCGGGAGGGAGGTGGGGGCGCGGCCAGCACCCCCTGCACCCCGTTCGCCCCCTCCTGCCCCGCCAGCGCCTTCTCCGGGGCTGCTCCACGACCCCAGGGACCGGGCCCAGGTGGGCACCCCCAGCCGCAGGGTCGGAGAGATCCTCCCGCCACGGAGCCGGGGGCTGGGAGGACCCTCGGCCACCGCCTTGGTGCCATGCAGGCCGCCGGATCGCTCGCCCACCGCCGCTTCCGCAGGAGGCCTGGCCACCCAAATACCTCGCCGCGGGGCGTGCTACACCCTCCGTGAACATCCATACGTTCTGTCCTGCAGTTCATGTTGAGTTTACTTTTCAAAGCCGGAAGACACATTTGAGCTGCGGGGATTTTTAACATTTGAGCTCATTCAAAATTCGTGTTCCCTGTATAAATGCATGTTGTTTGCTAACACGGATCAAAGGTCTGCTCGCTTGCTCGCTCGCTCGCTCGGCCTGGCAATGCTGCAGGACTGAGCCCGGCCGCTCGCTTGGGGCTGGGCCAGGAGCGCTTGGTGGGCATC
This sequence comes from Varanus salvator macromaculatus, assembly GCA_023646645.1. Classification (NCBI taxonomy): domain Eukaryota; kingdom Metazoa; phylum Chordata; class Lepidosauria; order Squamata; family Varanidae; genus Varanus; species Varanus salvator. Next base: position 362,145 of record JAIXND010000753.1, on the reverse strand, counting down.
TCCCGGCAGAACGAAGGCTTCGCTCCCCACCTCATGCCCCAGAGCCGCCTTAACCCAGCCTGAGTGCAGCCCCATCAAAAAAGGCAAGACTATTTTTAAAAAATCACTTTATTCTCTCAAAAAGAAGTTTAATTTTACAGCCACTTTTATTTTCATGATCCTTGGACTCGGACCTCCAAAGCTGGAACTCAGCTGCAGCCTGTCCGTCTTATCCCAGCCGGAGGAGGCGCTGGCCGCAGCTGGACTGCAGCTGTTGCAGGGATCACAAATGTGCAAGAGAAGTTGTGAGAAAGAGTGGCATTCGCACAGGACGATAAGAATCATGTTTTTCTGGGCGGCAATTGTGTTTTATTGGCTTGCACTTGAATTCAAAGTGAACAGATGTGTTCCCACGCCTATCCGTACAGCGACTAAGCCTCCCCGGCGTCCAACCCTTCCCGGGAACGCCTGTGGGCATCCTCCAGGGGCTGCGGCCATGTGGCCAGGGGATGACGGGAAATGCGGGTGGCCAGCGCAGTGGCGCGATACTTGCACATGGGAGCAGGGCATCAGCGGTGTGGGCGTCCTCGCGAGCCGGGAGCCGGGCCCTCCGCCCTCTTAGCCCTTCAGCTGCATCTCGCAGATCCAGTTGAAGAGGAGGGAGCAGTGGCTGTCGTTCCACTCGCCGTTGGGGTAAATCTCCACACAGTCCTCTCCTCCGCCGAGGCCGTGGCCGTACCAGTGGTCCGGCTGCCCCCGGCTCCAGTCCCTGAAAGGAGAGCGGGGCAGAGGGGCATCAGCTGTGGGGGGCAGGGCTCGCGTCCTCAGAGCTCCGGGCGCCCCTTGGTGCGTCTCCTCCGGACGCCGCAAGAGGCACCTCGGGCGGGCGGTGCCTTCGAGGGGCGGCTTTGGGTGGGAGGGTCCGGAGATCCCCCCCCCGACCGCCTCTCGATCTGCGTGTCTTAGATGCATCCGCACCGGCAAACGTGTGAGGATCTGTGTCCGCTGGGCCCCGGCACCCGTCGGCCGAGGGCCCGGCCACACGGCAGGCCCCCCACAGACGCGCCGGGGCATGTGTGGCCCTCGAGGCTGGTGCCCCGATCACGGCGGGAGCTGTCCAGGGCCACCTGGCCAGGGCTCAGAGGGTGGCCAGCAGAAGGGGGCAGGCGCCCTGTGGCTTCAACGTGTTTGCGCTGTAATGCGCCAGCCCCTGTTCTGGCAGTTTGTGCTGCAGGTGGGGGGGCAGGGGGGCCATTCCGCCAGTCCAGCTAAACGAACTGCTGCTTTCCTCTTCCCTCGCCACTCCTTTTTCCTTGCGTGTCGTGTCTCCCTAAGCTTGCAGACCACGACGGGGGATCATGCTGTGTTATGGATTCTGTACGCTTCTCTGGGAGCCTTTTTGGCTGAGGACTGCCATAAAAACATTTCCGATATATGAGAAATAAACACAGAGGTGGGACACTGTAAGCCTCCGACTCCCATCAGCCCCAGCCACCATCGCTATTTGTTGAGGGATGTTGGAGGTTGTAGTCCTCAGCCCGCCTGAACAAAATTATGGAAGAATGGCGGTGCCCACCATCCTAATTGCTACTATTACTGTTAATATTAATAGCATTAGTTAACACTAATTAAGCTCTTGACTGAGGCAGATTTCTCTGGCAGAACTTTTGGGATGCCCCTGATTCTTTGAACATCCTGACAGGCTGCAGCTGAATTTCCGCTACTCTGCTGGGGTCTCCCTGTTTCGTCGCGGCCTTCCCAGCTTGGTGCCACCCAGATGTGCTCGACTACAACTCCCAGCATCCCCAGCTAGCATGGCCACCCGGAGAGCGCCAGTCTTGGCAAGGCGCGATTACTGGGGTGCCATCCAGTCTGGGTTTCGTTCTTGGTGTGCGCGCGTGGAGCGTACGAGTGTCAAAAAGGGTCCATACCGTGCCTGACATGGAACCCTGAGCACTAATTCTCCAGGGACGATCTCACTCTGCACGTCTCTCTTGAGAAGCGCAGGAGTCATGCGCACAAAGCAGGAAACGTGTGGCCAGAAAGCAGCCAAGCGAGGGGGATGCGAGAGGCGGCGGCCGCAGCGCGAGAGCAGTGCCGAGGGGCCCGCGTTCCCACGGGGGGGGGGTCCACGGCGGGGGGATGACTTGAACTCACGCCTGGTCAAAGGAGTACAAGGTCCCATCGGACCACTTCCAGGTGCCGCTGACATCAGTCAAGCCGATCCACGTGTGCCTCAGCTTCTTGCGCTGGTTCACAAACGCCTACCGGACAAACACAGGTGCGGATAAGCCAGCCGTCCTGCCTCACCCCTGCAGCCCCTGCCCTGGAAGCAGAGAACTGGGGAGACTTCTCGAGGGCTGGGACAGCCCCTGCCAGGGGACCCCCCACCTTCTCCTCAGGCGAGTTGATGGCCACCAAGTGGCTCTGCTTCCTTGCACAGTCTCTCTGCGCGTCGTCCCAAGACGCGGTCACGCTGGATATCCAGTAGCAGCTCTCCTTAAAGGCCAGCCAGCCCTTGGGGCAACAGCCACTTTTGGTGCCTGTCCGAGGGGAGAAAAGACCAGGGCACAATCACACATGGCTGCCCCCATCTCTACGAATCCTCTGCTGGATCCCTCTCCAAGCTCCATCCCATGATGAGGTGGCAGCAGCCTCCAGAGGCAGCAGGGCCTGCTCATCAGTGGCCCCCTAAGAGAAACTCTACCAAGCAAGCTCTTCCCTACAAATATGCAAACTTTTCCGTCTACTTTTTTTTTCCCCACTGAAAATTAATTTCCTCACCCAGCCTGCTTATCGCTGACTCTTGCTGATTTGCCGTTTCTTACTGTCCCTTAATTGTTCTTCTTCGGAGCGCTTTAAACACTGAGTTTAAGCATTCCTGTTGTATTTTTCCTTTGCAATTGATAGGAAAAGGGGGTCCATCGATCTTTTGTGACACGGAGAAGACAGCCTGTTGAGTCCCGCTGGGGACCCTCTTGGTTCAGGCACCTGACAGCCTGCATGGAGCAGCAACCCACGGGCAGGAGCCCCCCCATGCCCCCCCTCCTTTCCATCACTGCCTCCTTCTCCACCTGCCTCAGGCTCTGGCCAGGCCACAGCGGTGGCAGGAAGGGAGGGGGAGATGAGGATTCCCGGCCGGGAAAGAAGGGACCCCCCCCCAACCCGCCCCCAGCGGCCCTTCCGTCCCCACTGACCGTTGCTTTTCATCTCTACCAGCTCGCAATGGAAGGCCTTCGTGTCCTGCTGCAGGTTGGAGAGCTGCACCCGGAGGCGCTTCTGGTCTGGGAGAAGCCAACATTGAGGAGCGTTGGGCACGTGTGGACCGGCCCGGCAAAGGCGCCACTCGCTCGCTGCGGCAGCCGCGCCGACGGAGGCGTCCCCGGAGCTGCCCCCACTCCGGCCAGCCCCGCACACACGCGCACCGAGGAGTAACTGGACGGCACATCGGCTCATGTGTGCGCACGTGTGCGGGTGGCGGTGGGGGGACCGGCTCCGGCTCCGGCTTGGCAAGCGGGCAGAGGGGCAGAGGGTGCAAGCGCTTCTGGCCGGCTGGCCCGGGCCGGCCGGCCGCTGCTCAGGAGCGAGGCGCCCTCTCCGGAAGTGCTCGCTGCAAGGGGCCCTCCTCCCGCTGCCCCCCCCCGTGCGGCCGCCGCACCCCACCTTTCTCTATCTTTCTGCCGTGGCCCTGCAGAGTCTTCCACAGCGCCGTCAGCTTCTGCTCCGTGTTGTTTCCTAGAGCGGGGGCACGAGGGAAACTGAGGGCAACGCCAGCCCCACCCCTTCCCCAAGACCTGAGGGGTCGCTCCCCCACCACACTCTGGGCACTGTGGAGGCTCATAGCGGGCAGCCGGTGTGGGCCAAGACACTGTGCCGCCTTCCCAGCGCCACCAGGACGGCCCGGCATGGCTCGGGGCCGTCCTGCCCAGCCCGCCTCCACTCACGCCTGTGCTGGAGGCCGCTCAGCTGGCTGAGGAAGGTCCGGTTGAAGCTTTGCAGGGCCTCGTGGGCCCCCTGCTGTTCTCCGCCGAGCTGGATGCCTGGGAGGGACAGAGCAGAAGGGGGGGGAGTACCATGTGCATTCACACGTCCGCTTTGGGCACCAACGCTTGGTGTGCCTCCCACACTCACCCTCCGTGTGGCGATTTGCAGAGGCGGCCTTCTGTTACACACTCATTGCCCCCGCGCACGCTGGCACCAGCCCTGGCCGCTGTCTCGCTAGGAGGCTACAGCCCTGGATCTCCTGCAAGGGACTGGGGGTGGACTGGATGGCCTCTGGGGCCCATCACTCCTGCGCCATTGTGATTCCCTTCCTCAGCCCTGCACACCTGGTCCCGGGCCTCTTCCCCGCAGCAGCGTAGCCTTCCCCAACCTGGCATGCCCCAGATATTCTGAGCGGCACGTTGCGGGAGTCCTGCCTCTTAGCCATGCTAGCTGGGGCTGATGGGACCGGGGTCCAAAGTTCCTGGAGGGCACCAAGGTGGGGAAGGCACCCGCCTGTGGAGTGCCACCCGCACCCCTCCTTTTCGTCCCTCGCTCAGCCCAGGCCCGCCCCGCCTCCACCTCGCCCGCCCGCTCGGGGCGCCCGCCTTTGCCCCTGCCCCCCCCCCCCCGCACGTAGCTCACCTGCGGCCCGCCTGTTCGCCCGAGCGCCGCGGCGGAGCGGGACCCGCGCCCGGGCCTCCCAAGCCCGGCCCCACACGCTCCCCACGGCGCCGCCCCGGGCGGTCAAAGGAGCGCGAGGTCCCGCGGGCTCCCCCGGCGGCCCTCGCCGCCCGCGGAAGCCCCCCGGCGCGCCTCCCTTCCCCGGCACTCACCTTGGACGCCCACGATCACCACGGCGAGGGTGAGGACGGCGCCCAGCGCCGCCAGCAGCAGGACGAGCCGCCCGGTGGGGCAGGCGCGGCGCCAGGGCGACCGGGGCGAGCGGAACCCTGCGGGCAGCGAAAGGCGGCGGGTGAACGCGCGCCGCGCCCGCCGCGCCCGCGGCCCCGTCGCCGGGGAGCCCGGGGCCGCGCGCCGTCCCCCCGACAGCCCTGCGAGGCAGGCCGGGCTGAGCGGGCGGCCCCCGGCCCCCGCGGGGCCCGCGCCCGCGCCCTACCTGTCCCGAAGCGCTTGCCGCTCTCGTCGGCCGCGTCCAAGGATCTGAAGTCCCGGTACTCCATGGCCGTCGCGGGCTGCGGCTCGGAGGCGGCCGGGCTGGGCGGAGGAGGCACGTCGGGCGCGGTGAGAAGCGCGCAATGGGGAAGCGGCGCGGGGGCGGATCGCGGGGCGGATCGGGGCGGATCGCGGGGCGGCGCGGCCCCCGGCCAGCCGCGCCGCCCGCCAAGCCCACGCCCGCCGGCCAACACGCGTGGGACCGCGGCGAGGCTTGCTCAGACGCGCGGAAGCCGTCAGGGCGCAGCGCTCTGCCTCACTCCGGCCTCATTAGCCAGGAGGCTCCACTCTGTGGCGCAGCCGAGGGTTCCCCTTTCAGGCAGCCTTTAATCCCGCAGTGGCGCAAGAGAGGCGCTTCGCTCATGCTCAGAGGCACGCACGGAACCTCCCTTACGCCCGGGCCCCCGCCTCAGAAGGCGCACCGGCATTCCCTTCTCCTCGCCCCTGGCCTCGTGGCGGGGTCACACCTGCCCCCAACCGCAGCTCTCCTCGCCCCCATCCCCCCCCAGGACCCCACCTTGGCTGCTTACTTGACAACGGAGGTGGCCATCTCCAGCGCCGGCTGACGCCCGCCCGACTCTCCTGCAGCAGCGGGGCCGGTTGTGCCGCACACTCCGCAGGGGGCGGGTTGTCAAACAGTTGAGCTGAGCAAAGTCTGGACTGCCCAAGGTCCCGCCTGCGGATGGATGGATTTCCCGGCTGAGGCCACCCCTGGCACCTCCCTGGCAGGCCGCCATGTGTGCCTTCCCTGGAAGTCTGGGAGGGGCTGCTCTGAGCAGATCTGGCCTGCATTGGGGGTGGGGGCACAGGCTTGCCTTCTACCCCCCTTCTGAGCCTCAGGCAGATGCCCCACACAGAGACCCCACGGCCTGGTTCGCCCCTGCACGCTGCCGGGATCCTGCCCCCCAGGAACCTTTGCTCTGTCAATATTACCTCTGCGCAGTGGATCAGAGGGAGAGCTTTGCAAAACACCCTCCCCAGAACGGTTTTTGGAGGGGGGGATGACTCCGGGGGCGCCCCAGGATTTAGCCATCTCCAGTTTGGAATCGGAAAGACTCCTGGCCCGAACTGGGACAGGGACAACTGGCAGGAGAGGAATTAAGAGCCGAAGCCGCGCCGCCGGGGCCGAGGGCTGCTTGGGCGGCCGTCCAGTGTAGAGTCCAGCTCAAATCAGTTCAAAGAAACAAACTTTGTCAGCAAATGCACCTCGGACCTGCCCCCCCCCCCACCGGCATTAGGCCAGTCCGGGCCAGCACCTTGCGGGCTGCTCTCCAGTCCTTACACCTGGTGATGCCTCGAGGCATGTGCGGCTGCAGCGCCTCATTCCCCAACCTGCTCATGGGAGCTAGAGCCCAGCACTCCTGCAAACGGCAGCTCGGCGAAAGCGGCCTTCCTCAGGACGCCACTCAGACTTCATTCAAAGACAGGGAGCGATTCCCAGCCGTCTTCCGGCCGATCGGCTCCATCCGCCGGCCGATGAACCCAGAACCAGCCTCCCAAGGCCATGAGAAACCCCAAGCCCCTGGCGCCACGCTTGGGAACACATGCCTGGCCACCCAGGAGAGGCGCGCACCTTCCCAGCGAGCCGGTCGGAGGAAGGGCTGCACTGCTGCGGGCACCTTGGTTGTGCATGTGCCATGGCACTGAACAGATGTGTCTGGGTTGCTAGTCCTCATGAAAGTATCTTGGGCATGGATGGTGTGTGCTTCGTGTTCCTTACGCAGCCCTACGTATGTCTCCTTGCAAGCAAAGGACACAACAGCTGAGCCTAGAAAAACGGTGAGTGAGGGGAGGCTCGGTGGAGGTGCTGGTGGCAGAAGTAGGGGGAGATGTTCCGCTCCCTCTCCCATCATTCTGGGCCCCGGGCCATCCTGTGAAGGGGACTGGTGTGAGATTCGGGACAGAGGGCGGGCGGCCGGGCGGCCCTTCTTCCTAGTGCCCGGAAGCGATGGGACCTGCAGCCACGCGCATGGGGGAACAGGCCGGGCCTGATCCAGCGGGGCTCTTCTGCTCCTGAGGGCTGCTGCACCTACGGGATCGCCGCCTTGATCGCCTGCTGATTCCGCGCTGCAACCAACGGGACGCGTCTTCCGAGTTCCTCGCCTCCCCGCTCAGCGAGCCCTTCTTTGTGCGGGGCACTTTCAGCAGCTCTGCGCAGGACGAATCCAAAGGCGAGCACCGCACTCTCCCTTCCGCCAGGAAAAGCTTTCCCTGACGAACTTGCACCTGTCGCTCCTCTGTGAGGGACGGCGGCGAGCAGGAGGGGGCGGGCCCGGGCAGGTGTGCGGGGCGGGGCGGCCAGGGGCCAAAAGGGAGGGCGCGCAGCTGCGCTCCATCCTGGCGGGTCCCAGCGCTGGCCATGGGGCGAAGGGCGGGGGGGCGCCTCTTGCTCCTGCCGGGGCTCCTGCTGGCTCTGCTCGCGGCGCCCTGCGGGGGGGGTCCCGGGCGGCGGGGGCCCTGAGCCGAGCCCGCGCGCCCCGGGCGCCGCGCGGCCCCCACGCGGGGGCGGTGGCGGTGACGTGCGAGCCGCACCGCGTGGTCGTGGCCGTCCACCGGGACCTCTTCGGGGTGGGCCGGCTGGTGGCCCCCGCCGACCTCGCGCTGGGGCGGCCCCGCTGCCTGCCCACCTCCGTCGACGCGGGCGCGACCGTGGTGCGCTTCGAGGCCGGCCTCCACGAGTGCGGCAGCGCCGTGCAGGTAGCCCTCGCCCGGGCGGGGCGGGGAACGCGCCCGCGGGGCCCCCCAGGCCGCCAGAGCCGAGTGCCACCGGCGAGGAACCGGGGGGGGGGGCTGCGGCCTGGAGCAGGAGGGGAGGGCCAGCCCCCCCTTCCCCGTACCAGGATCGTTCAGCACAGTCTTCCCAGTCTACAACGCCTAGCATTCCTGCTGCTGGCTTTGCCGCTTGCTGGGTGCTGGGCGCTGTAGTCCAACAGGCCTGGCGGAAGGCGAGCGTGGCTTCCCCTGCGGAGGGGACCTTCGGGGTGGGGGGGGAGCCTTCATCATGGCATGATCCGGGTGGGGCTGGGGGCCCCGGGGCTCAGAGGACGCCCTGCCCACGCCTCTGTTGGCTCCAGATGACGCCGACCCTGCTGATCTATCGGACGAGCCTCTTCTACACACCGTCTCTCGCCTCCAGCCGGGTCATTCTCCGCACCAACCCTGCCGAGATACCCATTGAGTGCCGCTACCCCAGGTACGGGGGGGGGGCTGGCCCCGCTCTCCCAGAGCTCAGTTTGCCCAGGTGCAGCGTGGAGCTGGAGAGGCTCCGTGCAGAGTGAGAGGGTCTGCCCCCTGCCCGGGTCGCGGGGCCTTTGCTCTCGCCCAGGCGGCCCCCGGGGTTGTGCCCCCCCCCCACAGCTCTTTTGCGTTCGGACTGCAAAGCCGACAGACAAAGTCCTCCGTGGAAGAGGGCCGGGCTCTGCCCCGAGGAGCATGCAGTCTGAGCCTGGCCGTGCGGAGGACCCAGGGCTGGCCCCCATTTCAGCCGGGTGGGGAAGAGGCCCACGGAGCGTTTCGGCCTGGGGCTTCCTCCCGCCTGCCCACATGGCGGTGGGCTTTGGGAAGAAGGCTCCCATGGCACTCGGAGTGGAGCGGGCTTCCGGGGGGCTTCCCAGCAGCTCCACCCCTTGCGGCGCTCCGGGGGCGCTCCCAGCCCAGGGGCAGCAAGGGGAGGCGGGTGGCGCTGCCTGAGGAAGGCCCCTTCCGGCCGGCTGCGGGCGGCGGAGCTGGAGCAGAGGGAGGGTGGGTGGGGCGGGTGGCCCTGCGCGGCAGCGGTCCTCGGGCGGGTGCTGCCGCACTGCCCAGCCGATGCCCTTCCCTTCCAGGACAGACAACGTCAGCAGCGGGGCCCTCGAGCCCCACTGGCTGCCCTTCCAGGCAATGGCGGCGGCCGAGGCTCGGCTCGGCTTCTCCTTGCGGCTCATGAAGGGTGAGGACCCCCCTGCCTTTCTGAGGGGCAGCCTCCTCCCGGCGCCCCTCTCGGGTACAGTGCAGCCCCCGTCGCGTGGCAGAACAGCCCCTCGACCCAGTGCCCTCCGGCTGAATGGACCCCAACCTGTATCATCCCCGCAAGCAGGCTGTTCCTCCCATAAGAAGGCTCTGAGCTCGGTGGTGAGCGTGCACTTTGTGCTCATGGTCCTGGGTTTGACCCCCAGCAGCACCTCTGGGGAGGACTGAAAAGGTGCCTGGAAGCACCGTGGGTCATGCCAGGCCAGAGGGGCCACCTGAGGGAGGCCTGGCAGCGAAAGGGAGCTTCCGCTGCTCCTCAGCTCCACAGGCAGCTTGGGAGCACCACGGTCCATCTACCCAGTACTCAGTCCCCAACAGGGGACAGCCAGGCACTCTGAGGGCCACAGCCCACTCCTGTTGCTTCCCTCAGCTCCTGACCAGGCGGGGTTTCTTTAGCTGTGATGGTTGCTAAGGCTGCAGGTGAACAAGACCCTTGGCCCAGTTTCTGAGTCCTGTCGACCCGGACTGGCAGAGACAGCTCTTGGAGCGATCACACGGGGACCGTTCTGCGTGAAAAGGGGGTGCACAGCCTCCCGGTTCCTGTGAAGCCGCTGAGACTCGGGACCCTCCCACCCTCCTGGGGCAGCTGGCAGGGAGGGTGGCGCCAGTCTGGGTGGGGACTCCCGGGGCTGGGTCCCCCACCGCTGCGGAGCCCCAGCCTGGGAGGAGCGGCCTGAGAGGCGGATTCGCTTGGGATGCGACCCCGCGCACGTTCTTGGGATGTCGCCCACGAGCGGGTCTCCTGGAGCCCCGGGAGACCCTTCTAGTCACTGACACATCCTCCCCGGGCCCTTTTGCTCGTAGAATGCGCGTTTGGGGGGGCTCTGGGGAGCCCCTCCTTTGCCCCCTCCCGGCTGATGTGCCAGTTGTGAAGCGCGACGGAGGCGCCCGGCGTCCCGGTGCGGCACCTGTTGGCCCCCGGCTGGGGCCGCGTGACGCATCTCCCTCTCTGCCCCAGATGACTGGAGTGCGGAGCGGACCTCCACCCGGTTCCGGCTGGGCGAGGCCCTGTGCGTGCAAGCCGAGGTCCTCGGGGACACCCCGCTGCCCCTGCGGCTCTTTGTGGACCGCTGTGCTGCCAGCCTGAGCCCGGACGCCTCCTGGGGCCCCAGCACGCCATCGTTGCCTCCAGCGGGTAAGAGCAGGGCCTCGCGTTGGGTTCCCAGAGCGGCTCTGCGGCCGGGCCGGCATCCCGACCACAGGCCGATGGAGTGGAGCGCGGCTCCTCGCTTCCCTGTCTCACGATCTGGAGACAACCGAGGCGGGATTGGCCTGCCATGATCTCCTACCCACATGGCCCTGTGCCCCACTGCTGAGCAGGGGCAATTCCAGCTGGACGGTTGCCCCTTTTGGCACCTGCCCCGACCAGGCGGGCTTGCCAAACCGGGCGGCCACCGGCCCTTGTGCAGAAGAGCACGGGACCGAACAGATGCGCTTCGGAGCGGCACAAAGCCACCGCCTTCCCCCACTTGGCGGCCTCCAGAAATCCCAGACTACAACTCCCATATCTGTGGGCTGGGGGACTGTGGGAGTTGGAGTGCATCGTGTCTGGAGGGCGCCAGGCTGGAGGAGGCTGGAAAGCAGCTTGCTGCTAAAAGCGTGAGGATGCGACTGGGAGAGCAAGCGAGGAGGGCGGTGGAGAAGGGCCCTCCGGGACCCATCCTCCAGCGGCCCGCTTCCCTGACAAAGCCCCTCCTCCGGCAGGTGCCTGGTGGACGGGAGGCAAGAGGGCGTCTCGTCCACATTCCTCTCCCCGCGCCCGCGGCCGGAGGCTCTGCGGTTCACCATCGATGCCTTCAGATTTGCAGGAGATCCCCGGAAAGTGGTGAGATGACTTGTTAGGGCTGCGGTTGTGGAGCCTCTACCTGGACGGGGCCTGAGGCAGAGGTGTGGAACGTCAGGGCCGTGGGCCAAATCTGGCCCGCGGAGGCTTCTCCATGCGGCCCGCGGAGCTTCACTGGCTTCTTCCAGGGAGCAGGGCTGGGCCTCCAAGCCCCACAGCGTGCTGGGGTCCCTGTGGAGGAAGGCCGGAGTTGTCTTGGAAGCGGGATTCTAAGGCGGCAGCATCCTCAGGCACCTGCGGCCCCCCGAGACCTGTGACAGCCCCCGCCGAGTCGGCCTCCCCCCTCCCCGCCTTTCTCTTCTCTTCAATCAGCACCTTTTTTCTGGCCCTGCTGCAAAGTTCGTTTCTGTGGGGTTGAAAGCTGCTTCGGGGGTTGTGGCTGAGACCCCACCTCAGTCTTCGGGGCAGGTGACTTGCCCTTGGTCCCACCCCCTGGTAGCCATTTTGAGGCAGTTTCTTAAGTTGCCCCGGGGGCCTCCAGCCCACCAAGCTTGATTGGAGGAACCCGCCCGGCTGCGCGGAAAGCTTTCGCAGAGAGAGACCCCCGAGCCTGAAGTCAGGGAAAGCAGTGCAAAGTTGGGGTGCTGGCGGCCAGGTGGCCAAGCCCCGAAGGCCAGCTTTCGCGATGGGGGCGAGCGTCTCCCCCCGGGCTTGTGGTGCTACGCCCCAGCAAGAGCTGCGGCGAGGCGGAGCAGCCTCCCTGCTTGGAAACCCGCTGCCCACCCTCTCCCCCCCCACCCCCAGATCTACATCACGTGCCACCTGAAAGCTGTGCCGGCCGAACAAGCCCCGGACGCCGGGCACAAGGCCTGCTCGTTCGACGCAGAGAGGAACACGTGAGTGCATCAGCCCCCCCCCCCTTTGCCACAGCTTTTCCAGCAAACAGGACCCTCTCTGCGCCCCCCCCCCCTTTAAGGCGGGCCTGCGTGGGTGCCATCATGCCAGGTGCATCACGGGGATGTGTGCGGACTGTGGTTTGGGGGTCGCATCCCAAGAGGATGCTGGGACACCAGAGAGCTGCTTGTGGAGATGCCCTGATGTAGTGGGGGGGGGCTCTGTGAGGGTCTTAGCAAGAGCACATGCGCTGTGGGCCCTTACTGGGCAGAAGGGGGTGAGTCCCTGCCCTGTCTAAACTGTGGCACAGGGGAGACGGTGGAGGCGGGGGGGCCACCTGGGCCAGGTCAGAGGTAGCCCCAGGGTAGAGCTCCCCCCCCGTGGCCACCTTGAAAGGCCGTGTGGAGCTGTGGGAGGGGGCTGCACCTGGCACTGTTCTGTCTGGGGACGGGGACGTGAGTGGAAATATGACAGATGGAGAGAGCAGTGAGTGGGGGGGGGTCTCTTCCCTCTCCACCCCCGAGGCCGGCCCATGGGGGACCCAGGACAAGGGCAGACCGCTTCACGCAGCCACCGCAAGACACGCCACGGCCCCAGTGCAGACGGCTTGCGAGGGAGAGCCGGAGGATTCCTGCGGGAGGGCTGCCCACGATTCTAGGCCCCTCTGAATCCCCGCTGCTGGGGAACATGGGCCGGAGGGTGCGGCTGCACTTGTGCCCTGCTTGTGGCCACTGGGCATCTCATTGGCCACCGAGGGGCTGATGGGCCCAAATCGTGGGATGGAGCCAGCGGGCCGCTTCTGTTCTCAGCTGCTCCAGGACGCAGGTCCAAGCAGAGGAGCGGGGTGGGGAGGCGGGGTGGGGCAGTCAGAGGGCCAGGAGACCTTCAGGCAACGGAGGGCAGGAGCAGGGCTGGACCTCCTGCAACCAGATCCGGGAGCTGCGGAGGCGCGACTCTCGCGCCGTCTTCCGGAGGGTCTCGGGGGGCCGGGCACAGCCCCACCTGCAGCCCAGGCCAGGCGATCTCCACCCCATGGGCCTGGAGCTCCGGCTGCGTGCTGTGGGGTGGTGTGGGGGGGGCAGGGGGGCCAGCCTGCTCCTGACGTGGCCCGTTTCTCGTGCAGCTGGCTTCCCGTGGAAGGCCCCGGAGGAGTCTGCAGCTGCTGTGAGTCGCGGAGCTGTGGCGGAGCGGTGGGCGAGCGGCCCCTCGGCTTGGGCCCGGGCCCGGGCTCCGGCCCCAGGCGCCAGCCAGAGGAGATGAGTTGGCTGAGAAGCCTGCCAGGTAAGCGCCCCCGCCCAGCCTGTTGCCCCTGGATGTGTGGGCCCCCGCGGCCCGGCATGTCCCAGCCGGGCCATCTAGAGCACATCAAGCTGGAGCGTGCGATGTGCCCCACCAGCTCCGGGAGGGAAGGAGAGGCACGGTCGGCGCATTGCCCAGCCGGCGCTTCCTCCCCCGTGCCCCAGTCTGAGCCCCCTGGAGGCGGGAGGCGGAGGGACGAGACCTCCCTCGGTGCCCGGCGTGTGCTGCCCCCCTGCTGCCGGGTGGCCACGGATGGCTTGGCTCCCCTCCGCAGGGGGACGCGCAGGTCTCTCTTCCCCGAGTTCTGGTCTGGGCATCCCGGAGGGGGGAGAGCTGCCCACTGGCCCCTCAAGGGTCACCCCTTCCCCATCACTGTCCCCTGAGCACAGGGGAGATGGCCGATCCCCAGGCCGACGTGCTGCTGGGTCCGCTCTTCATCTTTGGCACCCCGGACAGCGCTGGAGAGCCTTTGGAAGGCCTGGCGGATGCTGGAGACCCGGAGATGGGAGCAGACGGTAAGGGGGCACGCGAGGGGAGGGGGGTTCGCCTCAGACTTTCCCGGGATGCCCCTCGCCCCCTACCCACCCTCGCCTGTGGGTTTCACTCCTGTGCCTCTCTCAGGAAGCCTTCACACACGTCCCCCCTCCCCCAGTCGGGTCCTTTCCACAGAATTGCGCTTGGGTCTGCTCACTTCCTATTCCCGAGCCTCAGTTGTGCTGCTCGTGCATCCGGCTGCCTCCGTGAGCTCTCCGAACACGGAGCACCGAAGGAACCAGCCCGGTGGCTTCCCGAGAGATTGGACTAGGCAGCCAGCCTGACCAACAGCCACGCTGCTGGGGAAGAGGGGAGCTGTTGTCCAGCAGATGCAGCGGGCACCTCCGCAGAGGAGGCGGTGTCGAGGGCGTGTGGCTGGGAGCCAGCAGCTCCCGGCTCGTGCCCGGCCGGGGCCATGGGGGCGGCTGTCACTGGCGATGCTTGCGGCCCCGTTTGTCTATCGAATGTGCATTATCCTTTGCGTTGGAGCCCACGGCAGCCTCATGCCAGAAGGAGGGGGCTCGGTTTCGTGGTGCACGAGCCCCTTCCTCTGGGCCGAGCTCGGCCATGACCAGGACCCCCACAGGGGATTGAAGCAGGCGCTTCATGCCCGAGGCCCTCTTAGCAGCAGCGGGGTCTCCCGGCCTGGCGGGCCAGACTGCGCCGCCTCACTTTCCCGGCCCGCAGGCAACATAACACCCGGCTGGTAGCCCAGCCGGCTGCCTGGCATGGCGCCTGCCCCCTCCATCCAGTCCGGTGTCGCCAACACTGACTGGCGGCAGCAGCAGCCCTCCGGCGCTGCGGGAAGGCGTTTTCCACGCACGGTGGGCGTTAGCCGCTCGCAGCACCCAGTGGCCCCCGCATGGCCTGAGCGGCTTTTCCCTGCCCCTTTGTCCCACGAACCCTGCCCGAGTTGCCCCCCTGCGCCCACCTGCGCTCGCCAGAGGCGATGCCCCCCACGCCCAGGGACCACGCACAGCTCGGCTGCCCCTCGGGCTCTGCCACGCCCCCCGCTGCCGGCCGCTGCGTTCACTGCAGCCCCAGGGCTTCTGGCCGCTGGAGCATCGCTGCTCACACCCCCGCCGTGCCCCCATTCATGCCCTGCGTGGTCTTCACGGGGCTTTTCCTTGCCAGACTTCTGCTTTTTCGAAGAAAAGGAGAAATGAAACCAAAAAGGCCAATGGAAAAATTTGCCCGCAAAGCTCTGGGGCTCCAAACCAAGAGGCTCCAGCACACGCCGGATTCTTGGGAGACCGGAAGCGTGTGGCTTCCAGCGGGGCCGCTTCTGAGAATCCAGGCCACGAGCACACGCTGGCCCTGCTTGGGGGCGGGCGGGCGGGCGGAGGGCACCAAGTGAGGCGCCGCAGAAGGCGCGGATCCGCCGTGCTCCCGGGCTTGGCACCCGCTGCCCAGCTCTGCCTGCTTGCTCCCCCTCCCCTCTCTGTGGGCCTTCCAGGTCCGACCAGAGAGAGGCGGTGCAAGGGCTGGGACCCTCTTTGCGGGCGCCGAGCAGCGCGCCTGCTCGCCCGGTGACCGGCCTGGCTGCCTGGGGGCGGCAGGCTCACGCAGCTGCTGAACTAGCCGGGCTTGGGTTCCGGGAGCACCTCTCGACAAGGGAGCACCCCCTCCCGCAGCGGGGTCTTCGCCCCTGCGCGGAACTGCTTCCGCCCCGCAGCTCTCGGCGGTCACGGGGTGCCGTTCTTGCGGGCGGAAGCATCGCAACGCTTTGCTTCTTGAGGGTGTTTGGGGGTGTTTGGGGGTGCTGCCATTGGCAGCCATGGTCTGCATCTCTGCCGCAGGACCCCCCTCGCGAGCCCGCACTAATCGACCCTGGCGGCCTTCAGGCAACAAAGCCGCTCACATCCGCGGGCTGGCGGGGGCTGCTGCGGAAGCGTTGTGGGAAGGTGGGGCTGCGGTGCTGCCTGAACCCAAGCCGGGAGAACGACCCACGGTTGGCAGCCCACGAACAAGCCGCGGTTCCCCTCGTGGCTCGCTGGCCCAGCCGGGTTCAGAGCAGCCCCTCGCTAATGCAGCGCCAAGCCCTGGTCCAGGGATGCCCCACGCTCGGGAGGGCGGGTTGTCGTCCCAACGCGGCCCTGGGCTCTGCCCGGAGGTGGCTGAGGGGGCTCCCCTCGGGCTCCTGCCACGTGCCCCACCTCCAGGTGACCGCCCCGCGCCTCACTCGGTGAGGCTACTGCTGGCTTTGCAGGGTTTTAAGCGCTTTTTTCTCTCGCCTCGGCTGGCATTTTCTTCCCTCTTACGCTGCTTTGAGACGCAGAGAAGCGCCTGCTAACGTCTCTTAGCCGAACGGGGGTCCACAGAGTTATGCACTGCTTGGAGAGGCCTGAGGGCAGTTAGAGCAGAATTTGAGAATAAATAGAAATAAGAAAATTCTGGCTGGGGCGGAGGAAGCAGAGCGGGGGTATTCCTCTGCCCCACCCCATAGTACCAGCCCCTGGAGGGTCAGACACGAGGCTGATGGGTGGAGGTGCAGAAGAGGGGAGGGCGTCTTCACACACGGTTCCCGAGGGAGGCTCCAGTCTCTCAGTGCGCCAGGTGCTGGGGAACATGGGCACAGTAGTGCCAACGCACTCACTGCTGCTTGTAGGGCAGCGGGGTGAGAACAGAAGCCCGGATGGGGTGGACTCCCCTCCCCGCCACCACTGCCTGCCCCGATCCGGCCCTGGGGCTCTCCTGATGTGCTTGAACCCAACGTGGGGGAGAGCCGTCCCCAGAGCTGGCAGGTCGAGGGAGCTGCCGTTCCCCCAGGTGTGGCAGGGCAGTCGAATCCACGGCAGGAGCCGCCTTCCCCAGGAGGGGCGGGAAGGGCCTGCCGGCCTCTCCAAGCACCGGGCGGCTCAGCCGGCGCCACCTCTGCAAGGTAGGAGCAGGGCCACCAACAGGGTTGACGGCCGAAGTCGGGGGACCCAGCGCCTGCCCCACTTCGGAGGCCCCTGGGTGGCCCCCCCGAGGGCCACCGCACAGCGAGCCCCCTTCCATCCCTGGGCGCCCCCTCGTAATGGCTGCAAATTGCTGGATGGGCAAGGGGAGCCATTGTCTGGGCAGAGCAAGGGGCTGGCAGGGGAGAGGGTGGGCTGCCCCAGGGGTCCCGCAAGGCCCCACTGAGATGCGAGCCCCCACGCGCAGCCAGGCGCCCCCTCGAGGACCCTCTTCCGCCAGCCCAGTGAAGCAGCCCTCGTCTCGCACCCCCCGCAGGGCTCAGCAGGAGCGGGCCCGCCCTCTTTGGGGAGGCAGAGGAGGGCTCCGGCTCCGGGGACGAGGACCGCCCGGTGACGGCAGGCATGCGCCTTCTGCAGGAGGTGCTCCAGAGCGGCCCCGTCGCGGGGCAGGGGCGGCTGCAAGTGGCGACAGGTGAGTGCAGCGGGAGATGCGCGGCCGCAGAGCCGTTGGCGAGCGCAGCACGGCCTTCCCCGGCCCCCGCCAGCTGTGCCCTGCTGACTGGGGTGGTGGGCGCGGTAGTCCGGCACAGCCAGAGGGCCCCGCCGCTCGTGTCCTGCACAGCTTCGCATTCGAAGGCGGACTGGACCCCAAGCGTTTCTCCTCCGCAGGCGAAGAGAGCACGGCCTTAGAGCTGCAGGCGGCCGTCCTGTCCAGGTTCCTCGAAGCCCCCACGACCCCCAGCACCGAGGAGGCCCTGGAGGCGGCGGCCAGCACGGGGGCAGGCGAAGGTGAGGGACCGGCAGCACGCTCCGCCCCGGCTGGGGCCAGGCTCCCGGTGGCCAGGCTGCAGTGCCTCTCTGTGCTGTGGCCGCTTGCAAGGGAAGACATTCTGCCCAAGCTCAGGAGTGCCCTTGACACCTCGGGCAGAGCCCAGCCTCGGTCACGGAGGGGCTCAGCCTCACGTTCCGGAAGAGAGGGTCACTCACGCCCCCACTGAAACCCAAACCCTGAACAAGTTGCCCCGCACAGGAGGCAGACGGGGAGGGCCAGCCCCCCTTCACCGGCTCCGCATCTCCGGGGGCCCAGCGAGCCCTTCCTGGGCCGCGACAGGGGCAAGGGGCTTCCCCGCTTCCGCAAGGGCACAGGGGCAGCACCGTGGGCCAGCGTCCGAGAAGCACGTGCCACCCTCTCGCGACTGGCTGGCCCTCGAAGCAGCCCGCTGGGCACACCGCCTAGACGCCCACGCCAGGGGCTCAGAAGCGCCCTGCCTCCAAAGAGGTGTTTGGTACCGGCAGGCAAGAACCGGGTCACCTGGCCTTCCCCACCTGGGACCCCCCAGAGGGACTGGCCCAGCAACACCAGCATGGTCACTGGCCACAGGCACTGCACTCCACCCACTCTGGTCGGGGCAAGTCCGTGCGGCCCGCCTTGTCGGGCTGTTGTTAAGCTCTGAGCAGACAGTCCCCCGGCAGGTGTGCGTCACACGACCAGGGTTCAGACGCAGAGCCTGGCCCGAACCCCGCTCTCCCCGCCCTCCAGGTGCAGCACAGCCGCCGGGGCCAGCCCTCGCCCCGCTCCTCCTGGCGGCAGGGCTGACGGTCAGCTTACTCGCGGTGGGCGCCTTCATCCTGATGCGGAGGTGCCGCCGCCGCCGCCGCCGAGGAGGCTCGGCGCTCTCTCCGTCTTCGCTTGGCACGAAGCTTTAGTATCCTCTGTACAGCCTAAACCCAGTAAAAGGTGCCGCATCCTACCTGTGCGTTTTGCCTCTGCTCACTCCAGGATTGGGGGGGGGGGGGCTCCGCTGCAGGAGTCCTGGAGCTGTTAGACCTGAGATGCCCTTTCGCCAAACGAATGCCTGAGAGGCCCGTTTCGAATCTTACGGGTTGTCCGGGTTCAGACCACACCAAAAGGTTGCATCCAGGTTAAACATGGGTCTTGCTGACTGGTGAGCGAGACCTGAAATGTCGGTTGTATGGAGAGAGCCCAGCTGCAGTGAGAAACCATGAGAAACAACCCTCCGGATTCACAACCCACCAACAAACCATGGGCTGCTCCAGGCTTGAGGGCAAGGCTGTTTTCCTCGAGAGTCCTGTGGGGCTGCTCTTTTTAGTGGAGATTAATATCTGGTTCTTGGTCCGCGGGACGGACCAGGGCGAGGAGGAAGCAACGGGCTGCGAGGAAGGACGAATCCTCAGGCAAATGGTACATTCCCCCCCCACACACACACACACGTTGCCCACACACCCACCTGCACGACACACATGAGGCCAGGCTGGAGGCAGAGACGGCAATCGCTTCTGGAGGTCTTGAAACTCTGGGACAAGCCTAAGGAAGAATTAGAGCTGCAATACAACTTAGACCTGACCTAAGCTTTTCGTTACGAGAAAAAGCACCCGGTACAAAGTTGGAGTGAACACTACATTCGTGAAACCTGTAGTATAAATGCTTTATTTGTCCTCAGAGAAATGCATTGTTCCGATACGCTCCTGCATATTCAAATCGTTTGTAGGGTCAAGGAAGAGAAAATTCAAGGGAACCTTGGCATGCAAAGGAAGCTGTTATGCAGGCTGAGAATTAATCGCTTCCGTTAGCAAGCATTAATTGGAGGGGGAAAGCGTTTACGGGAACACCTCTTTAGCAGAGATGGCAGTGCCGTGAATATATGTAGTAGCGACGGCGTCTGTGCCTGGGGAAGGAAAAAGCCCCAAGATCGCAATCCTGCGCATGCTTAGCTGGGGAGTGCAGGAAGTGGAAGATTGTTTTCTGTCTCCATATGGATAGACCGACCAAGAAAACGTGTGTGTGGCTGCTGTGAAAATAGCCAATGACGTGATCGGTGTATTTAGGAAAGGAATTGCAAAGGGCCCAGGCAGCTGCCCTCGGGATACCGGGGACGTTCCGGTCATGACACTGAAGAATTGATACTGCAGAGTTGAAAAAGGGCAGACGAGGGCAACTAAACGACCCAGGGCCAGAGCAGCTCCCCTTGGAGGAAAAGTAGACACGTTGTTCCCCCTTTCATGGCACCAGATTCCAGCAGGGTCATCCCATGAAGCCAATTTGCAGGAGATCCTTACACGAGTAGAAGGAAAGTTTTCTCACATGGCACACACTACGGACTTCAGTGCCACAAGATGCTGTGAGGGTTACCCATCTGGACATCTTTAAAAGGGGACTGGAGACATTTGTGGAGAGGGCAGCTATCAAAGGCTGCTAGTCCTCATGGTTCTGTGCTACTTCCTGCATTAGAGCCGAATGCTTCTGTGCACCGTGTGGGGCTGGGGAACATGCCCTCCTGCCTTGTTGGTCGACCCCAGTATGTGGGGCTAGGTCAAACCCAGCATGGCTGCGCTTAAGCTCTTGTTCTTGCCGTGCACTGTACGGATCCTTCCAAAAGACGTGCACAACAGGGAGGAATCAGCAGCCTTAGGGAACCGCTGGAGCAGAGGTGTGAGAAATTCTGAGAAAAACCCTCAAGCATAAGCACATTTCGTGGTCACAAAATGCTGACACTCGGAATGTCTTGTTCCTGTGAAAAACAAGATTTGCCTAGTTCCTGCTGTCTCATGGGTGCGTGGAATGGAGTATTCCGAAAGAAGGCATGGCTGGCTAAAAGCTGCAAGGCGGAACGGAGCGCCCTCCCGCGCGGTGCCCGACGCAGCTCTTCTAGCTGCTCTGCCGTAATAGATTTATTTTTCCGGTTAAAAAAAAAAAGATGCAAGCGGAGTGAAAACATGGGAAGGCTACAAAGAGAACGTGACATCTGAAACTACTCTTCCCAAAAATTCGTTGTGAATGAGACGGTGCAGCTGCATATGAAAAGCCACGTGCGAGCCGTTGGCCAATTTCCTGTCATCTCAGCGCACGATTCTGCGGAAGCCCCGGCTGACCTCCGCTAAGAAATGCCCTGTGACCCAGTTTGAAGCACAGGCACCGACTCCCAGCTTGCCCATCCCGGGAGCTGGGAGACAAGCACGTGGCTATTCTCCCGTGCAAAAGCCAGCAAGGTGCCGTTTTAACGGGGAAAATGGGAAAACTCAGCCCCTTAATAGGACAGCCTAGTTCCTCTTGATGCCTTCAAACCTGGAGAGCTTTGTGAGCACCCTGGACCGACAGGAAGAAGAACAAGTGGGTCACACGTCCAGTCAGACCAATACTTTCCTTCGAAAGCAGAAATGACAGGACTGAGGCTGCCGTATTTTGGGCACATCATGAGCAGGCCAGACTCCCCGGAGACCGTCATGCTGCGGCAAGCCTGGCCCTGGAAAGGAGGCACAGCTTTGAATGCACAAGTGCTGAGCAAGGCGGTGTCAGGGAATCCCGCTTTTGAAGCCCATGCCAATGTACGCTCGGATCCACAGGAAGTGCTGTTAGGAACCTCCGTGGTTTTATTGGCGAGGACATCCAGAAAGACCGCTCTGTGGAGACAAAGCTACCAGTGTGGTTGGGTAAAGGCGCACAAAGCAGCTACAAGTTCCAGAATTTATTTATTTATTAGAATTGTTGTATGCTGTCCCATCACATAGCCTCGGGATGGCTTACACAAAATAAATATAATATGAATAAAATCCAGGTTCACCCTGGGTGCAAATTAAAACCTAAAGATATTAAAAGTTATTAAATATTTAAATAAAAAGGTCTTAGCCTGGCACAGAAAAACAAATAATGACGGTGCCAGGAGGACCTCTCTGGGGAGAGATCTCATACACAGAGTGTTTTATAGGTTTTGAGTCACTACACAGGAGTGCAGCCAAATAATGGGTACATACAACAGATAATGTATCCATGAACAAAACAATGTGACGAAACTGCAGAGGAGACATGACAAAAGGGTACGGTGAATACCAGTGAGTACAGAGTATCTTAACAGGGTCCGGGTGGGGTTTCGGTTATTGGCATGCAAGGAAACTAGTCAGGGCCATTTGGTGTAGGGCAGATTCTAACAAAACAAAAGTCTCAGGGCAGTGAAATGTGAACAATGCAACACGCTGAATTTTGCCACGAAATGTAGCAGCGTGTCAGTCTCTGAAAGGGACAGAGGAATGATAAGAGAGTCTCAGGAAACGAGGAGCCTGGCTTGGAATTCCAGTTCTTTCTGGGGAAACGGAGTCGGGACACTGCAGGGCTGAGGTTGCATCCCGAAGGCGCATTTGGCAACCTTGGTATTTGGTATTTGAGTTTCATCTTCAGTTTCTGGCCTTCTGAAGAGCAGTCAGGGTTGATCTCCTCCAGGACTGACCGGTTTGATCGCCTTGCGGTCCAAGGGACTCGCAGGAGTCTCCTCCAGCACCACAACTCAAAGGCCTCAATCCTTTTGCGCTCGGCCTTCCTTATGGTCCAGCTTCCACAGCCATACATTGCAACCGGGAAAACCATCACCTTGACGATACGCACTTCTGTTGGCAGGGTGATGTCCCTGCTTTTTAGTATGCTTTGTTGTTGTTAGTCGCGAAGTCGTGTCCGACCCATCGTGACCCCATGGACAACCTTCCTCCAGGCCTTCCTGTCCTCCACCGTCCCCGGAGTCCTCCCAAGCCCACACCCACCACCCCAGCGACCCCATCCAGCGCCCCCATCCTCTGCCGTCCCCTTCTTCTTTTGCTATCTATTGTTCCCAGCATCAGGCTCTTCTCCAGGGAGTCCTTTCTGCTCATTGGGCCATTGAGCATGTGCAAAGTGCGCTTCCTTCCATGCTGAGAAGGCCAGAACGTACTCTGTTGCCACACATGGGAGCCTGGGTTTTTCGCATCCTCAACATCACCCTTGTTTTAAATTGTTTAGTCGCAAAGTCGTGCCTGACCCATCGCGACCCCATGGACGACATTCCTCCAGGCCTTCCTGTCCTCCACCGTCCCCGGAGTCCACCCAAGCCCACGCCCACTGGGTCGGTGACCCCATCCAGCCGCCTCAACCTCTATCATCCCCTCCTTCCTTGGCCCTCAATCCCTCCCAGCATCGGGCTCTCCTCCAGGGAGCCCTTCCGCTCATCAGGCGGCCAAAGGAGTCGAGCTCCATCTGCAGCACCGGCCTTCCCGAGCGGCCGGGGTCGCCCTCCTCCGGGACCGACCGGCTGGATCGCCGCGCGGCCCGGGCCCGGCGAGTCCCCGCGGCGCTCGGCCCTGCGCGTGGTCCAGCTGCGCGCACACGGCGGGGAGGACCCGGTCCCGCGGGCGGCTCTGCTTCGGGCTGCGAGCCCGACCCCGGCCGCGCTGCGCATTCCCGAGCGCAAGCGGCCCGGTTCCCGCGGGGCACGTGCCGCAAGCCGCCCGGGGGCTCCGGCCGGGGGGGGGGGCGCCCGCGGGCGCCGGGCCTGCCGAGCAGGACTCCCCCCGCGGCCCCCGGCTCCGCCCCAGTGGGCGGGGCGCGGGCTGCGCGTGACGTCACGCCCCGAGCGGGGTGACGCGGCGCTTCCTGCTCCCCCTGGCTTCCCGTAGGCCCGCCTTTCCGGCCGGGCGCCGGCTGATGACGCCTTTGGGCGGCGCCGGCAGCCGCGGCGGTTCCTGAGGGAAAGAGGCGGCGGCGCGGCGGCGGCGCTGGGAGCCGGGAGCCGGGGCGAGGCGGCCTCCCCCTCTCCGCCTGCCTGCCTGCCTGCCTCCCGCCCGCTCGCCCTCCGCGGCCCCGCGCTCGGGCCCCGCGGCACACGGTGAGGCGTCCCCGCGCGGGACGGGCTCGGGCGCGGGCGCCTCCCCTCGGCCGGGCCCCCGGGCAGGGCCCGGCCCGTGGCCCGCGCGCCGCCGGGAGGCTCGCTTCCCGGCGCTCCCCGCGGCGCCGCGCGGCGCGGCGGGCCCCTCCGGCCCCGCGGATCGCTCTCCGGGCCTCCCCGCGGCCACGCCCCCTTTCCCGGCCTCCCCCTTGGAAGTGGCGTCGCCCCGCCCCGCCCCGGCCCGATGGGGCTCCTGGGCGCCCGCCCGGCCGGGTAGGCCCACGAGCGGCGTGGCCCGGGGCTCGCCTGCACGCGGGTCCAGCCCTCGCGGACCGGGCTCCGGTAGGCCCGCCTGGGGGCGGATGCTTCGCGAGTCCCCGCGTGGGAATCGGGGCCGCGACCCGTCGCCGGGCGGAACGGCCCAGCAGCTGCTGTGCACACCGAGGTCCGGGATGCCCCGCCTCTCGCCCAAGGCTTTGGGCGGCAAGAGACGCGTAACGGGGGACCCTCGGAGCTTAGGGGGCGCCGCCGATCACGGCAACCGCGGTGGGCAGCCGGTAGACCTGGATCTGCTCGGGATTTGCAGGCGATCCGCAAGGCTTTCTGACTCTGGTTGTTTAAAGGGAAGAGCAGCCACGCGTTCCTTAAGTTATTCTGCCGAAAAGAAGAAAGTTTGCTGGAACCGGGAGTGAAGAGAGAGAGAGAGAGAGAGAGAGAGAGAGTGTGTGTGTGTGTGTGTGTGTGTGAGAGAGAGAGAGCGAGAGCGAGCTGCAAGGTCTGTCCAGCTCTGGCACAGACTGCATATGTTTGGGTAAATATAAATGCCTTACATTCTGTCCATCCTTTTGCACTGAGTCGATGGGTCTTCAGGTTCTGGTATAAAGGCAAGAAAAGATTTTCTAACCTTGATACCTGCTGTTCATGCAATGGAAAATATTGAGCTAAACCAACTTGTTAAGAAAGTAACTGAAACAGCAAAAGCATCATCTTTTTAAATTACATTTTTCAAGATGAGTTTGTTTTCCCGCTCTCCTGGATCTTCTGTCCAGTGCCCTGCGTGTGCAGTTATGGGACTTCCTTCCACCCCTCAGAGTTGCTGCGTGCTGCCCTTTCCTTAAAGTGAGAGTGGAGAGATTTGAACCTGCCTTTGCCAGCTGGTTCTTACCTCCCTGTCCTCCTGCAATCACTGGAGAATCTCAGTCTGCAAAATAGTGATTCCTAATTTTTGTAGTCACATCAAGGTGATTTCATTACAAAGGATATCTAGTCTTGTAGAAAAGCTGTTGAACTTCCTCACATGTTTTTAAACTTGTGTGCTTAAATCCATGGAGTTCCAGCAACCCTTCCTGCTAACAATTGAGAGAGATCCCCTCAGCCAGTGAGGTTGTGGAATTGGGAGTTTCTGAACTCTTGCATGTTGGGAGAAGTTAAAATCTTCCAGCCCTGGTATCTTTAGTGAGCAGTTCAGTAGGAATGGAACTGCCAAGCCCACCTGTGGGAAGAGGTCCTTCTAGTTTAAAAACGAGAGATCCATGATAGGAGGCAGGAGAAGCAACTCCTTCCCCTCAATTCAAGATGCAAAGGAAAATGCAAGGCCAAGTCCTCTTTCTTCAACCCCTGATTCAGTGCAATATGGAGGCACGTTTGTGTGGTTTGAGACAAAGTCTCCAGAGACAAAAGGTGGCTCTTTACCGCCTGTTCTGGAAGGGCGACCGAGGACTGTGGGCCGTTCCCACTTTCAAGCTGTCGGTGTGGATACATGGCATGCAGTAGTGGAGGAGTGTAAATCATCCGCCAGAGTATATTAGGTTTTCTGAGCTTTTTTTTTTTTAAGCAGCTTCTCATTGTCATGGCTGCAAAGGCACGTTGACAAAATCCCAGAGGTCAAACCACAGTCACACCAAAGGACGGCCCACCTGTGTCCGGTGCTCCTCTTCTGCCTGAGGGGTGAGGGAGGGAGAGTGTGTAACAAGAAGCTATGTGATGAGTCAAAGCAGCCCCTGGTCCAGCAGCTCTGCACTTCGGACATGGGACCTCCACCTCCCCAAACCCTCTGTGGCCAAAACAAAGCGTTTCTCTCTTTCCTGCAGGCACCTGGGAGCCATGAAGGAAACGCTTCAAGACAAAGAGTGCTGGGGGCCGTCCCCAGGCCTCCGGGATCCCATGGGGCATCGGGACACACTGTGCCGGTCTTCCCGGGAATGGGGTGCGCCCGAGCACAAACATGGTGGATGCTTTGAGGGGAGCCGTCACTTGGCCTACACGAAGAAGCAGCCTGCAGGCTTCACCCCTTTGTCCTCCAGCAGCGACGAGGAAGGAAAGTGGGATCTCTCCGGCATGTCCAGCTGGGGAGTGGCAGAGGGCCCCTCCGACCCCGCTCAGAACAAATCCAGCAGGGGGAAGGTGGCCAGGAGTGGCGGGCGGGCCTGGCCCTTCGAGGTGCGGCCCAGCTCCCATTTCAGAGGGCGCCCACCGCTGCTGGGGACCTCCAAGCGACCCGGCTTCCGCCGGCGGCGGCAGCGAGCCCTGCGGGCCTTCCGGATGCTCCTGTATTCTAAGAGCTCTTTCCATTGGAAGCTGTGGGGCAAGATGGCATCCAAAGGGCGCCGCCGGGGAGGAATGAAGCGGGCCCGGTCCTCCCTGTCCCTCTCCCCCGGCTCCCAGGCTGACGACGACCCCCTCCCCGTCTATAAAATGAGCTGCCACTTAGGGGAGGAGGACTG
Source organism: Varanus salvator macromaculatus (assembly GCA_023646645.1). Lineage (NCBI taxonomy): Eukaryota > Metazoa > Chordata > Lepidosauria > Squamata > Varanidae > Varanus > Varanus salvator. Next base: position 336,224 of record JAIXND010000753.1, on the reverse strand, counting down.
CCCGGTGGGAGCCAGGCGGAGGCCCTGCCCCGCCCGCTTCAAGCCCCGCCCATCCGAGCCCCACCTGAACTATGAGTTGGACGGGGCCTTCGCCCCGGCTTCGTCCGCGCCTCCGCCCGCCCGCCTCGGCCTGCTGGGAGCCCTGATGGATGAAGCCTCCCCCTACCCCCAGTATGTGGAGCTGCGGAGGGTCAGTTTTGACAAGGACCCGGGAGCTATGGAGCTGGACGAGGAAGAAGCTGCCGCCATGCTGAAGTTCCCAGTGGGGGGTCCCCAGACCTCCCCCAGAACTCGGAAGACCGGGGAGAGTGAGCACGGTCTGGATGGCGACGGAGGTAAACTTCAGCCCGGGCCAGGCCAGGCCTCGGCGTCCGTGGCATTTGCCAAGGAGAAGGGCTGCTGGGACAAGGCGCCGAGCGTGTTGGTGCCTCTCGGTGGGCTCGCACCGCCCCCCGCAGCCAGGGGTGCCCCTCGCCATGACAGGCTGCAAAGCACACAGGTGGCGGTGGTACCCCAGAAGGCCTGTGCCAGCCAGGAAGGGGGCCGATTGCGGGCCAGCGCAGTGAGAAGGGGCGGGGTTGGGGGGGGCTGCTCCGACCCCGAGCTGGCGGGGGCACACTTCCTCGAAATGTGGGTGGTGGGGAGCGCAGCCCCGTGGCTCCCGCGCAACCCTGGCCTGTGCCATGAGCTCCTTGGGGTGCTCCCGGGCAAAGGCAGAGCTGCCGCCAGTGCAGCGGGCAAAAGCAATGCAGAGGGACGCTGGGGTGGGCAGCACCGGCTGAAGGGGAAGGCCAGACGGCCGCCGGCTGCAGCTTCCGGCCGCTCCTGCTGCCAGCTGCTCCGCCGTGGGAGAGGCACGTAGAGTGGGAGCAGAATGGCATGAGAGTCGGGTGGCCAGTCCATTGTTGGGGGGGAAGGAGGTGGGTCTGGGCAGGCAGGTGTGGGCGCCAGGGGCTGCGGGTTCTGCCCTGCCCCGAGCAGCCCACTTCCTCCCGTCACAAGGGGAAGGGGAGAAGAGAGGGCTGCGACGGAGGATGGCGGGGCGATCCTGCGAGGGGCTGCGTGCCGGAGCCCCCGCCTCTCCTGCCGGGGCCCTCGGTCTGATCCCTGGCAGCCCCCAGGCAGCTGGGCAAGGCCCGCGCTCCGGCTGGGGCAGTGCGGCCGCCCGTCTTCCTGGTTGGAGGCCACCCCGGGATGCCCGGGTCATTTCCAGCCGCTCACGCCGCCCGCCATCTCTCCGCGCTGCAGGCCCCGCGGCTGCCCTTCCCAACGGGTTTGCCCCCCTCACTCCGGATGGCGACTTCTGCTCCCTGCCTGGCGTCACGGACGCCACCATCCTCATCAGCAACGTATGCAGCATCGGGGGCCCCGCAGCTGAGGAGCTCTTCCAGGGCCCCCATGACACAGACCGGCCGCTGGACCCCTCTGGCCGGGGGATCGACGCGGGGGGCCAGCCCGCCGAGGGGGCCCAGGACCGGCTCGGCGAGAAAGCCGCCCAGCACAGCCCGCTGAGGGAAGAGCACATCACATGTGTGCACAGTAAGGCCCGGCGGGGGGGGCAAGGGGGGCTGTCCGGCCGGCGACGGTGGGGCTGGGCAGGCCCTGTGGCTCACCCTGCTCTGCGGTGGGCTGGCAGTGAGGAGAGGACGAGGGCGTGATCCGGGGTGGGCGAGGGCACCCGGGGTCCGGCAGGGCTGGGTCAGGGGTCTGCCCCGCGTCAGGCAGCCTGCCTTCTCTCGCTTCAGGGGGAGGCGGGCACGAGTGGGGGAAGGGATGGAGCGTTTCTGCAGGTTCTGTGCTGCACAGAAAGGGGTGGGGAAGATTGATGGGAGGCAGCGAGTCCTCTGAATTCGGGAGCCCTGGCCATCCCCAGCAGGTGCAGAGCGGGGCCCGTGGCCGCCAAGCCAGTCTGGATGGGTGGGTGAAGAGCAGCCCTGCCAGGTCAGGCCCAGTGGTGGCAAACCAGCTGCCTGCAGGGCCCGCCCCAGCTCCTCCTCGGGGGTGCATGCACCTGTTCCCACTGACACCGACCAGTAAGGCTGGTAGCTGCCGAGAGCCACCGCCGCCTCCCGTGAATTTGTCCAGGCCCCTGTAAAGCCTTCCACGGAGAATGCCACAGTTCGTCTAGGGCTGCGTGAAGCCCTGAGGGCGTCAGCCTTATGGGAGGGACCCAGATTCTAGCGTGGGGAGGAGGAGGAGGAGGGCAATGTCGCCCTCTGCCCTTCCCCCGCACCAGGCCCAATGCCATGTCCCCCCTCCTCCGCCCATGCCCTCAGCTCAACTCCCCTGCCCTGCAGCTGCTCCTGCTCGGAGGGGTCTCTTGTCCCACGCTGCCCTCTGCTCTTCCCTCAGACATTCTGGACGAGTTCCTGCAGACGTACGGCAGCCTCATTCCCATCAGCGTGGACGAGGTGGTGGAGAAGCTGGAGGACATCTTCCAGCAGGAGTTCTCCCCGCCCCAGAGGTACGCCCCTTCTTCTCTCCCCCGTCCCCGGACAGCTTCCAGCCAGTGCTCCGTCTCCACCCCCGGCGAGCCGGTTCTCCCAGGAGGCCTTGACACGCGGAATGAGGCGGGGAAGGTGTGGAGCCGGTGCCAGGAGGCCAGCCATCTCCAGCAGTCTGGGGATTTTCTGGGAGCTGGAGCCAGCTTGGGTGGGCGGTGGAGCGGGTGGCCCGAGCCCCTCTGTCCTGAAGGGAGGCGCCGGCCTGCCTGGGAGCGCAGCGCCGGCCCTCCTGCTTGGCTTGACTCTTCGGGTCTAGCGCGAGTCCGTCTGGGCTCAGTCGCGACATCCTGACACTTCGCTCTGCTTTCCATCCAGGAGGGATTGTAAATGTTTGAGTCAAAATGAGCAGAATGCTGAGGTCTGATTAGGGATATATCCGGAGGTTCTTGCGGGGGAGAGTTTTCCTGGCCCCCCCACGGTGGCCGATTGAGTGCAGACTCTTCCCGTCCCACAGGAGGAGGGGGCAGAAGGGGCCGCGGGTGGGCTCAGGGCCTGACTGAACGTGAAGGCAGTGCCGCATGCACCGTGCTTCTCGTTCGTGGCGGGACGGACGCTTTACGGTTCCGCACCGGGTGGGAATCTGTAGGCAGCAGCTTGCAATTTCGGGCTGGCATCTCTGCCTACTTGAGCTCGTGTTGTTTTCCTAAATGTGAGTGCCCTGAGCACGATCTTTTTATATCTGTATTTATGTGTTATATTACATTCAGGGGTGGGAGCCCCTTCTGGCCCAGAGTTTTGGAGATGGTCCTGGGACCACATTCCAGCCATGGGTTGAGCCTCCGAGAAGGGCAAGGAGTGGCGCCCGAGTGGCAAAGTGACCGAGTGGCGGGTGGCTGGGGGACAGCACGCTGGCAGCCGGGGGGGCAGGCGTGGCCCCCAGGCTGAGTGCAGGGCCTGGGGGCCCGTGGGCAGGGCGGGCCTCTGCGCCCCATAGCCGAGGGCGCTTCCTCACGGACTTCCTCGGGCCCTGCAGGAAGGGCATGGTGAACCAGCTGATCCAGTCTTACCAGCGCATGCCGGGCAATGCCGTGGTGCGGACCTTCCGGGTCACCTACAAGCGCCACGTGGTCACCATGGACGATTTGCAGACGCTCTACGGGCCCAACTGGCTCAACGACCAGGTGAGCCGTGGGGGGGGTCTCGGGAAGAAGGGCGCTGCAGGGAGCGGGGGCTGGGGGCTGCCAGGCGGAGGGGCCACCCCCCAGCTCAGTCTGCTTGGAGCCCACGCAAATGGCGGGACTTGACCTGAAAGCGGGGAGGGGCACGTTCTGGGGCCTGAATGGGCCCTGCCGGCTCCGCTGGAACCTCTCGGGAGCCTTACCCTCCTGTGCCGGCCCTGGCAAGCCTGCAGCAAAGGGGTCGCGCCTGCCGTGCTTCCTGGCAGCACTGGGCTGGCAGGAGCGGTTTGGCAGACTCGGGGGCCCTGGGTGTGTGAACGGAGCCATGCCTGCATGCTCTGCTCTGCTCTGCTCCTCCAGTCCTACTTGGGAACGGCTCCATGCAGCCGGGCCTTGTTTCCAGCCGAAGCATGGGGATGTTGGGGTCAGCACACTCTGGCCACGCTGTAAAGCAAGCCCGAGCCGGCCTGGGGCCGCCCTACCTGAGCGAGTGTGTCCTCGGAGATGGCCCCGGTCCAGGCAGGCTTGAAGGCGTGGCAGGGGTTGCGTGAGCAGATCTTCTCCCTGGCGGCAGCCCTTCAGTTCTGCCCTCCCCCCGCCCCCCAGAGAAGCCCCTCAGCGCCGGGCGAAAGCCCGCGTGTTCACACAGACTTCCAAGATGGGTCTCTGTCCTTGCTGCTCGTGAGGACTTGAAAGTGGGTTTCCCCCGTGAGAATGCTTTTGGATGCGGGTCACGCGCCGCACGGACTGTGTGCGCGCTCCTGTGCGTGTTGACTTCCCGTCTCTCAGCCCCGCTTGCCTTTTGCTCGCTCGCCTCCCTGCGCGCGCATTGCTAGGAAGTAGCGGGGGCTTTTGGGAAGATGCCCAGTCCCCTTCCTCTCTCAGGGCAGCACCTCCGGCTGTCACACAGGGAGAGGAGTGCCAGCCTCCCTTGCAGGGCTGTGCTTGGGACAGAGCTCAGGCAGCGCAAGCAGAAGTGGGCAGGAGGTTGATGGGGAGCCGCTGGGGAACCTTCGGTGATCTCAGCCGCTCTTCAGGAAGGGCGTTTGGTTCTGATTCCTTTTGGTCAGCTGTAGCGGCAACACGAAGGCCGCACGGGCCACTTGGAATCTGCACCACAGGAGCTCGTGTGTAGCTGTCTGCCCACCGAGTGTGAGCCCCTGGGAGTGCCCGGGGGGAGCGCGTTCTGCCCCAGGGAGCGGCTGCTCGTCAGCACCCAGCTTTTGTTGCTGGGCTTTTGGGAGCGGGGGAATGAGCATTGCGAAAGTGTGTTCTGCCAAAAGGCTCTGCTGCCACCTCACGGGGGGACCGTGTATCCCCTCGATTGAGCGTGCCCACCCGACCACCTCCCCTCCTCCTCCGGGCAGGTCATGAACATGTACGGGGATCTTGTCATGGATACAGTGCCAGAGAAGGTGAGCTTCTGGTCCTGAATTTCCTGCTTGAGGTAGGTCGGGGGCCTGAAAGGGCCATAGCGAACGGGCCGCCCACGCAGGTCACCGGCCGGCTGCCTGGGCTGCCCCTCCCCGTGCCACATGGCTCATGTGGCACCCGCGGGGGGAGGGCCGAGGAGAGGGAGGTGCCGCCCGGCAGTGGGGTGTGGCCGTCTCGAGGAGCCCCATCTTCTGCGTTCGAAGGGCAAGCGGAAGAAGGGGAAAGGAAGGGAGCAGAGGAGGAAGACGCGAGGAGGAGTGGGGAAGGCAGAGAGCTGGCTTTACAGAGGCCGAACGGGTCCCCCTGTGGAGTGGATTCCATATCGGAGACTGCCAAGGACTGCTTGGCCCGCTGGCCAAAGCGGTGCTCGCAAGCAGCGGCCTTCCCCCGGGCCCAGCAGGCCGGCGCAGCCTGGGGCGAGCCGCTGAGCCCCCCGCTGTGTCCCTGGCGGGGCTGGTGCCCCCCCCCAGCCGGGTCCCAGCCCCTCCTGTCCCGCAAGCGACCCTCCTCTTGTCTCCCTGGCAGGTGCATTTCTTCAACAGTTTTTTCTACGATAAGCTACGAACCAAGGGGTACGAAGGCGTGAAGCGCTGGACCAAGAACGTAAGGGGCTGCCAGGGGCTGTGGGGCCGCCGCCTGGGACGGGCGCAGAGGCCGGTGGGCGGCCGGGCTGCACTAGGAGGCCCTGGGCGTGGGGTTGATGCCTCGGTAGGGAGGATAATTCTGAAACGAGGCAAGGGGGACTTTCACTGGGAGTGCCTGTCTCACTGTTGACAACAGGCGTGCAGGGACTGGATTTAAATTTTAAAATCGGAGAAGAAAATCGTTGGTTGAGTATAGCGAATGCACTCATAATAACAGGATTTTATCTTGTTCAGAACCGAAGGGGAAAATAAATATTATCCGTTCCCTGCGGTTTGAATATTCACAAGTGTGCTTGCGGTCCAAACAAACTGTCCATGAAGAGAGTTGACATCATTTCCAAGGATAATATGGAAGAATAGGAAACATTTAGTCTCTAAACTGTCTAACTTAAAATGTGACCCAGAACCAGAGTAAGTCCCAAGCTGCCTACGATTAAAGAGGCGTACAGCATATGGGGAAATGGGTCAGCGGAAGCATCAGGGAAGAATGGACCAGATTAAACCTCAGCCTGGCAAGATAGCGTCCAATTTAGGACCACGTGGCACAATACTTCCAGTGAGCCGAGTGGGTGCTATTTGCTGAACTATTGGGACTGGGAGAAACAAAGGGATTTTAAAAAGTCTTATTTGGTAGAAATGGGCGGCAGCGGAAAGAACCAACCGGGAGTGCTGTCAGTAAATACTGGCAAGAACACGGGGGGACGCGAACCTGCTTTCACTTCTTCAGAGTGATAGCTTTGTACGCGGGATTCGTGGCTCCTGCAGCTGGAAGACTGCGGACGATGCTGTTGAGGAAGACATGCCCGGGCACCGTGCGGGGTTGCCCTGGTGGGCACCTTCTTTTAGGAGAGGAGGCACAGCAGGACAAACACCGGAAACCCGGGAAGCACCTTATGGGTTGTGGGGGAGCAGGGAGTTGGTAAAAGAATCCAGTCTTAGGTCAATATGCAGTTTACATTGTTCGAAGCTGAAAAATAAGAAACTTCCTTTCTGACAAGAGTAGGTGGAAAGGGAAGGACAGGTGGGTCAGGGGCTACTCTGCTCATGTTGCCCATATACATCAGCAGTTTTACTTTATTTATTTAATGCATGCTGCCCCATTAGCCATGGGCTCGCTGGGTAGTTCATAACATAACAAACAACATCATAAAACTTAATACAATTCATTTATAACAGTCATAATATAAAAGTATCCACTAAAGTAACAATACAATAAAAAAGAGAAGAGGCAAAGAAATGGCCTGAGAGCATAAATAAAAGCTGCACTTGCTAAAAAGCTTATCTGGCATTAAAATCAGAATATGGCAGCAGAAGCAGGAATGTAAGCCATAAAAACCATTAAAAGCATTAAACCAAAACGGCTCACCTGCCAAAGTAATCCCAGAAAGGGTCTGTTTTGAAGTGGTGCCTGGAAGCGTGAAGGGCTGGTCGCAGCCAAATCTCGGATGCTACCATTATGGAGAACGCCCTTCTCACGGTCTCCCCCTTGCTTTGCTTAGAAAACGCAACACAGGGAGATGGGAAGGGCCGGCTTGGACGATGCCGGGAATTCCGCCTTCCCCAGAGGCTGCGGTCGCTCCGCCCCAGGCCTGGGCCCCGCTGTGGGCATCCTGTCCGGCTCCCGGGCTGCATCGGAGGGGCGAGGCGGGAGGGGCCCCCCGCGGCTGGCTGGGGGGGGTGGCAAGAGTGCCGACCTCGCTTGGCGCCTCCCGCAGGTGGACATCTTCAACAAGGAGCTGCTGCTCATCCCGATCCACCTGGAGGTTCACTGGTCCCTGATCTGCGTGGAGGTGAAGCAGAAGAAGATCACGTACCTGGACTCCCAGCGCACCCTCAACCGGAGATGCCCCAAGGTGAGAGGGGCGGCCGCAGCGCTCCCCGTGGGCCTCGCCGCCACGCGCACGTGGCTAAGCCTTGCCCAGTGGCTTGTGGCTTTCTTCGAAGAACCCGGGACTCTGGGGTGGCTGAACGCCTCCCTAAATTCTTGGGGTTCCTTGAGGAAGGAACCACACTGGCTGACCGTGAGCTTGACGCCTGCCTTAAAGTTGGAGCTGACGGTTGAGCCTGCTCGGAAGAAGCCCCATGAAGGGTCAGTATTTGCGGGGAGACCCCCAGCAGGCAGAGGCGTGCCCTGGGAAGGGGCGATGGGCGAGCCTGGGACCGGGTTCCAGCTCAGCTGCCTCGTCTCTCCCACCGCAGCACATCTGCAGGTACCTGCAGGCTGAAGCGGACAAGAAGAACCGCCCCGACTTCAGAGACGGCTGGAAAGGGGTTTTCCAGATGGTGAGTGTTCCGCCTCCCTCCTGCCTGGGGACACGGTGAGGGGGGATTGCCTCCTGCCCTCCGCACGGAGGGAGCCCGAACTGGTGCCCGCTTCATCTCGACTGGATTGCCCGTCTGCGCATCCGTGGCTTGAACCTTGGCGCCGTCAGCGGCCTCGCGCTTGTCTCATCTGTTCGGCGACCGGCATCAGTACTGCATCCCAGTGCTGTGGCTCGGGAGCGGGCCGTGGGGAGTCCTGCCAGAGCTTGTGTGGCCCCCAGCTCCTCCCACATTCTTTGAGGCCAGGAGGGGGCCACTGGTGCCTGGGGATCCCCCCAGGCAAGAGGGGCCCAGGGGGAGGCGCCGCCGCCCCGTCACGCCTGCTGCTCCGACTTCTGCCCGGCCGTGTGGCCGTGGCCTCACGCGTTGGAAGTTCCCTGTTCTCTTCCCCCCGTGGGTGGGGAGGGAATTTTAGGGGACAGACCAGGGAGCGGAGGTTGTGGGGAGACCGTGGCCATTTTCCCTAGCCTTGTGCCCTGTGCCAGCCTCCCCGAACCTGGTGTATCGCAGAGGCCCTGGACAGCAACCCCCGGGAATTCTGCATTGCCCCCCGGGCTTGTGGCGGGAACCATGCTGGGGAGGCTGTCCTGGGTCATGCCGGGGGCCACACACCGTGGCGAAGACTGGGAGGCGGTGCCAGCGCAGAAAAGCAAGGAGGCGCAGCGCACGGTCCCGGAGGGAGTTCACCCCCTGCTTGGCCGCTGCAGGATAGGCGGCCTCGGCCGTAGGCCAAGCGAGGCCCTTGGCTCGCTCAGGCCAGGACCGTCTGCTCGTGCAGGCGGGGGAAGGGGCGGTTGCCCGTGTCCTTGCCCAGAGAGGCCGATCGGCCGGACCTGGAGGAGCCAGAGTTGCAGGGTTTGGCCTCGAGTGGCAGGATGTGCTGACACCTGGAGCAAACGGGGGCGGGGCACCGGGTTTGGAAGGTGCCTCTTTTATAGGAGAACTGAAAGGGGAACCTGTTGGCTCAGGAGGGAGTCCTAAAAGGCGACGGCTAGCGGTGCCTTCACAGAGGCGGTCCGGGACCCTGGCGAGATCCCCCGTGGCGCAGCTCCGGCTGCCCTCTGACCCATCTCGTTTTTCCCCTCAGAACATTGCCAGGCAAAACAACGACAGCGATTGTGGAGCATTTGTCCTGCAGGTGAGGCTGAGTCTTGGCTTGTCAGAACGACAGCGGGCACCTCGCTCTCCCAGATCAGGGTTCTGCGCCTTTCTCTGCCCCCACCGCCCCTTCTGGCCGGAGGACTCTGGGAGTGAGCAGGATCTGGGGAGCCTCCGGGGTGAGCTCTGAAGGCTGCCGGATCCCCGGGCTGGGAGCGGCTGAAGCTTCAGGGGATACCCCATCAGGGGCTCTAGGCAGAAGCTGTTGGCCTCGGTCGCCCGTCCTGGGCGGCTGGAGAATTCAACGTTAGCCTAAGATTCCGCATTCTGAGATGCCTGCTCAAAGAAAATCGGTCCGTTTCTAATCCTGAATGCTGCAAAAAGACTATTTAATGTGTCCCCATCTTGCTTTGCAAGGGAAATTCTTAACTTAAAAGATTTGCAGAATAAGTGTTATCCAAAGTATAGCGACAGAACAGAGCCCCCCCCCCCCCCCGATAGCCAAGTAAGCGCCTTCTCCCCGGGGCCTGGTGGTCCTTGGCCAGCCGAGGCTTCAGCAGCTGGGGGACAGCTCTGCCCTCTTTCTCGCCTTCCCCTGAGGAAGGCAGTGCTCTGCGGGGTGACCGGTGCGGTCCGTGCAGGGAGGGCCTGACGAACCGCAGTCATTTGAGGAGCGGGAACAGCGCCTGGGTCAAGCAGGGCGTGTTCCCCGGGGCCTCGCAGCCACGCGGAAGACGCTTCCCGTGACTCCGTTGTGGCGGCTGTTAGAGACGCGGCTCCAGGGGCAGAGCGCGTGAGATTTCGGCCAGAGCCCCTTCGGCCCGGAGCTGTGCCTTCTGTGTGAGCTGACCCGCTCGGAGGGAGCCCCTGCACGTGCCTGCAGCCGTCGCCCGCTGAATCGGGGCCTGCGCACCGAGGAGCCACGGCCCTCGCTCGATATTAGTGGGTGTGCCGGGCAACCCAGCGGGCGCCGCTCGCGCAGGGAGCTCCGGACCTTATTCCCTCATGCCCCCCACCCAACATGCAGCATCCGTCCCCGGGGCCCAGCTTACTAGCCAGAGCATATTCTGGGGCTGCGGCTGCACCCCCTCCCCAAAGCGGGCACATCCTCTTCCTGCGCTCACAGCAGAAGAGGGCTGTGGGGCGACGGCTGCATGGGAGGGCCAGCCCTACGGTATGGGCACCGATCTTTTCTCTGCCTCCGTGCTGTGGGGCGCGAGGCGGCTTCCCTCGCCAGGGTGATGGGCGCAAGCTGTGGATGGAGGGGAGGGACTCCCTCCCCACCTTGCTTCTGTGGAGGAGGAGGAGGAACTGCAAGTTGCTGATCTCTCTCTCTGTTTGTGTCTCTGTCTCTCGCTCTCTCTGTCTGTCTGTCTGTCTGTCTCTCCGTCTCTCTCTCTCTCTCTCTCTCTCGTGTAGTATTCCAAATTTCTGGCTCTGGGCCTCCCGTTCACGTTCACGCAGCAAGACATGCCGAAACTCCGCCGACAGATGTACAAGGAGTTGTGCCACTGCAAACTCATTGCGTGATGGGCCGACAGACACACACACACATCCACCGCCTTGGACAGATGGACACACGACTCTCCCTTCCTGCCACTGGGAGCAGCCCCCCAAAAGTTCTCCCTCCCTCGTCGGGGTGCAGGTTCGGATGCCATCAGATTTGGGGTACATACCAAGGGGACTGTTAGGTCACTGGAACTCCGAGGTTGAATAACCGGACTCATTTGGGGGGAATTTTTTAATCCAAGTTACCCCCTCTTTCTTCTCTTCCTGGTCTTTTTTTGTTTTGTGTTGTTATATTTAAACCCAGCACAGGGTGGCAGTTCTCTAGGTTGGTTTTTTGGGCTCCGGGGTGGGATTGGGGGGGGGGGGTTATATACCTGACGTGCCCTCTGCAAATGCACCACTCCGGATCTGAGGAAGGGGCACCAAGTCCTGCAATGGGGACCAGGAAGGGAGTGGGGAGGACTACTCAAACCCCCCACGTCTCCCTCTGCTTTTATCAATCTGTTGGTTACTTGTGTTAGTGGGTAATGTATGTTTGTCCCCCCCAGAAAAAGGGGAAGGAGTTGGAAAGGGGGCAAGGGATAGTGGTGGGGGAGGGACAAGTTTATACACTGGGGCCGAGGTAACTGAAACAAGCATTTTTTATACGAAGGCTACCATTGTGGGTAATAAAAAAGCTCTCTTTGGAGAAGCACGCAAGTGCAGCCGGACCTCCTGCCTCCCCCCCCGCAAAGCCACGTGCCGGCGCTTGCGGCACTCCCGGCGCCTGGGCTTGGGTTTTGGTGCGGAAAACGAAAACGGGCAGGCCAGCCAGCCCCGGCCCTTCGTGCCGAAGGTGCACTTCTTAGGTTGCTCGCCTGGCTTCCGGGGAGCACGGCGGGGGGGGGGGGGGCTTACGTCGCTCTCCTCCTGCGGCTGCTCTGCCTTGTCCCCCAGCAACCCTGCGAGGCAGGCTGGCCTGAGTCCCACACCCAAGCGGGGACTGGGACTGGGACTGGGACCGCCTGGGTCCCACCCTGGCACTCGCAGCCACGGCCCACACTGCCTCCCTGCAGGCACACGAGGCGAGTCCCAGCGTTGCTCGGTGCGGGGGTTGCCCAAACGGGGTTCTCGGGATGGGGCGCAGCCCTTGGCTGAGGGCCCAGCTGCCGTGGGTTCCCGGAGTGGCATCGGTCACTGCAGAAAAGCGGGTCATGCTGTCCGGGTGTCCCGCCTCCCGTAACGCGCAGTTGGAGAGTCCCGAGAGAAACCGGGTGAGGCTGGGCGCAGCCAGACTTCAGGGGCAGCACTGGGCATGGGCCTGGTGGTACTGCAGGTGGCTTGCCTCTGGGGAACATGGGTGGGAGAGTGCCTGCTGCCCTGCATGCAAGAACAGCCTGCTGGACTGGACGATCGGCTCCAGCAGGGTTCCTGTCCCCCAAAAAGCTTCTCCAAAGTCCACTTCAGCCCCTGCTTCCTTTCCCCGCCGGTGGGGTGAGCAGTCCTCTGGGCATTTTGGACTACCATTCCCATCCTTTCTTGCCCTGGGCTACGCTGCCGAGGACCAACGGGAGTGGTAGACCTCAGTGAGCTTCCGCTTCAGCTTCTGAGGTCCCGAGCAAGAGCCCCGCGGTTCACGTGTGAAGTGGAAGCCGGATGGTGTGGAGCCGCTCGGCTGGGACGGGAGGGCTCTGGTGGGAATGGCGGCTCGGGCTCGGAGGAGGGAGTCCGTGGCTGACCCGGCCGTGGCTCAGGCGCTCTCCGATACTGGAGTTGTTGGGACTGGAGTGGCGCTGGCTGCCCAGCTGCTCCCGGTGAGTCCACGTCTCCGGGGTGCCAAGTTCCCCCAGAACCCTTCCCTGGCCTGTTCTCCGCCGGCTTCTTCCCCACAATCAGTGGGAGGGGGCTCAGCGGTTGTCCTTGAAGCGCTTTGGTCCGGCGCTGGCTCACCCGGAGCAGCTGGGCAGCCGGGGCCTCACTAGTCGCAACCACACCCTCGGGGTGAGAACTCCGAGCCCCGGCCGGGTCGGCTCTGCACTGCCCTCCTCCGAGCCTGGGCCGCCATTCCCACCACAGCCCTCCATCTCTGCGAGCGGCGGGCGCTTGGCCCGATCCAGCCCAGCTGCGCCTGCACGCCTAATCCCAGGGCTGGGTTGGTTTTTTCAAGAGACTGGTGCAGAGTGGACCAAAGCACCTGTGCGGGGTGGGGTGGGGTGGGGTGGGGTGGGGGGCTGCAAGCCGTTCCTGGCATCCTAAGCCGCAAGGGGCCTGTGGACAGTTGTGCATCGAAGCCGCTTGGGTTCCACTGCGATCGCTGAGCCTGATCATGGAAATACAATATAAAGCCTGTCGAAAGCCGGAGTATGACCAGCACAAGCAGGCAAGGGACGGGTGAATCGCGTGTCTTCAGGGGGTGCCCAGCGCTCCCCGGTTCCCACCCGTGGGCTCAAACGGGGGGGGGCCGGTGGGAGTTGGAGCTGGCCTCCCGGGAGCAGCGGCTGCTCCCACCAAGCACCGCGGTGCCTGCCAAGGGCTGCGCTGGACGGGGCGCCCCGTGCTTGACAGGCACTGTGACTCGTGTCTTGGGTGGGCTACCAGGTGAAGCAAGGTGTGGCGAGCTGGTCCCTGGGGGGGGGAAGCTGGGGGACTTGGCGACCTGGGGGCAGGCGGGGGGGCGGCGGGCGGGGCTGGGACCTGCGCTTCCCCGCAGGGGCGGCCGGCCGTGCTCCGCTGGGGCGAAGCGCAAAGCTGCCAGGAGGTGCCCCCGGGGCATGGCGGGGGCTTCCGGGAGGAGGTGGCGGCCCCGAGGGAGGCTGTTCGCGCGGCTGAAGCCGGGGCGGCCCGGGCGCCCTGCGGGCAGCTCGGGGGGGGGGGAGCTCCGTGGAGCAGGAGCCCCGCCGCCGCCGCGCCACGCCACGCCGCGCCGCCCCCCCGCCGGCTCCTCCGGAAGCCGCCCCGTGACTCATGCGGCCGAGCCGCTTCGCGCCGCCCCGTGCGACTGGCAGGGGCGGCGCCGGGCCTGCGAGGCCGGGCCGCTCGGCAGCATCCTTCCGCCCGGAGAGCCGGGCCGCCCCGGCGCCCCCCCCCCCCCGCGCGCGGTCCCGGCGGGCGGAGCGGCCCGGGCGCGTCCCACGGGCGCCGCGCACACAATGGCGGGCCGCCGCACGTGGCCCGCCCGCAGCGCCCGCCTCGCCGGGCCCCGGCCCTCATTGGCCGCGCGCGGCCCGGCCTGGCCGACGGACGCGGCCGCGCGCCAATCCGCGGCCGCCCCCGTCCGGCCCGGGATCGTCACGGCGCCGGCCGCGCGAGCCTCTCTCGCCTTGCGTCAGCCGCGGCCCGGCACGGCGCCCCGTCCAATCGGCGCCGCCGCACGTCAGCTGTGACGCGATCGGCAGCGCTGCGAGACCCGGGGGCGAGCCAATGGGGACGAAGCCGGTCGGGCCGATCCGAGCGGGCGGGCCAATCGCGGCGGCGCGGCGGGCGGGCGGGCCGAAGCGCGGAGGCCAATGGAGGAGGGGCCAGTGGGCGGGGCCCGCGCGGCGGTTATAAGGTGGCGCGGAGCGGGCGGGGCCAAGACCTTTTCCTCAGAATGTCTGCGAGTCAAGAGAGCCGGTGAGTGCGCGCGAGCCAGCGAGCGAGCCAGGCTGCCGCCCGCCGGCCAGGCCCCCCCCGCCCGCCCGGACCGAACAACTCGGCGCCCGCGCACGGGGGCGCCTCGAGCGCCGCCCGCCCTGGCCTCCCCGCGGCGGGCCAGCGCTGCCCCGCCGGCCCTTCCACGTGGCCGCCGCTTCCCTCGCCCCGCGGCGCTCGGCCTCGCGCTCCCGCGGCTCGCGCCCGGGACCGGCTTCCCTTGGGGAGGAAGCGGGCCGCCGCGAGGGCCGGGCGCCCTCCGCGCCGGCGCCCCGGCGGGGCGAGCTCCGTCCGTCCGTCCGTCCGGAGCAGCGACGCCATTGCGGGGGAGGCGCCTGCCCGAGAGGGCGCTGCCTCGCCCTTTTCCCGCCGCCCTGCGCCGACCCCTTCCCTTCCCCGCGCCGCGGCGGGCGGGCGGGATCGCCCTGGCCGGGGAGGGCAGCGGAGGGACGGGCTCCGTGCCGCGGGCCGACGAGGCGGGCCGCGGCGCCGCTCCTCGGGGGCGGAAGGGCGGCCCTTCCTCCTCCCCTTTCCGCGGGGCAGCCATTTTGGGTCCTTTCTCTTCCGCACGCTCCCCGGCTCCCGCGCGGCCTGCCCCGCTTCGCTCCCCCGCCCCGCCGCGCCGTTGGTATGCCCCGCGCGGGGGGGGGCGCCGCGGGGCGAGGCCGCCCCTTCTCCCGCGGGCGCGGCGCGGGCGCGTCCATCTCGCGCGCGGGGGCCGCTGGGCCCTCCCCCCCGCGGCGGGCGCGTCCATTTTCCTTCTTGCCCATTGTCCTGCTGCTTCGCATCCGGGAACTCTGGGCCCGTGACGTCACCGGCCCGAGGCCCAGGCGCGGAGGGGGAGGAGCCTCGCGCCCGTAAAAGGCGAGGCGGAAGCGGCGAGCGCGGCACGTGGGAGGCCGGCGGGGCCGCCGCGGTCTCTGCGGGCGCCCCCCCCCCGGCCCCGCCGCGCCGTCCCGGGGCGCGCTCGATGGCTCGGGCCGCAGCTCGGCGGGAGGGCAGGCCCAGCGCCGCGGGAGGGCTCCGCGCGGCCCCCCTCCTGCCGCCCCCTCACGACGCTGCTTCTCTCTCCCTAGACCCAGAGATAATGGCCCCGACGGGATGGACCCCGATGGTGTCATCGAGGTGAGCGTGGTGGGCAGGGCCCTGGGGGGGTACGAGGAAGCGGGGGGCTGGCCCTGTGGGAGGTTCTTGCCCGGAAGGGTCCTGGGGGGGCTCTCGGGGACGCGGTGAGGGCTTTGCAGGGGCGACTCAACGGGCCGGGAGCTCATCCCTTACCGGAGATGTGCGTGCCCAGGAAAGGGAGGACTGGGCCCGAGGGCGGGACACGCTGCTTCCCTGGTGCTTTCAGACGTTAGCTTTCCCCAGGACGTGCATGGCAGGCTGCAGATGGCCCAGGGAGCCCAGTGGGGAGCTGCGAGGCTCCTTCACGGGAGCTCAGGGCGGAGATGGGCAGCCGTGGGGGGGCTCACTGCCTGCCTGCCTGTCTGTCTTTCCCCGCAGAGCAACTGGAATGAGATTGTTGACAGCTTCGATGACATGAACTTGTCCGAGTCTCTGCTGCGAGGCATCTATGCGTATGGTTTTGAGAAACCCTCTGCCATCCAACAGCGAGCCATTCTCCCTTGTATCAAGGGTGAGGTCGACCGCATGTGTGCAAGCACTGTTTAAACAGAACTTGGCGAAGTACATCTCCTGTTGTCCCCAGGCAGCCTGGGTGGGAACGATAGGCATTGTAGGCCTCTCTTTGGAAAGCTTTTTTTCTGCAAAAGAAGATAGGTGAAGTGGGAGGTTACTTGGCTGCAAATAGTTGGAGGCCAGAGAAGGGCTTGGGGCAGATACGTACTGCTCTGGAGGTTTAGCGCCTGGGCTGCTTCCTTGCCGAGCTGGGATCTGAACCCCTTTCCCCCAATACGAGGTATTTAACAAACAACAATAATTTTTCAGGGCCAATCTGCTGGCTCTCACTAAGCTCGGCCTTTCTTGTCATAGTCTTTACCAATCATGTATCTTCCAAAAGTATTTGATTACAGCTTCTATCATCCTGAGGCAGCGTGCTTGTTTAATTTACAAAATGCATGTGTCACTTTATATTTAAATGAGACTTTTGCGTAGCAGTTCATAAACCAAAGAGGGATCAGGTTGGTTTTGCACGTCTCCCTGGGAAGGCTGGTCTCTTCTGACAGCCATTCCACAGGGGTCTTGCCAAAGGAAGGGTGTGGTGCTCTTTCCTAGCCCTTCGTCATGCTGCCAGAGAGCTGTCCAGCTCCGAGAGCCTGAGGTGGCTGCTGGATTCTTCCCCAGGCAGATGCTGCATGCGCCAGGCGCACCGAACACTCTGCTCCTCCTCCTCCTGGGCTCCCAGTCTCACCCCCCCTCGCTACTGGGCAAGGAAGCACCTTCTCGAGTGGTTGCTGACTTAAATCTAGCGGGGGAACAGGAACTGTCCTCATTCATCCCAGCTCAGCCTCTCCCGTGGCTGCTTGCTGGTTCATGCGGAGGGAACAGGCCTTGTCTGCGCCGCTGAAGGGGCCTTGGGCGCACCTGCTCTGCTGCCCATTGATTCCTGCTGCTCTTTCTGGGGCCTTGGGCGACCCCCCAGGTTCTGACCTCGTCCCCCTTTCTGCCTGCCCAGGTTACGATGTGATTGCCCAAGCCCAGTCTGGAACTGGGAAGACAGCCACTTTTGCCATCTCCATCTTGCAACAAATTGAGCTGGACCTGAAGGCAACCCAGGCACTGGTGCTGGCCCCAACGAGAGAGCTGGCCCAGCAGGTAGGTCCTGAGCGACTCTGTCCGGCGTTCCTTGTGCATAGGGCAAGAAGGCTTGACCTGGATTCTCTTGCCCACCATGAGCCGTTCCTTGCCAGTCGGATAAAGCCCGTGGGCCGGGTAGACCGAGGCCTGCAAGCCGTCTTTTGCAGCAGAGACAGGCCACGCGTGATCTCTTCACGGCGTTTGACAGTGTCCATCTGGCTCTCCTTGCTTTTGTCCAAGTGCCATGCCAAAGAGCCTCTTTCTCCCCCCCCCACCCCCCCCCCGGTGTTTTGGACTTCAACTCCCATCTCCCCCAACCAGCACAGCCAGTGATCAGAGATCCTGGGAGTTGTCATCGAAAATGTCAGGAGCGCTTCTGTACGGAACGTTGCTGGAGATTGGAGGAATGCACACTGCTCCAGCCGCATCTTGCCATGTACCTTATGTTCGCTGAGCGGGGCTCTCCCGTCCCCTTCGGCCTCCCAACCCTTGCTGTCTGGGCAAAGGGGTGCCCTTATGCCAGGGGCATTCCTGTGTCTAGCAGGGGAACACTAGCTGTCCCAGTTCATCCCAGCACGGCATTCCTCCCAGTGGCCGCTCGCTGGTTCATCCCGGGAGAACACGTGTGGCTAGGGTGGCCTGAGGACTGTGCTGCCTTGGGGCCACCCCGGCTCTTGGGGTGCAGATTCCAGCCCCACCCCCATCGGTGATGCGGGTGACGTGGGGGCCTTGCTTGGCCCTGTTGACCCCTCTTTCCCCACAGATCCAGAAGGTGGTGATGGCGCTGGGAGACTACATGGGCGCCTCGTGCCATGCCTGTATAGGAGGGACGAACGTCCGGGCCGAAGTTCAGAAGCTGCAGATGGAGGCTCCCCATATCATAGTTGGTACACCCGGGCGGGTGTTCGACATGCTGAACAGGAGATACCTGTGTAAGTGCTTCTGTGGGAGGGCCGCATTCCGCGCGTCTGCCTGCTCTGAGACTCCCGGCGGCTGGAGGAGACGACGGGCGCTCGGCCGTGCGAGGCTCTGTCCCGTGATGATGCTCCCATGCGTGTCATCTGACCCCCGCACCTCCGGCGCGCCTCCCGGCCGGTGTTCTGCTGCGCTGGGGGGCGGCTGGGCTCGGGGGGAGTGATCACAGCTGCCTGCTTTCCTGAGGACAGCGACGGGGCTGCCCCGCAAGGGCCGCTCCGCTGTTTTCCTCCCAGCACAGCGCTGCCTTCTGTCCTTACAGCACCCAAGTTTATCAAGATGTTCGTGCTCGATGAAGCCGACGAGATGCTGAGCCGGGGCTTCAAGGACCAGATCTATGACATTTTCCAGAAGCTGAGTGGGAACACGCAGGTACGAGGCGGTCGCTGGGCCAGCAGCCCCAAGGCCTGGCGGGGGGGCCTCCCAGCGGACGGGAGGACCGGGGCGCTCCTGGTGGAGCTGGAGAGGGGCCGGGGCTCGCGTCTGGGATGGTGCTTCGGGGCGAGGGCCTCGGGTCAGGATCGCCCCTCCTCCCCCCCAGGTGGTGCTCTTGTCTGCCACGATGCCCATGGACGTCCTGGAGGTGACCAAGAAATTCATGCGGGACCCCATTCGCATCCTGGTCAAGAAGGAAGAGCTGACCCTGGAGGGCATCCGGCAGTTCTACATCAACGTGGAGCGAGAGGTACGTGCCGCGGGCGGCTCTCCTGCAGGGGCAGCACCCGGCCTTGCGTAGCTCCTGCTCCTCCACTGACCCCGTGCGGGGGGGGGGGCACTCTGCAGCAGCTCAGGAAGCGGTCCCAAGTTGAGTCCGGCGGCTGGGAGCTAGTTGGGCGAAAGGCGACCTGCCTGCGGTGTGTTTATGCCCCCGGGAGGCCGGCGATGGACCGCGTCCCTGGGCCTCGGCTGGGCCGTTGCAGCCCGTGGGGCCGTTGCGTTTGAGAGGCGGGACCCCCGTCCTGCTCGGCTTCGAGCTCAGCCCCTCCTGTCTCCTCGCAGGAGTGGAAGCTGGACACCCTGTGTGATCTGTACGAGACCCTCACGATCACCCAGGCGGTGATCTTCATCAACACCCGGAGGAAGGTGGACTGGCTCACAGAGAAGATGCATGCCCGCGACTTCACCGTCTCAGCCATGGTGGGTGGGGAGCCATTTGGGGGGCCACGGGGCCGATCCCACCCCCCGTGGAAATCGTGTGGAGAGGAGTGGACGGGTTGGGGCCGGGCTGCGCGGCCTGGGCGGCATCTGGTTTTCTTGGACGCTTGTGTGTCCAGGAAAGAAATGTGACAGCCAGCCCGGGCACGGCGTGAGCCACAGGTGTGGGGAGGGCCTGGGTGTGGGTCTGGGCCCGGGCGGCGCTGAGCTCGTCTGTCCGCAAGTGGGGAGAGGGCGGGGGCCCGGGAGCGCCGTCCAACGAGCCGTGTCCCCGCAGCACGGAGACATGGACCAGAAGGAGCGCGACGTCATCATGAGGGAGTTCCGCTCCGGCTCCAGCCGCGTCCTGATCACAACGGACTTGCTGGTGAGTGGGGGCCCGGCCCCCCCCCCCCCCCCCACAAGGAGATTCCCTCTCTGCCCAGCTGGCGCAGTGCTCCGGGCAGATTGTAGCTCCTTGGCACATTAACGGGGAGGCTGCTCTTCTCCACAGCGGGGACCGTGCGGGTTCCCTGCTACTTGCAGCAGCCCACAGCTCCCCGGCCGCTCGAGCGGCTGCCCTGCTGGGGGGCCCTCTGGCCGTGCGTGCGCTGCAGGGCTGCTCGGCGCGGCGGGTGTTGCAGCTGCCCTGTCCTCTCCCCCCCCCCCCCAGGCTCGTGGAATTGATGTACAGCAGGTGTCCCTGGTCATCAACTACGACCTGCCCACCAACCGGGAGAACTACATCCACAGGTGAGCCGCCTCTCGGGGTGGGGGGGCTTTCCGGAAGCTCCTGCGCTGCCTGCTCTCTAGCCGGCCGGCCGGGCCGCGCTCCCCCTGGCTGTCCGGCGCCGCGGTAACCCTTTGCCCTGCCCTGCAGGATCGGTCGCGGCGGCCGCTTTGGAAGGAAAGGAGTCGCGATCAACATGGTGACGGAAGAGGACAAGCGCACGCTGCGCGACATCGAGACTTTCTACAACACCTCCATCGAGGAGATGCCGCTCAACGTGGCCGACCTCATCTGAGCCGCCTCGCCGGGGGCCCGCCGTGCCTGCAACAGCCTCACTGGGCACAGAATTCCCCGCCCCGTTCTATTTTTGAGTTTCCTTGCCTTTTGAATAAATGTCACTTTTGGAGGCAAAATGAAATCTTTCGTGTTTACTGGCGCTTTTCTCTCTGTCTCGGTATCTTCCCTTCTCCCACTTCTTGTGACTTCATTTCGTAGCTCAGTTGTCCAGCTTAGCTCTTGAATCCAGAGCCCAAGTCAGGTATTATTTTGCGTGGGGAGGGGACTCGATCGGAAGCTCGGATTCCCAGCTTCTCATCTCCTCGCCTTTTGTGCCAGGCCACCAAAAACGTCGTAGTTCAAACGCTTTCTACAGAATTGTGGTGCTAACGAAAGACGAAAAAGCTTGAGAATCTAAAACCTACCTCAGTAAGGTCATGGTTTTTGTTTCTCCCTGCCTAAAATCATTGGTTCAAACAAATTGCCAGATATGTTTTCCTTCAAATGAAACGAGACCTTTTCCCATCATTTTCTTAACATAAAAACCTTAAAAAATTGAAAATTTTCATACAGCAAAAAAAAAATCTGTGCGTGCAACTTACTTTTTTGTATAGCTATTATTTATTCAAAAGGAAAGTTACAGTGACCAAAATAAACGTGATCTTGAGAAAACATCATTTGCTTTTGGTGATTTTGTGAAGGGCCGGCCAGGCACGCTCGGGATTCTGCAGGGGCGGCAGCAGAGGGTGGGGGGCTCAGCCAGGCTGTCACTCGGCAAGCGAGGACCCATGCCTGGCTTTGTGGGGGGGGGTTGTCCTGGGGCGACAACGCCAAGAGCCGGAAACGTGCTTTTCGGCCCGAAAGCAGCTGCTGCCCAGTTTCTGTGCTGCGTGTTGATTCCTTCCCTGGGATGGATGAAGAGCTCACCCCATCCAGTTTTGGACCACTCGGAATCCGTGTCACCAAACAGGCTTGGCGTAAGTTGAGGTGAAAACCAGGCTGGGAGGGAAGGGGAAGAGCCGGGAAGGTCCCTGGAAGGAGGTGTGTCATACGTGCCAATGAGGACTAGCAGCATGGCTCTGAAAGGCTCTGACGACCTGAAATGCTTTGCTCTGGGTGGAGTGCACTTCTCACCCAACCAACCTTGGGGTGCCCTCCCCACCCTGCCCTCTGGGGAGGGTGACCGGGACCCATGTGGGGCAGGATCCTGGGGCCGGGCCAGGAGGGCAGCCCCTCGTGCTGCTCGGATGCTCTGCTGGAAAGGGAGTCGGGCCTCCGGGCCTCCGTCCTCTTCAGTGCCGTCCCGGCCGGGAGAACGGGGCAGGGGAGCATCCTCTGGTTTTCCCAAGCAAGGTCATCGCCCCGGGGCCCTCCTGCAGGGTAGGGCATGGCTCCACGAACCCCCAACCCAGCAGGGGGCCCAGTGGGGGGGGCGGCGTGACCCCCGAGCCTCAGTGCCGCCCTTGGAACCCCCCAAAAGCAGCTGTGGTGCAAGACGGTGCAAGACGGCCTTTGCCTGCACAGAAACCCGCAGGGGAGGCTGGGCTGCCCGCCATGGACAGGCCTGTCCCGCCGTCCAACTCGGGTGCCACATGCCGGGCTTCACCTCACAGCCCCGTTCCCTCCACCTGCCCAAAAGGGGAGCGCGTGGGCCCTCGCTGCCGACCCCGGGGGGCCGCAGTTCGCCGCGAGGGGTGTAGCGGGGCTCCTGCGGGTGCGTGGACGTCCGTCCAGCGAAATGCACAGAGCGGGCTGCCAGACTCGCCTGGCCTGTCGGCGGCTTTCTTAGAAACATAGAAACAGAGCGAGTCAGAAGGGGCCTCCCGGGCCATCTAGTCTGACCTCCGGCACCAGCCGGCTCCGCTCACGACATGCCCACCATGTGCATGTCCAGCCTGTCTTTGAACACCCTCACCAATGGGGCCTCAACCACCTCCCGTGGAAGCCCATCCCACACCCTCAGGGTCCCAACTGTCAGGAAGTGCTTCCTGGCATCCCAATTGAACCTTGGCTCCCTGAGCTTTGCTCCATTGGAGCGCGTCCTGCTTTCCTCTGCAGGGGAGAACAGGCCTCTGCCCACCTCCGTGTGACACCCCCTCACACACCTGAGTGTCGCCAACAGATCCCTTCTGAGTCTCCTCTTCTCCAAGCTAAAGAGACCCAGTTCCCTCAGTCTCGCCTCATACGGCATCCCCTGCAAACCAGCTACCATCCTTGTGGCCCTACGCTGCACTGACTCCAACCTGGCTATATCCTTTCTGTAATGAGGGGCCCAAAACTGAACACAATACTCCAGTTGCGGGCGCACCAGAGTTGTGTAGAGTGGTAGTAATGCCTCTCTTGATCTAGAAACAGAAACATAGAAAAAGAGCGAGTCAGAAGGGGCCTCCCGGGCCATCTAGTGTGACCTCCGGCACCAGCCGGCTCCACTCACGACATGCCCACCATGTGCATGTCCAGCCTGTCTTTGAACACCTGGGAGGGTGAACATCTAGAAGCCACACTTCTGGCTATGCACCCAAGGGTGGCGTTCGCCCTCTTGACCACCGCATCACACGGCTGGCTCATGTTTAGCCTGCGGTCAACCAGCACCCCAAGGTCCCTTTCACAAGTGCTGCTCTCCAGCCACTTGTCCCCTAACTTGTACTTATGACACCCATTCCTATGCCCCAAGGACAAGACCTTGCACTTATACACATTGAACGTCATCCTGTTGTCTCTTGCCCACTTCCATAGTCTGTCCAGATCCTTTTGGATCTGGTGTATCTGCTCCTCAGTTGTGGCCACTGCTCCAGTTTTAGTGTCGTCTGAGAATTTGATCAGCAGACTGTTCACCCCTTCTTCCATGTCGTTAATGAAAAGATTAAACAGGATCGGCCCCAGGACAGAGCCCTGGGGGACCCCGCTTGTCACTGGCTGCCATCCCGACGATTCCCTGCTAATGGTTACCTTCTGCTTTCGGTCAGTCAACCATGCCCTAATCCACCGGACAGTGCTTTGGTGTATCCCCAAACTCCTCAGTTTCTCCACCAGGATATCATGGGGCACTTTGTCAAAGGCCTTGCTGAAATCCAGGTATACCACATCCACCGCGTCCCCTCCATCCAGCCACCTCGAAACCTTGTCATAGAATCCCACGAGGTTTGTCTGGCAGGACCTGTTTTGCGGAAGCCGTGTTGTGTGGCTGTCAGCCTCCCTTCCCTATCTAGCATCACTAGATCTCTCTCTATTATGAGCCTTTCCATTGTTTTTCCTACAATGGATGTAAGGCTAACCGGTCTGTAATTCCCCATGTCCTTCCTACTACCCTTTTTGAAAATTGGGACCACCGATGCCACCCTCCAGTCCTCTGGAACTTCACCCGTTCTCCACGAGGCCTCAAAAATGGAGGCCAGCGGGCGTGAGAGGACCCCTGCCAACTCTCTAAGTACTCTCGGGTGTAACCCGTCAGGGCCTGGCGCCTTTGTAATGTCCAATGCCCTGAGGAGCCCCTCGACTTCAAGGGGGGGTGACTCTAATCTCTGCCCCTAAGTCCCCAGCCCCATGTAATCTCCTATACGGATCTCCCCCGTCCTGCTTTGGGGAGAACACAGAGGCAAAATAGTCATTTAGCATCTGTGCCTGTTCCCTCATATCAGTCACTGGATCTCCTTCCTCCTTATTTAGGGGTCCCACCACTTATCTCCCCTTCCTTTTCCTATTTACATGCTGAAAGAAGCCCTTTTTGTTGCTCTTGATA
The DNA here is from genome assembly GCA_023646645.1 of Varanus salvator macromaculatus. NCBI lineage: Eukaryota > Metazoa > Chordata > Lepidosauria > Squamata > Varanidae > Varanus > Varanus salvator. Next base: position 312,375 of record JAIXND010000753.1, on the reverse strand, counting down.
TTCTTGGCAAGTCTCAGCTCATAATCAGCCTTAGCCTTGCGAAGAATCCTTCTGCAACGGGCCTCCTCCTCCCGGTATACTCTTTTGTCTATTTCCCCCAGTACCCATTTCCTATGGAGGCTCCTCTTTCGTCTAATCCCCCTAACCACCTCCTTTCGCATCCATGGCGGCACTCTCCTCCACCTCCCCACCTTACTGACTAGAGGCATCCTCAAGGCTTGCGCCTCCAAACCTCCCTTTTGAGTGCCATCCACCCCTCCTCAACTCGCTTACCTTCCAGTAACCTGTCCCAGGAGACTTTCCCCAGCCTGGCCTTCAGTTGGCCAAAGTTGGCCCTCTTGAAGTCCCAGCTTCTAGTGCTCGCCCTGCTGCACGGCCCCAGTCCTCTGATCTCAAAGCAAAGGATGGCGTGATCACTCGCACCCAGAGCTCCCCTAATCTGCACTTCATCTATCAGCTCCTCCCTATTGGTCAAGACCAAGTCCAGGATGTTTCCCCCCCTCGTCGCCTCTTGGACCCTCTGTGTGAAAAACCCACCCTCTAGAGCTTCTAGGAAGCGACGTGACCTGGCTGTCACCGCCGAGTGAGTCTCCCAAGTAATATCCGGGAGATTGAAATCTCCCATAATTACTGTGTCTCTCCCCCGAGATATCCTTAGAATCTGGCCTGTGAGGACATCATCCAGGGTCTCAAGTTGACCTGGAGGGCGATAACATACCCCCACTGTCAGGTCTCTTGGAGGCAAGTGGCGGGTGGGCCGGGCGGGTGGGCCGCCCCGTCCCCGTGGGGCTGTTCGCTGGAGACGCGTCCGGGGCAGAGGAGGGCGGGGGGCACTGCAAGTAGGCGGAAGAGGCCCGGGAGGAGCCACAGGCGCTCCTGGGCCTCCTCGTCCGGCCACCGTGCAAAGGGTGGCACCCGCCAAAGGCTGGCGGGCAGCTTCCCAGCCTCCCCCTGCCCGCCCCCTGCAGGCCTGCTCTGTCGAGCCCCCCGGCCGGGCCTCCCTGCCCGCCTGGGTGGGGCTGCCCTGTGCCAGGAGCAGAGCCCCTGGGCCAGCCCCCCCCCGACCTGGGTGCGTGGGGCTGCAGCCGGCGTGGAGGGGTGATGGGGCTGGCTGGGGCCGAAGGCACCCAAGGGGCACCCAGCCAGCGGAGCGCCCCTTCCGCCTGGAAGCGCGTCCAGCAGCACCGCCGTGCCCCCCCCCCCCCCGGCCAGGGGACGTCCTCCGAGAGCAAGTCTTTCCCATCACATGAGCATCAGGCCCCCGCTGCTGCGGTCGAGAGGAGGAAGGAGAAGCCGCTGACTCACGGCCGCTGGAGCCACGGTGAGACACCCGCGGATGACCCCCGGCCCCTGCGCTGCCCCACGGAGGCAGCAGCGCGTCCGCCTCGGGCCAGGCCGCTGGTTCCGCGGGAAAGCGGCCAGTTCGGACCGGGCAGCCCCAGAATCCCGAGCGAAAAAGCCCTCCAGACGCCGCCGGCCCAGGTGCTTGGGTGAAGCGGCTTTCTCCAGACAGGTGCCCGCAGCTGGACTACAGCGCCCAGCATGCCTTGCCAGCCCTGGCTGGGGGAGGCTGTTTGGATCGGCCTGGGACTACTCAAGACTTTCCCCAGAGCTGGCAACTTGCTGGAGAGAGCCAGGCGCGCCTTCCTGGAGAGCTCGGTACAGGGGGGCCAGCACCAAAGGGCCCCTTCTCTGGGCCTCAGCTGCCCCGCCTCAACAGGCGGGGGGCTCAGAAGAGGGGCCCCACTTGCACGGAGAAGCTCCCCATCTCAGTCTCCAGGCAAAGCGTGCCGGATGTCTGGAGAGCTGCCGGCGCCCGTCAGGCTCGATACCACCGGGCCAAAACTGAGGCACGCCATGCGCAGAAGGCACGGTCCAGGTGCCTCCTGGCTCAGCCCCCTGGGGGAGCCCCTGCCCCCCACGGATCCAGAGCCGCCTGTGCAGCCAGCTTTGTCCGGCCGCCTCGTCCGGCCGCAACCTGCGCGGCTTCGCCCTGCGCCTTCTTGCGGCACTACCATGCATGTGGCAATTGCGCGCCTCCAACTGAGTCACTAGTTGTGAGCACAGCAAGTTCCACTTCCTTCCCGTTATTCGAGAGACCCGAGACACCACGAGGTGCAGGTGTCAGGCAGAGGAGGCGCTGGCTCCCCACAGAGCTGGCGCGTCGGCCCCACGGAAGGATGTGGGCCCCTCGGCTGGCTCTGTGCTCCGCGCTGCTCTGGCTCGCCGGCTGGGGCTTGCTCGCAGCAGGTGCGTCGTCCTGGGTCTTTCCCGGGGGGCTTGGGAGACCTTCTGCAGCCGGGGGGGTGGGCCCTGCGGCGTCCCATGGAGCGGCTCCTGACTCACGGCCCCCCGGGAAGGAGGGCGCCCCAGAAGGGGCTCCCCGGCACGGCCCATGCGGCCCCTCTGACTCGCGGTCCCGGCGGCCTGCTCACCCACCTCTGCCTTCGCCTCCCCTTGGCGTGGCCCCGGGTGGGGCGGGCGGGCGGGCAGGGGCTGCCCAGCACACACAAGGCTTCTCCGGGCGGGCAGGTGGAGGGAGACCCCCGCCCGGGGCTGCCCTCCGCTGCAGTGGGCTCCACTCGGGTGGGCGCCGGGCAGCCGCTGCCTCCGCCCCGGCGACCGGCTCCGGTCCCCCTCGTCCAGGGGCGCGAGGGGAAGGGCTGGCGGGCGAGGAATCCGCCCCGCGAGACGTGGCCCCGGGCAGGAAGGCCAGAAAGACCCTCTGGGCGGGCGGGGGGCAAATGCCAGAGCTCTGGACCCCCCCCGGCGCTCGCCTCTTCGGCCGCTGCTGCAGGTGGAGGCACTCGGGGCCTCCAGCGCTGACCCCCCCCCCCCGTGCTTTGTCTCCCCAGTTCCAGCGTCCGCTCAGGAGGAGGCGCCGCAGTTGGCCGTGGCGAAGCCGGGACCCCCGCCGGGACCCCCACGGGCCGGCTGCAGCCCCCCCGGCCCTGGCCCACTCTGCCCCCCCACACTGAAGTCCGGCAGGCCGGTGGGCTCCTTGGCTAGCAACCCCACCCCCACCCCCACGGCCCCTCCCAAAAGGCCCACCCCAGCCCACCGCAAAAAGCACACAACACCCGCCCACCGCACCACCCCGGCACACCCCAAAAAGCACACAACATCCATCCCCCACACCACCACCCCGGCACACCCCAAAAAGCACACAACACCCCCCCACCGCACCACCACCCCGGCACACCCCAAAAAGCACACAACACCCCCCCACCGCACCACCACCCCGGCACACCCCAAAAAGCACACAACACCATCCCCCACACCACCACCCCGGCACACCCCAAAAAGCACACAACATCCCCCCACCGCACCACCACGGCACACCACAAAAAACATACAACACCCATCCCCCACACCACCACCCCCCACCACAAAAAACGCACCACCACCACCCCCCATCACACAACCCACCACAAAAAAAACCACCCCCCCCCCCCACCCCCCATCACACCACAACCCACACAAAAAAACCCCCACCCCTACCCCCCACACCCCCACCCCCCATCACACCACAACCCACCACAAAAAACGCACCACCACCACCCCCCACACCACAGCACACCACAGAAGCCCCACCACGGCCCCCCACCACTCCAGCACCCGCACCCCGCACACCACGGCCCGTCCCCCGAACCCGAGCACCTCCCACCCCACCGCCGCCCCCACCAGCCACAGCACGGCCCCCACGCCCTCGCCCGTCGTGCCCGTCGGGGACTACGTGGTCCGGGACGGCCCGGCCGTGTGCCTGCGGGTGCAGGCGGGCCTGCAGCTCCGGGTGCGCTACACGGGCGTCGGGAAGCGCCAGGTGAGAGTGCTCCGGGCAGCGGGGGGGCCTCGCGAGGGCCGGAGGGGGCCGCAAGCGGGGAGTCCGGGGGGAGAGGCTGCTCCGGGGGGCAGCGCACCTCGCGCACGCGGCCCCCGAGGTCCCGGCGAGGCAGCGGGGCTGAGGAGGGACGACCGGGGCGGGGGGCACATCGCAGCGCCTGGCTCCCCGTCTCTGCCCGCTCTCCGTTAGGGATCCCTGGGGGGATCGGGGCGCTTGGCTTGGCCCTTCCGCACAGGCCCCTGCCGTGCACACACCCAGGTGCGGTTCAGCTGCATGACTTGGTCGTCTTTGGGGTGGGGGGGAGTTCGGCGGTGAGCGCTTCCCCAGGACTGCAACTTCCCCAGCCCGGCGCCGTCCCGCTGTGTTGGACTGCAGCCCCCATCACCCCCAGCCAGCAGAGCTCCTCTGCCCCTCCTACATTTGAAAACCTTGGCTAGCAGCGTGGGCATCGGGAGCGCATGCCTCTGGCCAGTTCTCTGGGGGAGCAAGAGGGAGCAGAGAAGAGCGGCCGGCCGGCCCGGCTCCCCGGGAGCGAAGTGGGGGACGCAGAGGAAGCCGGGCGTTCTGGGGGGGCGCAGGGGCGAGGAGCACCCACCCACCCACCGTTTCCCCCGTGCAGCTCTGGGGCTCCTTCGCGGTGCCGGCCGGCCACACCAACCACTCCGGGAGCTGCTCCAGCAGGACGTCCGCCCTGACGCTGCGTTTCCCGGAGGGCCACCTCGTCTTCGTGTTCCAGAAGGTGCCGTGGGGCGGGCGGGGCGGGGCGGGCCTTCGTGGCAGAGCGGGTGCCCGTGCCGCCCTCCCTGCAGGCTGCCTGTCTGCCTGCCGCACCCCCTCCCTGGCCGGGGGGCCGTGGCCGGGGGGCCGTGGCCGTCCTCCGGCTTTGGAGGTACCGAGTGTGCCCCGAGCCGCCTTCCTCCAAGACTCGCCTCGGCTATAAAGCGGGGTGCTGAGCCTCGTGCAGCCACACTGGGGCAGCTCACGGGAGCACCTTTCTGGTGGAGGGGGAGGCCCTGGGCAAAAGCGGAGGGGCAACCCCCCCCCAGTTCTTCGGCCTCAGAAGGGGCATGTCTGCCTGCCCCTGGGAATGAGGAACGCCCCTGCCACATCCTCGGCCGCATCTCACAGCTGCAAGGTGCGAGTCCGTTGTGGCAACCGTTTCCTCCCGCAATGCACTCTGTGGATTGATGGATCCCCCAGTCCGTTCTACAGGGTGGGGTCTGGTGTTCTGGGGGGAGAAGAAAACCCCCGTGCATGTGCGGAGGCCCAAGGGGGAACCGAAACCTCCCCTTCAGAGCACACAACACACCAGGCCTTGACATGCTGTGGTCAGGACCTATTTGCAAATGCGGCCGTTTCAGAAAGCAAAAGCACTCTGGAAGTTTCTGGGCTTGCGCAAGAGATGCTCATGGTTCCTCAGGGCGTTCGCCTTCCTCCTGGGAAGACTATTCCTGCAATGACAGTAGGAACAGTCCTCCAAAACGGCCTTTAACCGAGCCCTGGGCCTGACCTTCCCAGATGAAGGTCAGGAAATTTTCCCTGATGTCCAGGCAGAACTTGGCTCCCTGGGACTTGAGCAGGTTATTCCAGGTCCTCAACTCCGGGCTGGTAAGGGAGAGATCCTGTCCTCCGTCTCCGACAGCCCTTCAAGGACTTGCATCTCCTCTCAGTCATCTCGCCTGGAGGCCAGACATGCCTGAGTCTCTCTCTCCTCACGGGGCTTTGTTTCCCGCCCCGGATCATCCCGTTGCCCCTGAGCCCTTCCCAGCATCTTTCTCCCTCTGTGGTGCCCAGAACTGGGCCCGGGGCTCCGATGAGGCCTCACCAGGGCTGATAGAGGGAACCAGTACCGGCACTTCCCGGAATCGGGAAGCGCCGCTCCTATGAACGCAGCCCCAAATAGCCCTTGCCGTTTCCGCAGCCGCATCACTGCCGCCACGCGCCTGTTCATGTGCAGGTGGAGCCCGTGGACTGAACGTTCCGGAAGGGAAGCCCTGTGCCGAGCAGCGCATGTTGTTGGCTGCTGGGCCACCCAGCCACTCCGAGTGCGTGGGAAGCCTGCTTTGGGAGGCCTCTGGATCGGGTCGCACAAACCTTGTGCTGCCCCCGCCCCCCCCCCCGCCTGCAGGATCCCACGTGCCACCTGGGCAGACCATCCGAGCGCAAGGTGACCTCCCCAGGCCCGGCCAGTGCCCCAGCGCTGGCTGATCCCCGAGGTGACTCATGCGCCCGCCGGCTGGCTGGCTGCCTGGCTTGGAGAGTGGCTGAGAGACGTGGGGCTCGCAGCTGCAGTCCCGCCACACCGGGCAAACCCTGCGCACGCTGCCCGATCCGACAGATGCCACATCGCAGCTCCAAGATCACGCGGCACTTCGTGCTGCAGGGCAGCAACCGCGCTCCAAGCCGGGGCCTGCGTCCATCCAGCCCGGAGCTGCCAGCACCGACTGGCAGCCGGGCCTCTCCAGGGTTCCCTGTGCCTCCCGGAGATGCCAGGGCTGAAGCCGAGCGCTCCTGCCTGCTTGAACGAGCGGCCCGTGTCCCCCACATGCCTCCCCAGGCGCCCTCCTGCCAGCTTTCGCCCAGGGGACGGGCGCCGGGGTTCCCCTGGCCTTGCCAGAACCCGCGGCTTCCCGTCTGGAGAAACCGAGCCGGCCAGATTCGGGGGCCTGGAGGGGCCGGGAGACTCCAGGGGGAACGCCTAGCCCGGCTGCCTGGAGGCGGCCGCCCTCCTGCCGGGAAACACGAACACGGGGCAGTGCGCACAGCGGCCAGCAAGCCGACCGTGGTGGGCAGTGCCGCTCGCGTCCCAGACGCTCCGCGCGTGGCGGTTCGGAGCGGAGAGCGAGCGTCTGAAAACCGGCCCTCTTGCCTCGCCTCTTCCCCAGAACGAGACCCAAAGCACGTTCTACCTGAGCCAGGTACAGGCCAACCTGACGGTGCGGTTTCCACAGGCAACAGGTAGGGGCGATTGGAGGGGCTTGGAGCTGCCTCTTCGGGGACGGAGCTCCCGCAGGCCCACGCGCCGAGACGGGGGGGAGGGCGGGTTGAGTTCCTGCCCGTCACACCGTTGGGGGTGCAAGGCCCACCCCCAAGCCCACTCCGGACGGGGGGATGGCCGTGTGGAAGGCCTTGCCTTTGCTCGGGCCGCAGCATGCGTGCTTGCAGGTCCAACAGGTCGCTTCGCCCAGCAAGGTCAGGAGGGAGGCGGTGGGCTCTCCCAGACGGAGGCCCCTCGAGGCCGCTGGACCGCCCTCTGCTGGGGATGCTGTGCCTGGAGTCCTGCGCTCAACAGGGGCTGCACTCAAGGGCCCCGCCGGCCCCTTCCAGCTCTGCTCCTCTGGGATTCTGGGGCTGGAGGGGGGCTCCCCTCCGTGGCTTTGGCATTTCCCCCATGGCCAACGCCACTATTTCCGCTTCGTCAAAATGCCGTTTTCTCAAGGCGGCCCGGCCCGTGAGCCCTCTTCCTCCACGACCCGCGATCAGAACCTCGAGGCAGGCCGAGGGGAGAGACGGCCATTCCAGCCAGCCCTCCCCAGCCTGGTGCCCCCAGCCGTGCCCAATGCGGGTTGTGGGATGGGCTGGCGGACGATCACTAATGAGCATTCTGGGCGATGCCCAAAGACCCGCCAGGGCCCGTCAGGTCCCATCAGGCGGCCTCTCGCCCGGCTGCCCACGAGCACTGCACCAGGGACGGTTCCCACGTCCAGGGAGTGCGGCTGAGGGGGCGTGTGGGGCGACCGGCCATCTCCACAGGCCTCATGCTGTCCCTGTCTTCGCAGAGACGTCCTTTGCAGCCGACAATTCTTCCCTCCGCGAGTTTGAGGCCCACCTCGGACACTCCTACCAGTGCAAGAACCGCAGCCTGGCCCTCGCTGAGGGCCTTTACCTCAACGTCCTGAATGAGCGCATCCAGGCCTTCGGGCTGCACAACGGAACATTTGGAGAAGGTGAGCACCCCTCGTTCCGCAGGCGCCACTCGCACACCAAGCGACCCGACTCCCATACGGCATCGGCGCCTCGAGCTTTCGCCCGGCCTCTTTGCCGTTTGCTTCCGCACAGCATCTCCCGCCCGCAGACTGAGCGGGTTCCTCGAGTTGTCCTTGGGCAAAACACTCCCCAGCCTTTCCCCAGGACCACCCATGCGCTTCTGAGGACCCCCGAGAGGGCACCCACTCACACACCAACTTCCCGTTTCCCTCACGGCTAAGAAGTGCCCTCGGGCTGCGCAGGAACCCGGCCCCTACAGCCACCAGTTCGTGCCCTCGAGGGGCAGCCGGCCCGACGGGGAGCCGCTCCTTCCGCTCCCCACACCCGCGGCCCCTCTCCCCTCCTCGGCCGTTCACCGAGGCCCCGAGCAGAAGCTGGCCAGCATCTCGCGGCAGTCTAATGGCTGCAGGCAGGTTGTTTTTTAATTTGATGTTCGCCTTCCTATGCCATTCCGTATCTAGACAGATTCTAGAGTGATGAACAACAGAAAGGTAGAGGAATAAATAAAAGCAATGCTTTCGGAGCAGAGCAGAGTTCAAAACATGCCTAGTCAGCTGTTTGGAACAAGCGGGCGCTTCAGCAGGCGCTGGAGAGAGCATGGCCACCGCTGGAGCCGGGCCACCAGGGGCTCTGCTCCCGTGGGGCCCCAGCCGTGCCAGGAGTCCATGCGAACCACCGGGGCACGCTCCTCCGGTGACCAGGCCGGTCCTCGAGGGAGAGGGTGCTTAGTCGGGCATCCTGCTCCCAAGTTCTCCCAGGCTTCGTCCACTATACCAGAACCATACGCCTGGCCCAGCAGAGGATAGGCAGCTAGCGTGGCTCCTTCTGCACAGGCACCGCATCCCGAAAAAAAAGGAACGTGTCGTGGCAGGTGAGATCAGGCGAGGCTGATGCAGCCCAAAGCAAACCAGTCAGCCAGAAAGAAAACTGGGCCTCGGGGAGCTCCGCGTGGCTGGAACACTTTCGCGCTGGGACAACAGCGGAGGGCGTCTCAGCGAGGAGCTGATGCCAAGGGGAGCCTTAACATGGGCTCACGTGGCACAGTCAGCTCCGTCCCTTCTGCAGGAACCGCTTAGAGAGTTTGGGGGCCTTCGCGCAATTCTGCAGCCGAGCTGCCGAGGTTCTGCTGGGGTGGCGGGGCTGTCTCATCTGGTCCTGAGCAAACCGAGGGGGCAGCCGGTGCCTCTTCCAGCTCCTCCACGCAACACGGGGGTCTCCAACCCCATCGCCCCCTCACTAACTCTTCGGTGCCTCTTTCAGCGGAGGTGTGTCCGGAGCAGAGGCGCTCAAACGTGCTGCCCATTGTGGTGGGCGTGGTCCTGGCCCTTCTCATCCTGGTCGTCATCGTGGCTTTCGTGGTGGGACGACTGCGCAGCCACCAGGGCTACCAGCCTCTCTGAGGGATCCGGACCTGCGCGCACCACCTGTGGTGCTTCAGCTGGGACACAGCAGGAACGGGAGCTGGATTCGGCTCCTCCCTACTGCTTGCGGGAGCTTTCCTGGGCAGCGGAATTCGCCTCTTTGCTGCTCCTCTGACCTTTTGATGCTAAATTCACACTTCTCTCTCATTTGTTGTTCGGCCTGTCAACTCAACCGATACACGACGTCTCTCACAGGGTGAATGTTGCAGGGGACTCTCCAAAAAACATTACATGTGGGGGTCCGGCATTCCTGGGACGGGAGTCCAAGTGTCATTTTGGGGACATTCACTTCTCAGGGAGGCATGTGGGGCGGGGGGGATTTTAACAGGATGCACAGACCTGTCCGGGCATGTGTGGTGGGACGTGCGTCCAGCTACTGGGTGGCCAGCTTCTGCCCGCTTACCCAGCCACAGGCTCCATCTTAGTGAGGTGGAGCTTGTGTCTGATTCAACGAGCGTGAGACCAGCTGCGTGGAGGAAGCTTCGCTTCGATCGTGGAAAATATTGGCTCCGAAGCTGCCACTGCACTGCCGCTCATTGTTCAGAGCGTTCTCTTTGCATCCTCAGCTTTATTTCCTCTTTTCTGCAAATGAGCTCCGCCAGCCCTCTTAAGGGACAGGCGACACCCTCTTACCTCGACCACACACACAAGTTGCTGTAATTCTCTCAATGCCCTCGGGACACTTAATCACTCACAAATAAACAACATTTTAAATTACGTTGGGCTGACTACAGGTAGGAATATGGGTGATCTCTAAACATCAAAATGAGTATCTGGGTGGGAACGGAAGAAAATGAAATTAATTGAAACCTGCCCTAAAGCCATTTCTGGGATCTTACGAACCTCTACCCCATTCTGTAGCGTCTGCAGTGAATTTTCAATGCCTTGCCATGTTCGCCTCCATTAACATGTGGGCTTGGAACATGCTTTCCTCTACTTTACAAGGGAATCTTATTGCTAAATTTGGCAATGCGCCAAATACTCCACTCGCACTCTTCTGTCACTTCAGATCTCATCTTCCCCTTGTGAGGCTGCCTGCCTAATCCTGGAAGCATCGGAACAGTTGATGGTTTGCAAAGGGAAAGCAGCAAGAACCTGAGTAATTAGGATATAGTTAAGATACCCTGAAAACTTATGGAGCGGTTCTTAACCCAACACAGGAAATACTCGGTTTTGGGAGAAGTTGTAAAAGGGTGAGAGGTTCCAATTTCACTTTCACTCCTAATTTAATACATCGCAGTAATTTCCAATATCCACGCTCCAATGATTCACGTTCAAGAAAGATGAAGACAAACTAGAAAAACTTCAGAGGGGCAACAAAGATGATCAGGGGCCTGGAAACAAAGCCGTGTGGGGAGAGATTGAAATTGCTGGGTATGTTTAGCCCGGAGGAGAAAAAACCAAGGGGAGACGGGATAAAGGCTGGCACACAGAGGAGGCTCCGGCTCTCTCAGAGTGCAGGGCACAGAAGCACCGGCTTACGCTCCAGGTTGTGGCTGGACAGAAAAACTTCCTGGGCGTTAGAGCAGCAGGGTGATGAGACCCCTGGCTGAGGGAGGTTGTGGGCTCTCCCCCGCTGGAGGCATTCAAGGAGGCAGGCAGGGGTGGCTCTCCCTGAGGTCCTGCATCGAATGGGGAGCTGGACTCGAAGGCCTTGCAGGCCCCTTCCAGCTCTACCACTCTCCTTCCCCAAATGCACCTCTTCCTGTTCTTTTCCTGGCCACACAGCCGCTTCCTTCGCTTTGGGGGTCTTCTGCAGGCAGGACGGGAAACAAAGCAGATGAGCAAGGACCTCTTCATGTGCTGCAAAGGCTGACGTTCACATGCCACAGCCTTCATCTGCCTACAGAACAATGTCGCCTTGCGACGTATTCTTACTCCAACCTGACGTGGCCCAGCTTCAGACAGGGCTGGGTGGGCCGCACCGCTCCCGCCCCTCGAGTCAGCCCCTCAGTGCCAACGCCAGAGCGTCCCGAATCTCCGCCGCGTCAGCATCCTCCTGCGCACTGTCAGCGAACGGCTGCTCCTCCCGCGGCTCGTCCTCCTCCTCCATCCAGCACGGGGGAAGACGTCGCCGCGAGCCTCACAGACGTTGTGCAGGGTGCAGCACGCGGAGATGAGGGTCGGCAGGAAGGACACGTCCGTGTCGTTGCGCTTGGTGAGGCAGCGCCAGCGTCCCCGCAGGCGCCCAAAAGCCACGCCCACCACGGTGCGTGCCGCGGCGGCGTACTCATTGAACCGCTGCTGGGTGGGAGTCAGCATCCCGCCCCGGTAGGGCCGCATGAGCCAAGGGAGGAAGGGGTATGAGCCGCCGCCCAGCAGGTAGACGGGCACCTGGACGCCGCCGATGTCCTGGGAGCCGCCGGGGAACAGCTCGCCCTCCTGGGCCCGCTGGTAAAGCTCCGACGCGCACAGCACCTGGGTGTCCGTCACCCTCCCCGGGCACCCGACGTTGATGTCCCAGAAGCAGCCGCGCGAGTCCACGGCGGCCTGGACCACCACGGAGTGCCAGCCGTGGCGATTGTAGTAGCCGGCGGCATTCTCGTTGGGCGCGCGGATGGGGACGTGCAGGGAGCCCAGCACGCCGGCCAGCTGCGGCAGGGGGAAGCCGTTCCCGGCCGCGACGGCCGCGGGGTCCGGGGGGCACACGTAGGCCGGCGTGAGGATGCTCACCACGGCCTCGCACACGTCGCGCAGGATCTTGCACACGGTGGAGCGCGACACGCCGAAGAGCTGCTCGACGGCGCGGTACTCGGTGCAGGCGCCCAGGCGCCACAGCGTCATGGCCAGGCGCACGTCGGCCGGGATGGCGCGGCGCATGTTGGTGTCCCGGCGCTGGATGGCGCCGCGCAGCTGCGCGCACAGGTAGTCGAAGGTGCCGGGCGCCACGCGGAAGTTCTCGGCCCACTCGCGCGGGCTGCAGGCCTTGGCGCGCACCGTCTCCCAGAAGGCCGAGCTGCGCGCCTTGCTCCACAGCCGCCGCTCGCGCAGCGCCCGCGGCAGCGCGCCCCGCCCGCCGCCGCCGCCCCCCGCGCCCCCGCCGCCCCGGCACAGGCCCGCCAGGCCGGGCGCCCGGGCCAGCGAGCGGCACAGCCACAGCAGCGCGAAGCGGCGGCGCGAGCGCGCCTGGGCCCGGCGGTGGCGGGCGGCGCGGCGCCGGCGGGCGGCCTCGCGCAGGCGCCGCCCGCGCTGCAGCCGCACGTAGTAGAGCAGGCACAGGGCCACGGTGCCGCGGCCCAGGGCGGGCAGCGCCTCCCGCGGGGCCCCCTCGCGCCCGGGGCCGGCGGCGGCGGCGGGGCGGGGAGGCGGCGGCGGGGCGGCGGCCATCTCGTCCTCCTCCTCCTCGTCCCCGAGCCACGCGCACGCGCACGGCGCACGCGCACGCAGGGCGCTCCGGCGCTGGACGGCGGCCGCGGGCGGGACGGCTCGCGCCCGCGGGCGGGGTCCGTGGAGCATGCGCGAATGCGAGCGCGCCGCGCCGTAGCGCATGCGCACGCGCTCCGATGGAGGCGGAAGTGTCGCCCACTTTAAGCCTCCCTTGGTCAAAATGGCGGCGTCGGCGCTGAGGAGCGCTTTGGTCCCGCAAGTCCTCCCGGAGCGCTGCTACGACGAGTTTCTCGTCAACTTCAACCTCTTGCACAGTGAGTGGCAGCCTCCCGGTTTCTCTGAGCGCGGCCCCGGAGTGTCGTCGTCAGGGCAACGCTGCCCAGGCGGAAGCGCCGCAAGGCGACTGGCGGCCATCTTGGGGAAGGGTGATTGCTGCTGGCCGCCATCTTCACCGGCGGAGGGAATTAGGTGGGCGGCCATGTTGGAAGCGGGCGGAAGTGGCAACTCGAAATTATCCACCGGGCGTAAACCCCCACGGCGCTTTACCGCTTGTTGATCGACTTATCCCTCAATTTTGTATCTGGCTGAGGCGCGCGATCTACTCTGCAAATCTGGATCTTCATGATCCTTTGAATCAAATAGAGAATGCACAGAAAAAACGGAACGAGGGAAGCCCTGGGCGCCATGTTGCTTTGGGGCGAAGCTTTTCAATGTAGCCAATGGGATTCCAAGCCCCGCCTCCTCCTTTCAGCCGGGCCCGCCTTCAATAGTTACATGACAGGTAGACGCCTTCCAGGTGCGGCAGTTTGTGATGGGGAGAACTTTCCCCGATGAACTTCCACCTGCAGAAAGAAAGATGGTTACCGACTGCACCGGGGGATTATTGCACGGCTTGGCAGGATGACTGGCCAGCTGAAACTGCCCGTCCTCAAAGGAAATTTTGAGGAATAAATAATAAAAGGCTGCAAACTGAATGTTATATACAGTAACAGTATTACATTTTATTTTGTTTGTGTCCTTCTTTTCATCCTTTTTAGTTCCATGCCTCAAAATCCTCATCAGCAAAGCTCTTGGGTTTGCCATTGTTGCTGGTTCTCTGATGGGTATGAACCCTTAAACTTTTCGGACAGATTGTTGGTCATTGTTAATGTGGTGCCTGTTACTGTTTGCATTTTGCTTCCTTCTGATTTCGCTGTTGACAATTCTTCCCCCTTCCCTCCCCGATGTAAACCTGAAACTCGGTCATGCTTCATAATGCATCTCGTGTAGTGAACTATAGTCCATGGAAGCTGATGCCACTGTAAATACATTGGCCTTTAAGATGCCCCAAATATCTTGGCTGTTTTGGCTGGAATAGAGTAACACGTAGCTGAAAGTAACATTTACTTGTGTGAGCTCCTGGCACTTAAATCTGCCTGCAATTCAGCTATCTTAGCTGAGCTGAAAACCCCTCAGGGGCTGACTTGGAAGGGAAGGGAAGGGAAGGGAAGGGAAGGGAAGGGAAGGGGCTGTGTGTAATGGGTCTTGTGTTCTGGGGCTCTGCTTCAGTCTTAAAACTTAGCTCTTGTCAACCCAGCTTGAGGTTGAAACCCCATTTTCCTCTAAGGATTCATTTTTGATCAATTCTGCAACCAAGAAAACTCACGGCGGGTCGTTTCCTCTACACTAAATTGGTGCAGTGAGCAAAATAGAAGAAAAGTGCTTTCAGAATTTAAGTGGGACTGAGCGTCTGCTGTGAGGCTCTTACCCAGAGAAGGCAAACAAGGAATGAGCCAGCGTCCCGAGCTGTGCCCCGTGACTGGCAACTTGGAGAAGAGGGTCCGCTTGCCTCTTCATCCTTCGCTTGCCCAAGGGTGGGGGCAGCTGCGCCCTTTGGGAAGGGGGTGGGAGGGCATGCGGTGAGGCCACCCGGACTCCTCACCGTCACCGTGTTCTGCCCGCTTTCCACAGTGAAGTTGCCCCAGATCTTCAAAATCCTGGGGGCCAGGAGCGCTGAGGGCCTGAGCTTCCATTCCATCCTGCTGGAACTGACGGCCATCACTGGCACCATAGCCTACAGCATCGCCAACAGCTTCCCCTTCAGGTAGGGCAGCACCGGAGGCTGCAGGGCGAGTCCCACCTGCAGTTTGCACCCTCACCTCGCGCCAGGTGCTTCCCGGAAGCTTCGTGGCAAGCGGGAGGCTGGCCGGCTCTGCGGGGAGCTCGGGTCGCCCTCCCTGCCCCTGCCAGAAAGAGCCTCCATGAGGATGGAGTGGCGCGAACTGGGCCGGGGGCTGGCTCCCTCCCCCCACCTTCCTCTGCCAGCTCCACAACCCCACATTTTGCTTCTGGGGGCCTTTCTGACTGTGGGTGTTGATCTTTGCAAGCTGTTTGGAGAGTCCTGTGAGCTGAGGAACCGTGAGCGGGGAATGGCGCTGCCTCCACCACGCGGACAATACTGGCGATCGCAGATTAGGCCTGCTGCTATTGTTATTTGTAGTGGGGTGTCCTGGCTGCACCCCGCTAGCCCGCCTGGGGAGAGGGGGTGCCCCCGTCACTCTTGCAGCCCCACCCCCATCGAGCACGGGAGGGGAGGAACGTCTTGGGGGAGGGCGGGGGCCGGAGGGCAGGCCTGGTCCCCCACTGAGGATGCGTGAGGAGCCCCACGCTCTGCCCCTCGCAGCCCTGTTCCCACCCGCTCCCCCTTTTCTCCCGCACAGCTCCTGGGGCGAGGCGCTCTTCCTCATGGTGCAGACCGTGACCATCGGGTTCCTGGTGCAGCACTTTGGAGGGCACACGGCCCGCGGTGAGTGGGAGCGGGGCTGCGGCAGGCTCGGCGCGCAGGCGCATGCGCCCGGTGAACCGGGAGCCGGGCGTGTAGCGGGTTTAGGTTTTGCCATTGGTGGGGAAGGGTGTTTTTCAACCTGAAGAGCAACAAGAGGGGTGGGATGCATGGGTGGGAGATGTGGGGGAGCAGAAGGACAGCATGAGGCGGTGCAGCCCCCCCCAGGTCGCCCCTGAAGCCATTTGGTCCCCTCTGGCTGTGGCTCTCGGTGGTCTTGAGCTCCGTGGTGCTCAAGCGGTCCAGAAGCTTTCCGTGTCTCTTCCAAATGCGTGTGCAGGTTCTGAGATGCTGGCTTCTGAGTAGGAGCTCCATGCGTGTTCGATGCCAGGGTGGTTTTGGGAAGCGCGCACCTCGCCATCCCCATCTGCACTGGGAAATGCTGCGGGCAAGGAGGCGGCGCTGGCTGGGGGGGAGGGCCTGGGCACGGGCCCCACCAGCCATGTTTCCGCGGGGAGCGCCGGGTGACGCAGGCCGCCTTTCCCTCCCGCAGGGCTGTCCTTCCTGCTCGTCTATTTTGGAGTCCTCTCCCTCCTGCTGTCCTCGCTCACCCCTGTGGGTGTGGTGGCAGCCCTCCAGGCTTCCAATATGCCTGCCGTCGTCATCAGCAAGGTAAGCATCCCGGGAAGCCTCCGCGCTGGAGCACCCCTTCCTCGAGAGAGGGCAGGCCTCTCCTGCCCGCCTCTCCTAGGGCCCCCGAGCTTGGCCAGTTCCGTTCCCCCGGGCAGGCGGGCGCTGGACTGAGCTCAGCTTCTGGCCGGGCATGATCTCGGGAAGCCTCTTGGTTCCTAGATCCCTGCCCCCTTGGCCAGGCCTGCGTGGCACATGCAGATGCTTGGAGCGGGTGGTTCCTGGAACGCTGCAGCTCCCGGCAGGCTGGGCAATGAGGGGCGCTGGAGCCCAGCACAACCAGGGGCGCTGGGCTGGGGAAGACAGGCCCGCAGGTGGGGTGGGCGAGGGTCCCACTGAGCCTCACAGCCTCGCCTGCTCCGCAGCTCCTGCAGGCAGCCACAAACTACCGCAACGGGCACACGGGGCAGCTGTCGGCCATCACGGCCTCCTTGCTTTTCGCGGGGTCCTTGGCGCGCATCTTCACCTCCATCCAGGTAGGCAGAGCTTGTTTTGTGACTGTCAGCACGGGAGCTTTGCTGCTGAGATGGGGGGAGGTTCGGCCCCACCCCACCGGGAAGCCCCCACGGCCGTCAGCGTGGGTTCGGGGCAGTGCTGCAGCTGCTTGCCAGTGGAGGCAGCCCTGCCGGAGGATCCTCCTCGCCCCTTTTCCACCCAGGACTCCCCAGCCAACGGGCCTCCGATCCAGCAGACGAGCCAAGCGCCTGCAGGGCAGCGAGTCCTGCCAGGCAGCCTCCGGGCTGAGCCTGACAACCAGGCCGGATCAAAATCACAGATCAAAAACCAACAAATTGAGCTTTCACATCTTTAAAAATAAATACGATACTATATTTCTCTTCCTTTCAAAAGAATTGCAATTCGATCCCATGCCGTGTTGCACATAAAATATCCGGAAAAGGCAATTACCTATTACCTATTGCTAATCGCCTATTAGCATTGCGTCTGTTTTGCCTCCTCCCATCAAAACGGCTCAGTCTCACCCGCCCGCTCGCTCTCACTTCCTGAAAGTGAGCGCAGGGCAGCCCCAGAACAGGCGGGGCTTCTCCAGGCGGCCTGTTTCTTCGAGCAAGTCTCGCTCCCCCAGCTAGCTGCCCGCGAGGGGTCGTCACGCCGGGCAAACTGAGGCAGCGGGAGCAGGTGCTGTGCAGCCCGGTGTTCAGGACAGGCATCAGCGATTAAACACGCCCCTTTCCTGGCGGGCTCAGTGCTGCCCACCCCGCCGGCCTCCCGCTGCTGCTCAAGCCCCGAGCCAGCCAGCGGGCCGCCCGGTTCTCCTGCAGGAGCAGCTCCGGCACGCGCCGGTCTGGGACCGGGGACGGGGCATGGGGCACGGGCCGTGGGGCCTGAGCTCCCGCGCAGGGGCAGGGGAGGAACGCCGCTTGCCTGCTTGCCTTCCAGGAGACCGGCGACCCGCTCCTGGCCCTGACCTACATCGTGTCCTCCGCGTGCAACAGCGTCATCATGGGGCAGCTCATCTACTACTGGAACACCCCAGCGGACAAGCGCAAGAAGGCGTAGCGGAAGCCCCTCTCCCGGCTCGGGCAGGAGCACCCCCAGCCTCGCGGGCCCCCCCTTTGCACGCTGAGCCGAGGGACGCTGCGGGTTGCGTGCCCCGCGTTTGCGGGACCAGGCAGACGCGTCCTCCAGTCTGTACCTCTGTCCCCCACAAACAAACATTTTTCCAATGAAATACGCCGCCGTTCTTTATCGCCACCCCGGCTCTGCAGTTGCAGCACCCCACCAAGGGGCACGGTTGGGGCCTGTGCGGGACTCTGCGGGTGAACTTCTGCCTGGCAGGGTGCGGCCCCCACCCCGTGTCCCGCCCTCCGCCAGTCCTCGCAGTGAGTGCCCCGGGGGGCGGCTGCCTCTGCTTGATGGGCGGGCCGGGCAGGGCTGGAGTGCAGCAGGAGGTAGCTGTGGGGAGGGAGGTGAGGTGAGTCAGCCAACACACCTGTGGGAGTTTCTGGGCCTGCAGCAGGCGGGGGGGGGGAGGGGGCTGCTGTGGGTGCAGGCGCCTGGGAGCCGCCCTGACTCTCGGCTCCTCTCCGCCCAAGGGCACCACATCCTGCTGTAGCAGCTGCTGCACATCTGCAGAGCTGTCCCAGAGCTTCCCAGCCTCTCGAAGCAGCCCTCTGGGGGTGGGGGGCCGGGGCTGCAGGGGGAGAGCACTCCTGCCACCTGAAGGGGGCCTGCCTCGGCCATGCGAGGGGCTCCCCCACCGCCTCCCCGCTCGGGGCCACGGGAGAGGCGGCCTTGCTTCCATGCGCCTGCTCTGCCCGCCCACACAGCCGGGTCCCCGTCAGCGTCCTGAGCGGCACAAGCGGGGGGCATCCTCGTCCCGGCTGCTGTGATCGCTGGGAGACGCAGCCGGGCCAGCAGGGCTGCCGTTCCAACGCACAGAGCCCGTCTCTATAAACAGTCCTTTATTCTCAAAAAAGTTTGTAATAGTAGTTACATCCGTGACAAAACAAGACCCCCCTTCTGGAGACGCCCGCACGGACCTCCTGGGGTCATCGCTCAGGGAGCGCGCCGGGTGTGCAGCCGTGCCCCTCGTGCGCCGTCCTCCCCTCGCCCCGGACGCGCACCTGCCGCGCACACCAGGTCCTCCTTCGCGGGCGCTGCGCTTGGTCCGGCGCAGTCTCCTCGTTCCGTCGCAGGGGCAGTGCCTCCCGTGGGGCTGCGTGCGGCCCGGGCCGGCCCTCGCCCGCCGTCAGAGGTTGGCCAGGGGGGCGGCGCTGCCGAGCCCCAGGGGCAGATAGGGGTGATGCTGCGGGAGGTGGCGCTGCGCCGCCCCGTCGGCCCCGTCGCACCCCTGCAGCCCGTAGGCGGCCATCATGTCGTGGAAGTCCCCCAGCGGGGCCATGGGCGGCGGCTGGAATCCATCGTGCTTCACCGCCGTGGCGACTGCAGGCGCAGGCTGATGGGTGCCGTAGGCCAGGCTGCTGCGGGGAGAGAGCCACAGAGTCACTGCGCTTGCGGGGAGGGGAGGGCAACAGCGCCAGGCTTCCACCGGAAGGACCACGGCCTGGCAGGGCGAACTTTACTTTGGTGGCTCTGTTCCAAAGATTTCTGGGTTGCCGTTGGGGCCGGAGCCCTCCCACAGCGGCCCCGGGACGAGAGCCCAGGTGGGCAGAGGCGGGAGCAGGAGTTGCCGGGCGTGGGAGGCCTGGCTGCGAGCGCGTGCCCTGCGGGGAAGAGGCGGGCGGCCAGTGCCGGGGCTTGTCCACGGCCTGGCACAACGCAGGCGGCCTGATGGGGAAGCCAGGCCCCCGCGCAGGGCGTCAGGGCCTCCCCACACGCCCGCTGGGAAGGGACCCGGCAGGCTCCCCTGCCCCGGCCAGGGGGGGCTGATCCCCCGGAGACGGCTGGCGCCCGCTGGCTGCAGCCTGCCCACGTGGCAGAGCCGCCCTCGCGCAGGGCGCACTTTGCAAGTGGCACATCCCGAGCCAGGGCATGCGCATGCGTCTGGAAGGCCGTCCCGGAGCAAGGCTGGGGGGGAGGCCAGGCGTGCTGCTGGGCCGCAGCTCCTGAACCCGGGGCCTCCCAGCTCCGGCGGCCAAGCTAAGCTGAGAGCTGCTCCTCCAGGCGCCAAGTGGGCCTTGGTGGCACGGACCTCCTGCCCCCCCATTTGACGCCCACGCCTGCTGCATCTGGATGTTCGCATGGTCTGTCCCTCCAGAGCTTTGGCTGCAGGGGGGCATCGAGGCCTGGCCGGCAGAGAGGGCCCGATGCCTCATGCCTCCGGAGGGGCCGGCCAGCAGCCGCAGCCAGCCGTGGGGCATGCAGGCGAGCCAGCCGCCCCCAGGGCAGCAGGCCAGGGAGCGGCCCGGCCCGGCGGCGGCACCGATTCCTGAACCCGAGTCTGAGCTGCAACATTCCCGAGGGCTGCAGAGCCGAGGGGGGCGGCGGGGGCGCTTTCTGGAGAAGACGGCCGCCCTCCTCCTCCTCCTCCTCCTCGCAGCACATCCCTCGCCCTGCCCTCCACCTGCGGGAAGAGGCTCCAATCCCCCGGGGGCGTGGGCGGGCCGGGGCCGCATTCCACAGCCAGCCTGTTTCTCCGGTTCTGGCCGCGAGCCCCCGAACCTGCCTGGGCCCGCCCGCCACCAGCCACCAGCCACCCCTAACCGGGGAGCCGCGGGGGGGGAGCCAGCCCTCTGCAGCCGGCCCTCCGCAGAGCCGGGCCCCCGCAGGGCTCCCGGGCGCGGCCGCCTGCTCGCTCCGCCCGGCCCGCGGGGTGCCAGCAGGGGCACGGCCGGTCACGACCTCGGGGGCAGGCCCGCTGCGCTGCGCTGCGCTGCCGCTGCGCCGCGCGGGCTGCCTGGCCGGGCGGGGCGGGGCGGCGGGGCGAGGCGGGGAGCGCGCCCCAGCGCGGGCACCCGGGGAGAGGCCGCGCCGCCCGGCCTGCCGGGACATGACGGCAGCCCGGGCGGGCGGGCGGAGGGGAGCGGAGCGCGCCGGGCTGCTGCGCCGGGCGGCTTCCCGAGGCCGGCGGTCCCCCGAAGGGCCCGGGGGCGGCGGGCTCAGGCAGGTGCTGCGCGGGCGGCGCCGCGGCCCCGCTCCGAGGACCCCCCTGCCGCGGCCGCGGAGCGCCTGGCGCAGGCCGGCTCGCCGGGCGAGGGACGCGGGCGCTCCGGGGGCTCCATCCAGCCCGCCGCCAGAAAGCCCGACCGGCCCCTCGGGGCTCCGGAGCAGGAGGCCCCGGTTCGAAAAGGTCGCGCCGCACGCCGCACGCCGGTCCCGACATGCCAGGTCGGGGGGGGGGCTCTTTGGAGGACGGGGAGGGTCACCCAGAGGCGCTTCAGCGGCAGCCGCGCTGCGCCCCCCACCCCCGCGCGGGGCCCGAGAGACCCTGGACGGGCGAAACGCCGGGGAAGCGGCCCTGCCGGTGTGCGCCGCGGCCGCCGGGCTCCCTCCGCGCCGCCGTGGCCGTGGCCGTGGCCGAGCCCGCCGCCCGTGCGCGCCGTCCAGCCTCACCTGTACGCGCCGTAGTCGTAGCGGCCTCCCGCCGGGTAGCCCCCGCCGCCGCCGCCGCCGGGCAGCGCCAGCCCGTCGCGCGCCCCGCCGAAGGGCTGCCAGCGCGGCGGGGCCGGCGCGCGGAGAAGGCGGCGGCGGCGGCGAGGCTCCGCTCCTTGGCGCGGCCCTTGCGGCGCGGCCGGTACTTGTACTCGGGGTAGTCGCGCATGTGGCGCGCGCGCAGCCGCTTGGCCTCGTCCACGAAGGGGCGCTTCTCGGCCTCGGGGAGCCGCTTCCAGGCGGCGCCCAGGCGCTTGGAGATCTCCGAGTTGTGCATCTTGGGGTGCTGCTGCGCCATGAGGCGCCGCTGCGCGCTCGACCACACCATGAAGGCGTTCATGGGCCGCTTCACCTTCTCCAGCGGGTCCTCCCCGGGGGGTGGCGGGGGCGGCGGCGCGGCGGCGGGCGGCGGGGGCGGCGGCGCGCCCGCCTCCGCCGGGAAGACGGCCGCGAACATGCTCCGCGCGACGGCTCCGTGCAGGGCGGCCGGCGGCAGCCTCGACGGCGCGGAA
Source organism: Varanus salvator macromaculatus (assembly GCA_023646645.1). Lineage (NCBI taxonomy): Eukaryota > Metazoa > Chordata > Lepidosauria > Squamata > Varanidae > Varanus > Varanus salvator. The sequence continues at coordinate 290,820 of JAIXND010000753.1, read as the reverse complement.
GCGGCGCTGCGCCCTGCTCTGCCCGCACGTGCGCCCGGCGCGCCCCAGATATAGCCCGGCGCCCAGGCCGCGCCCCGCCGCCCCGCCCGCCCCCCGCACCTGCCGCCCTCTCCCCGGACGGGGCGCCCTCCGGGCGGGAGGGAGGGACTACAACTCCCGGCATCCCCCAAGCGGCGTCTCCTCGCGGCCCGACGCCTCTCGAGGGCAGCAGTTGCGGAGCGGAGCCCGCGCTGCTGTCGCCCGCGAAGCCGCCAGCCGCGGCCGATGCTCGACGGCGGGGCGCCCCCGAAGGCCCGGGCGGCGGCTCCGCGGGCTGGGCGGCGGGGCGAGGGCAGCTCGGCGCGCCCGGGCCGTCCGGGGCGCCAAGTCGGGCGAGGGCGCACTGCGGGCGCCCCGCTTCCCCAGCCGGACGCGGGGGGATCCGGTGGCCGCCCGTGGCACGGAAAGCCCGCGCTGGGCCCCTTCCCCGAGGGACGGAAGCCGGCCACCCCCCCCCCCCCGTCGAGCCCCTTCTCCCCTGAAATGAGGCCCGTCGCCAGCAGCCTCCCTGGCCAAGTGCCGCCGCCGGGCAAGGTCCGGCTGGGGCCGCATCTTCCGTCCCTCTGCCCCCCTGCTGTGCTCTCAGGGGCCTGTGGACACCGCCGCACGGGCCCCCCAAGGACAGCAGGGCTCCCCACTGGCTGCCTCCCCAGATCCCTCCGCCCGAGAATGCTCCGCAACCTGCTGGCACGGCAGTCTGAGCGGCAGGGGCCCCTCGAAGCGGAGCAGAGCCCGGGTCACCTGTCCCAGTACCGAGTGCCGTCCTCCCGCGTGGCCCACGCAATGGGCCACAGAGACCCACATTCCGCTTGCCCTGCTCTGTGGCCAGGGGTTGCTGGTCTCGCAGCAGGGCGGACGCGGCGCGCAAGCGGGTGCAGGGAAGGCCACTTGTGCGCCCGGACACAGGCCCCGGTGGGCCGCCTGTGCCGACAGCATGACAAGCATTCCTCAGATACCTGTGGAGCCACTGGGAGGGCTGGCCCAGGGACAAGGCGCAGGTGTCACTGATAAGCAGAGGGACCCCCCACACACACACCTGGTAGCAGCCACACTCCCTCATTGCAGTCCCCCAAGCACAGAGGTCAGCAGGCTGTGGAGTTTCATAACTCCCTTCTGGCTGGTGAAGAGCCCTATGAAACCCCGAAGCTTGCATTGTAACAAAGAATTAGAAGCCAGCTGCTCCGTGTTTCTCACTGCTCCTGCAGGGGTATGTGTGTGTGTATGAAAGGGAGAGACAGACATCCAAGTGGGGAAGGTTTGGAAGGTCTCTAAATTGAGCAGCAATGTATCAAGCCTTAGTGCATCCCAAACCACATGGCAAGAACCCAGAGCAAGGGACAGAGCGATGGGGCAGCCCAAGAGTGCCGGGTTCTATCACAAAGGCTACAAAAAGATCCGGGGAAAGTCAAGTTTCAGGCGATCCCCAGCGTGTGTTGTTGATCTTTTTCTCCAACGGAGGAAAGTGGAGGAAGGAGCAAGAGGACCAGCTGTCCTTGACTTGATACGAACCAGTGGACAAATTCCCAAATAAAGTCACATGGCAAATGATTCTCATAACAGCAAGAGGCCAAGATGGGTGGGGATTTTAAAAAGGAAATTCTAAAGGGACAATTACAAGCAGCTCCACCAAGGCACATGGGTAGAAGACAACTGAGGAAGCCCACGTGGGCTTCCCAAAAAGCGTCGAGCTGATCCGAAGACAAAAGCGACATGCGTAGGAAGTGGAAGGAAGGCGCGGCTGTGAAGGAGGAAGGAGGCAGGTGGCACAGAATTGCAGGGGAGGCGTCTGGAGGGCTAAAGCTGGGAACGAACCGAAGCGAGCGAGGGATGCTAAAAGCAGCAAGAAAGCCTTCTTCGGATATGTCCAAAGTAAAAGACAGAGGAAAGAAATGGGATTCAACTTCTATTGAGCGCCCTGAGTTCAGCTCGGTCTGGATTATTTTATATAATAACCTGAGATGGGCCAGTTTTTAAATTTGCTATATGTTTTTAATAATGTATTGTATTATGCTGTAAGCCGCCCCGAGGCTATTGCAAGGGGCGGCATATAAAATTTTTAAATAAATTAAAAAATAAATAAATAAATAAACAAACAAACAGGTGAGAGAGCAAAGGCAGGGGTGCTCCATTCCTACCTTGGCTCCATCGTCTCCCAAAAGAAGAGTTTGACCTTCCTGGTGAAGGGGAAGCACAGGCTGAAGGAGCAGGATGGCAGCTCAGGACCGAGGCCAGTGGTCAAGGAGCATCTCGTTGGGTTGGGTGAGGTCGGGTCTCCAGGGCCCACTGAGCTCCATCCCAGAGTCACGAAGGAGCCGGCAGCAGAACCTCCCAAACCCCTGCCGAGTAGCTTTCCAAAACCGTGGAGGACGGGGGACGTGCCGGATGGCTGAGGAAGGCGAACGCTGCCCCTATCTTCAAGCAAGGAGAAAAGGAGGACCTGGGAACAATCAGTCCCCTCCATCCAGCCACCTCGAAACCTTGTCATAGAATCCCACGAGGTTTGTCTGGCAGGACCTGTTTCTGCAGAAGCAGTGTTGTGTGGCTGTCAGCCTCCCTTCCCTATCTAGCATCACGAGATCTCTCTCTATTATGAGCCTTTCCATTGTTTTTCCTACAATGGACGTAAGGCTAACCGGTCTATAATTCCCCATGTCCTTCCTACTACCCTTTTTGAAAATTGGGACCACCGATGCCACCCTCCAGTCCTCTGGAACTTCACCCGTTCTCCACGAGGCCTCAAAAATGGAGGCCGGCGGGCGTGAGAGAACCCCTGCCAACTCTCTAAGTACTCTCGGGTGTAACCCGTCCGGGCCTGGCGCCTTTGTAATGTCCAATGCCCTGAGGAGCCCCTCGACTTCAAGGGGGGTGACTCTAATCTCTGCCCCTAAGTCCCCAGCCTCATCCAATCTCCTATACGGATATCCCCCGTCCTGCTTTGGGGAGAACACAGAGGCAAAATAGTCATTTAGCATCTGTGCCTGTTCCCTCATGTCAGTCACTGGATCTCCTTCCTCCTTATTTAGTGGTCCCACCACTTGTCTCGCCTTCCTCTTCCTATTTACATGCTGAAAGAAGCTCTTTTTGTTGCTCTTGATATTCTTGGCAAGTCTCAGCTCGTAATCGGCCTTGGCCTTGCGAAGAATCCTTCTGCAACGGGCCTCCTCCTCCCAGTATACCCTTTGGTCTATTTCTCCCAGTACCCATTTCCTGCGGAGGTTCCTCTTTCGTGGATCCTGCCAGACTAATCTCATTTCACGTTTGCGGGGCGTCAGCTCCCCAGGGGACTGTGGGAATGCTGTGGGCATCATCTGTCTTCAGCAAAGCTCTTGACAAAGGACCCGTGAGGTTCTGATCGGCAACCTGACCAAAAGTGGGTGGATGGAACGAGACCTGGGGGATCCACAGTCGGCCTCAGACCCAGGATGCTCCTCAGGGGCACCTTCTCGGATTGGGGGGGGGGGGGCGCTTGGAGTCCTGCACTGAGCAGGGTCAGACCCGATGCCCCTTCCAGCTCACCTGTTCCATGCTTCCAACTTACCCTCGGTGGCTGTGGGGGGGGGGCGCAGCACCCAGGGGGGCGGGGGAAGGCATGGTGCTGCCAGCAAGGGAGCCTCTGTGAGGGGGGGCCCGGCCTCACGTGCAGGCGCGCACTCGTTTCCCACAACGCAATCACGAGACGATGGTCTGCATCCGTTTCAGGCCGAGTTTTGGCACGAAAGGAACCGGTGGGCTGTGCCGGGGCAGAGACGGGCGCACGGCCTCGCCGGCACTCCCGGTGCGCTTGGCGGCTTTCGGTGCCACTGGTGCTGGTGCCCTGTGGGACGACTGCCTGGAGTGGGGGACCTGCGCTGGGGTCCTGGCCCAGCGGTGTGGACTTTCCGGCGTGCGGGGGCTCTGCAGGGATTGCAAAGACGCTAGCAGCCATCTGGGTGGGATGGGGGGAACTGGTGTCCTGCAACGGCGGGGGGCTGGACCCGATGGCCTTCTGGCCCCCTCCAGCTGCACGGTCCTATGATGGGGTGCTGGATACAGCCCAGATGTCCTGCAGCTGCACGTCGCTCTGGCCCCGCGCTGCCCCCGCTTCCTCAAGAGGCCTGACTGCCCTGCCGCATGTGACCTGCTCCCTCCCAGGCAGCTGCTGCAAGCCCCAACGGCCAAGAGAAACTGCACTGCTAAGTAGGATGGCCACTGAGCATGGGCAGAGGGCCGCCACCTCCGCAGGTGCGTCGTGGCAGTGTGTGTCAGATGCAGCTACTGAGCCCCAGCCTCACCCTCTGCTGCCCTGCGGGGTTGGAGCGGGGACAAAATGCAGCGGGGAGGCAGGGGAAACGAGGTGCAATTCAAGGTCCGTGGGGGACTCAGAAAAGGAGAGTTGGAGGGACCTACGAGGCCATCCAGTCCAGCCCCGACTCAGCGCCGGGCGGCAGGCTAAGGCGTTCCTCTCAGCGGGCTGCCCCGCTGCCCCTGGAATGGCTCCAGGGTGGGAGAGCCCACGGCCTCTCCAGGTAACGGGATCCACGGCCGACCTGCCCCAGCCAGCAGGCGCTTTGTCCAGGTGTCCAGCCGGAACGCGGCTGCCTGCAAGTCGAGCCCCTTGTTCCGCGTCCTGCACTCGGGGGATCGAAAGGATGCCCCGTCCTTGCCTTTGGGACAGCCCTTCAGGGACGTGGGGCGAGCGAGCGAGCGAGCGATCGTGTCTCCCACGGCCTTCTCATCTCGAGGCCGAACGTGCCCAGCGCTTTCCCCCTCTCCTCGCGGGGCTTTGTTCCCAGTCCCCGGATCATCCCTCCTCCGGACCTTGTCCCGCTTCCCTGCGTCTTTCCTAAACTCTGGTGCCCAGAACGGGACGCGGGACTCCAGAGAAGGACGAAGCATCCCAAGCGGAGGGGAAGTGATGCGCCTCTGAATGGAGCCCAAAACTGTGGGCGCCCGTTTGCGGCCGCTTCGCATCACGGGCGCCTACTCAGCCTGGACCTACGGCGGCTCCAAGGCCCTTCCCACCTGCAGCCTCGTCAGCCAAGCATCCCCACCTCGCGAGAAGCCATTTGCTTCCCCCCTCCTGGGTGCGAAACGGGGCATTTGTCCCTGCTGCATGGCGCTCGGCCGCTCTCAGCCCAGCGCGCCAAACCTACCAGGCTCGCCCCGAATCTTCCGTCTTCGGGGAAATGTGCTGTCCCACCAGTTTCGTGCCATCTGCAGATCTGATCCGCGTTCCCGCGCTTCCTCCTCCAAGCCCTTAAAAAGACGCCGAGGCGGCCGGCCCGGGACTGAGCCCGGCGGCACCGGGTGCCTCCCCGGCCTGAGGAGGTGCCGCTGAGGAGCCTCTCCGGGTGCGGCTGTGCGGCCAGCTGTGGAGCCGCCCGGTTGTCGCTTCGTGGCCCACCTGGGGCCAGCTGGCTGCTCGGCCTGTCATGGCCCGTCCTCGCAACCTGTGGTGAAGTCTGGGCGTAGTCTGTCCACGGCATTCCCAGAGTTCACAAAGCAGGCCACCCAGTCCAGACATGGGTGTGGCTTCCTTCCAGGAATTGCTCCGCTGACCCTTATGACCTGCTCCGGAATTTCCCAGGACTTGATGCCGGACCGACTCGTAGGGGGGATCCCTGTAGCTCCCAGTATCCTCCTCCTTGCACTCTTTGGAGACAGGGGCAACAGTGCCCCCTCCAGCCGCCTGGCACATCACCTGCCCTCCTCGTTTTCTCGAAGGGACACTGGGCACTGCAGGTGTGGGGGGGGGGCACTGCCACGCATCCCAAGGAAGACGCCTCGGCACGGCACAGTCCTTTGGGCACGGACCTGGATGTGCCCAGCGCCCTTCTCATTTCTTGGACAGGGCACGGGCTGCCCGTCCCCGAGTCTCTCGCAGGGCTTCTGGATCCGGCGCACACAGCAGCAGCGCAGCAGCAAGCTGAGCGGAGCAGCCCTGGATCGGGTCTGATCGGGGCAGGATCCCAGCACGGATCAGGAGGCTCCTGGGGGGAGCGGGCAGCCGGAGGCCATGCAGTGGCAGAGCCGGCTTCGGGCGAAGCCCAGTCATGGCTGACCCCGTCCCCCGTCCCCACCACGTCCAGGGCCTGGCAGGCTTCCGTGTTGCTCTTCATAAGCCCAGGAGCTGGGCGCCCACTTACTCCCATTTTACTGACTGTGGGAAAGGCAGCAACTGGCTGGGGCCGGGCTGCGCGTCCCCCTCGGGGGGCCGGGCCATGCCATGTGCCCACGTCGGGCGAAGACGAGGGGCCAACTGGCTTGCTGGCTTCTGAGGAACGGCCCCGAGCAGATTTACCACAGCGGGCGGAGCAGGGGGGCTCCCAGGACCGTGGGAAGCCGGGCTGCGGGCCTGGAGCCGACCGGCACCCGGGGGGACCCTGCACCAAGGCCCCCGCAACTCCGGGGCAACGGGCCTTCCCTCCCGCTGCAAGACCGAGGGAGAAGAGCGAGTGGGCCGGAGCTTGTCCAGCCACTGGAGACCACGGCACAAGCAGGCCCCACACCGCCCCGGCCCAGCAACGCCCGGTGGGACCCCCACGCCGGCACGGGCTTCCGCGAGGTGGGCTGCCCCTGCGGGCCGGCCGGTGCTCCAGCCGGCCTCGATGCCGGCCGGGCTCTTCAGCGACAGCTTGGAGGCAGGCCAACTGCCCCCCCACCTATTTGCCGCCCCTCCCCACGCGGTCGGGGGGCTGACCCCACAGCCTTGCATCTGGCGAGAGCCCGGGGAGCAGGCCAAGACCCGGGGGGGACGCCAAGGGCCCGCCGCGCCGTCCTCACGCCCCCCCAAGCCCCGGGGTGGGGGGCCGCGCACACCTGCGCCCCCCTGCTGGGCCGGCCTGGCGCTCGGCAAGGCCCGGGCAGCGGCCCCTTGCGGCTCCCGGGGCCACGCAGCTGGTGGAGAGAGAGAACATGGCAGGCAGGCAGGCGGGACAGAAAGCAACTTGGGCTTTGGTTTTGGTTTTTTTTTTCAAGAGTTGGGTTTTTTATTCTCTTTTTAAATACTGTACAGTGAAAAATAAATAGTCTCAACCGTCACAGATCAAAGCCCCCCTTTCCCCACGCACAAACACACAAACTTGAGGCAGACACGCCAGGAGCAGGTCTGTGGCGTCAGCTCAGCTCGTCCTAAGCCCGTCGCTTCTTTTTTGTCTTCCACAGTGTTTTAATAAAGGGAAGAGGAGGAGGGAGGACACTCTGTGTGGCCGGGAGCCGCGCCCCAGGCCTCTCCCTCGCCCGTCCCCGAGCCGCGTCCCGCCAGCAGGGGCCGGGCCGTCCGGGCAAGGCGGAGGGGGCTCCTCGGACACCCCGCAGCCCCCAGCGCTGGGCGGGACGCGCCCCTGCCTCGCTTGCTCGCTCGCTCGCCCGGGCGTCCCGGATCCTCGCCCTCGGTTTGGAGCTGGTCGAAGAATACAGGGAAAAACAAGAGCACTCTGCACTAGTGAGTGGGCGGGCGGGTGGGTGGGTGCGTGCGTGTGTGTTTGTTGTGAGTGTGTGTCTGCGTCATCAGAAGGCACAGGTTTCTCTCTCCCTCTCCTTTCCCCAGTTTGAATAGCCGGTTATTTTTTCCTCACATTTGTTTCAAAAGAAAAAAGTTTAAGTCACCAAAAACAGATGCATGAAAGTCACAGTCTCCCCCGACACTGTTTGCGCCTCTTGGAAGGGGGGGCAGTGCGCTCAGGTAGCATCAGAGCCCCCTCAGACATAACAAGAGGGCAGAAAAAGGAGGGGCGCCACTGCCCCGTCCGGCTGCCATTGCTGAAGCTTAACCTGGATGTGTTAAGAGCCGTGGTAAAAAGAGTTTCCCATCTTTGGCAAGCTTTTAACGAGCACTAGATAATGACCTTGGGATTGGGTTGATTCGTTTTGCTTTTTAAAATAATGGTTTTGTTCTTAAACAAGAGACTGGTGTGGTGTTTATTTTGTTTCTCTTAAGATGTTGCAAGCAGGTGAAAAGTAGGGGCCGTTTCACTTAGTTCAGAGGAGGGTTTGGCCGGCTGCGACTCGGGGGGCTTAGGACACCCCGTTCACCAGGGCGGCCCCCACCGCCGCCTCCTCCTCCTCCCCGCCGGCGGCAGCGGCGTGTTCTCCGTTCTCCGAGGGGCCATTGACCAGCGTGCTGTGGGCCTCCCCCTGGAAGGGCAAAGAGGGCAGGTGTCCGCGTGGCGGCCCAGGGCGGGGGCCGCGGGGCAGGGCCGGCCTGCCTCGCCCCGCGCGGGGGGCCGCCCCAAGCTGCTCCCGGCCCCCACCCTCCCGGCCCCCAGCCGCGACCCCCGGGCCAACCTTCTGCCGGGGCGTGCTGTCCTCCGCCGACTTCTCCCGGCTCTCCTTGCGTGGGGGCCCCTGACGGCTCTGCGACTCGGCCCGGGAAATGTAATCGGCTACGGTGACTGTGGGCGAGAGCAGGCCCGTGACCGGGCGCCCACGCAGGCGGCTTCCGCTGGCCCGCCCCCCGAGGGCCACTGCCCTGTGCCCCCCAGCAGGCCGTGCGCCTCCTGCCGCCCCCGCAGGACGGAGGGAACGGCCGGCGGTACCTGGCTGGCGGTCCCGGCTGATGGAGCCGTCCACACGGTTGCCGCGGTTGCGCCGGCGCCTGCTGCGGTTGCGCCGCTGAGGTTTCGACTCTTCTTCTGGCAGAGGGAAAGGCAGATGGGGGGCTGCGCCTCGGCACACGCCCCAGGAGAGCGGGGCGGCCAGGAGCCGCTCCGACAGCGGTGGGGTCGCGTGCGGCGCGGCCCCCGGCCCCACACACGGGTCAGCTGGGATGGCCGCGAGCGGAGCCCGCAGCCGGACGTCCCGCGCACGCACGGCGCCTCCGGACCCCCGCCCGGCCGGTGCCTCTGGCGGCTCCGCCTGCCCCCTCGTCTTGCCCCATCCCTCCTCTGGCCGCCCTGGCCCACGGCCTGCCAGAGGCGGCTCCTCGAGGCGCGTGGCGTGGCGAGAAGCACGGCCGACCTACCGACACCGTTTTCGTTGACAGAGGTGCTGTCGGACTCCAGTGCCCCGTCCATCATGGTGGCGTCCTCATCCGTGCGGCGCCGGCGGGACCGGCGCCGGCGGTTGCTGACCGGCTGTGACTCGCTGGCATCCGTGTCGGCGGTCTGGTCCGTCTCGGTGTTGTCCAGCAGGCTGTAGGGGTTGCTGTCCGGATCTTTCAGTACTGTGCGCACACACACACACACACACACACACACGGATGTCAGAGCCCACCTGGGAAACGGGCGACCGCAAGGGGCTGCCGGGGCTGCTCCGCAGTGCAGGGGCCACGGAATCGGCCTGAGCTGGCTCCAGCTGAGTGACAGAGGGGCCGGGGCCGGGGCCGGGGAGGGCTGTGCTTCCGGGGGTGGGGCGGGGGGCATGCCCGGCCAGGCCTCCCTGGCCGGCACTGAGCACTCAGGGCGATTTGGGGGCTCTCCCACGCCGCCTGCTGATCTGAGCACGGAGCGCTGCAAACCACCCGCCACAGGCCCATCTGCTGGCGGGCGAAGCTCTTCCAGACGAAGCCAGTGCAGCGTGTGGGCGAGCGCATCGCCAGGCCCGAGAGAGCCGAGTCCGCAGCCCGAGTCAGGGAGGCCCCAGCACCTGACGTCGCGTGGGCAGCTTGAGGGTGGTGGTGGAAGAAGGGGCAGCAAATGGAGACCATGGAGGCCAGGCCAGGCCAGGCCGCCGGTTGAGTGGCCACCAGGGGTGCCTCCCGCAGCCACACGGGACTCTCATGGCAACCTGCCAGCCAGCCAGCCGCTCGGCCTGCCGAGAGGCTGCCGGGGGGGGGGGGCCGCCAGACCCCCTACCTGAGCTAATGGAGGAGCTGCTGTACTTGCTGCTGCTCCCGCGAGGCCCCGGGGCCGGCCCCCGCCCGCGGCCCACCCCCGACCTCCTGCGGCTGTCCTCCAGGCGAGGGTCGCGGTCGCTGGCCGGCGGGCACTCGTATTCGTCCCTCTTTTCCGACTCCGTCTCTGAGGCGTTGGACATGTCGGAGTTGGTAGCTAGGGGGACAAAGCAAGCCAAGGGGGTTCCTGGAGGGAGCCCGGGGCGGCCAGGCGTCTCCACCGTTTCTTCCCTGGGTCCCGGATTCTGGGCGCCAACACGCAGCGACAAGGGCGGGGGCAAGGGACGGCTGCAACGGGGCTGGCGTGCGAGCGCGCCACCGCCCGCCCGGCCTCCCCGGCTCACCGTAGCCAGAGTTGGGCCCCCTGCGCCCACGGCCGCGGCCCCCGTAGCTGCCCCCGTAGGTCCGTGTGCCGTGCAGGGAGGAGGAGGTGCTCTCGTCGGTGGCGTAGCCGCCCCGCTCTTTGTCACCCCGGCTGGAGAGCGGGCGGAAGCCCAGGCCGATCTGGCGCAGCTGCTCGTCGATCTGCAGCCGCTCCAGGCGCAGCTGCTCCACCTCCTGGGGGGCAAAGGCAGGGCTGAGACGGGCCGGCCAGCGCCCTCCCCGCTGGCCTTGGCGGCTCAGGCAAGCAGGGGCACCAGCAGCCCAACACTCCCTCCAGATCGAGGGGGCGGCACGAGCCCCCCGGCCTGCGGCACCGGGGGGTTCGCGCCTGGCAGCCGTCCTGCTGCCCCTCCCGGAGGGGAAGAGCCACGCGACGCGGGTCTTCTCCCCCAATGCTGTGGGTGGCGAGCCCCCCGGCACACCATCTCTTGCCCGCTCTTGCTGGACCCGGGGCCAAACAGCGCCCAGGTTCCGGGGCTGCAGGGCTTGGCCACCCCAGGGAGGGTCTCTTGGATCGGGGGGGAGACTCCGCGGGGCCTTACCTGAAGGTAGGACAGGTGGTACTCCAGGAGTGCCTGCGCATTGCTGATGTTCTCCCGCGTTCCCACGAAGATAAAAGGGACCATCCCCTGGGGAAGGAGGAGGAGGAGAGGGACTGGCAAAGGCGCCAGAGCAGCCGCCTCTGAACTGGGGCACAGGGGCCGCCCGGCCCCTCATGTTTAAAACCAGCCGGCACGCCACACTATGCGCAGCAGGCTCAAAGGCGCATTGGTGAGAGCAGGCGGGCCCCCAGCGCTCCGTGCGCCAAAGGCACGGGAAGAATATCCCGACCGCAGGTGCGTGGAGCCTGCGCATCCGCGCAGAGGCATGTGCGGGAGGCCTGGAGGCCAGTGAGCAGTGGCGGCACGTTCTCGCGACGCTGTGTGAGAGCGGCAGCGCGTGGCAGTGGTTACGGGGGCTGGCCTTCGAACTCCTGATCGACCCTGACCGAATCTCCAGCCCAGCAAGCGCCCGAGACAGGCGTGAGGGCGGCGAGTGGGGCGGGCTGGAGTGCAGGGATGGGGGGACCCGGCGCGACCGGAGGGGCAGAGGAAGCAGGCCTGGGGGGCTCCCAGCCCGAGCGGCTGCCACGCCTGCTCTCCCGGCCCAGCTCACCTCCTCCCGTGGGTTCTTCTTGTCATTGTCGCCCTCCACGCGCACCCGGACCACGCCAGACTTGTCCACGATCTCCTGGATGACCTTGCCGTTCTTGCCTATCACCTTCCCTGTGGTGGCGAGAGCGAAGGCGGGCGGCTGAGGGGCAGCGTCCAGCGCATGCGATCCTCACTGCCAGCTCCCTCTCCGGCCGGGGCTGCTCTGGGGACACGGAGGCAGCTGCCCGCTTCCAGGGCCCAGGGGCAGCTGTCAGAAACACGAGGCTGATGGCCAGCCCCTTGTCTCAGGCAGGCAGTGGGCGGCCTGGGGTGAAACGCCTCGCCCCGGCCGATGGAGGGGCGGGACTGCCCCTCTGGCCCAGAAGGGGGAGGCCAAGCCGGGGGCCCTTGCAGGCTGCGGCCAAGAACAAGAAGAAGGGGTGAAGTCCGGCCCCACAGGCTGAGCGAGGCTGCGAGAGCTTTCTCTGCAGCTCCCCATCGTGCTGCTTCTGGCCTTGCCCTCGAGTCTCGGGGCGTCTGGAGTGGCAGGACTCTGCCTCAGGCCAGGCAGAGGCGCAGTGGCGAGCAAGAGCCGGCCCTCAGTCCCTCTGTCGGGCGCCCCGGGCGGAGGGCAGGGCAGTGCTGCCGGCTCGTGCTGGGCCAGGGAGCCCCTCTACTCACCAACCAAGTTTCGGGGGACTTGGACAGAGTCTTCGGAGAACTCCAGGAAGCTCCTGGCCTGCTTACAGGCTTCTGGCGTCTGGAGGAGAGGTGGACAGGGCAGAGCGAAGCGTATGATGCCACACCCGTCCTGCAGGCTCAGGGCGGCCACAGCTGCTCAGACAGCAGGCGCAGCCCGGAAGCCCTCCCTGCCCCGGGCTCAAGCCTCCACTTCACGCTCCATCACCTGCCCAAGCCGCCCCCCCGAGCCCCCCAGACGCCGTTCTCCTGGGGTTTGGGCTGCTGCTCCAGCCGCAGTCCAGTGGCAGCCAGGCTTGGCTCCCCGCCGGTGCCAGGCCTCCCCCTCCGGCTCCTCACCTCCCCATAGATGCGGAAGGTGCAGGTCTCCTCGTCCAGCTCGATGGCAGTGACGCCCAGCACCTTGCGCGCCTGCTGGATGTTGGCCCCGTGGGTGCCGATGGCCAGGCCCATCAGGTCCTCGCGCACGGTGAACTCCTCCTGGAAGGCCGAGGCCAGCTGCTTGCTCGTCTGGGGAAGGAGTAGGCGCAGGGTGGGGACGAGATCGCGCAGCCCGGGCCCCGCCAAGGTCCCCCCCTCCTGGGATGCCGACTGCCAAGCCTGGGCAGCAGCCGTGGCCTCACCCCACCCCACCCCACCCCGTGTAGCCCCCAAGAGAAAGCTGTGAGGCAAAAGGGCCAGCGGGGGGGGGGGGGCAGAACCAGAGAGGTTCCCCTAAGGAGAAGTCTGGGGACAGAGTGGACCTCGCGGGATTGGACCAGGCAAGCAGATCACGGCACCAAGCAGAAAGTGCCTGAAGCAAAACCGAGCGGCGCTGGCCCAGAGGAAGAAGAGCCCCCACCCGGGCACGGAGCAGGGCCCACACCCTGTCGCTCCTCTGACCTCCAGGTGCTTGTTGGCCTCCTCGTTCCGAGACATCAGCATGAGCTTGGTCCGGATGCTGCGCAGGTGCATGTCGCCCAGCAGAGACGCCCTCTTGACGGTGGATTCGTTGGTGGACTGCGGGAAAGCAAACCAAGAGAAGCGCCTTGTGGTGAGCGCGGCTCTCTCTCCTGGTAAGGAAACAAAAAAGACCACCACCACCACCACCACCACCACGAGCCGGGGCACCGCGCAGCCCCACCCCCCCCACGGCAAGGAAGGAAGCGGCGCTGCTCTGCGGCCCCCGAGAAGCCCAGCCCCAGTGCGCTCGGGCACAAGCGCCCTTCTGCGCGAGGAGAACGTCGGCGCCACACGGTGCGGGGGAGCGGGACGCCTGTGGCACACTGAGCGCACCGGTGCTTTGGCTGTGGGGCAGTACAGGAACAGGACAAAGGCACTCAGGCGGCCAGATGGGGCAGATTCAGATCTGGTTGCAAGAGACTGCTGCTCCGAAACGTGACTAGTTTAGCACGGAGAGCGTCTAGTGGACACGCCCCTTCAGGATTCCGGAAAAGACTATTCCTGCCAGGGGCGGAATCGTCTCCTTCGGGGCCTCCAGCCGGGCACTTCCGGGGCAACGCCCCACATGTTCTCAGTGTATCTGGGTGGGAAGCGGGCAGCACTTCGGCGATGGGGCATCCGCAAGGTGAGGAGTTTTGAGAGTGGTGCTCAACGGTGCAGCTGTGTGCTCGGCTGCGGTTGGGCGGTTGGCCACTAGGGGGCAGCGAGGCCTCGCAAGCTCCTGCACGCGGATCCGGACCCGGCGGCTGGGAGGCTCCTTACGAGGATGACGAGCTCGCTGCTCGTGGAGCCCAGGAAGATGCAGTTCGCCCCGACCGCCTTCTTGAATTCTTTGTGCACATTCTCATTGGAGCAGCTGCGGAGAAGAAGCAGGAGGGACGTGAGCGGGTCCGGGGGGCGGCCGAGGGTGCAGAAGCCCCCCTGGAAAGGGCCGAGATGCCTGAGCCCTGAACAGGCAGCCCCTCGCTCCCCCCTCTGGCCACTTTCCCCACCCCCAAGCGGGCTGGCTAGCAACGCGGAGGCCCTCCACCCGGAGAGGGGCCAGAGGGGGCTGGGGGGTCCCACTCATGCCACGTCCACCCGCAAGACGCGAGGGCGTGGCCCCCGGCCCCTGAGGCAACCACCGACTCCTGCCGCTACTCACGCCTCCTTGAGGTCCTCGGGCACCGCGATGGTGAATTTGAAGAAGCTGCACTTGGTGGCCACCTTGCTGGGGTTCACGGGCCGCAGCCGCTCCAGCGTGACGATTTCGTTGTAGATGGCATCGCAAGCTGCGTACTCGATGACGTAGAACTGCGCGCACGAGAGAGAGGGAGGGAGAGGGAGATCGCGTGGGGCCTCTGCCCCTCCGAGGTGCCGGCGGAGGGACCGCTCTCCAAGTTTCTGGCTGCTGCAATCCCAGGAAAATCCAACCGGGGGGAGCGTGTGGTTTCTGCCTGCCCTCTGCAATGGGGAAACCCAAGGCCCCCTCTCCCACGGGCCAAGGCGACGACCCCCCCCCCCGACGGCAGGCCGGCCCCTCTCACTCGGCTGCCCCACTCGCCCCTATGCGGGAGGACATGGCCGCCAGCCCCCCACAGGATTTCCCCTCAGGACTGTGGGGTGGGGGGCTGTGCTTGCAGCTCTAATGGCTCCACCGCCAGAAGGAAGCGGAGCCGCCCTGCGCCTCCACCCGCAACCGGGGGGTCATGGGCACGGAGGCCGCGAGCCCCCCGCTGCCTGCTGCCGGGCTCGCTGGGCCGGGCTGGCCGGCTCACCCACCCAGGGGCGCTGCGCATTCACAGGGGGAAGCAAGAAACCGCAGCCCACGGGGATCCTGCCACAAGACTTACGTCTCCCTTCATCATGCGGACCCTGGCCAGCCACCAGCCGCAGGGCTCATGCTCGTTGGCTCGGGAGTAAACCTGAAGCGACAGAGCGGGGCGGGTTAGCCGCTGCCCTCGGCCGACGGCTCCCCAAGATCCCACGCCAGTCCCCACTCACCTCTACCTCATCCCCTTCCAAGATCTCTTTGCTGTAGTCCGCCGGCGGGGGCAGCCGCACATCGCCAAAGGGGATCTGCCGTTCAGGCTGCCAGCTGGGGAAAGGCAGGGAGGGCGTGAGTGCGGCGCTGTGCCCACGGCCTGCCTCTCCTCCCCGGCGAGAGCCCTGCGGGAGCTCCCCAGGCTCGCCTGTCTCCTCCCACAGCCACGGCCCCACGGCCGGTCCGGCGGAGCGTCTGCGACCGGCCAGCGGGCCTCTGGGTCGAACACGGACCACACGCCGGAGCCCCGAGCCCCGGCCCAGCACGCTGAGCCACGACACCGCACTGGCCCTCGCCCATTTCGGAGACGGGCATGGCTGGCGATACACGGATGGAGAGCGCGGCTGGACAGGGCGGCCCTGGGCCGCTTGCTCGGGTATTCAAGCCACCACCCTGCGGCTGGCCCATGTCGTGAGTCCACTTCCGCCAGGTGAAGGCAGCCCACACCCCGCCGTGTGGGGAGCCGCCACGCCTCCCTCCCAACGAAAAGCTGGGAGGCCACGGTGGTCACAAGCCAGGCTTTTTCTAACGATGCCGTGGGAAGCACCAAGACATGCAGCTCCCCGCATCCCCCCGCTACCGGCAGCAGGCTTTGTCAGCCGCGCACGCAAGCGAGAGTCTCTCCGCATCTGGCCTCACGTGCCCCGAGACAATCTTGCCACCTCGGCGCGCTCGTTTCCCTCCCCAGAATCCTCAGCTATGAGAAGCCGGAGCGCAAACATGCTGGGTGGCCCTGGGGGACGGCGACTGGGCGATGCTGCTGCCACAAGGGGGGGCCGCATGGCAGCCCTGCTGCACGGCACTCCCTGCGCCAGCGACTCGTCGGGAACGGGCATCCCGGTCGCCCACCCCCCCGTCCACGCGGTGAGCACCCACTTGCAAGCACGCCGGCGACAGCGGCTGGCCACGGTCTCTGCGCGTCGCTGGAAGGAAGCCGGCAGCAGCTCCCTTCCGGAGGGAAAGTCTTTGCGGCCCGGAAGAGCCCCTGAAGCGAAGGGACTGGCTGGGCCAGGGCTCCAGGCATCTCCACAGGCTCTCGCAAGACTCCCAACAAACAAGAAAGCTTTGAACTTATTTCACTTGCGGCTGGTGGAGGAGGCCGCTGCCTTGCTGAATGCCGAGAGCAGTGGTGGCGAACCCATGGCATGTGGGCCACAGCGGGCACACAGAGCCCTCCCTGGCGGCACGCGAGCCAAGTCGCCCCAGCATCTGAGCATTGGATAACAGCGCGCATACGGGCCATGCGCATGCTCGGAAAGGAGTAGCGGTGCCAGGCAATGACATCACACGCCACAACACATTAGCCACGACTAGTCCGAGCTTTCGCAAGGCCGGTCAGTGCGCTGCCAAGGAGATATATATATATATATATTTGCTTGGACTGGCTGGGAGTTTTTTCTAAACTAAAACTTTAGTTTTCATGTTTTATTGTAATCTTGGCACTTTGCGATCAGTAAGTGGGTTTTGGGCTGCAGTTTGGGCACTCGGTCTCCAAAAGGTTCACCGTCACTGGCCTAGACCCAAGGCATACGGCCCACTGAAGGCAGCCAATCCACCGAGAGCACACAGGGGAACAAGGGGGCTGCGGAAACAAGCGGTGCCGGCAGCTGACGCCCCCGGCAAGGCCAGCGGAATGGGCCGGAGAGGAGCCGGGAAGCTCTGCAGGACCCACAGGGTCCCCTCAGAGGTCCTCCTGGAGCTGTGGCCCCAGCCTGCCACTCTGGGAACTGGTCGTGGTGCTGCAGGGCAGCCCCGTAACTGCAGGGGTGGGCCGGCATCTACGCGCCCCTGCGCTACCCGGGCTGGGTAGGCGGGCCAGAGACACCTGCCGGCACCATGCCTGCCGCCGCCGCTGCTACCACCAGCCCACAACTCTCGCAGGCGATAACGGGACAGTCCAGCAACGGCAGAACCTGCTTGTTCCACACCCCCTCAGCCCCCGAAGCTGGCGAGGTGCGGAGCGGTCAGCTGGCCGCGGGGCCAGGACTGGGGCTGCAAAATACCCCTCCCCGGGCCGATGTTCAGCAGCTAAGCGGCAGGCAACCTTGGCAAGCAGGTTGGAGCTCCGCACACTCCGGCCCAGCCCCACACCCAAAACCTCTAGGCTGCCGTCAAGCCAGGAATCTGAGCCACACGCTCCCAGCAGCCGACACGCAAAACCCGCCACTCACGAGTGCCGCGGAATGTGATGCACGGGGAGAGCCAGGGCAAAGCCCTCCTCCCATGCGTGCACGCTAGGGGGCCGGCTCAGTGTGGAGGGGCTGGCCGGGTGCTGAATGCCGCCGCAGCCGAGACCCCTGGCGGGCGGCTCCGTGCCTCACCCCAAACGAATGAGCACAGAGGCAGCACCACTTAAGCAAGACTAGAAAAATTCTTCAAATCTGGCTCGGAAGACAGGGAGAGCTTGCTGGGGCACGCGCCCTGAGAACAGAAGGAAAGCGGGGTCCGGCAAGGGAGCGCGTGCCATCCATGCAGGGGACCACCAGCTGGCCCGAGAGAGCTCTGCTGTTCTGTGGCTTGCCGGGTTGGGGTATTTTCGAACTGTAAACCGCCTTGCTGACTTGAGAGAAAGGTGGCACGCACGTGAACGAAGGCCGCTCCTGCTAGGGAGCGCTCCCAGTGGTGCTTCTGACACCGGCAGGCCGAGGGGAGCTTCGCGGAGTGACTGGGCAGTCGCTCTGGCCGCCCAAACTGTAGGTGCAGAGCCACGGCCCCGGGCAGTGCTCTCCTGGCAGCCCCAGGCCCGGACTGAGAAGGCCGAGGAAGGGGCAAGACCAGGCGGGGATCCAGAGGCTTGCTAAAGCAAGGGGTGGGCGCCATGCTGTGCCCCACCGTTCCCGTAACGCCTGGCTGCGTGGCCGATAGTGAGGCACAACGGGAGCTGCAGCCGGCAAAAAGCACTGGAGGGTCACACGACGCCTGGCTTCCCCCAGAAGCCCAGAGAGGGCACAGCTGCCACAAAGTGGAGCCCGGCCAAGCGGGAGCGGAGCTTCTGCGCCTCCTGCTGCCCCCAGCTTCCAGAGAGCGGCAGGAGAGGCTATCGGTGCAGCAGCACGGAGGGGGACAGCGCAAGGGAGCAGCTGGGGGGCCGCCTGGGACCCTGCCAGGCCGCAGCACAAAAGCATTCTAGGCCCCGGCGGCCCCACTCAGGATGAACTGCAGGGGGCAGGAAGCGGGCACGTTTCCAGGTGCAGGCAACCCACCGTCTCCCTGCAGAGCTCTGGGGGCTGCACCCGAGGGGGCGCTGAGCCCGGGGGCCTGGACCGGACCCGTGGAACTGCCGCCGCAGCGCCCATCCTCTGAATGAGCGGCCTTAAGAGCACTGGAGCAGCTGCCCCATTGGGCGGCCCAAAGGAGGGCTGGCCCGGCCTTTCTGCTCGGCGGCGGCCAGGGGCACCTGCTCGCCCCCGTCAGCCCTTCCCCGACAAAGGGCAGTGGGGGCATCATCGGAGCGCATCTCTGGCAAGACTCACTTGTTTTCGAAGGATATCGTGACCGAGTCTTCGTGAACATCCTTCACAAAACCCTGCGGGAGAAGCAACAGACAAGAAACCCCATGTTAATACCAGAGCGAGCGACCCGGGGCTGCAGTCGCGTTCCGCCGCTGCCGCGCTTCTCCCGCAGGCTCCCAGAGGGCTGGCTCCCTCGCCGCCAGGCATCCGGGCTAGCCCGGCCCTCTGGGGAGCCGCACGGGCCACCCTCCCGCCGGCTTGCTCTGGGGGTTTCTCGGGGGAAGCTGAAGCGCTATCTGGCTGAGAGCAGCTGGCTATCCAGTCCCACCCAGACCAAAATGGAGGGCGCAGGACCGCTCCAGGGAGCCCCGGCGATCGGCCTTCCGCTGCAGGGCTGGTCAGGTTCTCTGGAGCACCTGCTGTACTGTGCTGGGAGGCTGGCTGCTCGGGAGTGGGGGGGAGCCAGTCCCTCCCTCCCTCCATGACAAAGCCTGTGGCAGGTGAAGGGCTGTGGGGGTCTCCAACCACCCGCCAGGGCACGAGCAGGCCACTTGACGGGGCCTGGGAGTGCACTTCTCCTCTCCTCCTGCCCCACTGGCTGAAGCGGGGCTTCCCCAGGCTCCTTGGAAAGACCAGCCCTGAGACAACCACCCAAGCTGGTGGCCACGAGAGCAGGGAGCCATGCAAAAGCTACACCGCCACTGGACTGCGTCAGTGAGAACCAAGACTTCTGGGATTCTGCTAAGGTACCACCCTGGAGGCAAGAACCAGGTGCCGCCAGTCACTGCCGAGTGTATGAAGTTGCCTGATTTACAAAGACACCGTGACACAGAACTGACCCGCTAGAAGCATTCGGGGACACTGGCCCTTAAGAGCCAACAACACACGAGCGGCTACCTGAGAATGCAAGCCGGTCCGCGGCCTCTGTTTGACTCTTGTGCTAACAAGACCAAACACGTTCAGGAGCAAGCAGGGAGACCCCTAGCTGGAGCGCAACGCAAGGGCCAGCTGGCGACTCTCCGTGCACCGGGGGAGCTTCCCGCGGCAGCGTGGCCAACCTCATTCCTTCTGCTCGCATGCAGCTCCGTCCTCACTCACGCATCCGCAGCGTCCGCGCGTCCGCAACGGGCTCGTGCAGCAGGGCGAACGCTCCTCTGCCTCCACAGAGCTCAGACCAGCTCACCTGAGGTGCTCAGGGCGTCCCCCATGCCACAAACCCAAGGCAGGGATGCAGAGTTTCCTGAAATTGTTTGAACTGGGAAGTTTTCTGATGCAAATTGGGCTGATGCGTGTAGGGTCATTTTGGGAAAAACTATTCTCTTGCATTAGAAAATCGCTAGAAAGATGGAATACAGCATGTTCACTACATACAAGTAAAATAACAAAGCTTTAAAAGTACCAGATTTCTTTTGTCACAACATACCAGAGGTACTGAACCGGAAATATTTGAGGAGAGGAGAATTAAAGCACACTTAATATAGGTTAAATGTTCCTATGTAGGTATTTTTGAATACTTGTAACAATGGAAAGACGATAGCATGCACTTCCCTTTCATCGCTTAAATATAAGGAAAGAAGCAAAGGGACTGGGGTATGCCGGCACAGCAATCCTGCCTTCCCCAAGCTGGTGCCCCCGAGATGTTTTGCACTACAGCTTCCAGCGCCCCTCAGTCAGCACGGGTGGCCGCAGGTCCTGTGATACGCAGTCCAGCACATCTTAAGGCCAGCAGGTCAGAAGGCTGCGTCAGCCAATTTGAGCAGCCCAAAGAGCTGTGCATGACACACCGACAGCCACTCCTCTCTCAGCAGCGCTCACCCCTCTGCCACCAAGGCTCTTGGGCCGCCTTCAGGTTCATTGTCCCTACCTATTAGTTCCATGTCAGTGACCTGCCTCTTCTCACATACCTGAGAGGGAGAATCGCCTGAAAAACATGACTCGTATTCCAACATGCCAATCTTGCCTAATGTTGTGTTGGCAACGGGCACCCATTCATTTTAACTAGTGAATCTATGAAAAAGGCCGCTGCTTAAGGAAAACCACTGGAAGGTTTTCAAGAAAATTTCCCTCCCGGAGTCAGTGCCTCGAGGCCAGGGCACAGAACCCCAACTCCGGCAGGCCCATCCGTTTCTCCCGCAAAGCAATGCAGCGCTTGATGCTGGTGGAGGGCAACTCTTGGGCAGGTTCCCTAGGGGCCCCCTCCCCATAGCCAGGCTCTGTGCTTTCTATTCTTTTTAAAAACCAACTTATTCCACCTTCCCTAAAAGGCTTGAGAACCAGGGAGGCTGCGTTCTGCCTGGCGTTGGGGCAAACGTCACCAGTCGCTCGTATGCCCTCCGTGAAAACTTTCCAGAGCCGTTTGAGACAGAGCCCAGCCGGGGCCCACTGTTACCGCAAAGTGCCGCTAAGGCTAAATCATTCAAGGCGATTTTCTGTACAGAAGGGCAAGATTCTGCCCCAGCTGCCTCCACATCCCAGGAACATCTCTCTGCAAGGCAGCCAAACTGCGCCTGTTTTGCCCCACCAGAATTGCCTCCAGATTTAGAAAGGAGCGCTCGGCAAGCCTCTCTCCTCCCGCTATTCCCCCTTCCTCCCCGCGGCACCGCCATGGGGAAACAGAGCAGCTGCACTGCCCTCGAGGGAGGGAGACGCGCACATGCGCCCAGTCTTGGAGTGCGGTGAAGGCAGAGCAGAATGTCCCGCATGTCCAGGGGGTGACAGAGCGAACAGGTGTTCCTGCAGGCAGATGCCTTCTCTGCCAGCTGCCCGGCTGCCGGCAAACTGCCACACGTCTCGACTCTCGCAAGAATGTGCCCGAGAACCGTTTGCTGCAGAAAAAGGACAGCCCTCGCTTCAGTGAGCGAAGCCCCCGGAAGAGGGAAGGCGGCAGAGCTGGTGGCATCTTCACCGGCCTCCTCGGGCAGCTACTCCCAGCAAGTGCCGCAGCAGCAGGCGAGTGAGACACACAGCAGCCCCTCCCAAGCTGGCGCCCTCCAGATGTTCCCAGCATTCTCCAGCTAGAGGGGCTGTCTGGGGCATCCTGGGAGTTTAGCCAAGCGCCAGTTGGGGAAGGCCGATGCTCACGGTCTCCCTGCGGCTCCTGAAAGACAAGCTTCGCCCAGCGGTGTGCCTCAGACCTCTCGCACTTCTCCTTGCCGGGCTCCGACTCCCGCTGGGCAGGCCTGGCTCTTGCAACACACAGTGCCCAAGCAAGGCAGGCAGGCAGCTTCTCTACCTGGCCCGTGCGCCTTGAGGTGCCCTGGAGAACAGATTCTGCCCCACTGGGAGCAGATTAAACGCAGTGACAAGGGTCTGACCGTTCTGCGGGTGACGGGAAGCAGGCGGGGCGGCATCCAGCCAGACTGCCCCCGTCACCCGGGGTGGGGGGGTGACAGCTGCAGGGCCAAAGGCTCCGGAGCCCCTGCAAGCCCCTCCCTGCCTGCTCTCGCTGCCCCACAGCCTGCGCAGCGCCAGCAAGGAGCGCCTCATTTTCATTCAGGAGGCCAGGCCCAGTCACCTCTACCTTCTGCAGCACGCAAGGCTGGCCGGCCTCCCCTCTAAGCGGAAACAACACGGCCGTGTGCAAACGCCACCTTGCCTGTTCCAGCCTGCCAGCACCTCCAAGAACCTTCCCTCCCCAGCCCCTTTGCAAACCCTCCAGTGACAGCGAACTCCCGCTGATCGCTTCAGGGTAGAGCAGCGGCCACATCCGAAAGCGTCTTCCCTTATTTCTGCGACCCAAACCCCAGACAAAGCTTGGGCTTGATTTCAGTGCAACAAGCCCCCTCCCTGAGTCGATGCCGAGGGGCAGGGCGCACAGCCCAACCTCAACGCATTTCCCGCCCCACAGAGGCTGGCACTAGCACTACAAATGTGCGCCTGGCTAAAAAGCACAGGGATGGTGCAAGGGGGGCCACTAATGCAAGCCGTGATTCCCGTTATGTGAGAAGACTGCTATGCGCCAGCAGGAGGGTCACCAAGCACGCTGGTTCCAACTGCTTTTCTGCAAGCACCGAGGCAAACTTCTGGGAGGAGGATCAGCCAAGTAATCTTAGCCCAGTGCCCCAGACTGAGTTACACCTCTCAAGGCCTCTGTGTAGGCAGGCCAAAAAAGCACCAGCGCCGGAGCTATTCCGGGGCACTCTAGAAAGGGTCCTTTTCATGGCTCGCTTGAGACTGGCAGACACATGCCTTCGCTTTAGACCTTCCCTTTTCAGCAAAAAACAAGGGCTTCCAAGAAGATCGTTTAAGGGCCCAGGAAAACACAAATGAACGGATTTGCGGCAGCTAATGCTTGAGATGGTGCCGCAGCGGTCCAGAAAATGCACGAGGCTTTGAAGGGGCTGCTGTAGGATTCAAAAGGGAGAAGTGAATTTGGACAGTGTGAACTGGACGCTTCAGCCTGAAAGTCAGTGTGCAACGCAAGTGCCCCCCGCCCACTACACATCTACACAATGGGGGTGGGAGGCAGCGCACCATTGCCGTGCGCCATTCAGAGGGTTAACAGCGCTCCACAGAACCTGTGGGCACTTGGCTGAGGGGTCACATCCCTATGTCCTGCTTCTGGGGCAGGGTGTACCGACAGCAGCAAGCAGTGAAGCAGCCGCACTCCAAGCAAGTGGCGGCAGGACGCATGCGAGCCAGCGAGAACTCGCGAGAAAGACGCTGATGTGCCGACTCCTCGGGAGCATGGGAAGCAGGCCAGACCACTAGTGCATCTGGCACACCATTCCTTACCCCACCTGCCAGCGGCTCCCTGAGATCTTTTAAATCATTTGCTACCTGATCCCTTTCAAAAGCGGAGGCGCCGGGGACTGAACCTGGGCTACCACCACACGAGACCCACGTGCTCTGTGGCGGAGAGGCAGCTGACACCCGAGACCTGCTCCCTCAGTTTCTCAGAATGAGTGCCTTCTGAGGACATGTATCATGACGGATGCTTTTTGGTTGGCAAAAATGTTACGTGATAGGGTGGGGTAATGAATTTAAAATAACTTACTCGGTAAGGTATCTGCAGGAATGCCACACTGCAGGACATGCAAACAGGCTGAAAATAACTTGCTCCACTCTGAGCCAAGGGTTAGTCCTCAAAGAGTTCCGTCTCTCTGATTCAAAGCCACCTTCATGCCAGAAAATGGGTGGTGTGACTCTATTCTGAGGTGGGAGGTCTAAAATTAGCAGCACAATACCCTGCTCCTCACAACCAAATTCCCCAAGGGTCTCCCAAATAGCAAACTCTCCTGAACAGAGACCAAGCAGAACGTCGGCATTCTACGAAAACCAGCCAAAGTTTTGCAGAATTTAGAATATCACATCTTCAGTATCTTGTTCCCCTCATTTTATACACTGACCTTTTCAGCTCAAAATACCTTCCTTGATCCTCAGTGCTATATAGAATGCCATTTCAACAGACAGAAGACAGACCCGAGTTCAGTAACACTACGAGATCTATACTCTTTGAAAGGCTAGCTTTCTTCTCATTACGAAGCCGAAAGAGTTGGGCCGAGGGGAAGAGAAACTTCATTTTGTCGTGAAAAGTGCAGATCTGGAGCTGCTCAGCCAACTGAAGAATTAAAGGGGTTTGTTACAAAATGTGTTCCTGGCCTTGCCTTATGGAACAGCAAAAGTCATCCCTGAATAAGACAGACTTGGTGTGGTGCTCTGGTTAAGAGCATGAGTCTGGGACTCAGGCGATCAGGGTTCTTGTCCCCATGCAGCCATGGAGCCAAATGGGTGACTTTGGGCCAGTCAGAGACACAGCCCACCCTACCTCACAGGGCGGATGTTGTGGAGATGAGACTGCGAGCGGCAGGAGGAGCCTGATGTGAGCCACTTCGAGTTCTTTAAAATAGGTGGGATATAAAAGTAATGAATAAAATAAAAATTGTCTTAAGTGCACTGCAGGTTCAGACACAAGGAAAGGCCATTGGTCTCAGGGCTGGGAAAAGAAGATCTCAGCTAGGCCCAGGCCTCAGTGTACGTCCAAACTGAAACGACGGCATCAGGAGCCCGTGCCCAGGCGAGCCAGAAGTCCGCAAAGGCCACCGATGGGAGAGAACCAGCCCCCGCTCACTCCGGCTCGCCTCTCTCTGCCCCAAATCATGCCACACCTCGCCCAGCATGGTCTGCCAAGGTGGGCAGCAGCTCCCAGAGGTCTTTGCTCACTGTTCCACCAGGTACCCTTTTGGCTGAGGAGAGCCAGGAGCCTCACGCTCCACCACAACAGTGCTGCATTACCTCAGGAGAGTCATGCTCCCGAATGTTAGTGTTTTTGATGTCAAGCACTGGCTTTCCTTATAAGACAGCAGGACATTTCAGAAGGGGGGCTACAGCTTCGAGGAATAGAATTGCGGTGTCTCCTCCTGCTGATAACACACATATCTTACCACCTGGATGACAGTCACTCATCAGAAGGGACATGTGTCTGTGCCAATCAAGGAGCAGACAGATACAGTTACAAGGCCCAGCATCCTTACTTCCTTACACAATAAAGAAAGCGTAAACTCAATTGCGCCGTGATATAAATAAGTTGCTGCCTGCCGAAGGCTGCTGACTAATGGAGCCCATTGCTTTTGAACATACTTTTAGAGAGAATATTAAGCTAAGTTTACAGCATGAGAAGCAACAAGGAACTCAGATGACATGTCCAGAAAACAATATAAATACAGAAGATAAGCAAGTCATGGCACATGCAAGACAGAAGAGACCCTCTAAGAGCAGGCAATCTGGTGCCTTCCGAATGTTTTGTACTACACCTCCCATAAGCCACAGATGGCAGGGTTGGTGGTAAGAGACTACAAGAGTTCCAGTCCAAACCATCCAGAAGGCACCGGTTTACCAATCCCTGCAGTGCAGGATCCAAACAGCCTGTTCCCATGTGCTCCTCAGAAGGACTGGACTGCCTTACTAGGGCGAAGGCCTGTTCCCCCACAGTGGCCACCCGGATGCCGCTGGGGAAGCCGGAATGCAGAACCCGAGGGCGCTTCCCCCACTGTCATCCCCCAGTGCTCCAGCCCTGGAGGGGACCAGTAGCCATCATGACTAGTAGCCACGGAAAGCCCTCCTGGAAAGCCGCCCAAGGGAGCCGCCATCACCCCCCCTCCTGGCTCACCCTGCCATGAGACCAGGCTCTGGGGACGGAGGACGGGCCCGAAAGAGCCGGAGGCGGCAGGCGGGCGCCTTCTCCACAGAACTTACCGGAGCACCCCCCACGGCCGCCCCACACCCCCCACTGCGACATTCAGGCGCATCTGGGGCCGACACGCCTCCCCCGCGACCCCCGGACACGCAGCCACGCCAGACCCGGGCGCACCAGCCCCCAGCCCCGCCGCCTCGCCTTACCTGCGGACGGGCCCCCAGCCTCGACTGGCCGCAGCCCAGAACGACCCCCGGGAACCACCCGCCCCCGGCGCCTGGAGCACGCCCTGCCCGGGACGCCCGCGGGCCGCGCCGCCCGGCAGGCCGCCCCGAGCGCGACACACCCCTGACTCATCCTGCCGACACACGGCGGGCGCCCGCGGCCTCCCCGCGCCGCCACCGGAGCGGCGGCCCCCCCGGGATCTCCACGGCAACCCCTCGGCCCGGCCCGGCCCGGCCCGGCCCGGCCCGGCCCGGTCTCCATGGCAACCCCGCTCCTCCTCCTCCTCCTCACCTTGTAGAAGGCCCCGTTGGAGCCCCGCACCTCCACGGGCAAGCCCTCCATGGGCCCCGCGGCGCGGCGGCGGGGGAGGCGCCGGCGGCCGCCGCCGAGGGGGACGGGGAGGCGCCGCCGCTGCGCGGGGGCTGCGCCGCCGCCGCCGCCGCCGCCGCCGGTGGGGGAATGGGGGCGGGGCGGGGCCCGGCCTCCTCCGGCTCCGCCACCGTGACCGGCCGCCGCCGTGGCCTGGCGCGGCCCGGCCCCACTCAGCTCGCCCTGCGCGCCGCTGCCGCCGCCGCCGCCGCTCCGCCTCCGGCGTCCCCCACCCGCCGCGGCCGGCGCGAGAGAGCGAGCGAAGGGCGCGAGCGGGAGCGGGAGCGCGAGCACAGCGACCGCCCCTCGCGGAACGCGCGCCCCTCCCCCGCGCGTGCCTCCGCTCGTGCGTGCGCGCCCGCCGCCGCCGCCGCGCCGCGCCTGCGCCTGCGCCTGCGCCGCGGGAGGCGCCTTCCCCTCGCGCGGCGCCGCCCGCCGCCCGCCGCGCGCTCCAATCGCGCGCGCCTGCCCGCCGCCCGTCGGGCCAATCGCGGGCCGCGCTCGCGCTTGAGCGCTCGGGCAGCCGCGGGAGACCCTCCTCCTCCTCTATGTTCAACTTCGCTCTCTTGTTTCTCCTCACGGCGACCCCGCCTCCCCGCTCCCAACAACCAATGGAGACAGGAAGGAGGAGCCTCTCCGAACGCCAATCACAGAGGCGTTTTTCTTTCCCGAAGCGCAGGCGCGGTGGCCCTTTCGAGCGTTGGCCTATCGTGAAGCTCCTCTTTCCGCTGTACCCAATCCGGAGGCGGCCGTGTCGCCGCCCCCCTCCCAACCTAAACACACTTCTCCTCCTCTGGGCCATTCCATCGGGCTGGAGCGCAGCGCCCGCCCCTCCCTCCCGCTCATCACACGAAGGGTCCCTCCCACCAGGCCGCGCTACCCCGCTTCATTGGTTGGCTCCTGCTGCCAATCGATGCGGTGGTCATATGAGGCGAAGGGGCTCCTACTGCCCCCCCCCGGCCCCGGCGGCCCGCGGGAGCGCCCCAGACCGCTCGCTGCTTGGCCCGCCTACTTTCCCCGGCGGACCAATGGCGGGGCAGCCCCGCCCCGGCCCGGCCGCCTCTTGAGCGCAGTCGGCCCGCGCGGCGGCCCCGCCCTCCGCTCCGCCTGCCCGCGTGGGCGGGGCGCGCGGGCTCCACGGGCGGGGCGGGCGGCCGGGGTCCCGCCGCGAGTCCCGCGGGCGCGCCGGCCTTTGGCGGCCCGCAAGGGGTGCGCGAGCGCGGCGGCCGCCGGGCGCGATTCGCCTGGCGCGGGAGGGCGGCGGCCGTCCGCGCTGCCCTTCCCTTCCCTTCCCGCCGCAGGGCTGCGGGGGGGGGCGGCTGGGCCGCGAGGACCACGCGGGGCCCGCTCGGGGCTCCCCGCCCCGCCCGCCTCCGAGGCCGCCGGCCCGGCCGCGTCCGCTCTCCCGGCGGCCGCAGTCGCCCGGCCCCCCGCGCGCCGGCCGGCGTCCCCCTGGACGCGCAGGCGGGGATCCGCGCCCTGCACGGGCCTTGGGCCGGGGCTCGGCGCGGCCTCCCTCCGCGGCCAGCCTCGTCCGGGCGCGGCAAGCGCTCGCGGGGCCCGTCCGGGGCGAGTTGGTGGGTGACCCGCGGCGGGGCCGGAGCCGGGGCCGGAGCTGCTCGCGCGGCCCGCCGCCGGTGCCGAGGGGTTCCCGAAGCGCCCGTAAGCAGGGGCGCCCCCGCCGCCGCTGCCCCGTCGTGCGGATCTTGGGGCGACGAGCGCAGCTCCGTGGAAGCGCCCCGCCCGGTGTGCAGCCCTGCGACGAACGCGCGCTCCACGTTGCCCGTGGAAATCGGACCCCCGGCGCCGGGGATGCCGCGCGCGGACACGGTGCAGCCGGGAAGGGCCGCTACGAGGCGCGGCCGCGGCGGCTGGCACTGCCCGGCTGGGGGGCGGGGAGCGGGGGAGCGATGCCCCGCGTGCACGCAGTGCTCGTGCGAAGCCCGCCGGGATGCTCCCGTGCAGGCTTCCTCGCATTTGCCCCCGCCTCGTGCAGCGCTGGCTCGAGTGGCTTTAAGGGGTCCGCGGCCGGTCCGTGCGCGACGCGGCCGGGGCTCGGCGACCCCCCTCCCGACGGCTCAAGCTCCACCTGGTGCCCATCCCGGCGCCGTGCAAGTTCCCCTTCATTGCCGGGGCCTTTGTACGGCTCGGGAGCAACTCTCATTTATAAGGCACATACCACTAGCTCATCGAAGCGGCGAAGCGTAAGCGTTGCAACCGGCCACAGCGGCTGATACAGTAACATGAGCTCAGCAGGGTCAGGGTGGCTGTTGCGAACGGCGTCCAATAAAGGAAATAAGCGCGAGAAGAAAAGCCCCGTGGAAATACAAGGCCAGCAGGCAGGGATCGGCCACGCTGAAGCTGCGGGGCTCCCGCTGCAACTTTAATGGCTGGGGAACCTGGGGAGGAGGCCTCCAAGCGCAGGCAAACACACGTGGAAAGAAAACATCCATTTGGGTCTCCGGGATCCAAGCCATGGCGGGCTTTAAAAGCCAAGATCATTTCAAACCGGGCTCCGGAATGCGCTGGAAAAAATATTAGCGTAATCTGTTTATAGACCCCTTGACTATACCTAACAGGACATCTGGAACCAGTTTATACTATACAAATTTGAAATAGGAAATGTCCTTAGTCAAAACACTGAAACTCAGACATACAGAACATCTCCAGGAGCCATTCTTGAAACACGCACGAAACATGAATTTCCATCCATTAAACTATGTATTTATTATTTATTTGGAGTGCTTGTATACTGCCCCCTTCGCATAAGCCTCAGGGCGGCTTCCAACAAATAAATAACAATATACAACAATATACAAAATTGGAAACATCCGGAGATAGATAAAAGCAATAAATAATTTAACAATCAATTCAAATAACATTTAAATAAAAGGTCGGAGAGCTACTAGTCAGAAAAGCGGACGCCACGAAGGAAAGGCGTGGGTGGACAGGTAGGCCTTGAGCGGACGCCGGAGACGTGCCGCAGCTGGTGCCTCCCACATGCCAAGGGAGGGCCGATTCCACAGCTGGGGCCCACGGCAGAGAAGGCCCCGTTCCCACGGCGCACCACATCTGCAGGCTGTGGTGCCACCAATGGCTGCCTCCAACAGCCGGCGTGGTTGAATGAGGAACAGCAGGACTGTGTCACAAGCCCCCAAGCGGTCAAGCGAGGTCCCCAGAGCTGCCTCTCGTGGCTCTTCTGCCTCTCCCCCACCGAAACTCATCCGCCGTGGTCACGAAAGCTGCTCTCCCCGCAAAAAGCCAGGCCTGGGCGCAGGCTGAAATGGGTGGGGGTCGCCCGTGTCCCCACAAACGCCTTCTGTGAGCCAGGTTCCCCCTCCACGCTTCCAGAATGACAGACCACGGCCTGCCAAAAGCTATGGGTTCTCTAGTGCGCTTCCAGTAAGCACAGCCAGCAAAGAATGAGTCTCTGGACATGCACAGAGTGGTCTGTTGACCCCTGGTTCCAATGATCCTCCTTTTGAATACCTGGCCCCCTTGCTCTGGGAGGGCCCTTTGGAGTCGAGAAAGCCCATCTCCCCTTGTGTTGGCTGGACCACCTCCCCAGCGTCGCCTCATGGGGCCCGGAGTCGTACGAGGCTCGCCTGGCTACGGTTCTCCCTGCGGTGGGAGGCGCTGGCTGTTCCCAGAATGGCACTAAGCCCCACTGCTGCTTCCGTTCCAGCATCCGAGGAGTCTGGTTCCCAGCGCCCTCCTCATCGCACAAGCCCAGCTTGGGAATACTTCCGTTCCCAAGAACAACCACAAGCAACCCATGGTTTGTTGCTGGGCTGTCCTGGTGTGTTCTCTTCGCTGGGTTCAGGCAACAGGCTGACCCACATCTCAGCAACAACCTGTGGTTCAGCAACCCACAATGAGCCCATGCACAAACCGTGCGCGGGGACTAATCCAGCACTCAGCCGGGGTGGGGCTGCCACGCCAAGCCTCCGTGTTGCCTGCAGGAGAAGCTCATCCAATGTGCGCAGGTGTGGCCCTCCCCAGCCTGGTGACTTCCAGATGGGCTGGACTACAGCTCCCAGCATCCCCCGGGGAAGGCTGACAAGGCATTTAGCAAAATCCAGGGAGTGTTTGTGCCCGGGAAGCTCCCGGATCTTTCCCTGCAGCTGAGATGAGAACGGGGGCAGGTGGAATTGCAAGGCCAAGGTTTCCAGACCACTCGGGGCTGGGGGGCCGTCACTCTGCGGTCCACGGGGGGCACCAGAGCTACAGGGGCCTGGGGAGCATCAAGGGACGTAGCAAGCTTTCTGGGCCGGCCGCCTGCTCTTTTTACGGGAGCTCACCTCTTCCTTCCGCTGTGATCACAGGGCCTTCCGGCTAAGCTGGACCCCTCCCGGAGCTGCTCTCTCCAGCACCGGGTCTCTGAGCATTGGCTGAGGGCTGCGCCAGCCGGCCTGTGAGCGCAGCCCCCCCCCCCACACACACCTCCTTGTCTGCTGCTGGCTTGCAACTCCTTTTGTCCCTCCTGCAAAGACCGCGGATGGCTTTCCTCTAGGCACCAGCTGTAAATCGGGCAGCGTTTGGGGAAGGGGGCACAGCGCCAGGGCACGGCATGTGCCGGGGGGAGCGGGCATGCGGCACCATCCCTGTGGCCCCCGCCCGGAGAGCTCTGGGTTTTAAGCAATCGGCTGTGAAGGCCGCTACACTGATTCATCTGTCGTCATAGGCCAAATGTACCTAGTCAGGACTTGGACGAAGGCCGGCCGAGTATTTCCCATGCTGTCTGAGTTTCAGCCATGCCCGGCTCACCCCTAAGCAATAGACCCCCAGGAACCGCAAATTTCGCCACCTCCCCAGGCTGGTCGGCCCCTGAACCTTTCCAGAGCCAGTATGTAGTGGGCATCAACTCCAGGTCAGCCTCCCCCAGTTCGGAGTGCTCCAGGGGTTGGGCTGCAGCGCTGCCAGGGGTCTCGCGATCCCCCGATCTGTGGCCTTGCGAAGGGCCGAGAGATGCTCCGCGTTCGGCGTGTCCTGCCATTGCAAAGGGCTGGAGCACGGATTGCTGAGGGCCACGAGGCGGTCACGCCGTTCTTGCAGCCTAAAACCTCAGCAGCAACAGGTTTTGTGGCCGTCCTCTGCAGCACAGCTGCCCTGCTGCGGTCAAGGGTGGCTACGTGGCCAGCCGTGTCTGCTGGCCCAAGGCCTGCGGAGGCCTGTGAGCCTGGGGCACGGAGGATGTTCTAGGTGCTTAGGGATCGAGAAGGTCATCTAGTCCACCCCTGCTCAGTGCACTGCTCTAGCCCCCTGGACAGATGGCTGCCCGGGCCTTCTCCGTTCTGGGTTCTTGCTCCTGCGAGTCGTTTAGGGAAGCGAAGAGGGGAGCTGTTGGGGGCTGTTGCAGCAGTAGGGAAAACGCTTGTCGACGGAAGATGTCGCTACTTAAGCAGCAACATTCCACGCTTTCATTGCCGTGGGTGAGCAGTTCCCAAAGGCTCAATTCAACAAAACCGCTTTTCCGAAATGGCTGTGAATTCACCATTCGCTCAGGAAGGACGCGCTCGGCCAACAGTTTCACTTCAAAGCCCTGCTTTGGGTCTCCTCCTTTCGGCCGTTTCCCCACAGCACCTCTGCCTGTCGCCCGACTCGCTCGCCTGCAGCACGCGGGTCTCCTGGTTGGGCCCAGGCCGCTTCCACCACCGTCTGCGCTGCCCCAGCCTCTCGCGAGCGGCAGCCCCGTGGCGCCGACGGCCCCCTCCCAGCCGAAGGGCCTTTCATGGCATGGCGAGGCACCTGCCGGAGGGGGGCGTTGCGGGACGGATCGCTTTCCACGCATCCCTCAGAGCCGGAGCTCCACGGACCGAGAGGAGGGGAAGGAGAGGGGCAGCCAGCACAGTCAATGCCGCCTTTCACCCCCAAACACCCGTTGCTCCCCCAGACGCCTGCGATGACATCAGCCCAGCGAGGCCTGAATGCCTCGGTCGGCCCGGGAAACCCCAGGGCCGCGCCAGGAATGTGCCCGCGTTCCCCTTCTGTGGGGAGCGCCCCCGTTCAGCACCGCTGCCACCGCCGCCTCTTACTGGTGTCCCCGAGACACCCCTCTCGCGGCGCCCACGTCATTCGCAGCCTTTCCTTGTCTTCCCGGGGCGGCTGCACAGAGTGAGGCATTCTGAAGAGCCCCGGAGACCCGCTTCCCAGGCCTGCTCTCTGGGAAGCCTCCCCCCCAGGCCCAGCCCCTCCTGGGCGCCCAACCACCGACTGCTGGGGAAGCATCGCTTGGGCCTCTTCCAGGACGCAGCAGGAAGCCACCCCGGATCTCTAGGTTTTCTGCAGAACCGCGGGAAAGCGAAGAACCGGGGCTTCGAAGCTCCCCAGGCCCAGGAGCGGAGTAGGTCCACCCCTCAGAGCACAAGCGCCTGGGGGATTGTAGATCCCACAACAACCCCTCTTCCCGTGTATGGGATTAACTCTCCCCAGGAGGGGTTCCACGGCCACCGCCTCAGACGGCTTCGGCATGGGTGCAGCTCCTGCAAGCTCCAGCCAGGAAGAGCCCAGGCCGCACCGGGCGAGAGGGAAGGGGCCGGAGATGGTGCCCTGGGGGCCTCCTTTTCTGTGACGCCCCCCCCCCGGGCAGGAAGGGCAATGGAGTCTGCGGCTCCCCCGACAAGGGTGTCCAGCTCTTCCAGCCCAAGGGAAGCTCCTGGGGGTGTTCTCCGCTGCTGGGTGGGCAGCTTTTCCTGCCGCTCACCAAGTTTTCGGGGGGACAATCGCCCTTTCAGATTGGGAAAAAAGTGGTGCAAAAGCCAGGACCCCACAGAAGGCTCCACGGGTGGGCAGAGGGGAGTCTGTGCAGCCCCCCCTTGCCACCGTGGGCTGGCGTGACTCTTGTTACAGACGCGGTGCGGAGCAACCCCCTTTGCCTGCATGCCCAGGTGGGGGGCTTCCTGTCTGGGCGTCCCATTATCCCCTGCTGGAAAGAGGCTGCGGGGCCAGGTGGACGACCAGCCTCTCGGCCCCTCAGATGCTCTCCGGCAAAGCCCCAGAGGCTGTTTCAGGGCGGCGCTCAAGTGAGATGGTGAAATCGCAGGCGATGGGATTCATCGATGGGATAGGATGAATCATGCAAGAACACCAGCCGAAACCGGCGGCACTTGAGGGAGGGTGGCTGCCAGACAGCCCACGGTGCCACCGGCGGGGACACGGCCAGCCCGAGAGGAAGCCGTGCGGAGGCGCGAGAGCACAGAAACGGCTCTTTGGTTGCCCCGGAGAGTCAAAATGCTTTCGCCACCTGCAGACACGGCCAGGGCGGAGGCGTGTGCCACCCCCACCGAGCCCTTTCTTGTCCCCACGTTTCTTGCCTGGGTACCCCACCAGCCTTCCCCGACCTGCTGTCTTCCAGAGGTCTCAGGTGGGGACCTGCAGCCTGTCACACCTGGAGGGCAGCAGGTTGCTGACGGCTGCCTCAGGCACCGGCCGGGGAGACATACCCTGTGCGTACCTTGAGATTTCATGCAGATGCCTGCGCAGGTTTGCCCACGGCTCCCGAAACGTGTTCCAGGCCCTGGACAGGACTGGCAGCACTGCCCATCGATCCTGCAACGTTTCGTGGAGCTGCTGTTTCCCAAAACGGTTGCAGAGCTAACCAATGGAGAACATTTTAATGTCAGGCCTGGAACCTCTTCCAGTATCTTGAAAGGATTCGGTTGTCCGAATGTTGCATTCAAATCCTTCAGGTGCGTGGAAGGGAAATTAAACCCCCAAACTAGAATCTCTGCATTAAAACCTTTCAGCTCATTAGTCTGGTGTTGCCCCATCCAGGGGCAGGTTTGCCGTTCTTCCTTTTGCCGTTCCTCAGCATCAGCCCTTAAGGGGCAGACAGGGAAGCTCCAAGCTCTGAGCCAGACCCCCCCCCCCGAGGCGCCCCCACCCAGCCCCCGGTTCCTGCCCAGGCCCGTTCCCACCACGCCGCCGGCTGACTCCTGCCCTCAAAAGCACTCGCTCGCTCGCTCGCTTGCTCTCTCCTGGCACAGTCAGGCTCCTACAAGGCCCTGTTGAATCTCGCGGTCGGAGGGGGCAGGAAGGCTGAGCCGAAGCCCACAGTCCTCAGGCCACAGTTCCCGCATGGGGGCCACGTCCAAGGGGCATGGGCACCGGGCCAATGCGGCGCACCACCTCCCCCGTCACCAGCCCATCTCCCAGCCCAGCGGAAGGCTCTAGTTTTACCCACCGAAAAACTTCGGTCAGGATGCTTTGGCCCATCACCCAGCTGGCACAGCCAATGGTGAAGGATTCTGGGAGTTGTAGGCCACGGCGCCTCAAGTCGCCCCTCTCCCTCCCTCTGGCCCAGGCCCCGGGCACTCGAGGGCCCGGCCACCTTCTCTCGTCCTGGCCTGCCTGCAGAGGCTGCCTCACCTGCTCACCACGGGGCGGGGGAGGCGAGGGGGCACAAAGCAGCCTGCTCGGGGGTGGCCCCACACCTCTGGGAGGGCGCCCACCGTGCCCCTCCTCTCCTGACGAAAGCTGGCAGGGAGGCTCTTCCTCCCTCTCCCCCAATTCTAGAGCCACCCCGCCGAGCGGGATGGGCAGGAGACTCGGGTGGAGAACGGAGAGTCCTCCTCGCACGGGGAAGGGACACCCTGGCACTCTGGCCCAGTTGCCCCTCCGAAGGGTCTTGAAAGGGAAAGGGGGCCGTAAATGCAGAGGGGTGCTGGTGGCCACTGGTCCTGATGGCCTGAATGCCAGTTGTGTGTGGGGGGGGCACTGCTGCCCTCCTGCTGCTCGTGGGTCTCCCGTGGGGAACAGGTGGGCCCCTGGGGGCCAGGGTGGGCTAGCTGGATCCCAAGGCTGACCCCACAGGGCTCTTCTTATGGTGCCGATTCCTGGACATGAAGGGCTAGCCGGGAAAAGTCGAGGCAACGAGGAGAACGCAGCCGAGCGAACGATGCCGGGCAGAGCTGCCGAGGACTGGCGGCAGCGGCTCGCCGATGGATGGATGGATGGTGCCGGGGCTGTGGACCGGTCCCCGGACCGGTCCCAGGATCGGCACCGGTCGTCCAGCCACGCAGATCGGTCCAGCTTTTCCTTGCGATGGTGGCAGCCGGGCGAGGTGATGCCGCCCACGAGCTTCGTGGTGCCTGCCCCGTTGTCTGCCCCACTGGTTGGATGGAGTCCGTGCTCAGCCCCCTCCAGGATCCCCCGACGGCCGCCCGGTTTGCCACGAGCAGCAGCCACGGAGGACTTGAGGATCCAGCCGGAGCACGTGCCCTCCGGGGCGCCCCCTTCCTTTCAGGCATGCCCCCCACCTCCGGGTTTGGGCTTGGGGCACTGGAAAGCGCACGGACCTCCAGGGCACGCCCCCCCCGCCCCCCCGCCGGGAGCAGGGCTGGAAGGCGCTGCTGCGTCTCTGGGGGACGTGCCTGCGAGGCGGAAGAATCGCCGGCCGGGCGCTTCTCAGCCGGGAAGGGTTTCCTTGGCGATCCCGGGCTCCGTGGGTGATGGATTAGGGAAGGGGGCTGGGGAGAGGGGCGCGGGCTGCGGCGGGAAAGGCCACGGGGCGGGGGGGCCCTGCTGGCTGAATGGGAGGAGGGCCGGCGGGAGGCGCTCGGATCGAGGCCGCCACTTCTGGGTGGTGGGCGCCGGCGGAAGGGAACGGGGCCGGCGGGGGAGGGCGGCTTGGGCACGGGGTCTTCGCGGCCGGGGCTTTTCCTGGAAACCAAGTGCCAGTTCCTCAGGCAGGATCTCTCCGGGCAGGTGGGACTCGCACTCCCCTCCCCTCCGTTCCTCTTTTGCACCTTCCGAGCCAGCCCCCCCCCCCCAGCATCCTCGCCTCTTTCCTTCTCGGCCCAGCCTGGCAAGCCCCCCCTCCCCTCCCCTCCCCTTTCCTGGAACGCATCCCCTGGGCAACACCGGCCTTTCACTGGGGGACAAAAGCGCCCCCCCATGAGGGCAACACCCCGCCCTGCCAGCCCGGGGTGGCCCTGTTGCCCGGGAGATGGGCTGGGGAGGTGGGCTGAGCGACCCTATAAGAGGCCCGGCCTGGGGGTAGGCACACACAGCCAAACCAGCCCCCCAGCTCGGACCCCAAAGAGAAACTTCTGGGGGCAACAAGGATGAAGACCTTGCTCCCCGCCCTCTTCCTCGCCCTCCTGTCCCTGGCCTCCCAGGCCCCCATCCGTTCACCCCAGGTAGGTTGCGGAGGCAGGGGCCCCTCTCCTGGTCCTGATGCGAGGACTGCTCCCCTTGGGGCACCCAGCTCTCCTGCCCTCGGTCACCATACCCCATGCGCTGCTCAGGGGACCCGGGAATCCTGTCCTTGCCCCTCCTCCCACCGTACCCCAATTGCCCAAAAGTTTGTGCATCTCAGTGTCCTAGGGATGGGGGGGGGGAGCAAAATTAAGTACCGCGTGGGAAATGTTGCACTGAGGTCTGTGGGAAGCATGGGGGCACCTTGTTCAGGGGGTGCCTGGTGGGCTGCTCGCCAACGGAGCCCCCGTTTTCCTCTCCCACCAGTCCCTGCTGGAGGTCCTGGGGGCAGGCCTGGACACGCTGCTGGATGGCCATGAGGGGCCCCCCGCCCGGCTCCCCTCGGGCTCCCTGGCCCAGCTCCTCAGCTGGCAGCCCCCCCTCGGCGGCACCCCCAGCCCCCCCAGTGCCTCCCAGGAGCGGGCCTGGATCCACTTCTTGATCGACTTCGTGAACGCCCAGAAGAAGCTCCGGAGGCGCACCAAGAAGCTGGGGGAGCAGGGCTGCTTCGGGTTCAAGCTGGACCGGATCGGGACCCTGAGCGGCCTGGGATGCTAAGGGTGAGCCTGGCTGCGAGACGAGGGGGGCGGCGCGGTGGGGGCAGGGGGAGCGCAGGCAGGGGAGCATCCCGGGAGCCGCTGCTCGGCCCCGGGAGACCCGATGTTTGCCGTGGGGACTGTGCGCCTGAGCTTCCGGGCATCCACACATCCCCGATTAAATTTTTACACCTCCCTTTTCCTTTCAAGGAGCTCCGTGTAGCTTGCATAATTCTCTCCCTCCCATTCTTATCCCCAAACAACAACCCTGCGAGGTAGGCTGGGCTGAGAGGCTGTGACTGGCCCAAAGGCGGCCCCATGGCTGAGCGGGGACCATAGCCCCGATTGCTCTCAACCACAGTGGCCCCCCACACACACACACTGGCTCCGTCCTCTCGCACCTGCTTTTTGAGAGATACACTGCCTCCAAGCCTGGAGGTTCTACCTAGCCCTAATGGCCAGCAAGTGCAGCTAGTTCTTGCTGCCTCCATGAATCCGATGTCCCACGGAGGCCGTCCGTGCTGCTTGCCTTCCCTCGGGGGCTGCGTGGGGTTCTTCTGCGCAAGATGCTCCCACTAACCCTTGGGGGGGCGGGGGGCTCACTGGGATGCCTCACCTTTTCCATCCTGACAGCCGCTGGATGTGTTGATGGGCAGATGCTAAATCTCCGCATGGGTTGAAGAGTTAGGACCTGTGAAAGGGAGGCAGCGTGGCAAAGGGGGGGGGTGTCCCCTCTGCATGGGGGGGATAAGATGGGGCCGGACTGCACCTGGAGCTTCCCAGGACTCTGTCTCAAAGGCCCGGATTCAGCACTGGCAGGCGCCGAAAGGCAAAGGCCGCATCCTGACCTGTGCAAGGCGCGTTTAAGGCAGCCGCACGCCCCAGGCTCATTCGAAGCCACATTTGCTCTCTTTCAGGGAACGAGCCCCAAAGGGAAGGGCGGTGGGGGAGCTGAGAGGGCTTTCTGGATCGGAGACCATCCAGCCTCCGTGATAGGAGCCCATCTGCGCAGGGCGACAAGAAGAGGACGAGGAAAGTGGGAACATCCCACCGGCTGTTCCTCTTCCCTTCCTGCCTCACCCCGTCCCATTTCCTGTCCCTTCTGTGTCCTGCCTTGGCAGGGACCTCCTTGTTTCTGGTCGTGGGAAAGCCCTCTGGGGGCCTCCTGGGCTGGGGGGTGGCATAGGAACACTTTGAATGCACGTCTGTGGGGCAAGCCACTTGTGGGCCGTGTCAGCTGCCCCAGTGGGAGGACGACGGCTTCTGTCCCTGTCCCCAGGCTCCGTCGAGGACAGCCATTGTGCAACGAAACCTTGACCGCAGAAAGCAGACTAGACTGAAACGGCGGCTTGGAAGGGGGCGCATGGTGGGAAGGGAAGGGGGCTCCCCCGGGATGGGTCACCCTGGAAGCGGGGCCCCATCCCCAGGGAGGCAGGCCTCTCCCGAGACACTGCCTTGCATCCCAAATGTTTGGGAACCTGAACAGAAATGTCTTACTAACGATGCCTTTCTGGCCTGGAATCGTGTGCGCCGTTGCACGATTACGCAGAAGTAGGTTCTGCGTGTTCATTAGGGCTACTCGCCGGCAAGGGAGTCTGCACACGTGAATCCTTGCGGGAGGAGCTCGCTCCCCAGACCTGCTCCCTGACTAGGGCAACCCAACGGCACCGGCTGCACCCCGCACTCCGCCCCCCCATCCACCTCCAGGGAGACACACGTGGGATCGGGACCCCGGGCCGGCACTCCACTTTGCGTGGCTTCTGTCTTGCAGGCTTCATGGCTACGACGACGCCCACCCCGGGCTGAACGGCTCCGCCAAGACAACGGCCCTCCGGGGCTTGCAAGGACCGAGCGCCTCCCGCTGCCTCGCCGGCCTCAGTTCCCCGCTCGGGGCCTGACCCGCGGCCCCACTCTGCTGCCCCACACATCTGCGGTCGTGCAGCTGGAATCCAGGACTTGCTCCGCGCATCGCGCCAGCACCTGTCCAGCCGTGCCGGCTGCGCCCGCCCGCCCGCCCTTTGTAACCCAAAGCTTTAAAGATTGTATCCGACACTCCGCGCCAGTGAATGTGTTCCGGTAGTCGTGCGCATGCAACGTCACGCTGAACATCACCGAGTCACCTCTCAGCCCCAGAACGCATTGCGTGGGCACCTCTGACCATGTGCAGAGCGCATCCTCCTCACCACGAGAACGCCCCGTGCCCACATTTGGCGCTAGGAGACACCCAGAAACCGGGGTTTGTTTCCGGGCCTCTCAGTTTAGAGCGCAGCTGCGGCGGGGGGGCCGGGGGGAGCTCGGCACATGCTCAGGGGGCCCTGCTCACACGCTCCAAAGCTGCGGCCGGTTTATGGGTCTGGACTCGCGTTCGGCTGGGCGCGGGAGGCGGGTTTCCCGGGTCAAATCCCTGGCCGTGCCACGCGGTGGCGCGGTTCCCCCGAGAAGCGCTGGGGCGGCCGCGGGATTTCCGCGCGCGGGGCGAGGGGCGACCCCCCGCAACCCCCCCGCGACCCAGCGGGGACCCGGGGCCGGGGGGGGCGCGGGGGCCTCAGCGCGTGCCCGCCCATGCGCGGCCCTGCAGCTGCCGCTGCTCTCGGGGGCGAGCGTGGCCGCAGAGGCTCGAAGTAGCCGTGGGCGACCTCCCCCCCCACCGCGAGTTTGCCCATCCAAACCGGGGGTCCCGAGGCCGCTCCCGCAGCGTGAGCGCGCGCCATGCGAGCGAGGCCCCTCGCCCCGGAACTCGCCCCGCTCCGCCTCCGTGGGGGAGCGCGGGGGGCGCCTGCCCAGGCTCCCGGGCGCGCAGCCTCGCGGGGAGCGGCCCCCCCCGGCGGCGCGTCCCCTCGGCAAGCGGCTCCGGCGCCCGCGGGCCCCCCCGCGGCCGCCGCGCCCCTTCCCGAGGCGAGCCAGTGCGGGACGCGGGCCCCCTCCCCTCCCCTCCCCTCCCCTTCCCCGCAGCCTTAGCCTAAGGCAATGAGCGCCGCCCCCCGGCGACCCCCCCCCCGTGGAGGGGCCCGCGAGGGGCGGCCTGGTGTGATCCGCGGGGGACGCGAGCTCCTGATCCGAGCGGGAGCCTCCGCTCTCGCGTGGCGCAGACCCGAATGGCGGGGCGGGGCGGGCGGGGGGGCCTGACCGGCGGGGCAGGAGGGGCGATCAGCCCGGACAGTGGGTCCAGGCGGGATGCCGGGGAAAGTTTTCGCGCCAGCACCTGTCCAGCCGTGCCGGCTGCGCCCGCCGCCCGCCCTTTGTAACCCAAAGCTTAAAGATTGTATCCGACACTCCGCGCCAGTGAATGTGTCCGGTAGTCGTGCGCATGCAACGTCACGCTGAACATCACCGAGTCACCTCTCAGCCCCAGAACGCATTGCGTGGGCACCTCTGACCATGTGCAGAGCGCATCCTCCTCACCACGAGAACGCCCCGTGCCCACATTTGGCGCTAGGAGACACAGAAACCGGGGTTTGTTTCCGGGCCTCTCAGTTTAGAGCGCAGCTGCGGCGGGGGGGCCGGGGGAGCTCGGCACATGCTCAGGGGCCCTGCTCACACGCTCCAAAGCTGCGGCCGGTTTATGGGTCTGGACTCGCGTTCGGCTGGGCGCGGGAGGCGGGTTTCCCGGGTCAAATCCCTGGCCGTGCCACGCGGTGGCGCGGTTCCCCCGAGAAGCGCTGGGGCGGCCGCGGGATTTCCGCGCGCGGGGCGAGGGGCGACCCCCCGCAACCCCCCGCGACCCAGCGGGGACCCGGGGCCGGGGGGGGCGCGCGGGGGCCTCAGCGCGTGCCCGCCCATGCGCGGCCCTGCAGCTGCCGCTGCTCTCGGGGGCGAGCGTGGCCGCAGAGGCTCGAAGTAGCCGTGGGCGACCTCCCCCCCCACCGCGAGTTTGCCCATCCAAACCGGGGGTCCCGAGGCCGCTCCCGCAGCGTGAGCGCGCGCCATGCGAGCGAGGCCCCCGCCCCGGAACTCGCCCCGCTCCGCCTCCTCCGTGGGGGAGCGCGGGGGCGCCTGCCCAGGCTCCCGGGCGCGCAGCCTCGCGGGGAGCGGCCCCCCCCGGCGGCGCGTCCCCTCGGCAAGCGGCTCCGGCGCCCGCGGGCCCCCCCGCGGCCGCCGCGCCCTTCCCGAGGCGAGCCAGTGCGGGACGCGGGCCCCCTCCCCTCCCCTCCCCTCCCTTCCCCGCAGCCTTAGCCTAAGGCAATGAGCGCCGCCCCCGGCGACCCCCCCCCCGTGGAAGGGCCCGCGAGGGGCGGCCTGGTGTGATCCGCGGGGGACGCGAGCTCCTGATCCGAGCGGGAGCCTCCGCTCTCGCGTGGCGCAGACCCGAATGGCGGGGCGGGGCGGGGCGGGGGGGCCTGACCGGCGGGGCAGGAGGGGCGATCAGCCCGGACAGTGGGTCCAGGCGGGATGCGGGGAAAGTTTTCCGGGCGGCGGGGTAGGGGGCCGGCTGCCCGGAGGGGCCGCGGTCTCGCCCATTCGGGGGCAACCTGGGATGCTGCGAGGGGGCCCCCGACGGCCGGCCGGGGCCCCTCCAGCCCCGCTCCTCCTCTGCGCGTAATGGCCGGGGTGCCTGAACGCACCTCACGGAGACGGGCCTCACCCGCGAAGCGGGGAGGGTCGGGGTGCCCCCGGGCTCCATGTTGGGGGGCCACGAGCGGGCTGGGTTTGGCGTCGCAGCCCTGGGCTGGTGTGGGACCCGTGCCCCCGCCCCGTTGCTGCGGACCCCTCTGCCGAGCCCCCCCGCACCTGGCCAAGGCTTGGGGCTGGCTGGCCAGCCCGGGAGCCACGAGAGCTGCCGTCCCGCGCGGGGGGGGGGGCGGCACGGGCCGGGAGGGGTGGGGCGCGGCGGGGGGGCTGTGGCCTCTGGC
Organism: Varanus salvator macromaculatus; assembly: GCA_023646645.1. NCBI lineage: Eukaryota > Metazoa > Chordata > Lepidosauria > Squamata > Varanidae > Varanus > Varanus salvator. The sequence continues at coordinate 249,028 of JAIXND010000753.1, read as the reverse complement.
CAGGACGGGACCGGGGCAGGCGGCCCCGCCCGCGAATCAAGGGCCAGGCGCCCGCCCTCGCGGCCTTTGTTCTCGGCTGGGGACCCTGACCTCCCGCTTCCCTTCCCGCGGCCGAGGAGCCGTGGCCCAGCTGGCTTCCTGCCACGCATCCCGGGGCTTTGGGTGGGAGCCGCGCCGGCCTTTCCTGCCCCCTCCCGGCCCCGGCGCTGGGGGGAACCGAGCGACCAGGGCTCCCCAGCAGCTCCAGAGCGGTGGCGGTGCAGATAGAGCTGCGGGGGGGATCCATCCAGCCAGCTTTCTGCCTCGGACGGGGGACATCCCGCTGCCTCTGGGAAGCCAGCCCAGGTGGGGCACGAGGGGAGCACCCCACACCGGGCGACCCGCCTTCAGGCGCTCGCAGCTCTGCACTGCATGCAGAGAACGTGGGAGGGGCCCCAGAGCGGCTGGCCCCGGGGCCCCACGTGGCCCTGCAAGGGTCCCAGGCAGCCGTGCCCCCCGCCACCCTGGGAGGTGTCCGGACCTCCCCCAAGCGGCTGCCAAGGCGTTTGCCCAGGCCCCCTTCACCTTTGACCCTGCCCCAGCGCTTCTCCAACCCGGTGCCCACCAAGACGAGCTGCCCTGAAATTCTCGTTGGCACCTGTGAGCCAGGGCCTGTGCTTGGGGGCAATGTGACGTGCCGTCCGATGCGTCTGGAGGGCCCCGGCTTGGGGACGGAGCAAAGGATGGGAAGCCCCCACTCCCCACTGAAGGCAACAGAGCCTGCGCTCTCTCAACAGCCCTCAAGGCTTGCCGGAGCGGAAAAGCCACATCGCCCTTGGCTCAGCACTTTTAAATCCTTGAACTCCAGTGAAGTTGACCCCCCCCACCTCCTCTGCCCTGTTTGTACAGCTCCCGCCCCCCCCCCGCAGGGAGGAAGCATCAATCCATCTGTACTTCCCGGAGCCAAGCAGCCTTAAGGACTAGAAGCATTGCAAAGCCAAGTTCTCTGCAGATGCACTCCATACGCTGCCTTGTGTCACGCGGGATACTCTGCCAGGCAGCACCGCTCACGGCTGACCATCCCTCTGGGGGCGCCGCATCCAGCCCACCCCACGGCCTGTCTCAGTCCAGGGGTGGGTCACATCTTGCCCCCCACTCACTTAGAAACATAGAAACAGAGCGAGTCAGAAGGGGGCTCCCAGGCCATCTAGTCTGACCCCGGCTCCAGCCGGCTCTGCTCACGACATGTCCCCCATGTGCCTGTCCAACCTAACTTTGAACACCCCACCATGTGCATGTCCAGCCTGCCTTGAACACCCGCACCGATGGGGCCTCAACGACCTCTCGTGGAAGCCCATCCCACACCCTCAGGGTCCTAACCGTTAGGAAGGACTTCCTGGCATCCCAATTGAACCTGGGTTCCCTGAGCTTGGCTCCGTTGGAGAGTGTCCTGCCTTCCTCTGCAGGGGAGAACAGGTCTCTACTCACCTCCGTGTGACACCCCCTCACATGCCTGTATGTCGCCAAGAGATCCCCCCTGAGTCTCCTCTTCTCCAGGCTGGAGAGACCCAGTTCCCTCCGTCTTGCCTCATGCCCCATCCCCTGCAAACCGGCCACTTTCATGCTCCCAGGTGGCCTTTTGGCCTCGCAGCAAAGGGGGTGCCCCAGAGCGCTCTACCAGGTGTATCCGTGCGCCTGCGGCACCTACGCACGAGCCCAGCCCCCCGACTGCAAAGGGACCCGGCCCCTCGCCCCTCTGGCCCACGCCCCTTGAGGCCCCCAAGCCGGGCCGAGCGTGGGGGTCGTGCCACGTCCTCCCCACATGCGGCCTTCCACCTCGCTGAGCCGGAGGGACTTCTGCCCGCTTCGGTCCCGAGAAAGGCGTTGCCAGTGGTGGCATCCGCGTTCCGCTCCAGCCTGAGCAGCGGATGGGGGGCAGGAGCAGTAAGTTTGGCCCCCTCTGTTAGGGGTGTGGGGACAGCTGGGCCAGGCGCACCCCCCTGTGCCCCAGGACCCCCTGTGCCCCCCCATCACCTAGCAAGACCTCCTTGATGTGCTGCGTAACAAGCCCCATCTGGAGGTGGCGTTTTTTAAGAAGAGGCAAGCTTTTATTGAGCGAGCGAGCGAGCAAGCAAAGAGGGAACGTTCCAAAATAGTTTTAGATTAGCGTGTTTCCAGAGAAGCCCTCCAGAACTTCCCGCATTCCGCAAAGCCACATCTGCCCCCCACCTGCCAAGTCCCACTTGCATGAGGTCCAGCCGACACCTGGAGGGGAAACAGGCATGCGCAGGGGCCCAGGGCCCTTCAAGCCCCCAGAACGCGGCTCTGCCCCATCCCTCATCCACGTGGGGCTCAGGGGAGCAACACTCCCCCAGCAGCACGTGCCCCGAGAAGGCGGATCCGAGGTGCCCATCAGCGTGGCCCCTTGCAAGCCAGGGCACTCCAGGGGAGTTGGGCTGCGGCCCCACAATTCCTAGGGCCATGCTGGTGGGGAATGATGGGCTCTGCGATCCATCACAAGGGGAGGGCAGCCCGGTTTCCCTGGCTCTCGGACTTGACAGTCCCGGTTCCTTTAGGGGCCCCAAAGGCCCACGAGGTAGCCCACCGGGCTTGAGGCTGGGCCCCGCGTGCCCCCACTTGCTCAGGCCCCCACGGTGGCCCGCACCACTTCCCGCTTTAGCCGAGAAGGAAGACAACCGATGGAGAAAGACTGCTGTCGTGTCAACACCAAATCTTCCACCCTCCAGAAACCCACCTCAGGCAATGCTCCCTTAATCTGGTTTATAAGATACATTTTAATAAAAGCAACATCACCACCTTCAATATGAAGGTTAAGACTTGGTACAAAAGAATCGGCGCTCGGTATGACATCACAGGCGGGTCCCCACGACATCAGCGATCGGCACCCACGCTTTGTCCAGAGGCACGTCGTTCGGGGGACGGGGCGCCCTCCGCCGGCTCCCCCCACCGGCCTGCAGGGCACACGGGAGGCGTCTCGCCATCGCGACATCACAGTCCGGCGCCCGGATGCCCCACGCCCGCCCGCTCGCTCTTGTGGGCCGGCGTGGGACCCCGTCCACGTCCCACCTTGCATCCCCGGGGCAGCCTCACACTGACCCGCCAGAAAGTGCAGAGTTGTCTGATTGTCGAACGAGTCCCCGGCGGAGGGTTGCGGTCCCTTCTGCCCCGATGACGTCGCGCAGAGTGTGCCACGGACGGGGCACCCCGAAAAGCCCGTCCTGTGCAGTCGGCACTGCCACAGCACCCCGTCCTTCTTTGGCTTTCTGGCCAGGGACGGCTCGGGGCTTCACTCGGAAACCCGCGTCCCACCCTCTCCGTGCGAAACAGGCCAGCGGTCTCCAAGCATGGCTCACCGTTCCAGAACGTGCTGGACTGGGGTGGCCGTCCTCCCGCTGCGTCGGAAGGCAGGACGGCACATTTGTAAGGCCTCTGGCGATTGCCCGCACGCCCTCCACCCGGCTCGCGCTGCTGGAGCAAAGGCCAAACCGGAGGCGGCAGAGCGCCACAGCGAACCCGCAAGCCCTCGCAGGATCGGCGCAATGGCGGTCTGGGGGGTGGCCGTCTCGCGCCAGGCGGTTCTCGGGAGCCACAGAGGAACTTCATTCTCCGGTTCGCGTTCCAGCCCGGTGGGCCGTGTGGGATCGCTGCCGCCACTGGGCATCTCCCACCAGCCGAGCAGCTGTTCCCAAAGGAAGCAGAACGGCTGCCCGGGAACTTGCCGGCCTGAGGCCACCTTTGGCATTTCCACGGTCCTGAGGGTCCGGGTGGCTGCGTGGAAGCACAGACGCCCCGGAAGCTTCAGCGGCTCAAGAATGCAGGACCCAAGCGACAGAGCCGGGGTGGGAGACACGGAAGACGCCGGCAGCGCCTGGCCGGCCGAGGCAGCCGACCCCTCCGGGGGGCTGGGATGCCCCCACATCCACCGTCTTCGCTGAACCAGTCAGTCTAAGAGCTAAAATATCTCGGCAGCCCTTCCAGAAAGAAGATACCCAGAGGAGGGAGCAAGGAGCCGATTCCCTGCGGAATGTGCTGCTCCGGAGTGAGCGAGAAGGGAGGCCGGGGAGGAGGGGGCCGGGCTCCCAGGCCGAGAGGCCACGTCCCCGGGTGGGCCCCGGCCATCGGCAGGACGTCATCGCCGCTCCGTGGGTCAGTAGTGGCCACCCTTGGGCCCCGTCGAGGAGCCCCCCTTGCCCTGGGCTCGCATGTTCTGCACGCTGGACAGGATCTTCTTCTGGTGCCCGGCCAGGGTCACCCCGATGCGGAGCAGGTCCCTGGGGAAGGCAGGGGAGACGCAGCGCTCAGCGGGGGCCTCTCCCTCACATGCCCCTGGCCCGGCCAACCCCACCCCGCAGCCACCGGCCCCCCGACTCACTCGCTCGAGAGCTGGCTGACCAGCTCGAAGGAGGTGAAGCCGGCGCTGGCGAAGCTGTCCTCGTAGCGGCTCATCTTGAGGGCACGCAGCCAGTCTCCCACGGAGCCGAAGGAGGAGCAGTGCGGCAGCCGCTGGTCCAGGAGCGGGTGGGACGGCCTGCGGGCGAGCAGGGCTGGTGAGCAGCCAGGTCCAGCGGGGACGGGGACGGGGCCGCGCGGCTCGGCTCGGCTCGGCTCTCCAGGAGGGGGCCGGGCAGCACCCCAGCCAGCCAGGGCGGGCAAACGGCAGACCCCACGAGGACGGCAGCGCAAGGGGCCCAGCACGACGCAGGGGTCCAGCCGGGCCTTGGGGGACGCGGGCTCGAGCCCCTGCTGACCCAAAAGCTCTGGGGCAGCTGCGTCACTCAGACTCCCACCCTAGCGGGAGGCCACGAAAGCCCCCTCCCCCACGCAGGGGAAATAAGCCGGGAAAATGCCACAATCCCTCTTTGGAAAGGCGCGCGGCTGGCTCAGGGGTGCCGGGATGTCTGGCAGCGCCGACGGGCCCCCCGCCCCCTCCGGAGAGCAGTGCATGGGCCAGGGGCGCCGGGGGGCGCTCGCTCACCCTGCGTTCCCCCGCGAGACGATCTTCAGGCTGGCCGGGTTCCGGATCAGCTTGTCCAGGGAGCTGACGATCTGCGTGAAGCGTGGCCGGGCGTTGCGGTCCTTCTGCCAGCAGTCCAGCATCAGCTGGTGCAGCGAGGCGGGGCAGTCCGTCGGGGGCGGCAGCCGGTAGTCCTGCTCGATGGCGTTGATCACCTGCGGGCAGGGCGGGGCGCTCGTGGGCTGCGGGGCCGGCCGGGGGGCTTCCTCGGGCGGCCCGGGGGGGCGCGTCTGCCCAGGGCTCGCCACTCCGGCCCGATGCCTGTGGCTGGGCCATCAGAGCCGAGGACGGGGGCAGAGGTGCATGCGGTGGGCACGCGGGCGAGTGAGGTGTGTGCAGCCCGAAAGGACTGAATGGGGCTCCCCGGGAAGATGGGGGTGCCCACTTCTCGGAGCAAACATTTTTGGTCAACTTTAGACGAGATGCGCGGACAGCTATTCTGACCGTGCGTACTATCCCCGAGGTTAAGCGGCTGTGCTTTCTGCTGAGGGCCCGCAGACCGCTTTCCGGGGCTCGCCAGTCCCTTTGTGGTGCCGTAGCCCCCCTGCTAAATGACTGAACGCTGCTCCTGCAAGGGGGTCCCGGTCACTGGCCGGAGGGGCTTCTGACCTCCCTGGCTCCCTCTTGCTCTCTGCCTGTCTCCCGCAGGAACGAGCCACCGAGAGCTTCCCTGAAGTGGCCAGCTGGCCGTGAGGCGTTCCCGCCCCGACCGATGTCTAAGCACGAGCCCGTGCCTGTTAGGATGCGGCCCCTGAATTACGACACTGTGCTCCCGATTGTTATTTGCTTTTAAATTGCTTTCTGCAATGAGAGAGAAACTCCCAGAAAGCAAAACGGCCCCAGGGGTTTGACCCGTTACCAGCAGCTCTGGACACCAGCAGGCTGGGCAAGGTCCGTGGGGGTGAAGCGGGCTTCGTCGGGGAGACCTCTGCAGCTGCCCCCCCCCCGGCCGAGCGAGCCTCCTGCAAGTGGGCCCCGGGCCCAGCACTCACGTCCTGATTGGACATGTCCCAGTACGGCCGCTCCCCAAAGGACATGACTTCCCACATCACGATGCCGTAACTCCAGACGTCGCTGGCGGAGGTGAACTTGCGGAAGGCAATGGCTTCTGGGGCCGTCCACCGGATCGGGATCTTCCCGCCCTAAGGAGAGATGCGAGGTGCGGGAGGGGAGTCAGCCCGGGAAGAGGCGCAGGTGGTGGAGAACTCTTCCAGGACCCTCCGAACTCTGCAGCCGCCTGACTTTTCCAAAGTCACAATATACATTTGGACCTTTGCGGGAAATCTGTAGGAATCTGCCCTTCCGTTAATGGGCATCTGCGCCCGTGCGCACTTGCACAATTAATGGCAGATTAACGCTAACGGGCCTTTGCATGAGTGGAAAAACGCTCACCACCCTAAAATTCCGACTCTGCCAGTGAGCAGGGCCAAGCGAGCGCCAGGAAACACAGATGGAGTGGATTTAGCCGAATCGGCCCATCCCAAAGGAAGCCCGAGGGCCGCTCCGCCCTTCCTGAATTCCAGGCTCGGTTCCATCTCCCCCTGAACGCTCGTCAGGCATTCTCCTTCCTCGTCCAGCAGCATCTTCTCCCTCCGCTCAGGATGCCACCAAGCAGGGCTCACGGCCGCCTGCAGCCCTGGAGCGAGGGGAGCCGCAGCCCCACACATCTGGCTGGGGATGATGGGTGCTGCAGTTGGCACCTCTGGAGAGCGCCAGGCTGGAGGTGCTGCGAGGTCTGTTGCGCCGCCTGCCCCTCCGAAAGAAACACGCACGGTGACACTTTGAAGGGGATTCAGCACGTCTGGCAGGAGGAGGCTGCCGGGCTGTCGGTTGGGACCGCTCCGTGGCAGCCGGCGGCACAACGGTGGCAGGCTGGCGATGCCGGCGTTTCTCCCCCGGCCTCCCCGTGGGCTTCTCGGAGGCGTCTGTTGGCTCGTACGGCAGGGGCACCGGGCGCAGAAGGAGCCGGTCCTCCCCAGGACCCACCCCCTCTTCTGGCCTTATCCTGGCACCCAGAGGGCCCCCGGCTCGGCCCCCGAGAGCTTTCAAACTGGGAACATTCCTGCCTGAAACCCCAGACGCCACAGCTGCCAGTCAGTGTCAGCAGCACTGGGCTGCACGGCCCGAGGCCCAACTCCCTAGAGCAGCGGTGGCGAACCTATGGGGCCCCATCTGTCGGCACGCGAGCCGAGTCGCCCCAGCAGCTGAGCATCGGATAACAGCGCACACAGGGGCCATGCGCCTGCTCAGAAAGGAGTAGTGGCACCAGGCAATGAAGTCACAAGCTGCGACTCATTAGCCGCAACTCATCCGCGCTTTCGCATGGCCGTCAGTGCGCTGCCAAGCTTGGACTGGCTGTGAGGTGTTTTTCTAAACTAAAGCCTTGGTTTTCAGGTTTCATTGCAGTGTTGGCACTTTGCGATCAATAAGAGGGTTTTGGGTTGCAGGTTGGGCACTCGGTCTCTAAAAGGTGACCATCACTGGGTTCGGGTTCGGAAAACAAGGGATCCTGGCATGGTTTTGATGGTTGGAACATGTTTAGCATGGGCAGAAATGATGAGCTGTGCAGAAAAGGCTACTCAAGGACGGCTTTTTCAAAATTGCATTATTTTTTAATGGAACTTTAGCCCTATATTAGGGTTAGGGGTGGCCCCAGGGTAGGGTTAGGGTTAGAGAAATGAGGTGTCCTGGCATGATTTTGATGGTTAGAATGGGTTTAGGATGGGCAGAAATGATGAGCTGTGCAGAAAAAGCTACTCAAGGAAGGCTTTTTCAAAATTGCCCTCTTTTCAATGGAACTGTAGCCCTATATTAGGGTTAGGGGTGTGCACCAGTGTAGGGTTAGGGTTAGGAGAACGAGGTGTCCTGGCACGATTTTGATGGTTGGAATGGGTTTAGAATGGGCAGAAAGGATGAGCTGTGCAGAAAAAGCTACTCAGGGAAGACTTTTTCAAAATCTCACCCTAGAGGGTGCTTCCAACGTCCCCCTTCTCCCAGAAAATGCAGAACTTCCACCCCGCACCTCCCGGAGACCTCGGGGGCCCTGCTGCAGGCGCCCCTCCTCCCAAGCCCCGCGCTGGTCGCCCTCCACCCAGTGCAAGGCGAGGGGGGGGATGTGGGGGGGGTCCCACGGGCCATGTGGAGAAGGAGTGCACATGGCCTGCCGCTGCTCACCAGGGAGCTGGTGTAGGTGGGGTCAGACGAGTTCTCCTCCAGGAAACGAGACAGCCCGAAATCCGAAACTTTGCAGACCAGGTTGCTGTTCACCAGGATGTTCCGGGCGGCCAGGTCCCGGTGCACGTAGCTCATGTCGGAGAGGTAGCGCATGCCCGAGGCGATCCCGCGCAGCATGCCCACCAGCTGGATGGGCGTGAACTGGCCGTCGTTCAGCTGCGGGCGGGCGAGAGGGAAGCGCTCAGGCACGGGCAGAGCCACCCCGAAGCCGGCACGGGGCACACACGGGGCAGGAGACGCGCCAGCCCCCGGGCTCCGAGCCACAGGGAAGCGGGGGGGGACCCACGCCGAGGCGGATCGGCTCCCGCGAGGGAGCCCGGCCCCAGGGTCCCAGGCGCTGGACGCGGCTATCACGAACGGGGCCCGCTGGGAGACGGCCGGGGGCAAGGGGCAAGGCTCCCACGCAGGAGATGGCGGTCGCTCACAGCAGGGCGCCCTCTCAGCCCCGCCAGCACGGGCTGCTCCACCCCGCTTAGCTCAAGCTATGGGGACGCCTCTTCCACAGGTTTTGCTGGCTGGACGGGGGTGTCCCCGCCGGCTCTAACCGGGTGCGCGCCGGGCGGGATGGACTGCAATGCCCAGCATCCCGGGGCCCCGGCTGCTCTGTTGCATCCGGGACCTCGCATGGCCGGGCCGCAGCCCCCGCTCACCCGCAGGAAGGAGTCGAGGGCCCCGTTCTCCATGAACTCCGTGATGATCATGACGGGGATGCTGCTGGTGATGACGCCGTCCAGCCGGATGATGTTGGGGTGCTCGAACTGGCCCATGATGCTGGCCTCGCTGAGGAACTCGCGGCGCTGCTTCTCCGTGTAGCCCCCCTTCAGCGTCTTGATGGCCACGTAGATCTCCTTCTTGCCTGGCACCTTGAGGAGCCCGCGGCACACCTCTCCGAACTCACCTGTCGGGGCGGGAGAGGCGGCTGAGGGGCGGCACGGGGCAACCCGGGAACCGGGCCGGCCTCCCTGGGCTCCCGCGGCACCATGTGGTTCTCGGGTGGGCAGAAGCAGCAGCCACCCTGGCGCAGCGACCCAGCGTCCTCTCTAACCGCGAACTCAGATGGGCCCAGTGGACAGAAAGCCTTCCACAGGACGGTGGCTCTGTGGCTGGGAAACCGAGACCACGTGGACGGCATTCTCTGTCCCTTCCCGAAAAGTGGCTGTTCCCCCAGGAAGGCAGGGGAGGGGGCGGCTCCCGGTTGGACCGCAGAAAGCCGCAGCCGTTGCCTCGCCTTGTGGCTCGCGGCCAATATTGCCTGCTCCGGCAGGCAGCAGCAACCCTCCCGCAGGTCCTGGATCCTTTCAGCCGGAGGTTCTCCCAGCGCAGGGCCTGGGGGCGCCTGCGGGGGCAGCTGGCCCGTCTCCCTTCCCTGCAGATCCCGGGCCGCCGAGACTCGGCGGCGCTGCTCTAGAGCGGAGGAGTGGAGGCCGCTCGGCGCAGCAGCGACTGCAGCCCCTCTGGCCCTGCAGGGCTCAGTCAGTCCTCCTCCAACGCCTCCTTCCCAGGCCGGACTCCCTTCCCATTGCGTTGCTTCCCAGCTTTCTCGGGTCCTGCCGCTGTGAGAGCGCGGCCCCAGGCTGCCCTGACGCCGAGTCCAGTCCGCTCGGCATGTGGCAATTATTCCCAGAATGGGCTGTGGGAGGGTGACTCCGCGGAGGGGTCCAGGGGTCTGCCGGCCCCCTTGCCGCCCCCCTTGGAGGGAGGGGGAGGGGGCGGCTCCGTGCCCATGCCCATCTCCTGCGGGGGCAATTTCCCCCGCCGCCGCCGCTCTCGCCTGTTCCGCTGGGGCAGGCAAGCGTGTGCTTGGACCACTGAACACGGGCGTTTTCGCTGGGGCAGCCAGGTGCCTGCTGTATATCGCAGCGTTCAGCTTTTCAATCGGCAGTAACCCGGCCTCCGAACCAAGGGGGAACGCCATCCCCTGCAACGCTGGGCCCCGATCCCTGGCTCCCTGCGCTACTTCAGGGCCCTCCCAGCGCCCACCGGAGTTTGCATCTGCTCGCATCCGTGGGCGGCCCCGAGGAGGAGCCTGAGCTCGCGTGTTGTGGGGGGGCACGAGGACGGGGCGCGGGTCCCTCCCGCCCCCCGCTCTCCAAAGCGACCGGCAGGCGGGCAGGGGGCAGGCTGGGGCCCAGCCCATCCATGCACGGCCTGCGGGGCTCCTGCCGACACCCCCTCCCGCCACAGGTGATCCCGGCGGGTGCCCGCTGCCTGCTGGAGCTGACGCGGGGGGGCCTCCAAGCACGGCCGCTCCTACCTGCCCCGATCACCTCCTCGATCTTGACGTACGAGACGTCGATCTCCTTGGCGAACTCCCGCACGGCCTCGTTCGGGTCCTCGTAGGTGAAGGGGTCGATGTACACCTTGGTGCCTGGGCGAGGGAGGGGCAGCTGAGCCGGGGCCAGGGCCCCCCCTTCCGTGCCGCAGAGCCCAGCCCTGGCCAGGCCCCTCCCACAGAGCTCGCCACATGCTCACCGTGCCAATCAGGTACTGGCCGGGCTTGTCCGAGTATTCCGGTTCCCGGGACCGCGAGGACCCTTGGCGCCTGCCAAAGCGGACAAGAGGGGCCTTTGAGCCCCGCCCACAGCCGTGCCCCCAAGCCCGCCCCTCGGCTCCTCGCCCACGCCCGCGCTCCCTTGGGGGCCCCCGGCTGCCCCCCGGGGGGCCTGGCCACACTCTCCTCCAGGAGCCGCAACTCCCTCCCTCCCTCCCTCCCGGCTCCTCCGGCCACCCGGGACACCCAGTCGCGCTGCACGGGGCCTGCACCCACCCCTGGGAGGCGGCCCCCGAGAGCGCCTCTGACACGGGCTCGGCCCTTGGGGCTTCGCCCTGCCCAGCCCCTTCCCGGCCCCGGGCGCAGCCCAGACGCCCCCCTGGGCCCTGGCGCCTTACCGGAGGCAGACGATCGCCACAATGACCACGGCCAGGACCAGCAGCGCCCCCAGGGCCGCCGTGCCCACAATGAGCGCCAGCTTCTCCGTGCCACTCCCCGGCTCTGTGCGTGGCAGAGGGAAAGGAAGAGCTTGGGGGACTGTGGGTCGGTTCCCGGGAGCACCTTCAGAAGATCGGGGCCCAGGACAGAAACCTGCATGCGCTAGGTGCTAGGCTGGGCTATGCAACCTGAGAAGGAATCGCTCAGGTGTGCTTCAGTCGCACAGGCGGCAAAGCCAGCCGATCACGTCCAGGTAACCGGAATGCCTCTGCTAAATTGCACCACGACCCAGATTATCCCAAATCCGTGGGAGCCCGTGGTTTTCTCTGCTTATTGTCACGAAGGAGGATTTTCCTGGGCCGGGGCGGTGCGGCAGGAGGGATGCCGTTCCCAGCATCTTCCGCGTCGCTCCACGGAAGCTGCCCGGGACGCGGCCTCTTAGGCGGGCGATCTCTCGGCTGCCTCTTCACAAACCCGCAAGGCGCGCTGGGGACATTCAGCTTTTGCCAGCCGGTTGCTTAACCCGCTCGGCAGACTGTCAGGAATCGTACGTTCTGCCAGACGGTCCCCCCGGAACAGCCGGCAGGACCGTCCTCTCCGGCTCCCGCTCGGCAAATGCCGCCCAGGCCGAGCGGCTGGGAGGCGAGCCTTGGAGCTTCCCGTGCAGAGCCGCTGGCCCAACCGCTCAGGGAAGGGAAATCAGAGGGGCTGCCCCACGCAGGGGAAGAGGCCCTCCCGAGGCAGTGGCCCGGCGGCATCTAGGCGGGGAAATGCTGCAGGTGGGAAGAGCAGGAAAAGTTTTCCATTGGAAAAGGGCGGGACGCCTGAGCCCCAGCGGTGAGTCAAGCGGCGGGGATCTGTTCCAAATGACGCGAGAGCCAAACCTTTGCGCCGAGGGCCAGAGGCAGCCTTAAAACTGAGGAAGGGATGAGGCCAAAGCGGGAAATTCCCCAGACTGACGCAACTGTGTTAGCAGAAAGCAGAGCAATGCGAAACGGGAGACAAGAGCGGGAAGAGCCGGGCGCAGTCCCTCTCCTAGGATGAGTTGTTTTATTAATTTCGATCCAGGAAGGGGTGCCGTCGCTTTTGATTCAGGGGCTACCCAGGCCTCCCCGCCTTCCGGTGCCCGTTCCCCCGTTCTGTTGCTGCCAGAAACTCGCCACTGGGCTGGGGAAGGGCTGCGACCCGGTGGGCAGAGCCTGCACGAGCGTTTGGGCAGCCGACCGACCACGGGGCCCCCGGGTGCGTGGGGGCCCTCGGGGCCCAGGGAGCCGCCAGCCGCAGGCGCAAGTGGGTCGCCCTCCTGCACCCGGCACAGCCTGGCCAGCAACGCCCCGGACACCTCCCGGGCAGCAGACACTTCTGCCCCCCATGCAAGGGTCCGTTCCCCGGCTCCCTTGGAAGCCCTCCGCCCCCAGCGACTGAGCCCATGAGGAAGGAGCTGCGGCAACACGCCTCAACGCATCCCCCAGTGACTTGCATAGTCTCGTGCACCTAATCCTGGAAAGCAAAAAGTTTAAAAAAGCAACACCGAGTGCCAATTCAGTAGAATCCGTGCAACTTAGAAGATGCCACTTCTCTGAAGAATAAAATCCAATTCCCTCGTCAGGAAAGCACACGGAAGAGCGGGCTCCCCCACCCACCCCCCCCCCAAATGGGAAATGTACCCAGCTGGGACTCTACCTCTGCAGGCCTAAGATGATGTCACCCCGCGCTTGTGCCACGGCTCCTTGAATTGCGCTGGGGCGGTTCAGCCGGCCCCCCGCCTAAATGCGAGAACATTCCAGGATGCGGGTCGCGGAGAAAGGAGCCGGCCAGTGTTGGAGAGCTCTGGGGCGGAAGCCGGCCCGGGCCACGGCGTGGCCGCCTGGGCAGCGGAAGTGCCACGCCGGCATCCTGTGCCGTCGGCACGCGGACGAGGAGACACGACGTGACGCCAGCCCGACGGGGCCGCCCCACTCACCGGCTCCCTGGGTCTGGAAGGCTCGCTCGGGCCCAAAGCCGCCGTAGCCGGCCTCGGAACGGGCGCGGACCTGCACGACGTACACGGCCCCTCGACGCAGCCCGGTCAGGGACACCTGGTTCTCGGACGTCTTCACGAACATGGGCCCCCCGACACCCTGCAGGGGAAGCAGCGGGAGGGGTCGGCTCTCGGCCCTGCCCGGGGCCCCGCGGTCCCGCTGGAATGGCGCCACGCCAGTTTTCCAGCTGGACCCCAGTGACGTCCGACCGCCCCTTCCCTTGCCCAGCCCACAAGCCTTCCCTTTCTGTCGGGATCCGCTGACCCGGAGTAGCTGCTCCCACCCTCAGGGGCATCAGAGCAACCTTCCATCATCCCCAGCCAGCAGGCTGGCTGGCTATGAAGGGTGCCACACTTCAAGGGCCGCCGAATCCCACCGGGCGGTGGCCTTGACGGACCAGCTTAAAAGTGCCGTTGGCTGCACCCTGCATCAGTGGCCGGGCAGCCTTGGCACCGTCTTCACACCACGTGGGCTCGTGTGGCTTGCGGGGGAGGCCCCTCCGCCTCCCGGGTCCCCCAAGAGAAGGGCAGCAACAGCACGGCCATCCGCTGGTGTCAGAACGGCCGGCCTGGGCCCACACGTGCAGGGAGGGGGAGGCGAGCCCGCCAACAAGCCCACCCCCCATCCCCAAGGGTCTGCAGGCCCCGGAGCCGAACTTTTTGGAGTGCGGGAGACGAGAGAGGCAAGGGAGGGGCAGGGAAGCCCCCTCGACGTGCTCTTGTGGGGGGAAGGTTCAAATCCAAGCCGTGGGGCAGCAGCCCCAGCTGGCCTAACTTAAATCCTATTCGTTTGAACGGGTTTACTCTACGCGGGACCCCCAGCCCTTGTTGTGGCCAAATATTAACTACACTCCGCACGACGGATCAACTAAGGGGGCAGTCCGAGCTGGGTTTGGACGGGAAAATGACACCAAAGGCATGCTAGGAGCGCCGGGACAGTTACCGGCCAAGCACCGCTAGGACTGCCCCCTTCAAAGTCCCTCCGCTGGACAACTGCCCACCCCCTGGGCAGGAGCCCCACCTGGTCCTGGGTGGGAGGCGCAACTGCCCCGCAGGCGGCCAGCCTTCTCCTCCGCCACCGGCCACAGGGCCGAAAAGCCGCCGAAGAGACCCGGCGTCCCGCCCCCGCACTCACCCTTCTCGCAATACTTGACCTCGTAATCCAGGATGCTCCCCGTGGGGGGCTGGATGGAAGGCCAGGTCAGGGTCACTCCGCTGGGCTCACAGATGCCGGATGGACCTCGGACACAGGCTGGGGACTGCGGGGAGAAGGCGGGGGGCGCTGAAGCCGGGCGGGGGCCACAAGGGGCGGCTGGCGAGCACCGCAGGCCAGCGGGGACAGGCTGGGCGGGCAGCTGCGGGGCTGTGGGGCTCCCGGGGGTGCCGGACCCGCCAGGCGAGCGGCGGGGCTGCGGGGTCCCGCGGGCCACTCACCGTCTTTGTTGGTGGTGATGTTGACGGACTCCGACTGGGGCGGGTTGTGGCTCAGATCCGAGACGCCGTTGATTGCCTGGATCTGGAGGGAGTACGTGACGTAGGGCCGCAGCCCCTCCACGGTGACGGTGCGCTCCACGAGCCCCCGGGCACGGGGGGCGTACGCGATGCGGGAGCAGAGCTGGCAGCTCTGCCCCTCCGGGCACTCGTGGCAGATGACGTGGTAGGCCACGTCATCGCGCCCCCCGTTCTCCAGGGGCCCGCTCCACTCCAGGACGGCCACCGAGCCGTTGATCTTGGCCACGATGCTGCGAGGCGCCGACGGCGTGGCTGAGCAGGGGAGAGAGGCGAGATGAGCCCTCCGCCGCTGCGCCCCCCGCCTCGGAGCCCCCCGCCCCGGAGCCGGGACTCACTGGTGCACTGCTTCGCGGGAGGGTCCTTCTCCGTCCGGTAGTAGCCCAGGCGGCACAGGCACTCGCGCGACCCCGGGGCGTGGGAGTTGCTGAAGGACGGGCACGGCTGGCACGAGCCCTCGCCCTGCGACGGCTTGAACATCCCGGGCGCGCAGGCTGCAGGCGGGAGAAAGGCCGAGGCGCCTCCGTTGGCACGCCTTCCCCAACCGGGTGCCCGGCAGGGGTGCTCCGAGCGCCGGCCCACACGCCCCGGCAGGAGAGGGTGACCGGCCTCGGTTTGAATGAACGCTCTCCCAAACTCCAGTCCATTCACCTTGCTCCCTTGAAAGCGCCGCCTTTATTTTTCGCTTATCTACTCTGCCTAATGGCCAGACTTCTCCGGGTGCTGCCCAGAAGTAAAATCCCAAATTACAATGTGGGAAGACAAAACAGAAAGACTTCCGCGGTTGAGACAGGATAAAAGCAGAGCAAAAAGCAGCAACAGGGAAGGGGCTCAGCACACAAGACCACCCATTTGAAAACAAACCAAAGAGCCAGAATTTGGGGGGGGGGAGAAAGGGGGAGCGTTTGGTGGCAGGCAAAAGGCCTGGTTTTGCTTTCGCAAACTTCAGCACAGACCCCAGAACTTGGGCAGGAAAGAATATCCTTCGAATTCCCTTCTTACTTTGGAATGGCAGCTGGCGGAGCGGTTGACCCTCCGCACTTAGTGAAAACCGGGGTGACCCTCGGACGGGGCCGGAGGCCCCTGAGCCGAGCCCGGGGGCAAGAGCAGAGCCGCCCAGTGCTCCCAGTGAGCGCAGGACTGGAAGCGCTGCCTGGGGGCCTGTGCTTGGTCGCTGAGAAACCAAAGCCAGGCGCTCGCATGTGCGTGTGTTTGTGTGCGTGTGTGTCTGTGCGTGCTGTTTCACCCCTTCCGAGCCTGAAGCGGCGCTCTGAGGAGAGGGCCAGGCTCCAGGAGGAGGAGTCCATCCGGACACTTCACACAGTCCGCTGTCCACGCATGGGAATGGGAGCCCCACACGGGTGGCTTGCCAGAAGGGCCGGAAGCCGGGAGGGGCAGACGACAGGCCCCCTTCGGGGGAGCTCCCCCCGGGCCCCTTGTGCTCCCCGTGGGCTCAGCGGCCCGGACCCGTTCCTCCGGGCACCACCGTGGGGAGCCGGAGGGCCACCCCTCCCCAAGGGCAACCGGACTCCGGGATGCCCCCCAGGGGCGGCCCACGGTGCCCCCTCCTCAGGCGGATGGGCGGGAAGGGGCATGAAGGCGGGCTGCCCACATCTGTTCCTGCAGCGTGGACGTGGCCGTCTGCCACGCGGAGGCCCCCAAATCCATGGGCAGCACAGCCAAGGTGGGCGCCAGCGTGATCAGCAAAGCATGCAGAACGGCCCCCTTCCGGGACCCCCTTCGCCCCACTTCCTTCTCTCCACCGCCCCCAAGTTGTCATCGCATCCTGGCAGCCCCCTCCCCCCTCCCCCTCCCCTCCCGGCCAATGTCCTTGACCCCAGATATTTTGCATTCCTCGGCCCTGGGCAGCCAGCCGGGAGTTCAAAGACCCTTCCCCGTGGCGGCCGGTCCAGCGGAGAGACAAAGGGAGCGCGGGAGGGGAAAGCAGCTGCAGGGGGAGGGTCCCCCGGGGAGGGTCCTGGGGGGCGGGCGTCCTTGGCAGCGAGGGAGAAGGCAGGCCACCACAGCATCCGCTCCCAGCGCTGTGCTCTCCTGCGGCCCCCATGTCCAGCACTCTGAGCCGCTGGGGCTCTGTCCGTGCCCACTAGGCGTCACTGCCCCCCTGAGGCCAAGAGCACTAGCCACACTCCTGGGCAGGGGGAGGGAGGGGCTGGCTCGCCCCGTGTCAGGCCCAGGGGAACCCCCAGTTCTCACTCCAGCATCATCTGCTCCAGAGGACCCAGGAGTCCCCTCGCCCCTCATCCCGGCCCCAGGAAGAGGCACCGGCCCAGGGGCGCCCTGCCTCTTCCGAGGGGTGCCAAGTCCCCCGGCCGTGGCCCCGTCCTCCTCGGGGCCCCGGTTCACAGCCCACCATCGCAGTGTCCCACTCGGGCGCCCCGCGCAGCCCCCCGCGCGCGCCTCACCTCGGCACTTGGTGTTCTCCTCGGAGGGCTCGTGGCCCGGGGCGCAGGTGCAGTCGGTGACCGTCTGCTCGGCCCACTGCCCGTCCTCGCGGCAGTACATGCTGAGGGGCCGGGAGCTGACCTTGGCAGCGTTGGCCACGCACTGCCCGGCCACGGGCATGACCAGCTCCCTGGGCACCGTCTCCTGGAAGGCGGTGAAGTTGACGGTCACGGAGGGGCACTTCTTGTAGAAGAGGCGCACGGAGAGTAGCGCCATGCAGGCGCCCTGGTCCTGGAAGGCCAGGTAGAGCCGGCCTTGGAGAGCGGCCCGACCTTGAGGGTCTTCACGTTGACCTTGCCCGAGGCCTCCATGCCGGCCCGCTTGCGGGTGAGGTGCTCAGCCGCCACCGTGTCCACCTTGACGTAGGGGTTCTCCATCCAGGAGGGGAAGGTGGCGGTGGCCACGTCGCCGTCGGCCTCGTAGAAGAAGACGTTGAAGGTCTCCTTGCAGGAGCGGGTCACGCGCGGGATGGAGAAGCACTCCAGCACGGTGAAGCGCAGCTCGGCGTAGGCGTGCGTGGCGCCCGCCCGCGGCACGAAGGTGGTGCGCAGCCAGTTGTTCTGGTTGGGCTCGTGCACGCCGCACACCTCGAAGGTCCGCACGCTGTTCTGCTCCTCGTCCAGCCCGCTGATCTCTTCCCACTGCTGGGGGGAGACGGCCGGCTCAGGGGGGAGGCCGCCCCTCCCGCGGGGGCCCTCTGGAGGCCGGGGCCACAACCACAACCCGCAACCCGCAACCACGGTGACAGTGCATTCCGGCCCCGCTCTGCAGGGGGAAGGGGACCCCGGAGAGACTGGGAAACATCAGGACTGCGGCGGTCTCTGTCCTCGGGCTCGCAGCATAAAGGCCACGACACGAGTGGGAAGGTGGTGGGGAGGGAAGAGGAAAAACGCCAACTGCGGGCAACTGCTCTCAGAGCCCCCGCGAGAACCGGCAACTTCGGGCATGGAAGGGCCAACCTGTTCCCGGCAGCTCTGCTGATGTTCGGGGCCGGGCTGGCAGCTCCCATGCCCACAGCTGGCGCGGTCTTGTCAACACAGACAAGCAGCCGCAGCCGCACAGGATTTCTGGCAGGGGCTTCCCAGCCCCGCAGGGAGAGGCCGTCCGTGGCGCGCGGGCCGCCTGGCTCCTTGCCTTCCCACGGAGGGGCTGCCCCCCCCCGGGCGGTTCTTTTGGGAGGCCACACAGCCTCCCAGCACTCAGAGTTTGCTGGCTGAGGGGTGAGGCCACCTGGAGGGTTATGGGAGTGGCAGTCCACGCACCGGGGAGCACCAGGTTGGGGAAGGCTGGATGAGGTGAAGACGGCCCCGGGACAAGCGGCACCTCTGTTCCCTTCTCCGCCTGCAGGAGAGGCCCCGAGGGGCCGGGCCCAGAGCTCCCTGCTGGATCGGGCCGGTGCCGGCAGCCCCGCCACGGAGAGGCCAAGCGCCCCTTCGGCAAACCCCGGCTGGCCCCTTCCCCATCCCTTCCTGCCAAGGAGCTCAGGAATGGGCGGCTGAGAAAGTGCGGCAGGAGCCGCCCGGGAGCGCTGGCAACGCGCCATCGGTTTCACCCGTCACACCACCCGAAAAGTCAAGTCTGAACAAAGGCTGTGCTGCTGCTCCGCGGTTGCATCCGTTGGTTGAGTCGTACAGCGGGGGGGGGGGGGCGGTCGCCCGTCCGACAGGCAGCGACCCCCTCACCGGGGAGCCACCCCGGAGCCAAACCCAAGAGGACCCGATCCAGAAAACACGCCTGGACGCCAAGAGAGCGGGCGGCGATGGGCTCCCCGCCTGCCGGCCCGCCGGCCAAACCCCAGGTCCACGTTGCCGTGGCCACTGCCAGAAGCGGCTCTCCCACCGGAGGCCGCTGGCCATGCCGTCCGGGGAGCATGGGAGCTGCCGCCCCACACATCTGGGGGAAGGCTGGCCTGCGCCGGCCGAGAATCCCGCGGGGCCAGGCCCTGCCCGGGCCGCTCACCTGGCTGTCCCGGGCGGTGCGTGGTCCACTTCAGATCCGCCGTCTCCAGCTTGGTGTTCATGAGGTTCACTGGAAGAGAGGGGGGGCGGGGGGCATTGTTATCTCTCGCCAAGAGCACAGGAGACACCGTGCCGAGTGCGTGGGCAGCGCTGCGTTCGCACAAAGGCCGGCCAGGGGCTGCCTCGCCTGACCCAGCCCCCCCCCGTGATGGAGCGCGGCCAGGGGGCTGCGGGGTCGTGGGTGGGCAAGCGAGGGAGCAAAGACCCGGCCGCGGGGCCGAGCAAGATCGCCCCTCCTATCAACAAAAGCGGCTTTCTGAAGGAAAACGAAGGCAAAAAGCGAGCAGGCCCAACAAGGGACTGCAGGCGCATCGTGCGCCATGTTCCTGATCACATTAGTCAGAACCCAGGTCTTGTCTTAAAGCCTGGTTCTACAGGGCAAACCTTCCTGAGGTCTAGCAGCATTTTAAGTTTGCCAGCGCCGGTCATGGACTGCAGTTGCAGTGGTGCGAATCTGGATTTGAATGAGCTGAGCATTTTGGATGGCACTCATCCACGGGGTCCCCCAAGCCGGAGGCGGCCGATGGCACAGGACAACAGGGGCGCTTGTCCCCCAAACCAGTGGCCGACGTCCCGTCAGCCCCGTGGGAAAGGCACAGGGCGCTTTGCGTGCGGACGAACGGCAACCGGGTGAGGTGCCCGTCCACTCAGGGCAATCGGAGGTGCAGAGCAAGGAAGGAGACTGAAATCCACGACTGAAGGGCAGACTTTCCCGGGGGCTCAAACCACGGTGCAGGAAGGCTGTGGCTGAACGCGGGCCAGTGCCCTGGTCCCTCGAGGGCCGGGGCAGCGGGAGACGGGCAGGGCTCCTGGGGCTCTGTGGAAGGGTCTCGCTTCCTATTCCGCCCCCCGGGCGCCCCTGCCCCCCACGTGGCTGTGGGGATGATCATCTCCACCTGAACGTGCAGAGCAAAGCTCACGGCCTCACAGCTACGCAGTTAATGCGTTGAAAGGGAGCCATTTCCTTAGGAACGGATCCTGGAAAGAGCACCTCACCACCCAGGTAGCGCGATATCCCAGCCAAATCCTCCCCCCACCCGCTTTCCGAAGCACGTGCCGTGGCGGCCGGGCCAATGTAAACCATCCTCCCCGCTGCACAGGATTCTGGGAGCGGAGCAGGGTCAAAGGTGGGCGCTCCGTGGTGGAATATTTATAAAAAGCCGGACTCACGTCATTTCCCCAAACAGCCGCTGCCGCCCAGGGCCAGGAAACCAACTCCCACCCTCTAAGCGATACCCCCACTTGGAGGCCCCCCCAAGCCGCACGCTTATTCCACACGGCTCAGCCAATGCTCCCCACCCCCGTGGAACAGGGGCCCTCGATTCGGAGCGGCACCCACAACGCAGGCACGCTCCTGGCACGGGGGGCAGGAGCAGCAGCCCCCCGGCTGGCGAGGGCACCCGAGAGCAAAGACCCCGTGTGGCAAAAGGGAGGGCTTTGTTCCCAGGCGGGGCAGAGGGGCTGAAGGGGCAGAGCGGGGGCTCCTGGCACGGAGAGGCCCGGTCCCAGCTGCAGTGCGTGGCTCCATCGCCGGGGGTGGGGGGACGGGACGGGGGACGGGTGCCGAGCCCAGCGTCCCCTGCGTCCCCTGCCTGTGGCAGGCCTGCAGCTCCATGGGGGCCACAGGGGCCCGTCGGGCTCGCATGCAAGGGACGGCGCTCAGCCTGGTCCTGCCGGGACGGCGGTGCTGCCGGCTCCCACCCTGGGCCTCGCTCTGCGGGACGAAGGGGCGCCCCGGGGAGCAGCCACGGCGGGCAAGGCCACGAACCCCGCCAGCGCCTGCAAAACTCTGAAAGGCCCAAACAATGATGGAGTCGCTTTAATCTCGCCGCCCGCGGTTCGTTCCGCTTCCTTTCTCACGGGAGCAATTTCATCTCCGCCACCAGAAACCTCCCCCATAAATTCCCTTGCCTTCCCACCCTCCGGGCTAAACGATCCCCCTCCCCGCCTCTCCGTCCTGGGCCCCCTCTCCCTTTGCCGGGGGACCCCAGCCCCCCCAGCCCCCGGGGACTCTGGCTCCCAGGAGGCGAGGGACGCCCCATCGCCGGCTTTGACGCACGAGCGGGATTTAAACGCACCAGCAGCCTCGCTTTGCTCCCCCCCCCCGTCGGGGCAGGTGGGGGCTGGGATGCCCCGGGGGAGGGGAGGGGAGGAGGGGAGGGGAGGGTGCGATCTGGGGCAGCCGGGAACGCTGGGTAATTGCAGGGCGATGCCGCAGCTGGTTGCGCCGCCCGAGGGGCAGAGCGGGCCGGGGCGGGCAGGAAGGAGGCCGCGGCCCCGCTCCCTCCCGCGGCCCCACCGAGCGGCCGCCCCCGCCGGGCTCCTCGGAGGCTGCGGGGCTCGCGGCCTGCGCTGAGCGGGCGGCTCGGTCTCGTCACTCGGCTCCTGCACCGCGGCTCGGGCGGGCGCGCCCCTCCCCGGCCCCGGCCCCCCGGCCCCGGCCCGGCCCCGAGCGGGCTGCGTGCACTCGGCTGGCCCGCCTCTCCGCCAGCCGTGGAGGGCCGTTCCCGCCCGCAGCCCCGCTCATCCCTCCCTCAGTGCGAGCCAGATGTCGGGCTCGGCCGCACGGGAACCGGGAGGGGCTCCTCGGCGCGGGCAGGCCCCCTGCCGCCCCTCCCGCCCCCGGGGCTGCCGGGCGCCCGCCCCGCTGCTCCCACCTGCCGCCCGGCCCGGAGAAAGGGGCCCCGGCCGCCCTGCGCTGCGCTGCGCTGCGCATCCAGCCACTGCGTCCGGCGCACGGCCCGGACTCTCCTCCTGCTTCCCGCGCAGCTTACCGGCCGCGTCCGCCCCCACGGCAGAGAGGGGCCGCGAGTCTGTGGGGCTCGGAAACACTTGCCTAGCGGCCCCATGGAAAGGGAACCCTGTCCGCCGGCAGAGAGCCAGAACCGCACCAAGCCCCCCCTCGGGCGGGCGCCCCCTTTCCCTGCAGCCTGGAACGGGGCCTTGGGTGGGGGGCACGTGCCTCGGCGGGCAACATCCCGGGAGGAGGCGAGCGCGGCCCGCCTTCCCTGTCCCGCCAGGCGAGCCCCGGCCAAGGGGTGCACCTCTCCGTCCCGCCGGCCCCACCGCTCTGGAGGGCGCCCGGGCAAGGGACCCACGGCCCGAGCAGCACGGAGTCGCAGTGCGCGGGATCCCACTGAGGCCCGCCGGGCTTCCCTGCGCCATCCCGCCGACTCCAGGCGGGCTGCAGAGACCCTGGCCTGACACCCGGGGCTGCCCTTTGCAGGCGGGGCAGGAGAGGCTTCTGGCCACCCCCAGGGCCACGGAGCAGCTCCCTGGTCACCTGAGCCGCAGTCCTGCAGCATTACTAGGGTGGTGGATGCACTAATACTGGCCTGCCTGGCAGGGCTGTTGTGCAGCGACACGAGAACGCATCTGCACTGCTTTGGCCACTCAGGCATTCTCTGGACAAGGCAACCACACCATGTTTTTGCAGCCGGAAAAGGGAACCCATGAGAGTCACGAGGCCGCGATGTTTTCCCTACAAAGGAGAGCAGGGAGTGTTCAAAGTTATGACGGCGAGAGATGACGGGAAGGGGCGGGAGAAAGGGCACAGCCGCGGCTGATGGAGTCGCAGCTGGGTGCAGAGAACCCCAAATTATTTCCTCTCTTGCAACACCGGGGCTGGGGAACGGCCAGGCGCGAACGAGAAGGGACCGCCTTCCGGCCCAGCGCAGGAGTCGCTCCCGACACGCCAATGTCTGACATGTTCAGGAAGGAGAGCCTGGGCACACGGCCCGGGAGACCAGCTCCCCACCGTGCTGCCAGGCACCAGCGGGTCCGGGCTCCGAGACCAGGCAGCGTCTTGCCGAATGCCAGGCGGCAGCCTGAGAACACGGGGGAAGTGCTGCCGGATGAGGCCCAGGATTCATCCAGCAGCATCCTGCACACACATGGCCAAGCGGGGCCCACAGGATCCTGCAGGCAGCGGGAAACGCAGCACCGCCCTGCAGCCCATGCTCCCCAGCAACCTGTGCACACAGGCACGCTCCTCGGATGCTGAGGGAATGAGTGGCCCCCAGGCCTGGAAAGCCGCCTCCGCCTCCGTGGGCTTGTCCCGTGGACTCTGCCCTCCCCCTCCTGCCCACCAGCTTTGCGGAGCCTTCTGTTTGTGGGGGGGACTGCCCCCCTCTCCACTTTCTTCAGGCCGGGCATAATTTTAGGAACTGCTGCCGTGTCTCCCTGCCTGCCTTGCCTTCTCCACCAGCTGAGCAGCCCCGGCCAACAGGGGACAAGCCCCTTCGCCTCAGTGTCTCTGGGCCTCGGACCAGATGAGGTGGCACCTGGCGTAGGGGCCGGGCAGTCACCCGCTGCCCTCAGCCCGCCCGCGAGCGCCAGTGCGCCCCAGATGCTTCCCCGGGGCCCACGGAGCGAGGGCCCCCCTCCACTGCTCTTTAGTTTCCAAAAGCCAGCGCAGCAGAAGCCGAGGGAAAGCCACGGGGGCCCCGGCCGCCCGGCACGCAGTCCCCGGGGAGGCTGCGTCGAGTCTGCCATCTGGCAGCCTGGACAGCTACCCTGTGCCGGTGCCCGGGACGGTTATCAGGTTGCCCAGGCGGCCCCGGCCGTTTCCTGCCCCTGAATCACGCTGGGCCGGTGAAGCCTGGCCGAGGGAGCCCTCGTGGCCCAGCCTCTGAGGGTGGAGGCAGAGCAGGCCTCGAGGGGCCGCACCAGGATCTCGGGCCACTGAGGAGGGGGGGGCCACCCTCGCCCAGCCAGCTGCCTCTGCCCCCGACTCCTGCGTGCCCGGCAGGTGAGACGGGCAGGGGTCGTCGACCAGACAGCAGCCCTCTCCCGTGGCCAGTCCAGTGGTACACACCACGGCTCCCTTGGCCCAGTGCCCCCCAAATGCGGACTGTAGCATCCGCCGCCCCCCAGCCCTTGAGGCCAATGGAGGGCCCCAGGCTGGAGCACGCTGCTTGTGAGGGGCAGCGACGGGCCTGCGACTGCGGGAGCAGAAATACGAGATTGGGAAGGCAGCGGAGCCCCCCCCCCCCCCCCGTTGCTAGCACAGGCATCTCCTGCTCAGCGTGTCCCCAGTGGGTTTGGTCCTGTTTGGACAACCTTAAGCAGCCTTCCCCTGCCAGGTTCCCTTGGACGGGTGGAGCTGGCTGGGAGCCGGGCAGTTAATCTAGTGGAATTATGAGTATACCCTGCTTCCTTTATTACAGAGAAGTCAAAGCGGCTTGGATCACTCTCCTGCTCTCAGTCTTCTCCCCAGGACAACGACCCTGTGAGGCAGGCTGGGCTGAGAGGCTGGGACGGCCCCGAGGCACCCAGCGGGCTCCACGGCCGAGTGGGGAGCACCCGAGTCCCAGCCCTGTGCTCTCGGCCACGACACTCCACGGCTCGGCCTCAGCGCTGCAGGGCCTGGCCATGGGGCTGCGTCTTGCCTGCAGCCGGCCCGTCCTGGCCCCTCTCCCGCCCCTCGGCTCGGGAAGGCCATGGACCGCGGGCGTGTTTGCGACGGGTGCGATCCCAGCCGGGGTGGCGCTGCAGCCACCGCCCTGAGGAGCGCAGGGATTATGGGCCTCACGGAGGCGGGCGGGCAGCGGGCCTCGCTTTGATGACCACGCCGGGCACGAGATGAAAAGGCGCCGCGCCTGCCTGCGGTAAGAGGCGTGCCAGTCCCTGCTTCGGCG
Organism: Varanus salvator macromaculatus; assembly: GCA_023646645.1. Classification (NCBI taxonomy): domain Eukaryota; kingdom Metazoa; phylum Chordata; class Lepidosauria; order Squamata; family Varanidae; genus Varanus; species Varanus salvator. The sequence continues at coordinate 224,202 of JAIXND010000753.1, read as the reverse complement.
TCCCTGTGGCGCTCTCGGGGGGCCCCGGGGCCGGCGGCTCCCCAGCCAGCCAGGGCAACCGGTTCTGATGCGGGCCGCACACGGCTTCCCGCCCCTGCACAGGTGCCATGGCTCCAGCGCCTCCCGCAGGTGCCCAGGGCACCTGGGCCTGGCCCTCGCTGCCACGGGACGCGCCCCTGGCATCCCAGCCGCCGTTCCGGGGCTCCTCCAGCCCCAGACAGAGCTGGGATCCCCCTGGGCGGGGGGGGGGCGCACTGAGGCAGCCAGCCATGCCAGGTGTCGGGGCTCTGGAGGGGCAATGGGGGCATCCGCACGCTGCCCCACATTCCTCTTGTGGGGAGCCCAAGGCAGCGCACGGCCCTCCTCCTCACTGGCCCTCACAACGACCCTGCGAGGTGGAAGGCCAGGCTCAGCCAGTGACAGGCTGAGTGACGGTGCCCAAGCTCCACACACAAGTAGGGAGCTTCAGCCGGGCCTCCTGCATCCCCATCTGCCACTCTTAGCACCCGGTCATGTGGGCTGGGGATGCTGGGAGTTGCAGTCCAGCCGATCCTGCCTATCCCAGGGTGGAAGAGGCACGTCCCAGAGATGTGGGCACTGAAAGGACCCCAGGGCGCCCATGGCGGAGGGCAGCCTTCCAGGGACTGGCCCAAGCAGGCTCGGGACTCGGGGGCACGAGCCCCGCGCTTGCAGCAGAGGGCCGGGAGCAGGCCAGGGCCCTCTCTTCTCGCACGGGGGCCAGGACCCCACATGCAGGGCAGGCACCCCAGCAGCACCGCTCACCCCGGAGGTCAGTGGCCGAGGCCCGGGCAGCACCCTCTGGGGAGGGGCCAGCGAGGGCCTGCCCCAGTGGGGCTGGGGGCCCGGGGGAGCACCAGGGCTGCTCCTGCGGAGCAGGTAGCCAGGAGGAGTGTGGGTCCCCAGGGAGGGGGCCCCAGGGCTGGACAAGGGCCTCAGAGGGAGGACACCCCCCCCCCAGCTTCTGAGACTCAGCAGCAGCACCCCCGACCCCATCTCAGGGCTGCAGGGAGATGGCGGGGGGGGGGGCCGCTGTGAAAGGCCCACGTGGGTCTGGCCTGGGAAGCCACAATAGAGGGATTCAATTAAGGCGTTATATGCTCCAGCGCTCCTGCTCAGCCCTGGGAGAGGCACGACCTCCACGGAGGGCCCATCCGGACGAGGGAAGGAGGCAGCGATGCTGGGCGACCAGGCGGGGGGGGGATCTGGCAGTCTGGGCTGGGGGGCGGCGTTCTTTGTCGTTTTAAAAAGGGGGCCTGACCCCGAGCCCCTCCCGGGCGGCCCGGCTTCCCCGGCCCGGTAGCTGAGGGGTGGGGCGGCACTAGGGAAAGGGGCCGCTCCTCGGTCCCGTAATCCCCTTTCAATGAGATCCGAGCGCCCGCCGGGGGTGGATGAGGGACGGGGACGCGGAGGGGGCCGGGAAGCAGCTCCAGCGCCGAGGGCCGCGGGCTCCTGTGGCAGGTGGGGCCGGGGTCGGGCTGGCTAGGCCCGCGAAGCGGGGGCGCGAGGGGCTCCCGGTGGGATGCGGGAAGCGGGAAGCGGGGCCTGGAAGCGGGGGATGGGCTGCCCAGCCGCTCAGGTAAAGGGCGAGGAAAACTTGGTCCGCCAACTTTCTTTCTCCTCCTTTGCAGAGAAGCCCGGCAGGCAGCAGGTGGCAGCAGCGCCCGGGCCACCCCCGAAGCCCTCCACCCGCGGGGGCCAGGCGGGGGGCCCGGGACGGGGCCCCTGCTCCTCTCCCGCCGCCTGGCAAGTCATTTGGCACCCCGAGAGCCGTTTGGGGGCCCGGCCATTCGTCCCACTCCGCTCCACGCGGCGACCGCTCCCCCCCCCGGCGGGGTCCCAAGAAACTCCGCAGCCCCTGCCTACTTTGCTAGAGTCCATGCAGGAGTCCCGGCCCGGGCCCTGCGCCCCCGCCGCGGCTGCCCTCTCCCGCGCCTGGCACGGCAGCGCCCCAAGCCCCCGCTCGACCCCCGGCGCCGCCGAACCCCGAACTCCCCGCGCAAGCAAGAGCGGCCGAGGAGGGGCGGCCGAGCGCGCCTCCGTCTCTGGGGGCAACGCTTCGGGGTGGAGAGACGGGGGGATCGAAAGACAGCGCGGGGGGGCGAACGAGCACGAAGAGCAGACGGAGAGGAATTTGGAGATGAAAGGCGACGCGAATCGTTGTTCTTTTGGGGAGGAGGAGAAAGCAAAGATGGTGAGCGCAGGAGAAGGGAATTGATCGCTGCGCGCCGTCCTTACAGAATCAATGCGGAGCGCGGAGCACTTTGAACGGGCGCTTTAAAAATAGACCGGGGTGGAAGGAAGAAAGGAAGAACGAGGAGGGCGAGCGGGCGGACCGGGGCGGCGAGGGGAGGGCGAAGACCCCCCCCGCGCTTGTCTGCCATCCCGCAGCCGCGACTCCCCCGCGCGCCGGTGCTCCCCGGGCAGCGCCTTCCCGGGAACCCGGCAGCCCGGCCGGCCCGGGGATTCCCTGCCCGGCGGCCCCCCCCGCCGCTCCCCGCGTCTGCGGGGGTCCCCGCTCCCCCCCCGGTCCCGCGCTCGCCTCACCTTCCACAGCCAGCGCCAGCGGGATCCAGAGGCAAAGCAGGCACCAGCGCCGCGCCATCGCGCCCGGAGCGCCAGGATTCCGCCGCGGCGGCGAGTCGACGGCGACGCGGGGAGCGGGATCCGCCGCCGCGAAGATACTCCGGCTCCGGGGCGAGGGCTGAATCCCGAAAGCTCACGCGGGGTCATGAAACAGTAATCCCGGGGACCTCCTTCGGCGGCGCGGCGCTCCTTCCGAAAGCTCCTGCAGCCAGGACCGGGGGAGGGGGGGGTGCCGGCAGCAGCCTTGGCCGGCGGAGCGGGCCGTCCCCTCCCCCGAAAGCGGCCCCCGCGGAGCGGCCAGCGGGCCGCGGAGGGCTCCGGCGCGTCCCGACGTCTCCCGCGGGTCGCCCCCGGGGGCCTGCGCGGGGCGGCCCGTCCTGCGGGGTCCTCCCGAGGCGTCCCGGGCGCGCCGCGGCCGAGGGTCCCTGTGGCGGACGCGCCCTCGGAGCGGGTCCCCGGCGCCTCCCCGGGAAGCGGCGTCCGTCCCGCCGCAACTTTCTCGGGCACGGCTCTCTCTACGGCGGGCGGCGCGGCGGCGGCGAGGCGGCGGCGCCGGGGCTCGCGAGCCCGGCCGGAGACGCTCGCCCAGCGCAGGACGCCCGGGATCGCGGGATACGCCGGGCAGCGCCGGACAAAGGAGCCCCTCCGCAATGTGGAGCAGCGAAGTCTGCGCTGGGCTGGGTGCGCGCCAGGAGGCGGGGGGCGGGGGGGGGCGGAGAGGGGAGGGGAGGGGAGGGAGGGCCGCGCGGCTGCGGGCCAGGAATCCGGCTGAATCCAAGCGTCCGCTCCGTTCTGGGCAGCGCCTGCGAGCGCCGCTGGACCGCCGCCCGGATTTCCCGCAAAACTGTCCCCGCACCCTCAGCAAAAAGGGGGGGGGGCGGCGGCGGGGGGATCTCCGCGAAGGCGCGCCGTCCACTTTCCCCTGCAATTTACAGTCCGGGTTGTGCAGGAAGGACGGTCCCTCGCCCCCCCCCGCGCGAAGTGGGGGCCGCACACCAAAACCCCGCTCCCAGCCCCCCGCCCCGCCTCGCAGCTTCTCGGAGAAGGTAGGAAGCGGCCTGGAGCCCCCAAGACCCTCAGAAAGTTTCCAGGAAGACAGTCCCCCCGCCCCTTTACGTGCCAAAGGAAAAAGCGGGGCGCTTGGGGTCCCCCCCGAAATTCCCCGAGTCTTTGCAAAGCGGAGATCTGCACGCCGAGCTCCTCCCCTCCCGAGAAAAAGGCTCCGCAAAGCGAAACCAGAGGCGCCCGCTGGCTGCGCGCCCGCGCGGAAAGCCCGGAGTGGCTGCGAGGGGCCGCCCGCCCTCCCCGGCGCTCCACGGGCGCGCGTGGGGCTGCGAGGCGGGGATGCCCCGCGGAGGACGAGGGGGCCGAGGCCTCCCCGGCAGGCGGGGGCCCGCGCAGCGCCGCCCACCCTCCCGGGCGCCGCTTCCCGTCCCTCGCCAACTTTCGGGCTCCGGGCTGCCGCGCGGGGGCGGGCGGCGGAACACGCGCGAAATCCGCGAGACGCGGCTCTGCCGAACGTGTGGACGCGCCCGGGGCCATGATGCAGCCGGCGCGCCAGGATCGAGCCATGCCGAGCGAGCCCGTGCGAAATCAGTGGGGTGCGGGGGAATCCGTGGGTGGCCCTCCGATTCGGTGGGGTGCATTCGACCATTCTGCGTGCATTGCAGAAACTGCCCCGCGGGTGCAGGGAGGGGAAGAGGGGCCGAAGCCCAGCTGCTCTGATGCTTGCAATGGGGTGGCGGTCCCGGTCCCGGCCCCGGGGGGAGCCGCCGCCAGCAGCCCAGGAGGCCGGAAGGCAGCAAGGAGGGGCTGCACCAACTGCCCTTGGAGAAAGGCAGAGCCACGGGGCTGCCCCAGAGAAGGCCCTGCCTGCTCCTTGCGAAGGGGCGCCCGCAGAAAAGCACGGGGCGGGGCGGGGCGGCCCAAGTGCTTTGGGCTCTCAAAGGCCAGAGCCGGCGCACGAACGGACAGCCCACCCGAAGTGAAAGCGCGAGAAGCCGGCGCGCGACGGGTGGGTGGCGTGTCCGGAGCATCTTCAAAGGAAGCTCACGGATGGCTGGGGCTTTCATTCCTGTCCTGCTTTTGTGCTGTGCCAGGAGTGCAAGGGACCCCCAGGAGTCTTCCGCCCCCCCATCCTTATGACGCCCTCATTGCCCGGCCCTCCAGATGAGTTCACCATGGATACTTCCACTGGCCACAGCCATGAAGGGCCAGGCTGCCTGGGCAGGTGATGGGGACTGTAGTCCCATGCACATATCTGGAGGGCCCCAGGTTGGGGGTGGGACCCATTGGGGGGTCCTAGCAGCAGTGGGGCCGGTTTGGCCCTGGCCACTGGGCAGATCGGCCTCTAGCAACTGGGGCAAACACTGGCACAGCCCTGAGGCCCCATTTGGGGCGGCCCTGGCAGCCTGTGCTCGCCCGTCCCCAGCCGTGGCTCACGCAGAACCAGACCCCCGGGCTGCCCCCTCGGCCCCACGCAGGTTCGCCTCCTTTTGGACGCAAAGACTTCCGTCCAGCCCTTCGCAGCGCTCCTTGCAACCGCCTGCCAAAAATCCAGAAAGTACAATAAAGACGGTGGTTAAACAAACATACACAGAACGGCAGCGGGAACGATCAAGCTTGGTGTGGAACCGTCAGCCTCTGAGAGGCAAGGTTTTCCAGAGGAACACGAGGCCTGTGGCACAGGCGACGTCGCGCAGCAGGCACCCTGGGAAGGTGGCGTCCCCCTCGGCCAGTGGCAGATGCGTCTCAGGGCAGGGGGCTCGTGAGCGTCCCGGCAGAGGGCATTCCACCCCGGGAGCCCTCGCCAAACAGCCCCCTCTCCAGGGGCCCTGATCCCACCCTCCAAGGACGACATCTGGAAAACTCTTTGGGGTCAGGACACAGCGTTGCGTTTCCTATCGTGGCCAACCTGGCATGCCCCCCTAATGTGTGGGACTGCAACTCCCATCATCCCGGAGGTCAGGTTGCCAGGTGAGGAAGACTGCAGTAGCTCCAGGAGGTGATGGTTGGCTGGAGGGATGCACAGGTGAACTCCCAGCCGAGGGTCAGAGAGACGCTGGGTGGAGGCCTCGCGGGGGATGGCGGCCAACCCCGGATGCCAACCCGCCTTCGAGCCGAAGGCCGACCCTGGCCTGGCGCCTGCAGGGCACCAGGATGCCCAGGGAACACGGCCCAGGGCTCCCTCAGTCCGGGCTCCCTCCCTCAAGGGCCCAGCTCCTGGCCACCTCAGCCACCTCGATCTGGCAAGCCCCCTGCACTGCTCGCCGGTCCCGGCCGGGCGATCCAACCGCCCCTGGGGCTCCCTGCAAGAGCCGCTTGCCAAGGGCAACGAGGAAACGTGGCCACTCCTGCCAAGCAGCTGCCGGGCGAGAGCTGCCCCCAAAGTGCCCGAGCATCACTCAGGCGGCAGTCCGGAGTCCCCCTTACCACCCCGTACAGCAGCGTGGGGCAAAGGCCAGCAGGGACCCGCCGTGGGCAGCTGCTAATGAGCCGCTCTGCGCCGCTCTCTGGGCACTGTGGCTCACGGTGTGTGTGGCCCTCACGGTCGGGACCCAGCCGGCTCCCCGCGACCTCTGCCCACGAGCAGAGAATCAGTCCAGCCCAGTCCAAGTGGACGGCTGGCACACAGAGAGCCCCGGGTCCGGGATGCTGGGGGGCATATGGGTCAGAACTGAGGGGGCACGGGCAGAACCAGGCCGCTGACCCGGGAGAGGCTGTGCTTCCCGGTGTTTCCTGCCTGGCTCCAGCCATCCTGAGCGAAACAATTCCCAGCCTTTCCTCCCAGGCCAGAGCTGTGCAATCGTGCCGGGGATGATGCCGGGAAGCCGCACGGGGCGGGGGAGGGGGATGAAATCGTGTCTGTGCTGGCAAGGGCCGCACGGGGTGGCGCGCCGGGCAGGGGGCTGCATGGGCCGCCCTCCTGTCCCAGGCCTGGGCAAGCATCACCAGCCCGGTCCTCCCGCTCCGAGCTGCAACCAAGGGGTCCTCCCTCCCAGCACGCTGGCGCTCAAGGGTCGAGGGGCAGGGCAGCAGGGCAGGGCTGGGCTTCGGCCCGTGCTGGCAGCTGCTTGCGGGAGCCGTTCCGGCGGCCTTCTATCTGGGCCTCTGTCAAAGGGGCCTGGACACACGTGGAGGCCATGGGCACGGACAGCTGCTGGTCCTGGCGCCTCTGGGCCACCGCAAGGGCGGGGGACCATGTGCCTGAGTGCACCAGCTGCATGGGGAAGATGGGCAGGCTGCTGTGCTCAGGTCCCACGGGAGGGGTTTCCTGCTTGGGCACTGGCTTGGCTGAGCTTGGCCGGCCCTCGGCCCCAACCAGCACCGGGGCCCCACGCTGCCCAAATGTGGGCGCCGATTGCGGGTTTGGGGGCAGCTTGTGGGAGATTTCTCGCCAACGGCTCTCCGGACAGGGCACGAAACCCAAATGCTCAAAGGGCCCTTTCACAGGAGTGTCGCTGGCCCAGGCCTGTTTCCAAAGCCACATACCAGGAAGGTGCCAATAAAGAAGGCAGGTTCCTCTGCACGTGTTAAGAGTGCTCCTTCTTTTGCAGCCAGCGAGCCTGAGTCTGCCTCCACCCCTTTGGCACTTGCCTCCTCAGGGGGTCTCCCCAGCCTGGTGCCGGCCGGCCGGCCAGTGACAGGCTCCGGGGACCAACCCGGCCCATGATGTGCAGGCCGCCGTCTCGCATCGCGCCCCGCGACCGCCACCCGGGCGTTTTCTGGCAAGCCGCACCTGCCCTGACCCCTCTCCGCGGTCGCCCTGGGCCACGGAGGCCAACTGTGGCACGGCCAGGCCTGGCCGGGGCCCCAGCAGCCTGCCACGAGCCTTCCGCGGTTGCCCCGTCCGGAGCGGCCCCCGGCCCCAGCCCTGCCCGCCCGCCTCCTCCTGGCTCGAGGCACGCCCACTGCGAGCCCCCACGCGTGCAGCGCCCAGCACGCTGCCAGCGGCCGGAGGGCAGAGGGGCGTCCCGGGGAGGGGCATCTCCGCCCCCACTCCGGGCCTCTTTGACTGCAGGAATTACCGAGGGCTGCGCGGCTCTCGCGCAAATTGATTCCAGACGGCGATGGGGGGCCGGGCGGGCAGCGCCGCGGGGAGGGGAGACGGTCGCCTCTCGGCTGGCTAGCGGAGCGCGCTATAAAAACCCGGCCTGTTTTGAATTACGCGGCCCTGCGCCCCTCCCGCCAACACCCCGATAAATTTCCAGCCGGCATCCGGACATGTGGGGGGGAAAGGCGAGATGGCCGGAGCGGCCACGTGGAAGTCCTTCCTCCTTGTACAGATTGGGGGCTTGGGGTGCCGGGGGGCCCGGCTGGTTTCACGGGGGCAGCTGACCCGTGCCAACGGCTGCCCGGAGAGCAGGAGCTGGGGGGCAGGAGGGGAGAGGCAAAGACGGCCCCAGGCCCGGGCGGGGGCCGCCCCGACACGTCTGCCCAGATGGTCCTCATCTGTCGGCCGTCCTGCCGGCTTTGAATCTCGCCATTTATCTTTCTGCAGCACCGGCACTCGAGATCGTCCGGGTGGCCGATGGGCGTCGGGGTGGGAGAGAGAAGGGGCACCAGGCCGGACTGTGAAGCCAAGTCGGCTGGGAGCCCCCCGCCCTGCTGCTGCACCGCGCTATGTGGAGGGCAGTGCTACAGACCGCCCCGCACGGCCCCCTGCCCGGTGTCTTCCTAAACCTGCCCCCCATGGTGCGGCCTTCCTCCCGGATCTGAGCCCTGCAGTCCGCTCCGCCTGCTGCCTCCCCAGGGACCCAGGAGTCCTGGCTCCTGCTACCCCCCGCGATGAGCCCCTCCCTCCTTATCCAGCCTCCCCCCACACAGAACCTGGGGGGCCTGTGTGCCCAGCCAGGGCCGTCCCCCCCCGCCCTTCCAGTATGCACCCCCCACCTGAAGGACCTCGGCCCCCTGACGTTAACCCTCTGTGTGCCACCACATTGTTACTTGTCCTCTTTTCCCGAACCGGAAAGTTCCTTTGTTCTCCCTTTCTCTCGGGAAGCCCTGGCAGGGAGGGAACCGCCGTCAGGAAGTCGGACCTCATTTCCCTTCCACTGCCATCTTCGCCAGCCCCGGAGCAGCAGCCTCCCTGGAGAGCCCCCGCCTCCCACACTCCAGCGCTGTCCGGGGGAAGCACCGCCTTGGCCCCCCGAAGCCCTGGGCTCCCCCGGCAGGCCGTGCGGGTTTGCGCCCCTCGGGCAGAAAGCCGGCATGACACTGCCTTCCCACACACGGTCTGCCCCTTTCTAAACAGAGGTGCCTCAGCACTGCAGAGTGCTGGATGATGGGGACCGCCCCCAGCTCAGTCCCAGGAGCTCTGTGCATGCACAGAAGCACTCTCTTCTTGAGGATCGCTTCACGTGCAAACCCTCCGTGTGCAAGCAGGTTCTGGGGCAAAGGTCCCTCTTTGCCAGTTTCAAGGCAGAGCCAAGAGGTCCTTTCCTCCCCAGCAACAACCCAGGTCCAGCTGGTTTTTACTGCACCGGCTGCGTGGAGAACTTTAACTGCTTCCCACGAGGGTTTTTAGTTCTGAACTCTGCTTATTAATGCTTTAATTTGCGGCAGTGTGGCGTTCTTATGGCTCTGTTTTTCACGTCGCTTTTGTGTGCCTGTTTAACGGCATTCTCCTATTTTTATGGAAAGACACTTTGGTTATTTTTACAAAACCCCAAAATAACGCATGATATCAATATTGAAATATTCTACTTGGACACTTCGCTCGACCTCTGGGGCCTTCGTCCGAGCGTCAGCTCCGAGGGAAGTGCGAAGGGCGGCAACGAGAGCGAGGGCTTTCTCGGATGTGAAATAACTTCCCCTTTGGCGGGTACCAAACCTCTTTTCTGGGGCTTTTAGAGACATATGTGGCCACGCAAGGGGCTTGAGGGGGGTCACCCGGTTGTTCTTTGTGTCGTTTATTTTGCCCTCTCTGTTTAGTTGTTTTAAATTTCTACATTTTTCCTGATTTCTGACATTTTAATTGGATGTTTATCCTTTGTTTTTATGGATTGTATAAACTGCCCAGAGATCTTTGACTGTGGGAGGGAGGGAGAAATGAAAGGAATAAAAATGATATCAATATTAAAGTACCCCCAAAACAGTCCCACGTTTGAATGAAGCCCTGCAAGTAACACATGTTACACCTTGGGTTGCCAGAACTGAAGTTCAAAAGCCAAAGCTTGCCTTCTAAAGGCCAATTCCTTGGTTGACCAAAAAGCCAACATTAACTGGCGGAGAGGAGATCTTGTTTGTGTGTGTCCAGGGTGTTTGAACAGAAACGATCCAACCACCGCTGGCTGGCATTCTCCGGCCGGCCATGCGGTCCACTGGCCGGGGAGTCCTGGGGAGACGCTGGTGGGGGATGCTGGGAGCGCTCCGGCCTTCGTCTGCACCAAGAGGAGAGCCCAGCCGGGCAGGGTGAGGGATTCGAGAGTGCGGCGATGCATGTGGACGGCCAGATCCAGCCCTCTCCCTTCAGGAGCTCCGGGACAGAGTCAGGAAGGGCCCCTCTTGCCAGCTGGAGGGGGCAGTCCTGGGCCAGGCGGCCTGGCAATGTTGGGGGTCTGTGTTTGCAAAGGGGCCAAGCCGAGCGGGGCGGGGCGGCATTGTTGGCGCAATCAAAGCACCGTGTGAGCCGCCCGCAATGGCGGCGTCTGCCATCGTCGGCCCCACGAAGGGGCCCCGGCCTGCCTGAGAAAGAGCCCCAGAGCCCCGTGCAGAAGCTCCTGCCCTCCCGCCCCCGATCTCGCGCTTTCCGCTGCACTCGGGACCGAACAATAACCCACCGCAGATGAATGTCTGGAAGCGACGGCAGGAATTTCCTGACGGGGTGGCGCTGGCGGCGGAGGAGGAGGAGGGCAAGCGAGAGATAAAGCGAGCTGCCAAATAGTAGATTTTGCTGACACTCCAGAATCGGAGCCGTGCGCAGGTTCCCCCCGGTTCTGGCAGCTGCGGCTGAGAGCGCGTGTGCGGCCTCGGGAGCCCCGTGCCCGGGGAAAGCGCGTGCGGCCGGGCAGCCTGCCCAGCGAGGGGCGCACCTCTGCCCACAGGCCAGACGGCCACTGCCGCTCTGCGGGAAGCGCTGGGCTCGGGGCGCACACCGCCCCACTGGTCCCCAGAAGGTCCGGGCCGGATTCCCACTGCAGCTGCCAGTTAGGACGGCAAAGGCCAAGAGACGGGGAGGGGGCTGGCGTGGCCCAAGCCTGCTGCTTCCACGGTTTCCTTATCGGATCCCTTTTCGGATTTTAAGGTGACTCATCTCCAGGCAGCCGTAGGAAAAACCCCAAATCCTGGTTAGTGCGATAGCTTTCTTAGGTCAAAGATTGCAAGAAGATGTAAATACTTTCAGGGTGCTGGATTATGGAAGTTCCCAAGGAAGGGCAGACCCCTGGGGGAAAAGGCCTACAATGCGGGTGTCCAACCTGCGGCCCGGGGGCCACATGCGGCCCAACACAAAATCACAAACTTTATGAGATTTTTTTCAATTTTTTGTAACTTGATTGCACAGTTCTCCTGTGTGTACATTGTCATCTACAATGTTGTGTCGCGATGTCACATAAAATAAACTTACATATGCTCTCAGTATTTGTATGCATGTTGCTTCAGTTTTACAGCTGTGTGCGGCTTCCAGTGTATTATCTTCCAAGCGCAGACAGTCAGACTGACACCATCAGGCGTTGCACCTGCTCGAGGTGACTTGGCAAGCGAAACGCAGCTATTTTCAAGAATCTTTCAACCTGCCATTGCAAACAATTTGATACATTTAGACATGTTGGCTAAATAGTCCAGTGGACAGCGAAACATCTGCAGCCTTTCTTTAAGATTTGATACAAAAATTTGAAAACAGATTTCAAGATTTCTGGGGAAATAAGCACTATTTTGGTGTACTTGTGACTTCATTTTCAGTCGACATAAATATGTTGCCTGCCAGTTTTCCAATGGGATGCACAGAGCTGCAGCCTGACATGCAGCTTAAGGAAAAACCCGATCATGGGCTTTGATGGTCCCATCGTCCCAGAGACAAGTGCCCCTCGCTTCACCATCACGCCTTATTCGTGTCTTTGCCTTTTGGCCGCACCCACATCTGTGAGCAACTATTTTCAAGAACGAAGCCCACTAAGAGCAACATTAGAACCAGGATATCTGATGAGCACCTTGGGAACTCTCCGAGAATTGCAAGGGCTTCCACTGAACCAGATACGGATGCATTCGTCTCTCACATGCAATGTCAAATATCCCGCTAGTTTCATGTTGCCCTCTTTTCTTTTACTTTTATAATAAAAAATCAATGAAGTTTTATTACTTCGATGTGTTCATTTTCTCTATTAGTGATCACAGACTATGGACTTGCTCGACGATTTTAAAAGACTCTGAGCAAGCTGGGTGCCACATAATTAGGGTGACGTGAGGACGTTTTTGCTTATCTGTGGGGAGGGATATCACCAGAATTATGCACATATTTTTTTGTCGCTTATCAGCTTTTGTTAGTGTTTGTGTATTTAATGTGCAGCCCAAGATAATGTTTCTTCCATGCGGCCCAGAGAACCAAAAGCACGAGCACCCCGGACTACAGCTCCCCTTTTCTGGGAGCACAGCCAGCTGGGTCCCTGCAGTCCTAGGATTTTGTCTCTAAAAATGCAAAAGTTTGCATCTTGCGTGTTTTCAAGATTGCAACCCTGGTGGGGTAAGGAAGGTACGTTCGAGGGGGGGGGGGTGTGCAGGGGCAGCTTTATTAATTTGAGGAGCTCTGCCAGCCTGGAAGGAAACATATCCCATCTTCCATTGCTACCAAGTGTTGCAGGAGGGTGGTCCCTATTTCCTGGGGAAATTTGCCTCCGGCTTGGTAGGAACTGTAGCGCTTTGCCTTAGTGGTACTTGGCTTGGATTAGTAGGTTATCCCAGTTCGATTTAACAATTTAGAATGAAAAACCGCCTGCAAATTTTAATCCCCCACCTCAACTTCCCGTAGCCGGTTTCGAACCCGTAACCTAGAGTCCCTTGGACCGCCATCTTGCACTAAGAAAATGCCAAGTGCGCAGGCGCGGCTTCCCTTGGGCCGCCATGTTCAACCCAGAAGGAGGTTTTCCCTCCCCGCCTCCACTTCATTGACTAGATAGAGTATTTCCAGTTCAGTTGCCATCTTTGATTCAAAGCGAGACCGAGGGAGCGCGCTTTTGCTTTTACGTCATCCAAATGCGCCTTCGAATTACTTTGGTTACGCCGTCTTTCCTTTTCCAGGGGGCGCAATGGTGCTGCCGCCGCTCTAGGAGTTGGCACGCCTCGCAGAAAGCTCTCGCTCGACTTTGTATTGGAAAGTCGCTAGACCGGAAGAGCCGGGAAGGGCAGTGCTGCCGCGCGACTCTATCACCCCCAGTGGTTTAGATAGGGCACTTTCAGCCCGGCGCCATCTTGGACTGGAAGCGAGGCTACTTCTGCCCTGGCCCGTAACCGTCCCCGGTTAGTGGTAAAAAAGTGGAGTTTCGCGGACGGAGAAGCGGCGGGGCAGGAGACGAGAAACCGGCGGAGGAGGTGAAGGAAAGAAAGACTTGGAAAGCGTCCCGCGGGGCGGGGGGCGCACGAGGGTCGCGCGAGCTGTTCCCGGGGAGGAACAGCTGCTGGCTGAATAGCCCGGGAAAAGAGGTGCAAAGCGGCCGAGGCGGCGCGAAATGCCCCGGGGAGCCTGCAAGGGGGCGGGGGGCGCGCGGCGCAGATCCGGGGCGCCGCGTCCCGGGCCGCCCGCCCTGAGCCGCCCGCGCCTTCCCCCCGCCGTCAAGGCCGAGCAAGAGGACCGAGGGGCTCCTGGCCGTGCCGAGGCGCGCGGGAGGGGGCACCTCGGCTCGGCTTGGCGGCCCCCCGCACCCGGCAGCCCTGCTGCGAAAGGCGGCCCCCGAACTACATGCCTCCAAAAAAGGGCGGGGGGGGGGTCTGGAAAGCATTTGGGGTCCAGTCGCGGGGCTTCTGCCTGTGTAAGCTGCACAGATGCGAGAAACAGCGCCCTCTGGTGGGGGGGAACGGAGGGTTGCGCTGCTCGCTCAGGCTGCCCCAACTGGGCGCCCTCCAGAGAACCGCCTCCCATGCTGCCGACGTGTTCACTGCCCCCCCCTCTTTCTCACAGGAGCGGCCGCTCGCCTTCTCAGCCCCCCCTCCGCGATGGCTGCAACCCTCAGTCTTTCCTGTGGCGACGACCGGGACAGCTTCCCTTGCGCTGCCCCCAGCCCGCTCCCACCCCCGCAGTCCCGAAGTTTGAGCCCCGATCCTGATGTGGCGCTGACCCCCGAGCGAAGCTGCGCTGGCCGGGCCGGGGGTGGCATCCTTCGGAGGCACCAGCAGGGGAGGCCCCCACGCAGACAGGTACATGGGGGCGGGCGAGGGGGGCTCGAAGCCGCCAGGTTGGGAAGCCCAGCTAAGAAGGGGCAGGGAACGCCAGAACCCCTGCCTTGCTCCCTGTGGGACCATTTCTGAGTGCTTTCCCACGTTCGATCCCTGGCATCTCCAGGTAAAGCTGGGAAAACCGGTTCTCGCATCCCGGGTGTTCCCCGCCTGGAAGGACGCAGGATTCCTGCTCAGGAGCTAAGTCTGCAGCTGTTGAAATTATCGGAAGTGCAACTTACCCTTGTCTGGAACAGTCATCCATGCCTGCAACCAGGGAGGAAGGCTGTGCCCCCAGGACCCCGGTCAGAACCCGCGCGGTTGCCTCCCCGCCCCTTGAAGCCCGGCTGCATGAGCTCCTTGGTTCCCCTGCAGGTTCGCTTCAGGCTGGGATCCGTCTCCGAGGGAACGAGGGAGAGCAGCCGGGAAGGGCCCAGACGAGCGGAGCCGGCCGAAGAGGCCCCGCGCGAGCCCGGCAGCCTCCCCAGCACGGCTGCGCTGAAGGCGGAGCCCAGGAGGGGCTCCGGAGCGGAGGGGCTGCTTCGGCCCCCCAGCGTGCTGACCACCCCAGTCCCCCACAGTTCCCTCGCGCTGGGGGCAGAGGTGCAGGCTGCGCAAGAGCAGGGCTTCAACGCCCGGCAGGCGGCAGAGGAACTGGTGCAGAGCTCTTTCGTGGCTCGTTGTGCCGTGGAGGCGCAGGTGGGCCCCGGTGAGTGAAACGGCTCCTGCATGCGGGACTCGGGGGGGGGGTGGCAGAGCCCCGCGGGCGGCCTCCGCTTCCCACTTGTGGGACGTGACAAATGGCCCCGAGCATCCGGGGGTCATGCAGCAGACTGAAAAGGCAGCCTCGCCCAGTGGCAGAAAGCGCCAGTGGGTGCCCGGAGAAAGGTTCAAGCCCAGCATGCGCCTCGGATTGGCTTCCTGACCTGGTTCATGCGCAAAGGCTGAATGTCTGTGGCCAGGCAGCAGAGACGGGGATGCTGGGCCATGGGCCTCCGGGCCACAGGCAGCCCTTGCAGGTGGCCGCCTTCCTCTCCCCCTCCCCATTCCGGAGGGCTGAAACGGCTCCCCGGTGTCCTGCTCCCGGCAGTGAGCTTTCAGGGAAGCTACACTGCCTTGCACCCTGTCCACGACTGGGACCAGGCCCCGAGAGCGGCTCGGCACGGAGCGGGGCCCTCCGGCTGGGCCCCGGTGCAGCCAGCGGCACTCGCACGGCTGCGTGGGGGGCTTTGCGTGCCCTTCCATGAACGGTCCTCTCCCGAGTCCCGTTTGATAAAGGAAGGCTGTGTCACCCAAATGAATGCGCAGCACGTTCTGGCGCGCGCGTCTGAGGCTCAGCTCCATCCTTTGTTAAGGAGACCAGCTCCAAATACTGCTGGTTGAGAAACCCTTCCTTCGTACGTGGAAGGGGGGCCAGAGAATCCCATACATGGATCTTATACGTGGAAGGGGGGCACGAGGGCCAGAGAATCCCACGTCTCGCCAGGGGAGGGAGGGAGGGAGGGAGGGAAACGAACGCAAGAGACTTTCGCCGGCTGGGAAAAGCTCGCCAACCTGGGCATGTTTGCCAAGTCGCTGTCCCTTTCCGAGAAAAGCTTGGGAGACTCCTAGCCCTTGCGCTCGCGGCCGGCTGGGGTGGCGTCCGGTGACTTCACGCCTCTGGTTCCGGTCGGGCTTTGCACTGGAGGGCATGACGGGCTCCTGCCGGCCCTCCTGGGGCACTGCCAGCCACCGACGTTCAGCCGCCTACTGGGAGCAGGGCGTTGGTGGCGGCACTGCCAGTCCTGCGGATGGCTGCCCTCGGCATGGCTCGCCTGGCCCGACCTCTTCAGCCCAGCCGGGGCGGCCTCTGGGGCCACACGAGCCCCGGTCCGGGCAGAGCGAGTTGCCCTCGCTGCACCCGGAGCCACGTCCCAAGAGGCGTTTCCGAAATCTTTCAGTGGAGCCAAGTTAGGCGAGGCCAAGCCTTTGTTGTTTCACAAGGGAAAGGTGGGTGTCGCTCTCGAGCCGCCCGCCGCTCTGCCCCTCCCCGTGGGGGGATGCCACCCACGTGCCCCCCGGCAGCCGACTCAGGGGCACCCACTCGGCTCTTGCAGGAATGAACATTCCCCGGGACCAGCAGCTTTACCAGGGTCTCGTCAGCTTGCGTGTGCCGGAGGACGACTTGCTCAGCTCGGCCGTCCAGGAGAAACTCGCGCTGGTCCGGCATCGAGCCGAGGCCAAGAGGGTGAGTCTGGGGGCCCTTGACCCCTGTGGATGCTGCAGGCGCCCGGCAGAGCAACAGACCCTCCCGAGTGCCGCAAGAGGGCACGAAACGGAGCGCCGCTCATCGCGCGGGTGGCGCCGCCTCGGGGCTGGGCTGCCACCTGCGGCAAGTCCCCCTGGTGCGCGCCGGCTCCTTGCTCTCGCACCGACACACAGGCATTCCCCCGGCGGGGGCCCAGCAGCGGGGGGCGTGGGCCCGGCCCGGCCCCGGGTGGGGAGCACCTCGTGGCCAGAGGTGCGAGGCCTGCGCAGAACGGCGGGCACGGCTCCTCCCTGCCCCGCGCCCAGCTTGCGGGCCGGGGGCTCCCCACGCGGCCCCCGCACGGCCCCGGAGGAAGGGCCTCACTCGCTCTCTCCCGCAGCAGGAGCCCGACTGCGCCGGCCCCGACCTGCTGGCCTTCCACGACCCCCGAGAGCTGCTCACGGAGAGCCCCTGCCTCGACCTGCCGGGACTGCCGCCGCTCCGACTCCGGCCCCGGCCCCGGCCCCCGGCCAGCGCTTTCTCCATGTACCGGAAGCTGCAGCAGTGGGACAGCTAAGAAGGGGGCGCGTGCAGGAGCCCCCAGTGCCGCTGCGAACCCCCCCCCCGACTCGGACTGCAGGAGGCACCTCGCTGCCCCGGTGCCACTCCGTGTTTGTACACATAAAGGTTGACTGCACCCGCGTGGCCCTCCTTTCTCGCCCCCTTCCCGCAACCCCCCCTCGGTGCACAGATGAGGACGGCAGCTGGTAATAATCTGTAGGCTTTATTTGTATATAGAATCAACGTGTTCTGAAGATAAAACTCCTGTGGGAACAGGACTCCGGCTGCCGGGGCAGGCGCCGCCTCTGTGCCCCCGAGAGGTGCGTGTCTCCGCAAAGGGGCGTCTCAGCTGAACAGCGGCTGCCTTCCGCACGTCCCCACAAAAGGGGGCTGGGGAGATGGGCTCGCCCCACCTCGGGGCCTCCGGCAGCCCCTCCAGGAGTGGCAGGAAGCTGCTCGGAGGCCGGCAGCCTGCCCTCGCCCTCCCTCCCGAGCAGGCACCCAAGTGGCACGGGGGCAGCCCCGGCCCCACGGGCGCAACCCGTCCGGGGGAAAGAGGGTCACGCGGCCCCCCCGGCACGGGGGCAGAGGCTGGAGCCGCAGCAAAAGTCTGTCCACTCAAGCCACCCGGGAGGCACCGATCCGTAGCTGTTCTGCGCGCGGGACAAGGACGCCGCGCCCAGAGAACAGTGAAGGGGGCGCTGGCTGGGCGGGCGGGCAGCCCCCGCACTGGAGTTGTGCACACGACCCACCTGCCAAGTGCGCCCCCCGGCTCAGGCAGTGGAGAGGAGAGACCCAGGAGGCCGAAGAAGAGCCAGAGGATGTTTCCTTGGGGAGTCTCCTTCCTGGCAGGAATGGGGTGGGAGGGAGGGAGGAAGCAAGCGGCAGGAGCCAGCCGGCCGGCCGGCCGGGGCGAGGAGGCCCAGTCCAGAGTGGCCGCGGGGGAGCGGTCCTCTCCCCATCACCTTCCTCCTGGGGTGGGGGAAGCAGGCCGCGATCTTCGCTCCCTGCCCGCCTGAGGCAGGGGCAGCAAAGCGCTTGCAGCCGGTGCCTGCTTTGCATCCATCGGGAATTCTGGAGGGAGCGAGGCACCTTGAGACCAAAGGCCCCACAGCCGCCGCCTCCCCTGCAGCACAGGTCCCACTCCAGGCGCCGGTCTTTGCCGTCCGGGGATAATCAAAGGTACGCCGAGTCCAGCCCAGGCAGCCGCAGGGCCAGTTCCGGCTTGCTCTGTCCCGCCTGGGAAAGGGTCCATGGGGCGGCCTGCCAGCCCACCTCCCCAGCAAGCAATGGGGGCTGATCTGGGAAGGAGGCGGGACGCCATGGGACCGCTGGCACGTGAGCCAGGGGGTCCTCAGCGTGTTCCAGGGCAGCCCTTGTGGAAGAGATAGATGGGGCGCTGGAAGCCTGCGGGAAAAGCCCGGAGAAAAGGCAACAGGTTAGGCGGTGGAGGGGCCCCTGCCGCCTCGCCTCCTCTAGCCCCCTCCATAGCTCCGGCCCCAGGAGCCCCACCTGAAGAGCCTCGGGCGCTGGGCCAGCAGCAGCAGAGGCGAGGGGCTCGGGCCCAAGGCAGGAGCGGGTGCAAACGGCCCCGGCCGTGGGGCTGGGGGAGGCTGCCCCGGCTGGGACTCTGGGCCCTGCAGCTGCCCCAGCCAAAGGCGGCAGTGGGGCTGGCCCTGGGTCGCTCCTCTCTTGGCCCCCCTCCCTGGAACGTGGCGGCCTAAGAGTGGCAAGCCCAGCCCGTGTCCCCCAGCACAGCACCCCCGCCAAGTCCCCCCCCCCGCTTAGCCCCCAGGTGCTGGCACAGCACAGCTGATGGCCAGGCCCAGGCCTTTCCTCTTGCGCTGAGACAGCAAGCAGGCATCCAACTGTGCAGGAATCCCCCTCCCCGCACTTCCAGCAGCGGCACATGCCAGGAGCTGCTCATCGTCCCCCTCCGATCACCTTTTGCCGTGTTCCGGGGCATGGCCACCAGTTCGTGGCTGGAGAAACCAACTTCAGGCGAAGTCAGGTAAGAGGGAAACTGGTCAGGTTTCAGCTTGATCTGGTGGTAATGTCTGCATATCGTCTCCTGAGAGGGAGAGGGAAGAACTGAGGCCGGGAGCCACGCGAGGGAGCCCCCAGCTCGCCATGGCCCAAGAGCAGCCAATGGGCCAGCGGCCCTCAAGTGGGGCCGGCCAGAGCCCGGCGCCCGTGTGCTGCAGCACGGCTTGGGGCCAGATGCCCCTCGCCCCGCAAGGGGGGTTGAGCACCGTGTGCTGGGTGAGGCGGCAGGCAGTCTCTGAGCAAGAGCCCGCCGTGTGGGGGGAGGGCCTCCTGCGCCTGCACCCACTGCCCCATGGCAGTGCTCCCGGGAAGCGGCAACGGCCGGTCTGGCGGGGGCCGGCTGACCCTGGCCAGGCCTTCCCAGAGCGCCCCCAGTGCACCTCCCCACGCTCAGGGCTCAGGCCTTCAGCCACAGGGCACACGCTCTCGCCACGCGGGGGCAAGACAGAGACAGGCAGCCGCCCGGCAGAGGGACGCCTGGTGCCGCCGCTCACCGTCAGGTTCTTCCGCTTCTTGTACGAGGACCAGGCCTGGGGCTCGAGGACCAGGATGCCGCCGGGCCGCAGATGGCGGTACACGCGCTTGAAGAGGCGCTTCAGCCCCTCGTCGCCCCAGTTGAGCTGCACCCACTTGGTGAGGCTGAGGCAGAGGATGACGTCGTACTCCGGCCTCTGCGCCTCCAGCAGCTCGTCGCGCTCCAGCACGTAGTTGCCCTGCGGGAGACAAGCGGGCCCCTCAAGCGAGCTGGCGCGGCACCGCGCAGGGCCAGCCCACCCTGCCCACGCTGGCAAGCCCCCCCCGCCGCGGCTGGGGCACCGTCAGGCACCCAGGCGCGGAGCCCGCCAGGCTGGAGAAGGGCTGCGCACAAGCTGAGCTGCCCTGCCCTCGGAGCACTCCTCCAAAACTCCTTCTCCGGGGCCACCTAGGAAGGCACACACGTATCTGACAGCTTCGCAAGGGTCTGCAGAGCCGAAAGGTAAAAGAATCTAAAACACTCAGTGGGAGGCGGAAACAGCTGACCAGGCAAAAGGCATTTTGAAATGTTTTGACCAGCAGCCAACCCTGAAGTGTGTTTTTTGTGTGCTCCTGGATCGCCTCAGGAGGAGGAAGTCGCTCCAAGACACGGCGGGCATTCGGCACGCTGAGGAAGCGTCCCTCGCACACTGCTCTGCGCACGGCTGTCCCCCCTCCTCGAGTTAAGCAGGACCAGTGGCCTTCCCGCCCGCCACGCTGCAGCTGCAGAGGCGGGCAGGACTGCCACGCACTGAACAGCGGCCCCCGCCAGAGCAAGAGTGCGCAGCCTGCTGGGCCACTGTGCACCACACAGCTGCCCGCAGTGGCATCTGCCCGGCCGTCTCCCACATGCCCACGTGCGCCAGCCCTGCCCTGCCCTTTCCCTCAGCGGGGCGGTGGCACCGAGGTCCGGCGAAAATGGCGGGCCCCCGGCAGCCCCAAGCAGCCATGCCGCACTTGCGCGCCGGGGGCCTGCCCCAAAGATGGCGGAGGGCTGGCCGACTCCTGCCTGCGTAGCCCTTGGCCCCCTGCCTGGGTGCAGCTTCGCCTTGAGGCCAGCCCCGAATCCTGATGGCACTGGGGCGGAGCAGCATGTGGGGGCAGCAGGGGTAAGGAGCTGGGCTGCCCCCCCCACATCTCCAACTCCAGCCTGCCGTGACTAACAACTCAGGGGTTCAATACCTTGTTAGCTAGCAGGGGGCGTGTGTGTGGGGGGGTCAGCCTTGCCCAAGAGCAAACGGGAGGAGTATTTGCTGAACCTAGAGGCTGCCTGCCAAATCGTGGGGGGGGGGGGGAGCAAAGCAGTACCCCCCACGATTTGGCACCATAAGTGACTCGGCACCCCCCACCCTCACCTCTGGGTCCCTGGTCAGGCGGGGGGGGGGGGGAATGCTTCGGCTGCGCCTGTGCACAGCAGTCCCTCTGGCTGGCTCCCGGAGGCACCCCGGGTATTTTTTCCAAGTGCTTCACACACTTCACGCCCTTTGGATGGGGGGGGGGAGAGGACCCCCCTGAGCACCTCCTCTGCTTCCACTTGCAACTTGGGGCGGTTCAATCCACGCCAGCAGGCGCCCGGGAAAAGCCAGCCGGAGGGCAGAGCTGGGATCCTCCCACGAGCAGCTCACACCCGGGCGGAGGGAGGGCGGAGAAAGCATCGCCGCGCAGCCGGCCACCTCCCCTCCCCTCTGCACGCAAGGTCTCCTCACAAGCCGGCTCAGTGGCCGTCCGGGCCATTTCGGCGAGGACAGGCAGCCTCGCACGTCGGGCGTCCTGCCTCCTGGAGAATCCGGGAGTCCCGGAAGACCGGTGTCGGGGCACAGAAAGTCATCCTCGGCCGAGGGCGGGAGGCCACACCTGGGCGTGCTGGCGCGAGGCGAGAGGCCTGGCTGGGGCTCGGAGTGCTTCGCGCCCAGCGCATCCCCGGGAGCAGAGCAGACCGTGGCGGCCAGGCCCCCCGTCTCGGGGCTGCTGCCCCCCCGGCTCTCCATCCGCTCAGCTCCCCGGAGCCTCCTCCCGCTGCTCGCCAAGCCCCCCACAGCGCCCTCCCTGTAGCAACGCGCTTCCCAGCCTCACCACCGCAACATACCTTCACCTGTTTCCCGGACAGCACCAGCGTTGTGCTATTTGCACCGCTGTTTAATTGTTTTGGCGGTTGTTTTATTGTCCTCTGGGAGATCTTTTCCGCAATTGTTGAATCTAACAAACAGCTGATCCCGATCCCCCCCCCCATGTGCTACAGACGCTTATGGTCTCCAGCCCCATTGCCCTGGCAAGGGCGGAGACGCCACTCGGCCGACTCCCAGGACACACCGCGTGCCCCAGACCTGGCCGGGAAAGGACCAGGGCTGTGGGGCCACCACCAAACAGGAAGGCTGAGCGCGCCCTGTGTCAGTTCTTCATCCGCTCTGAAGAACCGGCCTGCGCGTCGTGCCACAGGCCCCGGCCGATTCCAGGCGGAAGCCTGGCACTGCTGCGCTTGAGGGCTGGCCCCCTCATCCTGGGGAGCAGGCTGTGGCAGGAGAGGCTCCGACAAGCCATGGGAGTCGGCCGACCTCACTACCTCCTCAGGAAGGAAGGCCCAAAGCGCCACCCGAGGCCCAGCAGCTGGCAGGGCCCGCCAGCGATGCCCCCAACCCCAGCCCTCTCCCTGTGGGCCGCAAGGGATTCTGCTCCAGCCTTTGGTGCCCCTACCCACCCAAGGGCACACCAGCGATCCAGAAACCCCTCAGCTGACTGGTGCGTAACTGTCCTCTGCAAACCCTCGCATCTCACACTGCGGGGGCCAACAAGTTCTGCCGGCCACCAGCTCGTGCAGGCAAGGAAGCCCACTAAGGGGACGAGCCAATGCCGCACCTGGCATTAACCGCTGCCTTCCAGCTCCGGCAGCGGCCTGGTGGTGGGGGTGGCCATGGCAAAAGATGGTTCGGCGTGACTCCCCAGCCTGAAGGGCGGGCTTGCTCACGCCAGGTGCAAATTCCAACTCCAGGCCTGCAGGGACCTCCACTGAGGAATGCCGGGAATCTGTGGGATGGGATGGGATGGGCAGCAAGGCTGCTCCGTTCCCACAGTTCAGTGGGTGACAAAACAGCCCCAAGGAGATGTGCCTTCCACAGGGCGCCTCGGAAGGCAGGGACAAGAGCCCAGGCCTGCTCGCTCCCACGGAGACCCTGGGCAGTTTGCGCCAGGCCAGGCCACCTCCAGGTAAAGCCACAGGCCACGCACACGCTCCGCTTACCTTGACAAAGATCACATTGTTGGGGAAGACGGTGGCATCCACCCCCTCCTGGGGCACTCGCGGGGCAGCAATGGGTCCCCTGCTGGCCATGAGGGAGGCAGGGAAGGTCTTCCGGGCAGGCCGGGCCCCCTCATCGGCACTGCCCTCAGGCGGCGGCTGCTGCTGCTGCTGCTGCTCCTGCAGCTCCTCCGAAAGGTAGTGCCGGATGTTCTGGCGGGCGGAGTGGATGAGGCCCCCGTCAATGTCCACCCCCACCATCCTGGCGGGGCCCCACTTCTTGGCCACGCTCAAGGTGAGGTGCCCCACGTTGCAGCCCACGTCGAGCACCTCCTTGCCCTGGAACCACTCGGGCTTCATCACCCGCAGCCGGGGGTCCTCGCAGGTGGGGTTGCGGTAGCCGTAGTACTTGCAGTAGTTGCCGTACTGGAACTTGCGCTGCGCCTGCCGCCGGGGCTGGGGCTGTGCGGAGGCCGCCGGGGGGTGGCGGCTGCGCGGCGCGCTGCGGCCCCTGTCCGGGCTGCCTCTGGCGGGCTGCAGGCTCGACGCGGCGCCTCCCGGGTGCCTGGCCCCCGCCCCCTCCGATTTGCTACAAGTCCTGCGCCGCTTACGATGGTGGTGGTGGTGGCGGCCCCCTGTTCCCGCAGGAAGGCTGGCAGACGAGCCGGCCGGGGTGGCGCCCCCGGAGGCCTGCTGGCTTTGCTGTGGCTCCCCGTCGGCCGCGGGGAGCAGGGGAGGCACCACCTCGTCCCTGCAGTTGATGGCCGTGTTGAGTTCGTAGGGCTGCGGGGCGGCCCCATTGCAGGTCTTCTGGCAGGACTTGCACGAGGACGAGGACGAGCAGGTGGAGGAAGAGGAGGGGCCAGGCTTGCCGCTGCCCTCCCCGCTGCTCACCCCGCGCTGCGCCCCTCGGTGGCGGTGCCGCTTGCGCCCCACTTTGGCTGGGGAGGCCAACACCGGCGGGTCCTCCTGCGCGTTGTTGAGGCTCAGGGGGTCGGTGATGTCCTTCGGGATGAGGATCTCCACGGGGTCGCGGCCCTTTGCAGGCAGCGGCGAGGACTTGGGGGTCTCGGCATTGAGGGCCTGGTTGACCTCGTCGTCCATCAGGCTGTTGAGGTTCAGGGGGTCGAAGATGTTGCCCCCCAGCAGAAACTCGGAGGGCAGTACCGGGTCGCACTCCGAGTTGATCCGGCGCCGGCGCTTGAAGGCGGGGTGCTTGAAGCCGCCGCCGCCGCCGCCGCCCGCGACGTTGAAGCTGTTGCGCCGCTTGCCCCCGCCGGGGGGCCGCTGGAAGCCGTTGCGGGGCCGCTGCAGCTCGGCCACGCCGTCGTCCTCCTCCTTGGGCAGCGGGCCAGGCCCGCCCCCCCGCCGCTGGCCGCCCGGGGGCTGCGGGAGGGCGCGCGGCGGCTCGCGGCTCGCGGCGGCCTCCTGGCGCGGCGGCCCGCCGGGCACGTCCCCGCCGCCGCCGCGGCCCGCGGCCCTGAGGAGCGGCGGCGGCGGCGGCGGCACGAGGAAGGCCTCCTTGTCCGCCGCCATCTCGATCATGCCGCGCTCGGGCCGCGGCCCGGTCCGGGTCCGGGTCCGGCCTCCGCCTCGCCTCGCCCCGCCCCTCCCGCGAGCCCCTCCTACGCGTGCGCCGTGGGGCTCCCCGCTCGCGCGCAGGCCCGGCCGCTCCGCCGCGCGCAGCCGCGGTGCTCCTCCTCCGCTCGAGTCAGGGCCCGGCGCGCACGCGCGCAGCCATTCCGCGCAGCCCGCCCGACGCGCCTCCTCGCTCCTGGCGCATGCGCGGCCCTCGCCTTCGCCAAAGGAAGAACGCTTCGCGCCTCCCGCTTTCCCGCGATGGCACGCTCCCCCTGCGACTGGATCTTATATACACGGAGGGTGGGGTTGTCGAAAGCCGCGCCTCTCCTTCGCGGCAAAAGCCAATCACGGCTTAGCACTGTCACGTCCCGCGTGGATTTGTAACCAATCGAAATCTTGTCGAGACGGAACTTCGGAAGCCTCCGCCCCTCCTTTTGGGTCGCCTCCTTATTTCCATTTCAACCAATAGATGAACAGGTTTAGAACGCTTGTAACCAATGAGAGCTCAACAATGGAGCCTAATTTTCTCCAAGGTGTCGCTGAGGGGCCTTCTTAGTATTGGGTCGTCTTCATCACGCGCCTGTGGCGGTGTTATCTCAGGCTGCAGATGGCGCAAACAAAACCAAGTAGATGCATTTCTCTGAGTGAAATAATTAATACAGGCTCATCATAATAGAACGCAACTGGGCCGCCGCGGACGACTATCCCCCAAAAGCTAGTCATGTTTTTGTCCAGGCATCGAATTAGGCTCCTAAACGAACCTCGCGGATTCTGGCTAAGACGAAATATTGTGCTTTTAAAGTACGTAGAGACCTATTTTTCGTCTACAAATTACGCAGAAGGTTGTTGAGGAACCACTGCATGCTGCCTTTTCTGCATTTTAAGAACAAGGCCGAAGAACATTTTTAAAGCTCCCAATATGGATAGTTGTCAAGGATCACACGGCTTCCCTTTCCCAGGCCGTCGTGCGCAAAGTGCTCTGGTACTTGTAGTTTGCGGGCATAGAGCAATTGCGCATGTGCCGAAAATCCCCGCCTCTCCACCCCGCCGCCCCGCGCAGGCGTGTCAGTGGTAAACAGACCGATTCCTTCACGCCGCAATGCAAAGAAACCGCGTTTAGCTTAAGTGGCGGGCGACGAAATGGGGGCAGCCCCGCGGCACGTCGTGCGCTTTTAATCTTTTTCAGTCGTGGGAAGAGCCAACCACGCGCAAATAACTCGAAATAACGCCAAACGGCAGAGCACGCGGCCTTGAAGCGACTCAAAGCCACTGGCCCATCTCATCCAGCAGCGCCACCGACGGGCAGCTGCTGCTCTTGGACCTCTAACCGGGAACACGGGCAGGAGCTGAACCTGAAATCCTTTCCGGTCCCACTTTTCCTTTTGGGGGACGCCCCTGCTCGCCTCTTGGGATAGTTAGCTGTTATTTAGCTGTTTGCGACCGTCGTATACCGCTTCTCGTTTCAAACAAGACCCAAAGTAATTTGCAAAAGAAGAAAAAGCAACCGCAAGCATAGGATCGCGTCCTAAATGAATTTCGTATGTGTATTTAATAGGGTGCTTGGATGTGGATTTGACTAAGGAATGCGGCACGTCACTAGGATCTGTAAGTGACTCCGCACAGTAAAGGAAAGTGTTTTTAGCGCCTCGGAGGAAGCGATAACCATAAAAGGGCGTGTACAGGCCGTGCTGTTTGGCCTTTCGGCGCTATCTCGCAATGTAAAAGCAACGACGTCTTAAAGAGGAACTCGTCCCGCGTGCGTTCTGCGGCAGAGCTGGGCAGCAGCATGGCTGGCTGTGCCGCGGGCCGTGGATCAAGCGTGCACAAGACGGTGCCCTCGTTGCGGGGGGGGGGGCTTTCGCGGCTGCTGGCAGAGTCTCCCAAGGGCCGCCCCGGGACTTCTTCCCGCCCAAGGCTGCGCCCGATGCGCCTGAACACGCTCGGATCCCCCGCGTGAGGCGCGTGGCGTTCCCAGGCGGTCCGGCCCAGGCCTCGGCGCAGTCCGCCGCGGCGGCTGGGCCAGCCGGGCGTTGCGGGAACGGGCCTCGCACCCCGAACGGACTGGCCCTGGCGGCTGCCTCCAGCCCAGCCCGCCCGCGAGGCGGCCCCTTCCCCGCCGGCGCCGTTCGTGGCCTGCAGCGCCCGGGCTGCGGCGCGCTGGGCCGGCGGTTTCCCGGGGCTCGTGCCCGTGCCGGTGCCGCGCGGGCCAAAGGGCTGCACCGCGCCCCCGCCCGGGCCGGGGACCAGCCGAGGGGCTGGGCTCCAGCCTGCATCGCTGGCCCGCTGCGGGGGGCCGCACGGACGGACGGACGGGGGGTCCCGCGGCGCGCAGACCCGGACGGGCCTCCTCGGCAGGGGGCGCTGCAGCCTGGCGTGCGCGGTGCAGGGGGCGCCCGCGCCCCCGCCCCCGCGCGGCCCCGCCCTCCCGGGCCGGCCAAAGCCTCGGCTCCTCCGCGCGTGCGCGGGGTGGGCGTCGCCCGCATTCCGGGAGTCACTCGCGCGGCGCGCGCCCGCGTGCCGCGAGGACCCGGATGGGGCCGGGGGCGCGTGCGCAGTGGCGCTGGCGCGCGGGGGGAGGGGAAGGCGCCAAAACTGCCTCGGGGGGAGCGGGCGGCCGTTGGCCAGCGAGGCGCGCGGGGCGGAACGCGCTTCTCCTCGTCCCGCCGGACGACACAGTGGGGCGTCTTCCAATGTACCTCAGAAACGAGCCTGGCTGGGAAATGGGGGGGACGGCTGGGCCCGGGGCCATGTGGGGCCTCGTCCGGGAGGAGAACATGGAGGGGCGGGAGGCTGTTGAAGCCTCCTTGGGCTCCTCGCGAAAGGGGATGCAGATGTAACCCGGCGATAAAGCAGTTCAGCGAGTTCACCTTGGAAGATCCCGGCATGCCAACAGCATCGCCGCATGCACAGAATCCCACTTGTTTTACCTCACGAAAGGCTCCCCTGTGTCAAAACATTAATACCAGCGTAAACAGAAATAATTGCCAGGGCTCAAGTGAGCCTCCTGTCCAAATGTTCATGTTATTGTGAGGAAATCGCATTTGATGGGAATATTGATCCTGTAATTAATCCTTATGTCATACAATTTACCTCACCTGCTGGAAGCAGTCTGTATGGCAGTCGCCAAAAGGTCTGGCTACCACCTCAAAAGGGAATATGATACACATGTGCATAGACAAACTCTCGCTGACACCTGGCAATGTCTTTGAAGTAAAACACTATCGCAATTTGGCTCAAGGGAGGTTCAAATCCCAAAAATAGTGGCTGGCAAAAAAAACAAAAGTTTGCCCTTTGTGAACACAATACATTTTTCAGTTCTATTTACTTTGATGCAAAAGTCCAGCACATGCTTAAGTCTGCCTCACTGAAATACTTTAATTTTGTTGGATGTCTTTACTGCCCACTCTCCTATTGAACAACACTCAAGGCAAAAATAGAAATAAAGCCTATTGGAACCAACTGAAAACAAGGAGCTAAAGTGACAGAAACACACTCTAACAACAAAAAAATGCATTAAATACTAGTTTCCACCTTCACAAAAATGTATTAAATATTAGTTAGCATCCCAAATATTTCAGGGATGATAAGTTCCCTTATTTAAAAGTGTTTCAGTGTTTTAAAGGGTGTTTTTAAAAAGCACTTTGAATTGAGCCTGGAAGCTCTGGAAGCTCTAGTGAATAATACTTAGCGTGTTACATTTCTTCACGCTGCCCAATAGCTGAACCTTTCTGAATGGCCCACAAAACTATGAAACATAGCATATAACAGTATAATTAAATATAATGTGAAAATCTTGAGGAACAGGAAACCAAAGTAAAAACTAGAGAAGAAGTCAGCAGTGTGAAGGCCCCAAAAAACATGGCGGGGCTTGGTCAGTGCGTTTTGTGCCTGTTGATGTTTCCAGGGCCTTTTGGAGCCAGGCCTCAGTTGTTGCATTGCGGTCATCAAGCACAAATGCCGCGCAAGTGTGCATAATTCCTTCCCCAGCAGAGAGAGAGACGTTCTTACATTTGACTGATTCCCACCGAGTATAATAAGGGTCACTTGGATGCCACAGGTGTCCTGACTGTAGCCCATGGCATAATGCACTAGAGATACCTGCCCTATTCACTTTGAATAAGTCCCACTGAAATTTACTTTTGAACAAATCTGTATAGGATTGCAGCTCTAAGGACCCCAAAGCCTGTTAATCTGAGTGGATTGAAGGGTGCTTAGCTTTATTCCAGGAAACAGTGGAGGACAGGAGGGCCTGGTGTGTGTTGTTGGTCCATGGGGTCGTGAAGAATCAGGCATGACTGGACAACAACTTTACATTGCATTATACTTCATCTTTTCAGGAACATAAATAATTTCTTGAACCTTGATAAATTTCTTGAAGAACCTTGTGGAAGGTTTTTTCAATAAATAATTGGTTAAAATGTCTGGACTCTGGACACTTAGACTCTGGCAGTTGTCATTTTCTATCTCCAGAATTTGAGGTTCTGCAAGTATAGAGTAAAATATTTTTAGATAAACTGTTTTTGCGCCATCAAGATTTGCGTTGTCGAGTGGGGTGGTCATGGTAGAATTCCAGCTCTGCAGAAAAACATTGTATTTGTTAAACTAACTTCCCCCTGTATTCTGCTTTCTTGGAAGACTTCTATTCAGAATGAGAATAAACGCAACTCTACATTTAAGGTTATGATAAATGGCTAGAAATCTCTTTAAGCAAATGTAAATATGCCGGACCAACACATGCCATCTATTTTTTTTTAACTGTGTGAAAGAAAACACTTTTAACAAGATAAATCCCACACAGACCAGCAAAACAAGCTCCCACTTGTTTCTGGAGCCAGACATGCTTCCAGCAGCCAGCATTTCTTCCCCTGGCATTTGCAGGCACAGGAATTACATAGCAGCTGGACTTGGCCAGCTTGACATGGGGGTGAGAGCATTGCACCGGGTTCCAGTTCCAACTTGGCCATGAAGTGCTGAGCGACTTCAGAGCGTTCACAGCCTCACCCAGCACATTGTGTTGTGGCAAGGATAACACCGAGAGGCAGGGGCTTATGTACACCGCCTTAGGCTCTTCACAAGAGGGGAAAAGGCAGGAAGTCAATGTCATAATAATCCCAATCATACCTGGCGCCTTCGCTTTACGATAGGAGTGAAGAACCTCGGGTCCAAGAGCCACATCGGACTGCCCAGGGATTTCCCCAGGCAGCCATGCTCCCTCCCGGGCTTCTCCTTTTCCCAGTCGGTGATTTCCTGGTCTTTATGCCATTTCCCCATTCTAAAAAGTTGAGATGTCTCATTTATGGTTTAGTTACTGGCAATAAGAGCTTTAACTTCAAGTATGCGACTATTTGTGGTATGATGCCCCCTCCAGCCCCTGGAATGTATCCCCCCCAGTGGAAAGTCTCTGAGAAGGAATTTGGATCTTGGGCTGCGAGGCAGCCACATCCACACCCCTGATCTACAGTTGGGCACTGTGCTTCATAGTGGGAATAGGTGTAACTGAATTTGCCTAGAAGAGCGCTGGGTCACGCTCGAGGCCTATCTTTTCCAGCTCCCTGATCTGCCTGCGAGCCCTCAAGAGGAACGTGAAGGCTTTGGCTGTCGTTTCCCATCAGCTAGTCATTCAGTGGAAGCTGCTGCCGGTCCTGGAGGTAAGAGGCACCCGCCAGCACTGGCCCCGGTAGCCCAACAGCCTTCGCAACTGATACGCCCGATTCCTTTTACACAAGTGGCCATCGCCACATCTTGGTCATGTGCTAATTATGCGCTGAGCATTATCGTGAATAACGTAGGTGCTAATGTATACCTGGCGGACATGATAAATGCGTGCCGGAACTGCTAAAGCTGTAGCCACATCTGAGCTACAAACCCACACTCACTAACTTAAATGATTTTAAAACCAGTTTAACTCGCAGTTTCCTCAAAGGGAATCTCAGTATGAACATAATTTGTGAGGATGTTGACATTTTGACAGATGTTCTTTCAATTTCACATGTCAGCATTCTTGGAAGTGAAAGCACAACTGTGAAGCTTGTCTAGATTTCCCAAATAGATACTCGTATATACCCGGTATAGACAGCCTTGTTTACCATAGAATAATAGAGTTGGAAGGGGCCAAGGAGGCCCCCAGGTCCAACTCACCAGTAAGCACCTTTCCTCTCAGGTGGCTATCCAGTTGCAGATTGAATGTCTCTAGTGTGGCAGAGCCCACGACCTCTCCAAGCAGAACATAGCTGCTCATATTGGAGTGCAGAAGTTGTTCTAGCCGAGCACCATCTTTTTATCTTGATCTTGAGCTTTTATCATTGTTGAGGACTCCAGTCAAGCAACTTGCTCCGAAGTCTGACTCGAGTCACATTAGCAACTCAACTCTGTATTTTATATGACCACGTTGCTGCAGGGCTCACCATGCAGCAGGATATCCTGGAAAGCAGGCAGAAACACGGCAGAGACAGTGAGGGGCTTTCGGGGGGAGGAACAGGATAGGGAGAAGGAGGTCACGACAGGGGGAAGGCGCTTCAGCTCTTCTTTTTGGCAAGAGGGAGGTGGTGGGAGGGAGTTTCAAGGGGGCGGGCGCAGGATAGCGATGTTTAAATAACTAGTGGTTAACTAAAGGGCGTCAGTGCATCACAGAGAAATGCAGATGGGAACATCATGAGGGTTTCAACACTGCCACCTACGACCACCTCCCATTTTTCTGATAAAGTTGGCTCTTGAGGCTTCAGAAAAGACTTGACTCAAAAATTTGTTGAAATGACTTGAGACTCGACTTGGATTGAAAGTTGAGGCTTGCCCCGATACTTGGGGTAAAGGGCATGAACATATCACTGGTTTTTATTAACATCGGACTTCATATGTCTCTCCAGCCGCTGAGGGCTAGAAACATATGAAGAGATGCTTTATGTTGGGTTAAGGTCAACATGTTAGAGTTCAGTATGCCATGGGATAACTGCGGGAGGGAGTTCTGGCTGGCCACTTAGCTGTTGAATGCTGGCGTAAATAGTTCTTTGATCTCATCTGCAGGACTTTTCTTCTTCCGTAAAGGCCACTGTGTGCCTCCGCAAGCTAATGAGCCTCCAAACCTTACCTTACAACAGTGGTGGTGAACCTATGGCACACGTGCCACAGCGGGCACGCAGAGCCATCTCTGTCTGTCTCTAAAAGGTTCACCGTCACTGGGTTCGGGTTCGGAAAACAAGGTGTCCTGGCATGATTTTGATGGTTGGAATGGGTTTAGAATGGGCAGAAAGGATGAGCTGGACAGAAAACAGTACTCAAGGATGGCTTTTTTCTAAATCGCCCTCTTCAATGGTATTTTAGCCCTATATTAGGTTAGAGGAGCGCACCAGGGTAGAGTTAGGGCAGTTTTGGCACGTGGGCCACAGTGGGGACACACTGCCCTCTCTGTTGGCACGCAAGCCAAGTCACCCCAGCAGCCGAGCATCGGATAACAGCGCACATAGGGGCCATGCACATGCTTGGAAAGGAGTAGCAGTGCCAGGCGATGAAGTCACAAGCCATGACTCATTAGCCGCGGCTCGTCCGAGCTGTCCCATGGCCGGTCAGTGCGCTGCCAAGGAGATATGTGCTTGGACTGGCTGTGAGGTGTTTTTTCTAGACTAAAACCTCAATTTTCAGGTTTCATTGCAGTGTTGGCACTTTGCGATCAATAAGTGGGTTTTGGGTTGCAGTTTGGGTGCTCGGTCTCTAAAAGTTTCACCATCACTGCCTTACAACCTTAGTAAAGTTAGTTTTACATGCGTAACTGCTTGCAAGAAATACATTGTCTCCTTGCAAAAGAGCAGCACAGGTGGTTGTAGATTTGTATCTGCTTTGATTATTTAATACACTTAGACTATGGTCTACCATACGTTTTAGCCATCTTATCTGAACAAGGTGATTATTGAAAAAGTACAGAGAAGGGCATTGAAAATGATCAGGAGGCTGGAGAATCTCGCTTGTGAGGAGCAGCTACAACAACTGGGATTGTTTAGCTTACCAAAAACCACGCAAGGGGAGACTAGATAGAAGAATTTATGCATGAACCCAGGGTCATCCCATGGTGGAAGATTCGGAGCAGATTAAGTGCTTTGTTGCAACAGCCCAGAATTAAACGATGGATTTTAGTGCCACAGGAAGTAGTGATGGCCACCAGTTTGGATGGCTTTCAAAGAAGATTGGACAAATTCGTGCAGGAGGAGATTATCAGTGGCTATTAGTTTTAGTGGCTATGTGCCACTTCTGCTATCGGAGGCCTTATACTCACATATACCATATATACGGCTTGGGACCTGGTTATCTAAAGGAGTGCCTGCGTCCATATTTGCCCTCCTGCCCTTTGGGATCGGCGGCTGAGACCTTTCTCTGGGAACCCTCCGTGAAGGATATTAGGAGGGCGAGTACCCGGAGGAGGGCCTTCTCTGCGGTGGCGCCCCACTTATGGAACGCGCTCCCCAGAGAGGTCTGCCTGGCGCCGGCGTTATTTGTTTTTCGGCGCCAGGCCAAGACCTTTTTATTTAAACGATATTTTAATAATTGTTAATTTTATGTATTGGTTTTAATCATTATACCAGGATGTTTCCAGTTTTTATATGTATTTGTATAGTCATTTATTTACTTGTTGGAAGCTGCCCCGAGGCTTATGCGACGGGGGCGACATACAAGAATTCCAAATAAATAAAAAAAATGCCAGTTGCTGAGGAGCTTGGGCTAGTGGAGGTCTTCTCGTGCTGCCTGAGGGGTCTTGCGGGTAGCTGATGGGCCACTAAGTGAACAGACTACTGGACCAAATGGACCACTGGCCTGATCCAGTAGGGCATTTCTTATGTGCTTATGTTCTTTTTCTCATGGAATTAATTCTGGTTCAATTATGCTATTAAGGTTTACTCCGAGAGGACTTGGTTGTGGTGAAATCATGGGGAAACTCTGTCTTTTATCTTTACAAAGAACATAACTTTGTTTTGGTAAAGACACAACATTAACATGTACTTTTCTTTCTCTCTCCCCGCACTCTTAATAATTCGGATGAAAAGCAACCTGCTCCTCACACATAATGACAAGTCAGTACAGTAAAGGTGGTAAGAACATTTTGTGTGCTATTTATTTATTTAAAGGAAGAATTTGGGGATGAATGCGATGGGTGTATTTCTCACAAGTGTGTATAGAACACCACTGTTCTGCAGAATGTAATCCAACTGTTTCCTTCCACTTTGTGCAAACTTCTTGAGTGCTTTATTTAAGCACTGCATTGGCTCTAGATTAGCAAGGAAATGGTGGGGTGGGGAAAGCACAGCCCTCTCCTGGTATGTTCCACCTCCTCACTAAGTAAGCATTCCAGAACTAGACAGAAGATTACCATTTTTGGTTCAATGGATGTCTTTCCTGCTGTAGCTAACAATCTTAGCCAGAAATGACATGAGTGGGATTTGCCAGTTTTGCCCTTACCAATACTAGGGAATTGAGACTGACAAGAATTCAAAAGGTTCTGGTGAAAATGGAAGATCTGTAGCCCCACTGTGGCCCCCAGTGAAATGGAAAGACGGGGCGGGGAGGGGGGAGCACTCATCCTCTGGAACATTGAAAGAGCAGCAGAAATTAACAAATTATAGTAAGCTTGCACAGAATGACATCCTGGAGTTTGGGCTGCACGGTTCCCAGGCATTACCGAGCCGTTCCTCTGCTGCAGTCCATTACTATGTATTATTACATTATTTGTGTACTACTGAGCAATAAACTATGTTTTCTGTGATTTCAGAATTCAAGAAGCTGCCCAAAAGAAGATTTGCCTCTCCGGTCGCCAAACCCCAGCATACCTGCTTTGTGAAAAGGGAGCCAGCGCTTCAGTGCAAACAGGAAGATGCCAATGCAGAAAGGATCCCCACGCTTCCGAGCCGTGGAGCAAGCGACAACGTTGCAACCAAACTGAAAAAAACACGGAATGGGCAACATATCAGGCAGAAAGGGCACACTCCCAGCACAGATAAGGAACCAAGTTGGAAGGAGAGTCAGGAAAAGACCAAGGATGTAGGTGAAAATGTAGAGTTTGCTCCCTTGAGGGAGGATTTCCTGGTCAAATACAGTGCATGCTTCCTGGGGGGTTCTGGGAGTTGTAGTCAGACACAGTTGGCGGTTGTGGGACTGCGGAAAGCTGTTCTAAATTGAGGAGGGACTCAGAGTGTTTGGGAGGGAGCTTGTTCTGGTTATTCATGGTGAGGGAAAGACACAGTGCATGTTTAGTTACACCCTCACCTTCTTTCCTTCCTTCCTGCTTTCCTGACCCTGCCAACACTTGAAAGCTACTTTGCTTGGCTCAGTCTGAGATGTGATGTGTGAGCTCCTTCTGCATCTGTACATCTAGAAAACCGCAGTTACGTTCCGTGCAAGTGTTGCTATGATAGTATGTGTGATAGGATGTGGGGAACTCAGCAGTGTCTCAGCAGTTAGTCCTCAAGGTAATCCGGCTCCGAACCAACTGGGGTTTTAAAAACCGAGGGCAGAAGTTTGAATCAGAGCCTGGAAACAAAAGGTGCTCCCAGGTAAGGCCCCGTCTCGTTCGCTTCAAGCTTACACGGGGTTCAGGCCATGCTGTCTTCTGCTTGTGGCCCTCCCATGTTTTCTTACTACTTTCCCATCTTTCCTTTATGGAGGAGATCCATGAGAAGGACCCGCTGTGCAAGGCCTTCTTACTGCTAGTGCTAGACACCTCTGTCTAGAAACATCGAAAGGGGGCAAGACCAGGCTAACATTCACTTACCGTTGGACAGCAAATCAACATTTGGCTCCTGCACGGTTGGCCCAACTAAAGCTTGCAAACTTTCCCATTTGGACATGCCGTCATTCGTTCTTCTGCTCTGTTTGCTTGCCCATTGACAGGGAGGAGCTTGCCTCACTGCTGCACAATTTGAGGAGCTTGTTCAGAGTGTGCTTCAGAAGCCTTTGCAGGAGTGCATGGATATGTTGATAAAAGGTGAGGCAGACGGGCAGACCAAGAGGTGCTGTAACATAGAAATGAGAAGTGGAAAACGCCCTGAGGGATTCCACGGAGGAATCATGCCCGTGGCCTCACTCATTCACAGAATTTCACGGGGGCTCCAAACAAATTTGCTTTTTACTTGTACGCCTCCAGTGTTTCCCCATTACTACTTCAATCCCTCTCCTTACGACAGAAAATCTGTTCAGGGATCAAAGGTGGAATGGCTGCACAATGCCTTCCAATCGGGCATTTTTTACTCATGGCATTGCCATTTGCTACTCAGTAATTACTGATACGTTAGGCAATGTTGTGACCCCCCAGTTTCATTTCTGTGCCTAATAAGCGCTTTTGGTGAGGGTTTTGTTATAACATGGGAATGTAGTGTTTAAATCTAGTTTTCAGCACCAACAGAAAGCTCTTTCGCAGCAATCCCAACTGCTAGTGAGAAAATGTGTAAAAAAGAACAGAGAAGTAGGACGGGCATCTTGGCAGGAGCCAGAAAAAGAACCCTGCTGTCCCCCACACTGCCTACCTCTACTGACCCCTTTACCTGGAGGTGAACCCCATTTAACACAATGGGAATTACTTTTGAGCAGACGTGTCTTGGATTGTACAGTTAACAGTATTTTGAGGAATTTCTTTGGAAGTCTGTCACCTTTTAAAGATAACATTTAATTACAGTGATTAACATAACAGTGATTATGTCACAAGCCAACATCAAATCATGTTCTGTGTTTAAACTTTGTGAACTCTCAGTCATTTGAGGTTTAGATTGCAAAACTATTTAAAGCCATTTAAAGGTTTGCCTGGCACCGTTGTTATTTGTTTTTCAGCGCCAGGCGAAGACCTTTTTATTTAAAAGTTATTTTAATTGTTAATTTATATTTGTCTATTTAACTTATTTATTGTATTTTTATCTTTACCTTGAGATGGGCCAGTTTTTAATGTCAGTTTTTTAATGTTAGTTCTGAATATTGTAATTGTTGTAGTTTTATTTATTGTTGTGAGCCGCCCTGAGGCTTGTCGCGAGGGGGCGGCATACAAATTTGTAAACAAACAAATAAATAAATTTAGTTTTTATTTCCAGAAAACCCTAAGAAGAGAGCTACTTTGGCTAAACCTACTCAGAAGCAAAGTCTCAGAAGGTGAGTTCCACAACTCTGTTTCTGCGGGGATTGTTGTTCTGACTTGTCACTAGAGGCATCCTCTGCCGTGTTCTGAGAATGCTTCATCAGTTCCTCAAGTAAAGAAAAACAACCAATTTCTGTGATGTGCGTACTATCAGTGTGTGCTTAGCCACTGCCGCTATGAACCAAAATGACGCATGAGGGCAAACCCTAAAAAGCACAAAGCAGAATTTTGG
Organism: Varanus salvator macromaculatus; assembly: GCA_023646645.1. Taxonomy (NCBI): domain Eukaryota; kingdom Metazoa; phylum Chordata; class Lepidosauria; order Squamata; family Varanidae; genus Varanus; species Varanus salvator. The sequence continues at coordinate 187,742 of JAIXND010000753.1, read as the reverse complement.
GTAGCAGATGTTTCCAGATCTGCATGTTTTCCTGTGGTGCGGTAACAAAGGCCTACTTTCTTTGCATAACTTACCTGGCAGAGATTGTCATAAGGTAGGCTTATCCAAACTTTTTTCTAGGGAGACACTTCTGCTTTTAGCAGCTGTATAACAAGTAGGAATTCAGCAGGTAAATCTTTTTATAGCAGGCAGATGTAGTGATGGGAAAGGCTCACCTGATTAATACCTGAATAATGCTTCTGTGAAATGCATAGGTCTGCAGCCAGAAAAAGGTGTTGACAGATTGAAGACTAAAGAAATAAAAACATTATACAATTTGTATGCTTAGACATGGCAAAAAATGATAATGAGCTTTATGTGAACTAAGAAGGGAAGGTGGAAATAGTGTACAACTGTTTTAATAGGGCAGGGGACAAACTCCATTGTCAAAGAGAAAGAGATAAATATGAGAGGTGGGGACCGAATTTAAAAAACTTAATCTTGGCATAGTATTGTTCTGAGGATTAATTAACCTAAACTAATAAAACAAAGAGCCGGCTGGTGCCGGAGGTCAGACTAGATGGCCCGGGAGGCCCCTTCTGACTCGCTCTGTTTCTAAGTTTCTATGTTTCTATGTTTCTAAGACCTTGTCAGTATTTTGCAATCACAAGGCAAGGGTGACAACAACTCCTTGATACTCTGTTTGAGGGCCTTGTACAGTTTATAGGCACAGATGTTTTCTCAAGAAACATTAAAAAGCAGCTTGAGCCTTTCACACCTTGTTTGAACCATGTGTGAATGTTGCTCAGTGAAGGACACAATGCAGAAGAAAAGTTAATATTCAGTGTGAGCAATATGAGATTTCCCTTCTCACTGGCAAATCACTGTTGGCAAAAGCTGATGAAAAGCTTAAAAGCTGAGAAAAAGCTCTGAGGTTCACTTTCCTGTCAAAATCATTTAGGAAAATTATCTGCTGCGTGCAGATACCTAAACACCTTTTAGCCTCAGGGTGGTGCCCAAGCACAGGAAATGAGTATGGCCGGCTTCAGTTTAGCTGCTGCTTCCTAGTCATTCCAAGACATGCCCCTTAGGACAGCTTCCACCAACTGGTGCTCCTCCGTGCTTGCTGGGAATTATGGGAGCTGTAGTCTGCCACATCTGGAGGGCTCCAGGTTGGTGAAGGCTGTTATATAAGCGAGGGGTTTTGGCAAGTAGGAGGGACTCCTTATCTTGAGGTTTTGTTTCCTCTCCCTTCCTTATTCCACTCTTTGCTAAGTGGAATCTGGGATAGACTGTGGTGCTGAGAGCAGGACATTCTCTCTGTACCCTCAAAGACCTGTTCACTTCTGCACTGGGGGATTTTTACAAAGTGGTGGCGGAGGGGTGCTCTTATTCATGACTCTGGCATTTTGAAAGCTTCAAAATGGAGGTAAACATGTCTTTTAAAATCTGTAGGGGAGGGAGAGAGAAGCTACGTGGAAGGCAATTAGAGCAGAGGCAGGGGCTTGTAATTGACATACACATGTGCACTTCTCTACCTCAGAAGCTGTTTTTCTTAAAATCAAGACTGAGGCTTTCTTATGTGTGTTTTCTTTGTGCATGCATGTAGCTGGCTCCTGAGCTAGGGCAGAATGAAGGTACCTTATGAATGATGGGAAGTCCAGGGAAACTTTTAGTTAATAGGGTCCCTTTCCTGTGTGGCAGGAGAGTGCCTGCGTTATCTATGCTTCTTTAATCAGAAATAATGGGGAATGTGCTTAGGAATGTCCTCTGATGTGCTCAGGAATATGAGCTAGCTTCCCCAGCTTCACAGGGCTTAGAAATAGTTCTTTTGTTAAGGCAAATCAAGTGTGGTTCTTAAACATTGCTCCAAGAAAGCTAATTTCCATCATTCCACCCTACTGCAGTGGCCTCAATTGTGTGTATGTGCTGTTTCTCTCAGAAAGACCTTGGGGGTACATCCAGCTCTAGACAATGGGATCTCTGGAAAGGAAATTGGGGAGAAAAGTGAAGTGATGCTTCCAGAAGCAGAACAGGAGTATCAGCTCAAAACGAGGAAGCACAGCGCACCTTTGGTGCATAAAGGCAGAGAGAAGAGTAAGTCTTTAACGTGGGAATACTGAGCAAAATACACTGGGACAAACGTGCATGTGGTGAAAGAGGCTGTGTAGGAACGCAGCAGCTTTCTTCAGGGCAGGGGGAAGTCCAGCAAGGGCAGTGGCCGCACAGGCTGGCGAGAGGGGCCACCAGAGTTCTGTGGGGCAGAGTGGATATCCACATTCTTTCCAGTGTTCCAAAACAACTTGCCGCTGTTCCCTCAGAGACAGCTCATAGTTTCCTCCTCCAGCCACCAGCTCTGCTGTCGCCACCCCACCACTCTCCTGGTGTTTTTATAAAAAGGCGCACACACACACACACACACACACACATGCACAAAAGGCTTGTTTTTCTTTGTCTCCTGGCAGATGAGAAACCAGAAGCAGACAATGGAGGGCGTAAGGAAAACCGGAAAGGAGCGCCACAGAAAAAAGTTCAAGGCAACGCCCGAGTCGTCACTGACCAAGAGGAAATGCAGGAGCAGGAGCAGGAGCAGGAGCAGGAGGAGGAGGAGGCAGACGGAGGAAGTGGTAGCAATAAGCTGAACACTCCCTGCTGCTCCAAAAGGGTTTTAGGGATGGTGGACAGTTTATAGGGACGAAAACCGAAGGCCTCAGACAACATCAGCCAGACAAGTGGGGGCTCTTCAGCGGTAGCTTTTCCGTAGTTTTTTAGACTGTCCATGGGCTTTTCGTGCTTCCAGACGAGAGTTTCCTTCCACTCTCACCTTGCCCCATTCACAGATTTTTATAGTGGGCTTCAGTCATCTTTGGGCATGGCTGATCCAGCATGGCTCTTCGGTGGCTGTTACCGCTTTATTTATTTATTTATTTATTTATTCAATCAATCAATCAATCAATCAATCTACATACGGCCCAATAGCCAAAGCTCTCTGGCAGTTCACAAAAAATGCAAATGTCAAATACAACATAATAAAACATAGTATAACATTTTAAATATACAGAATTTAAACAGCTAAAGCAGTTTAAATAAGATACTGGAACAGGTAAAGACATAGTGCCTGGGAGTAGAGGACTTTTAAGCTGGTGCCAAAAAGTGGGCAGCGTTAGCCAGTGAGCCTCAGTGGGCTAATAGTTCCATAACTGGGGTCGCCACTGAGAAGGCCTCTCTTACTGCCACCTTCCGGGCCCTCCTCCAGAAATAGGGGATAATATCTAATGTAGTCTTTCCCCACCAGGTGTCTTCCAGAGATGCCCGAGAGCCACTCCTACAATCTCCAGTCAATATGGGCACTTGGGCATTGGGGGTTGTAGTTCAACATATATGAAGGGTAGAAGGTTGGGGAAGACTGACATACTGCCATATCTTCCTAGATGATAGGCAGTCTATCCTCATTTATGTTAAGGTAGTGGGAGAGGCAACTATTATCTTGATTCTAGTCAAATAGAGACAAACTTACTGATAAGTACTAGTTCAACAGCTTCCTCCTGAAATCTCCCTTTGAATGTATGTTCCTGAATATTGCTATTTTGGATGTCAAATTGCTGTCTATCTGAGGCTGTTTAGCTTATGTATAGAAGATGCATATATGTCAGTCAACAGAGGGAAAACTTAACGTCTACAGGAGAACACTACCTTTATTAGGACCAAATAATGAGCAAGATATCAAATTCCTTGCTGCTTATCAGGCTAGATGGAAGTTGGCATAGTGTTCAAAGCACAAAGTTTACAGTTTGCTATTGTGGCTTTAAAATACTGCCAGCTTTCTCTCCCCCTCCCCTCGCCCTTATCTTGTGTGACTTATATTTGAATTGTGAATTTTTGACCTATGCAGCCCACTTCTGTGGCTGTCCTGGTCACTTCTGGGGCATCCCACATTTCAAAATCCCTGAGCTGCTTGCACTCTTGAAACTCAAGGAAAATCAGTAGATGGCATTAAAGGGTCCGGTAAGCTCATTCCTTCTCACACTTGTTTGTGCAGTCTCCTAGGACAGAAACAGAGAATAGGAGTACATCTTCACACTGTAGCCCTGACTTTATTAGTGCATTACATTTGTATGCCACCCCATAGCCCAAGGGCTCTCTTGAGTGGCTCACAGGGGGGGAAAAAACCGATTTCAAGACCCCAGTATGGCTACACTTGATTTCAGATCATGAATCAGACAATGTGATGCTCATCTGTGCTAGACACAAGCCTTTATTTATTTAAAAGGCTCCAGATCAGGCATTAGCAGAGTTTTCAGGGCAGTTTTCAAAAACAACATACAAGTAAAGCATATTAACATACTATATTTAAATAGTTTATACTTAAACATTTAAACCTGGAGAAATATGCAAAATGGCCTTGAAAAGTTGGCAATATTAGCACGAGGTGAACTTCTCTGAGAAGGGAGAATTCCATCAATGGGGCACCACCTCTGAGAAAGGGATGGCGTATTCTTGGAACTGGACCACCACTCCGCCGTGCCATCTCCAAGAATACGCCACCCACCACAGCATGTCTTTCCCTGTTATTGCCCTAGACAAGTGCATGGCTTGGGTTCAGTGCTCGTATCCAACCTGCGAGAAGTGGAGGCGGCTCAGCAGCGACGTTGACCCCTCCGTGTTGCCCGAGGACTGGTCCTGCAACCAGAACACAGGTAAAACAAGGCATTCGCTCCAGAGGCTGAGAGATGTTCTGTGGACGCCTCTCATTTTAAAGCAAAGTTTATGTAACGACCCAGGTCAGGGTCTTAGGGCCACAGGCTGGTAGTGGTAGAACATGGAAACCGATTCTTTAATGGTTTTATCCAGAGAGGTAGGTGGCCAGACCAGGAAGGACCAGAAGTGACTTTTAAATCAAACCAATTATAAACTGTTATTCAGAATTTACAGCAGCTAGGCAGGGAATCAATCTAGGTTTATGAGATGAAAGAATGATAAGCAATCAAAATAAAAAAGCATTATGCAAAAGTGAACGTTGCAAAGACAATAGAAGAGGAAACAGTATAAAAATAAAATAGATGGTCACATGGACAAATAACAAGATGGAACCACTATTACACGCTAGGATTAAAAAGCACAAAGTATTAAATTCTTACTATCTGAAATATAACTTTTATATAAATATAAAATAAATATAATGAATTATATAATATAATATGTAATAACTTTATAAGGGGCCTTCAGACTTGCTCAGTTTCTATGTTTCTATAATAATAATAATATTCTGCATGGGTCAGTCTGGCCAAATTCTGCCCTGTAGGCCTATTCATAAATCTCACCATGGCTTGCGTTTTGGGGCCGATGCAACTCTCTTTCCAGGAGGGCAACTAAATTTTCATTGACATTCCCACATACACACACATACTCAGTATTAAATAGTTTGCTAAAACATTAGTAAAACATGGTTGCAGAGTCATTATTGCGCCATACCCATTAATCAGAGTCATTCTTTTCTCACTGTGTAATTAAATCAGACTCAAAAACCAACCATTAGGATCAATAATGGCTTATGGATTGAAATGATTGCTACCCTCTTAAACCTGATTTTATCGTGTCGACATCTCCCACCAGTCTCTTGCATTTCCTGTAGAAAAGCCACGTCAGTTCCATATGCCTTTAGTTTAGAAAATTTTCTTCTGTTTCATTGGATTCCACAGTTCCTTGACATTCCAAGACTTTAAACATGGAATTGTTATAGAAACAGAGAAACAGCACGAGTCAGAAGGGGTCTCCTGGGCCATCTAGTCTGACCCCGGCTCCAGCCAGCTCTGCTCACAGCATGCCCACCATGTGCATGTCCAGCCTATCTTTGAACACCCGCACCGATGGGGCCTCAACGACCTCTTGTGGAAACCCATCCCACACCCTCAGGGTCCTGATTGTCAGGAAGAACTTCCTGGCATCTAAATGGAACCTGGGTTCCCTGAGCTTGGCTCCGTTGGAGCGTGTCCTGCCTTTCTCTGCAGGGGAGAACAGGCCTCTGCCCACCTCCGTGTGACACCCCCTCACATACCTGCATGTTGCCAACATATCCCCTCTGAGTCTCCTCTTCTCCAGGCTGGAGAGACCCAGTTCCCTCCGTCTCGCCTCATACCCCATCATCCCCTGCAAACCAGCTACCATCCTTGTGGCCCTACGCTGCACTGACTCCAACCTGGCTATATCCTTTCTGTAACGAGGGGCCCAAAACTGAGCACAATACTCCACTTGCGGGCACACCAGAGTCGTGTAGAGTGACAGTAATACCTCTCTCGATCTAGAAGCCACAATCTATAAATACATTGTATGACCTTGCACACATACAAATCTTGTATTTTCTACCAAAAAACTACTTCAGAGTAAAGCAAGGTGTAGGTTATAGATCTAATAGATTTCATGTTATTTCACGCCCTTGCTGTGCTGTATGTCCTTATAGTGGGAAAAAACTAAAATTCCACAATCTGAAAGAAAAAACAAACCTATCCAAAAGAGGGAAAGGGCCAAAATTCCTAAAACAGAACAATGTTTTTGTGTGGTGTGGTGTGGTTTTGTATTGCACAATAAAAAGTGAAGTGTTCATTATATCTGTTGCAGATCTTCAGTATAACAACTGCAACATTGCTGAGGAAACGTGGTCAGGATCTGAAAATGAGGTGGTCTATGCCGTGTATATTCCTGGGTCAATCGTATGGGCCAAACAATATGGATACCCATGGTAGGAAATGAACCTAATCATATTAAACGTTGTATTCCTTAATTTCATCAGGATCGTAAGCACCCTTGCCTGGTACAAGTCCAACTGAAATAGGGGAAACATATTTCAAGCTCCAAATGAGAAAGAGAGAACCATAAACTTAACAAAGCAGCTTTAGGAGTTAGGTTGCAGAGATATTACGCTGCGTGATGGGAAGAAGGTACTGATTGGCCAAGCTCCCATGTTGCAGTGAGTCAGAGTTCCTTTGCATGCTACTCAATTCCTTCCACTTGGCTTCTACCAACTCGAATGGCTAAAAGCAAGCAAGCAAGCCAGCAATCAGTCAAACCAAAGACTGACTCTAGTTTGTTTAACACAGTATCTGCACTGGACTCTGGCTTATTCATCTAGTAAGGAAAAGTCATAAACCAAGTGTTGCTCTTTCAAAGAATCCCAGATTTTCTTTTCTTTTTGAAATCTGGTTTACCTTGGTTTCCAGATGGGGCAGGTGTGTGAGCAGTGCCTTGCACTGTGCTAAATAGTCTCATACTCTATTGCCGGCTTCTCAGAATTAAATCTGGAGCATGAAACAAATATCCTGCAACTCGTCCTGCCCTGTGCACACGTAAACGCAAAATATCTTTGGTTTCAGCCCATGCGAACCTAAAATTTACAAAAAGCCACATTTCTATCTGGCACCTTGCGGTCTTTTCAACTGCTAACCTACCTTGTGAGGCTTGGCCAAAGTAGCCCAGTTTTCCTAGCATGCTTTGGGTCCAGCAGCTGCAATATTTTGATGGAAAATTGGCCAAGAATGGGACTCACGCCACAGAAGAAGGAACCCCCGCAAGCAGCCCTTTCTATGTTGTGCTTACTTAAATGCCCACTATGCACCAAATCTTTTTGGAAAAGCCGCATGAGGTACCAGTCCTGATTATATTTGGCCTTCTGTAGTCTGTTTTTACTTTCAATTCTTATGGCTGCGGGCACAGCAGTGCCCCACACAAAACCTAGCACTGGACTGGCATCAGAAAACACAAGAGTTGCTTCTGTGGGAGCAGCAGAACAGCCTTAACTAAAGCCAGCCTTCTCCAACCTGGAGAGTGCTGGGTATTGCAAGCTGATGCATCTGACGGGCACAGGGTTGGGGAAGGACTGCCAAAGCTTACGGTCCAAAGGTTCTTCCATGCAAAGAACCTTGAAGTGCTACATTTCAACACTTGGCTGGAAGCACGATCAAAGCAGCTGTTCCGTTAAGCACTTCCTAGAACACTGTATTATCCATTAGTGCCCTTCTCTGTTGTAACCAATATGCGCACATACCTGCTGGATTCACCTGTCGTGGTTTGTGCTTCCTGGGTGGAGCTGAGAATTGGCTGAGAGCAATCCCACAGTTTCTGGCCTAAAGAAAAAGGGAGCACTGCCCGAGAGTGTCCACTCGAAAGGGCTCTTTGTTTCATGTTGTTATAACAAATCTTAGGTTTGTGTGGAAGACAGCTTCATTGTGATTGTTTGGAAAGCAACATACCGGCTTTGGAACACCTGTAGCTAAGACTTTCCTTGTTGACTCAGCAAAGTCAGGAAAATCTCCCAGCCCCATTTATTGAAAGTTTATACTCTGTGGAGCTTGAGCCTGTTTTGTTGCTTCCTGATAAGGGTAGGTAGAGGGTTAGTGAGGGATACTTGAATTATTTATTATATTTATATTCTGCATTTTCACTAGCATCATAATTGTATTCCTGCAAGCAACCTTTGAGGTAGGTTAGGTTGAGAGACACCTACTGTTCAGCATTCAAACTCGGGGATAAACCATTTGTGTGAGCTACAATTTGCTCGCCATGGAGTGAGGGCTTGGGCTGAGGAGAATTGTACAACCAAAAAATCTGGAGGGCCACAAGATGCCAACTTCAGTTCTAGCCACCAGTAGTTCCTTGAATAACATCTCTTCCTTCTACACCACCCAATAACCTGGGTGGTTCACAGCAATTAAAACCTTAATGATGGGAAATTATCAAGAGGCTTTTGACCCACCCTTTCCCAGGGTACCTGCTTCTGCAGCGTGTCTTTGCAGAACGGAGGGTCCTTTACACATGCGATTTCCTGGGGCTGTCACGGGCAGGGCTTTTTGGAGAACATCTGTTCACAGGGCTCATTACAGGTGGTACTGTGAGATGGTGGTGTTATAGCGTAATTGTGAAAATAGGCAAGTTTCTCATAGTGGGCCTATCCCAGAATTGGGCAATGACTGTTCTTACTCTGAAAAGAGCTGCAGACATGGGTGCATTGTGCAAAGCGCATTGCCATGAGCGAAAAATCATGCGTACACAATAAATGCCTCATGTAGAGAAGCCCACCACACACATGCTGTTCAAATGTGCAGAGTAAAATAGAAGTAAAAGCCCAGGTAAAATGTAGCAACAATGCACAGTTTTAAAAACACAGTAAAGGACTTAAAACAAGAGAAACTGACAAAGTAAGATTCCCAGGAAAATAGAAAGGCTGCCGCCAGAAATAACACAATGTAGGTACCAGGCAAACTTCTTTTGGAGCCAGTGCAGTGTAGTGGTTAAGAACACGGGACTGGGACTGGGACTCGGGCGATCTGGGTTCTAGTCCCTAGTCAAACTGACTGGCTTACTTTGAGCCAGCCACAGCCTCTCAGCCCAGCCTACCTCACAGGGTTGTTGTGGTGGGGATAATATTAAGAGCAGCAGCGGGAGAATAATGTAACCCACTCTAAGTTCTTTGTAAGAAAAAAGTGGGATTGGTGTATAAATAAACAAGCAAAGCTGCTACAACTGAAAGGTCTCACTTCTTAGCAGTCACTTACCTGACTTCCTTTGGCCGGGCCTCCCAAAAAAGGACCACAGAGAATGATCTTTGGGTCTGAACAGGTATATGTGTGAGGAGACAATTCTTCAGTTAACCTGGTACCAGGCTGCTTAGGACTTTGCATGTTAATACTAGCACTTTGAATCAAGCCAAACATGGACTGGCAGCCAAGGCAGATGACAAAGTACAGTGGCCAGTTCCAGTAAACAGTGTCACTGCCCTATTTTTGATCAGCTGAATTTTCTGGACCATTTTCAAAGGCAGCCTCACATGTAACCCGCTGTTGTATTCAGAAGTTGGATAACTGTACTTGGGCTGCCTGCCCTGACACGGACGAGGCTGCCATGTCAGCCCAGGCCAATAAAAGGTGCTTCATTCCACCAAGTTACCCCGCACCTCTAGCAACAGTCCTGGATCAAATGTTGCCCCCGGACTACCAACCCGATCTTTGGGGAAGGGCAAGCAGTTCCAGAACAATTTGAGTGTCACTTCTCCAGGGAGGCAAGCAATCCACTAACAGCACCTCCTCCTTGTCTTAATTGCTCCAATGTCTGTTTCTTAATGTCAAAAGCAAACAGGAGAAAAAACAGTAAGCAAGCCCTCCCCGTCCTCCGCCTGAAATGTTCACAGGGCAATTGATAGGCTAATACTCGTCCCCTGCCTGGATCCAACGGGAAGCCGTATCACAGGCTGAACCTGAAAACCCGAAGTGTGTAAGAGGCGCAGCAGCCTTGGAAAGCTTCAGTAGTGCTTTGATTGTCCACCGTAAAGAAGGTACTGCATTGCATTTTATTCCCCTCCCCCTGAAGAAAGCGAAACACAACTGCCACCATCGACAAGATGACAAATCCAGAAAAAAATAGAAGGGCAGTGCAGAAAAGCACTGGATTGCAATGGCCTGCAAGTAACGTTGTTCCATAAAAAGTGCACAAGGGACGACAACTTCAGAGAACTAGACCAGTCCGGCAGCAGTCCATGTCTTCCAGGGCCTCTGTGTTTGGCAGTAAAAGGTCTTACTTTTGCAGAAGACATGCAGAGGTTTTGGGGTTTTTTAAAACCGCGGCTTGTTTTTTCATCTGCTTAACCATTTTAACCTTCAAAAGATTTTTCCGCTAATTTACTTATGAAGGGTGTTGGTCTTGCGTCACTTTCTTCCAGTCCTCCAGGAAGGGTGCCAGTCTTAGCAGTCAGCCATCACTTGTTATTTAAAAGGTGCATGGTTTTCACATTTGAGCTCTTTGAAATTTCTCAGGTCAATATGGCATGGAATAACTGCTTTTTAATGGGCTGTTTTCCAAGCATATATCAGTGCTCTCTGTGTGGGAAAGCTGTTAGCAGAAGCAAGCAGTGGCCTGGTGCGTATTCATAACTGTTTTTGTTTTGCTCTTCCTTGTGCACATGCTTGTAGGTGGCCTGGAATCATAGAGGCTGATCCTGATATTGGAGAGTACTTCCTGTTTTCTTCCCAGACAGATTCGCTTCCTGTTAAGTATTACATATATTTAGTATCCTGTGCAAAATGTGAGTGGGATTGCATGTGAGCAAGATCCCTTTGAACAGCTTTCTTTGTCTCAGAGGCAATGCGATCGTGCTACAAAGTAGTGCTCATTCAACACGTGTCCATATGCTGCCTCTCTTATACACAGCTATTCACAAGAGCTCACAGCTGCTGTGCTTCCTTTCCCATTTCAGTCCAAGTACCATGTGACCTTTTTTGGCAAGACAGTGACCCGGGCTTGGATCTCTGCCTCCCTGCTGAGGAGCTTTGGTGAAACAAATGTGGAAGGAAATGGTTTGGTAAGGGGGTTTTGCTCAGAACACTTACCCATAGCAGAAGATGACTCAGCCACCAGGAAGCTGTGGGTACCTCGGAGTGCACAATTAAGAGGAGATGTTAGAAAGTGAACACAGAAAAGTTTCAGAGAATAGCTAAGAAAAGTGAAAGCAGCGATGGCCAGCAAGTAGGTACATGAGGTGGGGTTTTTATGTTCCAGGGAGCACTTTATTCTTCCCAGCATGCTCTGACTGGAGGTATAAACGCACAAGAAATGCCACTGTGTCATCTGCTTTGGCCCCGAGAGTGCTGCGAATTCTTCCGGCGTTCCCTTCGCTCTTCTTAGAACTACAGTTCCCAGGGTTCCATGGGTAGGAGCTAGTTACATGCTTAAAGTGTACACACATGTGCAAAAAGTGAAAAGGTCATTTTTGTTTGGGTATGAGATGTGCTGAACAAAGCAGCACACCCTAGTTCCCTGAATAGGTGCCAGCTGGATATGTTCCATTTCCTCTTTCAGGCCAAGCTCAGGAGTAAAGGTGACAAGAAGAACCTTGAAGCTGCTCTGACGATGGCAAAAGAAGCAGCGCAAATGAGCATTCAGGTGCGACTGAGGACAGGCTCCAACCCTCTTAGTTTACCTAGGCTGCTTTCATATTAACCCTTTTCCTGGAATAATTGTCATTATGTTCATAGTGAATCCATCTGGCGAGTCCTTGCCAGATTTCTGAGTCATCTTCTCGTATTTCTTCTGGCCTCAGTTGTGTGTGTATTTTTGCACTACACTGGAAATTGCAGCGCCACTCTGCCTAGGGTAGGCTAGCAATCAACCACTGAGGATCTTCAGGGAGCGGAATCTTTCCCGGGAAGATTCCTTCGACCGTCTCTCCATTATCGAATTCTGTGGTGCGGCTTGGGGGTTCATGATGCATTTGCCCCTGAAGCAGTGAGTGTCTGTTCCTTGGACAGAGAGCAGAGAGGAGGAAGAGACGTTAATTACTGGTTTCCTTTCATTATCGTATTTTCTTTCAGCACTGGAGGTTCAGAGGATGATGGTTGGCAACCGAGCAAGCACTGCCTATGCACAGTCCCCATTCATTTATTTGGCGCTCGCCTGGGGGAACTTGTGCAAGGTAGAACTTCCAGTCCTTGCTGCCAGCAGTTTATTGATACTATTACCATCGTCATATCGCATTTACATCCTGCATTTTTTCCTTTTGTGAGGAGCCCAGGGCGGCTTCCATAGCTCCATTTTGTCCTCACAGCTGCGAGGGAGGCCAGGCTGAGGGAATGTACCGTATTTTTCGCTCTATAAGACGCGCCTGACCATAAGACGCACCTAGTTTTTAGAGGAGGAAAACAAGAAAAAAATTATTCTGAATCAAATGGGCACATAATCACAGGCACATTCCCCATCACTGCCCCATGGGCTGCACATCTGCACACACACATTCGCTCTATAAGACGCACAGACATTTCCCCTGACTTTTGAGGGGGGGAAAAGTGAGTCTTATAGAGCAAAAAATACGGTAATTGGCCCAAAGCCACCCAGGGAGCGTCATGGCCGAGGGGGATAGAACCCAGATTCCCCAGTTCCCAACACTCTTGCCAACACACTGGTTCTGTCGTTGAGGCCCCATCGGTGAGGGTGTTCAAGGACAGGCTGGACATGCGCATGGTGGGCATGTCGTGAGCGGAGCCGGCTGGTGCCGGAGGCCAGACTGGATGGCCCGGGAGCCCCCTTCTGACTCGCTCTGTTTCTGTGTTCCCACATTTAAATAGCAATGTGCCCACGACTTTTCCTGTGCTTGCCAAGAAAACCCCACTGTAGGGTATTTTCACGACGTTCCCAATGTACCTAATGCCAATGCATAGCAGGTGGGCCTGGCTTACCCACCTACAAGCATTCGCCTCAATTCATCCTACCTGATGTAGGTTCAACTGTGGGGAAGAGGTGTTTAGGTTCGAGAGAGACAGTTTGGAGAGCAAGATCCTGATTTAAGGTAACCAGGGTTCAGTTGAGCAGGTCAACTAAGTAATTCAGTTCAGCCCAGTTTTCATGTTGGAATCTGTGGCATAAGAGAAGAATGACTTTGAGGCTGCTCAGGGTACTTTTTATTCAAGGCAACGTGGATAACCAGCTACCACAATGTGTGGATATTTCCAGACAGAGGGCTCCTAGCTCTACAAATCAGGAAGCTTCATGCAACAGTTCCATCTTTTTTTCTTAACAGCTTTTCTGTCTGGAAAAACCCTGGGATTAGAGCAAGGGCATCCAGGAGACAACAGCCACACTTCAACAATCTCAGCTTAGACATTAAGGTCTACGGACCGCTCTGTGTGTCTTTACAGCATTAGCATGCCAGTATGTCTTTTCTTTTCCACTGCACCAGGAAAGAATAAGGATATTTGGATTCCGCAGCCGATTCAGCAGAAAAGAGCCACCCAAAGATCACAAAGATGTAAAAGGTAGCTTGAGTGCTGTATTGACTGAGAAGTAAAAATGGAAGGCCATTTCCAGACATGGTGTTTATGTTTATGAGACCTCCTGCCTCACATGGACCCGATGGCCTTCATGGCCCCTTCCAATTCTACTATTCTATGATTCCACTTACAGAATTCTATGGTGAGTCGAGGTGTCGTCCTTCTCCACTTCCCAACTTTCCCATGTTTTCTCAGTTTTTCCAGTTATTTTTCGTGTCACAAAGTATCTTTTAAGAAAGCAGATGGAATCACTACAGGAGGTCTTCTGACTGGTAGGGCTGGGAACTCTGCATGAGGAAGCACCCTGAAAAGCAGGGTCCCTGCCTAGCAGTGCCTCACGGCCTCTTTTGCCTTGTAGATCATGCTGCTCTGGCTACCTGCAAGCCTCAAGCCACGAGGATCCGAAGACCAGTGGGTGGGAGCAAGAACTCTGCAGCATCAAGCAGGAGTCAAAATAAGGTTGGCTGCGAGGGGTTCTGTCTGCCGTGGTAGAAACACTTAAGCAACACGCCTTCTGAGGTGCCTCATGCATTAGTTTCATTTATGTATGTATTTATTTATTTATTTATTTAAACCATTTCTATGCCGCCCCATTCGCAAAAAGCCTCAGGGCGGCTTACAACATTAATAAATAAGCATAAATAAACAGTTATATAATTAGACTTTAAAAAAAAAACCATCTCGGCACATACATAAAAACCCAATAAATACAGTTCATAAATTAACAATTAGAATAACTTTTAAATAAAAGGGTCTTGGCCTGGTGCAGAAAAACAAACGACGGCGGCACCAGGCGGACCGCTCTGGGGAGCGCGTTCCATAGGTGGAATTACCCCACAAGGCTGACAGAAAGAGGCTTCCACAGAAGGTAGAAGTGCTTTTCCATTCACGAGCCACATCTGTCTTCTAGCTTCTTCCTGGCATAGCAGTGAAGGAGCAGGATGGAGGTGTCCGCAAGAAAGTCAGTGTGCCCGGTGAGTTTTTCAGCAGCACAGCAGGCCTCTCACCCAGCTATGTTCCATAACCTTGAGTGACCCCAAGCAAGCCTGGGCTACTGGGATTTACTTGAGTGGTAGAATCGTAGTTTATAAAAAGAAGAAGAAAAATAACATATATTCAACCTGTTCATGCAGGGAGTAGAAAACACAAGTTAACATCTGAAGCCTCCACTTCTTTGTTGAAGAAGAGCCAAAGAGACATTCAGCCTCTCAAAACTGCACCCGTGCCAAAAGGTTCTGGCAAGGCAAGGAGACATCACAGTGACCAGAAAAGTAAGAAAAAGAACCCCGGGTTGTTTGCACAGGTAATAGGTATGTTTTTGGGAACACGTCAACCAGGCAATAAGCCCAGAAAGAACTTTCTAAAACACGACTGGGAACAGAATCCTAATCTGTGAAACACTGTATTATAATTTGTTTGCCACCTACAAAGGGAGGCCACTGAAAGAATAATTTAAATTAATATGCTGGTGCAGACCAAGGATCCATCTAGTCCACCGTTCTGCCTGTAGGAGAGCCCCAGGCAGATGCGAGAGCAGTAGTGGCTGAAGCGGTTCGACATTATCTTAACAGGCAGGCGGTGTGGCATGGTCTGTTCCACACTGGATAACCGTTTCTCCTCTAGAAGACTATCACTGGTTTCTGTGTTCCTTTCAAGGTTTTAAGAAATCATTCTCTGTGCCACAGTGTAGGAATACCAGAGCTGAACATGCCAGTCCTTGTGCAAACAGCAGCACCGCTAGTATAATGTCACCCAGTTATGCAAGCAAGAAAGACAGTTTGAACAAGGCCATGGCAGAAAGCAACCCAATGTTGAGCAAGGGCAATGTGATCCTTGAGGAATCAAATGGTGTTGCGGCAGTTGAAGAAGATGAAGAGGAAATCTTCAGCAGCCAGGAGATGTCCGTCTTTGCCGAGGAGAATAATTATTCCCCTGAAGACTTTTCCTTGGTCTTGTTTGAAGAGTAGCTGTTCAAGTGAAGGTGAGCCCCCTTGCATATACCGATCTGTAGCATGGAGGTGCCACCATTGATAAGCATAAACGGCAGAGTGGGAGAGTAGCAGGGAGCATGGAGAGGGGCCATTGTCAGTTCTGATTCTTGTGCCTCATCCACCTAGGAAGTTGGTGACCACTTGTTTTTAAACGAGATTGTGAAGTCTCTTTTTCTGTTCCATGATTAAACAAGCTACTAGAAACAGCCATAAACAAGGCATGGAAAATAACTTCACTCCCCAGTAACTTGACTTGCTTAATGTTTAGTTTAAAAGAGAAGCCAAACAAAACAGCAATAAAAATGTATAAGATTTCTGGGGATTGCTTTGCACTAATGTATAAGTTGACAATTCTCTTGTTTGTCTTAAAGAAGTACAGCTTTTTTCCTACTGATTGTTTTGTTACAATTTGGCAAGACTCTATTAAAGTCCAGTTTGGAGCTGAGCAGGGTGTCTCCATTCAGCTTTACTAGCACCACAGATGCCAGGAGCATGCCTGCACATTTGAACGTACACTAATTTGACAAAAAGAGAGAAAACAGACTCAGCCGCTCAAATCCAGACATATTGGTTAGAGTCCCTTGTACAAACGTGGACAGTGGGTTGATAAGGCGTTGCCTTCAATGAAGATGCTAACACAATTGTATTGGAGAACTTTGAGAGATGAGTTACAAAGGCCTTTGTTTATCAGCAAGTCCAAATTAAAGTTTTTCCAGGGCTGTTGCAGTGCTTATGTTGGTCGATAACGCACACACACACCACCAAGTATTCGGGCCCTTCCAGATGAGGTGTTGCACGTGCAGGTGCTCTGCCTCCTTCATGGTGTTTTATGTGGGGTTCAGACATCATTGTCAGCCACTTCTAGTCCTCCCATGCACTTTTTTCCAGTATCAGGTGGTGGAGTGCTCAGTAAGTTGTTCTAGGCACAGAGACACCACCAGGTGACCCTGCTAAGTAGCTTGCTTCTCAGCCTAGCTCGCAGGGTTGTTGTGAAGATAAAATGGGACGGGAGAAGCAAGCACACCTCCTTGAGCTCCATGGAGGAAGGGTGGGATAAACGTAACAGAAACAATGTAACAGTAACACTCATGACACTGATGTTTGCTTAAAAATAAACACACCTCAACTGCTTTGTTTGCCAAGCTAATGTGCCACCAAATTGAAATCCCCTTCATCTGAACCTACTGAACATCTAGCTCTTAGGCAGAGAAAACTTAAGAGGAAGATGGAAGTTGTTAATTGTGTCCCATCTCAATCAGGTCTTCACCCTGGTGTCCTGGCCACACACCAAGGTCCAGAACTGTTCTGCTTCTGCCACTTAACAGTTGATAGAAAGTTCCAGAATCCACATATGACTTAAGTGGTCCAGGCGCGTTGGCATGAGCTGTATCTTGAACAATTTCACTGTAAGTAATTCCCTATGTAATCTGCTTTCACAAAATGATGGGGCACTGAAGGAGTTGAAAGACAATGGCAAGTCTTTCTGTATCACAGCCGGACATCTTTCAGTAAGTGTCCCTTATTTAAAGATTTGAGAGGTGGCCCCAGTAACCAGTGAAGGAGGCCAAGATGTCTGTTGCGCCTAAGCATTCTGCCACAATTACGCTGAACGACTTTGCCTCCCTCATTCCAGGGAACTGCCATAGAATTTCCCTCTGCCTTCACCTTTACAACGTACCCCCCTCTTCCATTATTTCCTTGTTACAGGAAAAGCGTAATTGTTCAAAAATGCTTTTCTACAAAGCAGGAATTAAGTTAGCTAACTTGATCTGCATAATTATTCTGATCAGAAGATACGGGGTTTTTTGGTCATGTGTTGTCATTTTCTTTTGGTGGGGACATGGGAAGGTGCAGCTTACAGAGCACACAGAGAGAACGTAAGATTTTCCTGTGAAGGTTCACTATGGATTTGCTCATCTGGAGTTTTCAGACAGGTGACATGGCTATGGATTGGCTATCTTTGCATGTTCAGGGTGTGCTTGCACTGGGGAACAGCGGCATGATTTGCCTTCCCATAACAACAGAAAAGCCTTGCTATGTAGATCAGACCAAGGACCAGCATCCTGTTCACACAGTGGCAAACCAGCTGCCTGCAGCAAGTACGCGTGCAGGGCAGGGATCCCCCAAATGCTCTACATAGATATAGCACCCCTGAAACTGCAGGTAGCCTAGAGCCACTAGCAGGCACGGCCGCCGAGAGTCTTCTCGTCCATGAGCAAGTGCAGTCCTGTTTTAGAGCTGGCCGGACTGGC
This sequence comes from Varanus salvator macromaculatus, assembly GCA_023646645.1. Lineage (NCBI taxonomy): Eukaryota > Metazoa > Chordata > Lepidosauria > Squamata > Varanidae > Varanus > Varanus salvator. The sequence goes on along the minus strand of JAIXND010000753.1, from coordinate 169,715 downwards.
AGCCCCCGCTGCATCCCTTGGAACTGAATCCCGTAGGTGAGCTACGCACGGTGCGAAGGAGGTGCTTCTTTTGATCGGCTCTGTTTCCTACCACTCTGCATTACAGGATGGCCCCAGGTTCTGTGTTAATAAAGAAGGGAAATGTCTCCCCATCCACTTGCTCCACACCAGACATAGTTTTGCACACTTCTGATGGGTTTCCCCTTAATCACCGTTTTTCTGAGCTAATCAGTCCCAGAACTGATTGTACCTTCCCGTTAGGGGATTTGCTGCAGCCTCTTCATCGTGTTATTTGCCCTTTTCCACACATTCTCCACCTCTACAGTATTCCTTCTCTTAAGATACAGTGACTGGAACGGCACACAGTTTTGTACTGTAGTTGCCACATTGATTTGCATAAGGGGAATATGATCTTAGCAGTTTTTTCTTCAGTTCCATCCTGAAAGAAATATGCCGGCACAGGAGTTGCCTTTTTCACAAGCATCCAACACCAGCCAGTCCAGTACCACCCGAGATTTCTTTCTTGCTCAGTTAACACTAGCTCATATCCCACTATACCTTAAGATGGGTTTCGTGTGTTTTTTTGGTCCCAGCATGTATTAATTTACACTTGGTTGTGCTGAACAGTACGCATCATTTTGATGCCCACTCTCTCTGTTTCAAAACTCCCTTTTGTAGCTCCTCACGATGACTTTTTCTTTAACTTCCATAAATAATTTGGTGTAAACAACAAACTTGGACATGTCATTGCTCCCTGCTAATTCCAGGTCATTTATGAGTAAGCTGAAAAGTATTCGGCCCAATACAGATCCCTGTGGGACCGCACTGTTTCTCTCTCTCACATGGAAGAAATTACCATTTACTCTCGTTCTGTTAACCAGTTACTAATCCACGAGAGTAACCCTGCTCTTCTGTCATGACTACTAAGTTTACTCAGAAGTCCTTGACGGGGGACTTTGGCGAAAGCCACTTGGAAGTCCAAGGAACCAGTGGCTATTGTTTACTGACGCTCTCAAAGAATCCCACAACAAAGTTAGTGAGACAGGATTACTTTTTGAAAGCCATGTTGATTCTTTTTCACAGTGGCTTGTCCTTCTGTATGCTTACTAATTCTATCTTTAATAATGCTTTCAAGCAACGTAGCTGGAACAGACATTAAGCTAAGTGGCCTGTAATTTTCTAGATGCCCCTGGATCTCTTTTCACGAATTGGTGTTGCATTGGCCGTTCTCCAATCCTCTGGTCACTGTCTGGTCTTAGAGACATTGGCATATTTTTGTCAGAAGATTTAATTTATTTATTTATTTATTTATTTACTTACTTACTTACTTACTTACAAATTTATAGGCCGCCCCTTGCCACAAGCCTCGGGGCGGCTCACAACACAATAAAATTAAATTAAACATTAAAACTTTAAAACTGGCCCATCTCCAGGTATAATTTAAAACAAATACAATATAATAAAAAATAAATTAACATTTAAAATATAGCTTAAATAAAAAGGTCTTCGCCTGGCGCCGAAAAGCAAATAAAGACGGCGCCAGGCGAGCCTCTCTGGGGAGTGCATTCCATAGATGGGGCGCCACCGCCGAGAAGGCCCTCCTCCGGGTACTCACCCTCCTAATTTAAGTTTCTTATTTTTCAGAATTCTAGGGTGGATCCCATCTGGGCCTGGTGATTTACCACCATTCAACTTGTCAATAAAGTCGATAATTTTACCCTTGGCACCACACTGTCCCTTGGTTCCTCAGACTTCCTTTGTTGAAAACATCAGTTCAGGCACAGGTGCATGTTATATGACTTCAGCAACGAATACAGATGAAAAAGTGCTCCCTTTCACAGTCTCCTTATCTTCTCCCATTGTTGTCCACTGGTCCAGCTGTCTTCCTAGCGGGCTTCCTGCTTCTGGGTTATTTAAAGAATTCTTTATTTTGGCCTTGATCTTATTAGCAACATGCTCCTCAAAATCCCTTTCTTGCATCTCTTGTTGTCTATTTGCAACTCCTTTGTGCAAGCTCATGGTCACCCGTGATTTCTTCAGCCAGGCAAGACTTCATTTGCTCCTCCTCCTCTCTAACCGTTTCCTCAGCCCGGCTTATTAACCGCGCTGGACTGCTTTTCCTAGCCCTTGGAATACATTCTAGCTGAACGCTATGGTGGTCTAGAGTAGCCACCGAGTATTTTGAAGGGTGTTAACTCCTTGACTGCCCCTTCCAACTGCCCTTTTTAAAAACCAGGTCTATCATTTTAGAGAAGTTTCTTCTTTTGAAATTAAATGTGGCAATCCTCTGCCAATTTTCCACTAAAATATATAACAATAGTAAAATATATATTAATTCCCTGTATCATGACTGGAATAGACATTTATCTAGGCAGCATGGGATAACTGAAGTCATCAGCTTCCTTCTGAAGACCACCTTGAACATCCTAATGTGGCAGATCGTCATGTTTCCTAGCGCTAAATTAGTTTTGGACCCTGGTCTTGCCACCCGCAGGGGAAGTTTCCGTGGAAGAGCCTGCCTCCGATAGGTGTCCTACTCTGCTCCACACTGTACGTCTGAGAGCAACACCTCCCAGTAGTACTCAGAGAGCTTGTACCCAGGGATGCCTCTCCCCCTTTCTGTAACGTGCTCTTCACGTGGCTCTCCTTTCAACTTTCCCACATTGGCTTGGAGACATCCGGTGTTCGCACAGAAGCGTTCGAGATCCATCCTCCGCGCTGCGACTGACTGCCAGGTTTCTCCGTCGGCTCGCGGCCTCTCTCCTCCCTCCCTGTGGTTGGGCAAGTGAGAACATTTTCGCCTTCATCATCCCACGCGGAGGCCTTCCAGCTCGTTCTGGCTTTCCCCAGGGCTCAGTTTAAACGTTCCTCCGCCGCTTTTTATGCTCCGAGCCAGCGCTCGGTTGCCATTTTGGTTCACAGTGGCTGCCTCTCGAGCACGCTTCCCCGGCCAGTGGCGTCCGGCCTGGCCAGGGTCTTGACCCAAGAAGCCCGTTCACGAGGCCCCCACCATCCCTCTCCCCTCGGCTGCTGCACGCCCTCGAGGGCTTCACCCAAGAGGAAGACACAAGGCCACAGCCCTGAGCGAAGTGGCACTTTGCCCAAGGTTATCCAAGACATCCATCGCCATGAATACACCCCCCCCCATTTCCTGACTTCCATGCGTCCACAGCCCATCTGTGCAGTTTGCCACTCACCCAATTCATGACTGGGCAGAATACTTCCACTCAGGCTTGCAAAGCAACTTTCTCTTCTTACCCATTTGCAAAACGTTTAGTTAACAGCCCATGCCTTTCTCTCTTCTTTTCCCCCACCACCTCCTTTTACTGTGGAAATTTCTTGCATAAATCGCTGGCGTTCAACTGGTAAAACACAAAGGTGCCTTTAAAGTTGGAAAAGGATAAAGCAGGCAGAGAGAGAGAGAGAGAAACCAAATTATTTGAAGTACATGCAGCATTTTTGCAGTGTGAATCAGCATTTGGCTCCAGCAGCCTGTGAATTTCAGGCTGATCCCCCTAGTCTGATGTTGAGCAATACTCCTATTTGTGGCCAGTTGGCCCGAGCGAGGCGAGTCCATCGCGGCGTTTGCCTTCACGGCCGTGGTCTCCTTGGGCAGAACCCTTCGCAAGAGACACCTCGCACAATTTGTTTCAACACCTCGCACAATTTGTTTCCACCGCCTCCTCTCCCTTTGACTCAAAACACTCAGAGGTATTTAAGTGTTCATGCCGGAGAAATAGGATTGAGACAAGTCAGGGTTTGAAAACTTTGCAGACAATGCCAGCGGGGCAGTATCAGCACCATCCAGTGAGGGAGGGGGGGGGAGAGAGCAAATCTCACACACACACACACACACACAAACACACAAGCACAGGGGATGGGCCAGAGGCCTGCTGACCATGGGAGAAAGGCGGCTGGCATATCTGAAAGATGCCAGCTTGGAAAAGGACGCCTTAAGGCGATGACTGCGGACCTGAGGGGCTGGATAGACCCCCCAATCCAGCCCCTCAGGTCCGCAGCCGTCGCTTGGGAAGCACAAGCAGAGCATGGGGCAGCCTCCCTCCTGATAAGCACCCGGCCATTTGTCCTTCGCTTAGGAGGTGCTGAAATGACATCAGGTGGACCAGGTGCCTTGCAAAGGAGGTCAAGCACATCCGGCGGGGACTCGGGATCCTCGTGGATGGGACCCGATGCGCGAGAGCCACCGCAGTGGGGCGGCGGTGGTGCCGTGGCCGCCTGGCTGGCTCGCAGGAAGCCCGGTGGGCCACAGGGCTGGGAGGGGTAGCAGGTCACAGAACCGGATCCCCAAGAGAAGCATGAGCCGATGCCTTGTCTGCCTGCCTGCCTATTGGATTTCTATCCTGCCCTTTAGCCAAACTCCTTTAGCCAAAACGGCCCTCTGGGTGGGTTACAGGATGTCATAGAATAACAGCGACATACATCATAAAATAGATAATACTAAATTAACAACTGTAACAAAACAGCAGACAAAGCCCTGCAGTAAAATCACACACTCGCCTCCACTCTAATCCAAGAACAACATAGTAAAAGACACAATAGCGCTACATGGAACAAATACCGAAAAGACCCTTAAAATTGCAACCATTCAAATCGCGGGGCGATGGGCAGGCCTTCGCCTGGCTCCGCGGAGGGCAGAGACGGGCCAAGCGAGCCCCCTGCGCAGCCGGCGCCGTGGCCCAGGAGGCCCGTCCCGCCGGCGCGCCCCTCCTCTCTGCGGAGGGGCCCCTCTGCCCGGGAAGGGCCTCCGCGATGGCCGGAGGGCCGGGAAGGCAGTGTGGGAAGAGGCGCTCGGCGAGCGCTGAACGCCGCAAACGCGTCCCGGGCAGCACCCGCGGGGGCGGCGGGGAGCCCCGGCGCGCCGTCCACCCCGAGCGCGCGTCGTGCCCGCCCGGCCCGGCCCGGCCCGGCCCGCCGGTCTCCCGCCCGGGGCGGGCAGGCGCCCCGCAGGGGAACCGCTGGCCGGCTCGGGGGCAGCCCGGGGCTCCTGGCGCGCCGCCCGCCCCCGCTCGGCCTGCACGCGAGTCCGCGGCGCAAGAGCGGGCCGCGCGCTGCTCGGGCGCCCAGCTCCCGCGCAGGCCCGGGCCGAGACGGGCCTCGCCGCCGAGGCCAGGGCCCCTCGCGCGGCACCCCGAGGCCCCCAGGCCGGCGGGCGGCTCGCTGCGCGGGACGCGGCCCCGCTGGGCCTCCGGGGGCGCGGGCGGGGGGCGCCTCCGCCGCCCCAGGTCGAGCCCCGGCCCCGGCCCCGGCCCGGCCCGCGCGCCTTCCCGCGCAGGTCGCCTCCCCGGCCGCCCTCCGAGGAGCGCTGCTCGCCGCCGCCGCCGCCGCCCTCAACCGGGCGCCCCCCGCATGGGGCGGCCCGCGGGACCCCGGGGGCGCTGCCGCCGCGCGACAGCCGTGCCCGCGTCCCTCGCGCAAGCGGCGGCGCATCCTCCGCGCAGGGCGGCGCACACGCCGCGGCGCCCCCCGGAGGCCCCCGCGCCGGGAAGGGGCCGCGCCGCCCGGGCGAGCGGGGAAGGTCCGCGCTGCCGCCCGCCCGCCCGCCCGCCAGCTGCGAGGAGCCCCGATCCAGCGGAAATCCGTGCGCTCCCATGCCGGATGCGGCTCGCAAAGCGCTCTCCGGCTGCGGGCGAGGGGGCGGAGGGAGGCGGCGGCGGGCGGCGGGCGCGGGCTCCGGTGGTGGCGGGGGGAGCGGGAGCCTTCGGTGCTGGGCGGGCGAGGGGAGGAAGCGCCGCCGCGTCCTGCCGAGCCAGCCTGCCGCTCGCCCGCTCGCCCGCCGCTCGGGGTCGGGGTCGGGAGGCACGTAAGTAGCCCGATTGCCCCCCATCTCTCCGCGGCGGGGCCGCGGGGCCGGGATATTTTCGAGGGGCCGGTTGTCACGGGAGGCAGCGCTCCCTTGGGAACCCCAGCGGCTGGAGAAGACGCCCCCCCCCGCCGCCGCCGCCGCCCCCGCCCCGTCTCCTGAGCCGGGGAAGGCGGCTGAGCAGCCCCCTCCCACACGCAGACCCATGCAGGGGCTCGAGGGGCGGGTGCTCCAGGCCCGGGGGGGGCATTTCGATACGGTTCGGGTTGGCCCCCCCGGCGCTCCGGCAGCCTTCTTTTGTCTGCCCTCCCCTTCCAGGCTCTGCACATTTTTTATTTTTTTATTTTTTGCAACAGTTTTCGACTGCAGAAAGAGAAAAATGGTCGGTTGGCACCGGAGAGAGGCGGCTATGAGGCAGAGCATGGTGCTCCGGAGCCTGGTGACGCATTCCTAAGGAAACGTGGGATCGAGCCCCCGGCTCCGGCCCCGCTCCCCCGGGAAGCGGCCACGCGCAGAAACACCTCCTGCTGCACCCTCCTGATCTCCCTTCTCGGTCCGGAGTAAGCAATTTTGGGGAGAGCAGTGGGGATGCTGGCTGGCTGGCTGGGTGGTGGGCCGGCTGGCCGGCCGGCCGCGTGCCTGGAGGCCACCCTTGGAAGGGGATGCGGATAAAAGAGGCTCCGCCAAACTCAGTGCAGCAAAACGGGAGGCTGGAGGGCCAACGTAGCCGAAGCGCCGTTCCTGGCAAGGAGGGCAAACTCTGCCCATTTCGCTTAATTAGCGGTTTTGTTCACTTGACGGCGGCGTTGCCCCGGAATGATGTTTCACGACACGCAAGGCTGCCTTCCTCAGCCTGGTGTCCTCGGAACGTGTCAGGCCCCCACTCCCACGCCGGGCGTTAAATTGGGGAAGGGAGCCGGGGCAGGCTGCTGCGCCCCTGCCCAGCTCCCCCCCCACAAAGCCACGGGTGTGCCCCACGCCAGTGTCCGCCCAGAGACGCCGCCGTGGGCCCTCGCATCCGTGGACAGTGGCCTCTGTTTGTGTGCGGGCAGGAGGGCCTGGACTGCGGGGGCCACAGGGGCCGGCTCACGGCGAGGAAGCGCCTTCCCCCTCGTGCGGATTCGCCGCGTCCCCGGCCTTAAGTGCGTGGCTGTGTCTGGAAGCGGTGCGAGAGCCGTTGTGGATTCACGTGCCGGCGGCCAGCGGTGCAGCTTCTCCGTCTGCTCTGATTCGGCTTGAGCCAACCTGCCCCGTGAAAGGTGTAGTCCTTCCCGAGTTAGTTTGAGCCTAACGGAACGCATCTGCGGCTTTACCTTGCTAGTGTTCGACGCCGCAAGCCCGGGTCGGGCATCGGCATGCAAGAAGAGCGCCGCTAGATGGGAGCGGGGGTCCGTTGCCACGACGGCCAGGCAGAGGTCTCCAGGGAGCCTTCAAGGCAGCGACACGGTCCCGGGGTCCACCCCGGCAGGTGGGCTGCCTTGGCCCCCAGCTTGCCTTTATCTGTGGCCGTCCAAAGACCACCCCCCAAACTTGTCCAGGGCTTCTTTGCATCCGTCCAAGACTTCCCAGTCCCCCAGCTGGCTGGGGAACCGGGAGAGTCCAACACATCAGGAGGGCCCCTGGAAGGACGCCTGGACAGCAGATCTCATAGCGAGGCCTTTCCCGCATCTCTCCTGACTCCCCCGCCCACTTGCTTCATGGGGTGACCCCATTCCAGGGCTTTAGGAGACGGAGCAAGGACAAGCAGCACCCGCTGCCCAGGCTTCTTGGATTAAAAGCTGGGGCTTGCCTCCAGCCCGCCCCCCCCCAGGCCGACAGCCCCCCTGGTCCCAGAGCAGCCGAGCCAAGGGCCCGTGTGGCACCCACGCCACCACGGCTGCCTCGCCGGAGCCGGAGGTGGGGGGCCGGGGCCGCCCACTGAGTCTGGTGGGGAGCAAAGGCGGTGTCTCAGCACAGCAGCCTGGGGAGCTCCCGGCTGAAGCGACGCCCCTGTTGTGCTCCACGCTTATCTGTGCCGGGAAGGGGAGCAGTGGGAGGGGCCTGCAGAGGTCGCACGTGCCGTGGCCCTGCTGTCCGTGGCCCTGACCGCAGGCAGGAGCCCCCCCGGACGTGCCGCTCCTCCGCAACTTGCCCCCCCGGGCTCTGCCCTGCCCAGGTGAAGGCGCTGGTGGGAAGGAGCAGCAGTGCGCGCCTGGCGCACTCAGGGGCCCTCCCTGTCAGATGGCAAGGGGGGGAGGCACAGTGGTGGGGGGGCAATGGGAGCAGGAAAGCAGACCCCTGAGGAGGCAGCTGGGGCCCCTCGCCCTGCCCCCTGCCCTGTGCCCCAGCTGCGCTGCCGGCTCACTTCTCTCTCTGCTCCCCAGGTGGACAAGATGCTGTAGCCCCCTGAGTGGCCTGTAGCAGTGTGCTGAGTCTTCCCGCCCCCTCGCAGCCATGCCGCCTCGGCCCTCGTCCGGCGAGCTGTGGGGGCTTCACCTCATGCCCCCGCGGATCATGGTGGACTGCTGCCTGCCCAACGGCATGATCGTCACGCTGGAGTGCCTGCGGGAAGCCACCCTCCTGGGCATCAAGCATGACCTTTTCAAGGAAGCCAGGAAGTACCCCCTCTTCCACCTGCTGCAGGTTGGCCGGAGCGGGGCCCAGCTCCCCCACGGGACCCGGGGGGGCCCTGGACTCACAGGGCAAGGGAGGGTGGGACTCGCGACTCCCGCGCTCCTCCTGCAGGCATCAGCGGCCGCTTGGTCTGGCCGAAGAGCCGTGTCCGAGCCCAAGCCACGGTCACCGGGTTGCTTGCCCGCGCCCGGCAGCTGGTGCCTAGGGCCGGGGCAGGCAAGCTGGACGCGCTGGCAGGAGCCTTCGCCGCTCGGAGCCCTGCTGTAGCCCCACCGCTGCCGCCAGAAGCGGCCACATCTCTGCTCCAGCGGCTTTCGCCTCGTGGCAGCCATCAAACGGCCCCGCAGGGGCCCGCCACTCTGCCGGGGAGCAGGGGCGCTTGCCCTGGGCGGCTTCTTTCCCGGCCGAACTGCTAGGGTTTCGGTGGCCGTGGCGCAGGCCCGGCGGGGTGGGGGTGCGGCCCCAGGAGCAGCGCAGCGCTGCACACAGCCCGCTCGCTGCTCCCCTCTGGTCTGGTAGCAGAACCTGTGCCTGCACCCAGAGATGCTCTTTGCGTTCCCTCCTCTGAAGCTGGAGCCCATGTCCCCCGTTCCAGGCGGCCCAGGGCTCTGAAGGTGCTGCGGCTTTCGCGGCGATTCCTTCAGAAGGAGAGCTGGGGGTCGCGCCCCTCTGTGGCGCTCCGCTGAACCTTGGTCCGGCTGCGCCTGCGTGCGTTTCCTCCCCCCCCTCCCCAGCCGGGCACATCACCAGCCGCCGTTTGGTTCTTCCCCTGCCGGAACGGCTTTGTGGGAACTGATGGTTCACAGCATCTTTAAGAACCACGACCGAACATATTCCATTTCCACCTCCCTCCCCGTTCCTTTTCTTTTCTGCACCCCGTATGCATGTCTTATTTGATATTGGCCCTACATACAGAAACATAGAAACAGAGCGAGTCAGAAGGGGCCTCCCAGGCCATCTAGTCTGACCCCCAGCCGCAGCCGACTCCGCTCACAACATGCTCTTCTGGGGTCCTTCTTGGTAGAGCTGTGAGGTCAAAATTCTTGAAATGCAGACCAGAGATAAGTCAGGAACCTCGTGAGTCGCTGCGGGAAGCATAGGGCCCTGACACGTGTGGCAGGAGCACGGGACCCGCCTGATGCTGAGCCTGCCCCGGGCCCATCTCGCTGCTGTTGCCTACACTGGCCAGCAGCAGTGCCTCTCCCCACAGGGCTTCAGGGGCAGCTCCTCCCCAGCCCTCCCTGGATACTCTGCCAGGGAGCAAAGCTGTCTGCCTGCGTGCAGAACGGGCTTAGTTGCCGAACGACGGGATTGCCCAGTGAACAACGGTAGGGAGGGAGGCCTCTTGGTGGGACGGTCTCATCTGTTCCTCTGTGGTTCCCCAACCCAGGAGGAGTCCTCCTATATTTTTGTGGGGGTGACGCAAGAAGCGGAACGGGAAGAATTCTTTGACGAGTCCCGACGCCTTTGCGACCTGCGCCTCTTCCAACCCATCCTGAAGGTCATTGAGCCAGTGGGCAACCGAGAGGAGAAGATCCTCAACCGTGAGATCGGTGAGTCCGAGGCCAGGCCAGGCGGGTTGGGGGGCTGCGGGCGGAAGGGGGGCTGCAGTCGGCGCTCCCTTTGCCAAGTGCCCCCACGTGCTCCCTGCTTCTTCGCACAAGGGTTTGCCATCGGGATGCCCATCTGCGAATTCGAGTTGGTCAAGGACCCCGAGGTCCAGGAGTTCCGGCGAAACATCCTGTCGGTCTGCCGGGAGGCTGTGGAGACACGGGGCTCTGCGGGCCCCCAGAGCCAGGCCCTGTACGTCTACCCCCCCAATGTGGAATCCAGCCCAGAATTGCCCAAGCATATTTACAACAAGCTCGACAAAGGTAGGCTGCGAAGCTTTGGGAAGTGGGCAGTGCAGGTAGTTGGTGTGTGTACAGGAGGGTTTTGACCTGTATGTAGCTCAGGGATGTGGGAAGGGGTGTGTGTTGTGGGTTTTTTTTTTTAAACTAAAGCTTAGCTAGTTAAAATGGGAAACACATGGTTGGAAGAAAGATAAAAGGCAAGTTTTCCTTAAACGAACCTGACGGAATTATTTTCTCTGCGATTCTCTAGAAAGATGGCTTTATTTTTATTGGCGTGGCCTCATCTTATGCCCCCTTGACGTGTGTCTGAGTCAAATCGCTCACCTTCTTGCAGTTAGTGAGCAGTGATGCACGGCCGGGCTAAAGGGCAAGGAGCAGGTGGCTGTCGAGCCACGAAGGGCCCCGTTCCTGCCTTGCCGCCTCCCCGAAGCTTCAGGAAAGCCGCTTCCTCCCCCCGCCACCCCTCCTGTGGCACACAACATGGAGAGTCGTCACAGAGGCCCGCTGCCCTGTCCCGAGTCACAGAGAGAGAGGTGGAAGGGGCAAAGGGATTCTGGGAGGGAGCCCACTGGGTAGCTGGGCCAGGAGGACAGGAGGGCTGCGGCTTGCAGGCGGGGGCTCTCCCATGGCAAAACCCCAAGAATTCCTGCTCACTGCAGAAGCAACACATCCGAGAGGCTTGGGACGTCTTCAGACGTCTACTCTGGCATGTGCTTCTGAGAGACGCTGGCATGTAACCCTGCCAGTCTGAGGCTCACGTTCTGTGCCGCCGGTGGCATGGACAGTGGCGGTGGAAGCTGCGTCTCCAGTCGAGGGGTGCGATCGCCCGGTGCGTGCGGGACGCTGTAGGGTCGTTTTCTGCCTGAGCCTGCGCCGTAACTGGCTCAGTCTTTAGGGAGCAAAGCTGCCCTAAAACATGGTGGCCGAGAAGCGCTGGCCAAGTGGCACGAACGGGATTTCTCCCGGGGAAAACAAGTCAGCCCAAGCGGCAAAGGGCCCCGCTTCGCACGGTTGTTTGCCTGGCTCCCAGGAGGGCGGCCGTGAGGCCAGGCGGGGACAGGGCCTCTCCCGAGGCGGCCCCACCCGCGGCCTCCTGCGTGGGCCACCCGGCCACGCGGGCTCGCCCAGTGGTGATCTCCTGTCCTGCCTTTCCCTCCTCCTGTCTCCTGAAGGTCGGATCATAGTTACCATTTGGGTCATTGTGTCTCCAAACAACGACAAACAGAAATACACGCTCAAGACCCCGCACGACGCGCTGCCGGAGCAGGTGATCGCCGAGGCCATCCGGAAGAAGACGCGCAGCATGCACCTGTCGCCCGAGCAGCTGCGCCTGTGCGTCCAGGAGTACCAGGGGAAGTACCTCCTCAAGGTGTGCGGCTGCGACGAGTACCTGCTGGAGAAATACCCGCTCAGCCAGTACAAGGTGAGGCGCCCCCTCCCTCTCCCCGCCAGCCCCAGCATGACTTCTCTGTGCCCCCCAGTGTCAGCAGAGGAAGGGCCCACCGCCCCCACCGGCTCCAGAGTGGCCTGCAGCGGAACCGGCCCTGAGGGCAGATTGCTCTTCTGCCGCAGGCCTTGGGTGCCACGGAGCCTCGGAGGGGAGGGCCAGTGAAGGACGTCCAGGCCTCGGCGGGAAGGGAGCCAGTGGGGATCCGGGCTTCTCCCACGCACTCCCTTCCCATCAGGCTCAGTGGCCATGTGGACACCGGCACAGGCCAGAACAGGCCAGAGCAGGGAGATGCCCCCCACCCCACATTGCATTTGGAGCTTCCGGTGGGGCACAACTCCGGGCAGCATCTGCGTGACCCGCAAGAGCACACGGCCCGCAACGTGGCGCCAACTCCGTTGTCCCACATTTTGCTGCCGGAGCCCATCCAGGGGGTGGAATTGATCTTCACATCCCTAACAGAGGTGGGGCAAGCTAAGGGGCCGTCCCCACCTCCTCCCCATCCCACCCTTAAGCCGTAGGCACGGGGGTGCGGGGACATGGCCCCGCCAATGGATGCGTCCCGGCTCTGGAGCTCTCTGCCCTTCGCACCGGCCGGCACGGGAAGGAGAGCCAAGTCTGGCCTCTTCCAGGGGAGTTCGGGGCAGCTGGTTCTGCCACACTTCCCACTCCGCTGCCTTTCCTCTGCTTCCCCTGCTGCGGCCGCGGCCCTTGAATCGGAGCGCTTACACCATGCCTCTAGGGTCAGCCACTTCGGACGCTCAGTTTGAATGAAAATCAGGAACTCAGTGTTATAAAATAAGGAAATGAATGCCCAGAATGCGTCTCCCTCTTTTTTGGTGTTTTCAAGAAGGGAACCTGAGGGGCCTGAACTTCTCAAGCTGATTGACATATTACAAGTTAATGCATCACCGGCTAAAGAACAGAAAGCAGAGAATAGGTGGCAAATTCTTGTGAACTGCCCACAAGACTTGCAATTGCTCCCGGGTGGTGTAGAAGTGAAGGTAGGGAAAAGGTGATGGCCGTTCCTCCAGTGACGGAAGGAAAACGGGGAGCTTTATCAGGGCCAAAGCTTTTCAGCTGTTTCGAAATGACCTGGAATTAGGAGCGAGCAGTGAAGGGTCCAAGATTACAGATGACCAATAAACCATTTAGGGCAGTTGAGACCAACATGGATTGCGAAGAGGTCGAAAAGGACGTCTTCAGCACTGGGAGAAGGGCATCGGGTTGGTGAATATGCTTCAGTATAAGCAAGCATAGAGTAATGGAGGTTGGGTCAGACCCCACAACTTGGAGTATCGATCCGAGCGGCAGTGGCCGGCCAAGAACGAGATTTTAGCTTGTGATTTTAAAACTGATTTTAGGACAACTCGATGAAGATTTCAACCCTGTATGTGGGCTGCTGTGAAAAAGGCAAACTACATGTTAGGAGGGACATGGAAAATTAAATAAAACTGACCGTGTCATACGCCCTTGTGCAAATCTATGGCGTAGCTGCACGCAAAATGTTGTGCGCAGCCTGCTTGCCACACCCACAAAGGATCTGGTAGAGAAGAGAAACAAGGACGGGGTTTCAGTGAGCGGATCCCCACGGAGGAACTGAGCAGCTGAGCCGGCCTGGCTTGCGGAAAGGCGAGTCGGGAGGCGCGGCAGGTCTGCAGACTGACACCAGGCATCCCATGAGGCTGAGGGGTGGGAGATTCGGGACAGATCACAGAAGCCCCTCTTCGCACAGCGCAGAGGCCAACGATGGAACTCGATTCCAGAGGAGGTGGCGGTGCCACCGGCGTGGGCCGCCCTGAGCCCGGCCTGGCCTCGCTCACGCAGGAGGTGGCTCCCAGCAGCCACGGCTTTGGGGGCCTGCGCTCCCTGTGGTGCCAGAGGTGCTCTACCTGCGCACCTGTGCAGGTGGGGGCCCCGCCCGCCTGCCCTGAAGGCGGGCTCGCTGCGCTTGGCTCTCCTGGATGGGCCCTGGCGTGGACCAGCGTGGCTCTTCTCGTGGTCTTTTCCCAGTACATGAGGAATTGCATCACCATCGGCCGCCTGCCGCACCTGATGCTCATGAGCAAGGAGAGCCTCTACAGCCAGCTGCCCGCCAACATGTTTGTGCTGCCCTCCTACGCGCGCCGCTCGGCCACCGCCTCGCACGTGAACGGAGACGTCCCCACCAAGTCTCTCTGGTCCATCAACAGCCTGCTGCGCATCAAGATCCTCTGTGCCACTTACGTGAACGTCAACATCCGGGACATCGATAAGGTTGGGAACGCGCCGGCCCGGCGGCTACCGGGGTCTCCCCGAACAGGAGCCGGGCTGCGCAGCCCGAACCGTGCGGCCTGGGCTGTGAGGGCCCCCCGAATGGTGCTGGCCTTGGGGGGACTGTCCCCATGTCCCTGTGGAGGCGTGGCGGCCCCGGCACGGGGAGGGCGAGGCTGAGCTGCAGGCGTCCTCAGGGCAGCGGTCAAGTGCCACAGGTCAGCGCTCGGAGCTGGATGTCTGGATTCTCCCTGGGCAGCGTGGGGCCCGTCCTCCTGGAGCCCCCAGCTGCCCCCCAGCTGAGGCAGGGCTGTTGTCTGGCCTGGCGGGCCCCGACTGGTGCCTGCGGCATGACGGGCTCGGGTGTGCCAGCGCAAGCTCATCCTGCATGTGGGTTTTGGCGAAGCAAAGGTGGCCTCAGCGGCAGCGTGTACCTGGAGGGACACTGGGCTTGAGGGGGGCCATGGGGAGCGGAAGGGGCCAGGAAGGGGGACGTGGAGCATGCCGGCCGAGGGCATGGCTGGCTCGAACAGCCAAGCAGGCGGGTTCGCGCCACAGCCCTGTTGCAGGCGCCAGGCGTGTCTTGGACCGAGAAGGTGCAGTGAGCGCCTGCGTGGCAGCCAGCCTTGCTCGAGCGCCCCGCTGAGGAGGTGGGGGGCCCTGTGGCTGCTCTGTGGGAGGAGGGGGCTGGAATGCTCGGCCGGGTGGGCCTTGACCGCGGCACGCGTGTGCTTTCCTCTCCCAGATCTACGTCCGGACGGGAATCTTCCACGGCGGGGAACCCCTCTGCGACAACGTGAACACCCAGCGCGTTCCGTGCTCCAACCCTCGGTAACAATGGCAGTGGGGGGGCCGGGGGGTCCTAGGACACCGCCTCGCACTGAGTCAGGCCTTCCGCCCGCCCGTCTGTCTGTCCATCCCTCCACGGAAGGAGCAGTCCCGCGCGTGGTTGGGACAGACAGGAAAAGCGCCCTGCTACTCCAGGCAGGCCTGTTTTCTGCCCAAACATCCATATGGTTGCGTCCCAAAGCTATTTTAACCTGCTCTCCATCCCAGGGCATCGGGGAAGTATAAAACAGGCCTAAACGGCAACATGAGCTACAGTATTTTATGATTAGATGATAAAATAATATCTAAATGGAAAGGAATCGAGGGTATAGAAAAAGGAGGAGATGAGCAGAGCAGCACGGCACGCTGAAATCCCCCTTGGAACTGGCAGCCGCAGCAGCTCTCCGGGCTCCAGGCAGGTTCCTTTCCTGGCCGCCCCCGGAGATGCCGGCGGTGCCTCTCGGGGCCTTCTGTGCCCCGTCTGCGGCCCGCCACTGAGCCACGGCTGTTCATCACGGGGGAGGAGAACAGCGAGGGCTGCGGGCATCCTGAGCTGCGAGGAGAGCGGCTGGCAGGTAGGAGGTGGCCGTCGCCTGACTCCAGCGTTGTGCTGCCAGGTGGAACGAGTGGCTGTCCTACGACATCTATCTCACCGACCTGCCGCGAGCCGCGCGCCTTTGTGTCTCCATCTGCTCCGTGAAGGGACGAAAGGGGGCGAAGGAGGTGAGTCCCCCCGGGAGCCTGGGGCTCAAGTCGTGCTCGGGCTGAGCCCTGGCACTTGCTCGCTCAGTCTTCGGGCAGGTGGAAGGGTGGGAAAGGGAAGGGCCTGCGGCCCCCCTGGGTGAGGGGACCGGGGCTGCTGGCCGCGAGTGGTGGTGCCCCGGGGCCTCTCCTTTAGGAGCTAAGCATCCTCTGGGAGCCACAACTCAGGGGTGGGGCCCCTGCTCCGGGGCTGTGCCCCTCTCGCGCCTGACTCGGCCCCTCCTGGTCTTTCCGCCTGCTGCCAGGAGCACTGCCCCCTCGCCTGGGGCAACATCAACCTCTTCGACTACAAAGACACCCTTGTGGCGGGGAAGATGGCGCTGAACCTGTGGCCGGTTCCCCACGGCCTGGAGGACTTGCTCAACCCCATCGGCGTGGGGGGCTCCAACCCCAACAAGGTGAGGCGGCGCAGCGTCTCCGACGGGCAGGCCTCTCGCCAGCCTTCACGGGGGGCCAGTCCTGCCCATCTTTCGCGGGTGTGGGAAGCAGAGGCTCAGAGGGACGGACTTGGTCGGAGGAGCTCGCACAAGATCTCCAAGGAGAGACGTTCAGACTGCGGCTGCCGGCCGTGCCTACTTTCCTCCTCCACCACGTCCCCTCTCGGCCCACCAGCGACCTCTGCCCTGCCCCTCGTGTCCCTCGGGTTCCCCGAGGCTGGCTCAGGGCCTGCTTGGCAAGCGGACACGGCTGCTGCTTGCCCCCGCCCTGCCTGGCACGTGCTCCAGGGAGCTGCTGTTGCTGCAGGCCCGGCCGGCGATGCTCGAGCGCCCGGTCGCAGCTTGCCAGAGGCGGCCCTGAGGCATCTGGGCCAGGGTGGCCACGCTGAGCATTCGCGTGGGGTCTGCAGAGAGCGCCTCCCACGTCTTGATGTGCCGGCCGCATGTTCTGTGTGCAGGAGACCCCGTGCCTGGAGCTGGAATTCACCTGGTACAGCCACACGGTCAAATTTGCCGACGCCACCGAAATCGAGGAGCACGCGAACTGGGCCATGTCGCGCGAGCTCGGGCTCAACTACTGCATGGTGGGACTGGTAAGGGCCTCTCCCCCCGCAGGCGCTGCGGCCGCTCAGCCCCTGCGTGGCCGGCGGGCGGCGGTTTCGGCCTGCCCCGCTGCAGAGCTCCCTTCAGGCTGCCCCAGGGGGGCAGAAACCGGCCTCGGAGCCACCACGCTCACCCCGCAGCATGAGCGCCCTGGGGAGGCCTGCCCCCCCCCAGGGGCACTGCCCCCCAGACTCAGGCAGCCCTCAGCCCTGCCTGCCTGCCCGCCCTCTTGCTGGCCACCAGTTCAGGCGTGGCACACCGGCCGCCCACCCTCAGCCGGCCCCCGCCTGGCCCTCGTGGACCTCAGCGATGGGGCATGCCGTGCCGGAGCCCCAGCTGGTCCCAGGACCCACCTGGTGCAGCACCATGCTCTTCTATGGGCCGCCCTCGAAGGCAGCTCTCCCCGGGCCGTGGATGTGCGGAGGGGGCCCCCGCTGGGGCGAGCTGGCCCCACACTCCCTTCTGGACATGCGCGGTTGCTCGTTGCAATCAGTCGTGAAGAAAAGGCGGAACGGAGGAAGCTGTTTGTGCGCTGGGTCTCAGGAAGCCCGCTTCGTCACATCGCCACACTGCCCCACAGCCAGAGCGGCTCGCAGGGCTAGCTCCACTTTCCCAAGCCCGGGCACAGGGCACAGAGCGTCCCAGAGTGCGTGAAGGCTGCTCCCCGGGAGAAACGAAGCTGCACGCATTACATAAGGGGGAAGCAAGCGGGATGCCGCCTGGTTTCCGTAGCGAAGCCTTCCCTACTGGGAAAGCCTGTATTTGTAGTGTGCGGGAAAGCGGGAGGCAGGGCATGGGCTTCCTTCACGGCTCCCACGGCAGAGCGATCCGGGGCAGCCCTCGCCCGGAGAGCCGGCGTGGTGGGGTGGGGGCTGAGCCGGGGGCCCGGGAGCCCGTGCTTCAGCCCCTCTCGGCTGCCTTTGAGTGGCGCCGTTCCCACGCCTGCCCTCACCCTCCGTCTTTGAAGCCGAACAGTCGCGGGTGTGGCAGCTGCTCCTCGCAGCCGGCCGCTCGGCCCCCTTCGTCGTCCGAGCTGCCCTTTCCTGCTCCGTTTCCAGCCCAGCCGTGTCCTTTTCGGATACGGCGACCACCTACAATTTCCTAGGTGCGGCTGCACCAGAGACTTGTATAAAGGGAGTACAATCTTGCAAGCTGTATTTTCAGTTCCTTTTTTAATTCTGCTATGTGCTGCGTAACTTTTTCACTGAACCGTCTACCACAACAGATCCCATCAGCCTGTGCTTGAAGATGGGATGTTTTGCCCACCATGTTGATGCCGGTTCACCCATCCCGGAGAGACTTGCTTATTTTATTTATTTAAATCTTTTCTAGACCGTCCCATTACCGAGGTCTCGGGACTCTTTAACAATACAACATGTGAAAATAAAACACACCTTTGGATCTCTCACAATCCCAAGTTTGGTGTCATCCGCAAGCCCGGCACGTCACTGCGTACCTCCTAATTCCAGGCCATTCACGAATCGGTTAAAAAGCACCGCTGCTTAATGCAGAACGCTGCACGGCGCCTCGGTTTATATCCCTCCATCGGGAGAAATTGCCCTTCCTCCCACGCTCCGCTTTCTGTTATTCGCCCGG
Organism: Varanus salvator macromaculatus; assembly: GCA_023646645.1. Lineage (NCBI taxonomy): Eukaryota > Metazoa > Chordata > Lepidosauria > Squamata > Varanidae > Varanus > Varanus salvator. Next base: position 151,502 of record JAIXND010000753.1, on the reverse strand, counting down.
TTACTGATCCATAAAAGGACCCCCCTCCTTTTATTCCACAACTGTTAATTTTGCTGGGGAGTGTTTGGGACGGGGCTCTGTCAAACGCCTCCTCGCAAGAGGAAGAATGGGGGGAAGCCCGTGCAAACAGCAGCAGAAGCACGGGGAGAGGGGCGCCCCGAGCCTCACGTGTGCCTCTCGCCGCAGAGCAACCGCCTGGCCCGAGACAGCTCCCTCGACGAGAGCGAACTGGAGCAGCTGCGGAACATCTGCAACCGGGACCCCCTTTCGGAGATCACGGAGCAAGAGAAGGACTTCCTGTGGAGGCACCGGTGCGTGGGCCACGGCTCCGGGCCCGCTCCGCTCCGCTCGCGGCGGTGGCTTCGGGGGGCCGCCGAGCGGCAGTGGCGCACGGGTAGGGTGCCCGTGGCCGGTTCCCAAGCGGTGACCGATCCTCTCTGCACACCGTTCCTTTCCGCAGGCACTACTGTGTCAACATACCGGAGACCCTCCCCAAATTGCTCCTGTCTGTCAAGTGGAATTCACGGGACGAGGTGGCACAGGTGAGGCCGCGCAGGAGCAGCAGCCCGACCCCGAGCCGTCGAGGCCGGTATTGTCCGCGCTGATGGGCAGCTCCCCCTTTCCAGGGCTGCGGGCAGAATTGTCCTTGCCCCGTGCGGAAGCGGTGGGGATTCGGCTGCGAAAAGCCTGGGCCATGTGATGTGGGGCAGGTGCCTCTTCCGGCTCCCCACAGGCTCAGGCTTCTCCGTTCCCCCACCCCCTGCCGCCTGCCCCACAGATGTACTGCCTGCTCCGGGAGTGGCCCCTGATCAGGCCCGAGCTCTCCATGGAGCTCCTGGACTGCAACTTCCCGGACCCGGCGGTGCGGGAGTTTGCCCTGAAGTGCCTGGTGAAGGGCCTCACGGACGACAAGCTCTCCCAGTACCTCATCCAGCTGGTGCAGGTAAGCGCCCCCAGGCTGGGCAGTGGGGGGCCCCTCCCAAGCAGGGCCGCCTCGGTCGTCGGCCGTGGGGCGCACGGGCCACGGCGAAGCACGTGCCGCCCTCCCGGCCCGGTCATCGCACGGGGGGCTCTGGGAGCATAACGAGCGGGCACGGCATGCCCAGCCTGGATCGGGGTCCTGGCCACTGGGGGCAGGGATGGGGCTTGGACCCCCTGCTGCAGTCCCCCCAAATACGTGGTGGAATCGCGGGGCCTGCGCCTTTCGTTTTGGGGACCTTTTGGAAAGCGCACGAGCAGAGTTTGGACAAGGTGATCTTCCCCAGCTGAGGGAGGAGGAGGTGAAAGGCGCCGCAGGGTGGACGGGTGGGGAAAGCTGCGAGCTTCCGTGTGGAGTGAGCCAGAACCGGTGGGGCAGCCGTGGTGGAGGGGGCCGGCCCGGCCCAAATGGGCTGCGGGAGACCTGTGCGCATTTGGGGGCCCTGCAAGCCATGCGAACTTTGCAAGGACGTGTGGCCCGGGTCGGCCCTCCTCCTCCTGCTGCCCTGCACTGTCGGAGGTGCTGTGGGGGCCCACGAGCACTGCCTGCCCCGGCCCCCGAGAGCGAGGCCGAGCGCCCCCGCTGCTCGCTGCGGGGGCAGTGAAGTCAGTGTTTTTGAGCAGGCCCGCAGGACCGCGTGTGAAGCGGCCTCCCACTTGCGTTTTCCGAACCCTGCCGCATTCCTCTCGTCGGCGCTGGTTTTACTGAATGCTGCTGTGCTTTGGCTTTCATCACAACTTGGCTTGCTGGCTGCTGTAGGGAAGGGAGAGACATGCCATGAGCTAAACCTTTTCCTTCCTTCCGTCCTTCCTCCCTCCCTCATTCCCTCCCTCCTTCCCTCCTTCCCTCCTTCCTTCCTTCCTTCCTTCCTTCCTTATTTCCTTCCTTCCTTCCTTCCTTCCTCCTTCCCTTTCTTTCCTTCCTTCCCTCCCTGCCTGCCTCCCTCCCTCCCTTCCTTCCTTCCCTTCCTTCCTTCCTTCTCTCCTTCCCTTTCTTTCCTTCCTTCCCTCCCTGCCTCCCTTCCCTCCTTCCCTCCTTCTTCCTTCCTTCCTCCTTCCTTCCTTCCTTCCTTCCTTCCTTCCTTCCTTCCTTTCTTCTTCCTTCCCTCCCTGCCTCCCTTCCCTCCTTCCTCCTTCCTTCCTTCCTTCCCTCCTTCCTTCCTTCCTTCCTTCCTTCCTTCCTTCCTTCCTTCCTTCCCTTTCTTTCCTTCCTTCCCTCCCTGCCTCCCTCCCTCCCTCCCTCCCTTCCTTCCTTCCTTCCTTCCTTCCTTCTCTCCTTCCCTTTCTTTCCTTCCTTCCCTCCCTGCCTCCCTCCTCCTTCCTCCTCCTTCTTCCTCCTTCCTTCCTTCCTTCCTTCCTTCCTTCCCCTTTCTTTCCTTCCTTCCCTCCCTGCCTCCCTTCCCTCCTTCCTTCCTTCCTTCCTTCCTTCCTTCCTTCCTTCCTTCCTTCTCTCCTTCCTTTCTTCCTTCCTTCCCTCCCTGCCTCCTTCCCTCCTTCCTTCCCTCCTTCCTTCCTTCTTCCTTCCTTCCTTCCTTCCTTCCTTCTCTCCTTCCCTTTCTTTCCTTCCTTCCCTCCCTGCCTCCCTTCCCTGCCTCCCTTCCCTCCTTCCTTCCTTCCTTCCTTCCTTCTCTCCTTCCCTCCCTTCTTCCCTCCTTCCCTCCTTCTTCCCTCCTTCCTTCCTTCCTTCCTTCCTTCCTTCCTTCCTTCCTTCCTTCCTTCCTTCTCTCCTTCCCTTTCCTTCCTTCCCTCCTTCCCTCCTTCCTTCCTTCCTTCCTTCCTTCCTTCCCTTTCTTCTTTCCTTCCTTCCCTGCTCCCTTCCCTCTTCCCTCCTTCCTTCCTTCCTTCTTCTTCCTTCCTTCCTTCCTTCCTTCCTTCTCTCCTTCCCTTTCTTTCTTTCCTTCCTTCCCTCCCTGCCTCCCTTCCCTCCTCCCTTCCTTCCTTCCTTCCTTCCTTCCTTCCTTCCTTCCTTCCTTCCTTCTCTCCTTCCCTCCCTTCTTCCCTCCTTCCCTCCCTTCTTCCCTCCTTCCCTCCTTCCTTCCTTCCTTCCTTCTCTCCTTCCCTCCCTCCCTCATTCCCTCCCTTCTTCCCTCCTTCCCTCCTTCCCTCCTTCCTTCCTTCCTTCCTTCTTCCTTCCTTCCTTCCTTCCTTCCTTCTCTCCTTCCTCCCTTCTTCCCTCCTTCCCTCCCTTCTTCCCTCCTTCCTCCTTCCTTCCTTCCTCCTTCTCTCCTTCCCTCCCTCCCATTCCCTCCCTTCTTCCCTCCTTCCCTCCTTCCCTCCTTCCTTCTTCCCCTTCTCTCCTTCCCTTTCTTCCTTCCTTCCCTCCCTGCCTCCCTTCCCTCCTTCCTTCCCTCCTTCCTTCCTTCCTTCCTTCCTTCCTCCTTCCTTCCCTTTCTTTCCTTCCTTCCTTCTCTCCTTCCCTCCCTTCTTCCCTCCTTCCCTCCCTTCTTCCCTCCTTCCTTCCTTCCTTCCTTCCTTCCTTCTCCTTCCCTTTCCTTCCTTCCCTCCTTCCCTCCTTCCCTCCTTCCTTCCTTCCTTCCTTCCTTCCTTCCCTTTCTTTCCTTCCTTCCCTCCCTGCCTCCCTTCCCTCCTTCCCTCCTTCCTTCCTTCCTTCCTTCCTTCCTTCCTTCCTTCCTTCCTTCCTCCTTCTCTCCTTCCCTCCCTCCCTCATTCCCTCCCTTCTTCCCTCCTTCCCTCCCTCCCTCATTCCCTCCCTTCTTCCCTCCTTCCCTCCTTCCCTCCTTCCTTCCTTCCTTCCTTCTCTCCTTCCCTTTCTTTCCTTCCTTCCCTCCCTGCCTCCCTTCCCTCTTCCTTCCTTCCTTCCTTCCTTCCTTCCTTCCTTCCTTCCTTCCTTCCTCCTTCCTTCCCTCCTTCCTTCCTTCCTTCTCTCCTTCCCTCCCTCCCTCCTTCCATTTATATGCCACCTTCTACTGGAGTCTCAAGTGCGGCGCAGACTGGCTCCAGAGCACCGAGTGCCGCGGGCGGTTTTGCTGTGCACGGTGGGGTGGGCAGCACAGCCCTGTGCAAACACGACGAGGGGAAGCAGCGCCGGTTGGGTCTCTGCCTGTCGGGCAGCTCGTGCCGTCGCCAGGGAGGGAGAGGGCCTGTGCCCCCGCGCCCCAGCCGTCCCCCTCGCCTGCCCGCAAAGGTTCCTCTGGCCAGAGATAATTCTCACCCCTCCGATTCCCCCCGAAGGTTCTCAAGTACGAGCAGTACCTGGACAACCCCCTGGCCCGCTTCCTGACCATGAAGGCGCTGACGAATCAGCGGATTGGGCACTTTTACTTCTGGCACCTCAAGTGAGTCTGGGGGAGAGCGGCGGAGGCAGCAGGGCGGGCAGGGGGCTGTGGCGGGTCGGCAGGAGTCGTGGGCTGACCAGCCAGTGCAGGGCCTAGTGAGTCCCTGGGCTATTTATCCTTCACGTTTCTGAGATGCCTTTCTACCCATTAAGTGATCCATTCCTTCTAATTATTATTATTATATTATTATTATTATTATATTATAATAATATAATATTATTGTATCATAATATTATTATATATATTATTTATTATATATATTTATTATTATATATATTATAATATGATATGATATAATAATATGCTATTATATCATTATTATGATATAATAATATATTATATCATAATAATATAATCCTTTATATTTAGATTATAATATAATTAGATTATAATATAACCTTTAGATTATAATATAATAATCAATATAATAATAATATATTATGATATAATAATTATATTATTATTATATTATGATATAATATTATATTATGACATAATATATTATATTATTATATTATTATTATGTAATATATTATATTATGATATAATAATAACATTATATTATGCTATCATACTAACAGGATGATGATAGAAAATAGCACTAGCACTAGCCATTAAGCAGCTTCCTTGTGTAGGAGGCGCCTGGGCGCGAGCTGCCCGGGCCCGAAGTCTCGCTTCGCGGCTCCGCTGGGCTAAGAAAGGCTGGCCTCAGGACAGGGTCAAGCCCGGCGGCAGCAAGCGGGCCCTCGTTTCGTGCCAGCCGGGTGTGTGGCAGGTCTAAGCCTCGCCATCCAACGCTTGCAAGTCGCGCTCCGTGTCGAGCCCCGCCGGCGCCTGCGCGGCTTGCCTTCGAAGGGCGTCGGGCAGCGAGTCGCCTCACCCCGCGTGCCCGACGACGCTGGGCTGCGCCTCAAAATGGAGTCGGTGCTGCTCGTTCGGAAGAGAGCGGCCGCATAACGAGCCGGAACGTGTGCAAGCAGCCAAGCGGGCGTTTTTTCATTCGGACCCTGAATTGGGGAGGTGCCAAGAGGTTGCATTCCCGCTGAGGCTGAGTCAAAACTGTGAATGGGAAGCGCTTGTGTTATTTATAAACAGGAAACGCAATTCCTGTGCATCCACACCGAGGACTCCGGAGCAAATATAGCAGGCCTCTGTTAAAAATGGAAGTGTCTTTATGGATCAATAGTTAGTTGAGGAGCACAAAGAAAGAGGCTTGTTTGCAAGGGGGCGGCACACAAATGATAGATAGATAGATAGATAGATAGATAGATAGATAGATAGATAGATAGATAGATAGATAGATAGATACATAGATACATAGATACATAGATAGATAGAGCAAGGAAGGAAGGAAGGAAGGAAAGAGAGAGAGAGAGAGAGAGAGAGAGAGAGAGAGAGAGAGAGAAAGAGAAGTAGGAGTAAACAGGCCAGTCTCTTAGCGGAGCGGTGGAGACGGGAGCCCCTGAAGGAGTCGTACTGGGTCTGGTTTATGAATACATTTATTTATTTATTTATTTATTTATTATTTAGTTAACAGATTTCTATGCCGCCCCCTTGCCAACTAGCCTCGGGGCGGCTCCCAACATACACAATCTAAAACAATATACAATCTAAAACTGAAACTAAACTAAAATACATGTATAAGTATGGTAAGCTTACTAACAACGCGAAACTATTTATTTTAATTTTATTGTAAACTTACGGCATCCCACACATTACAAACAGTTTTCCAAACAAAAACCTTATAAAAATAAGACATGGAAACAGGCTTGTTCAAGAAAATCTAGACAAGCAGCAGTCCCCAAGCAATCGAAGTCATCCGTGCCCTGCTAACACACTCAATAAGTTACCGTATTTTTTGCTCTATAAGACGCACTTTTTCCCCCTCAAAAGTCAGGGGAAATGTCTGTGCGTCTTATAGAGCGAAGATGTGTGTGCAGTGAGTCTGTCAGATGTGCAGCCCATGGGGAAGCGATGGGGAATGTGCCTGTGATGATGTGCCCATTGGATTCAGAATATTTTTTTCTTGTTTTCCTCCTCTAAAAACTAGGTGCGTCTTATGGTCAGGCGCGTTTTATAGAGCGAAAAATACAGTAATCACAATCCCATATCCATATCCAGAGTTTGCACTCGTAATTCAAACTTTTTAAATTAAAAAGTCCACCTCAGGTGAAGGAAGTCTGCTCTAATTTCTCCACATTTCCATCCGGTGCTACTAATGTTAGATTATATCCTTGCCAGTTTTGCTGCATTATGTCCCAGCAGTATAATATTTTATAGAAATATTCCTTTCGATTAACACATGGGGAGATTTTTAAATATATATAAAAGATATATTTCAATGAATCTCAGAAGTTTCTGTATCTAGAATCTTTCCCCATTTTATCTTGAAATAATTTTCTTTATCATCTGCTGCTACAATTGATATCTGATAAATATAATCTAATGATTTTTTTAGTTTTGTACCCTCAGATAATATCATCTCAAATATACTGCATTTTTCGCTCTTTTTATTTAAGAGTTATTTTAATTGTTAATTATTCATTTATTTTTGTTATATTTATTATATTTATTGTATTTTTAATAGTTCGATCTTGAGATGGGCCAGTTTTAAGTAGTGAAACTGTTGTTGTTCTTTTAATGTATTTATTTACTGTTGTTAGCTGCCCCAAGGCTTCTTGACAAGGGGGCGGCATATACATTTGTAAATAAATAAAATAAAATAAAATAAGACGCGCCTGACCATAAGACGCACCTAGTTTTTAGAGGAGGAAAACAAGAAAAAAAATATTCTGAATCCAATGGGCACATCATCACAGGCACATTCTCCATCGCTTCCCCATGGGCTGCACCTCTGACAGACTTACTGCACACACATATTCGCTCTATAAGACGCACAGACATTTCCCCTTTGAGGGGGGGAAAAGTGCATCTTATAGCGCAAAAAATATGGTAGTTCTTCACTCACATTTACATTTCTTATATGTTAAATAGCTCTGCCACTGGACATATTGAAAGCACAAAGGCTGTCTTCTTCCCTTTTAGCTAATAGATTGGCCAAAGGTATTAATTTTCCACCATTAATGCCATCTGCGAATGTATAGTTTTATATTTAAACCATTCTCATGAGTCATCACAAGTTGGAATTCGGTGTTAGATTAAAAAGGGTTGTATCAGTGAGGTTGTACAAAACAACACACTTCTATATTTATCCCAAACTTACAAAACAGCTGATAGAGAAGAACTGAATTTTGAGAAAATTTTAGCATTCCTCTGATATGCCCAAGGTAACCTCTTACAGGCCAGTCTTCGAACCTCCCTGCTACTGAGTGAAGCAGGTGGCTCATCTTTATCCTCTAACTACTGGACTGATATTTTTAATTTTGAATATAGAACGATATTTGGACAATTCAAGCCACTTTTATTAAACGATTTTTGCAGAGTTGCTACAGAGATTAATTGCTTTTTTGTTATTCCACAGCAAATTCATTATTAATTCACTGCACTGTTGCATTGTTGCCCTTGGTACTGATACGGGAGGATTTTCAAAGAGAAACAAAAATCTAAAAAGCTTAAGAAAGCCTCATTGTAGTGTGCATATCTAAACATTTTAAAAAGATATATTTGCCCATTTTGTGTTAACCAGATCAGTTATCTCAAACCTAGAACTTTTCTGAAATAGTAATTCCCAACACTTCATTTTATTTATTTATTTATTTATTTTTCGGTTTAGATCCTGCCTTTTTCCTACAAAGGGCTCAAGGCAGGCTATATCATTCTCCTCCATCTTATTCCCACAACAACAACCCTGTGAGGTAGCTTGGGCTGAGAGTCTGACTGGCCCAAAGCCACTCAGTGGGCTCCATGGCCGAGTGGGGACTCGAGCCCGGATTCCCTGAGTCCCAGCCCCACACTCTTAACCACTACGCCACACTGGCTCTCTTTTATGCTAATTTTACAACGAGAAACATTGCTATATGAAGTAATAATCTGAAATAGCTCTTAGAATGGGCAGAAATGATGAGCTGTGCAGAAAAAGCTACTCAAGGAAGGCTTTTTCAAAATCGCCCCCCATTCAATGGAACTTTACCCATGTATTAGAGTTAGGGATGTGCACCAGAGTAGGGTTAGGGGTAGGAAAACGAGGTGTCCTGGCATGGTTTTGATGGTTGGAACGTGTTTAGAATGGGCAGAAAGGATGAGCTGTGCAGAAAAAGCTACTCAGGGAAGCCTTTTTCAAAATCTCATTATTTCCAATGGAACTTTACCCCCATATTAGGGTTAGGGGTGGGCCCCAGGGTAGGGTTAGGGTTCGGAAAACGAGGCATCCTGGCATGATTTTGATGGTTGGAATGGGTTTAGCATGGGCAGAAATGATGAGCTGTGCAGAAAAAGCCACTCAAGGAAAGTTGAGATAGTTCAGAATATTCAGCTTTTTAAAATACCTGATTTTAATATTTGCATATTTACTGTATATTACAGTAGAAATATTACATTTCTTCCAAGTGCCTTTTTTATCACTCCTTTTCGAATTTTTCCTGCTAAAGGACGTGATTCGCAAACCTTCTCGCCTCTCCCGTTATGTTTCTAAATTCTTTGTGTACATTTCTGCCTGTTTGAATTCCTCGCTTAAACTTTCCTAATTAATTTCAATTTTTACCAATCTCTTCCTATATTTTAGTAGCGCCTCCTCAATATCTTGCTTAGTTTCTTTTTCCTAGTTTTGCATGGAGCCTTGGCTCAAATCTGATTACGTTGTCATTGAGGTAGTTGAACTCATTGGAAAACGTTCTCATTTCCTCTGTTAAATTAATCCCTTCTACCTCCTTATGTTTATGCAATCTCACATACATAACTTGAGATTGTATAAATGGCTATAAAAATGCCATTTACACTGCACCTAATCCCATCAACTCACGCAAATTAGTTCCACCTTTCCCCTTTGGCTAGAGTTAATTACGTTAATTATACACGCCCCGCTTGCAGCAAAGCCATTAATCAATCCACCCTCCCCAGCAGCTACCCGAGGGCCACCCTCGCCCCTGGTCACCAGTGGGCTTAGCCAAGGGGCGAGCGCCCGGCCGTGCCCCCCGAGGCGCTCTCCCCGCGTCTGTTGGCAGCCGTGTTCCCAGACTCGCCCTCCAGCGGCGTATCCCAAGTGGCCTGACGCACGGGCCGAATGCTCGCGGCAACGAGGGCGCCCCTCGCGGCGAGGCCCCCACCTGGCAAGGCTGCCACGAGGCCGGCGAGGTGGCCGCCCCTTCCTCGCCAGGCCTCCACTCACCTGGGAGAGCGCCAGGGCCGGCCACGGGGACGGCTGCAGTGCCGGGCACAGGATGTATTTAAATTTGATATATGTTTTAACAATGTATTTGTGTTATGCTGTAAGCCGCCCCGAGGCTATTGCAAGGGGCGGCATATAAATTTTTAAATAAATAAATAAAATGTAGGGCACCATGCGCTCCCCGCTGAGGCCCGCCTGGCACCGGCCCTGCCGCCTTTCCGTGCCAGGGGAAGCTGAGCAGGGCTAGATAGTTCCCTCGAGTTATTGTAATTGTTTTGCACCTGTTTTAAATTTGCTTTAGATTTGCACGGTAAGCTTGTTTATGATGTTTTAGGAGGGTGCATTTTATAAGTGTCGCCCGGGGATTTGGCTCTGTGCCGTATGGAAATGAAATGAGCATGTGGGTCGGTGGGTGGAATGATGGAATTCCCGCCCCCCCGCCCCCTGTGCATCATGTCACGATGGGCACCACCTGGAGCTTGTGCAGCTTCATTACGGATAGAAACATAGAAACATAGAAACAGAGCAAGTCAGAAGGGGCCTCCTGGGCCATCTAGTCTGACCTCCGGCACCAGCCGGCTCCGCTCACGCTGGCTGCAGGCACCCTTGGCTCTGGGGCTGGGCTCGCGTGCCCCAGCCGCGAACGGCATGGGCAGGCAGGGGGGGCATTTCGAAGTCGGGTCCTGCTTACGGGCTCCCCACGGGGCGTCTGGGTGGCCTCTGTGCCAACAGAGCGCCGGTCGAGAATGGCTCTCGGCCCGCTCTGGCCCAGCTCCTCTTGTGCCCTTGGAAAGGGTGGGCTTTGAAGGACGAGAAGGGGCAGCGGCAGACGCGTGCGGGGACACTCTCTGGCACGCGGACTCGCACCCTGATCCGGCCCGTGCTGTGTTGTTGCGGGTCCGGCCCGCCCTCCAGCACTGAGCTCCCCCTCCGCTCCCCAGGGCCCTGGAAGAGCCGAGCCGAGCCGAGCCGCCCCGCATGGGCTGCCCGGTGGGCCTGACGGGGACTTTGTGGGCTCTGGCAGGTCCGAGATGCACAGCAAGCCGGTCTCGCAGCGCTTCGGGCTGATGCTGGAGGCCTTCTGCCGCGGGTGTGGCATGTATCTGAAGCACCTGAACCGGCAGGTGGAGGCCATGGAGAAGCTCATCAACCTCACGGACATCCTGAAGCAGGAGAAGAAGGACGAGACGCAGAAGGTATCTGCCTCGGGCTCCGTGCCCAGGGCCCCTCGCCACCACACCGGGGGCTCCACAGCAGCACAGGAGAGGGCACTGCCACTGCCTGGGGGGTGGGGGGCGTACGGAAAGCCCCTTTCTCAGCCCGTTCCAGGGCTCTTGGGCGCCTCCTCCCAGCGCAAGGCAAACGTGCAGGCCAAGACCTCGCTGCCGGGCTTCTGGGAAGGGGGCGGGGGAGGCTGAGCACAGCGGGGGGCACAGGAGTGGGGCCTGGCCAGGCGTGGCCCCCAGGCCTGCAGTTCTGCGGCCCAGGCAGTGGCCAGCTTTACGTAAGAGGAGGGGTGTGGCTGGGGTTTCAGGAGCCCGCAGGGAGGGGCTTTGCAGATGCTCAGGGTGTCCCCCCCTTCGTGTCTTTTGCCCCCCCCCCACCTCACAAGATGCAGATGAAGTTCCTGGTAGAGCAGATGAGAAGGCCGGATTACATGGAAGCCCTCCAGGGCTTTATCTGCCCGCTGAACCCTGTGCACCAGCTGGGGAACCTGCGGTAAGACCGGACTGCTCCCCTGGCAGGGGAGAGGCTCGGCCAGCGTTGGGGGCGGGGGTTCAGGTCCCGGGGCTCCCTGGGAAAGGGCAGGCGGAGCAGAGCCGCCCGCCAGGGCCTCTGCTCTTGCAACCACGAGCGCCGTGCCTTCTCCGACAGACTGGATGCGTGCCGGATCATGTCTTCCGCCAAGCGCCCGCTGTGGCTGAACTGGAGAACCCCGACATCATGTCCGAGCTGCTTTTCACAAACCACGAGATCATATTCAAAAACGGAGACGGTGAGAGCCGCGCAGCTGAGCGGGAGGGAGGCAGTGCCGGGGAACTGCCTGCGAGTCTCCGGGGCAGCTGGCGGGCCGCTCCGGGTCAGGGGCTCTCGCCCACATGCCAGCGGGGCACCGCCTGCTGCAGCGGCCCCTGGGCCCCGCTTCTCCGCAGCCTCCTGACTCTGGTCAGCCGCACGCATCAGTCCAGGTGGGCTCACAGGGTGCATCACGGGAGCGTTGGCTCCCCAACGTCCGCCCACGGCCCGGCCTCCGTCGGCCAGGTGCAGCTCCCCAAATATATGATGGCAGCCCTTGCTGCTCCCGTGCCTTAACTTTTACTTCCTTCCAAGGAAGCCATCAGATTCCAGGGGTGGGGACGGGGGGGGGGGCTGCTCTGATGCCAGAGCCCCCTGCCCAGCTCTGGCCCCCTCTCGGCTGTCGCTACCCGCAGGCAGAGGCGCTTCGCTGAGGGAGCTTTGGAGCCTGAGCTAGTCTTAGGCCAAACGGTTGAATTCGCTGCTGCTTATTCCTGGGACTGTGCTTTCAATTTTGTTCGGTTCATGTTGGTTTAAATACGACTCTCTTTTTAGCCTGGATTTTATTCTTAGCCGCCGTGACTGCCCCTTTTGATCATAAGGATACCGATAAGCAAGATAACATTTGTCCCAGCTCAACTCCAGAATTTGGAAAGCCCACGAGTTAGTCAGCTGAAAGTAATTCATCGGATATGCCACGGCCCGTCTCAAAGGGCACCTCTGAGCTGTTTCAGGAAGCCAGTTAAAATGCATGAAGCCACGCAGACGGCCCCGAGCGCCGGCGGAAGCGTTTAAAAGCAAAGGGCGGCGGCGCGGCCCGAGCGGCGTCCCTGGGGTGGCTCCTCCCCCGTTTGCCCCCATCCAGGCCCATCTCCCCCCGTTCCACCTTTCAACCCATTGTGGATAATTCGGACGGGTCCTTCGGACGCTGCTGGGTTTGCTTCGCTGACGCCCGCCGGCTTTGTCACCCACAGACCTGCGCCAAGATATGCTGACGCTGCAGATCATCCGGATCATGGAGAGCATGTGGCAGAACCAAGGACTGGACCTCCGGTACGGATCCCGCTCGGGGAGGCCGGTGGCAGGGCGGGCGGGACCCACGGGGCTGTGCCCAGGGGACGGGCGCCGGAAGAGGTGCGGAGCCGGCTCTGCGCCCTCCCAGGACCCCCCGTGTGGCCCTCCGTTCCGCGAGGCCACCGCGTCCCTCTCTCTGGCGTGCATGGGACTGTGCCGGGAACCAGGCCCCGGCAACTGCGCGCCCTCCAGATGGCAGGTCCGAGCCCCGTCCCCGCCGGCCGTCTCCCCCAGCAGCCCCCAGTGGCCTCCAGGGTGGGGGCCCCCCGGCCGGCCTGCAGCCTCCGCACGGCCCTGCCCCCCACTGAGCCCCGTGCCCCGGCTCTCCCGGTCCTCTGCAGGATGCTGCCCTACGGCTGCCTGTCCATCGGGGACTGCGTGGGCCTCATCGAGGTGGTCAAGAGCTCCCACACCATCATGCAGATCCAGTGCAAGGGCGGGCTGAAGGGGGCTCTGCAGTTCAACAGCAACGCCCTGCACCACTGGCTGAAGGACAAGAACAAGGGAGAGGGGTCAGTCAGTCCGCGGGGCCCTGCCCGGGGAGGCCCCGCCGCGGGAAGGGGCAGGGCAGGGGGGCGGGGCGGGGGCTGGCTGGGGGCCAGGGCTCTCCGAGGGGGTGGGGCAGGGCCCCCCCACGCCTGTGCTGACACGCCGCTCCTCGCTCAGGTACGACGCGGCCATCGACCTCTTCACGCGCTCCTGCGCAGGCTACTGCGTCGCCACCTTCATCCTGGGCATCGGAGACCGGCACAACAGCAACATCATGGTCAAGGACGATGGGCAGGTGAGCGCATCCCCCGCCTGGCCCTCCTCGGGCGGGGAGACCCTGGGAAACGGGCCGCAGGGGCGGAATCCGCCCGCCCCGTCTCCCTCCCAGCCCCTCTTGCTTTCCCCGCAGCTGTTCCACATTGACTTCGGGCATTTTCTGGACCACAAGAAGAAGAAGTTTGGCTACAAGCGCGAACGGGTGCCCTTCGTCCTCACGCAGGACTTTCTCATTGTCATCAGCAAAGGGGTGCAGGAATGTACCAAGACCAAAGAGTTCGAAAGGTGGGGACCAGGCGTCCGTAAGAGCGGTACAGAATCTTTCCGCCCCGGGCTGAAGCTTGAAGGCGCTTCAGGGGACCACATCTGGAGAGAAAGATGCGGTTTTTGAGGCGTGCTCATGGAAAGCTTCCAGGCATTGAGTTCCTCCCGGCATTCACTTTTGGGAGTGTGACCCACAAGTGTCTGCTTGTGAGCCTAAGCGATACCCTCGTGCGTAACCAGGAGCACATGCATGTGGCGAAAGGAAGAGTGGCTTCCAAAGAGTGCTGCTCTCGTTTGTCTATTTATGCTTTATGTTCGGACTGTCTGTCTATCTATCCATCTCTTCATTTATTTATAGTTTTTCTATGCCGTCCAGTACCAAAAGTCTCTGGACGGCTTACAAAAACCCAAAAACCTACAAAATTCTGACATGTTCCGCAAGGTATTACCAAACCGTACAGCATTAAAAGCATAGCAGCACTGAGATAAATCGATACCTGGGAAAACCCGCGGTACCCAAGTCAGGTGTGGGTAGCAGTTGAAAGCTGTGCTCGCTGAGGGGGGTGGGAGTTGTAGTCCAGTCCCTCCGGAGGCTGCCGAGCTAGGCAAGACCCCCGTGGGGGCTCCCCCCGCTTCCCAGCCGCCCGCCCTGGCCCGCCCCCACTCACCCAGCCTCGCCCCGGCAGGTTCCAGGAGATGTGCTACAAGGCCTACCTGGCCATCCGCCAGCACGCCAACCTGCTGATCAACCTCTTCTCCATGATGCTGGGCTCGGGCATGCCGGAGCTGCAGTCCTTCGACGACGTGGCCTACCTCCGCAAGACGCTGGCGCTGGACAAGTCCGAGCAGGAGGCGCTCGAATACTTCACCAAGCAGATGAATGAGGCCCACCACGGCGGCTGGACCACCAAGATGGACTGGATCTTCCACACCATCCGCCACATGCCCCTGAGCGAGGCCAGCCACGACTGAGGGCGCAGAGGGGCCTGGGTGACGAGGGCACAGCCGGCCCGCCCGCGGGAGGCGAGCGTGGGGCGGCCCGTCCCGGCAGTGGGGGCGGCAGCCCGCACGGGCCCAGGCCACCGGTTCCAGTTCCTGTCCCCTCCGCTCCAGCAGAGAGGAGCCCGGAGGCTGGTGTGCCTGGGGGCTGGGCGGGCGGGCAGGGCAGAGGCCCCGGCTAAGGAGGCTGAGCAGAGGGGCTGGGAGAGGGCGGAGAGCCGGGCCTCCGCCTGGGGCACCTCCTGGAGGAAGGGGCACAGCCGGCCTCCCCTGGAGGGGCGAGCGGATTTCCCCTCGCAGAACGAGGGCCCCTTCCCGCTTCCCTGGCCGAGCGGGACAGGAACGGCTCTTGCCCTGCCCCACGGGCAGTGCGGCGCCCGAGGCCCATGGGGGGCTGGGATGGGGCGGGGGCTGCGGGGGCACGGCTGGGCGCCGTTCGCTGCGCGGCCAGAGGGACTGACGGGGAAGCGACGATACTTGAAATCTCCAGAGCTGGAAAGGAGTCTGTTTTGCAAATAAAATTTTAGAAAGACGGTCTGGCTGGGGAAAGCCATGCGCTGGGCGGGGGGCGCTCGGCTCTGCTGCGGCTCCTGCGCACGGGGGAGTGGCAGGGAGAAGCGCAGGCTGCACTCATGTGCGGGGCCTCCTGGCCGGCGGCCTCACCCCTCCGAGCCCCGCAAGCCCGGCCCCGGGGCGCCACAGCATCCCTCTCCTGCCCGGGCAGGGCAGAGCCCCAGGCGGCCCCGCGTCCTGCCCCGTTTTCGTAACTCAAACGCAGCACGGCCAGGAAATGGCTCCCCCTCACTTGCGGGGCGCCCCCCCCACCCCGCCGTTCCTGACATGCTGGACTTGGGGCTCCTTGGGGGCCCCATGGAGGAAGGCTGCCCGTGGGCTGCAGCGCAAGTACCGAGCCGCATCCCTCCCCGTGGATCTCTGGCATTCGTGTTTGCGCATTAGATCCGCCCGAGAACATGGCAGGCGAGGAATAATCACAGCCGTGTAAGAAGAAATAATTTATAGTGACCTCTGCCGCTGATAAATTAACAAGGTTCCCGTTATTAGTGAAGTAAGCAAGTAGGTTTTCATCACAACACATAGCAATACAGATTTATAGCCATTCCTGCCACTGATAAATTAATTAAGCCGGGGACAGATCAGCAAAGGGACAATCAAGAAATAGGAATGGGGGGGGGCACACAAAATGAAGGCAGAAGAATATTGCAATGCATCCGCTCCATTCATAGCTGCTCCTGCTGAATTGGGATGGCAAATCGCTACAAGATCATTAACAATTAAGTGGGAGGATACAAATGCGGCATGTTATTACGTGAACAATGTATAGTGACCCCTGCCGCTGATAAATTAAGAGCTGGGAAGGGAAAAGAGCAGGACGGAGCAGAGGGTATGGAAGGGTGTAGGCGGGAGGGCTGAAATTCTGTGCACGTGAGAGCGAGCGAGAGAATTCGGACATTCGCTTGCCTGAATGAATCAGGCGCGTTCAGGCAACTGCCAGCGGCGTGCAACACCGGCCGAAGAGGGATGCTCGTGTCGTCTTAATTCCAGCTGCGGAAGACCCTCATGGGACTTTCTCTGGAGTCAGAAATTGTTGTCCACGTTCCAGACGTCCCCGCTCAGGGCGTTCGCCGCCCCCTGCAGGGTCCAGGTGACCAGCGCCAGCTGGTGCCGGAACTGGATCTCGTCGAAGTCCTCCGGCGCGTCTCGCAGGAGGCTGGCGTGCTCCAGCAGGGCCCCCAGCGTGTGGGCCCCCCGGCCGTGCAGGATGTGCCGAAACGGGGTCTCCGTGACTGCCACGTATGGCGACAGGAAGTAGAATTCCACCTAGGACAGAGCGGGAGCTGTAGGCGGGGCAGGTGTCCCCGGTGCCCACAGCTCTGCTCCCCACGTCCAGCAGCCTTCTGTGCAGGGGGCTCGGGGCCGGGGAAGCGGTGAAGTCGGGAACGGACATACGAAGGACCCCGACCAGGCGCCCGCCCCGCGGCAGCCCAGCAGCTGGTCCGGCTGTTCAGCGCTCGGCTTCCACGGTGGCCACCCAGACGGTCCCACCAGAAACCCCCCAGGAAGGCAGGAGGGCGATGGGACCCTGCAGTCCGTGTTCCCCAGCAATGGGCGTACATAGGCACGGTGACTCCAAGGACTAGCAGCCACTGACCGCCTCCGGCCCAGTCACCAAGCCACCCCGTGGGGGCACCCCCGCGCCTCGAGGCCGCGGCTTCTCCCGGCGGCGTGACCGAGTCCCCGGGCCCTCTGCATCCTGGGGCGCGGAGTCGCCGCTCCCCAGCCACTGTTCCCGCACCGGCCACCATCTTGGCGAAGCCGAGCTGCGATTCCCACCTGGCCTTGCAGGCGAAGCGCGGCAGCCGCCGGGGGTCCGCGCCGGACGGGCAAAGGCAGGAGCGCCCCCCGCCCCGCCCGGTCTGCACGCGCAACGGCGGACGCGGAGCCGGCACGGCGCTGCGCACGCGGCGAGCGGCAGGGGGCGCCGCTGGGCCCCCCGCGCCCGCGCCCGCGCCCGCGCCCCCCGCCGGGCCTCACCCGCATGAGGCGCACGTTGTAGATGCGCAGCAGCCGCTCGTCGTGCTCCTCCGAGCTGTAGATGTCCTTGCGCAGCTTCTCCGCCGCCCGCGTGTAATCGCCCCGGGCCGTGTACATCCACTGCAGGGTCAGCCCCCGGCCCTGGAGGGGGGCGAGGGGGCCGGGAGGGGAGGGGACGGAAGATCGGGCGCTCAGCGGTGCGGCACCAGCGCGGGCGGGGGGCGGGGGCGGGGGCGGGGGGCACTGCGTCGCCTGCCCCCCCCAGGCTTCCCCGTGGCTTCCTCGTGGGGATGCAAAGGGGCTTCCGCCCGCAGCTTCCCCGGGGGCCGCTCGGCCGGCTCTGGCCACGCGGTGGCGCTGCAGCCCCGCCAGGCGCGCCCGGGACGTGCGCCCCCTGGCGGAGGGCACGGCGCACCCCGGCCCAACAACGCGGGGCGCTGCGCCGCCAGCAGCGGGAGTGCGCCGGGGCGATCTGGCTGGGGGAGCCCGGCGCGGCCCCCCGTGGCCCCAGGCAGGAAGGCAGCGGGGCGCGGGGCGGCACGGCGAGGGGCGCCCAGGGGGGCTTTCTCTGGGTCCCGGTGCGGCTGCAGGGCAGCCAGAGGGCTGGGGACGCCCGGCCACGCTCAGCCCCACGCTTGGCCTCCCCGCGGGGTGCTCCGCAGGGGCTGCAGTGGGGTGCCTGCCCCCCCGGCGCCCCGGCCCCCCACCTTCAGCTGGGTGCTGTATTCGCTGAACTGGGCGATGTGCTGCAGGAGGACGTCCCGGTAGCGCCAGTAGTCGAGCGGCAGCAGGTGGTCGTGGGTGAGCTTGATCAGCAGGTGCCCCACCACCTCGGCCACGGTCTTGGCCACGGCGGGGAGCCGCCCGTGGAGGGCGCGGTTGAGGTTGCTGTAGGTGTCCAGCATGGTGTTGAGGAAGGGGTAGGGGCGGGAGGCCTGCAGGCAGAGGGCCGTTCAGGCACAGGCAGGGCCCCTGGCCAAGCCCCGTTTCCCCAGCCGCAACTGTGGGTGCTTTTCTGCGGTTCCAGCAGGCCGACCCTAAAGCTCGGTGCGGCCCTCTCTCTGGCTCAACCAGTGGGCCACGCGGGGAGGATCCTGCCCCCGCCCTCCTGGCCTTCGGCACCGTCTTTCTCTGGCAATCAAAGGCATCCCCGAAAGACAGCACTGCCCCCGGAGGGATCCCCGCAGGGCCTGGGGGAGCCTCGGTCTGCCCCCTCGGGCCGGCGGTTGATCTGTCCGGGTGCCGGTCTGCGTCACACCCGGAGAGCTTGTGGCAGGGGTCCGGAGTACATGCTTCCCTGCCAGCTCCCTTTCAAGGCCACCGCCTGTGTGAACGAGTGCCGGGGGAGCCCGGGCGCTGGCCCAACTTCCCAACCCAACAGCACCCCCAGAAGGGAGGGGAAGGGCTCTCACCTCTGTGAAGGAGAACTCCACGGCAGGGACGCCCCCAAAGGAGGTGAAGGCGAAGGCGCTGCTGTCCATGGGGAGGGGGTGGATGCTAAGACAGCGGGAGGTTAAAGGGGGGTGTCAAGAGGGAAGGCGAGCAGACGGGAAGAAGGGGGGCTCAAGGAAGGGGTACGGTCCCCCTTTGGGCTGCATGATGCATCGATTCCCACCCCCTTTAAAGCAGCCATCTTTAGTGGCAGCCACACGGATGGGTATGTGCTTCTCCGGAGCTCTCTTCTCCGTAGCATCGCCTGCTACTCCAAACCCCGATGCAGAAAGTGGATTTCAGGGCTCAGCCATGGATCAAACGAAAGGAAAGGGGAATCCGGGGGCAGGGAGACCGGGGGGGGCCTCAGGCACATGGGGGGGCAGGGCTTACACCTCGTTCTCCCAGCGCTGGTCTTGCTCTGTCATCTGGTCGAAAATGCTGTGGCCGCTGCGGTTGGGGCTGTCCACCTGCCGAGAAACAGGCAGGAGTGGGGGATGAGTGCCCAAGGGCCTCACTGCCTGAGAGTTAATTAGCGAATTAGCTAGCCTGGCAATTAATCGAGGCTCAAAGAACTGCATTTGCCTTGTAAAATGGACCAGCCCCCACTCAAGGAGCACAGGGGTCCTGGCTCCGAGGGGCCCCATTGGGTCCCTCTGGGCCCCCGGCTGCACCCCTTCGGCCCCTGATGCCTCTCCCGAAGGGCCCCAGCGCCCAGCCGCTTCCCCTCCAGGGGCTTCGTGATGAAAATGCATGAACGAACGTAGACAGCCAAGTTTACAGTCTTTTCCCGCAGCGTCTCCCTGGATAAGCAGTCGGACCATAGGACAAGCTGGACGATTTCAGCATCCGGGGAGTGTTTTCCCGTACGCTGGCTCTCGGGTGGCCGTGCTCTGCAGTCGGCATCCAGGGATGTCAAGACTGAGGCTTGTTAGTTTTACACAAGAGGAAGGCCGCTCGTTTCTCGTCTTCAAGGCTACACTTGCTTGGGGTCCCCGTGTGGCTACGGGGCTCCTCTCCTGCTTCGCAACAAATGCTCTCAGCTTTTCGGAGAGCTCACTCTGCCCCCGTCCCCTGCTGTCCTGCGTCATCTGTGGCACGTCATGCTGGATGCTGGGCATCCAGCTTGCCCGTGAAGGGCCGAATCAGGCACCGTGTCCCTTCCCCGGGAAGGCCTGGATGGCACAGCGACACGGGACATTCTGGGTCTCCCGCCACTTAAGGCACCTCCCGAGCAGCCGTTTCGTTTCCACCGCTGTCCCGTCTGCTTTATCAGCCACTTCCGACGTGCTCAGAATTAATTTGCGATATTCGGAGAAATGCAGAATGTCTTGAAACTCTTCTTACTCCTCAGCATTGAATAGTCTCGTCCGAAGCCCAGTCCAGGAGAGGCAATTCCCTCTGCCGTACGGGACGGCGCTTTCCAGGAAACTGCCTATCCTAGACCCCTCTGCCTGTGCCGTATATTTCTCTTTCGTAATTTTATAGAGATAAGACGTAGGACACCCATTTCAGTAAATTTCCTAGAAGATTTTCCAGTTGGTATGGGACTTCCGTTTTGGCTGTTGTTAACAAACAGGTAACAGGATGCGGTGCAAATTTTTTTATTTTCTGTCACCGAGATACTGATGTGATCACGTTCTGATGTCCCACACGCATTATTGCTCTGAGGCTTTAAATACGTCACACAGTGGACGTACTCCTGCCCTTTGGGGTCTGTACTTTGTCCTCTCAACTACTGGGCTTTAATGGTCTGTGAACACATAATAAATGGGGGGGGGATTTAACCGAGCAGCGGGGGGGGGCGACTCACTTGTCTGATGACGCTTTCGATGAGGCTAATCAGGACTGGGCTGGTCTTGGCCAGGAACTTGTCGTCTCCTGCAGTGGAGGAAAACTGCACTTAGCATCAGCATCAAGGTTCTAGTCCTCACTCCAGTGCTCCCTGCCCCGTTATCGCCTCCCACGACTCCCAAATGCCTTCTTCAGTTTAGGTCAGCTCAACCTATGGTTGTCGTTTTCAATTTCTCTCTTCCATCTAGACTTTCCGCCCCCACTTTTCCGGGATGGATCATCAAGCTGGGGGGAGCCTGGACCAGCGGCCAGAAGAGCCGGGCTCTAGAGCCTGCCCCCCTGGGCTGTCCCAGCAGGCTCTCCTCCTGCCCTCCCTTCAGCCCTTTCCTGCACTCTGTCTGTGCCTGGGAGCGGCGGTGATCCAAAACGGTGGCCTGATCCTGCAATTGGGGCCACCACTGAGCAGGACGCAGGACCCCCGACGGGCTGCCTGCAAGGACCCGGGACCCTCCCCAAGTGCCCGCCCCCGAGGCATCGTGGGGCCCCACTCGCCCAGGACGGCGCTGTCCAGGCTGATGTACGCGGCCGCCTTGAGGTGCAGCATCGTGAGGTAGCCCTGCCGAGAGAGGATTGCGGGCCTCAGAGAAGCGGACGAGGCGAGCGGCGCCCAGCGCTTGGGCCGCAGCCGCCAGCCTGCCCAGCAGCACGAACGCCTGCGGCCGCCGGCCTGAGACACCCGAGGCACAGGGGGCCTGCGGAAAGCCCCCCCGCCTCAAAGCTGGGCAGGCGAGAAGCATGTGCGGCCCACCGGCTCCCCTCCCGCTCCTCCCAGCGCCCACTTGAGCACCCCAATACAGCTGTCAGCCGGCAGAGAGACGGCCAGCTGGTCGGTGGTCTGCTCACCTCCAGCCATTCGGTGGAGCCCACGCTGCCAAAATCCCCGGCATCCCAGCTCACAAAGAGCAAACTTCTCCGGAGTTGGAACCCTGGGGGCGAACGAGAGCACGGGGGTGTGGCGACTGACCGACAGCGGCATCCACGGGCATCGCCCCGCGCCCCCAATTCCGCAACGACCGGCTCCCCTTCCTAAGGAGCACACGTTTCTCCCCCCCCCTTTAAGGCAGCAGCCGTGGGTTTTGACAGCCACGTTCCGCACCCCACATTTTTCAGGGCCGCTCCGGGCAAGGCGAAAGGCGCCCCACTCCCGGTCCCGCCAGCCACGCAGAGCGAGCGCAGCCTGCGGCAAGGCAGGTCCAGCCCTCGGCCGGCCGGGCTTACCGTTGCGCACCATGGCCGCGAACGTGCGGGCCAGTTCCAGCAGGATGGCCGTGCCCACACCCGAGCGGGCCGCTCCCGGTCCCAGAGAATCCCGCTGGGCCCCCACAATGAGGTAAAGATCTAGCAGGCAGAGGCAACGCGGGCAGCGTGAACGCCAGGCCGCCGGCAGCTGCCCCTCCCCGGAACGCGGGGCCCCGCTGCAGGAGAGGGCCGGGGCCGGGACCCCCCGCTTGCCCCCGCTACCTGGCTCAAATCTCCCCTCGATGCAGCCGAAGATGTTGCTGACCATCACCGACTGCTTCACGTTCCGGACGCCCAGCTGCAGCCTGAGCCCGGGCTCCCCCGGGCCGAGCTGGTACGGGACCCCCGGGAGGCGCCCCTCCCAGCCCGGTGGGGCCGCGGGGCCCTCCAGGCGCCTGCAAGGGAAGTGCATGGAGGCCGGTGAGGGGCCTCCTCCAGGCCGCCCCCGTGGGGCCTCCGGCCTCTCCAGGGGACTTGGGGTCCGCCCCCACCGCCGGAACCGCCACGGACTCACCTGAGCAGGCGGGCAGCTACCTCCGCGCTGATGGGGAGAGCGGGGATGGTGGGGAGGCCGGAGGACTGCACTGGGGGGAACTGGGTGTGGTTGAAGGACGGGAAGCCGGGGCTGTAGGGGTCTCCGGCCCCCATGTGGACCTGCGAGCATGCAGGAGACACGGGGGGCAGACAGCACGATTAGTCGCACGACCTGCCACCTGCGGACGCTCTCCGGAAGCGCCCTCGGGCCCCCCTAGGGGGCAATGGGCCTGGGCTGGAGCAGAGGGACCCCAGCTTGGTCTTGCCCGGCAGCCGGCACCCTCCACAGCCAGGGGGAGGCCCGGGAGCGCAGCCCACCAGGATGGGAAGGCCGTTCCAAGGTCTGGCCCGGGTCCCGACCCTTATTTTATGGAGAGCACCGTGACCTTCGTGGTGGTGTTCCCCTGATGGAGGGCAACCGCCCCCAGAGGAAGCGTGGGGGCCCCTGCAGGAGCCCAGCACTCGACAGGATGGGCCCACTCCGAGCCTGGCCTGGCCAGCACCCGCTTCCTCGTGGACCACCAGTCTGGGAGGGAGCCGAAGAGCTGTGGGCAGCAACAGCGAGGAAGGGGTGAGCTCTCCGGGAGGGCGTGGGGGACCCCCATGTGCCTGGGGCCAACGCAGGCTCCGCTCCAGCAGGGCTCCTGGGAGAGCCCCTGCCCCTTCCCGTCAAGGTCCCAGCGCAGCACCCCCTACTCACGTGCCCATAAATGCTCGTGTTCGGGGACAGGCCCAGGTTTCGAGGGTCTTGCGGGAAGTCGTAAGGGTCTGGGTAGATGAGGACGCCTCTGGCGTGGGCAGCCTCGGCGTTGGCTACCTGCAACAGAAAGGCCAGGAGGTCCGGGCCCCACGTCCCTCCGCAACACCCCCTCATCACCCCGAGAAACGGGGGACATGGCTTCCAGACCCTGGGGCGCGGTTTCTCCCCCAACTCCTCAAAACGGCCTTCCTTCCCTTCCCTTCCTTCCCTTCCCTTCCCTTCCCTTCCCTTCCCTTCCCTTCCGCTTTGGGCAGCCATCTCTTCCAAGAGACGCGCCCCTCTTCCGGGCCACGCTTCCCGAGTGCCACTTGGTGGCCGGTGGTGCACAGCGCCCGCCCCCGCATCCATCACTGGCCACAAGCTGCACCCTGGCCCAGCCTGGTCTCGGGGCCTTGGCACACCCCGCGACAGGCCACCGAGCATGGGCAGAGAGCTGCCGAGCGCCGGACACTCACCTTCTCCGCGTAGCTGATCTCCCCGACCCGGACGAGGACCAGCTGCCCCTGGGGCTGACGCCGCGCTGCCTCAGGAGGGCAAAGTCCTCGCGCCGCCCATAGTTGGCGAACACCAGGTTGCCCTGCGGTGCAGGAGAAGGGGCCCTCAGCCGGGCGGGATGGGTGGGACAGTGGGGGTGCCGCGGCCCCCCGAGGCTGCTCCCCGGGCCTGGACGGCCGCTCGCTGCTGCATGTCCCCCTCCCCTCACCGGCCGGGCTGCTCGGCTGCCCCTGCTGTTGGGGAGCCCGTTCGACTGTGCTGTGCGTTTCGGGGCACGCTGCAAGCGGCACAGCCCCACAGCCGCAGCCCGGAGGCCGGGGCGAAGCTGGCGGCCCAGTCCTGCCCCGCGGGGCTCCTCGGGGGGCCGCTGCCCTCCCCCTCGGCGCCGATCCTTCCGTGCCTTCCGGCTTGCTGCACGGTTGCCTGCATCCCGGAGGGCCAAATGCCCCGGGGGCTTTGGGCAAGGCTTCCTTGCGGGCAGGCACCGGTATTTTTGGCTCCGCCAGCCCCAGGATGCGTTCAGCCCCCCGCGCCCAGGCCAGAGGGGGCGTGTGAGCGCTGGCGCCCCCCTCCCGAGCAGCCACCTCTGCGGCTGGGGCAGCGAAGCCCCTCCGGCGGCCAGGGCCGTACCGTGACGGTTGCGGAGGCGCTGTAGGGGCAGTAGACGGCGGGGTCCCCCAGGGGCAGCTTCTCCAGCACGAGGCCGTGGGCGTCCACCCGGTGCAGGAAGCTGGGCTGCTGCCTGGAGGGAGGGAGGGAGGGCCAGGCTGAAGGGGGCCGAGGGCAGCACCCTGCCCGTGTGGGCCGCCGCCCGCAGAGCCCCTGCTGACCGGCTGGGGCGCTGCAGCCCCACGTAGTGGCTGTCGGTCCAGCTGTGGTCAGGCCGTAGGAGGAGAGGGCGCCGAAGACGAGCTGGGAGAGGGTGTTGAGGCGAGCAGAGCCGGGGGGGTGCGGGCCCTCGCTCATCTTCCTGCGGGGGGGGGGGGAGCCGTTAGCGGAGACCAGGCCCATCGTGGCAGGGAGCCCCGCGGCCGAGGGTGAGGCTGGGGCCGCACCAAGGGTGGGCTGCCCCACGCATGGAAGCCCCTGCCCCCACCCCCCGCCGGCTGCTCAGCTGCCCGCTCCTCTGCCCCTTCCCTGGGCCCACTAAGCCAGCCAGCTGAGGAAGAGGAGGCAGGGAAGGGCAGCTGCTCCCCATGGGCAGACGGGGGCCCCTGTGCAGGGGGGCCCATGAGGGGCCTGCCCCGGGGCCCAGTACTTGCCCCATGGAGCGGCAGGGTGGAAGCCCAGGTGCCTGCGCCCCGTCCTGCCCCCTGGGTCCAGCTGGGGCCCCCGTCGCGTGCAGCCCCCTCCCCGGAACGTGCGGCAGCCGGGCCACAGCACAGCCGGGCTCCTGCACAGCCCGTTCCCTTGCCCCCGGGCCACACCCTGCACCCCCCCACCACGTCCGGGGCAGGGGGCCCCACCGGATGGTCTCCTCAATCTTCTCCTCCTTGAGGTACTTCTGGAACATCTCCCGCAGCTCCGCCCAGTACTTGGGGGGTGCCTGCCGGTCCTCGTCCTCCTCGTAGGGGCTCTCGTCGTTCACCACCGACAAGACGTGTCCGCACGCCGCGCAGGCAGCCCCCCGGGACGACACGTGCCCCAGGAGGTATCCTGGGAAGAGCAATGGGGGGGGCGGTCCAGCGCCAGGGAAAGAGGCACCCAGCTTTGCCCCGCTGGAGCACAGCAGGGAAGGCCCCGGCCCCCTCCACGCGACAGCCAAGAGAGCCCCTCGAGTCCCCCCCGCCAGCTGCAAAGACCCAGTCCCGCCTCGTGCAGCAGCCCCCGGTCTGGCCACCTTCCCTGAGTCCCTGCACGCAGCTCCTACTCGGCTTGCCCCGTCGCTCGTGTAACGCGGGGCCCAGAGCAGGGCGCCGTTCCCCAGCTGTGGGCGCACCAGGGTCCGGTGGAGCAGCGCCGGCAAGCCCTCCCGCCCGGAAGCCACGCTTCTGGCTGCACAGCCACAGGCGGGGTTCGCCCTCTTACCTGCCACGTCACACGCCGGACCGTGCTCAGCACCCAGAGATCCCTTTCACAAGTGCCGCTCTGCACCCGTGGCACCGCTTCCGGCGTCCCACGTGCAAGACCTTGCACCTCCCCGCGTGGAGCGCCAGCCTGCTGCCCCTCCACTTCCACCGCCTGTCAAGACCCTCCTGGATCTGGACCACCTGCTCCTCCGCTGTGCCCCCCCACCCCGTGGTATCGTGGGCAGGCGCTCTGTGCCAAGACGCCCCTCAAAGGCAATGACTTGGGCTAGAATTCGGCCTGCTCCGCCCAGGGCCCTGCAGAGGGGTCCCAGGTGTGTGTGTGGGGCGGGGGCTCGGTCAAAAGCCCACGGCCGGCAGGCACACGGCCAGGGAGCAGAGCAACCATGGCCCTCCTGCCCGGGGGCTGCCCGGGCGTGCGGGTTCCTCTCACCTCCGATGAAGAGCAGGAGCCCCACGAGCGCCGCATATGCCACGGGCTTCCACGGCACCCTCCACAGCCTTCGCGCCGCCTGCCCGGCCCTCTCCCCGCCACCGCGGTCCGAGCGTGGCGTGGGGCCGTCCTCCCCCACCGCTCTCATCGGGAGCTCCTCCAGGCCGGGCTCCCCGTCCTGCTCGGCGTTGCGGTAGATGGTGTACGACCGGCGCAGAGGCTTCTTGCTCTTCTGCGGCGAGAGAGTGCGGAGAGGCAGCAACGCGGGCGCTCCGGGTGGGCGTGTGTCGCCCAGGCGGAGGCCGGGCCCTGCCTCGGCCAGATCCCGGCGGCCCTCCTTACCACGTCCTGCAGCCGGGACCTCCACAGCTCCATGGTCCCCCGGGACACACGCTGCCACAGCCCTGGGGGAGGAGCGGTTGCAGTGAGCTGCCACGGGGGCCGGGGGCACGGTCCACGCGGCCTCGGCACATCCAGGCTGCTGCCCCGCCATCTCCCCCCACCCCCCAGGAGCGGCTTCTGCAAACGTGCCTGCCAGGGCCGCTTTATCGGGCTCCGGTTTGTTATCAGCTGCCGCAGCCTGCAGCCTGCCCGAGGCTCGGCCCCTTGGGCGAGGGAGCGCTGGCCCGGCCCGGCCCGGCCCCGCTGCTTGCACCTTCCGCAGCAGCCCTGGGTGCTGGGAGCCCATCCAGCCGAGGGCAGCGGCGTTGCCCTTCCTGGGCATGCAGCTCGTGAAGCCCCAGGTGGGCTGCTGCCCCCTGAGGAGCCCCCGGTGCCGAGGGAGGCTCTGGCCCAGCCTGGACAACCCCAGACACGCTGGACTGCGATTCACAAGCCTTAGGCTGGGGAGGATGGGGGTTGCGGCCAGGCACAGCTGAAGGGCACGGCTCAGCTTGGGGAGGCTCATGGTGAGGGACTTGGGGGTCCATAAAGCTCACCTGAGACAGCCGGGGGAGCCGAGCTGAGCCACCGCCGGGCACCCGTCCAGCTGGTCCCCCAGGCGGGGGGCAGAATCTGGCCCCCGCCCCGCCCGCCGGCCGAGCCCTGGAGCCCTTTCCCGGGAGAGGCTCACTGCCCGTGCAGCGCTCAGAGGAGCCCGCGAAGCAGCGCTACGCCAGCCATGCCCGGCAACCCTGTCACTGGAGACCCTCAAGGGCATGCCAGATGTGTTGCTGTGTGGCTCCTGGCTGTGCCCGCTGGGAGCCGGAGTCCCGCAGGTCAGCGAAGGCCGCTCTGACGGGGCCAGAAGGGCTCCCGAGTTGAGGCCTACCCTGGGTCTTCCTGGCGAGCCACCCCTCCCTCAGTCCTTCCCTGTTGAGGCCGCTTTGCTGAGGAGATGGGATGAGACCCATGTGAGAGAAGCTGCCCAGCGCTCTCCCTCTTTACACCTTTTTGGGGGGCCCGTGTTTCCCGTCCCAACCCTTTCTGGGCAGGGTAAAGCTTCCCGCACTCCTGGAGCAGTCGGGCCCCGCGAGGGGCTCAGCCGCGCCTCAGCCCTTGCATGGAGGGCGGCTGGCCGCGGCCACCTTTCTCCTTGCTTGTGGCTCGGCTCGCGTCAGCTCCCATCGCCCCTGCCAAGCAGGTTCCCCCGCGGCTCACATGCTCGGCTGGCCGGCTGGCGGCGCGAGATGCATCTGCGGCGAAGCTCACACGCCGTGCCCGGAAAGCGAGACGTGTTAAAAAGGCACCGGGGAGCCTGCTGCCCGCCTCGGGGCCTCGGTCCCTTTGCCCAGGTGCCCTGGCGCACGAGGGGCTTGGGTCCCGGGAGAGAAACGGCCCCCGGGTGTGAGTGTCAGGCCTGCCTTTTTGGAGGACGGTCCATGGGGTGGTGGGACAGTGGGGCATGCTGGGGGATGGAGGGCACCAGCTTGGAGAAGGCTGAGGCAGTCACAGACTCTGTAGAATTGCAGGGCTGGAAGGGGCCAGCCCCCCCCCCCCGTCCAGCCGCTGCCCCATGCCAACTGAAGCCATCCACTTGAAGGCCTGCTGTGGGGAGAGCCGGCCACCTCCCTGGGGTGTACTGGGGGCTGAGAGGGGGCGCTTGGAGCTCCGGAACATGCGGAGAGCCCCGGGGTCGGGCATGCAGGAAACGCACGGAAGCAGCCGCATGCTCCCAGGGGCGGCGGTTGGAGGACCGTTCCAGCCCCGCCAGCGCTCCTGGGGCACCCAGCCAGAGAATGGGATCTCCTGGCCAGTGCGGCAGGGGAAGTGGCCCTGCTTCTCCAGCGTCAACAAGCCCCCTTTCCTCTCCCGTCAACCATGGTTAAACATTAGCTCCCGGGCCACGGCCTGGGCCTGCGACGGATGTGCCGACCCAGCCACCTGCGGCCTGGCCTTCCGCCTCCGTTTCACCTTCCTTGGTCCTTCCTTTCCAGAGCAATCCTGACCTTTAACCACGGGGCCAAGAAGCCCCTGAGCGCCGCCTCCAACCCGGCAGGCGCCCTGGACTCCAGACCTGCTGGGTGGAGCTGCCGGCCTCCCGTCCCCCCTCCCTTTCCAGGGGCCAACAGAGCAGCGTGGCCACACCTTTCGGGACGGGGTGATCCTGCGGCTCCCCAAACCGCCATTTGGGATGCTCCCCCACCTACAGAGTTCACCTGCCTCCCGTCTGGGGCATAGAAAGAGTGACTCAGAACCCCCCGCCCACCCTGGGTGGTCGACTGCGGTCCTTTTGGCTCCCCCGGCGAGCTTGTCTCCTTCTCCCCAGCTGCCTCCTCGCCCAGGGGAGAGAGAAGAGACATGGAGCGATCAAAGCAGCACCGGCCTGGGAGGTGTCTAATTCGGGGGTGGGGTTGCGTGGGGGTGCCCTCAGCTCAGCGCCCTGCCTGCAGACAGGATTCCCTGGCAGTGGGGCCGCAACTCCCTCCCTGGGGGCTGCTTGTGGGGCAGGCCCTCGGTGGGAGTCCGCCAGGTGAGCCAGCTCCAGGCGCACCTGGTCCCCCATCGCACGCTGGGGCGCCCCCCTGCCGTCGCATTCCCAGAGCCTCCCCAGCCACCCAGGGCCACCAGCTGCACCCCGTCGTCCCTGACAGACTCACTGGCTCGTGGGAGGCCCAGCTCCGCGGAACGGCCCGGCGGCCTCCTCTCCCTGCCCAGGTTCCTCCCTCGGCACTGCGGCTCCCCCCGCGGACACGCGCCCAGGAGCGAGGCCCAGTGAGCGCCTCTGCCGGGGGCTGCTCGGGTGGGGGGGAGGGTCTGAGGCAGGGGGCAGAGCCCAGCGCCCCTCCAAGCCGCCCTCTGGTCGCGCTGCTGTATTTCCTGACGCTATGACACCTCACGAAGAAGCCACAGGATGGTTAACCGAGCTATTCGCATGTTCTTACCGGGAGGGGCTGGAGCTGCCCATGCTTCCTGGATCCCCCCTGGCTGGGGATGATGGGTTCGTAGTCCAACACATCTTCAGGATGCCAACTTGGGAAGGCGCAGCCTCTTTACCTTCTCACGCCCCGGACCAGCCTCTAAGCCAAGCGCTTTTCAGTTTTCCTGCCGCCTTCCGCAGCCTGGTGCCCCTGGGGATGGTGGGGCTTGTAGTCCAATGCACCCGGGAGGGGGGGGGCGGCGCCAGGGCCCGGGGCGAGGCTGCTTCGCTTCCGTGCCGCCAGCGGCTGGCTCGGGGAGGGAGCGCTGCTGCGTTCTCCCTGCCTCTGAAAGGAAACAGAGAGATGGGCACATCTCTTATAGGAATAAGAGAATAACATCTCAATAGGAATAAAGCAGGTGGTGATGGGTGGGTTTCTCAGGAGGTGAGGCTAGTCAGGAATGGATGGCTGAGCAGCCTCTCCCATGGCTGCTCGTTTCATGGACCACCAGAGGATTTCCATAGCAACACCAGAGCATCCCTGGTGGATGTGTCCATTCGATTCTCTCCATGGTTATGGGGAACTAAAGTTTCCACAAATGTAGAAATCCCACATTTTGGTCTGGTCAACTTGAAAGACCAATAAAGTTAAGAAATCATTCCAGAAGAGAGTCACCGTCTCTGTGGATCCTTCCCAAAACAAGTAGCTTTTGCAACTGAGCTCTGTGGTGGCTGAAGACACTGTTGTGTGTTACCATGCAAGACACACAGTGGGACAGATTAAGGCAGGAGCTTGGACA